>CM077674.1:188179159-190674159 GCA_039707655.1 Elymus sibiricus
AAGGCGGAGGGGACTTGAAGCAGGAAGGCTGGCCCGAGGCGGCGGTCTGGTGGGGCGGCTCTGAGCGGGGGGCAAGCCGGCGGCGGCTCGGCAGCGAAGGTGGCAGGGCCGCGCCCGAGGTGGAGGCGAGGTCGGCGACTTGGTCCGGCCGCGGCTGGCGGAGGCCCCCAGCAAGGAGAGGGGTGACGGGTTTGACGCGGACATGCCAGCGGGTGACGCAGCGAGGCGGCTTGGCGGGCGCGGTCTTGGCGATGAAGTGGGCCATGGCAGCGGCTCGCGGCTGCTTCAGAGGTGCCCCGGCGAGACGAGGCTGCAGGGCCGGCTCGCGGTAAGGGCGAGGCGAGTTTGGCGCGGCCGGTGAGGCGGCAGGCCCGGTTCGTGGCGAGGTCGAGGCCAGTTTGGCGTGGCTGGCGGAGGTGAAGCCACGGACACGGCGAGAGGTCAGGACCGGCTCAACGCGGAAGCAAAGCCAACGTGGCACGGTCGTCGGAGGCAGCTCAGGGGCGTTTTGACGCGCCGGCGAACCCACGGCGGAAAACGGCGAGTTGAGGCTGCGGTTGAGGTCGCGGCAAGAACGGGGAGTCAGAGGCGACGGCAGAGAGGCGCCCGCGAGGCGAGGCCGCATCGACGAAGGCCGCGTCCATCTCCGCTTCCGAGTCGTGGCCGGTTGGATGAATCCATATCCGTCTTCCCCTCCGGGTCTTGACCCCTTCCCCTTTTTTTAATACTAGTGCTAGACATATGCAGTCAACGGCGGACCGGTCTCCAGGCGTATTCTTTCCTTTCTCTGGTTCTCACTTTTCCTTTCTTGTTTTATTCGGATCTCGGCTGATCTAGCACGTCCTCTGTCAGGACTCAGTGCATCTTGCTTGATACGGAGTAGCAGTTGCCTAGAGACATGCAGATCACAGATCGTCTGGGCTCCAATGGCGGGTCATGGACTATATCTTCTGTTGATGTAGGTGGCCTACTGCTTTGATATTTCATGAACATCTATGTACGCAAGTAACAGCGGATCTCTTGTTTGGACCCCACACAGCTCATGTTAGATGCTGCAGCGGATCGGGACTTGCTTTTTTCCAAACAAATCATCCGGCGGATCGCGAACTTCTCGATCGCTGAAGAATTCCCTCCAAAAATACAACACCACCTTGTGCAGCCCCACGGTGGGCGCCAACTGTCGTGGTTTTGTCACGGTAGATGTCCTCGAAAAAAGGACTTAGTCGTGAGGCCATCGCAACTAGGTGGTAGCTTGAACGGGGTTGATCGGAAACGAGAAGACACGAGTTTTACCCAGGTTCGGCCCCTCGCGGTGGAGGTAAAAGCCTACATCCTCCTTGATTAATATTGATGATCATAGTCTCGATTACAAGGGTGCTGTTTCGCTGGCTCTGTCTCGAGAGCTATCAAAACGTCTGTCTCGAGACCTGCCAAAACATCTGTCTCGAGACTTATCTGTCTATCTCGACCTCTAAAAACTTGTCCCTCTTGGGGTGCCCTACCCCTCCTTATATAAGTTGAAGGGGCGGCTTACATGAGATTCCGGGTTATACCCGTGATTGGAGTCCTACTCTAAGTCATCCGTGTCAGGGTCTTCATCTTGTATTCTTGACAGAAAACTCGCCCGGGCACTATAGCAGGCCGGGTTAACTTGAGGCATGGCACTGTAGCAAGCCGGGTTAACTTGAGGCATGGCACTGTAGCAGGCCGGGTTAATCTTGAAGCCTGACACTGTAGCAGACCGGGTTAATCTTGAAACCTGGCACTGTAGCAGGCCGGGTCATGCTTGACGCCAAGCCCTGGCACTGTAGCAGGCTGGTCATACTTGACACCTGGCACTGTAGCAGGCCGGGTCATGCTTGACGCCAAGCCCTGGCACTGTAGCAGGCCGGGTCATGCTTGACGCCAAGCCCTGGCACTGTAGCAGGCCGGTCATACTTGACACCTGGCACTGTAGCAGGCCGGGTCATGCTTGACGCCAAGTCCTAGCACTGTAGCAGGCCTGGTCATACTTGACACCTGGCACTGTAGCAGGCCGGGTCATGCTTGATGCCAGGTCCTGTAGCAGGCCGGGTCATGCTTGACGCCAAGCCCTGGCACTGTAGCAGGCCGGGTCATACTTGACACCTGGCACTGTAGCAGGCTGGGTCATGCTTGACGCCAGGTCCTGTAGCAGGCCGGGTCTTGGGTGCGGGTAATATCCCCGACAGCATGGGTGTAGATGAACCTGGGCTCAGAAGTGCATTATCGCCCACTACACATTCAAGCATTTCACATCATTCTGTCGCTCTCTCTGTCAACCCGACTATGCCAAAGTCCCCTGCCTACCGCGCGGGAAAAGACCCGCCCTCACTTTTTTAATCGGGTTTTGTATCGATGGATCTCGTGAAGCAGCAAAACCAAGTGTTACAAGACTACTAGTACTACGTACTACTACAGTACACTGGGCTGCCGTGTCTTGTACTCCTCTGTCGTAAGAGTGGAGATGCTCGCTTTCATAAATGTTCTGCTTCCGTTCGCCAACATGTGGGACATCTAGCATCCGGGTCCACGTGCCATGCACCAAATAACAGTGCAGAACAGCAGGGGGACGCACCCTGGTCGTGGCGCCGCAGTAGTACTAATAAGCAATGAGGCGTCAAATCACAAAGCCGCACCTTTCCAACCATCATTTCACTCTTCGCTGAATCCGCTTCTCCATCATCTTCTTCAAGAAAACCACGTGTTGCTTCTGCCATTGTTCTGATTTTTCATGAGGGACGCGCATCGGCTTGGTACATCACTGACACGTGTGACCGCATGTTAGCAAACCGACAAGCCAAGCTCCCCCGCCCACCGCTTGGCAAAAGCACCTCCTTTTTACTAATCTAGATATCTACTTTTAGATCAATATAATCGAGATTTGTATATATCGCACCAAGAAGCAAAACCAAGTGGTACGCTTTACAGTTCAAAACGGAACGGCGGCACACTTCCAGCACGGCTTTTGTGTTCGCGTCGCAAGTCCGCAGGGTCAATCCACACACGAAATGGCGACACCAAAAATGCTGCACTCACGGGCCTTTACGGGGCTAATACGGGCATCTTCCAACTAATCAAACTAGACCCCCCCTGATTTTCAGGGGGGGTGGGAAGGGGCCCACCCCCTAAATCCAATCCTAATCCTCCACGTTTGCTACTCCGCAAAGTCTATAAAAATCCTCCCCGTGAGTCTAGCATTGCTCGTGGCGACACACTAACAGCACGCCTTTCGCCGACATGTGGGACATCCACCATCCTGGTCCATGTGCCATGCATCAAAGTTCGGAGCAGTGGGGGGGGGGGGGGCACCCCGGTCGTAGCGCCGCAGTACTAGTAAATGAGCAATGAGGCGTCAAATCACAAAGCCCCACCTTGCCCGCAGTAAGCTGGACGGAGTAGGAGAGTACAAAAAATTGTGGACGCAGCTTCGACCCAAAGGCAGTGACGCGTGGGTCCCGCATTTTGATTTACCCGCGGCCTCCTTTGGTTCACAGGGTAGGAATATTACAGGAATATGAAAGTTGTAGGAAAAGAGATGACGTACGGCCTCCTTTGGTTTGTAGGAATTTCATAGTACACGATTTTCAAAGGAAAAATTCCTATGGAGCTCTGTGGTTTGTAGGAATGGATTCCTAATCCTATGTAGGATAGGAACCAGTCCTTCACATTTTAAAGGAAAAAACCATTACCCTAGACTCAATGGAAAAATTCCTATCCTATGCATCAAATGACATTTCTTTCTCTATAGGAATTGAGATGCATGTCATCTCACTTCCTATGTTTTTCTATTCCTATGATATTCCTATCCTATGAACCAGAGGAGGCCGACATGTATCTCAAATCCTTTGAGTAGGGGTAAGAAAAGAGATGTCATTTGGTTCACATCATATGAATTTTTCCATTGAGTCTTAATGTTTATTTTCCTCTTAAATGTGGAGTATAGGAATCCATTCCTATGAACCAAATGGATCTAAAGGAAAAATTCCTATAAAAATCCAATCATCTAGAATTCCTATAATATTCCTCCACACCAAAGGAGGCTTGAAATTGTTGTAGGTGATACGGTGGTCTTCCTTTGCCGAGTGTCGGCTAACGGAGACTCGCCTAAGAAACTTGGCGAAGTGTGGCACTCGGCAATAGAGCAGTGGCATGCATCGAGTCCTTACTCGATGGGACATTGCTGAGTTTAGAACCTAGCAAAATATTTTCCCGGTTCTTCTAATGAAGGAACACACTATATTTCATCTCTCTACTAATCCCGATCGTTCTTTCTCTCTCCTTAGTTAGAGGACTCAATCCTACGATGTCTCTCGCTCTCTCTCACAACAAACACACACATACGACCCCTCTTTATCGAAGACACACTCATACATTCCTCCCCCATCTCTATAGATATCTCTCGATGATGAATGAAATGAAATATGCTGGGTTTTCTATATGTGCATGTTGTTCTACAAAAACTCGGTAAAAATTCGTGAAGTTTGAATTTTCAATAAAGCTATATGCACTATATTTTGGAACGAAGGGAGCATACGGCAGTTGCGAACGCTCACGTGGAAATTTTATGTGTCGGAGGAGTGGCTGTTCTGTCAAATGCCATGGCAAAACTGCCACCGTCAGATGCAGATCGGACTGTTCTTTGGGCGTTCGCCAGGAAACGGCTTGTGGTGAATGTTCGCTAGATATGATTTACGGACACACGCATTGCATTAACACGTTAACCCTCCCTCTCACGCACACACACACGCACCTCATGACTCTCCCGAGACTTCTTGCACACACCATCTATCTGTACTCTGTAGGTAGACGTGACACACATATATGTGCTCTTCACACCCTTCCCTAAGAACTTCTAAAAAATAAAAGACGTCACACATTTTTTTTTGTAACTCAGATGTCACACACGTATACATCTTACTCTAGGTGGAGTACGTAGAACATGAAGAGAAGCGGCACACGCACGCACCAGTTTTCTAACACCCACGCGCGGGTACACGTACGAGCGCATTTGTTTACAGAGGCATCCCAAGTGACAATTTGACTCATGCAGTTTTCAACTTAATGGAGGGTCGGGGACCACACGTGTACATAGTGCGACCTGGATGCGGTGGCGCATTATTGATTAAGTTTTTTTACTGGAACCTTAAATGAAAATAGTGGTTCGCGCGTATTCATTTTAAAAACGATTGCTACAAGAAAATCACTCCACTATATATATAAGCAGGAGCTTCAGCGCTTGCTTTACTAGGGTTGCTCTCATTCACTCTCTCATCGTCTCCAGATCTAAACAAGACAGCGGCAGCCACACCCTCTCTCTGCTCACCGCAGGTCACAGTTTCGGCCGAATCCCCTCCGCCGGCGAAGTGGAGAAGGTGCAGCATTCACGCGGTCATCAGCGGCGAGGGAGGAGACCCACAGCTGCCGGCGCGTCCCGATCGGCGGCCCATTCCGTTCTGTCCGACACTGCGCCGGCTCGGGAGGGCCTCCGACCCCTTCTTCCTCCCTGCCGTATTGTGGGCAGATCCGTCCTCCCGCCGCCCTCCTAGCCACATCCGGATGACCCTCAGGTATAACTTCCTTCGAAACCGGCCTTGCTCTACTGCCCCAGCTCACCACGTGGCTGCATGTGGATCTTTTTCTACTTCCTTCGGCTGTTCCAAAGCCACCTAAAATTTTACTTTTATTAGAGGTAAACCTACTTCATGCAGTCGAATCTAGGACTTTGTTCAAAAGGGAAGAAAGGGGGGGGGAGCTGTAGCATGAATCTAGGACTTGGTTCAAAGAGGAAAGAAAAGGGGGAAAGTAGTAGAGACTGGCTACCCAACCGGTCTCTTGGTTCAAAAGGGGAAGAAAGTGGGGTGGATAGCGAAGCGTGGGGGGAAGTACTAGTAAGATACTGGCCTGACCGGTCTCTTGGTCGAAAAAGGGAAGAAAGTGAGGGGGTGTTGGGGGGACAACGCAACTGAGAACGAGCAGCTCTAGATTTCCTGTGCTCACATAGGAGAAGGTCACCGAGGAGATAAAAAATTGGACAAATGCAGACATGCTGCCTAAATGTTTGCCGCTCTTGGCAACCAGATCTGCTTCACCACTTTATGCCCCTGCTGTTCCTTTGCCCTTATCGCTACCGTTTATCTAATATCAGAGGAAAAATGAAGCAATGCCACTGTTAGCCTAATGTCACTTCTAAGTAATGCTGCTGTCAGTCTAGTGCCATCGATAAATTGAAGCAATGACACCACCATTTTATGAAGTGCTTATGTCTTGCTTTATTTCCCATGAATTCTGTTTTGCCAGTTACACTTAAATCTCACACCGCTAACATTGCTTCATCCCATTGGAACTGCACAAATTTGATTGCACCGTGCACAGAGCTATTGACCATGTGCTACTCTCATGATAGTAATACTAGTGCTGTTGTTCTGCATATTAATCTAGTGCCAGTGTTGATGTGATGTGATACTACTTCTTACTTAATGGCACTTTTTCATACTGTCAATGTAATGCCATTCATAACACAAGAGATGCTGTTGTTAATCATATGCCACTGCAAATAACTGCCACTGCTTAAATAATCATATTACATATTTGTGCAAATAGGGATGACTATCTCCATATCGTTTCTATTTGTGCAATCATTAGCACACACCTCCATTTTAGTAGAACTGCACAAAATCAGATGGGTGTTCCTACCTGCCGTCCTCTAGCCACCCGTTTTCCAGGTATTCCTACATTCATAACTAGCTAGCATGACCAACACAAGCTAAAAGAAGCTAATTCGTAGGTGGACTTCCTGATTGCAGTGCAGGAACGAGCCTGTCATGTGTGGTGGAGAAAACAAGCAGTGTGTCCACGCCGTGAACTACACTCACTCCCAATTTAAGGACGGCCCGAGGACGAGCTTGCATTGCCGCACGGAGGTTTTAGGGTCACGTGCGCGTAAAAGAGGCATTGCGGTCTGCTTATTTCTGCAAATAGCGGTGCTTAAATTTAGTGGAACTGCACAAGAAGTTTAGATGGTCAATCCACTTCAAGGACCAGTTCAATATTCCAACTGAGAACACAATTATAATTTGTTATTCTGGAATGAGAGAACCTAACCCTCGATGGTGGCAACAAGAAAAACCAGAGTGAACCCCAAGAAATTAAAGCTTGCCTAGGGAGGCCCTTTGCTCAGAGAAGCCTGGATTGATTTTTCCTGATTTGTAAACCTTCTCACAACTTTGTCTGTTGCTGTCAACTTCTAAAAGAGATGTTATGTTCTATGAATCATTGAGATGTATAAAAAAGCTGAACTTATGCTTTTGAAGTATTTTATGCAGCCGAGTTTATTGTGAATGTTTAACATGAATGCTGGAGTAGCGTGTTAACATTTGGAATCAATATTGTGGCCTCAATTAAACGCATGAACCACTGTAACTAGATATGTAGTTGCTTATATGCCAGACAGCAGAGTATGAGTGTGAGCTGGTCAATCTAGTGTTGAAGCAATCTGCGCCAATGTGCCGTGTTTGCACCAACTGTGCTTACAAGTGGGGTAGCACCAACAGTGCATTACCTACACTTTGTCAAACAAGTATTTCATCAAACAAGTACCAAGAGTTGTCAAACAAGTATTTCATCAAACACACACTGCTCGTTTGATAAGCAGTGCCAACTTATGTCTTACAATGCCATATTACATGAAAGAACTCATGAGGATGCATCTGTTTCGGCAACACTTACGAGGGTTCTCACATGATTCATGGGCACACAAAAGTAGCAGCAGTTCCCATAGAGGGATTCAAATAGAGTACTACCCCAAGAGGGCTCGATAATACGCAAGGTTCGGGTAATTAAACACAATCCAAGCTACTTTGAAACACTAACTGGGCCAACTATTTCATGCCATCGATCTAATTGGGGATGGACACAAGACGGACCTTGCCATGAACATCCTCGAGGACGTCCGGCAATAGCTCAATCATGTCAACCTTCTTGAAGATAACCTTGTGGCCTTTCCACTTATAAACTTGTTTGTCGAGGCATGCCACGTCATCTTCATGGATAAGCTTGACAAGAACATTGTGCCTCACAAACAAAGGAGTAGCTGTGAACTTGTTGTGCTTCAGTACACCCTGGACAACACGCCTGACAACAGTGTGGCTGGAATACATTTCGTCTTCGGTATAAGTGCAAAGGGCTTCCAAGATCGAACAACCTAAGAACTTTGTTTTCCCAGTGCGTATATTCAGGTCATCCAACTCATAGCGAGTGACATGTACAACCACACAATCCTTGTCTGCATCAGGGCTCTAATTGAAACAGAAACGAATTTTGAATTACTTTCCAATATAAAAAACACAAGTTATTTAAACCACCATGTAGAGTTAAAAGTATGCATGACAAGGAAGGTAGCATGGCATTGGAGCTAATAAATCTTGCATTATTTATCACCTCATACTTAGATGAAAAACCACAATCAAGATCACCAAAGAAGAAAATCACCTTGGGCAGCCCAGCGGGGGGGGGGGGGGGACACATCCTCGAAGGGGTCCATCTTGCCAGGGGAAAACTGCTCCTGCACGGCCACGGGGGCTGTAACCTCAAACGTGGCGTTGACCATCTCAGTAGTGTCCGTGAGCGCATATTGGGTCGGCTCGGTGGTGGCCTTCATCTTCTTGGAGCTCTCTGTCTCGTGGGGATCAGTCTACCGCGTCTACTCCAACATCGGCAGATCTTTGCCCGGTTCTCCATGATCCATAATGAAACTGACAAATAGAAGACAACCGAAAGGAAAACACAATTGCAATGACAATGACACAAAAAAGGGAGTGAGGATCAGTTACTGCTTTGCAAAAGATTTTTTTTTGGAAAGAAAATATACCAACATCACGGATGCGCTCACCTTCCCTTCGTTGGGAGAGAAGAACAATGGTGGAAGCGAGTGGCGGCTTTCTTGAAGAAGATGAGGGAGAAGCGGATTCAGCGAAGAGTGAAATGATGGTGGCTTCGTCCGACCAACTTACTGCGGGGTGGTGGGGTTTTGTGATATGACGGCTCATTACTGCCGCGCCACGACCGGGGTGACTCTGTGCCTGCATACCGCCTTCTAATTTGGTGGATGCCATTTGGGCCCGCGCGCTGCATGACCCGCATGTCGGTGAACCAAAGTAAAACGGCAGTAGTGGGAGCCATTTCGACGACCGACGAGGAGTCAGATCGATAGTGTCTCCACTGTACTATAGGAGTAATTGTTTTTTTAGGCTTGAGTAATTGTTTTTCTGGGGAGTGGTAGAGTGTCCCCACTGTATTACTAGTAGTAATTGTTTTTCTGGGCCCAAGACAAAATAGCCTATCCACCCTAATTAATAAAATCAATTCAAAAGCCCTTACTACTAGTAGTATTTTACTTAAGAAGAGGCACCCCCACTGCACCGCCCCCCAAAAAAACCCGGCTGCTCTTCTTCCTCCTCACTCCCACCTCACGTTCGCTCGCTCGACTCGTCTCCCCCCTCCGGTTGTACCCCCAAATTCCTCACCTCACTCCTAGAGAAAACCCCAGCTCCCCTTCTTCCTCACTGCTACAAAAAACTCCAGCTCCCCTTCTTCCTCACTCGCACCACAACTAGGCTCGTCATTCGTTACTCTGCTCAAATCCGTGAGCTCGACGCGATGCCCGCAAGGAAAATGGAGTCGGCTGGCCCCAGCGCCAAGAAGATGAGGCTCCCACCAGCGGCAATGCCGGTTGTAGATCCCGCACCCGGCAGCGGGGGGAGAAGCGGCGAGGCCCCCCTGTATCTGAGGAACCTGAAGAATCTTGGGCGGACTGCATCAACAATCTCCCGGATGCCATCCTTGGGGAGATCATCTCGCTTCTTCCCACCAAGGATTGCTGCCGCACCCAAGTCCTCGCATCTCGGTGGCGCCCTCTATGGCGTGCCGCGCCTCTTAATCTCAACTGTTGTGGCCTATCTCTCGTTGATGATTTTGAACTCCCCGGAGCCATCATCTCCTCCGACGGGGGCTCCGTTCACCGCCTCCGCATCCCGGCGTGCTACCTGCACGTGCCCCGCATGGTGAACGCCTGGCTGACATCCCTTGATTTCCGCAAACTCTAGATGCTTGAGTTCTATTATTCCTATGAAACTGACATACCACGAACCGAACGCCATATATTTGACCCGTCGCCACCGCTGTCCATCTCATGGTTTTCCTCCTCTCTCCACACTGCCACCTTTGCCCTGTGCAGACTACCAAACAATCTGGTACAAAAGCTTCGACTCCCACTTCTCAAAAAACTTTCACTTGTGCTGGTTCGTATGTTGGAGGCCTCACTGCACAGCATCATCCAATCCAGTTGCCCTGCCCTGGAGTGCTTAGTGCTTGTTTTAACAGTTAAAATCGGTTGTTTCCGAATAAAGTCACCTAACCTTGTAAGAATTGGAATTTCTTTTGACGTAGGGGAGCTCATCATCGAAGATGCCCCTTCACTTCAAAGATTGATCCTTGATTCTTGTTATTCACCTTCGCAAATAATTGTCGTCTCTGCGCCTAAACTGGAGACCTTGGGTGTAATTCATGATCTCTGTGATCATTTCAAGATGGTGTTTGGCTCCACGGTTATCCAGGTAATGTATATTATCATCTACACTTTTGTAATCATAAGCTGTATTTTTCATTTGTGCGCATATGTTTTATATCATCTTGGAGTACACTTTTTGTAGTAATATTATGTTCTATATGCTCAATAAAGAGTTTGTCCATGGATAGCCTATCAGTGGTGCTGGATTCTGTCAAGATCTTATATATCAGTATGAATAATTTTGATCTGAACAAGATTATTGGCTTGTTGCGATGCTTTCCATGCCTGGAGAAGTTGTATATAAAGGTGATGATTTCACGCACATTGGAAGCCCAAATATAGTGTACTAGAATTAACCGTTCAGTTGTTGCTCTTTCCACATACTCTTTTTTTAGACCTTAACTATTTTCAATCTTCATGTCTATTTAGGCAGCAGGACGGGGTACAAAAGGTATAACCAATCGGTGGCATCGTAAGCACCGGGATTTTCTCAGTTCTCATCACATTCGTTTGATGACAATAACGCGGGAAGGATATGTAGCCACCCATGCAAACACTAGATTTGTCACATTCTTCCTGCTGAATGCGAGGGTACTATTGTCCATCAGGCTTAAATATATTAAGAACAAAGTTTTGACAGATGGATACGTCGAAGAGCAAAAAAAGGACTTTCAGGTGGACAAAAGGGCTTCTGAAGGAGCCAGGCTTCTTTTTACATCGTCTTGTGGTCATATTCCATTATGTTTTATGACCCAGGATGCTCATTTTATGGATCTGACCGATCCATTTGATAGTGACAGCTGCCAAAAACAGTGGTGGAGCTAGATGTTGTTGCCCTTTTCAATCTGGGTTTAGTCTAAACCTGATGAACAATTACCCTCGTGCTTTTTTACAGTTTGTAATTAAGCTGGAGTTTGATGTTGTGGCCCATTTCAACTCGGCTGTGGCTGTCATATTATTTCTTTGAGAAAGGCTAATGGCTTGCCATTCCTCCTAATGGTTTCCTAACATCTTTATCCCACCACGTTGTCAACGTAGCCAATAAAGGAGAGAATTGCACAACGAGCGACTGTGAACAAACGACAGGAATCGGTGAGGACTGTACATGGAGAGGATGACAGTAGGGACTGCCAGGTCCATAGCCGTACGCAAGCAAGTTCCTCCTTATTACATGAGAAAATTGCTTGCTCCTAATGGTTTGCTGACATTCGAGACCTACCACATTGTCAGTGTTGTCAATAAACGAAAGAATTGCACAAGGAGCGGCTGACACCTGGGACCGAGTAGCTCGAGCAGTTTTTTGTTGTTGTTGTTGAGACGGAGCAGGGTATCAACTGGGTTGTGCGACGTCTGTGGCCCGTCTAGCCCAGGCTTTATTTACAACATGACGAGCCCAACTGTTTTTTTGTCTGTGAAAATGACTAGCGCACCTTTTTTCGCACAATACCCTACAGAGGCCGATTTCCTTTTCCCCGCCCTGCTGGGCTGCAAATCTTTCAAGACGACGAGGGATACATTTGGCCTGGCCATAAAAAAAGGCTGTAAATTTTGTGAGTAATATGAAATGTGGTGTAAATATATAAAAAACACATCAAATGGGCAATTAGTTTCAAATTGTGAATTTTATTTTATTTTTTCATATTTCATATTTCATTGGATTTTAACATAATTTTAATTTATTTTAAAAATTGTTTTTATCGGACTCAAAATTTTGGGATTAAAAATAGTTCAAAAATTCCAATGACCAGTCTTTTATTTTATGTTGACCACATCACCAGCCCAGATTTGTTTTCTTTCTTGAAACGGCTAGCCCAGTTCTATTTTCTTTTGCACAATTCCCAACCGAGGCCTACTTGCTTTTCTCAGCCCTGCCGGGCTTCAAATCTTTGAAGACGAGGAGGGATGCATTCGGCTTGCCCACAAAATGGCATATTTCCCTAAAAAAGAAAATGGCCTATAAGCAATAAGAAATGGGCTGTAAATTTTAAAAAACATAGCAACCTGTAATTAGTTTCAAATTTCGTTTCATCCGGATTTGGAAATTTTAAATTTCATTGGATTTTTCTGCGTTGAAAATATCATTGGATTATAATTAATATAATTTTATTTTTCAAATTAGCCTGAATCAGACTCGAAACATCGCGATTAAAAATAGTTCGGAGCCCACCAAAATATGCAAAATTTCATTGAAATTTTTAACCGTGGCCAGAATATATTTTTTTCTTTCGAAATGGGCCGTGGCCAGAATATTGGTTGTGATGCTAACAAAAAGAATATGTGCTGCAAAAAAATCCTTAAGAAAGAGCAAATGTGTTGTAAATTATTAAAAATAATAGCAAATGTGCTGTATGATGTTTGCCACAGATTTGGAGGCTGACTTGGGCCTACTAAGTTGACGCGTACGCAGGGCTTTGTCAACTTAGTCAACAAACGATTCTAGCAGCAGTGACCGTTGGATTAACATCCAACGGCCGTGCTACTTCTTTAATCTCTGATCTTCTTGCTCCAGCCGCCCAAACCAGCGCTGGCTAGACCGCCTTCTCCCGCCTCCCGTGGCCGGCTGTGCTGCCGCGCAGGCCTCACCGCCCCACCCTACTCCCATCGCTGGCCAGGCCATCCCTCTACTCACCCACATCTCCTGTTATTCTCCGGCGATGGTAGCCTCACACCGCAGCCGAACTGGTAAACCCTCGTACTCCCCTCCACGTGGGCAACCACTGCCAAGTCTTCCTTGTCTCCGGGTCGTTCCCTTACTAGGCCTCGCCGTTGTCCACTGCCTTGGTGCTCTCGACACGGCGTCGTCAATGCAGTCAATGAACGACAGTCATCGGAAGAGGACTATACGTGGAGAGCCTGACAGTTAGGACCCACGAGGTCCATGGTCACACGCAAGGAAGTGCCTCCATATTACACGCAAGAAAAATGATTGCTCCCCCTGTTAGCTGGGACCCACCTGATTTGGAGGCTGACTTGTGGGCTTACCAAATTGACGCGTACGCAGGGCTTTGTCAACTTAGTCAACAAATGATTCTAGCAGGATGTTAATCCAACAGCCATGCTGCTTCTTCAATCTCTGATCTTCTTGCTCCAGCCGCCCAAACCAGCACTGGTGGGACCGCCTGCTCCTGCCTCCTGTGGCTGGCTGTGCTGCCGCGCAGGCCTCACCGCCAAACCCTACTCCCACCGCTGGCCAGGCCATCCCTCTACTCACCCACACCTCCTATTATTCTTCGGCGACGACAGCCTCACACCGCAACCGAACCAGTAAGCCCTCGTACTTCCCTCCGCGTGGGCAACCACTGCCTTGTCTTCCCCGGCTCCGGGTCGTTCCCTTCCTAGGCCTCGCCGTCGTCTACCGCCTTGCTGCACTCGGTACGGCGTCGTCAACGCGGTCAAGGAACGACAGCCATCGGAAGAGGACTGTACGTGGAGAGGCTGACAGCTGGGACCCAGGAGGTCCATGGTCGCACACAAGGAAGTGCCTCCTTATTATGCGGAAAAAATGTTTCCTCCCCCTGACTGCTGGGACCCACCAGCTACATCTTCGCATGCAAGGAAGAGCCTCCTTATTACGCGCAAAAAAATGATTCGTCCCCCCTGATAGCTGGGACCCAGCAGCTATATCTTCGCACGCAAGGAAGTGCCTCCTAATCCTCCCTGATAGCTGGGACCCACCCGGTCGAAGCGTACGTAGCGTTGTCTGTCTGGTTGCGAACATGTACGTACATACTGGTCGATCGGTCTCTCTGCAATGATGAATCGTGGGCGTGTAAGGAGCGACACGTGTTGTAGTAGAGCCCCCGACGTAGCAGTTCAGGCCGCAAGTCTAAATCGTGTACACGTACGTACAGCCACACAGCAAAAAATGCGGCCACGTACATATATATAAGGGCAGGGTTTCGAACACGTACTCGCGCATACGTATGGCCAGGGCTCGTGTACATGGAGAGAGAGGCAACGGACGACAGCAACGGCCTCCTGTTCATCGGCAGCCAACCGGCTGGGTCAGAACAGAGGAAACAACGTCGAGAGCCAAGCGACTGGGTTGGAACGCGTCCTGTTCATCGGGAGCCAACCGGCTTGGATGGAACAGCCGAAACGGGGTCCTGTTCATCGACTCGGGGTCTGGCGTACCGCAAAACGGAGGAAACGGCCTTCTGTTCGACCGCCTACGGTCGAAACAGGGTCCTGTTCATCGGCTGGGGGTCTGGCGTACCGCAAAACGGAGGAAACGGACTTTTGTTCGAGCGCCTACGGTCGAAACGGGGTCCTGTTGATCGGGAGGGCTCTGGCGTACCGCAAAATGGAGGAAACGGACTTCTCCCCAACTGCCTATAGTCGAAACAAGAGTCCTGTTCATCGGGAGGGGTGTGGCATACCATAAAACGGGACTCCACGGGCTACTGTTCATCCACGGTCGACCTCCTTCCAGCCTCCACCAGCTACTGTTCATCCACTGTCGACTTCCTCCAACCTCCACCGGCTACTGTTCATCCAGCCTCCACGGGGTCCTGTTCATCCAGCCCCAACCGGCTGGCCTCCACGGGGTCCTGTTCATCCAGCCTCCACCGACTACTGTTCATCCAGCCTCCACGGGGTCCTGTTCATCCACCTCCAACCGGCTGGGGTATGGCATACCGCGGCACGGCCTCCTCGGGATCCTATTCATCTAGCGCCAACCGCCTACACGGCCAGGGTCCTATTCATCCAACCCCCACACCGGCTGGGGTGGGGCGTAACAGCGGGCGGCAGCAACGGGAACTATTCATCCACAGCCAACCAATCGGCTCGATCGATGCATCTCGACTCGTGTCTATGTGTATTGCGCGCGCGGCAGCAACGGGCATTGTTCATCGAGAGGGAACCCAACCGGCTAGCTATGTCTCGCACGGGGGCTCGATCGGCTTCAGTAAGCAGCAAGAAGGATCGATCGGGTTCAGTTAGCAGCAAAGGAATCGCTCGGGTTTAGTTAGCAGCGAAGGGATCGATCGGCTTCAGTTAGCAGTGATGGGATCGATCGGGTTCAGTACGTAGTGCGAGGGATCGATCGCTCTTGTTCAGTACGTAGTGCGAGGGTGATCGATCTCTCAGGTTCAGTAAGCGAACGTATGCCTCTCTTGGGTTCAGTTTGCGAGTGCCTCGCACACACACACACGTACGAGCGAGAGAGAAAAGCGCAAAACCACACTGCATCGCTCGGCCCGACCACCCACCGTAACCGGGAACTCCCCGAAAATTTCCTCGCCCTTACTTCTACCATGATTTTTTACGTCATGGATGACCCAAAGAATGTCATGTGTGTGCGTCTCCGGCCCGCCCAGGACGAAAAGCCCATTTTCTATCATATTTTTTTGTCATAGAAGTAGGAGCCCACCACATCTATGATGATACGTGTTTTGTCACAATTATTGTCATAGAAGTGTCACAACCATGACAGAAAAAGTTTTCGTTTGGGCCATAATGTCACAGATGTGTCTTTTTTTTGTAGTGAGCGCCACGAGCTTAAACGGGAAGGGGAAGGCAGTGTCCCAAGGCGCCATGGCGAAGGACGCGCCGAGGCGATCGCACAACGGACAAGACCCGCCTCGACCTGAGCATGCGCCGAGAACGTCGCACGACGGGCGCGACCCACAGCAACACGGGCAGACGCCGCGTCCATCTCAGCAAGTCCAAGACCCACCACGTCGTGACATTGATAGCTCCGGTCGTTGTAGTGAGCACGTCTCCGAACATCCATCGCGTGATGGTTAGCAGGTTCCGCCTCCGGGACGAGATAGATTTCCTCTTGGCTCAGTCAGGAGTCGTGAGCCGCCTCGTACTGCTGGCGGCCATGCAGTTCCTACTCAGGAACAAGACAGAGTTCCTCCTGGTCCAACCAGGAGTCAAGAGCTGCCTCATGCATCCGTGCCATACATCACGCGCACATCAGCAGAAGCCATGGCGCAAGCCTAGCTACTGCTAAACTTTTCTCCAGCAACTCACCAGATGGATGAGTGGCATGCTACCGTCCAGAGCCTCCTCACGCTTGCTGGCAATGGTGGTTCTCTACAAGCGGGGCCTTCACGGAGCCCGCAGATAGAGACATCACGGGGGACAGGAGAGTGTGCCAGAGGACCAGCACCTACGGGGGCACTAACAATGCAATCCCCACAACACACACCGCATCAAGAATGGCGCACAGAGGATCGTGACGAGGTCTCCATGGCTTCCGCTGATCCCCGAAGCAGAAGCCAGCAAGACCAGTGTCAGGTTTTGCAGAACCGGCAAGGGAAGGACGCCCGTGTGCGGATTTAGCGGTGCCGAGAGGCTCGCTGGCAATCAGATGAACGCGTCGGGCCGACAACGAACATGACTGCACCGGGAAGCGTTGGGGCCTTGCCGTATGATGCAAGTTGCCCTGCGTTCACCCATGAGCTGCGACAAGTTCGTTGGCCCTCTTCCCGGAGCTTCAAGCCTGATCTGTGAGACAAGTATGACGGAAAGATCAATCCATCTAAGTTCCCCGAGATCTATACCATAGCTCTTCAAGCTACTGGGTGTAGAGACGACACTACTGCAGGATGCTGCTAACGCGACTGTCGTGGGAAACGACTATCTATGGGACCGAACGGGTCCCTTTGCGATTCGGCTCAGGGGACATGCATGGGACAAAGAGCAGATTTTTAGTAGGTGCAAGAACACGCGGGGGATTTATCCAGGTTTAGGCCGCTATCAGCGTAAAACCCTACTCCTGCTCTGTGTTTGATCATGTATGAACTCTGGTTACAGGGAGCATAGTTTTTCGGCAAGGTGCATGGGAAAATGCAGCTACAACATGTAATTGAGCAGGGTGTCGACCGTTCTACCTGTAGCCGTGGGCCTCCTTTTATAGGCCAAGGGGTTACCACAATGGCTAATACGGTCATTACAGAGTATGAACAGTGACTTGCACCGTCATCACATCTATCTTCCAACGGGGTAAGACAAACGCATTTAATGCACCGTTAGGTGCTACGTTGGGGAGGCGAGGCCTTGGGCAAAAGATCTGTACCACCGGTCCTGGCGCCCTCCTGTAATCTCGACACGTCACAGGGGCGGGTGTCATTAAAGTTAATCTTGGTGTGGCGTGCTAACACATGCCTTGGCTGGCTATGTTAACTGCCTGCCCGCTCGACACCTAGCATACAAGCCTATCTGGTCGATGGTGAGGTGGAACGGTAACGGGATAGAACAAGCCTACTGGCATGGAGCTTGCCGGGCCTTGCTTGCCGGCGACCATAATCTTGGTCTTCACCTTGCCGGGGCAGAGCTTGCCGGCAAGGGCAGCGTCGACCTTCAGTCCGAGAATCGTACTTCTCGATGACCTGCCTTGAGGTCTTCTTCATGGTCTTGGTGTTGAGTCTTGAGTCGTAGTTATCCTCTGCCAAGCCCTTGCCGGAGGTGGGGCTATAACTGCCTGTGCACAAGTCTGGGTACGAGGGTACCCATGTTTTAGTACACCGACAGGAGCCCCTGGGCCTGGGCCACACGCGCATGCGAGGCGTCGTTGGGCTAGGCCAAAACAGTGCACAGGCGGCGCGTGGCAGAAGATAACTGTCATAATCTTCTCTTTTACCGCACCCGGACACGACGCGCATTTAATGCAGGCGTGGGAGAGGTGGAGCAAAGCGGCGGCGGGAGGTTGTGCGCTTGAAAAGCGCAGCCACATAGGACGAAAAAGAGCCAGCCCTCGCGCCTTCCCCATAAAAAAAGAAAAAAACGCGGAGGGCGCTCCTCATTTTGCCCGACTTCTCGCATCTCCTTCCTCGATTTCTGCCACTAAGGGAGGCGAGGCGGCGGGGAGAGTTATCCCCCTAGGGCGCTATAAAAGAGGGTGGGGGAGTGGCAATCTTCCCCACCCATCCTCTATCTTTGCCATTCTCCTCCTCCAACTTTTTGTACATCCTTGCTTTCCTTGAAGTCTACCATCGTGATGGCGAGGGGTGGAGGCTGGGCCCGCGCATCCACTTCTGTGTCGAGGGTCCCTCCTCGGGGCCGGACGTGTTCCTCGGTGGTCATCGTGAATGCCACCCCTAGCGCCCATAGCAGGGCCGCCCCTCGTGGTCGCGAAGGGCGAGGCACTCGTGGTCAAGGCGGGCGTGGCGGTCGTGGCGGGGAGGCCACCCTTCCTCCTCAGGTGGAAGCCTGCACGGTGGTAACGGCGCATGAGCCCCACAGGGCGGTGGCGGCACACAATTTTGTCATGGGGCTGCACCGCCGGCTTCGTAGTTGGCTCCGGCTCCCTGACCCCTTCGCGAGGGTGATGGAGAACAGCAGGCCTTCAGGCCTATGGCTACAGGCGGATGGTTGCTGCAACGGCCCCTCGTGGGTGGTGGCCGAGTTTTCCACCGCCGGCTCCCTATTCCTTACGCGGGGGTGGAAGTCGTTCGCCCACTCCCGTGGCCTAAGGCAGGGGTAGCTCCTCCAGTTTAGGTATGACGGAGCTGCCACACTCTTCGTGAAGTTCTTCGGGGTCTCCAGCAGCCGCATGGAATGCTGCGCGGAGAGCGAGAGCAGCAGCGGCACCGACTCCACCAGCGAGAGCGAGAGCGATGAAAGCTCCTCGCGTATCAGGAGCGAAGGCGATGACTCCAACTCGGTGCATAGTAGCACCCGAGTCGACTGTTGACAATGAGCTGTGCTCCGCCTAGACTTCTCTCCTTAGCTCCTATATCAAAAACGATGTAGCCCCGTGGGGGCGTAGAAGATAACTTTTGTACTTAAGCATTTAACAGCTACTGTGGTTCGTATTTTGAATGGACGTATGCGTGTTGTTCTCTTTATTCCAATCTGTTTTTGTATGATTTTGTACCCTATGCTTGCCGGAAACTTGCCGGTGCGCACACCCTTGCCGCGAGCGCTAGAGCAACAGGTCCTCAGCAGCTTGCCGGAAGTGCCGCTGCCGGCAAGGTCACGCTTGATGATCATAACGCAGCTACTCAGGTTGCCGAGCGGACTCAAAGCAAAGTAAGAGCGCAGTCGATCACGGCAAGGTTCCTTAGCGTGCAGGTTTCTCATACAAAAGCCAAAATCGTCCAAGGAGAACCGTAATTACAACAAAGAATTTATTTTAAAGTTTTGCAACTTAGCTTATTCCTTGCTGTACTTCGTGTCGTAGGGTGACATCTTGAACGCGTCCTTTGTTGACATACCGTTGAACCCTTTCTTCCTTTAAGAAAAAGAAAGAAAAGAAAAGATGAGGCTGGAACCTTGACGGTTCGTTAATCACCTTATGAAGGGCAAAATGTAACACAAGACTGCCTGCAACATATAAATATGTACTTTGACAAAGAGTTGTGAAACATTTAGTTTTTATTTATTATGCACGGGATCTGCACCCGGCTTGGTACAAAGGTTTACATGCCTTGACGACAAACTTGTACAAAATAGGTTGGCGGGCAGCCCGGCAACCGCGCCTTATGGGTAGAACTTACGAAGATGCTCAATATTCCATGAGTTGAGCACTGGAGTGCCATCTTCGGTCTCTAGGTGGACTGCGCCAGGCCTAGAGACTCGTACTACCCGGTAAGGGCCCTCCCACTTCGGCGTCAACTTGTTTTTACCCTTCATGGATTGAATCCAACGAAGAACAAGGTCGCCTTCCTCAAGGTTCCTGGCATTCACTTTGCGGCTATGGTAGCGGCGCAAAGCTTGTTGGTACCGTGCAGCACGGACAGCAGCCCGAAAACAATCTTCCTCAAGGAGCGTGGCATCGTCATGCCGCAGCTCATCTTGGTCCTCCTCATCGAAGGCCAAGACTCGAGGTGGCCCGTATTTGAGTTTCGTGGGGAGTACCACTTCTACACCAAACACAAGGGAGAAGGGTGTCTGGCCAGTGGCTCGATTTGGTGTCGTTCTGATTGACCAAAGAACCGTCGGCAATTCTTCCACCCAGCGCCTTCCACACTGGTGCAGCTTGTCGAAAGTCCTAGTCTTTAGACCATGCAGCACTTCTGCATTTGCCCTCTCTACTTGCCCATTGCTTCTCGGGTGAGCAACGGAGGCATAGCAGATCTTATTTCCAAGTTCCTGGCAATATGATGTGAAGGCGCGGCTCATAAATTGGGTGCCATTATCGGTAATGACCCTATTGGGTACACCAAAACGGGCAACCAATCCTTTGAGGAACTTGATAGCTGATTGTGCCGTCACCTTTCTCACTGGCTCTACTTCAGGCCACTTTGTAAACTTGTCGATTGCAACGTACAAGAATTCAAAGCCCCCGGTAGCACAGGGGAAGGGGCCGACAATGTCGAGCCCCCAGATCGAGAAGGGCCAGGAAAGAGGGATGGTTTGGAGGGCTTGAGCTGGTTGGTGGATGTCCTTGGAGTGGAACTGGCATGCTTCGAACCTGATAACCACCGCCAAGGCGTCTTGAAGAGCTGTCGGCCAGTAGATTCCTTCATGGAACGCATTGCCGACAAGTGCGTGCGACCCAATATGAGAGCCGCACATCCCTTCATGTATCTCTTCCAAAAGCCTTTGTCCATCTTCCCGGGAGATGCATTTCAATTTTACCTCGTTTGGTCTCTTCCTGTACAAGGTGCTGTCAATAAACTTGTACATTCTTGATTGATGGGCCACTCTTTCTGCATCTTCTTGCTCATCAGGAAGGTCTCCTATCTGAAGGAACTAGACAATCGGTTGCGCCCATGCCGAAGCTTGCGGCTCGACGACAAGGACTAAAGGCATTTCTTCCTCTACGGGAGTGCTTGCTTCGACGGCAAGGATCTGGCTTGCCGGATGATGTGGCTCACTGGCAAAGGGAAGCTTGTCGGTAGTATCTGCTTTCTTGGTAGCTATGGGTAGTTCTGCTGGAAAGTAACCATCAACATCTTGTTTTTTTTTCTTTGCCAGCTTCGATGGTGTAACGGATGGCTGAGTTAGTTGGAGCACAAAAGTTCTTGGTTCCACAGGCATCTTTTGGGTGGCAAGCTTTGACAGGTCGCTGGCAATCTCATTCCAGGCACGAGGAACATGCTCTGCTTGCAGACCGTCAAAGTGCTCTTCCAACTTTCTCACTTCATCGACATATGCCTCCACCAAAGGGCTCTGGTAATCCTTGTTGACCTGCCTCACCACAAGCTGCGAGTCACCTCTGATAATCAGTTTCTGGATACCGAGGTTGATTGCAATGCATAGACCGGCAAGCAAACATTCGTACTCAGCAGTGTTGTTGGTGGCCTGCTCCCTGGGGAAGTGCATCTGGACCACGTACTTGAGGTGCTCTCCGGTGGGTGCTATAAGCAGCACACCAGCACTGGCGCCTTTCAGCGTGAAAGCACCGTCAAAGTACATGACCCAATCGTCAATTGTTTCCTTGCCAGGGAGAGAGGTCTCTGGTTTTTCTTCATCTGGTGTCGGGGTCCATTCTGCAATGAATTCTACCAAGGCTCTGCTCTGTATCATCGAGGTGCTCTCAAACTTCAGATCAAAACTTGATAACTCTAATGCCCACTCCACAATCCTACTGGTTGCCTCTAGATTTCTCAAGATGCGTTGCAAGGGAAAGCAAGTGACGATGGTGACTGGGTGTGCTTGAAAATAATGGCGCAGCTTCCTTGAGCCCATGAGAAGGCCAAAAAGCAACTTTTGCACACCAGAGTACCTTGACCTAGCCCCTTGCAGGAGGGAGCTGACGAAGTAAACTGGGCGCTGCACCATCTTGTTCATCACAACTTGCTGATCTGACTGGCTGGCTTGTACAGTCTCTAGCTTGTCGGCACCTGACCTTGCCGGAAAAGATTCCGGCTCATCGGGTCGTGGCTCTGCGGTTGCTACCTCTTCCTCATCTACCTCTCTTTCAGCCACAAGTGCAGCACTAACCACTTGATTCGTCACCGCTAAGTATAGCAGCAACGTCTCTTGCGGCCTAGGCGCAACTAGGACTGGCGGAGAGGACAGGTACTCCTTCAAATCTCGGAGTGCAGCCTCCGCTTCCGGAGTCCAATTCACTGGACCTGCCTTTTTCAATATCTTGAAAAATGGCAAAGAGCACTCTGCCAATTTGGAGATGAACCTGCTGAGGGCGGCAACGCAGCCGGCAAGACGCCTGACATACTTGACGCGTCTTGGTGCTTCCATCTGCTCAATTGCCTTGATCTTGTCGGGGTTGGCTTCAATCCCCCTCTGAGACACAAAGAAACTAAGAAGCTTGCCGGATGGAACACCGAACAAACACTTCTCGGGGTTGAGCTTCAAGTTGAGCTTGCGCAAGTTGGCAAAAGTTTCCTCGAGATCCTGGATCAGTGTTGACTTGTCTCTGGTTTTGACCACAATGTCATCCATATAAGCTTCCACATTTCTGTGCAGCTGTGGCTCAAAACCAATCTGGACCGCTCTGGCAAAGGTCGCTCCGGCACTCTTCAGTCCGAAAGGCATAAGCAAAAAGCAGTATGTGCCACATGGAGTGATGAATGCGGTCTTCTCCTCATCTTCCTTGGCCATAAAAATCTGATGATAACCAGAATAGGCGTCAAGGAAAGAGAGTAGGTCACAACCGGCAGTGGAGTCTACAATCTGGTCAATGCGTGGCAAAGGGAAAGGGTCCTTGGGACAGGCTTTATTTATATCAGTGAAGTCGATACAAAGCCTTCATTTCCCGTTCGCCTTGCGCACCACCACCGGATTGGCTAACCATGTAGGGTGTAACACTCCTCTAACCAGGCCTGCTGCTTCTAACTTCTGAATCTCCCCGGCAATGAACTCTTGCCGCTCCAAGGCTTGCTTTCTGATCTTCTGCTTGACGGGCCTCACATGAGGGCAGATAGCAAGTTGGTGCTCAATTACCTCCCTAGGAACACCGGGGATGTCAGATGCTTGCCAAGCAAACACATTGACATTCGCCCGTAGGAAGGCAACGAGCTCGCTTTCCTGCTTGTCACTGAGAGTGGCACTTATAGAGAAAGTGACGCTCGTCCCATCTTCGTTCGCAGAAACTTGTTTGGTTGCCGGCACGAAAGCCTTGGCTCTCTTGTTCTTGCCGGTAGAGCTCTCTGGTCTGTCCTCGACAGGCATGCTGCACTCCGAAGTGCGCTTCCTGGAGCCCTTCCCAGAGGTCTTGCCGGTCTTCTTCTTCTTTCCTCCCCCGGGAGCTTTGATGGCAGGGGCAAGTGCCTCGATAGCAGCCGCTGCTGCTGCCTCCCGATAGAGCTCGTCAACACGGATGATTGCGTCCTTGTAGTTTGACTTGATGGTGAGGACCCCCATCGGCCCCGGCATCTTGATGACGTTGTACGCATAGTGCGACGCGGCCATAAACTTTGCCAGGGCTGGGCGGCCCAGAATTCCATTGTACGGCAGCGGCATCTTGACGACGTCGAAGGTAATCTTCTCCGTCCGATGGTTGAGCTCGCTGCCGAACGTGACCGGCAACGTGACTTGGCCCTTCGGCTTGTTCCTCCACGGACTGATCCCTTGGAAACTGCCTGTCTCCTCGAGATCCTTGTCAGGGATCTACAGCCTCTTGATCACATCTGGGGAGATCAAGTTCAAGCCTGCCCCACTGTCAACCAACATCTTCGTCACCTTGAGGTTGCGAATTGTTGGTGAGACCAACAATGGCAAACACCCGACCACAGTGGTGCAATCAGGGTGGTCCTCGGCGTCAAAGACGATGGGCGAGTGTGACCACTTGAGTGGCTTCTGTGCCTCCATCACCGGCTCTGCTGCATTGACTTCGCGGATCCACTGCTTTAGTTGCCGGTGCAAGGAGTGCAAAAATGCGCCTCCGTCAATACACATGGCATCCACCGCATTTTGGAACTCCTTGCCGGACCCGCCTCCGTCCTCATCACTATCATCCTCTTCTTGCTGGCCCTGAGCAGCCTTCTCTTTTGGCTGCTTGGCCTTGCCACAACGCCCTCCGCGGCCACCATGGTCTTGCTTGCCAGACCCACCAGCACCATCTTGGGCCTTCTCCTTGTCACGCTTCTCGTACTCTTGCTTCTGCTTTTCGGCAAGTTGCTCTACTGGCCGGCATTGTTGGAGATCATGGCCCTTGGTGCGGTGGATCTTGCAGTACGGCCCGCCGGTCTTGCCGGCCTTCTCGCCTACCATAGCTTCCCGGCAAGCATCGCACCCAGCAACCTCCTTGCCGGGGATGTCTGCCTTCGGCTTCTTGGTGGCTTTGGTGTCACCGGAGCTCTCGACGGCCAGTACGGTCTTGTTCTTGCACATTCTGTTGCACTTCCTAGTCTTCTTCTGCGGGGTCGATGTGTCGTCGTCCTCGGAGTCGACGTCTGCACCAGCATCTTCCCCTGGGAGTCACCTCCCTTCCTCAGCACGTGCACACCTATCCGCCAAGACATAGAGATTGTTGATGGCTTTGACCTGCTCGACATTCATCTCTGATCGCATCCTGTGGTTGCACACATTCGTGTAGAACACGGCAACAACAGCTGCGGGATGGATGTCGGGGATGTTATGATGCACACGGCTGAACCATTGTATGTACTTGCGGAGGTTCTCTCCATCCCTTTGGGGAATCACCTGCAAATCGCTGGGCTGACATGGGAGCTTGTGGCCACCCTGGTAAGCGCCAACGAAATGATGGCATAGTTCTGCCCAAGAAGAAATGGAGCCCTCAGGCAAGTTCATCAACCACGACCTGACGTTGGTCGAAGCGCCAACGGGAAGTAGTTGGCGAGTACTTTCTCGTCCCGTCCCCCGGCAGCCTCCACCGCGATGGTGTAGATGCCAAGGAACTTGGCTGGGTTGAGCGTGTCGTCATACTTGTTGGGCAGCTCCGGCTTGAAGGCACGGGCGGACGGCCAGCGAACTTGCCGCAGCTCACGAGTAAACACCGGGCACCCCACGTCGTAGGGCAAGTACCCAGCAGCTACTAGAGTGAGCACGTTCACTGCCGGCCTGGCACGGTCGTCGGATTGACGGCGTGCTTCCCGGCGCCGCTCGATCTTCGTGCGAGCATCTTCATCGCACCGCTCGCGAAGCACTTGGCGCTGAGCTTGGCGGCACCGCGGATCTGACGAAGCCATAGACAGCATGTCATGGTCGTCTGATCGGCGGGCTGGCCGCTGAGATGGGGGGGGTGCCGAGGCGACTGCACCGTTTGTGCGGCGTCTCCTGCAAGGTAGCCGGAGGGTCCTGCCAGCATGGTGGGTGGTCACCGTGAGGGCCCCACGTCTTGTGTTTTGCCGGGATCGGCAAAACTGATGAGACTCTGAATGGTAGCTCTCCATTTGTCCATCTTGTCTGGGCTTGGCGGGAAGTTCAAAAGTATTTGAACCCGCGCCATGGCCTCTCCTGCCATGGTTGGCAAGGCTGGGAGCACAGAACGAGGCGTCGCTTGACTCCTGGCAGAGCCAGAAGGAGCTTCGTTACGTCCATGCCGCCGCGGCTCATGCTCACCAATAGGCGGACGCGGTGGTGGTGGTGGCGCTCCGTGAGCAATCAGAAGTTGCTGCAGAGGGATCTCGCCTTGCGGTCGTCTGGAACCGCCAGCAACATGGGGGAGCGTGTCATGCCCATCTTGCGATGCTCGCGGCGTACACCTCCCCGCGCCGTTATTGGACATCGCCGCTACATTCTGGGATGTTGCGGCGGCTGGGTTCTGGGTCGCACCAGTATAAACTATATTACTATGATGACTGCACTCACCAGAATGTCTTGGAAGTTGACCAGCTACGACGTCGCCTGTCCTGTGGCTCGGCTCAGTAGCGTGGCGGGGGTGCTGGGCACCCGCACCACTCGCACCTCCTGCCCCGCCTGTCCCAACCATAGTGCCCGCGCCGGCTGCGCCGCCTGCGGTCGCCTTGGAAGGTGGCTTGGACGCGGTAGGAGCCGTCGTGGCTCCACCCTTCTTCTTCGGTGCCATCGACGAAGATGATGAAGTTGGTACTCACACTACCAAAAAGCTAATTTGTGACACACAATCCCCCTACCTGGTGCGCCAAAGATGTCATGGGAAACGACTATCTATGGGACCGAACGGGTCCCTTTGCGATTCGGCTCAGGGGACATGCATGGGACAATGAGTAGATTTTTAGTAGGTGCAAGAACACACGGGGGATTTATCCAGGTTCAGGCCGCTATGAGCGTAAAATCCTACTCCTGCTCTGTGTTTGATCATGTATGAACTCTGGTTACAGGGAGCGTAGTTTTCCGGCAAGGTGCATGGGAAAATGCAGCTACAGCGTGTAATTGAGCTGGGTGTCGACCGTTCTACCTATAGCCGTGGGCCTCCTTTTATAGGCCAAGGGGTTACCACAATGGCTAATACGGTCATTACAGAGTATGAACAGTGACTTGCACCGTCATCACGTCTATCTTCCAACGGGGTAAGACAAACGCATTTAATGCACCGTTAGGTGCTACGTTGGGGAGGCGAGGCCTTGGGCAAAAGATCTGTACCACCGGTCCTGGCGCCCTCCTGTAATCTCGACACATCCCAGGGACGGGTGTCATTAAAGTTAATCTTGGCGTGGCGTGCTGACACGTGCCTTGGCTGGCTATGTTGACTGCCTGCCCACTCGACACCTAGCGTACAAGCCTATCTGGTCGATGGTGAGGTGGAACGGTAACGGGACAGAACAAGCCTGCTGGCACGGAGCTTGCCTAGCGTTGCTTGCTGACAAGGGAGCTTGCCGGCGACCATAATCTTGGTCTTCACCTTGCCGGGGCAGAGCTTGCCGGCAAGGGCAGCGTCGACCTTCAGTCAAAGAATAGTACTTCTCGATGACCTGCCTTGAGGTCTTCTTCACGGCTTGGTGTTGAGTCTTGAGTCGTAGTTATCCTCTACCAAGCCCTTGCCGGAGCGGGGGGGCTACAACTGCCTGTGCACAAGTTTGGGTACGAGGGCACCCATGTCTTAGTACACCGACATCGACACATGTTTCAGAGACCCTTCAACGAAACAGTGTGCAATGGCTGAATCAAAAACGGTATTGAAAAGAAACCGTCAGCAATAAGATGAACTGTGTGCGATGGTGGATCCATCAATCACGATTCAGATTAGAGTTGTGTCTACGAATCTTGGCATACAATTGATCCGTACGAACTGTTTGCGATGAGCCAAAACAACAGAAACGGCCAGTCATATCAAGGTGTGTGCGATAGACGGCATACAGTTCACTCGGATGAACTGTTTGGGATGATCCAGAAGAACATAAACGATTCAGCGTAACAAGATGTTTGTGATATCCAGCAAACAGGTCGGTAATCGGAATTGTGTGATAATTATAGACAGCGCATATGATTTTTTGTTGTGAATTGTGTGCTCGATAGGGCACACAATTCAAGAAACCAATTGTGGGCGATAATGTAAAAGATCTCTGTCGAATACGTATTTCTAACTGTCTGCGATGAGATTGACAGGGGACACAGAGATAATGAATTAATATGAGCGAACGGCAATAGAGATATACAGTCTGCTTAATTTAGTCCTTCTTCTTGTTGTTGTTGGATTTCCCCGCGGCATCGTCTTGGCGAGGACGCTTCTTGCCGCTAACCGTTGGCTTTTCATCGCCGCCGCCGTCGTCATCATCGTTGATGTCCTCCTCATTCGAACATTCCTCCTCCTCATCATCATCGTCGTCGTCGTCTTCATCCTCCGACAGCTCCTTGTCCATCTAGTCATCATCCGACGACTCGGGTGGCAGTGTCCCTTCCATGATCCGGATAAAATCGAGGTCAGGGCTCGACGCCGGACTCATGGAAGACGAGCGGGATGATTTCGAGGTTGACCTATCATCGGGCGCCAGACTACTGGTGGAACTGTCGTCCTCGTTGTTGCTTGATATGGTTGCGGTACGTATACAAACCACGAGCAAGCGAGATTGTAGAGTGTGTGTAAGTGTGTAGCGCGGCCGACCGGGACAATGAAGATGGTGGAGACTGAAGCGGGGTATGAAGAAAAGAGGAATGGTAATTGAAGCGGTGGGTTGACGCATTATATTGGCGCCTTGGCAGGCGGTTAGAATCCTGATATAATCAACCACAATTATTAGTACCCAGTCACTCCAAATTCCCGCGGTTGTGCAGCTCTCAATGTGATAATTACGCACACAGGTTGGAGTGTCCAAATGTGAAACAAGCATTTTTCATAGGACAGTTGGCTACCAATAGATGAGCTCTGCTTATTGTAGCCAGTAATAATCAAACAAAACCCCTAATCATCATTGCAAATAGCGCATAGAAGATGGCTAATGTGACAACTACAACTACACATGCTAGTTCCTTCTTGTATCTTGCTTTCATCTGTTGCCCGTGATTGAGTCTTTCTTGCTTCATCGTAGTGATTGTACACTCCAGATCAGTCAGTTTCTTCTTCAGCTTTACGTTATCTTCTGCGAGCTTGGTGATAACACTCTGAGCCCTGCCATGCCATTCATCATTCAACCAGTTAACAAAGGCACAAGCCTCATATCCCTACCAATGTTAAATATTCAGGATGAGCGGCGGCATTAACTCAACTTAAATGATGAACTTAGTACTAACCTCTAAGGGGCAACTGAGAAAACGTCTGCCAATGTTGAATCCCTCCATGCATACACGTCGAGCGGGAGTGTGTCCGTGCGCACAACTCAGCCTTTGGTACTTCTCGGTGGCGCAAAACTCGGAGTCAAACTCATGTTGCGGGAGTCTGGAGTCATACTCCGGATCCGGCGGTTGATCGCCTTCCTAGGTGGGGGAGCGGGGGTCATTCAGGACAGATTGAGCAGGGAGCTACTTTGGACATGCTAAAAAAGATCGGGATTGATTGGAACCCGACAAGACGATTCGGATCCGTAGTACACCGGCCTTCTGATGACCTTAGGCAAGTGCTCGGCGGTGACCACCGTCGTGGTGGCGCCGCCCATCACGCTGCCGAGAGCGGCGATACGAGCCGGAGTAGCCGCACCGAAACCATCAGCACCACTCTGCCGCATTCCCCCAATGTTAGCGCCACGCGAGGGAATTTGGGGGTTATCTAGGGATTTGGGGAAAATGGGGAAACTCTGGGGATCTGATAATGGTCGGGAACTACTTATCGCACTCTGTTGTATACGGCACACAGTTTGTACATATCGTTTGTGTTCGCTATTACAACTTCACACACGATTTCCACACCAAACCGTGTGAGAAGACAACGTGCGTGAGACACGGTTCCCGTCACAAAACCGTATGTGATATACTACCCAGTACATATGGGGATGCAATAATGGAGTTAATACTGTAAA
Source organism: Elymus sibiricus (assembly GCA_039707655.1). NCBI lineage: Eukaryota > Viridiplantae > Streptophyta > Magnoliopsida > Poales > Poaceae > Elymus > Elymus sibiricus. The sequence continues at coordinate 188,208,941 of CM077674.1, forward strand.
CAACCGCTCTGCGGATACCCGTCAAAAAATAAAAACAGCCGCTTTGCAGATAGAGATGGGGGCGACAACCGAGGCAGCGGCTACCGGATAGGAGGTCAATCCTCGGTCGGTCGGTTGGCGGTGCCGGCGTGATAGGAGGTCAATCCTCAGTTGGCGGCGGGAGATAGGAGGAGCTCAATCCTCGAGGTCGGCGGCGGCGTGATTAGAGCACATCCCTCTCGGTCGATGGCGGGAAAGTGGAGCTCGAACTTCAGGCGGTTGCCCCACTAAGCTTTGCTCCTCGACCCTGCTGTCTCGGCGTGCCACGGCATCGCGCTTCTCTGTCTGCTGGGTGGAGGTCGCTGCGCAGCTAATTAATTAAGGTATTCTTTTCGTTGAGTGGCTTAATTAAGGTATTCAGTTCATAAGGGTAGTACTGTACTCTGCGTGTAAATTGACTGGTCATTAATTTGTGCCATCGCACGGCTGGATAACAATATGGAGCGCCCTCCGTAAATTATGAAAATAAAATCTTGTGATTTATGCACGCATCTTTGGGCATCAATTAATCCATTTATTAATGCTTTTCTGAAATACCCCTCGTGTGGTGCAGATGGAACGATCTGAATGGATGAAGGATCGGAGAAGTTCAAAGTTTGCAAGTGGCGTGATGGAGTTCATCACTTTGGCTGAAAAGGACAAAGAAGAGAGTCCATAATGATGATTACATCCCATGTACATGCAAGGATTAAACCAATACAGTCACATAAAGTTACAGACGTCGAGTTCCACTTAGTCAAGCGGGGATTCATGGATGGATATACACGTTGGACTAGACACGGTGAAGAGCCGGTCATGGATGAAGGTAACCAGGGCGGCGAGATGCCAAACCCCGATCAGAGTCACAAGGATGTTGAATCTAACCTCGAGGCTCAGACATCAAGCTACCAACGGAACATAGACAAGCCAAAAACCCCACTGGAAAATCAAGAAGATGACACCGACGACCTTGATGGTATGCCAGGTTTTGTTGCTATGATTGCAGATTTCCAGGGCCTAAATAAAGATATTGTTGGGTACAAGGATCTGCCAACCATTGATGCGGCTCCAAGAAAGATTTGTTTCCAGGTTGCAAAAAGAAATATTCCAAGTTGAGTGCCACACTGGCGCTTCTCAGATTTAAAGCAGAAAACGGTCTATCAAACAAGGGCTTCACAGAGTTGTTAGGTCTTTTCAAAGACATTCTTCCAAAAGATAATGTGCTCCCCAAATGCACGAACGCAATGAAGAAAGTTCTTTGCCCATTGGAACTTGAAGTCCAGAAGATACACGCTTGTGTGAATGATTGTATGTTGTACCACGGTGAGTACAAAGATTTGCGTGCATGTCGCATATGCAAGCATCCATGATACAAGCGCAGGAGAGCAAAGGACAAGTGCAAATTGGACAATGAGATCAAGACAGGAATCCCATTCAAGGTTGTTTGGTACTTGCCTTTAATTCCAAGGTTGAAGCGTTTGTTTGCAAACCCTAGAGAGGCAAAGAGGTTGCGGTGGCATCATGATGAGCGAATTGCGGATAAATATATGAGGCACCCGAAAGATGGTGCTCAATGGGATTTAATCGAGGGCACGTATGAAAACTTTGCCAAGGATCCTAGAAGTATATGGCTCGGGGAGTGTACTGACGGGATGAATCCATTTGGCGATATGAGCATCAAACACAACACATGGCCGATGCTTCTGTGCATATATAACCTTGCTCCTTGGTTCTGTATGAAGAAAAAATACATCATGATGTCAATGATCATCCAAGGTCCGAACCAATCTGGAAATGACATCAACATTTACTTTCAGCTACTAGTAGAAGAACTGCCGACATTCACTGGTACAGCGAGTTGCTATACAAACGGTTTTTAACCCCTTTCCGCGACGTAGTTTTAAACCGTCGCCTTGCATGTGTGTGCGATAGGGGGGTCCTTCCCACACGACCCAGAAACCGTCGGGGATAGGTCCTCCGGTCACACACGCTGCACAAAAATGAGCTCGTGTGCGATCGGGCGAGCCATCGCATACAATTATACAGGCCCAATCATTTCCGTTTGTATGTACATCCCACACAGTGAATCCCAGACAAACGTTTCCGTTCGTATGTACATCCCAGACAATGAATCCCAGCCAAACGTTTCCGTTCCTATGCACATCCCACACAGTGAATCCCAGACAAACGTTTCCGTTCGTATCTACATCACACACAGTTTTCTGTATAGCCTCGTCTGTGATAGGTGTAACAATCACATTTGCGTTATTCAAGTATATCACACACGCTTTCGGTGCTAGAACTCTTTGTAAAGTTCCATGACCCATTTAGCAGGTTTATTAGTTTACTATTATAATTCCAGTATTAAGCAAAATCACATTTCATATTGAATAGCTGTTTTCCAATTTCATATCAGGCACATAAATATATTATAACATCACAGTACGATAGGTACGTGAAAACAACACAGTACAACATATAGCTAGTTCACCTTCATAAGTACAATATTAGAACAATATATTCATTTCCCTAGTCGACTGATGCATGATCAACCAAATTAGTCTTCTCCACCTCTGCTTTCAGTTTAGTAAGAACCTGTTTGCACTGACCAACTGGGAAAGTGCCTCCTCCTTCGCAAACACCATCTTAGCAAAGTCTAATTTAAAATATCTGAGCTCATTCTCCATCTTCCTCTTTTTTTCCAGTACCTTGAAATATTCTTCAACGTTGACACCATTTTCTCTATGCCTATCTCTATTCTGTTCCTCAAACATGCTCCAGAGCTTTGCTAGGCACATCTTCAAAGACGGTGGCCACTCTTGATCAACCCACTCCAGGTAAGAACACTTCCGTTCATCCTATAATATTTAAAACTAAATTAGTTACAGTTGTAGGGAAAATGGGTTTCTAACAACATAGAAAATCACCACATACATATTTTGAAAAACTAAAGAAACAGGTTTATTATGACATATCTTCTCAAAAAGTTCAATGTGCAAATGAATTAATTGCTACTGAGACAACAACCAAATTCAGGAACATCACAAGCTATAATTAAGTTCTTAGTCAGGTACTATAATAACAAATTGACCATTTTATGAGGAAGCTAAATATAACTACAATAGCACAGCGACAATGTTTCAATGCCATCAAATTAATACTAACAGGTTTGTACATGCACAAATTTAATAACATATAACTAATACCAATAAAGGCCCTCCATTGTGTAGGCCAAAACCGGTGTCAAATCAACTGTTGCTACATTTGGCACCGGTATCCTGCACTGCTGAGTCGTTGACAGAGGAAACATTCAGGGAACCGGAGCACCTAGTTGCTCCGATGCCCAGTTCCTTCCTGCCATAAAGTATTAGTATTTTATTGCTTGGCTGCTCGGATCTGTGGAGCAAAGTTGGGTGCACAAATTGCTGAAGCGGTGCCAAATAATTTTCTCAGGGAACCGCTGATGTGATGGCATCATTTTTAGATACTAGGTAGAAACTTTGACAGTGTCTTAATCACATCCATATTAACATAGCATAGTGACAGTGTCTGAATCACATCTAATAAATGATTTGTAATATCGAAAGTGGGGCTAACCTTCTCTGCACATGCCAGAAACTTCCTCCCACTGTCCACAGATTCAAAAGCCACTAACTTCACGCATGGAGATTGATGGTGACAACGAGCAGGCAAATCTTTAGCTACCCCACTCCATTCCTTGCAAGTGATGGTCCTAGGGAGCTACAAGAGGAACAAATGGCTCAAATTGGTCTCCGGGTTAAAATCCTTTATTAAAAATCAGAACCCTAAGCCTAGGGGGGCGAGAGAGAGGAGAGAGGCATACCCGACTGGTGACATACTCGTTGGAGGAGGAGGAACCACTGGAGAGGTCAAAGAAGACCATGGCGTCCGCGGCGGTCGGATGCGAGACGGCGAGAGCGAGGAAAGCAAGCGAGGAAGTGGCTATAGCTTGGGAAGGAAGGAAGGAAGGAAGGAGTAAACAGGGGAAATGTGGCTCGTGGTCAGGGAGAAAAGGAGGTTGGAAGGGTGGAAGAGTTAGATATTTAGGCGCTAGGCAAAAAAATTCGAAAGGTTGGGGGGGGGGGGAACTTGGCGCGCAGTGTCATCGGACACCTTTCACTTTGAACAAATGTGTGCATCGCAAATGATTCTTCTGCTTTACGCGCATGCGATGAGTTTGAGCACTCGAATTTTGGTGGAAATTTCCCTGGGTACAGTGCTCATCCACGTCATTGCATATTTAACATCACTTGCTAATTTGGGGGGTACACAAAAGAGCCTACAGCACACGGACCACACTTACTGAATCGAGCAATTTTAGTAATTAAACAGAGCTAGTTGACCTAAACATTGCTCTAACAAAAGACCAGCGTTATAAACAAAGGCTAAGTACACTTAATTTAAACAAAACCGATGACGCGCCGCCGCCCTATGCCTCGCCGGTGTAAGATGTGATGTCGAGGACTTGTGCTGGCGACATGCTGCCGCTGGTGGACTCCGCGTTCCCCAGGCTGAAGTCGACCGCGTCGTCGTCCTCATCCTCATCCTCGGCGCCGCCCTCAAGGTTGTAGTACTCGTAGTAGTGGTGGTGCCAGAGCTCGCGTTGGTACTCCACCACCGATTCCTCGATGGACAGGCGGCTCTCTACCTCCTCCTTAGCCACGCGCAACTCCTCCTCCCGGCGCTCCTCGATCTCCGCCGCCTCCTACATCTCCAGCTCCCTGTCGGCGATCTCATGAGGAAGCAGGGGCTCCATGTCCTCCACCGCCACATCATCGACAAGCATCTCCGCCGCCTTTTTGGACGTGGGATGCATGCTGGATTCCAAGGAGGCCTAGAATATCTTGGCGTGGGCGTGCTCGACCTGGGCGTGGATGGCCTCGACCCAAGCCAGGGCGACCTCCGCGGCACGGACGGCTGCTCGAGCGCTCTTGGTGTTTGCAGCCACCGTCGCAGCAGCTGCTGCAGTCGTCTCGGCTGCTGCAGCTGCCGTGTCGGCTACCGCAGACGCCCTCTCAGCGGATGCGGCCGCGCTCTCGGCGGAGGCGGAGCCACTCGGGGAGGACCCGGTGACCGTACGGGCCCTCATGAAGCGTATCCACGGTGTCATTCTTTGCAAGAAGGGGATGGGGAATGGGTATCGAGGACTTGAGGATTCGGGGGTGAACAACGCTTGAGCAGGCGAATCCGGCGAAGCTTATGGAGGAAGACATAAAAAGACCCATGAATTTTCATCGCAAACGGTTCTTATAACCAACTGTGTGCGATGTAGTCCATTTTTTAATTACCTGCGGCAGACTAATTTGGAGTACACTGGCAACGGATGGTGATGGAAATTGTTCGATTTTTTTTGTACCGTTAACATGTACTGATACAACTGTCATGTTAAAATTTGGAATTTTTCAGGGTTCAACTGACCTTTTTAAGACATTAAGTGAGTTCCTAGCCATATAATGGCCGTAATTCAAATTTGAACTGCATGTACATGTAATGGCAAACCATCATGGGTTGGAAAATCATATTTGTGTCCTTGTGTGCGAGTTAATGCCCTGTGCAGTAAATTGGAAGGAATTTTCAAACATATTGGTGTCACGGCTTGGACACAAACAGTGAGAACCATGGCTTTTAAATTCCAAAAAATTCAAAAATGATCAAAAATACATGAAACCTTGCTTGATGTCATGAAAAGGTACCAAGATACTGTGTAAAAGAATTGGCCAATTTGACAAAAGTTTTGACATAGACGTCTCACAAATCAGAGCATCTCACGAGAAGACACGTGGTTCCGAGAGGGAACAATGCATGTTTGATGACGAACCGGCGCTCGCTTCCTCGTATGACCCTGAATTTTTTTTCTACCGTTAACATGCACTAATGCAACGGTCATGTTAAATTTTTGAAATTTTCGGTGTTGATTTGACCTTTTAAGACATTAAGTGAGTTTCTAGCCATATAATGGCCGTAATTCAAATTTGAACTGCATGTACATGCAACGGCAAACCATCATGGGCTGGAAAATCATATTTGTGTCCTTGTGTGCGAGTTAATGCCCTGTGTAGTAAATTGGAAAGAATTTTCAAACATATTGGTGTCAAGTCTTGGACACAAACAGTGAGAACCATGGCTTTTAAATTTCAAAAAAAAATAAAAAATGATCAGAAAAACATGAAACCTTGCTTGATGTCATGAAATGGCACCAAGATGCTGTGGTAAAAGAATTGGCCACTTTGACGAAAGTTTTGGCACACACCTCTGACAAATCGGAGCATCTTGCGAGAAGACACATGGTTCCGAGAGGGAACAATGCATGTTTGATGACGAACCGGCGCTCGCTTCCTCGTATGACCCTGAATTTTTTTCTACCATGAACATGCACTAATGCAATGGTCATGTTAAATTTTTGAAATTTTCGGTGTTGATTTGACATTTTAAGACATTAAGTGAGTTTCTAGCCATATAATGGCCGTAATTCAAATTTGAATTGCATGTACATGCAACGGCAAACCATCATGGGTTGGAAAATCATATTTGTGTCCATGTGTGCGAGTTAATGCCCTATGCAGTAAATTGGAAGGAATTTTCAAACATATTGGTGTCAAGGCTTGGACACAAACAGTGAGAACCATGGCTTTTAAATTCCAAAAAAATCAAAAATGATCAGAAATACATGAAACCTTGCTTGATTTCATGAAATGGTACCAAGATGTTGTGGTAAAAGAATTGGCCACTTTGACAAAAGTTTTGGCACACACCTCTCACAAATCGGAGCATCTTGCGAGAAGACACGTGGTTCCGAGAGGGAACAATGCATGTTTGATGACGAACCGACGCTCACTTCCTCGTATGACCCTGAATTTTTTTCTACCGTTAACATGCACTAATTCAACGGTCATGTTAAATGTTTGAAATTTTCGGCATTGATTTGACCTTTTTAAGACATTAAGTGAGTTTCTAGCCATATAATGGCCGTAATTCAAATTTGAACTGCATGTACATGCAACGACAAACCATCATGGGTTGGAAAATCATATTTGTGTCATTGTGTGTGAGTTAATGCCCTGTGCAGTAAATTGGAAGGAGTTTTCAAACATATTGGTGTCAAGCTTGGACACAAACAGTGAGAACCATGGCTTTTAAATTCCAAAAAAATCAAAAATGATCAGAAATACATGAAACCTTGCTTGATTTCATGTAATGGCACCAAGATGCTGTGGTAAAAGAATTGGCCACTTTGGCGCAAGTTTTTACACACACCTCTCACAAATCGGAGCATCTCACGAGAAGACTCGTGGTTCCGAGAGGGAAGAATATGCATGTTTGATGATGAACCGACAGTGGCTTCCTATTATGGCTTGGCATTTTTTTCTACAGTTAACATCCACGAATACAACTTTCATGTTAAAATTTGGAAATTTTCAGCAGTTATTTCACATTTTTAAGACATTAAGTGAGATTCTAACCATTTAATGGCCGTAATTCAAAATTGAACTACATGTACATGTAACAGAATATCATCATGGGTTGGAAAAATCATTTATGTAATACATTTTCCAACAATATCATGGTAACACGAAATAAGCATTCATGCAAAACATTTGGAAAGAAAATGTAAATATCTGGCAAGACAACTGGCCCCCCCATGATTGGCACTCTGTTTTGCGCCGCGAGGTTTGGATGGTGAGTGGCGCGGGTTTTTAATCAGACGCGGTTCAGTCTTGGGAACCGTCAGCGATTTATTTCACACATGGATTTTGATGCGGGAATCATCTGTAATTCAAGCTATAGTACTCGTAAATTCCGGCCACCGGCGCTTCTACTGCTCCCGTCGATCTAGATTCCGGCCGCCAATAAATACTACCCCGCCCACGTCGTCTCGCCTGCATTCTCTCCTTGCTCTCCCCCTCTCTCTCACAAAACTCTGCCATGGCGCTGACGATCTGCCCACCCGTCAAGGAGGAGGCGCCGCCCCGCGAGGACATCCAGGCGCAGAGCAGCGACGAGGAGGACCCCTACGCGCCTCCAGACGAGGTTGCGCCGAAACCCCCAACTTTGGAGTGGTTTTGGGGCCAGTACAATCTTTGTCTGTGGAAGGCGCTGCCGCCGGCTGAGAAAGCCAGGCAAGTGGAGTTCAAGAAGGAGATGGCGGAGGAGGAAGCCAGGTATCAGGTGGCCCGTAAAGCCCGTGAGGCTGCCTGGGAAAAGGAGGCGCTGGAGCTATGGCGGCGGGCGCGTCGACGTGCGGACGAGGTGTACGAAGACGGCCGGTACTTCACCAGGAAGGCCAAAGGCGCTAGGCGCCTCATCGCTGCATGGAGGTGGGCCGATAAGCTCCAGCATGCTACCAACGAGGAGCTTCGATGGGCGCCCACCAAAATGGCAAGATCATTCGTGCGCGTCCGCCAGCAAGAGGCAGATCGGCACGTCAAGCGCCGCGAGGCGGAGGAAGCGGAGAACTCCCTTCGCGCTGGGAAGCCGCCGCGTACCAGGGAGCTGCTAGAAGGGGCTGCCGGAATACTAGCCGCATAAGGAGGGATTATTAGTTTTAGTATTGTTCGTTCTCAATTTTATGCATTGTACTTAGTATTTAAGTTTGGGATCCCAGTTAAGTATCATCACGTATTGTTCGTTTTCGTACTAATATCTATCTAGCTGTTTACCATCCACATGTACAAAATGGAAAACATACACATTGAAAGAGAACAATATATAAGAACGGAAAACAGAGTACACACATTGAAACAGAGCAATATTATGATTGTTGGGAATACATAGCGATCAACGTCGAAATGACTCAACAAAATAAAATGCGTCCATGACCACCTCCCCTGCCTATGGTAGCTCTTGCCTCTGCCTGAACTCGTGCAGGCGTTTGTCCAAGTGGTTGACACGCTCACGGTACATCTGGAGCGCGATCTCGAGCTCCAAGTTGGCTATTTCATCGGAGATCACCAACTCGAGGATGCGACAGCCATGTTCCTCTACTGCGCCTATGTGGAAACCTGGGCCAAGGAGGCGCTCAAGCCTAGCGACCAGCGTGTTGGCATCGAGAGGGCCGCGGACAAGGTGAACGGTGCGACCCATGAGAATAGCGCGGCCGGAGTCCCGTGCAAGCACGGGACGGCCAGCCTCTGGTGCTAGTACGGCGCAGACGGCCTCTGCGCACTCCTAGCGAGGAATGGGGCTACTGACGGGCCGTGTAGCCAGCTGCAACGCCTTGTCAACAGTAGGCAAGCGCCGATGGAATTACTCTTGCTGTGGAGTGCGCTGCGCCTCTCGCTCTGCGGTGGTCCATCGGTCTCGCTGTGCGGCGAGCCGCAGCCTATCAACGCGGACGTGCCTATCTTGCGCTGCGGGGCACCACCGATCATGTTGTGCGTCGAGCTGCAGCCTCTCGGAGCTGAGTTGCCTTTCTTGATCCACGGCGCTAAAGCGCCGTCCGCCAAGGGTCTGCTAAACCCTGGCAATGACACGCAGCACGGCGTCGTCCATCGCGTTGCCGGGAACGCCCTTGGCCTCGATGGGCCGTGGCGCCTGCTCGTTTACCTCGTCAAGGAGGTTGATGGTAGAGGCGGCGCTTCGGTGGGTTGGCATGCTTGGAAAAGGTAGCTAGAGGGGCTATAGGGTGCACTTGTGCCTCGGTGTGTCACGCGCCACCTAGGCTTATGCACAATCGCTGGGTGGCGGCGGGAAACCGATGGGGAAATGGCGGAAAACGGTGGTGTGTTCATAAAACGCCATCAATTAATGGAAACTTAGCATAGAAGGAAGCGCGAGCTAGCACGACGCATTCACGCACATTGCTTGCCCATGGGTGTGATCCATATATCTCGTGTGCCCAACAGAGCACACTATTCACACAAAATAATATTGTTTTGTACACAGAGAGCGTAGATGTTGTGCAAACTGAGCAATTCACATCGCACACGGATTAAACTATGGAACCTGTCGGTGATGATTTCATCAATCACGGACAATTGTTTACCAGCAAGCGTTTGCCAACAACACATACGGGTTATTAGCAGGAATTGTCTGTGTTGTTATCGGTCTTCCCACACATTTCGGATTACTGACCTGTTTGCCGCGTATCACACACATCTTGTTAAGTTGAACCATTTCTGTTGTGTTGGGTAATCGCAAATAGTTCATCTGAGTTAACCGCATGCCGTATATCGCACACACCTTGATCCGCCTGACCGTTTCTGTTGTGTTGCGTAATCACAAACAGTTCATCCGAGTGAACTGTATGCCGTGTATCGCACACACCACAAACTGGCTGATCGTGTTTGTTGTTTTGGCTTATCGTAAACAGTTCATATGGATCAACTATATGCCATGTATCGCACTCGCGTCTCTAATTTGAATCGTGTTTGTTGTTCTGTCTTATCACAAACAGTTCATATGGATCAACTGTATGCCATGTATCGCACACGCGTCACTAATCTGAATCATTTTTTATGTCTCTGGCATCGCAAACAGTTCGTCTTATTTGCGATGGTTTGATTACGACAGTGTTTGTGATTCATGCATCGCACACAGTTTGGTCGCGGGGTCTCTGATTCATGTGTCACGTTAGCGGTCGCCTGCAGTAGTGATTGTGGGAAAAAGAGCATGGTGTAAAATGTTATGATGCTTACAAAAGGATTTTTTTGATCTACATGTGTTGCTGCTGCACACCATTCAAGATATGCCGGCATTAGGCCACACGTTGGGGCAGAAAACAAAGGAGATGTAGGATGTGTCACATGCATGGATAGGACAGCGAGTAGATTTCTTCCCAACTCGCACAAATCTGTGTATTTGCGTCATCGTAGGTTCTTACGGAAAGATCACCCATACCGAAAGATGAAAGCTGAATTTTGATGGTACAGCAGAGGTAGATTTGGGCCCAAGACCTTATTCTGGGAAGGAGGTCCACAGCATGGCTAAACAAATTGAAGTTGTGCTTGGCAAGGGACACGGTTCGTCGTCGAAAAAAAAACACCCAAGGGGAAAGTGTTTAAGAAGAAATCAGTGTTCTAGCAATTACCTTACTGGGAGATTCTAAGTGTACGTCACTGCATCAATGTCATGCACATAGAGAAGAACGTATGTGAAAGCATCCTTGGTACTCTGCTCAAGATTAAATGTAAAACAAAGGATGGTGACGGTGCATGACTCGATATGCTTGGTGATCAACCAAAATGCATGAATGAAGCAGAAGATGATGACAAATTCCTCCACGTTCGCCAGAGTTACAATTTCACTCCAAAAGAAGCAAAAGAGTTCTTCGACTATTTGTTGTCAGTTAAGACACCCTCTTCCTACTCCACAAACATCAGAAGTCTCGTGGATGTGAGCTCTGGTAAAATGAAGTTGGCACACATGATTGCTACGTAATGTTGACACAAATCCTCCCGGTGGCCATCAGGAATATGATGGACACAGACATAAGAAACACACTCATTGATCTCTGTGATTTCTTCAACAAACTATGGCAGAAAGTGGTAGATCGTGAAGAGCTGGATTATATGCAAGCGGATATTGCAAGAATATTGTCCAACCTAGACATGTTTTTCCCACCGCCATTCTTTGATGTCATGGTCCATCTCACTATGCACCTTGTCGATGAGATAAAGTATTGTGGTCCTGTGTTTCTTCACAACATGTATCCCTTCGAGCGGTACATGGGAATATTGAAGCGCTATTGTCGGAACCGATGCCATCCAGAGGCAAGCATCCTACAAGGTTATACCGCGGAGGAGGTGGTTGAGTTTTGCACCGAATACATGAAACAAAGACCTATAGGTTTGCCCCTCTCTCGCCATGAGGGAAGGCTGGCTGGTAAGCCGGTCCTTGCTGGCGCGCCACACGCTACACCCGGAGATGAGACCGATCAAGCCCATTTCACGGTACTACTTAACAACCCAGTTCTCGACGTTTATGCTGAAGAACACTTAGCAGAGATACGACAAAGCTTCTTACCCATGGTGCATCCATTAGATGTCGTGATGCAGGCGCACAATAAGGACTACGTCAGATGGCTGAAGGATCATTTGTCACGCGGATCCATGGATGACATTGCAACGTGGCTGGCACAAAAGCCATCACCTACGGTATTGAGGTACCAAGCATATGACATAAATGGCTACACGTTCTACACTGAGGAACGTGATAAGAAGACCTCATATCAAAACAGCTCTATTCGAATAGAATGCATAACTGTAGATGAAGCTGACAAAAGGGTATACTATGGAACCATCGAAGAGATTTGGGAGCTTAACTATGTGGAAGTTAAGGTGGCATTATTTAGGTGCAAATGGGTCCCTCTTAGTCAGGTAAAGGTTGATGATTACAGGAAGACCTGTGTTAACATGACAAAGATGGCATATCACAAGGACCCGTTCATTCTTGCCAGCGATGCTACCCAGATTTTTATGTGAAAGACCCCTTGCATAAGAACTACCATGTAGTGATACGTGGGAAGAGGAGGGTACTGGGTATCGAGGGTGTTGCTGATGAGGACGAGTACGATGAATTTGTTGAGTTGCCAGCCAAGGGATCACGCACCAAACAAAAAGAAAGGCTTAAAATCATCAGAAATCCTAAGTTCATACGAGGTCAACCTAATGATCCCAGTTCTCCCCCGTACATGGGAATTAATACATAACACTATTCATTATGTCTATTCTGCAACTTAATTCGTTCAATTAGAACTGTCACATGTACTGAATTGTGAGTTATGCCCGGCCTTCTATTAATCTAAGAATGATTAATATGTTAACCTTGATAAGTTGTCAGCCCAGGCAATGAGTTTTAACTATTTATGATTATATACCCTAGAGCAAGCACACTCAATTGATCTCACTCCAGTATGTATGAACAGAACATTTCCAATCTGGTTTGCAAATAGCACACGGTTCATTCACGAAAACCATGTGCCTACCAAACCGTGGCCAATGACCCCTACTGCGCGCGATGTGAGTCGTGCGTTCTGATTTGCCAGAACCCAAACCCCACGGATCGTACGTCTGCGCCGTTGGATGCACCCAGATCGAACGGCAATCCTCATCCGTTTCATCACCACATGCAGTTGCAATTAGGATTTAATTTATATGCACTAAATGCCCGGTAAATGCAAAAAAATGCTTGGATATAGCAAAGGAGCCCCGAAATGCGCCAGAAAATCAAACCTAGGGTATAATAGTGATTGCGTACTATGGAAAAAAATTCGAGGCGAAACGATGAAGTCACCAGCAACTGGTGTTCGAATTGCCACGTCTCCTTTTGGAAACTATGATCCTTCTTGTGAGATGCTCTTGTTTCCAAGGAGCGATCAGCCAAACTTGTGCCAAACTTTACCAAAAAAAATTCACAGGGTCTTGAGAGCACGCCATGGTGACACACCGATTTTCGTGATTTTCGGACTCCATCTGCATTTCCTATAATTAAAATACCAACAAGACATACGCCAGTGGCCGCATCTCGCATCCGAAATGTTTGAAAATTCTTTCCATTCCTTGGACAATGAATGAAAACACGCAAAGCGACACACAAATGATTTTTTAGACCTTCTTTGCCAACACCCACATGTAGTTGCGGTTTGGATTTGGTTTATATGCACAAAATGCACGGTAAATGCAAAAAATGGCTTAAATATAGCAAACGAGACCGGAAATGTGCCAGAAAATCAATACTGCTGTGTAATGGTGATTGCGTACCGTGGAAATTTTTTTGAGGCGAAACGATGAAGTCACCGATGATTGGAGTCCGAATTGCCACATCTCCTTTTGGAAACTATGATCCTTCTTGTGAGATGCTCCGGTTTCCAAGGATCGATCATCATAACTTGTGCCAAACTTTACCAAATTTTTTCAAATGGGTCTTGAGATCGCGCCATGGTGACACACCGATTTTCGTGATTTTCGAAGTCCATCCGCATTTCCTGTAATTAAATTACCAACAAGCCCTACGTCGATGGCCGCATCTCACGGCCGAAATGTTTAAAAATTCTTCCCGTTTCTCGGACAATGAATGAAAACTAGCAAAGCGACACAGAAATGATTTTTACACCTTCTTTGCTAACACCCACATGTCAATGCAGTAGGGTTTTGATTTTTGATTTATATGCACTAAATACATGGTAAATGCAAAAAATGGCTTAAATATAGCAAACGAGACCTGAAATGCGCCAGAAAATCAAACCTAGGGTATGATGGTGATTGCGTACCGTGGAAAAAATTTCGAGGTGAAATGATGAACTCACGTCTTCATTTCAAAATTATCACGTCTTCATTTCAAACGAAATTATGCAGCTCCTTGATGTAAATGTTTTCCAATAGCACATGGTTCATTCATGAAAGCCGTGTGCCTACCAAACCGTGGCCGGGGACCCCTACTGCACGTGATGTGAGTCGTGCGTTCTGATTGGCCAGAACCCAAACCCCACAGATCGTACATCTGCACCATTGGATGCACCCAGATCGAACGAAAGTCCTCATCCCTTTCATCACCACATGCAGTTGCAGTTGGGATTTGATTTATATGCACTAAATGCCCGGTAAATGCAAAAAATGGCTTAAATATAGCAAAGGAGCCCCGAAATGCGCCAGAAAATCAAACCTAGGGTATAATAGTGATTGCGTACTGTGGAAAAAAATTCAAGGCGAAACGATGAAGTCACCGGCGACTAGAGTTCGAATTGCCACGTCTCCTTTTGGAAACTATGGTCCTTGTGCGATGCTCCGGTTTCCAAGGAGCGATCATCCAAACTTGTGCCAAACTTTACCAAAAAATTTCCACGGGGTCTTGAGAGCACACCACGGTGACACACTGATTTTCGTGATTTTCGGACTCCATCTGCATTTCTTGTAATTAAAATACCAACAAGACCTACGCCGGTGGCTGCATCTCGCATCCGAAATGTTTGAATATTCTTCCCATTCCTTGGACAATGAATGAAAACACGCAAAGCGACACACAAATTATTTGTTAGACTTTCTTTGCCAACACCCACATGTAGTTGCAGTTAGGATTTGATTTATATGCACAAAATGCACGGTAAATGCAAAAAATCGCTTAAATATAGCAAACGAGACCCAAAATGCGCTAGAAAATCAATACTGGGATGTAATGGTGATTGCGTACCGTGGAAAAAATTTCGAGGCAAAACGATGAAGTCACCGATGATTGGAGTCCGAATTGCCACGTCTCCTTTTGGGAACTATGATCCTTCTTGTGAGATGCTCCGGTTTCCAAGAAGCGATCATCGTAACTTGTGCCAAACTTTACCAATTTTTTTCCACTGGGTCTTGAGATCACGCCACGGTGACACACCGATTTTCATGATTTTTGAAGTCCATCCGCATTTCCAGTAATTAAATTACCAACAAGCCCTACGCCGATGGACGCATCTCACGGCCGAAATGTTTGAAAATTCTTCCTATTTCTCGGACAATGAATGAAAATTTGCAAAGCGACATAGAAATGATTTTTACACCTTCTTTGCTAACACCCACATGCCTTTGCAGTAGGGTTTTGATTTATATGCACTAAATGCATGGTAAATGCAAAAAAATGGCTTAAATATAGCAAACGAGACCTGAAATGCGCCAGAAAATCAAATCTAGGGTATAATGGCGATTATGTACCGTGGGAAAAAATTCGAGGCGAAATGATGAGGCCACATCTAAGTTTCAAAACTGCACGTCTGAAAGCACATTTGCTCCCTTGGTGGTTTTGGTAATTCATAACAACATATATCTCATTGAACTAATGTCCATTCAAGATTAAGATTTCAGGATGTTCAATGATTGGCATGGCATGGACTAGAGATGTGAACCCCTCAAAATGCTAAGGACAAGGATTGGCAAAAGATCAAGACTCTACATTTTTGGTTTAGTGATCCAAGATCACATTGAGTCCATAGGAAAGCCAATACTATTAAAAGGGGATGAGGTGTTTCTTAATGGTGTTTTTACTCAAGTGCTTAGTGACAGTATTCCTAAACCCTCAACCACTCTCTCTAACCAAATATGTCCTAAACCTACAGTCCAACTCGGCCCCACTGATATTTCCTATCCGGCCCCACCGAGTTCATCCAAGACTTAGCCACTGCCAAAACCCTAACAAATCGGATCCACCGAAATGGATCTCGGTCCCACCGAGATGGCCTTGCCAACTCTCTGTAATCGGTTGCATTTACTTCGGTCTCACCGAGTTATGCAAATCGGTCTCACCGAGATGGCTTGCCAAGTCTCTGTTGCCTTATTGCTTCACTTCGGTCCAACCGAGTTGATGCAATCGGTGCCACCGAGATGAGGATTGCCCTAAGCCATTGCACTTCGGTCCATCCGAGTTATCTGTATCGGTTCCACCGAAATGCCTAACGTTCATATCTTTTACACAGTTCGGTGCCACCGAGTCTTCTGAATTGGTGCCACCGAGTTGGGTCAAAAGTGTGTAACGGTTGGATTTTGTGTGGAGGCTATATATACCCCTCCACCACATCCTTCTCAGTAAGGAGAGCCATCAGAACGTGCCTACACTTCCACCATACATTTTCTGAGAGAGAACCACCTACTCATGTGTTGAGATCAAGCTATTCCACTCCTACCATTTGAACTTTGATCTCTAGCCTTTCCCAAGTTGCTTTCCACTCAAATCCTTCTTCCACCATAGCCAAATCTGTGAGGAGTTGTTTGAGTGCTGGGAAGACTATCATTTGAAGCACAAGATCAAGGAGTTCATCAACAACACACCGTCTATTACCTTTTGGAGAGTGGTGTCTCCTAGATTGGTTAGGTGTCACTTGGGAGACTCCAACATGATGTGGAGTTGAACCAATGAGTTTGTAAGGGCAAGGAGATTGCCTACTTCGTGAAGATCTACCCTGAGTGAGGCTAGTCCTTCGTGGACGTAAGCCATGGTGGAATAGACAAGGTTGCTTCTTCGTGGACCCTTCGTGGGTGGAGCCCTCCGTGGACTCGCCCAGCCGTTACCCTTCGTGGGTTGAAGTCTCCATCAACATGGACGTACGATAGCACCACCTATCGGAACCACGCCAAAAACCACCGTGTCTTCATTGCGTTTGAAATCTCCAATCCCTCCTTTACTTACATATGCAATTGCTTACATTCCGCTGCTATACTCTTAGAATTGCATGTGTAGGGTGATGCTTGACATGTACTATTGCTAAAATCTGCCCACAACTAAAACTAGGAAAAGGTTAGGTTTTATTTGGTCAAGTAGTCTAATCACCCCCCCCCCTCTAGACATACTTTCGATCCTACAAGTGGTATCAAAGCTTTGGTCTTCGTAAAGCCTTGATTTCCATTGCTTTGGTGATCATAGCCTTGGTCTCACAACCTAGGAGAGTATGGCGTCTAGTGAGGGTAACTATCACCGTAGAGGTCCATATTTTGATGGTACAAACTTTGCTAGTTGGAAACATAAGATGAAAATGCATATTCTTGGTCATAACCCCGCCATTTGGGCTGTTGTTCGTGTTGGCTTGCAAGGTGACTTCTTTGAGGATGGCAAGGAACCGGATCGTGAGGCAACCCCGGAAGAATTGAAGATGTTGCAATACAATGCTCAAGCTTGTGACATTCTATTCAACGGTCTATGTCCCGAAGAATTCAACAAAATCAGCCGCCTCGAGAATGCAAAGGAAATTTGGGATACTTTGGTTGATATGCATGAGGGTACCGAGTCCGTCAAGGAATCTAAGTTGGATGTGCTTCAAAGTCAACTTGACAAGTTCAAGATGAAGGATGGTGAAGGAGTCGTTGAGATGTACTCTAGGCTTGCTCTCATCACAAATGAGATTGCCGGCTTAGGAAGTGAAGAGATGACCGACAAATTCATCATCAAGAAGATACTTAGAGCTTTGGATGGAAAATATGATACCGTTTGCACATTGATCCAAATGATGCCAAATTACAAAGATCTCAAGCCCACGGAAGTCATTGGAAGGATTGTTGCTCATGAAATGTCACTCAAGGACAAAGAGGAGCTACACAACAAATCAAGTGGTGCTTACAAAGCCTCAACCGATGCTCCAACAACTTCAAGTGACAACCTAGTATCAAATGAAGAGATTGGCCTAATGGTGAAAAGGTTCAACAAGTTCTACAAGAACAAAGGAAAAGAAAGAAGCTCTAGCTCAAGACATTATGAGAGAAGATCATCAAGTCGTGACCGTAATTGTTACAATTGTGGAAAGCCTGGACACTACTCCAATGAGTGTACGGCTCCCTACAAGAAAAGAGACGAATCACCAAGAGGAAGATATAGAAGAGATGAATCACCTCATAAGGAGAGAAGGAGTAGAGATGATCGTTATGAACGAAGACACTCTCGAAGAAGCAAGGATTCGGAGAGGAAGGACAGGTCATCCAAGAGCTACACAAGAAGAAGACATCAAGCTCATGTTGGTGAATGGGTTTCCGGCTCCGACTCCGACAACCACTCCGAGAGAAGTTATCACTCCAACTCCGACTATAGTCAAGATGAAGGTGTTGCCGGACTTGCACTTGTGTCATCCAACTCCTATGATCTATTTGACTCACCAAATGAAGGAATTGGAAGATGCTTCATGGCAAAAGGCCCCAAGGTATCACACCCCGAGTATCTTGATTTCAATAGTGATGAAGATGATTTGCTTGGTGATGATGATTTACTTGTTGACAAGGATAGTAATGTGAGCTATAATGAAAATGCTAGTAATCATGATAGTCAAGAGGAAACGAGTGACAATGCTATGAAGGAGATTGAGCGTCTAACTAAAGAACTAAATGCTCTTAAGTTAGCTCATGAAACAACTCAAGAGGATCATAGAGAACTTCTAAGAACTCATGAGAAGCTACGCTTCGAGAAGCTAAATTTAGAGCAAGAGCATGAGTTTCTTAAAGCTATCAATGACGATCTTCGAAAGAAGAGTTCTTCATATCTTGCCAAACGTTTACTCTTGTCTACCTTTATGCCACAAGTTAAATCTAAGCAAACTAGCAACAAGGGTAAAAATAGTTCTACCTCTAGTAGTAACAATAACAATGCTAAATCCAATATTGTTGCTTCTAGTAGTTCTATTGATTCCACTAACGATTCTCTTAGCCAAGTTACACTTGAGCAAGAAAATATGCTATTGAAAAGAATTATAGAAAAAGGTGTCTACAAGAGTCTTGCCGGGAGTAAGCAATTTGAGGAAATTGTACGCAAGCAAGGAAGGCACCGGAAGAACCAAGGTGTTGGTTTTGAACGAAAGTTCAATGCCGATGGAGTTGAGTGGGAAGAAGGTCAATACCCCAAGACAAAGTTTGTTCCTCAACAAGAGAAGTATGATCCTACTTCCTTCAAGGGAACACAAGCTCAAGAAGATCTTCCACCACAAGACCACAAGCTAAAAGGCAAGGACAAGCTTCAAGAAGAGATTGATTCATTTGAAGAAGCTCCTCAAGCCATGGTCAAGTGGGTTCCCAAGACTTCATCAAGTTCTACTTCATCAAGTGCTTCTACAACTCCAAGGATTCCCATCAAGCTGATGTGGGTCCAAAAGAAGAAGAACTAGAGAGTTCTTGAGGGTGACTCCGCCAACAAACTTCACTCATATTATTTATGGCAAGGACTTGTGCAACCAACTTCCACATTTTGCACTAAATTCATGGAGTCACAAACCCTCTTGTTGGTAAGGCAAGGGACAAGGTAATCAATTCATTCATGGACATCATCATATGTGTATTTCACTCTATGTCTATGGATATCCTTGTATGTTCCTTGTGTGGGACTAACCCATGTAAGTATTGAAAGCACAAAACTCCAAAGGATTGCCCCCAACTCTTGATGGTCTACATCAACATTGAGCATCCACATTTTCAACATCTACATGAAGTCATCATCGACAAAACCCAAGGTTAGTTCATCCCTCTTAGGGGGAATATCACATCTAGGGGGAGCTTTGCTCTAATCAATTGAGCTAAAGCAACTCTAATGGTGTGAACACATCAATGCTTTATGTAAAAGTGGTAACCCCACTTGTGCTTAAACGATGAGTATGACCTATGATCAAATGTTCTCATTTGGCTCCTAAGTCAATATACTCATATATAGATGACCTAGTCATCGCCATTGTTTGATAGATGCTAGAATTGGTTGTGCATGTTTGACACATATTTCATTTGCAATCTTATTGTGTGAGCATGTTGGTTTGCATGTTTTTATCATTCGAGGACATCCATTTGTTGTTTTGATTGTCTTGGTTTTTCTGACCAAGTGGATGTACAAGAATGCCTAAGAACCTTCTCTAGCTATCTATGCTTTCTTGTCTTAAATTCCATTCTTGCTGCATCACAAAAATTGAACAAGTCTTTTTCGGACCCTCCGGGTGAGGAGCACTCGGAGCCACCGATCTCAAAGGGCTGAACCTCCAAAACCTTCTAATTGATTTCGGCTGAACCAACTCACTCAAACTCGGTCCAACCGAAATCACTTAGATTGATCTAGGTTTTCATCTCGATGCTACCGAATTGAACCATTTCGGCGCCACCGATGTGCTAAACTGCGTGCAGTTACACATATCGGTGCCACCGAGTTGTTCAACTCGGCGCCACCGACAGCGTACGGGTATATATATCGCGCGGACCGAACGGTTGAAATTTCTCGACCCCACTCGTTCCCGCTCCCCGTCGCTACCGTCGCCCTTCGTCTTTGGACTTCGCCGTCGTCTCCAGCGCGCCCTCGCCGCAGGACTCCGTCGCCGTCAACGGCAATCTCCACCGCCGTTGCCGCCGTAGAGAATCTCCACCGAGTTAGGGTGAGATTCGATCCCTTTCATGCTTCCAATTTCCGATTCAATGCACGTTAGGAATGCCATGATTCTTGCCACGATTGCAATGCTAAATCCACCAGGAAAATTCCATAGATTAGATTCGAGCGAAATTTCTAGGTTTAAGTTTCCGCCGAATGCATCTCGGACCGACCGATTCGAAATTTTCGGCCCCACCGATTTGGCCTCTGGCCATAGCACTAGTACATCTCAGTGTCACCGAGTTGTGCGAATCGGTGAGACCGAAAGTAAAGTCTCAGTGAAACCCTAGCATCTCGGAGCCACTGAACCCCATCTCGGTCTGACCGAAGTGGTGAGTAAGGTTTCTGTAGTGTGCCTCGGTATCACCGAGATGATCAACTTGGTCCATCCGAAATGCATCCTATGAAAACTTGAAACTAAAAGTTGAACTCAAATTTTGTGAAAACTATCTGCTTTTTGTGATGACTCATCTACTCTACCTATACCCATCTATTCACAAGGTCAGCTCAGCAAGATGTCTAGTGGCAGTGACAGTCAGAACAGATCTGAACAGCATGCAGAACTAAGTGAAGGGTCAAGCCCAGCTGAAAGCTTCTATGAGGGAGAGAGGAGCTCTCCAGATCTTCCTAAGGCAGCAACCAGAACAAGGAAGAAGAGAACCTCAGATAGTGAGGATGAGGATTTTGTTGCTAGTGAGGCAGCAACAAAGAAGAAAAGAGTTGTGCTTGCTAAGGAGTACAGCACCAAACCATCATCCACCAAAGATAAGACTGCTGTGAGGAAAGTCCCCAAGCAGACTGTGCAATACACTCCGGAAGAGCCTAGTGACACTGAACCAGCTGCTAAGAAGAAGAGAGTGAGGAAAACCATTACCCGTGTGATTGGCAGACCCTCCATGATGATTGATGAGGAGGAAGATGAGGAGGATGAGCCAGCTACTGCACCCCCTACAAAAGCTCAGAAGCTCATGTCTGATGCAATCAAGACTGCTGCCCCTCCCAAGTCCAAACCAAAGGCACCTGCACCCAAGAGGTCAACTAGGAACATTTCAGCTGCCGAGAAGAACAAGGCCCCAGTGCCTGAGTCAACTGTTGATGAAGAGCCTCTAGTGCTCAGAAAGTTGAAGCCTAAGATTCCGGACCATGACAATGCACACCCAGTTGCAGAGAACATGATGCTGAGGAAGGACAAAGGACTGCGTCAGTGGAGACAGTCAGATCCTTATGCTATAAGGAGAAGGACAGCATGTGATTATCGCTTTCACACTCTAGAGCAACAGGACTTTTATGAGACAGTTTTGCTTGATAAGAAGCCCATAGTCAGTGACATGAAGTGGGTGCACTGGGAATACATCGATGAGAATGAGGATTACTTTCCCCATGTCCATGAGAGCTTCAGGATTGCAGGAGTTGACGAGTTTGTTGGACAGAAATTGACAAAGTGGAATGATGAGATGGTCATGCAATTTTACTCTACTGCTCATTTCTATCTAGATGGCAGAATAGTGTGGATGACTGAGGGTATAAGGTACCAGTCAACCATCTCTGAGTGGGCAAATCTTCTTGGTGCACCCAAGGAAGAGGATGATGATATAGACATATATGCCAAGCTCAAGATGGATCACAACTCCATGGCCAACATGTATACTGCAATTCCTCAGAAGGATATAGAGACACACAAACTTGGATCAGTGAAGCATCTGCTCCCAGGATTAGCCACAACGAACACCATCTTGCGGTACACTCTGCTACCCAAGTCAGGAGATGGCAGAATGATTCGTGGCCACTCCATCAATTTGCTGCATTTGTTTGATACTCCTCAGAAATTCAAGGTGATGAGCCTGATAGTAGAAACTATCAAGAGGACTGCAGCAGATCAGAAGAGATTGTGCGGATATGCTCCACATATTCAGCTATTGATCAATTCCAAGGTTGGAACCAGCACATATCTTCTTGATTGAGAGCATTTGCCATTGCATCCAGATTTTGAGGATAATGTTATAGTGATGGATCCTTCGCATCCCACTTCTACACAAGCTCAAGAGGAAATCTGCAAAGCCAAAGAAGCAAAAGTAGCTTAGGAGGCATCAGCTCCCAATGCTCCAATTGCCAATCTCAAGACACCCAAGGATCAAATGACATATCTGCTTGAAGCCACTCTGAGGATTGAGCGAAGTTGCCAACCTCACCCAAACCCAGGCTAGTTTTGAGCGGATTATTGAGACAAAATTTCATGATTTGGATGTCAAAGTTACAGAGATTCAGACTTCAGTAGAACAGCTGCAGGGTGATGTTGATGCTATCAAGCTAGCCAGATCAGATGACAGTGGAGATGACAGACCGACCACAGAGCGATTTCAGATAGTGCCTAGGGCAGCCAGGTCTGCTGCAGTGCCAGTTGTTGATCCGAGGACCACAGTATCTGCACCAGCCGCTACTGCCACAGTGCCACCGCTAGTGTCTACTCCACCAGCCCAGCAAACATCTGCAGAAGCATTCGCGGACGCTTTCCTCTCAACGCCATCTACGCACACCGGAGCTTCCAGCAGGAGATCGCCTTCAGGAGCTTCGGAGGACCGTGCTTAGAGAGCCGACTAGTGCTATACTTATTTGAACTTTTTGGTACTTGTTGCCAAAGGGGGAGAATTTGTATAGATCATAGGCTTCGAGAGAGAGAGAGAGTTCTTGCTTTTGATTTGCTTCGAGTTCTTTTGCTACAATTTGTTTGATGCTACTTTGTTATGTGTGTGCTTGCTACAGTGTCTGTGTGATATTCTATCATGTATACTTGTGATTGGTCATATTATGCTTTCTATGATGATCTATGCTTATCTTTATCATTATATTGTGATGATCAATTACTTATGTTGGTGATGTGTGCTTACTTTTCCAATCATATCATTTTGCGCGCTCCACCAAGATGTATGTGACATGGAAGAGTGACCCATGAGCCTAATCGATTGTGCATTTGCATTCAAACGCAAATTTTTAATAATGCACAAATTTAGGGGGAGCTCTTGCTTATCACATACTTCTCAAAGCGACGATGTATTTCATTCATTTAATCATTTGTCGAAGCTTTGATCTCTATGTTGTCATCAATTACCAAAAAGGGGGAGATTGAAAGCACATTTGCTCCCTTGGTGGTTTTGGTAATTCAAAACAACATATATCTCATTGAACTAATGTCCATTCAAGATTAAGATTTCAGGATGTTCAATGATTGGCATGGCATGGACTAGAGATGTGGACCCCTCAAAATGCTAAGGACAAGGATTGGCAAAAGATCAAGACTCTACATTTTTGGTTTAGTGATCCAAGATCACATTGAGTCCATAGGAAAGCCAATACTATTAAAAGGGGATGAGGTGTTGCTTAATGGTGTTTTTACTCAAGTGCTTAGTGACAGTATTCCTAAACCCTCAACCACTCTCTCTAACCAAATATGTCCTAAACCTACAGTCCAACTCGGCCCCACCGATATTTCCTATCCGGCCCCACCGAGTACATCCAAGACTTAGCCACTGCCAAAACCCTAACAAATCGGATCCACCGAAATGGATCTCGGTCCCACCGAGATGGCCTTGCCAACTCTCTGTAATCGGTTGCATTTACTTCGGTCTCACCGAGTTATGCAAATCGGTCTCACCGAGATGGCTTGCCAAGTCTCTGTTGCCTTATTGCTTCACTTCGGTCCAACCGAGTTGATGCAATCGGTGCCACCGAGATGAGGATTGCCCTAAGGCATTGCACTTCGGTCCATCCGAGTTGTCCGTATTGGTCCCACCGAAATGCCTAACGTTCATATCTTTTACACAGTTCGGTGCCACCGAGTCTTCTGAATTGGTGCCACCGAGTTGGGTCAAAAGTGTGTAACGGTTGGATTTTGTGTGGAGGCTATATATACCCCTCCACCACATCCTTCTCAGTAAGGAGAGCCATCAGAACGTGCCTACACTTCCACCATACATTTTCTGAGAGAGAACCACCTACTCATGTGTTGAGATCAAGCCTTTCCCAAGTTGCTTTCCACTCAAATTCTTCTTCCACCATAGCCAAATCTGTGAGGAGTTGTTTGAGTGCTGGGAAGACTATCATTTGAAGCACAAGAGCAAGGAATTCATCAACAACACACCGTCTATTACCTTTTGGATAGTGGTGTCTCCTAGATTGGTTAGGTGTCACTTGGGAGCCTCCAACATGATGTGGAGTTGAACCAAGGAGTTTGTAAGGGCAAGGAGATCGCCTACTTCATGAAGATCTACCCCGAGTGAGGCTAGTCCTTCGTGGACGTAAGCCATGGTGGAATAGACAAGGTTGCTTCTTCGTGGACCCTTCATGGGTGGAGCCCTCCGTGGACTCACGCAGCCGTTACCCTTCGTGGGTTGAAGTCTCCATCAACGTGGACGTACGATAGCACAACCTATCGGAACCACGCCAAAAACCACCGTGTCTTCATTGCGTTTGAAATCTCCAATCCCTCCTTTACTTACATATGCAATTGCTTACATTCCGCTGCTATACTCTTAGAATTGCATGTGTAGGGTGATGCTTGACATGTACTATTGCTAAAATCTGCCCACAACTAAAATTGGGAAAAGGTTAGGTTTTATTTGGTCAAGTAGTCTAATCCCCCCCCCCTCTAGACATACTTTCGATCCTACAACGTCTTCATTTCAAATGAAATTATGTTGTTTGTGCACACGGGCTCATAGAGGCATCCATTTGCATAGGCCTTTCCGCGTGGCGACCAGCGCCCTTTTTTCACCAAAGCCACCAACATCCCCCCACCGCCCGCCCTTGTTTCACTCAACAGTCCGCATATTCTACGAAAACTCCATCGCCAGCTCCCCCCTCCTTTCACACTAGAACCCTTTCCGGCGCCTGCGTGCTCAATCCGGCGGTGTGCCCGCTCTTCGCCGTCAACCCTACCTTCACTACTGTTCCCAACATGCGGTTGCCCGCGCATCACCGTCTTCGTTTGCTCGCCAGCCGCCCTCGAGCATATCGATCCTGTAACCCTCGCCTCTCCTGCCGGGTTTGCACAAAAACCTGTCAGTTACTGCTCTCCATCACGGTGAGGCATATTTCCTCGCGATCCCTCTTCCTATTTGGTTCTGTATGTTCCCAAATTGGCTATAAAATAACGGAGAGCGTATATATGTTCATTATCTACCTTCCTAACTAGTACATATAAGCTGTATTTGTTCCAATTAGTTATTGTCGATTTACAGATCGTGGGCACCCGAGTCACACAAAATGAACAAATTAGCCGTACATTTTCAAAATTATTACATGACATGTCTAGACAGCTTGCTACCAAGTTTTTAGCTTTATGCTTATCCCCCTTTTCTGAATTTCGCATGTGTTCTCTGTAGATGCCGAGTAGCAGCGATAGCACTCATGCTTCAGGCGATGTATCTTCATCTGAGTCCGACAATCCTAGGTCTCCAGCAGATGATCAGGGATCAAGTAATCTGGAACAGGATAGAGCTGCCGCAATCACCCTTCCGGTCAAGACACGGAAGAACGCTCCAAGAAAGCCCACACACCAGCCTAAAGGTGTATATGAAGTAACCGACATCGATTTAAAGTCTTGGGCTCCAACTAAGCCAGATAAAGCGCGCACGAGATTCAGGAGTGTGTGTGGATTTGTTGGCAGGGCAAGGCTCAACATTAATCTACCGGGGTTTCGGAAGGCTGACACAGAAACGCGGCACAGGATAGTCTGGGAGATCATGGATCACTTCAACGTTCTAGAGCAGTGGAGAATGCAGGTGGAATACGCTGCACTGAAGAAGGCCAGGGATGCTTGGAGAAACTGGAAGCACGTGTTGTACAAGAAGTACTTGAGTGAAGTCAAGGACCATATACCCGCATACCCCCAAATTACAAAGGCAGACTAGGCAGAATTCAAAAGGGTCAGGACAACTACAGAGTTTACCGAGAAGAGTTCCAAGCAATCGGAACTTCAGAAGAGGAACACTGTCGGGCCATTGGGAACCAGGGTACCATGGCCTATCTGCCTGCGGCCCAGGAGACGACGCTTGGCGAAGGCCCAAGATGCGGCCCATCTAAGGGCACCATGAAGCAAAGTCGTCTCGCGAGGCACCAGCCTCCCGAGGACCCCTTCTCAAGGCGCGAGCCACCAATACTTAGCCGCACAGCAGCGGCAGAAGCCTCGCGAGGCCCTCTCGTGAGGCTGCCTCACGAGGCGGCCCCTTGAGGCGGTTGCCCGAGCCAACCGAGCCTGACGCCAGTTGCGCGGCCCGGTGCCCATCACGTGGGTGACGCGCGTGACGACGAACGGCGGCAGAGGCCGCGCCAGCGGGCGCAGACAGAGAGGCTTTCCTCTTTGGAGCTAAAGGGGGAGCCCCAGCTGCCCACCTCCAAGGCAGGTGCCATGGACTGCCCGTTCAGTGAAAGAAGACCAATATAGCAAGGTGCGCAGGGCGGAGGTCACCACCGAGTCCACCCGCGCATCATGGATAGCAACTTTGCAGGCGAAGACCGTCTTTTGTCAGGATAGCCTGGGCGCCTATCCCCTTTCAAAACCCGCCAAGTGTGGCCACCCTTCCCGCCTAGATTTTCAGGGGAAGAGGACCAAGGCGGCTATAAAAGGGACATAGCTGCCATTGTAGAGGGGATCGACTCCTTCATCTCCCACCTTTTACACGAGAACACTCTCTCACCCGCAGCAATCCCAACCACAAGCAGGAGTAGGGTTTTACACTGCAAGGTGGCCCG
Organism: Elymus sibiricus; assembly: GCA_039707655.1. Classification (NCBI taxonomy): domain Eukaryota; kingdom Viridiplantae; phylum Streptophyta; class Magnoliopsida; order Poales; family Poaceae; genus Elymus; species Elymus sibiricus. The sequence goes on from CM077674.1 coordinate 188,236,508, forward strand.
AACCTGGGTAACCGTCGTGTCCCCTGTCGTGCTCCGCGCTAGCGCTCTCGCCGTAGCCTCGCCGTGGTCACACTTGGTTGGTAGGAACTAGCTCGCCCCCAGTGTTCGAACCTCCTGGTCCTCGGAGCCCCGGTTCTGACATTTGGCGCGCCAGGTAGGGGGCGGCTTCAGTTCTTCCCACCTCCTCACCGTCATGGCCGACGCTCGCCGTGAGCGCTACGCGCGCCGAGCTGCCTGGGTGGCCCAGACGGAGACTGTCACCCGTGACGACCATCGACGCCGAGCCATCGACCCCGCTGCGAGGGAGCAGTAGGCTTCCTGCACCCATCCGTGCAGGCAGACGGCCACGCCGCCATGGCCTCGTCGCTTGCTCATCGTGACGCGCCGGGCCCGCAGGCCGTGCTGCTCATGGCGTGCGAGCTCCTGCACTACCGCCCCACCGACGCTGGGTACGACGCCTGGCTCGGCCGCATCACCGAGCTCGTCAACGCCGTCGGAGACGCTCCGGCGCCCTCTCGCTCGCTCCCTCCTCCGTCATCCCATGCCGGGGACATGGCGCATGGCGCGCCGCCTCCGCCCCCCCTCCGTCCAGCTAGGGTGCCAGGCGCCACCGCAACGCGCGGGCGCATGAGCCATCCCGCGGCGCGTCTTCGCCGGACCATGGCGAGCCCAGCTGCCAGATCGTCCGGCGTGCGCCACCCGACGCGCGTGTGCTCCTCGAGCGGCAGTGCCAGCGCCAAGACTGGACCATCCAGGAGGTCACGGCCGCCGGCCACCAGAACCGTGCTACCCTCGCGGGTGGCGTTCCCTCAACCTGCGGGGGCTGCCGCGCCTTCACCCGCGAGTTGCGCCGCGTGGTGTGGCCCACCAAGTTCAAGCCGGATCTGCCTCCGCGCTACGACGGCACCCCCAACCCCACGAAGTTCTTGCAGCTCTATGCTCTGAGCATCGAGGCTGCGAACGGCGACGACAAGGTCATGGCGAACTGGTTTCCCTTGGCCCTCAAGGATGGCCCACGCTCCTGGCTCATGAACCTCCCCGAGGCGTCCATCTCCTCATGGGTCGAGCTCTGCCGGCAATTTGTCTCCAACTTCAAGGGCACCCACGAGTGCTCCCTCACGCTCAACGACTTGTGTGCCGTGCACGAGCGCCCTGATGAGACTCTTCGCAAGTACATCCAACGCTTTAGCCAGGTGCGCAACAGGATCCCGCGCGCCTCCGAGGCCGCTATCGTCTCCACGTTCTCCAATGGCATCACGGACGTCCGGATGCGCGAGAAGCTCGCCATCAACGACGAGCTCAACTCCGTGCTCGAGTTGTTCGATCTCGCCGACAGGTGTGCCAAGGCAGAAGAGGGCCCCTTTTCGCCCACAACGACCCCGACGTGGCGCCAGACGCCGCCAAGGCCAAGAGCAAGGACGCCAAGCGCAAGGGCCCTGCCGTGCTCGCAGCGGAGCCCGAGCAGAAGTGCGGCCGCAAGCGTGATGAGCCCAAGAGGGGCAGCCGCCCTCTCTGCGCCTAGCACAACTCGCACTCCCACAGCACCGAGGACTGCCACAAGCTCAAGCTGCTTCGCGATGAGCGTCTGGGCCGCCGCAGCGACCGCAACGACCGCGGCACCGGCCATGGAGCTGGCCGCAATGGCAGCCGCTGGGGAGACCACAACGGCAATGGCAACTTCTGGCAAGGCTGGCGCGACCAGCCTCGTGAGGCCGCCTGGTATGATCAGCCTCGTGAGGCCACCCTCAGGCCAACGCCGCTCTTCCACCGCTGCCGCCGCCACCCCGAAGGAATGACGGCAACCAGCCTGACGAGGGCACTGGGGGCTACCAGGAGCCTCGCGGCGTGGCTTGCATCCTTGGCGGGGCCCAGGCTCCCGCGTCCAACCGCCACTTCAAGTTGTTCTCTCGCGAGGTGAAAGCCGCCTTCCCGAGGCCCGAGGCCGCTCGGCCCCTCAAGTGGTCGCAGTACGCAATCACCTTCGACTCCAACGATCACCCCAAGTCCTCAAGCGCTACGGGCACAGTCCCCATGCTATGCACCCCCACCATCAACAACGTCGCCGTCACCAAGATGCTCATCGACGGAGGTGCTGACCTCAACATGATCTCCATCGAGACCTTCGAGCAGCTCCAAGTGCCCTACGACCAGCTGATGCCGACCAGGCCCTTCTCTGGAGTGACTGATGGCTCCACCATCCCTCTGGGGCAAGTGCGCCTCCCCGTCACCTTTGGCACCCACAAGAACTACCACACGGAGCTCATCGACTTCAACGTGGCGCACATCAGCCTGCCGTACAACGCCATCCTACGCTACCCGGCACTCGCCAAGTTCATGGCGGCGACCCACCATGCCTACAACGTCCTCAAGATGCCGGGCTGCAGCGGTATCATTACCGTCTGCTGTGATGAGAAGGACGCGGTCCGCTCCCTCGAGAGCACCTACAAGGTTGCTGCCACCGCCTAGCCTGCCGACAAAGACGTCGCCGAGCCGCCCGAGGCCGCACCCGCGAAGAAGAAGCAGTTGTTCTCTCAAGACCGCGCCGAGACGAAGAAAGTGTCGGTGGACGGCAGCGGCTCAGTCCGGCCTTCACCATCGGCACCGGCCTCTCCCCTGCATAGGAACACGTGCTCGTCACCTTCCTTCGGGCAAATTCAGATGTGTTCGCCTGGACGGTGTCTAATTTGTCCGGTGTGCCGAGGGAGGTGATCGAACACCACTTAGCGGTGTGCCCTAACGCACGCCCCGTGAAACAGAAGACATGGCGCCAGGCGCCAGAGAAGCAAGATTTCATCGTCAAGGAAGTTCAGAAGCTCCAAGAAGCTGGAGTCATCCGTGAGGTGCGCCATCCCGAATGGCTCGCCAACCCAGTCGTGGTCCCCAAGAAGTGTGGCAAAGAGCGAATGTGCGTCGACTTCATGAGCCTCAACAAGTTCTGCCCCCAGGATCCTTTTCCATTGCCCCGCATCGACCAAATCGTGGACTCCACCACCGGGTGCGAGTTGCTATGCTTCCTCGATGCCTTCTCAGGCTACCACCAGATCAAGATGGCAACCGAGGACGTGGAGAAGACGGCCTTCATCACCCCCTGTGGCATATTCTGCTACATCTACATGCCCTTCGGCCTCAGGAGCGCCGGGGCCACCTTCCAGAGGCTGATGTGCATCGCCTTGGGGCCCCAGATGGGAAGAAATGCCGAGGCCTACGTTGATGTCATCGTTGTCAAGACTCGCGAGGCCTGGTCCCTCCTTGCGGACCTCAAGGAGACATTTGACAATCTGCGCAAGGTCAACCTCAAGCTCAACCCAGACAAGTGCGTCTTCGGAGTTCCCTCCGGCAAGCTGCTTGGCTTCCTGGTCTCCCACCGTGGCATCGAGGCCAATCCCGAGAAGATCAAGGCCATCGAGAAGATGCGTCCTCCCCAGAGCCTCAAGGAGATGGATCGCTTGTCGGGATGCATGGCCTCGCTTGGGCGATTCATCTCCAAGTTCGGCGAGTGAGCCCTGCCATTCTTCAAGCTCATGAAGAGATCCGGGCCCTTCAAGTGGACTCCCGAGGCCGACGTTGCCTTCGAAGACCTCAAGGGATACCTCATGAGCCCGCCCATCATGGTCGCGCCACGCTCTCGCGAGCCCTTGCTCCTATACTTGGCAGCTACTCCCCAGACGGCCAGCGCGGCCTTGGGGGCAGTTCGAGAAGAGCGCGCCTGCGCATAGAACAAACTGGCCGCGCCACCTCCCGAGGCCGCGCCGTCGCCTGCCGAGGGCCCTCCTCAGGAGGCCTCCAGTGAGCCGCCTCGCGAGCCGCCTCCCAAGCCTCCTGAGCCTCATGATCCCCCCGGGCCCCCCGAAGACCAAGCTGCCACAACAACTACACGCCTCATCGAGCACCCGGTGTACTTCATCAGCACAGTGCAGCGAGATGCGCGCGAGCGCTACCCCATGCAGCAGAAGCTCCTCCTCGCACTTCTCGAAGCCTCCAGGAAGCTGCGCCACTACTTCCAGGGCGATCCCATCAAGGTGATCTCGTCGTACCCCCTGGAACAAGTCATGTGCAGCCCCAACGCCACTGGCCGCATCGCCGAGTGGAACATCGAGCTGCAGGCCTTCGAACTGGAATTCTGCACCACAAGGGTGATCAAGGGGGCAGTGCTGGCTGACTTCGTAACGGAATGGATGGATCCGCCCTAGGAGGAGCCTCGCGAGGCCGAATCCCTCTTGCCTGGGATGAGGCGCCTGGTGGCTGGGCTATGCACTTCGACGGCGCCTTCTCTCGACAGGGCGCATGGGCTGGCGTCATGCTCACTTCGCCAACAGGAGACAAGCTCCGCTAAGCCATCCAACTCTACTTCAAGCGCGACGACAAGGTCTCCAACAACATCGCGGAGTACGAAGGCCTCATCGCCGCACTCAAGGCTGCCTCTGCTCTGGGCATCAAGCGCCTCACTATCAAGGGTGATTCGCAGCTCCTCGTCAACTTCTCCAACAAAAGGTACAAGCCCAAGGACGAGCACATGGCCGCCTATTTGGAAGAGGTACGTAAGCTCGAGAAGCGTTTCCTTGGCCTGGAGCTCCAGCATGTCCCTCGCGGCGGCAGCAAGGAGGCGGACGACATCGCCAAGCGAGCATCTCACCGTGAGCCTCAGAACCCCGGCATCTTCGAGGAAAGGCTCCTCAGGCTGTCAGCTACACCACCGGTCGCGAGCACCACACTACTTCGTGAGGAGCTCCCACCCGCACCACCCATGGGCGCACCAGACTGCGGCACAGCCTCAGGAGCCCGCCTGCTGCTGGCGCTCAAACCTCAAGCGGACAGCTGGGCCGCTGAGTTCAAGGCCTACTTGCTTCACGGCACCCTCCCAGAGAGGGATTCAAAGGCAGAGCGCGTGGCTCGCCAGGCCACCGCTTACTGCTTGAAGGACGCTGAGCTGTACCGCAGGCGCCCCAATGGCATTTCCTTGCGGTGCATCTCTGAAGAACAAGGTCGCGAGCTGCTCACCGACATCCATGGAGGAGACTGTGGCCACCACTCCTCATCACGCACCCTTGCCGGCAAGGTCTTCCGCAGCGGCTTCTACTGGTCCACCGCGCTTCACGACACCACCGAACTGGTCCAATCCTGTGAAGCTTGCCAATTTCACGCCAAGCAAATCCACCAGCCAGTGCAAGACCTCCAGACGATTCCTCTCTCGTGGCCCTTTGCAGTCAGGGGGCTGGATATCTTGGGACCCTTCGCTCGCGCAGCTGGCGGCTACCACTACCTCTACGTCACCATCGACAAGCTCACCAAGTGGGCAGAGGTCGAGCCCGTGTGCACCATCCCGGCAGGCTCTGCCATCAAGTTCATCAAGGGCCTCGTGAGCCGCTTTGGCATCCCCAACCGCATCATCACTGACAACGGCTCCCAGTTCACAAGCGGCCTCTTCAAGTCATACTGCGCCAGCCTCGGCACGCAGATCTGCTACGCCTCCGTTGTGCACCCACGAAGCAACAGCCAGGCCGAGCGTGCCAATGCCGAGATCCTCAAGGGCCTCAAGACGAGAAGCTTCAAGAAAAAGCTCGAAGCCTACGGCAAGGGCTGGCTTGACGAGCTACAGTCTGTGCTGTGGTCCATCTGCACAACTGCAACCAAGCCTACCGGCGAGACTCCCTTCTTCCTCGTCTATGGAGCCGAAGCAGTCCTTCCTTCTGAGCTCAAGTACGGCTCTCCGCGAGTTCTCGCCTTCGATGAGGCTTGTCAGGACGGCTCGCGAGAGGCCGACCTGCTGCTCCTCAAGGAAGCCCGTCGCCAGGCCGCTCTGCGCGCCGCCAGATACCAGTAGGCATTGCGTCGCTATCATAGCCGCAACATACGCCCACGCACCCTCGAAGTTGGCGATCTCGTCCTGAGAAGGATTCTCTCCAGAGAAGGACTCCACAAGCTCTCACCCATGTGGGAAGGCCCTTTCAGGGTTGCTCATGTCTCCAGGCCTGGCGCCGCCCGGCTAGAACGGAGGACGGAGTTCCTGTGCCTAACGCATGGAACATCCAACACCTCCGCAAGTTCTACCCATGACCCTCACGCGTACGAACGAAGTGGGGCTGTGCATGCTCCGGAGCCTCTCATTGCGTTCGCCTGATGGGCCCGCGAGAGCTCCTGCCCACGTCTCAGTGGAAGCCCCATGCTCCGCGCTGGCGGAACGTCCCACGCCTAGTGGAAGCTCCATGCTCAGCGCTGGCGGAACAATCATTTGAGGGCGCCCCACGGGCTGCACCAACCTCACGTTGATCTGTGCCGGAGACGGCAACCTCTTCTCTTTTGGATGTGAAACTGAGGGCGCCCCACGAGCTTCACAAACCTCAAGCTGACCCGTGCCGGACACGGCAGCCACAACTCTTTTTGGTTGTGTAATGAACTTATTATTATGCCGCAGTAAAGCTCTATTTCCTAAGATACCATATGTGTTGCCAAGTTGCTTGCCTCAGGAGCTGTGTACGCTCGCGACCTTCCTCCTGCGCATCTCGCGAGCGGGGGCTGGAGACGGTGCCTGTGCTTGGGTCATTCCCAGCAGCACTGCAAAACCCAAGTGATCGAGCTCTGGCTCGCGGGCCTGCTCCCGTGCACACCACCTCACCAAGGTCCTTTGTGTCTCATCTCCTCGCGTGATGCCACGAGCAAGCTAGCAAGCGTGCACCGCTCCCCCCTTTGTGAAGTCGATATGAAGTTTTCACAGGAATAAGGTACTCAAAGGCCTCGCGAGCGCTGCCTCACAAGGTGACTCACGACAAGATGCCTCCGTAATCCCCCAGGGAGCCCCGCGAGCACTGCCACGCGAGCTAACCTGCGGCGACCGCCCCCACCAAGTGCTAGCGGGAGGCCTCACGAGCAAGAGCCTCGCGAGACGCACTCTGCAGTCACGATACGGCAAGCGACACTCGCAAAAGAGCTAAGTACAAAAACACCTCACGAGCCGCTCTCGGCACCCCCTCAAGTTCCCTCTCCCTGCAACCTCGCTGAGTGCTGACGTTCTCTCCTCCACTCAAGCCACTTGCACGTCAAAGGGGGACTCCCGGAGCATCGCGCCTCAGGAGTCCTTACCGCCCCTCAGTGCCCTGCACCCCCTGGCCTTGTCCAGGCAACACGACCTGACATATCAGCGACGGCTGTAGCCCGCTCGGGGGTTGGGTTCTGATGACGTAGAGCACCAAGGCAAACAAGGAAAGGGAAATAGGCCTCACGAGAGAGCCTCATGAGGAAACACACATTGCAGCAAATCATAAAGTACTTAAACAAAAGACGTTGTTTTTTCATGCCCCCGCGGGGATACATTGACCTGTTACAAGAACAAAGAGAGGGGCCAGGGGGGAGCACGGCTCATCTTCAAGATCCGACTCGGGCGCTACCTGTGCCTAGTCAGAATCTTCCTCTTCGCTCTTGATGTGCGGAGAGCCGTTGTTGCTTTCGCCCCCGCTGCTGGAGTCGGTGCTGCCATCACTGTCGCTCTCGCCGGAGGAGTCGGAGCCGCTGCCGCTCTCGCTCTCCCTGCAGCACTCCATGCGGGTGTCGGAGACCCCGAAGAACTTCACGAAGAGGGTGGCGGCTCCGTCGTACTTGAACTGAAGGAGATGCCCCCGCCTCAGGCCACGGGCACGGGCAAAAGACTTCCACCCCCGCTTCAGGAACATGAAGCCAGCAAGGGAGAACTCGTTCGCCACCCAGGAGGGGCCGTTGCAGTAGCCGTCTTCCTGCAGCCACAGACCCAAGGGCCCGGTGCCCTCCATCGTTCGCGCGAAGGAGTCAGGGAGTCGGAGCCAGTTGCAGGGCCGGCGATGCAGCCCGACGATGAACTTGTGCGCTGCTACCGTCGAGTGGGCCCCCGCCTGAGGAGGACAGGCGGCCGCCCCGCCACGACCACCTCGACTGCGGGCGCCGCGCCCTCCACGGCCACGGACGACGGCCCTTCCGCGAGTGCTAGGGCCGGGTGAGGTGGCCGCCGAAGAGCATCCCCTGCCCCGAGGGGGCACCCTCATGGCGGTAGCAGATGCGCGGGCTCGTCCCCTTCCCCTTCCCATCGCAGCAGTGGCCCTTGAAAGAGTAAGGAAGAGTGAAGGATGGAAGATGAGGGAGGCAGAGGTAGAAGATGGCGGGGGAGGCCTCTACCTTTCTTCTGCCCCCTTTTTATAACACCTTATATGGACTCCTTCTTGTCGCTCCGTCTTCTTCGACACCGGGAATCAAGACAGCAGAAGGGAAGCAATGATGGCCTGTGCCCCGCGCGGGTAGGCTTTATGGCAGGCGCGGGCGGTTACCGAGGCATAGTGGGGAAGTGGGGTCGTCTCACGTCCCGTCGTGCGCCACGCGTCGAACCTGGGCCCCGCAGTCTATCAGGGTGCGCGCCGTTTCGCTCCCAACGGGTGGGAACGTGCGCGCCACGGGACCGGGGGCTACTGTCAGGCCATTCGGAACCAGGGTACCACGGCCCATCTGCCTGCGGCCCAGGAGACGATGCTCGGCGAAGGCCCAAGACGCGGCCCATCTAAGGGCACCGTGAAGCGAAGTCATCTCACGAGGCACTAGCCTCCCGAGGACCCCTCCTCAAGGCGCGAGCCACCAACACTTAGCCGCAGCAGGGGCAGAAGCCTCGCGAGGCCCTCTCGCAAGGCGGCCCCCTGAGGTGGTCGCCCGAGCCACTCGATCCTGACGTCAGTTGCGTGGCCCAGTGCCCATCACGTGGGTGACGCGCGTGATGATGAACGGCGGCAGAGGCCGCGCCAGCGGGCACAGACAGAGAGGCTTTCCTCTTTGGTGCTAAAGGGGGAGCCCCAGCTGCCCACCTCCAAAGCAGGTCCCATGGACTGCCCATTCTATGAAACAAGACCAAGACAGCAAGGCGCGCAGGGCGGAGGTCACCACCGAGCCCACCCGCGCGTCATGGATAGCAACTTTGCAGGCGAAGACCGTCTTTTGTCAGGATAGCCTGGGCGCCTGTCCCCTTTCAAAACCCGCCAAGTGTGGCCACCATTCCCGCCTAGATTTTCAGGGGAAGAGGACCAGGACAGCTATAAAAGGGATAGAGCTGCCATTGTAGAGGGGATCGACTCCTTCATCTCCCACCTAGTACGCGAGAACACTCTCTCACCCGCAGCAATCCCAACCACAAGCAGGAGTAGGGTTTTACACTGCAAGGTGGCCTGAACCTGGGTAATCGTCATGTCCCCTATCGTGCTCCGCGCTAGCACTCTCGCTGTAGCCTCGCCGTGGTCACTCTTGGTTGGTAGGAACTAGCTCGCCCCTAGTGTTCGAACCTCCAGGTCCTCGGAGCCCCGGTTCCAACAAACACACACCCCCACCGTATGGGTGTGGCATGGCATGAAACCGATATGGGACCAGGAGGACAAAGAAGCAGTAGCTGCGGGTGGGAAACAGGCCTTTAGTGAAATCAGGGGCGAACGCGCTAGAGACTACTTGCGGGCATGTGCAAGGAGGCGTGATGACTGTTCTTATTACTTTGAAAACTCACATGACAAAGAACTGTATCTCATGATGTTAAAGGCTTCCACCACCCCTGGAAGGTTCTACAGGAACTCAGGGCCATGTGACATTCTGTCTGATGCTCTAGAAACAAAAGAGCCCCCCGGCCGTGCAAGAGGTATAGGTGTCAATGTCCCGCACAAGAGGGCTTTCACACTCAGCAAGGAAGAGAGGCTCGCCATGAAAAAAGTGAGGAGTGAACAGAAGAAGAATGAATTGTATGAAATGTTGAGGATGGACATGTATCCAACAGTTCGAAAGGAAATTGAGGTGTCAATGATGATGCAGAAGACTCTAACACCGAGAGATAGCCAGCAGACGGGAGGGTAGGTGGGCATGGATGATGCTGCTTATTGCGCGACAACACCGCACAAGAGTAGTTGTGAATCAGCTGACCCCAGCGACACTGAGACTGCAGCTGCGCATGATGATGCTATATCTGATCTATCTGGAATGACATACAAACTGAGGGGCGTGCTTACACATTATGAAGGTACGTTAAAATGTGCAACAGCCTGGGTTTTGCCCCCCCCCCCCCACTCGGAAGGGGGCCTCTTGCTGGACAATGTGCCATGAAGCCGGGCTGTGTGAAGTGCTACGTGACTGAAGTAAAGCCTGGATTCAGTAAATTTGCCCTGAAGAATGTCCTAGGGGTCTGTGATGAGCAGAGGACCTTGGGAGAAACACTGTTAAATCATATCTAGTGGCCACGAAATGAAATAGACTTCATAGATGAGATCCCTCAAGCCCTGCCAAGAGCAATCAATGTCGCCCTTTAACTGGTGACTCTCTCCTTGCCACAGCAGCTCTTGCGTGCTTCCCCCAAGGAACCTAATACTCGTAATCTGACGGCTGATGCATCAACCTGTGATCAACCCGCCCAACTTCATGCCGTACAGGCCATGTCATCGTCCGCCCCTGAGCAGCCAGTGGCAAGGCCTACAACTACTGAAGACGCACCACCATTTCAGATGTCGGCCACTAAAGCAGCAGGGAGAGACACAACGGCACTGCATGCTCAGCAGACCAACCCGGTGGAACCGACTGCTAAGCAGTCAGAAGGTCCGGAACCGCCTGCTCATCAGTTCGTCGGTTCGCAGCCGCGTGATCAGCATACCGATGTGTCAGCACTGCCTGCTCAGCAAACCAACGCGTTTGCACAGCCTCCTCAGCACACCGACGCGTTGGCACCACCTCCACAGAAGCCCAACATAGCTTCACCGCCTGGTCAGCAGTCCGATGCCTCTGCTCCTACATCTCAGTAGTCCGTCACAACTACACCGCCAGCTCAGCAGTCCGGCGTAGCTAAACCGTCTGCTCAGCAGTCCGTCATAGCTTCACCACCTGCTCAGCAGTCCATCTTTCAACCATCCAGACCTTGCACCAGAAGTGCTTCAAGTACCAAGAGGAAAGCGGGCACGGCTGCACCCGCGAGGAAGTGGCCCCCGAGACTGAGGAGGAATGAGAACAATAGCCTCTTACTAAAAGCACTCATCGCCCAGAACCAAATTACCAGCAAGTTGTTCGAATCAAAGAGCTATACTGGTTCTAACAGCTTGCCCGATGAAGAAGTCGAAAGGATACTTTCTAAAGATAAAGCAGACGTACCTGTAGCACGCAAGTACATCCATGGCCAACCGTTTCTTGTTGACGAATACTTAGAGGAGTGCAGCTCCAGTTGCCGCAAGTTACATAAATATTGCATGGATGAATTGTCAAAGGGTCATGAGGTTCTGCTAGTCCACTATGACAGAGATCATTTCCGTCACGATCAAGGAGCCATCAGTGTGGAATTCAAGGACTTTCATCTCTTCTTCAACTTCAATGTGCTCGCTATCATTCTTGTTAAAAGCTTGATGTTGTAAGTACTTCACAAACTCTGATCAACTTCTCCATACAAGGTTGTAAACGAAAAAACTAACTGTATTGTATTCCTCTCAGGGGATTGATCACGCAGAGAAGAAAAAGGGAGAGATAGCGTATTTCATAGATCCTGAAGTAGCAAATGGCACATTATTATGTGGTAGCACAGATAAACGGGAGTGGGCCATTAGCAAGGTCGCCAGTATCTTGGGTTGCACGCCCCATGCAGAACTCTTTCTCTGGCCATATCATGAAGGGTAAGTCAAATAGACAACCATGCATACATTGATCATCTTTCACATTTCATCATAGTTCGTAAGTTCATGGTTTTCTTAATCTGTAGCATTCAATGGATCTTGGTAGTCATGGTTCCAAACCAGAACAGAGTTTACTACCTGGATTCTCGCAGAGAGTCAATAAAGCCTCAGGATCTGACGCATCTTCAGAAATTCATGGATAGGTATTGAATTCTATGATGTTGAAATTTGCATTCATATCTGGTTCAAGAACTGAGTATGTGAAAATTCATCTTTATTTGTAGTGTGTTGGCATCGTGCAGAACTAAACCAGGGAACCAGTTCAAGAATGCACTACCTCTGTAGCACGAGATCGTTTCTCTGGTGAGATACCAAAATCCGTTATTTTCAGAAAATGTATCCAAAAGTTTGCAAATACCTTTTCTTATGCTAGTCAAATGTTCAATTTTCTAAATAAACCTCTTTCTATTTCTCTTCAAAGAAAAAAAATAAACATCTTACACCGGTTAGGTTGCTCCTAACAGGGAAAATACATGACTAATTCTGTACAAAAAAATTTAGTGTCCTCAGCAACAAGTAGGGACCAACCTTTGTGGATACTATGTCTGCAGACACATGATCTCCATCTGCAAATCTACTAATTGTTGTGATGATGCTCACAAATTAGTACCAGTAAGTCTGTATCTTAATTAATATCTTATACTCCACTCGTTTGGCAAATTCTGATCTAAAAATCCCGCGGCTCATCTTTGAACCGATGACCCCTGAACCGCTCCCCGCTGGTGAATTGCTGGAGGTTAGGAGATTTATCAGCAACTTCTTCCTGAATCACTACATCAAGCCCACTGGTGATAATGAAGATTTCAGCATGCTTGTTCCTAAAACAATGAGTAATCATTCAACACGAGTTAGCCGCTAAACATATACGCATGGATGCATTGTTTTCCATGTGATGAGGTCTTCGTATTTCGTACACTATGATTATGTAATGCATTTGTCGATAAATTAGTGGAATTTAGCTAGCATTTGTTCAATTGCATATTGTTGTGAATTCTGATGAATGTTCTTCCTGTGGACACTATTTGTTCAATTGCATATTGTGGCGAATTTGCTTTTTCCAGGGCAATTGAAATGCGATATTTTTGCTTTAACCTGGCCATTGATGTGCACACGGTTTGACTGAATGAGGGTGTGCGATCCAGAATGGAAAGCACACGTCACTCATAGTGCAACCGTCGGTGATACACAATAAATCGCAGACGATTTGCAGCACTTCTACATGTGCGTAGGGGCTCCTGAACCGTTTGTGAAAGCACATTATCGCACACGAGAGCTTAGAAGAAACTGTGCCCAATGCAAAATGCAATCCCACTTGTAAATTGTTCAGGAAACATGTGCGATGATGTCATGCATGGCAGACGATTGCCATATAATACTCGTGTGCGATGGGCCACATATCGCGCACAGTATCTATGATGGCCCGTGTGCCTTAGGTACTATTTCGCAAATAGTCCAATGTGAAACACCATTTGGTTTCCTGCGCAATTAGAAACGTTTGACTCATGAGAGACATGGGCGATTGATCACCAATCCCACACGTGTGCTAGAATATAGTGTGTGCGATATGTTCTTGCATCGCATACGATTACATTTGGCAATGCGTCTGCATCATCGCTCCTGTCGGAAGCTGGGCTCCGGGGACCCAAAGGTTTGAACACTGGGGTGAGCTTGTTCCTACCTCTTCGTCCCCTACCACGGCTAAGCTATGGTGAAGCTATGGCGGGAGCGCGCTAGCGAGGAGCGGACCGTGGACTCAGCGGTTTACCCAGGTTCGGGCCACCTTGCTGTGTAAAACCCTACTCCTGCTTGGTTTTGATTGTAGTGAGCCAGAGAGTGTTCTCGCGTACAAGGGACGAGAAGAAGGAGTCGAGTGAATCCGATCAGATCGGATCGGGTCTCCCTACCACAATGGCAGCATTGTCCCTTTATACATGCCTTGGTCCTCTTCCCCCTCGAAACTTAGGCGGGAAGGGTTGCCACACGTGGCGGGTTTTGAAAGGTGACAGGCGCTCAGGCTATCCTGACTAAAGGCGGTCTTCGCCTGCAAAGGCATGATCCATGACGCGCTGGTGGGCTCGGTGATGGCCTCTGCCCCGCGCGCCTGCCGTCTTGGTCTTCTTTCGCCGATCGGGCAACCTTTGGGGTTGCTTTGGGAAGTGGACTCCAGGCCTTGCTCCCTTAGCACAAAAGGGGAAACCCTCTTCATCCACGCCTGCTGGCACGGCCTCTATCGCTGTTCGTCGCCGCGCGCGTCACCTACGTGATTGGTCGGAAGGCTCCATCTCGTCCTGGTCGGATTTGTGTCATCAGATCGTTGGCGCGTACCAGGGTAGCCACAAATGCCCCGGCAAGCCTAGCGATCTGCATGTACTGCCGCAGAAGGAAGGCGAGCCCCTTCGCAAATACATTCAGAGATTCAGTCGGGTGCATCACAACATCCCCGACATGCTTCCTACCGCTGTTATTACTGCATTCCATAATAACATGCGCAACCGTAGGATGCGCGAAAAAATGAACATCAAGCAAGTCTAGGAGATTGCTAAACTGTATGCTCTTGACGACAAGTGCGCACGCGCTGAAGAAGGTAGGCGACTTCCCGGAGAGGACGCAGTAGTTGCTGCCCCCGACTCTAGTGATGAGGAGGTGTCTGCTCCAAGGAAGAAGGGCCGGAAGTGCAACCGCAAGCTCAAGGGCAAGGCAGTGATGGCAGTAGAAGGCTCTGGCGCCAAGAAACCCAAGACTGAAGACACCGGCAAGGAGGTCGCCGACTGTACTTGCGAGCATGTGGCTGCCGGAGAGAAGTCCAAAGGACCATACTTCAAGATACACCGTACCGCGGGCCATGATCTCCAAGAGTGCCGCCAAGTTGAGCAACTGGCTAAAAAGCAAAAGCTCACAAGGAGAAGGGCCAAGATGGTACTGGTGGCACTGACAACAAGAAATGTGGCGGTCGTGGGGACCGACGCCGCAAGCCCGGCAAGTAGAAAGAGAAGCCTGCTCGTGGCAGGGAAAAGAAAGAAGGAGAAGAAGGTGGTGACGACGACGATGATGACGAAGAGTCTGACAATGCATTCCAAAATGCTACAGATTGCATGTGCATTGACGGAGGTGCATCTTTGCACTCCACTCACCGCCAATTCAAGCAATGGGCGGATGAGATCAATGCGGCAGAACCAGCAGCTGACAAGCAGAAGCCGTTGAAGTGGTCCAACACTCCTATCGTTTTTTACGCCGAGGACTGATACGTCTCCAACGTATCTATAATTTATGAAGCATGCATGCCATGTTTACAACAAATTTATATGGTTTTGGGTGCAATTTTATATGATTTGAATGAAACTAACCCGGACTGACGATGTTTTCAGCAGAACAACCATGGTGTTATTTTTGTGCAGAAATAAAAGCTCTCGGATTGCGCTGAAAATTTACGGTGATTTTTTATGGACCAGAAGAGACCCCCGAAACCTGAGAGGTGGACCATAAGACCCACGAGGACATGACAAGCTCACAGGGCGCGGCCTCCCCCCTAGGTCTTGGCGACTGAGCTTGTGGGACCCTCGGGCACCCCTCCGATGTGAGACCGACGCCAAAAATTCCTATAAATACAGAAACCCCCAGAAAGAAACCTAGAACTCCCACACCACCGCTGCAAGCCTCTATTCCGAAGCAATCTCATCCGGAGCCCTGTTTCGGCACCCTACCGGAGGGGGAAATCATCACCGGAGGCCATCTTCATCATCCCGGCGGCCACCATGACGAGGAGGGAGTAGTTCACCCTCAGGGCTGAGGGTATGTACCAGTAGCTATGTGTTTGATCTCTCTCTCTCTCTCTCTCTCGTGTTCATGATTTGGCACGATCTTGATGTACCGCGAGCTTTGTTAATATAGTTGGATCATCCCTCTCTATCTTGTTGTGATGAATTGAGTCTTTCCCTTTGAGGTTTCATTGTTATCGGATTGAATATTTTGTATTTGAGAACACTTGATGTATGTATTGCATGTGGATACCCGCGATTACAATGGGGTATTCTATTGAGTAACTTTATGTATGTTTTGGTAATCAACTTGCGGATTCCCGAGGTGACATTGGGGTAATCTAGGCATAGGGGTTGATGCACGTTTTCATCCTACTTTCTCCGGTAGAAACTTTGGGGGTACTCTTTGAGGTTCTTTGTGTTGGATTGAATATTATGAATCTGAAATTTCTTGATGCATATCGAATAATTGACTCACGGATACTTGTGGTGACATTGGGGTATCTAGATGACACTAGATTTAATTGATGCATATCATATGGTGTTATTTTAGTACGAACTCTAGGGCTGTTTGTGACACTTATAGGGATGGCTCAATAGATTGATCGGAAAGGATAACTTTGAGGTGGTTTTGCTACCTACAACAATTTCTTCTTATGTTCTCCATTTGCTAGGAACTTTGGAGTGATTATTTGTTGCACGTTGAGGGATTGTTATATGATTCAATTATGTTAGCACTGATGAGAGATTGCACTAGTGAAAGTATGAACCCTAGACCTTGTTTCTAAGCATGGATATACCATTTTGTTTGCTGTTTGCTACTTGTTACCTTGCTGTTTTTAATTGTTCAGATTACAAAAACCTATATCTACTATCCATACTACACTTGCATAACCATCCCTTCGCCGAACTAGTGCACCTATACAATTTACCATCGTATTGGGTGTGTTGGGGACACAAGAGATTGTTTGTATTTGATTGCATGGTTGTTTGAGAGAGACCATCTTCATCCTACACCTCCCACGGATTGATAAACCTTAGATCATCCACTTGAGGGAAATTTGTTGCTGTCCTACAAACTCTGCGCTTGGAGACCCAACAGAGTCTAGAAGAAATAAAATTGCGTAGTAGACATCAAGCTCTTTTCTCGCGCCGTTGCAGAGGAGGTGAGTGCTTGAAGGTATATCTTTAGATCTTGCAATTGAATCTTTTAGTTTCTTGTTTTTATCACTAGTTTGGTTTATTAAAGAAAACTACAAAAATAATAATGGAATTGAGGTTGCCTCAAATGCTTTATCTTTGTAATGTCTTTCTTGAAAATGATGGATCCGAAAATTGTGCCAAAGTGTTAGAAGAAGAATTCAATAAAATGTTTGGCATAAGATCCTTGAATGATAAGAATGATTGCAATGTTGCTAGTATGAATTCTTTGAATATCCTTGATGCTAATGATATGCAAAGCTACAAGCTTGGGGATGCTATGTTTGATGAAGATGGTATTTTTAGCCCCACAAGTTTTGATGAGAAAATTTATTATGATGGTAGCATGCCTCCTATTTATGTTGATTACAATTTTGAAAGTGGGTTTGGAAGAGTGTCAACTTTATGTAATAATGATCCCACTATTTTGGAGGGTGTTGAAGTTTATTGTAATAATTATGAAAGTGGATTTGGAGAGAGGTCATGACTTTATTTAATGTTGAATCCACTACTTTGGAAGAGGTTTCAATTGATTATGATAACAAAGTTGCTATCTATGATGATTATTGTGATGACATGTATGCTATAAAGAATAATTATAACTATGAAACTTGTCATCATGATTTTAATTTTCAATTGGATTATGCCAATCAAGTTTCATATGATAGTTATTTCATTGAATTTGCTCCCACTACTATTGATGAGAATAAATTTGCTTATGTGGAGAGTAGTAAAAATTCTATGCTTGTTGATCATGAAAAGAATGCTTTATGTGATAGTTATATTGTTGAATTTGTTCATGATGCTACTGAAAATTATTATGAGAGAGGAAGATATGCTTATATATATTTCAACAACATCAAGTTTCCTCTCTATGTGTTGAAAGTTTTGAAGTTATACTTGTTCTGCCTTCCTATGCTAGTTGATTCTTGCTCCCATAAATTGTTTGCTCACAAAATCCCTATGCATAGGAAGTGGTGATGACGGGAAAATGGCGGTGTGAGACACTCGTCAGCATCATTGATACAGAATGAATAAATTTAAGTGCATACATGCATAAAATAAAAGGAAGATCAAACATTGCAGGTACTTTATTTCCAGAACTCTTAAATTTATATAAAAATTCTGTTAATTACATCTCCGAAGAGAAAACCCTTGATTAAGAATTCCAACATATCTATTACATAGGATTACATCACATGCCTATTACAATACGCTACAAGAGAAATCCTCCTCGCGGTCGACGATGAACTCCTGCTTGGTGAACTTGACATTTGTTTTCATGCAAGTACTTCTCCATGATTTCATGTTTGATGTTTTGGAGTATATTTTCCTAGGATGTTTATTTGTGGTCAACCTCATTTATATGATGGTTCAGAATGAAGGTTGATTTTCGCTAGGCATAGTTTTATCCTACGTTCGGCACATAGGATGTGTATATATTTTCCTGTGGGGATCTTGTATGATGTATTTGGTTTTGGTAGCATGAATGTATTTGACATGCCAATTTTAATAAATTTTGCATCATCACATTACTACTATCATCGCGTAGCCTTGATATGGTGCCCGCGCGTAGCGTAACGGACTGAAGCTTTCTGACACAATCTTGATGCTTTTTATCATGCGTGTGATATGTGCCACATTTTGTTGATTTTGACTTCACATGGTATCAAAACTAACTACATGGTGCAATAATACGACACCTATGTGTAGCCTGACCCGAGTGGAGTCTACTTATGACATGTTTGCTTGTTTAAAGCCTATGTGGGATACATGAAACATGTTTTATCATATGTCTTGCATGAATTTTGTGTGCCTATATGGATGTGGCATGAACCTTTATCAAGTTTCGCCTTACTTGTATTACTACTAACACCGCATAACATTAAGTTAGTCCCCGCGCGTAGCGTAACCAAGTGAAGATTTGTGGAGCAATTATGATATTGCATGAGTCATATGACGTTTATCATTTTTTGTTTATGGTTGTACCTTACATGGTATTAAAACTAACTCCACGTAGCGTCATTTGATTGGCGCTCGTGTGTAGCATAACCCAAGTAAAGCGAGTTTGTGATACACATTTGTGATGATGCTAACAGTTTAGGCTCTTATAGCATTGGAGCATTTCATGACATATTTTATTTGACTTTGGCCAAAATATGTGGCCCGAATATTTTGTTTAGTTTTCTCTCACTTGTATTACTACTAACACCGCGTAGCATTAAGATAATGCCCGCGTGTAGCGTAACCAAGTAAGATTGGTTTATATTATGCAACATGTTTTATAATACATCTTGCATGATTTTGGTCTTAGCGATGTGTAACATCAACACATTTTTAGTTAACTTTTGCCTTGCTTGTATTACTACTAACACCGCATAGCATTAAGATAATGCCCGCGTGCAGCGTAACCAAGTGAAGGAAAGTTTTTTGTATATTCTTATCTGTATTACAACTAGCGTGACACATAATGTCCGTAGTGTAACTGAACAAGAATTGTATTATGAATTCATTTGTAATTTGGCTCCAACTTAGTCATATCAAATTCGTTTATGATGATGAAAGCAAGACAATTTTTAAGGTTTTTGTACCTACGACACTCTCTTGATTCGTATCCACGTATAGGGACCAAACCAAGGAACGAGGTGTTCATCCTGGCTTGTATCGCTAAGGGGACCGAACCAAGAAGGAGATCATCAGTACGAATTGTATGCAACATGTAAAAGAAACATGCATGCTCCTTGGCGCGTACCGCGATGGCCGAACCGAAGGCAAAAGTTTGGGGTGGATATAACATGTTCCTTGGTTTGTACCGCAATGGCCGAACCAAAGACAAACTTTTGAGGTAGATTAAACATGCACCTTAGTCTGTACCGCAATGGCCGAACTAAGGGCAAGAATTTTGGGAAGATGAAACATGCTCCTTGGTTTGTACCACGATGGCCGAACTAAGGGCTAAAGTTTTTGGAGAGGAGGAGGAAGAAAGCTCCCTGGCCTGTACCGCAATGGCCAAACCAGGGGCTAGGGAAGAGCCATGAACCTCACCTTCTCACCTCCTGCAAGCAAGACGCCTGCCTCTTTCTTCTCTCCTTCTGTGCTAGTATGTATTGTATGTGTGAGATTTAACAGAGGAGAGGAACAAACCAAGAGCCGACCCTAGAGCAGCCAGATCGCCTGGTATTTATAGGGGCGGGTGAACAGCAGAAGGCTCTCTCTGGACGCTGGATGCACGCGCACGCCCACGTTCGATCGTGGGATCGTGTTCACGATCGTGGGAGCGGGCTGGCTCCTTTGTTTAGTTTATTCATTTATTATTATTTTTAATCGCTGGTTGACTGAGCTTTGAACCGGCCACTTGCCTATAATTAGCCGATGTGGGCTTGCTAAACTCTTTCTTTGCTAATCAACGTATGGGCCTTGGTCACCTAAAAAAAACGTATGGTCCTTGACGTCACCCACTCGCATGCAGTCTAGCATATTTTAACGGACTAGGCCTCAATTAGCTATTTGACTGCTGATTAAGGCTTATATATGGGGTGAGCGCACACATTAATTATTTTCTTCATGCAACTCAGAATTTAGCATCGTATGTGATATGAGATGAATATGTTGATAAAATACACCGCGTATATATTTCATTAGCGTGATATAGTTTTATGCGTTGCATCAATATTTCACCTTGTCGATGATATAAGGCCAAACATTTGTCATATAGTCGATATTTTGGCGATATTAGCGCTGCTCATGACAATTTTATGTTGGCATCGGACACCTGCCGCCACCGGCAGCGTGCGTGCGTGCGAGCCATGTATCCCGCTAATTATAACTTTACTGGGATAAACACATTTTGCAATTATTGGCTCTCTTTTATTTATTTACCTTTTTTCTGCTATTTTGTATGGACGCGACCACAATTCATCAGTCATTTTCTCTGATTATTTGGTAATTCGCCATTTTTTAAATTTTATAATTTGAATTTATTGTATTTTGATATTGATATCCTACTGTATTTATTTTAGCGAAATTCCGTGTCAACAAGTGGGTCAGGCTTAAATGTGTTTTCCATATGCTTCATGATGCTCCCTTTATGTTTGAATTCTTTAATCTTATGTGAGCATCATCAAAATCATCATGCCTAGCTAAAAGGCATTAAAGAAAAGCGCTTGTTGGGAGACAACCCAATATTTATCCTTACTGTTTTTGTGTGTTCACACAATTAAGCTACTGTAGTAATCATGTTTTGTATCTTTACGTTCAATAACGTGCCAAGTAAAGCCTTTAGGTTCTTCTGGATGTTTGTTTATTTGGTTCTGTGCAAACACAGAAAGTTTAGCGTCCAGTGCATGATTTTACATTCTGTACTGAAGCGTAGGAAAATTCTGAAATTTTTACACATTACTGGTACACAAATTGTTTACGTTTTCCTAAGTTTTCAGAATTTTTTGTGTTACATAAGTATGCATTTTAATTCGCTTACTTCATGTTGTTCTGTTTTTGACATATTCTGTTTTTATTGCATAGTTTGCTTGTTTTTGTGTTTTCATAACTTATATTGAGTAATATAAATTGTGGAAATGATAGAATACAGTAGGAATTATGTGAGAACAATTATGAATCTTTTCTTGACAGTACCTAAGTGGATGATTTATTTTTATCATACTAACCTATCTCACAAGTTTCGTTAAGTTTTGTGTGATTGAAGTTTTTAAGTTTTGGGTGAGACAACGATATGAGGAGAATAAGGAGTGGCAAGACCCTAAGATTAGGCATGCCCAAGGCACCCCAAGGTAATATTCAAGGAGAACTCAAGCGTCTAAGCTTGGGGATGCCCCGGATGGCATCCCCTCTTTCGTCTTCAACACTATTGGTATACCTCACTCGGAATTATATTTTTATTCGTCACATAATATGTGTTTTGCTTGGAGAGTCATTTTATTTTAGTTTTCTTTGCTTTCTGTTATTATTAATAATGCTTGCACCTTTTTATCTCAATAAAATGCCGTATAGCCTTTACCATGCTCAGTTTGCAAGTTTATGAGTTGCTGTTAGAAAACAGAAAGTTTTCTGTTATGTCCAGAATATTCCTGAATAGTCAGAACATGATAAAAATCTGAATTTTTTACACAGTAAGCGCATGAGTTCTCTTTCACGTGGTAATTTTTTAGAATTTTTGGAGTTAGGTAAGTATGAATTTTTATTCCCCCTTTACAAACTATTCTGTTTAGACATATTTCGGTTATAATTGCATTGCTTGCATATGTTTGTGTGTTTAATGTTTCTATTTGTGGATAGGAGTATTAAATATGCAGAGACATTTAGTATGCAATGTTTAATTATAATTTTAGTGATTTGCTACAGTAGAGAATGTTAAGGTTTTGAGTTGATTTATACTAACTTATCTCACAAGTTCTTGTTGAGTTTTGTGTGGATGAAGTTTTTATGACTTAGGAGAAGCCGTGATATGAGAGGAATTAAGAAGACACAAGATCTCAAGATTGGGGATGCCCAAGTCTCCCCAAGTTAATATTACAAGAAGTCTCAAGAATCTAAGCTTGGGGATGCCCCGGTAGGCATCCCACCTTTCTTCAACTATCGGTTAGTATTGGTTGAGCCTAAGTTTTTATTTGTTCACATGATATGTGCTATTCTTGGAGTGTCATTTTTGTTTTGCTTGCTGTTTAATAAGCTCATTAGATCTGAAATTTTGAATTGGAGAGAGTCTTCACATAGCTACTTATTTACTCAACTACTCTTTGTTCTTCACTTACATCTTTTGGAGTAGTTTGTCATTTACTCTTGTTCTTCACTTATATCCTAAGAGTAAATTGTTGAATGCATTGAATATCACAAGGTTGAAATTATATGTGCTTCATATGTTTGTCTCATGCTTAGTAATATTTCACATTGGGTGTAGAAAATAAAATCTATTGAAATTTGACAATCACAATATTGGTCATACAAGCAATTCATGAATGATTAGTACAAGGAAGAGAACTTTCATATACAAATATATTATCGTGGACATCTTTTATGATTGTGAATACCAATTAATTATTTTCAAACTTGATCAAATTAGTTGGAGTTGGACAAGCAAGACAACGTAATAAGTTAAATTTGGGTATATTTGCATAGAAGTTATATTGTTATGGATCCTCCAACATGTGGTGCTTGTTTATAGTCTTTGCTAGCCAAAATCTCTGTACTAAGCGGGAATACTGCTTGTGCATCTAAAATCCTTGAGCCAAGTTTCTTCCATGAGTGTCCACCATATCTACCTATATACGGCATTACCCCGCCGTTCCAAGTATATTTACATGTGCCATCTCTAAAATCTTCAAATAAACATCTGTTTTGTGTGCCCGTACCGCTCATGGAGCGATGGGGCGGTCATTATCTTCCATGTTAAGCGGGTTATTCTCATGATGGGTGTTTATTCACTTGTCCTTGCACGAAATAGGTTGGTAATTCGGATGCCCAGTCTCATGAAACAAAAAATTTTAAAGAAAGATATAAAAAAACAAACTCCCCCTGGAAAGTTGATTGTTTGGAGGGCACCCGTGAATTCGGTTAGCTATGGCTTGTGTTTGTATGGTTGAGGGGGAGTAAACTTTTCATTTCCACATGGGAACCGCCAATGATGTGTTTAGCATGGAAGATATTGAAATCCTTTGTCGTAACGTTGACAGGAAAGGCACACCACTCAAAATGTATTCATATCTGTTTTAAGCAATGAGCTCTGGCACATTAGCAAATCTCTGCTTTCCTCTGCGAAGTGCATATCTTTTACTTTTTCTGTCAATATTATTTTTGTTGAGTCAACTTCTTATTTCAACCTCAATTATTCTCCACTTGGAAAGCATCATGTGGTGATGAAAGATCCAGACACATATATCCTGTCAAATATATTTGATCATGAATTATTATTGTTGACAATTATCTCTATGATAAATGAGTTGGGAGGCGAAACATTAAGCCCTTATCTTCCTCTGTGTTCGACGGATGCTATTTGTTCTAAAAATATGCTTTGAGTACGAGCAATCATAGAAGACTATATGATAATTGAGTATGTGGAGCTCTTACTTAGACTTTGTTGAAAATAAGATGCATTGAAATTGTTTGGTGACTAAGAACATAAGTTGTTAAGTTTCAAGAGAATGCATTGTTTGAACTATAACATGTGAATTGATTGCTACTTTATCATGATGAGTTTTATGAAAAGGAGTTGCTGTTTATGATGCTAGGAATGGTGATTGAAATTATCATTGATCAAGCTTATACACTATGCTAGCATTCACACTTCATAAATTATTTCTTTTATCATTTACCTACTCGGGGACGAGCAGGAATTAAGCTTGGGGATGCTGATACGTCTCCAACGTATCTATAATTTATGAAGTATCCATGCCATGTTTACAACAATTTTATATGGTTTTAGGTGCACTTTTATATGATTTGAATGAAACTAACCCGGACTGACGCTGTTTTCAGCAGAACTATCGTGGTGTTATTTTTGTGCAGAAATAAAAGTTCTCAGATTGGGCTGAAAATTTACGGTGATTTTTTATGGACCAAAAGAGACCCCCGAAGCCTGAGAGGTGGACCAGAAGACCCACGAGGACACGACAAGCTCACAGGGTGCGGCCTCCCCATTAGGTCTTGGGGACTAAGCTTGTGGGACTCTTGGGCATCCTCCCGACATGAGACCAACGCCAAAAATTCTTATAAATACAGAAACCCCCAGAAAGAAACCTAGAACTCCCACGCCGCCGCCGCAAGCCTCTATTCCGAAGCGATCTCACCCGAATACCTATTCCAGCACCCTGCTGGAGGGGGAAATCATCACCGGAGGCCGTCTTCATCATCCCGGCGGCCACCATGACGAGTTGGGAGTAGTTCACCCTCAGGGCAGAGGGTATGTACCAGTAGCTATGTGTTTAATCTCGCTCTCCTGTTCTTGATTTGGCATGATCTTGATGTACCGCGACATTTGTTAATATAGTTGGATCATATAGATTTCTTCCCTCTCTATCTTGTTGTGATGAATTGAGTCTTTCCCTTTGAGGTTTCATTGTTATCGGATTGAATATTTTGGATTTGAGAACACTTGATGTATGTCTTGCATGTGGATACCCGCGATGACAATGGGGTATTCTATTGAGTCACTTGATGTATGTTTTGGTAATCAACTTGCGGATTCCCTAGGTGACATTGGGGTAATCTAGGCATAAGGGTTGATGCACGTTTTCATCCTACTTTCTTCGGTAGAAACTTTGGGGTACTCTTTGAGGTTCTTTGTGTTGGATTGAATATTATGAATCTGAAATTGCTTGATGCATATCAAATAATTGACTCACGGATACTTGTAGTGACATTTGAGTATCTAGGTGACATTAGAGTTAATTGATGCATATCATATAGTGTTATTTTAGTATGAACTCTTGGGCTGTTTGTGACACTTATAGGGATGGCTCAATAGATTGATCGGAAAGGATAACTTTGAGTTGGTTTTGCTACCTACAACAATTTCTTCTTATGTTCTCCGTTTGCTAGGAACTTTGGAGTGATTATTTGTTGCACATTGAGGGATTGTTATGTGATTCAATTATGTTAGCACTATTGAGATATTGCACTAGTGAAAGTATGAACCCTAGGCCTTGTTTCTAAGCATTGATATACCGTTTTGCTCATTGTTTGCTACTTGTTACCTTGCTGTTTTTAATTGTTCAGATTACAAAAACCTATATCTACTATCCAAACTACACTTGTATCACCATCTCTTCGATGAACTAGTGCACCTATACAATTTACACTACAAAAA
The DNA here is from genome assembly GCA_039707655.1 of Elymus sibiricus. Classification (NCBI taxonomy): domain Eukaryota; kingdom Viridiplantae; phylum Streptophyta; class Magnoliopsida; order Poales; family Poaceae; genus Elymus; species Elymus sibiricus. The sequence continues at coordinate 188,261,971 of CM077674.1, forward strand.
AAAACACTTCCGTGATGATACGTCTTTGTCACAATAGATCAAGTTTTCTGTCATGCATGTACATCCGTGACAATTTTATGACAGAATCAAGATAGTCATACCTGTGCTATCGTAGAAGTGTTCCATGACAATACTGAAATTATCATCACGGAAGTGTCCACTTCCATGACGATAAATGTCGCGTCATGGAAGTGTTTTCGTCAAGGGTGACCGACATGTGGCATCCACCGTAACGGGTCGCCGTTAAGCTATCAGGTTCCGGTTTGGATCCGATAACCGGTTAGCAGCTCTGACCAATGGCGATTTTCCACGTGTAAATTTCTCATTCACCCGTGGATCCACGTGTCAGCTCGGCGTTGCTACAGATGTCATTCATCCAATGGACAAGACGCGTCTATGATACATCGACATGTGGCACGACCCAACAGTGGCCCATTTGACCTAAATGGGCCGGCCTAGCCAAAGGCCCACAAGATTTTGTCAGACACTAGTGGATCGGCCCGTTAACAGCCTGCCATGGTTTGGGCCAACTACGGCCCATATCGGATCGTGTTTTGGGCCAAATTACGGCCCATAGCAGATTCGGCCCGTTAACAGGCCACTGTGCTTTTGGGCCCATTGTGGGCCCGGTTTGTATCTCAGCCTGTTAAAGGACCGTTTAACAGTTTGGCCCGATATTCATTTCGGCCTGTTAGCCGCCGTTGCTGCATATGGGCCGTTTTCGGCCCGGTTTAACTTTCGGCCATTTAACGGCCCGTGCTGCATCTGAGCCGATTTCTAGTCCAAAGTTACTTTCGGCCTCTTAACGACCTGTACTCTTCGTGGATAAATTTTAGCCCAACCTGAATAACGGCTTGTTAAAGGCCTGTGACATAGTTGGGCCAAACTATGGCCTACTTTGCATCTGGCCTGCTTACAGCCCATAATTTTATTGGGCCAACCAAGGCCCGTGATATATTTTGGCCTGTTAACGGCTCATATGCAATTGGGCCAATCATGGGCCTACGGATGTTTCGGCCTACTTCCGGCCCATGAATTGTTCGGCTCAATTCAGGCCCAATCTCCTTTTCAGCCTGTTAAAAGCCCAGGGAAATTTCTGGCTGTGGCCCACGTTTTACTCGGCCTGTTAAAGGCCGAAAACTACTTTATGTTTAGGCCTAATAATGGCCCGAGATGATTATAGGCCAACTTTTTGGCCCATATATAACTAGTTACGGGCCGGCCTGTTTGGGTAGCATAATTTATTTTTATATACCGCTGATAGACCGATAACGTATTGGACCGTTGAGCTCCGTTGAAGCTACCGGCCTAAATTACATCATATTGACTAAGAATAAACCTATACTATACAATAATGAAATTACGGAATATTACATCCACTGGGCATCAAAGTTCGCCACCAATGATAATAAAGGGCAACCAGACCGCAGATTACATACACTGGGCATCAATGGTCGCCAACAGTGCAAAAAAACGCGCCGACAAAACCAACAGCACTTCAACACAGTTCAAGAAACGTTAGTCCTACCCCGGTGCTGCAGCACAAGCAGCTGAACAAGCTGATGAGACCAACGTTAAATCCTCTAGCTCTAGCCACGTAGCTATAAAGCACGCACGGGTGTCCTCTTTGATCTTCGTTATAGATTGTACTTCAAGTCGGACCTGAGCTGCACCAAGTATTTCAGATTGAAGTTGAGACTGAAGAAGTCGAACTGATTCAGGCAGCAACTTAACCAAGGTTGTGTCACAGCTGCTGGTGAGTCTCTTGAACTCACTGTCTTCATTAAGACATAACCTTGGGGTCATCTCGCTCTCTTCAAGATGGTTTACCTTCTTCGCTGCAGTATAAGTGATTGGTACCAGCAATGGGTTTGGCTCACTATCTTCCCTAAAGTTATGCCTGGCATCAGAGATATTAATCTGAAAGAGAAAGAAGGAGACAGAGAACAAGTTTCACAAATATATTAGCAACGATGGTCAGTGTGTGACAATTCCATCCCATTTTATATTGGCAAATTCAGAGATACAGTTTAAAATAGCATTAACATAATACGGCATTGTCCGTATCATCGGCAAAATCAGTTAAGACAAAGTAGCAAATGAGATGATGCAGGCATGGGCAGCTTCACCACACCACCGGATTAGAGATCTAGAACACAGGCATACATGCAGGACTAAAGAAAATCAATGCATCTGTTCTGATTAATGTGAATGGTATGAATAAGGAACATGTTTTTACAACTACAATTTGAAACTGGCAGTTGTTGCAAACATGCAATCTGATGCAAACACCAAAGTAAAAAGCAGTGGAGGAAATGATGCCTATCCAAATCTGAACTAGAACAAAGTTTGAAGGCTTCAGGAGGATGGACTTACATTACATGTTAACATGGGCTCGACAAAGCCCTTCTCCATGTCAATGGAATGATAATTCAAGAAATTCCCCAAAGAAACTTCTTCATAAGCGTTGCCTTTATTCTACATTTTTTAAAGAGTAAATATAGATCTAATAATATTGGAAGAAATAGAGGATAATGAAGCTCAGATGCAGAGTGATGATACATAATCAAATAGCTATCAATTAAGTATAGCGTTACAAGGCAAAAGGTATTGACAAGAGGAATGCAGACCTCAACTTGTGCAGTGGCATTGGCTTTATTCAACATTTTGGTAAGAATAGATGTAGATCTGATAATTTGGAGAAAATGGAGGGCAGGGCAGATAAGATGCAGAGTAATGCCAAACTATCAACTATGTCTCAATGTAAGTACAGTAATACTACCTCCGTCCGGAATTACTTGTCGCTGAAATGAATGTATCTAGCACTATTTTAGTTCTAAATACATCCAATTGAGCAACAAGTAATTCGATATGGAGGGAGTACATGACATCAGGTAATTACAAGAGCAATCCAGAACTTCATAACCATTAGAATTATTCTACATTTATGTAAGAGTAAATATAGATCTTATAATTTCGAGCAAACGGTGGATAAGGAAGCTAACATGCACAGTGATGCTACATAATCAAACAGCAATGAGTGTAAGTATGGTGATAAAGGGCAAGAGGTACTGACAAGAGCAATGCAGTGCGCAGTATTTTTGTGAGATCCTATGATCGCATGAGAATGGATCACTGCCTTTTGCAAATACTTTGTTTGTACTCCTTCAGGATCTGCAATCACCCTCTTCCTTTTGGACATCTATTACGAAAGAACAACATTTGAGTGGAAAAACCTAATATGATGACACATGGAATAGGTACAGAAAATGGATAGGCATGTCATATTCTCATATATGATGTGTAAACTAAGCAGATGGTGGTGTAACAAAGTAGAAGTAATGCAAGATACGTGCGACCAATACAACCTTGCCAAGTAATTGCAAGCACCTTGATGGGTGAATAATATAGGCCATCTGACTCTGACTCATCTGGAGAGCTAAATAGACTTGGGTCTCTATCTAGGTCAGAATCGTCTTTAGGATCATATTCTTCAATGGAATATGTAGATGGGGAGCGTGTGTGTTCCATTGCATCCAGACAGGATCTCAATCCCTTGATGCCAAGTTTGTTAGCCAGTGGATTGTTCCGCAATATTCCTCTGGTGCGCCCATTGTCATATTCATTATGATCATGTTCAATACCTGACATGCATGAAAACATAAAAATAAATGAGATTATCTTTGTAATGCATAGGGGATTCTAATCCAATAGTCCCTCCCTGTAAACCCCTATGTGCTATCTCTGTACAATTCTTCTAAGAGATGCCATGTGTGCTATAATTTGGTGTGTGCATTAATATAATGTGGCCTACTACTCAAAATATAGGCTCCCTATTGAGAGCTCCAGAAGTAATGATACTTCGCAGATGACAACTTCAAAATATACTAAGGAAGAACAACTCGACCTGACATGTCGATCGCAAATGTCTCTGCTCCTCTTCCCAAAGAAGGAACATGCTGTACTTATTAAAGAACAAGAGAAGAGGATCATGTTAAAGAAGAGCAGAAGAGCAAGCAGATTGTAGATATTACAAGTCTTTCTATACAATGTCTATTGCCCACCCATGATGAACCAGAGCTCACAGAGAAATACTATTCCTTTCTGTCTCTCTATATGTGGCTCACATGCATTTCGAAACTAAAGTAGGAACATTTAGCTGACAAATTAAACTTGTCTCTGTCTTACTAATATCAGCATCATATCAGATTCAAATTTGTACAACTAAGCTTGTTTAGCTTGATGGTTGGAGCAGTGCTCTTACGACACAAATCACGTAGGCTGATCGTAGTGATCATAAAAGGGGGAAACCCTAAGCATGATGAGTATAGTGTTGACCGTGACATGGCAGATCTGAAGCTGCAAACCACAGAAAGGCTACTTAGCAACCGATGTTTGCTTTCAACTAACAACTAAGATTTGGTATGGACAAGATAGTACAGTAAACAAGTGACAAAGAAATGCAATTCCCTGCTGTCTATCTATATGTTGCCACATGCATTTGGACACTCAAGTGGGAGCATTAGCTGACCAATTAAATATGTGTCTGTCAAGAAATATCAGTATCATATCACATTCGTATTGGAACAACTAAGCTTTGGAATTATGAGTGGTGTGTTGTTTAGATTGAAGGGTGGAGTGCTGCTAGTACGACACGAAGCACCTACGAAGATCATAGTAGTTTAGATAAAAGGGGAAAACCCTAAGCATCACGAGTGAAATCGGGAAAGTGGAACTAGCTGGAACATATGGGATTGTATTGCCGGTACGGCTGGAAACGCTTTGGATCCCCTACAGGGGTAGCTCTATTCAACTGAAGGTGCAATACTGTTACTATCAGTCTAGACTCTCAAAGGCGACACAGCTCCCAACATTTCCTGGATATTATGGCGAACCAACTAGAATAGTTGAAAGCATCCATCAGAAGCGACCCAATATACATGTCGACTGCAAATGTCCCTGCTCCAGTTCCCGACAAGGAACATACTGTACTACTATACTTATTAAGAAGAACAGAAGAGGAGCATGTTAAAGAAGAGCAAGCAGATTTTTGGATAATACAATGTGTGCTGCCCACCCATGATGAACCAGAGCGCATAAAGATATGCAATTCCCTGTTGTCTCTCCATATGTGGCGCACATGCTTTTCGAAACTAATGTAGGAACATTACCTGACCAATTAAACGTTCTCTGTTTTAGTAATATCAGCATCATATCAGATTCGTATCTGAACAACTAAGCTTTGGAATTATGAGTGGCATGTTGTTTCCCTTGATGGGTTGAGGAGCAGTGCGAGCATGACATGAAGCACCTAGGATGATGGTAGTGAATATAAAAGGGGAAAACCATAAGCATTGCGAGTATAGTGTTGACCGTGCCATGGCGGATCTGAAGGTGCTAACCGGACAAAGGCTACTTCGCAACCAATGTTTGCTTTCAACTAACAAATAAAGATTAGGTCTGGACAAGAAAGTACAGTAAACAAGTGACGATGTATTTTACGGGTGAGATCAATAACTTAACCAGATATGAAAGAGTACCACCTCTCTTGCGACGCCGTGTAGGCCTCTGCTGATACGTTGAGGGTGTTGTGGGTGCTATGGCTGTCGGCGGCGCGGAAGCAGACCTGAGACAGCAGACGGCGACATCGGGGGATAAGTCCTGTTGCCGTGGACGAGACGGTCGTAGGAGCGGCCACGACAAGGTGGACAACAGCGCAGATGAAGCGAGAGGATGCGATGCTAGGATCCTGATCCGGGTGGATGAGAGACGTCGATCTCTTGTAATGGATGACGGTGTCGGGGTAGCTGCTCCAGCATGGTGGAGGAGGACGGCGGTGAATGGGGTGGCGGACGGAGGAGGCTGGGGTGGAGAGGGTGTTTTGGCGCCCACGGAGTACGAATGGGGAAATGGAGCGAGAGAGGAGGGGGGGAACCATGTCTTTGGGACACGCTTGTCTGAAATGTGGGGAAGTTACCAACTTAGCCCCCGTTTAAAATTTCGGACGTCTCGTCGGTTGGGGATAGGACGGTAATCTCGCATCTCCCCAATATTTGCCGAGAGCGATTTCGGGCGAGGAGAGGGTGTTTTGGCGCCTACGGTTGGCGCCCACGGTGTATGAACGGGGCTGACAGGTAGGGCGGTTGTGTCACGTATGAGTGAAGTTACAAACCTGCCCCTACTTAAAATATTTGCCTAGATCAATTTTGGCTAAGGAGAGTTTGTTTTGCTGCCCACCGTGTTTGAATGGGGAAATGGAGGGGGAGAGAGAGGTCTTTGGGACGAGCTTAAATCAAATGTGTTTTGCCGCCCACGTTTGGCGCCCACCGTGTCTGAATGGGTTGAGAGGCGGTCGTGTCACGTCTGAGTGAAGTTACAAACCTACCCCTATTTAGAGCAGTGGAAATCGGGCCAATAGGTTGTGCGTGTCAGGGGTAGATAGTAATTTCCATCTCCCAAACACTGGTTTCAGGCAGCCGACGTGGGAGTGGATGTTTTGCCGCTTCTTTCGAATTTTGGGAGAATAAGCATTCAAGTTTACCCTGGGAACTAAATTTGAATCCATTTTGTATTCGATTACGAATCTTTATAAATCATTCTATGTTTTTTAGATATCTTCAAAAGCACAACAAAGATGTATTCCACCTTTATATATGAATATGATTTACAAATGCCATGATACTCGAATTCAGAAGGTTGAATCCACTTTGAGTCAAACAGTTATTTCATCCAACACAATCTGCTCACATGAAAAATAGTTCACCTTATGTCCACTCCTACAAGTACTGAGGATTGCCTCGCCTAAGAAAATCAGATCATTACAAGACATGGACAACAAATAAGGGGTCTTACAACATAATACATTCACAAACATGACACAACATGCAAGTATACTAATCTAATGACAATTTCAACTGTGTAACATCCCGAGTGTCATGCTACAGTGATCTCCCCCTAATGGTGGTCATGTCATCATGATCACTAAGCCAATCTGCCACTTGTGCAAAATCAAAGCCAAATTCCAATTTGAATTGCATGTCAAATATTTACTTCTTCTGTCATACAATCAAAATAATTCATTATTTGGCAAATATTCTCTAAGTATTTGTAATGATGAATCCAACCTCATTTGGATTCCCAAATTGCCCCTGGATTTTAAATAGTGGTCCAACAGCAATTAAATTGGCCTTTTCAATTTCAAAAAAATGGTTAGACAACTCCTTTTGGCCCCAAACTATTTGTGCCACCTAACAATATTGTGCATGGTTTATGTGCAAAGTTTCACAGCTAACAAAAAATCGTTTGGTTGCTAAAATAAATAGAATACAGTAGCTTTTTGAATTACATATTAGATAAAAGAGTAAAGGAAAGACACTGGCCCAGGTTGCAACAATGCATTGGGCCCAACCCAATGGGTGTCATCCCCTTCCTCTGCACATGACAGAGAGCGTGGCGGCCATCCACCGGCGCCATGGCCGGCGTGGTGCACGTGTCGGCCATCCCGTGGCTCCCCAACGCGGATAAGGCCTCACCCAGCTGCCTCTCTCTCCCGACGCAAACCCTAGGCCCCCAGAGCAACCATTCCCCCCCCCTCATTCTCGTTCTGGAAGGAGAACCGAAGCCACTGTCGTCACACATGTCGTCGATCCCATGGCCACCAGGCTCCCTGACGCCTGAGAAGATGTCCAGGAGCCTCCCCGTGGTCGTCTCCTTCGTCTCCCCCGAAGATCCCGAGCCGGGAAGCCGCGTAGCCTCGCCATCATCCTCATCTTCGCCCACGGTCGCCGACGTCCGTCGCCGGTTGCCGCTACTCCGGTCCATCCCCGCCGCAACCAAGCTGTCCACGAGCTTCGCGGTGAGCTCCTCGTTCCGTCCCCCCCCCCATTTCCCCCTTCGATCTGTCGCCGAGCCATCGCCCCCGTGCTCACCTTGGCCGCGCCCATGTGTGCCGCACCTGCTGCTGCCGCTGAAGCTCTGTTGCTGCCCTGCTGTCGCTGCTGCTGCTCCTAGCGCTACCGCTGCTCTACTGCTGCTTGCTGCTCCCCGTGCCTACTACTGCTCTTGTCGCGGCTGCGCTGCTGCTGCTAGCCGCTCCTGCTAGCTGCCCTTGTTGCTGCTCTTGCGGCTGCTGTTTTGCTTGCTGCTGCGGCATTTTGCTGCTGCCACTGTACTGCCGCTGCTGCTTGCTACTCCTGTTGCCGCCCGCTACTGCTGCTGCTCTTGCACTGCTAGCTGCTGCCACTGCTACTTTGCTACTGCCTGCTAGCGCTGCTCTGCTGCTGGCGCTGCTACTGCCGCCGGCTGCTGCCGAGCTGTGTGTGTGTGAGCCGTGTGTGAGTGTGTTGTGTGTGTGTTCGGGGCCACCCCAAATTAGTTTAGGTCTAATTTAATTAGCTAGATTAGCTCTAGGTTTATTTTTGCTGTTTAGTTAGTATTAATTTAGTGCTAGATTAGCCTAATAGCCTATGACATGTGGCCCCATTTTAATCTAGACACTAATTTAATTTAGATGCCTATGACATGTGGGCCATACCTCACCTTTTGACCAGTCAAAGTGAAATGGTTGACCAGCCCCCTGGGTCCCACTGTCATACACATAGGTTAGAGCAACACTAGGTAACAAAAGTTTTTGCTGTTTTATTTTCAAATTAATAATAATTCCAGTAATTTTAGAAAATGATTAAAACTTTGGAAATTCGTATAAAATAAACTGTAGCTCGGATGAAAAAAAATTCTATATGTAAGATGATCAGAAAAATCTAACGAATCCGGTTATGCCATCTGCATGCATGTTAGAACCCTCTAAGTAGGTGAACCTGTAACTTTTTGCCTGTTTCTGACCGGTGAATAGTGCATGATCTCAGTTAAATAATTCCGGTTTAATTCCAAAATTAACTAAAATTGTTTAGAGATGCATTAGGTCAACCACGCATTGCATTTTGCCATGTCATCCTCTGTGCTTGCATTTGTATGCTTTGTATTTATTTGTTTCCTCCCCCCTCTTCTCTTTGGTAGACTCCGAGACCGCTGATGATCCGGTGATCGTCTACTACGTCGAAGATCCGTTTCTGTCTGCAGAGCAACCAGGCAAGCAAAACCCCCTTGATCATTTCAATACCGCCCAATTCTTTCTCTCTTGTGCTTGCATTAGATTTCGCAACTGTATTCGATAGCTCCTATTCTGATGCATAGCCTGATTTTGTAACCTGCTATTGATACTTTACCTATTGTCCTATATGCTTAGTATAGGCTGGTTAGTGATCCATCAGAGGCCCTACACCCTTGTCCATGTTGCCAGGCTTTACTACCAAGAGATTCGATCAATGTGATCGATGTACAGAGACCGATCACACCACCAGCACCCCCCCTTAGTTGTACGACTCTACAGAGCTACTATCGAGTGTCGAGGGTGATACCTCCTACCTCACTCCTGATGATATCTCTGTAGCGTAGCTAGTCGGTTGTGGGTTACCGAGGGTGATTCCTCTTTCACCACTTCCGATGACGCCTCTATCGTGCAGCCCCTCAAGTGTGAACCCATCGAGGGTGATTCCTCCAAGTTCACCTTGACGATTACATCGAGTGGGAATCCATCGAGGGTGATTCCTCGGATTTCCCCCCTTGGTGTTACGGACACACTGTTACATTTCACTATTGCCCCTTTTACTGTTACTGTGGGACTGAAGGGACAGGCGGTACCACCCCGGTAGAGGTGGACCTGAGTTCCCGACAGTCTCTTGTGAAGTTGGGTTGACCTGGAGGGTACCCGCGAGATAATTACGCGGCACGGCCGGGCAGGCAGACTGCCCTAGAGAGGGATGGGCCTGGCCCTTGTCGTAAGTTCGCGAGACGGGGCGACAGGATCACTGATCATCTCCGCTAGCTCCAAACACACTAATGGATTTGGATATGTGATCTGAGTAGGCCTCTGGCCTTTTCGCACTAACCACCACACGGGAATAAAAGTGGGCAATCGGCGTCGTACGATTCTTCCGAAAGCTCTTCAGACGTCAGCAGTTGAGCGGCGCGCGCCGGGTTGGACGGTAACCACCTGCGCTTGAATTAAGGGGGTGAGTCTGCTCCCGGCCGCGTACGCAATGCGCAGGAGTGCAAAGGGCGATGGGCCCAAGACCCCCGAGCGCTTAGGATGTAGACCGGTGTGCTGACCTCTCTGTTGAGCCTAGGTAGGACTATGGTGTGTCAATCAGCCGAGGCCGAGCATGACCCGATAAAAGTGTGTCTGGCCGGAGTTAATCGAGCGTGTTGGGTAAGTTGGTGCACCCCTGCAGGGAAGTTATCTATTCGAATAGCCGTGTCCACGGTAACAGGACCCTCGTAGTTGTATCCTAATCTACTACAACTAGAACTGGATACATGTGACACTAAACTGATATGATGGCTTCGGGATCGCTTCCTCGCGGGGTAGACGAGGAAGGATCTCTGGGCGTTACTAATATACATTTGTTACTACATGTTATGTTATTCTACTCTCTTCTATTGCTGCAAGACGCTGCAAGATGCTAGTCTTCGATAGGCTAGGCCTTACCCCTCTACTCTGGCATTCTGCAGTATAGTCCACAGACAAACCCTTCCCTTGATATTGATGCATACTTAGCATAGATCTGATGTAAGTCTTGCGAGTACTTTGGATGAGTACTCACGGTTGCTTTGCTACCTTTTTCCCCCTACCCGATTGCTGCGATCAGATGACGGATCCCAGGAGCTAGTAGATCCCGTCGACGACTACTACCACACCGACGGAGCCTACTTCTATGTCGAGATCGATGACCAAGAGTAGTTCAGAGGCTCCCAGGCAGGAGGCATGCGCCTTTTCGATCTAGATGTCGTTATTTTGCTCAGCCTTCTTAAGGCAAACTTGTCTAATTATGTCTGTACTCAGATACTAATGCTTTCGCTGACTCTTGTGTGTAATCGAGCTTATGTATTCGAGCCCTCGAGGCCCCTGGCTTGTAATATAAAGCTTGTATTATTTTATTGTTGTGTCTAGAGTTGTGTTGCGATATCTTTCTGTGAGTCTCTGGGCTTGATCGTGCGCATTTGCGTGTATGATTAGTGCACAATTGAGTCGGTGCATCACAAACCGGTATCTAAAGAAGAACTAGGATTAGCCTGGGCTTCAGATAGCAAAAACAGCAGGACCTTCTCCATCTCCAAATGCAACTTTCTTACTTGCTCCACTTCTTGGTTTGCTTGCATAATGCGTGTAGCTAATTGCATAATTTCCAGCCTCATGATTAGGATTACCTCATTCATGGCAACCACACCCTCTCTTTCTGCCTCTAGTAGAGCCTCAAGAACTATAATATATGTGCTCTCCAACGGGGTTGCCACTGAATTGCTACCATCTGGTAACATGGATGGTGCACTGCTTCCATAAATAGATCCTGGGGGTGTACATTGTGTCCTAGTTTGAACTATATCCTGAAAGGTTTCCGCTGGACATAAGTAACAGATAGTTATCTCATGATCCAGGCACTCAGCTTACATGGTAAACTACATACGAATTATTGCCGAGCATGGCAAGATATATTTAAATGGTTCGAAGTTGCATCAGCCGAAAACAAATTAAAATGGTTAGCTGAAAGGCAGTGTACCATGGCTATATTTAGTTGCCCAAGCATATAAACAGTTGAAATATTCTGAGAAAGCACTTAAACAGTGTGGCCTCATATAAACTAGCAAGACAGTCTTGTGATGGAGTTCATAGGAAAAGTTAAGGAGTCAAATGAAGTATGCATGCATTTCTTTACGATAGTACGGCAGGCACTTCTGACACATTGGCCAACTCAGGTATAGCCTAACAAGTACTCCCTCTATAAACTAATATAAGAGCATTTAGATTACTAAAGTAGTGATCTAAATGCTCTTATATTAGTTTACGGAGGGAGTAACAAACAAGCATTCTAATCAAGCAATACAGCAAAGCAGGCAACTGAACTATTTGTAATTCAGTAGGATTACCGGTTGAGGGCACAAGCCAAGAAAGCAGCCCACACGCATGACATTTCACGGTAACTCAAACACACTGGCTTACCATATGTCGCTGTGAAGGCTCGCTGCTGTTGCAATGTTCTTTGAAGATGTCGTCAGCATCCCGTGCATGCAAATCTAGTCGTTGTAGTTTATTCTTCCCCCTCTATTTTGGTAAAACTAATTTTAATCACATGCACTGTTCAAATTGAACATCAATGATTCATCTAAACTAATGAAAGAAGGGTGTGTGCTTACACGACAATATGTGTGCTTCACTCTATTTTTGTGCTTGTTCGAGGTGCCAGCCCCAAAAGAAAAAGCATTTTGCTTGATGCAGTTGGCAGCTCCGTAATGAATAAAAGCAACAAATTATTCATGCAACTTGGGAAGATCAATAACGCACAAAAAATTTATGAACAGAGGCTCGGAGCAGTGCGGTAATAGCTAGCATTGAAAAATGTAGGTTAAGACGAACCAAAAGCAGCGGAACTACAAGCTAGTTTGCTAATGTGTAATTTAGCATAGAGAACATAGAAGTAGTCCAGTACAATAATTGTAAGCAAGAGGTGACATCAGAACAACACCATTATCATAAATATAACATGCAAGAAGTAAAATAGGAGGCAGTAATATCTAGAAAGTACAATAATACTTAGGACAAAGAAAAGTTGTAACTACAGGTGCACTGATTTGTAATTTAGCACATATAACCTGTTCACTACCAGACGTTTGGACCTACAGGTGCAAGCAGAATAACGCCTCTCATAAAAAATTGAATGATGCCCTGAAGAAATTCGAAGGTGCGATGCTTATGCTAAGAAGGTGAACGTAGGCTCCGACCATTGGAGAATAGTACCTGATTCTCGGCGGCGTATGGGCATCGTTGTCATACGTGAAAGCTAAGTGTCGTCGATGGTGCTCGTGTTGCGGTTGAGTTGAGCCGGCTGTCCCCGTTGGTGAAGCGGCTCCGGTGCTTAGGTGCGGCGCCTATCGACATCCAAGAAAGTTGATATGTGGTAAGTGAACTGTTGTACAATAAAGACGAGAAAAACCAAAGGAGTACTAATTGAAATAACCTGATGAGGTGGCTGAGGGTGTCCCGGACTAGGGGGTACTCGGGCTGCCAGCCTATCTCTCATGGGCCGGACTATGGGCCGCTCTTTACTGGTTAAGAAGTCCGGATTGAAGGTGACCCCGTGCACCAGAAGGAAACCTCCGAAGACTTGGCGTCTCCTCCAAGGAATAATTAGCGTAACTGGAATGTTTATCCCCTGATGGAAACCGACCATATGTAACCCTAGGTCTCTCTGGTGTCTATATAAACCAGAGGGTTTAGTCCGTAGAGGCACAGAATCATCATAACCACCTAGGGTTTAGCCCATCCGATCTCGAGGTAGATCAACTCTGTAACCTTCATACAATCCCATCAATACTCCAGCAGGACATAGGGTATTACCTCTTCGAGAGGGCCCGAACCTGGGTAAATCGTTGTCTCTACGTTCCCTATTACTCATTGATTCCTAGATCCACAGTTCGGGCCCCCTACCCGAGATCTGCCGGTTTTGGTACCGACAGCGGCGGTGGCAGTAAAGCTGGGCCGGTGGAGTTGAATATGGCATCCGTGGAGCGGGTCCAGTGTAGTGGACGAAGACGTTGGCGATGCACATCCGGGGCGGTGTACAATGCTTTCGGTGAGGCAGATCTGTTGCGGTGGACGAGGGCTTTCATTGAGAGTTCCGCCGTTGGGTCACCAAGGATCAATGGCTCGCCTTGTCATCAGCGATGGCATCCGCAGCGGGGACATCTTCGTCCCCGGTCAGCTCTTCGCGTTCGGCAGCGTTGTGCTGCATGCCGATCCGACCGGTCACCTTGACCAGGTCGACAGCTTCGCCCCTGAGCAGGAGATCAGGTTCGCCAACCTGGAGTACGTCGCCGACTCTCGGGGCGGTCTGGTCCTTACTAGGTTCTCAGCTTTACCTGAGGAGCCTAATAATCCCGAGGCCTTAACTTCGGATTCTCTTCTCGGCCCCGCCTCTGGGCCGGCCCTCAGTTCGGATCTGGACTTGAGTTCGGATACGACTCCGGCGCCAGAAAACCAAGGGTCACCCTTGGCCGAACACACTCCCAGTATTGGCGCACCGGAGTTCAACTCCGATGGCTGCCTGAGCATGAATTCGGTGGACCTCTCATTTTTAAGCGAGATGTTAGATTGGATCCAGAAGATAAGTATCGCGGATGGCCCGTCCTCAGACCAGGAGCAGATCGGACAGGAGGCCAACCGCACGGAATTTTGCGTCCCGCCCACCACCCACTTAGTAGCCACTGTCGAAGACTTAACCGACATGGTGGACTACGCCTCCGAGGAGGCTGACGACATGGACGAGGATATCGATGTCCCGCCTTATATGGCTCCCTCCCTTGCCACCTCCAATACCGGAAAGTGGACCGCCACCTCCACCTACGACGTTTACATGGTCGATACCCCCAAGAAGGATGGCGACACGACCAAGAAGGACGGTGACGGCCCCGCCAAGGAACCGCCCAAACACCGACGAAGGCGAGCCAGAGGACGAGGAAAGGGCAAGGAAAATAACACAGACACGAACGGCACCGGAGATAACGAGACTCCGGACAACTTGGGGGAGCTCGGCGACAACACCCCCGAGCAGCACCACGACGCCCCTGAAGGGCACGAGGACCAGGGCGGCCCTGAGGACCCCGAGGATTCCGAGGATAGTAATTACCTCCCTCCGTCCGAAGAGGAGGACAGCCTCGGACTCGAGGACTTCGTCGTCCCAGAGGACCCCCTGGAGCAGGAGAGATTCAAGCAGCAGCTCATCGCCACTGCCCGAAGCTTGAAGAGGAAGCAGCAGCAGCTAAAAGCCGCACAGGATACGCTCAACGACAGATGGACGATGGTCTTAGCAGCTGAAGAAGGCCTCGACGGTCAACGCCAGGGTCAATACAAGAGTTACCCACGGCGGCGCTTGCTCCCAGAATTCGAGGATGAGGCCCTTGAGCCCATGCCTCCCAGACGAACTTACACAAGCCAGCCCGACCGCCCCCCTCGAGGATGGGATAGGACGGCTGGGGAAACCAAACTCCCACCCGCGCCCCCCCGAGGACGGGATAGGACGGCTGGACAAATCGAATACCCACCCGTGCCTCCTCGCCGAGCAGGCAAAGACCCGGTTCAACTGGATGACCAATATGATCTGCGCCGTGACCTGAACGCCAGAAGGATCCAGTCAAGATCCATCTATGGATCCAAAGGACACGCGCTCGCTAGACGGGACGGATACCAAGCCTGGCGTGATAGGAACGACAAAGCTCGGGAGCAGCACCATGCCCGGATGACAACCGATCTCCGGCACGACGTGGCCCGGGTCAGGGACGCCGCACACCCAATGTGTTTCACTGACGAGGTGATGCAGCATCAGTTCCCCGAGGGATTTAAACCCATGAATATAGAACCGTACGATGGGACAACTGACCCAGCCGTGTGGATCGAAGATTTTCTTCTCCACATTCATATGGCCCGAGGAGATGATCTCCACGCCATTAAATACTTACCGTTGAAACTCAAAGGACCAGCAAGTCATTGGCTTAACAGCCTACCCGAAAACTCTATCGGGAGCTGGGAAGAGCTCGAGGATGCATTCTGAGCTAACTTTCAAGGCACCTATGTTTGGCCACCGGACGCCGACGACCTGAGCCATGTCGTTCAGCAGCCCGGGGAGTCAGCCCGGCAATTCTGGAACCGGTTCTTGACCAAGAAGAACCAGATCGTCGACTGTCCGGATGCCGAAGCAATTGTTGCCTTCAAGCACAGTATTCGGGATGAGTGGCTTTCCCGTCAGCTCGGCCAGGACAAGCTGAGAACAATGCCGGCCCTCACCTCCCTAATGACCCGCTTTTGCGCGGGTGAGGATAGCTGGTTAGGTCATCGAAGCAACCACCCCGAAGACCCCGGCACTTCAGAGGCTCGAGACGGGAACGGGAAACCCCGGCGCAACAAGAACAATAAGCGCCGGCACACAAACAACGGCAGTGAAGCCGATGATGCAGTGGTAAACGCCGGATTCAACAGCTCGAAATCAGGACCATGAAAAAACCCTCTAAAGGGAACCGGGATGGCCCGTCTGCACTGGATAGAATATTGGATAGGCCCTGCCAGATTCACGGCACCCCGGATAAGCCCGCCAACCACACCAACCGTAACTGTTGGGTAATCAAATAGGCCGGTAAGATCACAGCCGAGGAATAAGGCAAGGGTCCCCGCAACGAGGATGACGACGAACCTCGCGGGCCGAACAATGGAGGACAAAAGCAGTTCCCTCCAGAGGTAAAAACTGTGAACATGATCTACATCACGCATATACCGAAGAAGGAGCGGAAACGCGCACTTCGGGATGTCTACGCCTTAGAGCCAGTAGCCCCAAAATTCAACCCATGGTCGGCTTGCCCGATCACTTTCGACTGTCGAGACCATCCGACCAGTATACGTCATGGAGGAACGGCGGCTCTGGTGCTCGACCCCATCGTGGACAGATTTCACCTCACCAGAGTCCTTATGGATGGAGACAGTAGCCTCAACCTGATATACTCAGAAACAGTGAGGAAAATGGGGATCGACCCGTCAAGGATCAAACCCAGTACCACCACCTTTAAAGGTGTAATCCCAGGTGTCGAGGCACGCTGCTCGGGATCCGTGACATTGGAAGTAGTCTTCGGTTCGCCCGATAACTTCCGCAGTGAGGACTTGATCTTCGATATTGTCCCCTTTCGCAGCGGTTACCACGCACTCCTCGGCCGGACAGCGTTCGCCCACTTTAATGCCGTCCCACACTACGCATACCTGAAGCTCAAGATGCCAGGACCAAAGGGCGTTATTACCATCAATGGTAATACCGAGCACTCGCTCCGAACAGAGGAACATACGGCGGCTCTAGCCGCCGTAGTCCAAGCCGCCGAAGAAGCGTCGCAAGCCCAGTATACTGCCAAGACACTGGACGCACACAAACGCGCCCGAGCTACAGCCTCGGTCTCGGAGCACTCCCGTGCTCACCCTAAATAGGGGTACGCGCCCCACAGCACGGCCCACCTAGTCGCGAAATATGTGCCTCGAGTGCACAATTTCGCGCTCAAAATTCCATGGGCAGTTGTGGGGGCACATGAAACAAGGGCCGAGAGCTCGGTTCGATCGAGCAATGGCCAAAAGATGTTTTCGGATCAACATCAACAACGGGCACCATCTAGGACCTGATCAGCGTCAAACTGATATACTGCGGCGACTTCTCAAAACCCTTCCCCAAGGGCTCGACTGCCGAACATTACTACTTCCGCCGAGCATACAGTCGACAACTTCACTCACACGGAAGCTTCATAAAGAGTGAAGGCGCAGACATGCAGCAGGGCATAGTAGGGATGTCAAACCACTCATGAAGGCCCTGTGTAAACCTTTCCTCCTATGTATTATTTTTTTAAAGGTATCTGTAAAAGTTACTTCGGCAGTTCGGATTGTACGGATAGACGTTACAAATTCAAAGGAAATAAATACCAGCTCTTCTATGGTAATTGTGCATTCGTTCGTGTTGCATATTCCTTTCCGCTTCTTGGGCCAAAGTAAACTATTTGTGATACGTTCCTTTTTAGTGACCGGCTAATAGACCGGGGGCTCGAACATAAATCTTGCCTCAAACTTTATTCTGGCACTAACTTTTATTATATGTGCTCGACGTCATGGATATTGCATTATATGAATCAGTTCTGAATTGTGTCTCTGGTCAATAGTTGGGGTGCCCGGCTTCTGTGTTTACCCTCTTACGTTCTGCATTGTTCGGCTAGGAGGGTAAAGGGAGAACCACTGTGATTGTACTTCCAGCTAGCCTGGTTAAGTACCTCAGTGGAGAAAGCCGAAAACTGACTGTCATAATCAACGAGAATTGGTCGGCGATCCGATGACTAGTGTCAAACTAAAAATCGATGGCAGTTAATCCGTGTTACACGAAGGGTTTGTTGTCACACAAACCACGTGATAATGGTATCAACTTTGGTATACCCGGATATCACATACACCGGGGGCTAGTCACCAGCCCCCACCGTTAAGCTCCTATGGCTAAGTGAAAGCACTAAAACAACATAGTCTGATTGCCTTGTTTTCCGTACATATAACCGCCTCCGGGCACCGAGACGTCGGCTAAGGGTTAAGGTATGACGAGGAAACACCCCATGCAGCATCTGCAAAGGGGGCTGAAGCCGACGACTGGTAACTTTCAGTTAAGAAATGGCTGCACAGGAGTCAAAATTAAGATAGCAGGCATTATATGTACAGCCAACACATTGCATTTCCGCAAAACAAAAGTTTCAACTCCTCGGATACAAGGAAAATAAATCTACTCATAAATTACATCTTTCGAGCACTGGGCCTCTATTGCCCGAGCACCATCCATTACGATGGGAAAATACTGCTCGGGCGCCTGTGCTCCTTCCCAGGGGATGGAGGTCCGGTGGCCATCTCGGCTGGCTTGATCTTCGGCCAGTGCACCATGGTCTTGCCAAAGGCCATCCGAGCTCCCTCAATGCACGTGGAGCGCTTCCAGGCATCAATCCGGGGCGTGGCGTCATACAGCCTTTGCACCAGCCCAAAATAGCTGCTCGGCAGCGGCTCTGAAGGCCACAGCTTGACGCAGAGGTCCTTCATCGCGGGCTCCGCCATCCGATGCAACTCCATCAGCTGCTTCATCTGGTTGTTCAGGAGGGGAGGGTGTTCGGGCGCCTGAAATTGCACCCAAAATAGGCTCTGCTCGGCGCGACCCTCCTGGGCGACGAAGAACCTGGCCACGTCAGCCGCACTCCTTGGGAGGTCCGCAAAGTCGCCTGGGGAACGCCACACTCACGTGAGCAAAGCGAACCTATTACCACCAAAGACACTTTGCAGCAAATACGGCTTACCATCCGCAATGAGCTTCACTTGGCGGAGTTCTTCCTGGTAGCCACGCACCTCCGTCCGCGCTTCCATGGCCACCGACCCCAATGAGGTTAGCTCAGCGGCCTGTTCTTTATTCTTTTGCTCAAGGGCCTCACACTTTGTGATGGCATTCTTGAGCTCTTGTTGCACTTCAGCCACTCTGGCCTCGTGCTTCTGACTAGCAGTTCTCACCGTAGCTAGTTCAGCAGCTGCTTGCTCGGCCGCCGACCTCTGCTCCGCCACGTCTAGCTGAGCCGTCCTCAGCATGACCTTGAGGTTCTTGACCTCCGCGGCGGCAGTTGTAGTCATATCAGTTGACAACGTTTAGGCTACTTTAAACCTTACTTAACAAAAATGAAACGGCTGTAATAAACACTGCCGTTCGGACTTGCCTTGCGCTTTGTCAAACCTCTTGTTCACTAGGCTCAGGTCGTCCTCGGAGCTCTTGAGCTTCCGATTCAGCTCGGCCAACTCCTCGGCGTTGGCGGCGGCTGCCGAAGATGACGCCTGCGCATCACTCTACGCACATTAGTATCTGAAATATCGATTTTTGATCCTCTGACCGGCTTTGTTCAAGCCAGTCAGAGTCTCGGGGGCTACTGTGTATGTGGCTATACATTTATACAAAAGAAATTTTCTAAGGGAAAAACATTACTTGGCTCACCTTGAAGCCTGTGAGAAGGCCACTGAAGGCCTCCTTCAGTCCGTTATCCACGGACCGAATACTTTGTAACACTGCGCCCATAAGGGCACGGTGCTCTTCGGCGATAGAGGAGCTGGTTAAAGCATCCTCCATCTCGTCCGGCCACCCAGTCGACGCCCGCTCTGGGGCGGGCGGGGGTGGCGGGGGCACTTTGGCTTCCCCCTCTAGGAGACCGGAGTGCTCGACTCCGGATGCCTTGACGACTCCGGAGCCGCCCTCGGGGAGAGCTCGGGTCGTCCGGGCTCCTCCTCTTCGTTTACGAGAGGGGTCCTCCCCTCCTGGTCTTCGGCGACCGAGGTATTCACCTCGGCCATGATGGTATCGCCCCCTCCCCCTGTGTGCGGCACGGGAGGGGTCCTCCTCGACAGGACCTCCTTGGCCTCGTCGACGATTGGGGGAGGCGAGGCGCACGATTAGGTCCCGCTTTCCGCCAGCGCGGCCGGTGGAGAATCCCCCTCCGAAACTCGGTCGGTGGGGAGGTCGCGCAGCGGGCTACGATGTTAGAAGCAAAAACATGATCAATATCAAACCCAGTCCGGCCGAAAACACTTAAGCGGATATTAGAATGCGAACCTTTGGGCCTGTGGTTTGACCCTGGGGGTCCTCCGGGGAACCTCTTCGGAGGCCTCGGAGTCCTCGGCAGAAGCAGAGCTATTGCCGGACAAGGCCACCTTGGCCCTGCACGGTCTTTTGGGGGCGGGTTGAGGCGGCTCCTCCTCGGCGTCCTCGGACGCCGCCCTTTTCCCTGTTCGGGAGGAGTCATTTTCCTCCCCATCCTCTCCCTGCTCCTTCTCCTCCTCTTGTGCGGAGGGAGCATGGGTGTCCCCGGATCTGGTGTCCGGAGGTCCTCAGGAACGGAGGCCCTCTCTGGCCTCCCTCTTCTTGTCCTTCTTCTTGTCCTTCCTCTCCGGCGCCTCGTACGGCTCCACGGCCTTAGCAGGGGCGTCCTGGGACTCTTTGGCAGCGGGGCCGGGCTGTTGATCCGCTCGGCCTTCTTCAGCCAGCTCTACGGATGGGAAGTGAGAAAGTTGAGTACCTTATTGAAAGGGAACAATCCGGATACAAGAACAAAACTACTCATACCTCTCGTGGGGGGTTTGCGGCGTCGAGGCCGATGTCTTCCTCCTCGGCTGGCCAGTCCTTCTGCGGCTTGAACAACACCTTCCACAGTTGAGCATGTGAGGTGCGGAAGAAGCTGAGCACGGTGGCCGGGTGTTCGGGCCTGTAGGCCCGCATGGGGGAAGCCCTATCCTGGAATGGGAGGATTCGGCGGCAGAGCATGATCTGGATCATGTTGGGCAGCTCGACGCCCCGTTCTATCATCTTGGCGATCCGGCTCTGCAGCAGCGCCACCTCCTTGTTCGACCCCCAGTCAAGGCCTTTCTTGGTCCATGAGACCAGCCTCGTGGGGGGTTCGGATCGGAAGGCCGGAATCGCCCCCCAATCCGCGCTCCTTGGCTCTGTGATGTAGAACCATTCCTTCTGCCAGATCTTGACGGTCTCGATGAAGGTGCCCTCTGGCCACTCCACTCGGGGAAGCTTGCTGACCATCGCTCCCCCGCAGTCCACCTGCTGGCCATCAACTATCTTCGGCTTGATGTTGAAGATCTTCAGCCACAGGCCGAAGTGTGGTCGGACCCGAAGAAAGGCCTCGCAGATGATGATGAAGGCCGAGATGTGCAGGAAGGAGTTTGGGGCGAGATCATGGAAATCGAGCCCGTAGAAGAACATGAGGCCCCTGACGAAGGGGTGGAGGGGAAAACCCAAACCCCGAATGAAATGGGGTAGGAACACCACCCTCTCGCCCTGCCGTGGCATGGGGACGACTTGGCCAGCCTCTGGAGCACGGTGGGCGACGTTGGCAGGGAGGTAGCCCGCGCTCTTCAGCTCCAAGATGGCGCTCTCAGTGACGACGGACACCTCCCACTTGCCTTTGGACCCGGAACCCGCCATGGCTAGATTGAACGAGTGGCTGGAGAAGTTCTTGGAAGGGAGAGCGGATCTGGGCGCTGGAGCTCGAGAGATGGGGAAGGCAACGACGAAGGCAGAAGTGAGGGCGTGCAAAGGAAATGGAGGCCGTTCCCCTTTTATGGGCTGTAAAACCTAAGGTCCCTTTACTGCACCGTGGTCCTCGCCATTTCCCCATGTAACCGTGCCATTATGTGCGTGTGGGATGAGGCAGATTATTGATCATATCCCTTAAAACCAGGGCACGATCTCCATATCGATGGGACGTGCCAATGAAAAGAACCGCCTCGAACCGCGAATTGAGTTTTTCATAAACCAACTCGTGGTCGTGGTGGGTTGTGACCCTTTGGTAAAAGCTGTCAGATAGGGGTACGTACTATTCACACCGAAGTGACTAGCCTTCGGGGCTAAGTTATCGGTACACCTCGGCGATCGAAGTATAGTTCAGGGCGTGTGCGGTTAGGCAACGCTTGAGAACTCGATTCAGAGGAGATGCAGGCTTGACACCAGTATCACGGGAGGAAGGGAACTGGTCCACGAAGCTGATGGTGTTCGGCACCTACCTCGGCTTCAAAGACTAGTTCGGGGGCTACTGAGGGTGTCCCGGACTAGGGGGTACTCGGGCTACCGGCCTATCTCTCGTGGGCCGGACTATGGGCCGCTCTTTACTCGTCAAGAAGTACGGATTGAAGGCGACCCCGTGCACCAGAAGGAAACCTCCGAAGACTTGGCGTCTCCTCCAAGGAATAATTAGCGTAACTGGCATGTTTATCCCCTGATGGCAACCGACCATATGTAACCCTAGGTCCCTCTGGTGTCTATATAAACCAGAGGGTTTAGTCCGTAGAGGCACAGAATCATCATAACCACCTAGGGCTTAGCCCATCCGATCTCGAGGTAGATTAACTCTGTAACCTTCATATAATCCCATCAATACAATCCAGCAGGACGTAGGGTATTACCTCTTCGAGAGGGGCCCGAACCTGGGTAAATCGCTGTCTCTACGTTCCCTGTTACTCATTGATTCCTAGATCCACAGTTCGGACCCCCTACCCGAGATCTGCCGGTTTTGGTACCGACAGCGGCGGTGGCAGTAAAGCTGGGCCGGTGGAGTTGAATATGGCATCCGTGGAGCGGGTCTAGTGTAGTGGACGAAGACGTCGGCGATGCACATCCGGGGCGGTGTACAATGCTTTCGGTGAGGCAGATCTGTTGCGGTGGACGAGGGCTTCTATGAAGGGCCGGCGATGTGGCAGACGAGGGCGTCGGTGAAGGGCCTACACTGTGGTGGACGATGGTGCCGGTGAAGTAGATCTGGTGTGCTGGACCATGACGGCAGTCAAGGAGATCTGGTGCGGTGGACAAGCCAGTCGCTGAAGCGGCTCCGGTGCAGTGGTGAGTTGGCAGTTGGGGGTTCCATGGTGCGGTAGGTAGATCCGGTGGGATGTGAGGTGCACCTTCGCGGCGGAGGACTAGATTCGGTGGCTTGGGGGAGGGGGGAGGCGGGGAGAGGAGTGGTTCTGGGTTAGAAAGTTGGGGCCAAAGAGGGGAAAACAATGGAGTTACCAAAGCAGCCCTTTTCCGTTGATGTGGCAGGGGTAAAAGAGGAATATCGTTGGGCTAAACTTTCGGGCGCGAGAAATTTCGATGTGAGCGGGAAGTTTGAAAGCTTTTGGTGGCTGAAATTATGTGTTCTCGTCTTATACAACCGACTATGATATCATGGCCGAGTATTTATTTGTTGTGCACGTGAGAAAAAAAAGGTGCAAGTTTCGAAAATCAATGTCTCCAACTCGAAACTTAGATTGTCCATTCAATTCAAATATGGATCATTGAGCTAGTGCAAGCAAATACCATCATATGCTCCAATTCAAATGAAATTTCGAATGTGTTTCTCCTAAATATGATGTCACAAACAAATATGTATGTGTATGAATAAAGTGGATGATTACAAGGTTTGAACACGACCGTATGTCTATATCTCTAGGTTTGATATATGAATTTGAAATCACGCAATCGGGTTAAAATTGTACCCCGATTTAAATGAATTAAAAAAAGCTAATAATCCAGTCGAATTCAGAATTTCCAATCTAAGGTCAGTAATTCTAGTACTTCAAAATATACCTTGCATGTTCAAAAGTATCGCTATCTCATAGTCCAAAAATATGAAAAAAATGATCAAGCATGAGTGCACACAATCTTGACCATGTATTTTAATTACGTCTATATCTCTCAGACATAAACCCCTCACTCTTTATCTGAAGCACACCACCCTGACCCCTCTCCCCCCCACACAAGCCTTTCTCTTCCCCGGACACAAACACGCGCACACATTATCCCCTCTCTCTCTCTCTTCTAGGTCTGAACCCCAATATAGGTCTCTATCTCTTTGTCTCTCGGACATGCACACATATGTTCCCCCACTCTCTAGGTCTCTCGGCATCTATCTTTCATAAGCACACACTCTCTATAGCCGTGTATCTTTCCCATACACACAAAACACACTGCCCCCAACATCTTTCTCCCTACGTATATCTGGCTCAGGCACGCTCTCCACCATCTCTCACTCTCACATTGACACACATCTCACTCACCACCCCCACTACACACAAACACCCTCCCTCTCCTTGTGCACCTCTCGTCTCTTTCCATCTCTTCACATGCGGACCCGACCCTTCTTCCCACTATGTGTCGCGACTCTCTCCATAAATCTCTAGCGTATCATCGATTTCAAAATCGTGCGATGTTCTCTCCACCATATATTTTGATCTATCATGAAGTCTCTCTGATGCACGCAATGACTCGCTTTACTTTTGTCTCCCTACATAGGCCTCTTTCGAACAACATCGACCTCCTCTGCCTATCTATAGGCCTCTTTTCACACACAATCGACCTCCATTTCTCTCTCTCTCTCTATCCATCTCTCTCTCTCTCTCCCGCACTCTCTCTCTCTCTCTCTCTCTCTCTCGCACCCTCTCTCACACACACTAGATGTCTCTTCCAAATATATAGCACGCACCCCCGCCCGCACCCACGCTGTCCCGCTACTAGACATGCCTCTCTCTCTTGGACACACATGCCATATCATCCCCCTCCCCCTACTAGGTTTACATCATCAGTGGTCTCTCTTCTCCACACACACACACACTCCCTTTCCCACACACGCGTGCACAAAATAGACACAGACACATACACCACGCCATCTATCTGGATCCCTCTTTTAAGACACACACCCTTGTATATTCTCTCTAGCTCTAGGTATATATATATATATATATATATATATATATATCCCTATCTCTCTCTCTCTAACTCACATGCACACCAAAAAATCCCCGTCTCTCTAATTCACACCTCTCTCCCTATGTCCGCATACGTATCTCACACACTCACTCTATGACTATGTCTATCCGCCTCCACGTTACACAACACAAAGTCCCATATAGGTCTCTCTCTATCTTCCACACACACACAAACACACAATGACTCTCTTATCTCCACCTTAGTCTCTCCATATCACACACACGAATGATTTCTCGCTCGCACACACACTCAACCAAGGTTTTCTTGCGAGATACTTACGATCTATTCATCAGTCGTGGCAGTACAAAGAACATGAGACGTGAAAAAAAATACATCTACACATTCGTAGACCACCTAGCGATGACTACGAGAACTAGAGCCAGCCGAAGGCGCGCCGCAGTCATCCTCCTCCTTACCGGAGACGGGAAAACCTTGTTTTAGACAGTCGGGAAGTCATCGTGCTAAGGCCCCACATGCTCAGCCATTGAATAGAACGTAGATCCAAGTTTACGGAAACAAGTATCAATAATACGTTTGTATTTCCATAGTTTCGAGTTTTCCATCAAGATATTAGTCACCCATGGTCGATATTTAGCTTGAATTACGTACACATACATACTATGTAACTAGCCGTGCTTATAGACTTCCAAAGCTTAGCTTTCACTCCTACTTACAATATGTAGAGTATTTAACAAAAGACTACCACTTTCAACCAGCCCTAGCAAGAAACTATTGTACAAAAAATAGCAAAAACATACCAAAAATTTCTCAATCTGTGCCAAAAAACTACTACCAAACTGCTAAAAAAACTAGTACCAAGTGCCGATTAGGCTCGTTCAAACCTGTTTATGACAGGGTTGGCTCACACGTCCGTGCTGACGACGCACCTTAAGTCAACACCATATGTTTGACCATAGAGTTGACTGTTACCATAGGTGGGACCCACATGTGAGCATCTATCCTCTTCTTCAAACAGTTCATATGCGTGTTCGTCGCTGGCGCCGGTGATGGGCGAGCTGGCCGCCGCTCCGGCGGACGGGCCGGCCGCCGCGCTGGCCTCCGCACGGGCTGGCTGGCTGGCCCGAGCGCGGCTCACGCGCGAGCAAGCGGCCGCGCTGGCCTCCGCACGGGCTGGCTGGCTGGCCCGAGCGTGGCTCACGCGCGAGCAAGCCACCGTGCTGGCCTCCGCCCAAGCCGGATGGCTGGCCTTAGCGCGGCACACGCGAGCAAGCCGCCGCACCGCCGTGCCAAGCTAGCTAGCAAAGCTTGCACACAAGCAGCTGGATGCACCCAACATGTTGTGTGCTAGCTTGGCTAGCTAGCGGCCGCGAGAGCCGCGTCGAGCTGGCTTCCGGCTGACGCAAGACGGGCTCTGCCCCGCCGACGCTTTTGACCTCGCTTTCAGCCGGCGGCGGTGGCTGCCTCCCATGGCCGAGGATGACTAGGTGGACGGGCCGGAGGTAGGAGGTGACTCGGGGATTTTTTTAGACTAACATGTAGGTCCCACAAGTCATAATGCCTAAGTTGCCGGTCAAACAGACGGCGTTGACTTAAGATGCCACATGGGTTTAAATGAGCCTAATCGGCACTTGGTAGTTTTTCGCGACGGTTTATGAAATTTTTGGTATGTTTTTGCTATTTTTTGTAGAGTGGTGGTTTCTTGGTATGGCTGGTTCGAAAGTGGTAGTTTTTTGTTAAATACTCCAATATGTATAAGGAACAATCTACTAGCGACAAATAGGAATTCTATGTTGTGTTGTACTAGTGGTCGCGGATAGCCCAGCCACGTGCACGGGTTTTCCCTCCCGTATATTTTGCACGCGCCATCATCTCGTGGCTCGCGTAGAGTAGCAGCCGCCCTCGCTTGCTGCTTCCTTAGCTGCCATCTTTAATGCCGCCTCCCAATTAAGCCGGAGGAGCCGGAAAAGCCTGGCACCGCATTGGGAACTATGCAATATGGCCCTGGACCTGGACCTAATGTACTCTCTAGCTTGTGGCGTTGCACGCATGGACTTTGCTCCTTATAGTACAAAATTAGCTTGAAAAACGTTTTCATAATATGAGATGGAGGGAGTAGAATAGTTGATTTGTTAGACTTTTCTAGAGCCATGTGATTGTTTCTTTCTTTTGCAAAAATCATGGAAAAGTTGTATTCATAAATTGAACATTGCACGTGTTGTGCACGTACGCGTGTACTAGTGGAAAAGAGAAAGCCTACTCTCGCGGTATGAAAGAACTCAAATGTTTTGCCCCCGCAATAGTGTGTGCGTGAGAGGAGCGGCTGAGCAGGCCAGCTACGCGCATGAATAGAGCAGCAAGCAGGTCTGCAGTACGCAGGTGTACTTTCCCTGCATTGATAGTTACAGCGATGGTTCTTGAGAACAGTACTACTGCTACTTCCGGGCTGGTTTACTAGTCCCCATCGTATTTTGAGTTAAAGTTTGATCACATATTTGACTAGCAAAATGTTAATGCATGTCACCGAAATTATATTATTGGATTCGAATTTGATTGTACTGCCCTCCACTTGCTACTGTAGCTCCTTAGCCTTGAGATTCAAAAGTTGAAAACTGGTACACTAAGAGCATCTGCAATAGTCTGTATGATAGATTCGTTGGTATAAGGAACACGTCAGCAGTCATCAGTGTGTCATATACAAGTTCTCCAATGAATCATACTCTGATGGGTACCACACACATTAAATCAATAAACAAAACCTGATGACCAACGCCCGAGAGAAGGAAATTGGGGAGCCAGCTGCGGCAGCTCTCACCAGGTCAGGCAGGGCCCACAGAAATGAATGTAATTATCTCGGAGCTTGTGCCCAGAAAGTTGGTTTAGGATCATACGATCTCATTCTCTCTCTTCTTTTATTTTACGCCACCTCACCAAAACAGTCTACGTGGCAGATTTACCAATGATGATCATACGACCATTGGAGTACTAGTACTACTCCTATATTAAATAATACGTAACTGCACCATCGCAGTACCGCTAATGCGTGCCCACATAACTTCCTTCACGAAGGGACGAGGCCCTGCGGTTACGCTCTTATCTCCTCCTCGCCAGTTCCCCTCCCAAAGAGACCATGGCAGTTCGTCGCTGTTGCCATGGATTTGCCAGGCGGTTCTCCTCCTCGCCGGGGCTGGGAGACCTTGGACGATGATTCTCTGGGAGAAATCGCACATCGCTCTGACTTCCTCACCGCCGCAAGACTCGGTGCTTCCTGCACCAACTATTTTAAGACAGTGTGTAAACAGGCTTGGGAGAAGGCCATGCTTGTTGGTCTTCCATGCGTCCTCGAGGAGAAGGTTATTCAATGGGACTCCAGTCCACCGCAACGTGGCCGCAGTTGCATCTTGACGCCGCTTGATTTGCCGACATTGAGAGGCAGTCGGATTTTGTTTGATGAGAAGGTCAATCATTGTGTTTGATCATGTAATGTATATTCTAAAAATACTTAGTTATTCCATCCCGTAATTTCTCCGCCGCCAACCGTCCCACAGGTTTGGGTTTGTGCCAACGGAGATTGGCTTGCATACCTACGACCGGATACCACCATCATTTTGCACAACATCCACAGCAGTGCGGCCGTTCCCGTAGACCCCTTGTCCAGCATTGGGATCGGCCTTCCGGACTGGCAGGGCTTGAATAGGTATGATGATGCCACCATGAGATTGAAGAAGATAGCAATTGCGGACCCGCCGACCAAGCACCACAGCTACGACGATTACTATCTCATCGCGGTGTTCGACATAAGGATTGCCATCAATAAGAATGGCCCTCATGGCAGAGGTTGGCACATGTTTGCCGCGGTAGATTTGTTCCCACACAAGTTTGAAGACGCCGTGTGCATGTAGGCCGCATCTTCGCTATGACAAGTCAGGGGACTTGTTTCATCTGGGTACCATCCTACGGTACGGGAGATAACAAACGGAATGCACTAACCATCATTTGCATCCCTAACGGTACTCCATTATTTTGCAGGGACCACGCATCCCCCGATCAAAATCAGATCGCCGATCCTGGATGTGTTGGATTATGTGCATTCGCATTCGGTCTAACCTGGAACCTTGTAGTTGACTTTGGCAAATTGGGATCAACTATCTTAGCAGTGGTTACCCATGGTACCATTGATGTGCAACAAGGTGCCACAATCGGACCCTCACCATGTACCCAGGTATTCCATTCTCCCATTGCCTTCTCTTTCATTGTACTACTACTACTACTACTACTACTACTACTACTACTACTACTACTACTACTACTACTACTTCGGATCCATAGTAGTGTGTCGCAGGGATCGGCGGGAGTAGTACTTTTTACCTAGGACTATGCGTACAGCTGGGTCTTGAATCCACTCCCACCATTTTTGTTTTTCCATGTCTTATCTCCTCCGTGTAGCAAAAAATGGCTATATATAATCAGTCGGTTATTGAACTTCCTCTATAGTATAGTAGTACTACTCGCTGCACAATATTACTGCGCGCCATATTTGAGCACAACATTATCCTGCATGGACCTTGACCATGTATGTCACCATGTGTCCAGATCTGAGATGCCACGTGTACCAGATGGACGGCTCCGAGTTCGACCCCCGTGATGCTATGTGGGAGCCAAGGGACACTGTTGGAGAGTACTCGCTTTTCATTGGGGACAGCTACCCCATTGTCAAACAGATGCCACCTTTCATGCATGACACCGAAGGTCTGCCGTTCATGAAGCATGGTTGTGTCTTCAGTGTGCACCGCCGGTTGAACATGTTGGGACAGGCAATCCCTGATTTATGCTGCTTCAGCTTGGATGAGTCTCCATCGGGTGGAACCGGACTAGAAAGCTGCAACAATGATTCCCATTGCCCACCGCTATGGATCGTGCCATCTATGAAGAACACCTGGGACTGGAACCTGGAGGACGACATGGAGCCCATCTATAATGTGTAAGTGGAGTATGGTAAATTGTGAATGGTAGCGCTGTAAATATATGTAGAGTAGTCGTGCACAAATTTATCACATGAAGTGGAGATGAACTTGTGTGGCATGTTGGCATTTATCCTTTAGAATTTACTAGTAGATGTGTTATGTGTACGTGCAACTTGTGTGGCTGTTCCACGGGCACCAACACGCTTTGTGAGAAAAAAAGGTGGCACAACTTTGGCTATAGGTGATGTGGCAGCATCATACAGTAGCGGTTGTTCGCTATAGTTGTACGACCGCTCGTACTCCTATAAACCTTATGCTTGGCTCTTTGCCTCTTCGGGAGGTCCAAGTTCAACAATGATGGTACTATAGTACTATATGCTTCTGGCAATCTGACACCGAGTGAACTGCCGCACGTCCACCGCGTGAGTGAGGGCGAGGGAGAGCGCGCTATAGTCAAAAGCTTCTCCTCGTCCTGCGAGCCACGGTGCGCGTGGGCGAGGGATAGGGCGTAGGCGTACTAAGCAAGCTTCTCCTCATCCTACAAGCCACCGTGCGCGCGGGCGAGGGAGAGGGCGTAGTAAGAAAGCTTCTCCTCGTTCTGCGAGTTGACGGGACACAGTAGTACTAGTAGTCCATACAGCCTACTTTCCGGTTAATATGGCTTAATTTGAAATGAGATAAATACAGTGGCGGTCACTGTATTTGTAACAATACGATCACTAGACTTCATAATACGCTCATTACGGTCACTACATACATTTTGTGGTGATTATACGGTCACTAGCTCATCGTAGAGCACCGTATTGCACTCCGCTGACCCGCCAAATAGTCTACGTGGCACTTTCTTGATTGGTTAAATTGGCACGTGGTTTCTGGGTCCCACCTGCCAGTTGGCAGAGCAAAGAAATAAGTTAAACAAAACTTTACGCAGGCGCGACAGGAGTCCAACCCTTGCGCGCGAACCACCCTGGCTGTGTATGTGTGTGCATGCACGTGTAGGTTTAGCGCTTGAGCATGAGTGTGTGTGTTGCATCGTGTGCTGTGTGCCGCATGCAAGGCTGCGTGAGTGTTGCGTGCATGCATGTGTACGTGTGAGTGTTGCATGGATGCATGAGGATTCTTGTCCCTCCCATTCACATGTTCATATTTCAAGCTTCATTAAAACGTTGCATGCAAGAATTACTACAATGCATGTAAAAGTTCTGGTCATTTGTTGTTCATGCATGCACGCATGCATTGCAATTAATACGTTCGTAAACACAATTTTCTTGAGGAAAATGAGCCCATTAATTGAGTACTTTTGCAAAGTACTACAGTAGTACTACAAAAAATTCTTCTGGCACTCATCATCTACTATTACCTTCGTTGATGAATCTTTTTTATTGAGCTGTATATAAACCGGAATGAGGGAGTAGGTACTACTATGTAATTGGCACCGGGAGCCTTGGCCAATGGTTCTTAATGTTGGATAGGATGAGAGTAGAGGCATAGATAGGAAGTCTTGGCGATCCATTATTCCCCATCGGTCTATTCAATTACTAGTCTTCACAGTGAAGTGACAATACACGCTGCAGCAGATGGGACACTTGATTAATAAGCTGAGCCAGCGTGCTGGTGTTACTAAATCAGCCTTACCCTGTAGTGCCATCATGTCTGCCAGTGGAGCACGCTTCCGCAATTACGCGTACGCACCTCTCTCTTCTGTTGGCTGACATATGCCGTAGACCCACATGTCATCCGCTTAACTATTTACACTCGTGTATACTAGTAGTACTAGTTGAATTGAGATTTAATGCACCTTCTTCCCCGTCTCTCCCTCTTCTTCCTCCTCTCTTCCCCATGGACGTCCCTTCCCCATCTTCATCCGCACACCATTTTCCAGTGCTCACTACTCGCCCGCCCGCGCCATCTTCCTCGGTCGCTCGCGCGCACCATCTCCCCCCGCTCACTGCTCGCCCACACATGCCATCTTCTTCTCTCGCCCGCCCGCATCCACCTCCCCACTTGCCCGCACGCACCGAAAACCCCAATCACATAGCGCCCTAAAAAACCCAATGGCAGAACCGACTGACACACAGAGCCGCGATTGGAATTCCCTCCCCGATGTTCTCTTGGAGCAAATCTGCAATCGTATGGACCTGCTCAGCACCGTGCATCTGGCCGCATGCTCGGTGTCTATGCACCGTCTACTCATCGGCAGCCGGCCGGCCCTTTTCAAGACACCCTGCTTGCCGATGCCCGATCATCGCAAGTGGCCCAGACACCGATGTGACGATCCTACGGAGGTTGCCGTCGTGCCCCTCGACATGCTACCACTCCCCGCTCACCTACCCTTCATGCGCCGCCACTACTGGGCGGGCATGAAGGCCAACTAGATCATCCTCATCCACCAATCGGGTAGTCCGTGGTGTCTCGTGGATATCTACACCCAGTGAGAGATCACCCTTCCATCGTTGGATACTGCTGACATCGAGACTCGCAGCCCGCCGGACACTCCTGCCTACTACGCACGAGAGGCGTCGGGCACTTGGTTGGACCTCCGTTTGCTGAAGGTTGTAATCTGCGGAGTACCCACACCATCAGAAGACTACATAGATTACAAGCTCATTGCCTTGCTCGATGGGGGATTAGCCTATCTGGAATCCGGTCGCCATACATGGTTATGTCTCATCATCAATCCTGTTTACCCTCCATTTCTGTCTGATGCTATAGTACACGATGGCATCGTTTACGCGGTGGATAGACAGATTGGCTGCATATACTGGTGGAATCTATCGTCGTGTAATTGTTCTATCTCATCTCATCTTTACCATATGAATACAACTGCCTGTTGATTGTTAGAAATTTATGGCTATAACCACATCATTGCTATATGTTCCTCTCATTTCCTAGATTTTTATGACCACACATGTTATTGTTAGAGTTGATATGAGAACAATTGGCATCTAATGATTGTTAGAATAGATATTATGAGTATAACCACATCATTGCTATATGTTCCTCTCATTTCCTAGATTTTTATGACCACACATGTTATTGCTAGAGTTGATATGAGAACAATTGGCATCTAATGATTGTTAGAATAGATATTATGAGTATAACCACATGATTGCTATATGTTACTCTCATTTCCAAGATTTTTATAACCACACATGTTATTGTTAGAGTTGATACGAGAACAGTTGGCATCCAACTGTTATGGTAGAATATGAGTAGGCCCTGGCATAGCTGTTTTCCTCTCATTTTTACATCATTTTTGGACCATGACATATTGCTAGAATATGAAAGCCATTGGCATTTAAAAAAAATTAGGGTATGATTATGACCACGGCAATGTAATTCTCTGGCTATGATCTGTGTCACTGTTATAATAATCTTAATTCCACAGATACTTTGAACATGATTGTATATTTTTGTCCTTTTGGTCTCCAATTTGATTTGTTGCAACAGACGCAAATGCGCTGGCCTTTATAATTCTAGCACCTGGAAATATAAATGTTAATGGGTGGTGGTTTATCGCTCGTTCAGCTGACGGTGGGCATTTGATGCTCATTCGCATGTACCAAAGTGACCAAACCATTTCATCAAACCACATGCAATACAATGCGTGGGGCGTTCACGACTGTGATGGCTATGGATGCTTCGTCTTCGAGAAAGATCTGAGATCCGTTGGGCCGGGCATATTCAATTGGAGGCGGGTTTACAGCCTCGGCAACCACTCCCTGTTCCTCGGGCTCAATTATCCGATCATCCAAACAATCATCGAACATATCACCGGCGATGATTATCGTGCTATGCAAGTTCCATTCGCCAGGGGGAACTGTGTTTGCACATCGTACCATGGATTTCATGAAGCACCATATCCAGAGATTCGTCGACATAGCTTGTTGCCAGATCAACTTCAGTGTGTGAAAGGCATCAAGCTTCCAAGAGATGAATGGCTTTTGCAAACCCGACATGCGGCGATGTGGTTTATGCCAACAGCTAATATGCACAACTTGATTCGTACTGATATCTAGACTGAGCCATGTATCCTGCTAGTTGTCGCATGATCCTGTTCTGTTGGTTATTTTGTATTGTAGTTAGTTTGAAGGTTAAATACCTTTCTGGGATCAAGTGCATCCTACATCACCTGCGTAGCATGTATTTTGATAATGATGATGGAGATGCTATGCAGAAGCCCTATATAGCAATTAAGCTTCAAGTGCGTACTTGCTCGTGAAAGTGTTGTCCAATGGGAATTATATTTTGTATTACTCATGTAGCCTACAAGTCTGTCACACAGCCTTGTAACTTTGTAGGCACCTGTTTGTAAGCTCCTTCTAAACACTCTTGCATAATGCCCTTAAAACTAAGGCTTTAGCAACGCCCCTTTGATATTATTTAAAGCAATATGGAACCAACATGGAGATTGGATGAATGTACACCATTTCTAAAATTTGTACTACTAGTAGTCCTCTATACCGTATATTGCGCTACTCATACTAGGTAAGTAGTACTTGTACGACTAGTAGTACTAGTACACGTCGGTAAAATTATTCATCATGTCCTCACATTGAATTGACGAGACAACACGCTGCGCGTGAGGTGACACAAGAGTCCCGGCCGCGTGTTCGGTTCACCAAAGTCAAAGTGAGCCTCACCCCTCTAGTAGTCCAGCAGCACTCTCCCATTCTCTCCCATTCTCTCCCGGTCTCCCCGCCTCCCAGCCGCCGCCTTGTTCCAATCCAGTTGGTACGATGGGCGATGAGCTAGTGGAGCTACTATACTTCATTGCAAGTAGTCAAAAGGAAGACGCTGAGAAATTTGATCTCAACAAGGAAGCTCTTCAAGCTAGCCGCATGAAGGGTGGAACAAGCGAGGTCGCTCCTGTGAGTATTCGTCCCGTCGCCCTGTATGATGATTTTGATCTTTATGGGGTTTTTCAAGTCTTTAGAGTATGCATGTAATAATGAAGCCGAGACCCCAATTTGTTCGGGTGTCATGGATTTTAGATTTGGAGTAGCACTTATCTGTCGAAATCTTTCATCATTTACTTAAACACTTGATTGATCATACATTGAGTACTATTTAACTGGAATTAACCACTGCAAGTCCAAGAAGGATTGGCCGGTGCTCCCGGCTGGTGTCAAGTTTGATCCCACGGATCAGGAGCTGATTGAGCACCTTGAGGCTAAAGTGAGTGCTGACAGCACGAGATCTCACCCTCTCATCGATTTGTTCATACCGACCATCGACAGCGAGCACGGCATATGCTCCACCCATCCTGAGAAACTTCCAGGTGAGACACCGATCGACCGTCTACTTGCACAAAATATATTCCTTTCTTTTTACAAATTTCTGATGTATGCTGCCCGGCCTGGGATTGTATTTCGCCAATGCTGCAGGTATCACACTGAGTGGCCTAAGCAAGCATTTCTTCCAGCGCAACTCCAGGGCATTCAAAAGGGGTACGCGGACGCGTCGCAAGATACAATCAGAGTGCGGCATGCACGCAATGCGGCACAAGACCGGCAATACCATGCCGGTGATGGTCAATGGCCGACAGAGGGACAGCGAAAAGGTTCTGGTGCTGCACACCAACAAGAACTTCGACTAGCAGAAGATCAACTGGGTGATGCACCAGTACCACCTCAGGGACCTCGAGCAAGAGAAGGAGCGGGAGCTGGGCATCTGCAAGATCTTCTACCAGATGAAAACGAGGACCAAGACTAAAAGGATTATAAGTTAGTTTGGTAGTACTAGTTCTACCTGGTCGTCTGCAAGTTGGTGTTGTTGTTAAGGATCTTTCGGTCTAAACTTGGCATTTCCTTCCAACCATCATGTCGAGGGTCGACGTGGATATAACACTGAAGTAATTATTGCGAAACGAATTTTCAGGTACCTGATATAAGTAGCAAAAGCACCCGCCGTTCGAATTCCCAGTTCTCCAAAATTTTACTAACATCTTCCAGTACGCAGGGGATCCATCAGGTTTCACAGGCTGACAGTTGGACGCAGCACGTTGGGACTGGGCTATGGCACGCCAAGCCCAGCTGTAAATTGTTAAACAGAGGAGCGATGGATTTGGGCCTTTAAGAACAGTTAAGTGTCGGGACCACGATAGCGGGAAGCGCCTCCCAAGCCATCCCTCTAACCCACATACCACAAACAGTATCACTCAAAAAAAATACGACATGTTCTCTCGTTCGAGTTCTCAGTTAACCAAATTTTTTAACAGACGTGAGACACAGGAGCCGCTGCTTCCAGCGATCATTTTTGGACTAAAAAAAGGCCTAGTCGGCTATCGTTTAGTTGAAATATGTAAAGTGTTCCATAAGAAAAAGAAACATGTAAAATGTAATGAATTTGGTCTGGTTTCAATGAAAATCATCCGATTTGCATGAAATTCGTCCGTGGAACCAAAAGAGGGCTGTCCATACAGAGGCTAACAGTACGGACCCAGCCGGTCCAAGGCCGTACGCAAGCAAATGCACACACTTATTATCACGATGGAAAAAATATACTGACGTCTGAGACCCATGAAATTTTTAACGTAGTCAATAAACGAGACAATTCTACAAGGAGAGACTGAAAACTGGGATCCAGCAGGTAGTATATTTTTTTTGAGGTCGAGCAAATATTTACTGGGCTGTAGACTGCCCAGGTTATGTTTTGTTTATTAACAGGTGCAGCCCATGACGACATGCGGCCACAAGGATCTAGCAGGTATCAACTGGCCTCTGGGCCGCCCAGCCTTGGTTTTATTTTTTCTTAGAACATCAGCAACCCAGCTGTTTTTTACTGAAGAAAATGCACAGCCCAGTTCTTTTTTTTTCATCTCTACTTTATATATATATTTTTTTTATTAGTTTATATATTATATTCGCAAAAAAATTAGTTTATATATTAAGTTGTGGGCCTACTAAGTTGATGCGTAAGCAAGGCTATGCCAACTTAGTCAACAAATCGACTCTACCAGCGTGAGACCATTAGATGTTAATCCAATTGCCGGCGTGCTTCTTCAATCTCTGATCTTCCTGCTCCAGCCGCCCAAACCAGCGCCGGCGTTGCCTGCTCCCACCTTCCGTGGCCGCCTGTTCTCCCGTGTAGGCCTTACCACCCCACCCTACTCCCATCGCTTGCCAGGCCATCGCTGTACTGACCCACACCTCCTGTTATTCTCCGGCGATGGCAGCCTCACACTGCAGCCGAGCCAGTAAACCCTCGTATTCCCCTCCGCGTGAACATCCACTGCCGATTCTTCCCCGGCTCTGGGTCGTTCCCTCCCTAGGCCTCGCCGTCGTCCACCGCCTTGGTGTTGTATGAACGACAGCCATCGGAAGAGGACTGTACGTGGACAGGCTGATAGCTAGGACCCACGAGGTCCATGGTTGCACGCAAGGAAGTGCCTCCTTATTACGCAGAAGAAAAATGATTCCACTCCCTGATAGCTGGGACCCACCAGCTACATCTTCGCACGCAAGGAAGCTCCTCCTTATTACATGAAAAAATGCTTCCTCTCATTGGTTTGCTGACATCTGGGACCTATGACATTGTCAACGTACTACGAGAGAATTGCACATGGAGCAGCTGACACGTGGGACCCGGTTGCTCGAGCAGTTTTGTTGTTGTTGTTGAGACGGAGTAGGTTATCAACTGGGCTGTGCGGTGTCTGTGGCCGTCTAGCCCAGGCTTTTATTTTTTGTTTATAATATGATGAGCCCAGCTGTTTTATTTTCACGGTGAAAATGACTAGCCCACCTTTTTTTCGTAGAATAGCCTACACAGGCCAATTTCTTTTTCTCTGTCCTGCTGGGCTGCAAATCTTTGAAGAAGACGAGGGATACATTCGGCCTGCCCAGACAAAAAGGGCTGTAAATCATATAAGTAATATGAAATGGGCTGTATATATAAAAACAAAGAAAATGGGCAATTAGTTTCAAATTGCGAATTTTCTTTTATTTTTTGATATTTCAAATTTCATTGGATATTAACATAATTTAAATATATTTTAAATTTAGTTATTATCGGGCTCGAAATTTCGGGATTAAAAATAGTTCGGCAATTTCGATGAAATATCGTTGAAATTTTTAATCCTGTCCTTGGAGAAAATGGTCAGGTATTCTAAAAATATAATATGGGCTGTAATAAATTACGTAATAATTTGCAATTGGTCTGTAAATTTAGGAAAAATAGCAAATGGGCTATATGTTGTCTGCCATAGATGTTATGCTGACTTGTGGGCCTACTAAGTTGACGCGTACGCAGGGCTTTGTCAACTTATAGTCAACAAACGATTCTAGCAGCAGTGAATGTTGGATGCTAATCGAACGGCCGTGCTGCTTCTTCAATCTCTGATCTTCTTGCTCCAACCGCCCAAACCAGCGTCGGCGGGACCACCTGCTCCCGCCTCCCGTGGCCGGCTATGCTACCGCGCAGGCCTGATCGCCCCACCCTACTCCCATTGCTTGCTAGGCCATCCATCTACTCACCCACGCCTCTTGTTATTCTTCGGCGATGGCAGCCTCACACCGCAGCCGAACCAGTAAACCCTCGTACCCCCCTCCGCGTGGGCAACCACTGCCGCGTCTTCCCCGGCTCTGGGTCATTCCCTTCCTAGGCCTCGCCGTCGTCCACTGCCTTGGTGCTCTCGGCACGACGTCGTCAACGCGGTCAATGAACGATAGCCATCGAAAGAGGACTGTATGTCGAAAGGCTGAGAGCTGGGACCCACAAGGTCCATGGTCGCACGCAAGGAAGTGCCTCCTTATTACGCGCAAGAAAAATGATTCCTCCCCTTGCTTACTGGGACCCACCTTATTTGGAGGCTGACTTGTGGGCCTACTAAGTTGACCCGTTCGCAGGGCTTTGTCAACTTAGTCAGCAAACGATTCTAGCAGCAGTGACCATTGGATGTTCATCCAGCGGCCGTGCTGCTTCTTCAATCTCTGATCTTCTTGCTCCAGCCGCCCAAACCAGTGCCGGCAGGACCGCCTGCTCCTGCCTCCCGTGGTCGGCTGTGCTGCCGCGCAGTCCTCACCGCCCCACCCTACTCCCACCGCTGGCCAGGCCTTCTCTCTACTCACCCACATCCCCACTTATTCTCCGGCGATGGCAGCCTCACACCGCAGCCAAACCAGTCAACCCTCGTACTCCCCTTCGCGTGGGCATCCACTGCCGCGTCTTCCCCGGCTCTGTGTCGTTCCCTTCCTAGGCCTCACCGTCGTCCACCGCTTTGGTGCTCTCGGCGCGGCATAGTCAACATGGTCAATGAACGACAACCATTGGCAGAGGACTATACGCGATGAGGCTGACAGCTGGACCCACCAGCTACATCTTCGCACGCAAGGAAGTGCCTCCTTTTTACGTGGAAAAAAATGATTCCTTCCCCTGACAGCTGGGACCCACCTGTTATATCATCGCACGCAAGGAAGTGCCTCCTTATCCTCCCTGACAGCAGGGACCCACCCGGTCGAAGCGTACGTAGCATTGTCTGTCTGGTCGCGAACTTGTACGTACATACTGGTCGATCGGTCTCTCTGCAAGGATGAACCGTGGCCGAGTAAGTAGCGGCACGTGCCTAGTTGGGCCCCCGACGTAGCAGTTCAGACAGTCCCGTGATACGTCTCCAACGTATCTATAATTTATGAAGTATTCATGCCATGTTTATTATAGTTTTGTATGATTTTGGTGCACTTTTATATGGCTTTTATATGATTTTTATGGACTAACATATTGACCTAGTGCCCAGTGCCAGTTGATGTTTTCTGCTTGTTTTTGGTTTTCCAGAAAATCCATATCAAATGAAGTCCAAATGCAGCGAAACTTTTTAACGATTTTTTTTGGGAAGAAAACGGACCCAGGAAGCTTCGGGGAAGCAGCAGAAGAGCCACAGGGGCCCCACGAGCCACCTGGGCACGCCTGCCCCCACAGGCGCGCCCTGGTGCCTCGTGGGCCCCTTGTGGCACCTCTTCACGTGATTCCAACGCCAAAAAATCATATATATTCAGAACCCCCCCCCCCCCGAAAGTTAACCTAGATGAGTTTTTACGCTGTCGCAAGCCTCTGTACCTCCACGATCTAATCTACAGGCCTTTTTCGGCACCCTGCCGGAGGGGGGAATCATCACCGAAGGCCATCTTCATCATCCCGGTGGTCACCATGATGAGGAGGGAGTAGTTCACCCTTGGGGCTGAGGGTTTGTACCAGTAGCTATGTGTTTTATCTCTCTCTCTCTCTCTCTCTCTCTCTCTCGTGTTCTTGATTTCGCATCATCTTGATGTATCGCGAGCTTTGTTAATATAGTTGGATCATATGGTGTTTCTTCCCTCTCTATCCTTGTTGTGATGAATCGAATCTTTTCCCTTTGAGGTTTCGTTATTGTTGGATTGAATATTTCAGATTTGAGAACACTTGATGTATGTCTTGCATATGAATACCCGTGGTGACAATGGGGTATTATATTGACTCACTTGATATATATTTTGGCACTCAACTCGCGGATTCCCGTAGTGACATTGGGGTAATCTATGCATAGGGGTTGATGCACGTTTTCATTATCTTTTCTCCGATAGAAACTTTGGGGTGCTCCTTGGAGTTCTTTGTGTGGATTGAATATTATGATTATGAACTTGTTTGATGCATATCGTATAATCAACTCACGGATACTTGTGGTGACATTGGAGTATCTAGGTGACATTAGAGTTGGTTGATGTGTATCATATGGTGTTGTTTTAGTACGAACTCTAGGGCTGTTTGTGACACTTATAGGAATAGCTCAATAGATCGATCGGAAAGGATAACTTTGAGGTGGTTTCGTACCCTACAAACAATTTCTATCTTATGTTCTCCACTAATAGGAACTTGGGAGTGATTCTTTGTCGCACGTTGAGGGATGATTATATGATCCAATTATGCTAGCATTGTTGAGAGATTGCACTAGCAAAAGTATGAACCCTAGGCCTTGTTTTTAAGCATTGCAATACCGTTTGTGCTCACTTTTATCGTTTGTTACCTTGCTGTTTTTATTTATTCAGATTATAAAAATATATTTCTACTATCCATACTACACTTGTATCACCATCTCTTCGCCGAACTAGTGCACCTATACAATTTTCCATTGTATTGGGTGTGTTGGGGACACAAGAGATTTCTTGTATTTGGTTGTAGGGTTGTGTGAGATATACCATCTTCATCCTACGCCTCCCACGGATTGATAAACCTTAGGTCATCCATTTGAGGGAAAATTGCTACTGTCCTACAAAACTCTGCGCTTGGAGGCCCAACCCGAGTCTACAAGAATAAGTTGTGTAGTAGACATCATCCCGTCTAAATCGTGTACACGTACGTACAGCCACACGGCAAAGAATACGGCCACGTACGTACATACGGGCGGGGTCTGGAACGCGTACTCGCACATACGTATGGACAGGGCTCGTGTACATGGAGAGGCAACGGACGGCAGCAACGGCCTCGTGTTCATCAGCAGCCAACCAGCTGGGTCAGAATGGAGGAAACAACGTCGTGTTCATCGGGAGCCAAGCGACAGGGTCGGAACTCATCCTGTTCATCGGGAGCCAACCGGCTTGGACGGAACAGCCGAAACGGGGTTCCTGTTCATCAACTCGGGGTCTGGTGTACCACAAAACGGAGGAAACGGCCTTCTGTTCGACCGCCTACAGTCGAAATGGGGTCCTTTTCATCGGGAGGGGTGTGGTGTACCGCAAAATGAAGGAAACAGACTTCTGTTCGAGCGCCTACGGTCGAAACGGGGTCCTGTTGATCGGGAGGGCTCTGGTGTACCACAAAATGGAGGAAACAGACTTCTGTTCGAGCGCCTACGGTCGAAACGGGGTCCTGTTGATCGGGAGGGCTTTGGCGTACCGCAAAACGGAGGAAACAGACTTCTCCCCAACTGCCTACGGTCGAAATGGGAGTCTTGTTCATCGGGAGGGGTGTGGCGTACTGCAAAACAGGACTCCATGGGCTACTGTTCATCCACGGTCGACCTCCCTACAGCCTCCACCAGCTGCTATTCATTCACAGTCGACTTCCTCCAGCCTCCACCGGCTACTGTTCATCCAGCCTCCACGGGGTCCTGTTCATCCAGCCTCCACCGGCTACTATTCATCCAGCCTCCATGGGGTCCTGTTCATCCACCCCCAACCGGCTGGGGTATGGCATACTGCGGCACGGCCTCCTCGGGGTCCTGTTCATCCAGCACCAACCGCCTACATGGCTGGGGTCCTGTTCATCCAACCCCCACCGGCTGGGGTGGGGCGTACGAGCGAGTGGCAGCAACGGGAACTGTTCATCCACGGCCAACCAACTGGCTCGATCGATGCGTCTCGACTCGTGTCTACATTTATCGTGCGCGCGGCAGCAACGGGCACAATTCATCGAGAGGCAACCCAACACCGGTTGGCTACATCTTGCACGGGGGCTCGATCAGCTTCAGTAAGCAGCGAGAAGGATCGATCGGGTTCAATTAGTAGTGAAGGGATCGCTCGGGTTCAGTTAGCAGCGAAGGGATCGCTTGGCTTCAGTACGCAGTGGGATCGATCGCTCGGGTTCAGTACGTGTAGTAGTGCGAGGGATCGATCGATCGCTTGGGTTCAGTAAGCGAACGCCTCGCTTGGGTTCAGTTAGCGAACACCTCGCACACGCGCGCACGTACAAGAGAAACACGCAAACCACACTTCATCGATCGCTCGGCCCCGACCACCCACCGTAACCGGGAACTCCCCGAAAATTTCCTCGCCCTCACTTCTACCACGATTTTTTACGTCATGGACGGCCCAAAGAATGTCATGTGGGTGCATCTCTGGCCCCCCAAGACGAAAAGCCCATTTTCTATCATAATTTTTTGTCATAGAAGTAGGAGCCCACCACATCTATGATGATATGTGTTTTTGTCACACTTATTGTCATAGAAGTGTCACAACCATGATAGAAAAAGTTTTCGTTCGGGCCATAATGTCACGGATGTGTCTTTTTATTGTAGTGGGTGTGTTGGGGACACAATAGATTGTTTGTATTTGATTGCAGGGTTGTTTGAGAGAGACCATCTTCATCCTACACCTCCCACGGATTGATAAACCTTAGGTCATCCACTTGAGGGAAATTTGCTGCTATCTTACAAAACTCTATGCTTGGAGGCCCAACGGAGTCTACAAGAAATAAAGTTGCGTAGTGGACATCAAGGACCACCCAAATCGTACATCTGGTGTGGGGTGTTTGCCATCGTTGGTTTCACCATCAATCCACAACATCAAGGTGACAAAAATGTTAGTTGACGGTGGGGCAGGGCTGAACTTGATATCCCCTGCGGTGATCAAGAAGATGCAAATTCCTGACGAGGACCTCCAAGAAACGGGAACGTTTCAAGGAGTGAACCCAGGAAGGACAAAGACTAAGGGACAGATCACGCTGCCGGTGACGTTTGGAGATGAGTTGAACTACAGGACTAAGAAGATAGTCTTCGACGTCGTCAAGTTACCATTACCTTAGAACGGGATTCTTGGTCGACCTGCTCTGGCGAAATTCATGGTGGCGTCCCATTACGCCTACAACACTCTAAAGATGCCAGGGCCCATGGAGGTGATCACGATCCACTCTGACAAGAAAGAAGCAATGATTTGCACCGACAAGCTCTACCGGGGGGCAGTTGCAGCATCTGCCGGCAAGGCACCTGCTCCTGCCGACAAGGTTCCCGGGGGGCAGACACAGAAGGAAGGAACCGGCAAAGGCAAGGCCTCCGGGAAGCGCCCCGCAGAGTGTAGCACGCCCGTTGAGGAAGCTGAAACTTCTGCCGGCAAAAGCAAGAAGGCCGCCAAAGCTGCAC
Organism: Elymus sibiricus; assembly: GCA_039707655.1. NCBI lineage: Eukaryota > Viridiplantae > Streptophyta > Magnoliopsida > Poales > Poaceae > Elymus > Elymus sibiricus. The sequence continues at coordinate 188,305,656 of CM077674.1, forward strand.
CTGCAACCAAGCAAGTTTTTGCAAAGGAGGATGGGACTGACACTTTCACCATAAGTGCCACCCTTAACAGCAAATAGGAAAGTGCACCCGTCACTTTCCTGCGGGCGAATGTCGATGTGTTTGCATGGCAACCATCTGACATCCCCGGCGTTCCCAGGGAAGTGATTGAGCACCACCTTGCTGTCTGTCCTAACGCGAGACCTGTCAAGCAGAAGGTCAGAAAGTAGGCTTTGGAGCGCCAAGAGTTTATTACACAAGAAATCCAAAAATTAGAAGTAGCAAGACTGCTCAGGGGAGTTTTACATACAACGTGGTTAGCAAATCCAGTTGTAGTTCGCAAGGCTAATGGGAAATGGAGGCTTTGTATTGACTTCACGGATATCAATAAAGCTTGTCCCAAGGACCCATTTCCTTTGCCGCGAATCGACCAGATTGTTGACTCCACTGCCGGCTGTGATCTTCTCTCTTTCCTTGATTCCTACTCTGGTTATCATCAGATTTTTATGGCTTGGGAAGATGAGGAGAAAACCACATTCATCACCCCATGTGGCACGTACTGTTTCAGACATATGCCTTTCGGGTTGAAGAGTGCTGGTGCAACATTTCAAAGAGCGGTGAAAATTGGTTTTGGCTCACAGTTACACAGAAATGTGGAAGCCTATATGGATGACATAGTAGTCAAAACCAAGCACCAATCAACACTCATCCAAGACTTAGAAGAGATATTTGCAAACTTGCGCAAGATCAACTTGAAGCTCAATCCCGAGAAGTGTGTTTTCGGTGTTCCATCCGGCAAGCTTCTCGGTTTCTTTGTATCTCAACATGGAATTGAAGCTAATCCAGACAAGATCAAAGCAATTGAGTAGATTCAAGCACCCAAGCGCGTCAAGGATGTATGGCGTCTTGCCGGTTGTGTTGCCGCATTGAGCAGATTCATATCCAAATCAGCTGAGCGTGCCTTGCCATTTTTCAAAATCTTGAAAAATGCAGGTCCAATGAAATGGACACCGGAAGCGGAGGCTGCACTCCAAGATTTGAAACAATATCTCTCTTCTCCACCGGTACTAGTTGCGCCTAAGCCACAAGAGCCGTTAATGCTATACTTAGCGGCAACAAATCAAGTGGTCAGTGCTGCATTAGTGGCCGAAAGGGAAGCAGATGATGCAGAAGTGGCAGCAACAGTGCAAGATACCGACAAGCCGGATTCTTCTCCGGCAGAACAGGATGCCGACAAGTCTGATTCAGCGCAAGCAAATGGGCAAGATCAACAAGTTGTGCCGAAGAAGAAGATGGTGCAGCGCCCAGTCTACTTTGTAAGCTCTCTGTTACAAGGGGCTAGATCAAGGTACTCTGGGGTGCAGAAATTGTTGTTTGGTCTTTTGATGGCCTCTCGCAAGCTACGCCACTACTTTCAAGCACACCCAGTCACCGTCGACACTTCATTTCCGTTGAAGCATATCTTGAGAAATCCAGAGGCTACCGGAAGGATAGTGGAGTGGGCGTTGGAGCTGTCAAGCTTTCACTTGAAGTTTGAAAGCACGTCAACAATTCAGAGCAGAGCTTTGGCGGAATTCATTGTAGAATGGTCCCCAACGCCAGACAAAGAAATACCAAAAACATTTCTCCTCGGCAAGGAAGATACCAACGATTGGGTTATGTACTTTGACAGTGCTTTTACGCTCCAGGGCGCCGGTGTCGGCGTGCTCCTTGTCGCACCCACCGGAGAGCACCTCAAGTATGTGATCCAAATGAATTTTCCTAGGGAGCAGGCCACTAACAACACTGCTGAGTACAAAGGATTACTTGCCGGTCTTCGGATCGCAGTGGACCTTGGGACGAGAAAGTTGATCATCAGAGGAGACTCACAGCTTGTTGTTAGAGAGGTTAACAAGAACTACCAGAGCCCATTGATGGAAGCATATGTGGATGAAGTGAGGAAGTTGGAGCAACACCTTGATGGTCTGCAAATGGAGCACATTCCTCGTGCCCAGAATGACATTGCCAATGACCTGTCAAAGCGTGCCGCCAAGAGATTACCTATGGAACTAGGAACTTTTGTGCAACAACTTAGCCATCAGTTACACTGCCAGTGCGACCGTCAAAGTGGCAAGATCTGCTATGCCTTTGTTTCTCACCTCAGAAGCAATGGATAGGCGGAAAGGGCCAATGCTGAAGTGATGCGAGGTCTCAAGACCAAAACATTTGATAAGCTGCTCAAGTGCGGAAGGCGCTGGGTGGAAGAATTGCCGGCAGTTCTTTGGTCACTCAGGACGACACCAAATCGAGCCATCGTCCAGACACCCTTCTCCCTTGTATATGGTACATAAGCGGTGCCCCCCACAGAACTCACATACGGATCTCCTCGAGTTCAAGCTTTTGACAAAGCAGATCAGGAAGAGAGAAGGCATGACGATGTCACGCTCTTGGAGGAGGATCGTTGCCGGGCTGCTCTGCGTGCTGCATGTTACCAGCAAGCTTTGCACCACTATCATAGCCACAAAGTGCATGCCCGGAAGCTTGGGAAGGCGACCTTGTTCTTCGTCAGATTCAATCCGAGAAGGGATCAAACAAGTTGACGCCGAAGTGGGAAGGCCCTTACCGGGTAGTTCAAGTCACTAGACATGGCTCAGTCCATCTAGAGACCGAAGATGGCACTCCAGTGCAAAACTGATGGAATATTGAGCATCTTCGCAAGTTCTACCCGTGAGGAGCAGTTGCCGAGCCTTTCGGTAACATATTTTGTACAAGTTAGCCATCAAGGCATGTAAACCTTTGTACAGAGCCGGGCGCAGAACCCGTGCGTTGTGAAAGAAAGCTAAGTGTTTCACAATATTTTGTCAAATATGCATTTTCATTATGTATGTTAAATGAGATGTTGTGTTACAATTGCAAGCCTTGTATGAGATGATTAATGCGCCGTCAAGCATTTCTACTTGTTTTCTTTCTTTTCTTCTCTTAAGGGCAGAAAGGCTCCTCTGCGTACAAGTTCCGGTGGGGGGGGAGTAACGTGTAGACACCAATGACGTTCAAGTTATCATCAAGTACAAGAAGTACAACAAAGAAAGCTAAGTTGCAAAACTTTGAAACAAATTCATTGTTGTTTGCTACTTTTTATTCTTGAACGATTTCTGTCTTTGTATAAAAAAACCTGCTCACGGAGGAGCCTTGTCGGGATTAGTTGCGCTCCTAGTTGTTTTGAGTCCGCTCAATAGCAAAGGTAGCCGCGCTAAGACCGAGAAGTGTTAACATCATCGGGAAGCGGCACTTCTAGCAAGCTGCTAAGGACCCGTTCCTCAAGCGCTGCCGGCTAGAGTGTGCGCACCGGGAAATGTTTTCCGGAAAGCGTAGGGTATAAAAAGTACAAAGGCAAAATCACACAAGGGAAGAGCATACATTCATTCAACATAGAAATTGTATCTTACAAAGCAAGAAGACAGATCTAATTGAAGATAAATTGTTTTTCGTTACATGTTCTATCAGTTGCAATCACAAGTGGAGAAGCTAATTCCCGAGGTTGCCACAGATGCGGTCGATTCTATCGGAGGCCTTGTTGGCAATTGATGTCGCGGCCTTTTCGGCGGCTTCAAAGTTCACTCCTTCCGGGAAGCTCTTGAAGATTTGGGAGAGATCTACACCAGGATTGTAGTGGATCACCTTGGTGAACATCCTCAAGAGCACACCGCGCACCAAGAGCCGTGCCTCATCACCAAACTTCTAAGAACGGTTCTTATGGTGAGCATCCAATGCCACCAGGAGGCCCTCGAAGAAGAGAGTTAGTGTTGTGCTTGTGGTTTGATTGGAGTCAAGGTTGAAGCCCCAACTTCTCATATCCATGATGGCTAGCTGCTTACTGATGTGTTCAGCGATATCAACAAGCTGGTTGGTCCAAAGGGATACAGCTTCCCTCAGTTGCACAAACTTCTCCTCGGCATCGGTTAACGGAACCTTGGTGTCCTCCAAGTCCTTTGTCAAGAGCCTATTTTTGGCATGGGAAGCCTCAGGATTTTGCTCCATGCCGGAAAGTTTGGTCTGCAAGTCCAACTTGGCGTCGGCGGCACTTTGGAGTTCACTGTTCTTGGATGACAGCAGCGTCTGGAGCTCCGCCAAGGTGTGAGCTACTTTCTGTGCTGAGTCCTTGAGGGCGGTGATTTCCTCGTTCTTGCGGGCCAGCTCTTCTTCCAGCTTCTTGACTTTGGATTCAAGGTCTGCCTTGGCAGTGTCAACAGCGTTGGCAGCATCAAGGGCCTCCTAAAGTTTTCACGCGTGCTCTAAGGCTTGGGCTTGAAGGGCTTCATTGTGCGCCTACTCCAGTTCTTGAGTACGCTTGGTCAGGAGAGACTGGATTTCGTCATCCTTGGCGCGAAGCTTGGCGGCAAACGCTTCTTCTCTGGCGGCAAGATCTTCCTCCTGAGCATTGAGGCCGATCTTGCGCTGAGTCAGCGCACCATTAACTGCCACGGCCTTCTTGGCGGCTTCCATTTGAGCCATTTCCGCCGCTGCGTGCTCCAAGATGAAAGCTTCTTTGTCAGCGGCAAGCTAAACCTGCCGGTCTTTGATATCTTGGACCTGCTCAACATACCAGGTCTTTGCTTCATCGACCCGCTGCACAAACTCTTGCTCTGCTGTTTCGACAAGTTGCTTGCGAAGATTAAGCTACTCCCAGCATCTGCTGAAGCACCATTGAGCTGCCTTGAAACCATGCTACATGTCTTCCTAAAATAAGTAGTCGGAGGCATCGTCATCAAGATTGCGCTCTTCGTCAGTGCCCATAAGGTGAGGGATGACAAGTTCATCGTCTAATTCCTCCGGCGCGTGCGCTTTGGCACTGGACGAGCTGGGGAGAGCATCTCTCCAAATCATGCTCATGGCCCTCCAGGATTGGCGTGTTGGAAGGGCTTCCGGTGCAACTGGATGGTTTTCAGCAGCTGGTGTGGCATCTCCGGTTGCTCCCATCTCTACATCTGTTGCGGCTGAGATTGGAGTCTCGTCGGCAACCTTATCAGCCTCCTCAGTCGCTCTTGCAGCTGCCCTTGTGGCCTCGTTGGCAGCGGCTGTGGTGGCGTCTTCGGCAGCAGCTCTTGTGGCTTCATCTTCAGCCACCTTGGCGGCTTCTTCCACCACAGTTCTGGCGATCGACTCCACGTTGTCGAGGGGGTCTCTCTCCTCTGGAGGAGTCAGTTCTATGAAGGAAGAGGAGCCAAGGGAATTTCAAACTCAAATCAAGAAATCAAAACAAAGAGAAAAGATGCTGACAGAAATGGGGAAGCGCTTATGGAAGGTTGATTACCTGGTTGTTCATGTTGAGGGGGTTCGGTTTCCCCTCCAGCAACGTCAGTTGCCATCGCTCGGCCGCCGGCAATGTCCGTTGCCGGCGCGTCCTTGACGTGGACAAACTCATCCATGATAATCCTTTCCGGCAAGCTGCTCTACAGAGGGATTGGTGTTGAAGGCACAATAAGGGGTCCGCTTCATGCTCCTTTTTATGGCGACCACCTTCCATCTCTGTGTCAACGTCAGCGGTGGAGCCTGCCGGTGGTGTTTGGACGGTCTCCTCTCATTGGGGGCTGATCACAACCACGTCAGGAGAGGCAGAGCCTTGTCCAACAGTTGTTGCCGGCTCGCTTTCCATGGCAACCTTTGCTTTCTTCTAGGTCTGATGCACCAAGGGTGTTTCATCCCTAGAAGATCAAAGGCAAACAAGCCATTAAAATAGTGATGGAAAAAAGTTAACAAAGATAAGGAGTAGTTGATGAGGCAGACACTTACTCTTCCTCGTCGTCCTCAGAAAGGCGGGAGAGGTCCGAGTATGCTTGAGTTCCGGAGTCAGGAGCCGCAGCGGGGGGTGACACGATCTAGCGTGCTTCCCGGCCAAAGAAGCTGGGGGCTGAGAAGTTCACACTTCTTCTACGGCTGGTGGAGTTTGTCACCGTGAAGATTGCCACTGTGAAGCTTGTTGCCGAGAAGCCCACTGCCAGGAAGTTCTGGTGCCAACATCGGCCCCGGCAACGTCAATCCTTGACGGCCCGGAGCTTGCCGGCCTCCTCTGGGCAGGCCTTCTCGAAGTGCCAAACCCTCTGGCACCCCTTCTTGGGGCAACGAGTGGAGGAGCAAGGGGACTCCACTTCTTCCTCCTTGGTGGACTCCGTGGCCTCGTCATCTTCTTCCTCCTCTTCACCGGAACCGTCGCCTGCAGCCTCAAGGAGCTCGACGCCTCCAGCTTCTTCTGCCCTCTTGGTGATAAGCTCGAGCTCATGCTTCTTGGTGTCATGGATCAGGTCATTTTCCACTCTGGTGGGCGTATCTACCAAGTCATTAAACCACTTCTCCACGAAGGCTCCGTCAGGTTGCTCCCAAGATCTCTCCACGCCTTGAGCGGTCCTTGTCGGCATCATGGCCAGGATCGAGTCTCTGGCAGAGTTGACGCATAGTGGGACCACGGTCTCCGGCAGCCTTTGCGGAGCCCCATTGAAGAGCTGCTTGAAGAGCCAGGCGTGCTCAATCACCATCAAGTTGTTGAAGAGGCCGGGGTGGAGCCACATCGTATCTGCGGTGTTCTTGTACTCCCAAGCTCTCTGGCTCCTCATCTGCAACGGCACGATCCGGCGCCACAAAAAGTCAGCCCTGACCATCTCCATGGTCAAGCCCTGGGCTCGCAGGCTCAAGATTCGCTCCAGAGCCAACTTTAGCTTGCCATCATTGGGCCCAAGGGCAGCCCAGTTTGGGTCCCTCGTGATCTTCTTGGTCCTCGGGCAGCAGTAGTCTGGGAAGTTTTCCTGCTTGATCTAGAACCAATCAGCCCTCCACTCAAACCACTTGATGTGGAGCTTTCCCTTGATGTACTACTCCTTCATTCCGGACTGGGAGATCCATGTCCCGCTCTCGGAGAGGGCATCGCCTTCAATCCACGGCGCATAAAAGTGACGGAACATGGCCACATTTGGGATTACCCCCACAAAGTTCTCGCACAGATGGGCGAAGACAGACATACATGTGACAGCATTTGGAGCGAAATGCAAGAGCCAAAAACCGTATGTCCGCATCACCTCATCCAAGAAATCTGAGAAGGGGGGAACCAATCCACAGTAGAAGTACTCCGCGAAGAAAGGATACTTATTAGTAGTGTGGGGAACAGATGCTGGCAGTACTTCAGGGCCTTTGTGGTCATTGGTCTTCCTCCCCCACATGTAGGAATACATCTTGGTGAGGTCCGAGACGTTCAGCTTGGAGGGGAAAACAACATTCTCCCTCCACATCTTCGCAACGGCGGCTTTACGCCTCTCCGCCTCTTCTTCCACCGGCTTCTTCGCTATGGTGGCCTTCTTCTTCTCCGCTGCCTCTCTAGCCGGCTTGGTCGCACCTCAAGGAGCTCGACGCCTCCAGCTTCTTCTGCCCTCTTGGTGATAAGCTCGAGCTCATGCTTCTTGGTGTCATGGATCAGATCATGGTGGCGGGATGGATTGGGGGCTTGGCAGAGGAAGGAGGGGATGTGATGGGTGCAGTTACGGCGGCGCGAGGAAGGCGAAGACAAATGCGGTGGAGGGGAATGGAACAGAGCAAGCGCAAAGAGTAGTAAATTGAGCACCGCACCCACAGTTGCCTTTTTACGGGGAAGGCATGGGGGCTATCTCTTTACCATTCGACATGGCTGCGCTTTTTCAGGTGCACTCTTGCAAGTTGCCGTTTCACTCCGCCACTCCCGCGTCCCGCATTAAATGCGCCATCATGGGTGCGCAGTAAAAGTAATCATGGCGACAATTATCTTCTGCCACGCGTGTGTCTGTGCATGATTTTGGGCTTAGCCCAAACGATGCTTCGCACGCGTGTCCGGCCCAGGCTCGGGGGCTCTTGTCGGTGTATTGAAAATGGGTGTTCAATACCCCTGACAATGCACAGATAGTAGTAGCCTCCTCGCCGGGAAGGGCTTGGCAGAAGGCCAACTTATCTCAAGTGCTCAAGACTTGGTAGATAAAACCATGAAGAAGACCTCCAGGAAGGTCATCAAGAAGTACTAAAGATCAAGACTCAAGTTGCCGGCAAGCTCGCTCCATCGCGCCAGCGTGGCGGCCTGTCAGAGTCTCGCCGACAGATGGCAGACATGCATACAGTTAGGTGAAGCTTGTCGGGGCACGTGGCAGCCCGCCGCCTGAAGATCGACTTTATTGACACCCATCCAAGTGGTGTGTCAAGGTAATAGAAGGTAGCTGGGCTGACGGTACAGGTGGAGCAGTGCTCCCTTGCCGGCATTCGTCCCCAGCGTGACACCTAACGACGCAATAAATGCTTTTGTCCTATAGCGCCAGGGTTAGGTATGATAGCACTGTAGCCACTATTCACCACATGTAATTACCATTTTGCCAATGTGGTAGCCCCTTTCGTCTATAAAAGGAGTCCCATGGCAACCTTTACAAGGGTCGGACCCCTGTTCAATTACGCGTAGAAGCTGCACCTCCGAGCACCCTTGCTGGCAAGGTTGTGCTCTTGTAATTGTAGGGCTCCAAAACACTCATCAATCCACCTAAAGCAGGAGTAGGGTTTTACACTTCACAGCGGCCCGAACCTGGGTAAATTGCTTGCGTGATCTACGGCTGCTGTTGCTCTTTGCGTGTGGTGAGCCCGCAGCCGAACGTAGAAGGAGTGATGGTCCCATAGATTGTCATATGTCGACACTATTTTTGTGGGGAATTTTTGAAATTGTGGAGAAAAATTCAAACTAATGGCTAGAACATGGGGGGTAGGGCTCCAAATTAGTGTCAACGTGGCTCATGATACCAAGATGATGTAGGGCACGGGCCAAAGTGTGCTAATTTGTCCCGATGTTCATGAATTGGAGGTGGATTCGAGGAAGAACATGAAGAACACGTGGGGGAAACATGGAGAAATCACAAGAGGAACACTCAAGAATAAGTCCAATCACACATACACTAGACTAACAAACACACAAGATTCACAAGGTACATGAACAATCAAAGGGAACCAAGATACATGGTAGAGTTCATCCCAAATCCAAGAGGAGATGAGGTCTTGATGATCTAGATAGATCCTTCTCCCTCGGGAGGTCTTGATGATCCTATGATGGGGATCCTTCTCCAAGTGGAGGCCTTGATCCCCAAGAGGGAGGTACAAGGAGCAAAGTTCTCTCTAATGATCTCATATACTTTGCTAACCCTAGCAAGAGGTAGGGGGAGGTCTATTTATAGTCTAGGGCTAAGTGGGGGTGAGAGGAAGAGGATACAAGGCACTTCGGCCATGGCTGCGCTCGCAGGCGCCGGATGTTCGCCCGGACATGGGGTGCCGGATGTTCGGGCTGGATGTCCGGATGTCCGGCCTGGAGGGCCGGTAGATTCTCTCCTTCTCTGGATAGCCAGGGCCAGATTTCTGGGGTCACACCGAATGTCCGACTGTTCGATGGGAGTTGGATGTCCGGGGGTCGGCCGGATGTCCGGCCGCTGTAGAGTCGCATGGCGTCCGCTTCTCTCTGGTCTTCCTCTGTCTGGTGGCGCCGGATGTCCGGGCTCCTGCCGGATGTCTAACCGCTGTAGCTTCATGGTGACTCCACTTAAGGCACTTCTTGATCCACCTCCGCGGTGACTTGTCCTATGCTCCGAGCTCCTCCATGGTCATCTTGGGTGTACCTGAGTATGCACAAGGTCCGCGCTTGAGGTAGCATCCATGTCTCACATGCGGAAAGTGAAGGTTTGGAGAGGAGCGAGTTCACCTTATGTCCAATGGCACATGCTCGAGCTCTCCTCGTAGGTCCACTTGGGGCTTGGGGAGTAGATGTAGTGTACATGGGGATGACCGTAGGATGCTGTGCATCAGCTAAGCTCTAGTTTTTAGTTCTAATCTTAGCTAACCCTATAAATGAGGAGGGGAAGGAGTATATATAGGCCCAAGGCATGAAGAGACAAGTGAGGGCAAAATGGGAAAGATAAATGGGCCAAGCCGAACACATGCTCGCAGGCAAGTCCGGGCACCCGGGGTAAAGGGGGCCGGGCACCCGGAGTAGGGGCGCTGGGGGGTCCGGGCACCCGGGGTCCAAGGTCTCTGCACCCGAGGTGGAGGGTCCAAGCACCCGGACCTGGGGTGGCCGCCTGGGAGGAGGGGCGGGCACCCGGGGGTGGAGGGTCCGTGCACCCGGGGTGACCAGGGGCTTTGCCGACATGACGGCCGGAAATCCGGGCACCTGGGATGTCCAGAGGGCATCCAGTGATCGCTTCCTTCTCTGCTTCCACGCTTCCGTCTTGGATGGAGTAGATGTTCTCTGATAACCCACAAGTATAGGGGATCATTTGTAGCCTTTTTCGATAAGTAAGAGTGTTGAACCCAACGAGGAGCTAAAGGTAGAATTAATATTCTCTCAAGTTCTATCGAGCACCGATACAACTCTACGCACACCAACGTTTGCTTTACCTAGAAACAAGTAATAAAACTAGAAGTACTTTGTAGGTGTAGTAGGATAAGCTTGCAAGATAATAAAGAACGTGAAAATAAAAATTAGGTACTGTTTTAATAAAAGAACAATAAAGTTAATATAGCGAGTGTGGAAAAGTGGTGGTAGGATTTGCGGAATTGTCCCTAAGCAATTGGCTAAGTTACTAGACCGATAGCAAGTTTTTATGTGGGAGAGGCCACTGCTAGCATGTCATCCCTTACTTGGAATTCTATGCACTTATGATTGGAACTATTAGCAAGCATCCGCAACTACTAAAGTTCATTAAGGTAAAACCCAACCATAGCATTAAGATATATTGGTCCCCCTTCGATCCCGTATGAATCAATTTCTATGGTAGAAAGAAGTTTCCGTCACTCTTGCCCTCCAATTCTTAGTCCTATCAACATACAACTAACCCTATGGTGTGATCCGCGCGCGTGCTCATATGATGGGAACCAAAGGACATCAACATAACCACAAGCAATTTAAACCAATCATAGCAATTCAACAATTACCCATTGGACAAAAAGAATCTACTCAAATATCATAGGATGACAACACATCATTGGATACTAATATGAAGCATAAAGCACCATGTTCAAGTAGGGGGTATAGCGAGTTGTGGGAGAGTGGACCGCTGAATATAGATGAGGGAAGGTGATGGAGGTGTTGATGAAGACGACGAAGTTGTTGGAGTAGATCGCCATCACACGATGTTTCCCCCAGCAGCGTTCCAGCGCCACCGGGGGAGAGGGGGAGAGATCCCCCCTCCTTCTTCTTCTTGCTTGGCTTTCCCCCTAGATGGGAGGAGGGTTTCCCTTATGGTCCTTGGCCGCCATGGCTCCCGGAGGGCAGGAGCCCCTCCGAGATTGGATCTCTCTCTCTCTCTATGTTTCTCTTTTGTTTCGCGTCTCTGTTTCTGGCTGAAAACCTTTTCTTAAATATCCGGAGATCCGTAACTCCGATCGGGCTGAAATTTTGACACGATTTTTCCCGGTATAAGCTTCCTTGCGGCCGAAGAAGGGCTCTAACCAACTTACGAGGTGACCACAAGACATCACCCCACGCCCTGGGGGTGGGGCATGCCCTGTTGTCTTGTGGACGCTGTGGGCCTCTGTTTGCATTGATTCTTCGTCCCAAAAATCACACATATTCCAAAAAAAATCTTCGTAAAATTTTATCGCGTTTGGACTTTGGTTGATATGGATTTTCTGTGAAACAAAAAACATGCAAAAAACAGGAACTAGCACTAGGCTCTGGATCAATATGTTAGTCCAAAAAATAATATAAATTGTTGCCAAAAATATGTGAAAGTTGTAGAATATTGGCATGAAACAATCAAAAATTATAGATATGGTGGAGACATATCAACATCCCCAAGCTTAATTACTGCTCGTCCTCGAGTAGGTAAATGATATAAAAGATAATTTTTGATGTGGAATGCTACCTAGCATAATCTTGATGAAATAATCTAATCATGGCATGAATATTAGGATACGAGTGATTCAAGGCAATAGTCTATCATTTGGCATAAAGGCATCAATACTCAGGCATACTAACAAACAATCATGCCCTTCAAAATAAAGAATGCTAAAGAACACTATCCCTACAAAATCATATAGCTCAGCATGCTTAGTCTTCCTAGCATAAAGTATAAATCATGAGCACCCCGGTGCCAAACCAAGCAATCGTATCATACTTTTTCACATGCTTTAGCATTTTCAACTTCACTCAATACATGAGCGTGAGCCATGGACTTAGCACTTTGGATGACAAAGGGAATGATGATTGGGGTTTATAAGGGAGGAAAAAAGTATAAGAAAGTCTCACATCAACGCGGCTGATCGTTAGGCAATGGAGAGGCCTTACAATCGATGTTAATGTGAGGAGTAGGGATTGACATGCAACAGATGCACTAGAGCTATAAGTGTATGAAAGCTCCCTATGAAACTAAGTGGGTGTGCATCCAACTTGCTTGCTCATGAAGACCTCAAGAATTTGAGGAAGCTCGTCATCGGAATATACAAGCCAAGTTCTATAATGTAAAATTCCCACTAGTATATGAAAGTGACAAATCATGGAGACTCTCTATATGAAGAACATGGTGCTACTTTGAAGCACAAGTGTGGTAAAAGGATAGTAACATTGCCCCTTCTCTCTTTTTCTCTCATTTTTTTGTTTCTTTTTGGCCTCTTTTTTTAAGAACAGTCCCATGGACCTCATCCCCACTTTTTTGAGGACTCATTAGTCTCCACCATTCTTTTCCTCACGGGGGAAATGCTCTAATAATGATGATCATCACACTTTTATTTACGTACAACTTGATAAACTGAAAAAGATGACTACATATGAATGCCTCTAGTAGTGTACCAGGATGTGCAATGATCTAGCATAGCGAAGATATAAAAAAAATGGACAACCCATGAAAATATCATGCTAGCTATCTTACAATCATGCAAAGCAATATGACAATGAATGCTCAAGTCATGTAAATGATGATGGTGGAAGTTGCATGACAATATATCTCGGAATGGTCATGGAAATGTCAGGATAGGTAGGTATGGTGGCTGTTTTGAGGAAGGATATAATGAGGCTTATGTGTGATAGAGCGTATCGTATCACGGGGTTTGGATGCACCAGCGAAGTTTGCACCAAGTGTCGAGGTGAGAACGGTTAATGCACAATACCGAAGAGGCTAGCAAAATATAGATTGGTGGGAGTGCTTAAGTCCACAAACTAACATTAGTCATAAAGAACTCATATACTTATTGTGAAAATTGAAAAGCCCTCGAAGCAAAGTACTACTCGCATGCCCCTAGGGGGAGAGGTTGGGAGGAGTTAACCATCGCGTGCCCCCGATCCGAACAACACAAAGGATTTCAATCAAGGATAAATTATGCTCCAACTTCATCGCAAAACTAGAGACTATACGTGCATGCTTTGGGAATCACAAACTTTATCATCGATATTTTACTAAACCATAATAATCCACTAGTACACCCACATATTACAATCTTAATATCGCAAAACTATTGCAGGGAATCAAACTTATCATATTCAGTGATCTACAAGTTTTATGTAGGATTTTATGACTAACCATGTGAATGACCAATTCCTCTTAACTCTCTAAATAGGTATAAGTGAAGCATGAGAGTTTAATTCTTTCTACAAAAGACTCATCCACGCTCTAGTAAATATAAGTGAAGCAAAAGAGCATTCTACAAATAATGGTTTTCCAAATGTAGAGAAACGAGCATCCAAACTTCAACAAATATAAGTAAATCATATGAAGCATTCTATAAAGCCATACTCAAAAGATATAAGTGAAGTGCATAGAGCACTCTATAAATCAACCAAGGACTATCTCATACCAGCATGGTGCATCACTAAAATAAAAATAAAAAGCACACGATGCTCCAAGAATTTACTCATATCATGTGAACAAAACAAAAACCGAGACATACCGATAATTGTTGAGAAAGAAAGATGGGATGCCTTCTGGGGCATCCTGTAACACCCCAAGAGTGATGCCTACCATATTGTAACCTCATCCATGTTTCCATGTTTGGATTGCCATGTTTGTCATATATATTGTTGCATCATCATGCTTGTGTTACTTTCCATTGCACCTTTGTGCATTTCATCTTCATGTATGTTGTTATATGCATTGCATTAATCATAGATGTTGTGTGCTTGTTCCGTATATATTGTGTGTGATCATCCCCTACTTGCTATCCCTCCCAATTTCATTGTGTTGCCACCCTGCATGATCATCTCCATCATCATCTTCTTCTTCTTCTTCTTCTTTTCAAGTAATTCATGTGGTCATTATTTCTGTCCCAGATTAATGTCCACTATTTTCCTATAAATCCTACACCTTGTCATTTACCTCTCTGCCAAGTTTCAACTATTTTGAATGTGATTTGGTTGGGTTCAAAAATGGCTGAATTTAATTCAAACTTGGTTTATTTTTCTATCTCTAAAAATGCCCAAACCAGTTTATTCAAATACTGAATAAATCTAGGGTCATGGGGATATTTTCATATCTCTCATATCTCTTTCCAAAATCCCTGCACTTTTCTGTGTTCTATTTCCTGTCTGAGGGAATTAAAGAAAAAGGAAAGCAGCAGCAGCAGTGTACCTCAGCAGCAGCGGCCCAGCAGCAGCACCCGCAGCCCACCTAGCCGCGCGCCCGCTCCCTTTCCTTTTTCTCACCCATGCGCGTCCATACCCCTGCTGCGTCGTCGCCACGTGTCCATCCCGGTCCCGCCTGGCAGCCTCCCGCTACAGGACCCCCGCACCCACCTTTTTGTCCACCTCGCTTCCTTGCCATGGGGACCGCAAGCCCGAGACCGCGAGAGCTCTGTCCCGTCGCTCTGGCCCCTATAAAACCCCTCTCCTTGTCCTGGCCTCTTCTAGGGTTTCCCTCTTCCATCATCCGCCGCCGCCGGTTGAGAAGAACCACTAGATCTGCCACCCTACTCTGGTCCCGAGCGCATCTGAGAGCGTGGCCACGGCACCCGCGTAGGCCAAGACCCTCTCCGGCGTCATCTTCGTGTCCCTGGGGTTCGCCAAGTTCGCCTATGTCCACGACGTCGACTACTTCGTCCAGCAACGCCCAGTCCGATCGGCTTCTTCCTCTTCTTCATCTCCGGCCGCCGCATGTGTTTGATCGCCGCCGTGCTAGACTCCGTCCACTTTTCTCTGAGCGGAGCTCACTGCCGAGCTCCTGGTGAGCATGCGCACCTCCCCATCCACTTTTCCCCTTCATTTGCGCCCTGCATCACCGTTTGCCATGAGAGTCCGAGCCCACCGCCATCGAACCTCGTCTCCGACGAGTGCTTCGACGCCGTTGCGTTACGAGAGTGTGTCCCTCGAGTTCGTGCTATAGCATAGGGCCGATTCCATCTTTTCAGCGTCGTGGTTGTTCCTCCGTTCATTGCGTTCGAGCCCGTCGCCGCCGCCTTTGTTGCACGCCGCCGGTGACGTCTCCATCGTCATTTGGTCCCGTGCAACACATGCGGGAGTGCGAGATCTCCGTACGGGTTGGTAGAGTCCCTCCGCCGTACCGTTTGGCCATCGGAGGCGACTCCGGGAAGGCCTCCGCCGTGCTGTGTTCACTTAGGCCAAGTTCCCTGTTTTGCACTGTCCTGCTCGGTTCCGTGTCGCTGGCACGTGGGACCCCTTTGCCCTCGTCGGGTTAGTTCATAAAGAGGCCGAGCCACTTTCTATCAGACCACCCGAGCCAGCCTAGTGGCTACGCTTGCAACATGGAGACCCGAGTTCGAATCCTATGGGGGGCAGTGGATTTCATGCCCCCATTTTTGCCTTCGTCGTGCCACTGACAGCAGGGCCCCACCTTCCATTCTCACACCTTCACACCCCTCTGTATGCGTGGCCTGGTCCCACTTGTCACTCTCTGTGGCTAGGGTTAACCTGGGTGCATCTAGCAATTCCCCCCCTTTTCTCCTGTTTTTATTCAAATTTCGGAATATGCCAGATTTGGTAGTATTCTTATTTGATTGATTTGTGTGCTTTTTCTTACTGCAACATACACATGATATATATTGAAATGGGGTAGAAAAATCCAAATAATCTAACTATGGTATTAATTCTGTCATTTGAGCAAGTTTTGTTGCATGTCATTTTCACAGCATAGTGCATTTTGTCATTTTTGTGTGATTTAACCCATGGATCATATGATGAAACTTTGTATAGCATTTTGGAGCATTTTCATGTCTACTTGCTGCTGGTAACATTTGCATGCCATGATAAATTTGGTATGCTACTATAAAAAGCTTGCAACATGCTATGATAGTGTTGCTGATTCCACATGCTGAAATATTGCTAAGTCTGAAACTGCCTGTTATAAAACTTTACATCTTGTCTTGATGATTCCCACTGATCTGTAGCTCCTATGGATATGCCCATGTTATATGTCATGATCTATATGTTTTGTTCTACCATGTTGTGGATTTTTATGCCATGATAAGCCCTGTAGCATAATTATTTCTTGCCTCCAACATGCCATCATATTAACTCTGTGCATTTCATTAAGTCACAATCTGTAACAACATCTTTGCATCTTGTAGCCTCCATACCAATTAATCCATGATACTAATGAACTTGAACCTTTTGGATGAAATGTTGTGCTTCCAGCATACTACAGCCACATATCTTGTTTGAGCATATTAGCTTCCTTTAGCTTGCTGTTTTGATGCTTGCAAATTAGCATGTTGCTGTTTATGGCAGATTGCATTGCATATTTGTTTTGATCACCGTTTGAGTTCCGTGCATCCGTTTTCGATGATATTTATATCCATTTCATCTAAAATTTCCCATCCTTTCCAGTGGCATACTTGGGTTACCAAGATTTTGCCCATGTCTATCTTTTCATCACCGATTCCTTTCCGATATCGTTTCCTTCGTTCTGGTAGAACCGTAACTTCGTTCAAGACGTTCTTTATATGCATTTGTGGTAGAATTGAGTGTAGAATATGATTTTGCCATGCCATGTATCATATTTTTCACCATGTTCATGTTCTGTCCAGATTTCATTTTCACCTAAAATAAGCATGAAGTAATTGCTTGAACCACTCCTAGGTGGCTCAAGGCTTCATTTAATATTGCCATAAGTTGATGCCATGCTAACAACATTTAAAATGTCATGCATGCATCTTGCTTGCCCATAATTTCCATGCTTGGTTGTTTACCGTGCCATTTGCTTCTTCTCGTTAGTTGTTGCGAAGTGTGAGGATTCGTTCATCTACGCTTGTTCGACTACTTCATGGACTCGATCTTCTTCCGAGCGGGATTCCAGGCAAGATGACCATTACCTTGGATATCACTACTATCTTTGCTTGCTAGCTGTCTCAATGCTATCACTATGTCTCGCTACCTACCACTTGTTTGTCAACCTCCCAATTGCCATGATAAGCCTCTAACCTTCCACCATCTCAGCAAACCGTTGTTTGGCTATGTTACCGCTTTGCTCAGCCCCTCTTATAGCGTTGCTAGTTGCAAGTGCAGGTGTAGGTTGTTCCATGTTGGGGACATGGATATCGTGGGATATCACAATATCTCTTATTTAATTAATGCATCTATATACTTGATTGTGTGTGGAATGCTCGGCCTTTTGCCTGGTGTTTTGTTCCACTCATGCCGCCCTAGTTTCCGTAATACCGGTGTTATGTTCCTTGATGAGCGTTCCTGACATGTTCGGGGTATATGGGGACCCCTTGACAGTTTGCTTTGAATAAAACGCTTCCAGCAAGACCCAACTTTGGTTTTAAAATTTGCCAACATAATAATCTTGATAATTAATTAAAGCATAGGGCGTCATGAACCCGCAAATTCTTAATTCAACATAAGCAGGTGGGCCACTTCCGATGGTGTTGGTCCGAAATGGGCAGACTGCGAGGCCACCGCGGGGCAACTCGAGGTTCTGGTTTTAGTCGTAGGCTAACCTATCCGGTAGTGTCCTGAGAACGAGATACGCGCGGCTCCTATCGGGGCGTCGACACGCCGGGAGGTCTTGCTGGATTTGTTTTACCATTGTCGAAATGTCTTGTGCACCGGGATTCCGAGGATACTTCGGGTTGTCTCGAGGTTGATCGGGCTATCTCGAGGTTGAGGTCTTTCCACCGCGGCTTGTGATAGTTTGTGATGGACTAGTTGGGACACCCCTGCAGGGTTAAATCTTTCAGAAAGCCGTGCCCGCGGTTATGTGGCGACTTGGAAATTTATAACCTCCGGTTGTAGAGAACTTGACACTAAATCTAATTAAAATACACCAACCGCGTGCGTAACCGTGATCGTCTCTTTTCGAGGGAGTTTAGGAAGAGAACACGATGGGGTTATGTTTGACTCGTAAGTAGGTGTTTAGGATCACTTCTTGATCATTACTAGTTGACATCCGTTTATGCGTAGTTACTCTTCTTATTCTTGTACTCGTAAGTTAGCCACCATACAATGCTTAGTGCTTGTTGCAACCTCACCACTTATCCATTACATACCCATTAAGCTTTGCTAGTCTTGATACCCATGGTAATGGGATTGCTGAGTCCTCGTGTCTCACAGTTTACTACAATAACAGGTGCAGGTACAGGTAAAGCGATGATTTGACGTGAGAGCGATGCATGTTTGCTTTTGGAGTTCTTCCTCTACTTCTTCTTCTTCTTCGTCGATCATAGGATGGGTTCCCGGTTGGCAGCCTGGGACTAGCAGGGTGGATGTCGTTCTTATTTTTTGTTTGATTTCATCCGTAGTTGGATCCTGCTCTTCTGTATGATGATTGCTATGTATTGTTGTATTGATGTATTCATGCTGTAGCTTGTGACGAGTGTGAGCCTTTATCTGGTATTCTCATTTGTTCAGTACATGGTATGTTGTAATGATATCCACCTTGCGAAGCGTCTTCGATATGCGCTTCTATCCTTAGTGGAGCTTTCGCGTTCCTTGAGGATAGGATCGCATATTGGGTGTGACACATCCCCAAGCTTAGACACTTGAGTCTCCTTGAATATTTACTTGGCATGCCTTGGGCATCCCCAAGCTTGAACTCTTGCCTCTCCTTATTATTCTCATATCGATGCCTCCTCGGCCTTTGAACACTTCATCCACACAAAACTTAACGGAACTTTTATTAGAGGGGTTAGTACATATAACATCAAATCCCATCATGTCCTGCTGTAAAAATATTATATAATTATAATCCAAACATTACCTACTATATGCTAACACAATTCTAATGCTCCCACATCAATGGGGCTTGGAAAAATTGCAAACACAAGCTGATAAAAAAACTACAACAACAATCTGTGAAAACAGGACAGTCTATAAAGATGCACATGGTAAATATACATCTGTAACTCCAAAAATTCTAAAAAATGAGGACGTAATAATTTTTTTGCATAGAAGTACTGTGTAAAAATTTCATAAATTTTGCACGTTCTAGTAAAATACCAAAATTCAAACACTATAGAAAAAGTTTCTGTTTTTGCACAGCACATACCAAACAAGCAATTTAAACACCCTAATGGTAAATCTTGGCACATTATTTTTGTAATACAATGGGTTTGTACAAGGGAATAATTATTTTTGTTGAAAAGTTTCTGTAATCAAGTTTCACAAAGTTTCCATGGGCATGAACAAAGTTCAAGGCTAGCCCCCAGTTCCACATTGCTCATCTGTCACACTTTCACTTTTCTTTTTGAAAAGTTTTAGGTTCCCCTCTATATTTTTTTTCTTTTTAAAAGTACACAACAGAATAAAATTACTCTAAAACTTCCGGGTTGTCTCCTAGGCAGCTCTTTCTTTAAAGCCATTAAGCTAGGCATAAAGTGCTCAGGTAATTGATCCACCCGGATCCCATGGTATATCAAAACCAATTTTAATTAACAATGATTTATAATTCATTAGTGAGCACAAAGCAACATATATCACATAACAACAAAGTCTAACTCTCTTCCTATGCATTGGCATGTCATACGAGAACAATTCATGCACACAAAGTAAAGACCAATGCATAGTATAAACAGTTTCTTGCAATTTTATCGTACTAGCAATATAGAGAGGTGGAGATGTGGTTCCTCTCTCATAATAATTGCAAGTAGGAGCAGCAAACACATGCATATTATATTCATCAAAACTAGCAGGGTGATCCGCGCATTTGCGCGGCTAGCTTATATACATGTTCAATAGATACCATTGTCTTGAATTTCATCAATTTAGGCATGTTTTTTCGTGGAAAAATTTATACAAGCTTTTGAACGCACAACTTTCACCATTATTTATATATGAATATACCTTGACAAAATTCAAATAATTACTATGCAAAATAATTCATCTAAGTAAAACTGTATACTACAACACTGATAGGTAGTTAGAAAACTAAAGCTTGAATAGTTGTTACAAATAATTTTTGAATATCTTTTAGTGAATTTTCAACTAAGAGTTATAACCTTGTCCTATCATTATCAACATGCATCATCATTTCTGGTACTAATTAAAAATACATTGTTTTATGTATGTTGTCATGTATCTAGATGCTTCACACATAAACATCTTACTCTGATTTATATTGTCGCTTGCCCCTCTAATTTATTGTACTCATTGCTACATATTCACTGAAATTTGATAATCCTACTCTAGCTCTTCATTACTACGACCTGTATATATGTTGATCATGCACATGTTGTTATGTCAAGTTACATTATTGAGAGCTACTAAGATGATGTATGATGCACTCAAAACAATCTGTGCTTCCAATCTTTATTGTTGCTATCACAACACCAAGTCGTGTCCAAAATGTCCCATGAGTCCTCCACCACGAGCTTCTTGCAAAAGTAGCAAATGAAGAGAAGACTCGGGAATACAAAGTTTGCTAGCTTTCATAAGATAATCATCCTTCAAAAAGTATTGCTCCAAAGTTTTGTGCGTTAGGCATTTGGCATAAGGAATCGCAAAGGAAACATCATTTCCATATAAGTCTTTAATGTGCTCAAATCCTATGACATTCAACTCAAGTTGATGAACCAACATGCACTTGCGGGAAAGAGCATCCACCACAACATTTTCCTTACCTTTTATATACTTGATAACATAAGGAAATGACTCAATGAACTCACTCCATTTAGCATGACGCTTATTCAATTTAGTTTGACCCTTTAGGTACTTAAGCGTTTCATGATCCGTATGGATGACAAATTCACGTGGACGGAGATAATGTTCCCACACATGCAAGACTCTCACTAAAGCATATAACTCTTTATCATAGATAGGATAGTTAAGTTGCGCGCAGGAGTGTTTTTCACTAAAATATGCAATGGGTCGCTTCTCTTGCATCAACACATCACCTACGCCATTACCACTAGCGTCACAATGCACTTCAAAAGTTTTATCAAAGTTGGGTAATGCAAGTAATGGAGCATGTGTAAGCAAGTTCTTAAGCTCATGAAATGCGGCATCTTGGGATGGACCCCAAACAAATGGTGCATTCTTCTTACTCAATGCGTGCAATGGTGATGCAATAGTGCTAAAATCCTTCACAAAGCATCTATAAAATCCGGCTAAGCCAAGGAAACAATGAACTTGAAGCAAATTGGTTGGTTGTGGCCAAGTTTTAATAGCGTCAATTTTAGCTTCATCAACTTGAACACCCTTAGAGGAGACTACAAATCCTAAGAAAACAAGTTTGTCAACACCAAAAGTGCATTTTTCCATGTTTGCATAAAGTCGCTCGTTTCTAAGAACTTGCAAGACGTCCCTAAGATGTATGACATGATCTTCAAGAGATTGGCTAAACACAAGAATGCCATCAAAGTAAACCACTACACAAATGCCAATATATTTGCGAAGAACATAATGCATCACACGCATAAAAGTGCTAGGTGCTTGAGATAATCCCATAGGCATGACCAACCATTCATATAAGCCAAAATTGCTTTTGAAAGCCGTTTTCCATTCATCACCTTCTTGCATGCGGATTTGATAATAGCCACTTTTAAGGTCAATTTTAGAGAAAATGGTGGCTCCACTAAGTTCATCAAGCATGTCATCTAGGCATGGAATGGGATGGCGATATCTAACGGTGATAGCATTTATGGGACGGCAATCGGAACACATGCGATAGGTACCATCTTTCTTAGGCACAAGAATTACAGGAACGACACATGGGCTCAAGCTCTCGCGTACATACCCATTCTCCATGAGATGTTGCACTTGCCTTTGGTTCTCTTTGGTCTCGTCGGGGTTGACACGGTAGGGTGCCTTATTCGGTAGAGGTGTGCCAGGGATGAGGTCAATGTGGTGTTCGATTCCGCGAAGTGGAGGAAGTCCGGGAGGTAGCTCAACGGGAAACACGTCCGCGAATTCCTGCAATAGATGAGACAACACTAGAGGAAGATGTTGTGAAGTATTAGTCCGCACCACTTCACCTTTGCATAAAAGCACAAAGTGAAGAACACTTGATGGGCTCTCACTCACATCTCTCAAGTCTCTTTTGGTGGCTAAAAGAACTAGATCTCTTTTGTCGCTCATCGTGGAGACGCTCATTTTTGGCTTGTGGCGCTCACTCTCTTTTTGGTGGTTCTCTCGCTCACTTGTGTCTCCACGATGGGTAGATGCTTGCTTGTCGGCGATGACTTGACTTGGCGACATGGGTCGAAGCATGAACTCTTTTCCCTTCATCTTGAAGCTATAGTGATTGGTCCGTCCGTTGTGGGTGACGCCGCGGTCGAATTGCCAAGGTCTTCCCAGGAGGAGATGGCATACGGACATGGGAACCACATCACACTCCAAGGTATCTTCATATGCGCCAATCTTGAAGGAGACTTGAACGGTGTGCTCCAGTTGAATGGTGCCGGAGTCGCTTAACCATTGGACCTTGTAGGGGCGAGGGTGCTTCTTCTTAATCAATTGTAGCTTGGAACATAACTCTTCACTTGCCAAGTTGTGGCAACTTCCGCCGTCGATGATGACCTTGATGGAACGTCCTTGAGTACCCGCTTTGGTATGGAAAATGTGGCAACGTTGGTCTTCGTCTTGTTGTTGTTGAAGTGTCAAGACCTTGGAGACAACAAGAGCGGGGCTTGAATCATTATCACAAAAGACTTGATTGTCTCCATCTTGATTCACTTGGCGGTGCATGGCCACTTGTTCTAGGGCTTCCATTTCATCTTCACTCATGGAGTCGTAGGTGCCGTCGGCATTGAGGATCATAGTGCGTCGTGTTGGGCACTCAAATGACTTGTGGCCTCGTCCCTTGCAAGTGAAACACTTGATGTCACTCGTCTTGGTATCGTCCGTAGGAGTTGTTGATGATGAAGGCTTTTGCTTGGAACTTGAAGTATGATGACTCGAAGATGTCGTAAGTTGCTTGGAGCTTGACTTGTCGCCCATACTTGGTGTAGATCGAGTCGTGGAAGGAGTTGTAGAAGTCGTTGAAGCTTGAGTGTATAAACCATAGGTCTTGGAAGAGTACTTTGCGTACTTGAAGTCCTCTTGTACTTGTTGCTCCGCTTTGGTTGCTTGGTGCACTAGCTCGAGGAGGTTGGATTACGGTTGGAAATCCGCAATTTTCTTGATGGGATGGTTGAGGCCATTCAACAATCTCGCCATAGTTTGTTCATCATCTTCCTTGACGTTGGCTCGTATCATTGCAATCTCCATTTCTTGGTAGTATTCTTCAACGGACTTTGGTGCCTTGCTTGAAGAGTTGTAGCTTCTTGAAGAGGTCACGGCTATAGTGTGTAGGCACAAAACGAGTTCGCATGACATCTTTCATTTGATTCCAAGTGGTGATGGGTGGCTCGCCCTTCTCTTGGCGTCGTCGATCACTTGCTCCCACCAAATGAGAACATAGTCTTGAAACTCAAGAGATGTCATGGCAATCTTCTTTTCCTCTTCGTAATTATGAAGACGGAATATCTTGTCGACCTTCAATGCCCACGAGAGGTATTCTTCGGGATCATTTCCGCCGGAGAATTTAGGCATGTTGAACTTGAGCTTGCCGTAGTGCTCCTCATTGTGTTGTTGGCGATGGCGATGACGCTCGTGTCGTGGAGGAGGATCTTCTAGCTCTTGCTCGTCGTGCTCATCTTGATTGACTTGACGTCGAGGGTGTGGAATTCTTGCACGGTTCCTCAACTCTTGGCGCTCATTTCATGCGGCATCGTCTTGTTGCTCGCGTCGGAGGGCCCCTTCTTGTTCTCGCACACGGCGGTTGCGGCGACGTTGCGAGTTGCTTCGCGTAGGGCACATTGAGCTTCAAGTGCTTGCTCCTCACGACGTTGTCATTCTTGTAGTAGAGCATCGTCGTCTTGATTTACTTGACGTTGGCATTGTGGAACTTGATCTTGCTCCATGTTGGCTTGTGCTTGACGGTTTTGTCGTTTGCGCTCTCGAAGACGGTCTTGCAAACCATTGCCATGGAATGGGTTTCTTGTAGCGTGCCGGTCTTCATGTGCTTGGGGGCGATGAGGGCGTGCGCGTGGAAGACTTGCATCCAAAGAAGTGTCCGAAGAGTTGCGGCTTGAGTTGCGCCATCTTGATCTTGAAGTAAACGAATTGGAAGAAGTGAGGTTGACCATCATGGTACGGAACTCTTCCATTTGAGATGATAGCTTGTCATCAAGAGTTTGTCGAAAGTCGGAGGCGAGTTGCTCGATGCATTCGCCCAAAGCTTCACTTTCTTGATGTAAGGCTCGTTGGACGCCAAAGAGGTGTGCCTTGGTGACGTAGTCGTTCGGTGCATCGTCATGCTCGTCAAAGAGAGGATTCGTAGAAGTGCCCGGCCTATCCATGATTCACAAATAAGTGTTAGTGGAAGAAAGGAACGAACGAGACCAATGTACCTTATCCGATGTTGAAGATGGATCAATGATCACTCGATATGGTATTATGGAAATAGTGCAATTGGTACCGGATCATGTCAATTCTCACACCTACACAAGTAAAGCTTTTGGAAGGAGTTTGGTTAGGATGGTGGCACAAAATTTCTGCAATTGTAAGCAAGATATCAATAATGTTGAGAAAGATTCGCAAATTCGCAAGTGAAACAAGTAGACCAATAGCAAAGTTACACGGAAACACACACACGGATAGATAAATGAGGTCGTGCAACCATGGAATGAGCACAAAATGTGGGACCCACAAAAACGCTCGTGTTGCACAACTCGAGAGAGACGCTAGCACGATTGCTTAATAGGCGGATACGACACTTGTGCACAACCTATTGGAGACCAAACGATCAACTTCTATCTCAAGTATGCTTTGTATGTATGACCCCCGGTTAACTTGTCACGATGATCCAAGATGATCAAATATTATATGTAATGTGGTGATGCTATGGCTATTGCTTACAAGCTTGTTGTTGCTCTTTTCTCTTTGCTTAAAAGTTTTTCTTTCTTTTGATATTTTCCTTTGGCCACTTATGCGAAATGCTCTCACGAAGGTAGCAATGATGTATATGCGGGAACAAAATTTTGGCACAAAAGATGATATGATGATATATGCACGCTATGATAGCTATGCGGAGTGGCATCACTAAAGTGCACAAGTAGCGTTGCCCGGCAATACTCAAGTGGCTAGTGTCATAGGAAAGCGATGCAAAAGAGGGCCTTTGGGTTAACAATGCCAAGGCAAGGAAATGAACGAGTTGTCGTCGATGTTACCGTCGAGTCCGTGGCGATGATGAGTTGCAGTGAAGTCGGTGTCGAACTATGCCTAGTTAGCCGAAACACCCTAGGAAACGGAAATCTGCAACTCAAAATCTCAAATGGCAAACGGGACAAAATTGGTGGTGGTTGCGGAAGTGTGTGTTGTGGAGTCACATGAGTATGCGTGTTGCGGAACTGCGGTGGTAGCAATCGGAGGTGGCAATGCGGAAGTGGGGCCGGTGGCTGAAATTTTCGGGCGAAAATTCAGTTTTGTCAGGTACGGCCGGACGTCCGGTAAGTGTCGGATGTCCGGTGGCTGGTGGCTGCCGGTCGTCCGGTAACTGGGCGTTTTCGGCGGCGGGATGAACTCGTGGATAAGGAGTTGAGAAAGAAAAATTGTTCCAAAATTGACCGAATTTCGTGGATGGAAAGAGGGGAAAAGATGGGGGAAAGCTAGATCCACTTGAAACACAACAAATCCATGGATCAAACTCAACAAAACATCATCAAACCAACAAATCACAAATTTTTTGGTATGGCTATTTTTGTGGGGAATTTTCGAAATTGGGCAAAAACAACAAAATTGAGGGTAGAAAATGGAGGGGAAAGACTCCAATGTGTGAATCAACGTGGCTCTGATCCAAGATGATGTAGCGTGGAACCCTAGTTCATCGATCTTTTCACAGTTGGAGGGGAAAGAGGCAAGAACACAAGTACACAAATCACTCAATTGACACAATCCAAATCACACATACACTAGATCCACATACACATACGAGGGTTCACGATACAAAGTCAACACGGAAGGATACACGGTAGCTAGTTCATCCCGATCAGGAGAGGAGTCGAGGTCTTGAATCCAGAGTGGGTCTTCTCACATGGGTCTCATGGAGGTCTTGATCTCGATGGGAGAGGTATGGATGAGCAAAGCTCTATCTCAAAGAGCCAACTACTTTGCTAACCCTAAAACAAAGGTAGGAGACGAGTATATATAGTCTAGGAGGGTGAAGGGGTACATGGGCCTCGCCCCGAGTGGTTGTGCACGACAGGCGTCGGACGTCCGGACGTTACCGGTCGTCCGGTGGCTCGTGAGGGACCGGACGTCCGGTAGAGTCCGGACTTCCATCAATTTTGTTCTGTGGAGTCGCTGACGGATTTCCGGAGACGGTCGGACGTCCGGTGCATCGGTCGTCCGGAGGCAGTCGGTCGTCCGGCCGCTGAAGGGTGTCGGACGTCCGGTACTTGTCGGATGTCCGGCTGCTGTAGCGTTTCCCGGCTGGGCCTTCTGACTGGCTGAGTCTCCAGGCGTCGGACATCCGGTAGAGGCCGGTCGTCCGGTGGCTGTAGCTTCCTGGCAGCTCTTCTCCTTGCCCCTCACGCTTGGTGTCCTTGCCATCTTGTCCATTGGTGGTAGCAGCTTCACGTCCTTCCTCCAAGTACCTAATCACACACAAGGTCTCCGTTTGAGGTAGTAGCCATGTCTCGCATGTAGAATGTGGGAGTTTGGAGAGGAGCGAGTTCACCTCGGTTTCGATGGCTCTTGCACGTGCTCTAGTCATGGGTCCACGTGGTGTCTTAGGAGACGAAGGTACGTCCATGGGGATGACCGTAGGATGCTCCGCATCATCTCCCCTGTCCTCATATAACTTATAAGCAACTTCTTTCTTCTATATCCTCAAACAACAGATAGAAAATAATTTAAATTCACTGAAATTTCCATCACTCTTTTTTTTCCAGGTATGACTCAGGAATTTTTCTTCTTCAGTATGTTAGCAACTACAAAGGTCTCGGAATGGAGGGTTTCTCTAATGTAAGTACCTACCAATTTCTCCAATTAAGGCACTTCTTTTCCTTTTTGCTCAATCTTCAGAACATAACCGAGATTAAACTGCATTTTATTTTAAAAACTGAAGGACGATCTACAAGCTCTATGTGAGAAATTCCTTTTTTGAGATTGTCACTTGCAAGGACAATGAAATTCAATTGCCATTCGTAACTTCTTTCCTGCAGAGACATGTAAGTTCTCTAGTTCTTTTCACCCAAGGACAAGAGAGAAATATTACTTCCTTAGACCTTGTTCTTTTGTATTGAGCAATGCAATTAATTTCATGTAATAACATTTCTTCTTCAACAGGGTTTCCGCATATTCAAGTGAAGCTTTGCAGGCTAATCATTTTTCGTTCCGCATATGAACTCAGCTTTGGTAACTTCATGATCTGCAGTTCTCTGTTATTAAATAATAATGGATATTGTATCTGTTTTCACCTAAAGAATTCCAATGCACAAATGTTTGCACCTGTATTTTCCTTGGAAGGAACATGTATTTCTATATTTCTTTTTTCCTCAACATTTTACCTATCCAAATATTTTTTCCCCATTTCGAACTAACATTTTTTCCCTTTTATTTTGAAGGGTCTCGTCGCTATTATTACTTTCAACTCCAAGGTAAATTCCACTGCAAGAAAAGTTTTCAACTGAAAGAAATACTTCCATGGGAATATGTTTCCTTAATGATACATTTTTATGATTTCCATGCTGCCTCAGTGATACTTTCTTGCTTACTTTCAGTTGTAAAGAAGGTTAAAAACAACATAATCAATTTGTAAAGAAGCTCTAAGCTTTTATGTACTGTTTACGTACATTTTTATGTTTTCTTTCATGCTGCCCCAGTGATACTTTCTTGGTTAATTGCAGTTCTAAAGAAGGTTCAAACAGCAGAATAAGTTTGTAAAAGAAGCTCTAACCTTTCTTGTTGTAACGCCCCCGACTTAATCGTGCACTAATCATACACGCAAATGCACACGATCAAGCCTAAGGACTCACTTGAAGATATCACAACACAACTCTAAACACAAATAAAAGTCATACAAGCTTTATATTACAAGCCAGGGGCCTCGAGGGCTCGAATACATAAGCTTGAATCATACAAGCATTAGCGGAAGCATCAGATATCTGAGTACAGACATAAAAGTTAAACAGATATGCCTTAAGAAGGCGGGGCAAAACAAAGACACTGGATCGAAAGGCGCAGGCCTCCTGCCTGGGTGCCACCTATCTACTCCTGGTCGTCGGCGGGCTCCTCGTAGTAGTACTCTCCACCAGAGGGGTAGTAGTAGAAGCCGTTGGCTGGGGCAGCTGGCTCCGGGGCTCCATCATCTGATCGCATCAATCGGGTATGTGGGAAAAGGGGAAGCAAAGCAACCGTGAGTACTCATCCAAAGTACTCGCAAGACTTACATCAGAGCTATTCTAAATATGCATCGGTATCAAAGAAGGGATGTAACAGTGGACTGGACTGCAGAAATGCCAGAATAGGGGGAAAGGCCTAGCCTATCGAAGACTAGCATCTTCAGCGTCTTGCAGCATAAGAAGAGTGCAGATTAGTACATAAATATAGTAGTAGCAACAAGTAGCAGCAACGCCCAGAGATCCTTCCTCGACACCCTGCGAGAAAGCGATCCTGGAGCTACATATTCAACCCATTTCTAGTTGTAGTAGATCGGGATATTTTCCGAGCGTTCTGTTACCGTGGACACGGCTATTCGAATAGATATACTTCCCTGCAGGGGTGCACCAACTTACCCAACACGCTCGATTAACTCTGGCCGGACACACTTACTCGGTCCATGCCCGACCTCGGCTGATCGACACGTCGCAGCCCTACCTAGGCTCAACAGAGAGGCCAGCACGCCGGTCTACATCCTAAGCACTCAGGGGTCTTGGGCCCATTGCCCTTTGCACTCATGCGCGTTGCGAACGCGACCGGTGAGCAGACCTAGCCCCCTTAATACAAGCGTAGGCTTTCCCAGTCCAACCCGGCGCGCGCCGCTCAACTGCTGACATCTGAAGAACTTCGGCTGATACATACAACGCCGAGTGCCCATACTATTCACACGTGCTGGTTAGTGCGAAAAGGCCAGAGGCCTACTCAGATCACATATCCTAACCCATTAGTGCGTTGGTAGCGCGCGGTGACAAGCAGAGACTCACGATCATGTGACCCCGTCGCCCCGTCTCGTGGACTTACGGCAAGGGCTAGGAATGCCCGGCCGTGCCACGTAATCATCTCTCGGGTACCCTCACGGTCAACACGATTCCACATCACTCGCAGGTACCCCTCGGGGCCTACCCGTCTTTAACCAGTATATGTAGTAAAGTCAAAGTAACCGTGTGTCCAAAACATCAAGAAGGAATCCGAGGAATCACCCTCATTGGATTCCCACTCGATGTACCCGTCAAGGTGAACCCGGAGGAATCACCCTCGATGGTATTCACACTTGCAGGGTTGCACGACTGAGGCTTCATCGGAGGTGGTGAAAGAGGAATCACCCTCGGTAACCCACAACCGACTAGCTGTACTACAGAGGCAACATCAGGAGTGAGATAAGAGGTATCACCCTCGGCACTCGATATTAGCTCTGCAGAGTCGAGCAACTTAGGGGGTGTGCGGTGATGTGCTGGTCTCAGCCCGTCGATCACATCGATCGGGGCACTGCTACTAAAGCGGGGCAACTAGGACAAGGAAGAGGGGCCACAGGTGGTTCAAAACCAACCTACACTACGCATTTAGGATATCAGGTAAAGTATCAAAAGCAGTTTACAAAAACAGGCTATGCATCAGAATAGGTATTCAGAACAATAACTGTAGCAATTCTAATGCAAGCAGGAGGGAGAAAGAATATGTGATATAGGCATGTGTCAAGGGGGGTTGCTTGCCTGGAAGCTCTGCGGCAAAGGAGGGGTCGTCAACGGTGTAGTCGGTCTCCGGAGCTGCGTCGGTCTCGGGGTCTACCGGATAAGAAGAGGGGGGAAGAAACAATAAATAAAGGCAAACAGATGCAACATAATGCATGGCATGGCAAAATGCGGTGCTGGTGATGACCTAATGCAATGCTACACGCTGCAGACGAAGCGGGAAAATATCTCCCGGGTCTTAGGCAGATTTCGGTATACTGAATCAGAGGGAAAGGTTCCATGTTCAGATAGTTAGGAGTGATGGTCAAGCATTTTGACCACATATTCGGATTCGTCTCATTTTTCTGATCAACTTTCATGTTGAAAACTTTTTGATCCGAGCTACGGTTGAATTTCTACGAATTTCCGAAGTTTTTAGCATTTTTCTGAAATTTAAATCAAATTCGAAAATAACGGAAAATAGCTTATTGCGTCAGCACCATGTCAGCATGACGTCAGCAAGTCAAACCCAGCTGTTCCAGGTCAAACCTGACAGCTGGGTCCCACCAGTCAGTGTTAGAGAGCTAAATAGAGATTAACTTAAACTAAACAGAGACTAATTAGGGAGTGGGCCCCACTGTCAGCGACTAAATAATTAACCAAATTAAGTTTATTTAGAAAATAGCTTAATTAGTCTAATTAACAGGGGGGCCACTTGTCAGCGGCAGTAGCTGCCACGTCAGCGGGGTTGACCTGGTCAACTGGGTCCGCGGGACCCAGCTGCCAGTGACCCAGAGGTGTGCCACGTGGCCACCACGTCGGCGCCGGCGCAGGAACAGCTCCGGCGAGCTCCAGACGCGGCGGCGAGCCACGGCCAGCGTCGGAAAATCGCTACGCTGGGCCATTTCGTGTGATTCCACTTGCGTTCGAACGAGCGAGGAACGCCGCATCCAAACGAGCTATCGCGGGGCTACGAGGATGACCCGAGGTGGCCGGACGGCGAGGTACCGCGGCGGCCGGAGCGCGGCAAAACGACGAGCTAGCTAGGGGGAGCGTACGGCTCGGGAAAAAGGACGGAGGGAGGCGGAGAAGGTGGCGCTCACCTAGCAGGCTCACGGTGGCCCGGCGGTAGGTTAGTAGCAGCAGAGGTGAGGTGGATCGCGGCAGCGGCGTCCGGCGATCCGAGGAAGACGAAGGCGGTGAGGGGGCGGTGCGGCGCCGTAGGGCTCGAGGTCCTGGTCGCGGAAGAAGAGGAGGACGCCGGCGGGTCGTCTGGACACGGCGGAGGAGCGAATGGGCGCCGGTGGCCGCGGGTTCTTCGGAAGCGCGGCGGCGGCAGCGCTCGGGCGGAGGGGAGAAGAGGCGAGCGAGCGCGAGGGAGAGGGAGGGAGAGGCGTCCAGGGGGAAGGGCTCGGGGTCGGCCTTATCCCCAGCCCAACTGCCCCGGCGCCGTGGCAAGCGCGGGCGGCGCGGCGAGCTCCTGCCATGGCGGCGCCGACACGCAAGAGGGAGCAGGTAGGTGAACAGGAGATGGGCCGGCCGGGCCGGCGCTAGGTAAGGTCAGGTAAGCCTTCTGCCCATTTTTCATTTTCTGTTTTTCCATTTATTAGTAAACAGAGATAGTAAATGAATATTTGGGGCCACCAAATGAGCTGAGAAAAATATGGAACTTGGCCTATTAAATACTTTGCATTTTTAGGCACTGCCACAAAAAGGTTGGGATTAGTTTGAATTCATTTGGAATTTTCATAAATGAATTTACATTTTAAATTGCTGAAATGGCACTGTTTTAAATGCTAATGCTCATTTTAGCAATGTGGTGATGTTGTTTTCCTGAACAACAAATTGTTTTGAAATATTTGCTAAATAATGAACATTTTTGCAGCAATTTTTGAGCAACTTCAAATTCCACTTATGATTTGAATTGAATTCAGAGAAGGAATTTGAAATGAGATATGAATTCACTGTGATCATGCATTGCAAATCCAGGTGACTTGGCATTATCATTATGGATTACTGTAGTATCATTACAGAGGGGTGTTACACTTGTTTTCTTGTCTAAGCTTTTACATGCTTTAGTTAACACCAGAAAGAGATGAAGCAGCTGAAACAGCAAAGAAACAGTGAAACAGTTCGAAACAGATCAACACCGCGCTAAGAAAGGAAACGCGCGCAGCGTGGCCCACTTAGCCCGCGAACTAGGAGTCCTGTGCGAAAGCGCACCAACTTGATGCAGAACGCGTCACATAGGACCTTTCTAACTGCCGATCCGGCAAGATACTAATCATGGCGGTCGCTCCTAGCGTCTTCTCGCTTTTCTAGCTTATATAAGCATCAGGTAGGAGCTCTCACCCGCCCCCGCTCCATGGGCTGGCCCAACAACAAGGGGTGCCATCGCTCGTGACGCGTAGGTTTTCCCTATTCCCTGGTCACTCGTTCGGCAGTTGACCGGTCGCGGTTGACCAATCCATCATTGGCTGGTTGACCGTCGACCTTTTCAGAAAATGCGAAAAATTCAAAAAATTAAGAATCTCTTCCTACTTGAAAAAACACAAGGTTCTGTTGCCCGCCTTCTTTTTCGTACAACCTTACGTCTCTCCGTTTTGATTTTTTCTCCTTCTCTCTTGGTTTATTCATTGGTTTTCCTTAAAATCCATCTTAACTATCCTGCCTTTTATTGACTTGCCAAATAACTATCAAATAAAATTGTGTTTTCTTTGGCAAGCCAATAAATGCTTATCAAATAAATGTTTAATAAATAAAAACCTAAATTTTTTTAGGCAGGTAAATCACGAGCAGGAGGTAAACATTTATTTACACAATCACAACAATATGGGCAACTAGATCACATGCTAACGAACTAGAATATGTATACTCCGTTGCAACGCATGAGCAATTATATAGTTAAAAAAATGTTCACAACAATTTTAAAAATTTATGAATTTGAAAAAGTTCATGGGTTCAAAAAAGTTCATGGATTTGAAAATTGCTGATGGTCAAAAAATGTTTAACACCCGTTAAAAAAAAAACACGAGGCCCCCACTGCAAGCCACCCCGCCATGCGGCCCACCCGTCATGGACTGCCCACCTGGGTCACCTCTCCAGCCGTCCCTCCCTATTGGGCGGGACCGACACCGCCCAATGATGGTGGCCCCGGGCTGGCGAGCTGTCCACCCGTCATGGACCTTCCAGCCGGGTCGCCCGGGTCCGAGCCATCCGGGCAGATCGGACGGCTCGGAGCGCTCCCGAGAGGCTCCCGCGGCACGCCACCAGCCAACGGACATCCAGGAGCCTCTCTTCGGCCGCGAGGAACCGAGTGAGGCGGGTACTCCACCATCCTTTATAGGAATAATAACACCACCATCAACCTGCACATGGTATCCGTGATAAGTCCCTACATGCTACATTTATGAAACCCTGAGCAGCTGCCTTGTAGCAACATGATGTGCACAAGTTCACCTGAAATAACAAAATAAGCAAGACCTAATTAATTAATTCCAATGGGTCTACCTTGTTGTTGCAGGTTGGTGTTGCGGGATTGGGCAAGAAAGTCAGGGATGTGATTCTTCACCAGCGTGCCGGAGGGTCTCCTCTTCCTCTCCTCCACCTTCTCTTCTTCCCACTCCATCTCCCTTTCTGTCTCTTTTTCTTCCAGATCTGCTGGTCATGGCAGGTAGCATACGCGGTCAGCTGGCAGCTGTAAGAGAGGTGTGACGCAACATCGACGCGAGCTTAGCGAGGGAAATAAATGGAGAGAAGTAGGCATGGGAGCATGGAGGGGCACTCCCGAGGGCGGCGAGAGCCAGCGCAAAAGCCAAAGGATAAGGGCTAAAGTGGAGGGGGCGCTCACCGCTGCCTTGTGGGCGTCGTCGCCGATACCTTCCCCGCTCCCGGAGGCGTCAGCAGTTGCGTTGAGGCCGAGGGCGAGGGAGAAGGGATGGCCGGCGGTTCCTACGCTCCTCCCGTCGATGGAGAAGGGGGTGCACGCGAGGACGATGACGATGCCGCCGGTGAGGTGGCGGGTCTCGACGTAGGAGGCGGAGGTCGGCTGGGCGAAGGAGACGGCGACAACATGGGTTTGGCGGCGGGTGAGTGGAGGAGGGGCAAGCGGGGTGCGTGGGCGCGGCTAGGGTTTAACCCAGCGACGACACAAGGAGCTAGCTAGGGTTCGCGGGAGGAGGAAAGTGAGGAGTTCGGGCAGAAGGCAGCCGCGGTCTCCCCGCTCTATCGGCAGCGCCAACAAAGTGAAGTGACGAAAATGCCCGAGTGGTGGCATGGAATTTACATTTAGATGCAATTGAAATTATATCCAACGGCTCAGGACGATTGCGGTTAAAATCCTACGGCTCACAGCATATCAGATTGAGATCGGACGACCTATATCACATAGAGATTTCGATCGGACGGTCCAGAATGCCTAATCGCCGTGAGGCTCTCATTTCCTCCGGGTCTTTACTCTTGGGATGGTAAATGGTTTTGGAAACGCTTATATTTGTCATCACTGGCAATGTGTAAAAACCTAAAACATAGGGGTAGAATTTTCCGTGCTGTAGCTGACATACTTGTCTTGTCCAAAAAAATCTTAAAAAGCAGAATTTGCCATGCTGTAGCTAACCACTTGTTCAGGATAAAAAATGGATAAAAACACAGAAATTTGAGGCGTTCGCTCTGAGGTGCGGTGCGATCGAACATTTTGAGATTCCCACACGAAATCCGACGGAGTACCTGAGAGGGTTCGCGCGGAGCTGACGTAGCATATAGGAAAGGAAGGGAATGCCTGCGGCGAGTGACGTAACGCAGCCGACTCCTCTTATCCATACTTCTCCCCGCGCCGTGTATAAACTCCATATCCTTTCTCTTCTTCCTCCCGAAGCCGCCCCCCTCCCTCCCATGGTTTGCCCCTCCTCGTACGCAAGGTATCAGATCGCTCAACTCATTGCTTCTCCGTATCTTGTCCGTGTGCTCTGGCGATTCGCGGACGATGTTTCCCACAAGAGTTATTCCTTTTCTTTCTCTCTTTTCCTCGAATTTTCTTTCTGGTATTTTTGGTTCTGCACCGACTATTTTCGCCATTTCTGTACTCACTAGGAGCTCCATTTACCTCGCCAGCATATGCTTGTGAGGGTAGGGCGACCTATTACCCTTGTGGTTGGGATTGGATTGGCTATTGGGCACCTTGGCTGTGCTGTGCTAGTCTTCGGTATTAGGTTTTGGGAACCATTTTGTCAGTGGATTTGAAGTGCATCATTATCCCTGGTGCTTGTATAAAACTAAATTTCATTGATATCCGTGGGAGAAACTGCTACGTTTTTCTTCTACTATATATATATATACTTCAGTTCCGGCTTGCTTCAGAGTGGCTTGGGATACGTATCAAACCTTCTCGCCTTACGGGGTGCCGTTTACTTGCTGTTGTCCAATAAAGTGTCTGTCTGAGCTGCACCGACCGCTATGGCATTTTGTTTATGCTCACCATTTTCAGCAGTACATTTTCAGGTCTTGGTAGAAGGGTAGCTTCAAGTTTCCTTTAGACATACAGGCATGGAGGGGGCTCTGGTTCAGTCAGCAATTGTTCCTACCGTATATAACAGCTGCGCTCAGGTCCGTGGGCGTGCCAGGGCGACATCGTTCCGTAGTATGGAGACACAAACCACTACCCTTGGAGGTTTTCAAGGACTGAGGAGGGCAAACTTTCTTGATACGAAATCTGTGGTCAGTCGTGATTTCGGCTCTATTGTGGCAAGTCAGCTTGCACGTCCAAGAGGGAAGGGGTCTAGAATGGTTGTCCGTGCCATGTTTGAGCGCTTCACAGAGAAAGCAATCAAGGTGATTATGCTCGCTCAAGAGGAAGCGAGACGTCTAGGCCACAATTTCGTTGGGACAGAGCAGATCCTGCTTGGCCTTATTGGTGAGGGTACAGGTATTGCAGCTAAGGTTCTTAAGTCAATGGGCATCAATCTTAAGGATGCTCGTGTAGAAGTTGAGAAGATCATTGGGCGAGGCAGTGGTTTTGTGGCCGTTGAGATTCCTTTCACACCTCGTGCAAAGCGTGTGTTGGAGCTGTCGCTTGAAGAAGCTCGTCAACTTGGTATTGACACTTTAAGACCCATCAACTTTAGCTCATATTATTTCTCATGCTTTATGCAGACAATTTAAGGTCATGCTGCTCCCTCTGTCCTAATTTACATGGCGCCCATGTATTTCAGTGTTAATTTTTGACCATCAGTTTGACCAATGAATGTAGATTATGTGCCACAAAAATTATACAGTTTTACTCGAAAAAGTTGCTAATGGTATAATTTAAGGTCATGATGGAAGGGGGTACATGTATTTAATGGGCTTTTGGGCCTACGGAAGTAATGGCCTGAATGCATATGCCCATATATTGACAATTTGTCCCTTATGTATCTGTTCTCAGTGCAGATTTGATAGTTAACCTACCCATGGTACTTCAATGTTCAGGTCATAATTACATAGGATCTGAACACTTGCTCCTGGGCTTGCTTCGTGAAGGTGAAGGTGTGGCTGCCCGAGTGCTAGAAAGTCTCAGCGCTGATCCAAACAACATCCGCACACAGGCAATCCTCTTTCTTTGCCTTTCAGTTCACATGTTTCTGTACACAGACAATATTCTTACTTTTGCCTTCCAGTTTACATTTTTCAAGTTGCACTATATAAGACATAATAAATGACTTGCTATGCAGGTCATAAGAATGGTTGGTGAAAGCACAGAAGCTGTTGGTGCTGGTGTTGGTGGTGGAAGCAGTGGTCAAAAAATGCCCACACTTGAAGAATATGGTACTAATTTGACGAAGCTAGCTGAAGAGGTAATTTCATTTCTCATTGCTGCGCTTCTTTGCTGCATTACATTGGATGTGAATCTGTTACGTTTTGCAGGGTAAACTAGATCCAGTTGTTGGCAGGCAGGACCAAATTGAGCGTGTCACCCAAATATTAGGCAGGCGAACAAAGAACAACCCTTGCCTAATTGGAGAGCCCGGTGTTGGCAAGACTGCTATTGCAGAGGGACTTGCACAGCGTATTACCAACGGGGATGTTCCAGAAACAATTGAAGGAAAAAAGGTTAGTGTAAAACTCTTAGTTGCGTATTTTTCTTCTGCTGTCTACATAAGCTGGCCCGTTGTTGGATTTAAGCTCCTTACCTGACAGGTATTCTCGAGGCCAACATTGCTAGTGGATGATGCATTAAAAACATATATTTCCATGTAGTATATCTTTAGTGCTCTTCCAAGAAATTAATTATTTTGTGTTGTTTTGACTACCTAGGTTATTACACTTGACATGGGGCTGCTTGTTGCTGGCACCAAGTATCGTGGAGAGTTTGAAGAAAGGCTGAAGAAGCTTATGGAGGAAATTAAGCAAAGTGATGATATCATTCTCTTCATTGATGAAGTGCACACTTTGATTGGAGCTGGTGCAGCTGAGGGTGCAATCGATGCAGCCAACATCTTGAAACCTGCTCTTGCAAGAGGTGAATTGCAGGTAATGACAAGAAAAAGTTGTAAGCCGTTTCTGTTTATCTTGCTCCCTTCTTTTGGTTCTGTGCATGTGCATTAGATGTCGTCAAAACCCGTGTCCAGTAGGTGACTTGATATATTTATGCAAATTGTATTTAAGTTGACAGTCAACCACGATAGATATAATCGCTTCATGTTGAGTCGCGAGAAGTACCTCTCTCGTGTGTGTAGCGGCGCACCAGACCAGACAGCGTCTGGCTCTTCCTTATCTAGGTCACATGGGCTTGGGCCGTATGGACCAGAGTGGAGCTGGGCCAGGCCAAGGCTCATACCGGCTCAACACCCCCCCCTAAAGATGGGTGGTAGATATCTATCATCCCCATCTTGTCACATGCCAAGTTACAGTCCTTTGTTCCCGGTCCCTTTGTGAAGCAATCTGCAAACTGCTGCCCAGAGCTGACATGAGTAAGGCTGATGATCCCAACATCAAGTTTCTCCTTAATGAAGAAGTGATCAATTTTCACATGTTTTGTCCTATCATGTTGAACTGGGTTATTAGCAATGTTTATAGCTGACTGATTGTCACACCACACCCTCAATGGTCCCGTCCTCAGAAGTTTCAACTTGCCCAGTAGGTGCTTCACCCAGAGCATCTCACTCAACCCTTGAGATAAGGCTCTATACTCAGCTTCTGCTGTTGATCTAGACACAACTGTCTGTTTCTTGCTCCATGACACCAAATTTCCTCCCACAAACACACAGTAGCCAGAAGTTGATCTTCTATCATCTTGACAACTAAAGCCCAATCAGAGTCACTATAGCCGTCCACCTCAAGATGTTCACTCTTCGCAAACCACAACCCCTTACCTGGAGTGCCCTTCAAGTATCTCAGCCCCTGGGTTCTCTCCACTCCGTGCGCTCAGTGACTACAAACATCGAAGTAGGCACAACCTTCACGTCTGCTTGCTCAAGAGAAAGCCGCACCTCCTCTTGAGTCATCGCTGCAATAGCCTCATCAATAGTAGGCATAGGAGAGTTTGGTGTAGTAGGTATGCCTTCCTGCCAAACAACCTTTGTGGCCATCCAAAAGTTTCAGCACATGCCTGCGTGCCATCCACTTGTGCCCTGACTCGATTGAAGCCGCATCATAGAGTTCCAGAGGATCACATCCTGGTCTGCCCACAAAGCCTGCAACTCTGCCACATATGACATCACTAACATGTCACCTTGGCGCGGCCGACTAACCTTCACCTCAGCCTGAGCAATGAGCATGACAATTGCCCTTGCCGGAGTACTAGGTGGACAGAGTCTTCGATATCTCAACAGATGTGGATAGTCCCTCCACAGAGCATCCAATGGAGGGCACCACTGAGTTCAACAACCACCCAATAAGCAAAGAGTTGATGGTCTTCCACTTCTTTCCCTCCGCATTAGTCTTGTCTCCTGGTTCTTCAACAGTGCCCAACAAGTATTCATCAAGGTCCTTCTGCTCCACAGCCAGCATTGCCTCCCGAGACCAGTTGGTAGCACCCTCTAGCTTGATGTCAGTGGGCTACAGCTCGATCTTCTGAGCCACTTCCTGTCAAGTAACGATGGCCCTAGAGTTCGAGCCTGCGAGGAACCGAGAGATCTGCTCGAGAATCTCAGTAAGGCCTTTTGGTTCACCCATCGTCACTTGGGAGGATCAACAACATCAACACTGATGTAGGGGAAAGCCCTAGATGGCCCAATCTTACGCAATTTGGAGGTGGAAGAGAAGAACTTAAGGAACACAAGGATTCAAATCACACATCGACTCTCAAAGCAAACCACACAAGCTTCAAGATCCAATCACAACCAAAGGAAGGTAACAAGGGTAGGTTCTTCCCTATCCACTAGGAAGACGGGGGCTTGAATCCAAGATGGATCTTCCCCACAAGGGAGGTCTTGATAATCCCTTGGGATTCTTCTCCAATTGGAGAGGTAGATGAGCAAGGCCCTCTTTAGTTTTGTCTAATATACTTTGCTAACTCTAATTCAAAGTCTAGGCACGGAATATATAGTCTAGGGAGGTAGAGAGGGGTACATAGGCCGTGGCCCAACTCACTGCGCGCAGGCAGGCCAGTAGTACCGGTTTGGTGGCCGGTAGTTCCGGGGTCATGGTCGGTAGTTCCGTGTGACCTGAAGTTTGCACGGGCCGGAGCAGTCGGGGCCGGAAGTACCGGCGCCTGGGCACTGGTGTCGTCCAGGTCTGTAGTTCCGGAGTCGGAGCCGGTAGTTCCGGGTTGGTGCCAGTGAAGTGCTGGCCCAAAACAGTAGCTTGGCACCGCGGGGGTCGTCGAGGCCAGTAGTAGGCCCGGAACTACCATGGGACTGGTAGTACCGGGGTGGTGCCCGGTAATACTAGGGTCTTAAGGATCCTTCTCCTTCTCTTCTTCTCGGTGCTCCTCTTCCGCCATGGCTTGGCCTTGTTCCCTAGCTTCTCCATGGTTGCTTCCTTGGTACCTGAGTATGCATAGGGTCTCTGCTTGAGGTAGTAGCCATGTCTCATACGAAATGAAGGGTAGTTTCAAGAGGAGTGAGTTAACCTTGTTTTCAATGGCATGTGCGCTTGCTCTAGTCATCGGTGCACTTCGCGCTTGGGGTGTTGGTGTAGAGTCCATGGTGATGTCCATGGGGTGCTCCGCACCAAACACTCAGTAGCAGCAGCAGAGCAGCCCAGTCACAGCCTTCTCTGCAAACAGCAGCAGGAACAAACAGCCTCCACGGCCTCCTCCTCTGCAAACAGCCTCCAACAGCACGAAGCAGCACAGCACTCCAGCTGCATGGTCCCCTCTCCCCTCCCCCCTGGCTAGCAGCTGCACACGGCAGCAACAGCAGCAGCTCCAGCAGCATGACTCCAGCTGCACCTCTTCCTCCGCCAGGCAGCTGCCTCCTCACAATTCCCAGCCACTCCCGCGTGCTCACCCATGCAGCTCAGCGTGCCACCTCCTTGCCTCCCTCGCTCGCACACAGCCGCGGGCGCACTCCAGCTGCGAGAGGCGAGCCGCCGCACAGCCGTGAGAGGGAGAAAGGAGGGAATAATGGGGAGAAGGAATCCTCGCCGAGATGAGCCCCGCCGTCGTCGCACTCCCACCGGGCCCCGCCGCCTAGGTCTGATACCATGTTGAGTCGCGAGAAGTACCTCTCTCGTGTCTGTAGCCGTGCACCATACCAGACAGCATCTGGCTCCTCCTTATCTAGGTCAGCCTTCCCCCTACATGGGCTTGGGCCTTCTGGACCAGAGTGGATTGGGCCAGGCCAAGGCCCATACCAGTTCAACACTTCACATATCTATGTTTTCCATATGGTTGATGACTTGATGTTTTCTTTCGTCAGTGTATTGGTGCCACAACGCTGGACGAGTACAGAAAGCATATTGAGAAAGATCCGGCACTGGAGAGAAGATTTCAGCCAGTCAAGGTTCCAGAACCGACTGTTGATGAAACCATACAGATTTTGAGAGGTCTTCGTGAGAGATATGAGCTTCACCATAAGCTGCAATATACAGATGATGCTCTTGTTGCTGCTGCGAAATTGTCATACCAGTATATCAGGTTTGCACTAGTATAAGATCTGGTTTGTCCTATGAGTTCTTAAAATATTTGCAGAGTTAAAGTTTGTCCAATCTTGCGGTAGCTTGATTTGAAGTTGCACATGTTCTGTTTAACGTCAATGGTTCCTGAACATTTAGGAAAGTTTAATTCTACACCAATTTTTTGGCCAATTACCAGATGTTTTAGTATTTTTTTCAATGCTGATTTCTACAATTCTTAAAGCCAGGCTTGTTTTATTAGTTTATCCATAACTTAAGATACTGAAAATTAAGAAGTTCAGAGAATGGAAGTCAGTAGAACAATGTTGTGTATCATAATTGCGGAGAAAGGTGTATTGCAGTCAGCACCTAACCAAACATCAACCAACTCATTTAATTTGTTAATTATTGTGCTATTTCTTAGTTGTTCTGAAATCCATGAGCAGCTGCTAGATAGAATTGAAAATATTAATCTTAATAATAAGCGACAAACTAACTTAGGCGCTGCAGATGTTCATTTCTATGTGCTGGCTTCTCCATGTCACTAATACCGTCTAGTTAATCCCCGATGCAGAAAAGAAATAATGTTCGTACGAGGTGGATATTGAGGCTGATATTAGGTTCAGCCTAGTGATTACGATGAGATTTGTAGTTTCGTTGTTACAAACTTAGATATATGTTGTCTTTGGGTAGAACAAGAGCTCTACACAGTAGCTACAAACATTCTAAATTTTTATTTTTGCGGGAAAACATTCTAATTTTTTATAAGTGTGTAAAGTTTTATTATTGTCATACAGTGATCGTTTCCTGCCTGACAAAGCTATCGACCTGATTGATGAAGCTGGATCACGTGTCAGACTGAGGCATGCTCAGGTATCAGAGTACACAGCTTATTGTTACCCAGTTTACATACAGTGATGCTTTTCTATCTAAGTACGAAAATGTGTCGCAGCTCCCTGATGAAGCCAAAGAATTGGACAAAGAACTCCGCCAGGTTACCAAGGATAAGAACGAGGCAGTACGTGGCCAAGATTTTGAGAAGGTACCTTTCTTGCAAATGTGCTCTGAGTTAATGTGCTGTCTTTTAAAAAATGCATGTATTAGTAGCAACTCGTGTTACTTTTTTCTAGAAAAAAAAATTGAAGCTTTTATTGCCCCCGGCCTCTGCATCTTTAGATGCATATAGCCAACCTTATTAATACAATGCTTATCAGAAAGAAACAAAACTTGATCTCGCCAAAAGGAGGGCAAAATCAAAAACATGGACCAAGACACCTCATGCCAATCAAAACTATCCTAAACATGAAGAGGCCTATCAGTGGCATGGCATCCAAACCGGGGCATAAATTCCCTGGTATCCACTCAAGCTTCTTTGTGCCAAGCTCCATCGGCGCCTTGTGTTGTGCCTTCTGTAATAACGCCGATAACCGCAGCCAACTGGTACATGAGAGTAGCACCTGCATGCAGGAATGTACTTTTTTCTTGTAAAAAACGACATCATTTCTGCATAGCCAGATGGGCCAAAACACTGCTGCTGCCCCAACTAGAATAAGAGATCTTAAAGATTTATCAGCGCCCCAAAATATGCGAAATACTATGGGGTGGGGTGATATTAAAGGCTAAAAACAAAGCATGCCATGCAATACGTGCCAAACAACAATAGAAAAAGAGATGTTGAATCGTTTCTTGTTCATAACAGAAGCTACAACGAGTATCCCCTTGCCACATCTGTTTGACTATATTATCCTTAGTATAACTTCTTGGCAGAGAAACCAAAGTAATACTTTTATCTTCAACGTTAATTTAAGACGCCATAATCTTCTAGACCTAAACCTGACCCGTATATCCATTAATGCCGAATACATCGAGTGCATGGAAAAAAGGCCAGGAGTATACCAGGAGGGCCTTGGCACCAAAATTGCCGTCCTTCCCAGCATTATCAATGTTGTGCTGATCATTGTCCTTGCTAGGATCCAAAGGTAAGCCATCAGGCTCACCATCATCTGCCTCCATTTCAACTGGACGATCCTCAATATCAAAATTTAAATAATACATGCACCCATCCGACTTAAGCTCAGTATTAGGTGGGATCTTTGATGGGTTTATGCATGAAGCATGCATACGTCGTAATCTTGTGCTTACGTGTGTAGACCATATCCACACACATTGTCTCACCAATTGACAACTTGTGTTACTATACCTCTATTTCAAGCAGTTGATGCTTTTAGAATGAGACCACCAGGGGGAGGAGCCCCTATGACTTCTAAGAGCATCTCTAACCACACTTTTGCCTAATTTGACCCCCTATATGTTCGTGGACGCGTCCGCGGACAGGAGCCGACAGACCCCCTTTTGTCTGCCCGGGCAACCACACCCTCACATCCAAAACCTCAAATCCATACAAAGGCATGCATGTAGATCAT
Organism: Elymus sibiricus; assembly: GCA_039707655.1. Lineage (NCBI taxonomy): Eukaryota > Viridiplantae > Streptophyta > Magnoliopsida > Poales > Poaceae > Elymus > Elymus sibiricus. The sequence goes on from CM077674.1 coordinate 188,349,374, forward strand.
TTGATCAATATAACACACAACCAATTCAACAATTCAACCCAAGCCAAAATAATCCACGACAAATAAAATCCAACAATTCATACATAGGCGATACACGAATGAATCAATCACCTTTATTGCACTCGTTGATCTCCTTCTTTTGGTTGGTGAACCACTCCTTGGCATGGTCATCCATGAGGCTAGTGTCGGCTAACATGATCCTCGACTCCTTGATCCTCGCGAGCCTTACCTTCTCTCTCAAGCTCAATGGTCTCATATATGCCTTGGCCTTCTCAAGCTTCATTTCCTCCAATTTCTTCGTCTTCTCCATCTCCATCCTTTGTCTCGATGATCATCCTATCCCGCACCCTCTCCCGGTCAAACACTATCCTCTCCCTTTACACATCCAAGAACCTTGTACCTCTCTTCCTTCTCCTCCCTTTTCGGCTGATGGAGCCCGCAAAATTAGCATGAGCGCGAGGAGGCATGGGCAATGGTGCTCCCGACAAGGTCCACGCCATCCTTGATGGTGACCCCCAGAAGCAGGGCATTGCGGCTCAGCTTCACCAGGATCGCTGTCGCTGATGGCAATAGAAGGAGGGGCATAATGGGATAGGGAGTGATGGAGGCGAGCAGATGACCTGGACGCGGGGAGGAAGCGGCGGTGTAGTAGTGGGGCGGTGGCGGTGAAGACTGGGGGAAACGGGCGAGAGGAGGAAGAGGAAAGGGGAGACGTGCATGCACTTTCTCTCTCTCAGTTGGACCGGTTGCAGGAACAACATGCCAGGCACAAATTACTGACGAATAGGCCCAACTGTCCAGCCAACTTGAATCACCCCTGTCAAAGGGGCCCATGCAATGCCCACAACCTTGATTCACCAGGGAGCCCCGTTACTAGGGAGCTTAGTATCTCTAGTGATTCAAGAAATGAAGCAAGCAAGAAAAATGGGCAAACACAACTTACATGGCCTTGGACTCCAATGCCACTTTGGTTCCTATTCACCACTTGAGCAACGGCACCGCAAAACTTGCTCACAGACTCTTGGATGGCGGCCCATCTATGTTGGAGAGAGCTCTCATTGTGGTCGGTATGGATTGGATGCGGTTCCATGTAGTGCTTGTGTTCATGGTACCGTGCGTGAATTTTTTTCCCCAATACTTCGAGCCATTTTGCTCGGTTCCACATATAGGATCCATGCTTGTGGCCAACCAAGCTTTACACAACAAGATATCTTCATGGGTTGAGTATGCACTTCCTCTTGCCTTGGTCTTCTTTTTTTGTGTGTCCGATGATTGCCCAATATCAAACAAAAGGCGAATTTTGATCGCCCATCTCAAAATTTGGACGCTCTTGACCGTCATTTATCATATCCATCACGGACTCCTAAACCTGCCCCACAAGAAACTACCATCCTAAAATTGGTCCAATAATGCAGCTGTGGGTTTGGTTGCGACATATCGTCGAACAGTCCATGGGCATGTGCCGTGCCAACTCGTAAGTCGGGTCCTGGAAGGCGTCCGGGTCTTGCTGCGTGAAGTCATCCGGGATGCCCGCCCATTGCGAAGCCAGAATCCCGTACGACGCGGGAGTGACCGAGGGCATGGCGTGGCGGACGGACGTGACGCGACGAACTCTAAGTCAGAGGACGTCCTCCGCTGCAGCCTGCTTCTCGGCTTTCTCGCAGGCGTACTGCCGGATAGGCTGGTCCTTGCGGGTGATGGTCTTTGCTTTATTCCCAACGGTCGGGACCTCCACAGACTCGGTCAAGCCATTGTCCATGTCAGCGGACGGACGGCAGAGCGGGTTGGACGACTAGGACGGAGGAGGTCGGTGGCGCGGACGTGGAACAAGATCGGAGGAGGGCGACGGTGCGGATGCAGGAAAGGGAGGGCTGACGCAGGGGAGAGGGTGGTCGATTTGATCAATTTGGGTGATTTGGGGTGGGTCCGCCCTGTCAGGTCTGACGTGGCGGATGCGTCTGGGCGGTTTGAGGTGTGCCGAACAGCCCAGACATATGGCTGGGTATGGGGGGTCCGGTAGGGTGGCGTTTTTCTATCCGGGCAGTGTTCTGGCTGTCCCTCGGGACAAATGGGGCGGAATAGGGGGTCCAGTTGGAGATGCGCTAATTAAGGGAAGGTTTGAGACACATGTTCCCATGAAATTAACCAATGTGGTTAAATCTCATCCACAGGGTTCGAAACTTGTGCCGGTGGGGAGACGCCAATGTGCTCCAGTCACTGGGCCAAGAGCCCATCCACGAGGCTTTTGAAAGTGTGCAGTCAAAATTTTCTCTATCAGTCTATTCTTAAACAACTAATAAAATCTATTGAGGTTGCTTAGGTGCAATTTGTATCGTTAGATTTCCTGCAAAATAGTTTGACAATATAATTTCTTAATGTTTTATTGACATATTCATACACAAAAAGAGTCAAAGTTGCATGTTGGTGGTCGTGCAAAGTGAAGATCATTTATTTTGGAATGAGAGTACTAATATTGTGCATGGCGAGACCCCTCCCAGATTGGTCATATTTTTTTTTCTCTGCTATCGCAGCACTGAAGTGTACCACTCACCGGTATTGCCTTTTGATCTTTCCCTACCAACTTATTGTTTGACAGGCTGGGGAACTAAGAGACAGAGAAATGGAACTGAAGGCACAGATTACGGCCATCATTGACAAGAGCAAGGAAATGGTTAAGGCAGAGAGCGAGTCTGGTGAAGTTGGTCCTTTGGTCACGGAGGCAGATATCCAGCACATTGTCTCCTCTTGGACAGGAATTCCTGTTGAGAAGGTTTCCGCTGATGAATCTGACCGTCTCCTGAAGATGGAGGAAACACTGCACCAACGTATCATTGGCCAGGATGAGGCTGTCAAAGCTATTAGCCGTGCAATCCGTCGAGCCCGTGTTGGCCTCAAGAACCCAAACAGACCTATTGCTAGTTTTATATTCTCTGGACCAACCGGTGTTGGTAAATCAGAACTTGCTAAAGCTTTGGCATCGTACTACTTTGGCTCTGAGGAAGCCATGATCAGGCTTGATATGAGTGAGTTCATGGAGAGACATACTGTTTCGAAACTAATTGGGTCGCCACCCGGATATGTTGGCTATACTGAGGGTGGTCAATTAACTGAAGCAGTTCGTCGCCGCCCTTACACAGTAGTTCTCTTTGATGAGATCGAAAAGGCACATCCAGACGTCTTCAACATGATGCTTCAAATACTGGAAGATGGAAGATTGACTGACAGCAAGGGGCGGACAGTTGATTTCAAGAATACACTGTTGATCATGACATCTAATGTTGGAAGCAGTGTCATTGAGAAGGGAGGCCGCAAGATCGGATTTGACCTTGACTATGATGAGAAGGACACCAGCTACAACAGGATTAAGAGCCTGGTGACTGAGGAGCTGAAGCAGTACTTCCGGCCTGAGTTCTTGAACAGATTGGATGAGATGATTGTTTTCCGCCAGCTGACAAAGCTGGAGGTGAAGGAAATTGCAGACATTATGCTGAAAGAAGTGTTTGACAGGCTGAAGGTAAAGGAAATCGACCTTCAAGTGACCGAAAGATTCAGAGATAGGGTGGTGGATGACGGTTACAACCCAAGCTATGGTGCCAGGCCACTGCGGCGCGCTATCATGAGGCTGTTGGAAGACAGCCTGGCAGAAAAAATGCTGGCTGGCGAGGTCAAAGAAGGTGATTCCGCTATCGTAGATGTTGATTCAGAAGGCAAAGTTATAGTTCTCAATGGTGGCAGCGGTGTCCCGGAGCCACTGACGCCTATTTTGAGCACCTAATCATGCGGAGCACATGATTCCGGAATCCAGTGTTTCACCACAACCTGTGGCGTGGAGCTGACACCAATTCTCTTTCATTAGGTGGTGTTGTGTCGTTAGATATTGCTGCAAGCTAGGCACTAGAAGATTCCGTATAGCTCACCGGCACGCCTAGATTTTCTGTTTTTTCTTTCGAAAGGAATCTGAAGGCTTTATTTTTGTGGCAACTGCTGAGCTGTTTTCAGGTTTGAGTTTCTTCCAGCAAAGATGTAGGTATAACTGTAATGCTGTAAAGGACTTGACTTCTACATGAGCCCTCTCATGGGCGAATGGCTAGAAAATGTTAAATAACGATGTCTGTTAACACCTGCAGTGTAGCAGCCTGCACCATATATGATGGCTGGCCTGCGTTACGCTTCGGCGGGCAAGCCCACCTTTTGCAGCACGACGCTTGTTGTAGAAACTTCGACAGCCTGCCCCCTTGTAGCACCTTGCATGTTGTGAACCTCTGCTACACAGCGCATGTTGTGAAGCCCTCTTGCAGCATGAGGCCAGTCGCAGAACTCCGGCGACCGCCCCTTAAGATCAAAGTACTTGCAACAATAACAGGAACATCTTCACAAATGTCAAAAAGACATCAGTGGATTAGTCAATCATTTGTAAAGATATATTAGTTGGTAGAAGCTTTTCAAGATAAGTTTTTTTTATATAGAGAGAGATGACACTTACACAAGCACCTAAATCACACAAAACATACAACAACAACAATAACAACAAAGCCTTTAGTCCCAAACAAGTTGGGGTAGGCTAGAGGTGAAACCCATAGGATCTCGCGACCAACTCATAGTTCTGGCACATGGATAGCAAGCTTCCACGCACTCCTGTCCATGCTAGTTCTTTGATGATACTCCAATCCTTCAGATCTCTCTTTACGGACTCCTCCCATGTCAAATTCGGTCTACCCCGCCCTCTCTTGACATTATCCGCACGCTTTAGCCGTCCACTATGCACTGGAGCTTTTGGAGGACACAAAACATACTTGACATAATTCTTTTTAATGGTGCAAGGTACAGTGGGAACTCCAGGATCTCCCAACTTCTTAAAAATTTTACCCTCAAAAGAATACCCTAAATTTTTTAATGGTGCATAGTAGATATCAACAAGTATCTTTTTTTTGTTGGTGACAATATCTTTCATATACTTGGAATAAGGTGGAACCTTAAGGATTTGCAAGTAAAGATCTCTAAGCAATTTAAGAACTTTGCAAATCTTTCATCGTCTTTACTTTTCTGAGCTTCACTCGGGAAGGGCATAGGTTTTGGAACTCATGGTTCTCTCTCTTTACCATGTATAGTAGCTTGTTTAATTTTTGTAGCTGGTGGTATTTCATCCTTTTCCTTTTTAACTTCACTATCAAGACTTCAGGAGTTTCTTTTTCTACTTCTTCTTGTGTGTCATTCTCATTATCTTGATTAGGTTCTAGTCCCTCATTACCACTTTCAGTTTTAGCATCAGAAATAGAAATATCATGTCAAGGTTCTTGTGAATTATTATTACCATCATGATTTTTCATTAGCAACTTCGGAAAATTCAACATCTCTAGATTTCTCCTTTCTCCTTTTCCTTTTAGAAAAAATAGGTGCTGTCCCTTTTTAATTTTAATATTCTTGGATAATTCTATTGGGGTGACCTTCATGATATAAAGGTCTTGGGTGGAAGCTCCACCTCCTACTTGATAGAGGCGAATGTGTCCCGTCTTTCGATGAGGGGTAACTATCGTTTTCAGTGAAGTAAGGAGGTCGCAGAGATCTCCCATACTTTTTCATTTCCCTTTTGTAGTTTGCTAAATAAACATGACACGCAACTATTCAGCACAATCACTATACTAAACCCCTTGGGATAGAAAAATCGCGGAAGAACAAATGTATCTCTTTGTTGATGGTCTCGGGGGCTGCATCGCTATCAGTGGATGTCGGTATATTGAACATGGGTGTTCATACCCCTGACTATGCACAGACAGTAGTAGCCTCCTCGCCGGGAAGGGCTTGGTGGAGGATGAACTTATTCCAAGTATTCAAAACTTGGTAAACAAAACTGTGGAGAAGACCTCTAGGCAGGTGATCGAGAAGTACTAAAGATGTACTGAAGATCAAGACTCAAGTTGCCGGCAAGCTCCAAGTCGGCAAGATCAAGGCCGGCAAGCGTAGATCCGGCAAGTTCCCTCCACCGCTCCACCTTGGCGACATGTCAGGACCTCGTCGACAGATGGCGGGCGCGCAGGTGGTTAGGTGAAGCTTGTCGGGGCACGTGGCAGTTCGCCACCTGAGGATCAACTTTATTGACACCCGTCCAAGTGGCGTGTCATGATAATAAGAGGTAGCTGGGCTGACGGTACAAGTGGAGCAGCGCTCCCTTGCCGGCATTTGCCCCAGCATGACACCTAACGGCATATTTAATGCTTTTGTCCTATACCATCAGGGTTAGGTATGATAGCACTGTAGCCACTATTCACCCTTTGTAATTACCATTTTGCCATTGTGGTGACCCCTCCTGTCTATAAAAGGAGGCCCATGGCTACCTTTACAAGGGTCGGACCCCTGCTAGTTTACAGTAGTTAGCTGCACCTCCCAAGCTCCTTGCCGGCAAGGTTGCGCTCTTGTACTCACAGGGTTCCAAAAACATACATCAATCCACCAAAGCAGGAGTAGGGTTTTACGCTTCACAGCGGCCCGAACCTGGGTAAACGCTCACGTGTTCTGCGGTTGTTGCTGCTCTTCGTGTGCTGCGGGCCCTCAGCCGAACGTAGAAGGGGCGATGGCCCCATAGATTGTCGTACGCCGACATCTTTGGCACGCCAGGCAGGGGCTCTGCGCACGTGAACCTGCATCAGCCGCGTCACCAGCTTCATCATCATCTTCTTCATCACCACTGATCATGGCGCCTAAGAAGACCAAGGGCGCTGCTGCTCCGTCTACCTCCAAAGCGCCGTCACACGCGCGCATCTGAGATGGAGGCGGAGGCGGCCAGGCTTCGCACTCTCGCACCGGAGACGGAGGCGGGGGTGGAGGTGGCCAGCTTCCTCGTCGTTCTGGTGATCCCAGTCACCACACTGACGGCGAGAAGAGCGCGACTAGTCTCAACGGGAAGGCGAAGGCGACGTCTCAAGGCGCCACGGCGAAGGATGCACCGAGGCGTTCACAAGATGGATGAGACCCGCCACGTCCCGAACACGCGCCGAGGACGTCGCATGACGAGCGCGACCCACCGCGTCATGAGTCTACACCGCGTCAGTCATAGCAAGTCCAAGATCCACTGCGTCGTGTTGGTGATAGCTCAGGCCGTCGCCATGAGCACGGTTCTGAGCATCCTTTACGTGTCGGTCAGCAGGTTCCATCACCGGAGCGGGACAGAGTTCCTCTTGGCTCAACTGGTGGCCATGCAGTTCCTATTCAGGAACGGGGCAGAGCTCCTCCTGGTCCAACCAGGAGTCGTGAGCCGTCCCATGCGTCCGCGCCATACATTGCGCGCACGTCAGCAGAGGCAATGGCGCAAGCCCAGCTACTGCTCAACTTCCCTCCAGCAGCTCACCAGATGGATGAGTGGTGTGCCACCATCCAGAGCCTTCTCGTGCTTGCCGGCAATGGCAGTTCTCAGCAAGAGGGGCCTTCGCGGCGACCACAGACGGAGACGGCGCGGGGAGCCGGAGAGCGAGCCAGAGGACCAGCGCCAATGGCGGCACAGACGGTGCAGTCCCCACATCACACCGCGTCAAGAACAGCGCACCGAGGATCGAGATGAGGTATCCATTGCCTCGTCTGATCCATGGAGTCAGCAAGACCAGCGCCAAGTCTTGCGAGACCGACAAGGAGAAGATGCTCGTGTAAGGATAGAGCGGTGCCGAGAGGCTCGCTGCCAATCTGACGCGCGCGCAGGACCGGAAGCAACTTTGCCGGCATTTGGGTATGTTACAACCCTGCCTTATGACACGGGTTGTCCAACATTTACCCATGAACTCTGGCAAGTTCGCTGGCCGTCCTCTCGCAGTTTCAAGCCAGATATACCCGACAAGTATGACGACAAGGTCAACCCGTCGGAGTTTCTTAGCGTCTACACCGTGGCCATTCAGGCTGCCGGTGGTCGAGACGAGAAAGTACTCGCCAACTGGTTTCCGTTAGCACTTAAGCCTAACATGAGATCTTGGCTGATGAACTTACCGGAGGGCTCAATCTCATCATGGGCGGATTTGTGCCATCAGTTTGTTGGTGCATTCCAGGGTGGCCACAAGCCTCCTGGAATGCCCAGCGATCTGCATGTGCTTCCACAAAAGCCCAATGAGCCCCTTCGCAAGTACATCTAGAGATTCAGTAGGGTGCACCACAACATCCCTGACATGCATCCCTTTGCGGTGGTTACTGCCTTTCACAACAACGTGCGCAACCGCAGGATGCGTGAAAAGATGAACATCAAGCAGGTGAAAGACGTCGCCGAGCTGTACGCTTTTGCCGACAAGTATGCACGTGCTGAGGAAGGAAGGCGATTTCCCGGAGAGGACGCAGCTGTTGCTGCCCCGGACTATGACGATGATGAGGTGTCCACTCCGAAGAAGAAGGGCCGGAAGCGTAACCGCAAGCGCAAGGGCAAAGCTGTGATGGCAGTCAAAGGCTCTGCGGCAAGAAGCCCAAGACCGAGGATGCCGACAAGGAAGTTGCCGCCTGCACCTGTGGTCATGTGGCTGCCGGAGAGAAGCCTGACGGCCCGTACTGCAAGATTCACCGCACTGCTGGCCATGATCTCCAGGAGTGCCGCCAAGTAGAGCGTCTAGCTGAGAAGCGGAAGCAAGAATACGAGAAGCGTGACAAGGAGAAAGGCCAGGACGGTGCTAGTGGAACTAGCAAGAAAAAAACCGTGGCGCCCGTGGGGGCCGCCGCGGCAAGGCCGAGAAGCAACAAGAGAGGCTCACTCGTGGCCGAGACAAGAAAGAAGGTGAAGAAGGGCAAGATGATGACGACGAAGAGTCTGACAGAGGGTTCCAGAACGTAGTGGGTTCATGAGATCAATGCAGCCGAGCCGCCAGTTGTGACACCGAAACCTTTGAAGTGGTCTAACACTCCTATCATCTTTGATACCGAAGACCACCCAGATTGTACGGCTGGTGTTGGTTGCTTGCCTTTGTTGGTTTCACCAACAATTCGCAACATTAAGGTGTCTAAGATGTTAGTTGACGACGGTGCTGGTCTGAACTTGATCTCTCCTGCAGTGATCAAGAAAATGCGGATTCTCGATGAGGACCTCCGAGAAACGGGAACGTTTCAAGGAGTGAACCCAGGAAGGACCAAGCCCAAGGGACAGATTGCCCTGCCGGTCACTTTCGGCAATTCATTGAACTACAGGACCGAGAAGATAGTCTTTGACGTTGTCAAGCTGCCACTGCCCTACAACGGGATACTTGGTCGACCTGCTCTGGCTAAGTTCATGGCGGCATCCCACTATGCCTATAATACTTTGAAGATGCCTGGGCCCATGGAGGTGATCATAGTTCGTTCTAACAAGAAGGATGCAGTGATCTGTGCCGACAAGCTGTACCGGGAAGCAGTTGCAGTGTCTGCCGGCAAGGCAATCGCTCCTGCCGACAAGGTTCCCGGGGGGCAGTCACAGAAGAAACCTGATGAAACCGTCAAGACCTCCGGGAAGTGCGCTGCAGAGTGCAGCACGCCCGTTGAGGAAGCAGAAACCTCTGCCGGCAAGAGCAAGAAAGCCGTCAAAGCTGCTGCACCTGCAACCAAGTAGATCCCCGCAAAGGAGGATGGGACCGGCACTTTCACCATAAGTGCCACCCTTGATAGCAAATAGGAAAGCACGCTCATCACTTTCCTGCGGGCGAATGTCGATGTGTTTACATGGTAAGCATCTGACATCCCCGGTGTTCCCAAGGAAGTGATTGAGCACCACCTTGCTATATGTCCTAATGCGAGACCCATTAGGCAAAAGGTCAGGAAGCAAGCTTTGGAACTCCAAGAACTCATAGCCCAAGAAATCCAAAAACTAGAAGTTGCAGGTCTGGTCAGAGGAGTGTTACATCCAAGATGGTTGGCCAATCCAGTGGTGGTTCGCAAAGCTAACGAGAAATGGAGGCTTTGTATTGACTTCACTGATATCAATAAAGCTTGTCCCAAGGACCCATTTCCCTTGCCGCAAATTGACCAGATTGTAGACTCCACTGCCGGCTGCGATCTTCTCTCTTTCCTTGATGCATATTCAGGATATCATCAGATCTTCATGGCCCGGGAAGATGAGGAGAAGACTGCATTCATCACTCCATGTGGCACATACTGCTTCGTGTGTATGCCTTTCAGATTGAAGAGTGCCAGTGCGACATTCCAGAGGGCGGTATAGATTGGTTTTGCTCCACAGTTGCACAGAAATGTAGAGGCGTACATGGATGACATTGTGGTCAAAACCAAGTGTTGATCAACACATATTCAAGATTTAGAAGAGACATTTGCAAATTTGCGCAAGATCAACTTGAAGCTCAATCCCGGGAAGTGTGTGTTTGGTGTTCCATCCGGCAAGCTTCCTGGCTTCTTTGTATCTCAGTGAGGAATTAAAGCAAACCCCGACAAGATCAAGGCGATTGAGCAAGTTCAGGCACCGAAACGCGTCAAGGACGTACGACGTCTTGCCGGCTGTGTTGCTGCTCTAAGCAGGTTTACCTCCAAGTCAGCTGAGCGCGCCTTGCCCTTTTTCAAAATCTTGGAAAAGGCAGGTCCTATGAAATGGACCCCGGAAGCGGAGACCGCGCTCCAAGATTTGAAGAAATACTTGTCCTCTCCACCAGTGCTGGTTGCGCCTAAACCACAAGAGCGGCTGCTGCTATACTTGGCGGCTACCAATCAAGTGGTGAGTGCTGCACTAGTTGCTGAAAGGAAGGCAAAAGAAGAAGGGTTAGCAGCAGCATAACCAAGTGCCGACAAGTTTGAATCAGCGCAAGCAAATGGACAAGAATAGCAACAAGATGTGCCGAAGAAGAAAATGGTGCAGCGCCTAGTTTATTTTGTAAGTTCCTTGTTACAAGGAGCTAGATCAAGGTATTCTAGGGTGCATAAATTGCTTTTCGGCCTCCTCATGGCCTCCTGTAAGTTGCGCCATTACTTCCAAGCACATCCAGTCACCGTCGTCACTTCCTTTCCGTTGAAGTGTATCTTGAGGAATCCTGAGGCTACCGGCAGGATAGTGGAGTGGGCGTTGGAGCTGTGAAGCTTTGACTTGTCGTTTGAAAGCACGTCAACAATTCAGAGCAGAGCCTTGGCGGAATTCATTGCAGAATGGACCCCAACGCCATACGAAGAAATACCGGAAACTTCTCTTCTCGGCAAGGAAGATGCAAATGAATGGGTAATGTACTTTGACGGTGACTTCACACTTCAAGGCGCCGGTGCCGGCGTGCTGCTTGTCGCACCCACCGGAGAGCACCTCAAGTATGTTATCCAGATGCATTTTCCTAGGGAGAAGGCCACTAACAACACTACTGAGTACGAGGGATTACTTGCCGGTCTTCGGATTGCAGTTGACCTTGGTATCAGAAAACTGGTTATCAGAGGTGACTCACGGCTTGTTGTTAGGCAAGTTAACAAGAATTATCAGAACCCGTTCATGGAAGCATATGTGGATGAAGTAAGGATGTTGGAACATCACTTTGACGGTCTGCAAATGGAGCACATTCCTCGTGCCCAAAATGACATTGCCGACGACCTGTCAAAATGTGCCGCCAAAAGACTACCCATGGAACCGGGAACTTTTGTGCAACAACTTACTCAACCTTCAGTAACACGATCAACGCGGACGGCAAAAAGACGGAAGACTAATACCGGCAATTACTTTCCGACAGAGCCACCAGTAGCCGCCGAGAAGCCAGATGCCGGCAACAAGTCAACTCTTGCCGGCGAGCAGCAGCCTCCGGCAGGGCCAGAGGTCCTTGCTGCCGAGACGAGTTCTCCAGCAGAAGAAGAACATCCATTGATCCTTGTTGTCGAGCCACAGGCTCCGACATGGGCGCAGCAGATTGTCCAGTACCTCTAGACATGTGAACTTCCCGATGACCAAGAAGAAGCTGAGAAAGTAGCCCAACAAGCAAGTATGTACCAGTTTGTTGACAGCATTCTGTACAAAAAGAGACCAAATGGGGTGAAATTGAAGTGTATTTGCCGGGAAGTTGGACAAAAGCTGTTGGTAGAGATACATGGAGGGATGTGTGGCTCTCATATTGGGTCACGCGCACTTGTCGGCAAAGCTTTTCGGCAAGGTTTCTATTGGCCGACAACCCTCCAAGACGCAGCTGCATTGGTAACTTCATGCGAGGCATGTCAGTACCATGCGAAAAACATACATCAACCAGCTCAAGCTCTCCAAACCATTCCTCTCTCCTGGCCCTTCGCGGTCTGGGGGCTGGACATCCTCGGCCCATTCCCCCGTGCAACCGGGGGCTTCGAGTTCTTGTACGTTGCAATCGACAAGTTCACGAAGTGGCATGAGGTAGAGCCGGTGAGGAAGGTGACGGCATAGTCAACTATCAAGTTCTTCAAGGGATTGGTTGCCCGTTTTGTTGGGGAACGTTGCATGGGAAACAAAAATTTTCCTACGCACACATAAGATCTATCCATGGTGATGAGCATCTACGAGAGGGAGAGTGAATCTACATACCCTTGTAGATCGCTAAGCGGAAGCGTTAATAAACGCGGTTGATGTAGTCGAACGTCTTCGCGATCCAAATCGCTGAGCGTCCCGCGATCCAATCACGATCCTTCCGATCTAGTGCCGAACGGACGGCACCTCCGCGTTCAACACACGTACGGCTTGATGACGCCTTCACCTCCTCGATCCAGCGAGCGATGGTGAAGTAGTGGTTGAGTTCCAGCAGCACGACGGCGTGGTGATGGTGGTGAGGAACAATCTCTGCAGGGCTTCGCCAAGCACTACGGAGATTATGACGGAGGAACTAGAGGGCTAGGGTTGCCGGCACACGGCTTGGGAAATCCTGATGTGTCCCGTGTGCTAGCCCTGCCCCTCTATTTATATGTTGAGCCTTGGGGTCTAAACTTGGAGTAAAAGCCTCCTCCGGGTCGGTTTTGCCCGCACAAGGTCGGTTTGGCCCGCAGGGAAAGAGTCCAACTCGGATCCCTGCCGAACCGTGCACAGCCGCGCACAAGCGGTAGTACCGCTTCACACAAGCGGTAGTACCGCTTGGGCGGTAGTACCGCTTCACACAAGCGGTAGTACCGCTCGGGCGGTAGTACCGCTTACGCGGCAGCAAAACTACTTTTGCACTTTCCAATACCTTGTGGGCTTTATCCCTTTGGCTCATATAAAGTGTTGCTGCACCCGAACACTTCGGTAAACATCCGGAACCCCTTCCGGTGAACTCCGGAACCCTTCCAGAGATCAAAACACTATTATCACATATATCAATCTTTACCTCTGGACTATTCCGGAGATCCTCGCCATGTCCGGGATCTTATCCGGGACTCCGAACAACTTTCGGTCACCAACATAATAACTCAATTATACTAATCGTCACCAAACGTTAAGTGTGTAGACCCTGCGGGTTCGAGAACTATGTAGACATGACCGAGACACCTCTACGGCCAATAACCAATAGCGGGACCTGGATGCCCATATTGGCTCCTACATATTCTACGAAGATCTTTATCGGTCGAACCTCTATGTCAAGGATTCAGTTAATCCCGTATGCTGTTCCCTTTGTTCTTCGGTATGTTACTTGCCCGAGATTCGACCGTCGGTATCACTATACCTAGTTCAATCTCGTTACCGGCAAGTCTCTTTACTCGTTCCGTAATACAAGATCTCGTGGCTAACACTTTAGTCACATTGCTTGCAAGGCTCATTGTGATGTTGTATTACCGAGTGGGCCCTGAGATACCTCTCCGTCATACGGAGTAACAAATCCCAGTCTTGATCCATGCCAACCCAACAGACACCCTCGGAGATACCTGTAGAGCACCTTTATAGTCACCCAGTTACGTTGCGACGTTTGATACACACAAGGTATTCCTCCGGTGTTAGTGAGTTGTATGATCTCATGGTCAAAGGAACAGATACTTGACATGCAGAAAAACAATAGCAATAAACTGACACGATCAAATGCTACGTTTACAGTTTGGGTCTTGTCCATCACATCATTCTCCTAATGATGTGATCCCGTTATCAAATGACATCTCATGTCCATGGCTAGGAAACCTTAACCATCTTTGATCAACAAGCTAGTCAACTAGAGGCTTACTAGGGACACAGTGTTGTCTATGTACCCACACATGTATTTGAGTTTCCAATCAATACAATTATAGCATGGATAATAAACGATTATCATGAACAAGGAAATATAATAATAACCAATTTATTATTGCCTCTAGGGCATATTTCCAACAGTCTCCCACTTGCACTAGAGTCAATAATCTAGTTCACATCACTATGTGATTTACATTGTAATGAATCGAACACCCATGCAGTTCTGGTGTTGTTCATGTTTAGCCCTTGGAAGAGGTTTAGTCATCGGATCTGCAACATTTAGATCCGTGTGTACTTTGGAAATATTTATGTCGTCCTCCTTGATGTAATCGCGGATGGAATTGAAACGTCGCTTTATGTGTCTGGTCCTCTTGTGAAATCTTGGTTCCTTGGCTAGAGCAATGGCACCAGTATTATCACAAAACAGAGTCATTGGGTTAAGCGCACTAGGCACTACTCCAAGATCTGTCATGAACTCCTTCATCCAGACACCTTCCTTCGCCGCCTCCGAGGCAGCGATGTACTCCGCTTCGCATGTAGAATCAGCTACCACGCTTTGCTTGGAACTGCACCAGCTAACCGCACCCCCATTAAGAATAAATACGTATCCGGTTTGCGACTTAGAGTCATCCGGATCAGTGTCAAAGCTTGCATCGACGTAACCCTTTACGACGAGCTCTTGATCACCTCCATAAACGAGAAACATGTCCTTAGTCCTTTTCAGGTACTTCAGGATATTCTTGACCGCCGTCCAGTGTTCCATTCCTGGATCACTTTGAAACCTTCCGACCATACTTATGGCAAGGCTGACATCGGGTCTTGTGCACAGCATTGCATACATGATAGAGCCTATGGCCGAAGCATAGGGGATGACACTCATCTTTTCTCTATCTTCTGCAGTCACTGGGCATTGAGTCTTACTCAACTTCACACCTTGCAAAACAGGCAAGAACCCCTTCTTGGACTGATCCATTTTGAACTTCTTCAAAATCTTATCAAGGTATGTGCTTTGTGAAAGTCCTATTAAGCGTCTTGATCTATCTCTATAGATCTTGATGCCTAATATGAAAGCAGCTTCTCCTAGGTCCTTCATTGAAAAACTCTTGTTCAAATATTCCTTTACGCTTTCCAGCATTTCTATATTGTTTCCAATCAGCAATATGTCATCCACATATAATATTAGAAACGCTATAGAGCTCCCACTCACTTTCTTGTAAATACAAGCTTCTCCGTAAACTTGTATAAACTCGAACGCTTTGATCACTTTATCAAAACGAAGATTCCAACTCCGAGATGCTTGCACCAGTCCATAAATGGATCGCTGGAGTTTGCAAACTTTGTCAGCATTCTCTGGATCGACAAAACCTTCTGGTTGCATCATATACAACTCTTCCTTAAGGTAACCGTTAAGGAACGCTGTTTTGACATCCATCTGCCAAATTTCATAATCGAAAAAGGCAGCTATTGCTAACATGATTCTGACGGACTTAAGCATCGCTACGGGTGAGAAGGTCTCATCGTAGTCAACTCCTTGAACTTGTGAAAAACCCTTTGCCACAAGTCGAGCTTTATAGACGGTGACATTACCGTCCGCGTCCGTCTTCCTCTTAAAGATCCATTTGTTCTGAATGGCCTTACGCCCTTCAGGTAATACTTCCAAAGTCCATACTTTGTTTTCATACATGGATCCCATCTCGGATTTCATGGCCTCTAACCACTTCTCGGAATCCGGGCCCATCATCGCTTCTCCATAGCTCGTAGGTTCATCGTTGTCTAACAACATGACCTCTAAGACAGGGTTGCCGTACCACTCGGGAGCAGTACGCGTCCTTGTCGACCTACGAGGTTCGATAGCAACTTGATCCAAAGTTTCATGATCATCATCATTAACTTCCTCTTCAGCTAATGTAGGCTCCACAGAAACAACTTTCTGTGCTGCGCTACTCTCAGGTTGAAGTAAAGGTTCAACAACCTCATCAAGTTCTATCTTCCTCCCACTCAATTCTTTCGAGAGAAACTCTTTCTCAAGAAATGTTCCGTTTTTAGCGACAAACACTTTGGCCTCGGATCTGAGGTAGAAGGTATACCCAATTGTCTCTTTTGGGTATCCTATGAAGACGCATTTCTCCGCTTTGGGTTCCAGCTTTTCAGGCTGAAGCTTTTTGACATAAGCATCACATCCCCAAACTTTAAGAAACGACAGCTTTGGCTTCTTGTCAAACCAAAGTTCATATGGCGTTGTCTCAACGGATTTCGATGGTGCCCTATTTAAAGTGAATGCAGCTGTCTCTAATGCATAACCCCAAAACGATAGTGGCAAATCGGCAAGAGACATCATAGATCGCACCATATCCAATAAGGTTCGATTACGACGTTCGGACACACCATTACGCTGTGGTGTTCCAGGCGGTGTCAATTGTGAAACAATTCCACACTGTTTTAAGTGACTGCCAAACTCATAACTCAGATATTCTCCTCCTCGATCAGATCGTAGGAATTTAATCTTCTTGTTACGATGATTCTCAACTTCACTCTGAAATTGTTTGAACTTTTCAAATGTTTCAGACTTGTGTTTCATTAAGTAAATATACCCATATCTACTTAAGTCATCAGTGAAGGTGAGAAAGTAACGATAACCACCGCGCGCCTCAATACTCATTGGACCGCACACATCAGTATGTATGATTTCCAATAAGTCACTTGCCCGTTCCATTGTTCCAGAGAACGGCGTTTTAGTCATCTTGCCCATGAGGCATGGCTCACATGTGTCAAGTGATTCAAAATCAAGTGACTCCAAAAGTCCATCAGCATGGAGCTTCTTCATGCGTTTTATGCCAATATGACCTAAACGGCAGTGCCACAAGAAAGTGGTATTATCATTATCAATTCTACATCTTTTGGCATCAATGTTATGAACATGTGTATCATTACTATCGAGATTCAATAAGAATAAACCCCTCACATCGGGTGCATGACCATAAAAGATATTACTCATATAAATAGAACAACCATTATTCTCTGATTTAAATGAGTAACCGTCTCGCAATAAACAAGATCCAGATATAATGTTCATGCTTAACGCAGGCACCAAATAACACTTATTTAGGTTCATCACTAATCCCGACGGTAATCGAAGAGCGAGCGTGCCGACGGCGATCACATCAACCTTGGAACCATTTCCCACGCGCATCGTCACTTCGTCCTTTGCCAGCCTCCGTCTATTCCGCAGTTCCTGTTTTGAGTTGCAAATATGAGCAACCGCACCGGTATCAAATACCCAGGCACTACAACGAGAGTTGGTAAGGTACACATCAATAACATGTATATCATATATACCTTGTTTGTTGTTGGCCGCCTTCTTGTCAGCCAAATACTTGGGGCAATTCCGCTTCCAGTGTCCAGTTCCCTTGCAATGAAAACACACAGTTTCTGGTTTGGGTCCAGCCTTGGGTTTCTTCACGAGAGGAGCAACTGCTTTGCCACTCTTCTTGGAGTTACCCTTCTTACCCTTGCCATTTTTCTTGAAACTAGTGGTTTTTATTGACCATCAACACTTGATGCTCCTTCTGAATTTCAGACTCAGCGGCTTTCAGCATCGCAAACAGCTCGGCGACTGACTTGTTCATCCCGTGCATGTTATAGTTCAACACGAAGCTCTTGTAGCTAGGTGGCAATGATTGAAGAACTCTGTCAGTGATAGCCTCTGGCGGAAGGGGCATCCCTAACTCAGCCAGACGGGTGGAGTACCCAGACATTCTGAGCACGTGATCACTGATAGACCCGTTCTCCTCCATCTTGCAAGCATAGAACTTATCGGAGATCTCATATCTCTCGATCCGGGCATTCTTCTGAAAGATAAACTTCAATTCCTGGAACATCTCATATGCTCCATGACGTTTCAAAACGTCTTTGAAGTCCCGGTTCTAAGCCATACAACATTGCACATTGAACTATTGAGTAATCATCAGAACGAGCCTGCCAGGCGTTCACAACGTCTAGAGACTCAACTGGAGCGGGTGGATCACCAAGCGGTGCATCAAGGACATAAGCCTTCTGGGAAGCCGTAAGGATAATCCTTAGATTACGGGCCCAGTCCACAAAGTTACTTCCATCATCTTTCAACTTAGCTTTCTCTAGGAACGCATTAAAATTCAGGGGTGCTACTGCGCGAGCCATGATCTACAACATAAATATAGCAAAGACAACTTAGACTATTGTTCTTAGATAATGAGTTTAGTTAATCATATTTAAAAAACTCCCACTCAAATTGACATCCCTCCGATCATTCGAGTGTTACATGATCCAAATCCACCAACTCAAGTCCGATCATCACGTGAGTTGAGGTGGTTTCAATGGTGAACATCTTCATGTTGATCATATCTACTATATGACTCATGTTCGACCTTTCGGTCTCTTGTGTTCCGAGGCCATGTCTGTACATGCTAGGCTCGTCAAGTTTAACCCGAGTGTTCCGCACGTGTAACATGGCTTACACCCGTTGTATGCGAACGTAGAGTCTATCACACCCGATCATCACGGCGTGTCTCGAAACGACGAACTTTCGCAACGGTGCACACTTGGGGAGAACACAATTTATCTTGAAATTTAAGTGAGGGATCACCTTATAATGCTACCGTCGTCCTAAGCAAAATAAGATGCATAAAAGGATTAACATCACATGCAAATCATAAGTGACATGATATGGCCATGAACTTGTGCTTTTGATCTCCATCTCCAAAGCACCGGCATGATCTCCATCGTCACCGGCATGACACCATGATCTCCATCATCTTGATCTCCATCAACGTGTCGCCATAAGGTTGTCGCGCTGACTGTTGCTTCCACGACTATAGCTAACGTTTAGCGATAAAGTAAAGCATTACATAGCGCTTAATGATTGACACGCAGGTCATACAATAATTAAAGACAACTCTATGGCTCCTGCCAGTTGCCGTACTCATCGACATGCAAGTCGTGATATTCTATACAAAACATGATCATCTCATACATCACATATATCTCATCATGTAATTGGCCATATCACATCACAACATACCCTGCAAAAACAAGTTAGACGTCCTCTAATTGTTGTTGCAAATTTTACGTGGCTGCTACGGGTTTGCAAGAACCGTTCTTACCTACGCAAAACCACAACGTGGTGTAGTGATTGCTTTTTGATCTTCTAAAAGAACCCTCTTCATTGAACCGATTCAACTAAAGTGAGAGAGACAGACACCCGCCAGTCACCTTTATGCAACAAGTGCACGCAGCGGTAAAACCAGTCTCGCGTAAGCGTACGCGTAATGTCGGTCCGGGCCGCTTCATCTCACAATGCCGCTGAATCAAGTATCAACTAGTAACGGCAAGCAATATGTATACACCCACGCCCACAACTCGTTTGTGTTCTACTCGAGATCTCATCTACGCATAGACCTAGCTCATGATGCCACTGTTGGGGAACGTTGCATGGGAAACAAAAATTTTCCTACGCACACATAAGATCTATCCATGGTGATGAGCATCTACGAGAGGGAGAGTGAATCTACATACCCTTGTAGATCGCTAAGCGGAAGCGTTAATAAACGCGGTTGATGTAGTCGAACGTCTTCGCGATCCAAATCGCTGAGCGTCCCGCGATCCAATCACGATCCTTCCGATCTAGTGCCGAACGGACGGCACCTCCGCGTTCAACACACGTACGGCTTGATGACGCCTTCACCTCCTCGATCCAGCGAGCGATGGTGAAGTAGTGGTTGAGTTCCAGCAGCACGACGGCGTGGTGATGGTGGTGAGGAACAATCTCTGCAGGGCTTCGCCAAGCACTACGGAGATTATGACGGAGGAACTAGAGGGCTAGGGTTGCCGGCACACGGCTTGGGAAATCCTGATGTGTCCCGTGTGCTAGCCCTGCCCCTCTATTTATATGTTGAGCCTTGGGGTCTAAACTTGGAGTAAAAGCCTCCTCCGGGTCGGTTTTGCCCGCACAAGGTCGGTTTGGCCCGCAGGGAAAGAGTCCAACTCGGATCCCTGCCGAACCGTGCACAGCCGCGCACAAGCGGTAGTACCGCTTCACACAAGCGGTAGTACCGCTTGGGCGGTAGTACCGCTTCACACAAGCGGTAGTACCGCTCGGGCGGTAGTACCGCTTCACCAAGCGGTAGTACCGCTTACGCGGCAGCAAAACTACTTTTGCACTTTCCAATACCTTGTGGGCTTTATCCCTTTGGCTCATATAAAGTGTTGCTGCACCCGAACACTTCGGTAAACATCCGGAACCCCTTCCGGTGAACTCCGGAACCCTTCCAGAGATCAAAACACTATTATCACATATATCAATCTTTACCTCCGGACTATTCCGGAGATCCTCGCCATGTCCGGGATCTTATCCGGGACTCCGAACAACTTTCGGTCACCAACATAATAACTCAATTATACTAATCGTCACCAAACGTTAAGTGTGTAGACCCTGCGGGTTCGAGAACTATGTAGACATGACCGAGACACCTCTACGGCCAATAACCAATAGCGGGACCTGGATGCCCATATTGGCTCCTACATATTCTACGAAGATCTTTATCGGTCGAACCTCTATGTCAAGGATTCAGTTAATCCCGTATGCTGTTCCCTTTGTTCTTCGGTATGTTACTTGCCCGAGATTCGATCGTCGGTATCACTATACCTAGTTCAATCTCGTTACCGGCAAGTCTCTTTACTCGTTCCGTAATACAAGATCTCGTGGCTAACACTTTAGTCACATTGCTTGCAAGGCTCATTGTGATGTTGTATTACCGAGTGGGCCCTGAGATACCTCTCCGTCATACGGAGTAACAAATCCCAGTCTTGATCCATGCCAACCCAACAGACACCCTCGGAGATACCTGTAGAGCACCTTTATAGTCACCCAGTTACGTTGCGACGTTTGATACACACAAGGTATTCCTCCGGTGTTAGTGAGTTGTATGATCTCATGGTCAAAGGAACAGATACTTGACATGCAGAAAAACAATAGCAATAAACTGACACGATCAAATGCTACGTTTACAGTTTGGGTCTTGTCCATCACATCATTCTCCTAATGATGTGATCCCGTTATCAAATGACATCTCATGTCCATGGCTAGGAAACCTTAACCATCTTTGATCAACAAGCTAGTCAACTAGAGGCTTACTAGGGACACAGTGTTGTCTATGTACCCACACATGTATTTGAGTTTCCAATCAATACAATTATAGCATGGATAATAAACGATTATCATGAACAAGGAAATATAATAATAACCAATTTATTATTGCCTCTAGGGCATATTTCCAACACGTTTTGGCGTACCCAACAGGATTATCACCGACAACGGCACCCAATTCACGAGTCGCGCCTTCACGGTATACTGTTAGGAGCTTGGCAGCAAGATTTGCTACGCCTCTGTTGCTCAGCCGAGAAGCAACGGACAGGCGGAAAGAGCCAATGCTGAAGTGCTGCGAGGTCTCAAGACCAGAACTTTTGATAAGCTGCACAAGTGTGGAAGGCGCTAGGTTGAAGAGTTGTCGGCAATTCTTTGATCACTCAGGACGACACCAAATCGAGCAACCGGCCAGACACCCTTCTCCCTTGTTTATGGTGCAGAGGCGGTGCTCCCCACGGAACTCACATACGGATCTCCTCGAGTCCAGGCTTTTGATGAAGCAGATCAGGAAGAGAGGAGACATGACGATGTCACACTCTTGGAGGAGGACCATTGTTGGGCTGCTGTACGTGTTGCACGTTACCAGCAAGCTTTGCGTCGCTACCATAGCCGCAAAGTGCATGCCCGGAAGCTTGAGGAAGGCGACCTTGTTCTTCGTCGGATTCAGTCCGCGAAGGGATCAAACAAGTTGACACCAAAGTGGGAAGGCCCTTATCGGGTAGTTCACGTCACTAGGCCGGGCTCAGTCCGCCTAGAGACCGAAGATGGCACACCAGTGCAAAACTCTTGGAACATTGAGCATCTTCGCAAGTTCTACCCGTAAAGGCGCAGTTGCCGGTCCTACCGGCAACCTTTTTTGTACAAGTTAGCCGTCAAGGCATGTAAACCTTTGTACAAAGCCGAGCACAGAACCCGTGCGCAGTGAAATAAAGCTAAGTGTTTCGCAATTTTGTTTATATACATTCATGTTATGTGTATGTGAGATGCAAAAGTTGTGTGACATATGTATGAGATGATTAACGTGCCGTCAAGCATTCTACTTGTTTCCTTTTTCTTCTCTTTTTCTTAAGGGCAGAAAGGCTCCTCCGCGTACAAATTCCGGGGGGGGGGAGTAATGGTGTAGACACCAATGACGTTCAAGTTATCATCAAGTACAAGAAATACAACAAAGAAAGCTAAGTTGCAAAAGTTTGAAACAAATTTATTGCTGTCCTGCTTTTTATCCTTGAACGATTTCTATCTTTGTATAAAAAACCTGCACGCGAAGGAACCTTTTCGGGATTAGTTGCGCTCCTAGTTGTTTCGAGCCCGCTCAATAACGAAGGCAGCTGCACTAAGGCCGGAAAGTGTTGACATTACCGGGAAGAGGCACTTCCGGCAAGCTGCTAAGGACCTGTTCCTCAAGCGCTAACCGGCAAGAGTGTGCGTACCGGGAAGTTTTTCCGACAAGCTTAGGATACAGAAAATACAAAGGCAAAATTACACAAGGAGCATACATTCATTCAGCATAAAAGTTATATATTACATGCAACAAGGTAGGTCTAATTGAAGATAAATTGTTTTCATTACATGTGCCCTATTGGTTGCAAACATACGTGAAGAGGCTTGTAGGATCGAAAGTATGTCTAGAGGGGGGGGTGATTAGACTACTTGACTAATAAAAGCTTATCCTTTTCCCAATTTTAGTTGTAGGCAAGTTTTAGCAATTCCACCAAGTCAAGTAACACCCTACACATGCAAGCCTAAGAGTTGTGCAGCGGAAAATAACGACTTTGCATATGAATGTAGAGGAGGGGTTGGAGATTTCAAACGCAATGAAGACACGATGATTTTTGGCGTGGTTCCGATAGGTGGTGCTATCGTACGTCCACGTTGATGGAGAATTCAACCCACGAAGGGTAATGGTTGCGCGAGTCCACGGAGGGCTCCACCCACGAAGGGTCCACAAAGAAGCAACCTTGCCTATTCCACCATGGCGTATATCCACGAAGGACTAGCCTCACTCGGGTAGATCTTCACGAAGTAGGCGATCTCCTTGCCCTTACAAACTCCTTGGTTCAACTCCACATGATCTTGGAGGCTCCCAAGTGACACCTAACCAATCTAGGAGACACCACTCTCCAAAAGGTAATAGATGGTGTTGTAGATGATGAACTCCTTGCTCTTGTGCTTCAAATGATAGTCTCCCCAATACTCAATCACTCTCTCACAGATTTGGCTTTGGTAGGAGAAGGATTTGAGTGGAAAGCAACTTGGGAAAGGCTAGAAATCAAGGTTCAAATGGTTGGATTGGAATCTCTTGATCTCAACACATGAGTAGGTGGTTCTCTCTCAGAAAATGAATGGTGGAAATGTAGGCACGTTTTGATGGCTCTCTTAAAGAGTAAGTGGTGGTGGAGGGGTATAAATAGGCAGCACCAAAAATCCAACCGTTACAAGCCTTTGGCCCAACTCGGTGACACCGACATGAAAATCTCGGTGAGACCGACTAGTGTAAAAGACTTGACCGTTAGGCTTTTCGGTGAGACCGAACAAAACATCTCGGTGAGACCGAAGTGCAATGCCTAGGGCAAGACCACGTTTCGGTAGTTTCGAAAGTTTCATCTCGGAAATTTCGAAGTGAAGTGGCATCATTACAGCAACTTGGTCAAGCCGTCTCAGTGAGACCGAGAACCATTTCGGTTGCACCGAAGTGTTAGGATTTGGCATGTGGCAATGTATGGCAATCTCGGTGGGTCTGGATGGGAGTGTTTCGGTGGGACCGAGATCAACTTTAGGGTTTTGGATAGGAATGAAGTGGAGAAGTGTTTGAGGGTTTTGGAGCAATAGCACTAAGCACTTGAGCAAATGAGTCATGACCAAAACCTCATCCCCTTTTAATAGTATTGGCTTTTCCTATGGACTCAATGTGATCTTGGATCACTTAACCAAAAATGTAGAGTCTTGAAGCTTTGCCAATCTATATCCTTAGCATTTTGAGGGGTCCACATTCACTAGTCCATGCCATGCCAATCATTGATCTTCTCTGAAATCTATCATCAATGAGCATTAGATGAATGACTTATATGTTGTTATCAATTACCAAAACCACCCGGGGATTAGTCGCACTTTCAATCTCCCCTTTTTTGTAATTGATGACAACATATAAATCAAAGCTTCGACAAATGATATAATGAATGAAATACATCGTCACTTTGAGAAGTATGTGATAAGCAAGAGCTCCCCCTAAATTTATGCATTATTTAAAATTTGCGTTTGAATGCAAATGCACAATCGATTAGGATCATGAGTCACTCTTCCATGTCACATACATCTTGGTGGAGCACACAAAATGATAAGATTGCAATGTAATAAGCACTCATCACCAAACAACCAAGTGAATGATCATACGAAGAGCATAAGAATAGGTATCCAATCAAGCGTAGCATCAAAGTATGGTATGATCAAGCACACAATAACGTAATCTCATACATGAATCAAGCAAAAGTAACTCAAAGTAGCAGGAAACTCTCAAAGAAACCAAACGAGAAGAAGGCAAAACACTCTCTCTCGAAGCCTAATGATCTATACTAATTCTCCCCCTTTGGCAACAAGTACCAAAATGTTCAAAGAAGGATAGAGCTAAAAACGTCACTCTAGGCTCGATCTCCGGCAGCACCTGATGAAGAAGTCTTCTGACTTGCAGCGCTGGTGTGCGTAGACGTCGTCGGAGTGGAGAGAAGTGCATCTGCAAAGACCTCGGCTGAAGTCTGTGGAGCTGGTGGAGTAGAAACAAGTGAAGGAACTGATGGTGCAACAGAAGGTACATCGGCTGGAGCTGAGACTGTGAGTCTGGTAGAAACTGGCACAGCTGCGGACCTAGGCATCGTCTGAAACTGAGTGGTCGTTGGAAGACCTATGCCTATCTGCTCATCATCACTGCTGGTTGCCTTCCTGACTTCATCCACTTGTGACTTCAAAGTCTCAACAGTGCTTTGTATCTTAGTGACCTTGATGTCCAGATCGTAGAATTTTGTCTCAATAATCCTCTCAAGACTCTTCTGATTTTCTGCGAGGCTGGCCAAGCTCCGCTTAATCTTTTGAGTGGCTCGAAGAAGATATAGCATCTGGTCAGACTTTGTCTTCAACTGTGGAGCAGTGGGAGCACTTGGCTCAGCAGCCCTCGTTGCTTCAGCTTCTGCCTGTGCTGCAGCTGAGGTAGGATGGGAAGGGTCGATCGTCACTATGTTGTCCTCAAACTCAGGCTGTAGCAGCAGGTGCTCATGATCCAGCAGAAAAGACTTGTTTGCACCCTTCGAGTTGATGAGCATCTGAATGTGCGGGGCAAAACCACAAAATCTCTTCTGGTCGGCAGCAGCTCTCTTCACGTTCTCTACAATGAGATCCATCACCTTGAACTTCTCATGTTGATCAATATGATGCAGCATGTTGATGGAGTGACCACAAATCATCTTCTCATCACCTGACTTGGACATCAAAGTATGCCTCATGATGGTGTTGGAGGTGGCTAGACCTGCCAACAAGTGATAAACTGAGCCAAGCTTATGAGAATCCTTGTACTTCTCAGAAATCTCAGTGTACAAGTTAGCCATGGTATTGTGGTCCATCTTTGGCTTAGCATATACATCAATATCATCCTCATCAGCCTCAGGCACACCTAACAAAGTGGCCCACTCAAGTACGCTGGACTGGTACCTGACTCCTTCGGTCATCCAGACTATCCTTCCATTGGGATAGAAGTGAGCTGTCGAGTAAAATTGCATGATCATCTCATTGTTCCATGCAGTCAGCTTCTTCCCAATGAACTCATCAACATTAGCTGTCCTGAAGTCCTCATGAACGTGGGGAAAGTGATCTTCATTTGCATCAATGTATTTCCAGTCCACCCACCTCATGTCACTAACCACAGGCTTCTTATCGAGAAGCACTGTCTCATATAAGTCCTACTGTTCCTTGGTATGGAAACGGTAGTCTACAGCAGTTCTCCTTCTGATGGAATAGGGGTCAGACTCTCTCCATTTCCTCAGTCCTTTATCTTTCCTTTCTTTCATGTTTTCTGCCAAAGGATGTGTATCATCATGCTCAGGCAATCTGGGTCTCAACTTCCTTAGCACTAAGGCTTCAGCATCATCATCAACTTCTCTCTGAGGCACTGGGGCCTTGTTCTTCTCTGCAGCAGGGACATCTCTGGTAGTCCTCTTGGACTTGGCAGTAGCAGCAGTAGGCTTGGGCTTGGAGGAAGTGGCAGTCTTCATAGCATCACCCAAGAGCTTTTGCTGCTTAGGAGGAGGAGGTGGATTTGCAGCTTGCTCTTCCTCATCAGTTGCATCATCTCTTCTCATAGATGTGGGCTTGAACACCACATGAGCAACTTGCTTCCCCTCTCTCTTTTTGCCTGCAGCCTTGGGCATAGATTTGCTGGGCACTGGCTGAGATCCTCTTGGAGTTTCTGAAGTAATGCCTCTCTTGGTAGCTGTAGATGTAGAGACCTTCCTAGTGACTCCTCTCTCCTTATGAGTACCAGCATACTCTTTCTAAACAGGAGCCTTCTTCTTGGAAGTGACTTCAACCTGGAAGTCTTCATCCTCATCATCTGAGTTCTTCCTCTTCCTAGTTCTAGTGGCTTCTTTGGGCAGACTTGGAGAGCTCCTCTCTCCCTCATGATAGCTCTCATCAGGACTAGTGCCTGCTTCCAAGTCAACACTTGGCTCAACTGACATATTTTGGCTATCACTACCTTCTGACATGCTGACACTGATCCCGTGAATAGATTAGGTGAGGCAGAGTGGATGAGTATCACAAAATGCAGCTTGTTGTGGAAAATAGTTGAGTTCAAACTTCAGTTTTAGGTTTTCACAGAAGGCATATCGGAATTACCGATTTGATAATCTCGGTAGTACTGAAAGCAACAACAGAGACTTGGCCACACTGTTTCGGTCAGACCGATGTGTGTCCCGGTCTCTCCGAAGTGCTAGGGCTCTACTGAGATTCTAGACTCGGTCTCACCGATCAGTACAACTCAGGGGCACCGAAATGTACTTGGTGCAGTGGCCAGAGGCCAAATTGGTGAAGTCGATCCTCTCAATCCGGTCAATCCGAGATGAATTCTATGAAACCCTAACCCTATAGCTTAAAATCAAACTATAGCTAGGAATTGAAGTGGATAAGAAATATCAATCCGTGGCAAGATCTAGGCGAACCATCCATGCATTGAATCGGAAATTAGAGCACAGAGGGGGTCGAATCTCACCCTAACTTGGTGGAGATCCTCTACGACGGCAACGGCGGAGAAGAATGCTGTTGACGGCGACGGAATCCGGCGGCGAGGGCGCGCTGGAGACGAGTGCGATGATCCGAAGACCAGGGCGACGGCAGCAACAGGGTGCAGGTGCGTAATGGCTGAAGAAATTTTCAACGTACGGTCCGCGGACATATATATACCCGTGAGCTGTCGGTAGAACCGATCGAAACGCATCGGTCTCACCGAGATGCATAACTGCCAAAGACAGTGAGCTTCGGTGAAGCTGAGTTTTTCAAGTCGGTCATACCGAGATAGAAATAAGGATCAGTCTAAGTGCTTTCGGTAGGACCGAATGTGAGTGGGTTGGTCTGTCCGAAATGTCACTTAGAGGGTTTTGGAAATCAGCCCTAATCAGATCGGTGGCTCCGAGTGCTCCTCACCCGGATGGTCCGAAAATGAGCCTGTTCAAATTTTGTGATATAGCATGAATAGAATTTGAGACAAGATGAGATAGATAGCTAGAGAGGGTGCTTAGGCATTCTTGTACATCCATTTGGCCAAATAAAACCAATCAATCAAAACAACAAGTGGATGTCCTTGAATGAGAAAAATGCACAACAACATGCTCACACAATAAGATAGCAAATTAAATATGTGGCAAACATGCACAACCAAAACTAGCATCTATCACACAATGGGCAATGACATAGTCATCTATATATGAGTATATTGACTTAGGAGCCAAATGAGAACATTTGATCATAGGTCATACTCATCGTTTAAGCACAAGTGGGCATTTTTACATAAAGCATTAATGTGTTCACACCATAAGAGTTGCTTTGACTCAAGTCTTAGAGTAAAGCTCCCCCTAGATATGATATCCCCCCAAATAGGGATGAACTAACCTTGGGTTTTGTCGATGTTAACTTTATGTAGATGTTGTAGTTGTGGATGCTCAATGTTGATGTAGTCCATCAAGAGTTGGGAGCAATCCTTTGAATGATGGACTTTCAATACCTACATGGGTTAGTCCCACAAGGAACAAACAAGGATATCCATAGACATAGAGTGAAATGCACAACATGTGATGTCCATGAATGTATTGAATACCTTGTCCTTTGACTTACCAACAAGAGGGTTTGTGACTCCATGAACTAGTGCAAGATGTTGAAGTTGGTTGCACAAGTCCTTGCTATGAATGAATATGAGTGAAGTTTTGTTGGCGGAGTCACCCTCAAGAACTCTCTAGTTCTTCTTCTTTGGGACCCACATCAACTTGATGGGAATCCTTGGCGTTGTAGTTGTACTAGATGAAGTAGAACTTGATGAAGTCTTGGGAACCCACTTGACCAAGGCTTGAGGTGGTTCTTCAAATGAGTCAATCTCCTCTTGAAGCTTGTCCTTGCCTTTTAGCTTGTGGTCTTGTGGTGGAAGATCATCTTGAGCTTGTGTTCCCTTGAAGGAAGTAGGATCATACTTCTCTTGTTGAGGAACAAACTTCGTCTTGGGGTATTGATCTTCTTCCCACTCAACTCCATTGGTATTGAACTTTCGTTCAAAACCAACACCTTGGTTCTTCCGGTGCCTTCCTTTTTTGCGTACAATTTCCTCAAATTGCTTACTCCCGGCAAGGCTCTTGTAGACACCCTTTTCTATAATTCCTTTAAATAAATTATTTTCTTGCTCAAGTCTAACTTGGCTAAGAGAATCATTAGTGGAATCAATAGAACTACTAGAAGTAACAACATTGGATTTAGCATTGTTATTGTTACTACTAGAGGTAGAACCCTTCTTACCCTTGTTACTAGTTTGCTTAGATTTAACTTGTGGCATAAAAGTAGACAAGAGTAAACGTTTGGCAATGTAAGAGGAACTCTTCTTTCGAAGATCGTCATTGATAGCTTTTAGGAACTCATGCTCTTGCTCTAAATTTAGCTTCTCAAAGCGTAGCTTCTCATGAGTCCTTAGAAGCTCTCTATGATCCTCTTGAGTTGTTTCTTGAGCTAACTTAAGAGTGTTTAGTTCTTTTGTTAGACGCTCAATCTCCTTCATAGCATTGTCATTCATTTCCTCTTGACTATCATGATTACTAGCAAGTTCATTATAGCTCACATCACTAGTTTTATCAACAAGCAAATCATCATCACCAAGTAAATCATCCTCATCACTATTAAAATCAAGATACTCGGGGTGTGATACCTTGGGGCCTTTTTCCATGAAGCATCTTCCAATTCCCTCATTTGGTGAATCAAATAGGTCATAGGAGTTGGAGGATACGAGAGCAAGTCCGGCAACACCTTCATCTTGACTATAGTCGGAGTTGGAGTGATAGGTTCTCTCGGATTGGTTGTCGGAGTCGGAGCCGAAAATCCATTCACCAACATGAGCTTGATGTCTTCTTCTAGTGTAGCTCTTGGATGACTTGTCCTTCCTTTCCGAATCCTTGCTTCTCCGAGAAGGTCTTCGTTCATAATGATCATCTCTACTCCTTCTCTCCTTGTGAGGTGATTCATCTCTTCTATACTTTCCTCTTGGTGATTCGTCTCTTTTCTTGTGAGGTGCCGTACACTCATTGAAGTAGTGTCCGGGTCTTCCACAATTGTAGCAATTATGATCACGACTTGATGATCTTTGCTCATAGTTTCTTGAGTTTGAGCTCCTTTCTTTTCCTCTACTCTTGTAGAACTTGTTGAATCTTTTCACCATTAGGCTTATCTCTTCATTGGATACTAGCTTGTCACTTGATGTTTCGGGAGCATCGCTTGAGGCTTTGTAAGCACCACTTGACTTATTGTGTAGCTCCTCTTTATCCTTGAGTGACATCTCATGAGCAACAATCCTTCCAATAACTTCTGTGGGCTTGAGATCTTTGTAATTTGGCATCATTTGGATCAATGTGCACACGGTATCATATTTTCCATCCAAGGCTCTAAGGATCTTCTTGATGATGAATTTGTCGGTCATCTCTTCACTTCCTAAGCCGGCAATCTCATTTGTGATGAGAGCAAGCCTAGAGTACATTTCGGCAACTCCTTCACCATCCTTCATCTTGAACTTGTCAAGTTGACTTTGAAGCACATCCAACTTGGATTCCTTGACAGACTCGGTACCCTCGTACATATCAACCAAAGTATCCCAAATTTGTTTTGCATTCTCGAGGCGGCTGATCTTGTTGAACTCCTCGGGGCACAAACCGTTGAATGTCACATGCTTGATCATTGTATTGCAAGATCTTCAATTCTTCCGCGGTTGCTTCACGATCTGGTTCCTTTCCATCCTCAAAGAATTCACCTTACAAACCAACACGAACAACAACCCAAATGGCGGGGTTATGGCCAAGAATATGCATTTTCATCTTATGCTTCCAACTAGCAAAGTTTGTACCATCAAAATATGGACCTCTACGGTGATAATTACCCTCACTAGATGCCATACTCTCCTAGGTTGTGAAACCAATGCAATGGAGACCAAAGCTATGATACCACTTGTAGGATCGAAAGTATGACTAGAGGGGGGTGATTAGACTACTTGACCAATAAAAGCTTATCCTTTTCTGAATTTTAGTTGTAGGCAAGTTTTAGCAATTCTACCAAGTCAAGTAACACCCTACACATGCAAGTTTAAGAGTTGTGCAGCGGATAATAACGACTTTGCATATGAATGTAAAGGAGGGTTTGGAGATTTCAAACGCAATGAAGACAAGATGATTTTTGGTGTGGTGCTGATAGGTGGTGCTATCGTACGTCCACGTTAATGGAGACTTAAACCCACGAAGGGTAACGGTTGCGCGAGTCCACGGAGGGCTCCACCCACGAAGGGTCCACGAAGAAGCAACCTTGCCTATTCCACCATGGCTTACGTCCATGAAGGACTAGCCTCACTCAGGTAGATCTTCACAAAGTAGGCGATCTCCTTGCCCTTACAAACTCCTTGGTTCAACTCCACATGATCTTGGAGGCTCCCAAGTGACACCTAACCAATCTAGGAGACACCACTCTCCAAAAGGTAATAGATGGTGTTGTTGATGATGAACTCCTTGCTCTTGTGCTTCAAATGATAGTCTCCCCAATAATCAATCACTCTCTCACAGATTTGGCTTTGGTAGGAGAAGGATTTGAGTGGAAAGCAACTTGGGAAAGGCTAGAAATCAAGGTTCAAATGGTTGGATTGGAATCTCTTGATCTCAACACATGAGTAGGTGATTCTCTCTCAGAAAATGAATGGTGGAAGTGTAGGCATGTTCTGATGGCTCTCTTAAAGAGTAAGTGGTGGTGGAGGGGTATAAATAGGCAGCACCAAAAATCCAACCGTTACAAGCCTTTGACCCAATTCGGTGACACCGACATGAAAATCTCGGTGAGACCGACTAGTGTAAAAGACTTGACCGTTAGGCTTTTTGGTGAGACCGAACAAAACATCTCGGTGAAGCCGAAGTGCAATGGCTAGGGCAAGACCACGTTTCGGTAGTTCCGAAAATTTCATCTCGGAAATTCTGAAGTGAAGTGACATCGTTACAGCAACTTGGTCAAGCCGTCTCGGTGAGACCGAGAACCATTTCGGTTGTGAAAGGATCGATATGGTTGACGAGAGGGGGGGGGGGTGAATAGGCAACTACCAATTTTTAGCTTTTCTTAACAAATTAGGGTTAGCAACAAAATAGGTTGTCTAGATGTGCAACTAGGTGAGCAACCTATATGATGTTAACAATCACAACACAAACAAGCAAGCACAAGATACAACACAAGTAAAGCTTGCACAAAATAAAGGTAAGAAGTAACCGCAAGTGGAGCCGGTGAAGACGAGGATGTGTTTCCGAAGTTCCTTCCCTTTGAGAGGAAGTACGTCTCCGTTGGAGCGGTGTGGAGGCACAATGCTCCCCAAGAAGCCACTAGGGCCACCGTATTCTCCTCACGCCCTCACACAATGCGAGGTGCCGTGATTCCACTAGTGGTGCCCTTGAAGGCGGCGACCGAACCTTTACAAACAAGGTTGGGGCAATGTCCACAACTTAATTGGAGGCTCCCAACACCACCACGGAGCTTCACCACAATGGAATGTGGCTCCGAGGTGACCTCAACCGTCTAGGGTGCTCAAACACCCAAGAGTAACAAGATCCGCAAGGGATTAGTGGGGGGAATCAAATTTCTCTTGGTGGAAGTGTAGATCTAGGCCTTCTCAACCAATCCCTAAAGAATCAACAAGTTTGATTGGCTAGGGAGAGAGATCGGACGAGTTTGAGCTTAGGAGCAACAATGGAGCTTGGGGGAGGAAGAGGTAAGTCACCTTGGGGAAGATGACCCCCTTATATAGTGGGGAAGAAAAACCAACCGTTATGCACTCACAGCCCGTGCACAAGCGGTAGTACCGCTCGGGCGAGCGGTACTTCCGCTTGAACGGAAGTTCCTGGCCATACGTTCAACTGTGCAGGTCAAGGAGGCGGTAGTGCCGCCGGAGCGGTACTACCGCTCCCACGAGCGGTACTTCTGCTTAGTGCTGAACAACAGCCGGAACCAGCGGTAGTAGGGAAAAGTAGGGCGGTAGTGCCGCCCAAGGTGGTACTACCGCTGAAAACTACCGCTCTACTTCCGCTCGAGAGACAGAGCTATCCAGAAGCATAAAACAAGCGGTACTCGATGTGGAAGAGGGACGGCGGTAGTTCCGCCGGAGCGGTACTACCGCTCCACACGAGCGGTACTTCCGCTTAGGAGTTGAGAGCCCAGTAATGCTGCGGTAGTGGGGTGGTAGTCAGGGCTGTAGTACCGCCGGAGCGGTACTACCGCGCTGAACTACCGCTCTACTACCGCCCAATTACAAAACCTAAAACTAAGCGGAAGTGGGAACCGTGCTGCACTGCGGCAGTACCGCTGGAGCGGTACTACCGCTGGGCAGGGCGGTACTACCGCTTAAGACGCTCTGAAAAGCTAAACACAAACGAATGGTAAGCTCCGTTGTTGGAAAAGAACGAGGGTGCAAAAGGACTATGTACGTGTTGATTCCACCCAAACCTTTCCGACGCGGACCCCCTCTTGATAGTACGGTGTTCCTACGACTCAAATCCACCGAAAAAGAAACGCAAGAAAAACACCGTCTTCATAATAGCTCCGAGGGGCACGAATCGTCATGTGCCATATGGTCGATTATCTGAAATGCTCAATGCACACGATTAGTCCGCAAAAGCATTGTCTTCAATCACCAAAACCACTAAGGGAGAAATATGCCCTAACAATCTCCCCCTTTTTGGTGGATTGATGACAACACGGGATTTGCACAAAGATAGAACAACATAATATGCAAACCCAACATCTACAAAATATAGACGGGCTCCCCCTAGATGTGTGCACTAATTAAGTATGCCTTTGGAATGCAAAGTACACACACTAGGATCCACACTCCCCCTATATTTTATAGACCGGCAACACTTGCATCAACTACATACGAGAGATAAGAATGGATGCAAGGAAATAGCATGTGAGCATAGAGATAGGGCACAATATAAATAACATCTCACAAGCTAATAAGGTACTTGACATAAAGATAAAGATAGGGTAGCATATGTATCACACCATATGATAGGTACTAACGAGAAGGTTCCACACTGAAACAAAAGCAAACCAACGAGAAAGAGTTCACGAGAGAACGAAATCAACAACAAAGAAGACACACTCGAGACTCGGCAAATCCCTAAACTCTCTCCCCCTTTGGCATCGAGACACTAAACGGGCAAAGAGTACTAAACAAGTCCAAGGTTATGAAGAACTCCAGATCATCAGAACTCCTCGTGCTCATCCGAGCCCTCGTGCTCCTCAGACTCCTCTGCTGCGGCGTCCTGATGCTCCACCTCTGAATCTGACCACTTGCAGTGCTGCGAGATCCATTCCTCCTCATCTGTGACACGCTCCTCAGAGCCACTAGCGATCTCCTGACCCAGAGCCCTCATCATGGTCTGATGACGTGTGCGGGCAGCCTTCTCGGCCACATGAGCTCTATACTGACCCTGGGCCTCAATGCAAAAGAGCTTCTTCATCTTTGACTTGAGCTTGGAAGCCCAAGAGGGGACCTTCTGAGAAGAAGGAACAAACTCATAGTCAGGCTCTGGCTCATCATCCGAGTCTGTGGGGGCAATCTCCTCATCAGGGGCAGCAGGTGCGGTCCCCCAGTTCTCCTTTTGGCGCAAGCTCAGAACCCCATGAGACACCATATGCTCAGTGGGAAGAGCCTCCCCTGGAAACTCAGCAGCCCATGTCTTCTCAATCAATGTAAACAGATAAGGGCCATAGATGGGCACCTTCCGGTCGAGCACGGCAGAACGAAGCTCACGCCACATGATGTGGGAGATATCCAAAGTAGATGTCTTGCCCTTCTCCTTGATGCAAAGCAAGAGAAGATCCACCAAATAAGAGTGTACCTGATCCAGGTTCCCAATGCGAGGGCACAAAGTGTTGCGAAAGATACGGTGCATGATGTCCAAGAACGGAATGAGCTCCGTGCGAGTGATCCCCTTGAGAGAAGTCACAGACCTGGAGTAACGGATAAGCTTTGACTTGTGTGTAGGAGCAGTCTCCTTGTGAGGCCGGAGACCAACGGGGTTATCTGCCCCCTCATCAGCAATGCCCAAACAGTCCATGAAGTTCTTCCAATCAACCTTCAATCTTCTCCCACCAGTCATCCATGACATAGATCTCTCCTCATTTGCATGAAAGTGAACAGTGGCATAGAATTGAGCCACGATCTCAGCATCATAGTCCTTATTGAATGCGATGAAAGGGATAAGGCCCCACTGGTGACAAAGAGCAAGAGCTTCTCCAAAATAAGCTAGGTCCTTCTCCATGTGAGTGATGTCGATAGACTTGACTGCAACATACAAGTTCTTCTTGGCCTTCAGAATATCCAAATAGATAAGAGATTGCTCCTTGGTCCAGAAGGGACGACCAACAAGAGCCTCGTCCTGAGGACGGCGATACGGGTTGCGCACATGGAAAGCAACAAATTCCTTGGCAGTCATCTCATCTAGAGGAGTGCTCTTCTCCTTCTCCTTCTTCTTGCTGGCGGTTGTCTTTACATTCTGCTTTGGAGGGGCACTGGAGCTGGCTGCTGCATCTTCAGATGTGCGATAGCGCTTGGATCCACCATGACGATCCGGGTTCTTGCGGCGAGCCTGATGAGCGGAGCTACCATCACCTGGAACCCACAAACACAAAGCGAGGGAAAAGCAGGTGTAAAGCCATTGCATAAGCCAAGAGATATAAAATGAGTATAGAAGTGAGTGCAAAAATTCAGAAAGACTACATCCCAGCGGTAGTACCGGGCACAGGAGCGGTAGTACCACCGTAAGGTAAGCGGTAGTACCGCTGGACATGAGCGGTAGTACCGCTCCAAGCGGTAGTACCGTCCGTGTCCCAGCGGTAGTACCGCCCACCCGACAGGAAAACTTCCGCGGATGGATCCGGTAGTACCGGTGACGTAGAATTTCAAAATTTTGGCAAAGACTACCATACCCCTATCTAGCAGTCATTCCACATCCTACTCTTGCCTAGATTTAGCCAAAAATCTATAAATATCACATGCATTGCCCTAGAACCAAGATTCAAAAAATAGAACCGTAGGAGAAAAAAACGAGGGCAATACCGGTATCCATGGCAAGAGGAGAGGGTGGGGATCGATCCCACCGGTCGGAAATGGAGAAGACGGCACGGATTCGGAGGGCCGGAGCCGGCCTCCGGAGCAGTTCCTGGTCGCCTGAGAGAGAGAACACGAGAGGAGGGGAAGTGAATGGGCAAGGGGAAGTTAGAACTCCCCGTGCCCACCACTTAACCCCCTTGCGGGTCCTCGAAGCGGTAGTACCGCTGGAGTCAGCGGTAGTACCGCCCTAGCGGTAGTACCGGTCACTCTAAGCGGTAGTACCACCCCAGTGCTTCGACAGGAGGTCGGCACACTGCACTCAGCGGTAGTACCGTAGATCTGCGCGGTAGTACCGCCTGAACGGTAGTACCATGCCATCCAGCGGTAGTACCGCTTGCTACTAGAAGAACTACTAGGATCAAATTGAAAGAGGGGCTTATGCAATTATAAGAGGTTTGAGAGAGGGAAGGCTTGGGTTGGAGACAAGGAAACACATCAAATGGAAAGGAGTACTCCAAGGTCAAAAAGCAACAAAACCACAAGCACACATGGAGTAATCCAACACCCAAAAAGCCTAAGGCACGAAAGCACAACTCAAACCAAACGAAGCAAAACCTCTCAAGGAGAGGGCGGTGACCGAGGTCACCTATGTTTGAGTCAAGTGGTATGGCACCGCGAAGATTTTAACCTTGGGCCCATGACCAAAACTCATCTTTGAAGCACAATTACCATCAAACATGGCTAATGTGAAAGACTTGATCAATTTATGCATAATGGGGGGAGGGAGAGTTCATTGAGAGAACAACACTCCCCCTATGTCCATGCCTACATCTAGAACAAGATAATCATGATGAATGTGGTGGGGTGTGACGAGATTCAAGACACGTTGCTCGAATCAATGATATTTAGCTCATGCCTTAACTCGTGAAATCTTGCTTCATCCAATGACTTCGTGAAAATATCCTCTAGTTGCTCTTGAGTGCCAACATGAATAATATCAATCTCTCCACGCTTGACGTGATCCCGGATAAAATGATGACGAATCTCAATGTGCTTCGTCTTGCTATGTTGCACCGGATTGTAGGAGGTCTTGAT
This sequence comes from Elymus sibiricus, assembly GCA_039707655.1. Classification (NCBI taxonomy): domain Eukaryota; kingdom Viridiplantae; phylum Streptophyta; class Magnoliopsida; order Poales; family Poaceae; genus Elymus; species Elymus sibiricus. Next base: position 188,386,562 of record CM077674.1, read on the forward strand.
TGCACTTTCATTGTCACAGAAAAGAGGCACTTTGTCACAAGTGACACCGTAATCCTTTAAAGTTTGCCTCATCCATAGCAATTGGGCACAACAACTTGCGGCGGCCACATACTCGGCCTCGGTGGTGGAGAGAGACACACAATTTTGCTTCTTCGAAGACCAACTTACCAAAGAGCGACCAAGGAATTGGCACCCTCCGGAAGTTGACTTCCTATCCACACGGTCTCCCGCCCAATCCGAGTCCGAATATCCCATGAGATCAAAGCTTGCTCCTTTGGGGTACCATAAGCCAAAGTTTGGGGTATGAGCCAAATATCGAAAGATTCGCTTGACCGCCACAAAGTGACTTTCCTTAGGCGCGGCTTGAAACCGTGCACACATTCCCACACTCAACATGATATCCGGCCTAGATGCACAAAGGTAAAGCAAGGATCCAATCATAGAACGATATACCTTTTGATCCACCGCTTTACCATTGGGATCAATGTCGAGTTGGCACTTGGTAGGCATTGGAGTCTTGGCCGGTTTGACATCTTCTAGTTTGAATCTCTTGAGCATGTCTTGGGTATATTTGGCTTGGTTGATGAAGGTTCCTTCTCTTCTTTGCTTGACTTCGAACCCAAGAAAGAACTTCAACTCTCCCATCATAGACATCTCAAACTTCTCGGTCATGAGTGCAGCAAACTCATCATTGAAAGCTTTGTTAGGAGAATCAAAGATAATATCATCAACATATAGTTGGCATATGAACAAATCCCCTTTAACCCTCTTAGTAAAAAGAGTGGGATCGATTTTCCCAATTTCAAACCCACGGTCTTGCAACAACTCGGTAAGGTGCTCATACCACGCACGTGGGGCTTGTTTAAGGCCATAGAGTGCCTTATCGAGTTTGTATACATGATTGGGGAACTTGGGATCCTCGAACCCCGGGGGTTGTTTGACATATACCAACTCATTAAGGGGACCATTAAGAAATGCACTCTTCACATCCATTTGTTGCAACTTAAAATCATGATGAGAAGCATATGCAAGCAACATACGAATAGATTCAAGACGAGCAACGGGAGCAAAGGTTTCACCGTAGTCGATACCCTCGACTTGGGAGTAGCCTTGTGCCACCAATCTTGCCTTGTTTCGAGTGACAACACCATTCGTATCTTGCTTGTTCTTGAAGATCCATTTGGTTCCAATGACATTATGATTCTCCGTTGGCCTTGGCACCAATGTCCACACTTTGTTGCGCTCGAAGTTGTTGAGTTCATCATGCATGGCTTCAAGCCAATCCGTGTCCTCGAGCGCTTCATGTACCTTTTGGGGTTCAACACAAGAAACAAACGCGTGATGCTCACAAAAGTTTGTTAATTGTCTACGAGTGGTTACCCCTTTTTTCAAGATTCCATAAACATTCTCCAAGACATGTTGTTGATGCTTGAGTTTAGAAGCAATCTTGGCGGCACGACGCTCCAATAGCTCCTCCGTAGTCACTTGAGGAGGATCATCTTGAACATCTTGAGCGTCATCTTGAGCTTGCTCTTGATCATGAGCTTGCCCTTGATCTTGAGCTTGCTCGGTGTCGTGATCTTGATCTTGGGCATCATTTGGTGCATCACCATCATCTTGAGATTGATCTTGCCCTTGATCTTGATCACTTGGTTGAGGGCCTTCGGTTTGTTCTTCGGAAGCGTGTGGGTCAATGGTTGGTGATGGCTCCACTTGCGTAGAGCATTGTCCTTCTCCTTCGGCCACAAGGGGTTCCTCAATGGGGAGTATTTGACCAATCCCCATTCTTCTTATGGCTTGGGGAGGAATTTCATCACCTACATCACAAAGACCACTTTGCTCCACTTGGGAGCCATTATTTTCATCAAACTCTACGTTACACGTCTCCTCAATGAGTCCGTTGGACTTGTTGAGGACACGGTAAGCATGAGAGTTTGTAGCATAACCAACAAATATGCCCTCTTGAGCTCTAGATTCGAATTTAGACAGACGAGTACCTTTCTTGAGAATGAAACACTTACATCCGAACACCCGGAAGTACTTGAGGTTGGGCTTGTTACCGGTAAGTATCTCATATGGAGTCTTGTTCAAGCCTTTGTGGAGGTAGAGCCGATTGGATGCATGACATGCGGTGTTGATGGCTTCGGCCCAAAAGTTGTACGGAGACTTGAATTCCGCCATCATGGTCCTTGCCGCGTCCATCAACGTTCGGTTCTTCCTCTCCGCTACACCATTTTGTTGAGGGATATATGGAGCAGAATATTGATGCTTGATCCCCTCATCACTAAGAAACTCATCCAAGGTGTAGTTCTTGAACTCGGTACCGTTGTCACTTCTAATCATAAATATCTTTGCCTCATGTTTACGTTGAGCTTCATTGGCAAAATCGATGACGGTTTGTTGGGTCTCACTCTTCCTCTTGAAGAAATATACCCAAGTGTATCTTGAATAGTCATCCACAATCACCAAGCAATACTTTCTTCCCCCAAGATTATCAAAGGATGGAGGTCCAAAAAGATCCATGTGAAGGAGCTCCAAGGGCCTCTTCGAGTAGATGATAGTCGTTGGTCGGTGAGCCGTCTCATGTAACTTTCCTTCGATACAAGCACTGCAAGCACGATCTTTGGCAAAGCTCACATTTGTTAGTCCACGAACGTGATCCCCTTTGAGGAGACTTTGCAAAGATCTCATATTGACATGGGCTAGTCGGCGATGCCAAAGCCACCCCACATCAACTTTAGCCATTAGGCAAGTCGCGGTCTTAGTGGGTCGCTCCGAGAAGTTAACCACATAGAGACCGTTCTCGACATGCCCAACAAAAGCTACTTTAAGAGTCTTGCTCCACAAAAGGGCCACGGTATCAAAGGTCAAAGAAAGTGGCAAAGCCCATAAGTGCAAGTTGTCGAACGGAAAGTAAATTGTATGCAAGGGTCTCAACAAGCATGACTTTCTCAATTGATAAATCATGAGAAATCACAACCTTGCCAAGACCCAATACCTTAGATGTTGAGGCATCACCGAATTGAACATGGGTGGGCATAGATGAGCTTGGTTGCACGTCCACCACCAAATGCTTGCTCCCGGTCATATGATTTGTTGCTCCACTATCAAGCAACCATGATCCTCCACCGGAAGCAAACTCCTACAAGAGATCAATGCTTGGTTTTAGGTACCCATTCTTGAATGGGTCCTTTGATGTCAGTAACAAGGGTCTTAGGAACCCAAATAGACCATTCTATGTTCTCATAATAAGAACCAACAAATTTGGCAAAAAACATGCCCATCACTAGCATGGCACAAAACATAAGAAGGGTTAAAGTCGCCGGCTTTGTTCGATGGAGTGGTTTTGTCCTTCTTGTCATTTCCACCCACCACCTTGTTCTTTTTCTCCTTATGAGCACCCTCTCCCTTCTTGACAAATACCTCTTTGAGAGGGAGAGGTTTCTTGATCTTGTTGTTCTTCTTCTTCTTTGACTTGGGCACAAACCCAAGTCCCTCCTTTGCCACAACTTCCTTTTGATTGCTCAAAAGTTCGTTGAGGTTCTTCTCGCCTTGTATGCAAGTCACAAGGCCTTTCTCGATTTGCTCTTTCAACTTGGCATTCTCCTCCACAAGATGCTCATGCTCACAACAAGGGTTAGTAGCAATGGCATTATCAATTAAAACGAACAGAGGACAAGTGGATATTTCCGTTGTTAGCTTCACTTGGAGTTGATCATGAAACTCTTTGAGAGAGCCATGAGCACTCTTCAAAACCTTGTGGGCTTTGTCAAGTAGCTCAAACTCCTCCTTGAGTCTAGCATGGCCAACTCCAAGGTGAACCTTGTCGGATTTGAGCACATGAGTAAGAACTTGAGCATGTTCAAGATCTTTCTTTAGTTGAGCAAGGTCAACGTTGTGTGACTCCTCAAGAGCCAAACGAAGACCTCGCTCTTCCTCAAGAGCAATGGAAAGATCCGCAATCTCATCGGCATAATCACGACTATGGCCTTGCAAGTTAGTGATAGTCTCTTCGTGAGACTCAATGATATCATTGGCCTCACCAAGTTGTTCCAAGAGAGCAACAAAGTGCTTCTTGGTCTCACCTTTGAGCTTACTCAAGAACTTATCAAACTCGTTCTCATCAACCTTTAGCATCTCACTATCATCCACACAATCCAACAATGAAGGTGTAGTAGTGGTAGTGGTTTTGATGTTGGAGGTTACCTTGTTGATACCTTTGGCCATGAGGCACTTGGCAATGATGTTTTCATTGGGGGCGCCGAAGAGAGACACCTTGGTTGGGGAAGAGGTGGCAATGGCCACGGTTGCCGTTGCCATTCCTTCACCACTTGTATCTTCATCATCATCATCAGAGATGTACTCTTCTTGTGCCACCAAGCCCTTTTGAGGTATCTTCTTGGTGAAGTTGTTCTTGTTTGAGAAGGACTTGGCCTTGTCTTTGCGGATGAGCTTGCCACCATTGTCCTCCCTCTTCTCATACGGACAATCTGCCACAAAGTGACTCACATTGCCACAATTGTAGCAAGTCCTTACACGTTGCTTGCCCTTTGAGTTGTTCTTGGATGAGTTGGGCCTTGTGTTTCTCTTGTTGCCCCAAAATTGCCTTGATGCAAGAGCCATGTGCTCGTGGTAAGCATATTTGGTGTCTTCGGGGCAACTCTCTTCTTCTTCCTCTTCTTCTTCTTCCGGAATACCCTTGGACTTCAAAGCAAGGTTGGGTGAGGCTTTCTTTGACCGTTGGACATGAGCTAGAGCATTGTCGGCGGTCTTGTTCATGATGTTCATGGCAATAAACTCATCCAACACTTCACTTGAAGACAAGGTGTGGAAGTCCGGTCTTTGACGGATCACGGAGGACATGGCCTTGTTGAATGGCATGATGGCCTTGAGAAACTTGCGCTTGATCCAATTATCATCTGTATCCTTGCTCCCATGATCTTGAAGAGCGACCGCAAGAGTTGTCAATCTTCGGTAGAGATCCCTTGGATCCTCATCTTCATTCATCACAAACTCATCGGCCTCATCAAGCACCACTTCAAAGTTGGACCGTTGAATGCTTGAGCTCCCCTTGTACAAAGATATAATGTGTTCCCAACAATCCTTTGCACGGGAGAAGGGGCGCAAGTGAGCTAGATCTTCGGGAGGCACTGCGGATTGGAGGATGAACAATGTGGAGTGATTGTATTGATTGTCCGCCTCTTCTCTTGGAGTGAGGTTGCTTGGGTCATGTGGGTAGAAGCCTTGCTCGATGATTCTCCAAAGATTTGTTAAGCTGTGATTCAAATGAGACTTGATACGAAAAACCCAATTAGCAAAATCACCCTTCACAAGCTTAGGAGGAGGACCAAGGTTGTTAATATGCGGTGTAGGGACCGGTCCTCCATAGACCGGGGGAGGGGGAACCGAGGCATAGGTTCCCGTCCCATTCTTACCATGAGGGGAAGAGGTTTGAGTGCCTTTAGCCGCTTCCTTGCCGGAATTGGCCTCCGACACCGATGCGGTGGGATTAACCACAAGCAAAGGATTGGGAGTAGACTTCAACCCCTCAAGGAGTTCTTTAAGCATGGACTTGACCTCGGCCGTCATATACGTCTTAAGTGAAGCCATAGCTTCATTTAAGTCATCTCGGGTGACCGAGTTCAACTCCACGGCCTTGGGCACTTCCTCATCCCGATCCCCGTCGTCAACCATACTCTTCGGGTGGTGAAACCCTTAATAAAGAGACGAGGCTCTGATACCAATTGAAAGGATCGATATGGTTGACTAGAGGGGGGGGGGGTGAATAGGCAACTACCAATTTTTAGCTTTTCTTAACAAATTAGGGTTAGCAACAAAATAGGTTGTCTAGATGTGCAACTAGGTGAGCAACCTATATGATGCTAACAATCACAACACAAACAAGCAAGCACAAGATACAACACAAGTAAAGCTTGCACAAAATAAAGGTAAGAAGTAACCGCAAGTGGAGCCGGTGAAGACGAGGATGTGTTTCCAAAGTTCCTTCCCTTTGAGAGGAAGTACGTCTCCGTTGGAGCGGTGTGGAGGCACAATGCTCCCCAAGAAGCCACTAGGGCCACCGTATTCTCTTCACGCCCTCACACAATGCGAGGTGCCGTGATTCCACTAGTGGTGCCCTTGAAGGCGGCGACCAAACCTTTACAAACAAGGTTGGGGCAATGTCCACAACTTAATTGGAGGCTCCCAACACCACCACGGAGCTTCACCACAATGGAATGTGGCTCCGAGGTGACCTCAACCGTCTAGGGTGCTCAAACACCCAAGAGTAACAAGATTCGCAAGGGATTAGTGGGGGGAATCAAATTTCTCTTGGTGGAAGTGTAGATCTAGGCCTTCTCAATCAATCCCTAAAGAATCAACAAGTTTGATTGGCTAGGGAGAGAGATCGGGCGAGTTTGAGCTTAGGAGCAACAATGGAGCTTGGGGGAGGAAGAGGTAAGTCACCTTGGGGAAGATGACCCCCTTATATAGTGGGGAAGAAAAACCAACCGTTAGGCACTCACAGCCCATGCACAAGCGGTAGTACCGGTCGGGCGAGCGGTACTTCCGCTTGAACGGAAGTTCCTGGCCATACGTTCAACTGAGCAGGTCAAGGAGGCGGTAGTGCCGCCGGAGCGGTACTACCGCTCCCACCAGCGGTACTTCCGCTTAGTGCTGAACAACAGCCGGAACCAGCGGTAGTAGAGAAAAGTAGGGTGGTAGTGCCGCCTTGCGCTTAGTGCTGAACAACAGCCGGAACCAGCGGTAGTAGAGAAAAGTAGGGCGGTAGTGCCGCCCAAGGCGGTACTACCGCTGAAAACTACCGCTCTACTTCCGCTCGAGAGACAGAGCTATCCAGAAGCATAAAACAAGCGGTACTCGATGCGGAAGAGGGACAGCGGTAGTTCCGCCGGAGCGGTACTACCGCTCCACACGAGCGGTACTTCCGCTTAGGAGTTGAGAGCCCAGTAATGCTGCGGTAGTGGGGTGGTAGTCAGGGCCGTAGTACCGCCGGAGCGGTACTACCGCGCTGAACTACCGCTCTACTACCGCCCAATTACAGAACCTAAAACTAAGCAGAAGTGGGAACCGTACTACACTGCGGCAGTACCGCTGGAGCGGTACTACCGCTGGGCAGGGCGGTACTACCGCTTAAGATGCTCTGAAAAGCTAAACACAAACGAGTGGTAAGCTCCGTTGCCGAAAAAGAACGAGGGTGCAAAAGGACTGTGTACGTGTTGATTCCACCCAAACCTTTCCGACGCGGACACCCTCTTGATAGTACGGTGTTCCTACGACTCAAATCCACCGAAAAAGAAACGCAAGAAAAACACCGTCTTCATAATAGCTCCGAGGGGCACGAATCGTCATGTGCCATATGATCGATTATCTGAAATGCTCAATGCACACGATTAGTCCGCAAAAGCATTGTCATCATTTACCAAAACCACTAAGGGAGAAATATGCCCTAACAGGTTGCACCGAAGTGTTAGGGTTTGGCATGTGGCAATGTATATGGCAATCTCGGTGGGTCCGGATGGGAGTATTTCGGTGGGACCGAGATCAAGTTTAGGGTTTTGGATAGGAATGAAGTGGAGAAGTGTTTGAGGGTTTTGGAGCAATAGCACGAAGCACTTAAGCAAATGAGTCATGACCAAAACCTCATCCCCTTTTAATAGTATTTGCTTTTCCTATGGACTCAATGTGATCTTGGATCACTTAACCAAAAATGTAGAGTCTTGAAGCTTTGCCAATCTATGTCCTTAGCATTTTGAGGGGTCCACATTCACTAGTCCATGCCATGCCAATCATTGACCATCTCTGAAATCTATCATCAATGAGCATTAGATCAATGACTTATATGTTGTTATTAATTACCAAAACCACCCGGGGATTAGTTGCACTTTAAGGCTAATTCTTGAGCTTGCCGTGGACGCGGTTGATCCTCTCGGAGGCCTTGTCGGCGATTGGCGTCGCGATCATCTTGGCGGCTTCAAAGTCAGTCCCTTCAGGAAAGCTCTTGAAGAATTGGGAGATGTCAACACCGGAGTTGTGATGCACCACCTTAGTGAAAAGCTCAAGAGCACATTGCTTACGAGGATCCACGCCTCATCGGCAAATTTCTTCGCGCGGCCCTTGTGATGAGCATCTAAGGCCGCAAGGAAGCCCTCGAAGAAGAGAGTCAGTGTTGCGCTTGTGGTTTGGTTGGAGTCTAGGGTGAAGCTGCAACTTCCCATTTCCATGATGGCTGATAACCCACAAGTATAGGGGATCGCAACAGTTTTCGAGGGTAGAGTATTCAACCCAAATTTATTGATTCGACACAAGGGGAGCCAAAGAATATTTGCAAGTATTAGCAGTTGAGTTGTCAATTCAACCACACCTGGAGACTAAATATCTGCAACAGAGTGATCAGTAGCACAGTAGTATGATAGTTTGGTAGCAGTAGCAATGATAGTAATAGTAGCAGTAACGGTAACAGCAGTAGTAGTAGCAATTGTAACAGCAGTAGTAGCAATAGTAACTTAGCAAGAATCAATATGTGAAAAGCTCGTAGGCATTGGATCGGTGATATTCGTTGGATAACATTCATCATGTAACAGTCATAACCTAGGGCGACACAGAACTAGCTCCAATTCATCAATGTAATGTAGGCATGTATTCTGTATATAGTCATACGTGCTTGCGATAAGAACTTGCATGACATCTTTTGTCCTACCCTCCCGTGGTAGCGGGGTCCTTAAGTAAACTAAGGTATATTAAGGCCTCCTTTTAATAGAGAACCGGAACAAAGCAATAACACTTAGTGAATACATGAACTCCTCAAACTACGGCAATCACCGAAAAGAATCCCAATTATTGTCACCTTGGGGTATGCGGATCATAACACGTAGCAGTTGCATATAACTTGCAAGATCGGATCAAGAACACAAATATATTCATGAAAACATAAAGGGTTCAGATCTGGAATCATGGCACTCGGGCCCTAGTGACAAGCATTAAGCATAGCAAAGTCATAGCAACATCAATCTCAGAACATAGTGGATACTAGGGATCAAGCCCTAACAAAACTAACTCGATTACATGATAAATCTCATCCAACTCATCACCGTCCAGCAAGCCTATGAAGGAATTACTCACTCCCGGCGGTGAGCATCATGAAATTGGTGATGAAGGATGGTTGATGATGACGATGCCGGAAGATCCCCCTCTCCGGAGCCCTGAACGGACTCCAGATCTGGCCTCCCGATGAAGAACAGGAGGTGGCGGCGGCTCCGTATCGTGAAATGCAATAAAACTTCCTCTCTTATTTTTTTCTTCTGGAAACTGAATTTATAGCGTTGGAATTAGGTCAGACGGAGCCACGTGGGCCCCACAAGGTACTAGGGCGCGCCTGGGGGGGGTGGCGCGCCCTGGTGCCTCGTGGGCACTGGGTGGCCCCCTTCTGTTGATTCTTGTGCCAATATTTTTTTATATATTCCATAAAAATTCTTCAGAAAGTTTCATCCAAATCCAAGAACTTTGATTTTCTGCACAAAAACAACACCATGGCAATTCTGCTGAAAACAGCGTCAGTCCGGGTTAGTTTCATTCAAATCATGCAAATTAGGGGCCAAAACAAGAGCAAAAGTGTTTGGAAAAGTAGATACGACGGAGACGTATCAATGGCCAAGTGCTTGCTAATGCGTTCAGCGATGTTGGCAAGCCGATTGGTCCAGAGAGATACAGATTCCTTCAACTGCCCAAACTTCTCTTCGGCGTCGTTCAATAGAACTTTGGTCTCCACCAACTCTATTGTCAAGAGCCTGTTTTTGGTGTTGGCGGCATCAAGAGAGTCCTCCAAGCCGGAGATTTGGTCTGCAGGTCCAGTTTGGCGTCAGATGCATTTTTGAGTTTGCTGCTCTTGGATGATAGCGAGGTCTGGAGCTCCGCCAATGTGTGAGCTGCCTTCTGCGCTGAATCTTTGAGAGCAGCAATCTCCTTGTCTTTGGCAGCCAGTTCTTCTTCAAGCCTTTTGATCTTGGATTCAAGAGTGGCCTTGGCGGCATCAGCAGTGTTGACGGCATCAAGGGCCTCCTGGAGCTTCCCGGCATGCTCTAATGCTTGGGCTTGGAGGGCTTCTGTGTGTGCCTTCTCGAGCTCCTGAGTACGTTTGGCCAGGAGGGATTGAATCTCTTCATCCTTGGCGCTAAGTGTGGCGGCAAGATCTTCCTCGTGAGAATCGAGGTTAATCTTGCGTTGAGTGAACGCACTGTCAGTTGCTGCGGTCTTCTTGGCGGCTTCTGCCTGGGCCATTTCAGCTACTGCCTTCTCCAATATGAAGGCTTCCCTCTCGGCGGCAAGTTGAACCTGCCGGTCTGTGATGTCCTGGATCTTCTTGGCGTACCATGCCTTCGCTTCATCGACCCTCTGCAGGAATTCTTGTTCTGCTGTGTCAATGAGCTACTTGCGAAGTTGAAGTTTCTCCCAGCACCTGCTATAGCGCCGTTGTGCTTCCTTGAAACCATGCTCCATATCTTCCAAGAAAAAGTAATCAGCAGCATCGTCATCAAGGCTGCGCTCTTCCTCAGTAGACTGATACGTCTCCAACGTATCTATAAATTTTGATTGTTTCATGCTATTATATTATTAATCTTGGGTGCTTTATATGCATTTTATGCTATTTTATATCATTTTTTGGGTTCACCACAGACCCAGTGCCCAGTGCCCAGTGCCAGTTCCTGTTTTTTGCTTGTTTTTGGCTTTTCAGAAAATCAATACCAAACGAAGTCCAAACACGATGAAACTTTACGGTGATTTTTTCCGGACCAGAAGGGACCCTAGAAGGTTTGGGAGGAGGCCAGAAGACCTACGGGAGAGCCACGAGCTCACGGGGCGCGCCCCGGGGGGTAGGCGTGCCCCCTGAGCTCGTGGGCCCCACACAGCTTCGTTTGACCTAATTCCACCTCTATAAATTCACAAATATTCCCAAACCAATAGAGAGCCACCCGAAATAACTTTTCCGCCGCCGCAAGCCTCTGTTCTTCCATGATCCCATCTGGAGGCCTTTTCCGGTACTCTGCCGGAGGGGGAATCGATCACAGAGGGCCTCTACATCAACCTTGCTGCCCTTCCGATGATGCATGAGTAGTTCACCACAGACCTACGGGTCCATAGCTAGTAGCTAGATGGCTTCTTTTCTCTCTTTGATCTTCAATACAATGTTCTCCTCGATCTTCTTGGAGTTTTATCCGATGTAATCTTCTTTTGCGGTGTGTTTGTTGGGATCCGATGAATTGTGGGTTTATGATCAGATTATTCATTGAAAGTAATTGAGTCTTTTCTGAACTTTATGATGCATGATTGTTATAGCTTTGTATTTCTCTCCGATCTATCCATTTGGTTTGGCCAACTAGATTGATTTATCTTCAGTGGGAGAGGTGCTTTGTAATGGGTTCAATCTTGCGGTGTCCTCACCCAGTGACAGAAGGGTTAGCGAGGCACGCGTTGTATTGTTGCTATTAAGGGTAAAACGACGGAGTTTAATCATATTGCTTGAGTTTACTTTGTCTACATCATGTCATCTTGCTTAAGGCGTTACTCTGTTTGTCATGAACTTAATACCATAGATGCATGCTGGATAGCGGTCGATTGGTGGAGTAATAGTAGCAGATGCAGGCAGGAGTCGGTCTACCTGTCACAGACGTGATGCCTATATACATGATCATTACCATGAATACATCATAATTATGTGCTTTTCTATCAATTGCCCAACAGTAATTTGTTTACCCACCGTATGCTATGTGTTCGAGAGAGAAGCCTCTAGTGAAAACTATGCCCCCCGGGTCTACTTTAATCATATTATAAAAACAAAAAATACCTTGCTGCAATTTATTTACTTTTATTTTGTTTTGCAATTTATCTATCTACCTATACAAGATTTGATCCTTGCAAGTAACGAGTTCATGGGGATTGATAACCCTCTTGCCCGTGCTGGGTGCAAGTATTTGCTTTTGTGTGTGTAGGTGCAGTTCACTAGGATTTGCGTGGTTCTCCTTTTGGTTCGATAAACCTTGGTTCTCACTGAGGGAAATACTTATCTCTACTGTACTGCTTCACCCTTCCTCTTCGGGGAAAACCCCAACGCAGCTCACAAGTAGCAGAAAGAATTTCTGGCGCCGTTGCCGGGGAGACATCATCAAATCACTACAAGTACCTTCACTCAAACTATCATCTACTTGCTCTACTTTTTATTTTCCTTTTTTATTTGCCTCTGTTTTTCATCTCCCTCACTTCTTTAAAAAATCAAAAATACCAAAAATATTTTGTGTGCTATCTTTGCTTGTGCTGCCATGTGCCTGCTATTTGCTTGCATCTTCGCTTGCTAAAAATTATTGATATGGATCCTCATCCACTTGCTAATCTTTTAAAACAATCCAATTATGATGAACCAATTGCTAGTGAGTTGAGTGCACTTGATTATCTCTATGAAGTTTTGCTTGAAAATTGTGAATCTGAAAATTGTGATGAAGTGTTAAAAGAAGAAATTTATAAAGTGATTCATGATAGCTCATTGAATGAAAAGCATGATTGCAATGATGTTATTATAAATTCTATTAATGCCAATTGTGCTACTGATATGCAAAGCTACAAGCTTGGGCATGATAATTTTGTTATGTCCACTACTTATTGCAATGATCATGACTGGGGTGATAATGCTTCTTATGATGTTGAAAATTTATTTAAGCCTCATGATGAATATGTTATTGATAATAATGTTTGCAATAATATTGAGTGTCAACTTTAGGTATGTAGCGACCCGACCCAATACGGTCAAGTCTCTGTGCTTTCTGTGCCATCCCTGGATCAGTATGCTGGCACACACAGTACTTCGATGAAATACCATAACATCACATGTAAAATAAATACTGTAGATCCAGAGTATACCTTATTTATCACAGCGGAAACAAATCAATAAGGGTGTGGATCCCATCAACGCCAATGGCAAGTTGAGTGTAGACCGTAACCCTACAACGTAACTCTTACTCGTCATAGAAATACCTGCAACATGATACATTGCAGCCGTGTAGGTCAGTACATTGAATGTACCGGCAAGATCACAATAGGAAGCAGATGATAAAGACTATTCTATATGCAGTATTGCTTTGTGGCTCTGTGTCTGAGTTTTTGCATAAAAGCTGGTTTTATTTTCCCTACAACAAAGGAATATCAGGAGTCTTCACTACAGAGTTATCTACTATGACATGGTTCCGCCAACCGATGTCTCATAGCCCACAAGTATCATAAGTTGCCCACAATTAGTTATCAGTCCGGTGTTGAGAGTTCAGAGATAGATCCAAGTCCAGAGGCTCAAATTGTCCGTAACCAGGGACATGGCTAATCGATTAGGTTTAACTCTGCAGAGTGTTGTGCACTTTAGCCACAAGATTCGATCCCTCCCTTTAAGTCCTCGCACTTCAGAGTGTTTGAGAACAAGACGATCGAAACATGATCTTCCGAAGAGTTCCCCTGACCACTGTCCGGTGCCCATCCAATCCTACCGTCGACTACATCTGCTAGCACCGTCCTAGCCAGAGTCACAACTAAGGTCAACCATGCCACAGCCCATAATGACTTGTGGCTGCACAGGTAAGCTTCCAGGCATGAAGTATTCTGTCGTCTCTTTGAGTCTGGGTGAAGCTTTCCGCAAGATGTCATGGCGCTTCTCCATGCATCCCGGGTCATCAACTGGTTGCTCCAGGGTGCCCATCAGTCCATCCTCCACCCAGTAGTGTGTATTGAATTCTTGTCTCGAGCCTTGAAGTCTTGAGGTCTTGCAGATGCAGGCCTTGACGTTGCCATCTTGAAGTTGTCGTCATTGACATAGAGTCCTCCTTCTCACACCACTCACGAGCACTCCTACCAATCCCCGTCTACAATAGCGTAGCATTAAAATAAATAACGTTCCCGAGGCTTAGTAACATGGGTGTGGGTTCCTACCTCATGCTTCTACTCAACTACAAGATTCAATATACTACTGGAGGAAATGTTGGAAAGGTGACACTAAATGCAATAAAAAAACATAGGTATGAACATATGGTCAAAGTGAACTTGCCTGGTAAGTCGATGAAGATTATATCGCTCTCGGAAATAACTTGATAGAACTATTCGTCACTCTCTGATGAAATCTATATAATCAAGCATGGCATTCATATAAGCATTCAATCTAGCAATCAAAATAACAATCAACAAATAAAATCAATAAAGAAAACAAATAAGAAGAATCAAATAAAAACCAATGAAATCCAAAGAAAACTTCAAAGGAACACTATAAAGAAAACTACTAAAGAAACTTTAAGACTTAACTACACAACAACACAAAAATAAATTTTGTCCTAATTAAAACTTAACAGCAAGGAAAATACTAAACTCATAATTTAACAGAATAGAAATTCACTAAATTAATAACTAGCAAAAAGGAATTAATTAAAAACTATTCTAACCATCTAGTTATAACATAAGCAATTTCTAACTACAAGAAAATAACTAAAACAATACTAAACTATAATAACTAATTGCAAAAACTAAATTATTGTTACTTAATAGAAACAATAATTAACTAAATTAAAGTGGCAAAAGAATCACTTTTTATAATAACAAAACTAATTATATTTACTATAGCTATGGCTAAACAATTATTAACACAAAACAGTAGTAAAACAATACTAATTAATTATAAAATTTTATCTACTGTTGTCTAACAGAAGCACATTCTATCATATTAAAAATCTACAAAAAGAATTAATTTAAACTAATAAAAATCCACTAGTTATGAATTTAAACAAGCACATATGCAAAACAGTACTATTTTTGCTATAAACTAAATTTAAATTATACTAAAAATAAATTACTAAATGCTACTAGAAGGGCAAAAATCCTAGTGACAGCATGCAAAAAGAATCAACTAAAAATATATTTTTAAATAGAAGTTAAGTCAAATTTAGTGTTTGAAGCACATTTGATCAAATTCAAATTTAAAAACTTGAAATATGAAAACTATTTGAATCTACAGAAACTTTATAAAATTTTGAAACTAATGCAAAAATAATCACTCAAGAACAAGTTAAAACATAAAAGATATAAAGAAATCAAACACAGAAAACAATCTGAAAATAAAACAGAAACTGAAATAAAGGAAAAAAAACTACGGATCGGCTACGGGACACGTGGTAGATCCTGATTGGCTAAGGGTGGTGCACGACATAAGCTAACGGGCGGTCAACCGATCCTTAAATACAAATGCTCCGCGTCTAATAAAAAAACTACGTTCTAATCTGGCCCGTTCATCTACGATTTAACAGACGAGGGAGTTCCCGATGGTCACCACGGCGGCGATGGAGCTCCGGCGAGGTGAGGGCTTCGGGCGTTGGCAGGGACGGTGCTCCGGTGAATCTCCGGCGACGAAGAAGTTGGCAGACGGCGTATACGAGCGAGGCGGCGAGTTTGGTGGTGGTGGCACGGCTTGGGGGGCACTGTAGACGGCGGTGTGGGCTCGGGCGTGCAGCGGCAGAGGCGAACAGTGGCGAGCAATAGCGGCGGCGTCGAGGCATGGAGAGAGGGGGAGCTGGGGGAAAATAAACGCGGGGAGCCGGGGCTTTATAGAGGGGGTTGCTTGGGGAGGGGGAGCGAGGGAATCGGCAGTGAATCGAGATCAGGCGAGGATCTCCGGCGAACGGGAAGGGGATCGCCTCGGGGTGGAAGGCGAGCGCGGGAGAGAGGGGATCGGGCAGTGGGCCCCACGCGCAGAGAGAGGAAGGGAAAGGAAATAAGATCGGGCAAGCGATCCCAAAGAGATTCGGGTGCGAGCGCGCAGTGTTGGGCCGGATCGGCTAGGTGGGCCGCGCGCTGGGTTTCCTAATAGGAGGATTTCTTTCCGTTTTTTTGAAATAACAGAGGGAAAAGGAAAGAAAATAAAAACAAAATATTCCATATACATATTATATATAAAAATGTTTAGAAAAAGATTTCCTAAGACATGAGCTATTTTTCAGAGGTAAATAAAATAAACAGAAATTCAAATAAATGCAAATGCATTCTGTAGCCATTTAAATAATTCAAATTGAATTTTGAAATATTCAAAATAGCTCCAAAAATGATTTTCCCCTATTTTTCCATTGGAGGGAATCATTTTACCCTCATTTCCATATTTTTATTTTTAGGAGAAAAATAATTTGAATAAAAACCAAATAACTCATAATTGGGTTTGAATTTCAATTTTCAAACCACTTGCAAATCTTTTCTGTTTTTCCTTGGCCAAATATATTTCAGATTTGCCTCTGGTTTGGAGTGTCATATTGCTCCTATCTTTATTTTGAAATTGGTCAGAGGAATTTGAAAATATTCAAATTAAAAAATGGAATGGATTCCAAATGAAATTCAAAAATGGTTTAATTCCCCACTCTCTTTCATTTAAAGTTGAAGAAGTCATTTGATCTTCTCACATGAAGATCCCTGAGTGGCATGAAGTTTGAATTACTTTCAAATGAAACTTCAAATCATTTCAAATGGAAACACTTTTGGGAAAGTCCTTTTATTCCCTCTCATTCAACTTTCAAAAGTTTCAAATTTCACTCACTTTCAAACAATCAATCAATCAAACAATCACAATTATTTATTTAATATAACATTCCAAAATTTAGAATTTTGGGATGTTACAAACCTACCACACTTAAAATGAATCTCATCCTCGAGATTCGGAGAGCCTACCAAGAAAGGTTAGGGTTTGGGGGTCTTCTAGCAAATCCATTGGTCGGAGAAATCCGGGGTGCGACCACACTTATAATCAAAGTCATGGGTCCATCAAAACTCAGGTACTTCTTTCTTGACAGCATCTGTTTTCTCACATATCTTGGGTCCTTTCATAAGTTCTTCCGGGGCTTGACAGGTCTGACGCCAATACTAAACAACGGTCATTAATCTCACGGTGGTCAACAAATAATGGTTTCCTGCAAGAAAATCGTCCTATTATTCTAGGGTTTAAACAAGGTTTTGATATCGTCGTCTCTCTACTATGGGTAAGTCACTCTAGATTTACCATTCCAAATAGCAAGAGCGAATGATAAGAGTAAGTCGGTATGGTGATCAATCCATTCCGCACCCAAATCATTACCTTGTATGAGGTTTAGCGAATCTTGCATTTCTAACACTCGGGCATTCTCACAAGCATTGCAGAATATCTCTTGTGCACAAACGACGTTCGGATAATTCCATCTATTCTGCAAGCCAAACAAAAACATCTATCCTTTTTTTCACAACTCTCGAGGTTTACGTAACATCCTATGAAACGTTTGCTGATGAAATCGCAGCTTCTTCAGGATTCCTTCTTCAACAAGATTGGGCTTGTTTGCTTAGCGAATCCTAGGTCCTGTGGGTTATGGGTCCACTTAATTTCTTGTATAGCTTCATCTTGTCTTCGGGTCATAACTGCTCCATATTATCTTCATATGGCTCTTAAGTCCAGTTGCTTCTTTCCACCGTCTTATCATAATTCTACTCATTTGTCCAAACTCCTTGGCATGAACAGTACATTCTTCTCCTTTGTTCCTGTGGTTTTTACCGATTACTACCACACTTAGAATGAAATGTACTAATTCATCCATAGGTCTTATTCTTCATATCTCCGAACATGATCACAATAACATACAATTCAACAAATAAGATCAGGACACCTTTATTTTTATTGATTCATGAGCCATTACAATCTTCGAGACTTCCATTACATAATTCAATTCCATATCCTCATGAAAATAAAAGTGTTTCCTACTACACTTATCACCAATACCAAAACCTCAACTACTCAACTCCAGCTTTCTTCTTGTCTGGACATTTATTAGCATAATGTCCTGCTTCCTTGCAGTGAAAACATATGATTCCCGACAAGTCTCGGGGCTTCTTGGTGATTACGTAATCTCCTTGGGTTCTTGGCTTCTTTTCTGGACAGTGGTTGGAGTAGTGACCTGAATTCTTGTAGGTGAAACACCTGATGTGACTCAGGTCCTTCTCTGCAGAAATTGGGTTGTTCTGGGGGTTCATTCTCTTTCTCTTCCTGGACTTCTCCGTACTGATCAGAGCTTCTATTTCCTGTGGGTCATACTCAAACTCCACTGTCTGGAACTCTCCCAGATACTCTTGGCTTTCCTTCATGCAATATTGTGAAGAATGTCCTTCTTCTCCACATGAATAGCATGCCTTGGTGCAGTGTTTGATTGGTTTGTCTTCAGGTGTATTTTTTTAATTTCTTCCTTCATCATAGATACTTCTGGTTGGTTACAGAGAGCTTCTTTCATTCCTTCTTTCTGTTGCCGGATGATTTGCTGCACCTTGGGATAAAGTGGCACTGAGCAGGGTAGTGCGTAGTTTCTTCACACAGGAAATAGGTAACCTGCCCAGTCGAGCATTCCTCAGCTGGGTGATTTCCTTCACAATGAGGGCATCCATCCTTGTGTTCTTCATGGGTGTGTCCTATTTCTCCACAGATCTTGCATGCACAAGGCTTCTTCATTTTACGGTCACAGGGCTTCTGGATAAGACGAGATCTCAGTAGAATCATCTTGAATTCTTCCCAAGCATTTGCTCCATTCCATCCTTCTATAGCTTGATGTATCTCTCGCCATGTTGCAACACCTTGTGTGATGTGCCGTAAGGTGTATGGAACCAGATACTCTCTTCCAACACCGTACTCCTTCATGCGATCTTCCATGTTCTGTATCCACTGTTCTACCTCCAGCTGAGTCATTGATCTCGGAAATACGAGTCCACTTTCATTCATCATCTATTGGGTCCAAGGGTTTTGGGATGAGATACGAGAGAGGGATAGTGAGATACACACAATACAAACAATATAGTTTTGAAAAATGGGTTTTATTTGTGGCTGTCAGAAAAATTACACAATGACAGCTCACAAATCGTCGTATCTAACGTGAGTATACAACATGGGTTTTGGTCTTCTAAAGGGTCATATAAATCTTGGAATTCTCTAGTGTCTTCAATTTTCTTCGAGTCCTCGAAGTCTTCAATTGTTGTAGCTACAATTTTGCATGATGAAATCCTTTTACTCTGAAGTGGTCCGCAGTTGAGTCTCCATGTGGTCAAAGGGAAAGGGGTGTATTCTAACTATTTGAGGTAAGAGGGACTATTTGATAAAATCAAAAAAGATGATAAGTAAAGGATCTTTTTGAAAATAAAGTTTTAGAGATATCCTTTCCTAGGGCTTTTCAGTTTCTAGGGTCACATCCTACAGTCAACATGTGCTCTGATACCATCTCTGTAGCGACCCGACCCAATATGGTCAAGTCTCTGTGCTTTCTGTGCCATCCCTGGATCAGTATGCTGGCACACACAGTACTTTGATGAAATACCATAACATCACATGTAAAATAAATACCATAGATCCAGAGTATACCTTATTTATCACAACGGAAACAAATCAATAAGGGTGTGAAGTCCCATCAACGCCAACGGCAAGTTGAGTGTAGACCGTAACCCTACAACGTAACTCTTACTCATCGTAGAAATACCTGCAACATGATACGTTGCAGCCGTGTAGGTCAGTACATTGAATGTACCGGAAAGATCACAATAGGAAGCAGATGATAAAGACTATTCTATATGCAGTATGGATTTGTGGCTCTGTGTCTGAGTTTTTGCATAAAAGCTGGTTTTATTTTCCCTATGTGACACCCCTGACTTAATCGTGCACTAATCATACACGCAAATGCACACGATCAAGCCCAAGGACTCACGGGAAGATATCACAACACAACTCTAGACACAAAATAAAATAATACAAGCTTTATATTACAAGCCAGGGGCCTCGAGGGCTCGAATACATAAGCTCGAGTCATACAAGCATCAGCGGAAACAAAGGTATCTGAGTACAGACACAAGTTAAACAAGATGCCTTAAGAAGGCTAGCAGAACAGCGACACTAATCGAAAAGGCGAAGGCCTCCTACCTAGGGCCTCCGAACTACTCCTGGTCGGCGGACTGAACGTAGTAGATGCCTCCGGGATCTCCTGCTCTTGGGCTCCGTCGTCTGATCGCAGCAACCGGGTAGGGGAAAAGATGTAGCAAAGCAACCGTGAGTACTCATCCAAAGTACTCGCAAGACTGACATCAGAACTATACTAAATATGCATTGGTATCAAAGGAATGGGGCTATATCTTTGGACTAAACTGCAGAAATGCCAGAACAGAGGGGGAAAAGGCCTAGCCTATCGAAGACTAGCATCTTGAAGCAATCTTGCAGCATCAGAAGAGAGTAG
The DNA here is from genome assembly GCA_039707655.1 of Elymus sibiricus. Taxonomy (NCBI): domain Eukaryota; kingdom Viridiplantae; phylum Streptophyta; class Magnoliopsida; order Poales; family Poaceae; genus Elymus; species Elymus sibiricus. Next base: position 188,406,865 of record CM077674.1, read on the forward strand.
AGTATAGCAACACATAATAGCAGTTATATTTTAGTAATGCCCTGAGATCCTTCCTCGACTACCCTGCGAGAAAGTGATCCCGAGAGCAGTAGTATCAGTTTATCATTGTAACGGTATCCATTTGTAGTTGTAGCAGATCAGGATACAACTCCGAGCGTCCTGTTACCGTGAACACGGCTATTCGAATAGATTACTTCCCTGCAGGGGTGCACTACTGTTACCCAACACGCTCGATTAACTCTGGCCGGACACACTTTTCCGGGTCATGCCCGGCCTAGGCTGATCGACACAACGCAGTCCTACCTAGAGCTCAGCAGAGAGGTCCCCGTCGGTCTACATCCTAAGCGCTCAGGGGTCTTGGGCCCATCGCCCTTTGCACTCCGGGTCGTTGCGCACATGGTTAGATCCAGGCACCACCTCTGTCCTGGATGGCGCCGATCCTGCCGTGCCGCAATGCTGAACTGGACGTCTGACCGAGCTTTCGGCTGATACATACGACGTAGAGGGCCCCATTAAACCATTATCCCGCGTGGTGGTAGTGCGTATAGGCACGTAGCCAACTCAGATCAAATACCCAAATCCATTAGGCGTGTTTAGTAACTCGCAGAGACGAACAGGGTTCCTGTCGCTCCGACTTGGTAACACGCGGAGCCGAACAGGGACCAGGCCCACCTCTCTCCTAGGTGGTCTCCGCCTGCCCTGTCGTTTCGCCACGTTATCACTCACGGGTACTCTTGGGTTCATCCCGTCTTGTTTCATTATCTCGCGGGCACTCTTGGAGCCGGCCCGTCTTTAACATCGAGAGCTGTCGGGACTCAGGTCCATCTCTGACTGGATGGTACCACCAGCCCTTCAGCTCTGTAACAGTAAATGAATGTAGTAATGTAAGCATTTTCGCGATCCTCACCCAGAGTGATCACGGCCCGATAATAAGCATGTTAATGGACAAGGTTGAAGGGCCAGCGGATGAACATGTTATATCTAACTAGGCATTATAGGATATCAGGTAATGTATCAATAGCAGGCGACGAAAATAGGCTATTCATCAGAATAGGAGCTATTGGAGCAACAATAGAAGCAATTCTAAAGCAAGCAGTAGAAAGAAAGAGTAGGCGATATCTGGATGATCAAGGGGGTTTTGCTTGCCTGGAAGCTCTGCTAAAAGGGGCTGGTCTTCAGGGGCGTAGTCATACTCGGCAGCGGCGTCAGTCCCGGGTTCTACCGGAGAGAAGAGGGGGGAAGAAACAATAAATACACGACAACAATGCAACACAATTGCATGACATGGCAAAATGCAGTGCTAGGGGTGACCTAACGCAGTGCCACATGTGGCAGACGAAGCGGGAAATTAACTGGAACGTTTTCCCGGTTTCGGACATCTGTCAGACAAATGAACCGGAGGGGAAGGTTCCATGTTTGCAGTGCTGGAGGCATTTGACAGGTATGTGGATAGCGTATTCGGGTTCGTCTCATTTTTCTGATCGACTTTCATGTAGAAATTTTTTGCATCCGAGTTACGGTTTATTTTATAAGATTTTTCAAAGTTTTAATCATTTTCTGGAATTAATTTAATTCGACAATAAATTGTAAATTGCTAGGTGCACCCAGCTCTGTGTACACAGGTGGGTCCAGGGGGTCCCAGTTGACCAGTCAAACTTTGACTGTTCAACAGGGGGTGGGGCCCCCTGTCATAGTCACATTAGCTAATTAGTTAATTAATTAGGCTAACTAAGTAATTCTCTTTTTTTTTATGTGGGCCGGCCCCACTGGACAGTGGCCCAGGCCGGCCACTGGAGAGGGGAACTGCGCGCGCGTACGGGCAGGCACCGGCGGCCGAGCGCGGGGGCTCGCCAGGAGCCGCGGCGCGCGACGGAGGGCGTGGCCCTGGTCAGAGGCCGGCGCGGCGGCGTGCAGGCGGTAGCGGGGCAAGCAGCAGGCGGAGCGCGGGAGCAGGCTACAGCAGCGGGCGAGCGCGGCTGGCTGCGGCGAGGCGACGCGCAGGCGCGGGGCTTCGCGGGCAGGCGCGTGCAGGGCGGGCGCGCGCGCGGGCGCGGCGACGCGAGAGGCGAGGCGAGCGGGAGGAAGCCACGGGCGGCGCGGGCTGCGGCGTCGGGACGGAGGGGGAGAAGGGGAACGGCCGCGGGGTCTCACCCCGTTGCAGGGGTTCGGGCGGCGAGGCTCGGGGTCGGCCGTCGGGGAGGAGACGAGGAGGCGACGAGGACGGGGCGGCGAGGTGGCGTCGGGGACGAGCGACGGCGACAGCGTCGGGCGCCCTGGGTGCGGGCGCGGGCTCGAGAGGGGGGGGGGATTTAGGTTTAGGCTTCGGGGGATGCGAGGCCATATAGGCCAGGGGGCGGGGTGGGCCGGCTGGGCCGGCCTGGTGGCCAGCTGGCCGAGGCCCAGGGGGGGCTTTTATTTTCTTTTTGCTTTGCCTTTTCCTTTTTTTTTATTAGTTACTGTTTTGTATTTTCCTTTAGCTCTAATTCAATTTTGTAAAATATGAATCCTCCCCAAATAAATACAGTGCGGTTTATCCCACTGCCAGAAAAAGGTTTGGGGGACTAACGATTTAATTTTAATTTTAATTAAATAAAGTGGGATTAAATATTGTTGTTTGGTTACTGTTTTAGGATGTTAGACTCATCTAGGGGTTTTAGGTGATGTTGTTTTTCTTAACATAATTAGTTATGGATTATTTGCTAATTAATGAACATTTTTGTTTCCAAATTGGGACAACTTTTATTTTCACTTTAAATTTGAATTTCATTTTGAATTGGAATTTGAAATGAGATATGATGCAAATGATGATCAAGCACTGTTAATCATGATGACTTGGCATTATCAGAGGGCGATCACTGTAGCTTAATTACATGGGGTGTTACAATTCTCCTCCTCTAAAAGAAATTCTCGTCCCGAGAATTAAGAGGTAGGCTGAAAGAGAGCGGGATACTCGTCACGAAGACGATCTTCGCGTTCCCAAGTGGCCTCATCTTCAGAATGATTCGACCACTGAACTTTAAGGAACTTGATTGCCTTCTGACGGGTTCGATGTTCAGCTTGATCAAGAATGCGATCGGATATTCTTGATAAGAAAGATCCTCTTGCAGCTCAAGCATTTCATGATCCACTGCTCGGATAGGATCCTTGAAGCAGCGACGGAGTTGTGACACATGAAAGACATCATGAACTTGAGAAAGGTTCGGCGGCAATTCCAATTGATATGCCACTTCTCCACGTCGGGCGAGGATACGGAACGGGCCAATGTAGCGAGGAGCTAACTTGCCCTAGATTCCAAATCGACGAGTGCCTTTCATCGGAGTGACATGAAGGTAAGCCTGTTCACCAGGTTGATAAACCATTAACTGGTGTTTTCGGTCATGATTGCTCTTCTGACGAGACTGAGGAGCTTTCAAATGTTCGCGGACGATGCGGACTTGTTCTTCAGCTTGTTGGATAATGTTCGGACCGAAGAGTGGCCATTCCCCAGTTTCTGACCAGTTCAGAGGGGTTCGGCACTTACGTCCATATAGAACTTCAAAGGGTGCCATCTTCAGACTAGCTTGATAGCTATTGTTGTATGAGAATTCAGCATACGGGAGAGATTCCTCCCATTTCTTGCCGAATGAGATGACACAAGCTCGAAGCATATCTTCAAGCACTTGATTGACTCGTTCAACTTGTCCCTGGGACTGGGGGTGAAAAGCGGTGCTGAAGGACAGATGAGTTCCCATAGCTTCTTGGAAACTGTTCCAAAACCTTGAGGTAAAGAGACTGCCACGGTCTGAGCTGATCTCCAAAGGAATACCGTGAAGTGACACGATTCTGGAAACATATAAGTCTGCTAACTGACTAGTAGTGATTGTCTCCTTGACTGGCAGAAAGTGAGCAACCTTTGAGAATCGGTCAATGACGACAAAGATAGCATCATGACCCTTCTGCGATCTGGGAAATCCAGTAATGAAATCCATTTCGACTTTGTCCCATTTCCATTCAGGAATAGCAAGTGGTTGCAGAGTTCCAGCAGGCCTTTGATGTTCTGCCTTGATGCGACGGCAGACGTCACACTCAACAACATAACGAGCAATGTCTCGCTTCATATCAGGCCACCAGTACCGTTGACGAATGTCTTGGTACATCTTAGTACTACCCGGATGAATAGACAAAGGTGTGTCATGTGCTTCTTTCATGACATCCAAACGCGAGTCCAGATTGTGCTTTCTAGGAACCACTAGGCGGCCTTTGAAGAACAAGGCACCATCATTATCAACATGGTAGAATGAAGAATTTCCCTTGGAGAGGTATTTCTTAATCTTCTCGACTTCAGAGTCATATTTCTGCCTTGTCTTGATGTTGCGCTCAAGGTCCAGTTCAACAACCAGGGTATTGAGATAACCCTGAGGAACAATATGAAGGTTCAACTTGCGAAGTTCTTCATAGAGAAGGGGTTGTGCTTGCTGAACCGTGAGGTTGTTGCAATAAGACTTGCGACTCAAAGCATCGGCCATTACATTAGCCTTGCCAGGGGTATAAGAAATATTCATGTCATAGTCAGCTATTGTCTCGAGCCATCTTTGCTGACGGAGGTTCAAATCTGGTTGAGTATACAGATACTTCAGACTTTGGTGGTCCGTGTGTATCTCGCAATGATTACCGAGAAGGTAATGTCGCCACAGCTTCAGAGCATAGATAACTGCTGCTAACTCGAGATCATGAGTTGGATACTTATCTTCGTGAGGATGCAACTGACGTGAGCCATAAGCAATCACCTTGCGCTCTTGCATCAGGACACAACCTAATCCTTGACGAGACGCATCACAGTAGGTCACGAAGTCTTTGCGGGAATCTGGAGGAGCAAGCACTGGGGCAGACGTCAGCTTGTCTTTGAGTGTCTGAAAACTTTCTTTGCACTTTTCCGTCCACTCAAACTTCTTGCCTTTGTGGAGCAAATCAGTCAGTGGTTTGGCAATCTTGGAGAAGTTCTCAACGAAACGACGGCAATAGCTGGCAAGACCGAGAAAACTTCTGACTTGCTTAATGGTTTGCGGTGGAGTCCAATCAAGAATAGCCTGAACTCGTTCTGGGTTAACAGCAATGCCATCTTTGGAAATCACGTGGCCGAGATATGTCACTTCAGATAACCAGAACTCACACTTAGAATACTTGGCATACAGTTGATGTTCACGCAGCTTCTCCAGTACAAGCCGAAGATGTTCGGCATGTTCTTCTTCATTCTTGGAAAATATAAGGATATCATCCAAATAAACCACGACGAATTTGTCGAGGTAATCCATGAAGATGTAGTTCATCAGTCGAGAGAAAGTGGCGGGAGCATTGGTTAAGCCAAAGGACATGACAGTGTACTCGTAAGAACCATAGCGAGTAACGAAGGCTGTCTTTGGAATGTCCTCTTTACGAACTCGGATCTGGTGGTATCCCAATCGCAAATCAAGTTTAGAGAATACTGAGGAACCAGCTAGCTGATCATAAAGATCGTTGATTCTGGGAAGCGGATACTTGTTCTGAATTGTTGCCTGGTTGATAGGTCGGTAATCTTGGACCAGACGATTCGTACCATCCTTCTTCTTAACAAAGAGAGAAGGTGCTCCCCAAGCAGAAGAACTGGGGCGGATGAAACCCCTTTTAAGTGACTTGTCAATTTCCTCCTTAAACTCAAGGAGTTCATGCGGCGGCATTTTGTATGGGCGCTTGGCAATAGGAGTGGTGCCTGGTTTCAAGTCGATGACGAATTCGACTGCTCTAACAGGGGGTATCCTTGGAAGTTCTTCTGGAAAGACGTCTGGAAAATCGCGAACGACTGGAACATTCTCAATTCCCTCAAGAGGTGAGGCATTCAATGCATTCAGAGCATATATCTGGCTTTCGGCATTTTGAACTGTCCGAGCTGAGTAACTGACTGTCTGACCGGAAGGGTGTGTGAGTCGGACTGTTTCAGTGGCACAGTCAATCAAAGCTTTATGAGGCTTCAGCCAGTCCATTCCCAGAATGATGTCTATGTTGGAGGTCTTGAGAGCAATGAGAGAAACGGGGAACACCAATCCCCCAATCACAATGTGGTTACCGTGGCTTACCATGGTAGTTTGCCATTTAGCTCTGGGTGACTGGATTACTAATGGGGTGGACATCTCCTCGAAAGGTATATCATGGCTTCGCACAAAACTTTCGGACATGAAGGAGTGCGATGCTCTAGAATCAAAGAGGACAGAAGCTGGGGTTGAATTCACTAGAAGGATACCCATCACAATTTTGGTGTCCTGTCGAGCTTCTTCAATCTTGACATGGTTGACACGAATAAGTTGACTAGCAGGTGCTCTGGCATCAGCTTTCCTAGAAGGATGTTTTCGACGGCCCTTCTTATGGCCAACAGGAGGACGTGATGCATTCTGCGGCTGACCCTGGCGACAGTTGAGAGCACGGTGCCCTGACTATCCACACTTGTGGCATAAACCATCATTATGGGGAGTAGCCATAGTATTGGGCTGTCCACCCTGAGTCGTTAGCTGTTTCGGTGGTGGAGGCAGACGAGGTGCGACATAAGACGGCCTTGGGGTTGGAGCAGGTCGGTGATGAACATTGTGCGGAATCCAGATTTGACGTTTCTGAGTAGGCTGACCCGAGGACGAGCCAATATCTCGAGTACGCTTGAGCGACTCCTGGTACTCAGTCAGGCCCGTTTCAGCCCAGAAAGCTTGACTGACAAGCGTTGCAAAGTCTGTAGCTTCATGAACAACAAGAGCGAGTTTCAGATCAGGATGCAGTCCTTCACGGAATTTCTCCTGCTTGCGTGTGTCGGTGCTGACGTCATCTTCAGCATAGCGGGATAATTCAAGGAATTTCCTCTGGTAAGCATCCACAGTCATCTTGCCCTGTGCGAGTTTGCGGAATTCCTTCTTCTTCTGGTCCATCGGACCTTGAGGGATGTGCCGTGCACGAAAGGCTGACTGAAATTCCTGCCAAGTGGTTACAGTTCCAGCAGGCAGCATACGCCTGTGGCTTTCCCACCATTGAACTGCTGGACCCTTCAAGTGAAACGCCGCGAAGGTGACGTAACTGACACGGGCAACCTTAGCTGACTCCATCTCAAACAGGATGTCACGAAGCCAATCATCAGCATCCATAGGATTGGTGGAGTTGCGGTAAACAGACGGGTTGAGGCGCACAAAATCTTGAAGTGATATCGGGCCAGGCTCCTGACGAGCATCATTGCGTTCTAATCGGTTTACCAGACTCTCATTGAGCTGACGGTTCAGTTCAAATTGTTGCATCATTGTGGCAATATAGAGTGGAGGCGAAGGATCGTCAGCCATCCTGCCAAAACAACAGGGGCAGTTTAGCAAGAACAACTGCATGTGTATGGAGTTATTCATGATGTAACATGGGCAATGAACAAAAATGCATTAGATACATATTAGTAGTCATTAAAGACATACAGATCCATGCACGGAGTTGAATACCAACGGATAACGTGAGTTTGGAAACACACGCAGCTAGACAAACTAGGCGGCGCGCAGGCACGCGGTGAGGAATACAACAACGGGACATAGCAAAGACTATATCGACGCCGGAGAAAACTACTGGAGCAAGGAATCTGCAGGGGACGACGCAGGGTGCCCTCGATAAAAGGATCCTGCGGGCCGTGAACACTGTGAAGCAGAACCTGGTCCACAAATCAAAGAAGGTTGATTCAAATCTCTGGGTGGATGTGATCACGAGAACCTAGAGTCGGAGTTAGTAAAATCTTTAACCCGAAAAGAAGAGAGATTAGATTCCCAGAGTAAGGAAGAGGAATAAAAGATCCTAATACCACCCATTTGAGATGTGGGCCCGTAAGCCACACAGCCATGTTAGTAAAATAGTTTTTGGAGACTAGACTCAACTTCGGCCAAGGAGTTGGAAAGGGGGTTTCCTATAGGCAGTCGGCTCTGATACCAACTTGTGACGCCCCCGACTTAATCATGCACTAATCATACACGCAAATGCACACGATCAAGCCCAAGGACTCATGGGAAGATATCACAACACAACTCTAGACACAAAATAAAATAATACAAGCTTTATATATTACAAGCCAGGGGCCTCGAGGGCTCGAATACATAAGCTTGAGTCATACAAGCATCAGCGGAAACAAAGGTATCTGAGTACAGACACAAGTTAAACAAGATGCCTTAAGAAGGCTAGCATAACAGCGACACTGATCGAAAAGGCGAAGGCCTCCTACCTAGGGCCTCCGAACTACTCCTGGTCGGTGGACTCAACGTAGTAGATGCCTCCGGGATCTCCTGCTCTTGGGCTCCGTCGTCTGATCGCAGCAACCGGGTAGGGGAAAAGAATTAGCAAAGCAACCGTGAGTACTCATCCAAAGTACTCGCGAGACTTACATTAGAACTATACTAAATATGCATTGGTATCAAAGGAATGGGGCTATATCTTTGGACTAAACTGCAGAAATGCCAGAACAGAGGGGGAAAAGGCCTAGCCTATCGAAGACTAGCATCTTGAAGCAATCTTGCAGCATCAGAAGAGAGTAGAGTATAGCAACACATAATAGCAGTTATATTTTAGTAATGCCCTGAGATCCTTCCTCGACTACCCTGCGAGAAAGTTATCCCAAGAGCAGTAGTATCAGTTTATCATTGTAATGGTATCCATTTGTAGTTGTAGCAGATCGGGATACAACTCCGAGCGTCCTGTTACCGTGGACATGGCTATTCGAATAGATTACTTCCCTGCAGGGGTGCACTACTGTTACCCAACACGCTCGATTAACTCTGGCCGGACACACTTTTCCGGGTCATGCCCGGCCTCGGCTGATCGACACGACGCAGTCCTACCTAGAGCTCAGCAGAGAGGTCCCCGCCGGTCTACATCCTAAGCGCTCAGGGGTCTTGGGCCCATCGCCCTTTGCAATCCGGGTCGTTGCGCACATGGTTAGATCCAGGCACCACCTCTGTCCTGGATGGCGCCGATCCTGCCGTGCCGCAATGCTGAACTGGACGTCTGACCGAGCTTTCGGCTGATACATACGACGTAGAGGGCCCCATTAAACCATTATCCCGCGTGGTGGTAGTGAGTATAGGCACGTAGCCAACTCAGATCAAATACCCAAATCCATTAGGCGTGTTTAGTAACTCGCAGAGACGAACAGGGTTCCTATCGCTCCAACTTGGTAACACGCGGACCCGAACAGGGACCAGGCCCACCTCTCTCCTAGGTGGTCTCTTGGGTTCATCCCGTCTTGTTTCATTATCTCGCGGGCACTCTTGGAGCCGGCCCGTCTTTAACATCGAGAGCTGTCGGGACTCAGGTCTATCTCTGACTGGATGGTACCACCAGCCCTTCAGCTCCGTAACAGTAAATGAATGTAGTAATGTAAGTATTTTCGTGATCGTCACCCAGAGTGATCACGGCCCGATAATAAGCATGGCAACGGACAAGGTTGAAGGGCCAGCTAATGAACATGTCATATCTAACTAGGCATTATAGAATATCAGGTAATGTATCAATAGCAGGCGACGAAAACAGGCTATGCATCAGAATAGGAGCTATCGGAGCAACAATAGAAGCAATTCTAATGCAAGCAGTAGAAAGAAAGAGTAGGCGATATCTGGATGATCAAGGGGGTTTTGCTTGCCTGGAAGCTCTGCTGAAAGGGGCTCGTCTTCCAGGGGCGTAGTCGTACTCGGCAGCAGCGTCAGTCCCGGGTTCTATCGGAGAGAAGAGGGGGGAAGAAACAATAAATACATGGCAAACAATGCAACACAATTGCATGACATGGCAAAATGCAGTGCTAGGGGTGACCTAACGCAGTGCCACATGTGGCAGACGAAGCGGGAAATTAACTGGAACGTTTTCCCGGTTTCAGACATCTGTCAGACAGATGAACCGGAGGGGAAGGTTCCATGTTTGCAGTGCTGGAGGCATCTGACAGGTATGTGGATAGCGTATTCGGGTTCGTCTCATTTTTCTGATCAACTTTCATGTAGAAAACTTTTGCATCTGAGTTACGGTTTATTTTATATGATTTTTCAAAGTTTTAATATTTTTTTGGAATTAATTTAATTCGAAAATAAATTGTAAATTGCTAGGTGCACCCAGCTCTGTGTACACAGAAGTGTACACAGAAGTGTACACAGGGGCTGACAGGTGGGTCCCAGTTGACCAGTCAAACTTTGACTGTTCAACAGGGGGTGGGCCCCCCTGTCATAGTCACATTAGCTAATTAGTTAATTAATTAGGCTAACTAAGTAATTAGTTAATTTAAAAAAAATTAATTAATTAAGTTAATTAGTTAATTAATTAATTATTATTTATTTATTTATTTTAATTCTCTTTTTTTTATCTGGGCCGGCCCCACAGGACAGTGGCCTAGGCCGGCCACTGGAGAGGGGAACTGCGCGCGCGTACGGGCAGGCGCCGGCGGCCGAGCGCGAGGGCTTGCCAGGAGCCGCGGCGCGCGACGGTGGGCGTGGCCCTGGTCATAGGCCGGCGCGGCGGCGTGCAGGCGGCAGCGGGGCAAGCAGTAGGCGGAGCGCGGGAGCAGGCTGCAGCAGCGGGCGAGCGCGGCTGGCTGCGGCGAGGCGACGCGCGGGCGCGGGGCTTCGCGGGCAGGCGCGTGCAGGGCGGGCGGGCGCGCGGGCGCGGCGACGCGGGAGGCGAGGCGAGCGGGAGGAGGCCACGGGCGGCGCGGGCTGCTGCGTCGGGACGGAGGGGAGAAGGGGAACGGCCGCGGGGTCTCACCCCGAACATAAAGGCCATTGCTATGAAAGAGCTGCAAGAGAGAAAGCAGTTGCGGGGGTTCGGGCGGCGAGGCTCGGGGTCGGCCGTCGGGGAGGAGACGAGGAGGTTTGATGACGGAGCGGCGAGGTGGCGTCGGGGACGAGCGACGGCGACGGCGTCGGGCGCCCTGGGTGCGGGCGCGGGCTCGAGAGGGGGGGATTTAGGTTTAGGGTTCGGGGGATGCCCATATAGGCCAGGGGGCGGGGGTGGGCCGGTTGGGCCGGCCTGGTGGCCAGCTGGCCGAGGCCCGGGGGGGCTTTTATTTTCTTTTTGCTTTGCCTTTTCCTTTTTTTTATTAGTTACTGTTTTGTATTTTCCTTTAGCTCTAATTCAATTTTGTAAAATATGAATCCTCCCCAAATAAATACAGTGTGGTTTATCCCACTACCAGAAAAAGGTTTGGGGGACTAACGATTTCATTTTAATTTTAATTAAATAAAATGGGATTAAATATTGCTGTTTGGTTACTGTTTTAGGATGTTAGGCTCATCTAGGGGTTTTAGGTGATGTTGTTTTTCTTAACATAATTAGTTATGGATTATTTGCTAATTAATGAACATTTTTGTTTCCAAATTGGGACAACTTTTATTTTCACTTTAAATTTGAATTTCAATTTGAATTGGAATTTGAAATGAGATATGATGCAAATGATGATCAAGCACTGTTAATCATGATGACTTGGCATTATCAGAGGGTGATCACTGTAGCTTAATTACATGGGGTGTTACACCCTACAACAAAGGAATATCAGAAGTCTTCACTACAGAGTTATCTACTCTGACATGGTTCCGCCAACCGATGTCTCGTAGCCCACAAGTATCATAATTTGCCCACAATTAGTTATCAGTCCGGTGTTGAGAGTTCAGAGATAGATCCAAGTCCAGAGGCTCAAATTGTCCATAACCGGGGACACGGCTAATCGATTAGGTTTAACTCTACAGAGTGTTGTGCACTTTACCCACAAGATTCGATCCCTCCCTTTAAGTCCTCGCACTTCAGAGTGTTTGAGAACAGGATGATCGAAACATGATCTTCCGAAGAGTTCCCCTGACCACTGTTCGGTGCCCATCCAATCCTACCGTCGACTACATCTGCTAGCACCGTCCCAGCCAGAGTCACAACTAAGGTCAACCAAGCCAGAGCCCATAATAATTTGTGGCTGCACAGGTAAGCTTCAGGGCATGAAGTATTCTTCCGTCTCTTTGAGTCTGGGTGAAGCTTTCCGCAAGATGTCATGACGCTTCTCCATGCATCCCGGGTCATCCACTGGTAGCTCCAGGGTGCCCATCAGTCCATCCTCCACCCAGTAGTGTGTATTGAATTCTTGTCTCGAGTCTTGAAGTCTTGAGATCTTGTAGATGCAGGCCTTGACGTTGCCATCTTGAAGTTGTCATCATTGACGTAGAGTCCTCCTTCTCACACCACTCACGAGCACTCTTACCAATCCCCGTCTACTATAGCATAGCATGAAAATAAATAACGTTCCCGGGGCTTAGTAACAGGGGTGTGGGTTCCTACCTCATGCTTCTACTCAACTACAAGTTTCAATATACTACTGGAGGAAATGTTGGAAAGGTGACACTAAAAGCAATAAAAAAACATAGGTATGAACATATGGTCAAAGTGAACTTGCCTGGTAAGTTGACGAAGATTATATCGCTCTCGGAAATAACTTGATAGAACTATTCATCACTCTTCGATGAAATCTATATAATCAAGCATGTCATTCATATAAGCATTCAATCTAGCAATCATTCTAGCAATCAAAATAACAATCAACAAATAAAAGCAATAAAGAAAACAAATAAGAAGAACCAAAGAAAAACCAATGAAATCCAAAGAAAACTTCAAAGGAACACTACAAAGAAAACTACTAAAGAAACTTTAAGACTTAACTACACAACAACACAGAAATAAATTTTGTCCTGTTTAAAACTTAACAGCAAGGAAAATACTAAACTCATAATTTAACAGAATAGAAATTCACTAAATTAATAACTAGCAAAAAGGAATTAATTAAAAACTATTCTAACCATATAGTTATAACATAAGCAATTTCTAACAACAAGAAAATAACTAAAACAATACTAAACTATAATAACTAATTGCAAAAACTAAATTATTGTTACTTAATAGAAACAATAATTAACTAAATTAAAGTGGCAAAAGAATCACTTTTTATCATAACAAAACTAATTATATTTACTATATCTATGGCTATGGCTAAACAATTATTAACACAAAACAATAGTAAAACAATATTAATTAATTATAAAATTTTATCTATTGTTGTCTAACAGAAGCACATTCTATCATATTAAAATCTACAAAAAGAATTAATTTAAACTAATAAAAATCCACTAGTTATGAATTTAAACAAGCATAGTAAAAAGCACAGTACTGTTTTTGCTATAAACTAAATTTAAATTATACTAAAAATAAATTACTAAATGCTACTGGAAGGGCAAAAATCCTAGTGATAGCATGAAAAAAGAATCAACTAAAAATATATTTTTAAATAGAAGTTAAGTCAAATTTAGTGTTTGAAGCAAATTTGATCAATTTCAAATTTAAAAACTTTAAATATGAAAACTATTTGAATCTACAGAATCTTTATAAAATTTTGAAACTAATGCAAAGAGAATCACTAAAAAAATGTTAAAACATAAAAGATATAAAGAAATCAAAAACAGAAAACAATCTGAAAATAAAACAGAAACTGAAATAAAGGAAAAAACTACGGATCGGCTATGGGACACGTGGCAGATCCTGATTGGCTAAGGGTGGTGCACGACAGAAGCTAACGGGCGGTCAACCGATCCTTAAAGAAAAACGCTCCGTGCCTAATAAAAAAACTACGTTCTAATCTGGCCCATTCATCTACGATCTAACGGACTAGGGAGTTCCCAATGGTCACCACGGCAGCGATGGAGCTCCGGCAAGGTGAGGGCTTCGGGCGTTGGCGGGGACGGCGCTTCGGTGACTCTCCGGCGACGGAGAAGTTGGCAGATGGCGTAGACGAGCGAGGCGGCGAGTTTGGTGGTGGTGGCAAGGCTCGGGGGGCACTGTAGACGGCGGTGTGGGCTCGGGCGTGCGGCGGCAGAGGCGAACAGCGGCGAGCAATACGGCGGCGTCGTGGCATGGAGAGAGGGGGAGTAGGGGGAAAATGAACGCGGGGAGCCGGGGCTTTATAGAGGGGGTTGCTTGGGGAGGGGGAGCGCGGGAATCGGCAGTGGATCGAGATCCGGCAAGGATCTCCGGCGAACGGGAAGGGGATCGGCTCGGGGTGGAAGGCGAGCGAGGGAGAGAGGGGATCGGGCAGTGGGCCCGACGCACAGAGAGAGGAGGGGAAAGGAAAGAAGATCGGGCAAGCGATCCGAAAGAGATTCGGGTGCGGGCGCGCAGTGTTGGGCCGGATCGGCTAGGTGGGCCGCGCGCTGGGTTTCCTAATAAGAGGATTTCTTTCCTTTTTTTTAAATAACAGAGAGGGAAAAGGAAAGAAAATAAAAACAAAATATTCCATATACATATTATATATAAAAATGTTTAGAAAAAGATTTCCTAAGACATTAGCTATTTTTCAGAGGTAAATAAAATAAACAGAAATTCAAATAAATGCAAATGCATTCTGTAGCCATTTAAATAATTCAAATTGAATTTTGAAATATTCAAAATAGCTCCAAAAATGATTTCCCCCTATTTTTACATTGGAGGGAATCATTTTACCCTCATTTCCATATTTTTATTTTTAGGCGAAAAATAATTTGAATAAAAACCAAATAACTCATAATTGGGTTTGAATTTGAATTTTCAAACCAGTTGCAAATCTTTTCTGTTTTTCCTTGGACAAATATATTTCAAATTTGCCTCTAGTTTGGAGTGTCATATTGCTCCTCTCTTTATTTTGAAATTGGTCATAGGAATTTGAATATATTCAAATTCAAAAATGGAATGGATTCCAAATGAAATTCAAAAATGGTTTAATTCCCCACTCTCTTTCATTTAAAGTTGAAGAAGTCATTTCATCTTCTCTCATGAGGGTACCTGAGTGGCATGAAGTTTGAATTACTTTCAAATGAAACTTCAAATCATTTCAAATGGAATCACTTTTGAGAAAGTCCTTTTAATCCCTCTCATTCAACTTTCAAAAGTTTCAAATTAAACTCACTTTTAAACAATCAATCAATCAAACAATCATAATTATTCATTTAATATAACATTCCAAAATTTAGAATTTTGGGATGTTACAAGGTAAAAAGAATCCCACATATTCAGAGAGTGTTCAAACTTATGAAATTTTTGATAAATGTGGGTTTGGAGAGGTCATGACTTTAGTTGATGTTAATCCCACTATCCTGGAAGATTATAAGATTTGCTTGCATGTGGATCATGGAGAGAATATTTTATATGATAGCTATATTGTTGAGTTTGATTACGATCCTACATGTAATTATTGTGAGAGAGGCAAATATGGTTATAGAAATCTTCATGCCACTAAATTACCTCTCTTTGTGTTGAATTTATTAATGCTTCATTCTTCCTATTTGCATATGCTAGATATTGCTTGTCCTGACAATTTGTTTTCCTATAAAATGCCTATGCATAGGAAGAGGGTTAGACCTAAATGTGTTTGTCAAATGTTTTACGATGCTCTCTTTGTGTTTCAACTATTATCTTTCATGTGAGCAACATTGAAATCTCAAGCCTATCTTAATGGCTATAAAGAAAGAGCTTGTTGGGAGACAACCTAATAGTTATCTTAAATTTTTCTTTTTATTTTCTGTTTTGGTGTGATGACATGATTATTGCTATTGTATGATTGTGTTATATCTTTTAATTAGTTTTTGTGCCAAGTAATGCCTTTGGGATGATTTAAATGATAGTATAATTGATGCTATTTGAAAACATAAAGTTTTGCACCTAGTATTTGATTTCACATTTTTTACGGGAATGTCAGAAAAATCTGAAATTTTTACACAGTATTGGGATACAATTTTTTTTACTTTTTCCTAAATTTTCAGAATTTTTGGAGTTACATATGGATAAATATTCTGTCATTTCGTACTGTTCTGTTTTAGACAGATTATGTTTTTATTGCATAGTGTGCTTGTTTTAATAAAACTATGGATTATATCGGGGCATATAAGTCATGGAAAAGTTATAATACAGTAGGTATTATGCAAAAACAATTATGAATTAGTTTATAACAGTACCTAAGTGGATGATTGATTTATTATACTAACGGATCTCACGAAGTTTCTGTTGAGTTTTATGTGCTGAAGTTTTCAAGTTTTGGGTGAGATCACGATGGATGAAGGAATAAGGAGCGGCAAGACCCTAAGCTTGGGGATGCCCAAGGCACCCCAAGGTAATATTCAAGGAAAACCCAAGCGTCTAAGCTTGGGGATGCTCCGGATGGCATCCCTTTCGTCTACAATCTATCGGTATGTTTCTTGGAGCTACATTTTTATTCATCACATGATATGAGTTTTGCTTAGAGCGTCTTGTGCCATAGTTTTCTTTTTGTTTGCCTTTTATTTTCCACAATCATTGTTTGCTGGACACACCTTTTGAGAGGGACACGCATTTATCTTTATTTGTTAGAATACTCTATGTGCTTCACTTATATCTTTTGAGCTAGGCAGTTGCTCTAGTGCTTCATTTATATCTTTTATAGCACGGCGGTGGTTATATTTTATAGAAATGATTGCACTCTCATGCTTCACTTAAATATTTTTGAGAGTCTAACAAATAGTAATGGCAATGTGCATGTGTTATAAGACTAGTCCAAAAAGGATAGGTATTCAAGGGGGATATAATAAAAACTTTCATGTAGATCACTAAATAAGAAACGTATGGTTTAATAATATTCATATCGTAATATGAAAGGATATTGGTTCGTGAACATTGGTTACTAGAAATATCGGTATTAAAGCTTGTTATTAACTTCTCATCTAAGTGTTGGTCATGGCATGGTGGGGAGGTTTGAGCATTTTTATGTCTGAAATGAAATCCTTGAGTGCTGTTATAATCGGATGCGCGCGATGGTTAACTCCTACCAACCAATTCCCTAGGGGCATGTGAGTAGTACTTTGCTTCGAGGGCTAATAAACTTTCACAATAAGTATGTGAGTTCCTTATGACTAATGTGAGTCCATGGATTATACACACTCCTACCTTTCCGCAATTTGCTAGCCTCTTCGGTACCGTGCATTGCCCTTTCTCACCTTGAGAGTTGGTGCAAACTTCGCCGGTGCATCCAAACCCCGTGATATGATACGCTCTATCACACATAAGCCTCCTTATATCTTCCTCAAAACAGCCACCATACCTACCTATTATGGCATTTCCATAGCCATTCCGAGATATATTGCCATGCAACTTCCACCGTTCCGTCACATGACTTGTGTGTTCATCATCATATTGCTTTGCATGATCATATAGAGCTGACATGATATTTGTGGCACATCCACCGTTCATCATTATCGTACATGTTACGTGATACGTCTCCAACGTATCTATAGTTTTTTTACTGTTCCATGCTATTATAGTATCAATCTTGGATGTTTTTATATGCAATTATATATCATTTTTTGGGACTAACCTATTAACCTAGTGCCCAGTGCCAGTTGCTGTTTTCTGCTTGTTTTTGGCTTTTCAGAGAAACAGTACCAAATGAAGTCCAAATGCCACGAAACTTTTTGGAGATTTTTTCTGGACAAAAGAAACCTTGGAAGCTTCGGGAGGAAGCCAGAAGCCTCACGGAGGCTTCACAAGGCAACAGGGCGCGCCACAGGGGGGCGCCGTGTTGCCTTGTGGGGCCCACGTGACTCCGTTTGACCTAATTCCACTTCTATAAATTCACACATATTGGGAAACCCCCAAAGAGCCAGAAGAAATAACCTTTCTGCCGCCACAAGACTCTGTTCTTCCGTGATCCCATATGGAGGCCTTTTTCGGTACTCTGCCGGAGGGGGAATCTATCACGGAGGGCTCCTACATCAACCTTGCTGCCCTTCCGATGATGTGTGAGTAGTTTACCATAGACCTACGGGTCCATAGCTAGTAGCTAGATGGCTTCTTCTCTCTCTTTGATCTTCAATACAATGTTTTCCTTGATGTTCTTGGAGTTCTATCCAATGTAATCTTCTTTTGCGGTGTGTTTGTTGGGATCCGATGAATTGTGAGTTTATGAACAGATTATTCATGAGAAATATTTGAGTCTTCTCTGAACTCTTTTATGCATGATTGTTATAGTTTTGTATTTCTCTCCGATCTATCGGTTTAGTTTGGCCTACTAGATTTATTTATCTTGCAATGGGAGAGGTGCTTTGTGATAGGTTCAATCTTGCGGTGCTCAATCCCAGTGACAGAAGGGACATGACACGTATTTGTATTGTTGCCATTAAGGATAAAAAGATGGGGTTTATTCATATTGCTTGAATTTGCTTCTCTACATCATGTCATCTTGCTTAAGGCGTTACTCTGTTTCATACTTAATACCCTAGATGCATGCTGGATAGCGGTCGATGGGTGGAGTAATAGTAGTAGATGCAGGCAGGAGTCGGTCTACTTGTCTCGAACGTGATGCCTATATACATGATCATTGCCATGAATCCGTCATAATTATTTGCTATTCTGTCAATTGCCCAACAGTAATTTGTTTACCCACCATATGTTTCTGCGCTCGAGAGAGAAGCCTCTAGTGAAAACTATAGCCCCCGGGTCTATCTTTATCATATAAAAAACCTAAAAATACCTTGCTGCAATTTATTTACTTTTATTTTATTTAGTAGTTTAGTTTATTTATTTACCTCGATAAGATTTAATCCTTGCAAGTAACCACTAAGAGGATTGACAATCCTCTTATATGTGTTGGGTGCAAGTGTTTGCTCTTGTGTGTGCAGGTGCGCTTAACATAATTTTACTTGGTTCTCCTACTGGATTGATAACCTTGGTTCTTAACTAAGGGAAATACTTATCTCTATTGTACTGCATCATCCTCTCCTCTTCGGGGAAATACCAACGCAGACTACAAGTAGCAGGAAGAATTTCTGGTGCCGTTGCCGGGGAGACATCATCAAAATTACTAAGTACCTTCGCACAAATTATCATTCACTTGCATTTACTTTATTTACCTTTTGTTTGTATTTGCCTCTCGTTTTCATCTCCCCCACTTCTAATTTTTTTTACAAAAAACACAAAAATATCTTATTGTTTGCTAGTTTGCTTGCTTTGTCGCGATGTCTCAAGAAAATACAAAATTGTGTGACTTTTCCAATACTAATAATAATGATTTTATTAGTACTCCTATTGCTCCTCCCGCCACTAGTGCGGAGTCATGTGATATTAATGCTGCCTTGCTTAATCTTGTTATGAAAGAACAATTTTCTGGTAGTCCTAATGAAGATGTTGCATCCCATCTAAATACTTTCATTGAACTTTGTGATATGCAAAAGAAGAAAGATGTGGATAATGATATTGTTAAATTAAAAGTATTTCCGTTCTCACTACGAGATCGTGCTAAAACTTGGTTTTCATCCTTGCCTAGAAATAGTATTGATTCATGGGATAAGTGTAAGGATGCTTTTATTGCCAAGTATTTTCCTCCAGCTAAGATTATTTATTTAAGAAATCAAATTATGAATTTTAAGTAACTCGAGCATGAACATGTTGCACAATCTTGGGAGAGGATGAAATTAATGATAAGAAATTGCCCAACTCATGGTTTGAATTTATGGATGATCATACAATTTTTTTATGCGGGACTAAACTTTGTCTCTAGAAATTTGCTAGACTCTGCCGCATGTGGTACTTTTATGGAAATTACATTGGGAGAAGCTACAAAACTTCTTGATAATATTATGGCAAATTATTCTCAATGGCACACTGAACGAACTCCAACTGGTAAGAAGGTAAATTATGTTGAAGAAATTAATACTTTGAGTGATAAGATGGATGCTTTATTGAAATTGGTTGCTAGTAAAAATGCTCATATTGATCCTAATGATGTGCCATTGTCTACTTTGATTGAGCAAAATAATGATGCTATTGATGTCAACTTTGTCTCTAGAAATAATTTCAACAATAATGCTTATAGGGGTAATTTCAATGCTAGACCGTTTCCTGGAAATTCCTCTAATAATTATGGCAATCCTTATGGTAATTCTTATAATAATAATAATAATAGGATGCCCTCTGATCTTGAAAGTAATATTAAAGAATTTATTAGTTCGCAAAAGAATTTTAATACTATGATAGAAGAAAAATCGAATAGAGTTGATGAATTGGCTAGGAACATGGATAGAATTGCTCATGATGTGGAAAATCTCAAAACTAAAATTTTTCCATCCAAACATGATATAAATGAGTCTATTAAAGCTATCTATGTCTCCATTAATGAAAGTAAAGAAAGGACCGCTAGGTTGAGAGCTAAGCGAGAATTTCTAGAAAAAGCGATTCCACCCGGTTTCTATCGTAGTAATGATAAAGATATTAAAATGATTGGTGTCACTCCTATTGAATCATTATTTAGTAACATAAAACTTGATGAAAAAGGGACTGGAGAAGAGTCAAATTTAGATAGAAGGAGTCCCACTTGCTTGGAGGGTGATGATCTTGATCGTAAAAATGAAAAAAGTGGGTTTGGAGAGGTCAAAACTTTAAATAGTAATGCACCCACTACTTTGGATTACAAGGACTTTAATTATGATAGTTGTTCTTTAATTGAGTGTATTTCCTTGTTGCAATCCATGATTAATTCACCAAATGCATTTGAACAAAATAAAGCTTTCACTAAACACATTGTAGAAGCCATGATGAAAGCACATGAAGAAAAACTTGAATTGGAAGTATCAATTCCTAGAAAATTACAAGATGAATGGGAACCAACTATTAAAGTGAAAATTAAATATTATGAATGTAATGCTCTTTGTGATCTTGGTGCTAGCGTTTCCACCATACCCAAGTCTTTGTGTGATGTGCTAGGTCTCACCGACATGGATCCTTGTTCCCTTAATTTGCATCTTGCGGACTCCACTATTAAAAAGCCATTGGGTAGAATAAATGATGTGCTTATTCTTGCTAATATAAATTATGTGCCCGTGGACTTTATTGTTCTTGACATTGAATGCAATCCTTCTTGCCCCATAATACTTGGTAGGCCTTTTCTTCGAACTATTGGTGCTATTATTGATATGAAAGAAGGTAACATAAGATTTCAATTTCCACTAAAGAAAGGGATGGAACACTTCCCTAGAAAAAGAATTAAATCACCTTATGAATCCATTATGAGAGCCACTTATGGAATTAACTTGAAGAATGACAAACACTTGAAACTATGCATTATGCCTAGCTAGGGGCATACAACAATAACGCTTGTTGGGAGGCAACCCAATGAATAAAATATTTTTTTGCTTTTACCTACTGTTTTTGTGTGTTTGCACAATTATAGCCTCTGTTATGATTGTGTTTTAATTAGTGTTTGTGCCAAGTAATGCCTTTGGGATGATGTTGATGATAGTATAATTGATGCTGTTTGGAAAACAGAAAGTTTTGCGTCCAGTGCTGGAATTTTGGTTCTGTACTGGAGCGTCAGAAAAATCTGAAATTTTTACACAGTATTGGCACAAGAATTTTTTACGTTGTACTAAATTTTAAGAATTTTTGGAGGTACATAAGTATGGCTTTTAAATAGATCTTTACAGACTGTTCTGTTTTAGACAGATTCTGTTTTTGTTGCATAGTTTGCTTATTTTGATGAATCTATGGATCGTATCGGGGGGTATGAGTCATGGAGAAGTTGGAGTACAGTAGCATTATGTCAATATTAAATATGAATCAATTTACTATAGTACCTAAAGTTTAAGATTTGTTTGTTATACTAACGGATCTCACGAGGTTTCTATTGAGTTTTGTGTGCTGAAGTTTTCAAGTTTTCGGTGAGACTACGATGGATAAAGGAATAAGGAGCAGCAAGAGCCTAAGCTTGGGGATGACCAAGGCTCCCCAAGGTAATATTCAAATAAGACTCAAGCGTCTAAGCTTGGGGATGCCCCGGAAGGCATCCCCTCTTTCGTCTACAATCTGTCGGTAACTCACTTGGAGCTATATTTTTATTCATCACATGATATGTGTTTTACTTGGAGCGTCTTGTGAAATAGCTTGCTTGCTTTTGTTTGCTTTCTAGTTTTTCACAATCATCTTTGCTGAACACACCTTTTTGAGAGAGACACACATTATTCGTGATTTGTTAGAATACTCTATGTGCTTCACTTATATCTTTTGTGCTAGGCAGTTGCTCTAGTGCTTCACTTATATCTTTTAGAGCACGGCGGTGGTTATATTTTAAAGAAATAGTTGCACTCTCATGCTTCACTTATATATTTTGAGAGTCTCATGATAGCAATGGTAATATGCAAGGGTTATGAATTTGGTCCTGATATGATAGGTATTCAAGATGGATATAATAAAAACTTTCATGTAGATCACTGAATATGATAAATTTGATTCCTTGCAATTTGTGATATAAAGATGGTAATATGGGGGAGGTATTGTGTTGAGGTTTGTGATTCCCAAAGCATGCATGTATGATCTGTCGTTATGCTAAGAAGTTGGAGCATGATTTATTATTGATTGTCTACCTTATGAGTGGCGGTCGGGGACGAGCGATGGACCTTGTCCTACCAATCTATCCCTCTAGGGGCATGCGTAGTAGTACTTTGCTTCGAGGGCTAATAAATTTTCGCAATAAGTATGTGAGTTCTTTATGACTAATGTGAGTCCATGGATTATATGCAATCTCACCCTTCCGCAATTTGCTAGCCTCTTCGGTGCCGTGCATTGCCCTTTCTCACATCGAGAGTTGGTGCAAACTTCGCTGGTGCATCCAAACCCCGTGATATGATACGCTCTATCACACATAAGCCTCCTTATATCTTCCTCAAAATAGCCACCATACCTACCTATCATGGCATTTCCATAGCCGTTCCGAGATATATTGCCATGCAACTTCCACCGTTCCGTTTTCATGACATACATCATCATTGTCATATTGCTTTGCATGATCATATAGCTGACATAGTATTTGTGGCTCAGCCACCGTTCATCATTGTTATACATGTTATGCTAGCATCATTGCACATCCTGGTACACTGCCAGAGGCATTCATATAGTCATATTTTGTTCTAGTATCGAGTTGTAATGTTGAGTTGTAATTAAATAGAGGTGTGATGATCATCATTATTAGAGCATTGTCCCAGTGAGGTAAGAATGGTGGAGACTAATGAGTCCTCAAAAAAGTGGAGATGAGGTCCATGAGACCGTTCTAAAAAAAAGAGGCGAAAAAGAGCCATGAAAAAAAAGAAAAAAAGGGGAGAAAAAAAGAAAAAAGAATAAAAATGAGAGAAAAAGAGAGAAGGAGCAATGTTACTATCCTTTTCCACACTTGTGCTTCAGAGTAGCACCATGTTTTTCATATAGAGAGTCTCCTATTTTGTCACTTTCATATACTAGTGGGAATTTTTCATTACAGAACTTGGCTTGTATATTCCGATAACGGGCTTCCTCAAATGCCCGAGGTCTTCATGAGTAACCAAGTTGGATGCACACCCACTTAGTTTTTCATGTTGAGCTTTCATACACTTATAGCTCTTAGTGCATCCGTTGCATGGCAATCCCTACTCCTCACATTGACATCAATTGATGGGCATCTCCATAGCCCGTTGATTAGCCTCGTCGGTGGGAGACTTTCTCCATTTTTGACTTCTATTATTTATCTCTACCAACATACTCTATTCCACCCATAGTGCTATATCCATGGCTTGCGCTCATGTATTGAGTGGGAGTTGAAAAAGCTGAAGCGCGTTAAAAAGTATGAACCAATTGCTCGGCTTGTCATCGGGGTAGTGCATGATAAATACTTTGTGTAAAAAAGATGGAGCATGACAGGATTGTATGATTTTGTAGGGATAACGTTCTTTAGCATTTTTATTTTGAAAGACATGATTGTTTATTAGTATGCCTGAGTATTGATGTCTTTATATCAAATTATAGACTATTGCTTTGAATCACTTGGATCTTATTATTCATACCGTAAGAGAGAGATTACTTGATGAAACATGATAGGTAGCATTCCACATCAAAAATTCTGTTTTTATCATTTACCTACTCGAGGACGAGCAGGAATTAAGCTTGGGGATGCTTGATACGTCTCCAACGTATCTATAATTTTTGATTGTTCCATGCTATTATAGTATCAATCTTGGATGTTTTTATACGCAATTATATGCAATTATATATATCATTTTTTGGGACTAACCTATTAACCTAGTGCCCAGTGCCAGCTGCTGTTTTCTGCTTGTTTTTGGCTTTTCAGAGAAACAGTACCAAATGAAGTCCAAATGCCACGAAACTTTTTGGAGATTTTTTTCTGGACAAAAGAAACCTTGGAAGCTTCGGGAGGAGGCCAGAAGCCTCACGGAGGCTTCACAAGGCAACAGGGCGCGCCCCAGGGGGGGGCACGCTGTGTTGCCTTGTGGGGCCCACGTGACTCCGTTTGACCTAATTCCACTTCTATAAATTCACAAATATTGGGAAACCCCCAGAGAGCCAGAAGAAATAACCTTTCCGCCGCTGCAAGCCTCTGTTCTTCCGCGATCCCATCTGGAGGCCTTTTGCGGTACTCTGCCGGAGGAGGAATCGATCACGGAGGGCTCCTACATCAACCTTGCTGCCCTTCCGATGATGTGTGAGTAGTTTACCACAGACCTACGGGTCCATAGCTAGTAGCTAGATGGCTTCTTCTCTCTCTTTGATCTTCAATACAATGTTCTCCTTGATGTTCTTGGAGTTCTATCCGATGTAATCTTCTTTTGCAGTGTGTTTGTTGGGATCCGATGAATTGTGAGTTTATGATCAGATTATTCATGAGAAATATTTGAGTCTTCTCTGAACTCTTTTATGCATGATTGTTATAGCTTTATATTTCTCTCCGATCTATCGGTTTAGTTTGGCCTACTAGATTTATTTATCTTGCAATGGGAGAGGTCCTTTGTGATGGGTTCAATCTTGCGGTGCTCAATCCCAGTGATAGAAGGGGACATGACACGTATTTGTATTGTTGCCATTAAGGATAAAAAGATGGGGTTTATTCATATTTCTTGAATTTGCTTCTCTACATCATGTCATCTTGCTTAAGGCGTTACTCTGTTTCATACTTAATACCCTAGATGCATGCTGGATAGCGGTCGATGGGTGGAGTAATAGTAGTAGATGCAGGCAGGAGTCGGTCTACTTGTCTCGGACGTGATGCCTATATACATGATCATTGCCATGAATCCGTCATAATTATTTGCTATTCTGTCAATTGGCCAACAGTAATTTGTTTATCCACCGTATGTTTCTGTGCTCGAGAGAGAAGCCTCTAGTGAAAACTATGACCCCCAGGTCTATCTTTATCATATTAAAAACCTAAAAATACCTTGCTGCAATTTATTTACTTTTATTTTATTTAGTAGTTTAGTTTATTTATTTACCTCGATAAGATTTAATCCTTGCAAGTAACCGTTAAGAGGATTGACAACCCTCTTATTTGCGTTGGGTGCAAGTGTTTGCTCTTGTGTGTGCAGGTGCGCTTAACGGAATTTTGCTTAGTTCTCCTACTGGATTGATAACCTTGGTTCTTAACTGAGAGAAATACTTATCTCTACTATACTGCATCATCCTCTCCTCTTCGGGGAAATACCAACGCAGACTACAAGTAGCATTATTCTAGATCATTTCACATATTGGTACACTGCCAGAGGCATTCATATAGAGTCATATTGTTTCAGTTATCGAGTTGTAAGTAAATAAAAGTGTGAGGATCATCATTATTAGAGCATTGTCCTAGTGAGGAAAGGATGATGGAGACTATGATTCCCCCACAAGTCGGGATGAGACTCCGAACGAAAAGAAAGAGGCCGAAAAGAACCCAACAAAAAAATAGAAAATAAAAATAAATGTGAGATAAAGAGAGAAGGGGCAATGTTACTATCCTTTTTCCACACTTGTGCTTCAGAGTAGCACCATGTTCTTCATATAGAGAGTCTCCTGAGTTATCACTTTCATATACTAGTGGGAATTTTTCATTATAGAACTTGGCTTGTATATTCCGATGATGGGCTTCCTCAAATGCTCAAGGTCTTCATGAGCAAGCAAGTTGGATGCACACCCACTTAGTTTCCAGTGAGCTTTCATACACTTATAGCTCTTAGTGCATCCGTTGCATGGCAATCCCTACTCCTCGCATTGATATCGATTGATTGGCATCTCCATAGCCCGTTGATCCACCGAGTTGATGTGAGACTTTCTTCCTTTTTGACTTCCCTTATTGATCTCTACCACCGCATTCTATTCCACCTATAGTGCTATATCCATGGCTCACGCTCATGTATTGCATGGAGTTGAAAATGTTGAAGCATGTTAGAAGTACGATCCAATTGCCTGGTTTGACACCGGGGTTATATTTATGCGGTGAAGGCGGAGTCATGCCATGCTAACATGATAAAATGAGTAGGGATAACATTCGTTAAGGATCGTATATTCTGAAAAAGTAATTATTATGCTTCTTATATTCATAGATATTATTATGTTGATATTGTTACTTCATCATTTCTCAATAATTATACCATAAAGAGATTACATGATACACGTGTTAGGTAGCATTCAACATATAAAATTCTATTTTATCATTTACCTAGTCGAGGACGAGCAGGAATTAAGCTTGGGGATGCTGATACGTCTCCAATGTATCTATAATTTTGATTGTTTCATGCTATTATATTATCAATCTTGGATGCTTTATCTGCATTTTTATGCTATTTTATATCATTTTTTGGGACTAACCTATTAACCCAGTGCCCAGTGGCAGTTCCTGTTTTTTTGCTTGTTTTTGGCTTTTCAGAAAATAAATACCAAACGAAGTCCAAACACGATGAAAGTTTACAGTGATTTTTTCTGGACCAGAAGGGACCCTAGAAGGTTCGGGATGAGGCCAGAAGACCTACGGGAGAGCCACGAGCTCACAGGGCGCGCCCCGGGGGTAGGCGCGCCCCCTGAGCTCGTGGGCCCCACGCAGCTCCGTTTGACCTAATTCCACCTCTATAAATTATCAAATATTCCCAAACCAATAGAGAGCCACCAGAAATAACTTTTCCGCCACCGCAAGCCTCTGTTCTTCCGTGATCCTATCTGGAGGCCTTTTCTGGTACTCTGCCGAAGGGGGAATCGATCACGGAGGGCCTCTACATCAACCTTGCTGCCCTTCCGATGATGCGTGAGTAGTTCACCACAGACCTACGGGTCCATAGCTAGTAGCTAGATGACTTCTTCTCTCGCTTTGATCTTCAATACAATGTTCTCCTCGATCTTCTTGGAGTTCTATCCGATGTAATCTTCTTTTGCGGTGTGTTTGTTGGGATCCGATGAATTGTGGGTTTATGATCAGATTATTCATTGAAAGTAATTGAGTCTTTTCTGAACTTTATTATGCATGATTGTTATAGCTTTGTATTTCTCTCCGACTAGCTTGATTTATCTTCAGTGGGAGAGGTGTTTTGTAATGGGTTCAATCTTGCGGTGTCCTCACCCAGTGACAGAAGGGGTAGCGAGGTGTCGGTATATTGAACATGGGTGTTCATACCCTGGTAATGCACAGACTAGTTGTAGCCTTCCCGATGGCAAGGGCTTGTCGGAGGATAGCACTTCAACAACACTCAAGACTTGGTAATCAAAACCATGAAGAAGACCTCTAGGCAGGTCATCGAGAAGTACTGAAGAACAAGATTCAAGTTGCCAGTAAGCTTCGGGCCGAAGACCTCAAGACCGGCAAGCTTCATCCCACCGCTCAACCATGGCAGTTGTCAGAGACTTGCCAACAGGTGTCGAGCAGGCAGGCGAGTTGGTAGAGCTTGTCGGGGCACGTGGCGACCCATGGCTGAAGAAACAACTTTATTAACAACCGTCCAAGTAGCGTGCCAATAGAATAGAAGGTAGCTGGGCGAGCGGTGCAGGTTCCCTTGCCGGCATTGCTCCTCAGCGGACACATAACGGAGCATTTATTGGTTTTGTCCTAATCCATCTATATTAGGTATGATAGCACTGTTGCTGTCACTCCACTATGTAATTACGGTTTTGCCATTATGGTAGCCCCTTTGACCTATAGAAGAAGGCCCACGACAACATTTACAGGGGTCGACACCCTGCCCATTTGCATTAAGTAGCTGCACCTCCGAGCTCCTTGCCGGCAAGGTTGCTCACTCTTGTAACTTGGGCATTTCACCACCATAATTCACCAAAGAAGGAGTAGGGTTTTACGCCACACGGCGGCCCGAACATGGGTAAATTCCTTGTGTGCTTTGCTGCTGGATCTGCTCTCCGTGTATTGTTATTCCCACAGCCGAACCGCAAAGGGACCTTGCTGGTCCCATACATTGTCGTACTTTGACATCTTTGGCACGCCAGGTAGGGGGATCGCGTACGTGAATCTGCTCCAGCAGTGTAGGCGATAGCTTCATTGTCCATGGTGCCCAAGAAGGCCAAGGGCGCGGCCGCTACTGCTCCATCTACATCCAAGTTGCCGTCCCAGACATCCACAGGTGGCGCAGGCATCAGAGGCGGTGCAGACGGAGGCGGAGGAGGCAGCCAACATCAGCGTCGTTCTGGTGATCCCAGTGACCAGAGCGGCATCGTCCGGAGTATTGCGAGCCAAGATCATGCTGTTGCCATGTGAAAAGGTGGCAGTGCGACGTCTAAGGACGGCGCGGCAACATCCAAGAACAGCGCGGTGAAGCACGTCAAGGCCATCGCAAGATGGACGCGACACACTTCCCCGCAACACTAGCAGCTCCGGTCGACGTCAAGACAAGAACCCTGAGCATCGTTCCCAAGATGCTCACGGGCAACCATCGTGCCAGCCTGCTGGTGAAAATGGCCCATGGCAGCAGGTCCGGGATGGAGCTCCTTCTAGCTCTGTCAGGAGTCGAGATCTATCTCGTTCCTCGCACCTAGTCATGCCGAATAGCCGGCAGAGGCCATGGCACGTGCCCAAATGTTGTTGAACTTCCCTCCAACGCCCAAGAAGATGGACGAGTGGAGAGCCACTATCCAGAGTCCCATCAGCTTCGTGAACAATGATGGGGCAGAGCTGGCGGGACCTTCACGACGACAACCAACTGCTCCGGCAAGGGCAGCTGGCGAGCGGACTGGAGGTGCCGCACAAATAGTGCAGTCTCCTCCACAGCAACACCGGCAAGATAGGCGAACCAATGCGCTGGACGAGATATCCATGGCGTCGTCGGATCCCTGAGGTCGGCAAGATCAACGCCAAGTGCTGCAAGACCGGCGAGTCGAAGACGTACATACAACCATTGAGCGGCGCCGGGATGCACGTCGTCAATCAGATGACCGTGCCAGACCGGTAGTGAACGAGCCTGGCCAGGGTACCCTGGGTGCTTGCCGTATGATGTAGGCTGCCCAGCGTTCACCCACGAGCTGCGGCAAGTTTGCTGGCCCTCCGCCCGGAGCTTCAAGCTGGACTTGCCGAACAAGTATGACAGCAAGATCAAGCCGTCAGAGTTCCTCGGTATCTACACCATAGATGTCCAAGCTACGGGTGGTAGAGAGGAGAAGGTTCTCGCCAACTACTTCCCATTGGCACTCAAGCCCAATGTGAGGTCTTGGTTGATGAACTTACCGGAGTGCTTAATCTCATCTTGGGCAGACCTGTGCCATCAATTCGTTGGGGCTTACCGTGGAGGCCACAAGCTTCCCAGTCAACCCAGTGATTTGCATGTGATCCCATAGAGAGATGGTGAGCCGCTCCGCAAGTATATACAGAGATTCAGTTGTGTGCACCACAACATCCCGGACGTTCACCCTGCTGCCGTCATTGCCTCGTTCCACACGAACGTGCGCAGTCAGAGGATGCGGGAGGAGATGAGCATTAACAAAGTGAGGGATATCGCCGAGGTATACGCTCTGGCCGACAAGTGTGCACATGCTGTAGAAGGGAGGAGACTTCCTGGGGAGGATGAAGGAGCCATTGTTGATTCAGAGGATGATGACGCAGCCACCCCGAAGAAGAAGAACCGCAAGTGCAATCGCAAGCGAAAAGGCAAAGCGGTCATGGCTGTTGAAGGGTCTGGAGACACCAACAAGAAGCAGAAGACCGAATATGTCGGCAAGGAGATTGCCGCGTGTACCTGTGGTCATGAAGCTGCTGCCGGCGAGAAGACTGACGGTCCATACTGCAAGATCCACCACACAGCTGGTCACGATCTCCAGGAGTGCTGGCAAGTCGAGCATATTGCTGAAAAGCAGAAGCTCGAGTATGAGAAGCGCGACAAGGAGAAGGGCCAGAACAGTGCTGGTGGGTCCGGTAAGAAAAATCATGGCAACCGCAGAGGCCGCCGCGGCAAGGCCGGCAAGCAAAAGGAGAAACCCGTGCGTGGCCATGACAAGAAAGAAGGAGAAGAAGACGATGGTGATGAAGACTAGGATGAGTCTGAGCAAGAGTTCCAAAATGTTGTGGACGCGATGTGCATTGATGGAGGTGCATCTTTGCACTCCTCTCACCGGCAGCTCAAGCAGTGGGCCTGTGAGATCAATGTTACAAAGCTGACAGCCACAACACAGAAGCCATTCAAGTGGTCCAACACTCCCATTATCTTTGATGCTGAGGATCACCCTGATCGCACAACTGCGGTTGGGTATTTGCCGTTGTTGGTTTCACCAACAATCCGCAACCTCAAAGTCACAAAGATGCTGGTTGACGGTGGCACTGGTCTGAACTTGATCTCTCCAGAGGTGATCAAGAGGCTGCAAATTTCCGACGAAGATCTCCAAGAGACATGATCATTTCAAGGAGTCAATCCGGGAAGGACCAAGCCCAAAGGACAGATAACGTTGCCGGTCACGTTTGGCAGCGAGCTCAACTGCAGTACAGAAAAGATAGTCTTCGACGTCGTTAAGATTCGATTGCCTTATAATGGAATTCTTGGTCGCCCTGCCCTGGCAAAATTCATGGCAGCATCACACTACGCTTACAACACACTGAAGATGCCAGGGCCCATGAGTGTGATCACCATACACTCCGACAAGAAGGACGTAGTGATTTGTGCCAACAAGCTGTACCGGGAGGCAGTAGCAACATCTGCCGGCAAGGCACTTGCTCCTGCCAACAAAGCATCTGGGGGGAAGAAGACCGGCAAGGCCTCCAGAAAGCGCACTGCAGAGTGCAGTACGTCCGTTGAGGAGCCAGAGACCTCCGCCGGCAAGAGCAAGAAGTCCAAAGCTGCTGCACCTGCAACGAAACAAGTCTCTGCAAGGGAAGATGGGACGGGAGGCAGTTTCACCATAAGTGCCACCCTTAATGACAAATAGGAAAGCACGCTCATCGCTTTCCTGCGGGCGAATGTCGATGTGTTTGCATGGCAACCATCTGACATCTCCGGCGTTCCGAGGAAAGTGATTGAGCACCAGCTTGCTTGTTGTCCTAATGCAAGACCTGTCAAGCAGAAGGTCAGAAGGCAAGCTTTGGAGCGGCAAGAATTCATCGCCCAAGAAATCCAAAAACTTGAAGCAGCAGGTCTGGTCAGGGGAGTGCTACATCGAACATGGTTAGCCAATCTAGTGGTAGTTTGCATAGCAAATGGAAAGTGGAGGCTTTGTATTGATTTCACGGATATCAATAAAGCATGCCCAAAAGATCCTTTTCCTTTGCCGCGGATTGACTAGATTGTTGACTCCACTGCCGAATGTGATCTTTTCTCTTTTCTTGACGCCTATTTTTTTTGACTGTACACAGTAGGGTAATGCCCCATTGCAATTTTTGTTATTAAAATAAATGAGCAGGTCTTACAGGAGGTTGGCTTGAGATAAGCCCAAGGAAAAAAGAACAGCTATGCTAAGCTACCTAGAAAAGAGAAAAAAGGGAGAAAATAAAAGAAAACAAAGAGGAAAGAAGGAAAGAAAAAAAGAAAAAAAGGCATAAATTACAGCCAATGGTCTAGCCAGACATTGTATAGGGGGGCATTCTCGCTCTTCATTATGAATCTAAGCAGTTTTAGCTCCAAGTGGAAAGTGTCCTTCCATCTCTGAAATGAGGGAGTGATCTGTTGGAAGATGAAATTGTTTCTGGTAATCCAAATAGCCCAGGTAGCAAGGATTGTGATCTCCATGAAGAATGGAACATTAAGTTTCTGCTTCATGTCCTGGATGACATCAAACATGTTTGTGGGAATGTCTCTATTGGGTGCAACAACATCCCAACATCTCTGTGCAAAAGGGCAGCCCAGGAAGAGGTGAAAGAGGGTTTCTTCTTGTTGGCAATTTTGAGTGGCACAATTGTATGATTCTAAGTGAAAGCTTTTCCTTCTAAGCAAATTCCTTGTGTTCACTCTGTCCAGGAGCACCATCCAAAAAAAACCTTGTGTTTGGGTTGACAGGAACTGCTCCATATCCATTGAAACTGTGGTGGCACTACTTTGATCCCAATCAAGACATTGTAGGCTTTGGAGGATGAAAAGCTGGTTGATCCCCAAATATAACTCCATGTGTCAGTACAATCCCTATGATCTGAGAGTTTTAGCTCATCACAAATATTCTCAAGCTGAGTAAATTCGTCATATGCTTGCACTGAGAGGGGTAAATGAAATAAGTCCTCCAAGAATTCAGCCTTAATAGCATTGTGGACAGAGATTTGGGTGTCCCTTGCAAATGAAAATAGGTGTGGCATGGAAATGTGTAAGCAGTTTGAGTGCCAGAGGTCAGTCCATAGAAGGACATATTTTCCATCACCCACATTGCATTTTGCCATAGACTTGTACCAATCAACAAGATTGAGGTGGGCTTTCCACCAAAATGAGCCAAGCATCTGGTGTCCAGGTAATGCACCATCACCATAGTAATGTTCCCACACCAGATTGACCTAGGGGATGTCATGTCTATTGAAAAACTTGTGCAGATTCTTCATCATTAAGGATTTGTTCTGTATATGTAAATTCCTGATACCAAGTCCCCCTTGATCTTTTGGTCTACATACCACATTCCAGGCAACCGTAGCAGGCATGTGGTCTTCCATGTCTGGCCCTCTCCACAGGCAGTGTCTAAGATACTTGTTGATTTGATGTGTAATTGTTTCAGGCAGATCCAGAAACACATAAATAAAATGGGTAGGGATACCAGGATTGATTTAACCAGTAGAAGCCTTCCAGCCTGAGTCATGAAGGTTGCAAGTCCCATGAGTTTTTTAGCAATTCTATTAACCAGAGGCAAACATTGTTCAACTGTTGGTTTATGAAGACCCAATGGCA
Source organism: Elymus sibiricus (assembly GCA_039707655.1). Classification (NCBI taxonomy): domain Eukaryota; kingdom Viridiplantae; phylum Streptophyta; class Magnoliopsida; order Poales; family Poaceae; genus Elymus; species Elymus sibiricus. The sequence continues at coordinate 188,440,011 of CM077674.1, forward strand.
ATCCCAAATAAGTGAAGGGGAGTGATCCCCTAGCACAGTTTAGAGTTCTTGTCAAAATCTCAATTCTGTCTTCACTGAGATTAATAGGGATTAAATTAGACTTACTATAATTCACAGTGAGACCAGTGGCATCTGCAAAGGTGTTGAGGAGGGCTTTGAGGCATAGAAGCTGTCTAGTGTTTGCTGTCATAAGAGCCAGTGTGTCATCAACATATTGAACAATTGGAAAATGGGGGGAGGATCTTCTGTTGATAGGTGGTGTGAGTAGTCCCTGTGCCATGGCTTTGTTCAAGATTGACTGTAGCATATCAGCAGCAAGTACAAAGAGAAGTGGGAAGAGTGGATCACCCTGCCTTACTCCTCTTCTGCAGTAGAATTTCTTTCCAGGCACACCATTCAGGAGGATAGCAGAGGAGGCAGAGCTGAACATCATTTCCATCCATTTTAACCATTTTTGTCCAAATCTTTTGGCTTTAAGGATGTTCAAGATAGCTTGATGTTCAATGGTGTCAAAAACCTTAGCAAAATCTAGTTTGAGAACCACCACTTCTGATCCTGATTGTTGGCATTGATGTAAATACTCATATTCCCAGCCAAGGCAATCTTGGATTGTCCTGTCTTTAAGAAAACCATATTGATTAACATGGATGAGTTGCAGGATGACCTTTTGAAGTCTATTAGCCAACAATTTGGTAATGATTTTGAGATTGCTATTGAGCAAAGAAATAGGTCTAAAATCATTGGGGTTCTGGGGATTGGAAAATTTTGGGATTAAAGTAATGTATGATGAGTTAATGCTTTCCAGGTTCACTTTTCCTTCATGAAAATCATGCACAAGCTTTTTGATGTCAGGGCCAACGATGTCCCAGCAAGTCTTAAAAAATTCATTGTTAAATCCATCTGGCCCTGGTGATTTGTCTGTTGGAAGATTCTTAACCACTTCATCAATCTCCTCATCTGAGAAAGATTTTTCTAGATCATCAAACAGAGTCTGATCATGAGTTTGCTCATATAGTTCCTGAAGGTTGAAGTGCATATTGGTGGCCTGTGAGGTGCCAAGCCTTTCTTTAAAAGCATGCCAAAGTATTGCAAGCTTGCCAGCATGATCAGTGATGTCAATTTGGTCTTCATTCTGCAGGATTGCAATGTGGTTGTGCCTGTGATTGATGGTTGCCCTTGTATGAAAAAACTTGGTGTTCTCATCCCCAAACTTAACACCCTTGATTTTGCCTCTTTGTTTCCAATATATTTTCTAGTTCTGTAGAAACAGCAGCAATTCTTCTTTGAGAATAACTCTACAATTCCATTCCAGCAAGCTTAAGTCCATGTATTCTTCAAAAAGGTCAAAAATGAAAATGCATTCATTTAGGGCCTGGATTTGTGATTTCAGACAACAAAGGCTCTTGGCCCAAAGCTTGAGAGCTCTTCTCAGGTTTTTAAATTTAGCATTGACACATTTGGCAGAATCCAAAAATCCCACAGGAATGTTCCAAGCATTTGCTACAATCTGCTTGAATGAGCTGTGTTGTAGCCAATAATTTTCAAATCTGAAAACCTTTGCCTTGGGAATAGATGTTCCAATCTTTATCATGCAAGGTAGATGATCAGAAATTGGCCTAGCTAAAGGTAGGGCAGTGGTATCAGGAAATGTGGTCATCCAAGCAGCAGAAGTAAAAAATCAGTCCAACTTTTCTAAAAGGGGGTGTTCCTGCATGTTACTCCAACTGAACTGTCTTCCCTTAAGAGGGAGCTCCACTAATCCCAAGTTACTAATAGCCTCATTGAACATAAGCATCTCATTAACATCTCCTCCTGATCTATTTCTGTCAGCTGGCTCTCTGATAAAATTAAAGTCTCCCATTTTAATCCAGTTAACATCAATTGGCATGTGGATATTGGTAAACCAAGATATGAACTCAGCTTTGCCTTGAGAGTCACAAGGACCATAAATATTTGTGAGTATCCAGCTTTGGATGGAAATGAGGTTTGTAAACTGAATGGAGATTGAGAATCTATTTTGAAAAATTGTTTCCCCCTCAAACATGGAACCATTCCAAGCAACCAAGAGTCCACCAGATGCCCCAACAGAAGGGGCATAATCAAATTTGTTAATTCTGGAAGGGCTGAAGTTTCTGATATAATTTGTGTCAAACAATTCTCTTTTTGTTTCCTGTAAGCTAATGATGCAGCATTACTTTCATCAATTTTCTGATTAATGGCCAACCATTTATTTTCAGCATTTAGGCTCTAATGTTCCAATTAAGGATATTCCAGCTTCTGTTATGTTCCATGGATCAACTCTATGAGGAGAGGACTGACAGACAAGCACCAACACTTGTCGAGGCATATTAAGAACACACTACATTTGCAGGAAGTCAAAGTGTGGTCAACTTTAGCAGCAGAGAACAAATTCCAACAAGTCTTACATCTTAAGCTCATAATCCAACCATAAACAGTATTACATAACCCAAAATATGAGACAGTAACAGCTACTTGACCCACACATCTAGAGTCAAGTGCAACACTGGATAAAGAGGTTTTTCTGATCATTTGAAGACTTCTGTGGAGTCCTCCATCTCCTTGGCCAAGGACACCTTGTCCAAGTCCTCCTTTGACTTTTTCTTCTGCTTTTTAGTTAACTTCTCCTCAAGCTCAGCTCCAGCCACCTTGCAAAATGATTTTGTGAGATTTTTAACAACAGTTTTCTGAGCAATTGGAGGGATTGCATTGCAAGGCAGACATTTAGTATTACAGCAAGAATTTCTTTTGAATCCACCATTATCTTGTCTGATTATTTCACTCCTTCTTACCTCAGTTTCCACAAGGGGTGTCTTTCCTCCCCTTCTCTTTCTTGGATTGTCTGAACCAAATGGAAGAAGGAGGTCCTGCTCTTGCTGGTTCTCCTCTTTGTGAGAGATATCCCCACTATTCTCCTTATTGTGATCATTAATCTGGGTGGCCAAACACTGAGGTGGATTAGAGGCCATGCATTTATCAGGAATATGAAACAAGATTGCATTCTCAGGTTTATCAGAAGCAGACAAAAGCTCCCATAAAGTAGATTTCAACATGTGTAAAGTCCATCCAAATCTGTCTGGAGTCATAAGCAGATGAATGATGAAGTTAAACCAACTTACTGGGACTTTAACAGAGAAGACACAAGTATCCCTTGCAGGTTTGTCAGCAAAGTGCTTTTTCCATAGTTCCAGTCCTTCCTCAGATAAAGCTGCATTATTAGAGCTGGCAAGTAATTGAATATTTTGCATACACAGGAGAGAAGCACCTTTACTAGATTGGGTAAAGTGATCATCTACAAGTTTATTCCAAGGCCTCTTCCACTTCTCACCTGTGTCTGTAGCAGCTAGAGGTGGCAACTCATTTGAAGGATTCTGGTGCTGTACCACTGGCTGCATTTCAGAGTTCTGGTAAGATTCATTAGCAGAGCTGGTACAGTCCACAGGAGGGGCCACTGTCAGCACAGAACTCTTATCAACAGAAACATCAACAGGGGGTGGCACTGTGTCATCCATAGCAGGGTTATCAAGTGGGAGACCTGCAACAGTATGGACTACAGGTTCTGCAGTAAGAGAATGTTCTGCAGCAGATGGAGAGATGTCCCCCAAAGCAAGACCAAGTATATTGTGATCCGGGTCTGTACCTATAGGTGCAACATTTTGTGGCGGTTCCTGCTCCTCTTGGACTAGCAATGGAGCATCATCATTGTAGGCTTCCATGAGGTTCCCTAGGCCATCACCAAGGCCAACCAGAGGAGGTGGAGCATGAACCTGGTGCATTGCTGCCCCAATAAGGAGAAGTTGGTTTACTTCCTCACCAGACATGTTGGTATGGGAGTAAGTTCCATCTGAAAGTGAGACTGTTGTTGTAACACCACTATTGCCATCAACTACTGGTACTTCATTATCCAATTCCATTTCTTTCTGCTGAGCAACCTGATTCTGTTCTTGTGGAAAAGCCCAATGTCCATCCTCCTCCTAGTCTTCCTCATTTTCATCCTCCATGTCCTCGATATTATTGTGCTCATTGTTTTGGGGTTGAAATGCAGGGGCTACATTTTCTGGAAGGGGGTGCGGATCAACATCAGGAGGGGGGATTGGATCTTCATCCGCTGGCCCTCCGCCTAGCATGTTTTCCAGGATTACTTCAACTGAGCATGACCAAGTATCTTCCTCGAACCTCTCTCCTTCAGACCAGCGCAAACTCTTGGGGATGTCAAGCAGACGGGTCACTCTAGCTTGCACAATCAATCTGCCTTTCTTAGTCTCATCCTTTTCCCACATTATCAGCCTGCCAAATTTGCTGATGGCCAGAGAAAGATCTTCAGTTGTCCGGTAATCAAAAGGAACACCTGTCAGTAGCAGCCAATAAGATCTGTTGAAATATGTGCGCCTCCAGTTTCTTCCTTCATTATGCTTCACAAAAGACAAGAATACATCTCCAAACTGATGTGGGCTATCTCTAATCAGCCTTTCACAATCTCTCACTCTACCAAACTGCACATAGGCCTCCCCAAAAGGGCAGCGTTGCACATCACGCACAGGAACTTGACTGACTTCCAGAAATTCTTCAACAACAGCGCGTACGTTGGGGAAATGTACCTCTTCCGGTAGTGGATTGATGGTGACTATGGCCCATTCCTCATGCCGCCGTGTGCGGTGAGGAACCACCACCCTGACAACACCATTACGACCCGGGATATGCATAATCTGGAAGCCTGTCAGCACAAATGGACGAGGATCAATGGGGATGTTGGCCATCTCGTCAGCGCACGGTGGCTGACGATTGGAGCTGAAGACGTCAGCAGCAAGAGAGGGTGGCGGAATGGTCTGTGTAGTCGCTACAGTGTTTGAAACAGAGGAAGACGAGGAGGCAAGGGAGGCAAGAGCCGACCGTGGCTGGAAATTGGGGAAAAGTCCCTCAATCAGCTCGCCAAATGAGGCAGCAACCTTAACTGGCTGTGTCGGGCCTTCTGCCCGAAACCAATCCTCGACCACCCCCTTGGCCCAGGCGGCAGCAGGAGGCCCATGGAATGTGTCAAAGCCCAGAAAAGGCCACAGCCTAGAAAGCCTTGGCGCCGGACAATTGCGCACTAAGTGGCCCGTTGATTGCATGCATGACACCGAGTATTTTCCCATGCACTAGCCCTTGCGTGATCGACGTCCATTTAGCGAGAATTGGTGTTAACCTCTCCTGATGAATGAGCAATAATCTCACAACTGTCATTATGACTCTGGTCAACTATTGGCATTGAAAGCCTTTGAAAGACCGAGACGGGATGCCGTGGGGGAGAATTGTGCCGCCGGCGATCGCCGGAGGTAGCCACCGCACGGCCATTTCTACCAACCAAAGTCCATTGGGCCTCCTCTTCAAGGTAAAACAGATGTTCCTCACGACGCCAGTTGGGGCCACCATTGCCCCAAAGACTAAAAACAATCTCAAAGTCATGTTCAACAATCTTGCCGGCATTGTAGATCTGAAAGCCGGCCGACTTGGAGGCAACCGAGAACCGAAAAGAACGATCTCGCAAGAACTGCACCCGAAAACCTTGGGAATAACCTCCAAAGCAAGAATGTAGCGCTACACTCACCGTGTGAGGATCCAGCTTGAAAGAGGCATGATTGAATGAAGCGACCAAAAGAAATTCCTTGCATCAAAAGCCCGGGGAGAAGACCACCGGGTGTCCAAACTTCTGCCTCACCTCGTGTTGGAAAGCCATGCCACGTTCAAAGTTGAGCTTGATCGGTGCCATGGCGCCCGAGAAGGGGGCAGAAAGGTGGGTGGCTGCCGGGGCCGGAGTGGCTGTCGGCAGGAGGGGTGGCCGCTGGGGCCGGGGTGGCCACCGGCGCAAAATCGCCTAGGAGTCACCTAGGAGTCACCTAGGTGTCGCCTCTTAGGTCGATTGGTTGGGTTCGCTTGCCGTATTGACGCCTATTCTGGTTATCATCAGATCTTTATGGCCAAGGAAGATGAGTAGAAAACGACATTCATAACTCCATGTCGCACATACTGTTTCATACATATGCCTTTTGGATTAAAGAGTGCCGGAGCTACATTCGCAAGAGCTATCTAGATTGGTTTTGGTCCTCAGCTGCACAGAAATGTGGAAGCCTATATGGATGATATAGTGGTCAAGATCAAGGACAAATCAACACTTATTCAAGACCTGGAAGAAACATTTGCAAATTTGCGCAAGATCAACTTGAAGCTCAATCCCGAGAAGTGTGTTTCCGGTGTTCCATCCAGTAAACTTCTTGGGTTCTTTGTGTCTCAACGTGGAATCGAAGCTAATCCCGGCAAGATCAAAGCAATTGAGCCGATAGAAGCACCAAAACGCGTCAAGGACGTACGGCGTCTTGCCGGTTGTGTTACTGCACTAAGCAGGTTTATTTCCAAGTCAGCTGAGCGCGCCTTGCCGTTTTTCAAAATCTTGAAAAATGTAGGTGTTGTAGGGTGGAGGCCCTAAGGGAAGATCTTTTCACACTTGGAGGGGGAAAAGGGCAAATTAAGAGAAGAACACAAGAACAAACACTCAATCAACAAGATCCAATCACACATGTGCTAGATCCACATACACAAAGAGGGATACAAAGGTGCAAATCCAACACAAGAAGGTAAAGAGGTAGCTAGTTCGTCCCAATCCTTGAAGGAGTTGAGGTCTTGAATCCTAGGAGGATCTTCTCCACAAGGGAGGTCTTGAATCCCTAAGGGATCTTCTCACAAGGAGGCCTTGATCTCCATGGGAGAGGTGATAGATAGGAGAAAAGCTCTACTAGATCTCTAATACATCTTTGCTAACCCTAACAAATGACCTAGGTATGAAATATATAGGTGGATGGAGGTAGGGGACGAGCTGGAGGGCAAAACAGGCAGCCCACGGCCAGCTTGCAGGCAGGCCTGTGCGCACGGGCTAAGTTAGCCCCGTGTGCACGGGGGTCCCGTGTGCACGGGGTCCTGGAGGCCCGTGTGCACGGGGTGTCCAGAAAGTTTCTGGATAGGCCGTGCGCACGGGGTCCGGGAGGGCCGTGCGCACGGGGTCTTCTGATCCGTGCCTCTTCTTCCAGCTGCTGGACTCCTTCTTCCTTGCATTCTCCTCGATGATGGTGTACATGTCCTCTTGAGCTTGGACTCCTCCTCGACGAATGTGTAGCTCTGCTCACACCTATGTATGCACACGAGAGAGGGTCAAGTAGTATACCATCCTCGAAGGGCACAAGTAGACACGTGTAAAGGAGATGATTCACCTTTGTATAGAGGAAGTAGATGTCGCACGTGTCACTTGGTGAACGGACTCTTGACATGGTGATGTTCGTAGGATGCTCCGCATCATCCCCTCCCCCTTGGGAGAGATCCGTCCTCGGATCGGAAACCGCATCACCATGTAACCGGTAGGCATGGATGGACTTGCAGATTCTCCATGTTGTGGCATGAGTTGTTGTCCGATGTCGATGTCGTAGGAGCTTGTGGAAGTCACGGACTTGAACTCGTGGAGTAGGCGAAGATGCCGTACATCCGAAGGCGAAGATGCCTATGTAGTGGATGAAGCCATAGCCTTGTTGTCGATGTCGAGGTACTTGAAGGCCCATCTTCAATGTCGGTCCTCCATCCAATAGATGTATCATGTAGATAAGAAGTAGCAAACAAGAATGAAAGTTTGGCCCATTCGATAAGTGTATGTGAGGTTGGCTCAAAGGGAAGGAGTTCACCTTTACTAGTTCCTCGAAAATGTTGGTGTCGTGCATCGTGTATGCCTTCTCATGACCAATATGTCTCATGACGGCACCGCCTTGTGAATCCTTCAAAACGAAAGAATATGACAAACACTCGGAAAAACAAATGAGGTTAGCGTGAATGCAAAACCTATCATTCGTGTGGTGAGATACCCAACAAGTGTCATCATCATTCTTATCATAAGAAGGAACAAGATAATGTGGCATGGTATGGAAGCATATGATGCGAGTACAACCAAAGACATTAAGCTCTATCAAACAAGCATGCATCACAAGTGAGATGTCCAAGTCTCCAACATCAATAAGCATAGCATGGTTGAACTCACTACAAGTTGATATTAGAGATGCAACTAAAGGAGACAAGGGACAATGATCATGATAAATCATGTGAGAGGCAAGAACATATATGCCATCAACCCAATGAAACGAGCAAGTATGAATCATGGGTGATGCGACAAAGCAAGCAATCATAGTGTTGTAGGGTGGAGACCCTAAGGGAAGATCTTTTCACACCTGGAGGTGGAAAAGGGCAAATTGAGAGAAGAACACAAGAACAAACACTCAATCAGCAAGATCCAATCACACATGTGCTAGATCCACATACACAAAGAGGGATACAAAGGTCCAAATCCAACACAAGAAGGTAAAGAGGTAGCTAGTTCATCCCAATCCTTGAAGGAGTTGAGGTCTTGAATCCTAGGAGGATCTTCTCCACAAGGGAGGTCTTGAATCCCTAAGGGATCTTCTCACATGGAGGCCTTGATCTCCATGGGAGAGGTGATAGATAGGAGCAAAGCTCTACTAGATCTCTAATACATCTTTGCTAACCCTAACAAATGGCCTAGGTACGAAATATATAGGTAGCTGGAGGTGGGGGACGAGTGGAGGGGCAAAACAGGCAATCCACGGCCAGCCTCCTGTAGGGCCCGTGCGCACGAGCTAAGTGGACCCCGTGTGCACTGGGGTCCCGTGTGCACGGTACACGCCCGTGCGCACGGGGTAGACAACAGCTCCAGCGAGGGCCCGTGTGCACGGGGTCCAAGGGGCCCGTGCACACGGGGTGTCCAGGAAGTTTCTGGATAGCTCGTGCGCACGGGGTCCGGGGAGGCCGTGCGCACTGGGTCGTCTGGGCACTTCTTCTTCTTCCAGCTGCTGGTCTCCTTCTTCCGTGCGGTCCTTCTCGCTCCTCTTCTTGGACTTGGCGAGGTTCCTTGGCTCCTTGGCGAGGGTCGTCCACGTACCTAATGACACACGAGGTTCGACGGTGAGGTAGTAACCAAGTCCAATGGATATTCATGTCGAGCTCAAAGAGGAGTGAGTTCACCTTATGTCCGATGGCATATGTGTGAGCTCTCATGCTAGGTCCACTTGGGTCTTGGGGAAATGTTGAGGTGTACATGGAGATGACCGTAGGATGCTCCGCATCATCCCCTCCCCCTTGGGAGAGATCCGTCCTCGGATCGGAAACCGCATCACCATGTAACCGGTAGGCGTGGATGCACTCGCAGTTCTCCATGTTGTGGCATGAGTTGTGGTCCATTGCCAAGGTCGTAGGAGCTTGTGGAAGTTGCGGACTTGATCTCGTGGAGTAGGCGAAGATGCCGTACATCCGAAGGCGAAGATGCCAATGTAGTCGATGAAGCCGTAGCCTTGGAGTCGATGTCGAGGTACTTGAGGGCCCATCTTCAATGTCGGTTCTCCATCCCAATAGATGTATCATGTAGATAAGAAGTAGCAGACAAGAATGAAAGTTTGGCCCGTTCGATATGTGTATGGGAGGGTGGCTCAAAGGGAAGGAGTTCACCTTTACGAGTTCCTCAAAAATGTTGGTGTCGTGCATCGTGTATGCCTTCTCATGACCAATATGTCTCATGACGGCACCGCATTGTGAATCCTTCAAAATGAAAGAATATGACAAACACTCGAAAAAACAAATGATGTTAGCGTGAATGCAAAACCAATCATTCGTGTGGTGAGATACCCAACAAGTGTCGTCATCATTCTTATCATAAGAAGGAACAAGATAATGTGGCATGGTATGGAAGCATATGATGCGAGTACAACCAAAGACATTAAGCTCAATCAAACAAGCCTGCTTCACAAGTGAGATGTCCAAGTCTCCAAGATCAATAAGCATAGGGAACTCAAGATCCAATCAAGAAGGATCTTTTCACACTTCGAGGGGGAAAAGGGCAAATTGAGAGAAGAACACAAGAACAAACACTCAATCAACAAGATCCAATCACACATGTGCTAGATCCACATACACAAAGAGGGATACAAAGGTCCAAATCCAACACAAGAAGGTAAAGAGGTAGCTAGTTCATCCCAATCCTTGAAGGAGTTGAGGTCTTGAATCCTAGGAGGATCTTCTCCACAAGGGAGGTCTTGAATCCCTAAGGGATCTTCTCACATGGAGGTCTTGATCTCCATGGGAGAGGTGATAGATAGGAGCAAAGCTCTACTAGATCTCTAATACATCTTTGCTAACCCTAACAATGACCTAGGTACGAAATATATAGGTGGATGGAGGTAGGGGACGAGTGGAGGGGCAAAGGGGCAACCCACGGCCAGCTCGCAGGCAGGCCCGTGCGCACGGGCTAAGTTAGCCCCGTGGGCACGGGGGTCCCGTGTGCATGGGGTCCTGGAGGCCCGTGTGCACGGGGTGTCCAGAGGGTTTCTGGATAGGCCGTGGGCACGGGGTTCGGGAGGGCCGTGCGCACGGGGTCTTCTGATCCGTGCTTCTTCTTCCTGCTGCTGGACTCCTCCTTCCTTGCATTCTCCTCGATGATGGTGTACATGTCCTCTTGAGCTTGGACTCCTCCTCGATGAATTTGTAGCTCCGCTCACACCTATGTATGCACACGAGAGAGGGTCAAGTAGTATACCATCCTCGAAGGGCACAAGTGGACACGTGTAAAGGAGATGATTCACCTTTGTATAGATGAAGTAGATGTCGCACGTGTCACTTGGCGAACGGACTCTTAACATGGTGATGTCCGTAGGATGCTCCGCATCATCCCCCCCCTTGGAAAAGATCCGACCTCGGATCAAAATCCAAATCAGCATGGGAAAGAGATGACGTCGCCGTAGAAAGGTGGACGATCACCAAGCATTCGTCATCGGGAAGCTCGAAATTGGCACTCTCGAATGTCGCACCATCATGTAATTCCTTGAAAAGGAGCAAAGACAACAAACACTTGGAAAAACAAATGTGGTCAGCGTTAGTGCAAAACCAAACATTCAAGTGGTGATTCATCCAACAAGTGGTGTCGTCATGCATAGCATATGGTGTGACAAAGGATTGTGACATGGCATGTAAGCACATAAATAGAGCACAATCAAGGTCATAGCAAGCATGCATCACAAGTGAGATGTCCAAGTCTCCAAGATCAATAAGCATAGCATGGTTGCACTCACTACAAGTGGATATGAGAGATGCAACTAAAGGAGACAATGGACAATGATCATGATAAATCATGTGAGAGGCAAGGACATATATGCCATCAACCCAATGAAACGAGCAAGTATGAATCATGGGTGATGCAACAAAGCAAGCAATCATAGTGATCAAGTTATGCAAGCTAGTAGTGCGAAGATGCAACATACTAGAGGTCATCATGGCAATCATGTCATATGTGGAAATAGTGGGCATACATAATGCACATGACATGGCACACGGAGGAAAACAAGATTTGAGCAAAGTAGCATCATTGTATTGGCAAGAAGTCCTATGCAAATAGCAATTGAGCAACATGACTCTCCCAACACAATAAACAATAATAGCATGGGGTACATGGTAAGCATGGCAATAGCAACAAGGTTCTCCACCAAGCATGCAAGTACACATAGAAATAGTAGAATGGTTAATCATGGGTAAATGCAAGCAAGGGTCACAATTGCATGGCAAAGGCATAGAAGGAGGCATATCATGCAAAGGGAACACGGTAAAATGAGCATAAGGTGACAAGTGGTAAATAGCCCATAGCCGTGTGAGAGCCAAGTAAAAGCAATGCGTGTAGTCCTTGCGTGAGGAAAATGGTCGGGTAATCATTCCAAGCAATCCCAAAGCATCGTTGCTCTCAAGAGCTCGTTTCGTCAACTCATGGGATTGAGAAGTTGACAAGTATTCGTGAGTACCTACACAAAACAAGGACAAAGGAAAAATTGTGTGTGCATGGTATATGTACACATCATCCATTACGATGTGCACGTGCTTGTGTTGGTTAGCACAAAATATCCAATGCTCAAATAAATGAGATGCATGATATAGAAACATGTCATCCATCATAATTGGTTTGTTGTGATGTATAGCATAATGGAGACTCAAAGTGTGTAATGCATCACTTGAAACATCTAGAGCATTGTTATTCATGATATGCGGATGGTGCACACAATGGATGTCATCATGCGATGTACAATCATTTTCATGCCATGGCATATTAGATGAATTGCACAAATTGCTTAAGGGAAGCAAAGCAATATCATCGCAAGAGAAACAAATTCCAATGACCATGATCTTGTCATCTATGCCATAAGTGCAAATGGGATTGATTTTAATTGGATATGCATAGTTACTACGGTGAGTTTGTAATGATGCAATATGAGAAATCTCACTCATAGCATATGACAAGTTTAATGGATTGTCAAACATGACGTGACCAATAGAATTTTCACAAGATATCTTATGGAGCATAGCATCACAACTAGGTACTTCGACATGCTCATCATCATATTCATCATAAATGGGTGGAACATCTAAGCATGTAGAAGACATAGCGTGTGGTGAATCCGTAGGGTGATCAACATCATGGAAGCAATCATTGTAAGGAAAGTCCACTAGTGGGACAAGCGAAGCACCATCACCTATGTTACCTTTGGAGCTCCACTCATGTGGTGTAGGTGCGGTGGCAAAAATCAAAGCGTGATCAACATTGTCGTCTTGATGGAACCATGTGGGGGGTGCATCATCGTCCATCATGGCCATCGTATTGCCCATTGGAGGTATGGACTCGTCGAGGATTGGCACTTCGTCTTGTAGGAGATCTAGCACCAAAGAAAACACACTTGGAGTAGAAGGTAAGTCGTTAGAAATCATAGCGGCCTCACATGCCCTATCAACTACCTCACGCACTAAGTGTTGTGGCTCACTCACTCCCGCTATGATGCGCTCACTCGTATGGTTCGTCGAAGCACTCAAAGGGTGGTGATGGCTCTCAACCTCACATAGGATATGCGGCATGTACTCATGTGTGGGGCTAGTGGTGGTCACTCTCATCCTCTCATAGGAAATGCACTCAGTGTCACATATGGTGGAGTCACTCATCTCACTCATGTGGTGGTGGCTCTCCTCACATGGGAATTGGGTCATCTCGTCATATGTGGGTGTCGGAGAGATGTAGGTCAAGCGTCTCCATACTCAACTTGTTTTGCCGCCGCGGTTGTGGGAGTAGTCCCATGGTCAACCTCCTCATCCATAACGCCTCCAAAGATGAATGCCATAGGATGTGGCAAATCATCTCTCTCCTCCGAGACCAAAGAGAGGGTCTCATGTGCGGTCTCGTAGCTTGACTTGGAGTATGAGTCCCAAGTGGGCGTCGTCTTCATGTCGTCGAAGAGGTTCATTCTCGTTGCCGTGGTCGAAGAGGTTCGTTCTCGTTGTCGTTGTGGGAGTAGTCCCATGCTCGACCGTCTTGTCGCCGTCTTGTAGGAGGCCGATATGAAGTGGCACCTCATTGCTCGTCTCCATGACCGAAGGGACTTTCCCATGCTCGGCCATCTTCCTTGAGGGGCTTCCGAAGATGGAAGGGTCACCCTCGCTTGTACTTGGTCGCCTTGGACTTGGCGCCGAAGCTTCTTCTTGGTGGCACTCGTCTCGCGGTCTTCTCGTAGCTTGATGTAGAGCTTGTTGGAACTTGTTGGTGTTCGCCTCTTGAGCATCTTCATCTTGATGGTGATGTTGTCGTGCTTGACCTTGATGTCAATGGTGTGCGATGTCTTGAAGTTGTGGACGTGGTCGTAGTGCGCGTGCGTCGGTTGGGCGCGTCGAAGATGTGCTACTTGGTCGCCGCCGCCTTGAAGATGACGAAGGGAAAGAAGCCAATGTAGCTGATGAAGTCACAGTTTTGGGGTCGCTGTCGATGTTCTGTATGGCCCGTGCGCACGGGGGTGTAGGAGGCCGTGTGCACGGGGGTCGCTGGCCCGTGTGCACGGGGTTGGCAGAGAAGCCAACATGCTCCCGGAAGGCTACTCTTCCGTTCTTGTGGTACGCCCTTGATGAACATGAGCATCTTGGTCTTGTCGATGTCGATGCTGGTGTGTCCTTGCCGAAGATGGTAGCTCGGGAGTCTTTTCACTTGAGCGTCTTCTCGAAGATGATGAAGACCTCTTGTCGGTGTTGAGGAGGACCTTGAGATCCTCCATGTACTTGTCCACCTTGGCATCGATGAAGTTCTTCATGGCATCGAACTCGTTGTCGTGGTTGTCGTCGAAGACCAGAGATGATGTGCTTGGCCTATCCATCACAAGACTCGAGCAAATGTGAATGGAAGAAAGGGAAGAACTAGACCAAATGTACCTTTCCAATGTTGAAGATGGATCAATGATCACCCAATATGGTATTATGGAAATAGCACAATTGGTACCGGATCTTGTCAATTCTCACACCTACACAATAAAGCTTATGGAGTAGCTTGGTGAGGATAGTGGCACAAACTTTATGCAATTGTTAGCAAGAGTCAATAATGTTGAAAAAGATTCACAAATTCGCAAGTAAAACAAGTAGACCAATAGCAATGAATGGCACACGGAAACACACACACGGATAGATAGATGGGGTTGTGCAACCAAGGAATGAGCTCAAAATGCGATATCCACGGAAAATGCTCGTGTTGCATAACTCTAGAGAGACGCTAGCACGATTGCACTATTGGGCGTGATACGAACTTGTGCACAACCTATAGAAACAAAACGTGTCGACTTCTATCCCAAGTATGCTATGTATGTATGGTTCCCGGTGAACTTGCACACGATGATCCAAGATGATCAATGATGTTGATATGCTATGCAATATGGCTATGGCTATTGCTTACAAGCTCTTTGATTTCTTTTTCTCTTTGCTTAAAAGCTTTTTTTTCTATGGCCACTATGCGAAATGCTGAACCCAATATAGCAATTTTGTATATGCGGGAACAATTGATGACACAAGAGTTGATACGATGATATATGCACGCAATGATAGTAATGCAGAACGTGTATCACTAAAGTGCACAAGTAGCGTTGCCCGACAATACTCAACGGCTAGTCTCGGTAGGCAAGTGACGCAAAATTGGCTCGGGGGTTAACAATGCAATGGCAAGGAGAATGTACAAAGATGTCGTCGAGGTTACCGTCCGTGGCGAAGTTAAGCTGCGGTGTTGTCGATGTCAAACCGTTCCTAGTTAGCCGAAACACCCTAGGAAACGGAAAAACCGCGAACTCAAAATCTCAAACGGCAAATGTCAAATGGTGATAGCCGAGTGCGGTGGTGGTTCGGAAGTTGGCAATGCGGAAGTGGAGTTGAAGTCACCGTCCCTAAGTAGCCGAAACACCTTAGGAGACACAGCCTACAACTCAAACAACCTCAAATGCAAAGGGGGAACAAAATGGGTTATGTTGCGGAAGTCGGTGGTGGTATTGCGGAAGTTATGGTGGAAGGCCTAGGCAAAGATGCCAAAGTTCCAAAACGTTGATGGAGTCAAATGGTGTTGGAACCTGTCTAGATGGATGGTGGATGTCAATAGCTACTCAACGAGCTAAAGAACGCCGAAATCGGACTCCGGATGTGAAAGTTATGGCCGAAATGGTGAAGGAGTGCTGGCTGGACTGGGGGGGGGGGCGTGCGCACGGGGTTAGGAGCCCGTGTGCACGGGGTCCCATGCGCACGGTACAAGGCCGTGTGCACGGGGTGTCCCGAGACTTTGCGGGGGTCCGTGGGCACGGGGTTTGGGGCCCGTGTGCACGGGGGTGGCAGAAATTTCGCGATTTCAAGCTCAGATCTGAAGAAAATTGGGTGGATTTCATGGTGGGGAATGGGGTGGAAGATTGGGGGAAAGCTAGATCCACTTGAAACACTTCGAATTCATGGATCAAAATCAACAAAACATCATCAAACCAACAAATCACAAAAAAAATTGGTATTGCTATTTTTGGTGGGGATTTTCGAAATTGGACACAAACAAGCAAAATTAGGCTAGAAAGTGGGGCGTAGGGACTCCAAGGTGTGAATCAACGTGGCTCATGATACCAAGATGTTGTAGGGTGGAGACCCTAAGGGAAGATCTTTTCACACTTGGAGGGGGAAAAGGGTCAATTGAGAGAAGAACACAAGAACAAACACTCAATCAACAAGATCCAATCACACATGTGCTAGATCCACATACACAAAGTGGGATACAAAGGTCCAAATCTAACACAAGAAGGTAAAGAGGTAGCTAGTTCATCCCAATCCTTGAAGGAGTTGAGGTCTTGAATCCTAGGAGGATCTTCTCCACAAGGGAGGTCTTGAATCCCTAAGGGATCTTCTCACATGGAGGTCTTGATCTCCATGGGAGAGGTGATAGATAGGAGCAAAGCTCTACTAGATCTCTAATACATCTTTGCTAACCCTAACAATGACCTAGGTACGAAAGATATAGGTGGATGGAGGTAGGGGACGAGTGGAGGGGCAAAGGGGCAACCCATGGCCTGCTCGCAGGCAGGCCCGTGCGCACGGGCTAACTTAGCCCCGTGGGCACGGGGGTCCCGTGTGCACGGGGTCCTGGAGGCCCGTGCGCATGGGGTGTCCAGAGAGTTTCTGGATAGGCCGTGCGCACGGTGTCCGGGAGGGCCGTGCGCACGGGGTCTTCTGATCCGTGCTTCTTCTTCCTGCTACTGGACTCCTCCTTCCTTGCATTCTCCTCGATGATGGTGTACATGTCCTCTTGAGCTTGGACTCCTCCTCGATGAATGTGTAGCTCCGCTCATACCTATGTATGCACACGAGAGAGGGTCAAGTAGTATACCATCCTCGAAGGGCACAAGTGGACACGTGTAAAGGAGATGATTCACCTTTGTATAGATGAAGTAGATGTCACATGTGTCACTTGGCGAACGGACTCTTGACATGGTGATGTCCGTAGGATGCTCCGCATCAAATATGCAACTAAGGGAGACAAGGGACAATGATCATGATAAATCATGTGAGAGGCAATAGCATATATGCCATCAACCCAATCAAACGAGCAAGTATGAACCATGGGTGATGCAACAAAGCAAGCAATCATAGTGATCAAGTTATGCAAGCAAGTAGTGCGAAGATGCAACATACTAGGGGTCATCATAGAAATCATGTCATGTGTGCAAATAGTAGGCATACATAATGCACATGACATATCACTAGCATGAGAAAAAGATATGAGCAAAGTATCATCATTATGTTGGCAAGAAGTCCTATGTAAATAGCAAAGGAACATCATGACTCTCCCAACACAAGAATCAACAATAGCACGGGGCACAAGGTAAACATGGCAATAGCAACAAGGATCTTCACCAAGCAGGCAAATACACATAGAAATAGTAGAATGGTAAATCATGGGTAAATGCAAGCAAGGGTCACAATTGCATGGCAAAGGCATTGAAGGAGGCATAACATGCAAAGTGAACACCGTAAAATGAGCATAAGGTGACAAGTGGTAAATAGCCCATAGCCGTGTGAGAGCCAAGTAAAAGTAATGCGCGTAGTCCTTGCACGAGAGAAATGGTCGGGTAAACATTCCAAGCAATCCCAAAGCATCGTTGCTCTCAAGAGCTCGTTTCGTCAACTCATGGGATTGAGAAGTTGACAAGTATTCGTGAGTACCTACACAAAACAAAGGCAAAGGGAAAATTGTGTGTGCGTGGTATTTGTACACATCATCCATTATTATGTGCACATGCTTGTGTTGGTTAGCACAAAATATCCAATTGTCAAATAAATGATATGCATGATATAGAAACATGTCATCCATCATGATTGGTTTGTTGTTATGTATTGCATAATGGAGACTCAAGGTGTGTAATGCATCACGTGAAACATCTAGAGCATTGTTATTCATGATATGCGGATGGTGCACACAAAGGATGGAATCATGCGATCTACAATTATTTTCATGGCATGGCATAGTAGATGGATTGCACAAATTGCTCAAGGGAAGCCTAGCAATATCATCGCAAGAGAAACAAATACCAATAACCATGATCTTGTCATCTATGCCATTAGTGCAAATGGGATTGATTTTAATTGGATATGCACAGTTACTACGGTGAGTTTGTAATGATGCCATATGGGAAATCTCACTCATAGCATATGACAAGGTTAATGGATTTTCAAACATGACGTGACCAATAGAATTTTCACATGATATCCTATGGAGCATAGCATCACAACTAGGTAATTCGACATGCTCATCATAATATTCATCATAAATGGGTGGCATATCTAAGCATGTAGAAGACATAGCATGTGGTGAATCCATAGGGTGATCAACATCATGGAAGGAATCATTGTAAAGATAGTCCACTAGTAGGACAAGCGAAGCACCTTCACCTATGTTACCTTTGGAGCTCCACTCATGTGGTGTAGGTGAGGTGGCAAAAATCAAAGCATGATCAACATTGTCGTCTTGATGGAACCATGTGGGGGGTGCATCATCGTCCACAATGGCCATCGTATTGCCCATTGGAGGTATGTACTCATCGAGGATTGGCACTTCGTCTTGTAGGAGATCTAGCACCGAAGAAAACACACTTGGAGTAGAGGGTAAGTCGTTAGAAATCATAGTGGACTCACATGCCCTATCAACTACCTCACTCACTAAGTGTTGTGGCTCACTCACTCCCGGTAAGATGCTCTCACTCATATGGTTGGTCGAGTCACTCAAAGGGTGGTGATGGCTCTCAACCTCACATAGGATATGCGGCATGTACTCATGTGTGGGGCTAGTGGTGGTCACTCTCATCCTCTCATAGGAAATGCACTCAATGTCACATATGGTGGAGTCACTCATCTCACTCATGTGGTGGTGGCTCTCCTCACAAGGCAATTGGGTCATCTCGTCATATGTGGGTGTCGGAGAGATGTAGGTGCAAGTGTCTCCATACTCAACTTCTTTTGCCGCCTCGGTTGTGGGAGTCGTCCCATGCTCAACCTCCTCATCCATAACGCCTCCAAAGATGAATGCCATAGGATGTGGCAAATCATTGCTCTCCTCCGAGACCAAAGAGAGGGTCTCATGTGCGGTCTCGTAGCTTGACTCGGAGTATGAGTCCCATGTGGGCGTCGTCTTCATGTCGTCGAAGAGGTTCGTTCTCGTCGCCGTGGTCGAAGGGGATGGCCCATGCTCGACAGTCTTGTCGCCGTCTTGTAGGAGGCCCATATGAAGTGGCACCTCGTTGCTCATCTCCATGACCGAAGGGAATTTCCCATGCTCGGCCATCTTCCTTGAGGGGCTTCCGAAGATGGAAGGGTCACCCTTGCTTGTACTTGGTTGCCTTGGACTTGGCGCCGAAGCTTCTTCTTGGTGGCGCTCATCTCGTGGTCTTCTCGTAGCTTGATGTAGAGCTTGTTGGAACTTGTTGGTGTTCGCCTCTTGATCATCTTCATCTTGATGGTGATGTTGTCGTGCTTGACCTTGATGTCGATGGTGTGCGATGTCTTGAAGATGAGGACGTGGTCAAAGTGTGCTTTCATCGGTTGGGCGCTTCGAAGATGTGCTACTTGGAAGCCGCCGCCTTGAAGATGATGAAGGGGAAGAAGCCAATGTAGCTGATGAAGTCGCAGTCTTGGGGTCGCTGTCGATGTTCTGTATGGCCCGTGCGCACGGGGGTGTAGGAGGCCGTGTGCACGGGGGTCGCTGGCCCGTGTGCACGGGGTTGTCAGAGAAGTCAACATGCTCCCGGAAGGCTGCTCTTCCGTTCTTGTGGTACGCCCTTGTTGAACTTGAGCGTCCTGGTCTTGTCGGTGTCGATGCCGGTGTGTCCTTGCCGAAGATGGTAGCTCGGGAGTCTTAGCACTTGAGCGTCTTCTCGAAGATGATGAAGACCGCTTGCTGGTGTTGATGAGGACCTTGAGCTCCTCCATGTACTTGTCCATCTTGGCGTCGATGAAGTTCTTCATGGCATCGAACTCGTCATCGTGGTTGTCGTCGAAGACCGGAGATGATGTGCTTGGCCTATCCATCACAAGACTCGAGCAAATGTGAGTGGAAGAAAGGGAAGAACTAGACGAAATGTACCTTTCCAATGTTGAAGATGGATCAATGATCACCCAATATGGTATTATGGAAATAGCACAATTGGTACCGGATCTTGTCAATTCTCACACCTACACAATAAAGCTTATGGAGTAGCTTGGTGAGGATAGTGGCACCAAATTCTATGTAATTGTTAGCAAGAGTCAATAATGTTGAAAAAGATTCACAAATTCACAAGTAAAACAAGTAGACCAATTGATGCGGAGCATCCTACGGTCATCCCCATTCACCCACCTATGTCTCCCCAAGCACCAAGAGGACCGATGACTCGAGCACGTGCAAGAGCTCTTGAAAACGAGGTGACATCACTCCTTACAGAACTTCCATATGACGCGTGCGAGACATGGATGCTACCTCATTCCGAAACGCTATGTGTGTTTAGGTACCAAGAGGACCCTCTCGGAGAAGCCCGGACAAATGGACAAGTCGGCAAGTTCACGGATGAAAAGGATCTACGAAGAAGATCACCGAAGGTCTACAGGTCCCGGACATCCGGCCTCAAGCCCGGACATCCGGCCCCTCGGAGCAACAGCAACAGTCCTAGCCCTACAGCCGAGAAGCTACAGGTGCCGGACATCCGGCCGGCCGCCCGGACATCCGGCTCGTGCAGCCCGGACATCCAGCGCCCGCCCGGAAATCCGGCACCCCCACGACAGAAGACACCCGTAACTTGACCCGATCGGCCCGGACATCCGGCACCAGGCCCGGACATCCGGCCCCCCGACGAACCGTCGGACATCCGGCCTGGAGCCCGGACATCCGGCCCGACTCCGCGTGTTTTCGGCCCTCAGGCCCTGTATTCCCCTCCATCTCGCCCTAAGTTGTACTAGCACTATAAAAGGACCTCTCCCTCCTCCCTCTAGGGTCAGCAAAGTAGATAGCTCTTTGAGATTAGAGCTTTGCTCATCCGTACCTCTCCCATGGAGATTAAGACCTCCATTAGACCCATGTGAGAAGATCCTCTACGGATTCAAGACCTCGACTCCTTCGCGGATCGGGACGAACTAGCTACCGTGTATCCTCCTTTGTTGGATTTGGACCTTTGTATCCCTCTATGTGTGTGTGGATCTAGTGCATGTGTGATTTGGATCTTGTTGATTTGAGTATTCTTCTAGTGTTCTTCGTGGATTTCCTCTTTCTCCCCCTCCTAAAGTGTGAAAAGATCGCCATCTAGGGTTCCACCCTACATCATCTTGGATCAGAGCCAAGGTTGATTCACACTTTGGAGTTCTTCCCCTCCACTTTCTAGCCCCGATTTTGTTGTTTTACCCAATTTCGAAAATTCCCACAAAAATAGCCCTCCCAAAATTTTTGTGATTTGTTGGTTTGATGATATTTTGTTGATTTTGATCCATGGATTTGCTTGGTTTCGAGTGGATCTAGCTTTCCCCCATCTTTTCCCCACCTTCCATCCACAAAATCGTCCGGATTTTGCCCCGAATTTTTCTTTTCCCCACTTGTTCATCAAGTTCTTCCACGTATCTGGCAGCCCGGACATCCGGCCCGACAGCCCGGACATCCGGCGCCCCGGACATCTGGCCATCTGGCCCGGACATCCGGCCCCTGTGCACCAGCACGCCAATAGCTCACAATTTCATCGATTTTCGCCGTTTCCCACCGTTTTTTCCGCAACCCCTTGAGCCACTCCACCACCGACTTCCGCATACCACCACCTTCGTGCCACTTGAGATTTTGAGCCGTGGATTTTGCCGTTTCCTAACGTGTTTCGGCTACTTAGGAATGGTTCGTCAATGACATCACCGCCGCTCATCATCGCCCCGGACTTCGACATCGACAACGACCATCTTCACCATCGTGACACCCTCACCGTAAGCAAGGACGGTAACATCGACGACATCTTGTTCATATCCTTGCCATTACATTGTGAACCCCTGAGACCATCTTTTGCGTAGCTTTCCTACGAGACTAGCCATTTGAGTATTGCCGGCAACGCTACTTGTGCACTTTAGTGATACCGAGCCGCATAGCTATCATAGCATGCATGCATACACATATCATCTCTTGCGCAAAATTTTGTTCCCGCATATACATCATTGCTATCTTCGTACGAGCATTTCGCATAAGTGGCCAAAGGAAACAATCAAAAGAAGAGAAGCTTTTAAGCAAACGAGAAAGAGCAACAAGCTTGTAAGCAATAGCCATAGCATCGCCACATTACATAGCATATTTGATCATCTTGGATCATTGTGACAAGTTCACCGGGAATCATACATACATAGCATAAGTGAGATAGAAAGCGTTACATTTTGTCTCTTATAGGTTGTGCACAAGTTCGTATCCGCCTATTGAGCAATCATGCTAGCGTCTCTCTAGTGTTGTGCAACAAGAGCATTTTCCGTGGATTCCACATTTTGAGCTCATTCCTTGGTTGCACGACCTCATTTATCTATCCGTGCGTGTGTTTTCGTGTGCTACGTATTGCTATTGGTCTACTCGTTACACTTGTGAACTTGTGAATCTTTTTCAACATTATTGATATCTTGCTTTCAATTGCAGAAATTTTGTGCCACCATCCTAACCAAACTCCTCCAAAAGCTTTACTTGTGTAGGTGTGAGATTGACTCGATCCGGTACCAATTGCACTATTTCCATTATACCATATTGGGTGATCATTGATCAATCTTCAACATTGGATAAGGTACATTGGTCTAGTTCGTTTCTTTCTTCCACTAACACTTGTTTGAGAATCATGGATAGGCCGAGCACTTCTATCAACCCCCTCTTCGATGAGCAAGAAGAAGCACCGAACGACTATGCCACCAAGGCTCACCTCTTTGGCGTCCAACGAGCATTACATCAAGAGAGCGAAGCATTGGGTGAATGCATCGAACAACTCACCTCCGACTTTCGACAAACCCTTGATGACAAGCTATCATCTCAAATGGAAGAGTTCTGGACCATGATGCTCAACCGTGATTCCTCCGCTTCGTCGTCATCAAGATCAAGACGGCGCCATTCGAGCCAACACTCTTCGGAAACTTCTTTGGATGCAAGTCTTCCACGAGCACACTCTCATCGTCCCCAAGCACATGACGACTGGCAAGCTTCAAGAAACCCATTCCATGGCAATGGTTTGCAAGACCGCCTTCGAGAGCGCGGACGACAACACCGACAAGCACAAGCCAACGGGAACCAAGATCAAGTTCCACAACGCCAACGTCAAGTGCACCAAGATGACGACGCCCTACACCAAGAACGACAACGTCGTGAGGAGCAAGCGCTTGAAGCTCAATGTGCCCTATGCGAATCAACTCGCAACGTCGCCGAACGCAACCGCCACGTGCGCGAACAAGAAGAAGCCGCACGACTTGAGGAGCGCCAAGAGATGCGGAACCGTGCACGAATCCCAAGGCCACCACGTCAAGTTAATAAAGATGAACACGACGACGATGAGCTAGAAGATCAACCTCCACGGCACGAGCGTCATCGCAACCGCCGCCAACGCAATGAGGAGCGCTACGGCAAGCTCAAGTTCACCATGCCTAAATTCTCCGGTGGAAATGATCCCGAAGAATACCTTTCATGGGCGTTGAAGGTCGACAAGATATTTCGCCTTCACAACTAGGATGAAGAAAAGAAGATCGTCAGGGCATCTCACGAGTTCCAAGACTATGTTCTCATTTGGTGGGAGCAAGTGATCGAACGGTGCCAAGAGAGAGGCGAACCGCCCATCACAAATTGGGATCAAATGATGGATGTCATGCGAGCTCGGTTTGTGCCCACCCACTATAGCCGCGACCTCTTCAAGAAACTACAACTCCTCAAGCAAGCCACCAAGTCGGTTGAAGCGTACTACCAAGAGATGGAAATTGCAATGATCCGTGCCAACGTCAAGGAAGATGATGAACAAACAATGGCGCGTTTCTTGAATGGCCTCAACTATCCAATCAAGAAAATTGCGGACTTCCAACCGTACTCCAACCTCCTCGAGCTAGTGCACCAAGCAACCAAAGCGGAGCGACAAGTACAAGAAGACTACAAGTACTCCAAGTACTCTTCCAAGACCTACGGTTCATACACTCAAGCTTCAACGACTTCCACAAATCCTTCCACGACTCGAGCTACACCAAGTACCGGCGACAAGTCCAGCTCCAAGCAACAAACGACATCTTCGAGTTGTCTTTCTCCTACTACAAGCAACTCCAAGCCAAGAGCTTCAACAACTCCTTCAGATGCCACCGACAAAACAAGTGACATCAAGTGCTTTACGTGCAAAGGACGAGGACACAAGTCCTTCGAGTGCCCAACAAGACGCACTATGATCATGAACGCCGACGGCACCTATGATTCCATGAGTGAAGATGAAATGGCAGCCATCGAGCAAGTGGCCATGCACCGCCAAGTGAATGACGAAGAAGATGATCAAGTGTTTTGCGACAATGATTCGAGCCCCGCTCTTGTTGTCTCCAAGATCTTGACACTTCAACAACATCAAGATGAAGACCAACGTTGCCACATCTTCCATACCAAAGCGGGTATCCAAGGACGTTCCGTCAAGGTCATCATCGACGGCGGAAGTTGCCACAACTTGGCAAGTGAAGAATTATGCTCCAAGCTCCAATTGGTCAAGAAGAAGCACCCTCGCCCATACAAGGTCCAATGGCTTAGCGACTCTGGAACACTTCAAGTGGAGCACACCGTCCAAGTGTCCTTCAAGATTGGCGCCTACGAAGACAACTTAGAGTTTGATGTGGTTCCTATGTTCGTGTGCCATCTCCTACTCGGACGACCGTGGCAATTTGACCGAGGCGTCACCCACCATGGACGGACAAATCAATATAGTTTCAAGATGAAGGGCAAGGAGTTCATACTTCGACCAATGACACCAAGTCAAGTCATCGCGGACAAGCAAGCATCTACCCATCGCGGAGAGAAAAGTGAGCGAGTGAGCCACCAAAAAGAGAGTGAGAGCCACAAGCCAAACATGAGTGACTCCACGATGCGTGACAAAAGAGATCTAGTTCTTCTAGCCACCAAAAGAGACTTGAGGGATGTGAGTGAGAGCCCATCAAGTGTTCTTCACTTTGTACTTGTGTGCAAAGATGAAGTGGTGCAGACTAATGCTTCACAACATCTTCCTTTGGTATTGTCTCATTTATTGCAGGAATTCGCGGACGTGTTTCTCGATGAGCTACCTCCCGGACTTCCTCCACTCCGCGGAATCGAACACCGCATCGACCTCATCCCCGGCGCACCACTATCGAACAAGGCACCATACCGCGTCAACCCCGAAGAAACCAAAGAGATCCAAAGGCAAGTGCAACATCTCATGGAGAATGGGTATGTACGCGAAAGCTTGAGCCCTTGTGCCGTTCCGGTCATTCTCGTGCCTAAGAAAGATGGTTCCTATTGCATGTGTTCCGATTGCCGTCCTATAAATGCTATCACCGTTACATATCGCCATCCCATTCCACGCCTAGATGACATGCTTGATGAACTTAGCGGAGCCACAATTTTCTCTAAAATTGACCTTAAAAGTTGCTATTATCAAATTCGCATGCAAGAAGGTGATGAATGGAAAACCGCTTTCAAAACAAAATTTGGCTTGTATGAATGGTTAGTCATGCCTATGGGTTTATCGCAAGCACCTACACTTTTATGCGTGTGATGCACTATGTTCTTCGCAAATTGATTGGCATTTGTGTTGTGGTTTACTTTGATGACATCCTTGTGTTTAGTGAAACTCTCGAAGATCATGTCAAACACCTTAGAGAAGTATTGCAAATTCTTAGAGACGAGCGACTTTATGCGAACATGGAAAAACGCACTTTTGGTGTCGATAAGCTTGTTTTCTTGGGCTTTGTTGTTTCCTCTAAGGGTGTTCATGTTGATGAAACTAAAATTGATGCTATTAAGAATTGGCCACAACCAACCAATTTGCTTCAAGTGCGTAGCTTCCTTGGCTTAGCAGGTTTTTATCGTCGCTTTGTGAAGGATTTTAGCACTATTGCATCACCATTGCACGCATTGAGTAAGAAGAATGCACCATTTGTTTGGGGTCCATCTCAAGATGCCGCATTTCATGAGATTAAAACCTTGCTTACACATGCTCCATTACTTGCATTACCCAATTTTGAGAAAACTTTTGAAGTGCATTGTGACGCTAGTGGTAATGGTATTGGTGGTGTGTTAATGCAAGAGAAATGACCCATTGCATATTTTAGTGAGAAGCTCTCCGGCGCGCAACTTAACTACCCCATCTATGACAAAGAGTTATATGCTTTAGTGAGAGTCTTGCATGTTTGGGAACACTATCTCCGTCCACGTGAATTTGTCATCCATACGGATCATGAAACGCTTAAGTACCTCAAGGGTCAAACTAAATTGAACAAGCGTCATGCTAAGTGGAGTGAGTTCATTGAGTCATTTCCTTATGTTATCAAGTATATCAAAGGTAAGGAAAATGTTGTGGCGGACGCTCTGTCCCGCAAGTGCATGTTGGTTACCAAACTTGAGTTGAATGTTATTGGCTTTGAGCACATTAAAGACTTGTATGAGCATGATTTGTCATTTGCAACTCCTTATGCCAAATGTTTACCTCATAAAACTTGGGAGCAATATTACTTGAACGATGGTTATCTTATGCGAGCTAACAAACATTGTATTCCCGAGTCTTCTCTTCGTTTGCTACTTTTGCAAGAAGCTCATGGTGGAGGACTCATGGGACATTTTGGACGTGACAAGACATTTGCTACGCTCTCCAAGAACTACTTTTGGCCAAAGATGTTTCGCGACGTCTCACGCTACACCAACCGGTGCTCTACATGCCGCAAAGCTAAGTCCAAAGCTCAATCTCATGGTTTATATATGCCACTTCCTATTCCATATCACCCATGGGAAGATATTAGTATGGATTTCGTGCTTGGTTTGCCTCGAACTCAAAACGGCAAAGATTCCGTATTTGTTGTTGTGGACCATTTCTCTAAGATGGCACATTTCATTCCTTGCAACAAGATAGACGATGCTTCACATGTTGCAAATCTCTTTTGTAGGGAAATCTTGAGATTGCATGGAGTGCCCAAGACGATTGTATCGGACCGCGACGTCAAGTTCCTAAGCTACTTTTGGAAGACCCTATGCGCCAAGCTCGGAATCAAGCTCCTCTTCTCTTCGGCATATCACCCACAAACCGACGGCCAAACGGAGGTCACGAACAGGACGTTATCCACACTCCTTCGCGTGTTGATCAAGAAGAACATACGGGAGTGGGAAGAATGCTTGCCCATCGCCGAGTTCGCCTACAACCAAGCAAGACACTCTACTACCGGCAAGTCCCCCTTCGAGGTTGTCTACGGCTTCAACCCTTTATCACCGTTGGACATCCTACCTCTACTGCTACAAGAGCAAACCGACATGGACGCGAGTGCACGAGCAAGTTACCTGAAGAAGATGCATGAAGATACAAGGCATGCGATCGAGCGCCAAGTAGAACGCCTCGCGACCAAGGTCAACATCAACAAGCACCCCATGGTGTTCAACCCCGGCGATCTTGTATGGCTCCACCTTCGCAAAGACTGCTTCCCCAACGAGCGCAAGTCCAAACTACTACCTCGAGCCGATGGACCATTCAAGGTGCTAGCACGATACAACGACAATGTGTACAAGATCGACATCCCTCGTGACAAGTACAACATGAGCGACATCTTCAACGTCAAGGACTTATCTCCCTTCCATAGTGATGTGGATTCCGATCCGAGGACGGATCTTTCCCAAGGGGGGCAGATGATGCGGAGGATCCTATGGTCATCCCCATGCACCCACCTATGTCTCCCCAAGCACCAAGAGGACCGATGACTCGAGCACGTGCAAGAGCTCTCGAAAACGAGGTGACATCACTCCTTACAGAACTTCCATATGATGCGTGCGAGACATGGATGCTACCTCATTCCGAAACGCTATGTGTGCTTAGGTACCAAGAGGACCCTCTCGGAGAAGCCCGGACAAATGGACAAGTCGGCAAGTTCACGGATGAAAAGGACCTACGAAGAAGATCACCGAAGGTCTACAGGGCCCGGACATTCGGCCTCAAGCCCGGACATCCGGCCCCTGGGAGCAACAGCAGCAGTCCTAGCCCTACAGCCGAGAAGCTACAGGTGTCGGACATCCGGCCCGTGCAGCCCGGACATCCGGCGCCCGCCCGGAAATCCGGCACCCCCACGACAGAAGACACCAGTAACTTGACCCGATCGCCCCGGACATCCGGCACCAGGCCCGGACATCCGCCCCCCCGACGAACCGCCGGACATCCGGCCTGGAGCCCGGACATCCGGCCCGACTCCGCGTGTTTTCTGCCCTCAGGCCCTGTATTCCCCTCCATCTCGCCCTAAGTTGTACTAGCACTATAAAAGGACCTCTCCCTCCTCCCTCTAGGGTCAGCAAAGTAGATAGCTCTTTGAGATTAGAGCTTTGCTCATCCGTACCTCTCCCATGGAGATCAAGACCTCCATGAGACTCATGTGAGAAGATCCTCTACGGATTCAAGACCTCGACTCCTTCGCGGATCGGGAGGAACTAGCTACCGTGTATCCTCCTTTGTTGGATTTGGACCTTTGTATCCCTCTATGTGTATGTGGATCTAGTGCATGTGTGATTTGGATCTTGTTGATTTGAGTGTTCTTCTAGTGTTCTTCGTGGATTTCCTCCTTCTCCCCCTCCTAAACTATGAAAAGATCGCCATCTAGGGTTCCACCCTACATCACCAATAGCAATGAATGGCACACGGAAACACACACACGGATAGATAGATGGGGTTGTGCAACCAAGGAATGAGCTCAAAATGTGATATCCACGGAAAATGCTCGTGTTGCACAACTCTAGAGAGAGGCTAGCACGATTGCACTATTGGGCGTGATACGAACTTGTGCACAACCTATAGAAACAAAACGTGTCGACTTCTATCCCAAGTATGCTATGTATGTATGGTTCCCGGTGTCTCACACACAATGATCCAAGATGATCAATGATGGTATATGATATGCTATTGCTATGATGCTATGGCTATTGCTTACAAGCTCTTTGCTTTCTTTTTCTCTTTGCTTAAAAGCTTTTTTTTATGGCCACTATGTGAAATGCTCAAACCAATATAGCAATTTGTATATGCGGGAACAATTGATGACACAAGAGATGATACGATGATATATGCACGCAATGATAGCTATGCGGAACGTGTATCACTAAAGTGCACAAGTAGCGTTGCCCGACAATACTCAACGGCTAGTCTCGGTAGGCAAGTTACGCAAAATTGGCTCGGGGGTTAACAATGCAATGGCAAGGAGAATGTACAAAGATGTCATCGAGGTTACCGTCCGTGGCGAAGTTGAGTGGCGGTGATGTCGATGTAGAACCATTCCTAGTTAGCCGAAACACCCTAGGAAACGGAAAAACTGTGAACTCAAAATCTCGAATGGCAAATGATGGTAGCGGAGTGCGGTGGTGGTATCGGAGTTGGCAATGTGGAAGTGGAGTTGAAGTCACCGTCCCTAAGTAGCCGAAACACCTTAGGAGACACAGCCTACAACTCAAACAACCTCAAATGCAAAGGGGGAAACAAAATGGGTTATGTTGCGGAAGTCGGTGGTGGTATTACGGAAGTTATAGTGGAAGGCCTAGGCAAAGATGCCAAAGTTCCAAAAATTTGATGGAGTCAAATGGTGTTGGAACCTATCTAGATGGAATCAGAGAATTTGCCATCCGTCCACTCTTTGCCGTCTGCTAGCGGATGGCACAGATGGTCTTTGTCGTCCGCTTCCATAAAGCAGACGGCAAAGAAAGGCCTCATGGCAAAGATGGTTTTTGCCGTCAGTCCATTCTTTGCCTTCGGCTAGCGGACGGCAAAGAGCCTAAAAATCGGACGGCAAAGGCAGGCGGACGGCAACTAGCAAAATCGCAGACGGCAAAGAGCCCATCTGGGCCCCACTGGAGCGCGGCTCTGGTTAGGTCAAACGGACGGCCTAGATGCCGTCCGCTAGCGGACGGCAAAGAGCAGCAGGCGGCAAAGATCATCAAAAAGCAGACAGCAAAGAAAAATTTCACTAACATTTGTAACGGCCGTCGCGCGCGCCCCTCTCTCTCTCTCTCTCTCGCCGCGACCCTCTCTCTCTCTCTCTCTCTCTCTCTCTCTCTCTCTCTCGCCGCGCCCCTCCACTCTTCTCTCTCTATCTCTCTCTCTCTCGCCGCCGCGCCCGTCGCCGCCGACGACCCACCGCCCCGCCGCGCCCGTCACCACCGCCGACCCACCGCCCCACCGCGCCCGTCGCTGCCGACGACCCGCCGCCCCGCCGCCCCACCGCGCCCTAGTGAAGATCCACCGCCCCGCCGCCCCACTGTCCGCGGCCGCCACCCCGCCGCCCCACCGCTCCACTCTGCCACCGTCGCCCCGCCGGCACGCCGTCCGCGGCTCCGCCGCCCCCGACGCCACTCACCCTCGACGCCCCCCTCCGGTGAGTCCTCCCCTTATTCTCTGTTTTTTTTTCTTTTTTTTTTCATTTAATTGCTACAGTTAGTGCTATATTACTCATATTTAGTTAGGTTAGTGCTAGGTTAGGTTAGAAAAGAACTAGGAGAAGAAGATTTTAGGTTAGTCATATTTTAGGTTAGTCAAAATTAGAAGAAGAAGAAGAAGATGAAAAAAAAGAAGAAAAGAAGAATAAGTAGAAGAAGAAGAAAAAGGAAAAGAAGGAAGAAGAAGAAGAAGAAGAAGAAGAAGAAGAAGAAGAAGAAGAAGAAGAGGAGAAGAAAAGAAGAAGAAGAAAAAGAGGAGAAGAGGAGAAGAAGAAGAGGAGAAGAAGAGGAAAAAGGAAAAGAAGGAAGAAGAAGAAGAAGAAGAAGAAGAAGAAGAAGAAGAAGAGAAGAAAAGAAGAAGAAGAAGAAAAAGACGAGAAGAGGAGAAGAAGAAGAAGAGGAGAAGAAGAGGAAAAACAGGAGAAGAGGAGAAGAAGAAGAGAAGAGAAGAAGAAGAAGAAGAAGAAGAAGAAGAAGAAGAAGAAGAAGAAGAAGAAAAGGAAGAAGAAGAAGAAATAGAGATTTTTTATATATATATAGAGATTTTTTATCGGGATTGAATATTCGTGTTGATCGGGTGGATTTAAATGTGCAGTTGTTTCGTCGCTGCGAGGGTCTGGTGTTCGACGACCTCCCCGTGCGTTCGACGAGCTCTCCTGCGTTCGTGGGTGAGCATAAATGACATCTCCTCCTCCCCCCTTCATTTGCTCTGTTCCGGTCTTCGTGTCGATGATACTTGCTAGCTATAGGTAGATTCAATCATCAGTATGCGTGACCAGTATGCGTCTCCCATTCAAAAGGGTTACAGTTATAAATATGCATGCATTTGCATATTTATAACCGTGATTCTTTCGAATTGTCCAACGTTATCCATGGACAGCCCGAGTATGTGTAGATTGGGTTTGTTTTCCCATGCTCTGCTCCGGATCCGATGCAGAATTTCGTCAGTGCCTCCCTGTTGTTCTCCGGGTACACATCCTCTCTGTTTATTGCCGAGACGTGTATCAGGAGAACAGCGGGGAGGTGCTGCCGAAATTTTGCGTCGGATCCGAAGCAGAGCATGGGAAAACGAACCCAATCTACACATACTCGGGTGGGATTAGGACCTATCTTTACCTATTAGCGTGTAGGTTGCATGGACGTAATAAAATTGACAAACTTGATTAACTGATGAATATATATGCTGAATTATATATATATTTCTTGTGTGTTTAGTAGGTAGGCAAGATGAGTGATCGTGCGTGGATGTACACCGGTCACACTAGTCAGAAAGACACGACCAATGAATGGTTAACAAAAACCAAGGGGTTTGTGAAAGCCGCATTTGCAAATGGCCAGAGAAAAACCTGGTGCCCCTGTGTTAGGTGCGACAACTTTTCACAGAGGACAGGGGTGAAATGGGTAAACACCTGCAGAAGTGGGGTTTTACGCCTGATTATATGGTGTGGACATTTCATGGTGAGTCTGCCCAATGTACCAGAGCTGAGGTGGTTCGTCGTCGCACTGACGAGCATGGTACCGGGATCGAAGACATGCTGCAAGACTTTGATGATGCTTGGGATTCAGACGATGAGATGGAGGAATCTGCAAAGGCCCTGAATGAAATGTTGGAGTCTTCAAAACGTCCTCTCCACGAGCACACTGAGCTTTGTCAGCTGGATGCCATCGCACAAGTAATGGCTCTGAAGGCTCAATTCAACTTGGGCAGAGAATGCTACGACGCGATGATGACACTATTTGGACGCTTTCTACCCAAAGGCCATGTAATGCCTGCAAACCTGTACCAGTCGGACAAAATCCTTCATGTACTTAAGATGCCCTATGAGAAGATAGATGCCTGTGAGAAAGGATGTGCGTTATTTAGGCTTGAGTATGCGGGCTTGAACTATTGTCCCATTTGCAAGTCTTCCAGGTATGTTGTGGTAGACAACGGTATGGGTGAGAAGAGGCAGACCAAAATCCCCGTTAATGTTCTTCGGTATATGCCAATCGTACCAAGACTTCAACGTCTTTTCATGGTCGAAGAGACGGCCAGACAGATGACATGGCACAAATTGGGCAAAAGAACCGAACTAGATGCAGATGGGAATCAGATGTTGGTTCACACATCGGATGCTTTTGCGTGGAAGCACTTTGATGCATTACATAAGGATAAAGCGGCAGATCCAAGGCATCCTCGAGTCTGCATCGGCACGGATGGGTTCAATCCGTTTGGTATGACGGCAACCCAATACAGTTGTTGGCCTGTATTTGTCATTCCACTCAATCTCCACCCCCCGGACAGATTATGCAAAGAAAGAACATTTTCCTGACGTTGATAATTCCAGGGCCCAACTATCCGGGGAAGAATATGAATGTGTACATGCAGCCGCTTAAGGATGAATTGCAAGAAGCTTGGGATAATGGGTTCAAGAGATATGACGCCGCTAGAAAACAAAACTTCACAATGCATGTCTGGTACATGTACTCGATGCATGACTTGCCGGCGTATGCGCTATTCGTTGGCTGGTGTGTGCATGGATGGTTCCCGTGCCCCACATGCAAGGCAGCTCTTCAATTTCGTTGGCTGGAGGCAGGTCGCAAGTATTCTTGCTTCGACTTGCATAGACCGTTCCTGGATCCTCGCCATAAGTTCAGAAAAGACAAGAAGAACTTCATCAAAGGTAGAGTTGTCAAAAACTCTGCACCACCTGCGTTGAAAGGCTAACAGATCCTGGATTAGTTAAACGCTCTCGAGCCTGATCCAGAGTGTCCAGGGTATTTCAAGGGGTATAATTCGGAACACGCCTGGACTCGCAAGACATGCTTGTGGGATCTGCCTTACTTCGAAGACCTCCTTCTTCCACACAACATCGACGTGATGCACACTGAAAAGAATATCGGCGAGGCCATTTTTGGTACATTGTTCAGCATAGAGGGGAAGTCAAAGGATAATCCTAAGGCTAGAGTCGATCAGCAGACTCTATGTGATAGAACATTACAAAACATGCGACAACCGAAAGGAAAGAAGAATTGGTCGAAGCCAAAGGCCTGGTTCAATCTTGGAAGGGGAGCTATGAGGGAAATTACCTTGTGGGTGAAAATGCAGTTGATGTTCCCCGATGGGTATGCAGCGAATCTAAAGAGGGGAGCGAGTCTAGAAAAATTGAAAATATTTGGTCTCAAGAGTCATGATTGGCACATATGGCTTGAGCGGGTAATGCCGGTGATGTTGCGTGGCTTTATCCCTGAGGATGAATGGCTAGTACTGGCAGAGCTAAGCTATTTCTTCCGTGTTCTTTGTGCGAAAGATCTATCGCCTGGCGTGCTAGATGACATGGAAAAGTTGGCGCCGGAGTTGCTCTGCAAGTTAGAGAAGATCTTTCCACCGGGCTTCTTTAATCCAATGCAGCATTTGATTTTACATCTCCCGACCGAGGTAAGATTGGGGGGGGGGGGCGTGCAAAATCGTTGGTGCTATGCAACTGAGAGGATGCAGAAGACGCTACGAGCAAAATGTAAAAATAAACGTAGAATTGAAGCATCGATGGCCGAGGCATTCATTACCGAGGAGGCGGCAAACTTCGTGATAGCACACTACGAAGCCAAAAATCGTCATTTGCATAATCCGAAGCCTCAGTACGATGCTGGCAACCCTAAAAAAGGTGGATCCAACCTCAGC
Source organism: Elymus sibiricus (assembly GCA_039707655.1). Taxonomy (NCBI): domain Eukaryota; kingdom Viridiplantae; phylum Streptophyta; class Magnoliopsida; order Poales; family Poaceae; genus Elymus; species Elymus sibiricus. The sequence continues at coordinate 188,474,246 of CM077674.1, forward strand.
CTATTCAAAGGGAAGCTCGCACCAGCCGGTGCTTCGAAACCAATACCGTTGGATGTCGAAGAATGGCGGACCATTTCGTTGTATATGTTCAACAACCTAACAGAAGTGCGGCCGTACATCGAGTAAGTTATCGGTACATTGTGTCGCAACTTCTAATTCCTTTGAACTGCTCTTATTCCCGGATATTTGATACAGTCGATACGTCGCCAAATTCTCGGATGGAGCGGTGATCCAAAAGGATTCCATCGAAGAGTATGAGCTTCTGGTAAAGCATGGAGGAGGCTATCCCGGTTTCATCTCTTGCTTCAAACAAACGGTAATTACCATTAATAGACCATTTCATTTCTTCGCCTAATTTGCGGCTAATGCAACAATCCTTTCGTATTAAACTTGTAGGCTAATTCAAAGTCTATGGACGCCGAATTGAGACAAGCCGCTAATGGTTTTGACTATAAGGTCCATTCATTTGAGAAATACGACATCAACGGGTATCGCTTTCGTACCTTTGGCAAAGAGCTATCTATGGCCGACCGAAAATCTACAAATTGTGGTGTCTCTGCTATCGGCGAAGGAGGTACCGAGTATTAGGGAAGAGTTGAAGCAATTTATGAACTTCTATTCTATGGTGAAAACCCATCGAACGTCGTAGTCTTCAAATGTTATTGGTTCCAGCCGAAGGAGACTAGAAGGACTCATGAACATATAGGGCTAGTCGAAATCAAACAAAGCACCCATTTAGATGTTCCCGATGTCTATATTACGGCTCAACAGGCGACCCAAGTTTTCTATCTACCGTGGGCCTGCCAAACTAATACAAATCTGAATGGTTGGGATGTCATTTATGAAGTGCCGCCACGTGCCAGACCACCTCCCCCCAATGAAGAGGATTATGAACCTCACATTAACCCAAACACATATGAAGGAGAATTCTTCCAAGAAACACGTCTTTCCAAAAAACGTTTCAAGAACCGCTCTACTTCACCCCAGAACATGGAAGTAGACAGCGACAGTGAATCCGACTTCACCCCTGAGCCGGAACAAGAAGAGCCAGAACAAGAAGAGGTTACTGCTGCGGATGACCTGTCAATGCTTGACCGATTACAGAAAGGCCTTCCACATGTTGATGCCGCTGAACCCGATGAGCACGTCATTCATGACGACACGCGTGATAGTGATGATGATGATGCATTTATTGATCCAGACGATCCAGACTATTATTAGTTTGTATGCATCCCAACTTAAATTATATACATATTATTATTCATGTCAGGTATTCAATTTTTTTATGTTGTACTAATTTCATTTACTCTTTGTCATGGCAGGTGTTGAAAGATGGTGGGCATGGGTCGAGAGCGCTTCGCGGGTACTTCTTCGGCGGCGGCCCGCGGGAGGGCTACTTCCATTCCACCCCTACCTCTCCGGAGAGCGTTGATAGAGAGTATGGGGACACCGACGGGCGCTTATTCGTCGGCGTCGTTGCCCATCGGGAGAGGAGGTCAGGAAGGGAAGAAGAGAGGTGGAGGACGTGGCCGCGGGAGAGGTAGGCAGACTGCTACGCCTTCCTCGCCGCCACCCCCAGCTCATTCACCCGAGCACAGGACTGCTAGGGTGGACCCGTCTGAGGTGGAGGCTACGGGGACTCCGGACCACGAGCCTCCGGTCGACGGGCCTTCAGCCCACGAGACTCCAGTCCCAGAGGCTTCGGCCCACGAGACTTCGGCCCACGAGACTCCGGACCAGGACGGGGATCGGGCTACGTCCCAGGAGACGTCCGGATGGGGTACCTGTCCGGATCCGTCTCAGGGGCCGAGTGGCCATGCTGATGGCGACGGGGATCAGTTTACTGATAGTGATGGCGAGGTGGTTGAGGGGGTCACCGTGTACCAGTGTGGTAGTACACGGCTCCCGCCCCTGCCGGCGACCCGCGAGCAGAGGCCGGTGATTACGCCTGATGGGGAGAAGTAAGTGCATTTACTCTTTTTGTACCTTTTGCCTTCACGTTTCTTCAAATATCTAATGCGTTAGCCTTGTCATATTGCAGGGGTTGGGCACACGCCAGTGGAGTCCGCAGGCCCAACAGCGTCCTTGGTGTGCTTTGCCGGCAAAATTTCCCAGGGTTTGTCACGTTGCCTGGTGAGGGTCAGCTTCCACAGCTAGGATTGAGCTGGGAGCACTACTTGGCTGCCCAGGCCCCGCCGGAGGAGATGATCGACGGTGTCTTGTGCCACACGAGGGCCGAGATGGTGATCAGAAGCTTTTGGGTAATTTCTCTTTTACACAATTAAAAATTAACAATAGCTAGTTATTGTACTAATCAGTGTTGTCTCGTTTGATTGCAGACCTTCTACAGGTGTGAGGAGGGATACGAGGAGGACGCGGCAAAGGTTATCGATACCGAGTGCAAGCGCCTATTACAAAACTTACGGCACGAGGCTCGGCCGCAGGCTGTTCGAGACTACTACGCCACGCGTGGTATTAAGAAGGACAAGCCGTCGTGCCGCGAAAAGTTTCTGAAGAAGCATCAGTACATGAAGGTAATTACCTATTCTTAAGGCCTTGTACTTAGTTTCCTTGATTTGATTCGTAGGCGTAGCGCTCAAATTTCTCTTTACTAACTTAGGTGCCCCCGAGATGGTGTGCGGATAAGATGGATTGTTGGGAGGCGTTGGTGGATGAGTGGTGCACAGACCACTGGCGAGCCGTCCACAACAATGCCAAGGACCGGCGTGCCCAAATGGTTGGTGTGCTACACCATCAAGGCAGCACCAACTTATTTTAGTACGGGCGGAACTGGGTATGTGGTTTGCTTCATGATTCATGCAATTCATTCTTCATGCTTGCTTGAACCCTTTACTAATACTTTGTTCCTCTCTTTTAGGCGCAACACAATAAGACAGAGGTGCCAGAGGTGTACGACCTCTATGCCATGGCCCATACTGCCTCGTACAAGAAGGACAAGGCATTCTCTGAGTCTGACCTCGATCATCCAGAAAAGTTCATCAACATCTCCTCCCACCACAAGCTCGTGATGTACAACAAGGAGGCGAAAGCGAGGAAAGGGGAGGACTATAACCCGAGCCAGAATCCTATTGATCCAGAGCTGGTGATGATAGCTGGCCGCGAGAGGCCCCATGGCTCGATAGCCATTGGAGATGGACTGATACGTTGTCCTCTCACTCTCCCGGAGATCAAGGCGCGCCAAACAAGCTCCTCGCCTGAGATAAGGACTCGTCCACGGCCAGTCGATCTCGCCATCGAGGTTAGTTATACGGACTCAGATATCTTTCCTCCATCACATTGTGTGTGCGGCCATCGATGATTACAATGCTAACGAGGAGTGGTGTTGCAGGCTGCTCTTCAGAAAGAGAGAGCGACAACCCAGGCGCTTCTGGAGGAGAGGGACCGGGTGGCGGCGGAGAAGGAACTGCTTTTGGAGGAGAAGACGGCTAGGTTGTTGGAGGAGGAGAGGGCACGGAATGAGGCGGCTCACCGGGCCATGTACGAGCTCCTCGTGGTAAGTTTCTTCTGCATATTAGCCAAATCATGCACGTAATGTTCGTTTCATTACTAACTAATATGACTGACTCGTCAAAACCAAATGTGCAGTCTATGTGCGAGAAGACCGGTCAGACCCCTCCGCCGATGCCAGTCATTACTCCGGTGGGAACGGTGAGTTTCATTTGAATGGTCATTAGTTACTAGTCTTAACATTTGAGTGTCATCATGCTAACGAGACATTGCAAATGATCTTTGGTGCAACATAACTCCCGAGCCGCATCGCACAACCCTTCTGAAGGGCAACCTTCTCCAGGTGAAACCGGCCCGAGAAACCCCGGTGCTTGACCTCCGTGATGACGACGACGGTAAGTTTTCTCTAGAGTTTTGCTTAACAAATGCATACTTAGCTTCGTACATGCTAGTTAGCCCTAATATGCCACATACTTAGCTTATTTTCCCCAAAAAGACATACTTAGCTAATTATCCTCCAAAATGACATAATTAGCTTATTTAGTTCATTTATGACATAATTAGCTTAGTTAGGTCAAAAATGGCATAATAACCTTGGTTAGCTCATAAATGTCATATACTTAGCTTATTTTCCTCCAAAATGACATAATAAGCAAAGTTAGCTCAATAATGACCTATACTTACCTAAGTTAGCTCAATAATGACCTATACTTAGCTTCGTTTCCTCCAAAATGACATAATAAGCTTAGTTAGCTCAAAAATGGCATAATTACCTAGGTTAGCTCAGTAATGACCTATACTTACCTTATTTTCCTCCAAAATGACATAATAAGCTTAGTTAGCTCCAAAATGACATAATTACCTAAGTTAGCTCAATAATGACCTATACTTAACTTCTTTTCCTCCAAAATGACATAATAAGCTTAGTTAGCTCAAAAATGGCATAATTACCTAAGTTAGCTCAATAATGACCTATACTTACCTTATTTTCCTCCAAAATGACATATTAAGCTTAGTTAGCTCCAAAATGGCATAATTACCTATGTTAGCTCAATAATGACCTATACTAACCTTCTTTTCCTCCAAAATGTCATAATAAGCTTAGTTAGCTAAAAAATGGCATAATTACCTAAGTTAGCACAAAAATGACCTATACTTACCTTATTTTCCTCCAAATTGACGTAATAAGCTTAGTTAGCTCAAAAATGGCATAAGTTAGCTCAATAATGACCTATACTTATCTTATTTTCCTCCAAAATGACATAATATGCTTAGTTAGCTCTAAAATGGCATAATTACCTAAGTTAGCTCTAAAATGACACAAATAAGGAAGAAGAAGAAGAAAAACAAGGAAGAGGAGAAAAAGAAAGAATAGAAGAAGAAAGAGAAGAAAAAGAAAGAATAAAAGAAGAAGAATGAGAAGGAAAAGGATAAAATGATAGAAGAGAGAAGAAGAATAAAATATATTCTTATTCTTCCTTTTTCTCTTCTTTCTTTTTCTCCATCTTCTACTCCTTCTTATTCTTATTCTTCTTCTTTCTTCTTCTTCTTCTTCTTCTTTCTTTCTTCTTATTATTTTTCTTCTCTTTCTTCTTCTTCTTCTTCTTCTTCTTCTAGTCTTCTTCTTCTTCTTCTTCTTCTTCTTCTTCTTCTTCTAACTTTCTTATTCCCATTTTGCAGATTTGATTCACTTCATGGAAGCTGGCATTGATGGATTGCTAGTGTTTAGTTTTTGTTTTGATTTGTATTGATGAACAATGTGAAACTATGTATGTATATATGGATGAACAGTGTGAAACTATGTATGTATTGGTTCTTTTAATAGCCTATGTGTTCTCTTGTTCAATATTTCACGATGATGTTGGATAGTACATACTATTTGTTGGAATACATGGCCTATGCTTCAGCTTGAAACTATATATATATATATATATATCATATATGTGCTGTGAAAATGCAGGGAAATAACAGAAACCAGATAAAAAAGTGGTAATACAGGCACTTTGCCGTCTGCCAGCGGACGGCAAATCCCTTTGCCGTCGGTAGGCTGACGGCAAAGGTGCCACGTGGCAGCAACCTGTGCAACCTGGGAGCACCATGCCTGACCCATTTGGTCATTCTGCCGTCAGCTGGCAGACGGCAAAGACCACACTGGCAGACGGCAAAGACAAAGCAGGACTGACGTGCAGCCACAGGCCTGCTGACGTCACTCGGCAGACGGCAAAGGCAAGTGTTTGTTTGCCGTCCGCAGGCGGACGGCAAAGTCTGCCGTTAGCCACCTGACGGGGCTAACAGCTACACTTTGCCATCCAGGACCTTTGCCATCAGCTGTGCCAGGAAGGCGGATTGTAAAAGTCTTTGTCGTCTGCGGCGCTTCTGCGGACGGCAAAGACGCTGATTACCGTGACTTTCAGTGCTGAAACTTGTGCCGTCAGCCAGCAGATGGCAAAGATGTTTGCCATCCGTGGTCTGGTCCTTTGCCGTCTGCTATGGTAGACGGCAAAGGACCTGATTCCTATAGTGATGGTGGATGTCAATAGCTACTCAACGAGCTAAAGAACGCGAAAATCGGACTCCGGATGTGAAAGTTATGACCGAAATGGTGAAGGAATGCTGGCTGGACTGGGGGGCCATGCGCATGGGGTTAGGAGCCCGTGTGCACGGGGTCCCGTGCGCACGGTACAAGGCCGTGTGCACGCGGTGTCCCGAGACTTTGCGGGGGCCCGTGGGCACGGGGTATGGGGCCCGTGTGCACGGGGGTGGCGGAGATTTCACGATTTCAAGCTCAGATTTGAAGAAAATTGGGTGGATTTCATGGTGGGGAATGGGGTGGAAGGTTGGGGGAAATCTAGATCCAAATGAAACACTTCGAATCCATGGATCAAAATCAACAAAACATCATCAAACCAACAAATCACAAAAAAAATTGGTATGGCTATTTTTGGTGTGGATTTTCGGAATTGGGCAAAATCAACAAAATTGGGGCTAGAAAGTGAAGGGGAAGAACTCCAAAGTGTGAATCAACCTAAGCTCTGATCCAAGATGTTGTAGGGTGGAGACCCTAAGGGAAGATCTTTTCACACTTGGAGGGGGAAAAGGGCAAATTGAGAGAAGAACACAAGAACAAACACTCAATCAGCAAGATCCAATCACACATGTGCTAGATCCACATACACAAAGAGGGATACAAAGGTCCAAATCCATCACAAGAAGGTAAAGAGGTAGCTAGTTCATCCCAATCCTTGAAGGAGTTGAGGTCTTGAATCCTAGGAGGATCTTCTCCACAAGGGAGGTCTTGAATCCCTAAGGGATCTTCTCACATGGAGGCCTTGATCTCCATGGGAGAGGTGATAGATAGGAGCAAAGCTCTACTAGATCTCTAATACATCTTTGCTAACCCTAACAAATGGCCTAGGTATGAAATATATAGGTACCTGAAGGTGGGGGACGAGTGGAGGGGCGAAACAGGCAATCCACGGCCAGCCTCCTGTAGGGCCCGTGCGCACGGGCTAAGTGGACCCCGTGAGCACGGGGTCCCGTGTGCACGGTACACGCCCACGGGGTAGACAGCAGCTCCAGCGAGGGCCCATGTGCACGGGGTCCAAGGGGCCCGTGCGCATGGGGTGTCCAGGAAGTTTCTGGATAGCTCGTGCGCACGGGGTCCGGGGAGGCCGTGCGCACGGGGTCGTTTGGGCACTTCTTCTTCCACCTGCTGGTCTCCTTCTTCCGTGCGGTCCTTCTCGCTCCTCTTCTTGGACTTGGCGAGGTTCCTTAGCTCCTTGGCGAGGGTCGTCCACATACCTAATGACACACGAGGTTCGACGGTGAGGTCGTAACCAAGTCCAATGGATATTCATGTCGAGCTCAAAGAGGAGTGAGTTCACCTTATGTCCGATGGCATATGTGTGAGCTCTCATGCTAGGTCCACTTGGGTCTTGGGGAGATGTTGAGGTGTACATGGAGATGACCGTAGGATGCTCCGCATCACATAGTGATCAAGTTATGCAAGCTAGTAGTGCGAAGATGCAACATACTAGAGGTCATCATAGAAATCATGTCATGTGTGCAAATAGTAGGCATACATAATACACATGACATATCACAAGCATGAAAACAAGATATGTGTAAAGTATCATCATTATGTTGGTAAGAAGTCCTATGTAAATAGCAAAGGAACATCATGACTCTCCCAACACAAGAATCAACAATAGCATGGGGCACACATAAAGCATGGCAATAGCAACGAATATCTCCACCAAGCATGCAAATACACATAGTAGGAGTATATTGGTGAATCAAGGGTAAATGCAAGCAAGGGTCACAATTGCATGGCAAAGGCATTGAAGGAAGCATAACATGCCAAGTGAACACGGTAAAATGAGCATAAGGTGACAAGTGGTAAATAGGCCATAGCCATGTGAGAGCCAAGTGAAAGTAATGCGCGAAGTCCTTGCACGAGTGGAACGGTGTTAAAAACAATCCGCGGAATCCCAAAGCATCGTTGCTCTCAAGAGCTCTCTTCGTCAACTCATGGGATTGAGAAGTTGACGAGTATTCGTGAGTACCTACACAAAACAAAGGCAAAGGGAAAATTGTGTGTGCGTGATATATGTACACATCATCCATTATGATGCGCACGTGCATGTGTTAGTGAGCACAAAATATCCAATGCTCAAATAAATGAGATGCATGATATAGAAACATGTCATCCATCATGATTGGTTTGTTGTTATGTATAGCATAATGGAGACTCAAAGTGTGTAATGCATCACTTGAAACATCTAGAGCATTGTTATTCATGATATGCGGATGGTGCACACAATGGATGTAATCATGCGATGTACAATCATTTTCATGGCGTGGCATATTAGATGAATTGCACAAATTGCTCAAGGGAAGCATAGCAATATCATCGCAAGAGAAACAAATTCCAATGACCATGATCTTGTCATCTATGCCATATGTGCAAATGGGATTGATTTTAATTGGATATGCATAGTTACTACGGTGAGTTTGTAATGATGCAATATGAGAAATCTCACTCATAGCATATGACAAGTTTAATGGATTGTCAAACATGACGTGACCAATATAATTTTCACAAGATATCCTATGGAGCATAGCATCACAACTAGGTACTTCGACATGCTCATCATCATATTCATCATAAATGGGTGGCACATCTAAGCATGTAGAAGACATAGCATGTGGTGAATCCGTAGTGTGATCAACATCATGGAAGCAATCATTGTAAGGATAGTCCACTAGTGGGACAAGCGAAGCACCATCACCTATGTTACCTTTGGGGCTCCACTCATGTGGTGTAGGTGTGGTGGCAAAAATCAAAGCGTGATCAACATTGTCGTCTTGATGGAACCATGTGGGGGGTGCATCATCGTCCACAATGGCCATCGTATTGCCCATTGGAGGTATGTAATCGTTGAGGATTGGCATTTCGTCTTGTAGGAGATCTAGCACCAAAGAAAACACACTTGGAGTAGAGGTAAGTCGTTAGAAATCATAGTGGCCTCACATGCCCTATCAACTACCTCACTCACTAAGTGTTGTGGCTCACTCACTCCCGGTAAGATGCTCTCACTCATATGGTTGGTCGAGTCACTCAAATGGTGGTGATGGCTCTCAACCTCACATAGGATGGGTGGCATGTTCTCATGTGTGGGGCTAGTGGTGGTCACTCTCATCCTCTCATAGGAAATGCACTCAGTGTCACATATGGTGGAGTCACTGATCTCACTCATGTGGTGGTGGCTCTCCTCACATGGCAATTGGGTCATCTCGTCATATGTGGGTGTCGGAGAGATGTAGGTGCAAGCGTCTCCATACTCAACTTCTTTCGCCGCCTCGGTTGTGGGAGTCGTCCCATGCTCAACCTCCTCATCCATAACGCCTCCAAAGATGAATGCCATAGGATGTGGCAAATCATCGCTCTCCTCTGAGACCAAAGAGAGGGTCTCATGTGCGGTCTCGTAGCTTGACTTGGAGTATGAGTCCCATGTGGGCGTCATCTTCATGTCGTCGAAGAGGTTCATTCGCGTCGCCGTGGTCGAAGGGGATGGCCCCTGCTCGACCGTCTTGTCGCCGTCTTGTAGGAGGCCCATATGATGTGGCACCTCGTTGCTCGTCTCCATGACCGAAGGGAATTTCCCATGCTCGGCCATCTTCCTTGAGGGGCTTCCGAAGATGGAAGGGTCACCCTCGCTTGTACTTGGTCGCCTTGGACTTGGCGCCGAAGCTTCTTCTTTGTGGTGCTCGTCACACGGTCTTCTCTTGTGCTCATGAAGGTTGGCAGTATCGTGATGTCGAGCTTGTTGGGACTTGTTGGTGTGCGTCGCTCGAGCATCTTCATCTTGATGGTGACGTTGCCACGCTTGACCTTGATGTCGATGTTGTGTGATGTCTTGAAGATGAGGACGTGGTCGAATTGTGCTTGTGTCGGATGTGCGCGTTGAAGATGTGCTACTTGGTTGCCGCCGCCTTGAAAATGATGAAGGGAAAGAAGCCAATGTGGATGATGAAGTCGCAGTCTTGGGGTCGCTGTCGATGTTCTGTATGGCCCGTGCGCATGGGGGTGTAGGAGGCCGTGTGCACGGGGGTCGCTGGCCCGTGTGCACGGGGTTGTTAGAGAAGCCAACACACTCCCGGAAGGCTGCTCTTCCGTTCTTGTGGTACGCCCTTGATGAACTTGAGCATCCTGGTCATGTCGGCGTCGATGCCGGTGTGTCCTTGCCGAAGATGGTAGCTCAGGAGTCTTAGCACTTGAGCGTCTTCTCGAAGATGATGAAGACCGCTTGCCGGTGTTGATGAAGACCTTGAGCTCCTTCATGTACTTGTCCATCATGGCGTCGATGAAGTTCTTCATGGCATCGAACTCGTCGTCGTGGTTGTCGTCGAAGACCGAAGATGATGTGCTTGGCCTATCCATCACAAGACTCGAGCAAATGTGAGTGGAAGAAAGGGAAGAACTAGACCAAATGTACCTTTCCAATGTTGAAGACGGATCAATGATCACCCAATATGGTATTATGGAAATAGCACAATTGGTACCGGATCTTGTCAATTCTCACACCTACACAATAAAGCTTATGGAGTAGCTTGGTGAGGATAGTGGCACAAAATTTAATGCAATTGTTAGCAAGAGTCAATAATGTTGAAAAAGATTCACAAATTCGCAAGTAAAACATGTCGACCAATAGCAATGAATGGCACACGGAAACACACACACGGATAGATAGATGGGGTTGTGCAACCAAGGAATGATCTCAAAATGTGATATCAACGGAAAATGCTCGTGTTGCACAACTCTAGAGAGACACTAGCACGATTGCACTATTGGGCGTGATACGAACTTGTGCACAACCTATAGAAACAAAACGTGTCAACTTCTATCCCAAGTATGCTATGTATGTATGATTCCCGGTGTGTCGCACACAATGATCCAAGATGATCAATGATGTTGATATGCTATGCAATGTGGCGATGCTATGGCTATTGTTCACAAGCTCTTTGCTTTCTTTTTCTCTTTGCTTAAAAGCTCTTTTTTTATGGCCACTATGCGAAATGCTCAAACCAATATAGCAATTTGGTATATGCGGGAACAATTGATGACACAAGAGATGATACGATGATATATGCACGCAATGATAGCTATGCGGAACGTGTATCACTAAAGTGCACAAGTAGCGTTGCCCGGCAATACTCAACGGCTAGTCTCGGTAGGCAAGTGACGCAAAATTGGCTCGGGAGTTAACAATGCAATGGCAAGGAGAATATACAAAGATGTCGTCGAGGTTACCGTCCGTGGCGAAGTTGAGTGGCGGTGATGTCGATGTCGAACCGTTCCTAGTTAGCCAAAACACCCTAGGAAACGGAAAACCCGTGAACTCAAAATCTCAAACGGCAAATGTCAAATGGTGGTAGCGGAATGCGGTGGTGGTATCGGAGTTGGCAAGGTGGAAGTGGAGTTTAAGTCACCGTCCCTAAGTAGCCGAAACACCTTAGGAGACACAACCTACAACTCAAACAACCTCAAATACAAAGGGGGGGAACAAAATGGGTTATGTTGCGGAAGTCGGTGGTGGTATTACGGAAGTTAGGCGGATGGCCTATGCAAAAGATGCAAAAATGCACAAAATGTGCTGGAGTCAAATGGTTTTGGAACATATCTAGATGGATGGTGGATGTCAATCTCTACTCAACGAGCTAAAGAACGCCGAAATCGGACTCCGGATGTGAAAGTTATGGCCGAAATGGTGAAGCGGTGTTGGCTGAAACTGGGGGGGGGGGGGGGGGTCGTGCGCACGGGGGTTGGAGCCCGTGGGCACGGGGTCCCGTGCGCATGGTACAAGGCCGTGTGCACGGGGTGTCCCACGACTTTGCGGGGGGCCGTGTGCACGGGGGTGGCGGAAATTTCGCGATTTCAAGCTCAAATTTGAAGAAAAATTGGGTGGATTTCGTGGTGGGGAAAGTGGTGGAAGGTTGGGGGAAGCTAGATCCACTTGAAACACTTCGGATCCATGGATCAAAATCAACAAAACATCATCAACCAACAAATCACAAAAAAAATTGGTATGGCTATTTTTGTGGGGATTTTCGAAATTGGGACAAAACAAAGCAAAATCAGGCTAGAAAGTGGGGGTAGGGACTTCAAGATGTGAATCAACGTGGCTCATGATACCAAGATATTGTAGGGTGGAGGCCCTAAGGGAAGATCTTTTCACACTTGGAGGGGGAAAAGGGCAAATTGAGAGAAGAACACAAGAACAAACACTCAATCGACAAGATCCAATCACACATGTGCTAGATCCACATACACAAAGAGGGATACAAAGGTCCAAATCCAACACTAGAAGGTAAAGAGGTAGCTAGTTCATCCCAATCCTTGAAGGAATTGAGGTCTTGAATCCTAGGAGGATCTTCTCCACGAGGGAGGTCTTGAATCCCTAAGGGATCTTCTCACATGGAGGCCTTGATCTCCATGGGAGAGGTGATAGATAGGAGCAAAGCTCTACTAGATCTCTAATACATCTTTGCTAACCCTAACAAATGACCTAGGTACGAAATATATAGGTGGATGGAGGTAGGGGACGAGCTGGAGGGCAAAACAGGCAGTCCACGGCCAGTTTGCAGGCAGGCCCGTGTGCACGGGCTAAGTTAGCCCCGTGTGCACGGGGTCCTGGAGGCCCGTGTGCACGGGGTGTCCAGAAAGTTTTTGGATAGGCCGTGCGCACGGGGTCCGGGAGGGCCGTGCGCACGGGGTCTTCTGATCCGTGCCTCTTCTTCCAGCTGCTGGACTCCTTCTTCCTTGCATTCTCCTCGATGATGGTGTACATGTCCTCTTGAGCTTGGACTCCTCCTCGACGAAGGTGTAGCTCCGCTCACACCTATGTATGCACACGAGAGAGGGTCAAGTAGTATACCATCCTCGAAGGGCACAAGTAGACACGTGTAAAGGAGATGATTCACCTTTGTATAGATGAAGTAGATGTCGCACGTGTCACTTGGCGAACGGACTCTTGACATGGTGATGTCCGTAGGATGCTCCGCATCAGCAGGTCCTATGAAATGGACCCCGGAAGTGGAGGCCACACTCCAAGACTTGAAGAAATATCTATCCTCTCCACCAGTACTAGTTGAGCCTAAACTACAAGAACCGTTGCTGCTATACTTGGCAACAACGAATCAAGTGGTAAGTGTTGCACTAGTTGCTAAAAGGGAGGTAGATGATGAAGAAGCAACAACCGTGGAGCCGTAGTCCGACAAGCTAGAATCTTCTCTGGCGAGGTCAGGTGCCGACAAGTTGAGTTCAGTGCAAGCAAGTGATCCAGAGAAACAAACTATGCCGAAGAAGAAGATGGTGCAGCGCCCAGTCTATTTTGTCAGCTCCTTGTTGCAGGGGGTAGGTCAAGATATTCTGGTGTGCAGAAGCTGCCTTTTGGCCTCCTCATGGCCTCATGAAAGCTGCGCCATTACTTCCAAGCACACCAAGTTACCGTCGTCACTCGCTTTCCACTTCAGCGTATCTTGAGAAATCCAAAAGCCACCGGCAGGATAGCGGAGTGGGCGTTGGAGCTGATTTGATGTTTGAGAGCACTTCAACAATCCAGAGCAGAGCCTTGGCAGAGTTCATTGCAGAATGGACACCAACGCAAGATGAATAAAAACCAGAGACCTCTCTCCCCGGCAAGGAAACAACAGATGAGTGGGTCATGTACTTTGATGGTGCTTTCACGCTTCAGGGCGCCGGTGCCGGCATGCTGCTTGTCGCACCCACTGGAGAGCACCTCATGTACGTGGTTCAGATGCATTTCCCCAGGGAGAAGGCCACCAACAACACTGCTGAGTATGAAGGGTTGCTTGCCAGTCTCTGGATCATGGTAGACCTTGGAATCAGAAAGATGATCATTAGAGGTGACTCACAGCTTGTTGTGAAGCAAGTTAACAAAGATTACCAGAGCTCGTTGATGGAAGCATATGTTGATGAAGTGAGGAAGTTAGAAGAGCACTTTAACGGTCTGCAAATGGAGCACATCCCCCGTGCTCAAAATGAGATTGCCGATGACCTGTCAAAGCGTGCCGCCAAAAGATCACCCGTGGAACCAGGAACTTTTGTGCTACAATTGACTCAGCCATCAGTTACACCATCAACGAAGCCATCAAAAAGAAGAAAATCAAAGACTGGTGGTTATTTTCCGGCAGAACTGCCAATAGCTGCCGGCAAGGACAACACTACCGACAAGACACCTCTTGCCGGTGAGCAGCAGTCTCCGACAAGGCAAGCCCTTGCCGTTGAGATATGCGCTCTAGCAGAGGAAGAACAGCCATTGCTCCTTGTCGTCGAGCCACAGGCTCCGGCATGGGCACATCAAATTGTCCATTACCTTCAAGCAGGTCAACTTCCCGAAAATCAAGAAGAAGCTGAAAGAGTAGCCCAACAGTCAAGTATGTACCAATTTGTTGACAGCATTCTGTACAGAAAGAGACCAAATGGGGTGAAATTGAAGTGCATTTGACGGGAAGATGGACAAGCACTGCTGGCAGAGATACATGCAGGCGTGTGTGGCTCCCTCATTGGCTCATGTGCCCTTGTCGAAAAAACTTTCCGGCAAGGTTTTTACTGGCCGACAGCCCTCCAAGATGCAATGGCGGTGGTAACAAGGTGCGAAGCTTGCCAGTTCCACGCCAAGAACATACATCAGCCAGCTCAAGCCCTTCAAACTATCCCTCTCTCCTGGCCCTTGTTGGTCTGGGGGCTCGACATCCTCGGCCCCTTTCCCCATGCAACCAGAGGCTTCGAGTTCTTGTACGTAGCAGCCAACAAGTTCATGAAGTGGCCTGAGGTAGAGCCGATGAGGAAGGTGACGGCACAGTCAGCTATCAAGTTCTTCAAAGGATTGGTTGCTCGTTTTGGCGTACCCAACAGGATCATCACCGACAACGGCACCCAATTCATGAGTCGCACCTTCACAGCATACTACCAAGAGCTTGGCACCAAGATCTGTTATGCCTCTGTTGCTCATCCGAGAAGCAACGAACAGGCGGAGAGGGCAAATGCTGAGGTGTTGTCAAAACATGAACTTTCGACAAGCTGCACAAGTGTGGAAGACACTGGATTGATGAGTTGCTGGCAGTTCTTTGGTCTATCCGGATGACACCAAATCGAGCTGTCGGCCAGACACCCTTCTCCCTTGTTTATGGTGCAGAAGCAGTGCTCCCCAGAGAAATCAAATGCGGATCACCTTGAGTCCAAGCTTTCGATGAAGCAGATCAGGAAGAGTTGAGGCATGACGATGCCACGCTCCTCGAGGAAGATCGTCTCCGGGATGTTGTGCGTGCTGCACGATACCAGCAAGCTTTGCGCCGCTACCATAGCCGCAAAGTACATGCCCGGAAGCTTGAGGAAGGCGACCTTGTTCTTCATCGGATTCAGTCTACGAAGGGATCAAACAAGTTGATGCCACAGTGGGAAGGCCCTTATCGGTTAGTTCAAGTCACTAGACCTGGCTCAGTCCTACTAGAGACCGAAGATGGCACCCCAGTGCAGAACTCATGGAACATTGAGCATCTTCGCAAGTTCTACCCATGAGGCACGGTTGTCGGGCCTCCCGGCAACCTCTTTTGTACAAGTTTGCCGACAAGGCGTGTAATCCTTTATACAGAGCCTGGCACAGAACCTGTGCGTAGTGAAATAAAGCTAAGTGTTTCACAACTCTTTGTCAAAGTACATGTTTATTTGTGTATGTCAAATGCAATGTTGTGTTACATTTTATCTTGTATGAGATGATTAATGAATCGACAAGGGTTCTAGACTACTCATTTCTCTTTTTTCTTTTTCTGAAAGGCAGAAGGGTTCCTCTGCGTGCAAGTTTCCTGGGGGGGAGTAGTGGTGTAGAAACCCAATGACGTTCAAGTGTTCAAGTTATCATCAAGTACAAGGAGCATAACAAAGAAAGCTAAGCTGCAAAACTTTGAAACAAATTTCTTTGTTGACATTGCCATTTTCCTTGAACGATTTCTATCTTTGTACGAAAAACCTACACGCAAAGGAACCTTGTCAGGATTGGTTGCGCTCTTACTTTTTTCAAGTCCGCTCAACAATGTAAGTACCCATTCCTCAAGCGCTGTCGACTAGAATGTGCACATCGAGAAGGTTTTCCGGCAAGCGTAGGGTACAATAATTACAAAGGAAAAATAACACAAGGAAGATGCATGCATTCATTCATTCCAGGCATAAAAGTTATATCATACATATGACAAAACATAGCTAACTTAAGAATAAATGTGTCTTTTACATGGCAGCTGCCAGAACAAAGGCGCGGATTTAATTCCTGAGTTGGCCTTGTCGCTGGCTACATCTCTCGGTGATTTCATTAGCAAGGGGCGTCACAAGTTCCTGAGCAGCTGAGGTGTCGACGTTGTTGGGAGTCCTCTTGAGGATCATGGAGATATCAACGCCATGGTTGTAATGCACCACTTTTGTGAAGATCCTCAGGAAGGCACTGCGCACAAGCATGCACGCTTCATCAGCAAAATTCTGTGTGTGGCCCTTACGATGTGCATCCAATGCCGTCAAGAGGCCCTCAAAGAATAGAGTTAACGTCACGCTTGCCGGATGGTGGGAGCTCTGCTCGAAGCCCCAGCTTCCCATCTCCATGACCGCCAGCTGCTTGGTGATGCGCTCAGCTATATCAACAAGCCGGCTGGTCCAGATAGCCATCGAGTTCTACAGCTGCACAAATTTCTCTTCGGCGTTGGTTAGAAGGGCCTTGGTCTCCTCCAACTCCTTTGTCAGGAGCCGGTTCTTGGCGTTGGCATCATTGAGGGATTTCTCTGGGCCGGAGAGCCTGGACAGCAGGTCTTCTTTGGTGGTTGCAGCAGACTGGAGCTCTCTATTTTTGGTTGCCAGCGAGGTTTGCAGTTTCGCCAAGGTGTGGGTGTCCTTCTGAGATGACTCCTTGAGGGCAGCAATATCCTCGTTCTTGGCGGCCAGCTCTACTTCAAGCTCTTTGATCTTGGATTCAAGCTAGACCTGGACAACATATGCAACATCAATAGCATCAAGGGCCTTTTTGAGCTCACTGGCATGTTCCGTGGCTTGAGCTTGAAGGGCTTCTCGGTGTTTCTGCTCTAGTTCCTCGGTTCGCTTTGGCAGGAGAGTGCGGATTTCATCATCCTTGGCACGAAGCTTGGCAGCAAGATCTGCTTCTCTGGCGGAAAGATCCTCCTCATATGAATCAAGGGCAATCTTGCGTTCGACCAAGTCGGCGTTGGTTGGAACAGGAATCTTGTCGGCCTCTTCTCTGGCCATGTTAGCAGCAGCTTGTTCAAGGACAAAGGCTTCTCTCGTAGCGGCAAGCTGGGCTTCACGCTCTTTGATGTCCAAGACCCGATCCTCATACCACATGTGGGCCTCCTTGATCTTCTCCTTCAGCTTCTCCTCAGCCATCTCCATGACGGCTTGTCACGTTTGGAGCTTCTCCCACCGCTTGCTGTAGCGCTCTTGCACGTCCTTGAAGCCATCACCCATGGCCTTCAGGAAAGCAAGGTCTACGTGTCGGTGTATAAAAACATGGGGGTTTCCATACCCTGACTTGTGCACAGACAGTAGTAGCCTTCTCGACGGCAAGGGCTTGCCGGAGGATAGCTCATGTCAAGACTCAAGACTTGATTAACAAGACCATGAAGAAGACCTCCAGGCAGGTCATCGAGAAGTACTAGAGATGTACTGAAGATCAAGACTACACTTGCCGGCAAGCTACACACCGACAAGAGAAGGCCCGGCAAGCTCCGTGCCGACAAGCTCCCTTCTGCTGTTCCACCGCACCACCTGAGCGATCAGCTAGTCGCTTGTCAATAGGTGTCGAGCGGACAGGCCGTTAGGTGAGGCTTGTTGGGGCATGTGTCAGCACGCCGCCTGAAGATCAACTTTAATGACACCCGTCACTGGATCGTGTCAATGGAATAGAAGGTAGCTGGGCGAGCGGTGCAGGACCCTTGCCGGAGCTCGTCCCCAGCGTGACACCTAACAGCGCATTAATTGCTTTTGTCCTATCCCGTCAGGGTTAGGTATAATAGCACTGTAGCCACTATTTACACTCTGTAATTACCATTTTGCCATTGTGGTGACCTCTTCTATCTATAAAAGGAGGCCCATGGCTACCTTAACAAAGGTCGACAATTTGCACAAGTACACTACGTAGCTGCACTTCCCACGCACCTTGCCGGCAAGCTGCGCTCTCTTGTAACTTGTGTTCCACAAGTAATCCAACTAAAGCAGGAGTAGGGTTTTACACCTCACGGTGGCCTGAACCTGGGTAAACTTGCTTGTGTGTTTGCATTGCTGAAACTGCTCTTTGTACACATTTGATTCCCACAGTTGAATCGCAAAGGGATCTCCTTGATCCCAAAGATTGTCGTACGCATGACATCTTTGGCGCGCAAGGCAGGGGATCGCGTGTTGTGAATCTGTTTTAGCAGTGTGAGCGCCAGCTTCTTCATCATCTTCGATGGCGCCCAAGAAGAAGGGCGCGGCCGCTACAGCTCCTTCCACGTCCAAGCTGCCGTCGCAGACGTCCATGGGGGGTGCAGGCGGCGCGGGTGGTGCCGACGGAGGCGGTGGAGCCAGTCAGCTTCCACGTCGCTCTAGTGACCCCAGTCACCATACTGGAGATGGCGGAGGCGGCCAAATTACCTGTCATTCTGGTGATCCGAGCCACTAGACTGGCCTAGTTTGGAGCCATGCAAGCCAGGATCTCGGCGCTGCAACGTCCAAGGATGGCGCGGCGACGTCCCAGAAGGGTGCTACAAGGTACCCACCGTGACCATCGCGAGATGGACGCGACATGCTTCCTCACGACGCCGACAGCTCCGGACGATGACAAGGCAACAACGCTAAGCATCGCCCTCAAGATGCTCATGCGCCACCACCACTGCGCCACCCTGCTAGCGAACATGAGCCGCGGTGGCAGGCACGAGATGGAGCTCCTTCTGTCTCTATCAGAAGTCGAGCAACGTCTTGTTCCTCGCTCCCGGCCATGCCAAACATGCGGGTGGAGGCCATGGCGCGGGCCCAAATGCCGTTGAACGTTCCGCCAACAGCTGACAAGATGGACGAATGGAGGACAACCATCCAGAGTCTCATCAATTTTGCCAACCCCGGCAAAACACAGCAGGTGGGACCTTCACAGCGACCACCTACCGCACCAGCAAGACCAGCTGGCGAGCGGACCAGAGGTGCTACACCAACTATGCAGTCTCCTCCACAGCAACAGTGGCAAACCCGCCGAAACAATGAGCCGGACGAGGTGTCCATTGCGTCTTCGGATCCATGGGGCCGCCAAGATCAACGCCAAGTACTGCGGGACTGGCAAGTTGAAGATGCCCGCACGACCTTAGAGCGGCGCCGCAAAGCACGCTGTCAATCGGACGACCGTGCGGGGCCGGCAGTGAATGAGCCCACGCCGGGGTATCCTGGATGCTTGCTGTATGACATCGGCTGCCCAGCGTTCACCCCTGAGCTGTGGCAAGTTCGCTGGCCCTCCTCGCGAAGCTTCAAGCTGGAGCTCCCCAACAAGTACGATGGCAAGCTCAACCCGTTAGAGTTCCTTGGCATCTACACCATTGTCGTGCAGGTTGACGGGGGATGAGACGACAAGGTTCTCGCCAACTAATTCCCGTTGGCGCTCAAGCCCAACGTGAGGTCTTGGCTAATGAACTTGCCGGAGGGCTCCGTTTCCTCTTGGGTGGATCTATGCCATCAGTTTGTTGGTGCTTACCGTGGAGGCCACAAGCTTCCCGGTCAGCCCAGGGATCTGCATGTTATTCCCCAGAGAGATGGTGAACCCCTTCGCAAATACATTCAGTGGTTTAGCCGCGTACAACATAATATTCCTGATGTACACCCCGCTGCTGTGATTGCCTCGTACCACACGAATGTACGCAATCGCAGGATGCGTGAGGAGATGGCCATAAATAAAGTCAGGGATATCACCATGCTTTACACTCTGGCCGACAAGTGTGCACGCGCTGAGGAAGGGAGGTGACTCCCCGGAGAGGATGCAGGGGCTGCGGTTGATTCCGAAGATGATGATGCATCCACTCCGAAGAAGAAGGGCCGCAAGCGCAACCGCAAGCGTAGGGGCAAAGCAGTTTTAGTAGTTGAGGGATCAGGGAATCTCAGCAAGAAGCTCAAGGCCGAGGACATTGGCAAGGAGTTTGGTGCTTGTACCAGTGGCCATGAGGCGGCTGCCAGAGAGAAAACTGATGGCCCGTACTGCAAGATTCACCGCACTGCAGGCCACGATCTCCAGGAGTGCCGGCAAGTTGAGCAACTTGCCGAGAAGCAGAAGCTGGAATATGAAAAGCGCAACAAGGAGAAAGGCAAGGATGGTGCCGGTGGATCTGGCAAGAAAAACTGTGGCGCCCGTGGTGGCCGCCGTGGCAAGGCCAAGTAGCAGAAGGAGAAGCCTGCGAGAGGCTGAGACAAGAAGGAAGATGACGGAGATGGTGATGACGACGAGGAGGAGGAGTCTGAAAATGAGTTCTAGAATGCAGTGGACGCCATGTGTGTTGACGGCGGTGCATCTTTGCACGCCTCACACTGGCAACTGAAACAATGGGTTCACGAAGTCAACGTAGCAGAGCCGGCAATAGAAGCTCAAAAGCCACTCAAATGGTCTCACACACCCATCATTTTTTACGCTGAGGACCACCCTGATCGCACAACTGCGGTCGGGTGTTTGCCGCTGTTGGTTTCACCAACGGTCCGCAACCTCAAGCTCACAAAAATGTTGGTTAACAGTGGGGCTGGCCTGAACTTGATATCACCTGAAGTGATCAAGAGGCTGCAAATTCCCGATGAAGATCTGAAAGAAACAGTCACATTTCAAGGGATCAATCCAGGAAGGAGCAAGCCAAAGGTCTAGATTACTTTGTCGGTCACGTTTGGAAGCGAGCTCAACTATAGGACAGAGAAGATTGTCTTTGATGTTGTCAAGATGCCACCGCCATGTCATGCTCATAGCTCTCTGGGAACTTCTTGATGGAGGAATTTCGGACATGGATGGATGGTTGTCAGCAGTTGGTGCAACATCACTAGCTGCTCCCATCTCCGCATCTGCTGATGTAGCAGAAGTGTTGCCGGCAACACTGGCAGCCTCCTCAGCCGCACTCGCAGCTGCTCTTGGAGCCTCATTTGCAGCAGCTTAGGCGGCTTCTTCAGCAACAGTTTTGGCGGCTTCGTCCGCAACGATCTTGGCGGCTTCTTCCGCAGCAGTTTTGGCGATCGTCTCCACATCATCGACGGGTTCCTTCTCCTCTGGATGGGCTAATTATGTGAAAGAAGGAAAATCCAGAAGAATTTTAAATCTAAAATTAAGAAATCAAGACGAAGGGAAATGATGCTGACGGAAAATGGAGAAGCGCTTGTGGGAAGTTGATTACCTGGTTCTTCATGTTAAGGGGATTCAGTTTCCCCGCCGACAATATCAGTTGCCGTCGCTCGGCTGCCAGCAACATCCGTTGCCGGTGTGTCCTCGAAGAGGACAGGTTCATCCACGGCAATCCTTTCCGGTGAACCGCTCTCCGGAAGGATCGATGTTGAAGGTGTGGTTAGGGGCTCCACTCCTTGGTGCCCCTCTTCGCGACGCACACCTTCCATCTCTTTGTCAGCGTCGGCGGTGGTACTTGCCGGTGGCGTGTGGTCAGTCTACTCTCGCCGGGGGTTAATTACAACCACTTCAGGAGAGACATAGCCCTGCCCAACATCCCTTGTCGGCTCGCCCTCCTCGGCAGTTTTCGCCCTCTTCTGGGATCGATGCATCAGAGGTGTTTCATCCCTGCCAGATCAAAGACAAACAAGCCATTAGACCAACAATGACAAATAGTTAATAAAAATACGAGTAGAGGAAGAGGAAAGTGTTTACTCTTCTTGTTCCTCCTCGGAAAGGCGAGATAGATCCCAATATGACTGGTTCCAGAGTCAGGAGCTGGTGCGGGAGGAGAAGGCGATCTGGTGCACTTTGCTGCCAGAGAAATTGGGGGCTGAGAAGTTCCCACTTCCTCTGCGAGTGGTGGGGTCCGCCGCCAGGAAGATTGCCTCCGAAGAGCATGCTGCTGGGAAGCTCGCTGCCGAGAAGTTCTAGCACCAGTGTCTGTACCGGCAGCTTCACCCCTTCTTGGTCTGGAGCTTGCCGGTCTTCTTTGGGCAGGCCTCCTCGAAGTGCTAGGCCTCACGGTACCTCTTCTCGGAGCAGTAACTGGAGGAGCCGGGGGCTCAGCTTCCTTCTTCGGACTCTATGGCCTCATCGTCCTCCTCCTCCTCTTCACCAGAGCCATCACCTGCGGCGTCGAGGAGCTCAACACCTCCAGCTTCTTCTGCCCTTTTGGCGATAAGCTCGAGCTCATTCTTCTTGGTGTCGTGGACCAGATGATCTTCCACTCTGGTGGCCGTTTCTGCCAAGTTGTTGAACCACTCTTCCATCGTGGCTTGGTCGGGTTGCTCCCAAGTGCTGT
Organism: Elymus sibiricus; assembly: GCA_039707655.1. NCBI lineage: Eukaryota > Viridiplantae > Streptophyta > Magnoliopsida > Poales > Poaceae > Elymus > Elymus sibiricus. Next base: position 188,496,743 of record CM077674.1, read on the forward strand.
CCATGCCTTGGGCATTGCTTTCTGGCATCATTGCCAAGATGGAGTCCCTGGCATTATTGTTGCACAGCGGAATCATGGTTTCTGGAAACTTTTGCGGGGCCCCTTTGTTGAAGAGCCTCTTGAAGAGCCAAGCATACTCAATCACCATCAGATTGTTGAAGAGGCTAGGGTGGAGTCGCATTGTATCTGCGGCGTTCTTGTATTCCCAAGCTCTCCGTCCCATCATCTGCAACGGGGCGATCCGGCACCACAAGAAATCGGCCCCAACCATCTCTATGGTCAGACCCTGGGCTCGCAGGATCAAGTTTCGTTCCAGAGCCAGCTTCAGCTTGTCATCGTTGGGCCCAATGGCAGCTCATTGAGGGTCCCTCTTGATCTTCTTGGTTATTGGGCAGCAGTACTTCGGGAAATCCTCCTGTTTGATCTAGCAGCAGTCTGCTCTCCATTCAAACCATTTAATATGGAGTTTGCCCTTGAGGTACTGCTCTTTCAACCTCGCCCAAGAAATCCACGTCAAGCTACCGAAAAGGGCATCCCCTCGATTCGCGGCGCATAGAAGTGATGAAACAAAGCTACATTCGGAACTATCGCACAAAGTTCTCGCACAGATGGGCGAAAACAGACATGCAGGTAACAACATTTGGAGAAAAGTCCAAGAGCCGAAACCCATATGTCCGCATCACCTCATCAAAGAAATCCGAGAAGGGGGGAACTAATCCGCAGTAAAAGTAGTCTGCGAAGAATGGATACTTAACATCCGTGGGAGGGCAGGTCGCTGGCAACACTTCGACGCCTTCATGATCCCTGGTCTTCCTCCCCCACATGTATGAGTACATGTTGGTGAGATCTCCAGCATTCAGCTTGCGGGGGGGGGGGGGGGAGACAGTGTTCTCCCTCCGCATCTTTGGCACGATGGCTTTCCTCTTCTCTACCTCCTCGTCCACCAGCTTGCTCGCTCCTTTCTTGGGGGTGATGGCGGATTGGATTCGGGATTTGGCAGGAGAAAGGGAGGAAGTTGTGTGTGCGCGGTTGTGGCGGCGCAAGGAAGACGAAGATGGATGCAGAATGGGGGAATGGAACAGAGCAGGCGAAGGAAGCAGTAAATCAAGCACCACACCCGCAGATGTCTTTTTATGGGGAAGGCGCGAGGGCTGGCTCTTTACCACTCATCGTGGTCGCGCTTTTTCAGGCGCACGGCCTCAAATTTCCCTTTCGCTCCACCATTCCCACGTCCCGCATTTAATGCGCCATCGTGGGCGTGTAGTAAAAGTAACCATGGTGACAGTTATTTTCTGCCACGCATGTGTGTGTGCATGATAATGGGCCTAGCCAAAACGATGCTTCACACGTGTGTCCGGCCCAGGCCCGGGGGCTCCTGTCGGTGTATTGAACATGGGTGTTCATATCCCTGACTATGCACAGACAATAGTAGCCTCCTCGCCGGGTAGGGCTTGGTGGAGGATGAACTTATTTCAAGTATTCAAGACTTGGTAAACAAAACCATGGAGAAGACCTCTAGGCAGGTGATTGAGAAGTACTAAAGATGTACTGAAGATTAAGACTCAAGTTGCCGGCAAGCTCCAAGCTGGGAAGATCAAGGCCGGCAAGCATAGATCCGGCAAGTTCCCTCCACCGCTCCACCTTGGTGACATGTCAGGACCTCGTCGACATATGGCGGGCGCGCAGGTGGTTAGGCGAAGCTTGTCGGGGCACGTGGCAGTTCGCCACCTGAGGATCAACTTTATTGACACACGTCCAAGTGGCGTGTCATGATAATAAGATGTAGCTGGTCTGACAGTACAGGTGGAGCAGCGCTCCCTTGCTGACATTTGCCCCAGCATGACACCTAACGGCGTATTTAATGCTTTTGTCCTATACCATCAGGGTTAGGTATGATAGCACTGTAGCCACTATTCACCCTTTGTAATTACCATTTTTCCATTATGGTGACCCCTTCTGTCTATAAAAGGAGGCCCATGGCTACCTTTACATGGGTCGGACCCCTACTAGTTTACAATAGTTAGCTGCACCTCCCGAGCTCCTTGCCGGCAACACTACAAAAAAAAACACTTCCGTGATGATACATGTTTGTCACAGTAGGTCACGTTTTCTGTCACGCATGTACATCCATGACGATTTTATGACAGAATCAAGATAGTCATACATGTGTTGTCGTAAAAGTGTTCCATGACAATACTCAAATTATCATCACAGAAGTGTCCACTTCCATGACGATAAATGGCGCGTCATGGAAGTGTTTTCGTCAAGGGTAACCGACACGTGGCATCCACCGTAACGGGTCACCGTTAAGCTATCGGGTGCGGATTTGGATCCGATAACCCGTTAACAGCCCGGACCAATGGCAATTTCCACGTGTAAAATTCTCATTCGCCAACGGAACCACGTGTCAGCTTGGCGTTGCGACAGATGTCATCTATTCATTGGACGAGAGACGCCTATGATACGTTGACACGTGGCACGACCCAATAGTGTCCCATTAAGGTTAAACGGGCCGGCCCAGCCAAAGGCCCACAAGATTTTGTCAGATACTAGTGGGCCAGCCCGTTAACAGCCTAGCTTGTTTTGGGACAAATTACGGCCCATATCAGAATGGCCTGTTAATAGTCCACAGTGTTTTGGGCCCATTTAAGGACCGTTTTGTACTACGGCCTGTTATAGGCCCATTGAACAGTTTGACCCAGTTCGGCCCGATGATTGTTTCGGCTTGTTAGCGGCCCTTCATGCACTTGGGCCGTTTTCGGCCTGGTTTAACTTTTGGCCATTTAATGGCCCGTGCAGCATTTGAGCCCATTTCTGGTACAAGTGACTTTCGGCCTCTTAACGGCCCGTGCAGCATTTGGGCCCATTTGTGGTACAAGTGACTTTCGGCCTCTTAACGACCCATGCAGCATTTGGGTTCATTTCTGGTACAAGTGACTTTCGGCCTCTTAACGGCCCAAGGTCTTTGTGATAAATTTTGGCTCACTTTTACTATCGGCCTGTTAAAGGCCCGTTATATAATTGGGCCTAATTATGGCCTGCTTTGCATTCGGCCTGCTTACAGTCCATAATGTTATTAGGCCAACCAATGCCTGAGATAAATTTTGGCATGTTAACGGCCCGTCATATAATTGGGCCAATCATGGGCCGAGGTATATTTTGGCCTGCTGTCGGCCCGTGAATTGTTCGGCACAATTCAGGCCCAATCTAATTTTCAGCCTGTTAAAAGCCCATGGTATTTGCTGGCCCAACTAAGGCCCGCAGTTTACTCAGCCTGTTAAAGGCCCGAAACTACTTGGTCCCGGTTTACCTTCCAGCCAGCTAACGGCCCGAGATGATTGTGGGCCCACGTTTCGACCCATATATAGAGTTGCGGGCCGACCCGTTTGCGTAGTCTAATTTTTTATATATATATACCACTGACGGACCAATAACATTTTGGTCCATTGATCTCGTCGAAGCTTACGGCCTAGCGATGATAGCATATACAGTAAATAAATTACAGCACAGTGACTAAGAATAAACCTAGACTATACAATAAAGAAATAACAGGATATTACATCCACTGGGCATCAAAGTTCGCCACCAGTGATAATAAAGCGCAACCAGACAGTAGATTACATACACTGGGCATCAAAGGTCGCCACTAGTGCAAATAAATGCGCCGGCAAAATAATATACAGAACTGACATCACGTCAACACAGTTAAGAAAGGTTAGCCCTGCACGGCAGCTGCAGCGCAAGCAGTTGAGCAAGCAGATGAGACTGCGCTTGTTTGACTCTTATATCCTCCAACTCTAACTGCATAGCATCAATGGACACACTGTACTTCTCGTTATCTTCCATAGAGATTGGAGTTCAAGTAGGAGTTGAGCTGAGCCACGTCTTTCTGCTTGAAGTTGAGACTGAAGAAGTCGAACAGATTCAGGTGGCGACTTAATCGAGCTTGTGTCACTGCTATTAGCGAGTAACTTGAACACTACATCAAGACATGACTTTGGGGTTGTATCGCTATCTCCAAGATGTGTTGCCTTCTTCCCTGCAATATATGTTATAGGGACAAGCAATGGGTTCGTCTCACTATCATTGTGGCAGTTCTTCCTGGCGTCATAGATTTCACTCTGAAAGACAAACAAAAAAACTGATAACAGGTTTTTTACGTATAAACATTAGTGCTGTCAATTCATCCCATTTCTTATTGGCAAATAAAGAGACACGGTTTAAAATAGCATTAACATCATATGGCATTGTTCATAGTTAAGACATGGCAGGAAATGGCATTGTGCAAGAGTGGCCAGCTTCACCACACCACTTGATTATAGATCAAGAACACAAGCATACATGCAGTGCTAAAGAACGTATAAGCATCAATGGCCAGTTTGTTGTCAATTAATCCAATTTCAGATTGGCAAATAAAGAGACACGATTTGAATAACATTAACATAATATGGCATAGTTCATAGTTAAGACATAGCAGGATATGACATTGTGCTGGAGTGGGTAGTTTCACCACACCACTGGATTACAGATCAAGAACACAAGCATGCATGCACTCTAAAGAAGATCACTTGCTCTCTTTAGTTTAACTTACATGGTATGAATAAGGAACTTGGTTGTACAACTAAAAACTGAAATTGAGGAGGACAAACTTATGTTTATGAACTTCTTCATAATAAACTTTAAACATGCAATTTGATGCAAACGCAAAAAATAAACAGCAGTTGCAGTCATGCCTATCCAAATATACACAACAAAGTTTGAAGGCTCGATAAGGACAAACTTACGTTAGTTGTGAAAACCGGCTCTATAAAGCCCTTGTCCATGCTAATGGGGGGGGGGGCAATTCAAGTAGTTTACCACAGAATCTTCTATATAAGCATTGCCTTTATTCTACACTTTGTTAAGCGTAAATATAGATGTGATAATATAGGAACAAATGGAGAATATTTAAGCTAAGATGTAGAGTGATGCTACATAATCAACTAGTTATAAATGTAAGTATAGTGGTACAGGCAAAAAGGTACTGACAAGAGCAATGCAGAGCTAAACTTCTTCATTAGCATTTGTTTTATTCAACATTTTGGTAAGAGTAAATATAGATCTGATAAGGTCTAGAAAATGGAGGGCAAGGGGAAATAAGCTGCAGAGTGATGGTACATGAACAACTAGCTGTCAATATAAGTACAGTGATAAAGGACAACAGGTACTTACAAGAACAATGAAGAGCTAAGCTTCTTCATAAGCATTGGGTTTATTCTACATTAATGTAAGCATTAATATAGATCTGATAATTTGGAGCGAACAGTGGATAAGCAAGCTATCATGCACACAGACGTCACATAACCAACCAGGTATGAATGTAAGTACAGCGATACAGGGCAACAGGTACTAACAAGAGCAAAGCAGCGAGCATCATAGTTGTGATATCCTATCGTCCATTTCAAACCGTTATTCTTCTTCGAGCAGTTTTCCTGCAAAAAGAGATTGGTAAGGCACATGCAGAAATGTAGGAGTTCAAATTGTCATGTGATCTCATAGACAGTACCTCTTCCTAGGGACGAGACCAGTGCATAACAAGGTTTTTCCATTCAATGTCTTGTAAATTTAGCACAAGAGACTTCACCAAAATTTCATTTATAGACTTGCCATCAAAGTGTGTTTGCCTCAGGTAACACCAATACTACTGCAACGTGTCCTTGAAAAGCGCAAGCAAGCTTTGTTTGTCATGACTATCCAAATTGACCCTCGCCTATTTAGAAGAATGTAATGTAAATCATTGATGTGTTCAATCAATAGAAAACAAGACAATAATCACCATGAATAATAGCACTTACATGTAAGTGGAACAGGAAGATGTGGAAATGGTGTTTGTCTTCACTATAATCTTCCCATGATGGGAAGATACGCACATGGTTCCTAACACATTGAAAGCATTGTCTTTTAAACTAGGAATAACTGGAATGGGGTTTCAATCTGTGGGAATTGGGGCTCTCTACAGTTGGAATAGGTCTTTGGCCTGTGGATTTGGTGTACTTTTTGCTGGACTGGGATTTTTTTGTGGTACAGCTGGTGCTATGGCAACTGAAATCGGCATACCTTTTGCTGGAGTGCGGTTCCTGTGTGGTGGGGCTAGCTAGTGGTATGGCCAGTGGAGTGTGGGTACAGTCTGCTGGAGTCGGGCTTAGGTTTTGTGGTGCGGGTTCTATCGCCAATATAAGTGGGGTGCTATCTGATTTCTCCGGTACCACCACCTTTTTCAAAGACTTTGGTTGTACTCCTTCAGGTTCTGCAATCACCCTCTTCCTTTTGGATGTCTGATACACAAGAACAACATTTGAATGGAAAAACATGGTATGATGACTGATGGAATAGGTATTGATAATGGATGGGCATGGCATCTTCACATATATGATGAGTAAACTAAGCAGATGGCGGTGCAACGAAGTATAAGAAATGCAAGACACCTTATGCAAGATACGTGCAACCAATAAAACCTTGCCAAATTAGAACAGGGACCTTGATGGGTGAACACGATAGGCAATCTTCCTTTGACTGCACGACCTCAGAATAGTCATTAGGATCATATTCTGAACATGAATTGTAGGTGGGGAGCATGTGGGTTTCATTCCATCCAGAATTGAAATCAATCCCTTGATGCCAAGTTTATTAGCCATTGTACTTTTCCGCAGTATTATTCTAATGTGCACATTCTCATATTCATTGTGATCATGTTCAATATCTGATATGCATGAAAACATAAATAGTAGTGAGATTATCTTTGAAATGCATAGGAGATCCTAATATAATAGGGGCTCCTTGTAAACCCTTGTGTGCTACCTCTGGAATTCTGATGAGAGAGCCCATGTGTGCTGTAATTTGGTGCATACATTAATATAATCTGGCACTACTGCTAAAAAAATAGGCTCCCTATTGGGAGCTCCAGAAGTAATGATAGATGGCAGATGATAGGTTCAAAATATACTGCATACAAAGTTTATTGCCAAACCATGATGACGAGAGCGCACAGACAAATAGTATTCCCTCATGTCTCTATATGTGGTGCACGTGCATTTCAAAACTCGCGTAGTAACATTAGCTGACCAATTAAACATGTCTCTATTTTATTAGTATCTGTATCATATCAGATTCAAATTTGATAACTAAGCTTTGGAATTATGAGTGGCATGCAGTTTATCTTGAAGGATGGAGTGCTGCTAGTACGACACGAAGCATCTAGGCATATCGTAGTGTAGATAAAAGGGGGAAACCATAACATCATAAATAAATCGGGAAAGTGGAACTGGCTGGAAAATATGGGGTTGTATTGTAGCTACTAATCAAAAGCATTTCGATCCCCTACAGGCCAGCTCTATTCAACTGAAGGCGCACTACTGTTACTATCAGTCTAGTCTCTCAAAGGCCACACAGCTCCTAGCATTTCCTGGATATTATGGCAGACGAACTCGAAGTACTGAAAGCATCTAGTAGAAGTGGCCCAATAGACCTGTTTACTGCAGATCTCCCTGCTCCCCTTCTTGACAAGGAACATACTGTACTTATTAAAGAAGAACAGAAGAGGAACATGTTAAAGAATAGAAGAGGAAGCATATTATGGAGATTCCACTTCTTTCTATGCATTTGGAAACTAAGCTCATGATAAACCAGGCCACGTGCATTTGGAAACTCAAGTGGGAACATTAGCTGACCAATTAAATGTGTCTATTAACTAATATCATTATCATATCACATTCGTATATGAAAAACTAAGCTTTGGAATTATGAGTGGTGTGTTGTTTAGCTTGAAGGGTGGAGTGCTGCTAGTACGACACAAAGCACATACAAATCATAGTGTAGATAAAATGGGAAAACCCTAATCATCACGAGTAAAATCGAGAAAGTGGAACTAGCTGGAAAATATGGGCTTGTATTGCCGGTACGGCTAGAAAGGCTTTTGATCCCCTACAGGGGCAGCTCTCTTGAACTGAAGGCGCACTACTGTTACTATTAGTCTAGACTCTCAAAGGCGACACAGCTCCCACCATTTCCTGGATATTATGGCAGACCAACTTGAAGAGTTGAAAGCATCCATCAGAAGCGACCCAATAGACCTGCCGACCGCAAATGTCCCCGCTCCTCTTCTAGGCAAGGAACATACTGTACTACTATACTTATTAAAGAAGAACATAAGAGGAACAGATTAAAGAAGAGCAAGCAGATTTTGGATACTACAATGTTCGTTGCCCACCCATGATGAACCAGAGCGCATAAAGAAATGCAATTCTCTGATGTCTCTCTATATGTGGTGCACATGCTTTTTTGAAACTAAAGTAGGAACATTAGCTAACCAATTAAACGTTCTCTGTTTTAGTAATATCAGCATCATATCAGATTCGTATTTGAACAACTAAGCTTTGGAAATATGAGTGGCATGTTGTTTCGCTTGATGGGTTGAGGAGCAGTGCTGGCACCACTGGTGCAGCGACGTGCTATACAAACGGTTTTTACCCCCTTTCCATGACAAAGTTTTAAACCATCGCCTTGCATGTGTGTGCGATAGGGGGGGGGGGTCCTTCCCACATGACCTAGAAACCGTCGGTGATAGGGAGCGCTGATGCAGATGTGTTGCCAAATGTAATCGTATGCGATGCATGAACATATCGCACACACTATATTCTGGCACACGTGTGGGATTGATGATCAATCGCCCATGTCTCACGAGTCAAACATTTCTAGGGAAACCAAACAGTGTTTCATATTGGACCGTTTGCGAAATAGTACCTAAGGCACACGGGCCATCATAGAAATTGTGCGCGATATGTGGCCCATCGCACACAAGTATTATATGGCAATCGTCTGGCATGCACGACATCATCGCACACGTTTCCTGAACAATTTATGAGTGGGATTGCATTTAGCATTGGGCACGGTTTCCTCTAAGCTCTCGTGTGCGATAATGTGCTATCACAAACGGTTCAGGAACCCCCTACGCACACGTAGAAGTGTTGCAAATCGTCTGCGATTTGTTGTGTATCACCGACGGTTGCACTATGAATGATGTGTGCTTTCCGTTCTAGATCGCACACACTCATTTAGTTGAACTGTGTGTGCATCAATGGCCAGCTTAAAGCAAAAATGTCACATTTGAATTGCCTGCAAAAAGCAAAGTCGCCACAATATGCAATTGAACAAATAGTGTCCACAGGAAGAACATTCATTAAAATTTGCAACGATATGTAATTGAACAAATGCTAGCTAAATTCCACTGATTTATCGACAAATGTAATACATAATCATAGTGTACGAAATACGAAGACCTCATCACATGGAAAACAATGCATCCATGTGTATATTTTTAGCGGCTAACTCGTGTTGAATGTTTACTCATTATTTCAGGAACAACCATGCTGAAATCTTCATTATCACCAGTGCGCTTGATGTAGTGATTCGGGAAGAAGTTGCTGATAAATCTCCTAACCTCCAGCAATTCACTAGCGGGGAGCGGTTCAGGGGTCATCGGTTCAAAGATGAGCTGCAGGATTTTTAGATCAGAATGTGCCATACGAGTGGAGTAGAAGATATTAATTAAGATACAGACTTACTGGTATTAATTTGCGAGCATCCTCACAGCAATCAGCAGATTTCCAGATGGAGATCATGTGTCTGCAGACATAGTACCCGCAAAGGTTGGTCCCTGCTTGTTGCTAAGGACACTGATTTTTTTAAAAGAATTAATCATGTATTTGCCCTGTTAGGAGCAACCTAACCGGTGTAAGATGTTTATTTTTTTTCTTTGGAGAGAAATAGAAAGAGGTTTATTTAGAAACTTGAACATTAGACTAGCGTAAGAAAAGGTATTTGCAAACTTTTGGATACATTTTCTGAAAATAACGGATTTCGGTGTCTTACCGGAGAAACGATCTCGTGCTGCAGAGGTAGTGCACTATCGAACTGGTTATCTTGTTTAGTTATGCACGATGCCAACACACTGCAAATGAAGATGAATTTCCACATACTCAGTTCTTGAACCAGATATGAATGCAAATTTCAACATCATAGAATTCAATACCTATCCATGAATTGCTGAAGATGCGTCAGATCCTGAGGCTTTAATGACTCTTTGAGAGAATCCAGGTAGTAAACTCTGTTCTGGTTTGGAACAATGACTACCAAGATCCAGTGAATGCTACAGATTAAGAAAACCATGAACATACCAACTATGACGAAATGTGAAAGATGATCAATGTATGCGTGGTTGTTTATTTGACTTACCCTTTATGATATGCCCAGAGAAAGAGTTTTACATGGGACGTGCAACACAAGATACTGGCGACCTTGCCAATGGCCCACTCCCGATTTTCTGGGCTACCATGTAATAATGTGCCATTTGCTACTTGAGGATCTATGAAATGCGCACTCTCCTTTTTTCTTTGCGTGATCAATCCCCTGAGAGGAATACAATACAATTAGCTTTTTTCCGTTTACAGCCTTGTATGGAGAAGTTGATCAGAGTTTGTGAAGTACTTACAACATCAAGCATTTAACAAGAGTGATAGAGAGCACATCGAAGTTGAAGAAGAGATGAAAGTCCTCGAATTCCACACTGATGGATCCTCGATCATGATGGAAATGATCCCTATCGTAGTGGACTAGCAGAACCTCATGACCTGCTGACATTTCATCCATGCAATATGTATGTAACTTGCGGCAACTGGAACTACACTCCTCTAAGTATTCGTCAACAAGAAATGGCCGGGCATGGACATACTTGAGTGCTACAAGTACGTCTGCTTTATTTTTAGCAAGTATCCTTTCGACTTCTTCATCGGGCAAGCTGTCAGAACCAGTATAACTCTCCGATTCGAACAACTTGCCGGTAATTTGGTTCTGGGCAATGAGTGCTTTTAGTAAGAGGCTATCGTTCGCATTCCTCCTCGGTCTCGGGGTCCGCTTCCTCGCGGGTGCGGCCATGCCTGCTTTCCTCTTGGTACTTGAAGCACTTCTGGTGCAAGGTATGGATGGTTGATAGATGGACTGCTGAGCCGGCGGTGAAGATACGACGGACTGCTAAGCAAATGATTTAGCTACGCCGGACTGCTGAGCTGGCGGTGCTGCTATGACGGACTGCTGAGCTGTAGGAGCAGAGGCTTCGGACTGCTGACCAGGTGGTGAAGCTATGTCGGGCTTCTGCGCAGGTGGTGCCAACGCGTCGGTGTGCTGAGGAGGATATGCCAACGCGTTGGTTTGCTGAGCAAGCAGTGTCGACGCATCGGTATGCTGATCACGCGGCTGTGAACCAACGGACTGATGAGCAGGCGGTTCCGGACCTTCTGACTGCTTAGCAGTCCATTCCACCGGGTTGGTCTGCTGAGCATGCGGTGCCGTTGTGTCTCCCCCTGCTGCTTCAGTGGCCGGCAACTGAACCGGTGGCGCGTCTTCAGCAATTGTAGGCCTTGCCACTGGCTGCTCAGGGGCGGACGATGACATGGCCTGTACGGCACGAAGTCGGGCGGGCTAATCACAGGTTGATGCATCAGCCGTCGGATTACGAGTATTAGGTTCCTCGGGGGAAGCACGCGAGATCTGCTGTGGCAAGGAGAGAGTCACCGGTTGAAGGGTGACATTGATTGCTCTTGGCGGGGCTTGAGGGATCTCATCTATGAAGTCTATTTCCTTTCGTGGCCACTGGATATGATTTAACAGTGTTTCTTCCAAGGTCCTCTACTCATCACAGTCCCCTAGGACATTCTTCAGGGCAAATTTATTGAATCCAGGCTTTACTTCAGTCACGTAGCACTTCACACAGCCTGGCTTCAATAGCACATTGTCCAACAAGAGGCCCCCTTCTGAGTGGGGGGGGGGGTAAAATCTAGGCTGTTGCACATTTTAATGTACCTTCATAATGTGTAAGCACACCCCTCAGTCTGTCTTTCATTCCAGATAGATCAGATATAGCATCATCATGCGCAGCTGCAGTCTCAGTGTCGCTGGGGTTAGCTGATGCACAACTACTCTTGTGCGGTGTTGTCGCGCAATAAGCAGCATCGTCCATGCCCGCCTCCCCTCCTGTCTGCTGACTATCTCTCAGTGTTTGAGTCTTCTGCATCATCATTGACTCCTCAATTTCCATTCGAACTTTCGAATACATGTCCATCCTCAACATTTCATACAATTCTTTCTTCTTCTGTTCACTCCTCGCTTTTTTCATGGCGAGCTTCTCTTCTTTGCTGAGTGTGAAAGCCCTCTTGTGCGGGACATTGACACCTATACCCCTTGCACGGCCGGGGGCTCTTTTGTTGCCAGAGCATAGGACAGAATGTCACATGGCCCTGAGTTCTTGTAGAACCTTCCAGGGTTGCTGGTGGAAGCCTTTAACATCGCGCGATACAGTTCTTCGTCATGTGAGTTTTTAAAGTAATAAGAACCGTCGTCACGCCTCCTTGCACGTGCCCACAAGTAGTCTGTAGCGCATTCGCCCCTGATGTCACTAAAGGCCGGTTTCCCACCCGCAGCTGCTGCTTCTTTGTCCTCCTGGTCCCATATCGGTTTCATGCCGTAGTATCCTGCCACACCCATACGGTGGGGGTGTGTGTTCCTCTTCTGAAGTTCTGATTGCTTGGCACTATTCTCGGTAAACTCTATAGTTGCCCTGACCCTTTTGAATTCTGCCCAGTCTGCCTTTGTAATTTGGGGGTATGCAGGGATTGGGTCCTTGCCTTCACTTAAGTACTTCTTGTACAACATGTGCTTCCAGTTTCTCCAAGCATCCCTGGCCTTCTTCAGTGCAGCATGTTCCACCTGCATTCTCCACTGCTCTAGAACATTGAAGTGATCCATGATCTCCCGGACTATCCTGTGCCGCATTTCTGTGTCAGCCTTCTGAAACCCCGGCAGATTAATGTTGAGCCTTGCCCTGCCAACAAATCCACACACACTCCTGAACCTCATGCGTGCTTTATTTGGTTTAGTTGGAGCCCAAGACTTTAAATCGATCTCGGTTACTTCATATACACCTTTAGGCTGGTGTGTGGGTTTTCTTGGAGCGTTCTTCCGTGTCCTGACCGGAAGGGTGATTGTGGCAGCTCTATCCCATTCCAGATTACTTGATCCCTGATCATCTGCTGGAGACCTAGGGTTATCGGACTCAGATGAAGATACATCGCCTGAAGCATGAGTGCTGTCGCTGCTACTCGGCATCTACAGAGAACACATGCGAAATTCAGAAAAGGGGGATAAGCATAAAGCTAACAACTTGGTAGCAAGCTGTCTAGACATGTCATGTAATAATTTGGAAAATGTACAGCTAATTTGTTCATTTTGTATGACTCGGGCGCCCATGATCTATAAATCGACAATAACTAATTGGAACAAATACAGCTTATATGTACTAGTTAGGAAGGTAGATAATGAACATATATATGCTCTCCGTTATTTTATAGCCAATTTGGGAACATACAGAACCAAATAGGAAGAGGGATCACAAGGAAATATGCCTCGCCGCGATGGAGAGCAGTAACTGACAGGTTTTTGTCCAAACCCGGCAGGAGAGGCGAGGGTTACAGGATGGATATGCTCGAGGGCAGCTGGCGAGCAAACGAAGACGGCGAGGCGCGGGCAGCGGCATGTTGGGAACGGCAGCGAAGGTAGGGTTGACGCCGAAGAGCAAGCACATGGCCGGGTTGAGCACGCCGGCGCCGGAAAGGGTTCTGGCGTGGATCTGGGGGAGGGGGGAGCTGGCAATGGAGTTTTGGTAGAATATGCAGACTGTTGAGTGAAACGGGGGCGGGCGGTGGGGGGGTGTTGGCGGCTTCGGTGAAAAAAGGGCGCCGGTCGCGGCGTGGAAAGGCCTATGCAAACGGAAGCCTCTACGAGCCCGTGTGCACAAACAGGATAATTTTGTTTGAAATGAAGACGTGAGTTCAACGTTTCGCCTCGAATTTTTTTCCACGGTACGCAATCACCATCATACCCTAGGTTTGATTTTCTGGCGCATTTCAGGTGTCGTTTGCTACATTTAATCCATTTTTTGCATTTACCATGCATTTAGTGCATATAAATCAAAACCCTACTACAACTACATGTGGGTGTCAGCAAAGAAGGTGTAAAAATCATTTCTGTGTCGCTTTGCTAGTTTTAATTCATTGTCCGAGAAACGGGAAGAATTTTCAAACATTTCGGCCGCGAGATGTGGCCACCGGCGTAGGGCTTGTTGGTAATTTAATTACAGGAAATGTGGATGGACTTCAAAAATCACAAAAGTCGGTGTGCCACCGTGGCGCGATCTTAAGACCCAGTGGAAAAAATTTGGTAAAGTTTGGCACAAGTTACGATGATCGTCCTTGCAAACCGGAGCATCTCATAAGAAGGATCATAGTTCCCAATAGGAGACGTGGCAATTCTGCCTCCAATTGTCGGTGACTTCATCGTTTTGCCTCGAAATTTTTTCCACGGTACACAATCACCATTACACCCCAGTATTGATTTTCTGGCGCATTTCGGGTCTCGTTTGCTATATTTAAGCCATTTTTTGCATTTACCATGCATTTTGTGCATATAAATCAAATCCCAACCGCAACTACATGTGGGTGTTGGCAACGAAGGTCTACAAAATCATTTGTTTATCGCTTTGTGTGTTTTCATTCATTGTCCAAGGATTTTCAAACATTTCCGATGCGAGATGCGGCCACCGGCGTAGGTCTTGTTGGCATTTTAATTACAGGAAATGCAGATGGAGTCCGAAAATCACAAAAATCGGTGTGTCACCATTGTGTGCTCTCAAGACCCCGTGGAATTTTTTTGGTAAAGTTTGCTACAAGTTTGGATGATAGCTCCTTGGAAGCCGGAGCATCTCACAAGAAGGATCATAGTTTCCAAAAGGAGACGTGGCGATTCGAACTCCAGTTGCTGGTGACTTCATCGTTTCGCCTCGAATTTTTTTCCACAGTACGCAATTGCTATTATACCCTAGGTTTGATTTTCTGGCGCATTTCGGAGCTCCTTTGCTATATTCGAGCCATTTTTTTTTCATTTATCGGTCATTTAGTGCATATAAATTAAATCCCAACTACAACTGCATGTGGTGATGAAAGGGATGAGGATTGCCGTTCGATCTGGGTGCCTCCAATGGTGCAGACGTATGATCCGTGGGGTTTGGGTTCTGGCTAATCAGAACGCATGACTCACATCACGTGCAGTAGGGGTCATCGGCCACGGTTTGGTAGGCACACGACTTTCATGAATGAACCGTGTGCTATTTGCAAACCAGATTGCATATGTCTTGTTCATACATACTGGAGTGTGATCAATTGAGTGTGCTAGCTCTAGGGTATATAATCATAAATAGTTCAAACTCATTGCCTGGGCTGACAAGATATCAAGGTCAACATATTAATCATTCTTAGATCAACAGAAGGCCGGTCATAACTCACAATTCAGTACATGCGACAGTTCTAATTGAACGAATTAAGTTGCAGAATAGACATAATAAATAGTGTTACGTATTAATTCCCATGTACATGGGAGAACTGGGATCATTAGGTTGACCCCGAATGAACTTAGGATTTCTGATGATTTAAGCCTCTCTTTATGTTTGGTGCGTGATCCCTTGGCTGGCAACTCAGCAAATTCATCGTACTCGTCCTCATCAGAAACACCCTCGATGCCCAGTACCCTCCTCTTCCCACGCATCACAACATGGCAGTTCTTATGCAAGGGGTCTTTCATATAGAAAATCTGGGTAGCATCGCTGGCAAGAATGAATGGGTCCTTGTGATATGCCATCTTTGTGATGTTAACACAGGTCTTCCTATAATCATCAACCTTTACCTCACTAAGAGGGACCCATTTGCACCTGAATAATGCCACCTTAACTTCCACATAGTTAAGCTCCCAAATCTCTTCGATGGTTCCATAGTATACCCTTTTATCATCTTCATCTACAGTTATCCTTTCTATTCGAATAGAGTTGTTCTGATATGAAGTCTTCTTATCACGTTCCTCAGTGTAGAACGTGTAGCCATTTATGTCATACGCTTGGTACCTCAATACCGTAGGTGATGGCTATTGTGCCAACCACGTTGCAATGTCATCCATGGATCCATGTGACAAACGATCCTTCAGCCATCTGATGTAGTCCTTATTGTGCGCCTTCATCACGACATCTAATGGATGCACCATGGGTAAGAAGCTTCGTCGTATCTCTGCCAAGTGTTCTTCAGCATAAGCGTCGAGAACTGGGTTGTTAAGCAATACCGTCAAATGGGCTTGATCGGTCTCATCTCCGGGTGCAGCGTGTGGCGTGCCAGCAAGGACCGGCTTACCAGCCAGCCTTCCCTTGTGGCAAGAGAGGGGCAAACCTATAGGTCTTTGTTTCATGTATTCGGTGCAAAACTCAACCACCTCATCCGCGGTATAACCATGTAGGATGCTTGCCTCTGGATGGCATCGGTTCCGACAATAGCGCTTCAATATTCCCATGTACCGCTCGAAGGGATACATGTTGCGAAGAAACACAGGACCATGGTACTTTATCTCGTCGACAAGGTGCACAGTGAGATGGACCATGACATCAAAGAATGACGGTGGGAAAAACATCTCTAGATTGGACAATATTCTTGCAATATCCTCTTGCTTATAATCCAGCTCTTCACGATCTACCACTTCCTGCCATCGTTTGTTGAAGAAATCACAGAGATCAATGAGTGTGTTTCTTATGTCTGTGTCCATCAAATTCCTGATGGCCACCGGGAGGATTTGTGTCAACATTACGTGGCAATCATGTGACTTCATGTGTGCCAACTTCATTTTACCTGAACTCACATCCACGAGACTTCTGATGTTTGCTGAGTAGGAAGAGGGTGTCTTAATTGACAACAAATAATCGAAGAACTCTTTTGCTTCCTTTGGAGTGAAATTATAACTCTGGCGAACGTGGAGGAATTTGTCATCATCTTCTGCTTCATTCATACGTTTTGGTTGATTACCAAGCATATCAAGTCTTGCACCGTCACCATCCTTTGTTTTACCTTTAATCCTGAGCAGAGTACCAAGGATGCTTTCACATACGTTCTTCTCTACGTGCAAGACATCGATGCAGTGACGCACACTTAGAATCTCTCAGTAAGGTAATTCCTAGAACACTGATTTCTTCTTAAACACCTGCAACTTGGGTGTTTGTTTTGACGACGACCCATGTCCCTTGCCAAGCACAACTTCAATTTGTTTAGCCATGTTGTGGACCTCCTTCCCAGAATAAGGTCTTGGGCCCAAACCTACCTCTGCCGTACCATAAAATTCAGCTTTCATCTTTCGGTATGGGTGATCTTTTCGTAAGAACCTACGATGACGCAAATACACGGTTTTGTGCGAGTTGGGAAGATATCTACTCGTTGTCCTATCCATGCATGTGACACATCCTACATCTCCCCTTGTTTTCTACCCCGACGTGTTGCCTAATGCCGGCATATCTTGAATGGTGTGCAGCAGCAACACATGTACATCAAAAAACTCCTTTTTGTAAGCATCATAAAGTTTTACACCAAGCTCTTTTTCCCACAATGTCAGCAGTTCTTCTATCAGTAGCTGAAAGTAAATATCGATGTCATTTCCAGGTTGCTTCAGGCGTTGGATAATCATTGACATCATGATGTGTTTTTTCTTCATACACAACCAAGGAGCAAGGTTATATATGCACAAAAGCACCGGCCATGTGTTGTGTTTGGTGCTCATATCGCCAAATGGATTCATCCCGTCAGTACACTCCCCGAGCCATATACTTCTAGGATCCTTGGCAAAGCCATCATACTTTTCCTCAATTAAATCCCACTGAGCCCCATCTTTCGGCCGCCTCAAATATTTATCCGCAATTCGCTCATCATGATGCCACCGCAATCTCTTTGCCTCTCTAGGGTTTGCAAACAAACGCTCCAACCTTGGAATTAAAGGCAAGTACCAAACAACCTTGAACGGGATTCCTGTCTTGATCTCATTGTCCAATTTATACTTGTCCTTTGCTCTCCTATGCTTGTATCGTGGATGCTTGCATATGCGACATGCACGCAAATCTTTGTACTCATCGCGGTACAACATACAATCTTTCACACAGGCGTGTATCTTCTGGACTTCAAGTTCCAATGGGCAAACAACTTTCTTCGCTTCGTTCGTGCTTTTGGGGAGCACATTATCTTCTAGAAGAATGTCTTTGAAAAGACCTAATAACTCTGTGAAGCCCTTGTTTGATAGACCGTTTTCTACTTTAAATCTGAGAAGCGCCAGTGTGGCACTCAACTTGGAATATTTCTTTTTGCAACCTGGATACAAATCTTTCTTGGAGTCCACATCAATGGTTGGCAGATCCTTGTACCCAACCATATCTTTATTTGGGCCCTGGAAATCTGCAATCATAGCAGCAAAACCTGGCATACCATCAAGGTCGTCGTCTTCGTCGCCGTCTTGGTTTTCCAGTGGGGTTTTTGCTTGTCTATGTTCCGTTGGTAGCTTGACGTCTGAGCCCCGAGGTTAGATTCAACATCCATGTGACTCTGATCGGGGTTTGGCATCTCGCCGCCCTGGTTACCTTCATCCATGACCGTCTCTTCAGCGTGTCTAGTCCAACGTGTATATCCATCCACGAATCCCTGCTTGACTAAGTGGTACTTGACGTCTGTAACTTTATGTGACTCTGTATTGGTACAATCCTTGCATGGACACAGGATGTAATAGTCGTTACAGACTCTCTTCTTTGTCCTTTCAACCAAAGTGATGAACTCCGTCACGCCACTCGCAAACTATGAGTTTCTCCGATCCTTCATCCATTCATATCGTTCCATCTGTACCACACGAGGGGTAATTCAAAAAAGCATTAATAAATGGATTAATTGATGCCTAAAGATGCGTGCATAAATCACAAGATTTTATTTTCATAATTTACAGAGGGCACTCCATATTGTTATCCAGCCGTGCGATGACACAAATTAATGACTAGTCAATTTACACGCGAGTATAGTATACTACCCTTATGAATTAAATACCTTAATTAAGCCACTCAACGAAAAGAATACCTTAATTAATTAGCCGTGCGGTGACCTCCACCCAGCAGACAGAGAAGCGTGATGCCGCAGCACGCCGAGATATTATGGTCGAGGAGCAAAGCTTAGTGGGGCAACCGCCTGAAGTTCGAGCTCCACTATCCCGCCTTCGACCGCAAGGGATGTGCTCCAATCACGCCGCCGCCGACCTCGAGGATTGAGCTCCTACTATCTCCCGCCGCCGACCGAGGATTGACCTCCTATCGCGCCGCCATTGCCGACCGACCGAGGATTGACCTCCTATCCCGTAGCCGCTGCCTCGGCCGCCGCCCCCATCTCTATCTGTAGAGCGGCTATTTTTATTTTTTGACGGGTATCCGCAGAGCGGCTGTTTACAGTATTAACTCCATTATTGCATCCCCATATGTACCGGGTAGTACATCACATACAGTTATGTCACGGGAACCATGTCTCATGCACGTTGTGTTCTCACACGGTTTGGTGTGGAAATCGTGTGTGAAGTTGTAATATCTAACAGAAATGATATGTACAAACCATGTGCCGTATACAACAGAGTGCGATAAGTAGCTCCCGACCATTATCAGATCCCCACAGTTTCCCCATTTCCCCCAAATCCCTAGATAGCCCCCAAATTCCCTCGCGTGGGGCTGACATTAGGGGAATGTGGACGAGTGGTGCTGATGGTTTCGGTGCGGCTGCACCGGCTCGTATCGTCGCTCTCGGTAGCGCGATGGGCGGCGCCGCCACGACAACGGTCACCGCCGAGCACTTGCCAAAGGTCATCAGAAGGCCGGTGTACTATGGATCTGAATCGTCTTGTCAGGTTCCAATCAATCCCGATCTTTTTTAGCATGTCCAAAGTAGCTCCCTGCTCAATCCGTCCTGAATGACCCCCGCTCCCCCCCACCCAGGAAAGCGATCAACCGCCGGATCCGGAGTATGACTCCAGACTCCCACAACATGAGTTCGACTCTGAGTTTTGCGCCACCGAGAAGTACCAAAAGCTGAGTTGTGCGCACAGACACACTCCCGCTCGACGTGTATGCATGGAGGGATTCGACATTGGCAGACGGTTTCTCAGTTGCCCCTTAGATGTTAGTGCTAAGTTCATCATTTAAGTTGAGTTAATGCCCCCGCTCATCTTGAATATTTAACATTGGCAGGGATATGAGGCTTGTGCCTTTGTTAACTGGTTGGATGATGAATGGCATGGCAGGGCTCGGAGTGTTATCACCAAGCTCGCAAAAAATAACATAAAGCTGAAGAAGAAACTGACTGAACTGGAGTGTACAATCACTACGATGAAGCAAGAAAGACTCAATCACAGGCAACAGATGAAAGGAAGAGACAAGAAGGAACTAGCATGTGTAGTTGTAGTTGTCGCATTAGCCATCTTCTATGCGCTGTTTGCAATGATGATTAGGGGTTTTATTTGATTATTACTGGCTACATCAATAAGCAGGGCTCATCTATTGCTTGACAACTATCCTATGAAAACTACTTGTTTCACATTTGGACGCTCCAACCTGTGTGCGTAATTATCACATTAAGAACTGTGCAACCGTGGGAATTTGGAGCGATTGGGTACTAATAATTGCGGTTGATTATATCAGGATTCTAACCGCCTGCCAAGGCACCAATATAACCCGTCAATCCCCCGCTTCAATTGCCATTCCTCTTTTCTTCATACCCCGCTTCAGTCTCCACCGTCTTCATCATCCCGGCCGGCTGCGCTACACACTTACACACACTCTGCAATCTCGCTTTCTCGCAGTTTGTATACGTACTGCAGCCATGTCGAGCGACAGCGAGGACGACAGTTCCGCCAGTAGTCTGGCGCCCGATGATAGGTCAACCTCGGAATCATCCCGCTCGTCTTCCATAAGTCTGGCGTCGAGCCCTAACCTCGATTTTATCTGGATGATGGAAGGGACGCTGCCGCCCAAGTCATCAGATGACGACCAGATGGACGAGGAGCCGTCGGAGGACGAAGAAGACGACGACGATGATGATGAGGAGGAGGAATGTTCGAACGAGGACATCAACGACGATGACGACAGTGGCGGCGATGAAAAGCCAACGGTCAGCGGCCAGAAGCGTCCTTGCCATTATGATGTCGCGGGGCCATCCAACAACAAGAAGAAGGACTAAATTATGTGGACTATATATTTCTGTTGTCGTTCGCTCATATTAATTCGTTATCTATGTGTCCTCTGTCAATCTCATCGCAGACGGTTAGCAATACGTATTTGATATGTATCCAATGTATATATAATTTTTTATTGTTCCATGCTATTATAGTATCGATCTTGGATGTTTAATATGCAATTATATGCTATTTTATATCATTTTTTGGGACTAACCTATTAACCTATTGCCCAGTGCCAGTTGCTGTTTTCTGCTTGTTTTTTGGGTTTTCAGGAAATCAGTACCAAACGGAGTCCAAACGCTACGAAACTTTTTGATGATTTTTTTCTGGACAAAAGAGACCCTAGAAGCTTCGGGAGGAAGCCAGTAGCCTCACGAGGAAGCCACAAGGCATCGCCACGTGCCCCCAGGGGGGTTGCGCCAAGATGCCTTATGGGCCCCTCGTGGCTCCTTTTGACCTAATTCCACTTCTATAAATACTCAAATATTGGGAAACCAACAGAGAGCCCCATGAAATAACTTTTCCGTCATCACAAGCTTCTATTCTTCTGTGATCCCATCTGGAGGCCTTTTCCGGTACTCTGCCGGAGGGGGAATCGATCACTGAGGGCTTCTACATCAACCTTGCTGCCCCTCCAATGATGTGTGAGTAGTGTACCACAGACCTACGGGTCCATAGCTAGTAGATAGATGGCTTCTTCTCTCTCTTTGATCTTCAATACAATGTTCTCCTCGATCTTCTTGGAGTTCTATCCGATGTAATTTCTTTTGCGGTGTGTTTGTTGGGATCCGATGAATTGTGGGTTTATGATCAGATTATTCATGAGAAATATTTGAGTCTTTTTTGAATTCTTTTATGCATGATTATTATTGCTTTGTATTTCTCTCCGATCTATCCGTTTGGTTTGGCCAACTAGATTGATTTATCTTCAGCGGGAGAGGTGCTTTGTAATGGGTTTAATCTTGCGGTGTTCTATATCCCAGTGACAGAAAGGGACAAGACACGTATTTGTATTGTTGCCATTAAGGGTAAAACGACGGGGTTTATTCATATTGATTGGGTTTACTTTGTCTACATCATGTCATCTTAGTTAAGGCGTTACTCTATTTTTATTAACTTAATACCCTAGATGCATGCTGGATAGCGGTCGATGGGTGGAGTAATAGTAGTAGATGCAGGCAGGAGTCAGTCTACTTGTCTCGGACGTGATGCCTATATACACGATCATTGCCCTGAATCTATCATAACTATGTGCTTTTCTATCAATTGCCCAACAGTAATTTGTTTACCCACCGTATGCTATTCGTTTGAGAGAGAAGCCTCTAGTGAAAACTATTGCCCCCAGGTCTACTTAAATCATATAAAAAGAATCCTAAATATACCTTGTTGTAATTTATTTACTTTTATTTTCTTTTGCAATTTATCTATCTACCATTACAAGATTCAATCCTTGCAAATAACGAGTTCAAGGGGATTGACAACCTTCTTGCCCGCGTTGGGTGCAAGTATTTGCTTTTGTGTGTGCAGGTGCTGCTCACGAGGTTTTGTGTGGTTCTCCTACTAGATTAATACGTTGGTTCTCACTGAGGGAAGTACTTATCTCTACTGTGCTGCATCACCCCTCCTCTTCGGGGAAAATCCCAACGCAGTTTACAGGTAGCAGGAAGAATTTTGGCGCCGTTGCCGGGGAGACATCACCAAAATATATCAAGTACCTTCGCACAAACTATCATCTACTTGCTCTACTTTTATTTGCATTTGCCTCTCGTTTTCATCTCCCCCACTTCTCATAAAAATTACAAAAACAAAAAAATATTTTGCTTTGCTTGTTTGCTTGCTAGCTATAATTGTGTGACTCAATGAAAATAAAAATATAGACATATGGATCCACTTAAAGTTTTCTACTTGGCTCAGCTTCGATCCATTTGTGCTCGTGGTGAAACCCCAACTAGTTTAGTTGAGGGAAAATCATTAGATGAGCATGCTTATTTTGTGTGTCACCGTTTGTCTCAAAAAGGGAGACTCTTATGGAATCAAATAAATTGTTTGCTATGCTATGCTTGGAATCTATGTGAAATTTATGATTTTACCTGTCGCTCTAAGGACCCTAAAAAACACCTTCCCTACCTATGTGACTTTAATGATAATGAAATCTTATCTTCTTATGCCAAGGGTGTTTATAGTTACTATGACATCGAACAAATCAAAGAATTTATTGCTTTTAAGGGTGCTTATGAAGTTGCTTCTTTAATTGAAAAGTATGATGCTACTCTCTAAAAATCTAAAAAATTCTTCCATACTTAAATATTGCTATGAAAACTATGCCCCTAATGCCTATGTTAATGAATTTATTGAGAGAATGTCTGCTACTTTGGAAGAAAATAATGATATGCAAGAATCTATAGATAATCATGATCCCGTTGATTCAACTAAAATATCCCCTCTTGATGAACATGATGCTTGTTATTCTTATGGCCATGATGCCAATATTAATGATGCTTATGGAAATGAACTTGCTATAGTTCCTTATGTTAAAAATGAAATTATTGCTATTGCACCCACACTTGATAGCTACTAGAATGAAAAGCATGATTGCAATGATGCTATTATAAATTCTATTAATGTCAATTGTGTTAATGATATGCAAAGCGATAAGCTTGGGGATGATAATTTTGTTATGTCTACTACTTATTGCAATGATCATGATTGGGGTGATAATTCTTCTTATGATCTTGAAAATTTATTTAAGCCTAACGATGAATATGTTATTGATAATAATATTTAAAATAATATTGAAAGTGGGTTTGGAAGAGTGTCAACTTTAGGTAAAAAGAATCCCACATATTCGAAGAGTGTTCAATCTTATGAAATTTTTGGTAAAAGTGGGTTTGGAGAGGTCATGGATTTAGTTGATGTTAATCCCACTATCTTGAAGGATTATAAAACTTTTATGCATGTGGATCATGAAGATAGTATTTTATATGATAGCTATATTGTTGAATTTGATTATGATCCTACATGTAATTATTATGAGAGAGGAAAATATGGTTGTAGAAACTTTCATGTCAATAAATTATTTCTCTTTGTGCTGAAATTATTAATGCTTCATTCTTCCTATTTGCATATGCTAGATATTGCTTATCTTGATAATTTGTTTTCCTATTAAATGCCTATACATAGGAAGTATGTTAGACTTAAGTATGTTTGTCACATGTTTTATGATGCTCTCTTTGTGCTTAAATTCTTGTCTTTGATGTGAGCATCATTAAAATCTCAAGCCTATCTTAATGGCTATAAAGGAAGAGCTTGTTGGTAGACAACCCCATACTTATCTTAAATTTTTGCTTTTATTTTCTATTTTGTGTGTTTGCACAATTTTAGAAAATGTTATGATTGTGTTTTTATCTTTTAATTAGTGTTTGTGCCAAGTAATGCCTTTAGGATGATTTGGATGATAGTATAATTGATGCTGCTTGGAAAACAGAAAGTTTTGCGCCCAGTTCAGGATTTTTGGTTATGTACTGGAACGTCAGAAAAATCTGAAATTTTTACACAGTATTGGTATATGAATTGTTTAAGCTTTCCTAATTTTTCAGAATTTTTGGAATTACATAAGTATAAGTTTTAAATAGATCTTTACAGACTGTTCTGTTTTAGACAGATTCTGTTTTCTATTATATAGTTCGGTTATTTTAATGATGCTATGGATTATATCGGGGGGTATAAGTCATGGAGAAGTTAGAGTACAGTAGAATTATGCAAGAATTAAATATGAATCAATTTATAACAGTACCTAAAGTTTAAGATTTGTTTGTTATACTAACGGATCTCATGAGGTTTCTGTTGAGTTTTGTGTGCTGAAGTTTTCAAGTTTTGGGTGAGATCACGATGGATGAAGGAATAAGGAGCAGCAAGACCCTAAGCTTGGGGATGCCCAAGGCACCCCAAGGTAATATTCAAGGAAGACCCAAGCGTCTAAGCTTGGGGATGCCCCGGATGGCATCCCCTCTTTCGTCTACAATCTATCAGTATATCACTTGGAGCTATATTTTTATTCATCACATGATATGTGTTTTACTTGGAGCGTCTTGTGCCATAGTTTTATTTTCTTTGTTTGCTTTTTAGTTTGCCACAATCATCTTTTGAAACACATCTTTTTGAGAGGGACACACATTTATCGTGATTTGTTAGAATACTCTATGTGCTTCACTTATATCTTTTGAGCTAGGCAGTTGCTCTAGTGCTTCACTTATATCATTTAGAGCATGGTGGTGATTATACTTTAAAGAAATAGTTGCACTCTCATGCTTCACTTAAATATTTTTGAGAGTCTAATAAATAGTAATGGCAATTTGCACGGGTTATAAGATTGGTCCATAAAGGATAGGTATTCAAGAGGGATATAATAAAAACTTTCATGTAGATCACTGAATATGATAAGTTTGATTCCTTGCAATAGTTTTGCGATATTAAGATGGTAATATGTGGATGTACTAGTGAATAATTGTGGTTTAGTAAGAATATTGGTGTTAAGGTTTGTGATTCCCGAAGCATGCACGTATAGTCCTTAGTTGTGTGATGAAGTTGGTGCATGATTTATTATTGAGTGTCTACCTTATGAGTGGCGGTCGGGGATGAGCGATGGTCTTTTCCTACCAATCTATCCCCCTAGGGGCATGCGTAGTAGTACTTTGCTTGGAGGGCTAATATACTTTTGCAATAAGTATGTAAGTTCTTTATGACTAATGTGAGTCCATGGATTATACTCACTCTTACCTTTCAACAATTTGCTAGCCTCTTCGGTACCGTGCATTGCCCTTTCTCACCTCGAGAGTCGGTGCAAACTTCGCCGGTGCATCCAAACCCCATGATATGATACGCTCTATCACACATAAGCGTCATTATATCTTCCTCAAAACAGCCACCATACCTATGTCCATGGCTCACGCTCATGTATTGCGTGAGAGTTGAAAAAGCTGAAGCGCGTTAAAAAGTATGAACCAATTGCTCGGCTTGTCATCGGGGTAGTTCATGATTAATACTTTGTGTTAGGAAGACTATGCATGACGGGCTATATGATTTTGTAGGGATAGCATTCTCTAGCATTTTTATTTTGAAAGGCATGATTGCTTGTTGGTATGCCTGAGTATTGATGTCTTTATATCAAATCATAGACTATTGCTTTGAATCACTCGTTTCTTAATATTCATACCGTAAAAGAGATTACATGATAAACATGTTACGTAGCATTCCACATCAAAAATTCTGTTTTATCATTTACCTACTCGAGGACAAGCAGGTATTAAGCTTGGGGATGCTGATACATCTCCAACGTATCTATAATTTATGATTGTTCCATGCTATTATAGTTTCAATCTTGGATGTTTTATTTACAATTATATGGTATTTTATATCATTTTTTGGGACTAACCTATTAACCTAGTGCCCAGTGCCAGTTGCTGTTTTCTGCTTGTTTTTGGTTTTTCAGGAAATCAGTACCAAACGGAGTCCAAACGCTACGAAAATTTTTGACAATTTTTTTCTGGACAAAAGAGACCCTAGAAGCTTTGGTAGGAGGCTAGAAGCCTCACGAGGAAGCCACAAGGTAACCCCACGCGCCTTGTGGGCCCCTCGTGGCTCCTTTTGACCTAATTCCACTTCTATAAATTCTCAAATAATGGGAAACCAACAGAGAGCCCCACGAAATAACTTTTCCGCCGCCGCAAGCTTCTGTTCTTCCGCGATCCCATCTGGAGGCCTTTTCCGGTACTCTGCCGGAGGGGGAATCGATCACGGAGGGCTTCTACATCAACCTTACTGCCCCTCCGATGATGTGTGAGTAGTTTACCATAGACCTACGGGTCCATAGCTAGTAGCTAGATGGCTTCTTCTCTCTCTTTGATCTTCAATACAATGTTCTCCTCGATCTTCTCGGAGTTCTCTCCGATGTAATCTTCTTTTGCGGTGTGTTTGTTGGGATTCGATGAATTGTGGGTTTATGATCAGATTATTCATGAGAAATATTTGAGTCTTTTCTGAATTCTTTTATGCATGATTATTATAGCTTTGTATTTCTCTCCGATCTATCCGTTTGGTTTGGCCAACTAGATTGATTTATCTTCAGCGGGAGAGGTGCATTGTAATGGGTTCAATCTTGCGGTGTTCTATATCCCAGTGACAGAAAGGGACAAGACACGTATTTGTATTGTTGCCATTAAGGGTAAAATGACAGGGTTTATTCATATTGATTGGGTTTACATTGTCTACATCATGTCATCTTGCTTAAGGCGTTACTCTGTTTTTATTAACTTAATACCCTAGATGCATGCTGGATAGCGGTCGATGGGTGGAGTAATAGTAGTAGATGCAGGAAGGAGTTGGTCTACTTGTCTCAGATGTGATGCCTATATACATGATCATTGCCATGAATCCATCATAACTATGCGCTTTTCTATCAATTGCCCAACAGTAATTTGTTTACCCACCGGATGATATTCGTTCGAGAGAGAAGCCTCTAGTGAAAACTATGGCCCCCGGGTTTACTTAAATCATATAAAAAGATATCTAAAAATACCTTGCTGTAATTTATTTACTTTTATTTTCTTTTGCAATTTATCTATCTACCATTACAAGTTTTAATCCTTGCAAATAACGAGTTCAAGGGGATTGACAACCCTCTTGCCCGCGTTGGGTGCAAGTATTTGCTTTTGTGTGTGCAGGTGCTGTTCATGAGGTTTTGCGTGGTTCTCCTACTGGATTGATACCATGGTTCTCACTGAGGGAAATACTTATCTCTACTGTGCTGCATCACCCCTCCTCTTTTACATTATCGCCCACAGTTGGTTTCTTGAATTGTGTGCCCTGTCGAGCACACAATTCACAAAAAAAAATCATATGCACTGTCTATAATTATTGCACACAATTCTGAATACTGACCAGTTTGCCAGATATCACACACATCTTGTTACGCCGAATCGTTTCTGTTCCTCTGGATCATCGCAAACAGTTCATCCGAGTGAACTGTATGCCGTATATCGCACACACCTTGATCTGCCTGACCGTTTCTGTTGTTCTGGCACATCGCAAATAGTTCGTATGGATCAAATGTATGCTGATGACCCACAAGTATAGGGGATCAATCATAGTCCTTTCGATAAGTAAGAGTGTCGAACCCAACGAGGAGCAGAAGGAAATGACAAGCGGTTTTCAGCAAGGTATTCTCTGCAAATACTGAAAGTAGTGGTAGCAGATATTTTTCATAGCAAGATAATTCGAAACAAGTAACAAGTAACAAGTATAATAAAGTGCAGCAAGGTGGCCCAATCCTTTTTGTAACAAAGGACAAGCCAGAATCAACTCGTATCACAAGCAAAGCGTTCTCGAGGACACATGGGAATTTCATCTAGTCACTTTCATCATATTTGTTTGATTCGCGTTCGCTACTTTGATAATTTGATATGTGGGTGGACCGGTGCTTGGGTGTTGTTCTTACTTGAACAAGCCTCCCACTTATGACTACCCCCTCTCGCAAGTATCCATAACTACGAAAGAAGAATTAAGATAAATCTAACCATAGCATGAAACATATGGATCCAAATCAGCCCCTTATGGAATAGCGCATAAACTAGGGTTTAAGCTTCTGTCACTCTAGCAACCCATCATCTAATTACTACTCCACAATGCCTTCCCTTAGGCCCAAAGATGGTGAAGTGTCATGTAGTCGACGTTCACACGACACCACTAAAGCAAGCAACAACAAACATATCATCAAAATATCGAACGAATACCAAATTCACATGATTACTTATGACAAGACTTCTCCCATGTCCTCAAGAACAAAAGTAACAAATCACAAATCATATTCATGTTCAAGATCAGAGGGGTATTGAATAGCATTAAGGATCTGAACATATAATCTTCCACCAAATAAACCAACTAGCATCAACTACAAGATGTAATCAACACTACTAGCAACCCACAGGTACCAATCTGAGGTTTTGAGACAAAGATTGATTACAAGAGATGAACTAGGGTTTGAGATGAGATGATGCTGGTGAAGATGTTGATGAAGATTGGTCCTCCCACGATGAGAGGATCATTGGTGATGTCGGTGGCTTCAATTTCCCCCTCCCGGAGGGAAGTATCCCTGGCGGAATCGCTCTGCCGGAGAGCAAAATTGCTCCTGCCTAGGTTCCGCCTTCGAGACGGCGGCGCTTCGTCCCGAAAGTCTTCTCTTGATTTTTTCTAGGGCAAATGGCTTCATATAGGAGAAGATGGGCCCTGGAGGCCTGCCAGGGGCGCCAAAAGCTGGGGGGCGCGCCTAGGGGGGTAGTGCGAGCCCCCCAGGCTTGTCGCTTCCTGGTGGGTCCCCCTCTGGTATTTCTTCTGCCAATATTTTTTATATATTCCAAAATAATCCTCCATAAATTTTCAGGTGATTTGGAGATGTGCAGAATAGCTATCTCTGTTTCACCCCTTTCTGGTCCAGAATTCCAGCTGCCGGCAATCTCCCTCTTCATGTGAAACTTGCAAAATAAGAGATAAAAGGCATAAGAATGATATCATAAAGTGAAATAATGACCCAAAACATAATAAATAACAGTAGGAAAACATGATGCCAAATGGACGTATCAACTCCCCCAAGCTTAGACCTCGCTTGTCCTGAAGCGAAAAACCGAAATCGATAATCATGACCACATGTTTAGAGAGAGAGAGGTGTCGATAAAACAAAATACGGACATGAAGGCATCATGATCTTTATTATAACAGCAATATATTATCATAAAACTTCTCATGACAAAGTGACAATTCATTCACAAGATAAAGTATGAATTACAAACCGTATTGAAAACTAACAAACTATGATCTCAGTCACTGAATCAATTTCAATTCATCATATTATCAGAAAGAGTCGATGTAAGAGGTTTTGTTTAGCAAGTTCACATACTCAACTATCATTTAGTCTTCTATGATTGCTGACACTCATGGCATACTTATGGAGCAAAAGTTTCAGTCAGACACATAGAAAGATAGGGGCTTATATTTTTGCCTCCCAACGTATTTACCTCAAGGGTAATGTCAACAATAATGACTCATGATTACCTACATTCAACTGGATATATATGTCTGGATCTTTCCCCACCACATGATGCTTGCCAAAAAATAAAAATAAAAACGAAATAGAGGAGAATACTATTGAATCTTACATAAAGGTAAATACATAAAAGTAAAAGATAGGCCCTTTGCAAAGGGAAGCAGAGGTTGTCATGTGCTTTTTATTTTTGGATGTTCAAGCTCTTAATGTAAAGGAACGTCACTTTATATTGCCCCTTGTGATAGCGACCTTTATTATACAGTCTGTCGCTTTTATTTCTTCACCATCACAAGATCGTATAAAGCTTATTTTCCCTTACAATAAAAGATCATACATATTTAGGAGCAATTTTTATTGCTTTTGCACCGATGACAACTTAGTTGAAGGATCTTATTCAATCCATAGGTAGATATGGTGGACTCTTATGACATGAAACTGGGTTTAAGGGTTTTTGGATGCACAAGTAGTATCTCTACTTAGTACAGAATTTCGGCTAGCAAAAGATAGGGGGGCAAGCACCACATGTTAGAGGATCCAAAACAATACAACTTCTATGTGAATATAAGCAAACATAACTCATTACGTTGTCTTCCTTGTCCAACGTCAACTATTTGACATAAAATATTTAATGGGGGCTCACAATCATAAAAGATGTCCAAGATAGTATATTTATATGTGAGACCTTTCTTTCTTTATTACTTTTTCATGAATTGCAACAATGACCAATGCTATGTTTGTTAACTTCCAACAAGTTTTATCAATTATACTTCTTTGATGTGAAGTCATCACTCCCCATGGGATTAGCATATGATCTTACTTTTTCTTTATTCTTTTTATTTTATCTCTAGGATTGGGTCAACAAAAGCAAAACACTCAACTCAAACTACTCTTTATTATATAACTCTCACACTCAATTACATAGATAGATAGATCACAAAGCAAGCACTAAAAACTAAATCATACTAAAAATTTATTCTTCTAAATCACGAAATAACTAAGGATCGAACTAAGATAGATAATGGTGATAAAAGTAATGGTGATACGATACCGGGGCACCTCCCCCAAGCTTGGCACAAGCCAAGGGTGGTGCCCATACCCATGTACTCAATTCTCCTTCTTCGGTGATGGTGGTGATGATGAGGTAGGCTTGTCCTCCGTCTTCCAAGGCATAGGCTCCCCATCATAAAAGGATGAACGTGTTTCCAGAGTCCTGAAACTTGCAGCTAAACTCATACCTTTAAACTTGGCCTCATACTCAAAATTTTGGTTTTGTAAGTCATAGATTTGGGCCTGAAGATGATCAATTCGGTCATTGAGCTTGAAGATGGCGTTCCCAATGTCCTTACTATCCACCTTGTGCTCACGGATGAATTCTGTAATCATGGAATGGTTAGCACTAAGTCCGCGCTCCACCATCCCCTGGCACTTGAAGATCTCATGTTCCACCGCTTCCAGCCTGGCCTTCTCGCTTCCGGTCTTCTTGGGCCCTTGAACGTCCCGGATGTGAAGCACCCCCTCATGCATCTCAATGGCTTGAGGGTGCTTCATCACCTCCGGAAGGTACGGGTTGATGACCTTCTCGTAGAACTTGTCCTTGGACGAGATTGGAGGCGCCATGGTGATCAAAATCTGTCAGAAAAACAGCCCGAAACAAGAACAGAGGAGAAACTTGCGATACGGTGGTCAAAACATCCGAGAGTATATATAATGAATTTTTTTCATGCAGGACAAGTAATATGGAAGAAAAACGGAGTCAGGAAAGTCCACGGGGGAGCCACAAGCTCAGTAGGCGCGCCCTGGGGGGTAGGGCGCGCCCCCCAGGCTTGTCGCTCCCTCATGCACTTTTCGTACTGTTATTATTTTCCTAATTTTTTATATATTCCAAAACGAACAGAAAGTACTTTGATGGAATTTTTGGAGTCGGTTTACTTACCTTACCACATACCTACTCCTTTTCAGGATTCTGGAGCGTTCCGGAAGGTTTCTTCTATGTGCTCTTCCGGTGTCATTGTTTGAATAATATTGGTTTCAACATTAATGGGAGTACCTAAGATATGATGCTTAATTCTTTGCCCATTAACCACTCTCGGATTAGTGCCTTCGGAATTGTTTATTTTGATTGCTCCGGAGCGATAAACTTCTTCGATGATATATGGTCCTTCCCATTTAGAGAGAAGCTTTCCTGCAAAGAATCTTAAACAAGAATTGTATAATAGAACATGATCACCTACTTTGAATTCCCGTTTTTGAATTCTCTTATCATGCCATCTTTTAACTTTTTTCTTTAAACAACTTGGCATTTTCATAAGCTTGTGTTCTCCATTCATCTAGGGAGCTAATATCAAAAAACCTCTTCTCACCGGCAAGTTTAAAATCCTAATTAAGTTCTTTAATTACCCAATATGCCTTATGTTCTAGTTCAAGAGGTAAATGCCATGCTTTTCCATAGACCATTTTATATGGAGACATACCCATAGGATTTTTATAAGCAGTTCTGTAAGCCCAAAGTGCGTCATCAAGTTTCTTAGACCAATTCTTTCTAGATCTATTAACGGTGTTTTGTAAAATTAATTTTATTTCTCTATTAGTTAATTCACTTGACCACTAGACTGAGGATGATATGGAGATGCAATTCTATGATTAACATCATATTTAGCAAGCAATTTACGGAAAGCACCATGAATAAAATGTGAACCACCATCAGTCATCAAATATCTAGGGACTCCAAACCTCGGAAATATAACTTCTTTAAGCATTTTAATAGAAGTGTTATGATCAGCACTACTAGTTGGAATAGCTTCTACCCACTTAGTAACGTAATCAACAGCAACTAAAATATGAGTATACCCATTAGAGGAAGGAAAAGGTCCATATAATCAAAACCCCAAACATCAAATGGTTCAATAACAAGTAAATAATTCATAGGCATTTCCTGACGTCTACCAACATTACCAATTCTTTGACATTCATCACAAGAGAGAACAAACTTACGTGCATCTTTGAAAAGAGTAGGCCAATAAAAACCAGATTGTAATACCTTATGTGCAGTTCTGTCTCCCGCATGGTGTCCTCCATATGCCTCGAAGTGACACGTCCGTAGGATTTGTTCCTGTTCATGCTCAGGTACACAACGTCTAATAACACCATCTACTCCTTCTTTATATAAATGTGGGTCATCCCAAAAGTAATGTCTTAAATCAAAGAAGAACTTTTTCTTTTGTTGATAGGTAAAGCTAGGTGGGATATATTTAGCAACAATGTAATTAGCACACTCTGCATACCAAGGAGTGTTACGAGAAGCATTTATCACAGCTAATTGTTCGTCAGGAAAATCATCATTAATAGGAAGTGGTTCATCGAGAACATTTTCCATTCTAGACAAATTATCAGCTATGGGATTCTCAGCCCCCTTTCTATCAACAATATGCAAATCAAATTCTTGTAGCAAAAGAACCCACCTAATAAGTCTAGGCTTAGCATCTTTCTTTTCCATAAGATATTTAATAGCAACATGATTAGTGTGAATAGTAACTTTGGAATCAATAATGTAAGATCTGAATTTATCACATGCAAACACAACTGCTAAAAATTCTTTCTTAGTAGTAGCATAATTTCTTTGAGCACTGTCTAGAGTTTTACTAGCATAATGAATAACATTCAATTTCTTATCAACTCTTTGTCCTAGAATAGCACCAACAGCATAATCACTAGCACACCACATAATTTCAAAGGGTGGGTTCCAATCAGGTGGTTGAACAATAGGTGTAGAAATTAAGGCTTTCTTAAGTATTTCAAAGCCTTGTATGCAATCATCATCAAAAACAAATGGCACATCTTTTTGCAAAAGATTAGTAAGAGGCCTAGAAATTTTAGAGAAGCCTTTTATAAACCTTCTATAGAAACCAGCATGACCAAGGAAACTTCTTATACCTTTGATATCTTTAGGACATGGCATTTTCTCAATAGCATCAACTTTAGCTTTGTCAACTTCAATACCTCTTTCAGAAATTTTATGCCCAAGGACTATAACTTCATTCACCATAAAGTGGCACTTCTCCCAATTCAAGACAAGATTAGTTTCTTCACCCGCAAAACTCGATCAAGGTTGCTTAAGCAATCATCAAAAGAAGTTTCGTATACGGAGAAATCATCCATGAAAACCTCAACAATCTTTTCACAAAAGTCAGAGAATATAGCAGTCATAAATCTTTGAAAGGTTGCAGGTGCATTACATAAACCAAAAGGCATACGACGATAAGCATAAGTTCCAAAAGGACAAGTAAATGTGGTTTTCTCTTGATCTTCTGGTGATACATGTATTTGAGAAAAACCAGAATATCCATCTAGGAACAAAAGTGTGTATGCTTAGATAGTCTTTCTAACATTTGATCAATAAAAGGCAAAGGGTAATGATCTTTCCTAGTAGATTTGTTTAATTTCCTAAAATCAATTACCATCCTATAACCGGTTACAATTCTTTGTGGGATAAGTTCATTTTTATCATTAGGAACAACAGTAATACCTCCTTTCTTAGGAACACAATGAACAGGACTTACCCATTTACTATCAGCTATGGGATAAATTATACCTGCCTCTAGAAGCTTTAATATTTTAGTTCTTACTACATCTTTCATTTTAGGATTCAAGCGACGTTGATGATCAATGACTGGTTTAGCATCTAGCTCCATATTAATCTTGTGCTGACATAGAGTGGGACTAATGCCCTTAAGATCATCAAGAGTATATCCAATAGCAGCATGGTGCTTCCTCAGAGTTTTAAGTAATCTCTTTTCTTCATGCTCTGAAAGGTTAGCATTGATAATAACAGGATATATCTTCTTTTCATCAAGATAAGCATATTTAAGTGTATCAGGTAGTTTCTTTAATTCAAACACAGGATCACTCTTAGGCGGGAGAGGGTCTCCCAATGTTTCAACAGGCAAATTATGTTTAAGTATGGGTGCTTGTTTAAAGAATAATTCATCTATCTCATTTCTTTCATTCATATGCATATCATTCTCATGATCTAGCAAATATTGTTCTAAGGGATCTGTAGGTGGAATAGCAATGGAAGCTAGACCTATAATTTCATCTTTATTGGGTAATTCTTTATCATGAGGTTGTCGACGAAACTTGTAGAAGTTAAATTCATGAGACACATCACCAAAATTAACACTGACGGTTTCTTTATTGCAATCTATTTTAGCATTTACTGTATTCAAGAAAGGTCTACCAAATATAATGGAACAAAAATCATCTGGTGGTGATCCAAGAACAAGAAAATCAGTAGGGTATTTGATCTTACCACACAAGACTTCAACATCTCTAAAAATCCCAAGTGGAGTAATAGTATCTCTATTTGTAAGCTTAATAGTGACATCAATATCTTCAATCTCAACAGGTGCAATATCATTCATGACTTCTTGATAGAGAGTAAAAGGAATAGCACTCACACTAGCACCAATATCACATAAACCATGATAGCAATAATCTCCAATTTTAACAGAAATAACAGGCATGCCAACTACGGGTTTGTTTTTATCTTTAGTGTCTGGCTTAGCAATTCTAGTTGCTTCATCACAGAAATATATGACATGTCCATCAATGTTATCAACCAAAAGGTCTTTAACCATTGTAATATTAGGTTCAAGTTTAATTTGTTTAGAAGGTCTAGGTGCTCTAATATTACTTTTGTTAACCACAGTTGAAGCTTTAGCATGTTCCTTGATCCTAACAGGGAAAGGAGGTTTCTCAAAATAAGCAGTAGGCACAACTGGATCAACATTGTCAGCAATTGTTTCTTCTTTAACACTAACATGTTCTTCATTTAATTCAATAGGTGGATGAAACTTAAACCATTTCTCCTTAGGGAGATCAACATGAGCAGCAAAAGATTCACAAAAGGTAGCTACTATCTTAGAGTCAAGTCCATATTTAGTACTAAACTTATGAAAAGCATCAGTTTCCATAAAAGATTTAACACAATCAAACTCAAGATTTATACCTGACTCTTTACCTTTGTCGATTTCCCAATCTTCAGAGTTGCATTTAATTCTTTCCAGAAGATCCCATTTGAATTCAATAGTTCTCTTCATAAAGGAACCAATAGAAGAAGTATCGACATGGATTGATCATTATGAGAAAGCCGAGCATAAAAGTTTTGAATAATTATATCTCTGGAAAGCTCATGATTGGGGCATGTGTGCAACATATACTTAAGCCTCCCCCAAGCTTGAGTGATACTTTCTCCTTCACGAGGCCAAAAATTATATATAAAATTTCGATCACGATGAACCAAATGCATAGGATAAAATTTCTGGTGAAATTCCAGCTTCAACCGGTTCCAATCCCATGTTCTAGTATCATCGCATAGCCTATACCATGTCAATGCCTTTCCCTCCAATGATAAAGGGAATACCTTCTTCTTAACTCCATCTCTGGATAGACCTGCAAGCTTAAACAATCCACATATATCAAATGCATATCAGGGTGCACCGTTCCATCTCCTGCATAAGGATTAGCTAGCAGTTTCTCTATCATACCCGAAGGAATTTCATAGTAAATATTTTCAATAGGCTAAGTAGGTTGTGGAGCAACTCTTATTGCTTCCGGTCGAGGTGAAGATACCCCGAACAAACCCCTCAAAGGATTAGTTTCCATAGTGACAAGTGACAGTAAATTTCAGCACGAAATATAAATGTTTCCTTACCAAATTCCACTCACCAAAGGTGCTTCACTCCCCGGCAACGGCCCCAGAAAAGAGACTTGATGACCCACAAGTATAGGGGATCAATCGCAGTCCTTTCGATAAGTAAGAGTGTCAAACCCAACGAGGAGCAGAAGGAAATGACAAGCGGTTTTCAGCAAGGTATTCTCTGCAAGCACTGACGGTGGTGGTAGCAGATATTTTTGATAGCAAGATAATTCGAAACAAGTAACAAGTAACAAGTATAATAAAGTTCAGCAAGGTGGCCCAATCCTTTTTGCAAAGGACAAGCCGGAACAAACTCGTATAATAAGCAAAGCATTCTCGAGGACACATGGGAATTTCATCTAGTCACTTTCATCATATTTGTTTGATTCGCTTTCGCTACTTTGATAATTTGATATGTGGATGGACCGGTGCTTGGGTGTTGTTCTTACTTGAACAAGCCTACCACTTATGATTACCCCCTCTCACAAGCATCCGCAACTACAAAAGAAGAATTAAGATAAATCTAACCATAGCATGAAACATATAGATCCAAATCAGCCCCTTACGGAATAGCGCATAAACTAGGGTTTAAGCTTCTGTTACTCTAGCAACCCATCATCTAATTACTACTCCACAATGCCTTCCCTTAGGCCCAAAGATGGTGAAGTGTCATGTAGTCGACGTTCACACGACACCACTAAAGGAAGCAACAACATATATATCATCAAAATATCGAACAAATACCAAATTCACATGATTACTTATGACAAGACTTCTTCCATGTCCTCAAGAACAAAAGCAACTACTCACAAATCATATTCATGTTCAAGATCAGAGGGGTATTAAATAGCATTAAGGATCTGAACATATAATCTTTCACCAAATAAAGCAACTAGCATCAATTACAAGATATAATCAACACTACTAGCAACCCACAGGTACCAATCTGAGGTTTTGAGACAAAGATTGAATACAAGAGATGAACTAGGGTTTGGGATGAGATGGTGCTGGTGAAGATGTTGATGAAGATTGGTCCTCCCACAATGAGAGGATCGTTGGTGATGTCGATGGCTTCGATTTCCCCCTTCCGGAGGGAAGTATCCCCGGCAGAATCACTCCGCCGGAGAGCAAAATTGCTCCTGCCCAGGTTCCGCCTTGAGACGGCGGCGCTTCATCCCGAAAGTCTTCTTTTGATTTTTTTCTAGGGCAAATGGCTTCATATAGGAGAAGATGGGCCCTGGAGGCCTGCCAGGGGCGCCAAAAGCTCGGGGAGTGCGCCCAGGGGGGTAGGGCGCGCCCCCCAGGCTTGTCGCTTCCTGGTGGGTCCCCCTCTAGTATTTCTTCAGCCAATATTTTTTATATATTCCAAAATAATTCTTCGTAAATTTTCAGGTCATTTGGAGATGTGCAGAATAGCTATATCTGTTTCACCCCTTTCCGGTCCAGAATTCCAGCTGCCGGCAATCTCCCCCTTCATGTGAAACTTGCAAAATAAGAGAGAAAAGGCATAAGAATGATATCATAAAGTGAAATAATGACCCAAAACATAATAAATAACAGTAGGAAAACATGATGCAAAATGGACGTATCATATGCCACGTATCACACACGCGTCTCTAATCTGAATTGTGCTTGATGTCTCCGCCATCGCACACAGTTCGTGTTATTGGTGACGGTTTTACTATGATACCGTTTGCGATTCATGCATCGCACACAGTTTCGTCGAAGGGTCTCTGATTGATGTGTCGCATTAGCAGTCTTCTGCAGTAGTGCGCCAGCTGTGTGCTGAGGCGCTCGGCGATGCCGACAAGCCTAGCGGTCCAGTCGGAGATGGATTTCTCTAGATGGGCAAATTTATCTTCAGCCGTCTTCTGGAGACATTTGGCCTCCTCCAAGTTGGCTATC
Organism: Elymus sibiricus; assembly: GCA_039707655.1. NCBI lineage: Eukaryota > Viridiplantae > Streptophyta > Magnoliopsida > Poales > Poaceae > Elymus > Elymus sibiricus. The sequence goes on from CM077674.1 coordinate 188,535,628, forward strand.
AAGGTCCTCATCTTGAGATTATCACACTCTAGGCCACTCTCTAATCTGCCAATTCGGCCTTGCAAGTCAAGCTTGGCGTCATTGAGGGTCTTGATTTTGTCGTCCTTGGACGCCAGAGAGGCGCGGAGCTCCGACAGCTCGTCTGCGGCCTTCTGTGCCGAGTCCTTGAGGGCGGCGATCTCCTTGTCCTTGGCGGCAAGCTCTTCCTCAAGCTTCCTCACCTGGGATTCCAAGGTTATTATGTGGCATCAGCGGCGTCAAAGGCCTCCTTGAGCTTCCCGGCGTGTTCCACGCCCTAGGCTTGAAGAGCTTCTGTGTGCTTCTGCTCAAGCTCCTCGGTGCACTTGGTCAGGAGGTCCTGGATCTCGTCATCCTTGGCGCGGAGGACAACAACAAGTTTCTCTTCCTTGGCGGCGAGCTCCTCTTCATGGGAATCAAGGGTGACCTTGCGCTGAGTCAGCTAGCTGTCAGTTGCCGCAGCCTTCTTGTTGGCTTCGGCCCACGCCATCTCAGCTGCAGCCTTCTCCAAGACGAAGGCCTCCTTGTCGGCAGCAAGTTGAACCTGCCGGTTCTTGATATCTTGGACGCTCTCGGCGTACCAGACCCGCGCCTCGTTGACTCATTGTAGGAACTCCTGTTCCGCCTTCTCGACATTGACGGTGCGGTGCTGAAGTCTTTCCAGGCGTTTGATGTAGCGTTGCTATGACTCCTTGAAGCCATTGCTCATGGACTGCAAGAAGTAGTAATCAGCGGCCTCATCATCAGTGTCATGCTCTTCTTCGGTGGTCATGGTGGCCGGGAAAGAACATTTTCTCTAACACCAGACATGCCGGGGATGTCCACTTCCCTTCACGGGCTGGATAGTCGCAAGAAGCCACTTGCTGGAGGAACTTCAGGTGCGGTAGGATGGTCGCCAGCAGCAAGCACAGTGTTGTCGGCCGCTCTCATCTCCACATCTGCTTCAGTGCTTGCCACCTCCGGAGCAGAAGCGCTGCCGGCAACCTCGGCGGTCTTCTTGGATGCGTGTGTGGCAGTCTTGGCAGCCTCCTCCGCGGTAGCCCTGACGGTCTCCTCCGTGGCAACTTTGGCGGCTTCCTCCGTGGCGTTCTTCGCGGTCTCCTCCGCTGCATCAGAGGTCATCCTCTCATCTGGGGGTGTCAGTTCTACGAAGGAAAAAGAAGGATAGAAGAAATTTCAAACCCAAGCCCGGAAATCAAGACTAAACAAAGTGATGCAGACAAGAACGGAAAAATGCTTGCATGATAGAAGTTTACCTGTGTGGGTCTGTTGAGGGGACACTGCTTCCCCTCTGGCAATGGCTCATCATGAATTTCTTCATGGGGGGGGGGGGGCTGGTCCTCCTCGGCGAGCTGCTCTCCGAAAGGACTGTTGCTGAAGGCATGACCGGGGGCTCAGCTTCCCGGTGCTCTCCTTCTCGGCGGACACCTTCCGCCTCCTTGCCAGCATCATTATGAGGGGCACCGGCGGCGACGCTTGCCGGCGGACTTTGGCCAACCTCTTCTCACTGGGGGCTGAGCTCAATCACCTCGGAGGGCGTTGAGCTTTGGCCAGCGCCAGTCACCGGCCCGCCTATCTCGGTGTTCCTCGCCCTCTTCCGAGACCTGTGCGCCAGAGGCGTCTCGTCCCTACAAAGTCAAGACAAACAAGCCATCAAGTCAATGACGGCAACAATCAAGAAAAATTAATGAGTAGAGGAAGGGATGGAGGCATACTCCTCTTCTTCCTCCTCAGAAAGGGCGCAAATATCCTAGTAGGCCTAGCTCCTAGGGACAGAGGCCATTACCGGAGGGGAAGGCTCCCTGGTACTCTTGGGGTCTAGCGGAGCTTGTAGCTGAACAACTTCCACTTCTTCCACGGCTGGCGGGACTTATGGCCGAGGAGCCTGCTGCCGAGAAGGTTGTCGCCGGGAAGCCTGTGGCCGGGAGGCTGGTTGCTGGAGAACTGCAGTGCTTGTTTCTGCACTGGCAAGACCTGCAGCCGGTCCAGTTTGCTTCTGCTTCTTCTCAGCAGGCTTCTTTGAAGCCCTTGGCGCTGCGGTAGCTCTTTTGTGAGCCAGAGGGGCAGAGGGCTACTCTTCAGTTTCCTGTTCCTCTACTTCTTCCTCTTCCGCCTCTGCCTCCTCTTCAGTGTCACTGCCTACTGCTCGAGAGCCTCCAACACCTCCTGCAGCCTCTGCCCTCTCGGCAATGAATTTCAACTCATAGTCCTTGGTGGGATGGATCAAGTCATCCTCCTCCCTTCTGGGAGTCTCAGCCAAGTTCGTAAACTATTCATCCACAACAGCTTCTTCGGACTGCTGCCATGAACCCTCGATGCCTTGGGCATTGCATGCCGGCATCACCGCCAAGAACGAATCTCTGGTGGTGGTGTTGCATGGAGGAATGACATCTTCCGGCAAGGTGTGTTTGCAGCCTTTGTTGAAGAGCCTGTGAATGAGCCAGTTATACTCCGTTATCGTCAAGTTGTTGGGGAGACCAGGATACAGCCGCATCGTGTCGGCAGAATTATTGTACTCCCAAGCTCGCTGGCTCCTTCCCTGAAGTGGAGCGATGTGGCGCCAGAGAAAATCAGCCCCAACCATCTCGATGGTCAAGCAGTTAGCTCGAAGGCTCAAGATCCAGTCAAGAGCAATACTGAGCTTTTCATCATGGGGCCCAACGTTAGACTAGCGAGGATTTCTTTGTATCTTCTCGGTCCTGGGGGTGCAGTAATCCGGGAAGTCTTTCTATTTAATCCAGCACCACTCGCCCATCCGTTCGAACCATTTCTTGTGGACAGTACCCTGAAGGTACTCCTTCTTCATTCTGGTTCTTGGGATCCATGTAACACTGCCGGAGAGGGCATCTCCCTCGATCCGTGGTGTGAAGAAATGCCAGAACAGAGCACGTTGGGCACTATTCCCACAAAGTTTTCGCAAAAATGGGCGAAAACGGACATACAGGTGATAGCATTTGGAGCAAAATCCAAAAGCCGGAACCCATATCACCGCATCACCTCATCAAAGAAATCTGAGAAAGGGGGAACTAATCAGCAGTACAAATATGCGGCGAAAAGGGAACTTATCGGTGGTGGCGGGGCAACTTGCGGGCAGCACCACCACAGCTCCGTGATCCTTGGTCTCCCTCCCCCACAGGTAGGAGCACTTCACCGTGAGCTCATCGACCTTCAATGTCAGCGGGAAGACGATGTTCTCCCTCTCCATCTTTGCCACGGCGGCCTTCTTCTCCTCTACGTCCTTATTCACCGCCTTGCTGGCCTTTGCTTTTGGGGCATGGCGGTTGAAGGGGAGCGTGCTGGGGAACAAAGGTGAGGCAGAGCGAGAAATTGCTATGGTGAGATGAAGACAAAGACAGCGGCGGCAGTAGAGATGGGGATGGAATGGCTAGTAAATCGAGCACCGCTCCTGCAAATTCCCTTTTATGGGGAAGGCATGGGGGCTGGCTCTTTGCCGCTCGGTGTGGTTGCGTTTTTTTAGGCGCATGACCTACGGCTGCCGTTTCGCTCCACCACTCCCACGTCCCACATTTAATGCGAAGATGCGCCATCGTGGATGCACAATAAAAACCAATCATGATGGCAGTTATTTCTTGCCACGCATGTGTCTGTGCGTGTTAATGGGCCTAGCACAGACAACGCTTCACGCGCGTGACCATCCCAGGCCCGAGGGCTTGATACATCCATTTTGCATCATGTTTTCCTACTGTTATTTATTATGTTTTGGGTCATTATTTCACTTTATGATGCAATCTTAATGCTGTTTTTCTCTTATTTTGCAAGTTTCACATGAAGAGGGAGATTGCCGGCAGCTGGAATTCTGGACCTGAAAAAGCTACAACAGAGATAGATATTCTCCACAACTCCAAATGACCTAAAAATTTACAGAGAATTATTTTGGAATATATAAAAAATATTGGCAGAAGAAATACCAGGAGGGGACCTACCAGAGAGCCACAAGCTCAGGGGGCGCGCCCTGTGGGCTTGTGGGCCCTCCAGCAGGTCTTCGGGGCCCATCTTCTCCTACAAGATGCTATTTGCCCTAGAAAAAAATCAAAAGAAGACTTTCGGGATGAAGCGCTACCGTCTCGACACGGAACTTGGGCAGGAGCACTTTTGCTCTCCGGTGGAGCGATTCCGCAGGGGATACTTCCCTCCGGGAGGGGGAAATCGAAGCCATCGACATCACCAACGATCCTCTCATCGTGGGAGGACCAATCTGCATCAACATCTTCACTAGCACCATCTCATCTCAAATCCTAGTTCATTTCTTGTATTCAATCTTTGTTCCAAACCTCAGATTGGTACCTATGGGTTGCTAGTAGTGTTGATTACATCTCGTAGTTGATGCTAGTTGGTTTATTTGGTGGAATATTATATGTTCAGATCCTCAAGCATATTCAATACACCTCTGATCTTGAACATGAATATGATTTGTGAGTAGTTACTTTTGTTCTTGAGGACATGGGAGAAGTCTTGTTATAAGTAATCATGTGAAGTTGGTATTCATTCCATATTTTGATGATGTGTATGCTGTTGTTCTTCTAGTGGTGTCATGTGAACATCGACTACATGACACCTCACCATATTTGGGCCTAGTAGAATGCATTGGGGAGTAATAAGTAGATGATGGGTTGCGAGAGTGACAGAAGCTTAAACCCTAGTTTTTGCATTATTTTGTAAGGGGCTGATTTGGATCCATATGTTTCATGCTATGGCTAGATTTATCTTAATTCTTCTTTCGTAGTTGCGGATGCTTGCAAGAGGGGGTAATCATAAGAGGGTTGCTTGTTCAAGTAAGAACATCACCCTAGCACCGGTCCATCCCACATATCAAATTATCAAAGTAGTGAACGCGAATCAACTAAACATGATGAACGTAACTAGATGGCAATTCCCATGTGTCCTCGAGAATGCTTTGCTTACTATAAGAGAATGTCCCGGCTTGTCCTTTGCTATGAAAAGGATTGGGCCACCTTGCTGCACCTTTGTTACTATTGTCACTTGTTACTTGTACGAATTACCTTGTTACAAAACTATCTGTTACCGCTACTTTCAGTACTTGCAGAGAATACCTTGCTGAAAACCGCTTATCATTTCCTTCTACTCCTCATTGGGTTCGACACTCTTACTTATCAAAAGGACTATGATTGATCCCCTATAATTGTGGGTCATCAAGACTCTTTTCTGGCATCGTTTCCGGGGAGTGAAGCGCCTTTGATAAGTGGAATCTGGTAAGGAAACATTTTATTACGTGCTGAAATTTACTGTCACTTGTCACTATGGAAAATAATCCTTTGAAGAGCTTGTTTGGGGTATCTTCACCTCGACCGGAAGCAATAAGAGTTGCCCCTCAACCCACCAAACCTACTGAAAATATTTATTATGAAATTCCTTCGGGTATGTTAGAGAAACTGCTAGCTAACCCTTATGCAGGAGATGGAACGGTACATCCTGATATGCACCTGATCTATATAGATGAAATTTGTGGATTGTTTAAACTTGCAGGTTTATCTGAGGATAGATTTAAGAAGAAAGTATTCCCTTTATCTTTGGGGGGGGGGGAAGCATTGACATGGTTTAGGCTATTGGATGATACTGGAACATGGGATTGGAACCGGTTGAAGCTGGAATTTCACCAGAAATTTTATCCTATGCATTTGGTTCATCGTGATCGGAATTATATATATAATTTTTGGCCTCGTGAAGGAGAAAGTATCGCTCGAGCTTGGGGAGGCTTAAATATATGATGCATACAGAAGTCATGAATGATATTGCACCTGTTGAGATAGAAGATATTGATGTTACTATTAAGCTTGCAAACAGAGATACTATTTCACCACTTGGGATTGTTAGAGATGTTGAAGTCTTGTTTGGTAAGATCAAATACCCTACTGATTTTCTTGTTCTTGGATCACCACAAGATGATTTTTGTCCCATTATATTTGGTAGACCTTTCTTGAATACAGTTAATTCTAACATTGATTGTACTAGGGAAATGGTCAGTGTTAATTTTGGTGATGTATCACATGAATTTAATTTCTCTAAGTTTCGTAGACAAGCTCATGATAAAGAGTTGCCTAATAAAGATGAAATTATTGGTCTTGCTTCAATTGTTGTTCCTCCTACTGATCCTTTAGAACAATATCTGCTAGACCATGAAAATGATATGCATATGAATGAAAGAAATGAAATAGATGAAATATTCTTTAGACAAGCACCTATCCTTAAACATAATTTGCCTGTTGAAACTTTGGGAGATCCTCTCCCACCTAAGAGTGACCCTGTGTTTGAACTAAAGAAACTACCTGATACACTAAAATATGCTTATCTTGCTGAAAAGAAGATATATCCTGTTATTATCAATGCTAACCTTTCAGAGCATGAGGAAAAGAGATTACTTAAAACTCCGAGGAAGCACCATGCTGCTATTGGATATACTCTTGATGGTCTTAAGGGCATCAGTCCCACTTTATGCCAGCACAAGATTAATATGGAGCCTGATGCTAAGCCAGTCGTTGATCATCAACGCCGCTTGAATCCTAAGATGAAGGATGTGGTAAGAACTGAAATATTAAAGCTTCTGGAGGCAGGTATAATTTATCCTATAGCTGATAGTAGATGGGTAAGTCATGTTCATTGTGTTCCTAAGAAAGGAGGCATTACTATTATTCCTAATGATTAAAATGAACTTATCCCACAAAGAATTGTAACTGGTTATAGGATGGTAACTGATTTCAGGAAATTAAATAAAGCAACTAGGAAAGATCATTACCCCGTTCCTTTTATTGATCAAATGTTAGAAAGATTATCTAAGCATACACACTTGCTTCCTTGATGGTTATTCTGGTTTTTCTCAAATACCTGTGTCACAAGAAGATCAAGAGAAAACCAACTTTACTTGTCCTTTTGGAACTTATGCTTATAGACGTATGCCTTTTGGTTTATGCAATGCACCTACTACCTTTCAACGATGTATGACTGCTATATTCTCTGATTTTTGTGAAAAGATTGTTGAGGTATTCATGGATGATTTCTCCATTTACGGAACCCCTTTTGATGATTGCTTATGCAATCTTGATCGAGTTTTGCAGAGATGTGAAGAGATTAATCTTTTCTTGAGTTGGGAGAAGTGCAACTTGATGGTGAATGAAGGTATAGTCGTTGGGCATAAAATTTCTAAAAGAGGTATTGAGGTAGATAAAGCTAAAGTTGATGCAATTGGGAAAATGCCATGTGCAAAAGATATCAAAGGTATAAGATGTTTCCTTGGTCATGCTGGTTTCTATAGAAGGTTCATAAAAGACTTCTCTAAAATTTCTAGGCCTCTTACTAATCTCTTGCAAAAAGATGTTCCATTTGTTTTTGATGATGATTGCGTAGAAGCCTTTGAAATACTTAAGAAAGCCTTAATTTCTGCACCCATTGTTCAATTACCTGATTGGAACCTACCCTTTGAAATTATGTGTGGTGGTAGTGATTATGCTATTGGTGTTGTTCTAGGTCAAAGACTTGATAAGAAATTGAATGTTATTCATTATGCTAGTAAGACCTTGGACAGTGCTCAAAGAAATTATGCTACTACTGAGAAAGAATTTTTAGCAGTTGTGTTTGCATGTGATAAATTCAGACCTTACATTGTTGATTCTAAAGTTACCATTCACACTGATCATGCTGCTATTAAATATCTTATGGAAAAGAAAGATGCTAAACCTAGACTGATTAGGTGGGTTCTTTTATTACAAGAGTTTGATTTGCATATTGTTGATAGAAAGGGAGCTGAAAACCCTGTAGCGGATAATTTGTCTAGGATGGAAAATGTTCTTGATGACCCACTTCCTATTGATGATAGTTTTCCTGATGAGCAATTAGCTATTGTAAATGCTTCTACTTCTCGTAATAATCCTTGGTATGCAGATTATGCTAATTACATTGTTGTAAACTATATACCACCTAGTTTCACATACCAACAAAAGAAAAAGTTCTTCTTTGATTTAAGACATTACTTTTGGGATGACCCACATTTATATAAAGAAGGAGTAGATGATGTTATTAGACGTTGTGTACCTGACCATGAACAGGAACAAATCCTACGGAAGTGTCATTCCGATGCATACGGAGGACACCACAGAACTGCACATAAGGTATTACAATCTGGTTTTTATTGGCCTACTCTCTTCAAGGATGCACGAAAGTTTGTCCTTTCTTGTGATGAATGTCAAAGAATTGGTAATATTGGTAGACGTCAGGAAATGCCTATGAACTATTCACTTGTAATTGAACCATTTGATGTTTGGGGCTTTGATTATATGGGACCTTTTCCTAAATCTAATGGATACACCCATATTCTAGTTGCTATTGATTATGTTACTAAGTGGGTAGAAGCTATTCCAACTAGTAGTGCTGATCACAACACATCTATTAAAATGCTTAAAAAATTTCGAGGTTTGGAGTCCCTAGATATTTAATGACTGATGGTGGTTCACATTTTATTCATGGTGCATTTCGTAAACTCCTAGCTAAATATGATGCCAACCATAGAATTGCATCACCTTATCATCCTCAGTCTAGTGGTCAAGTTGAATTGAGCAGTGGGGAAATAAAATTAATTTTGCAAAAGACTTTTAATAGATCCAGAAAGAATTGGTCTAAGAAACTTGATTATGCATTATGGGCTTATAGAACTTCTTATAAAAATCCTATGGGTATGTCTCCATATAAAATGGTCTATGGAAAGGCATGTCATTTACCTCTTGAGTTAGAACATAAAGCTTATTCGGCAATTAAAGAACTTAATTATGATTTCAAACTTGCCAGTGAAAAGTGGTTATTTAATATTAGCTCTCTAGATGAATGGGGAACCCAAGCATATGAAAATGCCAAGTTGTTTAAAGAAAAGGTTTTAAGATGGCATGACAAAAGAATCCAAAAACGGGAATTTAAAATAGGTGATCAAGTTTTATTGTACAATTCTCATTTTAGATTTTTTGCAGGAAAACTTCTCTCTAAATGGGAAGGACCATATATCATCGAAGAAGTCTATCGCTCCGGAGCTATCAAAATCAACAACGCCGAAGGCACTAATCCGAGAGTGGTTAATGGGAAAAGAATTAAACATTATATCTCTGGTACGCCCATTAATATACGGAAACGAATATTATTCAAACTATGACACTGGAGGAACACATAAAAGAGACCTTCCGGAGCGCTCCAGAACCCTGAAAAGGAGTAGGTACGTGGTACGGTAAGTAAACCGACTCCAAAAGTTCCATAAAAGTACTTTTTGTTCATTTCGGAATATATAAAAAATTAGAAAAATAATAAACAATCGGGAAAGTGAACGAGGGAGCGACAAGCTCAGGGGGCGCGCCCTACCCCCAGGGTGCGCCGTGTGAGCTTTTGACTCCCCCGTGGACTTTCCCGAGTCTGTTTTCTCCCAGATTACTTGTTTTGCACTGGAAAAATTCATTATATATACTCTCAGATGTTTTGACCACTGTATCGCAGGTCTCTCCTTTGTTCTTGTTTTGGGCTATTTTTCTGACAGGATTTGGTCGTCAAACTCCCCATGGCTCCCCGAAGGCCTCGCACCAAGCATCGGATCATGGAGGCTTCACCGGGCAAGCATCCGTTCAGTGAGGTCTATTATGAGTGGTCGTCCGGAGAAGAGGACACCGTCAAGCTGGAGGAAATCAAGGAGATCACAGGCAACCGAATCCATGAAGAAGGAAGTTAATCCATACCCCCAGTGGCGGCTACAAAAAAGGGAGACATATTGCAAACTCTCACCCATAATCTTTCTTTATCTGAAATTGATGCATTAAGGGCCGTTAAAGCAATTCGCACTCAGAACATAGTGCTCACTCATGAGGTTATTTTATTGGAGGAGCAGAACCATGCTCTTCGAAGGATCAATGGTAATCTGCGGTCCCTGCTACTGGAGAACAAGCCTACCCCTTCATCACCATCATCACCGAACAAAGACACTTGAGTACACGGGTATGGGCACCACCCTAGGCTTGTTCCAAGCTTGGGGGAGGTTCCTCGATATCGTATCACCATCAGTTTTATCATCATTATCTATATTAGTTCGATCCTTAGTTATTTCATGATTTAGAAGAATAAAGTTTTAGTATGATCTAGTTTCAGGTGCTTGTTTCGTGATCTACATATCTATGTAATCGAGTTGAGAGTTATCTAATAAAAAGTAGTTTGAGTTGGTTGCTTTACTATCTTGTTCAAATCCTAGCAATGAAAAGGATGAAAAGATCATATGCTAATCGCATGGGGGAGTGATGTCTTCACATGAAAGAAGGTATAATTGATAAAATTTGTTGGAAGTTAACAAACATAGCATTGGTCATTGATGCAATTCATGAAACACTAATAAAGAAATAGAGGTCTCACATATAAATATACTATCTTGGACATCTTTTATGATTGTGAGGCCCCATCAAATATTCTATGCTTGATTAAATAGTTGACGTTGGACAAGGAAGACAACGTAATGGGTTATGTTTGCTTATATTCACATAGAAGTTATATTGTCATGGATCCTCTAACATGTGGTGCATGCTCATAATCTTTTGCTAGCCAAAAATTCCCACTAAGTAGAGAAACTACTTGTGCAACCAAAACCCTTGAACCCAGTTTCTTGCCATGAGAGTCCACCATATCTACCTATGGATTGAATAAGATTCTTCAAGTAAGTTGTCCTCGGTGCATAAAGCAATACAAATTGCTCCTAAATATGTATAATCTTTTATTGTAAGGGAAAATAAGCTTTGTACGAACTTGTGATGTTAAAGAAATAAAAGCGACGGACTGCATAATAAAGTTTGCTATCACAAGAGGCAATATAAAGTGACGTTCCTTTCCATTAAGAGCTTGCACATCCTAAAATAAAAAGCGCATGACAACCTCTACTTCCCTCTGTGAAGGGCCTATCTTTTACTTTCAGTATTTACTTTTATGCAAGAGTCAATAATGTTCATCCCTATTCCGTTCTTATTTATTCTCTACTTGGCAAGCATCATGTGGTAAGGAAAGATCCAGACATATATATCCACTTGGATGTAGGTGATCATGAGTTATTAGTGTTGACATTATCCTTGAGATAAATCTATTGGGAGGTGAAAACTATAACCCCCCATCTTCCTATGTGTTTGATTGAAACTTTTGCTCCATAAATATGCCGTGAATGTTAGCAATCATGGAAGACTAAATGATAGTTGAGTATGTGAACTTGCTAAACAAAGCTCTTACATAGACTCTTTCCGAAAATATGATGAACTGCAATTGTTTCAATGACTGAGATCATAGCTTGTTAGTTTTCAATGAAGTTTATGGTTCATAGTTTGTTAGTTTTCAATGCAGTTTATTGTTTCAATGACTGAGATCATAGCTTGAGCATGAATATGATTTGTGAGTAGTTACTTTTGTTCTTGAGGACATGGGAGAAGTCTTGTTATAAGTAATCATGTGAAGTTGGTATTCATTCCATATTTTGATGATGTGTATGCTGTTATTCTTCTAGTGGTGTCATGTGAACATCGACTACATGACACTTCACCATATTTGGTCCTAGGAGAATGCATCGAGGAGTGATAAGTAGATGATGGGTGTCGTGGAGAACGATGATCTATGGGATCGAGAGGGCCCCTTTGCGGTTCGGCTACGGGATCAGCGCGCTATGAAGAGCAGGGCTGGTAGATGCAAGAACACTCAGTGGTTTATCCAGGTTCGGTCTGCCGTGAGCGTAAAACACTACTCCTGCTTTGGTGGTTTGATTGTGGGTGAGCTCAAGTTACATGGAGCGCAGCTTGTCGGCAAGATGTGCGGGAAGTGCAGCTACTACGCGTAATTGAACTAGGTGTTGACCGTTCTAACTGTAGCCGTGGACCTCCTTTTATAGGCCAAGGGGTTACCACAATGGCTAAGATGGTCATTACAGGGTATGAACAGTGATTGCACTTTCATCAAGTCTATCTCTAACGGGGTAGGACAAATGCATTAAATGCACTATTAGGTGCTACGCTAGGGAGGCGATGCTTTGGCAAAGGTTCTGCACCGTTCGTCCAGCTGCCCTTCTGCTATCTTGACACAACCCAGGGACGGGTGTCATTAAAGTTAACCTTGGGGTGGCGTGCTGACACGTGCCCTGACCAGCTGTGTTTGACTGCCTGCCCGCTCGACACCTATCATACAAGCTTATCTGGTTGATGATGAGGTGGAGCGGTAATGAGACAGAAAGAGCCTGCTGGCACGGAGCTTGTCGGGCTCTCGCTTGCCGGCAAGGTGCTTGCCGGGTCTTGGCTTGCCGGCAGGTAGCTTGCCGGCAACCAAAGTCTTGGTCTCCAGTACTGAACTAGTACTGCTTGATGACCTGCCTGGAGGTCTTCTTCATGGTCTTGTTCACCAAGCCTTGAGTCTTGGACACAGTAGTCCTCCGGCAAGCCCTGCCGTCGGGAAGGCTACAACTGCCTGTGCACAAGTCAGGGTACGAAGGCACCCATGTCTTAGTACACCGACAGGAGCCCCCGGGCCTGGGCCATACACGCATGCAAGGCGTCGTTGGGCTAGGCCCAAATAGTGCACACGCATGCGTGGCAGAGGATAACTGCCATAACCTTCTCTTTTACTACGCCCCCACAACGCGCATTAAATGCAGACGTGGGAGAGGTGGAACGAAACGGCCGCGGGTAGCGCAGCCACGTAAGACAGTAAAGAGCCAGCCCCCGCGCCTTTCCCATAAAAAGGAAACTGCGAGGGGCACTGCACATTTACCCCTGCTCCCAATCTAGCCATCCCCCATCATCTTCTCCCTTGCGCAAGAACAGAGCACCTCCTCTTCCGCCGCCGCACCGCGCCCCCGCTTGCTTTCAGATCCGCCCTCCCCCAAAGCAGCCATGGTACCCAAAAAGAACCAAGACAAGCTGGAGAAGGCAGTCGATCCAAATGCAGAGGCGAGGAAGGAGGAGCTGGCGAAGATGCGGAGGGACAACGTCGTCTTCAAGCCGGTGCTGAAGGAGAGTGACCTGGTGGAGCAGTACTCGATTATGTGGGGGAAGGAGACGACCGCTCACACCGCGCCAGAGGTTCTTCCTGCCTCCGTCAAGCCTGGCCAAGACAAGTATCCCTTCTTCACCGCATATTTCTACTGCGGCCTTGTCCCGCCTTTCTCTGAATTCTTTACTAAGGTCATGTACACCTAAGGGTTCCGTCTCCTAGACTTCACACCGAATGCCATGACTTGTATGGCTGTTTTTGCACACATGTGCGAGAACTTTATTGGAGTATTACCCAATGTAGCCCTCTTCCGCCACTATTTCACCCCTCGCATCAAAGCAGATGCCCTCTCTGGCGGCATCACTTGGATCCCCAGAGACAAAGAAGTCTATCTCCCAGGGAAGCTTCACTTGAAGTGGAATGAGTGGCGCGCGGAATGGTGCTGGATCAAAGATGTTGATTTCCCAGATTTTTGCAAGCCCAGAACGACAAGAGTGGAGTGTGGCAAGGATTGGAGCTATCTTGACACCAACGACAACAAGCTCACAATCGCCACGACTCACATCCTTCGCCTCAGGGTTGCCGGCCTCACCATAGAGATGGTGGGGGCCGATTTCCTTCGTCACCGCATCGCTCCCCTTCAGAATAAGGGAAGACCCGCCTGGGACTACAAAAACACAGCTGATATCATGCAGGTGCAGACTGGGCTTCACGCCAATCTGACGGTGCTGCAGCATACGATCCTCTGCCACCAGCTCTTCCATACCACCGGTAACTTCAAGTTGTCGGCAAGCGTGGTGCCCTTGTGCAACAATTCTGCCATGGATTCTATCATTGCAATGATGCCATCTTGCAATGCCCATGGCGTCGAAGCGCTTTGGCAGGAGCCGCCCGAAGATGTGGTGGGGGAGTGGTTTGATACCATGGTGGAGAGGCCCGTCAGGGAGGAAAAAGATCTGATCCGCAACACCACCGCCGAGGAGTTGGCGCATATCACCAACAGGGCGGCTGTTGGGGATATTCCCCACGGTTTGACCCGGCCAGGAGGTATAACCCGGCCCATCGCTTGGCGGCTCATGGGTCACCTCGCTTACCCGGATGACTAGGATGACAAGGACTCATGCCCAGTGTGCAACCCGGCAGGAGGCCGGCTCACGAAGAGACCAAGGGGCCAGGGCGAGACCCGGCTTAAGGGGAGCCCAATGGGCTGGCTCGCGGAGAAGGCCCGGAGAGATGACCCGGCCTGGAGAGAAGACCCGGCCTGGGTATATCAGTTCAGAAGAAAAGACCCGGACTAGTATCCAGCTTGTAATAGAAAATAGACCAGTCCTAATCCTACTAGGACTCTACATGTAAGCCGCCCCTTCAACTTATATAAGGAGGGGCAAGGCACCCGAAGAGGGACAGGTCGAGATAGACAGACAAACTAGTAGCTCTCGAGATAGAGGTAGCAAAAAAGCACCCTTGTAATCGAGATCATCATCATCAATAGCAATCAAGCAGGATGTAGGCTTTACCTCCACTGCGAGGGGCCGAACCTGGGTAAAACTCGCGTCTCTCGATTCCGACCAACCCCGTTCAAGCTACCATCTAGTTGCGATGGCCTCACCACTAAGTCCTTTTCACGAGGACTTTTGCCGTGACAAAACCACGACAGTTGGCGCCCACCGTGGGGCCCGCGCACGGTGGTGTTGAGTTCTTGGAGGGAGCTCTTTAGGGATCGAGAAGCTTGCGATTGATCGGATGAAGAAGAGCCGGCGTGGAACAATCGCGCAGGATAACCCGGCATGGGATAACCTTGGGCAGAGCTGGCAAATCATTGTTTTAGGATTAAACTTGGAGTTGGCAGTACGAGGTTGGAGTGCGTGATGAAATTAGGGTTGCAGTCTGTTTCGCCGCTGCCATCTCGAAAAGTCACCGATGCTGACAGAATTTCCATCACGCACGGCCGTATCCGAGATTGACCCGAACTCTGGAAACTAGTATGAATTACTTCCCGTAAGGCCGATCCGCTTGATGGCTTGTTTTCGTTCATGTACCGAGGCATGTGGGTCCCGAGGCAACAACGATCCGCTGCACTATTACTGCCGCTACTTCACATCAATTGATCCAAGCGGTAGTGGTAGTACTTCTCATGGGAAGACAAGTACAGGAGTATTAGTTGGGTTTGATGACTATTGCGTACGTGGAGGGCTGAAGGCTAGTACTAGATGAGCACTAGATCGGATTTGTTTTTCTTCAATTGCTACATCCAACCAAGACATATTACCAGCGGCTGCAAATTACTACGCACAGCAAAGTAAAACCTGGCCGAAGCGGGCTGATCAACACATCAAGAAAAAAAAAGAGGAGCAGGAGCAGGCGTCCTAGCACAAATATCAAGAGAGGAGCAGGAGCACATGTGTTCTGCAACCAAGCTGCGTACACGCGTACTACATCCATTGCAGGTCAGAAAAAAAAAAGGTTAGTACTACTAGTACTACTTCTCAGTTCTCACATGGAGATCAAAAACTACTACCGGTTCATCATCACATCAAGACAAAAAAGAGATCACCTGGGTGCTAGTACTACATTGGGTCAGCCGAAGATTAGACGTGCATATGGGCAGGCTATTTTTTTTGGTCCGACTACATCCAGTATTATCAGTCCGCATTCATCCGATAAAAAAAACCAGGTGCTATCCTTCCCATGTATTTTATCAGCACATATTAATTCATCCGAGAACAATTACCCTGGCGTGTAATATTTTTACGCAGGAAGATTATTCATTACAAAGGTGGCGCACGCGCCGGCATCATTCTACACTGGCGTTCGTCCGCGCCTCGCCGCTCGACGGACACGCGTGTAAGCCGTCGCTTCTGCGGTTCAGTCTACATCAACACGCCGCGGCCGACTCACGCGCCCGCACCGGCTGACAACGCCGCATCCGACTCACCCGTCCGCGCCGCGGCCGACTCGCGCGTCCGCACCGGCCTCCAACGTCGTGGCCGACTCCAACGCCGTGGCTGACTCGCGCGCCCGTGCTGGCTTACAAACGCCGCGGACCGACTCGCGCGCCCGCGCCGGCTTACAACGCCGCAGCCGACTCCAATGCCGCGGCTGACTCGCGCATCCGCATCGGCTTACAACGCCGCGGCCGACTCCAACGCCGCGGCTGACTCGCGCGTCTGCATCGGTTTACAATGGCGCGGCCGACTCCAACACCACGGCTGACTCGTGCGCCCGTGCTGGCTTACAAACGCCGCGGACCGACTCGCGCGCCCGCGTCGGCTTACAACGCCGTGGTCGACTTACGCGCTTGCGCCGACTTACGAAGCCACAGCCGACTCGCACGTCCGCACCGGCCTCCAACGCCGCGGCCGACCCGCGTGTCCGCATCGGCTTACAACGCCGCGGCCAACTCGTGCATCCGCGGTTTCCAATGCCGCACCCGACTCCCACGTCTTCATCAACACACCAGGGCCGCGCCTGCTCGCCCGAACTGCCCAACGGACGCGCGCAAGCCGCCGCCCCCGCGGTCTGGACTACATCAACATGCCGGGGCCACGCCCGCCCGTACGAGCAGCTTAACGGACGCACGCAGGTCGCTATCCCTACAGCCTGGTCTACTCCAACAAGCTGGAGCAAAAAAAATATATCTATTATCAGCCTCTGAGGGCATACAACGAGCATTGCGAAGATCATCAACTCGCCACGCACCTTTTGGCTTCAATAAATTTTTCGACTGTCAACTCTACGCCGGCTTATGCCACAGGCAGGTATGATGAATCTCAAGCCGATTCATTGAGTCGTCTTAAGACTCGGGGGCTACACAGACATGACTCGGCAGATTCAGCCGGTTTCAATAAATACGAAAACCCCGGGTCGTTACAGGGAAGACAACCCGGTGCCCGGGGGCTGCTGCCTTATTGGCGAGAAAGAAAGGTTACCAAAGAAGACTAGTTGCCATGATGCGCAGTCTAAACATTGGTATTGTCAGGGGAATTATCTGTGGTCAAGACCCAACCTGCTACAGGACCTGGCCTCAAGGATGACCCGGCCTGCTCAATAATGATCAAAGGAATGCCGGCTTATCTGGACCCCAGATGTTTTGCAGTAGTAGCATTTGTCTCCTGTATATCCTATGATGAGCTTTTCCATGATCATATGGTTACTTGGGGGCTTCCAACTCATCGAGTTTAGCTTACAAAACCCTTTTAACCCAGCGAAATGCCAAACTATACTTGGTTAAACCTGCCTGTTAGCAAGATGCTACTCCCTAAAAAGTGACCCAGCGTACGCCTGATGAGTCAATCACAAAGGTGACCCTGAATTCATCAGAGTTAAAACGCTCGATTGGTTGCATGAGAGCCGGCTTTCAGAGAGATAGGACAAACCAAAAGAGGCCAAAAAGCCTGCTTCCACAGGAAGCAAAACCAAGACTCGAGCTTCGAAAGCCGGTCTTATGACATGCCTCGAAAGCCGGTGTTTTTATACTCTGTTATCATACACATACATTATCATACATTGCATCATCATACATTGCATCATCATACATTGCATCATCATACAATGCATCATTTATGCATATCTATATTTGTTTATGTCGCGGGAGCCGGTCTTCAAACCGGGTTACATTGTGACTCCACAGGAACAAATGAATCTTTGATAGCCAAAATGGCTGGATCCTCATCATGGCTTATCATAACCAGTATTAAATGATTGAGATATCAATTCTTCTAAATTCCCGGGTTACAAATCCCGTCGGGTCACATATAATGTCTGGTCATTTAATTGACCGGGCT
Organism: Elymus sibiricus; assembly: GCA_039707655.1. Lineage (NCBI taxonomy): Eukaryota > Viridiplantae > Streptophyta > Magnoliopsida > Poales > Poaceae > Elymus > Elymus sibiricus. The sequence continues at coordinate 188,553,435 of CM077674.1, forward strand.
TTGGGTTATTCAACATGTGCTTTGTAGAAGACTACAACACTTATGGATTTTTTTCACACATATTTGCCGGGTTGCACTGCAACCACGGCCAAGGATTTCTTTCATCGTAAAAGCATCATCAGTTCACAGGCAAAATATTAAAGTGCTTGATGGCATTGGCGGACTATGCAGTTTCACGCTCAAAAACTATTACAAGCCACGATTGGGATATTTTCTATCAAGTTTTTCAAAGCAAATTCAAGCTTGCAGAGTGATTGATGGTTGAGACCCGGTAACTGGATCTGCCGGATTAACATTGGTTTGTTCTCCTTCTGCGTCAATTGCTGCCGGGTTGTCACTTGCTGGGTCACCATGATGTATTTGGTGAGTTGATAATACAAAAGTGTCTACTATGCGGCCAGGTAACCCGGTTCTTGGAGGCTACAGTGGATCTGAGTTTATTCTACAGTGGAAGGAATAGTCCCGCGTCGCCGCAGGCAATACGACCCGGCACTTGGGGGCTACATTATTCAAATCAAGATTGCAATCAGTATGAAAGTCCCATGTCGCTGCAAGCATGCACCACGACACTTGGGGGGCTAATGCATTGACATTTTAAAAGTATTTTCATTGAAGACCCGGCTCACTATTAATAGTGACCCGGCCCTTGGGGGCTACAGTCATTAACTCTACGGATCCTTCAAGTTCAAGATTGATGAGAACAGCTAACCCGACCCTTGGGGGTTACATTTTTTTGCAGCTATACATCTACAAAACATCCAAAGCTACAGTTCAAAGTCCCAGGTTGCTGCAGGCAAGACAACCCGGCCCTTGGGGGCTACAGCATTCAGTTGTTTAACCAGATTATAAGATCCAAATTGAAGACCCGGCCCATCACATACTGATGAGCCGGCCCTTGGGGGCTACACATGTGAAATGCAATACATTCAGTTTATGACTGGCGACTCAGATGAACAACCCGGATTTCTTCAAAGTTGCAACATATTTAAGCAAGTCTTAAGCTATCACTACGTTCTACTCTTAAGACTTGGGGGCTACAGGTAATGTGGATATAAGGGAAGAACACCTTCAAATCCTCAGTTTTGAGCGAACCGGGTCTCATATTCTTGGTGGAGAAATTTGCAAAGTTTATCTCCTCTAAAGCTACTCATAGAAAGGCCCGGAAAGCCGGTTCAACATCATATGGATTTCTTATTCCCAAAAATTTCATCAAGCCAAAGCACTGGAAGCCGACTCAATGGCAGATGGGTGTTTTATTTCCCAATATTTTTCCGCAAGGAACCAGCGTGAGCAAGTTAATTGTGAAGCGAGCTTGTCGATGACAGAGGCCCAAAATTTCTAGGAATCCAATTCCATGACCCAGCGGTATCAACCTCCATGACCCGGCAACCTCGACGCTCGTAACTCGACAAGTTCTATATCTACAAGACGGAAGATGACATCGACATGTTGAAGCTTTTGAAAATCGTTTCAATAACGGATGGATTATTATTCCCAATATTTTCCTGCAAAGGACGCGCATCAGCAAGTTGATTGAGAAGCCGGCTCGAGATTATGAGGAAGAAACCCGGATTTTTCCAGAAGCGGATTCATTGAATAAAGGCGGCCTTTTGGGCGAGCCATTTTTTCTTAAATATATTTTTGTTTTCAGGAGCTTAGCATGAATAAATTCAAGCTAACCTGGGGGCTAATGTTGGGGATATTCCCCACGGTTTGACCCGGCCAGGAGGTATAACCCGACCCATCGCTTGGCGGCTCATGGGTCACCTCGCTTACCCGGACGACTAGGATGACAAGGACTCATGCCCAGTGTGCAACCCGGCAGGAGGCCGGCTCACGAAGAGACCAAGGGGCCAGGGCGAGACCCGGCTTACGGGGAGCCCAATGGGCTGGCTCGTGGAGAAGGCCAGGAGAGATGACCCGGCCTGGGAGACCCGGCCCGGAGAGATGACCCGGCCTGGAGAGAAGACCCGGCCTGGGTATATCAGTTCAGAAGAAAAGACCCGGACTAGTATCCAGCTTGTAATAGAAAATAGACCAGTCCTAATCCTACTAGGACTCTACATGTAAGCCGCCCCTTCAACTTATATAAGGAGGGGCAAGGCACCCTAAGAGGGACAGGTCGAGATAGACAGACAAACTAGTAGCTCTCGAGATAGAGGTAGCAAAAAAGCACCCTTGTAATCGAGATCATCATCATCAATAGCAATCAAGCAGGATGTAGGCTTTACCTCCACCGCGAGGGGCCGAACCTGGGTAAAACTTGCGTCTCTCGATTCCGACCAACCCCGTTCAAGCTACCATCTAGTTGCGATGGCCTCACCACTAAGTCGTTTTCACGAGGACTTTTGCCGTGACAAAACCACGACAGCGGCGGAAGTGGGAATGGCTGAAGGCGCTGGCGGCTCTGGATTTGCGGCAGCCGATGTTGATGAGGAGGCTGAGGATGAACAAGTAGACGAGCCACCGGAAGAGCTTGCCGGAGAGCAAGAAGAGCCTGCCGGGGAACAGGGCAAAGAGATTGCTGAGGAGCAAGTGCATAGAAAGCCCCCTGTTTTGGTAAAGAAATCTCACGTCCTCCGGAGAGCCAGTTCATCCATCTTTGGGTGACGAGGAAGCCGACATGGGAGCGGCCGCCAAGACTGTCGGGCGGCAAGGACCACGACGCCAAGCTTCTCAACAGCAGCGAGTGCGGTGCCCCTCTACAAGGTGGCCAGTTGCATCGGCTGCTGGAGTAGCTGGGTCTTCTCATACTACCACGCCCGCGGCAACTAAGCGGGCCAGGACTCCCACTCCACCTCCACCTTCCAGCACTGAACCTGAGAGCCTGTATGACCTCTCCATCCTTAGCGATGAGGAGGAGGAAGAAGAGTACGTATCTTCAATCTCTCTCATTATTTCTTGATTTCTTGTTACTGATATCTGACCTGCTCCTTCTTGTCTTGATTTGACCAGCGACGAGCAAACCTTGGCGCAAAGGATGGCCAAGAGGGCGAGGACCACAGTGGAAGACGAACCGACAGCAAGCACAGCGCCGAATGTTGACGCCATGGATGTCAGTCCTCGGCGCAGCCCCCAGTGTGAGGCCACTACTCACTTTCCTTTGGCGAGCGTTGGAGTTGAAATATTCATTGCTGACATTGGCACGGGAGCAGGAGAAGAGCGCCACGAGGAGGAGGAGCGCCCGGAGGCAGACCCAACCATAACGCCTCCGTTGACCACTGGCAACCAGCTCTCTGGCAAGGGCCTCCACCGACGAGCCTGTTCACACTGATGCAGTGCCGGCAACCAAGTGACGACAACTGAGGTTGTCGGAGGAGAAATGGTTCCTCCTCAATAGTCCCAGTCCGGTAAGTCTCCTTCCGTCAAGTACTTTCCTCCTTCATTCATCTTTTTTGTTTTCTTGAACTTGATCTGAATCTCGATTTTCTCTCTTCTCCATGCTTTCAGATCCGCCTCTATCTGACGAAATGGACGTTGACTCTACCATCGAGGGGATCACAAAGGACGCCGCTGATGAAGCCAGCAACATTGCTGCTGATGAAGCCATCAGGATGACTAATGAAGAGGCCACCAAGGCCGCTCATGAAGAGGCCGCCAAGGATACTACTGATGAGGGTGGCAACAAGAGTGCCGAGGCCACTGAAGACATCCCTGTCTCAGGAGCGTCAAGTGCTGACTCGGCCATGAGGGCGATCTTGACCGGCAAGGCGGCCGTCGATGATCACCCCTCGACATCTGAAGAACCCCCATCAAGCAGATATCTGAAGGTTGGTGGCAACTTGTTCGTCAGCATCCCTAGGACGTCAAGCATTGGGCCGCCCACTGAAGGAGAGATCTCTGACGATGAAATCATTGCTGCTGTCGGGCTTGAGGTTGTTGATGAGCCGCACGCCAACATCAATGAGACTAAAGAGCAGCAGCTCCTCAAGGCTATGGGCGAGAACTTCCAGAAGCTCCAGGCATGTTAGCACAATAGAATGGAGGGCTTGGACTCCAGGGCTGCCGTCCTTGGCAAGGCAGAGGAAGAATGCAAGAAGCGTGTGGAGGAGATGCAAGTCTGGTATGCAGAATGCCTCTAAGACCTCCAGGACCGCCATAACCAGCTTGCCAAGGCCAGGGAGCAATTTTTTTTGGAAAAGGCCGAGGCCGACAAGGCACAGGAGGAGGCTGCGCAAAAGATAGCGGCAGCTGAGGCAGAATTGAATGAGCTCAAAATTGGCCTTGACGCTCATGAGGAAGAGCTTGCCACTCGTGAGGTAGAGCTTGCCGCTAAGCTTCGCAGCAAAGATGATGAGATCCAGGCTTTCATTGCACAACAGACCCAGGAGCTGGAGCGTAAGCACAAAGAAGCAATCGCAGCTCAGGCTACAGAGCACGCCAGCAAGATCAAGGAGGCCATCGATGCTGCCGAAGCCACAGAGGCCGCCAAGAATGAACTGGAAAGCAAGGTGTAGAAGGTCAAAGCAGATCTTGCCACCAATGGCAAGGAGATCTTGGTGCTCAAAGCAGACATAGAGAAGGCAACTCACACCTTGGTGGAGCTGCAAACCTCAGTGTCCGCCAAGAACCAAGAGCTCACCAAGGCCAACGAGATTATTGAAGATCAAAAGATGAAGCTGACCACCTTGGAAAAATCTCTTGATGGAGCCAAAGAGTGCGAGAAGATCTTGACGAAGGACCTTCAAAACGAGAAGGCCTTGCTTGCGATCGTCGCAAACTCCTTCAACGAGCTCAAGAGCACCTACAAGCTTTGAACTGATCGCCTTGTGGTTTCCGCGGAGAACCTCACTACACAGCTATCCGCCATGGGCTTGCCGGAATATCACTTCTCTACCACTGAAGGGGACACCGCCAGTGCCAGGCTCACTCTTCTCTTCGAAAGCTTGATCGAGGCACTGGAAAAGTACCATGGTGAGAGATCAGCCAACTTCGCCAGTGAATCCCGCAAGTTCTGCAGCGACGTCCTCTCCAAGGTGCTTGTCAAGATCGCTTATCGAAACCCTGGTATTGACGTCTCCAAGGCCCTCAAGTGCTTGCCGAAGGGAACCGGCACCAAAGAAGCCAAAGAGCTCGTTGCCCCGATCGTCAGCAAGGTCCAGCAGATCCCAAGGACCAAGGGCAATCGTAAAGACTAGCCCCCTTGCCGTTTCTTGTCGCCAGTGGTTCTTGTAAAAGAGATATTTTATCTTAAGTTAGAACTGCACTTGGCTTCGTAATATGACTCGTGTTTTGAATGGATGAATGCATGCTATTCCCGTTGTTCTATTCTGTCTTTGCATGATTTTCATACCCTACGCTTGCCGAAATCTTGCCGGAATCTTGCCGGTGTGCGCACTCTTGCCGCGAATGCTTGAGGAACGGATCCTTAGCAGCTTGCCGGAAGTGCCGCTGGCAGCAAGGTTACACTTCACGATCACAACGCAGCAACTTAAGTTGTTGAGCGGACTCGAAACAAAATAAGAGCGTAGCTGATCACGACAAGGTTCCTTAGCATGCAGGTTTCTCATACAAAGGCTAAAATCATTCAAGGAGAAATTGCAACTAAAACAAAGAATTTATTTCAAAGTTTTGCAACTTAGCTTCTTCTTTGCTATACTGCTTGTCGTAGAATGATATCTTGAACGTCATTTGGTATCCATACTGTCACTCCCCCCAGGAAACTTGTACGCGAGGAACACTTCATTCCTTTAAGAAAAAGAAAGAAGAGAAAAGAGGGGGCTGGAACCTTGACGGTTCGTTAATCATCTTATGCAAGGTAAAATGTAACGTAACACTACCTGTAACATATAAATAAGTATGTACTTTGACAAAGAGTTGTGAAACACTTAGCTTTTATTCACTACGCACAGGGTCTGCGCCCGGCTCTGTACAAAGGGTTACATGCCTTGCCGGCAAACTTGTACAAAAGAGGTCGTCAGGCAGCTCGACAACCGTGCCTTATGGGTAAAACTTGTGAAGATGCTCAATGTTCCATGAGTTGAGCACAGGAGTGCCATCTTCGGTTTCTAGGCGAACTGCACCAGGCCTAGTAACTCGTACCACCCGGTAAGGGCCTTCCCACTTCGGTGTCAACTTGTTTTTACCCTTCGTGGGCTGAATCCGACGAAGAACAAGGTCACCTTCCTCAAGGTTCCTGGCGTTAACTTTGCGGCTATGATAGCGGCGCAAAGCTTGCTGGTACCGTGCAGCACGGACAGCAGCCCGGAAACGATCTTCCTCAAGGAGCGTGGCATCATCTTGCCATAGCTCATCTTGATCCTCCTCGTCGAAGGCCAAAACTCGAGGTGACCCGTATCTGAGTTCTGTGGGGAGCACCGCTTCTGCACTATATACAAGGGAGAAGGGTGTCTGGCCAGTGGCTCGACTTGGTGTCATTCTGATTGACCAAAGAACCGCCGGCAACTCTTCCACCCAGCGCCTTACACACTTGTGCAGCTTGTCGAAAGTTCTGGTCCCGAGACCACGCAGCACTTCTGCATTTGCTCTCTCTACTTGTCCATTGCTCCTTGGGTGAGCAACAGAGGCATAGCAAATCTTGTTTCCAAGTTCTTGACAATATGCTGCGAAGGCGTGGCTCGTGAACTGGGTGCCGTTGTCGGTGAGGAACTTGATAGCTGACTGTGATGTCACCTTTCTCACTATGATGCAGAGCATCCTACGGACATCACCATGTCAAGAGTCCATTCGGCAAGTGACACGTGCGACATCTACTTCACATACATAAAGGTGAATCATCTCCATTACACGTGTTCACTTGACCCCTTCGAGGATGGTATACTACTTGACACTCCTCTCGTGTGCATGCATAGGTATTGCCGGAGCTTCACGGATGTCGAGGAGGAGTGCAAGCGCCAAGGAACTACTACACCATCCGCGAAGGAAGCATGGAAGCAGAGACGGAAGAAGATGAAGTTGCTGAAGTTACAGCGGCCGGACATCCGGGCCAAGGCCGGACATCCGGTGCCTGTGCAGCCAAGAAGGAACTGCACCAACAGACGACTAGAGTGCATCAGCGGTCGGACATCCGGCGTATCGCGACGGGCCGGACATCCGACGCACCCCCGGATATCCGGGTAGGGGAGCACAACAGCTACGGCCATCTAATGGCCAGACATCCGGACAAAGCCCGGACATCCGGCGCCCGCCTGCGCGTGTGGACAGGGCCCGAGGCCCATGTATCTCTCCTTCCCACCTCCCACTTCATGCTATACTATAAATACCTCTTCCCCTCCTCCATTCTAGGGTTGGCTAAGATTATAACTACACATTGGAGCTTAGCCTCATGTACCTCCCCTTGTGGGATTCCTCTTGAGGGAGAAGGATCTCACTAGATCATCAAGACCTCCTAAGGGAGAAGGATCTATCTAGATCATCAAGACCTCATCTCCTCTTGGATTTGGGATGAACTCTACCATGTATCTTTCCCTTTGTTGTTCATGTACCTAGTGATCTTGTGTGTTTATTGGTCTAGTGGATGTGTGATTGGACTTGTTCTTGAGTGTTCCTCTTGTGATTTCCCCGTGTTCTTCGTGTTCTTTGTAGGATCCCCTCCAATTCGTGAAAGATTGTCAATTAGGGTTCCACCCTACATCACACTAGCTCTACCTCAGGCTACTTTGTAAACTTGTCGACTGCAACGTACAAGAATTCAAAGCCCCCGGTAGCACGGGGGAAGGGGCCGACGATGTCGAGCCCCCAGACCGAGAAAGGCCTGGAAAGAGGGATGGTTTGAAGGGCTTGAGCTGGCTGGTGGATGTCCTTGGCGTTGAACTGGCATGCTTCGCATCTGATGACCACCGCCAAGGCGTCGTGAAGTGCTGTCGGCCAGTAGAATCCTTGATGGAATGCCTTGCCAACAAGCGCGTGCGACCCAATATGAAAGCCACACATTCCTTCATGCATCTCTTCCAACAGCCTCTGTCCATCCTCCCGGCAAATGCACTTCAATTTCACACCGTTTGGTCTTTTCCTGTACAAAGTGTCATCAACAAATTTGTACACTCTTGATTGGTGGGCTACTCTTTCTGCGTCTTCTTGCTCATCGGGAAGGTCTCCTGTCTGAAGGTATTGTACGATCAGCTGCGCCCATGCCGGAGCCTATGGCTCGACGACAAGGACTAAAGGCACTTCTTCCTCTGCGGGAGCGCTTGCTTCGACGGCAAGGACTTGGCTTGCCGGAGGCTGCGGCTCACCGGCCAAGGGTGTCTTGTCGGTGTTATCTACTTTCTAGGCGGCTGCCGGCAGCTCTGCGGAAAGTAACCACCAATGTCTTGCTTCCTTTTCTTCGCCAGCCTTGATGGTGTAATGGACGGCTGAGTTAGTTGTAGCACAAAAGTTCCTGGGTCGACAGGAGATCTCTTGGGGGCAAACTTCGACAGGTCATCGGCAATCTCATTCTGGGCACGAGGGATGTGCTCCGCTTGCAGACCGTCAAAGTGCTCTTCTAACTTCCTCACTTCATCAACGTATGCCTCCATCAAGGGACTCTGGTAATCCTTGTTGATCTGTCTCACCACAAGATGCGAGTCGCCTCTGATAATCATCTTGCGAATAGCAAGGTCGATTGCAATGCGCAAGCCGGCAAGCAATCCCTCGTACTCAGCAGTGTTGTTGGTGGCCTGCTCCCTGGGAAAATGCATGTGAACCACATACTTGAGGTGCTCTCCGGTGGGTGCTATAAGTAGCACGCCAGCACCGGCGCCTTTCAGCGTGAAAGCACTGTCAAAGTACATGATCCAATCATCAATAGTTTCCTTGTCGGGGAGAGAGGCACTACTGCAGGAATGCCCAGTAGTGGCGGGTGCAAAAAGCCTAGTAGTGGCGGGCCAGGCTCTCAGGGCCGCCCGCCACTGACCTTCTGCCACTGCTATTATGGCATCAGTGGCGGGCGCCCGCCCGCCACTGATGACAGTGCTGTGGTGGCGGGCAGAAATTATGGCCCGCCACAACTATAATCTCTGCCCGCCACTTTTGTATGTATTAGCAGTGGCAGGCACCTTTGCCGCTCGCCACTGTTAGTGATGTCGGCATATAGAGAAATTGCTGCCGCGACAGCGTTTTTTTGCTACCGTGGCAGCATTTTAATGGCGCTGAAGCAGTATTTTGCACTCAATCATCCCATTGCATTCAAACAATCATATTACAACGGTGTTACAATAATTAAGATTATTAATGAAGCAAACATACAGTATAAGAAGTGTAGGGCAAAAAATAAACATGTAAAATTCTCAACTCATAAAATAAACAATGAATCAAGATGTTTTGAAGCACTGTATCGCTCGCAATCAATTACCGCAATATGTCTTCGACTGGGTGAAGTCGTTCTTCATCTTGCTCTAGTTGGAAGTGAAACTTCCCATCCTCATTTACAACCTCTTTGTTGATGATTCTGGCCAACACCTTTTGGAGGCGGCCATGCTTTCTTAATAGTTCCCCTATGTCCATGTCCCTCTCCATCTCTTCGGACCACTTGATGATCTGGCTATGATTACGCAAATATTTGCTTTTCTTCAAAAAGTCATCCATGATAGCCATGGCACAGTATCCAGACCTATGAGAGGTTTCCACATTTTGTTCTTGATAGCAACAAGCGCTAGTTAAGAACTTGAATTTTGAATGTTCTGTTATAGTCTCTCTGACATTCTTACACTTGGCGAGAGCATCAATTAGAACCTTCTTCAATCTGGTCCATTGCTTTTGAGGGTGTCTCTTCGAATCGAAGAAGTAAGCCAAGCCCTGCGTCGGCAATAGTGCGATTACGATCCAATGTCGGTCGCTGCGCAAACAAATGAAGAAATTAGCATTGATGAGATCAAACCACAAGGCCATTTATATGTTTCAAAATAAATTAGTGAACGTTAACGACTTACTTGTCGCAGTACGGCACTAGAAAGGTGTCTGCATGTGGATGATTGACAATAAAGAATGGGAACAGGTAGTCCGAGATGACCTCCTGGCCTTCTGTGGTTTCCAGGTTGTGGCAGTGCATGTAAAGGATCAGGTAAGGACACTTTACCATGCGGGAGTAGGAGATCTATAGCTCGATGAAGTACCCAGAGCCTCATTAACTCTGGGGAGACTGCGCTGACAGAGAAGATATTTGCATGGATGACCTCATTAAAGGCCAAATCAATTCTGTCTGCTGGAGACTCCTGGACAAAACTATAACCTTCTATCACCTTGGCCGTGTATCCATGTTGACCTTTTTTTGATTTATCTACCACATGGGCGTGTAGAATTTGAAGATCAATCGAGAGGGTCTCCAACATAGAGTCCGATAGAAGCGGTTCCTCGGGCTTATACATGTTCATTTTCCGCCCTTCAGGGATGACAACAGGCATAGGTGGTTTGTCTGCGGATGGTCCGCAACTGTCACGTGCATTCTTCTCCCCTGAATGCAGATTATCTGGCACTACATCTCCGGTGCCGACATATCCTTGGGGAATCTCCTCTATATCATTCATTGGCCACTTAAGCAGGTGGCTCTGGATCACTTGCCATAACATAGTGACGCCGTCTTCAGGGGGGTGAGGCAACGACCAAGATTCGAAGCCCGTCACTACCTCCTGCACCAGCACCCTCATCATGCCAAGTGGTAGGACGACCCCGTGCATCATTCTGCTACCATCGGTAAACGGGATGATTTGACCCTTGCCAACCCTTGTCTTCACCCCGTCCACGTTGACTTGCAGCCAGCATGGAATAAAAGGGGATGCACGTGGCTGATGGGTGATGATAGGTGTATGCTGCTGGGTAGGACTTGCCGCGCCATGCGGAAACATTTCTGCTAACCTTTTCTCGACTGCTGCATCTACTACTACATCTAACTTAGTTTTGCTTATGTACTTCCTTCTGTATTTTTTTAGTTCTTTGGTTTCGGGGTAGGCGTCATCCCACAACATCTTACCCCCTCCCAATGCACGCCCTGTCTTGGGCTTCCTGTTAACCCCAAAACCCGCGTTCACTGCCTGGGTAAGAGGGTCATCATACCTATAGCCGTGGGGAGATTCATGAGGACCCGGTCCAAATTCCTGCTTTATTTTTCTCTACAAAAAATACATGTGTTTTGGTAAACAATTAGTATGGTACGCAATAAATAAGTTGTGGGGACTAAATTATTAGTGGTGATTGATGTTACCAAGTTCTCCTCCGTCGAGCGAAGTTCCTGCGTGGGAGGACCAACTCCTTACTGTCTTGGTCTTGCACTGCACGGGCCCTGAGAAAACGGAAGTCCCGAGCACGATCTCGATGTTCCCAGAACGGAGGTTGTTTACCCACGGCTATAAACTCCGTGGCCTACTTCTCCCACTTGGGTTCTGTAGCTTTGTAACCACCAGGGCCCAGACGGTGGTTACTTGGCAGATTTTTTTGTAAATTATGGAAATGATCGCTTATCTCCTTGCTTGACTCACTACCAGAGGATTCACAAAACTTCGTCCATTCCTCGTGATCCATAGTTGGATTGAGCCACTTAACGGTCTCGAAGTCCTTACCAACTAGATTGCAACGGGCACTGCTCTTCCAGTCCCTTAACATCTTTGGCCATTTTGACATGGCATAATCTTCAGCTAACTTCTTGACATCAGGTGGAAATTCATAACTACGGTTTAACGCCAGTAGTAGATTCTCCTTGTGTCCGACCAAATCCTTGCTACCGATCGGGACGGTTTTTCGCAAGATGCAACCTAGCATTTTGCTATACCTTTTTGCTGCGTCCTCTGGGGTGACAGGCTCGCCACTTGGGACAACTGCGGTGATTGCAATTATACCTTCGTGAAGCTTGTTTGGATCCCTTGCCTTTCGGTTGCTCTTCTTTGTGGTGGCCGTGCTGGATAAAGTCCCGTCAGTGTGGCTCGTGTCCCCTGCCCCGGTGGTCGGTTCTACCTATTGGTCGCTGCCCATCTCGACGTCAGGGATGGCCGAATCATCCACGTCAAGGGCGCTCATCTCGACGTCAGGGTTGGTGTACTGAGGTTCCTTCTGAGATGACGTTCCGGCGCCGGGATCCATTTGTCCAACTGCAATATTGTAACAAAAAGTTATGACTGAACATAGAAAGAGAATGGCAACTGAAAAATTCGGCATGACCTTTGCTAAAAGTAGGGGATATTGAGTACCAGAAATTTGACGAAACGGAAACGAATCAACGTTTCGTCAAAACATCGGCACTCATATTAAGTCCTACAAATCAAACACAACCATCTGATTCTACAACGAATGACACCACCCCATCCACGTGTTTGTACAGGTACATCCAAGAACATCTAAGATCTAAATCCTTTGTGTGGCATTTCATCGAACATGTTACAATCGTCTATAATAGTGGAACATATAGATGTGAAATGTAGTGAAATTATACCTTGACACAGATGTGAATCAGAAATTTGTGACGCCGACGACGGTGTTGACGAGACGGCCGGGTTCGTTGCGATGGCCGCGAGGTTGTCAAGGTGCCGGCCCACAGGATCCCGCGGGGAAAGAACTACAGCTGTGGTGGCGGCGGAGTACGAGCACCGGCGAAGGTTGCGGCCGCGGCGCGCGGACCGGACGGCGCGATAGTAGAGAGAGGTGCGCGGCGGCGGACCGGAGCGCGCGAGAGTAGAGAGAGGTGTGCGGTGGCCGGCGGCGGTTGCGGTGGACGAGCGCGCGAGAGGTGCGAGAGAACAGGGGAATGGAGTAGGTAAGTTTCGAAACTATGCGCGGGGGGGTGGTGGGTGGGCACGTGTTTTCGGTTAACACATGGCGGGCAGCACATGACACCCGCCACTGCAAAAACTAGCAACGGCGGGCGGGCAGGGCCACCCGCCAGCCCAAAGCCTACGTACGTAAAATCTGTCTTTCACAAATATTCGTTGCGTAAAAATACGGCAGCGCACTTTTCAGTTTTTAAAGATATTTTGGACTTGAAATTTTTTCCATGTGTAATATACGCCATCAGAAGCCCCGTGCTATAATTTGACAACTTTTGGAGTTGGTTTGCTATTTTCACGGCATTAACTGAATTTTCGGCAAGTAAAAAAGGCAAAACAAACTTTGGTCGTGCTAACGAGGTTGGAAATGTTTGAAACTTTTCCATGGCGTCTTCATTGTACACATGTAGGGTCTGATAAAAATTAGAGATCGTTATGACGAAAACCTGATACACATCGTGTGCAAACAGGACACTCCCCCGCCAAGTGTATAAGGGTTTCGAAACGGCCACCTCACAGACAGAACTCAATTTTTAAACATATTTTGGACTTGAATTTTTTTCCTTGTGAAATATACGCCATCAGAAGCCCCGTGCTACAATTTGACAACTTTTGGAGTTGGTTTGCTATTTTTGCGGCATTAACTAAATTTTCGGCATGTAAAAAAGGCAAAACAAACTTTGGCCGTGCTAACAAGGTTGGAAATGTTTGAAACTTTCCATGGCGTCTTCATTGAACACCTGTAGGGTCTGATAAAAATTAGAGATCGTTACGACCAAAACCTGATACACATTGTGTGCAAACAGGACACTCCCCCGCCAAGTGTATAAGGGTTTCAAAACGGCCACCTCGCACACAGAACTCAATTTTTAAACATATTTTGGACTTGAAATTTTTTCCATCTGTAATATATGCCATCAGAAGCCCCGTTCTACAATTTGACAACTTTTGGAGTTGGTTTGCCATTTTGGCGGCATTAACTGAATTTCGGGCAAGCAAAAAAGGCAATAAAGTTCTGTGGTGGGTAGTACTGGATGCACGCCACTGCTGACTCCTTGATTTTTTTTTATTTAAGCGGGTGACTGCATTGCGGCAGTGGCGAGTGCCTTTGTTGCCCGCCACTGCAAACATCTGGATATGGAAAATTAAAAATTTGAGAGGGTCACCCCACTATATCTGTGGTGGGCTTATTCCACGGCCGCCACTGTAAGATGAACTAGCTGTGGTGGGTGGGCCGCATGGCCCGCCAGTGGAAGGTTTCAACACGCTAGCAAATTTTGCGAGTCCAGCTGTGGCGATCACTCCGGCGTACCCGCCACTGCTACACTACTAGCGCTGGCTGGTCCTTTCTGGCACCCGCCACTGCTGATTTTCAAAATTAGCTCTGGTGGGTACCCGGCTTCGCCCGCCACTAATTTGTGATCACCTATAAGCCCTTTCCCAGTAATGAGGTCTCTTGACTTCTTCGTCTTGCGTCGGGGTCCATTCTGCAATGAATTCCGCCAAAGCTCTACTCTGAATTGTTGAGGTACTCTCAAACTTTAAGTCAAAGCTTGATAGCTCCAACGCCCACTCCACAATCCTGCCGGTGGCTTCTGGATTTCTCAGAATATGTTGCAAAGGAAAGCGAGTGACGATGGTGACTGGGTGTGCTTGAAAGTAGTGGCGCAGCTTCCTTGAGGCCATGAGAAGGCCAAAGAGCAACTTCATCACACCAGAATACCTTGACCTAGCCCCTTGCAGGAGAGAGCTGACAAAGTAGACTCGGTGCTGCACCATCTTCTTCTTCTGCACAACTTGCTGATCTGGTTCACTTGCTTGCACAATCTCAGGCTTGTCGGCACCTGATCTTGCTGGAGAAGATTCTGGCTTGTCGGGTCATGGCTTTGCGGCTGCTGCCTCCTCCTCGTCTGCCTCTCTTTCAGCCACAAGTGCAACACTAACCACTTGATTCGTTGCCGCTAAGTATAGCAGTAACGTTTCTTGCGGCCTAGGCACAACTAGGACTGGCGGAGAGGACAAGTACTCCTTCAAATCTTGGAGCGCGGCCTCCGCATCTGGAGCCCAGTTCACTGGGCCTGCCTTTTTCAATATCTTGAAAAATGGCAAGGTGCGCTCTGCTGATTTGGAGATGAACCTGCTAAGTGCGGCAACGCAGCCAACAAGACGGCTGACATCCTTGACGCGTCTTGGTGCTTCGATCTGCTCAATCGCTTTGATCTTGTTGGGATTGGCTTCAGTCCCCCTCTGAGACACAAAGAACCCAAGAAGCTTGCCGGACGGAATACCGAACACGCACTTCTCGGGGTTGAGCTTCAAGTTGAGTTTGCGCAAATTTGCAAATGTCTCTTCCAAATCTTGGATCAGTGTTGACTTGTCCTTGGTTTTGACCACAATGTCATCCATGTAGGCTTCCACATTTCTGTGCAATTGGGTCTCAAAACCAGTCTAAACTGCTCTAGCAAAGGTTGCCCCGGCACTCTTCAACCCGAAGGGCATACATAGAAAGCAATACGTGCCACACAGAGTGATGAATGTAGTTTTCTCCTCATCTTCCTTGGCCATAAAGATCTGATGATAACCAGAATAGGCATCAAGAAAAGAGAGTAACTCACATCCGGCAGTGGAGTCCATAATCTGGTCGATGCGCGCAAAGGGAAAGGGTCCTTTGGACAAGCTTTATTTATATCAGTGAAGTCGATACAAAGCCTCCATTTCCCATTCGCCTTCCGCACCATCACTGGATTGGCTAACCACGTGGGGTGTAGCACTCCTCTGACCAGGCCTGCTGCTTCCAACTTCTTGATTTCTTCGGAAATAAACTCTTGCTACTCCAAGGCTTGCTTTCTGACCTTCTGCTTGACGGGTCTCGCATGAGGACAGACAGCAAGGTGGTGCTCAATTACCTCCCTAGGAACACCGGGGATGTCAGATGCTTGCCAAGGAAACACATCGACATTCGCCCGTACGAAGGCAATGAGCGCACTTCCCTATTTGTCATTGAGTGGCACTTGTGGAGAAAGTGCCACTCGTCCCATCTTCCCTCACAGAGACTTGCTTGGTCACCGGTGCAGAGGCCTTGGCTTTCTTGCTCTTGCCGGTAGAGCTCTCTGGTATGTCCTCAGCAGGCATGCTGCACTCTAAGGTGCGCTTCTCGGAGTCCTTATCAGAGGTCTTGCCGGTCTTCTTCTTCTTTCCTCCCCCGGGAGCTTTGCCGGCAGGAGCATGTACCCCCACGACAGATGCTGCTACTGCCTCCCGGTAGAGCTTGTCAGCGCAGATGATTGCGTCTTTCTGGTTGGACTTGATGGTGAGAACACCCATTGGCCCTGGCATCTTGATGACATTGTACGCATAATGCGACGCAGCCATAAACTTCGCCAGCGCCGAGCGGCCCAGAATCCCATTGTACGGCAGCGGCATCTTGACGACGTCAAAGAAAATCTTTTTCATCCTATAATTGAGCTCGCTGCCGAACGTGACCAGCAATGTGACTTGGCCCTTTGGCTTGTTCCTCCCTGGACCAATCCCTTGGAAAATGCCTGTCTCCTCGAGATCTTTGTCAGGGATCTGCAGCCTCTTGATCACATAAGGAGAAATCAAGTTCAAGCCGGCCCCACCGTCAACCAGCATCTTTGTCACCTTGAGGTTGCGGATTGTTGGTGAAACCAACAATGGCAAACACCCGACCACAGTGGTGCGATCAGGGTGATCCTCGGCGTCAAAGACGATGGGCGCGTGTGACCACTTAAGTGGCTTTTGCGCTTCCATTGCCGGCTCCGCTGCATTCACTTCGCGGACCCACTACTTCAGTTGCCGGTGTGAGGAGTGCAAAGATGTGCCTCCGTCAACACACATGGCGTCCACTGCATTCTGGAACTCATTGTCAGACCCCTCTTCGTCCCCATCATCATCTCCCTTCTAGCCCTGAGCGGGCTTCTCCATCGGTTGCTTGGCCTTGCCGCAGCGGCCACCTCGGTTTTGCTTGCCGGACCCACCGGCACCATCTTGATCCTTCTCCTTGTCGCGCTTGTCGTATTCAGCTTTCTGCTTCTCGGCAAGCTGCTCCACTTGCCGGCACTCCTAGAGATCATGGCCCTTGGTACGGTGAATCTTGCAGTATGGCCCATCGGTCTCGCCGGTCTTGTCGCCTGCCGCGGCCTCCCGGCAGTCAGCGCATCCGGCAACCTCCTTGTCGGCGCTCTCTGCCTTGGGCTTCTTAGCGGCGTTGGCATCACCAGAGCCTTCGACGGCCATCACTGACTTGCCTTTGTGCTTTCTGTTTTGCTTTCGGCCCTTCTTCTGCGGGGTTGATGCATCGTCGTCCTCAAAATCGACTTCTGCACCAGCATCTTCCCCGGGAAGTCTCCTCCCCTCTTCAGCACGTGCACACTTGTCCGCCAAGGCATATAGCTCGTTGATGGTTCTGACCTTCTCAATGTTCATCTCAGATCACATTCTGCGGTTGCGCACATTCATGTGGAATGCGGCACAAACAGCTGCGGGATGAACATCGGGGATGTTGTGGTGCACGCGGTTGAACCTTTGTATGTACTTGCGGAGGGGTTCACCATCTCTCTGGGTATCACATGCAGATCACTGGCCTGGCCAGGGAGCTTGTGGCCCCCCTGGTAGGCACCAACGAAATGATGGCATAAATCCGACCAGGAAGAAATGGAGCCGTCAGGCAAGTTCATCAACCATGACCTGACGTTGGGCTTATGCGCCAACGGGAAGTAGTTGGCCAGTATCTTCTCGTCCCGCCCCCGGCAGCTTGCACTGCGATGGTATAGATGCCAAGGAACTCCGCCGGACTGAGCGTGCCGTTGTACTTGTCGGGTAGCTCTGGCTTGAAAGCACGGGTGGACGGCCAGCAAACCTGCCGCAGCTCACGAGTAAATGCTGGGCAGCCTAGCTCGTAAGGTAAGCACCCAGGGTACCCTGGCACAGGCACGTCCGCTGTCGGCTGATGAGGACATGACTACCTTGGATATAAAAAAAAAAATTGCATACATGCATATTTGTGAGGTGATTTGTTATAAGAATTATGCAATAATTTATTTATGTTACTCGGAACAAAAATACTTCACCTATTTTTATTTCATGCCTAAATGCAGAATTGCTGAACACTTGTACGAACTACATGTGAAGACAAAGGAAAAGAAAATGATTAGGTGTTGTTCAAGAAGTTGTCTCGCATCAAAGAAAATGATTTTTTGTCTACTCAAAAAGTCCTCCCACGTCACTTTTGTCCCAAGAGAAGATAGAGTCCAAGTTCCCCACGTTCTGGACTCAAATTCGGACTTCACAGACATATCTGACTCAAAACGCTAAGAACTCTTTTATCCGGACTCCGAATTGGGTGATTCTTTTTTTGTTGGAAATTTTATTTCGTGCACTTTCCAACCCAATTGGATTCACCTTCAAATTCGTCCGGAGTGTTGAGATATTAACAAAACAATCTGACGTTGCAGCAGAATCCGAGTCAAACTACAAGTCCAAAGGTGTTGCATCACCTCCACTTGGGCCCATGGGCCTTGTACGACCTAGGGTTAATTTTAGGCTGCCTTGGGACGTTCTCCCACCTCCTTGGCCACCATCCCTTGCTCCTATATAAGTAGATCAATCTAGTAGCTTTTTCCATGGGATTTGTTTAGTTAAAAGTTAGCCATTGCAACTTCGTGTACTTCATTTGTGTCCAACGACCAGACCAAGACCGCTTTCGGATCCCCACATTTATCAATATTTTATCTATATTCGCAATATTTAGATTTCTTTTATCATATTCTTGTTCGTTCTTCAATTGCTTGCAGGAATAGACCTTCGTGGTCAGGTTGATCGTGCTCCGGCGTGGTCAATAACCTCTTGGAGTTGGTTTAGCGATTGCTAAGGCGCAACGGCGTGCATGTTTGTAGTCAGATCATCAAAGTCGTCTCCACCAAATCGATAGCTACCATCTCATCGAAAGACAGGACACCTTTGCCTCTATCAAGTGGTATCAGATATCTAGGTTGCTCGGTGAGAATTTTCCAGTTTTTCGTAGTTTAGATCGCATCTATTCTTCATACCTACAGTCCACGAAAAAGCCACAAAAAAATTTAGGGTTAGATCATCATATCCGAACCAATTTGAGCCTTGTGCAATTTTCTGTTCGGTGTTTTGCTTTGTTGCATTATCGATTGCATCGTCGTGTCGAGTTGCTGGTCTTAGTGTCTAGTTCCTTTAGAGTTTCGAGTTCTGTTCACATTAGTCACGCCGCCGCTGCATCATCATCCCTTCCGCTATCGACCACCGCCATCCATCAGTTTCCACCACGTGCTTCCTATCGTTCATTGTCATAATCATACTTGAGGTCGTTCGCATCTTCGCTTGATCCAATCTGCATCTTATCTAGTGTGTTTTGGAAAGAGAGAAAAAAAAGAAAAAAAAAGTGAGAGAAAAAAAATAGAGAAAAAAAAGTGAAAAAAGTGAGAGAAAAAAAAGAGAAAAGAGGAAAAAAAGGACAAATTTCGGATCTATCTAGACTCAATCTCGTGCCTGAATACGGATTGGAATCAGTTTTGTGCAGTGTTCAGTAAAAGAGGCATATCTTCCTCATCCGAAGTCCGTTTTGGCTCCACAAGTACTCAAATTCAAGCTATCGACGAGCCGCATCTGAATAGTTCAAGAATCTTGTTCATTATTTTCACTTCCAAATCGGTTTCTAAATAGGAGTTTTTGCCCTCCGAAGTTCGCGAACACAGTTTCTCACTATTTTTTAGGCCAGTTCCTGAATATTTTGACTCCTCATACAAACATGGAATTGAGTGATTCTTTTTACATTGGAAAGTTTGAGTCAATAGTCTTCTTAAAAAAAATATCAACATTTTTATCACAAGTTTTACATAGAAAAGTTGCAGAGAGTGTTTGGTATACCCTGCTTGGAGCTTGTTTCTCATCATTATCTTTACTACCATTATGATCTTCACTTATATCTTGCTATCCAGAGCTACTTCATATTCCTTATTGCTGCTAGTTGTGCTACGCCGTGACCCCATTAGTGTTCTAGGCTCGCGTCTCTAGTCCGGTCTAGCCTAGGACCAGTACAGTACCGTCGTTGAGCGTTTATTCAACACTAGTTGAATGCCCGTGCGTTGCCACGGGCAACAAATTTATAGATCGAGACATTGATTAAAACATCACTGTAACACTGAGAATGAGTGTGGCATGCGATTATCACTGCACTGAGATAAACATCGCCTTACACTTGCTTCCCCTATACATGCAATCACCTCAAGTCATTCAAGTTTCTTTCCTTTAAGCACATAAAAATTCACATGTATACAAAAAATTGTAATAGAATACTCAAAAAAAATCTCAGTTCGACTTCAAATGTGTTTCAAGTACAACATTACATTAGTGAACATGTATCAGTACATTATTCTGATGAAAAATCAAATCGATTGGTACAGCATTACATGAGTGAAGAAACATAGATCAAAAAAGTTTGAATGTACAAAGACCACATGCATTGTGTGGCCCTAAAAAATGACAACGGATAACTTATTGAGAAATAGATGTTGTCATCATGTACAAAAATCCATTTGTGTAGCTAAATCCTAGTAACATGTTGAGAACCAGTCTATATTTTACGCCGCATCATTCATATTTTCTGGAAAAAAATACAGTATAGACATAAAAATTAATTTCTCACCAATTCCTCCAGCAATAAAGTGAGATCAATGACCTCTTAGATTAGGATCAGTGTGCTCCAGCCATGTCTTAGTTGAATCAGTGACAATAACAGCAAAATATGTTGCAGCTGTAGCAAGTAAACCAGTATAGACATAAAAAATAATTTCTCACCAATTCCTCCAGCAATAAAGTGAGATCAATGACCTCTTAGATTAGGATCAGTGTGCTCCAGCCATGTCTTTGTTGAATCAGTGACAATAACAGCAAAATATATTGCAGCTGTAGCAAGTAAACCAGTAGCACCTAGACTAATTCCTTTGTAAAAAGCTGCAAATAGGTCAATAGTAGAAAACATCAAGAAATAGTAGGTCAGGAATAATATGTTTATCAAGATTACTGCTGATATTGTGAACAAGTTCAATCAGTTGGACATTCTAAACCTTAGGTCTCAGGCAGTATGAATTGTTGCCAATTACAAAAGCTAATACTGCAGTGTTTCAGGTTTCTCATCTTTTCAGTATCATCTTTTAAATACAAAGCAGAGGGGCTCCAAATTGTTCTCAAGATCTGAAAACATTCTTCTGAATCTGTTCTGGACAAGTAAATAAAAATACGGCATCCATTTGTCAAGACCATTAAATAAAATAACAATCCCTACAGTTCAGGCCCATGTGAAGTGAATAGAAACTTTTAGGAAATGATCTCACACTTTTAGCCCCTGTCAATATAGCTTGACTCCGTAGCTTGTTTTTTGGGAGTCAACTGGATGCAGCATGCCTTTTTCCAAATGAGCCTGCAACTGATCCCCACATAGTGCACCATAAAATGTATTTCAGTAATAGTGTAGGGCACCGTTTTGTAACTGGGTGTTACCCAGTTTGTGTGAACCCTATTACAAATTATCACATAGTCTACTGTCAAAGTGCAACTAAACTTTGGCAAAAATAAACCATCATAAAAAACAGTAGCTACAATATTGAAATATGTAACTCGTTCTAAAAATTTCAAACTATTTATCGCATCATGAGTGGGCAAAGATATGATACATGGATTGTCAATTTGCCATGTCCGGATCTAAACAGTAACCTTTGCTCAGAGACCATGTTACTGTATAACCATCTGAATCAAGGCAAATTTGACCAGACATATGGAAATCCACTCCTTTTTCTCACTCCACCTTCATTCTTGTGACCATGTCTGAGCCCTCTCTTTAAAATATTGTACTTCTACAGAATCCTTGCACCTTTGGAATTCAACAGGAGACCAGCCAAACTAAAATGTTTAATGTATATAAGCAATAGGTTGCATAACTAACAATAGGTTGATAACCTCTCCTATGCGCGTATAACCAAAACAGTATATCACCAAAATATGCATCATTATCGATCGACATAAGCACACAGATCAACCATATATACCTTGACTGGAAAATTCAGTAAGCAATCTCATCCAACTCCATAACATCAGAGACTTGCAAAGATAATCATTCTCATATGTATTTAGCGAGGTATTCAACACTCCCTAAAAAAACGAGGTATTCAACACTACCTTGGAGATAAGCAATTCTTCTGTTCCTTCCTCGGCGAAGACCAACTGTTCCAGAACCGTCGTTGGAGATAGGCAATTCCTCTGCCCGTCAAACTCGTTGCCACCCGATAGAAAAAGCAGGGAAGAGGCCAGCCGTGGCTGCTCTGCTCCCAGACGAATTAGCCGGCACCAACCTGCCGTTGACTCCGCTCCCTGCCAAATCAGCCGCTGCCACTTGTTGTTGACGCTGCTACTTGCTCCGCTCCTATTGATCCTTTCTCGCCAGCGCCCGTCTCCTTCCTCCTCCTCACTGCTCCTCCTCCGATCACCGCCATCAAATCGGGAGAGATGAGAGAGAGACGGGGGAGAGAGGCAGCGGCGTTCGACGGGGTGAGATGATGGAGAGAGGTAGCGAAGTTCGACGGGGTGAGAGAGATCGGATTGAGAGGGAGAGAGAGATGAGGGAGTGGCGGCAGCGGCGTCGCACAGATGGCTTGCAGGGCGAGTGTGTTGGGAGCGGGAGGGAGGTGAGAGCGAGACGCGATGGGTATGAGTGTGGCGGAGCCAGGCGATGGTGGCCGTCAGTCGTCACCTTACTCCAGCGAAGGCCCGAGGCCCGAGGGATGGCCGGAGCGTGGTAGCAGGCGACTGCTGCTGGTAGTGGAGAGCTGGAGACCCCGTGTCCGCTCCAAGAGTGCGCACGAGGCTTAGCAGGGTGTGGCCGCGCGTGGATGGTTATGGCGGTGGTGGCTGCTCGAGGTCGTGCAGGGAGAGCACTTTGGGGATCGTGCTAAGGAACGGTGCCTCCACGGTCCAGATCCGTGCGTCGTGGTGCTAGCATGGAGAGAAGGGAGTGGGGTCGATCATGGGAAAAAGTTTCACGAACCAAACCGAAGATAAACGGGGGCATCGTAGAGGTGGGAGTGGGGAACGACCCTTGTTGAACCATCACGACGACTACGGCAGATTCCCCTTTAATAGCAGAGATTGCATCTCTAAATTGATTATTGCTAATATTTTGTTACCATATATTTAATCCTTCCAAGCTTCACATATTTCTACAGCGTGTATACATACATTCACCTGGCAATCGCTTTACTCAATCTTCGGAGTTATTCGACACCGCTGGTTGCCGGTCACAACGTCCTGCATGGTAAGAACTTGTAAGACATTGATATTTCCTATACTCAGTACTGCAGGCGACTGCTAACGCGACACATGAATCAGAGACCTCGCGACCAAACTGTGTGCGATGCATGAATTGCAAACGGTGTCCTAAAAAAAACCGTCACAAATAGGACGAACTATTTGCGATGCCGGAGACATAAAAAATGATTCATATTAGAGACGCGTGTGCGATACGTGCCATACAGTTGATCCATACGAACTGTTTGCGATAAGCCAGAACAACAAACATGGTCAGCCAGTTCGTGGTGTGTGCGATACACGGCATACAGTTCACTCGGATGAACTGTTTGTGATTACCCAACACAACAGAAATGGGCAGCCAGTTCAAGGTGTGTGCAATACACGGCATACAGTTCACTCGAATGAACTGTTTGTGATTACCAAACACAACAGAAACGGTTAGGCAGATCAAAGTGTGTGCGATATACGGCATGCGGTTCACTCGGATGAACTGTTTGCGATTACCCAACACAACAGAAACGGTTCAACTTAACAAGATGTGTGTGATACACGGAAAACAGGTCAGTAATCTAAAATGTGTGGGAAGACCGATAACAACACAGATGATTCCTGCTAATAACCCGTGTGTGTTGTGGGCAAACGCTTGCTGGTATACAATTGTCAGCGATTGATGAAATCATCACCGACGGGTTCCCTAGTTTAGCCCGTGGCCGATGTGATTTGCTCTGTCCGCACAACATCTATGCTCTGTCTACACAACAACAACATATATACTTATAAGAACATTGTTGCATAACCAAATAAAACATCCAATTACATAAGTGATTACACACACCAAAGTAAATAGTTACATGCACACTAAACTAGGAGAAACAATCATCTACTTCTTGTTGTGATGACGCTTGCCATTGCCCTGCTTCCGGCTGGATCCCTGGCCGTTTTGGGGAAGAAGGAGGCAGTTCCTCATGTCAACGATCCGCCTGTACATCTCGTAGCTCGTGTACGCCTCCTTGACCGCGTACACGACATGAGCTTCATCGAGTTTCTCCATCCAGGCCGAGTGCCAGGCACGCTTGTCCTTGTTGCAGGAATCCTTCATGTCTCTGTAGTAGGGGTCGATGATGGCCTCGGCGAGGTGAACCAGTGAGTCCTTCTCATGCTTCTTGTTGCCCCAGATCTTGTATTGGCCCTGGATGTCGACAAGATTCTGGCAGGCGATGCCCGAATTCTTGAGCACCTTTACATCGTTGGTGATGTCCACCGTAGCGAACACGTAGTGGGGGCTATTGACAAACCTGACGAAACGCTCTCAAGGCCTTGTGGCCAGGCAATAGTGGTAGACGAGGACGTGATTGCGCACGCACATCTGGGTGATGGTGACCTTGTGACGAGACCCGGCACGAGCGCGGGTGTACTCGAGGTCGAACCCGACCACCTTGTACTTCTCCGCAGCAAGCAACAACTCCATAGTGTGGATGGAGTTCTCCACCCAGATCGGGTTGTTGGTGTACACCACCGAGAGCTCCGTGAACCTTCTATGGGTGTCCACTATGGCATGCATGGTGAACTGCCGCTCGTCGTCGGCATCCGCTGGGACCGCCATTGGAGCCGCGCTGGATACCCTCTCTGTATTTGTCGTCGTGGGTGTGCTTCTTGCAATACTGGGGCGCGATCGAAAGGTTGAAGAGACACAAGGGTTAAATGGCAGCTGTAATAAATGGGGGCCGGACGGCCTGTAATCGTCACGTCTTGTCACCGCGTTCCTAGCGGAGGATTCCAGTGCACGCTTGAGCTGTTAAGCACCCCACACGCGTTTCGTTTGACCCCGCGCTGGCTCGAAGAGGCGCCAAGTTTACCCGTGGGTGATGAGGTCAAAGTTACACATACAGGTAATGATGGACACTCAAGTGCGTTAATTCTGGGCACACAGTTGAAGAAACCAACTGTGTACAATAATGTCGAAGATCGCTGTCGAGTCCGCAATATAGATCGTTTGTGATGAAATCGACAGGGGAAACACATTCGAGAATGGTAAATAAAATCAAGTCCATTGAGGTACAGATATTAATCGTCCATTGCATATGAAGGTCAAAATAGTACTACCAAAATATGAGTCTCATACGATGCCATTTCAACGATTGTACCACAAAAGCCCAAAATATTACAAGGTTCAAATTCCAGAGTTAGAAGGGTCAAATTCGAAGATTACATGGTTCAAACTGATTATTAGAAATGCAATTCAGCTCATGCAGCTGCAGACGCCTGTGCTGATCAGCTGAACATGGACATATGAGAGGTTCAAACTAATATTACAACTTGTAACACCCTTGTCAAAACCTCAACATTTCTGCAAAGGGATCAGCCACTGACAAGTCATGTATGGGCTTGACATAATGACTTCCGATTACTCTATCAGCTGATCTTCCAAAATGAAATTCAGCTTCTGCAGAGCCTTTTCCATTCTGCCGTAGCCACCGACACTGATCAGCAAACCATTTAGTTTTGCGAAACAAATGTAGGGCAAGCCTCATTACCTTTAGCACCCTTGCTCTCACAATAAAGAACCTGGCGAATATAATCTCCGGTAAGGTCCCTCGGTAGGATTTCAAAGTAATTTCTGAGATATGCAGATCAAGGCATTCGATGTGGTTGTTATATTGTATCATATTATCCACTACCAGGCCTAATCATATCTGCAAAAGAAGAGAACGTATTAGTGCCTACATGCAGTTTTGAACACTACTACATGCCTCTTTGATTTGCAGGATTTCTAAAATACACGAATAGAGTGACATGACATCTTCGATCCTACATCATTAACATGGGCATTTGATTACAATCTAGGAAAACGTAGGCTTCTTCCCAAGAGGTTGGAGCGGATGGAAATTTACCTACGAAAAATAGTACAGATGAATCGAAAGGAGAAATGCACATGGATTGTAACCTTATGAATCAAGCAACCACTGTAGGGAAAAAAACATCAATGAAATGAAATCCTCCAAAATTCCTTCAGAAATCGTAGTACATTCGTCATTGTAAACTTCGGAAAGGGTACCAAAAAATTGAACTCCCTTATGGTTAACATTTAACAGGAAAGGAGCATCAATCGATATATAGCTTCTCCACGCGGAAAGCATCTCAGGAAACTGACAACTTCGTCCAGGTTGGGGCCGATAGATTCTACTGCGAAGACCTTCACTGTGCGCAGATACGTTGTCAAGCTTGTCGGGTTCATTTTCTGGATGATAGGCGAACATACATCTTCAAAATTAGAAAAAATGTTAATTCAAGAAGGAGAAGAAGAAGGCGAATGTTGTACCTGAACGTGTGTGGATCCAATAACAAGTTCGGAGAATTTGACAGGCGAGTTGCCCACCACTGTCAATTTCGGCGCAGAAATGACACTGATTCTTGTTGGACCTTGTTGATCAACTACAAGTAATCTCTCAAGTAAAGGTGTGTCCTCAATGACCATACTGTGATACACCTTCTGTGATCTCTTGTTGCAGCACCAGCAACACACATAAATTGTCCGGAGAGTCATGGAGGTGATGTGGAAGCTACTCAACCCATTGATCGCCTGAAGACGAAGGTACTCGAGTGTAGTACAGCCGTGGAGTAGGCACTCCATGTCATCCTTGGGGATGCAGACGGCAACGAGCTCGAGGTGCTTCAGTCGAGGGAGAAAAAGAGCGGGCGTGTCATTAATCGGGGGCAAATGACAGTTCATGAACCTGGCGACCCGCATCATGGGCGCGAGGCGGAGCGCGGACGGTGGCAGCAAGCGCATATGTCCATCATTAAACATGAGCTCCTTGAGGTGATCTAGGGTGGGGGATCGAAACCACTAATCAAGCTTGGCTCGGTCCTTGCCGTTGGAATGGAACTTGCCCGTGATAAGGCCTCTGATTGGGCCAAGGTGCCTGCCGAGGATCTGGGACAACGTGTCCAAGCTTTTGCAATAGCCATGGCAGAGCTTGTGGACGTCGATGAGGTCGAGAGGGGTGGAATGCCATAGGGGGCGCCATCGCCGGGAAAGGATGGTTGTCCGCGCGCCATATTTGATTGGGAGGAGGGAGATGATGACGATCAACATATCATCAGGGAGGTTGCTGATGCAGTCTAGGCCCGCCGGAGTCGCTTGCAGTTCTTGCTCGACCCGCCTCCGCTTGTTGGCAGCCTCGTCCTCCACCTCCAGAGTCTCCTCGGCGGCGACGCTGTCTGATAGGACTGGAGGAGTGGGAGGATATGAAATATTAAGTTAGAACAGGGCAGAAGAAAAGTGCATTGGTAACTAGAAGTAACTAGGTAGGAACAGACTTA
Organism: Elymus sibiricus; assembly: GCA_039707655.1. NCBI lineage: Eukaryota > Viridiplantae > Streptophyta > Magnoliopsida > Poales > Poaceae > Elymus > Elymus sibiricus. The sequence continues at coordinate 188,580,800 of CM077674.1, forward strand.
ACAGAGTCAGAAAATGGAATCCCTATTGGTTGCTTAAATACTACACAATTACTTTGATATTGCTAGGTAAGTCAACATGCAGATACTTGAAAAGAACACTTACTTGGAACAAAGTCCGGATGGATGATATTGTCAGGGAAGTTAGCATATATCATATGACCAGGCTCTTTTAGGTGCAGTGCAATTTTAGTGCCAGCTTTCACAACATAAAACTTAGAAATTTCTGTCCAAAGGCCCGCGCCAAAATAGGAGTGACCATGTTCATCAAGTTGTACAGAAGCAACGATTGTAAATCCATGGTTTGTGTTCAATATGACATTCCTGGAGTCTTCAGTTATGTAAAGGCCAAGATAGTGTACTACAGTTGCTGTTGCAAAGCAAGGGATGTACTGCAGGAAATGATAAGATTGTTAAAGAATAGGGTAACATGCAAATATGGGAGTAATTGAAAGAACAGTACACAGCAGTTGAATTCAAAGGTCACAAATTTATAGTCGTCATGCAAATATGAGAGTAATCGAAAGAACATTACAGCATTAATTTGCCTGATATAGGAAGAAGAAAAATCCCCTTTGACGTATATGTTGCATGTGGCACCTTTTATCCAAATGTAGCAATATATACAATATGTTTAGAAAAGTAGGCCATGCCAACCGAGGTCGGGTGAGACTGAACATACCGTGCGATTCCTGAATCCAGCTGGTATGGTGAGATGGAACTTCTCGACTGTCTGGCCGAGGCCGCATAGGCCTGATGTCTCCTTGCACTGTACAATCTATGAATGAACGAAAACCCTTGAATCAGCTAGAAGAAAAATGAATCCACGGCGATTTCGGCCGGGTGATTAAAAGGGGCAGACGGACTGGGATAAGAGATGATCGAATATTTTAGTAAATTAGTTACCTGGTTCTCCATGAGAAAAAACTCCAATACCGCAGATTCCCCAATCGGGCGGAGCTGGGTCAACGGCGAGCTGCATCGAGAAAGTCGGTGGCGATAGGCGGCGGCAAGCGGCAGTGGCGAAATGCGATGGGGTTTGCCGGCAGCCGGCGTCGGCGACAGGCGTCGAGCTAAGTGGTTGTTGCGGCGATAGGCGGTGACATGCAGAGTCGCAGAGGAGTGCAGGTGCGACTGGGGACGGGGAGGGGGGAGGTGGCGGGCGGGGGTGAGGGTTTTGTGACTTGGGGGTGGTGAGGGTTTTCTTTTTTCCTTTTTGAATTGGGTGGTGAGGGTTTTCTGTCCCAGAGGCCAGAATGCGTTTTAGAGGCAACGGTTTGGTAGACTCAACCGTGTGCGATTAACATCACTCTGTGTGTGGTGTGGTGTGACGCCCCCGACTTAATCGTGCACTAATCATACACGCAAATGCACACGATCAAGCCTAAGGACTCACTTGAAGATATCACAACACAACTCTAAACATAAATATAAGTCATACAAGCTTTATATTACAAGCCAGGGGCCTCGAGGGATCGAATACATAAGCTCGATGTCATACAAGCATCAGCGGAAGCATCAGGTATCTGAGTACAGACACAAAGTTAAACAGATAGGCCTTTAAGAAGGCGGGGCAAAATAAAAACACAGATCGAAAGGCGCAGGCCTCCTGCCTGGGTGCCTCCTATCTACTCCTGGTCGTCGGAGGGCTCCTCGTAGTAGTAGTACCCAGAGGGGTAGTAGTAGTGGTAGTCGTCGGCTGGGGCAGCTGGCTCAACACGCTCCTGGGCTCCATCGTCTGGTCTCATCCATCGGGTATGGGGAAAAAGGGAAGCAAAGCAACTGTGAGTACTCATCCAAAGTACTCAGTAAGACTTACATCAGATCTATTATAAATATGCAACCTTATCAAAGGAAGGCTGTATATGTGGACTTGGCTGCAGAAATGCCAGAACAGAGAGAAAAGGCCTAGCCTATCGAAGACTAGCATCTTCAGGGTCTTGCAGCATTAGAAGAGTGCAGATTAGTACAATAATATAGTATCAGCAACAAGTATCAACATCGCCCAGAGATCCTTCCTCGACTCCCTATGAGAAAGCAATCCCGGAGCCAATATATTCAACCCATTTCTAGTAGTAGAAGATCGGGATATTCTACGAGCGTCCTGTTACTGTGGACACGGCTATTCGAATAGATATACTTCCCTGCAGGGGTGCACCAACTTACCCAACACGCTCGATGACTCGGGCCGGACACACTTGCTCAGTCGATCCCCGGCCTCGGCTGATCGACACGTCGTTGCCCTACCTAGGCTCAACAGAGAGGCCAGCACGTCGGTCTACATCCTAAGTGCGAAGGGGTCTTGGGCCCATCACCCTTTGCACTCCTGCGCGTTGCGTGGGCGGCCGGGAGCAGACCTAGCCCCCTTAATACAAGCGCGGGCGTTCCCAGTCCAACCCGGCGCGCGTCGCTCAATCACTGACATCTGAAGAACTTCGGCTGATACCACGACGCCGAGTACCCATATTATTCCCACGTGCTGGTTAGTGCGAAAAGTCCAGAGGCCTACTCAGATCACATATCCTAACCCATTAGTGCATTAGGAGCGCGCGGAAACGAGCAGAGACTCACGATCCTGTGACCCCGTCGCCCCGTCTCGTGGACTTACGGCAAGGGCTAAGAATGCCCGGCCGTTCCACGTATTCATCTCTCGGGTACCCTCATGGTCAACCCGAATCCACAACACTCGCGGGTACCCCTCGGGGCCGACCCGACTTTATCTAGTATCCGTAATAAAGTGCAAGTAATCGTGTGCCCATAACATCAGGCAGGAATCCGAGGAATCACCCTCGTTGGATTCCCACTCGATGATCCCGTCAAAGTGAGCCCGGAGGAATCACCCTCGATGGTATTCACACTTGCGGGGTTGCACGACAAAAGCTTCATCGGAGGTGGTGGAAGACGAATCACCCTTGGTAACCCACAACCGACTAGCTGTAGTACAGAGGCGTCATCGGGAGTGAGATGAGAGGTATCACCCTCGGCACTCGATGGTAGTTCTGCAGAGTCGAACAACTTAGGGGGAGTGTGGTGATGTGCTGCTCTCATCCCGTTTGATCACATCGATCGGGCACAGGTACTAAAGCAGGGCAACTACAGCAAGGAAGAGGGCCACAGATGATTTACCATCCAACCTATACTAATCATTTTGGATAACAGGCAGGTATCAATAACAGTTACAAGGACAGGCTATGCATCAAAATAGGATAAAACAATAGCAGTAGCAATTTCTAATGCAAGCAGGAGGGAGAAGGAATAGGTGATATAGGCATGCGTCAAGGGGGGTTGCTTGCCTGGAAGCTCTACGGCAAAGGAGGGATCGCCAGTGGTGTCATCGGTCTCCTGAGCTGCGTCGGTCTCGGGGGCTATCAGAGAAGAAGAGGGGGGAAGAAACAATAAATAAAGGCAGACAAATGCAGCACAAAGCATGACATGCTAAAATCCAGTGCAGGGTTGCCTAAATGTATCTCTAAACCATTTTAGTTATTTTAGGATTTAAGTTGGAATTATTAGCAGGTATGCATGCACTATTCATCTACCGGAAACAGGCAAAAAGTTGCGGGTTCACCTACGTAGAGGGCCCCGATAAGAAAACAGACGACACGATCGGATTCGTGGGATTTTTCTGAGCAACTTTCATGTAGAAAGTTTTTCGATCCGAGCTACGGTTAATTTTCTACGAATTTTCAAAGTTTTAAACAGTATTCTGGAATTAATTAAATTAACAGAAATTGTCAAAAGTGGAATATGACATCATGTTGGTGTCATCCTTGCGTCAGCAGTCGGCTGACCAGCTGACTGGTCAAACAGGCAGGTGGGACCCACCTGTCAGCCTCAGAGGGTTTTAACAGTGATTAAACTTAAACTAACAGACTAATTAACCAGTGGGCCCGGCCTGTCAGCGACTGAACTAATTAACAGATTAACTAATTAACTGTATTTAACTACTATCTGATTAACTAACGTGGGGGACCCACCTGACAGGTCAACCGGTGAACAGTAAAAAGTTGACCGCGGTCAACTTGGTCAAAAGTGGCCAGGGGACCCACTGTCAGCGTCACTGGGCGGGTCCCATGCCGTGCCAAGTCAGCGGCGCCGCCGGAGGAGCTCCGGCGAGCTCGCGCGCGCCGGCCGAACCATGGCGAGGCTCGGAAATCCGCTGTGCATCATTCGGCGTGATTTTTCGCGCGTTCGAACGGCTACTCGCTGCTGCGTCGATCTACGGTATCGGGGCGACCGGAGATGGCCGTTAGGCGCGCCGGCGTCGAGCAATGGCGGCGGCGGTGCTCGGGCCTTCGCAGGAAACGGCTACGGCCAGGCAGCGGCAGCTAGAGAGGGAGGAGAACGGCGTGGAGGCTCACCGCGTGGCTATGAGAAGCCCTTGGCAGTTTAGGAGCAGCAGGGGAGGTCGAGGTCGCCGGAGTCGCTGCGGCAGCCGGAGATGGGGGCGAAGGGGGTTCGGCGCTGCGGGGCCTCCCAGCTCCAACGGCGAGCACCGGCCGTCGAGGCAGATCGCGGCGGAGCGGACGGACATGTCCAGCGGGCACGGGGCCGCCGGTGGCCGCGGAATCGACGGAGGGCGACGGCGACGCGCTCGGGCACAGAGAGGGAAGAGCAGCGAGCGCGTGAGGGAGAGGGAGAGAGGGGGTGAGACAATGGCAACCAGGGGGGAGGGAGGAGCCCGATCTTATCCAGGGGGCTCACCTGCCCCGCTGCCGTGGCGGCCAACGGCCGGAGCTCAAGCTCCGAGCCATGGCAGAGGCGACACGCCACGGGAGCAGGTGGGAGATGGCAGGTTGGGCTGGGCCGTCGCGGCCCAGCGCCAGGTAAGTGGCCTTCTGGCCTTTTCTTTGTACTGTTTTTCTGTTTTCTCTTTTATTTAATAAACACAGAGAGAGATGGAATTAATTGGGCATCCAAACCATTTTAGAAAAATGTGGGATTAAGCCCAATAAATACATTGCATTTTTATGCTCTGCCACAAATATTTTGGGAGGCAGAGGAATTCATTTTGCAATTTTCATAAATGGATTTGCATATTAAATTGCTGGAATTGCACTGGATTAATGCTAATGCTCATTTTTGCAACATGATGATGTTGTTTTTCTTAACAATAAATTGTTTTGGAATTTATGCTAAATGATGAACATTTTTCCAGCAACTTTTAAGCAACTTCAAATTTCACTTGCATTTGAATTTGAATTCAGTGGCAGAATTTGAAATGAGATATTTTTCCAACATGACTATCATTGCAAATCTCAGATGACTTGGCATTAATATGAGGGATCACTGTACTCATTACATAGGGGTGTTACATGTGGGCAATGGCCTACCCAGGGGGTGTGCCAGGTGTGCCATGGCACACCCAGATTTTTGGAAAACATTTTTCACCATGTAAAAATTAGCTGATTTTTAAGGCCCCTGCAAGCTAATTGAAATAGTCTCAATTTTTTTAAAGTGTGCACACCTTCTATTTTATTTGTAGGTCCGCCACTGGGTGTGGGTATAAGAGAAGCATAAAATTCCATCAACCATACTGATTGCATACTCATCCCACTTCTATTATATATATATATATATATATATATAAGCATACTCAGGCATAGATAATAAGCGTACTCAAGCATTGTTCAACCATAGTTCAACCGATTTATTAAGCATACTCTTTTTTTTGCGGGGTATTAAGCATACTCAAGCATGTTTATAATTAAGACACTACATATAGCCATAGTTCAATCCCACATCTCATGCACCTGCCTAGAGGCCTACACAAAGGTGAAGCTTCTCCAGGTACTCAGCGTACGCGGCGTGCGCCACCCTGTGAGAATACTTCTGCTTGAAGGAGCCAATGGCTCGTCCTCTTGCATGCGCCAGAACACTTGCATACTCGTTATGATGGAGTTGGTTGCAGAACGGGCATCCAAAGCCCCCATTCCAGGTCCTCACACACCTGTTATGCTTTCCTGCATAAAGCTCCCTGAGCTTTTGCCTCTTGTACCTCCTCTGGGCATCTTCATCCTCGCTGTCGACATCCTCAGATAGCACCTACACATATGGTAACAAATGTGGCGTCGGTCTATTTTACAATAATGCGAATTCGGCAGGCAGAGTTTATGAAACATAATATATCATGTGACAGCGTGAACCCTAAATCAACAAGTGATCTTGATGAAAGAAATGCATAAATAGAGAGCACACAACTTAGTGCAACAAAATTAAGAGTCTGATTGGTTTGCTACCAACATTTGGCAGAATCAAAAGTTTGGTTTGCTACCGACATTTGGCAAAAACAAAAGTTGCCAACACTTGGCAACCTTTTGTGAGATTGGCAATGAACAATGGAATGCAAACTAATCTCTAGCGAACATTTGGGAGTTGCCAAAATTTGGCATGCCGACGACTTTTGGCATCAAACCAATTTACATGCCGTAAAGTAGGATCAAAATTCGGCATGCCAACGACTTTTGGCATCAAAATCAATTGTCAAGATCTGGCTAGGAATTATTAGCAACACTAACCCTAGTCGGATTATTTTTTTAGAAGAACAGGGAGGCTCCTCCCCGGTTGCATTACTCGAATGAAACCTTCATAGTGTCATACATCAGCTCACTAACAGGAGATGTTCGAAAGCAACAGCTAAAGGGAAATACACAACGACAGAAGTATGAGGATTACAAGTTATCCTGCGCCCCAAAGGGATCCCTAGTCGGATTTTTAGCAGAAATCATTTGTACAGAAGAAACAATTAATCACTTATCATTTGTACCATTCAAACAATCGATACACTACACAGATCTATCGAATCTAACTCAGATTTCATGGATCTATCGAATCAAACTCAGGATTTCAAGGATTGAGAGAACATAACCATAGGATTTCTATTCCAAAAAGGGGAGGCAGGACTAACCAGAGAAACCCTAGGATATATTTGCCACATAAATGGGTATAGATGACTAACCGGTTCTCCGTCGTCGTCGGAGTCATCGCCGGAGTGGTCATTGGAGTCGTCGCCGGAGTCGCTCTGGACCTCCGGCTCCGGCAGTGGAAGCACGACGCCATCGCCGTCGTGCTTCTGCCCATGCGAGACCTCATCGGTGGCGACGGCAACCTCTGTCTCCAGCTTCACGCCGTGCTCAGGTGCTACAGCAGCCCCGGCGTCGCCACTCCCTCTGATGGGCTTCGGCGGCATCCTCATACACTGACGGCGGTGACGACTGAGAGCGGCGTCGAGGATGCAGGCGGAGAGAGAGGATTGTGTGTGTACCGAGAATGGGGGGTGCGGCCGCCTATTATAACTAGCGGCTCGGGCGCGCCATTAATATGGAGCAGTGGGGAGTGAGGCGGGCGGCGGTCAAAGGGCTGGCTCGCCTCCCGGTGAGCCAGCGCAGCGGACTGCTCCCATGCCTACCTTCATTTCACACAGCTACTCGCATGCCTCCCGGTGACACTACGCAGCGAACACGCCTCCTGTCAATTCACTCACTTGCCCGCACGCCTACCGGTCTGCCTGCACGGCGGACTGCGCGCATGCGTCCCGTCAACTCACGCCTGCTCGCACGGCACACGGGACGCGTGGCGACACGTATATTGTTTTTCTTTTTTGATGATTAATTCTGCCGCTATATTACTTAACCAAAGCTTGGCACGTACATTGTTGGTCTAACGCCCATGGTACAAATAAATAATCTGTTTGCGATATTGGTTGCCAATTATTAATAATCTCCCGTTTGTAAGAATAATATATCAAAACTTGTCTCAAATTTGAAAAAACAATACAATATCACAGTCTATTGGTGTCCATATGACACCACGATAGGTTTCATGAATTTGAACTAAGTTTTGGATTTACTGGATTTTAAAAATCAAGATTCTCAATGTTTGAAATTTCTTGCATGGGGACTATAAACATGCACCTAGAGACACACATATGATTTTCCAATCCATTTTGGTGCACTATCACGTGTGCATGTAGCTCAAATTTGATATTTGCACATTATATCCCTAGGAAATCAATCTATGTATAAAAACGTCCGAATGACGATCTCTGATTTTTCTTCCTTCCAAATTTTAACACATCACTCCTTTGGTCACATATGTTCACCGCGGAAAAAGTTTAACATGCCTCGTACTGGCAGCAGTGGTGGTGCGGTGTGTGTGTGTCGGGGGGGGTCTGGCAGTACGGAGCCACCGTGTGGGGTTGACCGTTTTGTGAGGCAGGTGCCACATCAAAGTCGTGAATTGGTTATTTAAAACATTACACGGCCATTTCATACATACATGTTTCGGTCACATGCATGCATGGTGGTCCTCGGACACTCCCTCGTGCGGTTATCAGCGATGCGCCCATTCGTTAATTAGCCCACGAAGGTTATCACTTTTCACCGACATCGAGAGGCATTTGACCAAAGGTGGATTCATCTTGGGATTAGTTACAGTGTGGATCATGGTGAGATTCCGGATCAAAGTTCAAGCGCGTGTGCGTACACATGAATCCCTCCCACCGTCTCGAAGTGAGGCAGACTACGACACATCGTGGACCTCTGTGTAGGGCATTTCCGGTTTGTGAAGCATGTGCCACATCAAAGTTGTGCAGTGGGTATTTCAAACATCACACAACGCCTCTTTGGGTATGCAGGCAGGTGGTTGTCCTAGGACACACTCACTCGCGTGTGACGCTTTCTGTGGGCCCGCGAGGTCGTCGTCCATCACTTTGACCTACATCGAGAGAGGTTAATTTGACCAACAAGGATGATTCTTTTTGGTTTGTGTTACGGTAGGAGTACATAGTACGCGTCAAAGAGGGGGGAGGGGACCAGCATATACTACGCGTCATGAACCTCGCTCCATGTGGGGACATTCCAGTTTCCGAGGCAGGTGCCACATGAAAGTTGTGCATTGGGTATTCAAACATCACACAACACTTCTTTGGGTCACATGCAGGCGGTGGTTGTCCTACAGGGCACTCACTCGCGTGCGACACTTAATTTCCATCTGTGAGCCTACGAGGTCGTCGTCCATCACTTCGACCCAATGATCGAGAGAGGTTAATTTGACCAACAAGGAGGATTCTTTTTGATTTGTGTTACAGTAGGAGTATATAGTATGCGTCGAAGAGGGGGATGGGACCAGCATATACTACGCATCATGAACCTCGCTCTGTGTGGGGACTTTACAGTTCCCAAGGCAGGTGCCACATCAAAGTTGTGCATTTTGGGTATTAAAACATCACAACAACCCACACACACCTCCGTACTTACATATGTTTTGGCTCACATGCAAGCGATGGCGGTTGTCCTCTGACACTCACTCACACGGTTATCGGCGATATCGATGCTTTCCATCTGTGGGCCCGCTTGGTCCATCACTTTGACCGACAACAAGAGAGGTTAATTTGACTTAGGAGGGGATTAATTTTTGGTTTGTCTTAGGTATATATAGGTCATGCTATGAGATTGCATAATATAGTTTGTGCATGAATCCCTCTCCCACCGGATCAAAGTGGGGGGGGGGGGGGGGCAGCACACGACGCCTCATGAACCGATCTCGCTCTGTGTGGGGACTGTACGATTTTTGACGCGGGCGGCACATCAATGTTGTGCATGGTATTCGAATTAAACATATGCATGCATGCATCACCTCCATATACATATGTTTGGGACACGTGCATGCAGTGGTTGTCTTCGGACAGTACTCTCCCCGCGTGGTTATCGGCGGCAAGCCTATATATTCATGGGCCCGCGTGGACATCCATCACTTCAACCGGCATCGAGAGAGGTTACGAGGGTGGATTCTTCTTCTTTGGTTCGTGTTACCGTGTAGTAGGTCATGGTGATGAGATTCAAGACCTAAGTTTGAGCGCATGCGTACGCATGAATCCCTGTCACCGGCTCGAAGTTGGGTGACATACATATAGTACGCGTCGTGGACCCTCGCTACGTGTGGGGACTTTCCGGTTCCAAAGCACGGTACCGTGCCACATCAAAGTTTTGCATTGGGTATTCAAACACACCACACAACACTTCCATACATATGTTTGGGCCACATGCAGGCAGTGGTTGTCTTCGGGCACTACTCCCTTGCATGGTTATCGGTGAGCTAGCCCATATCTGTGGGGTCGCGTGGATGTCCATCACTTTGGCCAACAACAAGAGAGAGGTTATACGACCAAGGTGGATTCTTCTTGGTCCGTGTTACACTACGTCTTGGTGAGATGCCCCTCCCACCGACTCAAAGTGTGTGTGTGTGTGTGTGTGTGTGTGTTTGTGTGTGTGTGTGTGTGTGTGTGTGTGTGTGTGTGTGTGTGTGGGTGGGTGGGGTGTGGGGGCTACTTCGCACTTCCTGAACCTCCGTGGGGTCGGGGATGTCCGGTTAATTTGCGAGGCACGTGTGCCACATCAAAGTTGTGCATGAATTGGGTATTTAAATATCACACCACCCTTTTCATACATATAGTTGGGCCACTCGCAGGTGGTTCGTATGTGGCCTCACCCATCTCGCGCTACAAGAACACATTTGTGGGCCCGTACACGGTCCACCATTGACCGGAAGCGAAAGGGGGGTTTGACCATGATGGACTCCTATAGGTTTAGTGTTACGGTAGGGTGTGCTATGTCAGACCTATTCCCCTCCCGCCGACACGAAGTGGGGGGGGGGGGTGGCGGACTAGCAATAATGTGGGCTTTGTGAGACAGGTGCCACATCAAAGTTGTGCATTGGGTATTTGAACATCAAACCAGCCTTTTCATACATATATTTGGTCCACATGCACTGTTCATGTTCTGACCCTTTCCCACGTTTTTTGGCCACGCAACACACACGGTTCCCTCAGACTACCCGTGTGCCACGCCCATGCCCCTGTCACCCACATCAGCACAGTAGATTGGGCTCCACGAGGCTTCCCTCGCAATCTCAAAAATATCTACCCACCTGGAGAGTTTTTCTGTTTGATAGCACATGATTATTATGTTTCGACCGTGTGTGGTGCTGTTTGCCCCCGGCCCCCCGCTCCCACCTGCATCCCTCAAAAATATCTACCCGCGTGGAGGGTTTTTCTGTTTTATAGCACACGTTTATTATGTTCCGACCGTGTGCGATGTTGTTCGCTCCCGCTCCCGCATGCATCCCTCAAAAATATCTAGCCGCCTGGAGGGTTTTTCTATTTGATAGCACACGGTTGTTATGTTAGGACCATGTGCGATGTGTGTTGCTCAATCCCTTCATCCAAATTTTTAGTAGCCCCGTATTTTACTCCCACCTAGTAAAATTTTCAGTACCCGCATCATTTCCTCAAACACCACCTTGGCCCCCCCTCCACACACACACCCCAAAAACTCCGCGCGCTCGCGCGCGCACACACACACACACACACACACACACATACCACCCCTCCCTCGCTCGAAACCCTAGCAAGGTCGCCACCACCGCCGCCGCCGCCGTGCCGCCTCCACCATTAACATCTGCCGGTTTGCCCGTCCAGGTTACCCACCGATCTCCATACCCTAGACGCCCTGAGTTTCTTAGATGACGCCTGCCAAACGCCCTCTTTCCCACAGATCCCCATCCCCACCCCCACTCTAGAGCGTCGCAGCCTAAGCCCGGCTACGCTTCCCGTGGAGCCCCATGAGCTAATGGCCCAAAAGAGGTTTATCACGGCCTCTTCGCCCGACGTCGACGAGGTGGCCGCCGAGGAAGCTGACGACGATTACTGGCCACAGGCTCTCAATCAGCGGGCTAGAGTATACTGGCATGTCGCGGACGCCGGCTACGACATCGAGGTCGACGACAGCGACGGCCTAATGCGGGCTATGTCACAGGTTAAGTGGCCCACCCCCAACCCCTCGGGTTCAACCGTCATCGATCTCAACCATGGCCCCGCCGCTGATCTCCTCTGGCTCACTATCAAGAATTTGCCATCCTACATCGCCATCGAGCCCCTTTTGTCATTTCTGAAGGACACGTTCTGCGACGCTGGCTTGGGATCCTCAGCTGCCAAGTCAGACCTCATTGACAGTGACCACGAGGAGGGCACCCTCTCCGCCTCTTCCAAGGGGAAAGAGCACATCTGCGACATCAGGGAGGGCACCCTATAGCCGTGATCTTCCAAGGGGAAGGAGCCCATCTGCGACAACATGGAGCGCACCCAGAGTCCGCGCTCTTCCCATGCGAAGGAGCCCATCTGTGACAAGTGAGGAAACCTATGATTTGTTTTGTCGTGCCTCTTCACAGGGTGGAACCCATGATTTGTTTTGTCGAGCCAATTTTGTAGTGAGAATATGTCCAGTTTTAATTGCTGTGTTTGGTTGTTTGCAGTATGCGTTGTTTATTTCAGTTATTCATAGTGTGATGCTCTATATGTGCAACTATTTACCGTGCAGTACAATTTCGTCAATACCAGTTTCAACAATACCAATATGAATGACTATATTTGCTTGCTGTTAAGCCTGTTATAGCTAGCATATACCTCTTTTAACTTTTTTGGTTGTTCGGTTGTTTGTAGTTAGCATATGTTCAGTTTCAATTGCTATCTTTGGTTTTTAGTAGTATGCCTTGTTTATTTCAGTTATTAACAAAGTGATGTTCTATATGTGCAAGTATGAACTGTGCAGTTCAATTTCATCAATACCAGTTTCAACAATACCAATCTGAATGACTATTTGGTTGTCGTTAAGCCTGTTGTAGTGAACATATGCCTCTTTTAACGGTTTTTGGTTGTTCAGTTGTTTGTAGTTAGCATATGTTCAGTTTCAATTGCTATCTTTGGTTGTTCGTATTATTCCTTGTTTATTTCAGTTACTCACAAAGTGGTGTTCTATATGTGCAAGTATGAACTTTGCAGTTCAATTTCATCAATACCAGTTTCAACAATACCAATATGAATGACTACTTGCTTGCTGTTAAGCCTGTTGTAGCGAGCATATGCCACTTTTAACAGTTTTCGGTTGTTCGGTTGTTCGTAGTTAGCATATGTCCAGTTTCAATTGCTATCTTTGGTTGTTCGTAGTATGCCTTGTTTATTTCAGTTATTCACAAAGTGATGTTCTATATCTGCAAGTATGAACTTTGTAGTTAACACACCTTTCCACTTCTTGTTTTGCTTAACTAGTGTGCTTAAACCGGCACACTGAAGCTATCATTTGGAGATTATGTTGTCTACCATGGATATATTTGGTTGATGTTTAGCCTGTTGTGCTTAACATGCCTTTCGATGTACTTACATAGGACAATAATGGGAACGACTGCTGTTTTCCATCGAGGTTAGTTTCATCCCATGGCTTATATATACTCACTGTTCAGGATATCGGTAGCTGGTACCATATCGGTCGGGGGCTGATAAGGGATTAATCGGTGAATCGGACATTTAACTGAATATATCTGTAACCCATTTATCGGTAGGTTAACTAGGGCCATATCTAATATATCTGAGGCTACATAGCAACATGCATTGTACTGAATGTCTAAATATGCAATCCTAGGATACATAGCAACAAGGAAGAGTGTTACCTTAATGTTCTGATGATGTCTAGATATACATAGAAGAGCAGCAATAGCAACAACACAGCAGCAGTTAACTGCAGTGGCCGATATTTGTAACAATGTAATAAACTCCCTCCGCCCCATAATATAAGATGTTAATTCATCCAATATGTGAGTATATTGGATGTACTAAGATCTTATATAATGGGACAGAGGGAGTGTTGTACTACATCATTGTGCAATTGATGTTTAGCTTCTAATATTAACTTGGTGCTTGTAGGTACATATGTCATTGGTAAAGATCCGCGCTTCGACCCTTTTTGCGTATGGGGCAATGAGATATTCATGAACCAGCATCAAGTGAGGAAACTGATAAAGATTGTTAGTAAAATAGGTCAAGAGATGGCAATTAAACTATTTGTTTACACTTTGTCCAAGACAACAGTGAACTGCAGGATGGTAAGTCAGAACTCTGCATGCTTCTTTTTACTGCCCATAATGAGTTGTGTTAGATGACAATGTCTGAATCTTTTTTCCTTTGCAGTGGTTCCCAAAGCAGTTTACTCAAGATTACCTCTCAAACTACATGATTGGTGGGCATGCAAAGGTTAAAGTATTTCTACCAGAACACAATGTCTATCTAGATGTCGTCATGAAGACAGTGAAGGATGGGCGGTCGGCCATCACAAGGGGTTGGACTAGAGTCGTGCGTGCCTTCTGCATGGAGGAGGGCACAATATGGGCATTCCGCCTCACCTTGTTCAGCAACCAGAATGTCTTTCGCCTCTTTCTTTACCGTCTTTATGTTGGGAAACGTCGCATGGGAAACAAAAAAATTCCTATGCACACGCAAGATCTATCCATGGTGATGAGCATCTACGAGAGGGAGAGTGAATCTACATACCCTTGTAGATCGCTAAGCGGAAGCGTTAAGAAACGCGGTTGATGTAGTCAAACGTCTTCGCGATCCAAATCGCAAGTCGTCCCTCGATCCAAACACGATCTAGCGCCGAACGGACGGCACCTCCGCGTTCAACACACGTACGGCTTGATGACGCCTTCACCTCCTCGATCCAGCGAGCGATGGTGAAGTAGTGGATGAGTTCCGGCAGCACGACGGCGTGGTGATGGTGGTGAGGAACAATCTCTGCAGGGCTTCGCCAAGCACTACGGAGATTATGACGGGAGGAACTAGAGGGTTAGGGTTGCCGGCACACGGCTTGGGAAATCTTGATGTGTCCCATGTGCTAGCCCTGCCCCTCTATTTATATGTTGAGCCCTGGGGTCTAAACTTGGAGAGAAAGCCTCCACAAGGTCGGTTTTGCCCGCACAAGGTCGGTTTGGCCCGCACGGAAAGAGTCCCACTCGGATTCCAGCAGTACCGCGTACAAGCGGTAGTACCGCTCACGAGCGGTAGTACTGCTTGAGCGGTAGTACCGCGTACAAGCGGTAGTACCGCTCACGAGCGGTAGTACCGCTTGAGCGGTAGTACCGCTTCACACAAGCGGTAGTACCGCTTACGCGGTAGTACTGCCTTACCAGCGGTAGTACCGCTTAAGGCAGCAGCAAAACTTCCTTTTGCACTTTCCAATACCCCCATTAAGAAACGCGGTTGATGTAGTCGAACGTCTCCGCGATCCAAATCGCAAGTCGTCCCTCGATCCGATCACGAGCTAGTGCCGAACGGACGGCACCTCCGCGTTCAACACACGTACGGCTTGATGACGCCTTCACCTCCTCGATCCAGCGAGCGATGGTGAAGTAGTAGATGAGTTCCGGCAGCACGACGGCGTGGTGATGGTGGTGAGGAACAATCTCTGCAGGGCTTCGCCAAGCACTACGGAGATTATGACGGGAGAACTAGAGGGTTAGGGTTGCCGACACATGGCTTGGGAAATCTTAATGTATCACGTGTGCTAGCCCCGCCCCTCTATTTATATGTTGAGCCTTGGGGTCTAAACTTGGAGTAAAAGCCTCCTCCAGGTCGGTTTTGCCCGCACAAAGTCGGTTTGGCCCGCAGGGAAAGAGTCCAACTCGGATCCCTGTAGTACCGCGCACAAGCGGTAGTACCGCTCACGAGCGGTAGTACCGCTTGAGCGGTAGTACCGCTTCACACAAGCGGTAGTACCGCTTATGCGGTAGTACCGCTTCACACAAGCAGTAGTACCGCTTACGCGGTAGTACTGCCTTACCAGCGGTAGTACCGCTTAAGACAGCAGCAAAACTTCCTTTTGCACTTTCCAATACCTCGTGGGCTTTATCCCTTTGGCTCATATAAAGTGTTGTTGCACCCGAACACTTCGGTAAACATCCGGAACCCCTTCCGGTGAATTCCGGAACCCTTCCGGAAACCAAAACACTATTATCACATATATCAATCTTTACCTCCGGACTCTTCCGGAGATCCTCGTCATGTCCGGGATCTTATCCGGGACTCCGAACAACCTTCGGTCACCAACAAAATGACTCAACTATACTAATCGTCACCAAATGTTAAGTGTGTAGACCCTGCGGGTTCGAGAACTATGTAGACATGACCGAGACACCTCTACGATCAATAACCAATAGCGGGACCTGGATGCCCATATTGGCTCCTACATATTCTACGAAGATCTTTATCGGTCGAACCTCTATGTCAAGGATTCAGTTAATCCCGTATGCTGTTCCCTTTGTTCTTCGGTATGTTACTTGCCCGAGATTCGATCGTCGTTATCTCTATACCTAGTTCAATCTCGTTACTGGCAAGTCTCTTTACTCGTTCCGTAATACAAGATCTCGTGGCTAACACTTTAGTCACATTGCTTGCAAGGCTCATTGTGATGTTGTATTACCGAGTGGGCCCTGAGATACCTCTCCGTCACACGGAGTAACAAATCCCAGTCTTGATCCATGCCAACCCAACAGACACCCTCGGAGATACCTGTAGAGCACCTTTATAGTCACCCAGTTACGTTGCGACGTTTGATACACACAAGGTATTCCTTCGATGTCAGGGAGTTGCATGATCTCATGGTCATAGGAACAGATACTTGACATGCAGAAAACAATAGCAATAAACTGACACGATCATATGCTATGTTCCTAGTTTGGGTCTTGTCCATCACATCATTCTCCTAATGATGTGATCCCGTTATCAAATGACATCTCATGTCTATGGCTAGGAAACCTTAACCATCTTTTGATCAACGAGCTAGTCAACTAGAGGCTTACTAGGGACACAGTGTTGTCTATGTACCCACACATGTATTTGAGTTTCCAATCAATACAATTATAATATGGATAATAAACGATTATCATGAACAAGGAAATATAATAATAACCAATTTATTATTGCCTCTAGGGCATATTTCCAACAGTCTCCCACTTGCACTAGAGTCAATAATCTAGTTCACATCACTATGTGATTTACATTGTAATGAATCGAACACCCATGCAGTTCTGGTGTTGTTCATGTTTAGCCCTTGGAAGAGGTTTAGTCATCGGATCTGCAACATTCAGATCCGTGTGTACTTTGCAAATATTTATGTCGTCCTGCTTGATGTAATCGCGGATGGAATTGAAACGTCGCTTTATGTGTCTGGTCCTCTTGTGAAACTTTGGTTCCTTGGCTAGAGCAATGGCACCAGTATTATCACAAAACAGAGTCATTGGGTTAAGCGCACTAGGCACTACTCCAAGATCTGTCATGAACTCCTTCATCCAGACACCTTCCTTCGCCGCCTCCGAGGCAGCGATGTACTCCGCTTCGCATGCAGAATCAGCTACCACGATTTGCTTGGAACTGCACCAGCTAACCGCACCCCCATTAAGAATAAATACGTATCCGGTTTGCGACTTAGAGTCATCCGGATCAGTGTCAAAGCTTGCATCGACGTAACCCTTTACGACGAGCTCTTGATCACCTCCATAAACGAGAAACATGTCCTTAGTCCTTTTCAGGTACTTCAGGATATTCTTGACCGCCGTCCAGTGTTCCATTCCTGGATCACTTTGAAACCTTCCGACCATACTTATGGCAAGGCTGACATCGGGTCTTGTGCACAGCATTGCATACATGATAGAGCCTATGGCTGAAGCATAGGGGATGACACTCATCTATTCTCTATCTTCTGCAGTCACTGGGCATTGAGTCTTACTCAACTTCACACCTTGCAAAACAGGCAAGAACCCCTTCTTGGACTGATCCATTTTGAACTTCTTCAAAATTTTATCAAGGTATGTGCTTTGTGAAAGTCCTATTAAACGTCTTGATCTATCTCTATAGATCTTGATGCCTAATATGAAAGCAGCTTCTCCTAGGTCCTTCAATGAAAAACTCTTGTTCAAATATTCCTTCACGCTTTCCAACATTTCTATATTGTTTCCAATTAGCAATATGTCATCCACATATAATATTAGAAACGCTATAGAGCTCCCACTCACTTTCTTGTAAATACAAGCTTCTCCGTAAACTTGTATAAACTCGAACGCTTTGATCACCTCATCAAAGCGAAGATTCCAACTCCGAGATGCTTGCACCAGTCCATAAATGGATCGCTGGAGTTTGCAAACTTTGTCAGCATTCTCTGGATCGACAAAACCTTCTGGTTGCATCATATACAACTCTTCCTTAAGGAAACCGTTAAGGAACGCTGTTTTGACATCCATCTGCCAAATTTCATAATCGAAAAAGGCAGCTATTGCTAACATTATTTTGACGGACTTAAGCATCGCTACGGGGGAGAAGGTCTCATCGTAGTCAACTCCTTGAACTTGTGAAAAACCTTTTGCCACAAGTCGAGCTTTATAGACGGTGACATTACCGTCTACGTCCGTCTTCCTCTTAAAGATCCATTTGTTCTGAATGGCCTTACGCCCTTCAGGTAATACTTCCAAAGTCCATACTTTGTTTTCATACATGGATCCCATCTTGGATTTCATGGCCTCTAACCACTTCTCGGAATCCGGGCCCATCATCGCTTCTCCATAGCTTGTAGGTTCATCGTTGTCTAACAACATGACTTCTAAGACAGGGTTGCTGTACCACTCAGGAGCAGTACGCGTCCTTGTCGACGTACGAGGTTCGATAGCAACTTGGTTCGAAGGTTCATGATCATCATCATTAACTTCCTCTTCAACTGATGCAGGCTCTACAGAAACATCTTTCTGTACTGTGCTACTCTCAGGTTGAAGTAAAGGTTCAATTACCTCATCAAGTTCTATCTTCCTCCCACTCAATTCTTTCGAGAGAAACTCTTTCTCAAGAAATGTTCCGTTTTTAGCGACAAACACTTTGTCTTCGGATCTGAGGTAGAAGGTATACCCAACTGTCTCTTTTGGGTATCCTATGAAGACGCATTTCTCCGCTTTGGGTTCCAGCTTTTCAGGCTGAAGCTTTTTGACATAAGCATCACATCCCCAAACTTTAAGAAACAACAGCTTCGGCTTCTTGCCAAACCAAAGTTCATATGGCGTCGTCTCAACGGATTTCGATGGTGCCCTATTTAAAGTGAATGCAGCTGTCTCTAATGCATAACCCCAAAACGATAGTGGCAAATCGGCAAGAGACATCATAGATCGCACCATATCCAATAAGGTTCGATTACGACGTTCGGACACACCATTACGCTGTGGTGTTCCAGGCGGTGTCAGTTGTGAAACAATTCCACATTGTCTTAAGTGACTGCCAAACTCATAACTCAGATATTCTCCTCCTCGATCAGATCGTAGGAATTTAATCTTCTTGTTACGATGATTCTCAATTTCACTCTGAAATTGTTTGAACTTTTCAAACGTTTCAGACTTGTGTTTCATTAAGTAAATATACCCATATCTACTTAAGTCATCAGTGAAGGTGAGAAAGTAACGATAACCACCGCGCGCCTCAATGCTCATCGGACCGCACACATCAGTATGTATGATTTCCAACAAGTCACTTGCCCGTTCCATTGTTCCAGAGAACGGCGTTTTAGTCATCTTGCCCATGAGGCATGGCTCACATGTGTCAAGTGATTCAAAATCAAGTGACTCCAAAAGTCCATCAGCATGGAGCTTCCTCATGCGTTTTACGCCAATATGACCCAAACGGCAGTGCCACAAGAAAGTGGTATTATCATTATCAATTCTACATATTTTGGCATCAATGTTATGAACATGTGTATCATTACTATCGAGATTCAATAAGAATAAACCCCTCACATCGGGTGCATGACCATAAAAGATATTACTCATATAAATAGAACAACCATTATTCTCTGATTTAAATGAGTAACCGTCTCGCAATAAACAAGATCCAGATAATGTTCATGCTTAACGCAGGCACCAAATAACATTTATTCAGGTTCATCACTAATCCCGATGGTAATCGAAGAGCGAGCGTGCCGACGGCGATCACATCAACCTTGGAACCATTTCCCACGCGCATCGTCACTTCGTCCTTTGCCAGCCTCCGTCTATTCCGCAGTTCCTGTTTTGAGTTGCAAATATGAGCAACCGCACCGGTATCAAATACCCAGGCACTACAACGAGAGTTGGTAAGGTACACATCAATAACATGTATATCATATATACCTTGTTTGTTGGTGGCCGCCTTCTTGTCAGCCAAATACTTGGGGCAGTTCCGCTTCCAGTGTCCAGTTCCCTTGCAATGAAAGCACACAGTTTCTGGTTTGGGTCCAGCCTTGAGTTTCTTCACGGGAGGAGCAACTGCTTTGCCACTCTTCTTGGAGTTACCCTTCTTACCCTTGCCATTTTTCTTGAAACTAGTGGTTTTATTGACCATCAACACTTGATGCTCCTTCTGAATTTCAGACTCAGCGGCTTTCAGCATCGCAAACAGCTCGGTGACTGACTTGTTCATCCCGTGCATGTTATAGTTCAACACAAAGCTCTTGTAGCTAGGTGGCAATGATTGAAGAACTCTGTCAGTGATAGCCTCTGGCGGAAGGGGCATTCCCAATTCAGCCAGACGGGTGGAGTAACCAGACATTCTGAGTATGTGATCACTGATAGACCCGTTCTCCTCCATCTTGCAAGCATAGAACTTATCGGAGATCTCATACCTCTCGATCTGGGCATTCTTCTGAAAGATAAACTTCAACTCCTGGAACATCTCATATGCTCCATGACGTTCAAAACGTCTTTGAAGTCCCGGTTCTAAGCCATACAATATTGCACATTGAACTATTGAGTAATCTTCAGAACGAGCCTGCCAGGCGTTCACAACGTCTAGAGACTCAACTGGAGCGGGTGGATCACCAAGCGGTGCATCAAGGACATAAGCCTTCTGGGAAGCCGTAAGGATAATCCTTAGATTACGGGCCCAGTCCACAAAGTTACTTCCATCATCTTTCAACCTAGCTTTCTCTAGGAACGCATTAAAATTCAGGGGTGCTACAGCGCGAGCCATGATCTACAACATAAATATTGCAAAGACAATTTAGACTATTGTTCAAGATAATGAGTTTAGTTAATCATATTACTTAAAACTTCCACTCAGATTGACATCCCTCCGGTCATTCGAGTGTAACATGATCCAAATCCACCAACTCAAGTCCGATCATCACGTGAGTTGAGGTGGTTTCAATGGTGAACATCTTCATGTTGATCATATCTACTATATGACTCATGTTCGACCTTTCGGTCTCTTGTGTTCCGAGGCCATGTCTGTACATGCTAGGCTCGTCAAGTTTAACCCGAGTGTTCCACATGTGCAACACTGGCTTGCACCCGTTGTATGTGAACGTAGAGTCTATCACACCCGATCATCACGTGGTGTCTCGAAACGACGAACTTTCACAACGGTGCACACTCGGGGAGAACACAATTTATCTTGAAATTTAAGTGAGGGATCACCTTATAATGCTACCGTCGTCCTAAGCAAAACAAGATGCATAAAAGGATTAACATCACATGCAAATCATAAGTGACATGATATGGCCATGAACTTGTGCTTTTGATCTCCATCTCCAAAGCACCGGCATGATCTCCATCGTCACCGGCATGACACCATGATCTCCATTATCTTGATCTCCATCAACGTGTCGCCATGAGGTTGTCGCGCCGACTGTTGCTTCCACGACTATTGCTAACTCATAGCGATAAAGTAAAGCAAAACGGCGAAAATAATTAAAGACAACTCTATGGCTCCTGCCAGTTGCCGTACTCATCGACATGCAAGTCGTGATATTCTATACAACACATGATCATCTCATACATCACATATATCTCATCATGTAATTGGCCATATCACATCACAACATACCCTGCAAAAACAAGTTAGACGTCCTCTAATTGTTGTTGCAAGTTTTACGTGGCTGCTACGGGTATCTAGCAAGAACGATTCTTACCTACGCAAAAACCACAACAGTGATATAAAAATTGCTTTTCAACCTTCTCAAGGACCGCCTTTGTCAAATCCGATCCGACTAAAGTGGGAGAAATAGACACCCGCTAGCCATCTTTATGCAACGAAGTTACATGTCAGTTGAAGGAACCGGTCTCTCGTAAGCATACGAGTAATGTTGGTCCGAGCCGCTTCATCCCACAATACCGCCGAAACAAAAAAAGACCAAGGGAGGAAGCAATCTGAATATCAACGCCCACAAAACCCTTTTGTGTTCTACTCGAGATCTCATCTACGCATAGACCTAGCTCAGATGCCACTGTTGGGAAACGTCGCATGGGAAACAAAAAATTTCCTACGCACACGCAAGATCTATCCATGGTGATGAGCATCTACGAGAGGGAGAGTGAATCTACATACCCTTGTAGATCGCTAAGCGGAAGCGTTAAGAAACGCGGTTGATGTAGTCAAACGTCTTCGCGATCCAAATCGCAAGTCGTCCCTCGATCCAAACACGATCTAGCGCCGAACAGACGACACCTCCGCGTTCAACACACGTACGGCTTGATGACGCCTTCACCTCCTCGATCCAGCGAGCGATGGTGAAGTAGTGGATGAGTTCCGGCAGCACGACGGCGTGGTGATGGTGGTGAGAAACAATCTCTGTAGGGCTTCGCCAAGCACTACGGAGATTATGACGGGAGGAACTAGAGGGTTAGGGTTGCCGGCACACGGCTTGGGAAATCTTGATGTGTCCCGTGTGCTAGCCCTGCCCCTCTATTTATATGTTGAGCCCTGGGGTCTAAACTTGGAGAGAAAGCCTCCACAAGGTCGGTTTTGCCCGCATAAGGTCGGTTTGGCCCGCACGGAAAGAGTCCCACTCGGATTCCAGCAGTACCGCGTACAAGCGGTAGTACCGCTCACGAGCGGTAGTACCGCTTACGCGGTAGTACCACTTCACACAAGCGGTAGTACCGCTTACGCGGTAGTACTGCCTTACCAGCGGTAGTACCGCTTAAGGCAGCAGCAAAACCTCCTTTTGCACTTTCCAATACCTCGTGGGCTTTACCCCTTTTGCCCATATAAAGTGTTGCAGCACCCGAACACTTCGGTAAACACCCGGAACCCCTTCCGGTGAATTCCGGAACCCTTCCGGAGATCAAAACACTATTATCACATATATCAATCTTTACCTCCGGACTCTTCTGGAGATCCTTGTCATGTCCGGGATCTTATCTGGGACTCCGAACAACCTTCGGTCACCAACACAATAATTCAACTATACTAATCGTCACCAAACCTTAAGTGTGTAGACCCTGCGGGTTCGAGAACTATGTAGACATGACCGAGACACCTCTACAGCCAATAACCAATAGCGGGACCTGGATGCCCATATTGGTTCCTACATATTCTACGAAGATCTTCATCGGTTGAACCTCTATGTCAAGGATTCAGTTAATCCCGTATACTGTTCCCTTTGTTCTTCGGTATGTTACTTGCTCGAGATTCGATCATCGGTATCTCTATACCTAGTTCAATCTCGTTATCGGCAAGTCTCTTTACTCGTTCCGTAATACAAGATCTCGTGGCTAACACTTTAGTCACATTGCTTGCAAGGCTCATTGTGATGTTGTATTACCGAGTGGGCCCTGAGATACCTCTCCGTCACACGGAGTAACAAATCCCAGTCTTGATCCATGCCAACCCAACAGACACCCTCGGAGATACCTGTAGAGCACCTTTATAGTCACCCAGTTACGTTGTGACGTTTGATACACACAAGGCACTCCTACGGTGTCAGTGAATTGCATGATCTCATGGTCATAGGAACAGATACTTGACATGCAGAAAACAATAGCAACAAACTGACACGATCATATGCTACGTTTATAGTTTGGGTCTTGTCCATCACATCATTCTCCTAATGATGTGATCCCGTTATCAAATGACATCTCATGTCCATGGCTAGGAAACCTTCACCATCTTTTGATCAACGAGCTAGTTAACTAGAGGCTTACTAGGGACACAGTGTTGTCTATGTATCCAGACATGTATTTGAGTTTCCAATCAATACAATTATAGCATGGATAATAAACGATTATCATGAATAAGGAAATATAATAATAACCAATTTATTATTGCCTCTAGGGCATATTTCCAACACTTTAATAGTACAAGTATACAACCCTGGTTCATCATTCTTTATTTGGTGCACATGTAATTCTTGTTTTTTTGGATGTAACTCTTGAACATATGTACCTGTGAATCGAATAATGCATTGGTTGTTGAACCTGATGCATATGAATAAAGTTATAGCCTACTTTCAAATTCAAATTCGGTACAATTTTCAATAGCAGCGATTAAATTAGGGTGAAAATACGCTCTGCAGGTCATTACGGCGCACACGGTCTGTAAAGCACATCGTGTGTGATATACATCATAATCCGACACGGTTCACAGAGAGGAAACGTGTGCGTCCATGCACACAGTTGCCGTTTGCAAAGCGTGTGTGATGTCAGACTATATCACAAACGGTGTGAGCAAACTAAATGTTTGCGATAGTCGCCTTATCGTACATGCTTTACAATCATGAACTGTTTCTGATGTCGTACGCATTGTAAACGTTTGCACCACAGAATAGCATGTGCGATAGTTATCTTGTACGACACTGGTACGATAGTCCGACGTTTCGTAATCCTATCCGACACTCGTACGATGATTAACTAATCTTCTTGATTATATATCGCATACGGTTCGGGAGAAGTGAATGTGTGTGATAGTCTCCTTATCATACATGTTTTACAATCGTGAACTGTTTGTGATGGGGCGCGCATCGTAAACGTTGCACCACAGAATACCGAGTGCGATGGTAACGCGAGCACACACGAGCAGCAAGGATGGAGCGTTTGGGATATTCGATAGATCACAAACAGTTGTGTCACGAGTCGCGTTTGGGATAGATCCGGCATCGCATACGCTTAGTTTTGTGAAACGTATGCTTGCGTGCTCCCTATCGCTGACGGTTCCTGGGTCGTGTGGGAAGACCCCCCCCCCTATCGCACACACAGGCAAGGCGACGGTTTCAAACTGTGTCGTGGAAAGGGGTTAAAAACCGTTTGTATAGCAGCTCGCTGTACCATTGACTGTGAGCGTTTCTCACCACATCCTAGTAGTTTATAGGAACATATTCTTGGATATTGTTTCTTGTTTTCTACTAATTATGACAGGTTCCGGAGTTGAAAGTTCTTGGACGATGGACACATCTTCACCACCATGAGAAGTGCGACTACACACACAAGTATACAATCAGGTTATCTCTCTCCCGCCTTTTCAGGGTAGATTTAATCCTGCTATGTATCTTGATTGGGAGCTTGAGGTAGAACAAGTTTTTAGTCGCCATGATTTTTCTGAACTTGAGAGAGTACGAGCTGCCACTCGAGCATTTACTAGTTTTGCTTCCGTTTGGTGGAGTATGTATTGCAAGAAAAACATTGATAATCATCCCACAAGTTGGAAAGAATTGAAAGCTGTAATGAGACATCAATTTGTTCCTCCTTACTATCGTCGCGAATTGCTTCGCAAATTGGAACAGTTAAAACAAGGAAGTAACACTGTTAATGTTTACCACCAGGAGTTCAAATCTTATATGCATCATTGTGACATACAAGAATCCGAGGATGATAAAATGAATAGATTTTTTAATGGTTTGAACCATGATATTCGCGCAAGATTTCATTATATTTCTCGTTGCATTACGGGTATGTATGTTCGCGCTTGTACTTTTGAGAGACAGATACAGGAGGATGCATTGGGCGACTACGACAACTACTATTCCAGTTCATGCTCATCACCACCGGTTGTTTCCTCCACCGTTGCACCTACTGGAGCAACCACACCTCAAATTGTGAGCCTGACATCGTCTCAGGTCTATGGTACATTGCCATCATCCGTACCTACATCATCTGAGTCATTGAGACAAGGTAATAATAAAGGTATTGATGACACAACTTCACATGAGGATGATGAGTGCTTAGTTGACTTGAATACATCATGTGTTGAGTTACCTGTTGATTTGAGCACTACCTATTTTAGAGAATGGTGTTACTGTTATGAATGTGCCATGTGATCAAACAGTTGAAATACCAACAATTTTGAGTGCACCCATTGAATTAAATTTTGATGAGAAAGGACCATGTGACTCGATGACTAAATCTGATTTAGATCAAGTACAATTGATTAGCCATGAGGAAGTGTTATCTACAAGTTTGCATGCTAATTCTTTGTATTATGTGGTTTTGAATTCACCCATGCCTTTGTCACATGCCAAAATAAAAATAATTGAAATCACATGTTTGAAATCATTGCAAAGTGTTTACACCTCTAATTTTACTTTTAACTTGATTGGAGAGTATGGTGTACACAATGAATTTTCTGTGCATAGGATTTGCATCACGATTGATGATCATGCTAGCTTGAAAGAAATGAAAATAATTGTGCCAATGTTTAGTCATTTTGATATGACCTCTAATCTTGGTGATGATTATATGTTGAATGACTTGTTGCATTTGTGCTTATTTAAATATGTAGTATCATGTAATTCTGAAAATATTAAAGTTTATACACCGATGTTGGGATGGTTTAATGATGAACATTGTCAAACTTTAGAAATGAATAAGAGCTTCACTTATATGTGCAAACTGAGTTGCAATATTTCCATGCCTTTTACTTCTTGTGATAATATTTTGGCTATATATTTCACGACATATGAAAGTTACTCACATATAAACGTTTCACATGTGCAAAAACCGAGGGAAGTAAAAATGGATGACATATACATATACAACATATACACATTGTCTCTTTTGTTAGCCACAATTCAGATTAAGCAACGTCGAGGGCGGCTTTGCTTTCAAAAAGGGGAGGATGATGAGGACATGACTACCTTGGATATAATAAAAAATATTGCATACATGCATATTTGTGAGGTGATTTCTTATCAGAATTATGCAATAATTTATTTATGTTATTCAGAACAAAAATACTTCACCTATTTTTATTTCATGCCTAAATGCAAAATTGCTGAACACTTGTACGAACTACATGTGAAGACAAAGAAAAAGGAAATGATTAGGTATTGTTCAAGAAGTCGTCTTGCGTCAAAGGAAATGATTTTTTTTCTATTCAAAAAGTCCTCCCACGTCACCTTTGTCCCAAGAGAAGATAGAGTCCAAGTTCCCCACGTTCTGGACTCAAATTCGGATTGCACAGACATACCTGACTCAAAACGCCAAGAACTCTTTCATCCGGACTCCGAATTGGGTGATTCGTTTTTTGTTGGAAAGTTTATTTCGTGCACTTTCCAACCCAATTGGATTCACCTTCAAATTCGTCTGGAGCATTGAGACATTGATGAAACAATCTAACATTGCAGCAGAATCCGAGTCAAACTACAAGTCCAAAGGTGTTGCATCACCTCCACTTGGGCCCATGGGCCTTGTACGACCTAGGGTTAGTTTTAGGATGCCTTGGAACGTTCTCCCACCTCCTTGGCCACCACCCCTTGCTCCTATATAAGTAGATCAATCTAGTAGCTTTTTCCTTGGGATTTGTTTAGTTAAAAGTTAGCCATTGCAACTTCGTGTACTTCGTTTGTGTCCAACGACCAGACCAAGAACGCTTTCGGATCCCCACATTTATCAATACTTCATCTATATTCATAATATTCAGATTACTTTTATCATATTCTTGCTCGTTCTTCGATTGCTTGTAGGAATAGACCTTCGTGGTTAGGTTGATCGTGCTCCGGCGTGGTCAATAACCTCTTGGAGTTGGCTTAGCGATTGCTAAGGCGCAACGTCGTGCACGTTTGTAGTCGGATCATAAAAGTCGTCTCCACCAAATCGATAGCTACCATCTCATCGGAATATCGGGACCCTCGCCTCTATCACCGGCCCCGCACGGTCGTCTAATAGACGGCGTGCCTCCCGGAGCCGCTCGATCTTCGTACGGGCGTCCTCGACGCGCCGTTCGTGGAGCACTTGGCGCTGATCTTGGTGACCCCGCGGATCCGATGACGCCATGGACACTACGTCCTGGTCATCTAATCGGCGAGTTTGCCACCACAGTGGTTGTTGACGCGGAGGCGACTACACCGTTGGCGCAGCGTCTCTGACACGACAGCTAGTTGGTCATGCCGGCACTGTGAGTGGTCGCCGTGAAGGCCCCACCTCCTGTGTTTTGCCGGGATCGACAAAATTGATGAGACTTTGAATGGTGGCCCTCCATTTGTCCATCTTGTCAGGGGTTGGCGGGAAGTTCAAAAGCATTTGAACCAGCGCCGTGGCTTCTGCTGCCGAGGTTGGCATGGCGGGAAGCATAGAACGAGACGGTGTTCGACTCCTGGTAGAGCCAGAAGGAACTCCGCCACGTACCTGCTGCTGTGGCGCATGCTCACCAACGGGTTGGTGTGGTGGTGGTGGTGCGTGAACATCGTGGGGACGATGCTCAGGGCCGGCTTGACGCCGTCCAGGGCCACCAGCACCGCGGGGAAGCGTGTCGCGCCCATCTTGCGATGGTCGTGGTACACATCCCACTGCAGCGTTGTTGGACGTTACCACTCCATCCTTGGACATCGCGGCGACTGGGTCCTGGCTTGCACCGGTTCAAACCGTATTGCTACAGTGACTGCTCACGAAAATGTCGTGGGAGTTGGCCGTCTGCGCCATCTCCGGTGGGGTGGCTACGCTCACCAGCGCGGTGAGGAAGCTGACTACCTCCGCCGGCAGCGCCTCCTGCTCCAGCCTTCCCATCAGTACCGTGAGCACCGGCCGCGCTGCCTGTGCTGGGCGGACGCCTGCGAGGGCAGCTTGGAGGTGGAAGGAGCCATCGTGGCTCCAGCCTTCTTCTTGGGCGCCATCGACGAGAGTGATGAAACTGACACTCACACTACCAACACTGATCAGTAACACATGACCCCCTGCCTGGCGAGCCAAAGATGTCATGGAGAACGACGATCTATGGGACCAAGAGGGCCCCTTTGCAGTTTGGCTACGGGATCGGCGCGCTACGAAGAGCAGGGGTGGTAGATGCAAGAACACTCAGTGGTTTATCCAGGTTTGGGCCGCCATGAGCGTAAAACCCTACTCCTGCTTTGGTGGTTTGATTGTGGGTGAGCTCAAGTTACATGGAGCGTAGCTTGCCGGCAAGGTGCGCGGGAAGTGCAGCTACTACGCGTAATTGAACTAGGTGTCGATCGTTCTAACTGTAGCCGTGGGCCTCCTTTTACAGGCCAAGGGGTTACCACAATGGCTAAGATGGTCATTACAGGGTATGAACATTGATTGCACTGTCATCAAGTCTATCTCTAACGGGGTAGGACAAACGCATTAAATGCACCGTTAGGTGCTACGCTGGGGAGGCGATGCTTTGGCAAAGGTTCTGCACCGTTCGTCCAGCTGCCCTTCTGCTATCTTGACACGACCCCGGGACGGGTGTCATTAAAGTTAACCTTGGGGTGGCGTGCTGACACGTGCCCTGACCAGCTATGTTTGACTGCCTGCCCGCTCGACACCTATCATACAAGCTTATCTGGTTGATGATGAGGTGGAGAGGTAATGAGACAGAAAGAGCCTGCTAGCACGGAGCTTGCTGGGCTCTCGATTGGCGGCAAGGTGCTTGCCGGGTCTTGGCTTGCCTCCAGGTAGCTTACCGGCAACCAGAGTCTCGGTCTCCAGTACTGAACTAGTACTGCTCGATGACCTGCCTGGAGGTCTTCTTCATGGTCTTGTTCACCAAGCCTTGAGTCTTGGACATAGTAGTCCTCCGGCAAGCCCTGCCATCGGGAAGGCTACAACTGCTTGTGCACAAGTCAGGGTACGAAGGCACCCATGTCTTAGTACACCGACAATGGGTTGCGAGAGTGACAGAAGCTTAAACCCTAGTTTATGCATTATTCCGTAAGGGGCTGATTTGGATCCATATGTTTCATGTTATGGTTAGATTTATCTTAATTCCTCTTTCGTAGTTGCGGATGCTTGCGAGAGGGGGTAATCATAAGAGGGTTGCTTGTTGAAGTAAGAACAACACCCTAGCACTGGTCCACCCACATATCAAATTATCAAAGTAGTGAACGCGAATCAACTAAACATGATGAACATGACTAGATGGCAATTCCCATGTGTCCATGAGAATGCTTTGCTTACTATAAGAGAACGTTCCGGCTTGTCCTTTGCTATAAAAAGGATTGGGCCACCTTGCTGCACCTTTGTTACTATTGTCACTTGTTACTTGTTATGAATTACCTTGTTACAAAACTATCTGTTATTCAGTTTTGCAGAGAATACCTTGCTGAAAACCGCTTATCATTTCCTTCTGCTCCTCGTTGGGTTCGACACTCTTACTTATCGAAAGAACTATGATTGATCCCCTATACTTGTGGGTCATCAGGGCTCCTGTCGATGTAATGAACAATGGGTGTTCATACCCCTGACTACGCAGAGAGAGTTGAAGCCTCTATGCCAGAAAGGACCTGGCAGGAGATGGATTCATTCTAAGACACACAAGTCCTGGTAGACAAATACCGTGAAGAAGGCCTCGAGGCAGGTCATCAAGAAGATCATTTCAAGACCAAGGTTCTGGCTGTCGGGAAGCACCCTTCCCGGCAAGATATTCCCACGTCACCGGCAAGCTCATGGCCGGATAGCTCGAGCTCCCTCCACCGCTCCACCTCGGCCGCATGTCGGGAACATGCCGACAGATGGCGGACGCACATGCGGTTAGGTAGAGCCTGTCGGGGCACGTGGTGATCCACCGCTTGAAGATCAACTTTATTGACACCCGTCCAAGGGTGTGTCACAGTAATAAAAGGTAGTTGTCCTAACGGTACACGTGGAGCAGGGCTCCCTTGCCGGTATTCAGCCCAGCGTGACACATAACCACGCATTTAATGCGTTTGTCCTATACCGTCAGTGTTAGGTATGATAGCACTGTAGCCACTATTGACCCTGTAATTACCATTTTGCCACTATGGTGACCCCTTTCATTTATAAAAGGAGGGTCATGGCAACCTTTACAAGGGTCGAAACCCCGTCCATTTGCAGTAGCTTAGCAGCACCTCTGAGCTCCTTGCCAGCAAGGTTGCGCTCCCTATACACAGGGCTTGTCATAATCATAATCCACTAAAAGCAAGAGTAGGGTTTTACACACACTACGGCCCAAACCTGAGTAAACACTCGTGTGCTTTCATGGTTGTTGCTGCTCTTTGTGTGCTGCGTGCCCATGCCGAACGTAGAAGGGGCTCTCCGGCCCCATAGATTATCGTATGCCGACAGAGGGATATAAATTGTGGAAATCATAGAATATAGTAGAGATCATTTGGGAATAATTATGAATCTTGTCTTGACATTACTTGAGTCAATGATTTATTTTATTATACTAACCCATCTCATGAGTTCCGTTAAGTTTTGTGTGGATGGAGTTTTCAAGTTTTGGGTGTGATGACAATAAGGGAGAATAAGCTGTGGCAAGACCCTAAGCTTGGGGATGACAAAGGCACCCTGTTGGGGATATTTCCCGAAGTGTAGACCCTGCAGAAGGATGACCCGGCCATAGAGCTGAAGGGCTCTGCGGGTCATCTCATTGCTGGGCCTTGGAGATACCAAGTGGGCCGGCGTAACAGGAGGCCCGGTGAGAAAGGCGGCTTGGTGCTACGGGCTGACTTAAGAAGAAGGATAAGACAAGGAAGATTACCTTGAGGAATAAGTAGAATAAGAGTAGGATACGGGTTAAGTCTACAACCCGGACTCTTGTGTAAACCTAGGGCTCAACCTATATATAAAGGGGGGCGCCTACGGTAGAAAGACTAAGTTGCAATCCCTCGAGATCTAGGTTAGCGAATTCGCATCCTTGTAATCAAGATCCAAGCAATACAATCAAGCAGGACTTAGGCTATTACCTCGATCGTGTGGGGCCGAACCTGGGTAATCTCGTGTCTTCTCGTTCCCGATCAACCCCGCTAAGCTTCCACCCTTGTGCGATGGCCTCGTCTCTAAGTCCTTTCACAAGGGCATTTGCCGTGTCAAAACCACGATAGTTTGCGCCCACCGTGGGGCCTACGCACGGTGGAGTTGAGTTCTTAGCGGGAGCTCTCCCAGGGTTCGGGAGGTACGCGGTTGGCTTGATGAGGAAGAGCCGCCGCGGGAGGCTCTACATCGACGATTCATACTGGGGCCCCGACGCCGACTCAATCGAGTACGGATACCGGGTCCCCTTTGGCAAGATCCATACCTTCATCGGTGTCATCGGCAAGTCGGCCGCCGGGTTGGAAGCTGTCACCGGCGTCGAGTCGGCTCGCCGCGCCAGTCCAAGCCAGGCAAGACCCAGCCTGCCATAGGCCGGTCGGAAGCACGTCTTCGTAGGGTTCACCCAAGGGGTGGCCTTGTTGGAGAACTCCCTGTCTGGAGACGATACGCTAGTTCAATCTGACGGCGAATCCTCGACAGGAGAAACCGGGTCGAACCGTCCCCTGTATGATGGAAGGCTGGGATACACTGACGAAGTCCTCCTAGAGGTCCTTGAGCCGCCTCGCTTTGCAACGGTCTACATGGCGGGTAGACAAGATCCTGCGCGCGATCCAGTCGATCCAGTGACTAGGCAGAACCTCACCCTAGTCGGCTCAGGAGGAGCCGGCACGATTGCTGCCGGCTCTCAGAAAACCGGGACACATGCGCTTACGGACTTGATGAATACCCTAACAGCCCTTTTGGCCGAGCTGGTTGATGTGGAGAACACAGCTGCGCGCAACACGGACATCATGAAGTGTCGTGAGCAGATCGCTAAGATCCAAGAGGATATCAATGTTGAGAACACCCGCATGGCAGAGGCGCAGGCCCGGCTTGCCCAGGAGAGACATTGTCTAGATGAAGAGGCTCATTACTTAAGCCGCCGGCAGGCCGAGTCAGAGCTCATCCACCGAAGGCGTCATCAAAGCTGGTTTCCGGCTAATATCGAGCCTACTCAGCTGTTTACCACACCAGATAATCCGTCGGCTCCGGCAAACCCAGGGGCTGGAGTTGTCCCCCCGGGAGGGCCACTTTTGCAGCAGCTGGCTCAGCAGAGGGAGCCGGCCCATCATCATACACCAGATCAGCAACCGCAGCTACCATCTCGCCGGTTCCAGACCCCAATTGGACACTATTCCAACCCGGTCGACAACGTGCTGGCGGCAACTCACAACTTGGCGGCAATCCCAATTGAGGGAGACGGTCCGGCTCAGGTCGAAGCCAGGAATGCCATCGCGATGCTTAAGCCAGCAATGGTGCAGCAATCCAACTACTCTCATAGCCAGCACCGGCTTCACTCAACCCCTCACCAAAGCCGCACCAGGAGCCAACGCCCGGAGTCGCCAGCAGTCTCTAGCAGCGCACACCACAGAAGGGCCGCCCAACCACTAGCGAATCAGCACCAGCCCAGGATCCCGAATGTGCAGGATATTGTGGACACCGCTCGGGCTCTACGAGCGTTGGAGGAAGAAAACACGCGTGTGCTGTATAACCAGCCGGCAGCGCACGACCCGCCCACCGCAACCCAGACAGCTAGCTGCTACTTGTGATCTGCGTTGGTTTTCCCTCGAAAAGGAGGGGATGATGCAGTACAGTAGAGATAAGTATTTCCCTCAGTTATGAAACCAAAGTTATCAATCCAATAGGAGAATCACGCAACAACTCGTTAGCAGCACTTGCACACAAAATAACAAATCCTTGCACCCAACGCGAACAAGGGGTTGTCAATCCCTTGGCGGTTAATTGCAAGATTAAATTGTATGGTGATAGATAGATAGATCGAACAAAAATACAAAATAAAATAAATAAAGTAAAATTGCACCAAGGTATTTTTAGGATTTTCAATATATGATAAAGGTAGACCCGGGGGCCATAGTTTTCACTAGAGACTTCTCTCTTGAAAATAGCATACAGTGGGTAGACAAATTACTCCTCGGCAATTGATAGAAAAGCAAATAATCATGATGATATCCAAGGCAATGATCATGTATATAGGCATCACGTCCGAGACAAGTAGACCGACTCTTGCCTGCATCTACTACTATTACTCCACACATCGACCACTATCCAGCATGCATCTAGAGTATTAAGTTCATAAAGAACGGAATAACGCCTTAAGCAAGATGACATGATGTAGACAAAGTAAACTCACGCATGAATAAACCCCATCATTTTATCCTTCATAGAAACGATACAATACATGTCATGTCCCCTACTGTCACTGGGATTGAGCACCGCAAGATCGAACCCATTACAAAGCACCTCTCCCATTGCAAGACAAATCAATCTAGTTGGCCAAACCAAATCAATAGATCGGAGAGAAATACGAAGCTATAACAATCATGCATAAAAGAGTTCAGAGAAAACTCAAATAATATTCATGGATAATCTGATCATAAACTCACAATTCATCGGATCCCAACAAACACACCGCAAAAAGTGATTACATCGGATAGAACTCCAAGAACATCAAGGAGAACATTGTATTGAAGATCAAATAGAGAGAAGAAGTCATCTAGCTACTAACTATGGACCCGAAGGTCTGTGGTAAACTACTCACGCATCGTCAGAAGGGCGGCAAGGTTGATGTAGAGCCCCTCCGTGGTCGAATCCCCCTCCGGCAGAGTGCCAAAAAAGGCCTCCAGTTGGGATCTCTCGAGAACAGGAACTTGCGATGGCGGAAAAAGTATTTCGTGGACTCCTCTGTTGGTTTCCCGATTTTAGAGAATTTATAGAGGTGGAGTTAGGTCAAACGGAGCCTTGTGGGCCCCACGAGCTACCAGCGCGCCCCCCACCCCCCTGGGCGCACCGTGGTGCCTCATGGGCACTGCTCCATCTTCCCGTCCCCTCCTGAAGCTTCCAGGGTCTCTTATGTCCAGAAAAAAATCCCCAAAAAGTTTCGTGGCATTTCGACTTCGTTTGGTACTGATATTCTGAAAAACCAAAAACAGGCAAAAAACAGCAACTGGCACTGGGCACTAAGTTAATAGGTTAGTCCGAAAAAATGATATATAATTGCTTGTAAATGTATATAAAACATCCAAAATTGATACTATAATAGCATGGAACAATCAAAAATTATAGATACATTGGAGACGTATCAAGCATCCCCAAGCTTAATTCATGCTCGTCCTCGAGTAGGTAAATGTTAAAAATAGAATTTTTGATGTGGAATGCTACCTATTATATTCATCATATACTCTTTTCTTTTGTAGCATGGACATTTGGACTTGAATGATTCAAAGCAATAGTCTATAGTTTGACATGAAGACATAAATACTCAAGCATCCTAACAAGCAACCATGTCTTTCAAAATATCAACGCTAAAGAAAGCTATCCCTAGCCCATTATGCTCAATCATTGATCCATTCATGAAACACACTCAATATTAGCTACACCCAATGCACAAGCATGACAATAGTGCTCTCTAGTTGGTGCTTTATAAGAGAAGATGGAGACTCAAAATAAAAATAAAAATTGCATAAAAGTAAATAGATAGGCCCTTCGCAGAGGGAAGCAGAGATTTGCAGAGGTGCCAGAGCTCAAGGCTTAAATTAGAGAGATAAAATTATTTTGAGAGGCATGCTTTTCCTGTCAACGAAAACGACCGAGAATTCCCAATATCTTCCATGCTAGACACATTATAGACAGTTCCCAAACAGAAAATAAAGTTTATTTCCTTTCCACCATTCTTTCACAATCCATGGCTAGCCGTATTCACGGGTGCCTTCCATACCAACACTTTCCAAGGAATTTATTATTATCATCATATTATTATTATTTTCATTTGGGGACTGTGCATCCCTATTACCTTGCCACTTTCTCGTGCAATGACAAGTGAATAAACACTCATCATGAAAATAACACACCTAGCATGGAAAATATTGGCCACCCCCTGCCGCTTCATGAGCGGTACGGGTACACAAAACGGAAAATTATTTTGAAAAATTAGAGTTGGCACATGCAAATTTACTTGGAACGGCAAGGAAATACCGCATATAGGTAGGTATGGTGGACTCATTTGGCACAACTTTGGGTTTAAGGAGTTGGATGCACAAGCAGCATTCCCGCTTAGTACAAATGAAGGCTAGCAAATAGATTGAGAAGCGACCAACCAAAAAGTGAAAACGGTCATAAACATGCATTGAACATAACTAACACTGAATAATGCACCATAAGTAGGATATAATTTCGTTCCATAACTATTGACTTTATGTGCACGCATAGGGAATCACAAACCTTAACACCAATATTCTTACTAAATCACAATTACTCACTAACATGACTCACATAGTATCATCTCCATATTGCAAAACTATTGCAAGGAATCAAACTTATCATATCCAATGATCTATATGAAAGTTTTTATTATATCCCTCTTGAATATTCATCACTTTGGGACCAAATTCATATCTTGTGCAAATTACCATTACTATTATCAACTCTCAAAAAGATATAAGTGAAGCATGAGAGTGCAAACATTTCTTCAAAATTTAATCTTATCAACTCTCAAAATAATATAAGTGAAGCATGAAAGTTCAAATATTTCTTAAAAATATAGTCACCGCCGTGCTCAAAAATATTTAAGTGAAGCACTAGAGCAACTGCCTAGCTCAAAAGATATAAGTGAAGCACATAGAGTATTCTAACAAATCATGATAAATGTGTGGCTCTCTCAATTAAGTGTGTCCAGCAAAGATGATTGTGACAAACTAAAAATCAAACAAAGCAAAGACTCATATAATACACGATGCTCCAAGCAAAACTCATGATATGTGACGAATAAAAATATAGCTCCAAGTAAAATTACCGATAGTTGGTAGAAGAAAGAGGGGATGCCTTCCGGGGCATCCCCAAGCTTAGTTGCTTGGGACTCCTTGAATATTACCTTGGGGTGCCTCGGGCATCCCCAATCTTAGGCTCTTGCCACTCCTTATTCCTTCATCCATCGTGATCTCACCCAAAACTTGAAAACTTCAATCACACAAAACTCAACAAAACCTTCGTGAGATCCGTTAGTATAATAAAGCAAATCACTACTTTAAGTACGGTTGCAAACCCATTCATATTTTATTTTTGCATTATAACTACTGTATTCTAACTTCTCCATGGCTTATATCCCCCGATACAATCCATAGTTTCATCAAAACAAGCAAAACAATGCATCAAAAACAGAATCTGTCAAAAACAGAACAGTCTGTAGCAATCTGAATATTGACCATACTTATGTAACTCAAAAAATTCTGAAAACTTAGGACAACGTGGGAAATTTGTATATTAATCATGTATAAAAAATTCAGAATTTTTTCAGGTTCCAGTAAAAAAACAAAATTCAGAAGTTTCTGTTTTTGCACAGGATCAAAGCAACTATCATCCAAATCATCCCAAAGGCGTTACTTGGCACAAACACTAATTAAAACATCAAAAACACATTAATAAAAGTAGAATAATTGTGTGCACACTCAAAAACAGAATAAAAATTTATTGGGTTGTCTCCCAACAAGCTCTTTCTTTATAGCCATTAAGATAGGCTTGATATTTCAATGATGCTCACATGAAAGATAATAATTGAAACACAAAGAGAGCATCATAAAACATGTGACAAACACATTTAAGTCTAACATACTTCCTATGCATAGGCATTTTATAAGCAAACAAATTATCAAGACAAGAAATATCTAGCATATGCAAGGAAGAAGAATAAAACATTGACAATCTCAACATAACGAGAGGTAATTTAGTAACAAGATAATTTCTATAACCATATTTTCCTCTCTCATAATAATTACATGTAGGATCATAATCAAATTCAACAATATAACTATCACATAACATATTCTCTACATGATCCACATGCATAAAAGTTTTATAATCTTCCAAAATAGTGGGATTAACATCAACTAAAGTCATGACCTCTCCAAACCCACTTTCATCAAAAAAATCATAAGATTGAACACTCTCTGAATATGTGGGATTCTTTTTACTTAAAGTTGACACTCTTCCAAACCCACTTTCAATATTATTGCAAACATTATTATCAATAACATATTCAACATGAGGCTTAAATAATTTTTCAACATCATAAGAAGCATCATCACCCCAATCATGATCATTGCAATAAGTAGTGCACATAACAAAAATTTCATCCCCAAGCTTGTAGCTTTGCATATCATTAGCACAATTGACATTAATAGAATTTATAATAACATCATTGCAATCATGCTTTTTATTCAAGGAGCTATCAAGTATGGGTGCTATAGCAATAATTTCATTTTTTAACATAAGGAACTATAGAAAGTTCATCTCTATAAGCATCATTAATATTAGCATCATGGCCATATGAATAGCAAGCATCACATTCATCAAGAGGGGATATTTCAATCGAATCAACGAAATCACAATTGTCTATGGATTCATGCATATCATTATTCTCTTCCAAAGCAGCAGACATTCTCCCAATGAATTCACTAACATAGGCATTAGGAGCATAGTTTTCATAGCAATATTTAAGTATGTCAAAATTTTCAGATTTGTAGAGAGTAATATCATACTTTTCAATTAAAGAAGCAACTTCATAAGCACCCTTAAAAGCAACAAATTCTTCAATTTGTTCGATATCATAGTAACTATAAACACCCTTGGCATAAGAAGATAAGATTTCATTATCATTAAACACACATAGGTAGGGAAGGTGTTTTTTTGGGTTCTTAGAGCAACAAGTAAAATCATAAATTTCACATAGATTCCAAGCATAGCATAGCAAACAATTTATTTGATTCCAAGCAACGGCGCCCGAAATTCTTCCTGCTACTTGTGATCTGCGTTGGTTTTTCCCCAAAGAGGAGGGGATGATGCAGTACAGTAGAGATAATTATTCCCCTCAGTTATGAAACCAAGGTTATCAATCCAGTAGGAGAATTACGCAACAACTTGTTAGCAGCACCTGCACAAGAAATAACAAATCCTTGCACCCAACGCGAACAAGGGGTTGTCAATCCCTTGGCGGTTAATTGCAAGATTAAATTGTATGGTGATAGATAGATAGATCAAACAAAAATACAAAATAAAATAAATAAAGTAAAATTGCACCAAGGTATTTTTAGGATTTTCAATATATGATAAAGGTAGACCCGGGGGCCATAGTTTTCACTAGAGGCTTCTCTCTTGAAAATAGCATATGGTGGGTAGACAAATTACTGTTGGGCAATTGATAGAAAAGCAAATAATCATGACGATATCCAAGGCAATGATCATGTATATAGGCATCACGTCCGAGACAAGTAGACCGACTCCTACCTGCATCTACTACTATTACTCCACACATCGACCGTTATCCTGCATGCATCTAGAGTATTAAGTTCATAAAGAACAGAGTAACGCCTTAAGCAAGATGACATGATGTAAACAAAGTAAACTCACGCATGAATAAACCCCATCTTTTTATCCTTAATAGCAATGATACAATACGTGTCATGTCCCCTACTGTCACTGGGATTGAGCACCGCAAGATCGAACCCATTATAAAGCACCTCTCCCATTGCAAGACAAGTCAATCTAGTTGGCCAAACCAAATCAATAGATCGGAGAGAAATACGAAGCTATAACAATCATGCATAAAAGAGTTCAGAGAAAACTCAAATAATATTCATGGATAATCTGATCATAAACTCACAATTCATCGGATCCCAACAAACACACCGCAAAAAGTGATTACATCGGATAGAACTCCAAGAACATCAAGGAGAACATTGTATTGAAGATCAAATAGAGAGAAGAAGCCATCTAGCTACTAACTATGGACCCGAAGGTCTGTGGTAAACTACTCACGCATCATCGGAAGGGCGGCAAGGTTGATGTAGAGCCCCTCCGTGGTCGAATCCCCCTCCGGCAGAGTGCCGGAAAAGGCCTCCAGATGGGATCTCTCGAGAACAGGAACTTGCGGCGGCGGAAAAAGTATTTTGTGGAATCCTCTATTGGTTTCCCGATTTTAGAGAATTTATTGAGGTGGAGTTAGGTCAAACGGAGCGTTGTGGGCCCCACGAGCTACCAGGGGGCGCCCCACCCCCTGGGCGCGCCGTGGTGCCTCGTGGGCCACTGCTCCATCTTCTCGTCCCATCCCGAAGCTTCCAGGGTCTCTTATGTCTAGAAAAAAATCTCCAAAAAGTTTCGTGGCATTTGGACTTCGTTTGGTACTGATATTCTGAAAAACCAAAAACAGGCAAAAAACAGCAATAGGCACTGGGCACTAAGTTAATAGGTTAGTCCCAAAAAATGATATATAATTTCTTGTAAATGTATATAAAACATCCAAAATTGATACTATAATAGCATGGAACAATTAAAAATTATAGATACATTGGAGACGTATCACTGGCCGGCTCGGGGGCCTATCAAGCCGCTTGATCGGGACTCCTTGTCTAGTCCCGGCGCTGCGAGAGGCACGCATGCCCCCAGATTTCAAAGGTCCTCGCAAGGTTCCTAATTATACAGCGAATTTGGAGCCGACCGAGTGGATCGAGAGTTACGAGCTAGCAATGGACCTGTTGGGAGCAAGCGAGTCAGTGTGTGCACGTTATCTGCCTCTCATGTTGGAAGGTCCCGCATGCACGTGGTTGCAAAACCTGCCGATGAATTCTATTAACACATGGCAGGAACTGAAGGAGCACTTCATCAAGAATTTCCAGGGAACCTGCAAAAGGTGAACCACAATTGTTGATCTCGAACGTTGTGTTCAGCGCGAGGATGAGTCGGCGCAACATTGGGCTCGCCGGGTTGCGGAAGTTATACATAGTTCAGATAGCATATCGGCTGCACAAGCAGTGCTTGTTCTGGAACGAACATGTAAGTTTCAGCCCCTGGTCCAGAAGTTAGGGTGACTCAAGAGAAAGGCCCAAGACATGGGTGATCTCATGGACGTCTTAACCCGGTAT
The DNA here is from genome assembly GCA_039707655.1 of Elymus sibiricus. Classification (NCBI taxonomy): domain Eukaryota; kingdom Viridiplantae; phylum Streptophyta; class Magnoliopsida; order Poales; family Poaceae; genus Elymus; species Elymus sibiricus. The sequence goes on from CM077674.1 coordinate 188,621,581, forward strand.
GCGGAATCAGATAATACCAAGGATCCGCTATCGGACGAGGAAAAATCCGGTAGGGGCAAGAAAAATGGTGGCAAGGGTCACCAGCAGAACAATGGCAATGGGCAGAACAGTAACGGCGGTAAACGTAAAAGTTATGAAGGCGGCTCTGACTTGGTGGCAAATACAAATACTGGTAACAAGAGTCAGCGCCAGAACAACGGTTCCAGAAGGCCGTCCTCTGGTAATTGCCCTCTCAGCTTTGAGGAAGCTCTCAAGGGTCCATGTCCAAAACACAGTGTCAATGGTAAGCCGTCCAGCCACTCCTGGGAAAATTGCTATATCATGCAAGAGTTTTCCAAACGGATCTTCCAGAATCATCGTAACGGTGGAGGCAACGGCAGACAGCCCGGCAATCAGGGATCCGACTTCTCGGGAGCCAGCTCACAAGGGCCCTTCGCAGGCCCTGGGTTCCAAGGGAACAGCGGCCAGAGTGGCGGGTTTCAGGGGGCTGGCAATGCTGGAGGCAGCAATCAGAGGAACAATCAAGGAAATCAACATCAAGCCGGTCAGTCAGGGTTTTAGACCAATCCGAAGCAGTTGAATAGTGGGCAGTATCATGTTTTCACCACTAGTACCTACAAGCGGGATCGGAAAGTGCAACGGCGAGCCACCCATTTGGTTGAGCCGGCAGCCTCGTATTATCTCAATTGGTTCGAGCAGCCGGTTACTTGGAGCCGGGCGGATCATCCAGTCCTCCTTGATCACCCCGGCCATTTAGCTCTGGTGGTGGCACCACAAGTTGGCGGTTATACGTTGACCAAAGTGCTCATGGACAGAGGTAGCAGCATCAATATTCTGTACTATGACACTTTCAGGCGGATGAATCTGTCCGATAAGCAGTTGACTTCGTCCTCTACATTTTTTCATGGCATCGTTCCTGGCAAGTCAGCTTATCCCATGGGTAGAATATCCTTGGAGGTGGCCTTCGGCTCAGAGGATAACTATCGTTCTGAATTTCTGTCCTTTGAGGTGGTTAGGCTTAAAAGCCCATACCATGCCTTGTTTGGCCGGCCGGCTTATGCATGGTTCATGGCACGGCCATGCTACGTTTACCTGAAATTGAAAATGCCAGGGCCAAGAGGAACCATTACAGTAGAAGGGAGTCGAGAAATTGCGCTTCAGTGCGAGGAAGGAGATGCAGCTTATGTTGAGTCCGCTTCTGCTGCAAAAGAATTACGGTATTACAAGGACAACGTTGACCCAGCTGACAGGACATCTCTGAAGAAGCCAACGACGGAGTCTGACCCTTTGCTCAAATTTAAGTCAGCTAGAGATACTAAGAAAGTTGATTTTACCCTGGGTAATTCCTCTGAGCAGTTCACCATCGGGGCGAATATGGATCCCAAATAGGAAAGCGCGCTCATCGAGTTCATCCATGAGAATCGGGACATCTTTGCATGGAAACCTTTTGATATGCCAGGTGTACCGAGAGAACTCGATGAGCACTCCCTCAATGTGGATCCTAAGTTTAAGCCAGTTCGCCAGTATCTCCGTCGTTTCAATGAAGAGAGGCAGAAGGCTATTGGTGAGGAAGTGGCCCGGCTCCTAGCTGCCGGGTTCATTGTTGAAGTTTTTCATCCAGAGTGGTTAGCCAACCCGGTGCTTGTTCTGAAGAAGAACGGGACTTGGCGGATGTGTGTTGATTACACAGACCTAAACAAGGCATGTCCCAGTGACCCTTTTGCCTTGCCCCGTATTGACCGGATCATTGATGCCACGGCGGGTTGTGAGAGTTTATGTTTCCTGGATGCATATTCTGGTTATCATTAGATCAAAATGAAGCAGGAGGACCAGGAAAAGACGGCTTTCATCACGCCCTTTGGAGCCTTCTGTTATACCACCATGCCATTTGGTCTAAACTGTGCACAAGCGACCTATCAGCGCTGTGTCCAAAATTGTTTCCACAAGCAAATTGGACGGAACGTTCATGCATATGTTGATGACATCGTGGTTAAATCTCGAAAGAAAGAAACCCTGTTGGAGGATCTCAAGGAGACATTTGATAATCTTCGTGTCTACCAGATGAAGCTCAACCCAGAGAAGTGTGTTTTTGGTGTCCCGGCAGGAAAATTACTGGGATTTCTTGTTTCTGAGCGTGGAATTGAAGCCAACCCGGAAAAGATTAAGGCAATCAAGACCCTGGCTAAGCCGGCAAATATTAATGCTGTGCAGAAGCTGGCTGGGCGGGTTGCGGCATTGAGCCGATTCATAAGCCGGCTCGGGGAAAAGGCAATACCGCTGTACCGGCTCCTCCGGAAATCAGACGACTTTGTTTGGAGTGATGCTGCAGATAAGGCTTTTGAAGCCCTTAAAAAATAGTTGTCTGAGCCGCCTGTCCTTGCTGCTCCTCATGAAAAGGAACCTATGCTATTATATATTGCCGCTAACAACAAGGTTGTAAGCGTTGCAGTAGTTGTCGAGCGCAAGGAGGAAGGCAAGGAGTACCCAGTTCAGCGCCCTGTGTATTATATCAGCGAAGTATTGATGGAGTCCAAACAGCGCTATCCGCATTGGCAGAAATTGGTCTATGGAGTGTTCATGGCTAGTCGCAAGCTGAAGCATTACTTCCACGAGCATCCAATCACTATGGTCAGTTCAGCACCTCTTGGGGACATAATCCAGAACCGGGAAGCCACGGGCCGGGTTGCTAAGTGGGCCATCGAGCTCGGTCCACATCATCTCAAATATGTGCCCCACACAGCAATCAATTCTCAAGCTTTGGTGGATTTCATTAATGATTGGACAGAGTTACAGGCTCCCGAAGAGAAGCCAGACAGAACATATTGGTCTATACATTTTGACGGCTCAAGGCAGCTCGAAGGCTCGAGGGATGGAGTTGTTATCACTTCCCCGCGAGGAGATAAGTTCTGTTATGTTTTAAGACTTATGTTCCCTTGTACTAATAATGCAGCAGAATATGAGGCATTGCTTCATGGGCTCCGAATGGCCAAGGAGATGAACTTGGGCCGGGTCAGGTGTTTGGGCGACTCAAATTTGGTGGCCCAGCAGGTTTCTGGCACATGGGACTCCAAGGATCCCCTTATGGCGGCTTATCGGCACGCGGTCACTACTATTGCTGGACACTTCAAGGGTTATCAAGTTGATCACATCAATCGCCGGCAGAACGAGGCAGCAGATGCACTGTCTCGCTTGGGTTCTCAGCGGAAGCCGGTGCCGCCCAATGTTTTTCTGGATGTCTTGCATAACCCGTCTGTCAAATTGCCAACGGAGGAGGACTTGGCTATTCCTGACCCAGAGGCGGCTCTAGTGGCTGCTGTTCATGCTATACCTGATTGGACAATCCCTTATTTGGCTTATCTAAGCCGGGGAGAGCCTCCAGCAGAAGAATTCATCGCTCGACAGATCATCAGGCGGTCCAAGTCTATGACTATCGTCAATGGCGAGTTGCATCGACGAAGTGTCACTGGTGTTTTTCAGCGTTGTGTCTCACCTGAGGAAGGCCGTGCAATTCTCAATGAGATTCATTCTGGCGATTGTGGTCATCATGCCGGCTCATGATCACTTGTCGCGAAAGCTTTCCGGCACGGGTTTTACTGGCTCACAGCTCATGCCGATGCAGAAGATATTGTGCGCAAGTGTGATGGTTGCCAGAAGTATGCTCGCCAGGCTCATGTGCCGGCTCAAGTGTTGAGGATGATTCCAATAACTTGGCCTTTCGTAGTATGGGGGCTCGACATGGTTGGACCCTTTAAACACTCTAAAAATAAGCATACTCACTTGTTGGTAGCTGTGGACAAATTCACCAAGTGGGTGGAAGCAGAGCCGGTTAGCTACTGTGACGCGGCTACAACCATCAAGTTTTTGAAAAAGCTAATATATCGCTTTGGCTATCCACATAGTATCATCACGGACAATGGAACCAATCTTTCCAAAGGAGTCATGAAACAGTTCTATCAACAGGAGCACATCTGGCTTGATTTAGCATCGGTTGCGCATCCTCAGACCAATGAGCAGGCAAAAAGAGCTAATCAGGAATTGCTGCTCTAGAGGAACCAATCTTTCCAAAGGAATCAAACCCCGGCTCATGGTGCCTTTACAGTGCACGCCAGGTTGCTGGGAAGAGGAATTACCTGCAGTGCTTTGGAGCATACGGACTACTCCCAACAGGTCAACAGGCTATATGCCATTTTTCCTAGTCTATGGTGTAGAAGCTGTCCTTCCAAGCGATATTCGTCATGACTCCCCTCGAGTGGCGGCTCATGTGGAATCAGATAATGAGCAAGCTCGCCAAGACGCTCTTGATGCTCTAGAGGAAGAACGCGAACTTGCTGCTGATGACCCACAAGTATAGGGGATCAATCGTAGTCCTTTCAATAAGTAAGAGTGTTGAACCCAACGAGGAGCAGAAGGAAATGACAAGCGGTTTTCAGCAAGGTATTTTCTGCAAGCACTGAAATTATCGGTAACGAGTAGTTTGATAGCAAGATAATTTGTTACAAGTGACAAATAGCAATAGTAACAAAGCGTGCAGCAACGTGGCCCAATCCTTTTTGTAGCAAAGGACAAGCCGGAACGATCTCTTATAATAAGCAACACGTTCTCGAGGACACATGGGAATTTCATCTAGTCACTTTCATCATGTTGGTTTGATTCGCGTTCGCTACTTTGATAATTTGATATGTGGGTGGACCGGTGCTTGGGTGCTGTTCTTACTTGAACAAGCCTCCCACTTATGATTACCCCCTCTCGCAAGCATCCCCAACTACGAAAGCAAAATTAAGATAACTCTAACCATAGCATTAAACATATGGATCCAAATCAGCCCCTTACGGAGTAGCGCATAAACTAGGGTTTAAGCTTCTGTCACTCTAGCAACCCATCATCTAATTAGTACTCCACAATGCATTCCCTTAGGCCCAAAGATGGTGAAGTGTCATGTAGTCGACGTTCACATGACACCACTAAGAGAATCAACAACATACATATCATCAAATATCGAACGAATACCAAATTCACATGATTACTTATGACAAGACTTCTCCCATGTCCTCAAGAACAAAAGTAACTACTCACAAATCATCATCATGCCCAAGATCAGAGGGGTATTAAATAGCATATTAGATCTGAACATATAATGTTCCACCAAATAAACCAACTAGCATCAACTACAAGATGTAATCAACACTACTAGCAACCCACAGGTACCAATCTGAGGTTTTGAGACAAAGATTGAATACAAGAGATGAACTAGGGTTTGAGATGAGATGGTGCTGGTGAAGATGTTGATGAAGTTTGACCCTCCCACGATGAGAGGGTTGTTGGTGATGTCGATGGCGACGATTTCCCCCTCCCGGAGGGAAGTATCCCCGGCAGAATCTCTCCACCGGAGAGCAAAAGTGCTCCTGCCCAAGTTCCGCCTCGAAACGGCGGTGCACCATCCCAAAAGTCTTCTCCTTGATTTTAGGGCAAATGTGCTTATATACCAGAAAATGGGGGCTAGAGGAGGGCCAGGGGCCCCACGAGGTACCAGGGCGCGCCTGGGGGGGGGGGGTGGCGCGCCCTGGTGCCTCGTGGGCACCTGGGTGGCCCCCTCTGGTACTTTTTGCTTCCAGTATTTTTTATTTATTCCAAAATAATTCTCCGTGAAATTTTAGCTCATTTGGAGATGTGCAGAATAGGTATCTTGACATAGCTTTTTCAGGTCCAGAATTCCAGCTGCCGGCATTCTCCCTCCTTGTGTGAATCTTCCATATTAAGAGAGAAAAGGGATTAGAATTGCTCCAAAAAGTGTTATAATGATTAAAAACACTATAAATAACAGTAGCAAAACATGATGCAAAATGGACGTATCAACTCCCCCAAGCTTAGACCTCACTTGTCCTCAAGCGAAAGCCGATATCGATAATCATGTCCACATGTTTAGAGAGAGAGGTGTCGATAAAAACAAAATACGGACATAGTAGCATCATGATCATTATTATAACAGCAATATTCATTGTCATAAAACTTCTCATGAGCAAGTAACAATTCATCACAACAATGAAGTATAAGGCATAAACTTTCTTGAAAACTAACAAACTATGTTCTCAGTCAACAATGCAATTGCAATTCATCATATTTTCAGGAAGAGTCTCATGTAAGAGCTTTTTAGCAAGTTCACATACTCAACCATCATATAGTCTTCTATGATTGCTAACACTCACATCATATATATGGAGCAAAAAGTTTCAGCCAGACACACAGAAAGATAGGGGCTTATAATTTCGCCTCCCAACTTATTCACCTCAAGGGTGATGTTAACAATAATAACTCATGATCACTCATATCCAATTGGATATATATGTTTAGATCTTTCCCCACCATATGATGCTTGCAAAAGAGAAAAATAAAAAGGAATAAAGGAGAACACTATTGACTCTTGCATAAAAAGTAAATACATAAAAGTAAAAGACAGGCCCTTCGCAGAGGGAAGCATAGGTTGTCATGCGCTTTTTATTGTTGGATGCACAAGCTCTTAATGTAAAGGAACATCACTTTATATTGCCCCTTATGATAGCAACCTTTATTATGCAGTATGTCGCTTTTATTTCTTTGCCATCACAAGTTCGTACAAAGCTTATTTTCCCTTACAATAAAAGTTTCATACATATTTAGAGGCAATTTTTATTGCTTTTTGCACCGATGACAACTTACTTGAAGGATCTTATTCAATCCATAGGTAGATATAGTGGACTCTCATGATGTGAAACTGGGTCTAAGGGTTTTTGATGCACAAGTAGTATCTCTACTTGGTGCGGATTTTTTGGCTAGCAAAGATATTGGGCAAGCACCACATGTTGGAGGATCTATAACAATATAACTTCTATGTGAATATAAGCAAACACAATTCATTACGTTGTCTTCCTTGTCCAACGTCAACAATTTGACATAAAATACTTAATGGGGGCTCACAATCATAAAAGATGTCCAAGATAGTATATTTGCATGTGAATCTTCTCTTCCCTTATTAATTCTTTCATGAATTGCATCATTGACTAATACTATGTTTGTTATCCTCCAAAAAAAATTACCACTTATACTTTTCTTTATGTAATATCATTACTTTCCATAAGATTAGCATATGATCTTTTTCATTATTTTTCATTGCTAGGATTGAAACATAAAAGTAAAGAAGCAAAAACTCAAACTACTCTTTATTATATAACTCTCAACTCGATTACATAGATAGATGGATCACGAAACTAGCACTCGAAAATAGATCATACTAAACTTTTATTCAACTAGATCACGAAATAACTAGGGATCGAACTAAAAGTAGGTAAGGGTAATAAAAGTGATGGTGATACGATACCGAGGCACCTCCCCCAAGCTTGGCACAAGCCAAGGGGAGTGCCCATACCCATGTGCTCAAGTCTCCTTCTTCGGTGATGGCGGTGGTGATGAAATGATGGGCTTGTCCTCCGGCTTCCATGGCATAGGTTCCCCATCATAAAAAGATGAACGAGTCTCCGGAGTCCTGAAACTTGCAGCTGCACTCATACCTTTGAATCTTGCCTCATACTCATAATTTTGGTTTTGAAGATCATAGATTTGGCCTTGAAGATAGTCGATCCGTTCATTGAGCTTGAAGATGATATCCCCCATCGATTGGCCATCCACCTTTTGATTACGGGTGAGTTCCGTGATCATGGAGTGGTTGGCGCTAAGTCCACGCTCCATCATCCCTTGGCACTTGAAGATCTCCTGCTCCACCGCTTCGAGCCTGGACTCCACGCTCCCGGTCTTCTTGGGTCCTTGAACATCCTGGATGTGAAGCACCCCCTCACGCATCTCAATGGCTTGAGGATGTTTCATCACCTCCGGTAGGTAGGGATTGATGACCTTCTCATAGAACTTGTCCTTGGAAGAGGTTGGTCGAGCCATAGCGATCTAGATCTGTCAGAAAAATAGCACGAAACAAGAACAGAGGAGATTTCTGCGATACGGTGGTCAAAACATACGGGAGTATATATAAAGAATTTTTATCTTGCAAAACAAGTAATCCAGAAGAAAAACGAAGTCGGGAAGGCTCACATGGGGCCCACAAGGTACCAGGGCGCGCCTGGGGGGTGGCGCGCCCTGGTGCCTCGTGGGCACCAGGTGGGTCCCCCCGGCTGTTTCTTATTTTTGTATTTTTCTAAATATTCCAAAATGGACAGAAAATATTTTTATGGAATTTTTGGAGTCGGTTTACTTACCGAATCACATACCTCATCCTTTTCAGGGTTCTGGAGTGTTCCGGAAGGTCTCTCTTATGTATTCTTCCGGTGTAATTGTTTCAATAATATTGGTTTCAACATTAATGGGGGTACCTGAAATATAATGCTTAATTCTTTGCCCATTCACCACTCTCGGATTAGTGCCTTCGGAGTTGTTTATTTTGATGGCTCCGGAGCGATAGACTTCTTCGATAATATACGGTCCTTCCCATTTAGAGAGAAGTTTTCCTGCAAAGAATCTCAAACGAGAGTTGTACAATAGAACTTGCTCACCCACTTTGAATTCCCGCTTTTGAATTCTTCTATCATGCCATCTTTTAACTTTTTCTTTAAACAATTTGGCATTTTCATAGGCTTGGGTTCTCCATTCATCTAATGAGCTAATATCAAATAGTCTCTTTTCACCGGCAAGTATAAAATCATAGTTGAGTTCTTTAATTGCCCAATATGCTTTATGTTCTAACTCAAGAGGCAAATGATATGCTTTTCCATAAACCATTTTATAAGGAGACATACCCATAGGATTTTTATAAGCAGTTCTATAAGCCCATAGTGCATCGTCAAGTTTCTTAGACCAATTCTTTCTAGATCTATTAACGGTTTTTTGCAAAATTAATTTTATTTCCCTATTGCTCAATTCTACTTGACCACTAGATTGAGGATGATAGGGAGATGCAATTCTATGGTTGACATCATATTTAGCAAGCAATTTACGGAATGCACCATGAATAAAATGTGAACCACCATCAGTCATTAAATATCTAGGGACTCCAAACCTTGGGAAAATAACTTCTTTAAACATTTTAATAGAAGTGTTATGATCAGCACTACTAGTTGGAATAGCTTCTACCCACTTAGTAACGTAATCAACAGCAACTAAAATATGAGTATACCCATTGGATTTAGGAAAAGGTCCCATATAATCAAATCCCCAAACATCAAACGGTTCAATAGCAAGCGAATAATTCATAGGCATTTCCTGACGTCTACCAACATTACCAATTCTTTGACATTCATCACAAGATAAGACAAACTGACGAGCATCCTTGAAAAGAGTAGGCCAATAAAAACCAGATTGCAATACCTTATGTGCAGTTCTGTCCCCCGCATGGTGTCCTACGTAAGCCTCGGAATGACACTTCCGTAGGATTTGTTCCTATTCATGCTCAGGTATACAACGCCTAATAATACCATCTACTCCTTCTTTATAAAGATGCGGGTCATCCCAGAAGTAATGTCTTAAATCATAGAAGAACTTTTTCTTTTGTTGGTATTTGAAACTAGGTGGTATATATTTAGCAACAATATAATTAGCATAGTCTGCATACCAAGGAGTATTACGAGAAGCATTTATGACAGCTAATTGTTCATCAAGAAAGTCATCATTAATAGGAAGTGGGTCATCAAGAACATTTTCCATTCTAGACAAATTATCTGCTACGGGATTCTCAGCTCCCTTTCTATCAGTAATATGCAAGTCAAATTCTTGTAGCAATAAAACCCACCTAATTAGTCTAGGTTTAGCATCTTTCTTTTCCATAAGATATTTAATAGCAGCATGATCAGTGTGAACGGTTACTTTAGAATCAACTATGTAGGATCTGAATTTATCACATGCAAACACAACTGCTAGAAATTCTTTCTCAGTAGTAGCATAATTTCTTTGGGCACTGTCCAGAGTTTTACTAGCATAATGGATAACATTTAATTTCTTATCAACTCTCTGTCCTAGAACAGCACCAACAGCATAATCACTAGCATCACACATAATTTCAAAAGGCAAGTTCCAATCAGGTGGTTGAACAATAGGTGCAGTGGTTAAGGCTTTCTTAAGTGTTTCAAAGGCTTCTAGACAATCATCATCAAAAACAAATGGAACATATTTTTGCAAAAGATTGGTAAGAGGCCTAGAAATTTTAGAGAAGTCTTTAATAAATCTCCTATAGAAGCCAGCATGACCAAGGAAACATCTTATACCTTTGATATCTTTAGGACATGGCATTTTCTCAATAGCATCAACCTTAGCTTTATCAACTTCAATAACTCTCTCAGAAATTTTATGCCCCAAGACAATACCTTCATTCACCATAAAGTGGCACTTCTCCCAATTCAAGACAAGATTAGTTTCTTCACATCTCTGCAAAACTCGATCAAGGTTGCTTAAGCAATCATCAAAAGAAGTTCCGTAAACGGAAAAATCATCCATGAAAACCTCAAGAATCTTTTCACAAAAGTCAGAGAATATAACAGTCATACATCTTTGAAAGGTAGCAGGTGCATTGCATAAACCAAAAGGCATACGTCTATAAGCATAAGTTCCAAAAGGACAAGTAAAGGTGGTTTTCTCTTAATCAGATTGTGCTACGGGTATTTGAGAAAAACCAGAATAACCATCTAGGAAACAAAAGTGTGTATGCTTAGACAATCTTTCTAACATTTTATCAATGAAAGGTAAGGGGTAATGATCTTTCTAGTAGCTTTGTTTAATTTTCTAAAATCAATTACCATCCTATAACCAGTTACAATTCTTTGTGGAATGAGTTCATTTTTATCATTAGGAACAACGGTAATACCCCCTTTCTTAGGGACACAATGAACGGGACTTACCCATCTACTATCAGCTATGGGATAGATTATACCTGCTTCCAGAAGTTTTAATATTTCAGTTCTTACCACCTCTTTCATCTTAGGATTTAATCGTCGTTGGTGGTCGATAGCTGGTTTAGCATCAGGCTCCATATAAATTTTGTGCTGACATAGAGTGGGACTAATGCCCTTAAGATCATCAAGAGTATATCCAATAGCAGCTCGGTGCTTCCTCAGAGTTTTTAGTAATCTCTTTTCTTCATGCGCTGAAAGGTTAGCACTAATAATAACAGGATATATCTTCTTTTCATCAAGATAAGCATATTTCAATGTATCAGGCAATTGCTTCAATTCAAACACAAGATCACCCTTAGGTGGAGGAGGGCCTCCAAGAGTTTCAACAGGCAAATTGTGTTTAAGGATAGGTGGTTGATCAAAGAACATCTTATCTATTTCATTTCTTTCATTCATATGCACATCATTCTCATGGTCTAGCAAATATTGTTCTAACGGATCAGTAGGAGGTACGGCAATAGAAGCAAGACCAATAATTTCATCTTTACTAGGCAATTCTTTATCATGAGGTTGTCTACGGAACTTGGAGAAATTAAACTCATGAGATATATTACCAAACTTAACTCGAACCTTTTCTTTAACACAATCAATGTCAGCATTAACAGTATTCAAGAAGGGTCTACCAAATATAATGGGACAAAAATTATCTTGTTGTGAGCCAAGTACTAAGAAATCAGTAGGGTATTTGATTTTTCCACACAAGACTTCAACATCTCTAACAATCCCAAGTGGTGTAATAGTGTCCCTATTCGCAAGCTTAATAGTAACATCAATATCTTCAATCTCAACAGGTGCAATATCATGCATTACTTCTTGATATAAAGAAAATGGAATAGCACTCACACTAGCACCCATATCACACAAACCGTGATAGCAATGATCTCCAATCTTAACAGAAATAACAGGCATGCCAACTACGGGCTTGTTCTTATCTAACATATCTCGTTCATTTCTAACAGGTTTAGCAATTCTAGCAGCCTCCTCACAAAAGTAAATAACATGCCCATCTATATTATTGACTAAGAGATCTTTAACCATAGCAACATCAGGTTCAACTTTAATTTGTTCAGAGGGTCTAGGTGCTCTAATATTACTTTTGTTAACCACAGTTGAAGCTTTAGCATGTTCCTTAATCCTAACAGGAAAAGGTGGTTTCTCAATATAAGCAGTAGGCACAACTGGATCAACATGGTAAACAATTGTTTCTTCTTTAACACTAGCAGGTGCCTCAATCTTTTCTTTAATAGGGAGATCAACATGAGTAGCAAATGATTCACAAAAGGAAGCTACTATCTCAGAGTCAAGTCCATATTTAGTGCTAAACTTATGAAAGGCATCGGTAGCCATAAAAGATTTAACACAATCGAACTCAAGTATTATAGCTGACTCATTACCTTTGCCGAGTTCCCAATCTTCAGAGTTGCGTTTAATTCTTTCTAGAAGGTCCCATCTGAATTCAATAGTTTTCTTCATAAAGGAGCCAGTCGAAGAAGAATCAAGCATAGTTTGATTATCATGAGAAAGCCGAGCATAAAATTTTTGTAAGATAATTTCTTTCGAGAGATCATGATTGGGGCATGTGTACATCATGTACTTAAGCCTCCCCCAAGCTTGAGCGATGCTTTCTCCTTCACGAGGTCAAAACTTATATATATAATTCTGGTCATGATGAACCAAATGCATAGGATAAAATTTCCGATGGAATTCTAGTTTCAATCGGTTCCAGTCCCATGTATCAGTATCATCACATAGCCTATACCACATTAATTCTTTTCCCTCCAAAGATAAAGGGAATACATTCTTCTTAACTCCATCTCCGGATAAACCTGCAAGCTTAAACAATCCACAAATTTCATCCACATAGATCAAGTGCATATCAGGATGTATTGTTCCATCTCCTGCATAAGGATTAGCTAGCAGTTTCTCTATCATACCCGAAGGAATTTCATATTCAATATTTTCAATAGGTGCAGTAGGTTGAGGAGCAACTCTTGGTGTTTCCGGTCGACGTGAAGATACCTCGAACAAACCCCTCAAAGGATTACTTTCCATAGTGACAAGTGACAGTAAATTTCAGCACGTAATATAAATGTTTCCTTACCAAATTCCACTCACCAAAGGCACTTCACTCCCCGTCAACGGCGCCAGAAAAGAGTCTTGATGACCCACAAGTATAGGGGATCAATCGTAGTCCTTTCGATAAGTAAGAGTGTCGAACCCAACGAGGAGCAGAAGGAAATGACAAGCGGTTTTCAGCAAGGAATTTTCTGCAAGCACTGAAATTATCGGTAATGAGTAGTTTGATAGCAAGATAATTTGTAACAAGTGACAAATAGCAATAGTAACAAAGAGTGCAGCAAGGTGGCCCAATTCTTTTTGTAGCAAAGGACAAGCCGGAACGATCTCTTATAATAAGCAACACGTTCTCGAGGGCACATGGGAATTTCATCTAGTCACTTTCATCATGTTGGTTTGATTCGCATTCGCTACTTTGATAATTTGATATGTGGGTGGACCGGTGCTTGGGGTGATGTTCTTACTTTAACAAGCCTCCCACTTATGATTACCCCCTCTCGCAAGCATCCGCAACTACGAAAGAAGAATTAAGATAACTCTAACCATAGCATTAAACATATGGATCCAAATCAGCCCCTTACGGAGTAGCGCATAAACTAGGGTTTAAGCTTCTGTCACTCTAGAAACCCATCATCTAATTACTACTCCACAATGCATTCCCTTAGGCCCAAAGATGGTGAAGTGTCATGTAGTCGACGTTCACATGACACCACTAAGAGAATCAACAACATACATATCATCAAAATATCGAACGAATACCAAATTCACATGATTACTTATGACAAGACTTCTCCCATGTCCTCAAGAACAAAAGTAACTACTCACAAATCATCATCATGCCCAAGATCAGAGGGGTATTAAATAGCATATTAGATCTGAACATATAATCTTCCACCAAATAAACCAACTAGCATCAACTACAAGATGTAATCAACACTACTAGCAACCCACAGGTACCAATCTGAGGTTTTGAGACAAAGATTGAATACAAGAGATGAACTAGGGTTTGAGATGAGATGGTGCTGGTGAAGATGTTGATGAAGATTGACCCTCCCACGATGAGAGGGTTGTTGGTGATGTCGATGGCGACGATTTCCCCCTCCCGAAGGGAAGTATCCCCGGCAGAATCTCTCCGCCGGAGAGCAAAAGTGCTCCTGCCCAAGTTCCGCCTCGATACGGCGGCGCACCGTCCCAAAAGTCTCCTCCTTATTTTTTTAGGGCAAATGTGCTTATATACCAGAAAATGGGGGCCAGAGGAGGGCCAGGGGCCCCACGAGGTACCAGGGCGCGCCTGGGGGGTGGCGCGCCCTGGTGCCTCGTGGGCACCTGGGTAGCCCCCTCTGGTACTTTTTGCTTCCAGTATTTTTTATTTATTCCAAAATAATTCTCCGTGAAATTTCAGCTCATTTGGAGATGTGCAGAATAGGTATCTTGACATAGCTTTTTCAGGTCCAGAATTCCAGCTACCGGCATTCTCCCTCCTTGTGTGAATCTTGCATATTAAGAGAGAAAATGCATTAGAATTGCTCCAAAAAGTGTTATAATGATTAAAAACACTATAAATAACAGTAGCAAAACATGATGCAAAATGGACGTATCAGCCGCGTCCAGATCAGCAATTTATCAACAAGACCTACGTCGCTATCACAGCCGTAGAGTTCTTAGCCGTACCTTTCAGGAAGGTGACTTAGTGCTCCGTCTGATACAAGACTAGACAGGCATGCATAAGCTTTCACCCCCTTGGGAAGGGCCCTTTGTGGTCTGCAAGAATCTCAACAACGGGTCATAGTACCTCGTTGACATACGTGAGGCAGATAAATCACGCACCTCTGAAGAGGAGGGAAGCCGGCCCTAGAACATTGCCCATCTCCGGTCATACTACACCTAAGTCATATACTGGGTCATAACTTTTGTACATACCTTCCATCATGTATATACATATTTTGATCAATGAAATAAAGACCGGCAGCTCTGTATAAGAGGGTTTGTCGTTTCGCCTCAAAATTGTGTGTTGAGTCTTTATCGGTTGATCATTGGTTACTTGGAGTCTTCCAACTCATTGAGTTTAGCTTACAAAACCCTTTAACCCGGCAAAAAGCCAAAACTTAGTTAAACCTGCCTGTCAGCAAGATGCTACTCCGAAAAGGTGACCCGGCGTACGCCAGATGAGTCAATCACTAAGGTGACCCTGAATTCATCAAAGTTAAAACGCTTGTTGGTCACGTGAGAGCCGGCTTTCAGAAAGAAGGATAAACCAAAAGGCCATAGCGTCTGCTTCATGAAAGCAAATTAGACTTGTGCCTAAAAAGGTCGATCTTTACGTTGTGCTACGTAAGCTGGCAATTTAAAATTCATGTTTTGCATTATTATTACTTCTCGCATGCATGCATAATCTTTGTTTTCATACATTTTGCATTATAGTCGCTTTCTCTTTATCTGGTAGCAAGGCTTGCCGGGTTATTTTTTTTCTTAACACACCACTGGTGTGACCTCGTGATTCACTCAGTTGATTTTATGCTCGTATTCTGAGCGGCAAAGACTTGTCATTTCAAGCAGCAATTTTATACAAGCAATAAAAAAGCAGCAAGTGCACGATGGCACTTGTGCCAGCAAAAGTTTCTGGATATACAACTATTACATGCCGCCCACCAGGCTGCGGCCATGGCACAAGTTTCCAAGATCAGCTACAATAAATAAAGAGCCGGTATTCTATGTTGTCGAGTTAGGATTGGCGCCAGAAGTTGCAGGAGCACCATGTCCCGGCGCTTTACGATCGTCGTCATCCCCCGCCTCTTCCTGACTTGTTGATTCGCCGGTCGACCACTGGATTGAGCGCAAGGCTTCAAACATTGCATCAGCGGTTATGACAGAGGAAGGGTCAACGTCAGGGGCAAAGGATGGCTTATGCGCATGAGTAAGAGCCACTGGCTGAGGGTTAGGCGGCTCAATCCGCTCATTGTCTTCAGAATATCCGGCTTGATATTTGGACAGGTTCATCTCTTCTGCAATCGCAGTGGTGGCAACCCGGGTATCCTTTATGCATCACTGGAAGTCCTTCTTGGTGAAAGGGGTGTCATCCACATTAAACTCTGGATATCCGCCGACGACTTGAGCCGGATCCAATTCCGGCACATATGCTTTGGTGCGCGCGAATACTGTCAGGGACCCAGCACGGCAAGCCACCTTCTTCCACTCTTCAAACCATTTGGGAACTACTGATAGTTCCTTTAACATATCTGAAATCAAGTGGGGCAGGGCCTTGGTATTCTTGACGGCCATGATGCAGTGTGCGCCGCCTATATATAATTGCTCGGCAAGAGTGTAGACGGCTTTCAGCTTCACCAATAGCCGTTCAGCTTGGTTATGAGTTTTCCCGCCTGCAAGAAGAGGGAGATAAGTTAGTCCGGTCAGTGTGGTATTTTGAAACACGGCATGTTTGGCGGCTTATGAATTTACTACATACCAAAGATGGCGGTGCACATGCTGGTGATGTGGTTTTTCAAAGTGGCCAGCTCTTGGATCGCCGGCTTAAGTCTTGCTTCTGCTTCTTCTGCCCGCTTGACCAGGGCGGCTCTTTTTGCCTCAGATTCCTTCAGTGTGCTTCTCACAAGGTGCAATGACTTGTTAGCTTCTGAAGATGATTCTTCAACCCTTTCACGAAGTTTTCTCTCTCTCTTTGCTTCCTGTTGATTCAGCATATCCTGCAAGGCAATGTCAGTTACAAGTTATGTAAGAAAGTCCCGAGCTGCCATTCTGGTCGACCCGGCCCTTGGGGGCTACACTTATCAGTGTTTTCTCAAATACGATAAAGTCCCATGAGGATGTGGGCATTCCACATGGCACTTGGGGGCTGATGTTGTTCTATATCAGTACATACAGAGACCCGGCACATCATATCATGATGAGCCGGCCCTTGGGGGCTATAGGTTGATTGCAACATACAAGTCCCAGATCATCATGGTATAATGACCCGACCCTTGGGTGCTACATACAGTATGAGAATATTAAGTCAGGAGATAGAAGGTTACCTCATACTTCCGTTTAAGGGAAGTCACCATGGCGATTTCTGTATCCCGGCTCTCAGACAACCGGGTTATCATAGACTGATGCAGCATGTTGATGTCCTGATCTTCAAAGGAATGAATGTTGAGGGCCACCTTCCCTTTATCTTTAACGGGCGACTCAGCCCTGGCAGGGATCTTTGCTAAGACTGAATAGGTTTCCGGTGGAGCATTCTGTTGTTCACCGGTCACCATTACTTTGTCTTGGGCCTTCTCAATAGGCTGATCTTCAGTTAAATCTTCCTTCTCCTGAAGGATAGGAGAAGAGTCATGAGCCGGGCTCACGGTAGTGTCTTGGGGCGGCGGGTCGCTCTGAACAGCCGGCTCATCTGGAATATCCGGGTTAACCGCTGCGTCTTCTAGAGAAGGACCTGCTTGGACGATAGGGTCAGACGACCCGGTGGCGGTCTTCTTTTTAATGGCCATCGTGCTATACAAGGAACAAAGAGTCATTTGGTTAAAGGATAAAGAGCAAGAATCCATTGTGTAAAACATGAGTAAGCAGGTTGTTTACCCAGGATTGATGTTAAAGGCTGGCGCCTGAGTGGTGCTCGATTCGTCAGACGAGGGAGATGTTAGACATGCCGAGTCGCTCAAATGCAGGGGCTCTTTGAAACGACCGGCGTGAGGAAGAGAGGGAGTTGGGCTGAGCGGCGCCTCTGTTTGTGCTCTTCATACTGGCGGCTCATTGCCTAACCGCCACTCAGCTCTCCTTCACTGCTTCGGGTTTCATTTGGAAGTCCCTGTGTGTTGTGCCTTCTTCAAAGAAAATTGTGGGTCTAAGTGAGCATCTCGATGTGAAAATGGAACTTTTCGGACTGCAACCCGGAATTTCTTTAGAGCGGGTATTGGTGAGTCAGAATCTGAAGAGATCGGTGTTACCTCTGGCTCGCCGGCATTACTGGTTTCAGCCTGTTCCTGTGAAGAGGTGGTGTCAGCAAGCTGATTAAACAGATGGCCAAGGGAGTCAAGTTCTACCTCTTGGTCTTCATCATCTTCTGGGTTCTTCTCACTATCTTCTCGAGGAGGAGTGGGGTCTTGAAGTTCGACCCGCCACCAGTCAGCATTTTCCTGTGCCATGACGGGTTGATAAAGTTAAAGGCGAGAGTAAAATAGCATGGATAAGATGAAGAGCAATAAAGACGGTTACCTCGGGTGCCGGGTTATTCATGCAGACGGGAGCAAGTCCCACAAACTTAATATCCTCTCTCTTTTCACCAAGTAGCTTCTTGGCAAATTTTATGACCTCCTTCTCCTGGAGGTTGACCCGGCTGAATCGGAGTGGATCTTCTGGCTCGCCAGAGTAAATGTGCATAAGCCGGGTCCTTAGGCTCAGTGGTTGGATACGCCACTCAACCCATGTCCGGGCTAGGTCAACACCGGTGAGGCCGTGGGTGGTCAAAGCATTTATCTTAGAGTATAAGGGCTCCAGCGCCTTCCTTTCTTCTTTGGAGGCGAAGCCCGGGAAAACTATATCAGCGTCGAGCTGGCTTGCTCTGTAACCCGGGAGTGGATGTTGCCCTTCTGGAGATGTACCCTTGCAATAAAACCAAGTTTTATACCATGCTTTCGGATGGCTTGCCGGCTTGGCTTTAGGGAAGGCAGTGTTTTTTCTCCGTTGAATGGTGACTCCGCCAAGTTCTAGGCTCGGTCCATCTTTGTGCTCTGTCTGGTGGTTCAAATAGAAAAACTCCCTGAACAAGCTGATGGACGGCTCAAGCTGAAGATAAATCTCACAGAAAACTTGGAATTGACACAGATTGAAAACGGAGTTGGGGGCTAGATCTTGAGGCCTGATGTTGAAGAAATGAAGCACATCTCTGAAGAACTTCGAGCCGGGGGGACGGAAGCCTCTTTCTAGATGTTCGGCAAATACAATGATTTCATTTTGATCTAGTTGAGGATGGATTTCCTCCTCCAGGGCCCGCCATCCGATTGCTTCCTTAGCTGGCAGTAACCCGGCATATGCTAGAGCTTACAGTCTGAGCTCTGTCATGGTGGATTTTGCCCAGTTGACATACTTGACTTTGGGAGCCATGGTTTTAGCTGCAAGAGAAGTAAAAGAGCATTATAAGCCGGCGATTCAAGGATTTTCTTTGGTTAACATAAAAGCAAAATATGATCCGGCAGTTGGAATGTTTGCCGGGTCACAGGAAAGAATGCAAGTATATCTCGAGTCAAGACTTCATGATAAAATAAGCCGGGAATCTCATAGTGCAGATTTTTTACAAGTATTGAGCATAGTCTGGATTACGAGTCAGTAAACAAGATTCACTTGAATTTGAAAGTTCTGCGGATCTGAAAAATGGCCTAAAATAGGAACGTAAAACCTAGGTCTGTTCTTCAAAATAAGAGATGAGTTACAGTGGGGATTTGTTCGGAGCAAGGTAATAGATCTACAGCGCACCGGAAATGCGGCGGACCGATTCTACGAACCTCAAAATCGAAACTTGCGGGTGTTTTTAGATCTATGGGCAGCCATTACGATGAACCATGACGAACAATGGAGGAGTTGGCAGTAATGGCGGAGAGCGCACTTACCGATTTAAATGAGGAACTCGGCGGCCATTGAGCATTGAGGGCTTGGTTGCGCAGGAGAAGATGAACTCCAGCGGCGGCGGAAGGGCTCGAACAGCAGGATCCCTGATGGCGTCGGCGAGCTCAAAGGGGTATGGCGACATTGGAGGAACAGAGGAGGAAGATGAGCAGAGAAGTGGTAGAAAGAGAAGGGGGGAGGGCGTCGGCCTATTTATAGGCGCAGCGGGCCCGAAACGGCATGCACGCAGCCCGAGGCGGCGCAGTAAACAGTGGCTAAAAAGGCTCCTCGATTTTCACGCCTGACAAGATGATACGAAACCACTAAAAGATTCGTTGTGATGTCATCCCAGATTTTGCGGAAATTGGATGTGATGTCATGAGCAAAGTCATTGGAAAACGCTGAGTTTGGGGATAAAGAATGACCTGGCGGGTTGCTTAAGCTGGGAAAATTATGTCTGGAAGCGAAGGATGCTCCAAAGGCCGGCTTGAGAAACGGTTTCGAGGGTACCCTTTTCCCAATTAATATTTCGTTTGTTTTTCAGGATGGAGTTTAACATGAATGAATTCAAGTCAAACTGAGGGCTAATGTTGGGGATATTTCCCGAAGTGTAGACCCGGCAGAAGGATGACCCGGCCATAGAGCTGAACGGCTCTACGGGGCATCTCATTGCCGGGCCTTGGAGATACCAAGTGGGCCGGCTTAACAGGAGGCCCGGTGAGAAAGGCGGCTCGGTGCTACGGGCCGGCTTAAGAAGAAGGATAAGACAAGGAAGATTACCTTGAGGAATAAGTAGAATAAGAGTAGGATACGGGTTAAGTCTACAACCCGGACTCTCGTGTAAACCTAGGGCTCAACATATATAAAGGGGGGGCGCCTACGGTAGAAAGACTAAGTTGCAATCCCTCGGGAGCTAGGTTAGCGAATTCGCATCCTTGTAATCGAGATCCAAGCAATACAATCAAGCAGGACGTAGGCTATTACCTCGATCGTGAGGGGCCGAACCTGGGTAATCTCGCGTCTTCTCGTTCCCGATCAACCCCGCTAAGCTTCCACCCTTGTGCGATGGCCTCGTCTCTAAGTCCTTTCACAAGGGCATCTGCCGTGTCAAAACCATGACACACCCCAAGGTAATATCTAAGGAAGACTCAAGCGTCTAAGTTTGGGGATGCCCCGGATGGCATCCCCTCCTTCGTCTTCAACACTATCGGTACACCTCACTTGGAGCTATATTTTTATTCTTCACATAATATGTGCTTTGCTTGGAGTGCCTTTTTGTTTTGTTTGCTATTTGATACAATCCTTAGATCTGAAAATTTTGATTTGGAGAGAGTCTTTTCATAGCTACCTATTTACTCAACTACTCTTTGTTCTTTACTTATATCTTTTGGATTAGTTTATTGTTTACTCTTATGCTTCACTTATATCCTTAGAGTAAAACTTATGAATGAATTGAATATCATGTCCTTCATTTATTATATGTATGTTGAGAAGTAAATATGCATCCTCCGTTTAATCCATTAAAGAGTGAGACTATGATAGTACATAGCTTTAATCAAGTAAGGGAGTTATGTTATAATGACAATGAGCATTAGTTTTATTAAGTTGAGCCTATCATGTTGTGGTGATAAGTATCTACCAGTGAAGGACGGATGATTGGCTTGGCACATGTTTACACATGTTTGATAAATTCCAAATTCAGCCTTGGTGGTGTTCAAGTTTGTAGGTTATCATCATGATTATATTTTCTCAATAATGTTACTATTAGAGAATGCATGATTGTGGTTTTTGTGCTCGCTAAAGTGGTTGCCCCCGGTCTTCTGCTAGTCTTTCCTTGTACTAAGTGGAAATACTGCTTCTGCATGCAATCCTTGAAACAAGTTTATGCCATAAAG
The DNA here is from genome assembly GCA_039707655.1 of Elymus sibiricus. Taxonomy (NCBI): domain Eukaryota; kingdom Viridiplantae; phylum Streptophyta; class Magnoliopsida; order Poales; family Poaceae; genus Elymus; species Elymus sibiricus. The sequence continues at coordinate 188,643,068 of CM077674.1, forward strand.
TGTCCACCATACCTACCTATAGATGGTATTTCACTGCCATTCCAAGTAAATTTGCATGTGCCACCTCTAAATCTTCAAATAAACTTCTGTTTTATGTGCCCATACATCTCATGGAGCGGTGTGGGTAGTCAATACCTTCCATGCTAAATGTGTTTTACTCATGACAAGAGTTTATTCACTTGTCTAATTTATGAGGAAGTCTGGTAATAGGGATGCCCAGTCCCAAATAAAAAATAATAGTTATAAAGGACACTCCCCTCGAAAAGTTGAAAGTTGGCAAGCACCCATGGTTTGTATTCATGAATATTTACTTGGGGTGCATTGGGCATCCCCAAGCTTGAACTCTTGCCTCTCCTTATTCTTCTCATATCGATGTCTCCTCGGTTTTCGAACACTTCATCCACACAAAACTTAACCGAACGTTTATTAGAGGGGTTAGTACATATAACATCAAATCCCATCATGTCTTGTTATAACAATATTGTATAATTATAAGCAAACATTACCTACTGTATGCTAACACAATTCTAATGCTCCCACATAAATGAGGCTTGGCAAAATTGCAAACATAAGCAGATAAAGAAACTATAAGAGCAATCTATGAAAACAGGGCAGTCTGTAAAGATGTAGATGAAAAATATATTGTTGTAACTTAAAAAATTCTGAAAACTTGGGACGTAATAAAGAATTTGCATAGCAGTACTGTGTAAAAAAATTCAGAATTTTTGCATGTTCCGGTAAAATATGAAAATTCAAATACTACAGCAAAAGTTTCTGTTTCTGCACAGCACATACCAAACAAGCAATTTAAACACCCTAAAGGTAAATCTTGGCACATTATATTATACTACAATGGATTTGTACAAGGGGACAATTGTTTTTGTTGAAAAGTTTCTGTGGTTCAAGATTTACAAAGTTTCCATGGGCATGAACAAAAGTTCAATGACGTCCCCCACTTCAACGATGCTCGTCCTTCTCACTTTCACTTTTCTTTTTGAAAAAGTTTTAGGTTCCCCTCTATATTTTTTTTGTTTTTGAAATTTTTATAAGCACACAATAGAATCAAATGACTCTCTAAAACTTCCGGGTTGTCTCCTAGGCAGCGCTTTCTTTAAAGCCATTAAGCTAGGCATAAAGTGCTCAAGTAATTGATCCACTCGGATCCCAAGGTATATCAAAGCCAATTTTAATTACAATGATTTATAATTTAGTAGTGGGCACAAAGCAACATATCCTATATACCTAAGAAGTTCATCCCCACTAACTATTTATCTAAGCATGCATGCTATCCACCTCAGCAAAGTTGCCAATTCAGCAAAAAGAGAATTAATCTACACGCCAGGTCATCCTCCCTGCCGCAGCCCACATGGTGAAGGGGTCGTTTGCCTTCCCCTGAACACACGGTTGTCAACAACATGGATAAGGCTGGTCATAGTGGGAGTAACTTAGCTAATAACATAGCGCATTTCAAGACAAGTTTGCTTATGTGGCATGTAGTTAATGAGGGATAGGTGTTTGGAGTAACATAATATGTTACTATAACATAACACAACCCAAAGCAAAATGAGTCTATAATCTAATAAATGCAATCATCTATGATACTACTTCTATATTACTTTGCACTATGAAGGTTGTAACATAGACTAGTGTCATCTGCATGACACTAGCAATTTTATCGCATTAGAAACATAGAGAGGTGGAGATGTGGTTACTCACTTATAATAATTGCAAGTAGGAGCAGCAAGCACATGCATATTATATCCATCAAAATCCTAATGTGCAACGGTAAAACGCAACCCATCAATATAATCCTTAATAAGTGTAAACTTCTCCTATATAGTGTAGTTGGGAGAATTCAAAAGGATAATAGGACTATCATGTGTGGGTGCAATAGCAACAATTTCATGCTTAACATAAGGAATTATAGCAAGTTCATTTCCATAAGAATCATTCATATTGGCATCATGGCCATAAGCATAGCAAGCATCAAGTTCATCAAAAAGGGATATTTCAAACGAATCCAAGGGATCATAGCATTCATCCTCCGGTAAGCATGAAGGGGAATTAAACCAATGTATGAGTTAAAGAGTTACTCTCATTAGGAGGTGGGCACGACTAACTAATCCGCTCTTTCTCCTTTTGTTCTTTGCTCTCCTACTCATCTTTTTCATCTAATGAGCTCACAGTTTCATCAATTTCTTCTTCCATAGAGGCCTGCAAAATATTAGTCTCTTCCAGGGAAGCAGAGATCTTCTCAATAAATTCATTAATATAAGCATTAAAAGCATAGTTTTCATAGCAATATTTAAGTATGGCATAATTTTCAGATTTTTAAAGAGTATCATCATACTTTTCAAGCAAAGAAGCAATTTCATATGCACCCTTAAAAGCAAAAAATTATTAAATTTGTGCAATATCATAGTAATTATGAACACCATTAGCATAAGAAGCTAAGATTTCATTATCATTAAACTCACATTGGTAGGGAAGGTGTTTAGGGTCCTTAGAACAACAAGTAAAATCATCTATATGGCACAAATTTCAAGCATAGCATTCCAAATGAGATATTTGATCCCTTAAGTGTCCCCCTTTTTGAGACAAGCGGTGATGCACAAAATAAGCATGCTCATCTAATGATTTTCCCTCAACTAGTTGGGTTTTCAGCACGAGCACAAACAAATCAAAGATGATCCAAGTAGAAAGCTTGAATAGGAAGGATTTTGGGTGGTTCCTCAACCATTGGGTTAGCAAGTACAACTATTTTTTGGTATTTTACGTTTCCTAGCCATAACTAAAGATAGAAAACAAGAACAGAAAATAAAATCTACTTAGAGATAAAGCTAACAAGCGCACACGAGAATACTCACCCCACGCTATTGCTCCCTGGCAATGGCGCCAGAAAAGGTCATGATAAACCACAAGTATAGGGGATCGTTTGTAGACTTCTCAATAAATAAGAGTGTCGAACCCAATGAGCAGCTAAAGGTAGGATTTATATTCTCTTCAAGTTCTATCGACCACCGATACAACTCTACGCACACTAATGTTTGCTTTACCTAGAACAAGAAATAAAAGTAGTTTACGTCAAATAAAAAGATAGATTTACAAGATAATAAAAGTTAGTTGTTGTTTTAAAGCTTTTGACGATAAAGGGTCCCCCCCCCGCTTTATATTATAAAGCAACCACCCGATACAACAAACTCGCTGGGGCCGCAGCACAACGAACTAGTCCTAGGGTTTCCCCTGGACTAGATGTCCCACCGTGCTCCTAGCACTCCAAAGCATCGCGTACCGAGCAGCACCTTCAAGAAGGAAAGCGATGACGATGCCACTACTGCCCGAACTAGTTCTAGGGTTTCCCCTGGTACGTGGATGGTAGTATGGAAGGGGGTATACCCGACGCCCTTCAGGAAGGAAGGGCGGCTCCCGTAGGCGTCACCGCGTCGGTGACGAACATGCCGCCAAGGATTTCTCCCGACCTAAGACAACCACCACCACCCCGGACGCTCCATCGAGCTCCACGCAGCCTGCCGTTCACCAGCATGCGCCACCACGGTCTTGGAGTCATCCTCGTCGTCGCACTGAGGTCACCGACACGAGGCCAAGAGGAAGAAGAAGAGGACACTGGAGTCGGGGGTAGCAGTACCGCAGCCGCGCGGGAGGGAACATCCTCCACTACCACAGCACCAACCGACCGGACGCGTCAACCGGGGCAAACCAGACCCCTACTGGCCCGGCCCGGCCCAAACGGGCCCGTGAAGCCCTGTCGCCGCGCTGCAACACGCCGGCTGACAGCACTGCCACCGCCCGGAGACCGCTGACACCCAACCTCCACCACCAAGGAGCGTTGTCGCCGCGCGAAGGATCGTCGGCCCGCAGTAACCCAGATGGGCCCCAAAGGGCCCAGATCTGGACCGCGCGGGCGCCGCCGGCCATGGCCGCACCACCAGGTCGCCCCACAGGCAACGCCTGCGCCGCCGCACCGGAGAACCCTCGACCAGCCCACGTCGAGCCGCAACCGCCCTAGGAGCACCGTCGTCGGGAGGGAAAGAGCCCCCCTCCGACTCCAAGCGCGCTGGGAATGGAAGTCCGCCGCTACCGGCGCCACCCGGGCTGCGCAGGTGGCCGCTGCCGGCGGCGACAAAGGAGGGAGGGGTGGCCCAGGTGGGGGAACGAAGTGGCGGCGCTCCGTCGCCGTGGGGGGGCAGGAGCGCGGGGTGGTCATACTATCTTGTTTTAAAGCTTTCGGAGAACGATGAGAAGGATTGTCCATAGGCAATTGAATATGACACGTGTGACACTAATCATATGCATGAGGGAGAGGCTTAAGGTAACATAATTTCCGTTCTTGGATCACATGTACTTATTATTGGAACTCTAGCAAGCATCCGCAAATACTAAAGATCATTAAGGTAAAACCCAACCGTAGCATTAAGTGTAAAGTCCCCTTTAATCCCATACGCAACAACTCCCTTACTCGGGTTTAAGCTTCTGTCACTCTCGCAACCCACTATAAGCGAATCATGAACATATTGCAACACCCTACAGCAGTAATCCCACATGCTTGTGCGACACGGAGGGCACCATAGGACAACACCATAATAAAATACAACTCATATCAATCACACCATACCACAATTAACCCGTACGACAAAATGAATCTACTCAAACATCATAGAGGTGAAACACATCATTGGATAATAATATATAGCATAAAGCACCATGTTCAAGTAGAGATTACAGTGGGTAGAGACACCGCTGCATAGAGGGGGAGAAAGTTGGTGATGACGGCAATGAAGTTGTTGATGTAGATCACCATCATGATGGTTCCCCCGGTAGCGCTCTGGCGCCACCGAGAGAGAGGGGGAGAGAGCCCCCCTCCTTCTTCTTCTTGCTTGGCCTTCTGATGCGGAGCATCCCGAGGTCATCCCCATGGACTCACCTTCGTCACCTCAAGTGCCACGAGGACCTATGACACGAGCACGAGCAAGAGCCATCGAGAATGAGGTGACATCACTCCTCTCGCAATTCCCCTTCGATGCACATGAGAATTAGATGCTACCTCAAGCGGAGACCCTATGCATACTCAGGTACCAAGGAGATCATCATGGAGAAGCTAAGGAGCAAGGCCGAGTGAAGGAGAAGGACGGACGCGAAGACGGAGAAGGATTCGGGCAAAACAGCACCAACCCGGATGATCCGGACCGGCGCCAGGATGATTAGGGCCGATGCCCGGACGATCCGGACCCCGGCCCGGATGATCCGGCCGAACGGCGCCAAATGTACAACAGCCAGAAAATCGAAGCCGGATCGTCCGGACCCTGACCCGGATCATCCGGACCAGCCCGGATGTCCAGACGGCGGCCTGGATGTTTGGCCCTCCCGCGCCCGTTTCTGACCTGCCCGGACGTCCGGGCGACCGCCCGGATCATCCGGGCTCCCGAAGGCCGCATCATCCGGACGGCCACCCGGATAATCCGGGCACCCCACAACTTGTATGTGTGTGTGTGCGGCCCGAGGCCCATGTAGCTATTCCGTCCACTAGACTATAAATACCCCTTCCCCCTCTATGTTTTAGGGTTAGCAAAGTATTTGGCTCTTGAATTTAGAGCTTTGCTCATCCATACCTCTCCCATGGAGATCAAGAGCTCCATGAGACCCATGTGAGAAGATCCACTCCGGATATCAAGACCTCGACTCCTCTCCGGATCGGGATGAACTAGCTACCGTGTATCCTCCCGTGTTGACTTTGTATCGTGATTCATCGTATGTGTATGTGGATCTAGTGTATGTGTGACTTGTGATTGTGTCAATTGAGTGATTTGTTTCTTGTGTTCTTCGTGTTCTTGCCTTTCCCACCTACAATTGTGAAAAGATTGACGAACTAGGGTTCCACCCTACATCATCTTGGATTAGAGCCACGTTGATTCACAATTTGGAGTCCTTCCCCTCCATTTGCTACCCTCAATTTTGTTATTTTTCCCCAATTTCGAAAATTTCCACAAAAATAGCCCCACCAAAAAAAATTGTGATTTGTGAGTTTGATGATGTTTTGTTGATTTTGATCCGTGGATTTCGTGTGTTGCAAGTGGATCTACACTTCCCCCATCTTCCCCACCTTGAAACCCCCTCGAAATTCCTTGAATTTTCGAATTTTTCGCGAATTTTGAGCCCTACCCGAGCCTCACCCGTGCCCATTTGACCTGCCCGGATCATCCGGCCGTGCCCGGATCAGCCGGACCAGGCCCCGGATCATCCGGCCTCGTCTGATTTTTCTGAAAAAAATAAAATTTCAGCCACCTTTTCGCCGCCTCCACCACTTCCGCATAGCTTCCCCGAGCACCACCATAGCTTGGCCACCTTCACCTATGGCCCTAGACCACCACCACACCCCACCACCACCATTCGACATTTGCTTTGAGATTTTGAGTTGCGGATTCCCGTTTCCTAATGTGTTTCGGCTAACTAGGCATGGTTCAACATCGACTTCACCGCCACTCATCATCGCCACGGACTCGACATCGACAACGACCGTCTCACCATCGTGACACCACCACTGTAAGCAAGGACGGTAACCTCAACAACAACTTGTTCATTCCCTTGCCATTGCATTGTTAACCCAAAGGCCCTCATTTGCGTCGCTTTCCTACGAGACTAGCCATTTGAGTATTGTCGGGCAACGCTACTTGTGCACTTTAGTGATACCGTTCTGCATAGCTATCATAGCGTGCATATATCATCATATCATCTCTTGTGCCAAAATTTTGTTCCCGCATATACATCATTGCTACCATCATGAGAGCATTGCGCATGAGTGGCCAAAGGAAAATAGCAAAAGAAAAAGAAGCTTTTAAGCAAAGAGAAAAGAGCAACAGCAAGCTTGTAAGCAAAAGCCATAGCATTGCCACCTTACATATCATATTTGATCATCTTGGATCATCGTGACAAGTTCACCGGGACTAATACATACAAAGCATATTTGAGATAGAAGTTGATCGTTTGTCTCCATAGGTTGTGCACAAGTGCCGGATCCACCTATTAAGCAATCGTGCTAGCGTCTCTCTAGAGTTGTGCAACACGAGCGTTTCCGGGTGTTCCACATTTTGTGCTCATTCCTTGGTTGCACGACCTCACTTATCTTTCCGTGTGTGTGTTTCCGTGTAACTTTGCTAGTGATCTACTTGTTTCACTTGCGAATTTGTGAATCTTTCTCAACATTATTGATATCTTGCTTACAATTGCAAATATTTTGTGCCACCATCCTAACCAAACTCCTCCAAAAGCTTTACTTGTGTAGGTGTGAGAATTGACACGATCTGGTACCAATTGCATTATTTCCATAATACCATATCGAGTGATCATTGATCCATCTTCAACATTGGATAAGGTACATTGGTCTAGTTCGTTCCATTCTTCCACTAACACTTGTTTGAGAATCATGGATAGGTCGGGCACTACTTCAAATTCTCTCTTCGATGAGCAAGACGATGCACCGAACGACTACGTCACCAAGGCACACCTCTTTGGCGTCCAACGAGCCTTACATCAAGAGAGTGAAGCTTTGGGTGAACGCATCGAACAACTCGCCACTGACTTTCGACAAACTCTTGATGACAAGCTATCATCTCAAATGGAAGAGTTCCGTGCCATGATGGTCAACCGTGCTTCTTCCACTTAATCAAGTTCAAGATCAAGATGGCTCCACTCAAGACGCAACTCTTCGGACACTTCTTCGGATGCAAGTCTTCCACGAGCACGCTCTCATCGCCCTCAAGTACATGAAGACCGGCAAGCTCCAAGAAACCCATTCCACAATGGTTTGCAAGACCGTCTTCGAGAGCGTGAACGACAAAACCGGCAAGCAAACGCCAACATGGAGCAAGATCAAATTCCACAACGACAACGTCAAGTAAACCAAGACGACGACGCTCTACTACATGAACGACAACGTCGTGAGGAGCAAGAACTTGAAGCTCAATGTGCCCTACGCAAAGCAACTCGCAACGTCGCCGACCGCAACCGCCGTGTGCGAGAACAAGAAGAGGCCCCCCAACGCGAGCAACAAGAAGAGGCCGAAAGAACTGAGGAGCGCCAAGAGATGTGGAACCGTGCAAGAATTCCACGACCTCGACGTCAAGCCAATCAAGATGAGCACGACGAGCAAGAGTTAGAAGATCCTCCTCCAAGACACGAGCATCATTGCCATCGCCAACAAAACAATGAAGAGCTCTACGGCAAGCTCAAGTTCAACATGCCTAAATTCTCCGGTGGAAATGATCCCGAAGAATACCTCTCATGGGCATTGAAGGTCGACAAGATATTCCGTCTTCACAACTACGAAGAGGAAAAGAAGATTGCCATGGCATCTCTTGAGTTCCAAGACTATGTTCTCATTTGGTGGGAGCAAGTGATCCAATGACGCCAAGAGAAGGGCGAGCCACCCATCACCACTTGGACTCAAATGAAAGATGTCATGCGAGCTCGCTTTGTGCCTACACACTACAGTCGTGACCTCTTTAAGAAGCTACAACTCCTCAAGCAAGGCACCAAGTCCGTTGAAGAATACTACCAAGAAATGGAGATTGCAATGATACGAGCCAATGTCAAGGAAGATGATGAACAAACTATGGCGAGATTCTTGAATGGCATCAACCATCCCATCAAGAAAATTGCGGATTTCGAACCGTACTCCAACCTCCTCAAGCTAGTGCACCAAGCAACCAAAGCGGAGCGACAAGTACAAGAGGACAACAAGTACTCCAAGTACTCTTCCAAGACCTACAGCTCATACACTCAAGCTTCAACGACTTCTACAACTCCTTCCACGACTCGATCTACACCAAGTTCCGGCGACAAGTCAAGCTCCAAGCAATCTATAACATCTTCGAGTCGTCATGCAAGTACATCCAAGAAAAAGCCTTCATCATCAACAACTCCTACGGACGACACTAAGACGAGTGACATCAAGTGTTTCACTTGCAAGGGACGAGGCCACAAGTCATTCGAGTGCCCAACACGACGAACTATGATCCTCAACGCCAACGGCACCTACGATTCCATGAGAGAAGATGAAATGGAAGCCCTTGAGCAAGTGGCCATGCACCGTCAAGTGAATGAAGATGAAGACAATCAAGTCTTTTGCGATAATGATTCAAGCCTCGCTCTTGTTGTCTCCAAGGTCTTGACACTTCAACAACATCAAGATGAAGACCAACACTGCCACATCTTCCATACCAAAGCGGGCACTACTGGAATCAGGGAATTTGCCATCAGCCAGTTCTTTGCCATCTGCTAGCTGACGGCAAAGAAGGTCTTTGTCGTCCGCCTACAAAAAACAGATGGCAAAGAACTGGCTGATGGCAAAGATAATGTTTGCCATCAGCCAGTTCTTTGCCGTCTGCTAGCGGACGGCAAAGAATCTTTGCCGTCCGCTAGCAGACGGCAAAGAGGTGGGTGGGGCCCACTGGAGGCCAGCGCATGGAGATTCCCTCTTTGCCATCTGCTAGTTGACGGCAAAGATTCTTTGCCGTCCGCTAGCAGACGGCAAACAAAAACCCTTCTAACGGCCCTAACGGCCACCCCCCACCTCCCACTCCTCTCTCTCTTCTCTTTCTCCCCCGTTCCCCGCACCCGCCGCCCCTGATCCCCCGCCGCACCGGCCGCCGCCCCCGACCCCCACCGCCCCCGCCGCCCGCCGGCCACGACGCTGCGGCCGCCCCGGCGCCCCGGCCCTCCGCTCCGCCGCCCTCTGCCCCGAGCTCGACGCCGCCGCCCTCCCTCTGCCCCGACGCCGCCGCCCTCTACGCCGCCCCGACGCCGCCACCCCGCCCTCTGCCCCGACCCCCCTCCGGTGAGCCCCCTGCCCCACCCCCACCCCCCCTCTGTTTTTTTAGTTTTTTTTCATCAATTAGGTTTTTTTAGGTGAGCATTCATCTTCTTTTTTCTTTTCTTTTTTTTCTACTGTTAATTGGTACTGATAAATTAGGTTAGTTCTAGGTTAGGTTAGTGCTAGGTTATGTTAGTGCTAGGTTAGGTTAGTGCTAGGTTAGGTTAGAAAGATGAAAAAAGAAGAAGAAAAGAAGGAGAAGTAGAAGAAGAGGAAAAAGGAAAAGAAAGGAAGAAGAAGAAGAAGAAGAAAAAGAGGGGGAGGAGAAGAAAAGAAGAAGAATAAGAAGAAGAAGAGGAGGAGGAGGAGAAGAAAATAAGAAGAAGAAGAAGAAGAAGAAGAAGAAGAAGAAGAAGAAGAAAAAAAGGAGAATTAGAAGAAGAGGAAAAAGGAAAAGAAAGGAAGAAGAAGAAGAAGAAGAAGAAGAAGAAAAAAAGAGGAGAGGAGGAGAAGAAGAAGAGGAAAAAGGAAAGGAAGAAGAAGAAGAAGAGGAGGAGGAGAAGAAAGAAGAAGAAGAAGAAGAAGAAGAAGAAGAAGAAGAAGAAGAAGAAGAAGAAGAAGAAAGAGGAGAGGAGGAGAAGAAGAAGAGGAAAAGGGAAAGGAAGAAGAAGAAGAAGAAAATGAATAAAAGGAAGAAGAGGAAGAAGAAGAGAAGGAAAAAGAGAAAAAAAAAAGACCCCGACACCACGACACCCCGACCCGACAGCACGACACCCCGACACGACACCCCGACACCCCGACAGCCCGACAGCCCGACACGACACCTCGACACCCCGACACCCCGACACGACTTCAACGTCTTTTCATGGTCGAAGAGACGGCCAGACAGATGACATGGCACAAATTGGGCAAAAGAACCGAACTAGATGCAGATGGGAATCAGATGTTGGTACACACATTGGACGCTTTTGCGTGGAAGCACTTCGATGCAATACATCATGATAAAGCGGCAGATCCAAGGCATCCTCAAGTCTGCATCGGCACGGATGGGTTCAATCCGTTTGGTATGACGGCAACCCAATACAGTTGTTGGCCTGTATTTGTCATTCCACTCAATCTCCCCCCCCCCCCCGGACAGATTATGCAAAGAAAGAACATTTTCCTGACGTTGATAATTCCAGGGCCCAACTATCCGGGGAAGAGTATGAATGTGTACATGCAGCCGCTTAAGGATGAATTGCAAGAAGCTTGGGATAATGGGATCAAGACATACGATGCCGCTACAAAAAAAACTTCATAATGCGTGTCTGGTACATGTACTCGATGCATGACTTGCCGGCGTATGCGCTATTCGTTGGCTGGTGTGTGCATGGATGGTTCCCGTGCCCCACATGCAAGGCAGCTCTTAATTTTCGTTGGTTGGATGCGGGTCGCAAGTATTCTTGCTTCGACTTGCATAGACAGTTCCTGGATCCTCGCCATAAGTTCAGAAAAGACAAGAAGAACTTCATCAAAGGTAGAGTTGTGAAAAACTCAGCACCACCTGCGTTGACAGGCCAACAGATCCTGGATCAGTTAAACGCTCTCGAGCCTGATGCAGATCGTCCAGGGTATTTCAAGGGGTATAATTTGGAACACGCCTGGACTCACAAGACATGCTTGTGGGATCTGCCTTACTTCAAAGACCTCCTTTGCCCACACAACATCGACGTGATGCACACTGAAAAGAATATCGCCGAGGCCCTTTTTGGTACATTGTTCGGCATAGAGGGGAAGTCAAAGGATAATCCTAAGGCTAGAGTCGATCAGGAGGCTCTATGTGATAGACCGTTACAAAACATGCGACAACCGAAAGGAAAGCAGAACTGGACGAAGCCAAAGGCATGGTTCAATCTTGGAAGGCCAGCTATGAGGGAAATTATCTTGTGGGTGAAAATGCAGTTGATGTTCCCCGATGGGTATGCAGTGAAACTAAAGAGGGGAGCGGGTCTTGAAAAATTGAAAATATTTGGTCTCAAGATTCATGATTGGCACATATGGCTTGAGCGGGTAATGCCGGTGATGTTGCGTGGCTTTATCCCTGAGGATGAATGGCTAGTACTGGCAGAGCTGAGCTATTTCTTCCGTGTTCTTTGTGCGAAAGAACTATCGCCTGCGGTGATAGATGAAATGGAAGAGTTGGCGCCGGAGTTGATCTGCAAGTTAGAGAAGATCTTTCCATCGGGCTTCTTTAATCCAATGCAACATTTGATTTTGCATCTCCCGACCAAGGCAAGATTGGGGGGGGGGGGCGTGCAAAATCATTGGTGCTACGCAACTGAGAGGATGCAGAAGACGCTTCGAGCAAAATGTAAAAATAAACATAGAATTGAAGCATCGATGGCCGAGGCATTCATTACTGAGGAGGCGGCAAACTTCGTGACAGCACACTACGAAGCCAAAAATCGTCATTTGCATAATCCGAAGCCTCGGTACAATGCTGGCGACCCTAAAAAGGGTGGGTCCAACCTCAGCCTATTCAAAGGGAAGCTCGCACCAGCCGGTGCTTCGAAACTAGTAGGGTTGGATGTCAAAGAATGGCAGACCATTTCGTTGTATATCTTCAACAACCTAACAGAAGTGCGGCCGTACATCGAGTAAGTTCTCGGTACATTGTTTCGCAACTTCTAATTCCTTTGAACTGCTCTTATTCCCCGATATTTGATACAGTCGATACGTCGCCAAATTCTCGGATGGAGCGGTGATCCAAATGGATTCCGTCGAAGAGTATGAGCTTCTGGCAAAGCATGGACGCGGCTATCCCGGTTTCATCTCTTGGTTCAAACAAACGGTAATTTCCATTAGACCATTTCATTTCTTCGTCTAATTTGCGGCTAATGCAACAATCCTTCCGTATTAAACTTGTAGGCTAATTCAAAGTCAATGGACGCCGAATTGAGACAAGTTGCTAATGGTTTTAACTATAAGGTCCGTTCATTTGACAAATACGACATCAACGGGTATCGCTTTCGTACCTTTGGCAAAGAGCTATCTATGGCCGACCGAAAGTCTACAAATTTTTGTGTCTCTGCTATCGGCGAAGGAGATACCGAGTATTACGGAAGAGTTGAATCAATTTATGAACTTCTATTCTATGGTGAAAACCCACCGAACGTCGTAGTCTTCAAATGTTATTGGTTCCAGCCGAAGGAGACTAGAAGGACTCATGAACATTTAGGGCTAGTCGAAATCAAACAAAGCACCCATTTAGATGTTCCCGATGTCTATATTACGGCTCAACAGGCGACCCAAGTTTTCTATCTACCGTGGGCCTGCCAAACTGATCCAAATCTGAATGGTTGGGATGTCGTTTATGAAGTGCCGCCACGTGTTAGACCACCTTCCCCCAATGAAGAGGATTATGAACCTCACATTAACCCAGACACATATGAAGGAGAATTCTTCCAAGAAACACGTCTTTCCAAAAAACGTTTCAAGAACCGCTCTACTTCACCCCAGAACATTGAAGTAGATAGCGACAGTGAATCCGACTTCACCCCTGAGCCGGAACAAGAAGAGCCGGAACAAGAAGAGGTTACTGCTGTGGATGACCTGTCAATGCTTGACCGATTACGTAAAGGAGGCCTTCCACATGTTGATGCATTTATTGATGATGATGATGAGCACGTCATTACTGATAGTGATGATGATGATGCATTTATTGACCCCGAAGCATATATAGACGATGAAGATTAATATTAGTTCATGTCAGGTATTCAATTATTATTATGTACATATATATTATTAATTAGTTCATGTTAGGTATTCCATTTTTTATTATGTTCATGATGATGGTACACTTAAATTATATACATATTATTATTCATGTCAGGTATTCAATTTTTTTATGTTGTACTAATTTCGTTTACTCTTTGTCATTGCAGGTGTTGACAGATGGTGGGCGCGGGTCCAGAGCGCTCCGAGGCTCCTTCCTCGGCGCGTGGTGGGAGGGGTGCTTCCATTCCACCCCAGCACCTCCGGAGAGTGCTGGATCTCAGTATGCAGACACCACCGGCGGGCGCTTCTTCTTCGGCCGGGAGAGGTCGGGGGAAGAAGAGGGGTACTAGAGGTGGCCGTGGCGGCGGGAGAGGTAGGAAGGCTGCTACGCCTTCCTCGCCGCCACCCCCAGCTGATTCACCCGACCACAGGACTGCTCCGTCTGAGGTGGACCCGTCTCGGACTCCGGTCCACGAGCCTCGGGCCGACGAGCCTCGGGCCGACGAGCCTCGGGCCGCCGAGCCTTCGCCCCACCAGACTCCGGTCCACGAGCCTCGGGCCGCCGAGCCTTCGCCCCACGAGACTCCGGTCCCAGAGTCTTCGTCCCACGAGACTCCGGAGCAGAGCACGGATCAGGCTACGTCGCAGTCGACCCGATGGGGGGACTGGCCACCGGAGGCGAGTGGCCATGCTGATGGTGGCGAGGATCGCTTTTCGGATGATAGCTATAGCGAGGGCGAGCTGGTTGAGGGGGGCAACGTCTACCAGCGTGGTGGTACAAAGCTCCCGCCCGTGCCGGCGACCAGCGAGTAGAGGTGGTTGATTGCGCCTAATGGGGAGAAGTAAGTGCATTTACTCTTTTTTAACCTTTTGCCTTCACGTTTCTTCAAAATCTAATGCGTTGGCCTTGTCATACTACAGGGGTTGGATGCACGGCCCTGGTATCCGCAAGCCCAACTCCGTCCTTGGTGTGCTTTGCCGGCAGAACTTCCCGGGGTGGGTCACGTTGCCCAGTGAGGGTCAGGTTCGACAGCTCGGACTGAGCTGGGAGCTGTACTTGGCTGCCCCGGCCCCGCCGCAGGAGAGGATCGACGGTGTCTTGTGCTGCACGAGGGCCGAGATGGTGATCCAGACGTTTTGGGTAATTTCTCCTTTACATAATTATAAATCAACAGTACCGAGTTATTGTACTAATCAGTGTTGTCTTGTTTGATTGCAGACCTTCTACAGGTGTCTTGAGGGAGAGGAGGAGGCCGCGGTTATGGTTATCGAAGCCGAGTGCAGGCGCCTACTTCAGAACTTACGGCACGAGGCTCGGGTGCAGGCTGTTCGAGACTACTACGCCTCGAATGGTATTAAGAGGTCCAAGACGAAGTGCCGCGGCAAGTTTCTGAGTAAGGAGAAGTACATGAAGGTAAATACCTATTCTTAAGGCCTTGTACTTAGTTTCCTTGATTTGATTCGTAGGCGTAGTGCTGAAATTTCTCTTGACTAACTTAGGTGCCCCCGAGATGGTGTGCGGATAGGATGGACTGTTGGGAGGCGTTGGTGGATGAGTGGTGCTCTCCCCAATGGCTAGCCGTCCACAACAATGCCAAGGAGCGGCGTGCCAAAATGGTTGGTGTGCCACACCATCAAGGGAGCGCCAAGCTATATGAGTTCGGGAATAACTGGGTATGTGGTTTGCTTCATGATTCATGCAATTTCATTCTTCATGCTAGCTTGAGCCCTTAACTAATACTTTGTTCCTCTCTTTTAGGCGCGACACAACAAGACGGAGGTGCCAAAGGTGTTCGACCTCTATGCCATGGCCCATACTGCGCCGTACAAGAAGGCCAAGTCATTCTCTGAGTCTGACCTTGATCATCCAGAGAGCTTCACCAACATCTCCTCCCACAACAAGCTCGTGAGGTACAGAGACGAGGGGAAGGCGAGGAAAGGGGAGGACTTTAACCCGAGCCGGCAACCTCTTGATCCAGAGCTGGTGATGATATCTGGTGGCGGGAGGACCCATGGCTCGATAGCCATTGGGGATGGACTGATACGTTGTCCTAGCACTCTCCCGGAGATCAAGAAGCGCCAGACGAGCTCCGATCCTGAGATAAGGCCTCGTCCACGGCCAGTGGAGCTCCAAATCGAGGTTAGTTATACGGACTCAGATACCTTTCCTCCATTACATTGTGTGTGCGGCCGTCGATGATTACAATGCTAACGAGGAGTGGTGTTGCAAGCTGCTCTTGAGAAAGAGAGAGCGAAGACCCAGGAGCTTCTGGCGGAGGCAAAGAGGCATGCGGCGGAGAGGGAGAGGGAGTTGGAGGAGAGGGCTGCTATGCTGTTGGAGGAGGAGAGGAACCGGAACGATGCGTCTAACCGGGCCTTATACGAGCTCTTCATGGTAAGTTTCTTCTGCATATTAGCCAAATCATGCACGTCATGTTCGTTTCATTACTAACTAATATGACTGACTCGTGAAAACCAAATGTGCAGACCATGTGCCAGAGCAACGGTCAGACCCCTCCGCCGATGCCAGTCATTGCTCCGGTGGGCACGGTGAGTTTCATTTGAATGGTCATTAGTTACTAGTCTTCACATTTGAGTTGCATCATGCTAACGAGACATTGCAAATGATCTTTGGTGCAGCGTAACTCCCGACAAGCATCGACCGATCCTTCTGCGTCTGCCACTGGCGCGACCGATCCTTCACCTCCGTGATGACGGTACGTTTTCCCTAGTGTTTTGCTTAACAAATTCATACTTAGCTTAAGAAATGACCTATTTAGCTCCAAAATGTCATATAGTTAGCTTATTTTCCTCGAAAATGACATAATAACCTTACTTAGCTCCAAAATGACCTATTTTACCTAGGCTAGCTCAATAATGACCTATACTTAGCTTAATTAGTTCCTTTATGACATAATTAGCTTACTTAGGTCAAAAATGGCATAATAACCTTGGTTTAGCTCCAAAATGTCATATACTTAGCTTATTTTCCTCGAAAATGACATAATAACCTTACTTAGCTCCAAAATGACCTATTTTACCTAGGATAGCTCTAAAATGACCTATACTTAGCATTTTTTCCTCCAAAATGACTTAATATGCTTAGTTAGCTAAAAAATGGCATAACTACCTAAGATAGCTCAATAATGACCTATACTTAGCTTAGCTAGTTCATTTATGACATAATTAGCTTACTTAGGTAAAAAAATGGCATAATAACCTTGGTTTAGCTCCAAAATGACCTATTTACCTATGTTAGCTCTAAAATGACCTACACTTAGCATTTTTTCCTCCAAAATGACTTAATATGTTTAGTTAGCTCCAAAATGGCATAATTACCTAGGTTAGCTCAATAATGACCTATACTTAGCTTATTTCTTTCATTTATGACATACTTAGCATACTTAGGTCAAAAATGGCATAATAACCTTGGTTACCTCCAAAATGTCATATACTTAGCTTATTTTCCTCGAAAATGACATAATAACCTTACTTAGCTCCAAAATGACCTATTTACCTAGGTTAGCTCTAAAATGACACAAGTAAGCAATAAGAAGAAGAAAAAGAAGAGGAGAAAAAGAAAGAGAAGAAAAATTCTTCTTCTTCTTCTTCTTCTTCTTTTTCTCCTTCTTCTTCTTCTTCTAGTCTTCTTCTTCTTCTTCTTCTTCTTCTAGTCTTCTTCTTCTAACTTTCTTCTTTCCCATTTTGCAGATTTGCTTCAGATCACGGAAGCTTGCGTTGATGGAGTCTACTCTTCTCCTTGTCCTTCCTTTTTGTTTTGATTTTGTAGGATGAACAATGTGAAACTTGCTACCTATATATGTATATATGGATGAAACCATTGTATATGGACTTTTTGCTTAATTGTTGGATATGTTGGCTATATATATGTTGGATATGGACTTTTGATTTGGTATATATATGTGTTGGATGATCATATCCATATGGCAGGGATATGTATGCTTGTTGAAAGTATTTTCAAATGAATATATATATATCTGTGAAATTGATTGAATTTAAGAAAAAACAGAATTAACAGGGGCAATACAGGCACTTTGCCGTCTGCCAGCAGACGGCAAAGAGCTTTGCCGTCTGCCAGCGGACGGCAAAGCTGCCACGTGGAAGCTACCTGTGCAACCTGGGGGGTACCTGGGCTGGCCTATTTGGGCACTTTGCCGTCTGCCAGCAGGCGGCAAAGGCTGGTGTGCTTTGCCGTCTGCTGGCAGATGGCAAAGGGCATGCATTGGCCCCAGCTGACGCATGATGTCAGCTGACGTCAGCTGGCAGACGGCAAAGAACATTGCGCCTTTGCCGTCTGCTGGCGGACGGCAAAGTACGCCGTTAGCCACCTAACGGGCTTAAACCTATCCCTCTGCCGTCCAAGGCCTTTACCGTCTGCTCTCTTAGTATGGCTGACGGCAAACTTCTTTGCCGTCCGCTTTATTTAAGCAGACGGCAAAACAGCCCTTTGCCATAGTTCATTCAGCCGGACGTGGGGTCGTCTGCTGGCTGACGGCAAAGGGCTTTGCCGTCCGCCAGACATTCCTTTGCCGTCTGCCATGGCAGACGGCAAACTGCCTGATTCCTGTAGTGGGGTATTCAAGGACGTTCCGTCAAGGTCATCATCGACGGCGGAAGTTGCCACAACTTGGCAAGTGAAGAGTTATGTTCCAAGCTACAATTCCTCAAGAAGAAGCACCCTCGCCCCTACAAGGTCCAATGGCTAAGCGACTCCGGCACCATTCAAGTGGAGCACACCGTTCAAGTCTCCTTCAAGATTGGAGCATATGAAGACACCTTAGAGTGTGATGTGGTTCCTATGTCCGTATGCCATCTCCTCCATGGAAGACCTGGGCAATTCGACCGCGGCATCATCCACAATGGACGGACCAATCACTATAGCTTCAAGATGAAGGGCAAGGAATTCATACTTCGACCAATGACGCCAAGTCAAGTCATCACCGACAAGCAAGCATCTACACATCGTGGAGAGACTAGTGAGTGAGTGAACCACCAAAAAGAGAGTGAGCGCCACAAGCCAAAATTGAGCGAATCCTCGATGAGCGACAAAAGAGATCTAGTTCTTTTAGCCACAAAAAGAGATTTGAGGGATGTGAGTGAGAGCCCATCAAGTGTTCTTCACTTTGTGCTTTTATGCAAAGGTGAAGTTGAGCGGACTAATACTTCACAACATCTTCCTCTAGTTTTGTCTCAATCTCTTGCAGGAATACAAGGACGTGTTTCCCGATGAGCTACCTCCCGGACTTCCTCCTCTATGCAGAATCAAACACCGCATCGATCTCATCCCCAGTGCACCTCTACCGAACAAGGCACCTTACCGCGTCAACCCCGACGAGACTAAAGAGATCCAAAGGCAAGTGCAACATCTCATGGAGAATGGGTATGTACGTGAGAGCTTGAGCCCATCTGCTGTTCCGGTAATCCTTGTGCCTAAGAAAGATGGTTCCTATCACATGTGTTCCGATTGCCGGCCCATAAATGCTATCACCGTTAGATATCGCCATCCCATTCCACGCCTAGATGACATGCTTGATGAACTTAGTGGAGCCACTATTTTCTCTAAAATTGACCTTAAAATGGCTATTATCAAATACGCATGCAAGAAGGTGATGAATGGAAAACCGCTTTCAAAACTAAATTTGGCTTGTATGAATGGATAGTCATGCCTATGGGTTTATCGCAAGCTCCTAGCACTTTTATGCATGTGATGCATTATGTTCTTCGCAAATATATAGGCATTTGTGTTGTGGTTTAGTTTGATGACATCCTTGTGTTTAGTGAAACTCTTGAAGATCATGTCAAACACCTTAGGGACGTATTGCAAGTTCTTAGAGACGAGCAACTTTATGCTAACATGGAAAAATGCGCTTTTGGTGTTGTTAAGCTTGTTTTCTTGGGCTTTGTTGTCTCATCTAAGGGTGTTCATGTTGATGAAGCTAAAATTGATGCTATTAAAAATTGGCCACAACCAACCAATTTGCTTCAAGTGTGTAGCTTCCTTGGCTTAGCCGGATTTTATAGACGCTTTGTGAAGGATTTTAGCACTATTGCATCACCATTGCACGCATTAAGTAAGAAGAATGCACCATTTGTTTGGGGTCCATCCCAAGATGCCGCATTTCATGAGCTTAAGAACTTGCTTACACATGATCCATTACTTGCATTACCCAACTTTGAGAAAACTTTTGAAGTGCGTTGTGACGCTAGTGGTAATGGCATAGGTGGTGTGTTAATGCAAGAGAACCGACCCATTGCATATTTTAGTGAAAAACTCTCCGGCGCACAACTTAACTATCCTATATATGACAAAGAGTTATATGCTTTAGTGAGAGTCTTGCATGTGTGGGAACATTATCTTCGTCCACGTGAATTTGTCATCCATACAGATCATGAAACGCTTAAGTACCTAAAGGGTCAAACTAAATTGAATAAGCGTCATGCTAAATGGAGTGAGTTCATTGAGTCATTTCCTTATGTTATCAAGTATATCAAAGGTAAGGAAAATGTTGTGGCAGGCGCTCTTTCCCGCAAGTGCATGTTGGTTACTGAACTTGAGTTGAATGTCATAGTATTTGAGCACATTAAAGACTTGTATGAGCATGATTCGTCTTTTGCAATTCCTGATGCCAAATGTTTACCACATAAAACTTGGGAGCAATATTACTTGAAAGATGGTTATCTTATGCGAGCTAACAAACTTTGTATCCCCGAGTCTTCTCTTCGTTTGCTACTTTTGCAAGAAGCTCATGGTGGAGGACTCATGGGACATTTTGGACGCGACAAGACCTTCACTACGCTCTCCAAGAACTACTTTTGGCCCAAAATGTTTCGAGACGTTTCACGCTACACCAACCGGTGCTCTACATGCCGCAAAGCTAAGTCAAAAGCTCAATCTCATGGTCTGCCACTTCCTATTCCATATCAACCATGGGAAGATACTAGTTTGGATTTTGTGCTTGGTTTGCCTCGTACTCAAAATGGCAAAGATTCCGTATTTGTTGTTGTGAACCGTTTCTCTAAGATGGCACATTTCATTCCTTGTAACAAGAGCGACGATGCTTCACATGTTGCAAATCTCTTTTGTAGGGAAATCTTGCGATTGCATGGAGTGCCCAAGACGATAGTATCAGACCGTGACGTCAAGTTCCTAAGCTACTTTTGGAAGACACTATGAGCCAATCTCGGAATCAAGCTACTATTATCTTCGGCTTATCATCCTCAAACCGACGGCCAAACGGAGGTCACCAACCAGACGCTATCCACACTCATTCGCGTGTTGATCAAGAAGAACATAAGGGAGTGGGAGGAATGCTTACCCATCATCGAGTACACCTACAACCGAGCAAGACATTCGACTACCGGCAAGTCCCCCTTCGAGGTCATCTACGGCTTCAACCCGTTGTCTCCATTGGACATCCTACCGCTACCACTCCAAGAGCGCATCGACATGGACGCAAGTGCACGAGCTACATACCTCAAGAAGATGCATGAAGATACAAGGCAAGCAATCAAGCGCCAAGTACAATGACTCGCGTCCAAGGTCAACATCAACAAGCACCCCATGGTGTTCAACCCCGGAGATCTTGTGTGGCTACACCTTCGCAAAGAACGCTTCCCCAATGAACGCAAGTCAAAGCTACTTCCTCGAGCCGATGGACCGTTCAAGGTGCTAGCACGCTACAATGACAACGCCTACAAGATCGACATACCACGCGACAAGTACAACGTGAGCGACATCTTCAACGTCAAGGACTTATCTCCCTTCCATGGTGATGTGGATCTCAATCCGAGGACGGATCTTTCCCAAGGGGGGGGAGATGATGCGGAGCATCCCGAGGTCATCCCCATGGACTCACCTTCGTCACCTCAAGTGCCACGAGGACCTATGACACGAGCACGAGCAAGAGCCATCGAGAACAAGGTGACATCACTCCTCTCGCAATTCCCCTTCGATGCACATGAGAATTGGATGCTACCTCAAGCAGAGACCCTATGCATACTCAGGTACCAAGGAGATCATCATGGAGAAGCTAAGGAGCAAGGCCGAGTGAAGGAGAAGGACGGACGCGAAGACGGAGAAGGATTCGGGCAAAACAGCACCAGCTCGGATGATCTGGACCGGCGCCCGGACGATCCGGCCGATGCCCGGACGATCCGGACCCCGGCACGGATGATCCGGTCGAACGGCACCAAATGTACAGCTGGCAGAAATCAAAGCCGGATCGTCCGGACCCCAACCCGGGTCATCCAGACTGCCCGGATGTCCGGCTCTCCCGCGCCCGTTTCTGACCTGCCCGGACGTCCGGGCGACCGCCCGGATCATCCGGGCTCCCGAAGGCCGGATCATCCGGACGGCCACCCGGATCATCTGGGCACCCCGCAACTTGTATGTGTGTGTGCGGCCCGAGGCCCATGTAGCTATTCCGTCCACTAGACTATAAATACCCCTTCCCCCTCTATGTTTTAGGGTTAGCAAAGTATTTGGCCCTTGAGATTAGAGCTTTGCTCATCCATACCTCTCCCATGGAGATCAAGACCTCCATGAGACCCATGTGAGAAGATCCACTCCGGATATCAAGACCTCGACTCCTCTCCAGATCGGGATGAACTAGCTACCGTGTATCCTCCCGTGTTGACTTTGTATCATGATTCATCGTATGTGTATGTGGATCTAGTGTATGTGTGACTTGTGATTGTGTCAATTGAGTGATTTGTGTTCTTGTGTTCTTCATGTTCTTGCCTTTCCCACCTCCAATTGTGAAAAGAACGACGAACTAGGGTTCCACCCTACATCACCTTCCCCCTAGATGGGAGAAGGATTCCCCCTCTAGTCCTTGGCTGCCAAGGCTCCCGAAGGGCGGGAGCCCCTCTAGATTGGATCTCTCTCTTTGTTTTCTTCTCTGTTTCGCGTCCCTGTTTTCTGGCCGAACACCGTTTCTTAAATATCCGGAGATCCGTAACTCCGATCGGGCTGAAATTTTCACACGATTTTTTTCCCGATATTAGTTTCCTTGCGCCTGAAGGACACCTCCAACCGACCTACGAGGAGGCCACAAGTGCTACTGGCGCGCCCTAGGGGGCCTGCCCCTGAGCTTGTGAAGCCCATGGGCCCCCTTGCGTTGATTCTTGCACCAAAAATTCACATATATTTCATAAAAAATCTCCGTAAAATTTTATCGCGTTTGGACTTCGTTTGATATGGATTTTCTACGAAATAAAAAAATGCAACAAATATGAATTGGCACTGGGCACTAGATTAATATGTTACTCCAAGAAAATAATATAAATTGTTGCCAAAAATATGTGGAAGTAGTAAGATAATGGCATGAAACAATCAAAAATTATAGATATGTCGGAGACGTATCAAGCCCCATCTTGTGGATCGTACTGGTGTAAATTTTGTTGATACCTGGCCCGCCTTCCATTTGGACCTTGGAGAGTTGGCAGCCCCCAATGATTGGGTCCAAGACGAGGGCAGTCTTGCCAAGGTTCTGGATGTAGCCTGGATGGTCTGCTTGGCCGAATGAGATCATACATTCCGACCAGTCGAGGTACTGGCGGACTCCAGGACAAGGGCGTAGACCACCTTGAGAGCTTGCTTCTGTGCGCGCTTTGACTTGAGCCCGCGGAAAATCATATTGAATCGGCGGACATCCTGTGGGAAATACTACTAATTGCCTCCACCCGAGCCCCGAGCCTGTGATCCTAACCAGGCTGGCGGTGGTGGAGGGTTGTTGTCGTTGTCTGCGTTACCGTCTTCGCCGGTCTTGCCATTCTTTTATTTGACGAGTTGGTCATTGAGCTGAAACTCTCTGGTGGAGTGGGAAGCTATTAGGTCCCGTGGTTTTGGTATTTGCACGGACCACTCATGATCTCTGCATATGTGCGGGCTGGCCGCATGGGCTTGTTGTTCCACTTCTGTTTCTTCAAGCCGGCCTGGCCATCCTCGTTGGCTGCTGCCACAAGCTCGAATCTCGCTCCTCCTTCCACTTGCGGTCCCAGTTGCTTTTTCTGCTTCTCCCTCTAGAGCCCTAACCGTCGGCGGGCTCCGGGGTCTCCAGGACTGGCATGGGTCGGCGGCCTGAACGTGCAGTTTCTTCTCCCATTGCATAGTCATTGACGACCTTCATGAGTTGCGCCATCGTGGTCAACTGCCATAGCCCCGCTTCTTGCCGAGCTTATGACAGAGAAAAGGATCTTGCTCGCGGTTGATGAAGGCGTCTATCACCATCTCGTCAGAGATGTTTGTTAAGGTGTTCCTCTTCTTTAGCCACCGTGCGATGAAGTCGCGAGCGGTGTCATTGTCGCCTTAGATGCAATTGTGGAGGTCGTATCCACTTCCAGGGCGCTGGTATGTGCCCAAGTTATTGATGAACTCTTCCTCGAAGTCCGCCCATGTATGGATTGAGTTGGGCTGGAGGCTGTTGAGCGATGTGCGGACTGAGCTTGTGAGGCACAGAGGCACATAGCACAGGGCCTTGTTTATGTCACCATTTGCCATTTTGACCGCCACGAGGTAGTCGTTTAGCCAATGGTCAGGTTTAGAGTCGCCGGATTATTACTTGATGCCTCGGACGATGAACAATTGCGGGAAAGGGTGTGTTATCACATCATACCCAAAACATGGGGAAGCTATGCCGGACGTCATGGTGGTGGATAAGCGTGGCACTAGGGCTTCATAGTTGTTGTCATAGCGTTCCATCTCGCGGGCTCAAAGGTGGTTGCGAAGGTTGAGATGGTGGCCCATGCGATGTTGTACCGGTGGAGCTCGCGGAGGAAGGAGTGTGCGGTTCTGTGATGCGTCTGCTTAGATTGGTTGGTTGAGGTTTCTGGCCTAGCCCCTCTGCGCGGGCACTGGACGGGGTGTCCCACGGCTAAGAGGACATTGTCTGTAACACCCTGGTTTTTGCCTTTTTCTTTTATTTGGATTTATTGAATATTTTATTTGCATTTGAGGGTTTTCTGTCAACTCTTTTGGACTTACCGCTTGGATTTATTTTGATTTTCTTCCAAGTGGGTTCTATCATTCATAAACCCTCCCTAGACCTCATCCCTCTCAAGATAATGCCATTGGATATTTTTATTTAATGGCATTATATTCTTTTTCTCTCTGAAAATGCCCATTTGCTTATATAGCTATGAAGCAACCCCTATTTTTATTGCTCTAAAAATTCCAAGAAAATTCCCAAATATTCTTTGGATCATGCCTCACCTCCCTATGCAAAAATATCCCATTGTCATTTGGAAAATTTCAGCCAAGGAAAATGTTTTTGCTTCTGGTCAGA
This sequence comes from Elymus sibiricus, assembly GCA_039707655.1. Taxonomy (NCBI): domain Eukaryota; kingdom Viridiplantae; phylum Streptophyta; class Magnoliopsida; order Poales; family Poaceae; genus Elymus; species Elymus sibiricus. The sequence goes on from CM077674.1 coordinate 188,667,956, forward strand.
AAGAGCACTTTGTGAAGCAAGTATATTTTTCCTTGATCCTTTTAAACTGAAATTTTTACCACTTGATTACCCTCCTAGGTGATGCTTAAACGCCAAATCTCAGCCTCAGATTCCTAGCCATTTGTCCCCAGCTCTTGGAGCAAGTTTCTGTCCAGAACCTTGGCAGCAGGCTCAAGTCATTTCCAGTGAGCCAGATGGCAAGCCAAGCACATTTCTAGGCAAAGCATTGAGAGGACTTCACGTTTGACACGGTTTGGCAGCGCCGAAAGCACCCCCAAGCCAGTGCATGCGGTGACCGTGTGCGGGCATAGTGCAATGCACGCGCTCTCTGCGCTCTGCCCGTCGGGTCCGATCGGCCGCCGTCCATCCTCCCTCCCCGCGACACCTCTCCGTGCCCCAGCGCCGCAGCCAACTCCCTTGCGCCACCCAACCCTCTCCCTGTTCCTCCCCGACGCCGGCAAGCAGCTCGCCGGAAGAGGCCGAGAGCTAGCGGCGGAAATAGTGAGCCCGTGTGCCCGCATTCCGCGCGTAGTGCACGCCACTGTGGCCGCACGCGTGCACCGCGTCGCCCTGTGCTCCTCTGCTTCACCTCCACGCCGAGCCCGTGCTTATCCTCCCCTCTCCTCCTCTGCAGCTCAACTCTGGCCGACACCCGAGAGCGGGCGAGCTCCACCTATAAATAGAGGCTCCCCTGACTCGTTTTGAGCATCGATCTCACCTCACCTGGCCACAAAGCACTCCCCCTCGAGCGCGGCAAGGCCGGGAGGGCCTCTTGCCGCCGTTGATCGCCGGAGACAGCCGCGGATCCCCCACCTCTGTGCACTCATCCTAGCCCACCCCAGCTCCAGCCACTTCCACCCCGAGACTGTCGTAACCTCCTGAGCACGACGGTGTCAAGAGCTCGCCGGATTGTCGCCGGAATCGCCGAGTCCGATCAGCTTCGCCGCCGCCGTCTCTGGAGAGGAAGGTTCCGACGCCGTCCGTCCACCCCCCCCCCCCCCCCCCGTCATATCGGGTACGTGCGTGCTCGCCGTAACGTCCTGAGTCCATCCCGACCAACTCCGGCGGCCGCCGTGGACTCCTCGCCGGAGTATCGCCGGCGAAAGCGCCACCCTCTCTGTTCCCTCTCTCTCTCCATTTAACCCTGACAGCGGGCCCCGCTCGTCAGCCTCTCTCTCGCTCGCCCGAAGCGGTATGAGTGGAGGCGTATTCGTCGAATACGCCTTCGACGTGGCCGCTCCTGGATATTCTTTTTAATTCATATTTTGACCAGATCTAATCCAACTTTGACCAGCTATAACTTTTAATCTATAAGTCCAATTGAGTTGATTCTTTTTGCTACTGGTTTGTAAAATTCCAAAGCTTCTGTATGCCAAATTTCAGAATTTTCCTTGCTGTTGAGAATTTTTGGTGAAATAAACAGTGTTATGTGACATTTTCTTTTTGCATTTAAATTATTTTCAGAAGAACCTAGTTGTGTTGGAGAAGGCCAGGAGTATTGTGACACTCCTCTGAACCAAGGCAAGCCACAACATCCATATGCAAGGATGGCATTGCAATAACTTTGGTTTAACTGAATTAAATCATCATATATTCATCATTTTAAAATAATTTACTATATAACTCTCATTGCATAGATTTTGTTCTTGTCATGTTGATTTTATGCAGTAGGATACATGATTTCTTGCTAGTGTGCAGTAGGTATCATGACATATACTCATATGATAACATGATGCATTGGTTATTCATGATCGTGACCCGTGCATCCATTCACACACTATGGCTCGAATCATTTTCATTTCAAGTTAAATTTGATCTTAATTCAACTTGAACATGTTGTTGATCGAGTCATGGTGCCACCGAATCGAGCTCACCGGTGCAACCACACTTGCCTGGATGGGGAGGCCCTAATGCGGTCTATTGTCATGCCTCTCGCCGGTGCCTCCTACGAGGGAAGGTTGTGCTCTGGCGCTACCCTGGCCCGGTAGGCAGTCATAACCTTGAGGACCCGAGTTTTGATGGTACCGAGGTCCCCGTTTGGGACAATGTTATGTTTGGCCACGACGGTGGCAGCCACAGAGGTGGCGGATGTCACATGTTGGCATCGGGGTCACCCAGGACATAGCCCAAAGGGGAGTTTGTCGGAGTGGCCGGGAGAGTGTCATGCAATAGATTGGTTTTGTCGGAATGTCGTTGGTCCACCCGAATGGGAGCACGAGGCCATGAATTCCGTAGTGTGGGTACAGTGTACTAACCTCTGTAGAGTGTATAATCTATCGATAGCCGCGTCCTCGGATATGGACACAGTTCGTAGTAGGTCACACCGTGGGTCAACAGATATAATTAACTTGCACACTAAGATTCACAAGATGGCATATACAGAAGTGGTGATCGAGTGAGGATCACTATGAAAGGTATGTTTGTGATCAAGTGAGAATCGCGGTGGTAAGTTGAGAACGGTGGTTACGCGGTAACCCCGGAATGGTAAGTTGGTCCCCAGGACCATGGCAAGGTTTCACACACATCTCATGTGGCGTAGTATCATGCTCATGCATTAAATCTGTTAAATGCCTTGTTATTGTTTGTCGCACTTGTTTTGTTTGCTGTGAGCTTGCGAGTACATTCAAAGTACTCAACTGGCTTATCATGCCAGATGCAGGAGAAGTCGTGCATGGTGTGGATGTCGAGCAGTATGTCGCGCTCTAGGCCGTGTCCCTGTGGAATGGAGTTCCGCTACCCCGTCGTTCCGCTGCCGCTTAGTAGTTCCCTTATCATCGAGGCCCCTGCCATGTCTACTAAATAATGTACATAAGTGCAGCCGCACCATGTGTGCCGCTTGGCCTCGCTCATCATGTAATATGTAACCCATGTTCCCGCTAAGAGATCAATAAAGCGGTTGTTTTTTGTACCAAGTTGTTGTGTATTGCCAGAAGACTTGATCTCTGGGCTGGCAATGCAAGGTAAACCGGTTGCTCTGAGCCGGGGTGCCACATTGTCGGTGCCAGCTAGGCGCAGCCTTGACTAGCTAATGTTATCTTGGAGCTCCACCATGTTGCGGAGCACCTTTCTGAGGCTTGCCAGGAAGTTCGGGTCTTCTAGCGTGTCATGGAGCTTGTCGGTCAGTACGGTGGCAGCTTGGAGGCTGCGAGCGAGAGTTTGGAGCAGGGAGCTTCTGTGGGCTCTGCGTGTCCCAGGCCGACCTCGCGACCTAAGGTCGCAAGAGCAGTGATAGTCGTTTGTGGCAGGCGTCAAGGTCGGCACCGGTATTCATTGGTTATTATCTCGTGCCACCGTGCCTCCCGCGCGGCTTCCTCCAGTGTTACTTGCTAGAGCTGCAGGCTCGCGGCTAACATGGCCTCCATTTACTATGTAGAGGGGTCGCTCCCCGGTATTGGGGTGCTGAGGAAACGCGATGCATCTATGGTGATGATGGGTGCCATCATTCTTACTCCGGGTGGCGAGAAATTTTAGCCCCAGGTGTCGCTAAGCCCGGGGACGGTGACGACGGTGTTGAAGTTGCCCATATGGTGCCCAAGTGGAGGTGGCGTTGATGAAGTGATGACCACCGGCTCCGAGGCTGGGAGAGGGGCTAGAGGCTCGCTGTGGACTGCCAAGTCCCACTAGTGTTTGGCATGATCGAGGTCGTTGGCGCTGAAGAGGTCTCGGCTGGGGCTGTCATCATGACTTGCTGGAGTGTGATGGCGTGTGGAGCCTCCTCATCGTCTGATGCTAGTGCCGGGGTTGGAACTGGCTGGATGTCTCCGGCCCCCACGACTGGGGTCGGGAGCTCCACGTAGGGTTCGGTGTCCGTGATGGAGATGATATCGGCCTCGTTGCTTTCTCCTTCGGAGAATGAGACGAGGTCTATGGTGTCGATGTTGCAGTCAGAGATGGCCCATCTATGATGCAGTCTTCTGGGTTGTGGTCGACGAAGCAATTGTCGCACACCTTGGCGACGAGATGAGATGTTGGGGCGGGCTAGTGGTGCTCCATGAGGTCGGCACAGCGTCCCGATCTAAAGACCGAGACCCGAGCCCCGATCGCCGAGCTTGCTAGCGCGTGGTCGTCGTCCTCTGAATCGGAGGTCGGTGGCGAGAGCGTCATGTAACTGGACGAGTCTGACCAAGCCTTGGTGTGGCTATCAATTTGGTCATGCAGGCGTGCCTGCATCGCCCGTTGATATGTGGCTCCGGTGTTTCAGAACTTGAAGACACCTCCTAGGCCGAAGGCCGGGGCCGAAGCTGCCGCGGAACTTGATGAAGCCGCCGATGCGATCTGCTAAAGCGGCGAAACACACACGCAGAAGCCGTCGTTGCCGTTGAGGACGAAAGCCAATGCGCCGAAGAAGACGGTGTGGATAGGGGAGGCCGGTGGGTTGATGTCGATCCAGTCCATCCCGTTCGCCGTGAAGGTGAAAGAGCCGAAAGTTAGGCTCTCTCCCGGCGGTAGGCCGCCAGAAGCTGGAGGATATCCGATCTGGGATCGGTCACCGGCCGGCGCAGCCCGTGCTAGGCGCGCCAACTGGCAGAGCATAAATCCGTCAGTGCCCTCGGTAGGGTGGCAAAAGCGTGGCCGGTAGTACCAGAACGGAGGTCACATAGGGAGTCTACCCAAGTTCGGGCCTCTGGTGAGGAGTAATATCCTACGCCCTGCTTCGTGATTGTATTCATGGTGGGTATACCTCGTGCGAGGGATTACTGGTAGAGATGTATTGCTACCGAGAGTCAAGGTCCATGGAAGTAGATGGGAATGAGAGCCCCATAGCCCCCTCCTTATATGCACGGTGGGGGCTAGGGTTTTATAAGGGATGGATCCAATCTAGCCGCCGTCACGTACACTTGGGGGCCAAGATGGTCACTAGATATTTCATCTGATCCTCCGGGCTCCTTCCTGTCGCTAGCTCTTTGGTGGGCCCTCTGGGCTCCGTGGCAGGCCTGCTGTCGGGCTCCTCATGGAGTAGCCACCCCCGGTGTATTACACCGTCACTTAGCATGGCAAATCTCTCTGTTATATCACGACAAATCTCTCTATTAGAGCATGACAATGCTTAACATTCCTTGAGAGTGGTTTTTCGAGGGAACACTCTTTGATGGCGTCGTTCGTTCGAATGAGTCTCCCTAAGAGAACATTCATTCATGCCAGGGTCCTAGGGAATGTCAACCCCCTATTTGGGTCCAGTTTTTTAGGCAACACCGAAGAATGTCGAGATCATCTTTGCAAGGTAGTGTCTTGTAAGTATCTAACAAAGTCACTAGCAGACCGGTGCTGCTTCTTGTTCAAGTGTTGGTCCCAATCTGCCAAAGGATCATTTTCTTCAACCACAACTTCATCTTTATTTTGGTCTTTGTGTTATTCACCCAATGCATTTCTCATTTGCGAAAAATATTATTCGAAAAGGCTATTGAGAACTCCTTTCACCCGCAACCATATGCTTGTTCTTGTCCAAACTTAGCAAAGTTTAAATCATGGATCAAGGACCACGGGTGAACAGTTTGACAAATATGACTTGATCCAATAGTTTGGTGAAAGCTAAAGTCGCATAAGGGAAATGGGCAAAAACTAGTGGCAAAAACAAAATTTTCCCATGCATTAACTCTTCGGTACAGGGATGCTACTGTACACATACAATACCACAGGCCAAGCATATATGTCACCATATCATTATCAACCATCTGTAAACAGAAAGGGATATGTTTTGACGTCACAATTAGTTCACGAATACGAAACTCAAGTGCCCACCAAAAGCCTCACTATCTAAACAAACACCATATTGTCCAGTGGGTAGTGACAACAAACGTGAGTAGCGCATTGAGAGAACATTTCACATTTTCGCAACAAGCCTGAACCAGAATTCAACAATGTTATGACGGCACTCCCAGGAGTCAACACCCCTCCTACTTCTTTGTTTTGTCATAAACCTCAATATATCTCTTCGGAACACCGTGATGGTCAACGAGGTGCTTTGCCAGGTTTTCGATGACTCCGCCTTGAATCAAGACCTCATGTTGCCCCTTTTTACCTGAAATGATAATGTAAATTGTAATGCATATACATATATTGGTTGCACACCATCACGAACTTTTTCCCTATCAAGAAACAGGTGGACAAGGGTTGGGTACAAAGCAATAATACCGGGAAGCTCGGCTGTGGTGGTGCTGCAAGCAAATTTCTTTTGTAGTTCAGAAGCCAAGGAGTCGGCATCCAGCAAAAAGCATTCCAATCCAGAGACTCGGGTCATCTTCTTGTTCCCTTGCCTTCTTTCTGTCATGATTTGAACAGTACGTATGGCGCCCTTGCGAATGACAACCTCATTTCCTCTAGCTACTCTATGATGAATTTGCATACGGTTAATAAATGTTGACCCTAAATCCTTCTTGTGGATCTCACTTGGGTATGCTGAACCCTTCTTCACAGCTCCTTTGTACAGAGCATCACATAATGTAGCATCCAGAATTACTTTGGCCTTATCTGTTTGCTTGACCAAATTTTCCTTCTCCACATACCTTCAATCGTAAGAGAATAAAATTAGTTGAAATGTCAGAAACTTGCAGTCTTCCCGCTTTACAAACATAGAACTTGTAGACTACGAGAATCAATTGCTGTACCAGAAACAAACCTGAAAACCACATCAAACGCCTCTGATGCACTGTAATACTTCCCCGTGTCAGCGTCAACAGCCAAAAATATGGGGTTGACATGCAAACTTCGCTTATAAATTTCATCCACTTCCAGTTGCTTTGTACTGCTGCCATCGGCAACAATGTTATCATGCTGTTCAACTGGCTCCTGTACCCTCTTTTGATGTTTGAAGGCCGTGTAGTCTGGATGTTTGCGACTGATACCTATCAACATGACTTCCTTTTTATGCTTGTCCTCTTTCACTGAGATCTGTAAATTTAATGGACATTAGATAATCTTGAGGAATTTAAAAACTGGATTAGTTCCAAACATGGGTAGTATGTACTGATAATTCGTAAATTAAACTTCATTTTGATACGATACCACATTATCACACATCAATGCATCATCATCATGACTCTTTCTAAATCTTACAAGTTCGCAAGAGAACTGTATAATATAGTAAGAAAGATTAATAAGCACACGACCTTCAATCACACATGCTCTATTCCAGATGTTAGGATGAGTGTAGCACTTTTGTACTAAGTTCGACAAAACCATGTGAACAAAACCTTTCACAGGTTCCAACTGTGCAAGGAGTTCACAACCAAGGAATAGGATACATCAGCTCTACTCGACTAAACGTGCTGAAAGACATGGAAGATGAATAAATCAAACCCTAGTGTGTAAGTTAACTTCTTAGAAATCCTTAGGAACCCTGTCATGTATCTGCTTACTTAAAGGGCTTAAATAGTTACTAGTTATCAGATACATGACAATCTAGCGAACAATAATGTATTCTTGACTATTTAATAGACTTCTAATTTACCATAAATGATGCTTAAAAGAAAAGCTTTGCCCAACTAGCTTACAAGGCCAGAAGAAGATTTTGACTGCAACCACTTGGATAGTTTTTTATGTGATGACTTCTTAATATCAAGGGTAACACCTGGAGGTCTGCATGGGAGAATGTGATTTGACCTACACAGAACAGTAAACAGAAGATGAACAAGATAATAGTTATGCATCATAGAAAAATGCAGGTTATAGGACAGTTGGATATCTTGGTGAAGTCACCCTGCCAAATTATCCTTTACTAGATAGAAGAAAGTCAGATCAGTGCCAAGATCTATTTTCCCAAAGCAATGCCAATATTTACTGATGTAGATTAGAGTGAAACATGGTTTTGTTGACTATCAAAAGACTTGGTAATGAGACTCAGTATAAAGCTGTGCAAATAACTCATCTCAATCGTATGACCGGAGGGAAAACAATTAGTGTCACATGAACCTACTCAGAAGGGACAGAATAACAAATTGTACATCAATGTGAAATTACTATATACACATACCACAATATACTTCCTGGCATGGGGAGGTCTTTATCTTTTACGTTCGTGTGTAATGCTTGCAGAAGGCATATGTCCAAGAGAGAGTCAATTTCTTCAGTAGACAAATGTTGATGTTCCTTCTCCTCGGTCTGTTCCTCGGTGGTTTTCTCTTGAGGCAAATTTAGCTCGCTCGCGCCAGCTGTTACAATCTCTATGGTTTCACTGTTAATGGCAAGATCTTCAGTATGACACTCCGACACATCAACAGCTGCTTTGTCTTGCTTTCCTTCTGAAGGATCTTCAGAAGAGTCAATATGTTGAGAAGCGGAAGCAAAATTAGGATCTTCAATAACCATGTCATCATAAAATCCTTCATTTGGAACATAACGACCATCAGCAGAAGCCCTGCAATAATATTTAACAATTATTTATAAAAGTGAAGATAAACTTAGGTGTACATTAATAGCATTGAACTTGCCATAACAAATCTTTATAGTAATGTGCAATCCGCAAAGCCTTGCCACGTAATCCTGCCTTTAGTGCTTCAGTATTGCTCATAGTTGTGGTCCCAACCTGTGTAGAGCATGTAACAGAACCAGAAGTTGGACTTGTACATCTTTGGCAAGATTACTTAATAAAAACTGCGAGCCAAACTAGTGCAAGAGACCATGAGAAACTTACAGCAATTGGAGCAGGGTTACCAGGGACTTTAACTGACCATGGCTGGCCAGCTTGGAAAGAAGGTAATCCTTCTGGAGGTACGCTGATACCAGGAAACATAAGATCAGCGCCACCAAGAATGAAGTGTGAAACTTCACCACCCTTAAGTGTAAAAGCTGGCAACAGATAAGGAACCTTCCAGAGTGCATAAACTGCAACATTTTCACCAATTAAATAATGCTACAAAGTAGAGAATGAGGAATGCACTTATCTTGAGATCTAAAACGCACAACAAGTTGTGATCACATTTGAGGTCAACTCATAACTTTATCAACAAATTAAAGCACATTAAAGATGGATCCCACAGTTTGTAGCTCAGCTATCCCAAGCAGAAGCATAATATTTTCACCTATTTGATAAAAACAGAAAATTAAACCATTCAAAACAATAAATAGACATATCAAAAGTTCCTCTTGCTGAAGTAATATAGTCATACTAATTTAGGCCCATGTTGTCTTTGGCTTAGACACATATGCCCTCCTGTATTCTACAAAGTTTGGGTTGGCTTTCAACGTCAGTGCATTATTTGTTTCCCTACATCCCTACTATGGTACCCATACATTCTTGGAAAAAGCAACTTGCAGAATGATAACACGTCGACAAGAATTACTACGTACCAATTTACCATTCCAGTCACTTTTCATGCAAGCTAGAGTGTGTAGTTAGTGGCGCATAAAATTAGAATTAATTGAAAAACCAATAAATCAAACAAAGAGTTCAATTGGTTAGAAGCACATGAACTATCACATTAAAGAATCAATTATTATAACAGTTAGAAAACAACAGACTGAGGACTACACTCATTGCTTGAAGCATTAGCATGTGTTAGATTCTCTTCCTAAATTTTGTTTTATACATGCACAATCAAAATAAGCATTTCAAAAATTGTAATAACAAAAAAGACACAACACAGTGAAAATGAGAAGGGTTAAGATTACTAGATGAAAATAAATGTATTACTTTGCAATCTGGAAATAAAAATAACCTGTTGGAAACAGCTCATGGCCTCTTCCATCAATGTCGAATAGCATTGGGAGTTCGCCCTCTATGCCATAAACAAGAGTCCGGCTTGGGTACTTGGCGACTGTTATCTCAACCTATCCATAATGCAATATTTTCACAAAGTTATGAAGAAAATGTAAATGCAACAAATAATAACTAAGTTTGAATGAAAAGATATATACAGTTCACTCTTCCGTAAACTGGCAACACCACAAAATATAAGGTAGACAATAATACAGTTGATACTTCACTTGATAAACAATACAGGCCAGTTAGATAGGTGGGTGGGGGTGAATGCTGAAAATTCACAGCTATCGCATGTAAAAGTAGACCAGTCTATCTATTGTAAGTCCAATTATATATCGATGTAATATAACTTGAACCATTTGGCGAGCTAAAAGCATGTAACATATTTTCAAGACTTAATACCGCATGTTATAGGGTTATACTGTTATTACTCCACATACTGATAAAGAAAATTCATTACCTTTGGAGGAAGAATGGCTTCCAGATCATCATCAGATGCTTGCGGAAACCTCTGCTTGGCGGTTCTTCTCAGCTTCTTTTTGTCAGCGCCTGACAAACGTTGTAGAGCTTTTGCATCAACATTCTTCTTGAACATGGTTTATGGGTTATCAAACAAGATTCCAAGCTGCAAAAAAAGAAGAAGAATCAAACAGGTCATCAAACGGAATATAGACCGGTAGAGCAATACAGACATCCATCAAAAAGTCCTGCTGCATTCAAACTTCTGGAGGGAGCAGAACATAAGGAAACATGTAGCAGAATTCCAATTTCGTTGCACCCTATAATAGTCCCAAGGGCTACATTACACAAATCATAACCCTCTTAGGACAATGCCAGTTTATCATTTCAATCAGCCACAATCTGGAAAACCTCCATCTTCTTGGTTAGAAGGAAAACGAGCCAAATTGGCATGCTCTCCACTCGAATAGAATAAGAGAAGTCAAAGCAATGCATCATTCCACTGCATCCCAAAACTTTGTACTTCCGGAACTACAAGGAAGCTACGGATTCACAGCGGAGAGACCACACAAATATCACCGACCCTATCCACTAACTCGGAAGAGGCGGCAGATTGTAACAATCGAGTGAAAAGGAAAAAAAGGAGGACAAACTTTTCACCGTTCGCCCGAACAAGGGTCAGCGAATCGAGAGACTACGAGTGATGGAGCAGATGAGCAAGGCGAGAGACAGTGGGACAAAGAGGGAGAAAGGCTTCGTTACCGGCGGCGAGGCGATCGGATTGGAGGAGCGCGGAGGCGGCGATAGGACTGGACGGATCGGGAAGGTTCCGGGGATGGAAACCTCTCAGAAGTCCAAGTGCGTGTTTGGTTACCTGCACTTCGGCCCCTTCATCTCCGGCCCAACAGAGATTTTTGCCACCTTCATCTCCGGTCCAATAAAGCCTGACTGAACTGATAGGCTCTGGACCATGTTTTTGTCAAGGGAACACAAAGTATCTCTATCTCTGGTATGGAGACCCCTCAAAAAAAAAAAAAAAAAATCTATCTCTGCTATTATAAAGGGGGATATGTGTTCGTTTCGTTTTGTTCGCTTCCGCCTCCCTCCATCCCGCACATGAAAATTGGCGAAAAACCCGGGCCCGGCCGGCCGAAACTAACGAACATCTCCCCATCCTGCCATCCTTAGCCGTCGCACGACCAAAACCTAGACAGTGTCTCCCCTCTTGTAGCCGCACCCCCACCCTCTCCCCCTCCCACGCTTCCTAATCTCCTGATGTCGTCCCACCGACGCTTCACCACAGTGGTCCTCGCCCTTGCACCGTTGGGTTCGCCTCGCCACAGGTAAGACACGTGTGGCGGCATGGGAGAGGTTCTACGGGATCCTCGTCACCAACGCCACCCGCAAGGTCTCCGATGAGGAAAACAGAATTGCTGACGTGTTCGTGCTCAACAAGGAGTTCTCTAACAGTAACACCGCCGAGGTACGATTTCTTGGCCCTAGCCCCTGCTCGTCTGGATCTGCATTGGCTTAGGGTTTTTTTTAAACAATTGTTAAAGCATCTCCACGACGCCTCCTCGCCTCCCCACCGGTGAAACATTGGCAGTGGCCTCCCTCGCGATGTCGGTACCCCGACGTGGCAACGAACATCTCTTCAACTGCCGGCATCCACATCGCCCTCTAGTGGTGGTTGGCCGCCGCAATGAGGCGTGGCGGTTGCGTGCACTTGCCCCATCAAAAAACAACATGCCATGTTTGGCACTCCTCTAATTCGCCGTTTGGTTGCAGAACTAGGAGATAAATGGGCATATCCACAATAACTTCACCTTCTTGTTTGTCCGGGTGGTTCGTACGTTCGCTTTCATCTGTGAATGATGTACCAAGCATGGCATGTTTTTTTTATCAGCCCCAACTATTTTTTATGCAGGGAGGTCAGGCCCCAACTTTTGAATGATACTCATGATTGGAGAACATATGTACTTTGTCTTGCGGCTTTTTTATAAAGTTTGCAACTTATAATTGTTACCTTGTAAGCTAATAGGTAGAATAGTGAAATGGTTGAAGCCTGATGGACATATTTTCATTAGGGAATCATTACTCTACCAACTGGGAGTTTCCAAAAGGAGATGATGTAGGGTAGTGTTGGAGTATAGATTATGGTAGGCTAGGATTTGTTAAGATTGATTGTATTCTTTCCTATATGATTCATACCTTATCTCTAGGAGAGGCTTCTTGCCCTCCAAGTCTTGTACTCTCTATACACTTGCCCTCGAGGCTCGATAATACATCCACCGCATTACGCCAATCTTCCTCTCTATTCCTTCTACATGGTATCAGCCTAACTTCGATCCAAAACCCTAGCCATCACCGCTTCCGCACCGTGCCACCCCCCCCCCCCCCCGGCGGTCGATCTCCATGATCGCCACCGGGGGCCGCACCGCCCGTACCTAGGGTTCGCCCGCCAGTCGTACTGATCTGCTGCTGATGCAGAGCATCCTACGGTCATCCCCATGGACCCACCTACGTCTCCTCAAGTGCCAAGCGGACCAATGACACGAGCGTGTGCAAGAGCTATCGAGACCGAGGTGACATCTCTCCTTAATGAACTTCCACATGACACGTGTGAGACATGGCTACTACCTCAAGCCGGAATGCTATGTGTGCTTAGGTATGAAGAAGACCACCTCGGAAACGCTCGGAGCGAAGGCCAAGTCCTCAAGTACACGGACGAAGAAGAGCGTCAAGCAAGACCGCTGAAAAACATCAGCGGCCAGACATCCGGCCCCTGATGAATACAATAGCAGCAGCAGCCCTACAGCCGAGCATCTACAGGGCCCGGACATACGGCCCGACCAGGCCCGGACATCCGGTCCCCGCCCGGATTTTCGGTCCGAGAAGGACAGAACCTGGAGAAGTTCCAGGCCGGACATCCGGCCCGACGCCCGGATATCCGGCCCCTGCCAGCGCCTAAAGGGCCAACCGGCCGTGTAACCCCTCTCCCTCACCCCCACTTCGTCCTAGACTATAAATAGACCTCCTCCTCATCCTTTCTAGGGTTAGCAAAGACATTGAGACATTTGAGTAGAGCTTTGCTCCTTGTATCTCCTCTTGGGGAATCAAGACCTCTCTAGGGAGAAGGATCCCCATCATAGGATCATCAAGACCTCCTAAGGAGAAGGATCTCATCTAGATCATCAAGACCTCACCTCCTTTGGAGTGAGAAGAACTTTACCTTTGTGCTTGTTTCCATGGATTGATCTTGTATACTTGTGGATCTCATGTATGCTATCCTAGTGGATGTGTGATTTGGGTTTGTTTGAGTGATTTCCCTTTTGTTGTTCTTGTTGTTCTTCCCTTTTCCCCCTCCAAGTGTGAAAAGATCGTCAATTAGGGTTCCGCCCTACATCATCTTGGATCAGAGCCACGTTGATTTTTTATATACTCTTTGTCCTAGAACAGCACCAACAGCATAATCACTAGCATCACACATAATTTCAAAGGGTAGGTTCCAATCAGGTGGTTGAACAATAGGTGCAGAAATTAAGGCTTTCTTAAGTACTTCAAAGGCTTCTACGCAATCATCATCAAAAACAAATGGAACATATTTTTGCAAGAGATTAGTAAGAGGCCTAGAAATTTTAGAGAAGTCTTTTATAAACCTTCTATAGAAACCAGCATGACCGAGGAAACTTCTTATACCTTTGATATCTTTAGGACATGGCATTTTCTCAATAGCATCAACTTTAGCTTTATCAACTTCAATACCTCTTTCAGAAATTTTATGCCCAAGGACTATACCTTCATTCACCATAAAGTGGCACTTCTCCCAATTCAAGACAAGATTAGTTTCTTCACATCTCTGCAAAACTTGATCAAGGTTGCTCAAGCAATCATCAAAAGAAGTTCCGTAAACGGAGAAATCATCCATGAAAACCTCAACAATCTTTTCACAAAAGTCAAAGAATATAGCAGTCATACATCTTTGAAAGGTAGCAGGTGCATTACATAAACCAAAAGGCATACGACGATAAGCATAAGTTCCAAAAGGACAAGTAAAGGTGGTTTTCTCTTGATCTTCAGGTGAAACAAGTATTTGAGAAAAACCAGAATAACCATCTAGGAAGGAAAAGTGTGTATGCTTAGATAATCTTTCTAACATTTGATCGATAAAAGGCAAGGGGTAATGATCTTTCCTAGTAGTTTTATTTAATTTTCTGAAATCAATTACCATCCTATAACCAGTTACAATTCTTTGTGGAATGAATTCATTTTTATCATTAGGAACAATGGTAATACCTCCTTTCTTAGGAACACAATGAACAGGACTTACCCATCTACTATCAGCTATGGGATAAATTATACCTGCCTCCAAAAGCTTTAATATTTCAGTTCTTGCCATATCCTTCATTCTAGGATTCAGCCTTCTTTGATGGTCAACAACGGGTTTAGCATCTGGCTCCATATGAATTTTATGCTGACATAAAGTGGGACTAATGCCCTTAAGATCATCAAGAGTATATCCAATAGCAGCTCGGTGCTTCTTCAGAGTTTTAAGTAATCTCTTTTCTTCATGCTCTGAAAGGTTAGCACTAATAATAACAGGATATATCTTCTTTTCATCAAGATAAGCATATTTAAGAGTATCAGGTAATTGCTTTAATTCAAACACAGGATCACCCTTGGGTGGAAGTGGATCTCCCAAGGTTTCAACAGGCAAATTATGTTTAAGGATAGGTGCTTGTTTAAAGAACAGCTCATCTATTTCATTTCTTTCATTCATATGCAGATCATTCTCATGGTCTAGCAAATATTGTTCTAAAGGATCAGTAGGAGGCACAACAATAGAAGCAAGACCAATAATTTCATCCTTATTAGGTAATTCTTTATCATGAGGTTGTCTACGAAACTTAGAGAAATTAAACTCATGAGACATCTCACCAAAATTAACACTGACAATTTCTTTAGTGCAATCAATCTTGGCATTAACTGTATTCAAGAAAGGTCTACCAAATATAATGGGACAAAAATCATCTTGTGGTGATCCAAGAACAAGAAAATCAGTAGGATATTTAATCTTACCACACAAGACTTCAACATCTGTAACAATCCCAACTGGTGAAATAGTATCTCTATTTGCAAGCATAATAGTAACATCAATATCTTCAATCTCAACAGGTGCAATATCATTCATGACTTCTTGATAGAGAGTAAACGGAATAGCACTCACACTAGCACCAATATCACATAAACCATGATAGCAATGATCTCTAATTTTAACAGAAATAACATGCATGCCAATTACAGGTTTGTTTTTATCTTTAGTGTCTGGTTTAGCAATTCTAGTTGCTTCATCACAGAAATATATGACATGTCCATCAATATTATCAACCAAAAGATATTTAACCATTGCAATATTAGGTTCAACTTTAATTTGTTCAGAAGGTCTAGGTGCTCTAATATTACTCTTATTAACCACAGTTGAAGCTTTAGCATGTTCCTTAATCCTAATAGGGAGAGGAGGTTTCTCAATATAAGCAGTAGGCACAACTGGATCAACATGGTAAACAATTGTTTCTTCTTTAACACTAACAGGTTCTTCATTCAATTCAATAGGTGGATGATATTTAAACCATTTCTCCTTAGGGAGATCAACATGAGCAGCAAAAGATTCACAAAAGGTAGCTACTATCTCAGAGTCAAGTCCATATTTAGTACTAAACTTATGAAAAGCATCAGTTTCCATAAAAGATTTAACACAATCAAACTCAAGGTTTATACCTGACTCATTACCTTTGTCGATTTCCCAATCTTCAGAGTTACGTTTAATTCTTTCCAGATGATCCCATCTGAATTCAATAGTTCTCTTCATAAAGGAACTAGCAGAAGAAGTATCGAGCATACATTGATCATTATGAGAAAGCCGAGCATAAAAGTTTTGAAGAATTATTTCTCTTGAGAGCTCATGATTGGGGCATGTGTGCAACATATACTTAAGCCTTCCCCAAGCTTGAGCGATACTTTCTCCTTCACGAGGCCAAAAATTATATATATAATTCCGATCACGATGAACCAAATGCATAGGATAAAATTTCTGGTGGAATTCCAGCTTCAACCGGTTCCAGTCCCATGTTTCAGTATCATCACATAGCCTATACCATGTCAATGCCTTTCCCTCCAAAGATAAAGGGAATACTTTCTTCTTAACTCCATCTCTGGATAGACCTGCAAGCTTAAACAATCCACAAATTTCATCCACATAGATCAAGTGCATATCAGGATGTACCGTTCCATCTCTTGCATAAGGATTAGCTAGCAGTTTCTCTACCATACCCGAAGGAATTTCATAATAAATATTTTCAGTAGGTTCAATAGGTTGAGGAGCAACTCTCAATGCTTCCGGTCGCGGTGAAGATACCCCGAACAAGCCCCTCAAAGGATTACTTTCCATAATGACAAGTGACAGTAAATTTTAGCACGTAATATAAATATTTCCTTACCAAATTCCACTCACCAAAGGCGCTTCACTCCCCGGCAATGGCGCCAGAAAAGAGTCTTGATGACCCACAAGTATAGGGGATCAATCATAGTCCTTTCGATAAGTAAGAGTGTCAAACCCAACGAGGAGCAGAAGGAAATGACAAGCGGTTTTCAGCAAGGTATTCTTTGCAAGTACTAAAAGTAGCGGTAACAGATAGTTTCGGTAGCAAGATAATTTGTAACAAGTAACAAGTAACAAGTATAATAAAGTGCAGCAAGGTGGCCCAATCCTTTTTGTAGCAAAGGACAAGCCGGAACGAACTCGTATAATAAGCAAAGCGTTCTCGAGGACACATGGGAATTTCATCTAGTCACTTTCATCATGTTTGCTTGATTCGCGTTCGCTACTTTGATAATTTGATATGTGGGTGGACCAGTGCTTGGGTGCTGTTATTACTTGAACAAGCCTCCCACTTATGATTACCCCCTCCCGCAAGCATCCGCAACTACGAAAGAAGAATTAAGATAACTCTAACCATAGCATGAAACATATGGATCCAAATCAGCCCCTTACGGAATAGCGCATAAACTAGGGTTTAAGCTTCTGTCACTCTAGCAACCCATCATCTAATTACTACTCCACAAAGATGGTGAAGTGTCATGTAGTCGACGTTCACACGACACCACTAAAGGAATCACAACATACATAGCATCAAAATATCGAACGAATACCAAATTCACATGATTACTTATGACAAGACTTCTCTCATGTCCTCAAGAACAAAAGTAACTACTCACAAATCATATTCATGTTCAAGATCAGAGGGGTATTGAATAGCATTAAGGATCTGAACATATAATCTTCCGCCAAATAAACCAACTAGCATCAACTACAAGATGTAATCAACACTACTAGCAACCCACAGGTACCAATCTGAGGTTTTTAGACAAAGATTGAATACAAGAGATGAACTAGGGTTTGAGATGAGATGGTGTTGGTGAAGATGTTGATGAAGATTGGTCCTCCCACGATGAGAGGATCGTTGGTGATGTCGATGGCTTCGATTTCCCCCTCCCGGAGGGAAGTATCCCTGGCGGAATCGCTCCACCGGAGAGCAAAATAGCTCCTGCCCAAGTTCTGCCTCGAGACGGCTGCGCTTCGTCCCGAAAGACTTCTTCTGATTTTTTCTAGGGCAAATGGCTTCATATAGCAGAAGGTGGGGGCTAGAGGCCTGCCAGGGGCCCCACAAGCTAGGGGGCGCGCCTAGGGGGGTAGTGCGCGCCCCCCAGGCTTGTGGCTTCCTGGTGGGCCCCCTTCTGTTGATTCTTTCGCCAGTATTTTTTATATATTCCAAAATAATTCTCCGTAAATTTTCAGGTCATTTGGAGCAGTGCAGAATAGCTGTCTCTATTTCACCCCTTTCAGGTCCAGAACTCCAGCTGCCGACATTCTCCCTCTTCACGTGAATCTTGCAAAATAAGAGAGAAAAGGCATAATAATTGTACCATAAAGTGAAATAATGATCAAAAACATAATAATTATTAGTAGGAAATCATGATGCAAATTGGACGTATCATGGCCATGCATCGACAAGTGAATGAAGATGAAGACGATCAAGTCTTTTGCGACAATGATTCTAGCCCCACTCTTGTTGTCTCCAAGATCTTGACACTTCAACAACAACAAGACGAAGACCAACGTTGCCATATCTTCCATACCAAAGCGGGTATCCAAGGACAGTCCGTCAAGGTCATCATCGACGGCGGAAGTTGCCACAAGTTGGCAAGTGAAGAGTTATGTTCCAAGCTACAATTGCTCAAGAAGAAGCACCCTCGCCCCTACAAGGTCCAATGTTAAGCGACTCCGGCACCATTCAAGTGGAGCACACTGTTCAAGTGTCCTTCAAGATTGGCGCATATGAAGACACCTTGGAGTGTGATGTGGTTCCCATGTCCGTATGCCATCTCCTCCTTGGAAGACCTTGGCAATTCAACCGCGGCGTCATCCACAATGGACAGACCAATCACTATAGCTTCAAGATGAAGGGTAAGGAATTCGTGCTTCGACCAATGTCACCAAGTCAAGTCATCGCCGACAAACAAGCATCTAGCCATCGTGGAGAGACTAGTGAGCGAGTGAACTACCAAAAAGAGAGTGAGCGCCACAAGCCAAAAATGAGCGACTCCATGATGAGCGACAAGAAAGATTTAGTGCTTTTAGCCACCAAAAGAGATTTGAGGGATGTGAGTGAGAGCCCATCAAGTGTTTTTCACTTTGTGCTTGTGTGCAAAGATGAAGTGGTGCGGACTAATACTTCACAACATCTTCCTTTGGTATTGTCTCATCTATTGCAGGAATTCACGGACGTTTTCTCCAATGAGTTACCTCCCGAACTTCCTCCACTTCACGGAATCGAACACCGCATCGACCTCATTCCCGGCGCACCTCTACCAAACAAGGCACTTTACCGCGTCAACCCCGACGAGACCAAAGAGATCCAACGACAAGTCCAACATCTCATGGAGAATGGGTATGTACGCGAAAGCTTAAGTCCATGTGCTGTTCCGATAATCCTTGTGCCTAAGAAAGATGGTACCTATCGCATGTGTTCCGATTGCCGTCCTATAAATGCTATCACCATTAGATATCGCCATCCCATTCCACGCCTAGATGACATGCTAGATGAACTTAGTGGAGCCACCATTTTCTCCAAAATTGACCTTAAAAGTGGCTACTATCAAATACGCATGCAAGAAGGTGATGAATGGAAAACGGCTTTCAAAACAAAATTTGGCTTGAATGAGTGGTTAGTTATGCCTATGGGATTATCTCAAGCACCTAGCACTTTCATGTGTGTGTTGCATTATGTTCTTCGCAAATACATTGGCATTTGTGTTGTGGTATACTTTGATGACATTCTTGTGTTTAGCCAATCGCTTGAAGATCATGTCACACACCTTAGGGAAGTTTTACAAGTTCTTAGAAACGAGCGCCTTTATGCTAATATGGAGAAATGCACTTTTGGTGTTGACAAGCTTGTTTTCTTGGGCTTTGTAGTCTCCTCTAAGGGTGTTCAAGTTGATGAAGCTAAAATTGATGCTATTAAAACTTGGCCACAACCAACCAATTTGCTTCAAGTGCGTAGTTTCCTTGGCTTAGCCAGATTTTATCATCGTTTTGTGAAGGATTTTAGCACTATTGCATCACCATTGCATGCATTGAGTAAGAAGAATGCACCATTTGTTTCGGGTCCATCCCAAGATGCCGCATTTCATGAGCTTATGAACTTGCTTACCCATGCTCCATTACTTGCATTACCCAACTTTGATAAAACTTTTGAAGTACATTGTGACGCTAGTGGTAATGGCATAGGTGGTGTGTTGATGCAAGAGAAGCGACCCATTGCATACTTTAGCGAAAAACTCTCCGACGCACAACTTAACTATCCCATCTGTGACAAAGAGTTATATGCTTTAGTGAGAGTCTTGCATGTGTGGGAACATTATCTCCGACCACGTGAGTTTGTCATCCATATGGATCATGAAACGCTTAAGTACCTTAAGGGTCAAACCAAATTGAATAAGCATCATGCTAAATGGAGTGAGTTCATTGAGTCATTTCCTTATGTTATCAAATACATCAAAGGTAAGGAAAATGTAGTGGCGGACGCTCTTTCCCGCAAGTGCATGCTAGTTACTAAACTTGAATTGAATGTTATAGGATTTGAGCACATTAAAGACTTGTATGCACATGATGTTTCATTTGCGATTCCATATGCCAAATGCTTATCACACAAAACTTGGGAGCAATACTATTTGAAAGATGATTATCTTATGCGAGCTAACAAACTTTGTATCCCCGAGTCTTCTCTTCGTTTGTTGCTTTTGCAAGAGGCTCACGGTGGAGGACTCATGGGACATTTCGGACGCGACAAGACATTTGCCACGCTCTCCAAGAACTACTTTTGGCCAAAGATGTTTCGAGATGTGTGACGCTACACCAACCGATGCTCTACATGCCGCAAAGCTAAGTCCAAAGCTCAATCTCGTGGTCTATATATGCCACTTCCTATTCCATATCACCCATGGGAAGATATTAGTATGGATTTTGTGCTTGGTTTGCCTCGAACTCAAAACGGCAAAGATTTGGTATTTGTTGTTGTGAACCGTTTCTCTAAGATGGCACATTTTATTCCATGCAACAAGATCAACGATGCTTCACATGTTGCAGATCTCTTTTGTAGGGAAATCTTACGATTGCATGGAGTTCCCAAGACGATTGTGTCAGACCGCGACGTCAAGTTCCTTAGCTACTTTTGGAAGACACTATGCGCCAAGCTCGGAATCAAGCTCCTATTCTCTTTGGCATATCATCCACAAACCGACGGCCAAACGGAGGTCACGAACTAGATGCTATCCACACTCCTCCGCGTGTTGATCAAGAAGAACATAAGGGAGTGGGAGGAATGCTTGCCCATCGCCGAGTACGCCTACAATCAAGCACGACACTCTACTACCGGCAAGTCCCCCTTCGAGGTCATCTACGGCTTCAATCCATTGTCCCCATTGGACATTCTACCGTTACCTCTACAAGAGCGCATCGACATGGACGCGAGAGCACGAGCGAACTACCTCAAGAAGATGCACGAAGATACAAGGCACGCGATCAAGCGCCAAGTACAACGACACGCGACCAAGGTCAACATCAACAAACACCCCATGGTGTTCAACCCCGGAGATCTTGTGTGGCTACACCTTCGCAAAGACCGCTTTCCTAATGAGCGCAAGTCCAAACTACTACCCCGAGCCAACGGACCCTTCAAGGTGCTGCCACGCTACAACAACAACGCCTACAAGATCGACATCCCTCGCGACAAGTACAACGTGAGCGACATGTTCAACGTCAAGGACTTATCTCCCTTCCATGGTGATGTGGATTCCGATCCAAGGATGGATCTTTTTCAGGGGGGAGATGATGCGGAGCATCCTACAGTCATCCCCATGGACCCACCTACGTCTCCTCAAGTGCCAAGCGGACCAATGACACGAGCGCGTGCAAGAGCTATCGAGACCGAGATGACATCTCTCCTTAATGAACTTCCACATGACACGTGTGAGACATGGCTACTACCTCAAGCCGGAATGCTATGTGTGCTTAGGTATAAAGAAGACCACCTCGGAAACGCTCGGAGCGAAGGCCAAGTTCTCAAGTACACGGACGAAGAAGAGTGTAACACCCCAAAAATCGGGTTATCGATTTTTGTGCTGTTATTCCTTCCTAGCTTTCCTCTCCTAAATTTTTTTCTCTGGAATCTGGTGAGTGACCAGGTGAATCCAGACAATCCTTAGCCTCTCAATGCCTTTCCCATGCTCTTGTGCCAGCCAAGCTCCTGTCAGTAAACCTCAAACCTCATTCAAACCTTGGTTCCAAAATTTCAGAACTGGAATCCTGCCTTTGTGTTTACAAAGGAACCCTCATTTTCCTTGCCCCCGTGATCCTCCCAAAATTTCCAGAGACTCTCCTACATTCATAAACCCCAGGTGTGCAAAAATATTGCCAAGTTTTATGCAATATTTTTCATCTAGAATTAATTCCTTTTTCATCCTGTGGCACCCCGATAGAGGGCCGACGCACGCCAGTCCCAGGATAAGACCCGGCGCATGTCTGAGACATGATACAACAATTCCAGGCACAAAAATGGCTTTATTATATGAAATGGAGCATTACAACACTGTTGCTTACAACAATATTACATGGCTCCAAGGCTAACTAAATGGTAGCGGAGGTCTTGGTTCAGCGGCAACAACGTCTCTGGCTGGGCTCCACAACTCACAGGACTGGCTGGGTTACGATCTAGCATGACAGATCTTCTCCTGCAACTGGCCACATGTAAGGCTAGGTGAGTACTTCGAATGTACTCGCAAGGCAACCAAATACATAGCATCCAAACAAGCAGATGACAAAGCAAGCCCTATGCTTATACATGAATTTATCCTAAATATGGCATGGAGTTAACAGGAAATTATGGATCAAGCATGGCATAACATGGATCAGGTATATCAGCTACATATCATGGCATGGCATAGCTGCTTCTACGAGACATGGTATCCAAAGTCAAACTGGAACCTACACTACACTTACCTCCCGTGAAGTATTAAAGTAATATGTTGTGACATCATTCAGTTTTACTACCCCTCTGGGCTATCTCGCGACTCACTGAGATCTCACTCCGTGATCATGTCAGAATACATTGTGAACTCTTTTATCAGGTTTGTTATATCAGGTTTGTCCTCCAGATCGACCAAGACCAAATAGTGTGACCTAGTATGAATTGTGTCCAATGCCGTGGACGCGGCTATTCGAATAGATTCTTACACTCTGCAGAGGTTGTGCACTTTACCCACACCATGGACATTCGTCCAACAAAACTCGCCTAACCTGTGACCCTTCTATCGTACCACCGGCAATCATACCCCTTCCGGGTCAAGTCCTGGGTGGCCCCTGTGTCACTCCTGACACCTGCCACCGTCGTGGCTAAACTAAACTGTCCCAAACGGGGACCCCAGACTAAACAAACAACTGGGCTCACAAGGTTATCGCGCGCATAACCTCTCCTCTTTGGTGGTACCGATAAAAGAGCACGATGATAGACCAAGTCAAGGCCATCCCATACCAGCAAATGTGGCTGCACGGGTAAGCTCGGTTCGGTGGCACTATGACTCTATCCCATCAATGACGGAGGAGGTTTAGCTTATAAGTTCAATGTAACATTTCCATGATTGTTCCGTACCATCATCATTTATAAGCAGGAACAAACAACATAG
Source organism: Elymus sibiricus (assembly GCA_039707655.1). Classification (NCBI taxonomy): domain Eukaryota; kingdom Viridiplantae; phylum Streptophyta; class Magnoliopsida; order Poales; family Poaceae; genus Elymus; species Elymus sibiricus. Next base: position 188,691,414 of record CM077674.1, read on the forward strand.
CAAAGTCGTAACAGTACTGACAATCATGGCATGAGATCAAATCATAGCCTTAACATGATAAAGTGTTGTTACTAGCATGGGAAAATGTGACATGAAAGCAAGTCATAATATTATATGGTAAATAACACTAGCGTCTGGTACGGATGAAATAACAGGGCTATGCCAGTGCAGACTAACAGATGATCCGAAATATACTACAATACACACACAGGGTGCAGGCAAAGTCAACATGCAAGTCCAGGGCTCATGATAAGAGGTTGCCTTGCCTTGGGGTGGAGGAATACGTCGGGAAGAAATGCGACGGTTCTCCGGATACGATGCGTCGGAACCGGCACTCTCGGGAGAGGCCTATTTTAGGGAAAGGGCAAAAGTGGTATTTTCAACATGTGATAATATTATGAAAATGGCACCATCGTAACGGACTCGACGAACTGAAATCGTGGGCTTTGGAATTACCTCAATCGGAGTTACGGTCGCGGAGAAATGGCCGTTTGTTCGTTAAGCGATAAAACAAACATAAATCTGTCCGTTTTAGCCCTTAACGGGTGAACGTCCACAATATAGTGGTTTCGGCCGGCGGCTAAGGCTAAAAGCGCCTTTTACAGATTACGCCTTCACCAATAGAAAACGTATTTTCTTCTGAAACCGCGGCCGGGTACGCTACTGGAACTGGAAAGCGTATTTTGGAAATACGTTTCCACTTAAAACCACGCGGGCCCGGACTAGCAGACGCTTACAGGCGGGCCCCGCCTTATCCCTTCTCTCTCTCCTCCCTGGATCGTCCTCATCCTCTCGGTCGGAGGCTGGGTGGGTTGGCCGCCGGTGCAGCGGTCGCACGGCGGTGCGAGAGGGCCGGCCGACGCGCGCAGGAGCACCGCCGCTCCCTGCCGCGTCCGAGAGTAGCCGTAGGGTCGCCTGAGACGGCCTACGGCGTCGGCGTCGCGCCTCGGGGCTCAACGGCCGAAGAGCTTCAGGGAGCCATGCCGGTAGAGCTCCTTCGGCGGAGTTGAGGACGCCGGCGGGTTCGCGAGCTCTTGGGGCGGCCGAGGGTATAGAAGAGGAGGGAAGGGAATGGCTAGGGCGCTGGTTTGCTCGAGGGAATCGACGGTAGCATTCGGCCATGGGAGGAAGAAGGGGGCTCCTCGAGCTCGAAGGAGAGGGGGCTGGGGCTGCTGGTGAGGAGGAGGGGCTCGGGGCACCTTAAATAGGCTCGGGGAGGAGCTAGCCGACGGAGGAAGCTGCTCGATGCTCGTCACCATGGCGGAGCTCCGGCGGAGCACCCAGGGCGGCACACGCCTCCAGGAGCTAGGGAACGAGGGGGAGAGGTGACCAGACGACGTACGTGTGCGGTGGGGAGCTCGCCGGCACTCCCGGATGAGCCGGAGCTGCTGGAAGTGAGCTCCCGAAGCATTTGATGCACAGGGCGCCAACTTGGCGTGCTCTGCGCGTGGTCACCACGTGGCCACGGCATTGGCACACCCCACTTGAGACCAAACCATGTCTGGGGTGTTCTACCATCCTCCAGTAGGTGAAGTGTGTGGTTGAAATGCAATGGGCGGCTGGGTGCTGATCGATTCATCCAGAAACCTATTCTGGTCATAAACTTGCATGGACTTTTCTGGAGAAATGGCTGGAGGGATGGAGCTGAATCCTTGTCATACTGAGATGTGGTAGGAAGGAGTAGATGCTGGCAAAATTTGAAGCAATTTGGACCTAGTTTGAATGCACTACCTTTACAAATGCACAATTTGGTCCAGCAGCTAGGTTTTGATGCTGGGATCAAATGGCTAGATGGATTTGGCTGATTTTTGGTGTAGGGTGATGATTTGGATGCAAGCATGTACTGGTAAAATCTCATACCATTTGGATACTTCTAAATGGTACTTCCTTAACAGTGCTGCAATCTGGACAGAATTTTGGATAATTTCCTGAGGAAGATGGGCTAGATGAAATGGGCTGGTTCTTGGATTGCATGAGTTATTTTCCAATGCCAATCACCCTGAAAAATTTCAGCCCAAAAGGATCAAGGGAGTAAGCACTTCCTTTGCAAACTGGAAATCTAGACAAAATTTGCAAATTGATGCTAGGCTCAAAATTTGAATTGTGGAACCTGAGATTTTGATGGAAATGGTGAAGATTTGAATAGGATAAGCTCCACAAATTATTTGGGATTTTTCCTACCTACCAAAATGGTAGTTCCTTTGGAAAGGCCCCAAATTGAAATATTGGCTTTAAATAGGAAAATGCAATTTCCCTTATTTAATTGTGGCCAATATTTTTACCAAAGCTTTAGGTAGGCACAAAGATCATCTCTACCAACTTTCATGAAACTCAGAGATGTCTACCTACCCCTCTGGATTTAATTCCTCGGAAAGGCAGAAAAAGGAATTAATTCTAGATGAAAAATATTTGTCGGTGTACTAAAGTTGGGTCTTTTAGTACCCCATACTTATGCACGGACGGTTGCAGCCATATCAGCGGCAAGGCCTGCCGGAGGACAGCTGGAAACAAATACAAGAATGTCAAGAAGGCATTCAAGTCGATGATCAAAAGATAGAAGACCGAAGGCTGGCTTCCTGGCAAGATCTTGCCGGGAAGGCTCGCGAGGACCCGGCAAGGACTCGCACCCGGCAAGATCCCACCGCCCTGCCACCGCTCCAGCGCAGCGACCAGCCTGTCGTTTAGGGCTTGTCCTCCTATGTGCGTGTCATGGCACTAACGGCGGATGGGGTTAAGCGGTGCTGATGGGACGGGCTCTTTTTCTGTCCCCAAGAAAGTAAGGGACACCTAAGTGGAGCATTAAATGCGTTTGTCCTAAGTCATCAGTGATAAACATGTAAACCCTGTAGCAACTTTACACCTCTTGTACTTACTGTTCGCCACTGTTGGTGACCCCTTGGACGTATAAAAGGAGGCCCAAGGCGAAGCTACAGGGAAGGAGGACCTTCTGGCCCATTCTGCATGCGTAGCTGCTTCTTGAACGTACTGTTCATCGCAAGCGCTCCGTGTACTTGAGCTTAAGAACACCCACAATAAACAAAAGCAGGAGTAGGGTTTTACGCTTCTCAGCGGCCCGAACCTGGGTAAAGATCCCCGCGTTGATCGTTGGATCCGCTCTTTGTGTACATCTTTTCCCTAGCCAAACCGTAAAAGGGATCCTCTCGATCCCATAGGTGTCGTACGCCGACAATATTGCATAAAACTTGGCAATATTTTTGCACACCTGGGGTTTATGAATGTAGGAGAGTCTCTGGAAATTTTGGGAGGATCACCGGGGCAAGGAAAATGAGGGTTCCTTTGTAAACACAAAGGCAGGATTCCAGTTCCGAAATTTTGGAACCAGGGTTTGAATGAGGTTCGGGGTTTACTGACAGGAGCTTGGCTAGCACAAGAGCATGGGAAAGGCATTGAGAGGCTGAGGATTGTTTGGATTCACTTGGTCACTCACCAGATTCTAGAGAAAAAAATTTAGGAGAGGAAAGCTAGGAAGAAATTGTTGGGGAACGTTGCATGGGAAACAAAAAATTTCCTACGTTCACCAAGATCGATCTAGGAGATGAACATCTACGAGAGGAGAGATTGCATCTACATAGCCTTGTAGATCGCTAAGCGGAAGCGTTAAGAAACGCGGTTGATGTAGTCGAACGTCTTCGCGATCCAATCACGATCCGTCCACGAACTCCCGATCAAGTGCCGAACGGACGGCACCTCCGAGTTTAGCACACGTGCGGCTTGGCGGCGTCCTCTCCTTCTTGATCCAGCAAGCGAGAGAGAGGGGGTAGATGAGATCGGGACCAACACGACGGTATGGTGGTGGTGGTGGCAGCGGAATTCCGGCAGGGCTTCGCCAAGCGCGTACCGGTGAAACGTGGGAGGAGTTGGGAGAGGTAACGGGCAAGGGTCCAAGGGTTGGCTGCCCCCAACGCCTCCCCACCTTTATATAGGCATGGAGGGGGCTGGTGGCTTGCCCTCCAAGGCCCTAGGGTCATTGGCCAAAGGGGGAGGAAGGCAATCCCTCCTTTCCTTCCCCACTGATCCCTATCCCCCCTTTTTAGGGATCCTGATCTTATCCCTTTGGGATATGATACTATTCCTTTTAAGGGAGGATCTTGGTGCGCCTAGACCAGGGTTGTGGGGACTTTCCCCACTACCCACGTTCATGTGGGTCCCCCATGCAGGTGGGCCCCACTCCGGAACCTTCTAGAACCTTCCCGGTACAGTACCGAAAAAACTCGAACTTTTTCCGGAACCCCGATAACAACTTTCCATATATGAATCTTTACCTCCGGACTATTCCGGAGCTCCTCGTGATGTCCCGGATCCCATCCGGGACTCCGAACAACCTTCGGACTTTCCACTATTAATATCTCAATACTACCCTAGCGCTACCGAACGTTAAGCGTGCGACCTACGGGTTCGGGAATATGCAGACATGACCGAGACTCCTTTCCGGTCAATAACCAATAGCGGGACCTGGATGCCCATATTGGTTCCTACATATTCAACGAAGATCTTTATCGGTCGAACCTCGATGTCAAGGATTCAGTCAATCCCGTATGCGGTTCCCTTTGTCCATCGGTATGTTACTTGCCCGAGATTCGATCGACGGTATCTCCATACCTAGTTCAATCTCGTTACCGGCAAGTCTCTTTACCCGTTCCGTAATACAAGATCCCATGGCTAACTCTTTAGTCACATTGCTTGCAAGCTTATTGTGATGCTGTATTACCGAGTGGGCCCTGAGATACCTTTCCGTCATACGGAGTGACAAATTCCCAGTCTTGATCCATGCCAACTCAACAGACACCCTCGGAGATACCTGTAGAGCATCTTTATAGTCACCCAGTTACGTTGCGACGTTTGGTACACACAAGGTACTCCTCCGGTGTCAGTGAGTTACATGATCTCATGGTCATAGGAACAGATACTTGACATGCGAAAACGATAGCAATAAACTTGACACGATCATATGCTACGTTCATAGTTTGGGTCTTGTCCATCACATCATTCTCCTAATGATGTGATCCCGTTATCAAATGACAACTCATGTCTATGACTAGGAAACCATGGCCATCTTTGATCAACGAGCTAGTCTGGTACAGGCTCACTAGGGACATGTTGTTGTCTATGTATCCACACATGTATTTGTGTTTCCAACCAATACAATTATAGCATGGATAATAAGTGATTATCATGAACAAGGAAATATAATAATAACCATTTTATTATTGCCTCTAGGGCATATTTCCAACAGTCTCCCACTTGCACTAGAGTCAATAATCTAGCATTACATGGTTATGAATCTAACACCCATAGAGTTCTGGTGTTGATCATGTTTTGCCCGTGGAAGAGGTTTAGTCAACGGATCTGCAACATTCAGATCCGTGTGCACTTTGCAAATGTTTATGTCCTCCTCCTTGATCGCATCGCGGATGGAATTGAAGCGTCGCTTTATGTGTCTGGTCCTCTTGTGAAACCTTGGTTCCTTGGCTAGAGCAATGGCACCAGTGTTGTCACATAACAGAGTCATCGGGTCCAGTGCACTAGGCACAACTCCAAGATCTGTCATGAACTGCTTCATCCAGACACCTTCCTTTGCCGCCTCCGAGGCAGCTATGTACTCCGCTTCGCATGTAGAATCAGCTACCACGCTTTGCTTGGAACTGCACCAGCTTAAAGCTCCCCCATTTAGAATATATACGTATCCGGTTTGAGACTTAGAGTCATCCGGATCAGTGTCAAAGCTTGCATCGACGTAACCCTTTACGACGAGCTCTTGATCACCTCCATAAACGAGAAACATTTCCTTAGTCCTTTTCAGGTACTTAAGGATATTCTTGACCGCTGTCCAATGTTCCACTCCTGGATCACTTTGAAACCTTCCGACCATACTTATGGCAAGGCTGACATCTGGTCTTGTGCACAACATCGCATACATGATAGAGCCTATGGCAGAAGCATAGGGGATGACACTCATTTTTTCTCTATCCTCTGTAGTCGCTGGGCATTGAGTCTTACTCAACTTCACACCTTGCAAAACAGGCAAGAACCCCTTCTTGGACTGATCCATTTTGAACTTCTTCAAAACTTTATCAAGGTATGTGCTCTGTGAAAGTCCTATTAAGCGTCTCGATCTATCTCTATAGATCTTGATGCCTAATATGAAAGCAGCTTCTCCTAGGTCCTTCATTGAAAAACTCTTGTTCAAATATTCCTTCACGCCTTCCAAAAGTTCTATATTGTTTCCAATCAGCAATATGTCATCCACATATAATATTAGAAACGCTATAGAGCTCCCACTCACTTTCTTGTAAATACAAGCTTCTCCGTAAACTTGTATAAACCCAAACGCTTTGATCACCTCATCAAAGCGAAGATTCCAACTCCGAGACGCTTGCACCAGTCCATAAATGGATCGCTGCAGTTTGCAAACTTTGTCAGCATTCTCTGGATCGACAAAACCTTCTGGTTGCATCATATACAACTCTTCCTTAAGAAAACCGTTAAGGAACGCTGTTTTGACATCCATCTGCCAAATTTCATAATCGAAAAATGCAGCTATTGCTAACATGATTCTGACGGACTTAAGCATCGCTACGGGTGAGAAAGTCTCATCGTAGTCAACTCCTTGAACTTGTGAAAAACCCTTTGCCACAAGTCGAGCTTTATAGACGGTGACATTACCGTCCGCGTCCGTCTTCTTCTTGAAGATCCATTTATTCTGAATGGCCTTTCGCCCTTCAGGTAATACTTCCAAAGTCCATACTTTGTTTTCATACATGGATCCCATCTCGGATTTCATGGCCTCTAACCATCTGTCGGAATCCGGGCCCACCATGGCTTCTCCATAGCTCGTAGGTTCATCGTTGTCCAACAACATGACCCCCAAGACAGGGTTACCGTACCACTCAGGAGCAGTACGTATCCTTGTCGACCTATGAGGTTCGATAGTAACTTGATCCGAAGCTTCATGATCACCATCATCAGCTTCCTCTTCAACTGACGTAGGTTCCACAGAAACATCTTTCTGCGCAGTGCTACTTTCTGGTTGAAGTAAAGGTTCAACAACCTCATCAAGTTCTATCTTCCTCCCACTCAATTCTTTCGAGAGAAACTCTTTCTCGAGAAAGGACCCGTTCTTAGCGACAAACACTTTGCCTTCGGATCTGAGATAGAAGGTATACCCAACCGTCTCTTTTGGGTATCCTATGAAGACGCATTTGTCTGCTTTGGGTTCAAGCTTTTCTGGCTGAAGCCTTTTGACATAAGCATCGCATCCCCAAACTTTAAGAAACGACAACTTTGGTTTCTTGCCAAACCACAGTTCATACGGTGTCGTCTCAACGGACTTAGATGGTGCCCTATTTAAAGTGAATGCAGCTGTCTCTAATGCATAACCCCAAAATGATAGTGGCAGATCGGCAAGAGACATCATAGAACGTACCATATCCAATAAGGTTCGATTACGACGTTCGGACACACCATTACGCTGTGGTGTTCCAGGTGGCGTCAACTGTGAAACAATTCCACATTGTCTTAAGTGACTGCCAAATTCATAACTCAGATATTCTCCCCCTCGATCAGATCGTAGGAATTTGATCTTCTTGTTACGATGATTCTCAACTTCACTCTGAAATTGCTTGAACTTTTCAAACGTTTCAGACTTGTGTTTCATTAAGTAAATATACCCATATCTACTCAAATCGTCGGTGAAGGTGAGAAAATAACGATATCCACCGCGCGCCTCAATCCTCATCGGACCGCACACATCAGTATGTATGATTTCCAACAAGTCACTTGCCCGTTCCATTGTTCCGGAGAACGGGGTCTTAGTCATCTTGCCCATGAGGCATGGTTCGCATGTGTCAAGTGATTCAAAATCAAGTGACTCCAAAAGTCCATCAGCATGGAGTTTCTTCATGCGTTTTACACCAATATGACCTAAGCGATAGTGCCACAAGAAAGTGGTACTATCATTATCAACTCTACATCTTTTGGCATCAATGTTATGAACATGTGTATCATCACTATCGAGATTCAATAAGAATAAACCCCTCACAATGGGTGCATGACCATAAAAGATATTACCCATATAAATAGAACAACCATTATTCTCTGATTTAAATGAGTAACCGTCTCGCACTAAACAAGATCCAGATATAATGTTCATGCTCAACGCAGGCACTAAATAACAATTATTCAGGTTTATCACTAATCCCGATGGTAATCGAAGAGCGAGCGTGCCGACGGCGATCACATCAACCTTGGAACCATTTCCCACGCGCATCGTCACTTCGTCCTTCGCCAGCCTCCGTCTATTCCGCAGTTCCTGCTTTGAGTTGCAAATGTGAGCAACCGCACCGGTATCAAATACCCAGGCACTACAACGAGAGTTGGTAAGGTACACATCAATAACATGTATATCATATATACCTTGTTTGGCGTTGGCCCCCTTCTTGTCGGCCAGATACTTGGGGCAATTCCGCTTCCAGTGGCCTGTTCCCTTGCAATAGAAGCACTCAGTTTCCGGCTTGGGCCCAGCCTTGGGTTTCTTCACGGGAGGGGCAACTACTTTGCCATTCTTCTTGGAGTTTCCCTTCTTTCCCTTGCCATTCTTCTTGAAACTAGTGGTTTTATTGACCATCAACACTTGATGCTCCTTCTGGATGTCTGACTCAGCGACTTTCAGCATCGCAAACAGCTCGGCGACTGACTTGTTCATCCCTTGCATGTTATAGTTCAACACAAAGCTCTTGTAGCTAGGTGGTAGCGATTGAAGAACTCTGTCAGTGATCGCCTCTGGCGGGAGCACAACTCCCAACTCAGCCAGACGGTTGTAATACCCAGACATTTTGAGTATGTGTTCACTGACAGACCCGTTCTCCTCCATCTTGCAAGCATAGAACTTATCGGAGGTCTCATACCTCTCGATCCGGGCATTCTTCTCAAAAATAAACTTCAACTCCTGGAACATCTCATATGCTCCATGACGTTCAAAACGCCTTTGAAGTCCCGGTTCTAATCCATACAACATGGCGCATTGAACTATTGAGTAGTCATCAACACGCGCCTGCCAGGCGTTCATAACGTCCATAGACGCTGGAGGGGGTTGCTCACCAAGCGGTGCATCAAGGACATAAGCCTTTTGGGCAACCATGAGGATAATCCTCAGATTACGGGCCCAGTCTACAAAGTTACTTCCATCATCTTTTAGCTTGGCTTTCTCTAGGAACACATTGAAATTCAGGGAAGCTACTGCGCGAGCCATTGATCTACAACATAAATTTGCAAAGACAACTTAGACTATTGTTCAAGATAATGAGTTTAGTTTACTTAAAAACTCCCACTCAAATCGACATCCCTCCGGTCGTCCGAGTGTAACATGATCCAAATTCACCAACCCAAGTCCGATCATCACGTGAGATGAGGTGGTTTCAATGGTGAACATCTCCATGTTGATCATATCTACTATATGACTCATGTTCGACCTTTCGGTCTCTTGTGTTCTGAGGCCATGTCTGTACATGCTAGGCTCGTCAAGTTTAACCCAAGTGTTCCGCATGTGCAAAACTGGCTTGCACCCGTTGTATGTGAACGTAGAGTCTATCACACCCGATCATCACGTGGTGCTTCGAAACGACGAACTTTCGCAACGGTGCACACTTGGGGAGAACACAATTTTATCTTGAAATTTTAGAGAGGGGTCACCTTATAATGCTTCCGTCGTCCTACGCAAAATAAGATGCATAAAAAGATTAACATCACATGCAAATCATAAGTGACATGATATGGCCATGAACTTGTGCTTTTGATCACCATCTCCAAAGCACCGGCATGATCTCCATCGTCACCGGCATGACACCATGATCTCCATCATCATGATCTCCATCATCGCGTCGCCATCGGGGTTGTCACGCCAACCATGCTTCTACTACTATTGCTACCGTTTAGCGATAAAGTAAAGCATTACATAGCGCTTAATGATTGACACACAGGTCATACAATAATTAAAGACAACCCTATGGCTCCTGCCGGTTGCCGTATACATCGACATGCAAGCCGAGATAAACTATTACAAAATATGATCATCTCATACATCAAATATATTTCATCATGTCTTTGGCCATATCATATCACAACATACCCTGCAGAAACAAGTTAGACGTCCTCTAATTTGTTGTTGCATGTTTTACGTGGCTGCTATGGGTATCTAGCAAGAACGATTCTTACCTACGCAAAACCACAACGGTGATATGCAAGTTGCTATTTAACCTTCTACAAGGACCGCCTTCGTCGAATCTGATTCAACTAAGGTGGGAGAGACAGACACCTGCCAGCCATCTTATGTAACAAAGTCGCATGTCAGTCGATGGAACCGGTCTCATGTACGTGGACATGTAAAGTTGGTCCGGGCCGCTTCATCCCACAATACCGCTGAATCAAGAAAAGACCAAGGAAGGAAGCAATCTGAATATCAACGCCCACAAACTCCTTTGTGTTCTACTCGTGATGTCATCTACGCAAAGACCTAGCTCATGATGCCACTGTTGGGGAACGTTGCATGGGAAACAAAAAATTTCCTACGCTCACCAAGATCGATCTAGGAGATGAATATCTACGAGAGGAGATATTGCATCTACATACCCTTGTAGATCGCTAAACGGAAGCGTTAAGAAACGCGGTTGATGTAGTCGAACGTCTTCGCGATCCAATCACGATCCGTCCACGAACTCCCGATCAAGTGCCGAACCGACGGCGCCTCCGAGTTTAGCACACGTGTGGCTCCGCGGCGTCCTCTCCTTCTTGATCCAGCAAGCGAGAGAGAGGGGGTAGATGAGATCGGGACCAACACGATGGTATGGTGGTGGTGGTGGCAGCGGAATTCCGGCAGGGCTTCGCCAAGCGCGTACCGGTGAAACGTGGGAGGAGTTGGGAGAGGTAACGGGCAAGGGTCCAAGGGTTGGCTGCCCCCAACGCCTCCCCACCTTTATATAGGCATGGAGGGGGCTGGTGGCTTGCCCTCCAAGGCCCTAGGGTCGTTGGCCAAAGGGGGAGGAAGGAAATCCCTCCTTTCCTTCCCCACCGATCGCTATCCCCCCTTTTTAGGGATCCTGATCTTATCCCTTTGGGATATGATACTATTCCTTTTAAGGGAGGATCTTGGTGCGCCTAGACCAGGGTTGTGGGGACTTTCCCCACTACCCACGTTCATGTGGGTCCCCCATGCAGGTGGGCCCCACTCCGGAACCTTCTAGAACCTTCCCGGTACAGTACCGAAAAAACTCGAACTTTTTCCGGAACCCCGATAACAACTTTCCATATATGAATCTTTACCTCCGGACTATTCCAGAGCTCCTTGTGATGTCCCGGATCCCATCCGGGACTCCGAACAACCTTCGGACTTTCCACTATTAATATCTCAATACTACCCTAGCGCTACCGAACGTTAAGCGTGCGACCCTACGGGTTCAGGAATATGCAGACATGACCGAGACCCCTCTCCGGTCAATAACCAATAGCGGGACCTGGATGCCCATATTGGTTCCTACATATTCAACGAAGATCTTTATCGGTCGAACCTCGATGTCAAGGATTCAGTCAATCCCGTATGCAGTTCCCTTTGTCCATCGGTATGTTACTTGCCCGAGATTCGATCGTCGGTATCTCCATACCTAGTTCAATCTCGTTACCGGCAAGTCTCTTTACTCGTTCCGTAATACAAGATCCCGTGGCTAACTCGTTAGTCACATTGCTTGCAAGCTTATTGTGATGCTGTATTACCGAGTGGGCCCTAAGATACCTTTCCGTCATACGGAGTGACAAATTCCTAGTCTTGATCCATGCCAACTCAACAGACACCCTCGGAGATACCTGTAGAGCATCTTTATAGTCACCCAGTTACGTTGCGATGTTTGATACACACAAGGTACTCCTCCGGTGTCAGTGAGTTGCATGATCTCATGGTCATAGGAACAGATACTTGACATGCGAAAACGATAGCAATAAACTTGACACGATCATATGCTACGTTCATAGTTTGGGTCTTGTCCATCACATCATTCTCCTAATGATGTGATCCCGTTATCAAATGACAACTCATGTCTATGACCAGGAAACCATGGCCATCTTTGATCAACGAGATAGTCCGGTAGAGGCTCACTAGGGACATGTTGTTGTCTATGTATCCACACATGTATTTGTGTTTCCAACCAATACAATTATAGCATGGATAATAAACGATTATCATGAACAAGGAAATATAATAATAACCATTTTATTATTGCCTCTAGGGTATATTTCCAACAGAAATAACATCACAAAAATCGATAACCCAATTTTTGGGGTGTTACAAAGAGCGTCATGGAAGACCGCTGAAAAACATCAGTGGTCGGACATCCGGCCCCTGATGAATACAACAGCAGCAGCAGCCCTACAGCCGAGCCTCTACAGGGCCCTGACATCCGGCTGGAGGCCCAGACATCCGGCCCCCGCCCGGATTTCCGGCCCGAGAAGGACAGAACCTGGAGAAGTTCCAGGCCGGACATCCGGCGCCTGGCCCAGACATCCGGCCCGATGGGAACGGCCGGACATCCGGCCCGACGCCCGGGCATCCGGCCCCTGCCAGCGCCTAAAGGGCCAACCAGCCGTGTAACCCCTCTCCCTCACCCCCACTTCGTCCTAGACTATAAATAGACCTCCTCCTCATCCTTTCTAGGGTTAGCAAAGACATTGAGACATTTGAGTAGAGCTTTGCTCCTTGTATCTCCTGTTGGGGGAATCAAGACCTCTCTAGGGAGAAGGATCCCCATCATAGGATCATCAAGACCTCCTAAGGGAGAAGGATCTCATCTAGATCATCAAGACCCCACCTCCTTTGGAGTGAGAAGAACTTTACCTTTGTGCTTGTTTCCATGGATTGATCTTGTATACTGGTGGATCTCATGTATGCTATCCTAGTGGATGTGTGATTTGGGTTTGTTTGAGTGATTTCCCTTTTGTTGTTCTTGTTGTTCTTCCCTTTTCCCCCTCCAAGTGTGAAAAGATCGTCAATTAGGGTTCCACCCTACATCATCTGCCCTATAGTCTTTTTCCCAATTCTTGATCTGGGTTTCTCTCTCTCACGCCGGTCGTCTTGATCGGCGCTTCTTTTTTGGTTTTCTGATCCAAGATCGGTTTGAGTCGCCCGCCGCCGTTCATCATCTACATCGCGCCTCTGCTCCGTCACTGGCATCCACTCCTCCGGCATCTTCGTCGCTACTGCTGGCATGCTGGTTCGGACCCTGTGTCCAGCCACCCAAGCGGTCTTGCCTGGCCGTCGTCCAACGTCACGTCGCCTGAGACTTCTCACGCGCCGGTCGCGCGAGATTGGTTTTTTGTACGGTTGCGTTGGGTGATGATTTCGTGCAGGAGTGATGACCCACAAGTATAGGGGATCAATCGTAGTTCTTTCGGTAAGTAAGAGTATCGAACCCAACGAGGAGCAAAAGGAATTGATAAGCGGTTTCAGCAAGGTTATCTCTACAAGAGCTGTAAAGTAGTAGTAACAGATAGTTTGATAGCAAGATAATTCATAGCAAGTAACAAGTAACCAAAGTAACAAAATGCAGCAAGGTGGCCCAATCCTTATATTGCAAAGGACAAGCCAGAAGTACTTCTTATATTAAGCAAAGCGTTCTCGAGGACACATGTGAATTTCGTCTACTCACATTCATCATGTTTAGTTGATTCGCGTTCACTACTTTGATAAATTGTTATTTGGGTGCACCTGTGCTAGGGTGATGTTCTTACTTGAACAAACAACCCACTTATGATTACCCCCTCTCACAAGCATCTGTAACTACGAAATAAGAATTAAGATAAATCTAACAATAGCATGAAACATATGGATCCAAATCAGCCCCCTATGGAATAGCGCACACTGCTGCAGATGTGTCCTATACAAACGGTTTTTACCCCCTTTCTGCGACAGAGTTTTAAACCGTCGCCTTGCCTGTGTGTGTGATAGGGGGGTTCCATCCCACACGACCCAGAAACCGTCGGCGATAGGTCCTCCGGTCACACACGCGGGGCAAAAAGAGCGCGTGTGCGATCGGGTGAGCCATCGCAAACAATTATACGGGACAAATCGTGTGAGATATTCTTAGCAACACACACGGTGCCTAGAAGAAACTATATGGCATAGGCTGTCCATCACACACACTTTTTATGAGGAAAAGTTGTGCAAGGTGGCCTAACGCAAACATTTGTCGGGCGGAAGTCGTGTGTGATTGTTCATTGATCCAACACGCCTACTTTCTAGAAACTGTGTGGGTTGTTTGAGGTCATCACCCACGGTGTTGTCTGAGAAACCGTCTGCAATAGAAAAACCCAATAAGCAGGCTAATTAGCCTATTATTGATAATGCATTTAGTAATCAAATTGACATTTCATATCAAACACACCATATATTTCATAGCCGTATTACGGCAACCAGGATTTCATAACTGAATTACATCAGAGTACAACATCAGATAGCTTCAGCACTCAGTTACACCATATAGGCATATAGCTAGCTATGCCATTACACAACAGCACAAAGTTTCACATGCAACATCTAAAACCTTTGGAAAGTAGCATCATATACGGTAAATAGACAGATGAATCTCATCTGGAAAACTGCTGAATCTGAAGGCAAATATTTTGCCTTCAATGATGTTGAATGTCCTTGCAACTTTAGGCCAGTGGCTGTGGATGATTGCCCGCTCAACCTTCGTCCTCTTGAGGAAGACTTCAATATTGTACCGTGGGTGTTGAATGAATACCTTCCTCGCCTCTTGACCATGCAGGTGGTTTGAGAGGTAATCATCGGTGAACTGCTTTGGAAAGGACTGAAAACAAAGATATGCATAAATATTTGTTCTAAATTTTGAAATGGTGCATAGGAAAAAACACAAGGTAAAAGAGTTAGTACCATCCTATAGTTGACTGATGTCTCCTTCATTGTGCAAACAAAGATCTTGTTGTTATTCATCGCTAGTTTCTTTACCCTAACAATCTTTCTAAGTTTCTTGACTTGACTGATATTCATGGACATCTCATTTCCCCATATGCAAAATGGATCGAACAGTGGGTCTAAACCTCTGACAGCAGGACCTACATGTGCAAGACCAAATTGTTAAAAACCTAAATATTAGAATGGTTCCTGCAATTGCACAATAATGTGCTATTAGCCAAAGGACCATGCATGTGCAAACCTCGATGGTAAACCTCAGTGCCTCCCATTGTTTCCCTGCAACACATATAAGGCAGATATTGATCAGTTTAAGTGAGAGTTGGCATACTATCAGTAGAATATATTAATGAAAAATTGTACCCACAACAAATGAACATAACATTGCAGAATTGAACCAAACAGTTAACTGGACACCACAACAAATGAACCAAGCAGTTAACTGAGCACCACATTGCAGAATAGAACATATACTAGAAGATCAGACAGTTAACCAAGCCAAGCATGCTTAAGAACTACTAGGAAATATAGCATTTGTATATGTTTCTCATGTATAGAGTACATCCAAATTCGATTTTATTTCTCACATGCATAACAATACAAATTTGTACCCACAAGAATTGAACAACACATTTCAAAATTGAACCAAACAGTTAACTGAACATCACAACAAATGAACCAAACTGTTAACTGAACATCACATTTCAGAAGATCAGATTGCATATTAACATTACAGAGGACAATTCACTAGAAGGCACCAGAGGCGGCCTAGAGAAAACACCACAAACTGTCGTTTAAAGCAGCCAACCGCGTGGCGGCATCCGCGCGCGAGGCGTCAATGGTGGCCTCGACGGCGAGGTGCTCCTCCAAGATCTGGTGGTCGGCACGCATGGCAGCCATCGTGACCTCATCCGCGCGTGCGGCCGCGATTTGCTTCTCCGCTACCAGATGCTCCTTGGGCTCCTGGCTATAATGCGTGCACCATGGCTATGGGCGGCACTTTTTTGGAGGATGGGGCAGTGATTTGGGTGGAAGGTGTCACGCCGGCGGTCGAGGCATGTGGGATGGAGAAGGAGGAGGAGGATGGGGGTGGGGTGTGGATTACCTGACTATATCGACGAGGCCGCGCAGCGGGAAGAAGCGTCGCCGGCGAGGAGGTTTGAACTTGGAAAGGAAGAAGGAAACAGTGGAAATGTTGCTTTTGGTGGGGGGAGGGGGCGGGGAGCTAGATATTTCCGCGGTTTTCAAATTTTTTCGATCGGTGCAGCGAAAAACTGGCGCGCAAGTGTGGTTGATGCGCGGGCGGTGGACTGTAGCCGACGAAGCTTCCGGGGTAAGCCATACATGAGGGAGCCCCAAGATATTTATACTGCATCACACACGATTCTTGCTAATAAACTGTTTGTGGTGTACTTCATTTTTTCATTTTGATTTGAAAGACAAAATGGGGTTACGGCGGGAAAGGACGGTGTTTGAATTGCTAGAACATTTATCTGAAGTGAACATGCAACTATAGGAGTGTCATGTTAAAATTTGGAATTATTCAGGGTTCATTTGGCCTTTTTATACATTAATTGAGTTTCTAGGCATTTAATGTGCATAATTCGAATTTGAACTACATGCACATGCTCCAGTGCACCAAAGTTCATTGAAAAATCATATGTGTGTCCTTGAGTGAATGTTTACTTCCCATGCAAGAAATGGGAAAGAATTTTAAACAGCTGGGCGTCGTGGCTCGGCCGAAAACATTGAGAAACTTGGTTTTCAAATTGTTGTAAATCCAAAAGTCGCCTAAAAATCATGAAACTTGGCATGGTGTCTTGACATGGCACCAACATGTTGCGGTAAAAGATTTGTCCGATTTGGTAAAGTTTTGGTATAAGCTTCTTACAAACCGAAGCTTCTCTCAAGAGGGCTCATGGTTCCGATAGGGAACGTGTCACCTTTGTGGGCGAAACGACATACGCTACCTCTTCCTGCCTTGATTTTTTTTACAGAGGCAACATACACCAATAGGAGTGTCGTGCTAAATTTTGGAATTATTCTGGGTTCGTTTGACCTTTTTTATACATTAATTGAGTTTTCTAGGCATTTAATGTGCATAATTCAAATTTGAACTACAGGCACATGCTCCAGTGCACCAAAATGGGTTGAAAAATCATATATGTGTACTTGGGTGAATGTTTAGGTCCCATACAATAAATGGGAATGAATTTCAAACATCTGGGCATCGTGGCTCGGCCAAAAACATTGAGAAACTTGGTTTTTAAATTCCTGTAAATCCGAAAGTCGCCTAAAAATCACGAAACTTGGCATGGTGTCTTGACATGGCACCAACATGTTGTGGTAAACTTTTTGTTCGATTTGGGACAAGTTTTGGTATAAGCTTCTTACAAACCGGAGCTTCTCTCAAGAAGGCTCATGGTTCCGATAGGGAATGTGTCACCTTTGTGGGCGAAACAACATACGCTCGCACTTCCTGCCTTGATTTTTTTTACAGAAACAACATAGACCAATAAGACTGTCGTGCTAAAATTTGGAATTATTCCGGGTTCGTTTGGCCTTTTTATAAATTAATTGAGTTTTCTAGGCATTTAATGTGCATAATTCAAATTTGAACTACATGCACATGCTTCAGTGCACCAAAATGGGTTTAAAAAACATATATGTGTGCTTGGGTGAATGTTTAGGTCCCATGCAAGAAATGGGAATGAATTTCAAACATCTTGGCGTCGTGGCTCGGCCGAAAACATTGACAAACTTGGTTTTTAAATTCCTGTAAATCCAAAACTCGCCTGAAAATCATGAAACTTGGCATGGTGTCTTGACAGGTCACCAACATGCTGTGGTAAAAAATTTGTCCGATTTGGGACAAGTTTAGGTATAAGCTTCTTACAAACCGGAGCTTCTCTCAAGAAGCCTCATGGTTCCGATAGGGAACGTGTCACCTTTGTGGGCGAAACGACATACGATGCCTCTTCCATCCATGATTTTTTTTATAGAGGCATCATAGACCAATAGGAGTGTCGTGCTAAAATTTGGAATTATTCCGGGTTCGTTTGGCCTTTTTATACATTAATTGAGTTTTCTAGGCATTTAATGTGCATAATTCAAATTTGAACTACATGGACATGCTCCAGTGCACCAAAATGGGTTGAAAAATCATATATGTGTCATTGGGTGAATTTTTAGGTCCCATGCAAGAAATGGGAATGAATTTCAAACATATGGGCGTCGTGGCTCGGCCGAAAACATTGAGAAACTTGGTTTTTAAATTCTTGTAAATCCAAAACTCGCCTGAAAATTGTCACAACCCTAGCTTAGCATTGCACAAGGGCTAGTCTTGCATGTTGCATCATGTCTAAATTCTCTTTAAATATGAAATGGGGATTCAGCAAACCCTAGCACCCCTCTAAAAACATAGGATCAACTGAAAATAATTTCAATGAACCCAAAATGCCCTTCAAAAAAGTTCATCATTTTTGAAATGGGTGAAAACCTCTGCCAAAAATGGTTCACACTTTTCTAGGTCATCTTGGATTTTTGAATTAAATCATAAAGTATTTGGATTTGGGCATTTAAATGCTATAAATATTTTAAATGCTCAAATATTTCTGAAAACAATTGAGGGCTGTTGGAAATAATTCAGAAAGTGCCCACAATTTATTTCAGGAATTTTAGAAATGATTTAGTATTTTTACTAAATCCAAACAGAGGAATAAAAATAGAAAACAGAAAGAAATAGGAAAGAGAGAGAGAAAGGACTACCTGGCCCACTTACCTGCCGGCCCAGCCCACTGGCCGCGCCACTCGTCGTCCTCCTGGTGACAGAAGGACGCGGCGCACGTGCCCGACGCGCGTGCACGCTCGGCGCGCCACGCCACCTGCCTGCGTGCGTCCTCTGGACAGCGTGACACCGCGGTTGACCACCTCGCTACCGTCCGGATCGCTCCAACCTCCTCATTCGCCCCCTCGCTCTCTCCCTCGCCTACCTCTGCCATGGCCGAAGCCATCGCTCGCTCGCCGCCGTGAACCTCGCAGCCACCGCCTCCCCCTCGCCTCTCCGACGTGTCCACGAGCTCCGTCTCCGTCGCTTATGACGTCTCCACCGAGCCACGCGACCGGACGAGCCCTGAAGCGCCGTTCCCGACCTCTTCTTCCTCCTTCGGACGCCGAGATCGCCACCGCCATTCCGCCCGCTCCGGACCTCCCCCGAGCCCGCTGAGACCTTCGCCGGCTTCGCTGTGAGCTCCTATGCCGTCCCCTCTCTCCTCGTGCTCGATTGCATTGCGTAGCCGTCGTTCCCATCGAGCCTGAGAGGTCTCCGCCGCCGGCCATGTTGCCATCGTGGCTACGGCCGTGCAAGCTCGCACCTGAGCACACCACTGTGATCAGCGCGTCCCTAGGAGTCGAGCGCGACCACCCACAGCTTCTGCCGTGCTCTGTAACATCGATTGGGTCGACGCCCGAACTCCGGCCGCCGCCTGCCGTCATTGCAGTCGTCGTTTCCGGCCTCCTCTCGCCCAACCACCTGCTCCGTTGGATGCGGAGCACGTCCAGCAGCCTGTAGGGCCAAACCGCGAGTCGAATGGTCGCCGGACGGTGAATTCCGAGCGCCTCCGCCACTCTGTTTGGTCGCCGGCGGCTAACCACCGGCGCGTCTGACGTGGCAACGTCATTAACAACTAATGACATCGCTAATTAACCCTCCAGTCACTGACAGTGGACCCTACGTCACTAATTAACCATGGGTTAGCCACTGTGTCTGTGACAGGTGGGACCCGCACGTTAGTTTGACCCGGCACGGTCAGTTGACCTGCTGACATCATCCTGATGTCATGCTGATGTAATAACTCATTTTCTGGATTTAGTTTAATTTAAATAACCAGGAAATTCCAGAAAATGTTCAAAACTAATAAAATTCATAATAAATCAACCGTAGCTCGGATGAAAAAGATTTATATATTAAAAATGATTAGAAAAATCTAATATATCCAGTGGTACTGTTTTCATGCATGTAAAAGCAAGCTAAGCATGTTGATAAGGTCAAATCAATTATATGACATTTGAAAAATCATATGTAGAGTTTGAATTTGAACCTTTGGTTCAAATCAACTCAAACCAATCTGTTGATAGCTGCATTAGCTCAAACACACACATTTTGCCATGTCATGAACATGCATCATAATGTTGCATATTGCCATGTATTGATTGTGCCTTCGGTATGTTCTCCGCGGTAGGTTCTGCTCCCGAGGATATTCACGAGTATCCAGCTGAAGGGCGGTACCCTTCTACCACTCTGTCAGGCAAGCGACCCCCATTGAACATTCTGATACCAACCCATCCTCTTGCTCCTTCTCTCTTTTACTGCATTAAGACAACAATGCTACAATTGCTACTTGTTGCGGTAGATGAACCCCTTTTCCTCTGCATGACCTGTCATTGCCACAGTAAATAGCTAAAACCCACTAGCACGTGTAGGAGTTGTTCGAGCCCATGTTGTGTTCCTACCATGCTATGATTGCTATGCTTAGAGTTGTGTCAGGTCTGGTTCATCTGGCAGATGGATTGGAGTGAAATGGTTGTGTTCTGATGATGAGAGTAAAGTGTTGAACCCAATTTGGTAAACGTATCGATGAGATCGAGGCCATGTAGGAGTACATGGTGGGTTGTTTCATTGGAACCGTCCTTAAGAACCGAGTCTCGTGTTTGTGATCCAAGACTAGCTGCTACCACACATTGGGCTCCAGGTGCTCCAAGCTCTCTCGACTTATTAATCACCTTGATCTCTGTCTAGGAGTTGCAACTAGTTTCTGGTGTTTGTAGTATGCTGGAGGCCGTGCGTAGCGCCGACCTTAGGGGTGGGCTATGATGTGGCAGGCAAGTGGCACGGTGTACCAAGTGGCACCCGAATGGTGGGCTTGGGAACCCTGCACACATCGTTTCAGGCCGCAGTGGAAACCTCGGCCGGACTCCTTGCGGGTCAGTCTCAAATAGGTGATAAACCTGGACTAGAGTCTTGTGTGGTTAGTCAGGTCGTGGCCGACACCCTCGCCAGGCTTCCACTTGAAGGTTGCCGAGATACATGACATGTATATGGTGATAAGTGGTGAGAGTGTGTGTGAAGAAGTACACCCCTGCAGGGTTATCAAACTATTCGAATAGCCGCGTCCTCGGATATGGACTACTTGGGAACTTATGATGTTCATAGACAACTTAAATGGTTACTCATAAAAGTATCAAGACAAGTGTGAGTGTCGTGGATGGCCCTCTCGTAGGAAGACGGGAGAGGATCCGCGGTAGTGTATTGTCGTGGTGATTAGTGGACTCGTGTGCGCTATCTCATCTTATTCAAACTACTTGTAGTCGTAGTACAGGATAGCGAAGAGTCAAAGCTGGCTTGCTGCAATAAACACCACTACCCCCTTTGTTGATACTGTTGCATGAGTAGTTAGATCTGATGTAAGACTTGCTGAGTACCTTTGTACTCATGTTTGCTTAATAAACTGCTGCAGAGGAGAACCCCGAGAATACATACGGATTCTATGTAGACCTTGACGTTGACGAGTGACTTGCTACCCAGGTGGCAATCCCGTGCCTGTGAAGGGTCTTTGTAGATAGGCAGGCTTCTACAACCTTTTTCCTTTCTAGTTGTCTATACCCAGACAAGTTAAGCTTCCGCATGTGCTTGTATGTTTGTATGACTTGAGTGTTGGGTCATGTGACCCCTACCTTTATGGATATGTTATGTATGGCTCTTCGGAGCCTTTTAAATAAATACTTTGAGTCGTAGAGTTATGTTGTGGTGCCATGTTGTATTTACACATATCGTGCATATTGTGTGTATGTTTTGAAATGCACTGGTATGTGTGGGATTCAACACCTAGTTATCTGCCTTGGTAACCTTCCCTACAGGGAAATGCCTCCTAGTGCTTCCCCTGAGCCTGGTAGTTCGCTACTGCTCTGGAACACATGGATTGACCGGCATGTATCCTTCTTTGCTCTTGTGTCTGTCCCTTTGGGGAAATGTCACGTGGTGTTTTACTGGAGTCCTTGTAGCTTGCTACGACTCGGTTGCACACGTTGATGACCGACACGTGCATTGTTGGGTTATGTATGCCTGTCCCTGTATGTTTGTGCCGCCTTGGTTTATGACTAGTCATGTCGGCCCGGGTTCTCTGTCATATGGATGCTAGCAGCATAATCATATATGTGAGCCAAAAGACGCAAATGGTCCTGGCCAAGGTAAAGGCGGCAGCCGTGAGTTACCGTGCGTGAGGCCGCAAAGTGATATGATGTGTTACATGCTAGATCGGTGTGACTTAGGATCGGGGTCCTGGCAACATTCGCATCAGAGCCTGACTGCCTGTAGGTTTACCAAGCCAAGATGGTCGATGTCGAGTCTAGGAATGCTTTAGTTATATATAAGGGAATTGATTGTGGAAGGGAACATAAGGCTCTTTTTACTTCTCTTCTCGTGTCACTCTATTCGGGTCACCCTCTTCTTTTCTACGGGGATTAAGAACTAGGCTTCTCATCTATCTACCAGGATCACGTGTTACTAATCCGTAGACTTATAGGAATGATGGATTCAAGTCTCAGTTCAGTTTCAAGTACTTCGGTGTTTTAAATAGTTGGTCTCGGAACCTTGATATTATGATGTTGAGTGGTTATGCTACTATTTTGCAGGATGTCTCAAAATCTTGTTTGAGCATTTACATCCGTTATGCTTCCCGATTGTCCTAGAAAACCTAATTCCTTTGCATTATTTCATGTTTCAGATGGCTTCTCGCTCCCCTCATCAGGTTGTTCGTCTGACCAGGTGCATTGATGTGCCAGGTCATACGGCCATGCTGGTTCGCGTCATGCTTGAGACTGGTTACCGCTGGTACCCTGAGTACACAGTGGAGGAGCAATACCGGGACTTCAACCAGAGTCAGTACCTTTGCACCGTCAGGATCTATCCTTTGTACCCTGGAGCTACAGAGCCTATTCACTGGTCTTATGGACTCGGAGTTACTATCGATATGTCTGTTCAGGATGCAGCCTATTCCATGATGACGATAATCTGAGCTAGGCACGCACTGCTTCAGAACACCGAGTTCAGCTATACGCCAGCATCACTTCCAGGCAAGGAGGGTTATCTTAGTGGTCTCTATACTGATGCCGCTCATGAGGAGCTGAAGGTCCAGACCATCGCACAGCTGCTGGAGGACAGGGATCGTGATGTTCGTGCCCTACGTTTGGAGCTCTATGCTACACGAGCACGTCTTTGGATAGCTTTGACACAACTTGCACCCATTGTCCAGACAGGATACTGCGATATGGATGTGTTGTACCCAGTGCGGACTCATCTGCCAGCCTGCGTAGATTGGCCTGATGTTGGAGGCATCACACCTCTACATGGACCTCTTCTACCACCAGCTGTGGGACCTAGGCCACATCCGTGTCCCTACGGACCCCAGGTCTCCCAGGCTAGTGCGTTTCCGGATCCTCACGTTTAGCTTCCAGGCCACGGTGGTAACCTCTACAAGGATTACTATGAAGACGTCTGAGATAGTTGTGGTTGTAGTAGTATTGTAGCAGTTGTATCCATCACAGTCCTGCGTGTCTTGTGGGATATGACTAGGTGTGTACTGAGTTCCGGAGGCGTAGATAAATAATGTATAGGAGCTTGGAATGCCTCTGATGAGTTGTATCATCTTTCACTGCAGTTTGTACTCTAGCTTGGGCTTGTACTAAACTATGTTATGGTGCACGACCGATGGTAGATATATGGCAGCTTCCTTGTTACCATGTTGTACAGATGTTCATCTGTGCATTCCGTGTTGTCCATTACATTCCGCACCCCTATGCTAGAGTTGTTGTCATCCTTGTCTAAACCGTGGTTTTGTTTCCCAGGATGGTCAATACCCGAAGCAACCCCGCTGCCCATGAGCAGGGTGAAGGCAGTGGAGCTAGGAATGAGAACCTTCCCCATCCACCCTCTCTGGCTGAGGTCATGCTAGAGGCTGAAAGGAATAAGCGCGAGACAAATTGTTTGCTCGAGCGCATTGAGCAGAACACAGCCCACCACCAGCGCAATGACATGGTGTCCATCCATGACTTCATCAAGCTGTACCCGCCTACCTTCCATCACTCCGTCGAACCACTCGACGTTGATGACTGGCTCCGCAGCATTACTCATAAGCTGCGTTCTGCTAACGTGGCTGAAGGTGACAAGGTCACTTACGCTGCATACCATCTTGAAGGTCCTGCTAGTCTGTGGTGGGAGAATTATGAGGCCATGCTTCCAGCTGGTCAGGTCACCACTTGGAGGGATTTTAGTGAAGCTTTCCGTGAGCACCATATTCCAGAGGGTCTGATGGACTGTAAGAGGGAGGAGTTTTGCAACTTCACCCAAGGCAAGAAGACTATAGATGTTTACAGTCGGGAGTTTGGAAACCTTGCACGCTATGCTCCAGAAGAAGTGTCCACCAATGCCAAGAAAGAGGCTAGGTTTCGAAAGGGACTTAACCCTGAGCTCCGTCGTGATCTTCGTCTACATGAGTGTCTCACTTTCCATAAACTCGTAAACAAGGCCATCAGTGCAGAAACTGGCCAAACTGATTACGAGGCAACCCGCAAGCACTCCCGTGACTTTGGCTCATCCTCCGGCTCTGGATCACAAAAGCGCCGGGTGTGGATCCCGAATATGGCACTGCCACCCAGATATGCCCCGAGGCCATCCCATGAGGCGCCTCACCCAAACCAGCCGTATACACCACCCAAGGGCCACGGTGGACCAGCCGTCATTGCTGCTCCGCTTACCAACACCGTGACTTGTTACAAATGCGGAGAGCCAGGCCACTACTCTTGTGAGTGCCCCCAAAACAATGCTTCCAACCAGCCAGGAAAGTCTGTTGGCCGTGGTAAGCCAACATGAAAGATGTACTATGCCAAGCCAGCTACCACTGCACGTGGACGTGTGAACTACGTCTTAGCCGACGAGGCTCATGATAACCCTGACGTCATTCTTGGTACGCTCCTTGTAAATTGTCATCCGGCATCTGTTCTTTTCGATACTGGAGCATCTCATTCGTTCGTTTCTGAGAGTTATGCTCAATTGCACAACATGACATTTTGTGATATGCCCACTCCCATGGTAATTCAAACTCCTGGGTCTAAATGGCAAACTTCTAGAGTGAGCCATGGAAATGAAATTCTTGTCGACAGACTTGTCTTCCTTGCATCTTTGATAGCCCTTAAGTCTTCAGACATAAACATCATCTTGGGTATGGATTGGATGGCAGCCCATTATGCTAAGATTGATTATTCCACCAGATCTGTTCAACTTACACATCCATCGGGTGAGATAGTCAATGTTTTAACCCGAGTGTCCGAGCGTCAGCTCTACTCCCTAAATTCCAGTCCTCTTCCAGACCTCGAGGATATACTGGTAGTCCGAGACTTTCTGGATGTCTTTCCCGAAGAACTGCTAGGCATTCCACCTGACAGAGATGTAGAGTTTGTGATAGATCTTGTCCCAGGAACTGTCCCAATTTCTAGAAGACCCTATAAGATGGCACCCTTAGAGCTAGCCGAGCTTAAGAAACAACTCGATGAGTCCTTGCAAAAGGGTTTCATCCGTCCTAGTTCTTCTCCTTGGGCTTGTCCCATCCTCTTTGTCAAGAAGAAGGATGGAACGGATCAGATGGTTGTAGATTATTAACCCGTCAACCTGGTCATTATAAAGAACAAGTATCCGCTCCCCAGGATCAACGACCTATATAATCAGCTCGCTGGATCCTCAGTCTTTTCCAAAATGGATTTGAGGTTGGGCTACCATCAAATCAAAATCAAGAACGGGGGGATTCCCAAAACGGCCTTTGTCACTCGTTATGACCAATACGAGTACACCGTCATGTCCTTCGGTTTAACCAATGCCCCAACCACTTTCTCCCGCTTAATGAATTCGATCTTCATGGAGTACCTAGATAAATTCATCGTAGTTTACCTCAACGATATACTCATTTACTCGAAGAACAAAGAAGATCATGCCGAGCACCTAAGGCTGGTATTGACAAAACTTCGAGGGCATCGTCTTTATACCAAATTTTCTAAATGTGAATTCTGGTTGCCAGAAGTGACCTATCTAGGCCACGTAATCTCTGGGGAAGGTATTGCTGTCAATCCCGAGAGAGTTCTGGTTGTTCTTGATTGGACTCCACCTGAATCGGTCAAGCAAGTTCGGAGTTTTCTTGGTTTAGCGAGCTACTGTCATCGCTTTGTCGAGAACTTCTCCAAGGTTGCTAAGCCTCTAACTGAACTCCTCAAGAAAGATAAAAAGTTTGAGTGGACCTCACAGTGCAAGTACAGTTTTCAGGAACTAAAAAGGCGCCTGACTTCTGCTCCCGTGCTTGTACCACCAGATTTCTCCAGGGACTTTGTTATCTACTGTGACGCCTCGCGACAAGGATTAGGTTGCATACTCATGCAGGATCGTCATGTGATTGCCTACGCATCTCAACAGTTGTGTCCACATGAGGATAATTATCCAACACATGATCTAGAGCTTGCAGCTGTAGTCCATGCACTCAAAACATGGCGACATTACCTTCTTGGTAATCGTTGCGAGATCTACACTGATCATCAAAGTCTGAAATACATCTTCACCCAACCAGATTTGAATCTCAGGCAAAGACGTTGGGTTGAGTTGATCACGGATTATGACTTAGGAATAACTTACACCCCGGGGAAAGCCAATGTCATGGCTGATGCACTAAGTCGTAAGTCCTATTGTAACAATCTCATGTTACAACAAGGTCAACCACTACTCCATGAGGAATTTCGTAAGCTTAACCTTCACATTGTTCCTCGAGGATTCCTTTCTACCTTGGTGGCGAAACCAACTCTTATGGATCAAATCATAGCTACCTAGAAGCAGGATACGGGAATTTCCCGAATCAAGAAGAACCTTGAGAAGGGAATGGTTGGTTGCTTCTCGGTAGATGATCGCGGTGTTGTTTTCTTTGAGAACCGCTTGGTGGTTCCCAAGAACCAACATCTACATCAATTGATCCTTAAGGAGGCTCACGAATCTCCTCTCACGATTCATCCCGATAGTACCAAAATGTATCAGGACCTACGCCAGAGGTTCTGGTGGACTAGGATGAAGAGAGAAATCGCTCAATTCATTGCTAACTGCGACGTCTGTCGTCGCGTTAAAGCAGAGCATCAACGGCCTGCTGGCACTCTTCAACCCTTAGCTATTCCTGAATGGAAATGGGATAAAATCGGTATGGATTTCATTACCGGGTTTCCCAGGACCAAGAGAGGGAATAATGCTATCTTTGTGGTCGTCGATCGTCTTTCCAAAGTAGCTCATTTCCTTCCTGTTCGAGAGAGTATAACTACTAGTCAGTTAGCAGATCTATATATTTCTCAAATAGTGTCTCTTCATGGTGTTCCTTTGGAGATTAACTCAGACCGTAGAAGTCTTTTCACCTCTCGATTTTGGGAAAGTTTCCAAAATGCTATGGGAACTCGTCTCTCCTTCAGCACCGCTTTCCACCCGCAATCCAGTGATCAAGTAGAACAAGTCAATCAAATTCTCGAATACATGCTCAGAGCTTCTGTTATCTCATTTGGAATGGATTGGGAGAAATGCCTTCCATTCACCGAATTTGCCTATAACAATAGTTATCAATCTAGTTTGGGCAAAGCTTCTTTTGAAGTTCTCTATGGACGAAGATGTCGAACGCCTCTTAACTGGTCAGAAACTGAGGAAAGGCAATTCTTTGGCCCAGATATGATTCAGGAAGCATAAGAGCAAGTTCAAATTGTTTGTGAAAAGTTGAAAATAGCCCAATCTCGTCAAAAGAGCCAATATGATCGCCATCATAAGGCTGTAACTTATGAAGTTGACGACAAGGCTTACCTTCGGGTTACTACTCTGAAGGGAACCCATCGTTTCGGTATCAAAGGCAAATTGGCTCCTCGCTACATTGGCCCTTTTCGCATTCTTGCCAAACGAGGAGAGGTTGCCTACCAATTGGAACTACCCCTGCATCTTTCCAGAGTTCATGATGTCTTCCACGTTTTTCAACTCAGGAGTTGCTTCTCGGATCCTATCCACGGAGTGGACCATGAAACGCTTGATCTCCAAGATAACCTTACCTATCGAGAATACCCTGTCCGCATTCTTGATCAAGCCGAGCATACCACTCGATGCCAGAACATCAAGTTTCGCAAGGTTCAGTGGTCTCATCACTATGAAAAAGAAGCTACTTGGGAAAGGGAGGATCGTCTTCGACTTGAGTACCCCACACTCTTCCCAACGACCCCTGAATCTCGGGACGAGATTCTTTTGAGTGGCGGTGAGCTGTCACAACCGTAGCTTAGCATTACACAAGGGCTAGTCTTGCATGTTGCATCATGTCTAAATTCTCTTTAAATATGAAATGGGGATTCAGCAAACCCTAGCACCCCTCTGAAAAACTAGGATCAACTGAAAATAATTTCAATGAACCCAAAATGCCCTTCAGAAAAGTTCATCATTTTTGAAATGGGTGAAAACCTGTGCCAAAAATGGTTCACATTTTTCTAGGCCATCTTGGATTTTTGAATTAAATCATAAAGTATTTGGATTTGGGTATTTAAATGCTATAAATATTTTAAATGCTCAAATATTTCTGAAAACAATTGAGGGCTGTTGGAAATAATTTAGAAAGTGCCCACAATTTATTTCAGGAATTTTAGAAATGATTTAGTATTTTTACTAAATCCAAACAGAGGTTCTACTAATATATTTTCAGCGCGACGCCGCAGTTGACCACCTCGCTGCCGTCCGGATCGCTCCGACCTCCCCATTTGCCCCCATCGCTCGCTCGCCGCCGTGAACCTCACAGCCACCGCCTCCCCCACGCCTCTCCGACGTGTCCATGATCTCCGTCTCCGTCGCCTACTCCGTCACCACCGACCCACGCGACCGGACGAGCCTCGAAGCACCGTTCTCGACCTCTTCTTCCTCCTTCGGACGCCGAGATCGCCACCGCCATTCCGCCCGCTCCGGACCTGCCCCGAGCCCGCTGAGACCTTCGCCGACTTCGCTGTGAGCTCCTATGCCATTTCCCTCTCTCCCCGTGCTCGATTGCGTCACGTAGTCGTCGTTCCCATCGAGCCCGAGAGCTCTCCGCTGCCGGCATGTCGCCACCGTGGCTACGGCCGTGCAAGCTCGCACCTGAGCACACCACTGTGATCAGCGCGTCCCCAGGAGTCGAGCGCGACCACCCACAGCTTCTGCCGTGCTCTGTAACGTCGATTGGGTCGACGCCCGAACTCCGGCCGCCGCCTGCCGTCGTTGTAGTCGTCGTTTCCGGCCTCCTCTCACCCAGCCGCCTGCTCCATTGGATGCGGCGCACGTCCAGCAATCCGTAGGGCCAAACCATGAGTCGAATGGTCGCCGGACGGCGAATCCCGAGCGCCTCCGCCGCTCTGTTTGGTTGCCGGCGGCTAACCACCGGCGCGTCTGACGTGGCAACGTCATTAGCAACTAATGACGTCGCTAATTAAGCCTCCAGTCGCTGACACTGGACCCTACATCACAAAATAACCATGGGTTAGCGACTGTGTCTATGACAGGTGGGACCCGCACGTCAGTTTGACCCGGCACGGTCAATTGACCTGCTGACATCATCCTGATGTCATGCTGATGCAATAACTCATTTTCTGGATTTAGTTTAATTTAAATAACCAGGAAATTCCAGAAAATGTTCAAAACTTCTAAAATTCATAATAAATCAACCGTAGCTTGGATGAAAAAGATTTATATATTAAAAATGATTAGAAAAATCCAATCTATCCAGTGGTACTATTTTCATGCATGTCAAAGCAAGCTAAGCCTGTTGATCAGGTCAAATCAATTATATGACATTTGAAAAATCATATGTAGAGTTTGAATTTAAACCTTTGGTTCAAATCAACTCAAACCAATCTGTTGATAGCTGCATTAGCTCAAACACACACATTTTGCCATGTCATGAACATGCATCATAATGTTGCATATTGCCATGTATTGATTGTGCCTTCGGTATGTTCTCCGCGGTAGGTTCTGCTCCCGAGGATATTCACGAGTATCCAGCTGAAGGGCAGTACCCTTCTACCACTCTGTCAGGCAAGCAACCCCCATTGAACATTCCAAGACAAACCCATCCTCTCGCTCCTGCTCTCTTTTACTGCATTAAGACAACAATGCTTCAATTGCTGCTTGTTGCAGTAGATGAACCCCTTTTCCTCTGCATGACCTGTCATTGCCACAGTAAATAGCTAAAACCCACTAGCATGTGTAGGAGTTGTTTGAGCCCATGTTGTGTTCCTACCATGCTATGCTTGCTATGCTTAGAGTTGTGTCAGGTCTGGTTCATCTGGGTGATGGATTGGAGTGAAATGGTTGTGTTCTGATGATGAGAGTAAAGTGTTGAACCCGATTTGGTAAAGGTATCGATGAGAGGCCATGTAGGAGTACATGGTGGGTTGTTTCATTGGAACCGTCCTTAAGAACTGAGTCCCGTGTTTGTGATCCAAGACTAGCTGCTACCACACATTGGGCTCCGGGCGCTCCAAGCTCTCTCGACTTATTAATCACCTTGATCTCTGTCCAGGAGTTGCAACTAGTTTCTGGTGTTTGTAGTATGCTGGAGGCCGTGCGTAGCGCTGACCTTAGGGGTGGGCTATGATGCGGTAGGCAAGTGGCACGGTGTACCAAGTGGCACCCGAATGGTGGGCTTGCGAACCCTGCACACATCGTTTGGGGCCGTAGTGGAAACCTCGGCCGGACTTCCTTGCGGGTCAGTCTCAAATAGGCGATAAACCTGGACTAGATTCTTGTGTGGTTAGTCAGGTCATGGCCGACACCCTCGCCAGGATTCCGCTTGAAGGTTGCCGAGATACATGACGTGTATATGGTGATAAGTGGTGAGAGCATGTGTGAAGAAGTACACCGCTGCAGGGTTATCAAACTATTCAAATAGCCGCGTCCTTGGATATGGACTACTTGGGAACTTATGATGTTCATATACAACTTAAATGGTTACTCATAAAAGTATCAAGACAAGTGTGAGTGCCGTGGATGGCCCTCTCATCGGAAGACGGGAGAGGATCCGCGGTAGTGTATTGTCGTGGTGATTAGTGGACTCGTGTGCGCTATCTCATCTTATTCAAACTACTGGTAGTCGTAGTACAGGATTGCCAAGAGTCAAAGCTGGCTTGCTGCAATAAACACCACTACCCCCTTTGTTGATACTGTTGCATGATTAGTTAGATCTGATGTAAGACTTGCGGAGTACCTTTGTAGTCACATTTTCTTAATAAACTGCTGCAGAGGAGAACCCCGAGAATACAGACGGATTCTATGTAGACCTCGACGTTGACGAGTGACTTGCTACCCAAGTGGCAATCCCGTACCTGTGAAGGGTCTTTGTAGATAGGCAGGCTTCTACAGCCTTTTTCCTTTCTAGTTGTCTGTACCCAGACAAGTTAAGCTTCCGCATGTGCTTGTATGTTTGTATGACTTGATTGTTGGGTCATGTGACCCGTACCTGTATGGATATGTTATGTATGGCTCTTCGGAGCCTTTTAAATAAATACTTTGAGTCGTAGAGTTATGTTGTGGTGCCATGTTGTATTTACACATATCGTGCATATTGTGTGTTTGTTTTGAAATGCACTGGTATGTGTGGGATTCGACACCTAGTTATCTGCCTTGGTAACCTTCCCTACAGGGAAATGCCTCCTAGTGCTTCCACTGAGCCTGGTAGTTCGCTACTGCTCCGGAACACATGGATTGACCGGCATGTATCCTTCTTTGCTCCTATGTCTGTCCCTTCGGGGAAATGTCACGCGATGTTTTACTGGAGTCCTTGTAGCTTGCTACGACTCGGCTGCACACGTTGATGACCGACACGTGCATTGTTGGGTTATGTATGCCTATCCCTATATGTTTGTGCCGCTTTGGTTTATGACTAGTCATGTCGGCCCGGGTTCTCTGTCATATGGATGCTAGCGGCATAATCATATACATGAGCCAAAAGACGCAAACGGTCCCGGCCAAGGTAAAGGCGGCAGCCGTGGGTTACCGTGCGTGAGGCCGCAAAGTGATGTGATGTGTTACATGCTAGATCGGTGTGACTTAGGATCGGGGTCCTGACAAAAATCATGAAACTTGGCATGTTGCCTTGACATGGCACCTACATGCTGTGGTAAAAATTATGTCCGGTTTTTTGAAGGGGCACACATTAACAACCAACAAAGTCATTTTGGAACAAAGAGCTACCAGGTTACAATCAGAAACACAAGTATTATTCAAACCGTGGGTGTTCTACTAACCATTTACGTGCCGCCACGCATCTCCATTTTTATTGGCTAGGAGGCGTCGTGCGGGGTAGCTATTTGAGTAGACGAGAGGCGTGTGAGCAGACCGCTACGCAGGCTCACCAGGAGGCGAGCCCTTTGACCTCCATCTGCCACCCACCTCGCTCCCAACTTCTCCATTAATGGTGCCCGAGCCCCTGTTTTATAGGCGCTTAATGGTGTCGCTAGGTCTCAGTCGACTGAGATTTAAGAGAGAAAAAATAAAATTTGAAAACAAAATTTTGCACGGATCTTGATGTAAGATCTCACGGACATAGCCTCGACTGAAACTTAACAAAGTCTTAGTCGACTGAGACTTAGCAAGATTGATATATATGATGATGATGGCAATGGATAGTAATTGTCTTACATATTCAGGAATATAATTTAAAATGCCACACATGGCAACGCCCGAAGGACACAGGGGCAAAAGAAGAAAGAAGAAGACGGAGACAAAGATCTGGGTTGCTGCTCTCTACTTCTTGATGGGTTGCTGCAAGGCACGGAGTTCCTCCAACTCCATCTTCATCGCCTCCATGACCTTCATCTCCTTTCGCCTCTCCTCCGCCATTTTCGTCATTGCGTCCATGGCAAAGGAGTCCTCGCAGCAAGCGGCGATGATCTCTTTCACATCCTCAATACTTTGCTTGACAGCAGCCACAGATTCCTCTACCAGCCTTTCCTGCTCGATGCGGAGGTTGGCATTCTCGTCCATAATTTTCTCGACCATGGCAACCGTCTTCTTCAACAAGGCAGTGCTCTCCTCGTGCTGCTTCATCCTGCCAGTGATCTTCGCCCTCAGCAGGTCGCGCTAGGTGCGGAGCTTCGCCTTGTCATCCCTTAGTCCCCGGATGATGCCGGTCGCCTTATCAAATGAGGCATTGATCTCCTGCAGCTTCACCCAGCCAGAGATCTCATCCTTCAGCTTATTGAGCTCAGCGCGCATGCGCCTGTGAGCGCACTCGCCTTCCCGCGAGAGATCTTTCCAGGCCGCCGCGGCGCGGCAGGACCTCTCTGCTGCTTCCGCGGCACAGCGGGACATCTGTGCGGCTTCCGCGGCATGGCCGGACCACTCTGCTACTTCGACGGCGTGGCGGGACCTCTGTGCTACTTCAGCGGCGCGGCGGAACCTCTGTGCTACTTTGGCAGCGCGGCGGGACCTCTCGGCTGCTATCGCGGTGAGGTGGGACATTTCTGCTGCTTCCGCTTCCATGCTCACTACTCCCTGGTCATTTCTCGACCAAGTACTCTTCCTACGGGCCATGGCAGACGCAAGGAACGACGAAGAAAGACTTGTTTGTTTGTTGATGAGGAATTGAGGAGGAATGTGCAGTCATTTTCGAGTAGGTAGTATTTATAACCTAGTAATAAGCTGCTAAGTGGGAAAATGTTTAGGTTTTGATCGGTGTGAACATGTTGCAATTAAATATAGCGTGGTAATTTGGAATGTGACGGGAAACATGCTCAAAATTTATTGACGGTTCCAGTTTCGAAGTGTGGCACGATTCCCGGATGGCGTAACGCGGGAATGCGTTCTCGGATGCGTACGTGGCGTGTGCATCATAGGATGCATCGCAATCGGCGATGTCAGCACACGACTTGTTCCATCAACCATGCACGCTTGTTATTACCATCACGCATGATTCTTTTAATTAGAATGTGTGCCCATCTATCGCAAACTCCTTGATCTGGCTGACCGTTTTTGTTGTTTTGGCTCATCTGATCTGGCTGACCATTTCTGTTCTATTGGCTCATCGCAAACAGTTCATCCGAGTGAACTGTATACCGTCTATCGCGCACACCTTGATTTGGCTGACCGTTTCTGTTGTGTTGGCTAATCGCAAATAGTTCATATGGATCCATGAAGATACGTGGCATACAGTTCACTCGTGACTCTAATCTGAATTGTGCTGGAACGTTCGTATGCCACGTATCGCACATGTGACTCTAATCTGAATTGTGCAGGATGTCTCCGCCATCGCACACAGTTTGTCTTATTGGTGCGGTTTTATTACCATACCGTTTGTGATTCATGCATCGCACACCGTTTGGTCGAAGGGTCTCTGATACATGTGTCGCGTTAGCACCATTCTGCAGTAGTGGCATAAACTAGGGTTTAAGCTTCTCTCACTCTCGCAGCCCGTCATCTACTTACTACTCCACAATGACTTCCCCTAGGCCCAAGCATGGTAATGTGTCGTGTAGTCAATGTTCACACGACACCACTAGAAGAAGAATAGCATACACTTCATCAAAATATTGAACAAATACCAACTTCACATGATTACTTATAACAAGACTTTTCCCATGTCCTCAAGAACAAACGGAACTACTCACAAATCATATTCATGTTCATGATCAGAGGAGAATAATATATGATTAACAATCTGAACATACGATCTTCCACCAAGTAAACCAACTAGCATCAACTACAACATGTAATCAACACTACTAGCAACCCACAGGTACAAATATGAGGTTTTGAGACAAAGATTGAATACAAGAGATGAACTAGGGTTTGAGAGGAGATGGTGCTAGTGAAGATGTTAATGGAGATGAGTCCTCCCACGATGAGAGGAACGTTGGTGATGGCGATGGCTTCGATTTCCCCCTCCCGGAGGGAAGTGTCCCCGGCGGGATCTCTCCTTCGGAGAGCAAAAGTGCTCCTACCCAGGTTCCGCCTCGAGACGGCGGTGCTTCATCCTGAAAGTCTTCTCTCTTTTTTCTAGGGCAAATGGCCTCATATAGCAGAAGATGGGCAGCGGAGGGCATCTGTGGTCCCCATAAGGGGCAGGGCATGCCTAGGGGGGCAGGGCGTGCCCCCTGCCTTGTGGGCCCATGGTTGATCTTCTCTGGTACTTTTTCCTGCCAGTATTTTTTATATATCCCAAAATAATTCTCCGTAAAATTTCAGGCCATTTGGAGCTCCGAAGAATAGCTATCTCTGTTGTAGCTCTTTTAGGTGCAGAATTCCAGCTGCCGCCAATTTCCCTCTTCATGTATATCTTGCATATTAAGGTAGAAAAGGCATTAGAATTGCATCGTAAAGTGAAATATTGATCTAAAACATTATAAATAACAGTGGGAAACACATGATGCAAAATGGACGTATCAGCTCCCCCAAGCTTAGACCTCGCTTGTCCTCAAGCGAATGCCGAGCTTGATAATTATGACCACATGTTTATAGAGAGAGGTGTCGATAAAACAAAATACGAACATGGTAGCATTATGATCATTATTGTAACAACAATTATTCATCATAAAACTTCTCATGATCATGTAACAATTCATTCACACGCTAAAGTATAAACAATAAACTTTCTTGAAAACTAACAAACTTTTAGTCATCTAAACAATTACAATTCATCATATTTCTAGGAAGAGTCTATGTAAGAGCTTTTGGTTTAGCAAATTCCACATACTCAACTATCATATAATCTTCCATGATTGCTGACACTCAAAGCATATTTTTAGAACAAACGTTTCAGTCAGACACATAGGAGGATGGGGGATTTAATGCTTCAACTCCCAACCTTTTTATCTCAGGGATAATGTCAACAATAATAACTCATGATCACCTATATCCAACTGGATATATGTGCCTGGATCATTCCCTACCATATGATGCTTGCCAAGTGGAGAATAATTGAGGCCGGAAAGAGAATGAATGATATTGACTCTTGTATAAAAGAAAAAACTGAAAAGTATAAGATAGGCCCTTCGCAGAGGGAAGCGGAGGTTGTCAAGCACCTTTTTATTTGGATGTGCAAACTCTTAATGCCAAGGAACGCCACTTTATATTGCCCCTTATGATAACAACCTTTATTATGCAGTCCGTCGCTTATATTGCGTTACCATCACAAGTTCGTACAAAAGCTTATTTTCACTTACAATAAAAGATCATACATATTTAGGACACGACTATGGGGCACGGGGGTGGCTGTGGACGCGACTACGGCGGCGGCGCGAGCTCGAAGGATTTGGCCATGGCGAAGAACAAGGAAGGGAGAGAGCGAGGGGGCGAATGGAGGGGATGGCTCGATCCAGACGGCTCCGCGGAGTCTATCTGTGGCATCGCGCTGGCGGGGGAGGCAGGCAGGCAGCTGCGGCGTGGCGTGCTGCGGATGCGCGCATGTCAGGCACGCGCCTAGTCCTTCTGGCGCGAGCTGGAAGATGACTGGCGTGGCGCGATGGGCTGGGCAGGTTGCTGGGCTGCCAGGTAAGCGCCACGTAAGCTCTCTCTCTCTCTCTGTGTGTGTTTTTCTATTTCTTTTCTGTTTTTTCTATTTTTCTTATCTGTTTTGATTTAGTTTAGGCACTAAACCATTTTAGTAAAATTTGAAACTTTTTGTGGGCACACACTGAATTATTCCAGAGGCCCTCTCCAAGTATCAAATTATTTGGAGCTACTAAAATATATATAGCATTTAAATAGCTCCAATTCAAATACTACATGCATTAATTCAAGGCCATAAATGCCATGGAAAAATGTGCATCATCTATGTTTGAGGTTTTCACCTTTTTCCTTAAATCATGAACATTTTTGAAGGGCATTTTGGGTTCATTGAAAATATATTAGTAGAACCTAGTTTGTTAATGTGGTGCTAGGGTTTATACAATCCCCATTTCAAATTTCATTCAAATTTAAACATGATGCAACACATGAAAGGCTAGCCTAGTGCATACCAGAACTAGGGATGTGACAACTCGCCCCCACTCAAAGGAATCTCGTCCTGAGATTCAGGAGTCGGCGGGAAGAGTGTGGGGTACTCAAGTCAGAGGCAATCTTCTCGCTCCCAAGTAGCCTCTCTTTCAGAATGATGAGACCACTAAATCTTGAGAAACTTGATGTTCCGACGTCGAGTGCTACGCTCTGCTTGATCAAGAATACGAACAGGGTACTCTCGATATGTGAGGTTATCTTGGAGATCAAGCGTTTCGTGGTCCACTTCGCGAATGGGATCCGAGTAGCAACGCCTGAGTTGAGAGACGTGGAAGACATCATGGACTCGAGAAATATGTGGGGGTAGTTCCAACTGGTAGGCAACCTCTCCTCGTTTAGCGAGAATGCGAAAAGGACCAATGTAACGAGGAGCCAACTTGCCCTTGATACTGAAATGATGGGTACCCTTCAAAGGAGTAACATGAAGGTAAGCCTTCTCGTCAACCTCATAAGACACTTCCTTATGACAACGGTCATGCTAGCTCTTCTGTCGAGACTGGGTTGTCTTCAGATTCTCACGAATGATGCGAACCTGCTCCTCTGCCTCCTGAATCATATCCGGTGCAAAAGAATTGTCTTTCACCGGTTTCTGACCAGTTCAAAGGTGTTCGACATCTTCGTCCATACAGAATCTCGAAGGGGGCTTTCTTGAGGCTGGATTGGTAGTTGTTGTTATAAGCAAACTCAGCAAAAGGAAGACACTTCTCCCAATCCATACCGAAGGAGATAACACAAGCTCTAAGCATGTCTTCAAGAATTTGATTGACCCTTTCCACCTGACCACTCGACTGAGGGTGGAAAGCGGTGCTGAAGGAAAGATGGGTTCCCATGGCAGTCTGGAAACTCTCCCAAAATCGAGAGGTGAAAAGTTTTCCATGGTCTGAATTGATCCCTAGTGGAACACCATGGAGTGACACTATCCGAGAAATATATAAGTCAGCCAACTGACTAGCAGTGATACTCTCTCGAACAGGTAGGAAATGGGCCACTTTAGAAAGACGATCAATGACCACGAAGATAGCATTATTCCCTTTCTTGGTCCTGGGAAAGCCGGTGATGAAATCCATACCAACTTTGTCCCATTTCCACTCAGTAATGGCTAAAGGTTGAAGGGTGCCAGCAGGCCTCTGATGCTCTGCCTTAACGTGATGACAAACGTCACAGTTGGCAATGAACTGAGCAATTTCTCTCTTCATCCTAGTCCACCAGAACCTCTGGCGTAGGTCCTGATACATCTTAGTACTACCGGGATGAATCGTGAGAGGAGATTCATGAGCCTCCTTAAGGATCAACTGGCGTAGCACTACTGCAGGCGACCGCTAACGCGACACATGAATCAGAGACCCCCGCGACCAAACTGTGTACGATGCATGAATCGCAAACGGTGTCGTAAAAAAAATGTCACCAATAAGACGAACTGTTTGCGATGCCAGACACATCAAGCACGATTCAGATTAGAGATGCGTGTGCGATACGTGGCATACAGTTGATCCATATGAACTGTTTGCGATAAGCCAGAACAACAAACACGGTCAGCCAGTTCGTGGTGTGTGCGATACACGGCATATAGTTCACTCGGATGAACTGTTTGTGATTACCCAACACAACAGAAATGGTCAGGCAAATCAAGGTGTGTGCAATATACGGCATGCGGTTCACTCGGATGAACTGTTTGCGATTGCCCAACACAACAAAAATGGTTCAACTTAACAAGATGCGTGTGATACACGGCAAACAGGTCAGTAATCCAAAATGTGTGGGAAGACGGATAACAACACGGACGATTCCTGCTAATAACCCGTGTGTGTTGTGGGCAAAGGCTTGCTAGTATACAATTGTCAGCGATTGATGAAATCATCACCGACGGGTTCCCTAGTTTAGTCCGTCTACGATGTAATTTGCTCAGTCTACAGAAGAACAACATATATAACCAAATTAAATATCCAATTACATAGGTGACTATACAAAACATTCGCACACACCTCAATAAACAATTACATGCATTCTAAACTAGGAGAAACGATCATCTAATCATCTACTTCTTGTGACGCTGCCACCACTACTCTACTTGTGGCTCGATCCCTCGTCGTCCACAGGAAGGAGGCGGTCCCTCATGTCAATGATCCGCTTGTACATCTCGTAGCTTGTGTATGCGTCCTTGGCCGCGTACTTGACGTGTTCTTCATCCAGTCTCCGCACCCAGGCCTCGTGCCAGGCATCCTTGTTCTTTTTGCACTCATCTTTCATGCCTTTGTAGTAGGGGTCGATGATGGCCATGGCTAGGTCAACCAGGGAGTCCTTCTCCTTCTTTCTGCCCCAGACCCTGTACTGGCCTTGGATGTCGACAAGATTCTGGTAGGCCAGGCCCGTAGTCTCGAGCACCTTTAGATCGTTCACGGTGTTCACCATAGCGAACCTGTAGTCGGGGCTGTTGATAAACCTGGTGAAACACTCGCAAGGCCTTGTGGCCAGGGAGTAGTGGTAGATGAGGACATGATGGTGCATGCACAACTGGGTGACGGCAACCTTCTGATCATACCCGGCACGACCGCCGGTGAACTCGAGGTCGAAGCCGACCACTTGGTACTCGACCTCAGCAAGCAACTGCTCCATAGTGTGGATGGAGCTCTCCACTGAGACTGGCTCATTGGTGTACACCACCGAGAGGTCCTCCCCCCTCACGTGGGTGTCCAGTACGTGAGGCATGGTGAACTGCCGCCCGTCGTCATCGTCAGCCACTGGGAGCGCCATTGGAGCCGGTTGCGACATTGGAGCCGCTGGATATCCTCTCTGTATGTGTCGTCGTGGGTGTGCTTATTGTGTCGTGGGGCACAAGAGATGAAGGTAAATGGCCGTGGGAATAAATGAGGGCCAGGCGGCCGGGATTCTCGGCACGTCCGCAAGGCAGTTTTTGCCGCACGTAACTGCGTCGTGCCGCCGCGTCTGGCGTAACCGAATGCATAAGGCACCCCAAACATACGTGATCGTGAGCCGTCCCAAAACACTTGCAGCGCGCACGGAGGGACGCAGGCAGAGCGTGCGGAGGGACGCGAGCAGAGCGCGCACGGCGGGAGCCGAGCAGAGCGCGCCGTGGCCGCCTCAACCGTGAGCAACCACACGCATAGATCAGTTGAACACACAGGGAATGGCCGTCTACAAGCCGGCCGGCAGTTGTGAGCCAGCGGCATGATGTGAAACTACGTCGCGTTCCACATCACACAGTGGGCGAACAATCGTTCGCGACACTGTGTAGAGAGCGGCCGTGTGCTAGGTAGTTAAATCGCAAACGTTTTTTTTATTAACCATTTGTGTACGTGTCATTTTGTCCTCCTCTCGCACGTCTTGTCACCGCGCTGCCGCAGAAGGCTTCGAGCGCAAGCTTGAGCACCGCACAGGCTTTCTTTTGGCCAAACGTTTGCTCGAAGAGGCGCCAATGAATCATCGGTGAGCCCGTTCCCACGCAACCGTGCAGGTTCCCACACGGAACCGCGCAAGCTTCCCGCCCGACTCGGCGAAATCCCAAAAAAACCCAGTGCTTACCGGCCCGCTATACAAACAGTCACGGCTGGCGAGTCGGCATCGCATTTTCCCCTTCCTCCCCGTAGCTTATCTCATCTGCTTCTCACACCATCACCAATGGCACCGGTCCGTCGTCGTCGCTCAGCCACTCCGCCGTCGTCTGAGGAGAGCTCCAGCTGGGAGGCTACACCGCGGCGGCGGCGCAGTCCCCGGCGGCGTGTACTGCCCGTGGCGTCCCTGTTGGGTGTGGACACAACACCCTCCACATGCTCCGCCACTGCTGCCCGACAGCAGCTGTTGCCGCCACCCCACCATCGGCCGCCGTGGCCGCCACACCACCAAAGCCCGCCAGGGCCATCGACCGCTCCGCCACCGCGGCCCGAAGGCGGGTGGTGGCCGTCGTGGCCGCTACCCCACCGTCGGCCGCCGTGGCCGCCACCCCACCGTCGACCGCCAGGGTCATCACCCGCTCCGCCACCGCGGCCCGAAGGCAGGATGTGGAGGCCCGCACGAGCATCAGCGACCTTGCCGCGCGCTACATCGAGTTCCAACGGGAGGAGGAGGAGCGCCTGGTTGAGCACGCAAAGCGTCTTACTGCCGCCGTGGCCACAGCAGAAGCCGCCGCAGTGGCGCGGAATGCGGAGATATACGAGGAGTCCTGCCACTTCAAGAGGGATCGTCTGGAGTGGCAGAGGGCGTTCGAGCTGGGCGTCGCTAAAGGTGCAGCAGTGGCAGGCGCCAGGTTCCGCTTCTCCAGCTCGTCGGTAGGCTCCTCCTCCACGGCCTCTTACTGAGCACGCTCGGCAGAGGAGAGGCTGTTGGAAGTAGTACAAAGCCCATCTGTAGTAGTAGTATTTAGGGGCTATTTTGTTCAGTTCATCTGACTATAGATATGGTTGAACTGTACTACGTACTTAAATTTAGCTAGTATATATAGTTGAACTAGCTATTTCAGTACGTGGTTGGCAACAATTAGGTAAAACTTTGTTTGGTTCAGCTGTCGAGTTGAACTGTTTGTATAAAGAATGACTGCTTAATCTATGAATGAAATCTATGCTTACTGAATTTCATTTGCAAAAATTACAGTACTAGTGATTTTTAGCTGCAAAATTTGACAAATGGCAGTGTTTTTTTTTCTGAGGATCACAAATGGCAGTGTTACTAGGTTGACAAATGGCAATGTTACTAGGTTGACAGATGGCAATGTTACTAGATTGACAAATGCCAATTTTTCCATTTTGACAAATGGCAAATATACCCAATATGACAGATGCAAATCTTACCACACTGTTTGTACGGCGTTGCACACGGGTCATCATGCAAAATCGTTTGCGATGAAGAGATGCACAAAACCTGCGCGCCACATTTTCCCTTGGCTTAGCTACTAAAGAACCCAGCTCTCGCTATGCATACGGGTGTTCAGTCTGAAACGTTTGCGATGAAGAGATGCACAAAACCTGTGCGCCACATTTTTCCCTTGGCTTAGCTGCGAAGGAACCCAACTCTCGCTTTGCATACAGGTGTTCAGTCTGAAACGTTTGCGATGAGTGTTTTATTCAGAGAAAGACATTGATGTTTTTTTTACTTTGGTAAGTCTGTACATTCAGAGAAAAAATGCTAAGTTGATCAAAACCATATATTTCATTCAGTGACAATATGGTTTTACATTCATACGATCGAGATAAACTATTAAACAAAAAAAAACTAATTGCAGCGGCGGCGGCAACGGCGGCGTGCTGCGCTAGTGTTGTCATCGTCCGGGACGCCGTTGTTCAAGTCTTCAAGCCATCCCAGAATGTTCTGGACTTCCAAATCCAAGAGCCATTCGTCGCGCGATCG
Source organism: Elymus sibiricus (assembly GCA_039707655.1). Taxonomy (NCBI): domain Eukaryota; kingdom Viridiplantae; phylum Streptophyta; class Magnoliopsida; order Poales; family Poaceae; genus Elymus; species Elymus sibiricus. Next base: position 188,733,872 of record CM077674.1, read on the forward strand.
ACGGGCGGGGCGGGGGGGGGGGGGGGGGGGACGGCGACTCGCGGCGCTACGAGGTAGAGGTCGACGGCGGCGTCCCATGACTGAGGGTGGCGCGGCGGGTGCAGGCGCGTGCACGGACACGGGCGTGGCTGGTGCAAGAAAGCGCACAGGGACCGGCGCCGTGGTGGGTGTTGGGGCGCGCACGAGCACAGGTGGGGGCGCTGGCGCTGGTACGTACACGAGCTCGCGTGGGTCCGTGGGGACCTCGCTGACGCCCGTGGCTTCCAGCTCTGCAATGGTGCTCAGCGACCAGCCCGTCAATGCCACGGGGATGGTTGCTGGCGCGGGCGTGGGGATGGGAGCTGGGACGGGCACGGGGGCAGCATCCGCCGCGGCCAGCTCGTTCAGGGCCATGTCCCTGAGGTCCCATTCCTCCTTATTTTCTATCTCCTCCTGCTCGGAGTCGACTTCACCAAACCGGAAGACTAGTGGCAGATGATCCTTGTGCGCCATGGAGTAGGTGGAGCTCTGGAAGATAGGATTCAGGCGAGAGGGGAATGGGAGGCGAAGAGAGATCAGTAAGGCCGCCTATTAAACAACGGCTCTGGTGCCATTAATGGAGAAGTTGAGAGCGAGGCGGGCGGCGATGGAGGTCAAAGGGCTCGCTTCCTGGTGAGCCTACACAGCGTACAGTTTGCACGCCTCACGGTGAGCCTGCGTAATGGAGGACTGGTCGCACGCCTCCCGGTCAGCCTGCGCAGCGCAGGACTGGTCGCACGCCTCCCAGTCAGCCTGCGCCGCGGACTTCACTCGCACGCCCCCCGTCTACTCAAACAGCTGCCCGGACGGCACCTCCTTGCCATTAGAAAAGTGGGACGCATGGCGGCACGTAAATGGTCAGTAGAGCGCCCATGATTGAAATAATACTGTACAATCATTTTTGATGATAACGTGATAGCTATTTGTTGGCTGTTAATGTGTGCACCTTCTCTCATATTGGACAATTTTTTTACCACAGCATGTTGGTGCCATTTCATGACACCATGCCAAGTCTCATGAATTTCAGAGGAGTTTTGGATTTATAGGAATTTAAAAACCAAGTTTCTCAATGTTTGCGGCCGAGCCACGAAGCCTGGGTGTTTCAAATTCATTCCCATTTCTTGTATGGGACCGAAACATGCACGCAAGGACACATATATGATTTTTCAACCCATTTCGGTGCACAGGAGAATGTGCATGCAGTTTAAATTTGAATTATGCACATAAAATGCCTAGAAAACTCGGTCAAAGTATAAAAATGTCCAAACGAACCACGAATAATTCCAAAATTTAACACGACACTCCTATTGGTCTATGTTACCTCTAGAAAAAAAATCAAGGCAAGAAGAGGCAACGAATGTCGTTTCGACCACAAAGGTGACACGTTCCCTACCGGAACCATGAGGCTTCTTGTGAGAAGCTTATACCAAAACCTACCCCAAATGGGACAAAAAATTTACCACAGCATGTTGGTGCCATTCCATGATAGCATGCCATGTTTCATGAATTTCAGACGAATTTTGGATTTACTAGAATTTCAAAACAAAGTATCTCAGTGTTTGCGGCCGAGCCACGATGCCGAGGTGTTTGATATTCATTCCCATTTCTTGCATGGGACCTAAGCATGCACCCAAGGACACACATATGATTTTTCAACCCATTTTGATGCACCGGAGCATGTGCATGTAGTTCAAATTTGAATTATGCACATAAAATGCCTAGAAAACTCAGTTAATGTATAAAAATTTCCAAACAAACCCTGAATAATTCCAAATTTTAACACGACACTCCTGTTGGTCTATGTTGCCTGTAGATAAAAATGAAGGCAAGAAGAGGCAACGAATGTCGTTTCGTCGACAAAGGTGACATGTTCCCCACCGGAACCATGAGGCTTCTTGTGAGAAGCTATGGTTTGTGAGAAGCTTATAACAAAACCTGCCCCAAATGGGACAATTTTTTTACCACAACATGTTGGTGCTGTTCCATGATAGCATGCCAAGTTTCATGAATTTCTGATGAGTTTTGGATTTACTAGAATTTCAAAACCAAGTATCTCAATGTTTGCGGTGGAGCCACGATGCCGAGGTGGTTGAAATTCATTCCCATTTCTTGCATGGGACCTAAGCATGCACCCAAGGAAACATATATGATTTTTCAACCCATTTTGGTGCACCGGAGCATGTGCATGTAGTTCAAATTTGAATTATGCACATAAAATGCCTAGAAAACTCAGTTAATGTATAAAAATGTCCAAACGAACCCCGAATAATTCCAAAATTTAACACGACACTCATATAGTTTTATGTTCACTGCAGACAAATGTTCTAGCAATTCAAACACCGTCCTTTGCCGCTATGACCCCATTCCGTATTTCAAATCAAGACGAAAAATCAAGTACATCACACAGAGTTTATTATCACCAACCGTGTGAGATGCAGTACAAAATATCTTGGTGCACCGTCATATATGGCTTATGCAAGAAGGTTCGTCGGCTACAGTCCACAGCCGGCGCATCAAGCAAACTAGCTCCCCAAATATCATTTCACTGTTCAATCGTCGCCGGTCAAAGATAGGGACGTGGACCCGCGTCATGAGGGAAACTTCGGTGGCCCACTCCGGCGAGAGCGCGGCCGCAGCCTCCATGAGCGTGCTCACAACCTGTGTGAGCACGGCCGCAATCTGCAACCGGGCGGCTACAGCAGCCGAAACGGCCGCTACTGCAGCTCAGATGGCGGCAGCAACATCTGCGACGGGGATAGCAAATGGCAAGAGCGGGACAGCAGCTATCCGTTCTGCGACGGCCGCCTTAGCCCTGATGGAGGCCTCACGCGCCCATGTCGAGGCCGCCCACGCCCAGCTCCTGGCGTTCACCGCACAAATCACACGAAGCTAGTCCGACAACAGTCGGCAACCCACGGCCGAAGAGTTGGCAATCGCCGAGAGCGTTCGAGCAGCCGTCCGTTCGTTCGCGGCATACCTTGCCGCGATGGAGCCCGTCCAAGACCAGACCACGGCCGCCCATGCCCAGCTCGTGGCAGCCTTTTCCAAAGAGATGGCGAACGTGGATGGCAAGATGCTTGCCGAGTATGGTGTGATGGATGCCATGGAGCCCCTTCCCCAGGAGATCGTCGGACGTGAGCTGGACATGGAGGAGGCGGCGGAGATCGACGAGCGCCAGGCGAAGTAGTAGTCTTTGTTTAGAGCGCCGGTCTTTTGTTAGAGTAATGTTTAGGTCAGCTAGCTCTGTTTAATTGCTGAACTTGCTCGATTAAGAAGTGTGGGTGTGCTGTAGGCTCTTTTGTGTACCCAAATTATGCAATGACGTGGATGACCACTGTAACCAGGGAAATTCGAACCAAAATTTGCACGTTCAAACTCATCACACACGGGGTAAGCCATATGAATCATTTGTGATGTTCAGATATCATACACGGTGCTGAATAAGGGACCGTGTCTGATGACACTTCGCGCGCCAGTTTATCATTGCACGAAGCAAAAAAATTCGGCATCCGCGGAAATATCTACCTCCCATGCCCCCTCCTCCTTACCAAAAGCCACATTTCCCCTGTTTCCACCTGCCATTCCAAGTTCAAACCTTCACTGCTTGCTTGCAGCGCCGCCGCCTCGCCGGCGACGCTCCTTCCTGCTGCTCGGCCTCGTCGATCTAGTCAGGTAATCCACACCCGACCCCCATCCTCCACCTCCTTCTACATCCCACATGCCCTGACCGCCGGCGTGACACCTTTCACCCAAATCACCGACCCATCCTCCAAATAAGCGCCGCCCTAAGCCATGGTGCACGCAGTATAGCCAGGAGCTCAAGGAGCATCTGGCAGCGGAGAATCAAATCGCGGTCGCATGCGCGGATGAGGTCGCGATGGCTGCCATGCGTGCCGACCCCCAGATCTTGGTGGAGCACCTCGCCGTCGAGGCCACCGTCGATGCCTCACGCGCGGATGCCGCCACGCGGTTGGCTGCTTTAAACGACAGTTCGTGGCGTTTTCTCGAGGCCACCGTCGGTGCCTTCGACGAAGACTATGAGGTGTTTTCTCAGCATGCCCGTGCTTACCTCAACTCCAGAGCCAGCAGGTTGGTGCCCGGAGCGGCTCAGGCGACTCACCACTCTTAGGAGGGCACCCACGATGTGGAGGCCTCGCCCTCTTCCAAGTCTAAGGAGCCCATCGTCATCGATATCTCCGACGATGTGGAGTAGCTTGTCTTTTTAGCTCACTACAAGAACCTATGTTCAGCTGGCTAGCTACGCCAGTTAAGCATGTTCGGTTTACCTGTTGCATGTGCTGGTCCTGCCTTTCCTTTACAAATTCTAGTGAATTGTCCTATGTACTCTTACTATGCAATCTGATCCTCTAGTATATATGTTCTATATATTGTGCAATGTGGTGCTGAGTTAACTGTTTGGTTATTTTTTTGTCATGTTCAGTTAACTGTTTAGTTCAATTCTGCAATGTGATGCTCAATTCTTGTGGGTGCAATTTTGTATTCTCTTGCATGTGAGAAATAATTGAATTTGGCTGTACAAAATACATGAGATACAAATACAATTGCTATATTTCCAAGTTGTTAAGCATACTAGGTTTGGTTAACTGTCTGATCTTGTAGTATGTTCTCTTATGCAATGTGGTGCTCAGTTAACTATTTGGTTAATTTGTTGTGGTGCTTAGTTAACTGTTTGGTTCAATTCTGCAATGCGATGTTCAATTGTCGTGGGTACAATTTTGTATTGTTATGCATGTGAGAAATAAATCAAATTTGGTTGTACTAAATACATGAGAAATATATACAATTGCTATATTTCTTAGTTCTTAAGCATTCTTGGTTTGGATAAATGGCTTTTCCATGTGGCTCGAATTAATCTGTTGAATCTGCAATGTGTTTAGTTTTCATCAACATATTTTACTGATATGTGACGCCCCCGACTTAATCATGCACTAATCATACACGCAAATGCACATGATCAAGCCTAAGGACTCACTTGAAGATATCACAACACAACTCTAAACACAAATAAAGGTCATACAAGCTTTATATTACAAGCCAGGGGCCTCGAGGGCTCGAATACATAAGCTCGAGTCATACAAGCATCAGCGGAAGCATCAGATATCTGAGTACAGACATAAAGTTAAACAAGTCTGCCTTAAGAAGGCTGAGCAAAACAACGATACTGATCGAAAAGGCGCAGGCCTCCTGCCTGGGTGCCTCCTGACTACTCCTGGTCGTCGGTGGTCTCCACGTAGTAGTAGTCTCCGCCGGAGGGGTAGTAGTAGTCGTCGACTGGGGCAGCTGGCTCCGGGGCTATGTCATCTGGTCGCAGCATTCGGATATGGGGAAAAGGAGGTAGCAAAGCAACCGTGAGTACTCATCCAAAGTACTCGCAAGACTTACATCAGAACTATTCTATTTATGCATTGGTTTCAAGTGAAGGGTTGTATCTGTGGACTAGACTGCAGAAATGCCAGAATAGGGGGGAAGGCCTAGCCTATCGAAGACTAGCAATTTGCAGCATCTTGCAGCATTAGAAGAGTGTAGATTAGTAGCATAACATAAAGTAGTAAGTAGCAGCAACAACGCCCAGAGATCCTTCCTCGTCTCCCCGCGAGAAAGCGATCCCGAAGCCATCATATCCATTAGCATCTCAAGTAACCATTTCTAGTTGTAGTAGATCGGGATACTCTCTGAGCGTCCGTTACCGCGGACACGGCTATTCGAATAGATATACTTCCCTGCAGGGGTGCACCAACTTACCCAACACGCTCGATTAACTTAGGCCGGACACACTTTTATCGGGTCATGCCCGACCTCAGCTGATCGACACACCGTAGTCCAACCTAGGCTCAACAGAGAGGCCAGCACGCCAGTCTAACTCCTAAATGCGAAGGTGACATGGGCCAATCATCCTTTGCAATCCTGCGCGTTGAGAACACGGCCGGGAGCAGACCTAGCCCCCTTAATACAAGCGCAGGCTTTCCCAGTCCAACCCGGCACGCGCCACTCAATTGCTGACGTCTGAGAGCTTTTGGGAGAATCGTACGATGCCGAGTGCCCATACTTATTCCCGCATGGTGGTTAGTGCGAAAAGGCCAGAGGCCTACTCAGATCACATATCCTAACCCGTTAGTGCTCTGGGAGCTCGCGGTGACAATCAGTGATCCACGATCTGTGGTCCCGTCGCCCCGTCTCGTGGACTTACGGCAAGGGCCAGGAATGCCCGGCCGTGCCACGTAATTATCTCACGGGTACCCTCACGGTCAACCTGACTCCACATTTCTCACGGCTACCCCTCAGGGCCGACCCGCCTCCAACAAAGGTCTGAGGTAAAAGTGAAGGTATCCGTGTGTTCATCACATCAAGGGGGAATCTGAGGAATCACCCTCGTTGGATTCCTACTAGATGTATCCATCAAGGTGAACCAAGAGGAATCACCCTCGATGGTCCACACTTGAGGGGTTGCACGACCGAGTCATCATCGGGATGGGGAGAGCAAGGAATCACCCCCTGCAATCACCACCGATGTGCTATACTACAGAGATGTCATCAGGAGTGCAGTACGAGGTATCATCCTCGGCACTCGATAGTAGCCCTGCAGAGTCGTACAACTAAGGGGGGTGCGGTGATGTGTCGGTCTCTGCACACCGATCACAATGATCGAGGCACTGGTAACAAAGCAGTGCAACAAGGACAAGGGTGAGGGGTCTCTGATGGATCACTAATCAACCTATTCTAAGCAGTTCAGGATGACAGGTAAAGTAACAACAACAGGTTACAAAAATAGGCTATGCATCAGCATAGTGGCAATCAATCACAGTAGCAAATTCTAATGCAAGCATGGAAGAGAAAGAATAGGCGATATTGGAATGATCAAGGAGGGTTTGCTTGCCTAGAAGCTCGGCTAAAAAGGTCTGGTCGTCAGGGGCGTAGTCGTACTCGGCAGCAGCGTCGGTCTCGGTGTCTACTGGAGAGAAGAGGGGGGAGAAACAATAAATAAAAAGCAAAGAAATGCAGTCACGCATGCATGGCATGGCAGTATGCACTGCTGGTGGTGGCCTAATGCAATGCTATACGTTGCAGGCGGAGCGGGAAAATATCTGGGGATATTTTCCCGGCCTTAGGCAGTTTTCGGACAGTTGAACCGGAGGGGAAGGTTCCATGTTTGCAGTGTTGTGGGCTTGTGACAGGTAAACGGAGGGCATATTCAGGTTCGTCTCGCTTTTCTGATCAACTTTCATGTAGAAAACTTTTTGATCCGAGCTACGGTTTATTTTCTATGATTTTTCAAAGTTTTAAACATTTTCTGGAATTGTTTTAATTAATAAATTCGACAGAAAAGGAAATATGATGTCAGCATGATGTTAGGGTGATGTCAGCAGTCAACTTTGACCATTGACTAGTCAAACTGACAGGTGGGGCCCCTCTGTGATAGACTGTATTATTTTAATAGCAGATTAATCTAACTAATTAACTAATTAGCCTGTGGGACCCACTATCAGTGGCTGTTTAATTAGCAGATTTACTTAACAGATTAATTAGCATTTTTATTATTTATGAAAATGTTTAAACAGTGCGAGGCCCGCTTGTCAGTGACTGTGCAAGCCGAGTCAGCAGGGTTGACTTGGTTAACCCAACCAACAGGACCCACTGGGCCCACTGTCAGTGTCACAGGGGTGGGCCCCAGGCGTCCACGTCAGCGCGCGGCCGGCGTTTAGCCGCCGGCGCTCGTCGGGCTTCGCCGGGATTCGCGCACAGGGGGTCTCTGGACCCGTGGCTGGGCTCGTTCGACGCGGCTCGACGTCTCGCGCATGATGGTGCCATCGACTGGTGCCGGAGACGACCGGAACGACGCCGACGTCGAGGTTTGGCGGCGGTGGCTTTTGGGTGAACTCGGGCGCATGGCTGCGGTGAGCTAACGAGCTAAAGGAGCTCACCGGCGGGCTCTACGGAGCACCCGGATCACGGCTGACAGCGTGGGGCGGCTCTGGCGGCTCTGCTGTGAGCAATACGCCTGCAATGGCAGATGACAGGGTGCGGCGCCGGTGACAGCTAGCTACAGCTCGAACCCGAGTCAAAACGGAGAAGGGGAGGGGCTAAGCACGGTGGTCCAGTGAGGGCTAAGCAGAGCAGGGGCGAGGCGGATCAACTTGGGGCAGTGACGCTGGCCGGAGATGAAGAGGAGCTCGATGGCGAGGCTGTAGCACGCCCCAGCTCCAGATGGTGGTCGGGGAAGAAGAGGCGGAGGCCGGCGGAGCTCCTGGACATGCTCCGGGGACGCGGGGACGGCGGTGGCCGCGACGTTCACGGCGGCGAGGCCATGGCGGCGCTCGGGAGAGGTAGGAAGAAGGGGACGAGCGAGGGAGAGAGGAGGAGGTGGTCGGGGCCCATCCAATGGGTCGCGGGCGTGGCCAAGTAGCCGCCCACGGCGCCTGTAGCAGCGCGTTGTCGAGGGGAGGAGAGGGGGGCCGGCACGGCGAGCGCGTGCACGGCGATAGAGAGGAGAGAGAGATGAGCAGGAGGTGGGAGAGGAGAGGCGCGGGCTGGGCTGGGCCTGTAGCCACTTAAACCCGTAGGCACAGTAGCTTAGGCCATTTTTCCTTTTTCTTTTTCTGTTATCTTTTTCCAGTAACTTTTACATTTATTTTTAGCCAACAGATGACTTTGCAAAAATGTGCAACTGGTAGAAACAAATAGTAAGGAATATTGTGCACTACCACAAAAAGTTTGGGGGCAAAATAATTCCAATTGGATTTTGTACTGCATTTAAAAGGGGCAAAATGGTGTTGTTGGACCTGTTTTCAAGATGTTAGAGTCATCTAGGGAATTTAGGTGATGTTGTTTTCCTGAACATAAATAGTTATGGAATATTTCCAAAATTATGAACTATTTAGTTTCCAAATTTGAACAACTTTTATTTTCACCTCATATTTGAATTTCAAATTGAATTGGAATTTGAAATGAGATATGATTCAAAGATGATTAGGCTTTGCAAAATAAAGTGGCTTGGCTTAATCATGGGGGATTACTATAGTGCATTACCCAGGGGTGTTACAATTCTCCTCATCTAAAAGAAATTCTCGTCCCGAGAATTCAGGAGGTAGAAGGAAGAAGCTGGGGGTATTCTTCACGAAGACGATCCTCGCGTTCCCAAGTGGCTTCATCTTCAGTATGATTCGACCACTGCACTTTGAGAAACTTGATTGTCTTCTGACGGGTCCGACCTTCAGCTTGATCCAGATTGCGGATCGGATGCTCTTTATAAGAGAGATCATCTTGCAATTCGAGCACCTCATGATCCACTACACGGTGCAGATCCTTGAAGCAACGACGAAGTTGTGACACATGGAAGACAACATGGAGGTGAGAGAACTGCGGGGGCAATTCCAGTTTATATGCCACCTGACCACGTCTGGCGAGAATGCGGAAAGGACCCATATAGTGAGCAGCTAACTTGCCCTTGATTCCAAAGCGATGAGTGCCCTTCATAGGAGTGACACGCAGATAAGCTTGCTCATCAGGTTGATAGATCGATCCCCAGTGTTTACGATCATAGTTGCTCTTCTGGCGAGACTGGGCCGCCTTGAGATTTTCCCGGACAATTCGGACTTGCTCTTCAGCGTGTTGGATAATATCCAGACCAATGAGCGGCCGTTCCCTAGTTTCTGACCAATTCAGAGGGGTTCGACACTTACGTCCATATAATACCTCGAAGGGAGCCATCTTCAAGCTAGCTTGATAGCTGTTGTTGTACAAGAATTCAGCATACGGGAGAGATTCCTCCCACTTCTTGCCAAATGAAATGACACACGCATGCAGCATATCTTCAAGCACTTGATTAACTCGTTCAACTTGGCCTTGGGACTGGGGGTAATAAGCTGAGCTCCAGGTTATATGAGTTCCCATAGCTTCTTGGAAACTTGCCCAGAACTTTGAGGTGAAAAGGCTACCACGGTCAGAACTGATCTCCTTGGGAATACCATGGAGTGATACAATTCTGGAGATATACAAATCTGCTAACTGACTAGCAGTGATCGTCTCCTTAACTGGTAGAAAGTGTGCGACTTTGGAGAGTTGGTCGATGACGAGAAGAATAGCATCATGACCCTTTTGTGACCTGGGAAGACCAGTGATAAGATCCATTTGAACCTTGTCCCACTTCCATTCAGGGATAGGGAGCGGTTGCAGAATTCCAGCAGGCTTCTGATTCTCTGCTTTGATGCGACGGCAAACGTCACATTCGGTAGCATATCGAGCAATGTCTTGCTTCATTTTGGACCACCAGTACCTTTGATGGAGATCACGATACATCTTGGTGCTACCCGGATGAATAGAGAGTGGTGTATCATGTGCCTCCTTCATAACTATATTGGTCATAAGCTCGAACCGAGGTACCACAATGTGATCTCTGAAGTACAAGGTTCCATCTTCTGCAAGCGAGAAATCTCTGGACTTTTCAAGGTCAAGATCTCTTTTCATCAGATCAACTTCAGCATCTTTTGCTTGTGCAGACTTAACAGCTTTCTCAAGATTCGGCTGCAGAACCAGGGTATTAAGAGAACCTTGAGGAACAATATGAAGGTTCAACTTGCGAAGTTCTTCATGAAGACGGGGTTGAGCTCGCTGAACCATGAGATTGTTGCAATAAGACTTACGGCTCAAGGCATCTGCCATTACATTAGCCTTGCCTGGGGTATATGAAATACCGTAGTCATAGTCCGTGATTGCTTCCATCCATCTCTGTTGACGGAGATTCAGATCCGGCTGAGTGAACAGATACTTCAGACTTTGATGGTCAGTGTAGACCTCACATCGATTACCGAGAAGGTAATGTTGCCACAACTATAGTGCATAGATAACTGCAGCAAGTTCGAGATCATGCACTGGGTAGTTTTCTTCATGAGGACGCAGTTGTCGCGAGGCATAAGCAATCACCTTGCGCTCTTGCATTAGGACACAACCTAATCCCTGACGAGAGGCGTCGCAATATATCACGAAGTCCTTGCGAGAATCCGGAGGAGCAAGCACTGGTGCAGAGGTCAGCTTGTCCTTGAGAGTCTGGAAACTTTCCTGACATTTATCTGTCCACTCGAACTTAACGCCTTTGTGAAGCAGATTAGTCAGAGGCTTGGCAATCTTTGAGAAGTTCTCGACAAATCGACGACAATAGCTTGCGAGTCTAAGAAAACTTCTTACTTGCTTGACATTCTTCGGAGGAGTCCAGTCAAGAATAGCCTAAACTCGTTCTGGATTAACAGCAATGCCATCCTTGGAAATCACATGACCAAGGTAGGTTACTTTAGATAACCAGAATTCACACTTGGAATACTTGGCATATAGTTGGTGCTCTCGAAGCTTTTCCAGAACAAGACAAAGATGTTCAGCATGTTCTTCCTTATTCTTGGAATATACCAGAATATCATCCAGATAAACCACGACGAATTTGTCGAGGTAATCCATGAAGATATAATTCATTAGGCGGGAGAACGTTGCTGGAGCATTAGTTAAGCCGAATGACATGACAGTGTACTCATATGAACCATAGCGAGTAACGAAGGCAGTCTTGGGAATATCCTCTTCGCGGACTCGGATCTGATGATAACCCAACCTCAAGTCGAGTTTCGAGAACACTGATGATCTAGCAAGTTCATCATACAGGTCATTGATCCGAGGAAGCGGATATTTGTTCTGAATGGTGGCTTGGTTGATAGGCCGGTAATCTTGGACCAATCGGTTTGTACCATCTTTCTTCTTGACAAAGAGAGAAGGTGCTCCCCAGGCAGAGGAACTTGGGTGAATGAAACCTTTACGAAGTGATTTATCGATATCCTCCTTAAGCTCAAGGAGTTCATTGATGTCAAATAACAGTGTGAGAAGCATATGATAACTTTGAAAGGAATGGTTGCCGATAATCCAGCTCTCCAGGTGAATGTGATTACGAGAACCTAATGTTAGAGTTAGCAAAAACTTTAACCTGAATAGAAGAGAAATTAGATTCCCAGAGTAAGGAAGAGGAATAAAAGATCATAATACCACCCATTGGCGACGTGGGCCCATAAGCCACAAAGCCATGTTAGTAAAACAGTTTTGCAAGGACTAGACTCAACTTCGGCCAAGGAGTTGGAAAGGGGGGTTCCTACAGGCAGTCGGCTCTGATACCAACTTGTGACGCCCCCGACATAATCGTGCACTAATCATACACACAAATGCACACGATCAAGCCTAAGGACTCACTTGAAGATATCACAACACAACTCTAAACACAAATAAAGGTCATACAAGCTTTATATTACAAGCCAGAGGCCTCGAGGGCTCGAATACATAAGCTCGAGTCATACAAGCATCAGCGGAAGCATCAGATATCTGAGTACAGACATAAAGTTAAACAAGTCTGCCTTAAGAAGGCTGAGCAAAACAACAATACTGATCGAAAAGGCGCAGGCCTCCTGCCTGGGTGCCTCCTAACTACTCCTCGTCATCGGTGGTCTCCACATAGTAGTAGTCTCTGCCGGAGGGGTAGTAGTAGTCGTCGACTGGGGCAGCTGGCTCCGGGGCTCTGTCATCTGGTCGCAGCATTCGGATATGGGGAAAAGGAGGTAGCAAAGCAACCGTGAGTACTCATCCAAAGTCCTCACAAGACTTACATCAGAACTATTCTATTTATGCATTGGTTTCAAGTGAAGGGCTGTATCTGTGGACTAGACTGCAGAAATGCCAGAATAGGGAGGAAGGCCTAGCCTATTGAAGACTAGCAACTTGCAGCATCTTGCAGCATTAGAAGAGTGTAGATTAGTAGCATAACATAAAGTAGTAAGTAGTAGCAAGAACGCCCAGAGATCCTTCCTCGTCTCCCTGCGAGAAAGTGATCCCGGAGCCATCATATCCATTAGCATCTCAAGTAACCATTTCTAGTTGTAGTAGATCGGGATACTCTCTGAGCGTCCGTTACCATGGACACGGCTATTCAAATAGATATACTTCCCTGTAGGGGTGCACCAACTTACCCAACACGCTCGATTAACTTAGGCCGGACACACTTTTATCGGGTCATGCCCGGCCTCGGCTGATCAACACACCGTAGTCCAACCTAGGCTCAACAGAGAGGCCAGTACGTCGGTCTAACTCCTAAATGCGAAGCTGTCATGGGCCAATCATCATTTGCAATCCCGCGTGTTGCGAACGCGGCCGGGAGCAGACCTAGCCCCCTTAATACAAGCGCAGGCTTTCCCAGTCTTACCCGGCGGGCGCCACTCAATTGCTGACGTCTGAGAGCTTTCGGGAGAATCGTACGACGCCGAGTGCCCATACTTATTCCCGCGTGGTGGTTAGTGCGAAAAGGCCAGAGGCCTACTCAGATCACATATCCTAACCTGTTAGTGCTCTGGGAGCTCGCGGTGACAATCAGTGATCCACGATCTGTGGTCCCGTCGCCCCGTCTCGTGGACTTACGGCAAGGGCCAGGAATGCCCGGCCGTGCCACGTAATTATCTCGCGGGTACCCTCACGGTCAACCCGACTCCACATTTCTCGTGGGTACCCCTCAGGGTCGACCCGCCTCCAACAAAGGTCTGAGGTAAAAGTGAAGGTATCCGTGTGTTCATCACACCAAGGGGGAATCCGAGGAATCACCCTCGTTGGACTCCTACTCGATGTATCCGTCAAGGTGAACCAGGAGGAATCACCCTCGATGGTCCACACTTGAGGGGTTGCACGACCGAGTCATCATCGGGACGGGGAGAGCGAGGAATCACCCCCTGCAATCACCACCGATGTGCTATACTACAGAGATATCATCAGGAGTGCAGGACGAGGTATCACCCTCGGCACTCGATAGTAGCCCTGCAGAGTCGTACAACTAAGGGGGGTGCGGTGATGTGTCGGTCTCTGCACACCGATCACAATGATGGAGGCACTGGTAACAAAGCGGGGCAACAGGGACAATGGTGAGGGGTCTCTGATGGATCACTAATCAGCCTATTCTAAGCAGTTTAGGATGACAGGTAAAGTAACAACAACAGGTTAAAAAACAGGCTATGCATCAGAATTGGAGCAATCAATTACAATAGCAAATTCTAATGCAAGCATGGAAGAGAAAGAATAGGTGATATTGGAATGATCAAGGAGGGTTTGCTTTCCTGGAAGCTCTGCTGAAAAGGTCTGGTCATCAGGGGCGTAGTCGTACTCGGAAGCAACGTCGGTCTCGGGGTCTACCAGAGAGAAGAGGGGGGAGAAACAATAAATAAAAAGCAAACAAATGCAATCACGGATGCATGGCATGGCAGTATGCAGTGCTGGTGGTGGCCTAATGCAATGCTACACGTTGTAGGCGGAGCAGGAAAATATCTGGGGATATTTTCCCGGCCTTAGGCAGTTTTCGGACAGTTGAACCGGAGGGGAAGGTTCCATGTTTGCAGTGTTGTGGGCATGTGACAGGTAAACGGAGGGCATATTCGGGTTCGTCTCACTTTTCTGGTCAACTTTCATGTAGAAAACTTTTTGATCCGAGCTACGGTTTATTTTCTATGATTTTTCAAAGTTTTAAATATTTTGTAGAATTGTTTTAATTAATAAATTCGACAGAAAAGGAAATATGACATCAACATGATGTCAGGGTGATGTCAATAGTCAACTTTGACCATTGATTGGTCAAACTGACAGGTGGGGCCCCTCTGTCATAGACTGTATTATTTTAAAAGCAGATTAATCTAACTAATTAGCCTGTGGGACCCACTGTTAGTGGCTGTTTAATTAGCAGATTTACTTAACAGATTAATTAGCATTTTTATTATTTATAAAAATGTTTAAACAGTGCGGGGCCCGCATGTCAGTGATTGTGCAAGCCCAGTCAGCAGGGTTGACTTGGTCAACCCAGCCAACGGGACCCACTGGGCCCACTGTCAGTGTCACAGGGGTGGGCCCCAGGCGTCCACGTCAGCGCGCGGCCGGCGTTTAGCCGCCGGCGCCAGAAAACACGGCGGCGCTCGTCGGGCTTCACTGGGATTCGCGCACAGGGGGTCTCCGGACCCGTGGCTGGGCTCGTTCGACGTGGCTCAACGTCGCGCGCATGATGGTGCCATCGGCTGGTGCCAGAGACGACCGGAACGATGCCGGCATGGAGGTTTGGTGGCGGTGGATTTCGGGTGAACTCGGGCGCGCGGCTGCGGTGAGCTAACGAGCTAAAGGAGCAAACCGGTGGGCTCTACGGAGCACCCGGATCACGGCTGACAGCGTGGGGCGGCTCGGGCGGCTCTGCTGCGAGCAATACGCCGGCAATGGCGGATGGCAGGGTGCAGCACCGGTGACAGCTAGCTACGGCTCATACCCGAGTCAAAAGGGAGAAGGGGGAGGGGCGTAGCTCACCACGGGGACGCATGGTGGTCCGGTGAGGGCTTAGCAGAGCAGGGGCGAGGCGTATCGACTCGGGCAGTGACGATGGCCAGAGAAGAAGAGGAGCTCGATGGCGAGGATGTAGCGCGCCCCAGCTCCAGATGGTGGTCAGGGAAGAAGAGGCGGAGGCCGGCGGAGCTCCTGGACATGCTGTGGGGACGCGGGGACGGCGGTGGCCGCGACGTTCACGGCGGCGAGGCCATGGCAGCGCTCGGGAGAGGTGAGGAAGAAGTGGACGAGCGAGGGAGAGAGTAGGAGGTGGCCGGGGCCCGTCCAGTGGGTCGCGGGTGAGGCCAAGTAGCCGCCCACGGCTCCTGTAGCAGCGCGTTGTCGAGCGGAGGAGAGGGGGTGCCGGCGCGGCGACAGGAAGGAGAGAGAGATGAGTGCTACTTGTAGCTTGCGTTGGTATTTCCCCGAAGAGGAAGGGATGATGCAACACAGTAGAGATAAGTATTTCCCTCGGTTATGAAACCAAAGTTATCGAACCAGTAGGAGAATCACACAACACCTCGTTAGCAGCACCTGCACACAAACAACAAATCCTTGCACCCAACGCAAACCAGGGGTTGTCAATCCCTTGGCGGTAAGATTGCAAGATTAAATTGTATATGATAGATTGAAACAAAAAATACAAAATAAAATAAATAAAATAAAATGGTAGCAATATTTTTAGGGTTTTAGTAATATGATTTAGATAGACCCGGGGGCCATAGTTTTCACTAGAGGCTTCTCTCGAGAAAATAGCATACGGTGGGTAGACAAATTACTGTTGGACAATTGATAGAAAAGCAAATAATCATGACGATATCCAGGGCAATTATCATGTATATAGGCATTACGTCCAAGATTAGTAGACCGACTCCCGCCTGCATCTACTACTATTACTCCACACATCGACCGCTATCCAGCATGCATCTAGTGTATTAAGTCCATAAGGGAACGGAGTAATGCTTTAAGAACGATGACATGATGTAGACAAGATAAACTCAGGTATGAATAAACCCCATCTTTTTACCCTTAGTAGCAACGATACATACGTGTCATGTCCCTTTCTGTCACTGGGATTGAGCACCGCAAGATCGAACCCACTACAAAGCACCTCTTCCCATGGCAAGATAAATCAATCTAGTTGGCCAAACCAAATCAATAGATCGGAGAAGAAATATGAGGCTATAATAATCATGCATAAAAGAGTGCAGCAAAGACCCAAATAATTTCATGGATAATCTGATCATACTCACAATTCATCGGATCCCAACAAACACACCGCAAAAAGTGATTACATCGGATAGAACTCCAAGAACACCGAGGAGAACATTGTATTGAAGATCAAAAAGAGAGAAGAAGCCATCTAGGCCTATGGACCCATAGGTCTGTGGTAAACTACTCACGCATCATCGGAAGGGCAGCAAGGTTGATGTAGAGCCCCTCCGTGATCGATCCCCCCTCCGCCAGATTACCGGAGAAGGACCCCATATGGGATCTCTCTGGAACAGAAACTTGCGGCGGCGGAAAAAGTATTTCGTGGACTCCCCTGAGGGTTTCTGATTTTTCATGAATTTATAGTGGAAGAATTAGGTCAAACGGAGCCCTGTGGGACCCATGAAGCACCAGGGCGCGCCTGCCCCCCCTCCCCAGGCGCACCCTGGTGGCTCGTGGGGCCCACCAGGGTCTTCTGGCCTCCTCCTGAAGCTTCTAGTGTTTATCTTGCCCAATAAAAAATCTCCAAAAAGTTTCGTGGCATTTGGACTTCGTTTGGTATTGATTTTCTGTAAAACAAAAACAGGGCAGAAAACAGCAATTGGCACTGGGCACTAAGTTAATAGGTTAGTCTCCAAAAATGATAGATAATTGCTGTAAATGATTGTAAAAACATCCAAGATTGATAATATAACATCATGGAACAATAAAAAATTATAGATACGTTGGAGACGTATCAGCATCCCCAAGCTTAATTCCTGCTCGTCCTTGAGTAGGTAAATGATAAAAACAGAATTTTTGATGTGGAATGCTGTCTAACATATTCATCACATATTCTTTTCTTTTGTAGCATGGACATTGGACTAGAATGATTCAAAGCAATAGTCTATAGTTTGACATGAAAATATAGATACTCAAGCATACTAACAAGCAACCATGTCTTTCAAAATATCAACGCTAAAGAAAGTTATCACTAGCCCATTATGCTCAATCATTGATCCATTCATGAAACACACTCAAATATTAGCTACATCCAATGCACAAGTATGACAATAGTGCTCTCTAGTTGGTGCTTTTGTAAGAGAAGATGGAGACTCAAATAAAAATAAAAATTGCATAAAAGTAAATAGATAGGCCCTTCGCAGAGGGAAGTAGAGATTTGTCAAATGTGCCAGAGCTCAAAGCTGAAATTAAAGAGATAAAAATATTTTGAGAGGCATGCTTTTCCTGTCAACGAAAACGACCGAGAATTCCCATTATCTTGCATGCTAGGCACATCATAGGTGGTTCCCAAACAGAAAGTAAAGTTTATTTCCTTTCCACCAATTCTTTCACAATCCATGGCTAGCCGTATCCACGGGTGCCCTCCATACCATCACATTCCAAGGAATTTTGTTGTTATTAATTTGATTCATGTGGGACTGGGCATCCCTCTTACCAACCATTCTCTCGTGCAATGACAAGTGAATAAACACTCATCGTGAGAATAACACACCTAGCATGGAAAATAATGGCCACCCCCTGCCGCTTCATGAGCGGTACGGGCACACAAAACAGAAAAATTATTTTGAAAATTAGAGTTGGCACACGCAAATTTACTTGGAACGGCATTGAAATACCGCATATAGGTAGATATAGTGGACTCATATGGGAAAACTGGGTTTAAGGATTTTGGATGCACAAACAGTATTTCCGCTTAGTACAAATGAAGGCTAGCAAAAGATTGAGAAGCAACCAACCAAAAAGCGAAAACGGTCATAAACATGCATTGAACACAACTAACACCGAATAATGCACCATAGGTAGGATATAACTTCATTGCATAACTATTGACTTAACGTGCATGCATAGGGAATCACAAACCTTAACACTAATATTCTTACTAAATCACAATTACTCACTAACATGACTCACATATCATCATTTCCATATCGCAAAACTATTGCAAGGAATCACACTCATCATATTCAATGATCTATATGAAAGTTTTTATTATATCCCTCTTGAATATTCATCACTTTGGGACCAATTGCATAACTTGTGCAAATTACCGTTACTATCATCATCTCTCAAAAATATTTAAGTGAAGCATGAGAGTGCAAATATTTCTTCAAAATTTCAATCTTAACAATTCTCAAAACAATATAAGTGAAGCATGAGAATTCATTTGTTCAAAATTTCAATCAAGTCAATTCTCAAAATGATATAAGTGAAGCATGAGAATTTATTTCTTCAAAATTTCAATCAACTCTCAAAATAATATAAGTGAAGCATGAGAGTTTATTTATTCAAAATATAGCCACCACCGTGCTCAAAAAGATTTAAGTTAAGCACTAGAGCAACTGCCTAGCTCAAAAAATTTAAGTGAAGCACATGGAGTATTCTAACAAATTATGATGATAAACGTGTGGTTCTCTCAAAAAAGGTGTGCTCAGCAAAGATGATTGTGACAAACTAAAAAGCAAACAAAGCAAAGACTCATATCATACAAGACGCTCCAAGCAAAACACATATTATGTGACGAATAAAAATATAGCTCCAAGTAAAATTACCGATGGTTGGTTGAATAAAGAGGGGATGTCTTCCGGGGCATCCCCAAGCTTAGACACTTGAGTCTTCCTTGAATATTACCTTGGGGTGCCTCGGGCATCCACAAGCTTAGGCTTTTGCTACTCCTTATTCCTTCATCCATCGTGATCTCACCCAAAACTTGAAAACTTCAATCACACAAAACTCAACAAAACCTTCGTGAGAACCGTTAGTATAACAAAATAAATCACTACTATAAGTACTGTTGCAAACCCATTCATATTTAATTTTTGCATTATACCTACTGCACTCTAACTTCACCATGGCTTATACCCCCCCGATACAAGCAAGTAGTGCATCAAAAACAGAATCTGTCAAAAACAGAACAGTCTGTAGAAATCTGCATTATGGTCATACTTCTGTAACTCCAAAAATTCTGAAAAATTAGGAAAACGTGGGTAATTCATATACCAATACTGTGTAAAAAATTCAGAAGGTTCTGACGTTCCAGAGAAAAACCAAAATTCCAGCACTGGACGCAAAACTTTCTGTTTTCAAACAGCATCAATTATACTATCTTCCAAATCATCCTAAAGGTTCTACTTGGTAGAAACACTAATTAAAAACACAAAAACACCATCATACTAGTAGCATGACAGTAAAAAAACATAATAACAGAAACTTATAACAAAAATTTATTTTATTCATTGGATTGACTCCCAACAAGCGCTATTGTTTATGCCCCTAGCTAGGCATAATGCATAATTTCAAGTATTGTCATCTTTCAAGTTGATTCCATAAGTGGCCCTCATAATTGATTCATATGGTGCTTTAATTATTTTCCTAGGGAAATGCTCCATACCCTTCTTTAATGGAAATTGAAATTTTATATTCCCTTCTTTCATATCAATAACGGCACCTATAGTCCGTAAGAATGGTCTACCAAGTATTATGGGGCAAGAAGAATTGCATTCAATATCAAGAACAATAAAATCAACGGGCACATAATTTCTATTCGCAATAATAAGAACATCATTAATTCTACCCAAAGGCTTTTTAATAGTAGAATCTGCCAAGTGCAAATTAAGAGAACATTCATCTATATTGGTGAGACCTAGCACATCACCTAGAGATTTTGGAATTGTAGAAACGCTAGCACCCAAATCACATAAAGCATTGCACTCATAATTTTTAATTTTAACTTTAATGGTGGGTTCCCATTCATCATATAATTTTCTAGGAATTGAAACTTCTAGTTCAAGCTTTTCTTCTAACGCTTTCATCATTGCTTCTACGATGTGTTTAGTAAAAGCCTTGTTTTGCTCATAAGCATTGGGTGAATTTAACATGGATTGTAACAAAGAAATGCACTCAACCAAAGAACAATTATCATAATTAAAATCTTTGTAATCCAAGAGAGTGGGCACATCGCTATTTAAAGTTTTTACCTCTCCAAACCCACTTTTAGCAATTTTTTCATTAAGATTTTCACCCTCCGAATTATGGGAACGCCTGCTAGCTAAAGTTGACTCGTCTTCAGTTCCCTTTTCATCAAGTTTTATATTGCTAAACAAAGAATCAATAGATGAAACACCAACCATTTTAATATCCTCATCATTACTACGATAAAAACCGGGAGGAATCGCTTTTTCTAAAAATTCCCGTTTAGCTCTTAGCATGGCAGTTCTTTTCTTACTTTCATCCATAGAGACATATAAAGCTTTAATTGATTCACTAATATCAATTTTAGGTGGCAAAATTTTTGCCTTAAGATTTTCCACATCATGAATAATTCTATCAATGCTCCTAGACATATCATCAATTTTACTCAATTTTTCTTCTATCGTAGTGTTGAAATTTTTTTGAGCATTAATAAATTATTTAATATTACTTTCAAGATCAGAGGGCATCCTATTATTATTATAAGGATTACCATAAGGATTGCCATAATTATTAGAGGAATTTCTGGGAAACGGCCTAGCGTTGAAATTACCTCTATAAGCATTATTATTAAAATTGTTTCGCGAGACAAAATTCACATCTACGGGATCATTATTTTGCTCAATCAAAGTGGACAATGGCACATCATTAGGATCAATATTAGCATTTTTACTAGCAACCAATTTCATAAGCGCATCAACTTTATCACTCAAAGTATTAATTTCTTCAATAGAATTCACCTTTTTACTAGTAGGAGTTCTTTCGGTATGCCATTGTGAATAATTTCCCGTAATATTATCAAGCAATTTAGTAGCTTCTCCCAAAGTAATTTCCATAAACGTACCACCCGCGGTGGAATCCAAAATATTTCTAGAAACAAAATTCAATCCCGCATAAATTTTTTGTATGATCATCCATAAATTTAAACCATCAGTAGGGCAATTTCTTATCATTAATTTCATCCTCTCCCAAGATTGGGCAACATGTTCATGATCAAGTTGCTTAAAATTCATAATTTGATTTCTAAGTGAAATAATTTTCGCGGGAGGAAAATACTTAGTAATAAAAGCATCTTTACACTTATCCCAAGAATAGATACTATTTCATGGTAAGATGAAAACCAAATTTTAGCACGATCCCGCAATGAGAACGGGAATAATTTTAATTTCACAATATCATTATCCACATCTTTTTTCTTTTGCATATCACACAATTCTACGAAAGTATTAAGATGGGATGCGGCATCTTCATTAGGACTACCGGAAAATTGATCTTTCATGACAAGATTTAGCAAAGAGGCATTAATATCACAAGTCTCCGCACTAGTGGCGGGAGGAGCAATCGGAGTACTAATAAAAGCATTATTATTAGTATTGGAAAAATCACACAATTTGGTATTTTCTTGAGACATCGTGACTACGCAAACAAGATAACAAGCAAGCAAACAAGCAAACGAGAAAAAGGCAAACGGAAAATATTTTTGTATTTTTGTAAAAATGTTTTAGAAGTGGGGGAGATGAAAACGAGAGGCAAATGGCAAATAAAGTAAATGCAAGGAGATGAGAGTTTGTGCAAAGGTACTTGATAGATGTTGATGATGTCTCCCCGGCAACAGCGCCAGAAATTCTTCCTGCTACTTGTAGCTTGAGTTGGTATTTCCTCGAAGAGGAAGGGATGATGCAGCACAGTAGAGATAAGTAATTCCCTCAGTTATAAAACCAAGGTTATCAAACCAGTACGAGAATCACACAACACCTCGTTAGCAGCACCTGCACACAAACAACAAATCCTTGCACCCAACGCAAACAAGGGGTTGTCAATCCCTTGGAGGTAAGATTGCAAGATTAAATTGTATATGATAGATTGATAGATTGAAACAAAAAATACAAAATAAAATAAATAAAATAAAATGGCAGCAATATTTTTAGGGTTTTAGTAATATGATTTAGATAGACCCGGTGGCCATAGTTTTCACTAGAGGCTTCTCTCGAGAAAATAGCATACGGTGGGTAGACAAATTACTGTTGGGCAATTGATAGAAAAGAAAATAATCATGATGATATCCAAGGCAATGATCATGTATATAGGCATCACGTTCAAGATTAGTAGACCGACTCCTGCCTGCATCTACTACTATTACTCCACACATCAACCGCTATCCAGCATGCATCTAGTGTATTAAGTCCATAAAGGAACGGAGTAAAGCCTTAAGAACGATGACATGATGTAGACAAGATAAACTCACGTATGAATAAACCCCATCTTTTTACCCTTAGTAGCAACGATACATACGTGTCATGTCCCTTTCTTTCACTGGGATTGTGCACCTTAAGATCGAACCCACTACAAAGCACCTCTTCCCATGGCAAGATAAATCAATCTAGTTGGCCAAACCAAATCAATAGATCGGAGAAGAAATACGAGGCTATAATAATCATGCATAAAAGAGTGCAGCAAAGACTCAAATAATTTCATGGATAATCTGATCATAAACTCACAATTCATCGGATCCCAACAAACACACCGCAAAAAGTTTCGTGGGGCCCACCAGGGTCTTCTGGCCTCCTCCTGAAGCTTCTAGTGTTTATCTTGCCCAATAAAAAATCTCCAAAAAGTTTCGTGGCATTTGGACTTCGTTTGGTATTGATTTTCTGTAAAACAAAAATAGGGCAGAAAACAGCAACTGGCACTGGGCACTAAGTTAATAGGTTAGTCTCCAAAAATGATAGATAATTGCTGTAAATGATTGTAAAAACATCCAAGATTGATAATATAACAGCATGGAACAATAAAAAATTATAGATACGTATCAATGAGCAGGAGGTGGGAGAGGACAGGCGCGGGCTGGGCTGGGCCTGTAGCCACTTAAGCCCGTAGGCACAGTAGCTTAGGCCATTTTTCCTTTTTCTTTGTCTGTTTTCTTTTTCCAGTAGCTTTTGCATTTATTTTTAGCCAACAGATGACGTTGCAAAAATGTGCAACTGGTAGAAACAAATAGTAAGGAATATTGTGCACTGCCACAAAAAGTTTGGGGGCAAAATAATTCCAATTGGATTTTGTACTGCATTTAAAAGGGGCAAAATGGTGATGTTGGACCTATTTTCAAGATGTTAGAGTCATCTAGGGAATTTAGGTGATGTTGTTTTCCTGAACATAAATAGTTATGGAATATTTCCAAAATTATGAACTATTTAGTTTCCAAATTTGAACAACTTTTATTTTCACCTCATATTTGAATTTCAAATTGAATTGGAATTTGAAATGAGATACGATTCAAAGATGATTAGGCTTTGCAAAATAAAGTGGCTTGGCTTAATCATGGGGGATTACTGTAGTGCATTACCCAGGGGTGTTACGTGATAGTATGCCAACCCTCACTTAACCTGATCAATAACTACCTTATATGTGTTGTAGGGAAACAATGGGAGGCACTGAGGTTTACCATCGAGGTTCGCACATGCATGGTCCTTTGTCTAATAGCACATTATTGTGCAATTGCAGGAACCATTCTATTATTTAGGTTTTTAACAATTTGGTCTTGCACATGTAGGTCCTGCTGTCAGAGGTTTTGACCCACTGTTCGACCCATTTTGCATATGGGGAAATGAGATGTCCATGAATATCAATCAAGTCAAGAAACTCTGAAAGATTGTGAGGATAAAGAAACTAGCGATGAAAAACAACAAGATCTTTGTCTGCACAATGAAGAAGACATCAGTGAACTACAGGATGGTACTAACTCTTATACTCCCTCCGGCCCTTTTTAGTCTGCATATAAGTTTTGTCCGAAGTCAAAGTATCTCTACTTTGACCAAAGTTATAGAAAAAAGTATCAACATTCAAACTACAAAATCATTATTTTTAGATGCATTATGAAATACAATTTTATAGTATACATATTTGGTATCGTGGATGTTGATATTTTTTAAAATAAATTTGGTGAAACTTTACAAAGTTTGACTTGATACAAATCTAATGCGCTGAGTAAAAAGGACCGGAGGGAGTACCTTGTTTTTTATTCCTTTGCGCCATTTCAAAACTCAGAGAAGATATTTATGCATATCTTTGTTTTCAGGCCTTTCCAAAGAAGTTCACAGATGATTACCTCTCAAACCACCTATATGGTCAAGAGGCGAGGAAGGTGTTCATACAACACCCACGGTACAATATTGAAGTCTTCCTCAAGAGGACGAAGGATGGGCGGTCAATCATCCACAGGCACTGGCCTAAAGTTGCAAGGACATTCAACATCATTGAAGGCTCAATATTTGCCTTCCACTTCAGCAGTTTTCCAGATGAGATTCATCTGTCTATCTACCGTCTATGATGCTAATTTCCAAAGGTTTTAGATGTTGCATGTGTAACTTGGTGCTGTTGTGTAATGGGGTAGCTAGCTATATGCCTATATGGTGTGAGCGAGTGCTGAAGCTATATGATGTTATACTCTGATGTATTTCAATTATGAAATCCTGGTTCCGTAATATGAAAATGAAATATATTGTGTGTTTATTATGAAATGTAAATTTGATTACTAAATGGATTAATAATAATAGGCCAATTAGCCTGCTTATTGGGTTTTTCTAGTGCAAACGGTTATTGAGACAACACCGTGGGTGATGATCTCAGACAACCCACACAGTTTATAGGAAGTAAACGTGTTGGATCAATGAACAATCACACACGACTTCCTCTGGACAACTGTTTGCGTTAGGCCACCTTGCACAAACATTTTCCACATAAAAAGTGTGTGTGATGGACAGCCTATGCCACACAGTTTCTTCTAGACACCGTGCGTGATGCATTCAATAACACAAACGATAAAATTATTACTATCGTCTGCAATGGCAACACTATCACAGATGATGTGATGCGGAAAACTGTGTGCTTTGTATATACGAACAGAAACGTTTGTCTGGTATTCACTGTGTGGTATGTATATATGAACGGAAACATTTATCTTGGATTCACTATGTGGGATGTACATACGAATGGAAATGATTGGGCCAGTATAATTGTCTGCGATGGCTCACCTGATCGCACACGAGCTCTTTTTGCCCCGCGTGTGTGACCAGAGGCCCTATCGTGGACGGTTTCTGGGTCGTGTGGAAAGGACCCCCCCTATCGCACACACAGGCAACGCGACGGTTTAAAACTTCGTCGCTAAAAGGGGGTAAAAACCATTTGTATAGTAGCTCGCTGTACTAGTGTTGGTGTTGGTTCTTGGGAACCACCAAGCGGTTCTCAAAGAAAATAACACCTCGATCATCTACTGAGAAGCAACCGACCAATCCTTTCCTAATGTTTTTCTTGGTCCGGGAAATTCCCGTATGCTGCGTCTAGGCAGCTACGATTTGATCAGTAAGGGTAGGTTTCGCCCCAAGGTAGAAAGGAATCCATGAGGAATGATGTGAAGGTTAAGCTTACTGAATTCCTCATGGAGAAGTGGTTGGCCTTGTTGCAACATGAGGTTGTTGCAATAGGACTTACGACTCAACGCATCAGCCATGACTTTGGCCTTGCTCGGGATGTAAGTTATGCCTACGTCGTAATTCGTGATCAACTCTACCCAATGTCTCTGCCTAAGATTCAGATACGTTTGGGTGAAGATATACTTGAGACTCTGGTGATCGGTGTAAATCTCGCAACGATTACCAAGAAGGTAATGTCGCCATGTCTTAAGTGCATGGACTACGGCTGCAAGCTCTAGATCATGTGTAGGATAATTATGCTCATGTGGACGCAACTGTCGAGATGCGTAGGCAATCACATGATGATCCTGCATAAGTATGCAACCTAGTCCCTGTCGCGAGGCATCGCAGTAGATAACAAAGTCCTTAGAGAAATCTAGTGGCACAAGTACAGGAGCAGAAGTCAGGCGTCTTTTCTGTTCCTGAAAGCTGTTCTCGCACTGTGGGGACCACTCAAACTTTGTATCTTTCTTGAGGAGTTTAGTGAGAGGCTTGGCCACTTTGGAGAAGTTCTCAACAAAGCGGCGATAGTAGCTTTCTAAACCAAGAAAACTCCTAACTTGCTTAACTGATTTAGGTGGAGTCCAATTAAGAACGGCCTGAACTCTCTCGGGGTTGATAGCAATGCCCTTACCAGAAATCACGTGGCCTAGATAGGTCACTTCTAGCAACCAAAATTCACACTTGGAGAACTTGGCATGAAGGCGGTGCTCTCTGAGTTTTTCTAACACAAGTCTAAGATGTTCAACATGCTCTTCCTCATTCTTCGAATAAATAAGTATGTCATCGAGGTAAACCACGACGAACTTATCTAAGTACTCCATGAAGATCAAGTTCATCAAGCGAGAGAATGTGGCTAGAGCATTGGTTAGCCCGAAGGACATAACGGTGTACTCGTACTGGCCATAACGAGTAACAAAAGTTGTCTTAGGGATGTCCCCGTTTCTGATCTTGATTTGATGATAGCCTAACCTCAAATCCATCTTAGAAAAGACTGAGGATCTAATGAGCTGATCATACAGGTAGTTGATCCTGGGGAGCGGATACTTGTTCTTTATCGTGACCAAATTAACGGGGCGATAATCTACAACCATCCGATACGTTCCATCCTTCTTCTTGACGAAGAGGACGGGACAAGCCCAAGGAGAAGAACTAGGACGGATGAAACCCTTATGCAAGGACTCATCAAGTTGTTTCTTAAGCTCAGCTAGCTCTAAGGGTGCCATCTTATAAGGTCTCCTAGAAATTGGGGCGGTTCCTGGAATGAGATCTATGACAAACTCTACATCCCTGTCAGGTGGAATGCCTGGCAGTTCCTCTAGAAAGACATCCGGAAAGTCACGGACTACCGGGATATCTTCAAGATCTGGGAGAGGACTGGCATTAAGTGAATAGAGTTGACGCTTTGCAACTCTAGTAGAGACAATGACTATCTTGCCAGATGGGTGTGTAAGCTGAACAGACCTAGTGGAACAATCAATCTTGGCATAATGAGCTAACATCCAGTCCATACCCAAGATGATGTTAATGTCTGAACACTTGAGAGCCACCAAAGATGCAAGGAATAGAAGTCTATCAACAAGAATTTCATTTCCATGGCTTACACTAGAAGTTTTCCACTTGGAACCAGGAGTTTGAATGACTAGTGGAGCAGGCATATCACAAAATGACATGTTGCGCAAGCGTGCATAGCTTTCAGAAATGAATGAATGAGATGCTCCAGTATCGAAAAGAACAGATGCTGGATGACAGTTAACAAGAAGCGTACCAAGCATGACGTTAGGATCACCATAAGCTTCCTCTGCTGAAACGTGGTTCACCTGACCACGTCCTGAAGTGGCTGGCTTGGCATAGAACGCCTTGCCTGTTGGCTTACCACGACCAACAGACTTCCCGGAAGGGGGTGGAGCAGACCTGTCCTGAGTGCAACCACGTGCATAGTGGCCTGGCTCTCCGCACTTGAAGCAAGTAACGGAGGGAGGACGTGGACCCGCATTGGCAGGCGGTCCACCATACTGCCTGGGTGGTGGGTACTGCTGAACTGGGCGAGGCACCACATAGGATGGCCTCAGTGTGTAACATGGTGGAAGAGCTATGTTAGGCACCCAGATCCGGCGCTTCTGAGAGCCCGAACCAGAAGATGAACCAAGGTCACGTGAATGCTTATGAGACACCTCATAGGTAGCATGTCCTGTCTCAGCATTAATGGCCTTATTCACAAGACTCTGAAAGGTAGCACAATCGTGTAAGTGAAGCTCATGGCGCAACTCAGGGTTGAGCCCCTTCCTGAACCTAGCCTGCTTCTTGGCATCCGTGGACACCTCCTCTAAAGCATAGCGGGCAAGGTTCCCAAACTCTCTACTGTAAGCATCAATAGTCATCTTGCCCTGAACAAGATTATAGAAGTCTTCCCTATTGCGGCCCATGAGGACCTGAGGGATGTGATGCTCACGAAACACCTCTGTGAAGTCTCTCCAGGTAGGAATCTAGCCAGCTGGAATCATGTCCTCATAGTTGGCCCACCACTGACTGGCAGGACCCTCCAAGGGATAGGTAGCATAGGTGACCTTGTCACCTTCAGCCATGTTCGCAGAACGCAGCTTGTTGGTGATGCTACAGAGCCAGTCATCAGCATCAAGTGGCTCAACCGAGTGATGGAAAATAGGTGGCTGCAGTCTGATAAAGTTGTGGATAGACACTATCGCATTACGTTGATGAGCGGTGTTCTGCTCAATGCGCTCCAGCAAGCGGTTAGTCTCACGCTTGTTCCTCTCTGCCACGAGCATGACCTCTTCCAAAGATGGCGGAGGAGACAGATCCTCAGCAGCTCTACTACTACTAGCATGGCTCTTACCGTGGGCAACGGCGGACCTAGTGGCATGCGACATCCTGAGGAACAAAACCAAAGGATAGACAAGATTGGAATCAACAACAACATGAGGGTGCCGAATGTATTGGACTGAATACATAATGTAGGAATGATCATCCGTACAACATGGTAATAAAGCAAACATGCATATATATACCATAAGTCATACACACCATGACAAGTTTAGTACAACCCAACTGAAGTACAAATTGTGGTGAGGATGATACAACCCATAAGCGGCATTACAAGCTCCTATACATTATTTATCTACGCCTCCGGAACTCAGTACACATCTCAGTCATATGCCACAAATCACGCAGGACCGTGGGGAATACAACTGCTACTACTCTACTCCAGACCAAAGTCGGTCTCAGGCAACTCCGTAGTAATCCGCGCGAAGGTTACCGAGGTAATCCGGAAGCTGAACGTGGGTATCCAGAAACAGACTAGCATGAGGAGCCTGGGGTCCGTATGGATACGGATGTGGCCTAGGCCCCACATGTGGCAGTAAACGAGGACCACGTGAAGGGGTGATGCCTCCCACCTCCGGCCAAGCAACGCGAACTGGCATATGAGTCTGCTCTGGGTACATCACATCCATATTGCGATAACCTGACTAGACAGCGGGTGCAAGCTATGACAAAGCTGACCAAAGACGGTCTCGAGTGGCGTAGAGCTCCATACAAAGGGCACGGACCTCACGATCCTTGTCCTCCAACAACTGTGCGGTGGTCTGAACCAGCCGCTCCTCGAAATTAGACTCGGTATAGAGACCACTGAGATAACCCTCTTCGCCTTGAAGCGAAGCTGGAACATATCTAAACTCCGTGTTTTGCAGTAGTGGGTGAATAGCTCGAAGTATAGTCATGAGAGAATAGGCTGCATCCTGCACAGCCTTGTCTATCATGACCCCCACACCATACGACCAGTGAGAAGGCTCTGTGGCTCTGAAGTCTGAGGGATAAATCCTGACGGTGCAGAGATACTGACTCTGGTTAAAGTCTTGGTACTGCTCTACCACGGTATACTCTGGATACCAGCGGTAGCCAACCTCAACCATGAGGCGAACCAACATAGCCGTGTGACCCGGTACATCAATGCACCTAGTCAAACGGACAACCTGAGAAGGAGTTCGGGAAGTCATCTAAAACAAGGATAATGCAAACGCATTAGTAACTCTAAAATCCTAGGATAATTTGGGCAGCATAATGGCAGTAAAATGCTCAAAATATGAGACATCCCGCAGAAGATGGGTGACACAATGCTCGACATCATCACTCAAGGTTCTGTGATAGTACTGATCAACTACATAGGAAGTACTTGAAAACTGGAATACGACTCTGATCAACCATTCCTATAAGTCTACGGAATAGTAACTCGTGATACTGATAGATAGATGAGAAGCCTAGTTCCTTAGCCCTGTAGAAAAGAAGAGGGTGACTCAGAATCAGAGGGACACAGGATAAGGAGTAAATCGAGCCTTACGTTCCCTTCCACAATCAATTCCCCTATATAACTAAAGCATTTCTAGACTCGACTTCGACCAGTTTGGCTTGGTAATCCTACAGTCAGCCAGGCTCTGATACCAACGCTGCCGGGACCCTGATCCTAAGTCACACCAATCTAGCATGTAACACATCATATCACTTTGCGGCCTCACGCACGGTAACCCACGACTGCCGCCTTTACCTTGGTTGGGACCGTTTCCGTCTTTTGGCTCACGTATATGATTGTGTCACTAGCATCCATATGACAGAGAACCCGGGTCGACATGACTAGTCATAAAACAAGGTGGCACAAACATACAGGGACATGCATAGGTAACCCAGCAATGCACGTGTCGGTCATCAACGTATGAACCCAAGTCGTAGCAAGCTACAAGGACTTAAAGGAACAACGCGTGACATTTCCCCGTAGGGACAGACACAGGAGCAAAGAAGGATACATGCCGGTCAATCCATGTGTTCCAGAGCAGTAGCGAACTACCAGGGCTCAGTGGAAGCACTAGGAGGCATTTCCCTGTAGGAAAGGCTACCAAGGCAGATAACTAGGTGTCGAATCCCACACATACCAATGCATTTCAAACATACACACAATATGCATGATATGTGTAGATACAACATGGCATCACAACATAACTCTACAAACTCAAGTATAGATAAGGCTCGGAAGAGCCATACATAGCATGTTTATTACAAACAGGGGTCTCATGACCCTACACACAGTCATACAAACCAGCGGAAGCATAAACTTGTCTGAGTACAGACAACTAAAAATATAGAAGGCTAGCAAGCCTGACTATCTACAAGCCCTCCCAAGGTTGCGAGATCGTAGCTGGGAAACAAACTACTCGTCATCATCGATGTCTAGGTAGAACCCACCTGTGGTATCGGGGAACTCCTCTGCAACAGTTTAATTAAGCAAACGTGAGTACGAAGGTACTCAGCAAGACTTACATCAGAACTATCTAGTATGCATCAGTTTCAATAAAGGGGTTGTGGGGTTTAGCTGCAGCAAGCTAGCTTTGACTCAGTGGCTATCTTGTACTAAGACTACCAGTAATTCTTTGAGGTGAGAAAGCGCACACGAGTCCACTAGGTAATCACCACAACAATACTCAACTATGGATCCGTTCCCGTCTCCATACGAGAAAGCCATCCATAGCACTCACGCTTATCTTGCGCATTTTAGGGTATCCATTTAAGTTGTCTATGAACAATGTAGCTTTCCCAGTAGTCCATATCCGAGGACACGGCTATTCGAATAGATCATTAACCCTGCAGGGGTGTACTTCTTCACACACGCTCTCACCACTTACCACCATGTACACGTCATGTATCTCGGCAACCTTCAAGCGGTAGCCTGGCGAGGGTGTCGGCCACGACCTGACTAATCCACACAAGACTCTAGTCCAGGTTTATCGCCTATTTGAGGTTGTATCTGCAAAAGAAGTCTGGCCAAAGTTTCTATCACGGCCCCAAACGATGAGAACAGGGTTCCCAAGAGCACCATCCGGGTGTCACTTGGTACACCGTGCCTCGTGCCTACTACCCACCCCGATGGTCAGCGCTAAGCACGGCCCCCAGCACACCCTACAAACACCAGAAACAAGTTGCAACTCCTGGACAGAGATCAAGGCGATTAATAAGTCGAGAGAGCTTGGAGAGCCCAGAGCCCAATGTGTGGTAGTAACTGTTCTTGGATCACAAACATGGAACTCAGTTCTTAAGGACGGCCTCAATGAGACAACCCACCATGTACTCCTACATGGCCTCTCATCGCTACCTTTACCAAATCGGGTTCACACACTTAACTCTCAACATCAGGACATAAGCATAACACTCCAATTCATCCAAGATGGATCAGACCTGACACAACTCTAAGCAATAGCAAGCATGGCATGGATGAAGTCACAACATGGCTCAAGCAACTCCTAATCATGCTAGGAAGGTTTAGCTATTTACTGTGACAATGACAGGTCATGCAAAGGAATGGGTTCAACTACCGCAACAGGTAACAGTTAAAATGTTGTTGTCCTAATGCAATAAAAGAGAGTAGGAGCGAGAGAGTGGGATTGTATCGAAATGCTCAAGGGGGTTTGCTTGCCTGGGGGATCGACAGGGTAGTACTGCTCCTCAGACAGGGGCTCAGTGCCACTAGCAGGAGCAGAATCTATCGAGAAAAACAGTTCCGGCAATCAATACACAACAAATGCAACAATATGATGCATGATCATGACATGTCAAGTATGCTATGGATTGTGCTAATGCATCTAGCAACAAGTTAGATGAAGTCCATTTGAACCAGGGGTTCAAATGCAAGCTCCAACTTAAGCATTTTAAATGCCATTTAGATGTTTTCACTTATATAGTAGGTATAAGTTGGTTTTTCATGCATAAAAATGTTACAGATGGATTCTTTGAATTTTTCTGATAATTTTTCATATATAAATTATTTCAATCAGAGCTACGGTTGATTTTCTATGAATTTTTGAAGTTTAAACAATTTTCTAGAATTTATAAATCATTTTGAATTATAAAAATGTTAGAAAATCATTATGACATCAGCACTGCATCAGCAGTACATCATCCGTTCAACAGAGCCGTTCCAGGTCAAACTGACCAGTGGGGCCCACTGGTCAGTGGCTCATTCCACTAACAAAGGCAATTAGTGTTAAATTTAACCCTAACTCAGAACTAACCACATTATTCAGCAGCCTGGCGAGTCCGCCAGGAAATTCTGGAATAGGTTCTTAACTAAAAAGAACCAAATAGTCGACTGTCCTGATGCTGAAGCGATTGCGGCTTTCCGACATAGCATACCATACTAACCGGAATTGCTGGGTTATCAAACGGGCTGGTAAGATCGCAGTCGAAGATCAAGGCAAGAGCCAGTCTCGTAGCGACGACGAGGATGAACCTAGAAGGCCTAATAACGGAGGCCAAAAGCAATTCCCTCCTGAAGTAAAGGATGTGAATATGATCTATGTCACTCACATTCCTAGAAAGGAAAGGAAGCGCGCTCTTTGGGACATTTACGCCTTAGAGCCTATAGCCCCGAAGAATAATCCATGGTCGGTTTGCCCGATCACCTTCGACAAACGAGACCATCCGACCAGTATCCGACATGGAGGTTCGGCGGCTTGGGTCCTCGACCCAATTGTAGATGGGTTTCACTTAACAAGGGTCCTCATGGAGGGAGGCGGTAGCCTAAACCCGATCTATGCTGACACGATCAGGAAGATGGGCATCGATCCATCAAGGATTAAGCCCAGCAATACCACATTTAAAGATGTAATACCTGGTGTTGAGGCATAGTGCTCTGGGACCATCACACTGGAGGTAGTCTTTGGCTCACCCGAGAACTTCCGAAGTGAAGACTTGATCTTCGATATTGTTCCTTTTTGCAGTGGTTATCAAGAGCTTCTCAAGTGAACGGCGTTTGCTCGATTCAACACCGTCCCGCATTACGCGTACCTAAAGCTCAAAATGCTGGGACGAAAGGGTGTTATTACAGTTGATGGTAACAGCGAATGCTCCCTCCATACAGAGGAGCAAATTGCGGCTTTTGCAGTCGAAGTTCAGGCAGCCGAAGAGGCATCCAGGACCCTCGCCGATAAAATTACTTCGGGCTCTTCAAAGCGCATCCGAGGTGCTCCTTTGGCCTCTAGGCAGTCACACGGTAACCCCAAATAGGGGTACGTGCTCTGCTGTTCTCCCCTCTTGACCGAGGATTATGTACCTAGAGTACATAACTTTGCACTTAAAATTCCATGGGGCATCGCGGAGCATAAAAATGATGGCACACTGTTCGGCTAGACCCAACAGCGACCCAGACACATCCTGGGCACCTTCACGGCACTGTCAAAGGCCAACCAGGAACAACCCACCAACAGCATTAAACTGTTGCTCTACGGTTGTTTGGTACAACCTCTTTCAAGGATCCGCTAATCGAATGCATCATAAAGCATAACAGCAGCGGTTTAGCATGCAGCACGGCTTGGAAACAGCATGGAGGTGGAGACGTGCAGCAGGGACAAACCAGGACGCTTAAACCGAACTTCAAGATGCCCTGTATAAACCTCCCCGCCCCCCTATTATATTTTTATGTATCTTTTAAGGTTCCTTCGAAAGCTCGCCTTGTATGGTTCGGCCTTATAAAATAAAGCAAAGAAAAGACCCCTGCGGTCATCGTACATCGATTTGTGTAATACGTTTTCTTTTTGGCTTATGAGCTAGAGACGAACTTTTATGATACAACACCTCTAGGACTAATTGGGTTCAACCGGGGGCTCAGATTTAAACCATACCCATTCCATTACTCTGGTACTCACATCAAAGTACTCGGCGTCTCGGATATTGCATAATATGCATCAGTTTTGAAATCATGTCTTTGGTCAATAGTTGGGTTGCCCGGCTCCAGTGCTGATAGAGGCAAAGGTGTCCCGTCTTTTGATGAGATGGTAGCTATCATTTTGGGAGGAAGTCGACTTTGACGATCCAACTACAAACGTGCGAAGACGTCGCGCCTTAGCAATCGCTAAACCAACTTTGAGAGGTTATTGACCACGCCGGAGCACGATCAACCTGACCACAAGGGTCTATTTCCTGCAAGCAAATGAAGACAAGCAAGAAACTGAGATTGCAATCTGGATATTGCGAATATAAGAGGAAAGCTTTATTAATCAAGTGGGGTTATATGACGTCTTGGTCTGGTCGTTGAACACAAACGAAGGACGCGAGTTGCAGCTATGGTGAACTTTAATCTAAACAAAACCCAAGTCTAGAACGACGCCCTATTGGCTGCATTTATAGGGAGACAGAGGGGAATTTCGTCCACCCATGGCAAGGTGGGACTAAATTCTGTCCTAAGTCGTTTTCCCTATTAATACGGACTCTAAAAAAACTGCCTATTAAGTGTATTTCGAAATTACATGGGCCTGGCCCAAAACTAAGGTGACGCGGCACCTATAATAAACTATGGACGAAATTTATGAAAGGGAATCTTGTATATTTCGTCCATGCCCTTGTATGTCATCAAGGGGGCTTCAAAGTGCTCAAAACTCCATCAGAAACGCCGTTCTGGTTCCCTTTGCACGCGCCTTCATCTCCATGCTTGATCCTGATCCAATGTTCATCCCTCTTGTCCATGCTAGTCCCTTCATTAGTAATCAACACAAATGTATCTAATTTAGGTAGCATCATATTCTCATGAACATTAGAATTACTCCCAAGAAACGAAAGTACCTGATAATTTAATTGTCGTGCGCGAGCTCTAGTAATTGGTCCAGTATGTATACTAGCAGGCGTTGTGGGTGTAACTATGGTATTGATGTCCTCATCATCCTCCCCTTCTTGAATTGAAGTTGTCCTCGATGGAAGCTCATCTTCCTCACCCAAATAAGGCTTCAAATCTGCAATGTTAAAAGTGGGACTAACCCCAAAATCTGCAGGCAGCTCAAGTTTATATGCATTATCATTTATTTTCTCTAACACCTTAAAAGGACCATCGGCACGTGGCATTAGCTTTGACTTGCGCAAATCAGGAAACCTATCTCTGCGTAAATGTAACCAAACAAGATCTCCTGGTTCAAACACAATATGTCTTCTACCCTTATCGCCAGCAAATTTGTATTTAGCATTCATGCGCTCAATGTTTTCCTTAGTTAACTCATGCATTTTCAAGATCAATTCAGCACATTGTTTAGCATCAAAATTAACCTTCTCCGAAGATGGAAGAGGCAACAAATCAATGGGTGCACGAGGTAGGAAACCATACACACTTTCAAAAGGGCACATCTTAGTAGTAGAATGCAGCGAACAATTATAAGCAAATTCAATATGAGGCAAGCATTCTTCCCACATTTTCAGATTAGTCTTCAAAACAGCCCTAAGCATAGTAGACAATGTTCTATTGACTACTTCAGTTTGTCCATCAGTTTGGGGGTGACATGCAGTACTAAAAAGCAATTTCGTCCCCAACTTTGCCCACAAACATCTCCAAAAGTGGCTAAGAAATTTAGTATCACGATCTGAAACAATAGTATTTGGCACACCATGCAAGCGAATAATTTCATGAAAGAACAAATCAGCAACATTAGCAGCATCATCGCTTTTATGACATGGTATAAAGTATGCCATTTTCGAAAATCTATCCACGACAACAAATATGCTATCCCTCCCCTTCTTTGTTCGAGGTAAACCTAAAACAAAGACCATAGATATATCATCCCAAGGAACACTAGGTACAGGCAAAGGCATATATAAACCATGAGGATTGAGTCGCGACTTAGCTTTTTGACATGTAGTGCAGCGAGCAACGAAACGCTCAACATCCCGTCTCATCTTTGGCCAAAAGAAATGTGTAGCAAGTACGTCCTCCGTCTTCTTGACACCAAAGTGTCCCATTAATCCTCCTCCATGTGCCTCCTGCAACAACAAAAGACGAACGGAGCTAGCTGGAATGCATAGCTTGTTAGCACGAAACACAAATCCATCATTAATGACGAACTTGTTCCATGTTCTTCCTTCTTTACAATTCTGCATTACATCTTTAAATTCAGCATCATGCACATATTGAACAAGAGCATATAATTCTTTATCATAAGTAGAATAGTTCAGACTAGGCCCACTCAATTTTTCAGAAAAGTATGCAACAGGTTTACCATCTTGTAATAACACACCTCTGATACGTCTCCAATGTATCTATAATTTTTTATTGTTCCATGCTATTATAGTATCAATCTTGGATGTTTTATATGCAATTATATATCATTTTTCGGGACTAACCTATTAACCTAGTGCCTAGTGCCAGTTGTTGTTTGTTCCCTGTTTTTGGCTTTTCAGAAAATGATTATCAAACGGAGTCCAAACGAAGAAAAAACTTTGGATTAATTTTTTTTGGACCAGAAGGGACCTTAGAAGCTTCGGGAGAAGACCAGACGAGTCACGAGGGAGAGACAAGACCGGAGGGCGCGCCCCCAGGCTTGTGGGCCCCTCGTGGCACATCTTGACCTAATTCCAGCGCTATAAATTCTCAAATATTCCCCATATATCGAAGAGCAACCTAGAAAAACTTTTCCGCCCTCGCAAGCCTCTGTTCTTCCGCGATCCCATCTAGAGGCCTTTTCCGGTAATCTGCCGGAGGGGGAATCCATCACGGAGGGCTTCTACATCAACCTTGCTGCCCTTTCGATGATGTGTGAGTAGTTTACCACTGACCTACGGGTCCATAGCTAGTAGCTAGATGGCTTCTTCTCTCTCTTTGATCTTCAATACAATGTTCTCCTCGATCTCCTTGGAGTTCTATTCGATGTAATCTTCTTTTGCGGTGCATTTGTTGGGATCCGATGAATTGTGGGTTTATGATCAGATTATTAATGAGAAATATTTGAGTCTTTTCTAAACTTATTTATGCATGATTGTTATAGCTTTGTATTTCTCTCTGATCTATCCGTTTGGTTTGGCCAACTAGATTAATTTATCTTGCAATGGGAGAGGTGCTTTGTGATGGGTTCAATCTTGCGGTGTTCTATATCCCAGTGACAGAAAGGGACAAGACACGTTTGTTTCCATTAAGGATAAAAAGATGGGGTTTAATCATATTGCTTGAGTTTACTTTGTCTACATCATGTCATCTTGCTTAAGGCGTTACTCTGTTTTCATTAACTTCATAATCTAGATGCATGCTGGATAGCGGTCGATGGGTGGAGTAATAGTAGTAGATGCAGGCAGGAGTCGGTCTACTTGTCTCGGACATGATGCCTATATACATGATCATTGCCTTGAATATCGTCATAACTATGCGATTTTCTATCAATTGCCCAACAGTAATTTGTTTACCCACCGTACGCTATGAGTTCGAGAGAGAAGCCTCTAGTGAAAACTATGGCCCCCGGGTCTACTTTTATCATATATTAAAATCCAAAAATACCTTGCTACAATTTTATTTCCTTTATTTTATTTTGCAATTTACTTTTCTATCTATCACTATCAGAATTAATCCTTGCAAGTAACCGCCAAGGGGATTGACAACCCTCTTGTTTGCGTTGGGTGCAAGTATTTGCTTTTGTGTGTGTAGGTGCTGCTAACGAGGTTCTGTGTGGTTCTCCTACTAGATTGATAACCTTGGTTCTTAACAGAGGGAAATACTTATCTCTACTGTACTGCATCATCCTCTCCTCTTCGGCGAAATCCCAACGCAGTTCACAAGTAGCAACCTCCTAATTCAATTCCACTAGTATCACATTCAAGCTCAAAAGTCTTATTAAAATCAGGAAGTTAGAGTAAAGGAGCATGTGTCAACTTATCTTTCAAAACTATGAAGGCTTCTTCCTGTGCGGTACCCCAAACAAAAGGCACATCCTTCTTTGTAAGCTCATTGAGAGGTGCACTAATGGTGCTGAAATCTCTCACAAAACGCCTATAGAAACCAGCGAGGCCAAGAAAACTCCTCACTTGTGTAACCGTTTTGGGTTGCGGCCAACTCTCAATAGCTTCAATCTTGGCTTTAACAACTTCAATTCCCTGTGGAGTAACAACATAGCCAAGAAAAGATACTCGGTTGGTGCAAAAGGTGCACTTACCAAGGTTACCAAACAAACCTGCATTGCTACTTGTGATCTGCGTTGGGATTTCCCCGAAGAGGAGAGGATGATGCAGTATAGTAGAGATAAGTATTTCCATCAGTTAAGAACCAAGGATATCAATCCAGTAGGAGAACCACACAGAACCTAGTTAGCGGCACCTACACACACAAAAGCAAATACTTGCACCCAACGCAAACAAGAGGGTTGTCAATCCCCTTGGCGGCTACTTGCAAAGATTAATTCTGATAGCGATAGATAGATAGTAAATTGCAAAAAAAATAAAAGAAATAAAATTTCAGCAAGGTATTTTTGATTTTATATATTATGGATAAATGACCCAGGGGCCATAGTTTTCACTAGAGGCTTCTCTCTCGAAGGCATAGCATACGGTGGGTAAACAAATTACTGTTGGGCAATTAATAGAAAAGCGCATAGTTATGACGATATTCAAGGCAATGATCATGTATATAGGCATCACATCCGAGACAAGTAGACCGACTCCTGCTTGCATCTACTACTATTACTCCACCCATCGACCGCTATCCAGCATGCATCTAGGGTATTAAGTTAATGAAAACAGAGTAACGCCTTAAGCAAGATGACATGATGTAGACAAAGTAAACTCAAGCAATATGATTAAACCCCATCTTTTTATCCTTAATGGTAACAGTACAAATACGTGTCTTGTCCCTTTCTATCACTGGGATAGAGCACCGCAAGATTGAACCCATCACAAAGCACCTCTCCCATTGCAAGATAAATCAATCTAGTTGGCCAAACCAAATGGATAGATCGGAGAGAAATACAAAGCTATAACAATCATGCATAAATAAGTTCAGAAAAGACTCAAATAGTTCTCAGGAATAATCTTATCATAAACCCACAATTCATCGGATCCCAACAAACACACCGCAAAAGAAGATTACATCGAATAGAACGCCAAGAACATCGAGGAGAACATTGTATTGAAGATCAAAGAGAGAGAAGAAGCCATCTAGCTACTAGCTATGGACCCGTAGGTCTGTGGTAAACTACTCACACATCATCGGAAGGGTAGCAAGGTTGATGTAGAAGCCCTCCATGATTGATTCCCCCTCCGGCAGATTGCCGGAAAAGGCCTCTAGATGGATCGCGGAAGAACAGAGGCTTGCGGTAGCGGAAAAGTTTTCTCGTCTGTCTCTCTGGTATATTGGAAATATTTGGGAATTTATAGCACTGGAATTAGGTCAAGATGTGCCATGAGGGGCCCACAAGCCTGGGGGGAGCGCCCTCCGGGCTTGTCGCTCCCTCGTGACTCGTCTGGTCTTCTCCCGAAGCTTCTAGGGTCCTTTCTGGTCCAGAAAAAATTAATCCAAAGTTTTTTCTTTGTTTGGACTCCGTTTGATAATGATTTTCTGAAAAGGCAAAAACAGGCAAAAAACAGCAACTGGCACTGGGCACTAGGTTAATAGGTTGGTCCCAAAAAATGATATATAATTGTATATAATTGCATATAAAACATCCAAGATTGATACTGTAAAAGCATGGAACAATCAAAAATTATAGATACGTTGGAGACGTATCAAGCATCCCCAAGCTTAATTCCTGCTCGTCCTCGAGTAGGTAAATGATAAAAACATAATTTTTGATGTGGAATGCTACCTAACATGTTCATCATGTAATCTCTTCTACGGTATGAATATTAAGATCCGAATGATTCAAAGAAATAGTCTATAATTTGATATAAAGACATCAATACTCAGGCATACTAACAAACAATCATGTCTTTCAAAATAAAAATGCTAAAGAAACTTATCCCTACAAAATCATATTTATCATGCACTACCCCGATGACTAGCCGAGCAATAGGTTCATACTTTTTAACGCGCTTCATCTTTTTTAACCCCTACGCAATACATGAGTGCAAGCCATGGATATAGCACTATGGCTGGAATAGAATATGATGATAGGGATTGATAAGGGGAGGTGAAAAAAAGAAGATAGTCTCACATCGACGAGGCTAATCAACGGGCTATGGAGATGCCCATCAATTGATGTCAATGCGAGGAGTAGGGATTGCCATGCAACGGATGCACTAAGAGATGTAAGTGTATGAAAGCTCGAAATAAAAACTAAGTGGGTGTGCATCCAACTTGCTTGCTCATGAAGACCTCGGGCATTTGAGGAAGCCCATCATCGGAATATACAAGCCAAGTTCTATAATGAAAAATTCCCACTAGTATATGAAAGTGACAACATAGGAGACTCTCTATATGAAAAACATGGTGCTACTTTGAAGCACAAGTATGGAAGAAGATAGTAACACTACCCCTTCTCTCTTTTTCTCTCATTTTTTCGCTGGGCTCTTTTTGGCCTTTTTTTTATATTTCCTCACTGGGACAATGCTCTAATAATGATGATCATCACACTTCTATTTACTTACAAATCAAAAATTACAACTCGATACTAGAACAAATATGACTCTATATGAATGCCTGTGGCAGAGTACCAGGATGTGCAATGATACTAGCGTAACATGTATGAAAATGATGAATGGTGGCAGAGCCACAAATACTATATCAGCTATATGATCATGCAAAGCAATATGACAATGATGATGTGTGTCATATGAAAAAAAAACGGTGGAAGTTGCATGGCAATATATGTCGGAATGGCTATGGAAATGCCATAATAGGTAGGTATGGTGGCTATTTTGAGGAAGATATAAGGAGCCTTATGTGTAATAGAGCGTATCATATCACGGGGTTTGGATGCACCGACGAAGTTTGCACCGACTCTCGAGGTGAGAAAGGGCAATGCACGGTACCGAAGAGGCTAGCAAATTGCGGAAAGGTGAGAGTGCGTATAATCCATGGACTCACATTAGTCGTAAAGAACTCACATACTTATTGCGAAAGTTTATTAGCCCTCGAAGCAAAGTACTACTATGCATGCCCCTAGGGGAATAGATTGGTAGGAAAAGACCATCGCTCGTCCCCGACCGCCACTCATAAGGTAGACAATCAATAATAAATCATGCTCCAACTTCTTAGGATAATGACAGACCATACGTGCATGCTTCGGGAATCACAAACCTTAATACCAATATTCTTACTAAACCACAATTATCTACTAGTACCTCCACCATATTACCATCTTAATATCGCAAAACTATTGCAAGGAATCAAACTTATCATATTCAGTGATCTACATGAAAGTTTTTATTATATCCCTCCTGAATACCTATCATATTAGGACCAAATTCATAACCCGTGCATATTACCATTGCCATTTATTAGACACTCAAAAAGATATAAGTGAAGCATGAGAGTGCAACTATTTCTTTAAAATATAACCACTACCGTGCTCTAAAAGATATAAGTGAAGCACTAGAGCAACTGCCTAGTTCAAAAGATATAAGTGAAGCACATAGAGTATTCTAACTTATCACGAATAATGTGTGTCCCTCTCAAAAAGGTGTATTCAGAAAAGATGATTGTGTCAAACTATAAAAGAAAACAAAGAAAATAAAACTATGGCACAAGACGCTCCAAGCAAAGCACATATCATGTGATGAATAAAAATATAGCTCCAAGTGATATACCGATAGATTGTAGACGAAAGAGGGGATGCCATCCGGGGCATCCCCAAGCTTAGATGCTTGGGTCTTCCTTGAATATTACCTTGGGGTGCCTTGTGAATCCCCAAGCTTAGGCTCTTGCGCTCCTTATTCCTTCATCCATCGTGGCTCACCCAAAACTTGAAAACTTCAGCACACAAAACTCAACAGAAACCTTGTGAGATCCGTTAGTATAACAAACAAATCTTAAACTTTAGGTACTGTTATAAATTGATTTATATTTAATATTGGCATAATGCTACTGTACTCCAACTTCCCCATGGCTTATACCCCCCGATACAATCCATAGATTCATCAAAATAAGCAAACTACGCAACAAAAACAGAATCTGTCTAAAACAGAACAGTCTGTAAAGATCTATTTAAAATCTATACTTTTGTAACTCCACAAATTCGAAAAAATTAGGAGAGAGTAAAAAATTCATATAAAAATACTGTGTAAAAAATTCAGAATTTTATCACACTCCAGTACAGAACCAAAAATCCAGCACTGGACTCAAAACTTTCTATTTTCAAACAGCATCAATTATACCATCATCCAAATCATCCCAAAGGCATTACTTGGCACAAACACTAATTAAAAGATAAAAACACAATCATAACAGAGGCTACAATTGTGTGACACAAGATAAAGTGCTATTGTTTTATGCCCCTAGCTAGGTATAATGGATAGTTTCAAGTGTTGTCATCCTTCAAATTAATTCCATAGGTGGACCACATAATAGATTCATATGGTGGCTTAATTCTCTTTCTAGGGAAGTGTTCCATGCCTTTCTTTAATGGAAATTGAAATCTTATATTACCTTCTTGCATATCAATTATATAGCACCTATGGTTCGTACGAAAGGCCTACCAAGTATTATAGGACAAGATGGATTGCATTCTATATCAAGCACAATAAAATCCATGGGTACATAATTTCTATTAGCAAGAATACACATCATTTATTCTACCCTATTGTTTTTTAATAGTGGAATCCGCTAGATGTAAATTAAGGGAACAAGCATCCATATCGGTGAGACCTAGAACATCACATAAAGATTTTGGTATAGTAGAGACGCTAGCACCTAGATCACATAAAGCACTACATTCATAATCTTTAATTTTAACTTTAATAGTAGGTTTCCATTCATCATGTAGTTTTCTAGGTATTGAAACTTCTAACTCAAGCTTTTCTTCATGAGCTTTTATCATAGCTTGTACAATATGTTTAGTAAAAGCTTTATTATGTTCATAAGCATTAGGAGAATTAATCATGGATTGTAACAAGAAATACATTCAACTAAAGAGCAATTATCATAATTAAAGTCCTTGTAATCCAAA
This sequence comes from Elymus sibiricus, assembly GCA_039707655.1. Classification (NCBI taxonomy): domain Eukaryota; kingdom Viridiplantae; phylum Streptophyta; class Magnoliopsida; order Poales; family Poaceae; genus Elymus; species Elymus sibiricus. The sequence continues at coordinate 188,777,814 of CM077674.1, forward strand.
GTAGTGGGCACATCACTATTTAAAGTTTTGACCTCTCCAAACCCACTTTTATCATTTTTATCAATAAGATCATCACCCTCCAAATAATTGGGACGCCTTCTAGCTAAAGTTGACTCATCTTCAGTCCCTTTTTCATCAAGTTTTATATTACTAAATAGAGATTCAATAGGCGAGACACCAATCATTTTATTATCTTCATCTTTACTAGAATGTGACTCGGGTTTAGCAGCCATCTTATTTACTAACGTGGTTTGTTTATCCGAAATCTTTCCCAACAAGTTTTCAGTACGAGCAAGTTGAGACTGAAGATTGGCTACTTCTAGATTGACCTCTTCAAGTTGTTTATTAATAGTATCCAATAAGATGGAATGTTCCTTAAGCTCCTCGGAAAAGAATTTATTATGCTCATCTTGTGAAGACATGAAACTCTTAGTGGCATTTTCGATTTCAGACAACTCTTTGTTATAGAAACTATCACGAAATTCCACGAGAGACATAATGACAAAGCAAGCAAACTAGCAAGCAAGCAAACAAAATATTTTTGTGTTTTTCTAAAATTGTTTTAGAAGTGGGGGAGACGAAAAATGAGAGGCAAATTCAAATAAAAAGGCAAATTAAAATAAGAGCAAGTAGATGATAGTTTATGCGAAGGTACTTGATAGGTTTTGGTGATGTCTCCCCGGCAACGGCACCAGAAATTCTTCTTGCTACTTGTCATCTGCTTTGGGATTTTCTCAAAGAGGAGAGGATGATGCAGTACAGTAGAGATAAGTATTTCCCTCAGTTAAGAACCAAGGTTATCAATCCAGTAGGAGAACCACACAGAACCTCGTTAGCAGCACCTACACACACAAAAGCAAATACTTGCACCCAACTGATGACCCACAAGTATAGGGGATCAATCGTAGTCCTTTCGATAAGTAAGAGTGTCGAACCCAATGAGGAGTAGAAGGAAATGACAAGCAGTTTTCAGCAAGGTATTTTCTGCAAGTACTGAAAGTAGCGGCAAGAGATAGTTTCAGTAGCAAGATAATTCGTAACAAGTAACAAGTAACAAGTATGATAAAGTGTAGCAAGGTGGCCCAATCCTTTTTATAGCAAAGGACAAGCCAGAACGAACTCGTATAATAAGCAAAGCGTTCTCGAGGACACAGGGGAATTTCATCTAGTCACTTTCATCGTGTTTGTTTGATTCGCGTTCGCTACTTTGATAATTTGATATGTGGGTGGACCGGTGCTTGGGTGCGTTCTTACTTGAACAAGCCTCCCACTTATGATTACCCCCTCTTGCAAGCATCTGCAACTACGAAAGAAGAATTAAGATAAATCTAACCATAGCATGAAACATATGGATCCAAATCAGCCCCTTACGGAATAGTGCATAAACTAGGGTTTAAGCTTCTGTCACTCTAGCAACCCATCATCTAACTACTACTCCACAATGCCTTCCCTTAGGCCAAAGATGGTGAAGTCTCATGTAGTCGACGTTCACACGACACCACTAAAGGAAGAAACAACATACATATCATCAAAATATCAAACGAATACCAAATTCACATGATTACTTATGACAAGACTTCTCCCATGTCCTCAAGAACAAAAGTAACTACTCACAAATCATATTCATGTTCAAGATCAGAGGGGTATTGAATATCATTAAGGATGTGAACATATAATCTTCCACCAAATAAACCAACTAGCATCAACTACTAGATGTAATCAACACTACTAGCAACCCACAGGTACCAATCTGAGGTTTTGAGACAAAGATTGAATACAAGAGATGAACTAGGGTTTGAGATGAGATGGTGCTGGTGAAGATGTTAATGAAGATGGGTCGTCCCATGATGAGAGGATCGTTGGTGATGTCGATGGCTTCGATTTCCCCCACCCGGAGGGAAGTTTCCTCGGTGGAATCGCTCCGCCGGAGAGCAAAATAGCTCCTGCCCAGGTTCCGCCTCGAGACGGCGGCACTTCGTCCCGAAAGTCTTCTTCTGAATTTTTCTAGGGCAAATGGCTTCATATAGTAGAAGGAGGGGGCCGGAGGCCTGCCAGAGGCCCCACAAGCTCGGGGGGCGCGCCCCCAAGCTTGTGGCTTCCTGGTGGGCCCCCTCCTGGTAATTCTTTCGCCAATATTTTTTATATATTCCAACATAATTCTCCGTAAATTTTTAGGTCATTTGGAGTTGTGCAGAATAGCTATATCTGTTTCACCCCTTTCCGGTCCAGAATTCCAGCTGCCGGCAATCTCCCTCTTCATGCGAATCTTGCAAAATAAGAGAGAAAAGGCATAAGAATTGTACCATGAAGTGAAATAATGATTAAAAACATATTAATCAACAGTAGGAAATCATGATGCAAATTGGACATATCAACTCCCCCAAGCTTAGACTTCGCTTGTCCTCAAGTGAAAGCCGGAATCGATAATCATGACGACATGTTTAGAGAGAGGCGTCGATAAAACAAAATACGAACATGAAAGCATCATGATCATTATCATAACAGCAATATATCATCATAAAACTTCTCATGAAAAAGTGACAATTCAATCACAAGTTAAAGTATGAACCATAAACCAAATTGAAAACTAACAAACTATGATCTCAGTCACTGAAGCAATTGCAATTCATCATATTATCAGAAAGAGTCTATGTAAGAGCTTTGTTTGGCAAGTTCACATACTCAACTATCATTTAGTCTTCTATGATTGCTGACACTCACGGCATACTTATGGAGCAAAAGTTTCAGTCGGGCACATAGAATGATAGGGGCTTATAATTTTGCCTCCCAACGTATTTACCTCAAGGGTAATGTCAACAATAATAACTCATGATCACCTACATCCAACTGGATATATATACCTGGATCAATCCCCACCACATGATGCTTGCCAAGAGAGAAAATAAAAATGGAATAGAGGAGAATACTATTGACTCTTGCATGAAAGTAAATACATAAAGTAAAAGATAGGCCCTTCGCAGTGGGAAGTAGAGGTTGTCATGCACTTTTTGTTTTTGGGATGTGCAAGCTCTTAATGTAAAGGAACGCCACTTTATATTGCCCCTTGTGATAGCGACCTTTATTATGCAGTCTGTCGCTTTTATTTCTTCAACATCACAAGGTCGTACAAAGCTTGTTTTCCCTTACAATAAAAGATCATACATATTTAGGAGCAATTTTTATTGCTTTGCACCGATGACAACTTACTTGAAGGATCTTATTCAATCCATAGGTAGATATAATGGACTCTCATGGCATGAAACTGGGTTTATGATTTTTGGATGCACAAGTAGTATCTCTACTTAGTGCGGAATTTTGGCTAGCAAAAGATAGGGGGCAAGCACCACATGTTAGAGGATCCAAAACAGTATAACTTCTATGTGAATATAAGCAAACATAACTCATTACGTTGTCTTCCTTGTCCAACGTCAACTATTTGACATAGAATATTTAATGGGGGCTCACAATCATAAAAGATGTCCAAGATAGTGTATTTATATGTGAGACCTCTCTTCCTTTATTACTTTTTCATGAATTGCAACAATGACCAATACTATGTTTGTCAACTTCCAACAAGTTTCATCAATTATACTTCTTTTATGTGAAGTCATCACTCACCATGGGATTAGCATATGATCTTTTTTTTATTCTCTTTATTTCTAAGATTGGATCAATAAAAGCAAAACACTCAACTCAAACTACTCTTTATTATATAACTTTCACACACGATTACATAGATAGATAGATCACAAAGCAAGCACTCAAAACTAAATCATACTAAAACTTTATTCTTCTAAATCACAAAATAACTAAGGATCAAACTAGGATAGATAATGATGATAAAAAGTGATGGTGATACGATACTGGGGCACCTCCCCCAAGCTTGGCACAAGCCAAGGGTGGTGCCCATACCCGTGTACTCAAATCTCCTTCTTCGTTGATGGTGGTGATGAAGTGATAGGCTTGTCCTCCGTCTTCCAAGGCATAGGTTCTCCATCATAAAAGGACGAACGTGTTTCCGGAGTCCTGAAATTTGCAGCTAAACTCATACCTTTGAACTTGACCTCATGCTCAAAATTTTGGTTTTGTAGATCATAGATCTGAGCTTGAAGATAATCAATCCGGTCATTGAGCTTGAAGATGACGTCCCCAATATTCTTGCCGTCCACCTTGTGCTCACGGATGAACTCCGTGATCATGGAGTGGTTAGCACTAAGTCTACGCTCCACCATCCCCTAGCACTTGAAGATCTCCTGTTCCACCGCTTCTAGCCTGGCCTTCTCGCTCCCGGTCTTCTTAGGTCCTTGAACGTCCCGGATGTGGAGCACTCCCTCACGCATCTCAATGGCTTGAGGGTGCTTCATCACCTCCGGTAGTTACGGGTTGATGACCTTCTCGTAGAACTTGTCCTTGGACGAGCTTGGAGACACCATGGCGATCTAGATCTGTCAGAAAAACAACCCGAAACAAGAACAGAGGAGAAACTTGCGATGCGGTGGTCAAAACACCCGTGAGTATATATAATGAATTTTTCCCGTGCAGGACAAGTAATATGGAAGAAAAATGGAGTCGGGAAAGTCCACGAGGGAGCCACAAGCCTGGTAGGGCGCGCCCTGGGGGGTAGGGCGCGCCCCCCAGGCTTGTCGCATCCTCGTGCACTTTTCAGACTATTTATTATTTTCCTAATTTTTTATATATTCCAAAACGAACAGAAAGTACTTTTATGGAAGTTTTGGAGTCGGTTTACTTACTGTACCACATACCTACTCCTTTTCAGGATTCTGGAGCATTCCAGAAGGTTTCTTCTATGTGCTCTTTTGGTGTCAGTGTTTGAATAATATTAGTTTCAACATTAATGGGCGTACCTGAGATATAATGTTTAATTCTTTGCCCATTAACCACTCTCGGATTATTGCCTTCGGAGTTGTTTATTTTGATGGCTCCGGAGCGATAAACTTCTTCGAATATATACGGTCCTTCCCATTTAGAGAGAAGTTTTCCTGCAAAAAATCTTAAACGAGAATTGTATAATAGAACATGATCACCTACTTTGAATTCCTGTTTTTGAATTCTCTTATCATGCCATCTTTTAACTTTTTCATTAAACAACTTGGCATTTTCATAAGCTTGGGTTCTCCATTCATCTAGAGAGCTAATATCAAATAACCTCTTTTCACCGGCAAGTTTAAAATCATAGTTAAGTTCTTTAATTGCCCAATATGCTTTATGTTCTAGTTCAAGAGGCAAATGGCATGCTTTTCCATAGACCATTTTATATGGAGACATACCCATAGGATTTTTATAAGAATTTCTGTAAGCCCATAGTGCATCATCAAGTTTCTTAGACCAATTCTTTCTAGATCTATTAACGGTCTTTTGCAAAATTAATTTTATTTCTCTGTTAGTTAATTCAACTTGACCACTAGACTGAGGATGATAAGGAGATGCAATTCTATGATTAACATCATATTTAGCAAGCAGTTTACGGAAAGTACCATGAATAAAATGTGAACCACCATCAGTCATTAAATATCTAGGGACTCCAAACCTCGGAAATTTAACTTCTTTAAGCATCTTAATAGAAGTGTTATGATCAGCACTACTAGTTGGAATAGCTTCTACCCACTTAGTAACGTAATCAACAGCAACTAAAATATGAGTATACCCATTGGATTTAGGGAAAGGTCCCATATAATCAAAACCCCAAACATCAAATGGTTCAATAACAAGTGAATAATTCATATAGGCATTTCCTGACGTCTACCAACATTACCAATTCTTTGACATTCATCACAAGAGAGGACAAACTTACGTGCATCTTTGAAAAGAGTAGGCCAATAAAAACCAGATTGTAGTACCTTGTGTGTAGTTCTGTCTCCCGCATGGTGTCCTCCATATGCCTCGGAGTGACACTTTCATATGATTTGTTCCTGTTCATGCTCAGGTACACAACGTCTAATAACACCATCTACTCCTTCTTTATATAAATGTGGGTCATCCCAAAAGTAATGTCTTAAATCAAAGAAGAACTTTTTTCTTTTGTTGGTATGTGAAACTAGGTGGTATATATTTAGCAACAATGTAATTAGCATAGTCTGCATACCAACTAGTATTACGAGAAGCATTGATCACAGCTAGTTGTTCATCAGGGAAATCATCATTAGGAAGTGAGTCATCAAGAACATTTTCCATTCTAGACAAATTATCAGCTACGGGATTCTCAGCTCCCTTTCTATCGACAATATGCAAATCAAATTCTTGTAGCAAAAGAACCCACCTGATAAGTCTAAGTTTAGCATCTTTCTTTTCCATAAGATATTTAATAGCAGCATGATCAGTATGAATAGTAACTTTTGAATCAACAATGTAAGATCTGAATTTATCATATGTAAACACAACTGCTAAAAATTCTTTCTCGGTAGTAGCATAATTTCTTTGAGCACTGTCTAGAGTTTTACTAGCATAATGAATAACATTCAATTTCTTATCAACTCTTTGACCTAGAACAACACCAACAGCATAATCACTAGAATCACACATAATTTCAAAGGGTAAGTTCCAATCAAGCGGTTGAACAATAGGTGCAGAGATTAAGGCTTTCTTAAGTATTTCAAAGGCTTCTACACAATCATCATCAAAAAGAAATGGAACATCTTTTTGCAAAAGATTAGTAAGAGGCCTAGAAATTTTAGAGAAGTCTTTTATAAACCTTCTATAGAAACCAGCATGACCAAGGAAACTTCTTATACCTTTGATATCTTTAGGACATGGCATTTTCTCAATAGCATCAACTTTAGCTTTATCAACTTCAATACCTCTTTCGGAAATTTTATGCCCAAGGACTATACCTTCATTCACCATAAGGTGACACTTCTCCCAATTCAAGACAAGATTAGTTTCTTCACATCTCTGCAAAACTCGATCAAGGTTGCTCAAGCAATCATCAAAAGAAGTTCCGTAAACGGAGAAATCATCCATGAAAACCTCAACAATCTTTTCACAAAAGTCAGAGAATATAGCAGTCATACATCTTTGAAAGGTAGCAGGTGCATTACATAAACCAAAAGGCATACGACGATAAGCATAAGTTCCAAAAGGACAAGTAAATGTGGTTTTCTCTTGATCTTCAGGTGAAACAGGTATTTGAGAGAAACCAGAATAACCATCTAGGAAGCAAAAGTGTGTATACTTAGATAATCTTTCTAACATTTGATCAATAAAAGGCAAAGGATAATGATCTTTCCTAGTAGCTTTATTTAATTTTCTAAAATCAATTACCATCCTATAACCGGTTACAATTCTTTGTGGAATGAGTTCATTTTTATCATTAGGAACAACGGTAATACCTCCTTTCTTAGGAACACAATGAACAGGACTAACCCATCTACTATCAGCTATGGGATAAATTATACCTGCCTCAAGAAGCTTTAATATTTCAGTTCTTACCACATCCTTCATTTTAGGATTCAACCTTCTTTGATGATCAACAACGGGTTTAGCGTCTGGCTCCATATGAACTTTATGCTGACATAAAGTGGGACTAATGCCCTTAAGATCATCAAGAGTATATCCAATAGCAGCTCAGTGTTTCTTCAGAGTTTTAAGTAATCTCTTTTCTTCATGCTCTAAAAGGTTAGCACTAATAATAACAGGATATATCTTCTTTTCATCAAGATAAACATGTTTAAGTGTATCGGGTAATTGCTTTAAATCAAACACAGGATCACCCTTGGGTAGTAGAGGATTTCCCAAGGTTTCAACAGGCAAATTATGTTTAAGAATAGGTGTTTGCTTGAAGAACAACTCATCTATTTCATTTCTTTCATTCATATGCATATCATTCTCATGGTCTACCAAATATTGTTCTAAAGGATCAGTAGGAGGCACAGCAATAGAAGCAAGACCTATAATTTCATCTTTATTGGGTAATTCTTTATCATGAGGTTGTCTACGAAACTTAGAGAAATTAAATTCATGAGATATATCACCAAACTTAACTCTAACCTTCTCTTTAACACAATCAATTTTAGCATTAACGGTATTCAAGAAAGGTCTACCAAATATAATGGGACAAAAATTATCTTGTTGTGAACCAAGTACTAAGAAACCAGTAGGGTATTTGATCTTACCACACAAGACTTCAACATCTCTAACAATCCCAAGTGGTGTAATAGTATCTCTGTTTGCAAGCTTAATAGTAACATTAATATCTTCAATCTCAACAGGTGCAATATCATTCATTACTTCTTGATATAAAGAAAATGGAATAGCACTCACACTAGCACCCATATCACATAAACCATGATAGCAATGATCTTCAATCTTAACAAAAACAACAGGCATGCCAACTACAGGCTTGTTCTTATCTAGCGTATCTCGTTCATTTCTAACAGGTTTAGCAATTCTAGCAGCCTCATCATAAAAGTAAATAACACGCCCATCAATATCATCAACCAAAAGATCTTTAACCATTGCAATATTAGGTTCAAACTTAATTTGTTCAGAAGGTCTAGGTGTTCTTATATTACTTTTGTTAAGCACAGTTGAAGCTTTAGCATGTTCCTTAATCCTAACAGGGAAAGGAGGTTTCTCAATATAAGCAGTGGGCACAACTAGATCAACATTGTAAACAGTTGTTTCTTCTTTAACAATAATGGGTTCTTCACTTAATTCAATAGGTGGATGATATTTAAACCATTTCTCCTTAGGGAGATCAACATGAGCAGCAAAAGATTCACAAAAGGTAGCTACTATCTCAGAGTCAAGTCCATATTTAGTACTAAACTTATGAAAAGCATGAGTTTCCATAAAAGATTTAACACAATCAAACTCAAGATTTATACCTGACTCTTTGCCTTTGTTGATTTCCCAATCTTCAGAGTTGCGTTTAATTCTTTCCAGAAGATCCCATTTGAATTCAATAGTCCTCTTCATAAAGGAACCATTAGAAGAAGTATCGAGCATGGATCGATCATCATGAGAAAGCCGAGCATAAAAGTTTTGAATAATTATTTCTCTTGAGAGCTCATGATTGGGGCATGTATGCAACATATACTTAAGCCTCCCCCAAGCTTGAGCGATACTTTCTCCTTCACGAGGCCAAAAATTATATATATAATTCCAATCACGATGAACCAAGTGCATAGGATAAAATTTCTGGTGAAATTCCAGCTTCAACCGGTTCCAATCCCATGTTTCAGTATCATCGCATAGCCTATACCATGTCAATGTCTTTCCCTCCAAAGATAAAGGGAATACTTTCTTCTTAACTCCATCTCCGGATAGACCTACAATCTTAAACAATCCACAAATTTCATCCACATATATCAAGTGCACATCAGGATGAACCGTTCCATCTCCTACATAAGGATTAGCTAGCAGTTTCTCTACCATACCCAAAGGAATTTCATAATAAAATTTTTGAGTAGGTTCAGTATGTTGAGGGGTATCTCTTAATGCTTCCGGTTGATGTGAAGATACCCCGAACAAGCCCTTAAAAGGATTACTTTCCATAGTGACAAGTGACAGTAAATTTCAGCACGCAATATAAATGTTTCCTTACCAAATTCCAATCACCAAAGGCACTTCACTCCCCGGCAACGGCGCTAGAAAAGATTCTTGATGACCCACAAGTATAGGGGATCAATCGTAGTCCTTTCGATAAGTAAGAGTGTCGAACCCAATGAGGAGCAGAAGGAAATGACAAGCGGTTTTCAGCAAGGTATTCTCTGCAAGTACTGAAAGTAGCGGTAAGAGATAGTTTCGGTAGCAAGATAATTCATAACAAGTAACAAGTATGATAAAATGCAGCAAGGTGGCCCAATCCTTTTTATAGCAAAGGACAAGCCGGAACGAACTCGTATAATAAGCAAAGCGTTCTCGAGAACACATGGGAATTTCATCTAGTCACTTTCATCATGTTTGTTTGATTCGCGTTCGCTACTTTGATAATTTGATATGTGGGTGGACCAGTGCTTGGGTGCTGTTCTTACTTGAACAAGCCTCCCACTTATGATTACCCCCTCTCGCAAGCATCCGCAACTACTTAAGAAGAATTAAGATAAATCAAACCATAGCATGAAACATATGGATCCAAATCAGCCCCTTACAGAATAGTGCATAAACTAGGGTTTAAGCTTCTGTCACTCTAGCAACCCATCATCTAATTACTACTCCATAATGCCTTCCCTTAGGCCCAAAGATGGTGAAGTGTCATGTAGTCGACGTTCACACGATACCACTAAAGGAAGCAACAACATACATATCATCAAAATATCGAATGAATACCAAATTCACATGATTACTTATGACAAGACTTCTCCCATGTCCTCAAGAACAAAAGTAACTACTCACAAATCATATTCATGTTCAAGATCAGATGGGTATTGAATATCATTAAGGATGTGAACATATAATCTCCCACCAAATAAACCAACTCGCATCAACTACTAGATGTAATCAACACTACTAGCAACCCACAGGTACCAATCTGAGGTTTTGAGACAAAGATTGAATACAAGAGATGAACTAGGGTTTGAGATGAGATGGTGCTGGTGAAGATGTTGATGAAGATTGGTCCTCCCATGATGAGAGGATTGTTGGTGATGTCGATGGCTTTGATTTCCCCCACCCGGAGGGAAGTTTCCCCTGCGGAATCGCTCCGCCCGAGAGCAAAATAGCTCCTGCCCAGGTTCCGCCTCGAAACAGCGGCGCTTCATCCCGAAAGTCTTCTTCTGATTTTTTCTAGGGCAAATGGCTTCATATAGCAGAAGGAGGTGGCCGGAGGCCTGCCAGGGGCCCCACAAGCTCGGGGGGTGCGTCGAGGGGGTAGGGCGCCCCCCCATGCTTGTGGCTTCCTGGTAGGCCCCCTCTTGGTAATTCTTTCGCCAGTATTTTTTATATATTCCAAAATAATTCTCCATAAATTTTCAGGTCATTTGGAGTTGTGCAGAATAGCTATCTCTGTTTCACCCCTTTCCAGTCCAGAATTCCAGCTGCCAGCAATCTCCCTCTTCATGTGAATCTTGCAAAATAAGAGAGAAAAGGCATAAGAATTGTACCATGAAGTGAAATAATGATTAAAAACATATTAATTAACAGTAGGAAATCAAGATGCAAATTGGACGTATCACCAACGCAAGCACGAGGGTTGTCAATCCCCTTGGCGGTTACTTGCAAGGATTAATTCTGATTGTGATAGATAGATAGTAAATTGCAAAACAAAATAAGAGAAATAAAATTGCAGCAAGGTATTTTTGATTTTATGTATTATGGATAAATGACCCGGGGGCCATAGTTTTCACTAGAGGCTTCTCTCTCGAAGGCATAGCATACGGTGGGTAAACAAATTACTGTTGGGCAATTAATAGAAAAGCGCATAGTTATGACGATATTCAAGGCAATGATCATGTATATAGGCATCACATCCGAGACAAGTAGACCGACTCCTGCCTGCATCTACTTCAATTACTCCACCCATAGACCGCTATCCAGCATGCATCTAGGGTATTAAGTTAATGAAAACAGAGTAACGCCTTAAGCAAGATGACATGATGTAGACAAAGTAAACTCAAGCAATATGATTAAACTCCATATTTTTATCCTTACTGGCAACAATACAAATATGTGTCTTGTCCCTTTCTGTCACTGGGATAGAGCACCGCAAGATTGAACCCATCACAAAGCACCTCTCCCATTGCAAGATAAATCAATCTAGTTGGCCAAACCAAATGGATAGATCGGAGAGAAATACAAAGCTATAACAATCATGCATAAATAAGTTCAGAAAAGACTCAAATATTTCTCATGAATAATCTGATCATAAACCCACAATTCATCGGATCCCAACAAACACACCGCAAGAGAAGATTACATCGAATAGAACTCCAAGAACATCGAGGAGAACATTGTATTAAAGATCAAAGAGAGAGAAGAAGCCATCTACCTACTAGCTATGGACCCGTAGGTCTGTGGTAAACTACTCACACATCATCGGAAGGGCAGGAAAGTTGATGTAGAAGCCCTCCGTGATCGATTGCCCCTCCGGCAGATTGCCGAAAAAGGCCTCCAAATGGGATCGCGGAAGAACAGAGGCTTGCGGCGGCGGAAAAGTTTTCTCGTCTGTCTCTCTGGTATATTGGGAATATTTGGGAATTTATTGCGCTGGAATTAGGTCAAGATGTGCCACGAGGGGCCCACAAGCCCGGGGGGCGCGCCTACCCCCCTGGGCACGCCCGCCGGGCTTGTCACTCCCTCGTGACTCGTCTGGTCTTCTCCCGAAGCTTCTAGGGTCCCTTCTGGTCCAGAAAAAATTAATCCAACGTTTTTTCTTCGTTTGGACTCTGTTTGATAATGATTTTCTGAAAAGCCAAAAACAAGCAAAAAACAGCAACTAGCACTAGGCACTAGGTTAATAGGTTAGTCCCAAAAAATGATATATAATTGCATATAAAACATCCAAGATTGATACTATAATAGCATGGAACAATCAAAAATTATAGATACGTTGGAGACGTATCATGCATCACGTACAGCAATGAAAACAGCACGTAAATGTTCCAAATGTTCCTCCAAAGATTTGCTATAAATCAGTATATCATCAAAATAGACTACCATAAATCGTCCAATGAAAGCACGTAAAACCTCGTTCATTAATCGCATGAAAGTACTAGGTGCATTGGTTAACCCAAAAGGCATTACTAACCACTCATATAAGCCAAACTTAGTTTTAAATGTTGTTTTCCATTCATCTCCCAGTTTTATACGAATTTGATGGTATCCACTACACAAATCAACTTTGGAGAATATGGTAGAACCACTTAATTCATCAAGCATATCATCTAGCCTAGGAATAGGATGACGATAGCGAATAATAATATTATTAATGGATCTACAATCAACACACATACGCGAGGTACCATCCTTTTTCGGCACTAGAATAATAGGAACATCACAAGGACTAAGGGATTCGCGTATATAACCTTTGTTGAGCAACTCCTGTACTTGATGCATAATCTCCTTCGTCTCCTCTGGATTGGTACGGTATGGCGCACGGTTGAGCAGCGAAGCACTGGGAATTAAGTCAATCTGATGCTCAATCCCTCGAATAGGTGGTAATCCCGGTGGCACGTCTTGTGGAAAGACGTTAGTGAACTCCTGCAAAATGTTAGTGACAGCAAGAGGCAAAGAGGGTGGCACATCCTCGAATGAAAATAATGCCTCTTTGCACACAAAAGCATAGCAAACAGATTTGCTAAAATCTAGATCATCAATATCAGATTTGGTGGCAAGCAAACATCCACTTTTCAATTTAATTTCAGAGGCAACATGAGATGAGGGTTTGTTATTAGGCTTCATTTGTTGCTCAAATTCTTTTGCCACAATCTGATTTTCACTCTTGTTTTGCTCCTGTTTTGTTTTACTAGCTCTAGTAAGATCATCTTTCAAAATGTGTTCAGGAGTCATAGGAAGCAAAGTAATATGTTTGTCTTTATGAACAAGAGTATACTGATTGTTTCTACCATGGTGTACAGAAGTTTTATCGAATTGCCATGGTCTACCAAGTAATAGAGAGCATGCTTGCATGGGTAGCACATCACAATCAACATAATCAGCATATGTAGTAATACTAAAATGCACACGAACAGTACGTGTTACCTTAACCTTGCTGCTGTTGTTGAACCATTGTATGTACTAAGGATGAGGATGTGGTCATGTGGTGAGAGACAGCTTCTCCACCATCTCCATGCTAGCCAAGTTGTTGCAACTCCCTCCATCTATGATGACGCGAACAGAACGTTCCTTCACAACTCCCTTTGTATGGCACAAATTGTGCCTCTGATTTTGCTCAGCCTGTGTTACCTACACACTCAAAACACGTTGAGCAACTAAACTTTCGTACCTGTCAGCGTCTTCAGCAGCCATGTATTGCGTCTCTTGTTCAGAATTATCTCCACCTTGTTCTTCACTAGCAATAAGAGCCAAGGTCTCCTCATCATAATCACTAGCGGACTCATACCCACCATCCTCAGTAACGACCATCACACGCTGGGATGGGCATTTTCTCACATAATGACCTCGACCAATACAACGATGACATATAACATCATGTGTTTACCCTATTGATGGCATGGATGAAGAAGAGCTCTGTGCGGGACCGGAAGGTGTGCTCTTGGCGGATGATGGTGGTGCCTATTTTCTTGTATCCTGGTTGGAGTTGGCGGCTGAAGTAGGCGGTGGTGCAGCCGGACGCGTGGAATTAGATGATGTACGTGGTGTCCATGATGAAGATCGACCTGCAGAAAAATTAGTTCACACCAATGCCTGTCGATCCTGCACTTCACGTTCAGCTTTGCAAGCAAGATGGAACAAACGAGTGATATTGTTATACTCCTTATACTCTAAGATGGTTTGAATTTCTCTGTTTAATCCACCCATAAAACGTGCAAGCAAAGCTTCATTATCCTCAACAATACCACATCTAATCATGCCAGTTTGTAATTCCTGATAATATTCCTCTACAGAATTTTTTCCTTGTCTTAAAAGCTACAATTTTTGAAGTAATTCACGTTGATAATATGGTGGAACCCAATGAGTACGCATAGCAGTTTTCAAATCAGCCCATGTATTGGGGACATTATCATGATATAATCGACAATGTTCAGACCACCAAACACAAGCAAAACTAGTGAATGCACAAACAGCAGCAGCAACACGTCTATCCTCGGGATATTGTAAACATGTAAAACATTGTTCAATTTCTAACTCCCAAGTAAGATATACATCAGGAATGTATCTAGCCTCAAAAGGCGGAATATTCAATTTCAATTTAGGGACCTTGTCATGATCTCGTACCTGAGGGGGTGGTGCAGCCCTACCGTTGCGATTGTATGCATGTGGAAGACCTGGTGCTTGTGCTGGTGGTTGCACGTAGTTATGATTTGCAGCAACCTCTTCCTCATCCTCGTAAGCACCCTCGTAGTCGTCATTCTTGTCAACACTAGCAGCAGGAGCCATAGAAGCATCAACAGTAGTAGCAGCAGCAACAGATTGCTCAACAGGAACATGCTGCGCTCGTCCTACATGATCGGTGCGCCGTGGAGGTCACTGTTGCTGTTGTTGCAACGGTGTAGCAGGGGCAGCAAGTGGTGGTAGACATGCGAGCACTTCATTGAACTCGGCCTCCAACTTGGTGTCAATTGTCTTCTCAATGCCATCTATTCTCTCCAACACCCGTCCAAAGCTGCTCATCACGTCTTGTACCTGTTCACCCACCATTTGTTGAAATTTATCATGTAACTCCTTCGTCATGTTCTCCCAGTCGATTTGGTTCTCTTCTGATCCTGCCATGGTTAGCAGCAATAGAAACACACAAGAATATGTCCTACAGACTACTAATATGAAGTGGTGGAGAATCACAAATCCGTCAAATGAAACACAAATTCTTACCCGTTCTTACCAATGCAGCAGGCGGTGATCAGCAACCGTTGCAGTCAAAACTCTCAAAGCTTGGATAGAGCGATTGCCAGGTGGTGTCAAACGCACGACTTAGTTGATATGTGGAGCTGAGAAGGCTTAATATATGGTAGCAAAAAGGGTCAGCAAAAATCAATTCAGAGATGTAAAGTTGAATAAACGCTCAACGACCGTACTGTGCTGGTCCTAGGCTAGACCGTACTAGAGACGCGAGCCTAGAACACTAACAAAATCACGGCGCGTCACGTAACAAGGGCGAAGCACACTCTGAATCTCTTTCCGTCACTCTTTTTTTCACTTTTCTCTGTTTTTTTTGCTCCGCAACATTTTTTTTCGAAAAAGTCTACAAATGGTCTAAAAACTGCCTAGCCAGAATTTTCTAGACTTAGTTTTTTTTGGAAACTGGAACTATTTTGCTTCTACGGGTGGCACAAAAGTTGGGGAGTCCAACGTGGTCCCTACATGTAGTATGGCGTGATCTGGAAATCAATAACAGAGAAGCAAATACTGGACTCGGACTAGGACTAGTGGCGGAGATGAATCTGGTGGAACTCGGACTGGTGGCGGATATATGTAGGGGCGGTGGAACATGGACTAGTGGCGAATATGTGATGGAGGTGGACTCCGATTGGCGTGATGGCAGCGGATACGTGTTGGAGGTGGACTCTTATTGGCAGGATGGCGGCGGATATGTGGTGGTGGTATATGGCAGCGGTGATGGCGATGGTGCGGCGGCAGTGATGACGATGGTGCGGCAGCGGCGTGACAACCTGTGAACAGAACTCGAAACTCTAAGGGACTAGACGCTAAGACCAGCAACTCGACACGATGATGCAACTGCAAATTCAACAAAGCAAAACAATGAAAAGATTATGCAAAGGCTTGGATTGGTTCGGATATGATGAACTAACCCTAATTTTTTTGTCTTTTTCCTGGACTATAGGTATGAAGACAGATGCGATCTAAACTACAAAAACTGGTAAAATCTCACCGAGCAACCTAGAAATCTGATACCACTTGATAGAGGCAAAGGTGTCCCATCTTTCGATGAGATGGTAGCTACCATTTTGGGTGGAAGTCAACTTTGACGATCCGACTATGAACGTACGAAGACGTCGCGCCTTAGCAATCGCTAAACCAACTCTGAGAGATTATTGACCACGCCGGAGCACGATCAACCTGACCACGAGGGTCTATTTCCTACAAGCAAATGAAGAACAAGCAAGAAACTGAGATTGCAATCTGGATATTGCGAATATATGAGGAAAGCTTTATTAATCAAGTGGGGTTCTATGGCGTCTTGGTCTGGTCGTTGAACACAAACGAAGGACGCGAGTTGCAGCTATGACGAACTTTAATCTAAACAAAACCCAAGTCTAGAATGACACCCTAATGGTTGTATTTATAGGGAGACAGAAGCGAATTTCGTCTACCCTTGGCAAGGTGGGACTAAATTCTGTCCTAAGTCGTTTTCCCTATTAATACGGACTCTAAAAAAACTGCATATTAAGTATATTTTGAAATTACATGGGCCTGGCCCAAAACTAAGGTGACGCAACACCTATAATAAACTATGGACAAAATTTATGAATGGGAATCTTGTATATTTTGTCCATGCCCTTGTATGTCATCATGGGGGCTTCAAAGTGCTGAAAACTCCATCAGAAATGCCGTTCTAGTTCCCTTTGCGCGCGCCTTCATCTCCATGCTTGATACTGCTCCAGTGTTCATCCCTCTTGTCCTTGCTAGGCCCTTCATTAGTAATCAACACAAATGTATCTAATTTAGGCAGCATCATATTCTCATGAATATTAGAATTACTCCCAAGAAACAAATGTACCTGATAATTTAATTGGCGTGCGTGAGCTCTAGTAATTGGTCCAGTATGTATACTAGCAAGGGTTGTGGGTGTAACTATGGTATTGATGTCCTCATCAAGTGCTTACCCCTTACGTTTCCGCATCATTCGGCTAAGGGTGTAATGGGAGAACCACTGTGATTGTACTTCCAGCTCGATTGGATAAGTACCTCAGTGGAGAAAGCCGAAAACTGACTGTCATGATAGGCGTAAAATGGTCAGTGATCTGATGACTGTGTCAAACTAAATCCATAGAGGTTACCCCGTGTTAAACGAAGGGTTCTTGTCAAATGAACCAAAATGGCTTGACCTCGGCACGTCCGAACAATACACACACCGGGGGCTAGTCAAATTGCCCCCACACTCAAGCTCCTATGATTAAGTGAAAGTTATAAAGTCAAATAGTATGATTGCCTAGTTTCTATTAAACACAAACCGCCTCCGGGCACCGAGACGTCGGCTAAGGGTGGAAGTGTTATAGAAACACCCCGCGTAGCATATACAAGGGGGCAGAAGCCGACGACTAGCCACTTTCAGTATTAACGGTCGCACAAGAGTCAAAATAATAATATCGGGCATTAAAGCCAGGCATTTCAAAATAAAACTTGTTTCTTTTTACAATTTCAAACCTCAGCATACCGAGGAGGCATCTATAGTGGCATGACATTCTTGCTACACCTAGCCTCGGTTATCCGAGCTCCGTCCATCACCTCTGGTAGATACTTCTCAGGAGTGCGGTTCTTCCCTTGAGGAGGCCGCGCCGCCACAACCTCCGCCTTGATTCTAGGAAAGTACGTCCTGACAGACGCATATGCCAGTCGAGCACCCTCGATGCAGGCGGAGTGCTTCCAGAGATGGACTTGGGGGCTGGCACCTTGGATCCGTTGAGCCAGTCCGAAGAAACTACTCGACAATGGCTCCGTGGGCCATAGGTTGATGCAGATGTCCTCCTTGACCGGTGTCGCCATGCGGTACAGCTCCATTAGTTTCTTCATCTGGTTGTTCAGCAGCGTCGGATGCGACGGCACTTGGAACTGCGCCCAGAAGCTCTTCTACTCAGAGTCGCCCTCAAGGGAGCCGTAGTAGCGGCCGGCATCTGACGCGCTCCTCGGCAGGTTCGTGAAGGTGTCTGAGGAACGCCAGATTTGCGTGAGGTGGGCGAACCTAATTTCACCAAAGATGCACCGAAGCAAATATGGCTTACCAGCGGCGATCTGCTTCTCTTGTTGAAGCTCCTCATGGTCCGGCCTGGGTCTGGGCCTCCTTGCACGCTAAGCTCAATCTCTCGAGCTCGACGGCCTTCTTCTTCTGGTCCTCTTGAAGGGCATCACGTTGCACGTACAAACCCTTCAGGTCTTCCTCGACCTCAGTAACCCAGGCCTGGTCCATGCCACGAGCTTCCTTCTCTTCGGCTAGCGCCTGGCTAGCCTTTTTCGTTGCAGCCTTTTGCTGGTCGGCTTCTTGCTGAGCTTTTTTCAGCTTAGCTCGGAGGGCCTCAATATCCGCGGTGGCAGCTGGAAAGCAATCAAACAAAACTATGTTCAAATAGCTTATGCTGCCGCTACAATATTTTCTAAGCTCGAGCACTAGCTTCTCGCTCACCTTGTGCCCGATCCACCTGCTTTTTTAGCAGATCCATGTCCTGTTTGGACCGCGCAAGCTTGTGATTTAGTTCTGCCAACTCCTGGGAATTGGAGGACGAAGCCAAAGCCGAAGTTGCAAATAAAGTTTTTATTAGTCTCCGATACCGATATCGATCCTCTGATCGGCTCTATCAATCTGACCAGAGTCTCGGGGGCTACTGTATATTCACTCTTATACGAATCAAACTAAAAATAGGCGACCCCCAAGTCAGTTTCTCAAACTCCGTGAGTGAACTACTTTTACCTCGGATGGGCCGTGCTCGGCATCGAGGCCGCAGTCTTCTCCTTTCTTGGGGAATTTGTTTTTGGATGGCTTGAATAGCGTCGTCCACATGCCGTCAAGATCGGTCCGGAAGAAGTTCCGCACCGTCGCCACGTCTTTGGTCTTATACAGCCACATCGGGGTGGTCCGGAGCTGGAAGGGGAGATAGCGGCGCTGGAGCATGACATGGATCACGTCTACTAGCTTGATGTTGTGCCCAATCTCTGCTTTGAGCCTCTTCTAGAGTGCTTCCACCTCGCCTGGGTTTCCCCAATCAAGGCTTTTCCTCATCCAGTAGACCAATCTCCTCGGTGGCTCGGCTGTAAAAGCGGGGATCCCCACCTGGCCTTCGGCAGGCAGCTCGGTGATGTATAACCACTCCTGCTGCCACACCTTGATCGTCTCCTCGAAGGTGCCCTCTGGCCAAGTCACCTTCTGGAGCTTACTTACCATCGCCCTGCCACATTCAGCGAGCTGGGCGCCGCTGCTCTTCGGCTTGATACTAAATGTCTTCAGCCACAAGCCAAAGTGTGTCTCGATGCGGCGGAAGGGTTCGCAGACGGTGATGAATGTCGCGAAATGAAGAATGGAATTTGGAGCTAGATGGTGGAAGTCTAGCCCATAGAAGAATAGCAGTCCCCTCATGAAGGGGTGGAGAGGGAACCCCAGACCTCGGATGAGGTGGGGAACAAAGACTACCCTCTCCTCTGGCTTGGGGGTAGGGATTCGCTGGCCGGCCTCCGGTGTCCGGCAGGTGGCTTCGGCGAATATATAACCCACGGTGCGGAGCTCGCTGATGGTGCCCTCCATGATGTTGGAAGGCACCCACTAGCCCTTTAACTCGGCGTCAGCCATCGCCGGCGAGAAAATGCGAGCGCTGGAAGGAGCTCGGAGGTTTGGGAATGGATCTGGGGCATGATACGTCTCCAAAGTATCTATAATTTATGAAGTATTCATGCCATGTTTACAACAATTTTATATGGTTTTGGTATGATTTGATAAGAACTAACCCGGACTGACGCTGTTTTCAGCAGAACTACCGTGGTGTTGTTTTTTGTGCAGAAATTAAAGTTTTCGGAATTGGCTGAAACTTTTTGGTGATTTTTTTTGGAACATAAGAGACCCCCAAAGCTTCGTGGAAGGACCAGAAGAGTCACGAGGAAGCGACAAGCCTGCTAGGCGCACCCTGGGGGGTAGGGAGGGCCTAGCGAGCTTGTCGCTCCCTCGTGGGCCCCCTGGACGTGAATCCAACGCCAAAAATTCCTATAAATATAGAAAACCCCATAAAGAAACCTAGAACTTCCACGCCGCCGCCGCAAGCCTCTGCACCGAAGCGATCTCATCCAGAGTCCTATTCCGGCACTCTGCCGGAGGGGGAAATCATCGCCGGAGGCCATCTTCATCATCCCGGCGGTCTCCATGACGAGGAGGGAGTAGTTCACCCTCGGGGATGAGGGTATGTACTAGTAGCTATGTGTTTGATCTCTCTCTCTCTCGTGTTCTTGATTTGGCACAATCTTGATGTACCGCAAGCTTTGTTAATGTAGTTCGATCATATGGTGTTTCTTCCCTCTCTATCTTCTTGTGATGAATTGAGTCTTTCCCTTTGAGGTTTCGTTATTGTCGGATTGAATATTTCTGATTTGAGAACACTTGATGTATGTCTTGCATGTGGATACCCATGGTGACAATGGGGTATTCTATTGATTCACTTGATGTATGTTTTGGTAATCAACTCGCGGATTCCCGTGACCTTGGGGTGATCTAGGCATAGGGGTTGGTTGCATGTTTTCATTATCTTTTCTCCGATAAGAAACTTTGGGGTACTCTTTGAAGTTCTTTGTGTGGATTGAATTATATGAATTTGAAGTTGTTTGATGCATATCGAATAATCAACTCACGGATACTTGTGGTGACATTGGAGTATCAAGGTGACATTAGAGTTTGTTGATGCGTATCATATGGTGTTATTTTAGTACGAACTCTAGGACTATTTGTGACACTTATAGGGATGGCTCAATAGATTGATCGGAAAGGATAACTTTGAGGTGGTTTCGTACCCTACAACAATTTCTATCTTATGTTCTCCGCTAACAGGAACTTTGGAGTGATTCTTTATCGCACGTTGAGGGATTGTTATATGATCCAATTATGTTAGCATTGTTGAGAGATTGCACTAGTGAAAGTATGAACCCTAGGCCTTGCTTTCAAGCATTGCCATACCATTTGTGCTCACTTTTACTACTTGCTACCTTGCTGTTTTTATATTTTCAGATTACAAAATCCTATATCTACTATCCATACTACACTTGTATCACCATCTCTTCGCCGAACTAGTGCACCTATACAATTTACCATTGTATCGGGTGTGTTGGGGACACAAGAGATTTCTTGTATTTGATTGCAGGGTTGTTCGAGAGAGACCATCTTCATCCTATGCCTCCCACGGATTGATAAACCTTAGGTCATCCACTTGAGGGAAATTTGCTACTGTCCTACAAAACTCTGTACTTGGAGGCCCAATAACGTCTACAAGAATAAAAGTTGCGTAGTAGACATCAAGCTCTTTTCTGGCGCCGTTGCCGGGGAGGTGAGTGCTTGAAGGTATATCTTTAGATCTTGCAATTGAATCTTTTAGTTTCTTGTTTATCACTAATTTGGTTTATAAAAGAAAACTACAAAAAAATGGAATTGAGGTTGCCTCAAATGCTTTATCTTTATAATGTCTTTCTCGGAAATAAGAATTCCGATAATTGTGCTCAATTGTTAGAGGAAGAATTTAATAAAATGTTTAACGTGAGTCCTTTGAATAATGAGCATGATTGCAATGTTTTTAGTATGCTTTCTTTGAATATCCATGATGCTAATGATATGCAAAGCTACAAGCTTGGGGATGCTATGTTTGATGAAGATGATATTTTTAGTCCCCCAAGTTTTGATGAGCAAATTTATTATGATGATAACATGCCTCCTATTTATGATGATTATATTGATGAAAGTGGGTTTGGAAGAGTGTCAACTCTAGGTAATGATCCCACTATTTTGGAGGGTGTTGAATCTCATTGTAACAATTATGAAAGTGGATTTGGAGAGGTCATGACTTTATTTAATGATGATTCCACTATTTCGAAAGAGGTTTCAATTGACTATGATAACAAAGTTGCTATCTATGACGATTATTGTGATGACATGTATGTTATAAAGAATAATGATAACTATGAAACTTGTCATCATGATTTTAATGTTCAATTGGGTTATGTCAATCAAGTTTCATATGATAGTTATTTTGTTGAGTTTGCTCCCACTATTATGAATGAGAAGAAAATTGCTTATGTGGAGAGTAGTAAAAATTCTATGCTTGTAGATCATGAAAAGAATGCTTTATGTGATAACTATATTGTTGAATTCATTCATGATGCTACTGAAAATTATTATGAGAGAAGATCATATGCTTGTAGGTGTTGCAATAATATCAAGTGTCCTCTCTATGTGATGAAAATTTTGAAGTCATGCTTGTTTTGCCTTCCTATGCTTGTTGATTCTTGCTCCCATAAATTGTTTGTTCACAAAATCCCTTTGCATAGGAAGTGGGTTAGGCTTAAATGTGCTAGTCATATGATTCATGATGCTCTCTTTGTGTTTCAATCCTTTACTTTTATGTGAGCATCATTAAAATCATCATGCCTAGCTAAAAAGGCATTAAAGAAAAGCGCTTGTTGGGAGGCAACCCAATATTTCTACCTACTGTTTTTATGTGTTCACATGATTAATCTACTGTAGTAATCATATTTTATATGTTTTCTTTCAATAATGTGCCAAGTAAGACCTTTGGGATAGTGTGGATGATAGTTGAATTGATTCTGTGCAAAAACAGAAACTTTTGCGTCCAGTGCTGGAATTTCTATTCTGTACTGGAGCGTGAGAAAATTCTGAATTTTTTACAGAGTATTGGGTTACAAATTTTTTACGTTTTCATAATTCTTCAGAATTTTTAGAGGGACAGAAGTATGGTTTTTAAATCGCTCACTACATGCTCTTCTGTTTTTGACAGATTCTGTTTTCGGTGCATAGTTTGCTTGTTTTAGTGTTTCCATAGCTTATATTGAGTAATATAAATTGTGGAAATTATGAAATACAGTAGGAATTATGTGAGAACAATTATGAATCTTGCCTTGACAGTACCTAAGTGGATGATTTATTTTTATCATACTAACCTATCTCACAAGTTCCGTTAAGTTTTGTGTGATTGAAGTTTTCAAGTTTTGGGTGAGACATCGATATGAGGAGAATAAGGAGTGGCAAGACCCTAATCTTGGGGATGCCCAAGGCACCCCAAGGTAATATTCAAGGAATACCCAAGCAACTAAGCTTGGGGATGCCCCGGAAGGCATCCCCTCTTTCGTCTTCAACATTATCGATAACCTCACTTGGAACTATATTTTTATTCGTCACATAATATGCGTTTTGCTTGGAGCATCATTTTCTTTTAATTGTATTTTATTGATGTTATAAATAATCATGTTTTGTATCTTTTAGTTCAATAAAATGCCAATTATAGCCTTTACCATGCTCAGTTTGCAAGTTCATGTGTTGCTGTTTGAAAACAGAAAGTTTTCTGTTATGTCTAGAATATTCCTGAATAGTCAGGACATGATAAGCATGCATGAGTTCTCTGTCACGTGGTAATTTTTTAGAATTTTTGGAGTTAGGGAAGTATGAATATTTATTCCCCCTTTACAGACTGTTCTGTTTTGGCAGATTGCTGTTATAGTTGCATTGTTTGCATATATTTGCCTATTTAATGTTTCTATTTGTGGATAGGAGTATTAAATATGCAGAGGCATTTAGTATGCAATGTTTAATTATAATTTTAGTGATTTGTTACAATAGATAATGTTAAGGTTTTGAGTTGATTTATACTAACTTATCTCACGAGTTCTTGTTGAGTTTTGTGTGGATGAAGTTTTTAAGATTTAGGAGAAGCCATGATATGAGAGGAATTAAGGAGACACAAGAGCTCAAGCTTGGGGATGCCCAAGGCTCCACAAGATAACATTCCAAGAAGTCTCAAGCAACCAAGCTTGGGGATGCCCCGGTAGGCATCCCACCTTGCTTCATCAACAACTATCGGTTAGCCTAAGTTTTTACTTATTCACATGATATGTGCTATTCTTGGATTGTCCTTTTATTTTCATTTTGTTTGATGTTTGAATAAAATTATAAATATCTGAAATCTTTATTTGGAGAGAGTCTTCACATAGCTACTTAATTGTTTAACTACTCATTGTTCTTCACTTATATCTTTTGGAGTAGTTTGTCATTCACTCTTGTGTTTCACTTATATCCTATGAGTAAATTGTTGAATGAATTGAATATCATAAAGTTGAAATTATATGTGCTTCATATGCTTGTCTCATGCTTAGAAATATTTCACATTCGGTTTAGAAAGTAAAATCTATTGAAGTTTGGCAATCACAATCTTAGTCATACAAGCAATTCATGAATGATTAGTATATGGAAGAGAACTTTCACATACAAATATATTATCTTGGACATCTTTTATGATTGTGAATACCCATTAATTATTTTCAAACTTGAGCAAATTAGTTGAAGTTGGACAAGGAAGACAACGTAATGAGTTATGTTTGGGTATATTTGCATCGAAGTTATATTGTTATGGATCCTCTAACATGTGGTGCTTGTTTAGAATCTTTTGCTAGCCTAAATTTCTGTACTAAGCGGGAATATTGCTTGTGCATCCAAAATCCTTGATCCAAGTTTCTTCCATGAGTGTCCACCATACCTACCTATATACGGTATTACCCTGCCATTCCAAGTAAATTTGCATGTGCCACCTCTAATCATTCAAATAAGCATCTGTTTTGTGTACCCGTACCGCTCATGAAGAGGCAAAGGGTGGTCAGTATCTTCCATGTTAAGCGGGTTATTCTCATGATGGGTGTTTATTCACTTGTCATTGCATGAGAGAGTACGGTAATTGGGAAGCCCAGTCCCACAAAACAAAAATATATAATTAAACAAACTCCCCCGGAAAGTTGATTGTATGGAGGGCACCCGAGGATTCGGCTAGCCATGGCTTGTGTTTGAATGGTTGAGGGGGAGTAAACTTTACCTTTCCGCTTGGGAACCACCTATAATGTGTTTAGCATGGAAGATATTGAGAACTCTTGGTCGTGACGTTGACAGGAAAGGCACACCACTCAAAATGTATTCATCTATGTTTTAAGCTATGAGCTCTGGCACCTCTGCAAATTCCTGCTTCCCTCTGCGAAGGGACATTCCATTTGACTTTTATGCTATTTACTTTCATGCTATTTATTTTTGTCGAGTCAACTTCTTATTCCAACCTATTATATAGTTGGCAAGCATCATGTGGTGGGGATAGATCCAGGCACATATATCCATTCAAATATATTTGATCATGAATTATTATTGTTGACAATTATCTCTATGATAAATGAGTTGGGAGGCGAAACATTAAGCCCCTATCTTTCTCAGTGTTCGATGGATGCCATTTGTTCTAAAAATATGCTTTGAGTACTAGCAATCATAGAAGACTATATTGAAGATAAGTTGAATTGTAATTGTTTGGTGACTAAGAACATAGGTTGTTAAGTTTCAAGAGAGTGCATTGTTTAAACCATAACATGTGAATTGATTGCTACTTGATCATGATGAGTTGTATGAGAAAGAGTTGTTGTTATGATGCTAGGAAAAGTGATTGAAATTATCATTGATCAAACTTATGCACTATGCTAGCATTCACACTTCATAAATTATTTCTTTTATCATTTACCTACTCAAGGACGAGCAGGAATTAAGCTTGGGGATGCTGATACGTCTCCAACGTATCTATAATTTATGAAGTATTCATGCCATGTTTACAACAATTTTATATGGTTTTGGTATGATTTGATTAGAACTAACCTGGACTGACGCTGTTTTCAGCAGAACTACCGTGGTGTTGTTTTTTGTGCAGAAATAAAAGTTCTCGGAATTGGTTGAAACTTTTTGGTGATTTTTTTTGGAACATAAGAGACCCCCGAAGCTTCGTGGAAGGACCAGAAGAGTCACGAGGAAGCGACAAGCCTGCTAGGCGTGCCCTGGAGGGTAGGGAGGGCCTAGCGAGCTTGTCGCTCCCTCGTGGGCCCCCTTGACGTGAATCCAACGCCAAAAATTCCTATAAATATACAACACCCCATAAAGAAACCTAGAACTTCCACGCCGCTGCCGCAAGCCTCTGTACCGAAGCGATATCATCCGAAGCCCTATTCCGGCACTCTGCCGGAGGGGGAAATCATCACCGGACGCCATCTTCCTCATCCCGGCGGTCTCCGTGACCTTGGGGTGATCTGGGCATAGGGGTTGGTTGCACGTTTTCATTATCTTTTCTCCGATAAGAAACTTTGGGGTACTCTTTGAAGTTCTTTGTGTGGATTGAATATTATGAATTTGAAGTTGTTTGATGCATATCGAATAATCAACTCACGGATACTTGTGGTGACATTGGAGTATCTAGGTGACATTAGAGTTGGTTGATGCGTATCATATGGTGTTATTTTAGTACGAACTCTAGGGCTGTTTGTGACACTTATAGGGATGGCTCAATAAATTGATCGGAAAGGATAACTTTGAGGTGGTTTCGTACCCTACAACAATTTCTATCTTATGTTCTCCGCTAATAGGAACTTTGGAGTGATTCTTTATCGCACATTGAGGGATTGTTATATGATCCAATTATGTTAGCATTGTTGAGAGATTGCACTAGTGAAAGTATGAACCCTAGGCCTTGTTTTCAAGCATTGCAATACCGTTTGTGCTCACTTTTACTACTTTCTACCTTGCTGTTTTTATATTTTCAGATTACAAAAACCTATATCTATTATTCGTACTACACTTGTATCACCATCTCTTCGCCGAACTAGTGCACCTATGCAATTTACCATTGTATTGGGTGTGTTGGGGACACAAGAGATTTCTTGTATTTGATTGCAGGGTTGTTTGAGAGAGAGACCATCTTCATCCTACTCCTCCCATGGATTGATAAACCTTAGGTCATCCACTTGAGGGAAATTTGCTACTGTCCTACAAAACTCTGCAATTGGAGGCCCAACAACGTCTACAAGAATAAAAGTTGCATGGTAGACATCAGGGCGCTGGAGCTCTGGAGGTTGTGTGCGGCGACGCAATGGATGAGGTGTGGGGAAGCAGGATGTCGATCTTTCGCTTTTATAAGTCAGTAAAAGACCAAGGGCCCCCTTACTGCGCCGTATGGATCGCCACGTTCCAACCTTTCATGCCATTATACGCACATTGGGCGAAACAACTCTTTGATGATATCCCCTAAAAAACAAAGCACGATCTCTGCATTGATGAGTCCTGCCAATGAGAGAGCTGCCTTGGGCCAAAATTCGAGTTACAATAACTGGCTCAATTAGCGCTCTGGGTGGTGACGATTCGGTAAAAGCTGTCAGGAGAGAACCACTGTTCACGCCCGACTAGCTAGCCTTTGAGGCTAAGCTATCTCAAGACTTGGGATGCCGAAGTGTGACCCTTAAAACACATGGTCGGCGGGTTGTCCATTAAGGAGAAGCTCGAAGAGTGGCCATGGAGATGAGAGATCCCTGATCAAAATAAAAACCCGCTAGGGAAAAGAACTTGCTTGCCAAGCCGAAGACTTCATGCCGGAGACATTAATCCGAGGAGGGAATTTTCGTCCTCAGCTTCGAAGACAAGTTCAGGGGCTACTAACGGTGTCCTGGACCAGGGGGTACCAACCTATATGACCCACAGTCGATGGGCCGAGCTTACGTCCCGCCGATCTCAACAAGGAAGGACTCCAGAAGCCTCAAACCCGGTCATGATCAAGACGGACACTACCGAAGACTTGGCATGTACTTCAAGGACAACTCCAACTGTCGGCGTGTTTATTCCTAGTTGGCAACCGACCATGTGTAACCCTAGATACCCCTGGTGCCTATATAAGCCAGAGGGTTTACTCCGTAGAGGCACAATCACAATTACTCGCCTTAGGGTTTAGAACACAACATACGATCTCGAAGTAGATCATCTTGTACTCGATACTCCATCACAGCAATATAATCAAAGCAGGACATAGGGCTTTACCTCTTCGAGAGCGCCCAAACCTGGGTCAATATCGTCTCCCTTGTCTCCTGTTACCCATCGTTCCTAGATCCACAGCTCGGGACCCCCTACCCGAGATCAGCCGGTTTTAGTACCGACAGTTACCTTCCAGTCAAAGGGCTTTGACCGTCTACGGTACGTTTGCTAGACATTTTGCCCCTGTTACCATGTTTCACTTATGGGTGGGCTCCATCATCCATAGATTTGTTTTAAAAAGGAAACAACTCTCTCTCCTCTCGCTTTCACTTACGGGTGGTCCCGTTCATCCATAGTGTATGACAAGTGGGCCAGGAACCTAGTCAAACCGTCAGCAATTGACTGGGCCAACAAGGAATTAGGCCCACTTGTCATAGGCTTTTTATTTTATAGATTAATTATATATCTAATCTAAGTCAACTCACATAATCCCCTAATAAAGTTTTGGTTTACTACTAAAAAAAACCTAATCTAAGTCAACTAACCCTAAAAAAAATAGCCCCCACGTGGCAGTGGTGGCCACTGGCAGTGGCTTGGCCGGCTCAAATTGGCAGCGGCGGCGCTAGGTCGCGCGAGCATGCACGCCGGCAAGCACGGGGGTGCACGGGAGCAAACTCTCTCACACCTCTTTGTATCTCCCTCATCTCCGACGCACGCACGACCACACACGCACGCCGGGAGACACACAACTCGCCGGCACGCACAAGTGAGGGACATCATCGTATTGGATGGCAGCGGTGGCTGGTGAAGTGATTGCTCGTAGGCAGGTCTGCTCGGGGATGGGCAGAGTCGCTAGAATTTCGCCATCAAAGTAACATGGACATGTCGCATGCCTCTCTCTCCTCCTGTGTGCAGAGAGCCTAGCCGGCGTCCAGAGCACACTCCCATCGGCCTCCTCTCTCTCGTGCATGTGCCCAACTTCCCCCTCAAGCGTAAACCTGTCCATGAGCTTCGCCATGGCCTGATTCATCTTCCCACCAAATTACATGGCCCGGTATCACCGCAATCGCCGGCGCCCCTTTCCCTCTTCCTCGGCTCCGGTCCACTGCCGCGGTGGCCAATCTCCAGACATGGTTAGCCCCGAGCCTCTATGATGGCTTCCTCGTGTTCCTTAAGGTCTCTCAAAGTTGTTTGCGTGATTCCCTTAGAGTTGCACGACCCCGACCACGTCTCCCTGTGAGCTCCGTGCTCCCCTACCCACTGATCTCATGGAAGTCGATGATGTTGTGCCTCTCCGCACAGTGGTGAGAGCAGCGCGGCCACGCCTGATGCTGGCCACCGCCAGTTCCCTTGGAGGCCGGAGGTTAGAGAGAGAAAGACAGGGAGGGGGAGAGAATACGGTTATCTTTTTCATTTTTCTTTTTTGTTTGGGGTCCACATCTAAGTGTGTGAAAGAGAGGGGTGAGAGAAAGAGTTTTTTCTATTTATTTTTTTCTAAAGTGGGGCCCACATGTAAGTGGATTATGCAGAGAGGGGAAAAAATGTCCAGCTAACGTCCCAAAAACGGTCAAAGCCCTTTGACTAGACAGAAATGGCACAGAAGGGCATTTCTATAAGGACACCTAACGGCACAGGGGCAAATTTGAGCACACTTCGAAATTAGGGGTAAATCTGAGTAGTGGGTTGAAGTTAAGGGCACAAATGTAAATTTCCCTTGATTATATGGGACCTTTTCCTTCCTCTAATGGTTATACTCATATTTTAGTTGCTGTTGATTATGTTTCTAAGTGGGTGGAAGCTATTCCAACTAGCAGTGTTGATCACAACACTTCTATTAGAATGCTTAAAGAAGTTATGTTTCTGAGGTTTGGAGTCCCTAGGTATGGTGGTTCACATTTTATTCATGGTGCATTCTGTAAAACCTTAGCCAAATATGATGTAAACCATAGAATTGCATCGCCTTATCATCCTCAGTCTAGTGGGCAAGTTGAATTGAGCAATAGAGAAATAAAATTAATCTTCCAAAAGACTATTAATAGATCTAGAAAGATTTGGTCTAAGAAACTAGATGATGCATTGTGGGCATATAGAACTGCTTATAAAATCCTATGGGTATGTCCCCATATAAGATGGTTTATGAAAAAGCATGTCATTTACCGCTTGAGTTAGAACATAAGGCTTACTGGGCAATTAAAGAACTTAATTATGACCTCAAACTTGCCAGTGAAAAGAAGTTATTTGATATTAGTTCTCCAGATGAGTGGAGAACGCAAGCTTACGAAAATGCCAAGTTATTTAAAGAGAAAGTTAAAAGATGGCATGATAAGCGAATTCAGAAACGAGAATTCAATATCGTTGACAAAGTTCTATTGTACAATTCTCGTTTTAGATATTTTGCAGCCAAACTTCTCTCCAAATGGGAAGGCCCCTATATCATCGATGAAGTTTACTGTTTCAGAGCCATCAAGATCAATAACGTAGAGGAAACTAGTCCGAAGATTGTTAATGGGCAAAGAATTAAATATTATATTGCAAGTACCCCCATTAACGTTGAAACAAACATTATTCAAGTAATTACACCAAACGAATGTCTAAAATAGGCCTTGCGGAACGCTCCAGAATCCTGAAAAAATGAATAGGTATGTCATACCGTAGGTAAACCGACTCAAAAAATTCCTTCAAAATATTTTCTGTCAGTTTTGGAATATTAGAAAAATTAGGAAAATAAGAAACAACCGAGAAGGTTCATGAGGAGGCTAGAAGGCAGGGTGGCGCGCCCTACCCCCTGGCCGGGCCCGGGTGCGTTGTGGGCCTCTCGTGCACCTTCCTGACTCCGTATTCCTCCCGTATGCTTGTCCTGCAAGATAAAAATTCATTATATATAGTCCTCGCTGTTTTGACCTCTGTATCGCAAGTTTCTCCTCTATTCTTGTTTTGGGCTACATTCAGCCAGGGCTTCGGAAGTCAAGACCAATATGTCGTCGCAAGATTCAGACGGGGAGAGCTATGTCTCTCACTAAATAACTAACCCAAGGGTCTTCGATGATGTTGACCCTTATGAGTGGCCCACGGATGAGGAGGAGGACACCGATTTGAAGAGGTAGGATGACTCGAGTGAGGAGGAAGAAGACATGCATGTGGAGTTCAAGAAATCAAGCTTGTTGGATACGGTGAAAGCTTCTGTGATTCAACTTACTCCTTTTCGTCGTGTGCAGGATGACACGAGCAAGCTATGTAGGAAAATCTAGGAGTTAGACCAGGAAGTCAATAAGTTGAAGGAAGAAAATCGCATCCTTAAGTGGAAGGACAAGCCTATCGCTTTATCACCACCATCACAGAAGAAAGAAACTTGAGTGCACGGGAATGGGCACCGCCCTTGGCTTGTTCCAAGCTTGGGGGAGGTGCCACGGTATCGTATCACCATCAATTTTATCATCATTAT
Organism: Elymus sibiricus; assembly: GCA_039707655.1. Classification (NCBI taxonomy): domain Eukaryota; kingdom Viridiplantae; phylum Streptophyta; class Magnoliopsida; order Poales; family Poaceae; genus Elymus; species Elymus sibiricus. The sequence goes on from CM077674.1 coordinate 188,809,574, forward strand.
CTATCTTAGTTCGATCCTTAGTTATTTCGGGATTTAGAAGAATAAAGTATTAGTATGAAGTAGTTTTCTGATATCTCCTTTTTATTGATCCGGTATTGGAACAGAAGAGAGTATCCCGCACCTATTTCCCCAGAGGTGACCCTGGGTTATCGAACCCACGAGAGGAAGATTCCCTTGAAGCGATGGTCTCTAGCAAGCTTTTTTCAAAGTGTCAAATCCAGCTTTTGACCGGAATAGCAAGCAAATAGTGATTCAAACACTTATCATAAAAAGAGGTACGGGTATGAGGTCTTATACTTACAACCTTGTATTTGCGCTGGGATAAAATAAGATACTAGTTTGAGTGCTGGAAGTCACCCATCGGGATGTGCTTGTTACGGATCGAAGTGGGGGATGTGTCCAAATAACATCTTGACCGGCACGAGTCCTGCATCAAGAATCAGTTGTCCTACCATAGGCCCTATCCATCGCGCGGGGTTGCCTCGATAATTAAGATAATGAAATCAGACAAGGGCTTTTGGCCTTTAATGACTACACCTCATTTCTCCCCAAGGATATGATCCATGTTACCCTACTGAACCTTACTGTCACCGGTGTTCGGTATAACACTTCACGGTCTCCTTGCTCCTAGCCTCACCGGTGCTCGATCTCCATGATCCTGGGTACCTACAGGGATGAAGATCGCGGACAAGACAAGAGACATCTTCACGGAACAATTTTATTTCACACATACGGGATGTTATATCAAAGTCTTCCATTGATCCCCTCAACAAATACCTCAGGTTGCAAGGCTTATGCCTCAACCCATACCTTACCGAACTACTCACACATGGAGATCAGATCGCGGGGATAAAACATTGAAGAACACATCTTGAGATTGATTGCAATATGTTTTACAATGGATGCCTTGTGCGATGCACGATTACAAGTATGAATGAGATGGAGGGGCACTATGGTGGTGGTGGAGATGGATATGGTGATGGAGATGGCGGCGGCTAGGGTTTGTGGATGAAGATGAGTTTCTAGTTTCTGTGCTCCACCTTCTGCTCGATGCTCCGCCTACTTTGTTCACATTTCGACGGGGTCCCTTTAATAAAAGTTGTTCAAGCGGACGAACTGCCTCGGAATGCATGCCAAACGTGCGCTCTTACGGGCGCTTGCGCCCGTATGGAATACCGTCTTTTCTTTTGTTTTCGTAGAAACGCCTCCTATTGATTGCTCCTTCCTCCATTCTCCTTCCATTCCATTTCCACACTTGATTTCTTCCCTTTTTAGCCCATTTCCTATGGAAACACATCAAAGAAAGGATTTGTGGAATCCATTGCACTTATTAGCCATTAGTGATAATATCGTAGCAAATATCTCTTATTAAATGAAATATCTCGGTTTAAACAAAGGTGAAATGAGTGTAAAAATGTCACTCATCAACTCCCCCAAGCTTAAACTTGATCGTCCTCGAGCAACATATAGAGAAATCCGAATCATAAGGAACTCAGTTGTTTAAACTGAAATAACGAGAAGGTTTTTGTTCACTTACGATCGGTATGCCTAGATAGCCCTCCGCTTCTTGACCTGAAAACTTAGCATAGCTGTTGTGGTGGAATGGTTATAGTGCAAGTGTTAGTGAAGCAAAGATAATCAACACAAAGTCTTTGATCTACTAGATAAAACAACTTTGCAACACTCTATTCTATTTATTCTAGACAACACTTGCTTGTTGGGAATGCACGTAAGAGTTTTCTTTTTGATAGAGCCAATAAAACATATGTTAGGGAGTGAAAGCATGTAGTAGAAAATAATGCTCTAATGCTCTTAAGCACACCCACAATCATTTCCTCCTCAAGGATCTCAAACACTTTATTTCAATCATTATTTTTTGGAACTTTGATTGTCACGTGAAGGGATTATGCCAACTAAGTGATCATGCATAGGTTTTCGCTGTGGCTTAATGTTTGGGATCTATGGACCTCTGATAAATGTCTCTTTTGAGCTCTTTTGATCAGTCCCCTTTATTTACCACATACACACCATTTCAAGAGAAAGCCGAATAATATGCGTTTGTAGTGTTGCCACTACGTACGGTAACAAACTCATAGCCAAAATCCGAGCTATCGCTCTTGGTGGATCGTTCATTAGCCAGCGGAGTCCTCAGCATAACATCAAGAAAGGTGATGAAGCCACATTTACACACGTACACGTGCATAGAGTAGCTGGCCATGTCACCAGCAAGGAGCTGAAGCACAATGTAAACATACAACACAGATTTTTGGCATAATCTCATTCACCCTTCAACTAAGTTCCTCTAGACAATTTAATCCACAAGTGCTATCAAGTCTATTAAAATTAACAACATGGGGTTTAGCAATTCAAACATTACTTCCACTACAATTTTCTCAACTCCCAAGTCTTGAAAGACTTTCTCTTGTGCATAGTTATTCTTAGTTAATATCATTTCATTTAAAAAACAGTCCCACGGCAAGTCTTGGTTGTCTAAACTAAACAGAACAAAGGCTGCAAAATTATTTCAGCTACTAGAGCAAAACCCTTGTCTAAATTATCAAGACTTACTCCCATCTGCACATATCACACATACTACCTACATCTACTCTAAGTATTTCAAGTGCAAAAGATAGGGGTCGTAGGACATACCTTCGCGGTTGCAAATTTACACACTTCTCTTCCTTAATCTTGCATTCCTCGTTGTCTAGCATTGATCAACTCCTCTGAAAACAAAGTGCAAACGAACTCCAGAGGACAATATAAAGAACAAGGGCAAAGCAAAGCTTATTCTATTTTTTAGGTTTTTGGGTTTTTGAAAATTAACTTGCAACCAAAAAATCGCAAAGGCAAAATAAAAATAAAAAGCAAAAGCAAATAAAAGCAAAGTGTTGGAACAAACCAACATGAGTGTTTTGAAGCTCCTCGAGCTTAAGTACAACCTCATTACAAATTATTCAAATGCCACCACATCTTGATATAGAAGTGGTGATAACCTCCCCCAACCTTAGACTTTTGCAAGCCCAAACTGGCAGGATCATTGTGGCGGTTGGTCAGGAGCTCATATCTTGGATAGAGCCCTGGAGGTTGTTGAGGTCCGCACAAGTGGTGTAGTCTCCTTGTTGTTGTTATCCTTGGGGCTGCTCATCTTCCTCGTCGGTGGCGAGTTCTTCCTCATTAACTTGTTTTGGTTCTGGGCCTTCTTGGTCAAAGGCGGCATCTCCTTCCTGTGCAACATAATGCAATTGTCCATTCTCGATGGAAAAACGGTTAGGCATAGGAGTAGGCAACAAGTGTGCCACTCCAGGAATTCTAATGCAATGACGGCCATTACGAACCACTACCATTCCAGCGCTAGTAAGAACACGAATATTAACAAGGGTGTTACCGACAATGGGGCAAAGGTGATTGTAGTCGAGACCAAGGGAGTTAGCCAACATTGGTGATCACTCCTCCACACACGATATCTCCATGTGCATGATTTGCTTGATGCGCAAGGTGTAGCAAAAGTATTTCCCCTAAGTTGGGCGAATAACCGATGTCAAGGTTTGATGCTTTCCCGAGAACTAGCATGTTCACCTCATTCACCTTAGAAACTTCTCATCGTGCATGCAACGAGTTAGTGATAACATAATAGAAATAAATGTATAGCAGGACTTCAATGCAACTAGCTCTTGAGCCTGGCGTGCTCATCAAATTAAAGGTTTGCCTCTGGTGCGGTTCAATGTAATCATAAACATGGCGGATGTCATCATCATTGTTGGTGAAGCCAAAGTAAGCACACCACTCTTGAAAAGTGATGTTGAAGTCTTGGTCCAGGAGACGGAAAGTGATCCTCTCCTCCTCATATGCATTGTTCATCAAACCAACATTATGCGAGAGAGTACTAAGAAACTCAAGCGTCATGCATTCATATGTCTCACATCCCTGATAAAAAAATGGTGCAACCCAGCATCATTATGACAAAGCAAATTGAAATCGTGAGTAAAAAAATGTTCGCGCAAGCCCACTTGGTTGCTTTGATTTTCCTCGAGCTTAGTTGCCTAAACTTTCTTCTAGCTTCACGGTCGGTGAAAATGACCCCTTGAGTTAAAACTTGTTGTGGTGGTGCGGTGGATGAACTTGAAGCACCGCGTACGCGAGAAGACCTCTGTGTAAACATCTACAAAACAATTTTTCAGCCCAATACATTTAAGTAATATTGATCCTACGGTAGTCATAACGTCATACTCTAAAAACATCAACGAATCCAAGCCAAACTCAAATTTGGATCAAAAATATGCATCTCCTAGTCATGGCAATGCTAGGCATGTAGAACATGGATTCGCGAAAAATAACTTGGGGATCAGAGAAGAAACATACCGTAGATCGATCACACGGAAGGATTTGAACTGAAATCAAGCGAGTAGAGAGATCGGGAGAAGTTTTGCTAGGGTTTGGAGAGGTTTGGAGGAAGAAGAAGAAGAAAAGAGAGAGATGGGGGAAATTTACCTTCTTCCTCCGGCTTATTGGAGCCGCCAGGAGGCGAAACGACCGCTCATATGGGTGCTAGCGCCCACATGGAACGCTGTTGTTCTCCTTGACGACTTACCTGCGCCTATGCTTACATCAAACGACTGTTCATACGACCGGCAGCGCCCGTTTAAAACACCGTTATTCGTTCTGTTCTGTTTCTTCTTCTGGTCGATGGTGTCAAACAACCGCTCGAACGGACGCATGCGCCCATTTGGAACGCCGTCGAACGCTCTGGAATTTTCTTCGTTTTCTGCAAAAGAGTTAAACGACCGCTCATACGGGCACTCATTCCCATTTGAAACATCGTCTTAACTTCTGCTATCTCTGGTTGTTTTGCACTGGAACATCCCACAGGTCATGCGACCGCTTGCGGTCGTTTTAAACACCGTCTTTTGATCTGTTTCTTTTGAAACTTTTCTTTTTCTTTGCTCTCCTGCAGGGTTAGTTCCAAGACAATATATAGAGATATTTCCAAGCATCCAAACATCGATTCAACACATAGTTTAACTTGCACATCACAAAGCCTTCACTAGAATAACTCTTCCAACGTTACTTCTTCATATAGAACTTCAATCACTCTTTTTATTGAAACAAAAATAAAAACTTACTTGTCTACTTTATTCGCGTGGGTTGCCTCCCACGAAGCGCTTGTTTTCGGTTGGTTAGCTCGACCGTAGTGGTGATCAAGGTAGTGCAAATACACCGAGACTATAGCTTCGGGCATTCACAATGATTCCTTCTCCTGAGTAGGTCTTCGTTTTCTTTTTCCTAGAGAAATGTCTTACAAAAGGATCTTTAGCTGGTAAATCAAATCTAACATTCCCCTCAAACACATTAATCATAGCTTTGATGGTCCTTAGAAAAGGTCTACCGAGAATTATTGGAGCAATAGGAACTTCAGGCATATCTACTATGACAAGATCAATCATGACAGGGCAATCATTAATTTGAACTATAACACCATGCTTAATGCCTACTGCCTGAGTAAACGTAGAATTAGCCATATTCAAAATGATATCGGTATTAACATAAGGACCGAGATTGAGACTATCATAAACAGATTTGGTGATAGTGGAAACACTTGCCCCTAGATCACATAAAGCATTAAATTTATTCAAACCTATCTCAATTTCTATTGTAGGTTCAAAAGCATCCTCTTGCTTAGCTGGTAACTTACTATAGAGTTTTTTCCTTTCATCATCAAGTTCACGTACCTTGGCTGCAACTTGTTCAACAAAGACATTATATGCTTCATTATTAGTTACCTCCGGTAGTGGATACTTCATGGATATCATTTTCACAAAATCAGCAACGGTATATGTGTCGCCCTCTGCTCGACCGTGCACTAATCATACACGCAAACGTGCACGCTCAAGATCAGAGACGCACGGGAAGATATCACAACACAACTCTAAACTCAAATTTAAACATAAATCATCATATTACAAACCAGGGATCACGAGGACCCGAATACATGAGTCATACAAACAAATAATATCTGGGTACAGACATAGTTAGTCAAGTTTTGCCTTAAGAAGGCTAACACAAACAACGACACTGATCGAAAAGGCGAAGGCCTCCTGCCTAGGGCCTCCGAACTACTCCTGGTCGGCTGGCTCAACCCATTAGTACGTGCCTTCGGGGCTCTCCTGGTAATAGTCTCCTGTGGTGGCGTCTGGCTCCTGGACTCCATCGTCTGATTTCAACAAGTGGGTATGGGGAAAAAAGATAGCAAAGCAACCGTGAGTACTCATCCAAAGTACTCGCAAGACTGACATCAGAACTATACTAAATATGCATCGGTATCAAAGGAATGGGGCTATATCTTTGGACTAAACTGCAAAAATGCTGGAACAGAGGGGGAGAGGCCTAGCCTATCGAAGACTAGCATCTTGAAGCAATTCTTGCAGCAATAGAAGAGAGTAGAGCAAGAATATCTATCAGTCATAGTTTAGTAAAGCCCTGAGATACTTCCTCGACTACCCTGCGAGAAAGTGATCCCGAGAGCAGTAGTAACAGTTTATTATGGTGACAGTATCCATTTGTAGTTGTAGCAGATCAAGATACAACTCCGAGCGTCGTGTTACCATGGACACGGCTATTCGAATAGATAACTTCCCTGCAGGGGTGCACTACTGTTACCCAACACGCTCGATCACATCTGGCCGGACACACTTGCTGGGTAATGCCCGGCCTCAGGTGATCAACACGACGCAGTCCTACCTAGGCTCAGCAGAGAGGTCAGCACGCCGGTCTAAATCCTAAGCACGAAGGGGTCTTGGGCCATCGCTCTTCGCACTCCTGCACGTTGCGCGACACTGTATACACAGTGACGTAACCAGCTCACCCCAACAATCAGCCCGCATCTCTGAGCTGTGACGTCTGAAGAGCTTTCGGCTGATACAACGACATAGAGGGTCCCATAACCATTATCCCATGTGGTGGTAGTGCGTATAGGGCCAACGACCCACTCAGATCAAATACCCAAATCCGTTAAGCATGTTTAGTAACTCGCAGAGACGAACAGGGTTCCTGTCGCTCCGACTTGGTAATACCTGTCGCGCGGGTGCTCTTGGAGCCGACCCGTCTTTAGTGTTATTCTCTCGCGGGCACCCTTAGGGCCAGCCCGACTTTAACAGTTTAAGTATTATAGTAATGTAAACAGTTTCCGTGATCATCACCCAGAGTGATCACGGCCCAGTAACAAGCATGGCAACGGACAAGGGTGAAGGGCCACAGGTGGAACAATAGTATAGCTAACTAAGCATCATGGGACAACAAGTAGGTATAAACAACAGGCGACAAAACCAGGCTATGCATCAGAATAGGAGCTATCAAAATAGTAGCAGGGGCAATTCTAATGCAAGAATAAGAGAGAAGGAGTGGGTGATATCTTATGATCAAGGGGGTTTGCTTGCCTGGAAGCTCAGCTAAAGGGGTCTGGTCGTCGGCGACGTCGTCGTACACTGCGGTGTCATCGGCAGTCTCGGGGGCTATAGAAAGAAAAAGAGGGGGAAGAAACAATAAATACACAAAAATAATGCAACAGGGATGCATGACATGCCTAAATGTTATGCAGAGGTGATATAATGCATATCTAGCTACTTTAGTTAAATTAGGAATTTATTTGGATTTATTTTATCAGGGTTATGCATTATTCATCTATCGAATATGGGCAAAAAGTCCCATGTTCATCTAGATAGGAGTGATGGTCAAGCATTCTGACCACATATTCGGATTCTTCATATTTTTCTGATCATTTTTCATATATAAATTATTTTCATCCGAGTTACGGTTTATTTTATATGATTTTTCAAAGTTTTAATCATTTTCTGGAATTTCTGGAACTAATTAAATTCAAATTATCCGAAACAGTACATGCTGACGTCACAGTGACGTCAGCGGTCAAAACCCGGCTGACCAGGTCAAACCTGACCAGTGGGACCCACTGGTCAGTGACACAGAACTAATTAGGATTAAATTTAAACTAATCCGAGTTAATTAGCGGGTGGAACCCACATGTCAGTGATTGATTTAATTAACAGAGTTAATTAACAGATTAATTAGTATTTTTATTTATTTAAAATCATTTAAACGGGGTGGGACCCGCGTGTCAGTGACACGGTGCCCAGTCAGCCGAGTTGACTGGGTCAACCCAGTCAACTGGGGCCCGTGGGGCCCAGGGTTCAGCGACACACTGGCCGCCACGTCGGAGCCACGTCGGACGCCGGCCGGAGATGCGCCGGAGAGCTCGCCCGCGGCGGTCGAACTCCGGCGACGTCGGAAATCCGCTGTGGTGCATCATTCGAGGCGGGGTTGGGCTCTCTGGAACGTGCTCTTCGACCCGCGTCCGATGGTGGTAGTCTCGCGGGCTACGGTGGCCGGAATCGGCGATGGCGACGACGGCGGGCGGCGGCTTTCTCGAGCGGCGCTCGATTTGGTTGCTACGGTGCGCGCGCAAGCAAATGAAGGGGCTAGGCGAGGCCTACACGGCGCGGCGACCACGACGGGCAGCAGCGCGCAACCAAATGGTCATCGGAGACTCGCCGGGGACGAGCTCCGCGGTGGCGCGTTCGGGCAAGGCGGCAGCGGCCGCTACGGCTACGGAGAGAGAGCGGGGAGAAAGGGGATCGATGCGGTTGCTCACCGCGGTCCCGTAGTTGTGCTCAAATAGGCTCGGGGTAGATCAACGGCGACGTAATCGACGGCGAGGCGGCGGCGGCCGTAGGAGGAAGACGGAGTCGGGGAGGTCGCTGGGGTGGCTCCCGGCTTCGGTTCGTTGGCGGGGACGGCGTAGTCGAGGACAGCGAGCATGATGGGCGCGGCGGAGCGGCGATCGGGGCACGGTGGCCGCGGGATCGACGGCGGCGACGAGAGGAGCTCTCGGGCGAGCTCAAACGCGAGCAAAGGAGGAGGGGGGAAAAGATCTCTGGGGCGGCTAGGGTTTCCAGGGGGTGGTCTTATCCTCCCCGCCCTGTAGCGACGCGGTCGGCGAGGAGGGCGCGGCGGGAACGGCTCGCCGACGACGGGGTCGGGTGCGCGCGGTCGGGCGCGAATGAGCAGTAGGAAGGGGGGAGACGGCGAGCTGGACTGGGCTGGCGCGGGTGACTTAGGCCCAGTAGCGCGGCCTTTTTCTTTTTCTTTGTTTTCTTTTCTGTTTTTCCTTTTTAGTTTCTATTTTCTATTTTCTTTTAGCTCCAATTCAATTTTGTAAAATATGAATCCTGCCTAATTAAATACAGTGCAATTTATCCCACTGCCAGAAAAAGGTTTGGTGACAATATGATTTCATTTGAATTTTAATTAAATAAAAAGGTATTAAATATTGCTGTTTGGTATTGTTTTGATGATGTTAGACTCAGCTAGACATTTTAGGTGATGTTGTTTTTCTTAACATAATTAACTATGAATTATTTGCTATTTAATGAACATTTTAGTTTCCAATTTGGAACAACTTTTATTTTCACTTTATATTTGAATTTCAATTTGATTTGGAATTTGAAATGAGATATGATGCAAATGATGATCAAGCACTGTTGAACATGGTGACTTGGCATTATCAAAATGTGATTACTGTAGCTAATACATGGGGGTGTTACAACTCTCTTCCTCTAAAAGAAATTCTCGTCCCGAGAATTAAGAGGTAGGCTGAAAGAGAGCGGGATACTCTTCACGAAGACGATCCTCGCGTTCCCAAGTGGCTTCATCCTCAGAATGAATCGACCACTGAACTTTAAGGAACTTGATTGCCTTCTGACGGGTTCAACGTTCAGCTTGATCAAGAATGTGGATCGGATACTCGTGATAAGAAAGATCCTCTTGCAATTCAAGCATTTCATGATCCACTGCTCGGATAGGATCCTTGAAGCAGCGTCATAGTTTGTGACACATGAAAGACATCATGTACTTGAGAAAGGTTCGGTGGCAACTCCAATTGATATGCCACTTCTCCTCATCTTGCGAGAATACGGAACAGGCCAATGTAGCGAGGAGATAACTTGCCTTTGATCCCAAATCGGTGAGTGCCCTTCATCGGAGTGACACGAAGGTACGCTTGTTCGCCAGGTTGATAGACCATTACCTGGTGTTTTCGATCATAGTTGCTCTTCTGACGAGACTGAGTAGCTTTCAAATGATCACGGACAATGCGGACTTGTTCTTCAGCTTGTTGAATAATGTCGGGACCAATGAGTGACCGTTCCCCAGTTTCTGACCAATTCAGAGGGGTTGACACTTACGTCCATATAGAACTTCAAATGGGGCCATCTTCAAACTAGCCTGATAGCTATTGTTGTAAGAGAATTCGGCATATGGGAGAGATTCCTCCCATTTCTTACTGAATGAGATGACACAAGCTCGAAGCATGTCTTCAAGCACTTGATTGACTCGTTCAACTTGTCCCTGGGACTGGGGGTGAAATGCGGTGCTGAAGGACAGATGAGTTCCCATAGCTTCTTGGAAACTGTTCCAAAATCTTGAGGTAAAGAGGCTGCCACGATCCGAACTGATCTCCAACGGAATACCGTGGAGTGACACAATTCTGGAAACATATAAGTCTACTAATTGACTAGCAGTGATTGTCTCCTTGACTGGCAGAAAGTGAGCAACCTTTGAGAATTGGTCAATGACGACAAAGATAGCATCATGACCCTTCTGCGATCTGGGAAAACCTGTAATGAAATCCATTTCGACTTTGTCCCATTTCCATTCAGGAATAGTAAGTGGTTGCAGAAGTCCAGCAGGCCTTTGATGTTCCGCTTTGATGCGATGACAAACGTCACACTCGGCAACATAGCGAGCAATGTCTCGCTTCATATCAGGCCACCAGTATCTTTGTCGAATGTCTTGGTACATCTTGGTGCTACCAGGATGAATTGAAAGAGGTGTATCATGAGCTTCTTCCATGACGCGCGGGGTCAAGTCCAGGTTGTTCTTGCTAGGAACCACTAAACGGTTTTTGAAGAACAAGGTGCCATCAGCACCAATAGTGAAGAACGAGGGCCTTCCCCTTTTGAGATCGCGCTTAATTTTCTCGACCTCAGAGTCAGCTTTCTGTATGTGCTTGATGAGGTCCTCGAGGTCTGGTTCAACAACCAGGGTATTGAGATGACCCTGAGGGGCAATGTGAAGGTTCAACTTGCGAAGTTCTTCGTAGAGAAGGGGTTGTGCTTGCTGAACCATGAGGTTGTTGCAATAAGACTTGCGACTCAAGGCATCGGCCATTACATTAGCCTTGCCAGGGGTATAAGAGATATCCATGTCATAATCGGCTATTGTCTCGAGCCATCTTTGTTGACGGAGGTTCAAGTCTGGTTGAGTATACAAATACTTCAGACTTTGGTGGTCCGTGTATATCTCGCAACGATTACCGAGAAGGTAATGTCGCCACAGCTTCAAAGCATAGATAACTGCTGCTAACTCGAGATCATGTGTTGGATACTTATCTTCGTGAGGACGCAACTGACGAGAGCCATAAGCAATCACTTTGCGCTCTTGCATTAGGACACAGCCAAATCCTTGACGGGGTGCGTCACAATATATCACAAAGTCCTGGCGAGAATCAGGGGGGAGCTAGCACTGAGGCAGATGTCAACTTATCCTTAAGCGTCTGAAAACTTTCTTGGCACTTTTCTGTCCACTCAAACTTCTTGCCATTGTGAAGTAAATCAGTTAGTGGCTTAGCAATCTTGGAGAAGTTCTCGATGAAATGGCGGCAATAGCTAGCAAGACCGAGAAAACTTCTGACTTGCTTGACATTCTTCGGGGGAGTCCAGTCAAGAATAGCCTGAACTCGTTCTGGGTTAACAGCAATGCCATCTTTGGAAATCACATGACCAAGATAAGTCACCTCAGATAACCAGAATTCACACTTGGAAAATTGGGCATACAGATGGTGTTCTCGAAGTTTCTCCAATACAAGCCGAAGATGTTCGGCGTGCTCTTCTTCATTCTTGGAAAATATAAGGATATCATCCAAATAAACCACGACGAATTTGTCGAGGTAGTCCATGAATATATAGTTCATCAATCGAGAGAAGGTTGCTAGAGAATTAGTTAATCCGAAGGACATAACGGTGTACTCGTATGATCCATAACGAGTAACGAAAGTGGTCTTCGGAATATCCTCTTTACGAACTCGGATCTGATGATAACCCAACCTTAAGTCGAGTTTAGAGAACACAGAGGATCCAGCCAGTTGATCATAAAGATCGTTGATCCGGGGTAGCGGGTATTTGTTCGGGATTGTTGCTTGGTTAATAGGCCGATAGTCCTGGACCAATCGGTTTGTTCCATCCTTCTTCTTCACAAAGAGAGAAGGTGCTCCCCAGGCAGAGGAACTTGGACGAATGAAACCCTTCTTAAGTGACTTGTCAATTTCCTCCTTAAGCTCAAGGAGTTCATGCGGCGGCATCTTGTATGGGCGCTTGGCAATAGGAGTGGTGCCAGGTTTCAAGTCGATGACGAACTCAACGGCTCTAACAGGGGGTATTCCTGGAAGTTCTTCTGGAAAGACGTCCGGAAAATCGCGAACGACTGGAACGTTCTCAATTCCTTCAAGAGGTGAAGCGTTCAAAGCATTCAGAGCATATATCTGAGCTTCGGCATTCCGGGTCACTCGGGCGGTGTAGTTCACTATCTCGTCGGAGGGGTGAAGGAGTTGGACGACTTTGGTGGCACAATTGATCGAAGCAATGTGAGCTTTCAACCAATCCATTCCCAGAATGAGGTCTATGGTGGAAGACTTCAGGACAATAGGGGAGGCAAGGAATTCCAACCCTCCAATTTCGACGGTGACGTTAGGTGCGATCATGTCAGCATGACAATGGCCGTCGGGAGTTTTAACGGCTAGCGGAGTATGCATCTTTTCATGTTGTATGCCATGCATGAATGCAAATGCTCCAGAGATGAATGAATGTGATGCTCCTGAATCAAATAAAACAGAAGCGGGTACTGAGTTAACGAGAAGGGTACCCATCACAGTGTCAGGTTGATCTTGAACTTCTTCAATATCGACGTGGTAAGCCTGTCCACGTCCATAAGCAGCAGGCCCAGTATTATAGTTGTGGGTCTGGTTGTTGCCACGGCCATTTCCACGGCCAGCATGAGGAAGTGCCAACTGATTCTGATTCTAGCGGCAGTCCTTGGCAAGGTGACCCGGGCGGCAACACTTGAAACACAGACCATCTTCAGGACGAAGAGGAGGAGCACGCGGTGGAGCAGCTTGAGCTCTTGGCTGCCTCGGCGGTGGAGGAGGCAGACGGGGTGCAACATAGGAAGGCCTCAGCGCAGGGGCAGTTGGACGATACATGCTGTTGGGAATCCAGATCTTACGCCTTTGTCCTGAGCTCGAAGATGAGCCAATGTCACGATTGCGCTTGATTGAATCCCTATGTTCCATCTGAGCGGTTTCGACCTGGATAGCCTTGTTCACCAGAGTGGCGAAGTCGGCGAAGTCATGCACAACAAGTGCAAGCTTGAGGTCTGGGTGGAGTCCATTGCGGAATTTCTCCTGTCTGCGTGCATCTGTGGCAATGTCTTCTTTAGCATAGCGAGACAGGTTAAGGAACTCCCGCTGATAAGCTTCGACAGTCTTACTGCCCTGAGTGAGGTTGCGGAACTCCCTTTTCTTTCGGTCCATGATTCCCTGAGGAATGTAGCGGGCACGGAAAGCAGTCTGGAACTCGAGCCAGGTAATGACTGTCCCATAAGGTAGTGAACGTCTATGGGTGTCCCACCATTGAGCAGCGGGACCCTTCAGAAAGTAGGACGCGAAGGTGACAAGGTTGGCAGGGGCAACATTGGCAGATTCCATCTCAAAGGCGATGTCGCGAAGCCAGTCATCAGGATCCAGTGGCTGTTCAGAGTTGCGGAACACAGTGGGGCTGAGACGGACAAACTCCTGCAGAGTTGGTTCTGATTCTGAGCATTCTGGTTCTGGTGTGGGAACTGAGCCATAATTCCAACCATGAACTGGCGGTTCAGCTCGAATTGCTGCCATATAGTCTGGCGGTGGTGGCTGCTCGGGAGCACGGCCACGACCACGACCACCTGGTCTAACCATCCTGCTAAAGATTAACAGGGGGTAGTTTAGTAAAAGCAACTGCAAGTGTTTAGAGACAAACATGATGTAACACGACAATAAATAAGTAGTGCAATAGATACATAACAGTAATCAAGGAAGACATACAGATCCATACACAGAGTCGGTTACATGCGGGCAGCATAAGTTCGCAAATTAAACAGCTAGACATACTAGGTGGCGCACAGGCACGCGGTGAGGAATACACAACGAGACATAGCAAAGGCTACATCAACGTCGGGGAAAACCACTGAAACCAGGTAACTGCAGGTGCGGACGATGAGTATCCATGGCAGGAAGGGCCTGCGCTCCGTGAGCACTCTGATGTAGAACCCGATCTCGAACTAGAAGAAGAGGTCAACGTGCGGGTGTGTGACCTCCAACAGCAGGCCAATCAATACCTGCCGGCATTTGAGTCCTGCGCGGGTAGAGGATGTACTCTGGATTTATCCCTGCACGAACAGCTGGCAGCAACTGTGTCATACCACCGTAGAGACTGTTGGAAATATGCCCTAGAGGCAATAATAAATTGGTTATTATTATATTTCCTTGTTCATGATAATCGTTTATTATCCATGCTATAATTGTATTGATTGGAAACTCAAATACATGTGTGGGTACATAGACAACACTGTGTCCCTAGTAAGCCTCTAGTTGACTAGCTCGTTGATCAAAGATGGTTAAGGTTTCCTAGCCATTGACATGAGATGTCATTTGATAACGGGATCACATCATTAGGAGAATGATGTGATGGACAAGACCCAAACTGTAAACGTAGCATTTGATCGTGTCAGTTTATTGCTATTGTTTTCTGCATGTCAAGTATCTGTTCCTATGACCATGAGATCATGCAACTCACTGACACCGGAGGAATACCTTGTGTGTATCAAACGTCGCAACGTAACTGGGTGACTATAAAGGTGCTCTACAGGTATCTCCGAGGGTGTCTGTTGGGTTGGCTTGGATCAAGACTGGGATTTGTTACTCCGTATGACGCAGAGGTATCTC
This sequence comes from Elymus sibiricus, assembly GCA_039707655.1. Classification (NCBI taxonomy): domain Eukaryota; kingdom Viridiplantae; phylum Streptophyta; class Magnoliopsida; order Poales; family Poaceae; genus Elymus; species Elymus sibiricus. The sequence continues at coordinate 188,824,674 of CM077674.1, forward strand.
AGGGCCCACTCGGTAATACAACATCACAATGAGCCTTGCAAGCAATGTGACTAAAGTGTTAGCCACGAGATCTTGTATTACGGAACGAGTAAAGAGACTTGCCGGTAACGAGATTGAACTAGGTATAGAGATACCGACGATCGAATCTCGGGCAAGTAACATACCGAAGAACAAAGGGAACAGCATACGGGATTAACTGAATCCTTGACATAGAGGTTCGACCGATAAAAGATCTTCGTAGAATATGTAGGAGCCAATATGGGCATCCAGGTCCCGCTATTGGTTATTGGCCGTAGAGGTGTCTCGGTCATGTCTACATAGTTCTCGAACCCGCAGGGTCTACACACTTAACGTTTGGTGACGATTAGTATAATTGAGTTATTATGTTGGTGACCGAAAGTTGTTCGGAGTCCCGGATAAGATCCCGGACATGACGAGGATCTCCGGAATAGTCCGGAGGTAAAGATTGATATATGTGATAATAGTGTTTTGATCTCTGGAAGGGTTCCGGAGTTCACCGGAAGGGGTTCCGGATGTTTACCGAAGTGTTCGGGTGCAGCAACACTTTATATGAGCCAAAGGGATAAAGCCCACAAGGTATTGGAAAGTGCAAAAGTAGTTTTGCTGCCGCGTAAGCGGTACTACCGCTTGGTGAAGCGGTACTACCGCCCGAGCGGTACTACCGCTTGTGTGAAGCGGTACTACCGCCCAAGCGGTACTACCGCTTGTGTGAAGCGGTACTACCGCTTGTGCGCGGCTGTGCACGGTTCGGCAGGGATCCGAGTTGGACTCTTTCCCTGCGGGCCAAACCGACCTTGTGCGGGCAAAACCGACCCGGAGGAGGCTTTTACTCCAAGTTTAGACCCCAAGGCTCAACATATAAATAGAGGGGCAGGGCTAGCACACGGGACACATCAAGATTTCCCCAAGCCGTGTGCGGCAACCCTAACCCTCTAGTTCCTCCGTCATAATCTCCGTAGTGCTTGGCGAAGCCCTGCAGAAATTGTTCCTCACCACCATCACCACGCCGTCGTGCTGCTGGAACTCATCCACTACTTCACCATCGCTCGCTGGATCGAGGAGGTGAAGGCGTCATCAAGCCGTACGTGTGTTGAACGCGGAGGTGCCGTCCGTTCGGCACTAGTTCGTGATCGGATCGAGGGACGACGTGCGATTTGGATCGCGGAGACGTTCGACTACATCAACCGCGTTTCTTAAACGCTTCCGCTTAGCGATCTACAAGGGTATGTAGATTCACTCTCCCTCTCGTAGATGCTCATCACCATGGATAGATCTTATGTGTGCGTAGGAAAATTTTTGTTTCCCATGCAACGTTCCCCAACAGAGACGTGCTCGAGTGGCAAACAACTCGACGGCAAGAGCCCGGGCAGTGCGATCCAGAGCCTGAGTGCACTGAATCAAAACCTGCGGGTCATATCGACGTCGCTCGCCAGGGGCACAGACAGCTGTGTAGTATCCGGTAGCATCTCCAGTAGGTGCATACGGGATGTATCGGAACTCGGAGTCATCCAAGCGACTATGCTCGCCACGAAGATGTGCGACAGCAGAGTAGGTAGCATCATGGACTGCCATATCAATCGTCACGCCTATACCATGAAAAGTGTGCAACTCAGTGTCGGAGTCGTTCCCCTGATCGAAGATACGAACATCGGCATGGTATTGTTCCTGGTTGAACTCGCGGTAATCCTCGTAAACCATGTACTCGGGGTACCAGCAATAGCCCAGTCTGGTTAGGAGGGCGATCAGGATAGCTGGAAAACCAGCCGCATCACGAGCCCAAGTGCGAAGTACAAGCTGGGTCGCACGGCGCGGCGGAAACAAGCGATCCATCTGAAATAGAGGAAATTCAAGATTGTCAAATGACAATGTGAGAAACATATAATAACTTGGAAGGAAAGGTTAAACAGACCAATGGAAAAGGAAATGTGATTATCAGACTAATCAGATCAATGGGAAGGAATAAGTGCAGATAGTCCAGCTCTCCGGGTGGACGTGAGTACGAGAACCTAGTGTCAGAGTTAGCAAAATCATTTAACCCGAAAGGAAGAGATTTTAGAGTCCCAGAGTATAGAAGAGGAATAAAAGATCCTAATACCACCCATTGGCGACGTGGGCCCGTAAGCCACACAGCCATGTTAGTAAAATATAGCTTTTCAACGTCTAGACTCAACTTCGACCAAGGAATTGAAAGGGGGCTTCCTACAGGCAGTTGGCTCTGATACCAACTTGTGACGCCTTCTGCTCGACCGTGCACTAATCATACACGCAAACGTGCACGCTCGAGATCAGAGACGCACGGGAAGATATCACAACACAACTCTAAACTCAAATTTAAACATAAATCATCATATTACAAACCAGGGGTCACGAGGACCCGAATACATGAGTCATACAAACAAATAATATCTGGGTACAGACATAGTTAGTCAAGTTTTGCCTTAAGAAGGCTAACACAAACAACGACACTGATCGAAAAGGTGAAGGCCTCCTGCCTAGGGCCTCCGAACTACTCCTGGTCGGCTGGCTCAACCCAGTAGTACGTGCCTCCGGGGCTCTCCTGGTAATAGTCTCCTGTGGTGGCGTCTGGCTCCTGGACTCCATCGTCTGATTTCAACAAGTGGGTATGGGGAAAAAAGATAGCAAAGCAACCATGAGTGCTCATCCAAAGTACTCGCAAGACTGACATCAGAACTATACTAAATATGCATCGGTATCAAAGGAATGGGGCTATATCTTTGGACTAAACTGCAGAAATGCTGGAACAGAGGGGGAGAGGCCTAGCCTATCGAAGACTAGCATCTTGAAGCAATTCTTGCAGCAATAGAAGAGAGTAGAGCAAGAATATATATCAGTCATAGTTTAGTAAAGCCCTGAGATACTTCCTCGACTACCCTGCGAGAAAGCGATCCCGAGAGCAGTAGTAACAGTTTATTATGGTGACAGTATCCATTTGTAGTTGTAGCAGATCAAGATACAACTCTGAGCGTCCTGTTACCGTGGACACGGCTATTCGAATACATAACTTCCCTGCAGGGGTGCACTACTGTTACCCAACACGCTCGATCACATCTGGCCGGACACACTTGCTGGGTAATGCCCGGCCTCGGGTGATCAACGCGACGCAGTCCTACCTAGGCTCAGCAGAGAGGTCAGCACGCCGGTCTAAATCCTAAGCACGAAGGGGTCTTGGGCCATCACTCTTCGCACTCCTACATGTTGCGAGACTGGCCGGGGCCCAAGCGCGACACTGTATACACAGTGACGTAACCAGCTCACCCCAACAATCAGCCCGCATCCCTGAGCTGTGACGTCTGAAGAGCTTTCGGCTGATACAACGACGTAGAGGGTCCCATAACCATTATCCCACGTGGTGGTAGTGCGTATAGGGCCAACGACCCACTCAGATCAAATACCCAAATCCGTTAAGCATGTTTAGTAACTCGCAGAGACGAACAGGGTTCCTATCGCTCCGACTTGGTAATACCTGTCGCGCGGGTGCTCTTGGAGCCGACCCGTCTTTAGTGTTATTCTCTCGCGGGCACCCTTGGGGCCAGCCCGACTTTAACAGTTTAAGTATTATAGTAATGTAAACAGTTTCCGTGATCATCACCCAGAGTGATCACGGCCCGGTAACAAGCATGGTAATGGACAAGGGTGAAGGGCCACAGGTGGAACAATAGTATAGCTAACTAAGCATCATTGGACAACAAGTAGGTACAAACAACAGGCGACAAAACCAGGCTATGCTTCAGAATAGGAGCTATCGGAAAAGTAGCAGGGGCAATTCTAATGCAAGAATAAGAGAGAAGGAGTGGGCGATATCTTATGATCAAGGTGGTTTGCTTGCCTGGAAGCTCAGCTGAAGGGGTCTGGTCGTCGGCGACGTCGTCGTACACTGCGGTGTCGTCGGCATTCTCGGGGGCTATCGGAAGAGAAAGAGGGGGAAGAAACAATAAATACACAGCAATAATGCAGCAGGGATGCATGACATGCCTAAATGTTATGCAGAGGTGATATAATGCCTATCTAGCTACTTTAGTTAAATTAGGAATTTATTTGGATTTATTTTATCAGGGTTATGCACTATTCATCTATCGAATATGGGAAAAAAGTCCCATGTTCATCTAGATAGGAGTGATGGTCAAGCATTTTGACCACATATTCGGATTCTTCATATTTTTCTGATCATTTTTCATATATAAATTATTTTCATTCGAGTTACGGTTTATTTTATATGATTTTTCAAAGTTTTAATCATTTTCTAGAATTTCTGGAATTAATTAAATTCAAATTATCCGAAACAGTACAGGCGGATGTCATCATGACGTCATAGTGACGTCAGCGGTCAAAACCCGGCTGACCAGGTCAAACCTGACCAGTGGGACCCACTGGTTAGTGACACAGAACTAATTAGGATTAAATTTAAACTAATCCGAGTTAATTAGCGGGTGGACCCCACATGTCACTGACTGATTTAATTAACAGAGTTAATTAACAGATTAATTAGTATTTTTATTTATTTAAAATCATTTAAAAGGGGTGGGACCCGCGTGTCAGTGACACGGGTGCCCAGTCAGCCGAGTTGACTGGGTCAACCCAGTCAACTGGGGCCTGTGGGGCCCAGGGTTCAGCGACACAGTGGCCGCGGCGGTCGAACTCCGGCGACGTCGGAAATCCGCTGTGGTGCATCATTCGAGGCGGGGTTGGGCTCTCTGGAACGTGCTCTTCGAGCCGCGTCCGATGGTGGTAGTCTCGCGGACTACGGTGGCCGGAATCGGCGACGGCGACGACTGCGGGCGGCGGCTTTCTCGGGCGGCGCTCGATTTGGTTGCTACGGTGCGCGCGCGAGCAAATGAAGGGGCTAGGCGAGGCCTACACGGCGTGGCAACCACGACAGGCACCAGCGCGCGACCAAATGGTCATCGGAGACTCGCCGGCGACGAGCTCCGCGGTGGCGCGTTCGGGCGAGGCGGCAGCGGCGGCTACGGCTACGGAGAGAGAGCGGGGAGAGAGGGGATCGATGAGGCTGCTCACCGCGGTCCCGTAGTTGTGCTCAAATGGGCTCGGGGTAGATCGCCGGCGACGTAATCGACGGCGAGGCGGCGGCGGCCGTATGAGGAAGACGGAGTCGGGGAAGTCACTGGGGTGGCTCCCGGCTTCGGTTCGTTGGCGGGGACGGCGAGCACGATGGGCACGGCGGAGCGGCGATCGGGGCACGGTAGTCGCGGGATCGTCAGCGGCGACGAGAGGAGCTCTCGGGCGAGCTCAAACACGAGCAAAGGAGGAGGGGGAAAAAGATCTCTGGGCGGCTAGGGTTTCCAGGGGGGTGGTCTTATCCTCCCCGCCCTGTAGCGACGCGGTCGGCGAGGAGGGCGCGGCGGGAACGGCTCGCCGGCGACGGGGTCGGGTGCGCGCGGTCGGGCGCGAATGAGCAGTAGGAAGGGGGAGACGGCGAGCTGGGCTGGGCTGGCGCGGGTGACTTAGGCCCAGTAGCGCGACCTTTTTCTTTTTCTTTGTTTTCTTTTCTGTTTTTCCTTTTTAGTTTCTATTTTCTATTTTCTTTTAGCTCCAATTCAATTTTGTAAAATATGAATCCTGCCTAATTAAATACAGTGCAATTTATGCCACTGCCAGAAAAAGGTTTGGTGACAATATGATTTCATTTGAATTTTAATTAAATAAAAAGGTATTAAATATTGCTGTTTGGTACTGTTTTGATGATGTTAGACTCATCTAGACATTTTAGGTGATGTTGTTTTTCTTAACAAAATTAACTATGGATTATTTGCTATTTAATGAACATTTTAGTTTCCAATTTGGAACAACTTTTATTTTCACTTTATATTTGAATTTCAATTTGATTTGGAATTTGAAATGAGATATGATGCAAATGATGATCAAGCACTGTTGAACATGGTGACTTGGCATTATCAAAATGTGATTACTGTAGCTAATACATGGGGGTGTTACAGTATAATTGTACTCCGGCACATGGCTTGTGTCAAGTACTTCAACTTTCTCTTCGTTGCTTCTCATCATTTTAACTTCTTCAACCGGGTTAGGCTCCAGTTTACGTTCAAACTTAGCCAAAATTAGTGTTTGGCTCTCTGCTATCTTAGCAACTTGTGCTTCCATATTCTTTGATCTTCCTTCAAGTGCCTGCACATCATTTGTTAGTACAACAACCGTACTAGTCAATTGACCAAGTAAGTTATCGTGATTCTTCGAGATATTCTTGAAATTTTCATTCTACACAGTCTGAATAGCAATAAAACTTTTAAGAGTTTCTTCAAGTATCACATCCCTAGTTCTGGTATGCACTAGGCTAGCCTTTCATGTGTTGCATCATGTTTAAATTTGAATGAAATTTGAAATGGGGATTGTATAAACCCTAGCACCACATTAACAAACTAGGTTCTACTAAAATATTTTCAATGAACCCAAAATGCCCTTCAAAAATGTTGATGATTTAAGGAAAAAGGTGAAAACCTCAAACATAGATGATGCACATTTTTCCATGGCATTTATGGCCTTGAATTAAGGCATGTAGTATTTGAATTGGAGCTATTTAAATGCTATATATATTTTAGTAGCTCCAAATAATTTGATACTTGGAGAGGGCCTCTGGAATAATTCAGTGTGTGCCCACAAAAAGTTTCAAATTTTACTAAAATAGTTTAGTGCCTAAACTAAATCAAAATAGATAAGAAAAATAGAAAAACAGAGAGAGAGAGAGAGCTTACCTGGTGGCCCGGCAACCGGCCCAGCCCATCGCGCTGCGCCAGTCGTCTTCCAGCTCGCGCCGGAGGGACTAGGCGCGTGCCCGACGCGCGCGTACCCACAGCACGCCACGCCGCAACTGCCTGCCTGCCTCCCCCACCAGTGCGATGCCACGGATAGACTTCGCGGAGATGTCTGGATCGAGCTGTCCCCTCCATTCGCCCCTCGCTCTCTCCCTCGCCTGTTCTTCGCCATGGCCGAAGCCTTCGAGCTCACGCCGCCGCCGTAGTCGCGTCCACAGCCACCCCTGTAGTCATGTCCCTGAGCTCCGCCGTCGTCGCCTACGTCACCTCAACCGAGCCCCGTGAGCTCGGTCGTCCTGCAATGCCGGCACCATCATCTTCTTCCTCCTCGGTCCCGTGGATTGACGCCGTCGGATTCGTCGCCATACGTGCTTCCCCGAGCTCGCCGTCTGCTCCGTTCGAATCACTGTGAGCCCCCGTTCAAGATCCTCCTAACCCTGCCGTCATTTGCGTCCGCTAACTAGCCCCACCGTCGAGCCCGAGAGCTCGTTGCCACCGGTCATGTCGCCGTCGTGGCCAGAGCGAGCGCCGCTCACGTCCGAGCCCTCCATAGTGCTCTGCATGCTCCCAGGAGCCTAGATCACCCACCATATGGTCCTCCCGTGCACCGTAGCACCGTAGCCGTCGCCGCCCGAATTCCGACCACTGCTGTTGACCTGGCCGTCGATGATTCCGGCCACCCCAGCTCCGGCCAAGGCCACCGTTGGACGCGCCGCAACCTCAGCTCTCCAGAAAGCCTAACCGCGCATCGAACGGTGCTCTGTAGAGCATTTCCGACGCGTTCGATCACTGCTGACCTCGCCGGCGACTAACCGCCGATGGGTTTGAACCGGTTTGACTGGATTTCACCTCCCCAGTGTCTATGACATGTGGGCCTAGGTCTAAGGTCATCGGCGTCCGGGGGGTGAACATATGTGCCTTGGAAGTTTGCTCTGAAGGCATCTTTGAGCTCCTCCCAGCTTTCGATAGAGTTCTCGGGCAGGTTATTGAGCCAATGTGTTGTAGGGCACGGGCCAAAGTGCCTCGATTTGTCCCGATGTTCACGAATTGGAGGTGGCTACGAAGAGGAACACGTAGAGCACGAAGAATACGAGGGGAAATCACAAGAGAAACACTCAAGAACAAGTCCAATCACACATCCACTAGACTAGCAACACATAAGATGCACAAGGTCCAAGAACAACAAAGGGAAAGATACATGGTAAAGTTCATCCCAAATCCAAGAGGAGATGAGGTCTTGATGATCTAGATAGATCCTTCCCACAAGGGGGTCTTGATATCCCTAAGGATCTTCTCCAATGGAGGTCTTGATCTCCATGAGGAGTGATACAAGGAGCAAAGCTCTCTCTAATGTCTCATAATCTTTGCTAACCCTAAATAGAGGAGGAGGAGGAGTATATATAGTCCTAGGCAAAGAAGGGGTAAGCAGGGGCATAATAGGGATTACATGGGCAAAGCCCAACAGCAACACGCAGGAGGCCCCGTGCGCACGGGGTAAGTGGTGCCCGTGCGCACGGGGTATCCAGAGACCTGATGCCTTAGCCTGTTTGCACGGGCTTGTACCGTGGGCACGGGGTCCCGTGTGCACGGGGACCAGGGCTCGTGCGCATGGGGTATCCAGAGGCCTCGCCGTCAGCCTTCTCGTGGACGCCCGTCGACGCATGTGGAACCTCGCCGTCTTCTTGACGGTTCCTTCTCCGCTTCCAAGCTTCCCTCTTGGATGGTGTAGTTGTTCCCTTGCGCTTGCGCTTGTCCTCGCTATGTGTGAAGCTCCGATAGAACCTATGCATGCACACGGAAGGATTGTCAAGTAGTATACCATCCTCGAAGGGGTCAAGTGAACACGTGTAAAGGAGATGATTCACCTTTATGTATGGGAAGTAGATGTGGCACGTGTCACTTGCCAAACGGACTCTTGACATGGTGATGTCCGTAGGATGCTCCGCATCATCCCCTCCCCCTTGGGAAAGATCCGTCCTTGGATCAAAAACCAAATCACCATGGGAAAGAGATGACGTCGCCGTGTACAATTGGACGATCACCAAGCATTCAACATCTTTAAGCTCGAATTGGGCACTCTCCAATGTCGCACCGTCTTGTGATTCCTTCAAAAGGAGCAATGACAACAAACACTTGGAAAAACAAATGTGGTTAGCGTTAGTGCAAAACCAAACATTCAAGTGGTGATTCACCGAACACGTGTCGTCATCATGCATAGCATATTGTGTGACAAGGAAGTGTGGCATGTCAAGTAAGCATATGAATTGAGCATGATCAAGGTCATGAGGGAAACTAGCATGCAAATGGGAGGTAGAGATGCAAATATGTGTGACAAGATAACAAGCATCTACCTCAATGTCATAGCAAGCATGCACAAGGTGCTCAACAAAAGGTCTATGGTAGGCATAGGAATCATTCACAACACCAAGGAAAATGATATGTCCAAACACATGGGGCATCAAGTGCATGAAATGTGCAATAGGCAAGCCAAAGTGTAAGACAATCCAAGCATAATGTGCACATGGTGTAGTGAAGATAGTGTGGCACTCAACACAATGGAAAGAGCAATTGTTCAACATGTGTGAGGCAATCAAGTCAATCATGTAGCAATCAATGGGACATGGCATATGTGAAGAAATGACATTGTTGCAATCAAACACATGGGAATAGCATGGGGTAATCATGTTCGACGCAACACACAAGGCATATATATCATGAGGCATGGCAATGGAGCAATGACAAGTCAAAGCAAGATCTCTAGCATGTGTGCAAAGTGTCATGGTGCAAGCAACACATGAAGTATGACCCACAATATTCATGCTCATGCTTTGGGAGTTCTGAAAAGAGAAGGATATCACCTCAAAAGTGTGCTCTTGTGCGTCCTTCACAATGCCGAAGTGGTAGGAAATGTGATGTAGAAGTGCGTCGGTCGAAAGTGGCTCGCTCTCAAGAGCTCGAATGGTCAACTCACGGGAAGTGGACGTTGACACGATGTCAAAGGATCCTACACATGCACACAACCAAGCAAAGAACGTATGTGCACGGTATATAAACACATCATCCATCATGATGGTTCTCTTCTCTTGCACATAACCATTATAAGTAAAAGTGCATGAATAATATGATGCAACAATGGATATATTCATGGCACTAGGCATATGGTGCAAAGAGGTAAAACAAGCATGCTTCACATGAAAGATGGCAAAAGCTCCAAATATATGGGAGAAAGCTATGGGGGCAATCTCATTAGCAAGACTAAAAGCATTGTTGCACTCAATACATGGCAATTCATCTAGCATGAGAGAATCAACATATGGAGCAATTGGACAATATTCAACAGCAATCATGTGTAAAGCAAGGCAATGGTTGTCATCAACCGTATGAAACGAGCAAGTATGAATCATCAGTGATGCAACAAGGTAAGCAATCATAGTAAGCATGTCGTGCAAACTAGTGGAGCGAAGATGCAACACACTAGAGGTAATCATGGCAATCATGTCATGTGAGCAAATAATAGGCATAACAAATGCGCATGACATATCAGAAGCACGAAAGCGAAACATGATCAAAGTATCATCATAGGCATGGGGTACATAGCAAACATGGCAATAACAAGTGATATCTCCACCAAGCATGCAAACACACATACAAGTAGTAGAATCAAGTGTCATGTGAGATGCAAAGCATGGGTCACAAATGCATGGCAAAGGCATAGGAATGAGCATATCATGCAAAGTGAACATGGCAAGATGGGCAAATGATATATAATGGACAATAACCCATAACCATGTGAGGGCCATGTAGAAGAAATGCGTGAAGTCATTGCGCGATGAGACCGGTGGGAGTGACAATCCGCGGAATCCCAAATCATCATTGCTCTCTAGAGCTCGTTTCGTCAACTCTTGCGTTTGCGAGGTCGACGAGGAAGCATGTGTACCTACACAACATGGGGACAAACGAAACAACGTGTGTGTGTGGTAAATGTACACATCATCCATCATGATGTGTATGTGCACGTTAGAGTTAGCACAAAACAAGCACTGCTCAAAGAAATTTGAGGCATGGTATAAGAACATGTCGTCCATCATGAAAGAATAGTTGTTATGTATAACATGATTAGGATGCAAATTATAGCAAGTGTGAGGCGCATCAAAAGCATTTTCATTCATGGGATGCATATGGTGCACACAATCATTGGGATCATGCAATTCATGGGATGGACCAAAATCTCCTAACATGTATGAGGAAACTATGTGGGTCGCCTCATGAGCAATAGCGGAAACATAATATGGAGAAAATTGACAACATGGAAAACAATGCATGTCCAAAGCTAGGTGGTCATGGCATGGCATATGATAGAAATGATGCAAAGGAAGCATATCAATATCATCACAAGAAAAACAAATGCCAATAACCATGGGCTTGTCATCTACGCCATATGTGCAAATTAGGTTTATTTTAATGGCATATGCATAGTCACTACGATGAGATTGCAAATATGACATATGGGAGATCTCATTCATAGCATATGACAAGTCAAGAGGGGTTGCAAACATGATGTGACCGATAGAATTAGCACAAGAAATCCTATGCAACATGGCATCACAACTAATAGACTCCGCATGGAAATCATCAAACACATCATAAATGGGTAAATCATCGCATGGGGAAATCATACTAGCATGAAGTGTGTCAATAGGAGGATCTACATCATGCAAGCAAGCAATGTCAAGAATGTCCACTAGTGGGACAAGAGCATCACCTTCACCTATGTTACCTTTCTCATTCCACTCATGTGGTGTAGGTGAGGTGGCAAGGACCAACTTGTGGTCATCATCATCGTGATGGAACCATGTGGGGGGTGTATCATAGTCCACCATGGCCATCGTCTTGTCCAAAGGAAGGACGAAGTCGTCGAAGATCGGGTCGTCGTCGTATATGGGACCTAGCACCAAATGAGAAGACACAATAGAGGTAGAGGGTAAGTCATTAGAAATCGAAATGGCCTCACATGCCCTATCAACTACCTCACTCTCTCTATTTGGTGGCTCACTCACTCCCACAAAATAGGTGCACTCAATGTCACATATGGTGGAGTCACTCAAATCACTCAAGTGGTGGTGGTGGTGGCTCTCCTCACATGGGCATTGGGTCATCTCATCATATATGGGGCTAGTGGTGAAGTCACTCTCACTCTCAATATGGTGGCATAAGTCGCTCAACTCATCATCATACGCCTCCTTGGTCGAAGGGAAAATCCCATGCTCAACTGTCTCGTCACCGTCGTCATGGATGAAGGCCGAAGATGGCACATCATCACTCTCACCTCTAAAGATGGAAGCATCATCCTTGCTCGCCACCTTGTCGCTCGCCGCCAAATCTTGATCCTTGAGTTGCTCCGTAGTCGTAGTCGTCGCTGCACCGTCTTCAAAAAGAGTCATGGTAGACTCGGCATCGTCAATGCCACAAAGAGGGATGGCGGTGAAGTCAAACTTTGGAGCGTCGTCTTGGAGCTCGTCGAACTTGGACAACTCGGTGGTACTAGCCTCATGCTCACCGTCTTGGAGCTTGTTCGTCGCGAAGTGTGCTTGGGGTCGAGTGGACTTGTAATTGTTGGTGAAGTCGAAGTAGCCCGTGGAAGTAGTGGGCTTGAGCTTGTGGAGTAGGCGAAGATGCCGTACATCCGAAGGCGAAGATGCCTTGAAGTCACTTGGCGAAGATGCCAATGTAGCTGATGAAGTCGCAGTCTTGGGGTCGCTGTCACTGTGCTGTATGGCCCGTGCGCACGGGGGTGCAGGAGGCCATGTGCACGGGGTCCCGTGTGCACGGGGGTCGCAGGCCCGTGTGCACGGGGTGGCAGAGAAGCCAACTCATGTCTGGTAGGTTGCTCTTGATGGCCTGTAGCTTGATGGTCTTGTCGGTGTCGATGCCGGTGTGTCCTTGCCGAAGATGGTAGCTCGGGAGTCTTTGCACTTGAGCGTCTTCTCAAAGATGATGAAGACCGCTTGTCGGTGTTGATGAGGGCCTTGAGCTCCTCCATGTACTTGTCCATCTTGGCGTCGATGAAGTTCTTCATGGCATCGAACTCGTCGTCGTGGTTGTAGACCGGAGATGATGTGCTTCACCTATCCATCACAAGACTCGAGCAAAGGTGAGTAGGAAATGAGATAAACAATACCAAGCTACCTTTTTCCCAAAGTTGAGAATGTATCCCGTTTCACTCAATGTGAAATGAAAGAATAGTGGAATTGGTACCGGACTTGTTCACTCACACCTACAAGGTAAAGCTTATCGAGTGGCTTGGTTAGGACAAGTGGCACAAATTCATGCAAATTGAAGTCCAAGATATGTAAATGTTGAAATCAAGCCAAAGGACTCAAAATGCAAAGCAAGTGATTACAAACATAGAGGAGGGCAAAAAAGAAACACACACGGTGGGATAATGGGGCTTGTGCAACTATAGGGATGAGCAATACAAAATTGCCTAAGGAAGACTAAGCTCGTGTTGCACAAACACAAGGAGAGACGCTAGCTTGATTGCACGTTTGGGCACGATTCACCACTTGGCACCAACCTATATGTATTCAAGCAAAACGTTTCCTATTCCATGTATCCTCATGCACAAGTATCTCTTTTCATGCTCAACACTCTTTTGCTTATAAGCTTATGATCTTTCTTTTTCTTGCTTAAAAGCTTCTTTTTTTTGTTTTTTTTGTTCTCTTCTCTTCCTTTCCACTATGCTTATTGAGCATCAACCAAACACATGAGATAAGTATCGCAAGATATGCACGGGAGCAAGCAATTGCACAATATGATATATCAAATGATGCAACAATATGATATCGTACCACTAAGGTGCACAAGTTTTCACGAAGCCTGGCAATACTGGGATAGCTAGTCTCAATAGGTATGAAGGTATTCGCAAAGATGGTGGGGCTATCAAGATGTAATGGCAAGGAAGGAAATTTTTATGATGGAATGGATACCTTCGTCACACTTAACCTTTCACGAAGTCGGGGGTAACCGGCCTTGCTTCCGGTTGAAGATGGTCTCAAAGGATGGATGGTCGTCGTCGATGCGGAATGTCGTGGTGGATGTAGTCGATGGAGCGATACAAGCCACCGATGGTTGATGAAGAAGTAACCGTCCCTAAGAAGCCGAAACACCTTAGGAGACTCAAATCACAACTCAAACAACCACAAATGCAACGGGAACCAAAATGGGTTATGTTGCGGAAGTTTTGGGTGGTGGTGCGGAAGTTATGTGGAGGGCCTATGCAAAGATGCAAAAATGCACAAAATTTTATGGAGTCAAATGGTGGTAAAACCAAGATGAGCAGCTCGGGCACATCGATAGCTTTCCAACGAGCCAAAGAACACCCAAATCGGAGTTCGAAAGTGGGAGATATGGTCGAAACAGTGAAGTGGTGCTGGCTGTTTCTGGGAGGGCCGTGCCCACGGGGTCAAAGGGCCGTGGGCAAGGGGTCCCGTGTGCACGGTACAAGGTCGTGGGCATGGGCTGTCCAGGAACTTCGCGGGGGCCCGTGTGCACGGGGTCTGGGGCCCGTGGGCACGGGGGTGGCGGAAATTTCGCGATTTCAACTCCAAATTCGAAGGGGGGGAAGAAAAAATGGGCTATGAGGACGCAATAGAAGGTGGATCTACTTGCTAAACACCAGATCCATGGATTGAAACCAACAAAAACGCACTAGGAACAAAAAATCACAAAAAAATTGGTATCGCTCTTTTTGGTGGGGATTTTCAAATTGGGACGAAATCAAACAAAATTAGGCTAGAAAACGAAGGGGGGAGACTCCAAATTCGTGTCAACGTGGCTCATGATACCAAGAATGTTGTAGGGAACGGGCCAAAGTGCCCCGATTTGTCCCAATGTTCACGAATTGGAGGTGGCTACGAAGAGAAACACGTAGAGCATGAAGAATACGAGGGGAAATCACAAGAGAAACACTCAAGAACAAGTCCAATCACACATCCACTAGACTAGCAACACATAAGATCCAGAAGGTACAAGAACAACAAAGGGAAAGATACATGGTAAAGTTCATCCCAAATCCAAGAGGAGATGAGGTCTTGATGATCTAGATAGATCCTTCCCACAAGGGGGTCTTGATATCCCTAAGGATCTTCTCCAATGGAGGTCTTGATCTCCATGAGGAGTGATACAAGGAGCAAAGCTCTCTCTAATGTCTCATAATCTTTGCTAACCCTAAATAGAGGAGGAGGAGGAGTATATATAGTCCTAGGCAAAGAAGGGGTAAGCAGGGGCATAATAGGGATTACATGGGCAAAGCCCAACAGCAACACGCAGGAGGCCCCGTGCGCACGGGGTAAGTGGTGCCCGTGCGCACGGGGTATCCAGAGACCTGATGCCTTAGCCTGTTTGCACGGGCTTATACCGTGGGCACGGGGTCCTGTGTGCACGGGGACCAGGGCCCGTGCGCACGGGGTATCCAGAGGCCTCGTCGTCAACCTTCTCGTGGACGCCCGTCGACGCATGTGGAACCTCGCCGTCTTCTTGACGGTTCCTTCTCCGCTTCCAAGCTTCCCTCTTGGATGGTGTAGTTGTTCCCTTGCGCTTGCACTTGTCCTCGCTATGTGTGAAGCTCTGATAGAACCTATGCATGCACACAGAAGGATTGTCAAGTAGTATACCATCCTCGAAGGGGTCAAGTGAACACGTGTAAAGGAGATGATTCACCTTTATGTATGGGAAGTAGATGTGGCACGTGTCACTTGCCAAACGGACTCTTGACATGGTGATGTCCGTAGGATGCTCCACATCACAATGCCTTGCCGGTCCTTTAAGTTTCAGTGGCAGGTATTTAATGGCGTGGAGATCATCTCCTCGAGCCATATGAATGAGGAGAAGGAAATGTTCAATCCACACAGCCGGGTCTTTCTAGGAACTGATGTTCCATGACCTCGTATGTGAAGCATATTGGGTGCGCAGGCCCTCGGAACCAAGCTATGTCATGCTGGAGATCGGTTGTCATCCGAGCATGTCTATGGCCCCGAGCCCTTGTGTTCTCGTCGAGCCAGGCTTCATAGCCAGCGGGCCCAGCGGGAGCATGCCCTCTTGATCCGTAAATGGAGCTTGCTGGGGCAAGATTTGCATTTAACTGTCTTTGCAAATCATAAGGCTCGGGCGGTAGTACTGGTTCCTTGCCCGCACGGCGATTTGTGGGGAGATTTTTATTCTCTCCGCTTGGCCTGTCTCGCCCGCGAGGAGGGCGGTCAGGCTGGTCTGCCCGATCGTGCTTTAACAGCACATTTTCGGCGACTTCATCATTGAATGCAGGAAGTAAACGCCGACGTGGGTAAGATTTGTCTTGGCCTTCGCGCCATAACTCAAAGTCCTATTCGGCTGCGAGGACCTCGACCCACTTATCATTGAGTGTGTTCTGATCAGCTTGAAGCTGAGTATGTTTCTTTTTGATGCTTCGGGCGGTGGCGACCAGCCGCCGTCGAAATCTTTCTTGCTCATATGGGTCCTCAGGGACACTGAAATCCTGGGGTCCAAGGCTGACATCCTGCTCTGATTCAGGGAGATAGTTACTATCCTCCCCGTCCTCGGTGTTTTTTGGGGTCCGCATTATTGGACATTCCTGTAGGGCCGTTAATCTGACCAGGCATGGTGTTATCGCCATTACATTGGTCTTCAGCATCTTCCGGAGAGGCGCCGTTATCAGTGGCATCCGGTGTATTGTTTTGGCTCCCCCTGACCCTACCGGCGCTCTTGGACCGCTTCCGAGCACGCCGCCGCTTGGGGGGGATCTTTGTTCTCCTCTCCATCTTCCTTAGGGGTGTCTACCATGTAGATGCCGTACGAGGAGGTTGCGGCCCAACTATCGATGTGGGATACACTACTAGGGAAAAGGCTAGCAGTAGCGCAGGGTTTTACCTTATCAGTAGCGCGGGCACCGGCGCTACTTCTAAGGCGCTACAGCTAAACTTTAGCAGTAGCGTGGGTTTACCCGCGCTACTGCTAACTATACATAGCAGTAGCGTGCTCATTAAACCGCGCTGCTGCTAATAGCAGCAGCGCCTCTTTCCAGAGCGCGCTGCTGATAATAGCACGCTGCTGCTACATGCATGCCCGCGCTATTGCTAATTTTTCCTGTATTTGTTTTCGGTAACATATTGGCCCTGTATTTGTACAGGTTTTATACAGTAGTTTCATCATATGATTTTATGATCATGATGAGTTATTATATC
Source organism: Elymus sibiricus (assembly GCA_039707655.1). Classification (NCBI taxonomy): domain Eukaryota; kingdom Viridiplantae; phylum Streptophyta; class Magnoliopsida; order Poales; family Poaceae; genus Elymus; species Elymus sibiricus. The sequence continues at coordinate 188,841,733 of CM077674.1, forward strand.
AGTGGGTGAAAGAGACATGGATTAGATTCAAGTGGAGGCAACATGGTGTAGATCGAAAGTACTACTAATCCAAACTTGATCACTTTAGTTTGGATTAGTAGTACTTTCGATCTACACCATGTTGCCTCCACTTGAATCTAATCCACGTTTATTTCACCCACTGATATATATAATAACTCATCATGCTCATATAACAACTCAGCATCATCATCATAATAATAACTCATCATCGTTATCATAATAACAAGTCATACTCATCATCATCATCATCATATATAGTCATCTAACAACTTCTAGTCGTTATCATAATAACAAGTCATACTCATCATCATCATAGTCATAACCAACCCTAGTTAATTGTTCTTAGCACATGATCATGAGTATTAGCTAGGACCTGCTACGCTCTCTAAGGTAAAATAGCATAAAACAACATAGCCCCTGACTCTCCATTATGAAGAATGGAGATTATCCTGTCTCCAATTCGTGCGCTTCGCACAATGTTGCTTCCAAGTAGCTCCCTTTCATTATTCATAACTTTTTTCCATTCTTTGATTGTGATGTCTTTATCGGTTTGAAAAATCTTGTATGAACAACGGTGAACCCGAGGCGGACTTGGCCGTAATCTAATAACATCAATGCGACCTTTCATAAACATCAGATGAGGCACACAATCCTTCGGGATTTTCTGTTGAAGAACATAATAATAACTTAGTTAGCAATGTAGTTTAGCTTTAGAAGAATGTATGCAAAAGATGCACTGATGTCGTAATAGTAAAAAATCTTACCATGCCATCTCCATGGATGTTACCGTAGTTCAACACGTGCACTAGTGGCACGTATTGACCATAATGTGGAGGAGTTTCATAATTGATATTGAAATTCTCAACATCAATAATAAATGAGATAAGATGATCTTTCTCCTGCTAACTTAGTTCAGAGCCATCAGTGTAGTAGGTTCTGTCTACTATCTTCCGTACATTTTTTGATGAATGGAAATAAGCTGTCAATGGAAATAATCCGTCAATGATTTTTAAATAAACAATATAAATTACTTAACAAATTTATTTGACAAACTCACAAAGAGGTAGAACTGGAAGCGTCTCGACATCCACCCAAATGTCGATATTATCGTCAATTTCATCTTCGGGCCGAAGATCGAAGGTGATTTGCATATCCTCCTTAAATTCATAGGCCTTGCAAAATCCTCTCCAAGTTGAGCAACCGAAATGTGAGCTATTTGGTGCATTAAATAGCTTAACCAAAAAAGTGAAACCATGCTTCGTCCTAAGGTGAGCACTCTTCATCTCTGTTCTCTCCCTATCTTCAAAACCGAGCTTTTCCAAGACATACGGTCTTGCATGACATGGGATGAACTATTTCAATTAAAAAAATGGAAAATTACACGTTGAAGCCAAAATTCACAAGTCATGCATAATTACGGAAAAATACTTGTCGTCCTTACGTACCGTAAAAAAGTCGAAAGTCTCCTTCAGCACGATGGTGAAGTACCTACCGTTTTGCAGATAAGGCATCCTGTCGCACAAACCCCGGTCGTCTTCACAGTAGTCGCACTCAGGAATCATATCATCATCAGACATTTCCTATGTTCATAAGTCAAAGATTAAAAATCGACGGCAAATAATGTTGTGACAATAGTCGGCATTCTTGTTCTCTCATATATGGTGGACACTCTCCCTCACTAATTTTCTGACTGTCATGTATTGAGCCCCAACAGAGTTAAAGTCAACCCGAAATGTCGTTTAATTCTCTTTCCGGCAAATCCAAGGCACTCGATATTTCCTACATACTAGCACAAGTCATGCTAAGATTCACGGAAAAATCCGGCATGACCTTTGCTAAAATAGGACATATCGAGCGCCTGAAATTTACCGGGACGGAAATGAATCAACATTCCGGCAAAACATAGGCCACTCGGATTTTCCATGCGATACAAAGATGTCCATACACATACAATGGTTCAATATTGACAAAAACATTTCAATATATCTTATAACCCGAACATTTCATTTGGTTCAGAAGCATAACTAAATACCCTAGTTCTACTCTATTCAACACCGAGGAGTAGAGAAGGAGGAGGTGGACTTTTAGCTCACAGACTCGGGTGTAGAGGAAGTAGAGGTAGCTCCGACGACGATCACTCCAGGGAGACGCGACACTACAAAGCCTGCATATTCCACCGAGTGAAAATTTTAGATCATCAAATCTCATATATCATTCTTATACCTAAATTTTTGCAGTACATCTTATAACCCTAACATTTCATTTGTACAGCAAGCATAACTAAATATTTAAAGGTATTTGGTTCTTTTGCCCCTATATTACTAAAAAAATTCTATTCTATTCAAATAATCAACATTATTGAAAATTTTCTATTCTATTCAAATAATCTACAATACTAAATATCTTATAACCCCTACATTTACTAAAAATTTACATTCTACTCTCCTGGCCAACTCATGGTCACCTCAAGATCATTTGACGATCATTCTCGAGATCATCTCCAAGATTATCAACGGCCTTCTGCCAAGCGGTTACCTTACCATACCGAGATGAGTTCTTCCATCATTAACAAGTCATTCCATCATTGGTGTTGATCAGACAGTGTGACTTAGTACGAACTGTGTCCAATACCGTGGACACGGCTATTCAAATAGATTCTTACACTCTGCAGAGGTTGCGCACATTGCCCACACCATGGACATTTGTCCAATGAAACTTGCCTAACCTATGACTCTTCTATTGTACCACCGACAATCATTCCCCTTCCGGGTCATGCCCTGGGTGGCCCCTGTGTCACTCCTGACACCTGCCATCGTCGTGGCTAACTAAACTGTCCCAAACGGGGACCTGAGCTCAATAACCAAACCGGGCTCACAAGATTATCGCCGCCTACCTGATCAGGGTAGCCCGCGTGCATAACCTTCCCTCTTTGGTGGTACCGATAAAAGAGCACGAGGTTAGACCAAGTCAAGGCCGTCCCATACCGGCAGATGTGGCTGCACTGGGAAGCTTGGTTCAGTGGCACTTGATCAATGAATGAAGGACTTTATCCCCAAGTGACTTCTCCGTCATAACTGATACTCCGGTATCACAGTGATCCAAGTTATATCGATAGCCAACTAGTAATCCAATGAGCAACATGAATAAGCTATTGCTACTAATTCCATAGTCAGAATGCCAGACGGGATCACAAAGTAATCATAGACAGTAATCTCCTAATCCAACAGCATCATGGCATCATCAAACGTGTAAACTACTAGGCACTAACAATCAAATCATGAACATGGTAGTAGCATATCCAAGAATACCTCCAAGTTTTGCATGAATAAACCAATTATGAGTAATTCAAATTTTAGCCTAAATACTTATTTAAAACCATGGCATTGCAACGCGGTCATGCTGATGAGAGTTGTGGCTTGCCTTGCACCAAGGGAGTCTGGGAGTACTCCTAGCCTTCACCAAATATTCAAATCATTCTGAAAAACATTTTTGGAAACATTTGTAAACATCACATAGAGCATTTTTTCTCTGTCCAGAAATTCTAGATAGCAGAGAAAAATACCAAAATTTTCCAGCAAATAAAGGAGCTCTCAAGAAAAATAATGCAAAAAGAATGAACTCATTTGGACTTGTGGTTTAAAAGTAATGGACGGTCAAAGTTTGGTCAAAATTCTGGTTTTTATTGAATTAAACAGAAAAGCTGAAATAACCACAGCTGGCCATGTCGAAGGCGTAAACCAGCCGGGCGCCTCCACTTACGTACCGCTTCGGGCGCGCGTGGAGTCACTGATAGGTGGGGCCCCCTGTCAGTTTTAACCAGAGAGAGAGAGAGGGAACAGAGGACGGCGGGCGTACCGGCGGCCGTTCACCGGCGTTGAGGCCACGACAGAGCTGGGAGGGGGCGGGGATGGAACGAGCACTCCATGGCGAGCACGCCCGTACCAGTAGCTCACTAGGAGATGGCCGGACGGCGTCGGCCCCTTCCTCTCAGGCAGCGGCGAGCTACGGTGGCGGAGGGGGTTGCCAAATCCGGCGAATACTCGAGCAGGGGAGGGGCTAGGGAGGACCAGCGAAGCACCACGAACTCAACGGTGGCCTTGGTTGGGGCTGGGGTGAACGGGAGCGAGCTGGTGGAGTGGGGGCAGAGTGGGGGAGCTCCTCGCCGGAGATGGGGAAGGAGGGCCTCTCGGCTTGCTCCGGTGCCACTGGGTGGTGACTGAGCAGTGGGGAGGGCAAGTGGTGAGGAGAGGGAGCGCTGGGGAGCAGCTTTTATAGCTGGGCGGCGATGCCAGAGCCGGATCCCACCGCGGGGAAAATGCCGGCGTCCCGCGTTGAGCTGGACGTCGCGCTAGCGGCCGAGCCGCGTGGGGAGGTGACGGGAGAGGGCAGAAGAGTTATGGCGATGGCATGGAGCGGCGGGGAAGAAGCCAGCCAGCGCGGCCATAGTACCAGTACGGTGGCTACAACGGTGCAGCTTAGCCATGTCCGGCGAGCTCGCTGCCGGCGACGGGAGGACTCCAGAAGAGCCAGGTGGACGGTGGGGAGGATGTCGGCACCAGAAGACATGGCGGGGCGACGCGGGCACGCAGAGCCAGCAAGGCCCGAGAGGGTTCGGCGCTCAGAGCGCGAGTTCGGCCCTGGCAGATGCGTGGTCACCACATGCACTGGTGCACGCGGTGCGCTCTGGCTTGCCCAATCATGTCCACACGGTAGTCCTTTCACCCTGTGGCCTCCCTGTGCATCTGGTTTGGCAAGAAATGACCCGGGCAGCACTGTAGCTTCCGGTCAAGTTTCTGGACAGAATCTTGGGCAAGATGCTGGGGTAAAAATGTTAGGTAAATGAGAGAGGGAGTTTGTCACACTGAGTTGTAGTAGGAAGGTGCCCATGCTGGAAATTTTTTTGACCAAATGGACAAGTTTTGAATGCAGTTGCTTCACAACTGCATCTCTGGTCCAGAAACAAGAATCTTGATGTGGTGCTCATATGGTGTGATGGATTTAGATGAAATTTGGTGGAGAGGGGTTATTTGAGCATAGGAAGATGATGTAAAAATTTCATACCATTTGGGTAAGTATAAATGGTACTTCCTTCACAATGCTCCCTTCTGGACAGAAGCTTGGGGGAATTATTGAGGGAGAATGGCTAAATGAAATGGGCCAAAATTTGATAGAGGATGTTTATATAGGTAGGAGAATGTCCTGGTAAAATTTCAGAAATTGTGGAGCAATATAAAATATAGTTGCTTCACAAACTGAAATTATGACCAGAAACAAAGATTGAATGGTGTGCTCACCATGAGAATGAAATCTTGAATATTTTCACATATCCAAGGTTCACATGGTCCAAAGAATTTATGAGAATCTTCTTGGAATTTTGGAGAAGATAGAAATATAGGTTGCTTCACAACCTAGGACTCAAAGGGTTATTCCTTTAATAGAAAAAGGAATATTAAATTGGAATAAAAGTTGAGATTGGGCAAGAATGGAAATGACATGACTTTGGAGAAGTTTTTGGAAGCTTTGATTCACTTGAGAAAGGAAAGTGAAAATATTCCCAAGTTTTAAGTCCATAGAGCCATTCAAAATGGAATCCAAACCAAATTCCAAATAAAATTCAAATGGGTTTTGAAAAAAAAAGTTGGGAAAAACCAGGGTGTCACAAACCTACCCCCCTTAGGATAAATCTCATCCTCGAGATTTGGTTGCTCAGGGAACAAGTACGCATGCGCTGTCCTAAGGAAACCGTTTCCATCTCGGGTCTTCTTTTCTTTTATAATTTGTTCCCACTGAATTTCATATGATCTGACTGCCTTGCTTTGGGGTAGTCTGCTTCACCGTACCCACATTCTGACAGGTCTTTTCTCATATGGTCATTGTTATGCTGACCCCAATTTTGTCATATCCGCTGGTTCATCTGATATGTTATCATGACTATGTCATCTTCCCATAAGTCCGGGAGTGGTTTCCGATTGACACGTCATTCTTCCATCCAGCACCGATAGTATTCCCTGGAGTTGTGAACAAATTCCTCGGTGGACATGAAACCCTTTTACTCCTTGTATTGGGTTACCCAAATAGATACATGTCCTCCGGGTTCAAGACAATGCTGGGAATCATCACCATTATCTTGGCAGATTCTGACTGCTTGTAGGGATTTCTGAATCATCTTAGCAGGCTCCACTATCTCGAGTATCAAATCTGCACCAACGATTTGATCATCGCTTGTCGTGACCAGAATAAAAGAGTACGACCTTACAACAATAGCATCCAAAGACTTGACTAACGGTGGTTCTGGCGGAAGGATCTTGTTCACGGTTGGCTATCATTTCACTAGGTACCATATGTGAGGACACATGATCTGGGATTGTTGTTCAGCACTCTAATTACTTATTCTGTCGGTATATCCATAGGCCGTGCAATGCTTTAACACGGTTGTTGAAGTCAAGCTGCTGAGCTTGATATGAGATCCTTGCAAACAGGGTAGACTCCTTGGGTGTATATTCATGGTGATCGATACGGAATCAAACTGTTTTTGGTATCCATACCATGTTGTTCCCGCATTGCCGGTCTTGCCCCTTCATTATTGTTCTCCTTTCCGAATCCTTTGCCGAAAGAGCTTGGCCATATATATCCATAGGTGCTATCAAGTGCATTATTCCGGCAAGCATACCTTATCCTTATCCTATGATAGTGCAACAACGTTTAAATGGCAAGTTTATCATCTCTCAAGCTTTAACTGTAGAGCAATGATCATCCGAACCCTTGCATGAAAATGGCAAACAAATCAGTAGTCACCAGAACGGTCTTTACAACTTAGATCTGGGACCTTACTGAAATAACTCAACCACGGCTCAAGACGGCCGGAAAGCAGCTCAGAGCATGAGACCGTGTTGATAAGAGGAAGGTAGCAGTTCCCTAAGACGGCCGGAAAACAGCTCAGAGCATAGGGTCACTGCCACAAAAGAAACTCAACAGCTGCACGAGACGGCCGGAAGCAGCTCAGAACTCATGACAGTTGTTGAAGAGAGGAATATAAAGTCGGCATCCACCCCGGATGGCCGAAAGCAACTCAGAACACGGGCATGGTGCCGTCACCGGAGAAAAGTAGGCAAGGGTTCATCAGGATCATATACCAGGTTCACAGTTACTTGTATAGAGCTCATTGTTGTGGCCCACCATGCAAGACAGTGACAAATGTTAATGATATTACTTTGTCGAGTGCGAGAAAAACTGGCCTTGACATCCTGTTAAGATTGTTGTCCCAAATTGTCTTACTTCATAGCTTGTCAGTCCGTGCAACATACTGAAGTGTATACTAGCTTTCTTCCTCTTGCATGACTTATGTAGGTGTTGAATTCTCACCTTCCTTTGATAGACCTGCTTGAACATAGTTACTCCTCGTACGAGTGACTTGCATGAGCTGGGCATCATGCTCACAATATATATGGAAGTATGTGTAGCTGAACATCTTATTCCCGAGGCAGACACTTGTGTCCTGACTAGCTCGGGTTTCTGACCAAACAGTTGTGGGCTTGACTCTTGAGATGCACTGCCAACGCACTGTGTAATTGCTTGTACCAATGTTGCCAACTGTTTGTAGTGCCGTATTGACGAAAATTGGATAGCTTGTGTTGGAAGCCATCGAGAGTATCGTGCTGAGGAAGGCTGGGTAGCTTATGTTCGAAGCTTTTGCCAGGACAGCGTGCCGAAGAAGACTAGGTACCGTACTTCAGAAGCTTCTCCTCTTGGTGGCTTGCTGGGGAAGGTTTGGTGCCTTATGCTGGAAGTTTTCTGCAGTAGCCTACTGACGAAGACTGGGTAGCTTATGCTGGAAGTTATCCACATATCGTACTGAAGAAGATTTGAGGAGCCTTGCATCATAAGCTTCGCTGGTAGCGTGCGGAGGAAGACTTGATTGCTTACACCAGAAGTTTCTTTCTGTGATATGCGGTCTGAATGCCATATGTATATACCCTTGATCTTCCTGCTATTGATTACTTGTATGTAAAGAATTTGTCGGACTATCCTTCTTGTTGGGTACTAGATACATGGCACACTCTTGCTTCCTTGGACTGCAAGCGTACTATTGGCCTTGCACACCACTGATCTTCCTTTTGGTTTAATCATTACTGCTGTGAAGATTGCACCACTGATGTAAAATTGATGTTGCTAGTCATTTTCAGAATATCATTCAAACTGGATATTACCCATACAATGCAGTATACTGTCAATTTCCATACCATTTAGCTGAGCTTCCAAATATTTGAAATCCTCACTTGGTTCCGGTAGCGGTTGATGAGCAACTTTCATAAGGGGAAATAAGGTAACACCGAAGGTCCAAAGAAAGAAGCAAAAGAACCGACTCAAACAAAAGCACACAAGGCATCAAGATTACATACAAGCAACATCACTCTTTATTGCTATCCACAACAATATGCATGCCTACTTAAGAACACAAATTTCACGAAGACTCCGGTACTACGGTCTAATATGCTGTGGTGGTGTGCACGAAAGGGGTGTAACAGAGCTACACCAAGGGCTGGCTTACACCGGTTGCACTAGACGAGCTTAGGGTGAGGACGGACTTGGCGATCATGTAGCGAGACACGGATGTCACGCCCACATCATCATCGGACGGAAGGAACCGTACTCGTCCAGGGAAAGGGGTGACCGGGTAGAATACTGGTGGAAAGCAGGTTTCGCTGGCATTGCCCTTTCCTGGTAACAAAATCCAATAAGGGTTGCCAAAGCGGCGAGATGAATGACGAGATCCGGGGTAGAAACATGTCTACCTCTGAAACAATAGGTGTGGCTGAAGAGAATATATTGGCGCGATACCTGTGCATCAATCCTGCAAGTGATCGACACCACTAGGTACCTCGGCATCACTCCGCTGGGACAGAGATGACACCAAACACCAAAAGAGGAGGTATGCAAAGCTGGAGTGTGCAGGTAGTGGATCGAAACCGACACCACCTACACTCACAAGATCAGCCGTTGGCGACAAGATAGTGAGTCTATATGCATGCTATGCGACAAACAAATGCAACCATCAAATGCAACAACCGACTAGACTCTATACTACCGGTTTCTAACGCTCGCGCTGACTAGGGCATCCTACAGCCAGACCTGCCCTGATACCAAACGTTGTGGCACCCCGGCTCAGAGGAACCGGAACACCCCGTATTCCAGCCCAGAGATCAAGTCTTTTGGAACACGGCACTGCTTGGCATAGAACAAATCAACTCTTTATTACAAATAATTGGGTACAAAGGTCTGGGGTATTACAAAGGGTTGCATTGGCACGGCGATAACACGCCTGCTAAGGTAGCTCTATGCTAGCAGCGGAACTACTCGTGGCAGCGGAATAACTTTTAGCAGCGAAACAACAACGACGGTGATGGACTCCACTCCGCAGGGACTCTGGTTGGGACACATCCTAGCTAGCAACTCAGAATTCGCAGGCTACGCGAATATGGCAGCACCTGCAAACTGGCATGACACTCCAGGTGAAAACTTTGAATGTACTCGCAAACTCACAACAAACAAAAGCATCAAGGCAAAGCAACATCATAGCAATCAAGATTATATCAGGATCAGTTGTTGTTAAAAGAGTAGAAGAAAATATTAAACATGATATCTCCACTCTATCTGCAATAGTCACCATTGTTTTAAGGTCACAGGGACCGCCTTACTCTTGGCTATCCAGTAGAACCATCTACTCTCGTGGCCAACTCATGGTCACCTCAAGATCATTTGATGATCATTCTCGAGATCATCTCCAAGATTATCAACGGCCTTCTGCCAAGCGGTTACCTTACCATACCGAGATGAGTTCTTCCATCATTAACAAGTCATTCCATCATTGGTGTTGATCAGACAGTGTGACTTGGTATGAACTGTGTCCAATACCGTGGACGCGGCTATTCGAATAGATTCTTACACTCTGCAGAGGTTGCACACATAACCCACACCATGGACATTCGTCCAACGAAACTTGCCTAACCTATGACTCTTCTATTGTACCACCGACAATCATTCCCCTTCCGGGTCATGCCCTGGGTGGCCCCTGTGTCACTCCTGACACCTGAGACCGTCGTGGCCAACTAAACTGTCCCAAATGGGGACCTGAGCTCAATAGCCAAACCGGGCTCACAAGATTATCGCCGCCTACCTGATCAGGGTAGCCCGCGCGCATAACCTTCCCTCTTTGGTGGTACTGATAAAAGAGCACTAGGTTAGACCAAGTCAAGGCCATCCGATACCAGCAGATGTGGCTGCACTGGGAAGCTCGGTTCAGTGGCACTTGATCAATGAATGAAGGAATTTATCCCCAAGTGACTTCTCCGTCATAACTGATACTCCGGTATCACAGTGATCCAAGTTATATCGATAGCCAACTAGTAATCCAATGAGCAACATGAATAAGATAATGCTACTAATTCCATAGTCAGAATGCCAGACGAGATCACAAAGTAATCATAGATAGTAATCTCCTAATCCAACAGCATCATGGCATCATCAAACTTGTAAACTACTAGGCACTAACAATCAAATCATGAACATTGTAGTAGCATATCCAAGAATTCCTCCAAGTGTTGCATGAATAAACCAATTATGAGTAATTCAAATTTTAGCCTAAATACTTATTTAAAACCATGGCATTGCAATGCGGTCATGCTGATGAGAGTTGTGGCTTGCCTTGCACCAAGGGAGTATGGGAGTACTCCTAGCCTTCACCAAATATTCAAATCATTCTGAAAAACATTTTTGGAAACATTTGTAAACATCACATAGAGCATTTTTTTTCTCTGTCCAGAAATTCTAGACAGCAGAGAAAAATACCAAAATTTTCCAGCAAATAAAGGAGCTTTCAAGAAAAATAATGTGAAAAGAATGAACTCATTTGGACTTGTGGTTTAAAAGTAATGGACGGTCAAATTTTGGTCAAAATTTTGGTTTTTATTGAATTAAATAGAAAAGCTGAAATAACCACAGCTGGCCACGTCGAAGGCGTAAACCAGCCGGGCGCCTTCACTTACGTACCGCTTCGGGCGCGCATGGAGTCACTGATAGGTGAGGCCCCCTGTCAGTTTTAACCAGAGAGAGAGGGAACAGAGGACGGCGGGCGTACCGGCGGCCGTTCGCCGGCGTTGAGGCCACGGCGGAGCTGGAAGGGGGCGGGGATGGAACGAGCACTCCATGGCGAGCACGCCCGTACCAGTAGCTCACTATGAGATGGCCGGACGGCATCGGCCCCTTCCTCTCAGGCGGCGGCGAGCTACGGTGGCGGAGGGGGTTACCAAATCCGGTGAATACACGAGCAGGGGAGGGGCTAGGGAGGACCAGCGAAGCACCACGAACTCAACGATGGCCTCGATTGCGGCTGGGGTGGACGGGAGCGAGCTAGTGGAGTGGGGCAGAGTGGCGGAGCTCCTCGCCAGAGATGGGGAAGGAGGGCCTCTCGGCTTGCTTCGGTGCCACTGGGTGGTGACTGAGCGGTGGGGAGGGTGAGTGGTAATGAGAGGGAGCGCTGGGGAGCGGCTTTTATAGCCGGGCGGCGATGCCAGAGCCAGATCCCACCGCGGGGAAAATGCCGGCGTCCCGCGTTGAGCTGGACATCGCACTGGCGGCCGAGCCCCGTGGGGAGGTGACGAAAGAGGGCAGAAGAGTTATGGCGTTGGCACGGAGCAGCAGGGAAGAAGCCAGCCTGTGCGGCCACAGTACCAGTACGGTGGCTACAGCGGCGCAGCTTGGCCGTGTCCGGCGAGCTCGCTGCCGGCGACGGGAGGACTCCAGAAGAGCCAGGTGGACGGTGGGGAGGATGTCGGCACCAGAAGACACGGCGGGGCGACGCGAGCGCACAGAGCCAGGAAGGCTCGAGAGGGTTCGGCGCTCAGAGCGCGAGTTCGGCCCTGGCAGACACATGGTCACCGCGTGCACTAGCGCACACGGTGCACTCTGGCTCGCCCGATCATGTCCACGTGGTAGTCCTTTCACCCTGTGGTCTCCCTGTGCATCTGGTTTGGCAAGAAATGACCCGGGCAGCACTGTAGCTTCCATTCAAGTTTCTGGACAGAATTTTGGCAAGATGCTGGGGTAAAAATGTTAGGTAAATGAGAGAGGGAGTTTGTCACACTGAGTTGTAGTAGGAAGGTGCCCATTCTGGAAAAATTTCAGACCAAATGGACAAGTTTTGAATGCAGTGGCTTCACAACTGCATCTCTGGTCCAGAAACAAGAATCTTGATGTGGTGCTCATATGGTGTGATGGATCTAGATGAAATTTGGTGGAGAGGGGTCATTTGAGCATAGGAAGATGCTGTAAAAATTTCACACCATTTGGGTAAGTATAAATGGTACTTCCTTCACAATGCTCCCTTCTGGATAGAAACTTGGGGGAATTATTGAGGGAGAATGGCTAAATGAAATGGGCCAAAATTTGATAGAGGATGTTTATATGGGTAGGAGAATGTCTTGGTAAAATTTCAGAAATTGTGGAGCAATATAAAATATAGTTGCTTCACAAACTGAAATTATGACTAGAAACAAAGATTGAATGGTGTGCTCACCATGAGAATGAAATCTTGAATATTTTCACATATCCAAGGTTCACATGGTCCAAAGAATTTATGAGAATCTTCTTGGAATTTTGGAGAAGATAGAAATATAGGTTGCTTCACAACCTAGGACTCAAAGGGTTATTCCTTTAATGGAAAAAGGAATATTAAATTGGAATAAAAGTTGAGATTGGGCAAGAATGGAAATGACATGACTTTGCAGAAGTTTTTGGAAGCTTTGATTCACTTGAGAAAGGAAAGTGAAAATATTCCCAAGTTTTAAGTCCATAGAGCCATTCAAAATGGAATCCAAACCAAATTCCAAATAAAATTCAAATGGGTTTTGAAAAAAAATGTTGGGAAAAACCAGGGTGTCACAGAACTCCCCTTGATGATGTGCATATGAAGAATTTGCTCTGGATTGCAAATGCACATGGCAGGTTGAAATTGTGGAGATCTCCCCCTATATCTTGGAATCCAATCACGCATGATCATAAGATATTGAAGAATTTGAATGCATGATGAAAATTGGTGTTTGACGAATTATAACATGCATGCACAGATATATATTTTTGAGGATCAGAGCATAATCACGCATGCAAATAAATCATCGCAAAAGAATGTCAGACCACCAACAGTATTTAAGTTACAACTCATCCAAGGAGCGAAACAACCGAAGAACCAAGAGTTGCAACTTAACAAAATAAACAGCCCAATATAAGAGACCCGCTTGAAGACTAACTCAAATTTCTCCCCCTTTGTCATCAGATGACCAAAAGGAGACGAAACTGAGAACTAACACCCCTGAAGAAAATCAAATCATGAAGCAGCCGAGGGAGCGCCAGCGTCGTTGTTGGGGTCGCGAGTTGAAGAAGGGCCTGCTGTAGTGTCTTCAACTTCTTCGTTTTCATCAGTAGCTCATGAAGAAGACACAGAGCTTGGGACCATCGGAGGAACTTGAACTTTCTTGAACTTCTTCTTGGGGGGATTTGCCCAATCAAAGTTCATTTTGAATTCCATTTCTTCAAGTTCGTCAGGGGTCTTCAGATGTGAAAGAATGGCCCAACTCCTGTCAAATATCTCATGCAAATAATAATGATTTTTCCGGACTGAATTTTGCGTCACAGTCATATTGCCTAGAATAGCATGGAGTTGACGCTTAATCCAATTATGGTTTTTGTCAACTTTCTGATGAAGACTTATGAGCAGCTCACGATCAGTCATCACTCGAGGAGCTTCACCTTGAGGGGTTTGCTGAGTGGCATTTGCGTCAGTGTCATGGCTTGAAGAATCATAACCAGGGGACTGTGAGATAGGCTGACGAAATTGGCCATCAAGGGGATGAACTCCTTCATCAATAACAGCTTTCCCTTTGCCAGGAACTGAAGCAATTGTGCTTTGAAGAATTTCAACATCTGGCAGAAATCTGAGATGATTTTGACTGTCAGCTTTGTAGTTGATTAAAGATCTTATGCGGATGAATCTCATAAGCCAGGGAGCATAAGGCTTCAAGTCAAATAGAGATTGTGCAACAGTGGCCAAAGTCCTCATGAAGAAATCATGCACATTGATAGGAATACCATGGATGATATGGAATAGCAAGTTCTTCATGATTCCCACAACTTCTTTAGTCTCAGAATTGTGGCCTTTGATAGGACTGAGGGTTTTGGCCAGAATGCGATATACTGTTCGTGGCACAAATAGCAAATCCTTCACTAAGAAGGTGGTTCTCTGAGGTTCTCCTTGAGCCAAAGGCTTCATCAGCACTTGCATCAGATGATTTGGCAACTCGGGTTCTTCATAGATCTTTCTGGCTTCAGTTGAGGGCAAATCAACTGGAAGAGCTCGGAGCAATTCATCAGCAGGAGCCTTGTAGAGTTCTCACTCATCCAGTCGAGAGCCCATGAGTGAATATCATCAACATCACCAGATAGATGCAAGGTGGCATAAAACTGAAGAATGAGTTCTTCATTCCAATCACACACATCTGTGATGAAACTGAGTAGACCGGCATAGTGAAGAACTGCCAGAACTGGCCGAAAGCACGGTAAGGATTCCATATCCACATGAGGAATATGACGATGTAGGAACACCTTGTTCTTGTCAAACAGCGGTGAGGAATAGAAGTTCATCTGAGCATTTGTCCAAAATCTCTGACGCCTGATTTTTGCAGAGTCATACGGGGACTCGCCTATGAAGAAATTCTTCTCTTGAAAGAAGGCGGCATTGTCGAATTTTGGCCCTCTGACGCTTTTGCCAACCTTGGGCATTGAGGGCACTGGTTGAAGATTTACCTTCTTTGGCCTCACATCGAAGATGGGTCTCGGAGAGCCCATTGAGTCGTTGGGATCCGTGATGGCTAAAGACTTGCAACTTCCTCAGCAGTTGCGAATGGAACAGTGTCTGAATCTGCTGAGGGTGTTGGGTCTTCATGTTGTGTTGGAGGAGGTGCAACTTCTTCATCATTCACTTGTTGCACATTTTCTTCAGCTGATGCAGCTGAAATTTTTTCATTGATGGTTTGAAGGGTTGGTTGTTGACCTTCAGAACCAGTTTGAATTTCCTCAGTAACAGCAGGTGACTGAGGTACTTGCGTGAGCGGAGTGGTGAGGGGTGAGTTCGGATGTACGACATCCCAGAAGTCATCATGGATAACAGGAGTTGAATAACCCACATCCACGTCTTCATCAGTTTCTTCATCAGTCACTCGGATTGGAGGCGATGATACCTAGTGTAAGGAAGCATCTACATCAATCTCAATTTCTTCATCCACTTGCTCTATGGAAGTAGCAGAGTGGGAATTCTCTTCTTCATCTTCAGGTGGGATGACATAGTCCACACCGAAGGGAATGATCTGAAGCTCTTGACTTGATCTGGTTGGAGGGGCAGAAGAAATTGGTATGGCATCGATAGGTGCATTTGAAGACATTGGAGTCATCTTCAATTTCTTCACGGATTCTGCATCAGAGGGTGCTAAAGTTTTTCTCTTCTTAGCAGCATTTGTTTTCTTCACTTCTGATGCAGAAGGAAGTGTTAGTTGCTTCAAAGATGAAGACTGTTCTGGCGCTGCTGCTGAGGAACTTGGTGGTATAATTTCATCAGGCACGACTGATGCAGTCGCCCTGGCAGTTTCTTCAGGCGCAACAGTTTCAGTTGCCCTGGTAGGTTCTTACGGTGGAGCTGAAGAACTGGTTGGAGGAGCTTGATCACACTTTGCAGCCTCCCTTTAATTGTAGTCATCAACAACCTTGTTGGAAGCGCTGATGAATCTATCTTTCACTCCACAGCAGTGCTCAGCCTGGCGCTCATATTCCTCAGACAGGCGCTGAATTTCTGTTTGCATAGCAACCAGTTGCTGAGGGGATATAGATAGCATTCTATCCTTGAGCTCCTTCTGCTTTTTCTTCATCTCTTTTCTTACGAGCTTTGACTTCTCAATCTTGTGTTTTTCATTGAGGACAAAGGCAGACAGAACGTGGCTTGGTCCAGGTGGCAAATCCAAGTCATCAAGTGGTGTATTTGGTTTCTGACACCATACATCAATGAAGTCAAGGATCTTTTTCGGACTCGGAAATGGCTTTCTTCTTCAGCATTGGCGTGTTTGAGGAAATATGCCCTGATGTTGAGGCACTTGATGCAGCAATGGAGGCTGTTGGAAAGCCTTCAGTGCGCTGGCATGATGCCAGCACAACTGGTGTTGATGCTCTAGCTGCAACCCTTGAAGAACTTATGGATGGTGGAGGTGCAGATGAAGTTGGAGCAGTTTGTGCCTTAGGCGCTGAAGCCTTTGAGGAAGATGGCTTGGGCTCTGAGGGCTTTGATGAAGATTTTGGCTGTGAGGGCTTTTCAGTTGATGGTTTAGGCTTTTGAGCCGGCTTCTTTTTCATAGCTTTCTTGGGCGCTCCGCCACTTGAGCCTGCACCCGCTTCTTGTGAAGCCTTTGTGGCCCTGTTGAATTCTTCAACAGCCTTTTCAGTCTGTTTTTGTAGTTTGGCCTGACGCTTAGCCCATTCTTTGGGGAATTCTTCACCCCTTCTGATGCTCGCGGGATCAGCTGTTTGAACAGGAGCCAACTGTGGTCTTTTGCACGGAGGCTTGACTGCAAAATCCTTCATGTACTTGGAGGTGACGAAATTGTAGCTCCTCCACTGATAAGTCCAGTACCTCTTGATCTTTTGCATGCGCGTTTTGCGCTGCTCCTTGGTTTCCTTTTCATGAGTTTCTTCATTAGGTGTGCAATATCCTGCATACAGATCCTCAGGGATCTCAAAAGCAGTTTGTTCCTCATTCCTCTTGTCACCCTTCTGAGGCTTTCTGTCATCTGCCATTTTCTTCAACTGAGGGTTTTGAACTTTTGAAGTTTCTGATGAAGTCTGTAGATTTTCCTCAAGCAATGCTGCAAATGAATTAAGTTGATGAGAACCAAGAGATTTGTCTGTAGACATGGGTACCTGTGAACAGAGTATAGTTGCGAGGAAATTGGGAAGACATGGGTACCTGTGAACAGAGTATAGCACTTGAAGAATTTGAGAAGGTAAACAGATCAAACTTGGGCAGTAAAAATAAGCTTTAATTACCCCAAGGATGAACTCGATGAACTGGATGACGAGTCGAAGGAAATTGTCAGTTCAGATCTCTTGTGCCCTAACTTGGCGACGAGAGACAGCTACGGTGACGGCGGAGGTGAAGAAATCCGCGGCCGGTGTGAGTACGACGACGAAGAAGTCGAGGCAGTGAAGCTCTTCCTCTCCGGCGATGATGTAATCCAGCGGCGGCACTAGGGTTTTGAGAGCGACAGGGGCGCGAGAGTGAATGAACTAGGTTTGACGTGGTCAAGCCATTATATAGGCGCGGTGAAAACTGAGTGGTCCGAAACTTTTGGACGGATAAGCCCCTGGCGATTCGCATTTCTGCGACACGTGTCACACATGCATTTTGAGTGCGCTTATCCACGTGTCGGGTGCGCGGGATTAAGTTACTGTGGCAACCGCCAAAAAATTGAATAGAAGTTTTAAAGTGTGTTCGCAATTTCTTCAGCTGCCAAGGACACAGTGAAGACTTTGAACGGTATCAAATAGAACACACATGAAGAGATTGTGAACAGATTGGTTTGAGTTTAGCACAGAGGGGAGCGGGTCCGATCACATTCACATAGATGGAAAAATCAAATTGAAGAATTAGCAATATGTGAATGCTGTTGAGGACATGAAAAACTCAGATATATAAATAGAGAGAATTGTCTCAAGCAATGAAGAACAACCACAAATGACGAATTTGAAAAGTTTTGACGAAATTACAAACGACGAAGAAAACTCAAATTCATGCAAGTCAATAGTGGGTGGTGGCGTTACCCACCGTATAAGAACTATGATGATTTCAGACACCACGTACAATTGTCGTAGGGTTCTGAGAATCAAGTTCTTCATTAATTTCTTCACACTTAGAGGGTTAGTCTTCATTGATTGAAGAAAAATGTTACTTCGTGTGTTGTGCATCAAAATCATCAAGAATGCATAAGCGTTAGGATGTGTGTCCTTCTCAAAGGACATTCGAAGATTCTAGGATGTTTAGCTCACACCGCAACATGCAAAACCTTCTCTCATCCAAGGGCTTAGTGAAGATATCTGCAAGCTGGTCTTCTGTCTTCACGTGGTTGATAACGATGTCTCCCTTCAGCACATCATCACAAAGAAAATGGTGACGAATCTGGATGTGCTTCGTCCTAGAATGTTGTACTGGGTTGTGGGTGATCTTGATGGCACTCTCATTGTCGCAGTAGAGTGGCACTTTCTTCACGTTGACGCCATAGTCCTTGAGGGTTTGCTTCATCCATAGAAGCTGTGAGCAACAGGCACCAGCGGCAATGTATTCAGCCTCGGCTGTGGAAAGTGAGACACTGTTCTGCTTCTTCGAGGACCAACAAACAAGAGATCGTCCGAGGAAATGACATGTGCCTGATGTTGACTTGCGATCCACTCGATCTCCAGCATAATCAGAATCAGAAAATCCAGCAAGATCAAATGATGAGCCCTTGGGATACCATAATCCAAGTGTTGGTGTGTGAGCTAAATATTAAAGAATTCGTTTCACAGCCTGATGGTGTGACTCCTTCGGTGACGCTTGAAAACGGGCACACATGCAAACGCTAAGCATAATATCTGGCCTAGATGCACATAGGTAAAGCAGCGAACCAATGATGGAGCGATATACCTTCTGATCGAAATGTTTACCATGTTCGTCAGTGCAGAGTTGACCATTTGTTGGCATTGGTATCTTGAGGCATTTGCAATCTTGCATGCCGAATTTCTTCAGGCAATCCTTGAGATATTTTTCCTGAGATATGAAGATGCCATTTCGTTGTTGACGAATTTGAAGTCCGAGGAAGAATTTCAACTCCCCCATCATAGACATCTGATATTCTTCTTGCATCATATAAGCAAATTCGTCACTGTATTTCTTGTTAGTGCAACCAAAGATAATATCATCAACATATATTTGGCATATGAATAGTTCACCATCATAAAATTTTGTGAAAAGAGTAGGGTCAAGTGAACCGGGTTTGAAACCCTTTTTCTTCAGGAACTCCTTCAGTGTATCATACCAAGCCCTAGGGGCTTGCTTCAGGCCATAGAGAGCCTTGTTGAGTCTGAAGACCTTGTCAGGATGCTTTGGGTCTTCAAAACCTGGTGGTTGAGCAACATATACTTCTTCCTCAAGCTTACCATTGAGGAATGCACCTTTCACATCCATTTGATATAAGAGGATATCATGATGGTTAGCATATGCAAGCAGTATACGAATGGCTTCAAGCCTAGCAACAGGTGCAAATGTTTCATCAAAATCAATACCCTCAACCTGTGTGTAGCCTTGAGCTATAAAACGGGCCTTATTCCTCACCACTTGGCCATTTTCATCTTGCTTGTTGCGGTAGATCCATTTGGTGCCGATGATGTTGTGCTTGCGTGGATCGGGACGCTTGACAAGCTCCCACATGTTGTTGAGCTGAAATTGATGCAATTCCTCTTGCATCGCTTGAATCCATTCCGGTTCAAGAAATGCTTCATCAACTTTGGTGGGCTCTAAAATAGAGACAAACGCGTAATGCCCACAAAAGTTAGCTAGATGTGAAGCTCTTGAGCGAGTGAGGGGACCAGGTGCATTGATGTTGTCGAGGATCTTCTCAATCTGCACTTCATTCGCCACTCGTGGATGTGCTGGACGAGGGCCTTGATGTTGTAGTTGCCGTGCAGAATCCTCAGCATCATTTTCTTCAGGATTAGCAGTTTCTTCATGACGAGGGATAAGTACTTCTTCATCAGCTATTTCTTCACTGGGCATAATTTCTCCAGTGCCCGTAAGCTTGATAGATTCCTCAGGAGGCATCTCATCTAGCACAGGAGGCAGGTGCTCTCTTTGCGAGCTGTTAGTTTCATCGAACCGCACATCTACAGTTTCAACAACCTTGTGATGGAAGCAGCTGAAGACTCTGTAGGTGTGCGAGTCCTTTCCGTAACCAAGCATAAAACCTTCATGTGCTTTCGGTGCAAATTTAGAACTGTGATGAGGATCTCTAATCCAACATTTAGCACCGAAGACTTTGAAATAACTCACATTGGGTTTCTTGTCAGTGAGGAGCTCATATGAGGTCTTCTTGAGGAATTTGTGAAGATATACCCGGTTGATGATGTGACATGCAGTGTCAATTGCTTCAGGCCAGAAATGACGAGGTGTCTTGTATTCATCAAGCATGGTACGCGCCATCTCGATGAGGGTTCTGTTCTTGCGCTCCACGACTCCATTCTGCTGAGGCGTGCAGGGAGCAGAGAGCTCATGAGTGATACCAAGTTCATCAAGATAGTCGTCGAGGCCTGTGTTCTTGAACTCAGTGCCATTGTCACTCCTGATGTGCTTGATCTTGAGACCATAATTCATCATGGCCCGATTGGAGAATCGTCTCAAGACATCCTGAACTTCAGTCTTGTAGGAAATGATGTGCACCCAGGTGTAACGAGAGTAGTCATCAACAATGACGAATCCATAGAGAGATGTTGCATTGGTTAGTGTGGCATAATGTGTGGGACCAAACAAATCCATATGAAGTAATTCAAAGGGACGAGTAGTGGTCATGATTGTCTTAGTTGTATGCTTGGATCTGGTCATCTTTCCAGACTCACAAGCACCACACAAATGATATGCTTCTTCTTGACGAGTGTGCTCAAATTCCTCATGCCAGCGTGTCCAAGACGCCGATGCCATAGCCAGCACTCTGAAGCTTTTGCCAGAAGACACGTGGCAGGCTGAGGACCTAGAGAGAAATCTACAATATACAAATCACCTTTCCTAAAGCCTTCGAAGACTTTGGATTTGTCAGATTCCAACAGCACAATGCATCTATATTTGCCAAAGATGACAATCATATCAAGATCACAAAGCATTGAGACAGACATGAGGTTGTATCCAAGGGACTCGACAAGCATCACTTTTTTCATGTGTCGATCCTTTGAGATAGCAACCTTACCCAGACCCAATACCTTGCTTTTTCCTTTGTCAGCGTATGTGATATGCTTCAGATGAGACGGAATAAGGGGAGCATCAGTGAGAAGATTCATGTCTCCTGTCATATGATTCGTGCAGCCACTATCCAAGACCCATTCAGTGGCTGAAGGTGTATTATCCTGTAGAAGCATTAGTCTGACTTACAAATTCATATACTTCAAAGTGAAGAATATGATGATGATCAATTTCATCAGACAATTTCATCAAGGAATAATATCTAGCAGCATAAGGGATGTGTGAAATGAATTATTCATTTCATCGTGATTAGCCTGCATCCCAACAGGCACTTTGTCAGGTCTTCAGCAAATTCATCAGACATTTCAGTTGTCTGAAGACCTGACCCTGTAGAAGAGATTAGTTCTTCTTCTTAACCACCCACATCTGTATGGGTGGCTGTGAAGCAATGTAATGAAGTGCATTAATGGAGAACTTAGGCATTGAAGAATATGCATTTCTCCTCACAGGAGGGTTATAGTAATTGAATGAATACGCAGAGAAATTCTTCGATGATTTGTGAACATAGTGGTTCGAAGAATAATGCTCATATTCATCAAATTATTGTTTGTTTCCCTGCGAAACAGAGGCATTAGCATGACCATAAGTGGATCTACGTCCATTTGACGACTTTGATCCCTGTGAAGAATTTGCCCTGGGAGGTTTCTTCTTCATTGGTGGCGTCATGATGACATTCACCTGAAGATTTTCCAGAAGGCTTTTAGGAACCTAGATTTTCTTCACAGGTGGACTGTTCCTGCAGTTAGTACCAATGAATCTGGCAAAGACTTCACCATTCTGATTCTTGAACAGTTTATAGTTGGAGTCAAATGACTCATCTAAAGAATATGAAGAATCACAAGTATAGCCAGATAAAAGTGGATGGATCTATTGGAGGTCCCTTTGCAGCAACCCATGTGGTTTTGGATACTGCTCAGGTTTCCAATACGAACCATCGGCGTTGAGCTTTCTCTCAAAAGCAATACCCTCTTTCCTAGGGTTTTTGTGAAGAATTTTCTTTTTGAGCACATCACACAGGGTTTGATGCCCTTTGAGGCATTTGTACATGCCAGTGACATACAATTCCTTCAGCCCTGCATTTTCATCAGTATCACCGGTGGCTTCCTCAAGTGAGGGGTTAGTGGCCACCGTAGAAGTTGAAGCAATTGAAAGTACAAAAGCATTTGAACATTCAGCTGAAGAATTTGCATTATCACGTTCAAGGCATTTTAGGCATGGTGCAACAAATTCTTCCTGAGCGGTACTGATCTGTTGAGCGAGGAGTGAATCGTTTTCTTTTTTAAGATCATCATGAGACGCTCTCAGATTCTCGATATCTTGCTTCCTTTGAAGAAATTCATAGGACAATTTCTCATGTTTAGCTGAGAGGGACACATGACGACTTTCAAGTTCGTCATATTTAGACTTAAGCCTTCTGAGATCCTCAGATAAAGCTTGACTATGATCCATTTCCTCATCCAACAGGTCATCGCTTTAGTCTAGCAGTTTTTGAATCTTTTCCATGGCATGCTGTTGCTCAGTTGCAATTTTAGCAAGTTTCTTATAGCTTGGTTTAGATTCACACTCAGAGTCGTCATCACTGGAAGGTTCAAAGTAAGCTTCTCGTGAAGTTACCTTTGCACCCCGTGCCATGAAGCAATAGGTGGGAGTGAAGTCATCAGCACAGTCATCATTGTTGGTGGAGATACCATTATCCTCAGAGTTGAAGATGGACTTGCTGACGTACTCAGTAGCGAGTGCAAGGCTCGCCACACCTGTGTCTGACTCCTCCTCAGATTCCTCAGATTGCTAATCATCAGATTCTTCTTCAGAATCCATTTCCTTCCCAATGAATGCACGAGCTCTGCTAGAACTGGTTTTCTTGTGAGATGAGGACTTTGATGAAGACTTTGAGGACTTCTTCTTTTTGCCATCAGATTCATCATCATCCCTACTCTTCTTCTTCTTCTTCTTCTTTAGCCATAGAGGGCAGTCGGCGATGTAGTGGCCTGGCTTCTTGCATTTGTGACAGGTTCTCTTGTTGTAGTCTCGAGCAGACGCTTCTCCAGTGTTCTTCGAGTCATACTTTGAAGATTTTCCAAAGCGGTTCTTTTTGGAAAACCTCTGGAACT
Organism: Elymus sibiricus; assembly: GCA_039707655.1. NCBI lineage: Eukaryota > Viridiplantae > Streptophyta > Magnoliopsida > Poales > Poaceae > Elymus > Elymus sibiricus. The sequence continues at coordinate 188,864,995 of CM077674.1, forward strand.
TCTTCACCAGCATAGCCAGTTCTCTGCCAATTTCCTCACCATCAGAACTGCACTCATATTCTTCTTCTTCTTCAGATGAAGAAATAGCCTTGGCTTTTGCTTTTGCCTTCAGAGCACGAGGACGAGCATAGCTGGATCCATACATATCTCTCTTCTCTGCTTGCTGAAATTCATGTGTGTTGAGCCTCTCAAGAATGTCAGCAGGATCTAGTGACTTGTAGTCTAGGCGCTCTTGTATCATCAGTGCCAAAGTGTCAAAGGAACTGCCCAGTGACCTCAGCAGTTTCTTCACCACCTCATGATCGGTGATTTCAGCAGCGCCAAGAGCTTGAAGCTCATTGGACATATCAATGAGGCGGTCGAAGGTTTGCTGCACATTTTCATTGTCGAGCCTTTTGAAACGATTGAAGAGATTGCGCAGGACATCAACTCGGGAGTCACGTTGAGTGGATACTCCCTCGTTGACTTTAGAGAGCCGGTCTTAGATTAGCTTCGAGGTTTCCAAAGCACTCACTCTACCATACTGACCTTTGTTCAGATGACTACATATGATATTCTTCGCTTGAGAGTCCAGTTGCTTGAATCGCTTCACGTCAGTGGCGTTGATGCTTGGAGCAATGGAAGGCACTCCATTCTCAATGACGAACCAGAGATCATTGTCAATAGCCTCAAGATGCATTCACATCTTGTTCTTCCAGTAAGGATAGTCTGTGCCATCGAAGATGGGGCACGCAACGGATACCTTGATCATACCTGCGGTCGACATAACTAAAACTCCAGGTGGTTAAACCAAAATCACACAGAACAAGGGAGTACCTTGCTCTGATACTAATTGAAAGTGCAGGTTAGCTCCCAGAGGGGGGGGGTGAATGGGAGATTTTTAGAAATTCGTCAAACTCCGAAGATTTTGACGAAAATCAGAGTGACGAAATAAAAATAGAAGTGAAACTAGATCGACATAGATGTAACTAGCATGCAAAGGAAATACATACAAGTGAAGATCAATTAGTCATACAAGAAGACATGCATGAAGAAGATGAACTGAAGAAATGATAAATAGCATGATGAAAGTCTTCAGTTCAAATTCATCAGAAAAGTAGAGCACAAGTTCTTCAGCAGCGGAAATGCGTAACGGTAAAGGGGTGAGGAATTTGAAACCGATTGGGCTTGATGAAGACACAGCGATTTGGTAGACCAGTTCCAGTTGTTGTATCAACTGTACGTCTAGTTGAGGCGGCTGAGTCTTACCTCGGAGGACACTTAGTCCTCACCATATTCCTCTTGAGCTAAGGTCACTTAGACCTCGCCCAATCACTCGTGGTAAGTCTTCAAGGTAGACTTCCAAAACCTTCACAGACTTGTTCACCGGCACACCACAATTACTCTTGGGTGCTTAGAACATGACACCTAACCGTTTGGAAGAATGACAGTCTTCAAAGGTAACAGGCGTCGGATCACACAGATCAACTTCTTCAGTGATGCTCAGTCACTTAGGCTCTGGTTGGGTTTTTCCTCACTTGGGTTCTCACAAAGTCGTCAGAGGAAGGGTTCCTCTCAAATGTCAAGTGTCAAGTTCTCTCTAGAGCAGCCAACGAACTAATGGTTGTGGGGGGCGGCTATTTATAGCCAGGGGGCAACCCGACATGAATTGTCATAAATGCCCTTCTTAGACATGACCGTTGTCAGGATAAGAATCCACTCGACAGCTGGCACGCGACGCAGCAATGGTCGGAAATTAAGCTCTCAATTTCGTCGGGGCACTCCATTTCCTCACGATAGGCAGATCGCACTGGCGAAATCCTAACTCCTCGGCCTGACCAAATTCATCAGAGACCAGATGAACCTCGTCACTGTCACTGTCAAATTCGTCAGCTGTTCCGGAGGTTTCCAAAGGCTTCACTCGAAGCGGCTTAGGTTTGTATAGTGTTGAGCATCGCTTTGAAGTATGAAATATGTTTCACCTTGACCCCCTTTGACAGTACGGTTTTTCCTATGACTCAAATAAGAAGAAAAGAAACTATGAAAACAAAGTCTTCAAGCTTCCAAGTCTTCACATCAATTTCTTCACAGGCCGCACTAAATTCTTCACTTGAAGAAATACATTTTTATGGGTCGACTTCCGTGGTTAAACCAAGTCTTCAGGGACTATTCTTTCCTGTGTACACTCACAAACTCATTAGCCCCTTAACTTATTTGTCTTCAATACTCCAAAACCACTAAGGGGGCACTTGATGCACTTACAGTTTCTTCAACTGTGTGCCCGGAATTATCGCACTCGAGTTTCCATCATTACCTGTCTGTGAAACTTTGACCTCATCACCCACGGGTAAACTTGGCGCCTCTTTGAGCCCACGCGTGGTCAAACAAAACGCGTGTGGGGTGCTCAAGCATGCATTGGAATCCTCCGCTAGGAACGCGGTGACAAGATGTGACGATTACAGGCCGTCCGGACCCCATTTATTACAGCGGCCATTTAACCTTTGTGTCTCTTCAACCTTTCGATCGCTGATGACCCACAAGTATAGGGGATCAATCGTAGTCCTTTCGATAAGTAAGAGTGTCGAACCCAACGAGGAGCAGAAGGAAATGACAAGAGGTTTTCAGCAAGGTATTTTCTGCAAGCACTGAAATTATCGGTAACGAGTAGTTTGATGGCAAGATAATTTGTAACAAGTAACAAATAGTAAAAGTAACAAAGAGTGCAGCAAGATAGCCCAATCGTTTTTGTTGCAAAGGACAGGCCGGAACGATCTCTTATAATAAGCAAAGCGTTCTCGAGGACACATGGGAATTTCATCTAGTCACTTTCATCATGTTTGTTCGATTTGCGTTCGCTACTTTGATAATTTGATATGTGGGTGGACCGGTGCTTGGGTGCTGTTCTTACTTGAACAAGCCTCCCACTTATGATTAACCCCTCTCGCAAGCATCCGCAACTACGAAAGAAGAATTAAGATAAATCTAACCATAGCATTAAACATATGGATCCAAATCAGCCCCTTACGGAATAGCGCATAAACTAGGGTTTAAGCTTCTGTCACTCTAGCAACCCATCATCTAATTACTACTCCACAATGCATTCCCTTAGGCCCAAAGATGGTGAAGTGTCATGTAGTCGACGTTCACATGACACCACTAAGAGAATCAACAACATACACATCATCAAAATATCGAACGAATACCAAATTCACATGATTACTTATGACAAGACTTCTCCCATGTCCTCAAGAACAAAAGTAACTACTCACACATCAAGTTCATGTCCAAGATCAGAGGGGTGTTGAATAGCATAATGGATCTGAACATATAATCTTCCACCAAATAAACCAACTAGCATCAACTACAAGATGTAATCAACACTACTAGCATAACCTGAGGTTTTGGGACAGAGATTGAATACAAGAGATGAACTAGAGTTTGAGATGAGATGGTGCTGTTGAAGATGTTGATGAAGATTGGTCCTCCCATGATGAGAGGATCGTTGGTGATGTCGATGGCTTCGATTTCCCCCTCCCGGAGGGAAGTATCCCCGGCGGAATCGCTCCGCCGGAGAGCAAAAGTGCTCCAGCCCAAATTCCGCCTCGAGACGGCGGCGCTCCGTCCCGAAGGTCTTCTCCTTATTTTTTCTAGGGCAAATGGGCTTATATACCAGAAAATGGGCACCGGAGGCTGGCCAGGGGCCCCACAAGCCACCAGGGCGCGCCCTGGTGGCTTGTGGGCCCCACAGGGACCCCCTCACTTATTCCTTCAGCTTACTTCGTCTCTTACCTCTAGCAAAAATTCCTGGTAGCTCTCTCTCTCGTGTTCTTGCTCCCAAACCTGAGATTTTTTATCTCTTTGCTCGGAGCTCCGTTTCTGAAACTGTTTTGGGGGATTGCTACTTGGTATGTGACTCCTCCATTGCTCCAATTAGTTTTTGCTCTAGTGGATTATATTTTGCATAATTAGCTGCTCTTGGTGCTACTGAAAATGAGCTTGCATGTTGAATTCTTTGAGTCCTAAGTAGTTTGAATGCTTGATATGGCCTCTAGGCACTTGTATGAGTAGTTGCTATCAATTTTGTGAAGTTTTGTTATCTTTTTGTGGCCCAAAAATTTTCAGAAATTTATCCTTAGGAAAATGAACTTCTTCCGAAGGAGTTCCTCGAAGCGAAACGCCAAGGGAGTCCTTGGGGAATCCTCGGACAGCGACCTCAACATTCCGCGTAGGACGGAGGTCCAGCCGTGCGAATGGCCGCATAATGCCTTCATGAACGATGCCGGATTCTACCAAGAGTTCGCGCAATTTGTTGCTAATGCCGGATTGACCGACTTCCTCGCAGATGAGTGTGACCAGCACCACATCCTTACAAATTCCTTTGTGCAAAACTTTCATTTCCTGAATAGGCTCGAACCCCCTGCAGTGCGCTTTGATTTATATGTTGAACATCATCAGATACCGCTTGCTGAATTTTGTGAGATATGTTTGATCCCCTTTGATGGGGAAATAAGAGAGCCTCGACCGAAGGAGTTTGAGGGCTTCCTCCACACTTTAACTGTGGGAGAGGAAAGAGGCGTGTCGAAAGCCCGAGCCACTAGCTTGCAATTTCCCGCTGTTCATTACTTTGCTTTATTCATAGGGAAATGCTTGACTGCTAGAGAGCAAGGTGGTGCACTATGTGCACCTGACTTTGCCATTTTACGCCGCGCACTGCATAATGACAACACTTATAACATGGGCGCTATCATTGCACGCCGCTTGCACACCAATAGGACTAGGGGTAAAATTCATGGTGGTATTTATGCTACTCGCTTAGCGAGACGTTTTAATGTTAACATACGCCCGCATGATTATTTGTTGCCCAGAGTTTACTTAGATCACCAGTCTATGAGGGACCACCACTTTCTTGATGCTCCTGAGCCTCCTCACCACATTCATTATAACTTGGTCTTTAGTGAGGATACTCGTGATATTATTTCGTTGCCTGCACCTGCTTTGTTTGACTCTCATGCCAGGAACGGATATACTGTTATGCCACCGGACATCGTTGCTTACCGGAACGCATTGGCTGCGGCAGAGGATGAGGCCCAGGATTGGGACGCTCGGGTGCCGCCGCCTCAGCACTTTCATATGGGACCAGATGGCTACTACGGATGGCCGTAGACCAAGCTAGGCAAAAGCCTAAGCTTGGGGGAGTAAGTATTTCTCACCGACATTACATTCATGATCATACATTTCGTTCCAGTTGTCGGTGTTCATACTCTTTCATTGTATAATCCATGTTAGTTTATTTTCTCGCTTTCTTCTTGTGTGTTTGAAAAACTTTGAGAAAATCCAAAAACATTTCTCGTTTCTTTTCGGTTTTTCTTTCTAGTTTAAATAGTTGTAATATTAAAATAAAACCCAAAAAGATTTCCTGTTTCTTCTTTTGCTTGTTGGGAGCTTTCCCGTGTAAATAGTTTTTCTCGTTTTTGTTTTGTCTTCTTTAAATTGCTTCCTTCAAGAAAAAAAAACTAAAAACTCCAAAAATATTTCAGTATGTTTCTCTGAAATTCTTTTCTTTTGTTGAGTCATTGTAAGGAAAAGACCACGATGAAAATGTTGAGTGGCTCTTGTATGCATTATTGTTGATCCAACAAAGAGCCCATATCACCTTGTCTTCTCCTTTGAATAAAATGTTTGCAGATTCCAGCTTAGTCCACGGCACTCTTGCACTATTATTTTCATATCATTTGGTTGTGCAAGTGAAAGACAATAATGATGATAATTTAATGAAGTGGCTGTGGCAAGGAAAAGCGGGTATGAACTCAACTTGTTTTTGTTTTTGTAAATATGTTTAACTCAGTATCCATGATTCAGCATATTATGATTAAACATGTTTATGATGACAATTAGAGATTATAGTTGCTCATGCCATGCTTAAGTAGCTAGGAGTGGATACTGATTTATCTTTGGTGTCAACATGCATTAAAATGATTGTGATGTAGTATGATGATATGGTATCCTCCTCTGAATGTTTCAAGTGGCTGGACTTGGCACATGTTCACACATGTAGTTGATTCAAAACCAACATAGCCTCCACAATATTTATGTTCATGGTGCTTATATCCTACTCATGCTAGTATTCAATATTGATTATTGTAATGCATGATTATGACCGTTTTCGCTCTCTAGCTGGTCGCTTCTCAACCTATTTGCTAGCCTTCGCCTGTACTAAGCGGGAATACTGCTTGTGCATCAAAATCCTTAAACCAAAGTTATTCCAGATGAGCCCGCTATATCTACCTATATGCGGTATTATCCTGCCGTTCTAAGTAAATTTGCATGTGCCACCTCTAAATATTCAAATGAACATCTGTTTTGTGTGCCCGTACCGCTCATGGAGCGACAGGGGGCGGTCAATATCTTCCATGTTAAGCGGGTTATTCTCATGACGAGTCTTTATTCACTTGTCCTTGCACGAGAGGGGCTGGTAATCGGGATGCCCAGTCCCATGATTAAAATTGCAAAATAATAAAACAAACTCCCCCGAAAAGTTGTTGGTATGGAGGGCACCCGAGGATTCGGCTAGCCATGGCTTGTGATTGTTGGTGGAGGGGGAGTAAACTTTACTTTACCGCTTGGGAACCACCGCTAATTTGTTTAGCATGGAATATATTGAAAACTCTCGGTCGTGACGTTGACAAGAAAGGCATACCTCCCAAAATTATATTTATCTCTGATTTAAGCTTTGAGCTCTAGCATCTCTGCAAATCCCTGCTTCCCTCTGCGAAGGGCCCATCTATTTACTTTTATGTTATTTTATTTTTATTGCCGAGTCATCACCTTCTCAAACAAGCACCAGTCCTGAGAGCACTATTGTCATTCTCATGCATTGTGTATAGTTTATGTTGTGTGCATCATGACTGGATCTCTTCTACCATGAATTACAATGTTTAGTCGCTGCTTGAACTTTGGAGGTGCTCTGCATTTATGTTTTGCGGTCTCAGAAAGGGCTAGCGAGATACCATGTTGACATATTATATCATGATTGTTTTGACAAAGTGTTGGCATTTGAGATACTTTATTATTGCTCGCTAGTTGATTATGCCATTGATAAGAGTGAATATAGTTTCTAAGAGTTATCATTTGCGTGGTTAGTTATGATCTTTGCTGAAAACCTGGGTATTATTTAAACATATATATAGATACAAGAACAAAAGAGTTCGTAAAAGTTTTTCTTTATCACTTTCAGTTTGTCAACTGAATTGCTTGAGGACAAGCAATGCGTTAAGCTTGGGGGAGTTGATACGTCTCCGTCGTATCTACTTTTCCAAACACTTTTGCTCTTGTTTTGGACTCTAATTTGCATGATTTGAATGAAACTAACCCGGACTGACGCTGTTTTCAGCAGAACTACCATTGTGTTGTTTTTTGTGCAGAAATAAAAGTTCTTGGAATTGAACGAAACTTTTTGGAGATTTTTTATGGAATAAATAAAAAATACTGGAGCCAAGACCCACTGGAGGGGGGCCACCTGCTGCCCACGAGGCACCAGGGCGCGCCACCCCCCCAGGCGCGCCCTGGTGGCTCGTGGGTCCCACGTGGCTCCGCTGACCCTAATCTCAAGCCTATAAATTCACAATTCCAGAGAAAAAAAAATAAGAGAGGAAGTTTCATTGCGTTTCACGATACGGAGCCGCCGCCACCTCCTGTTCTTCATCGGGAGGCCAGATCTGGAGTCCGTTCGGGGCTCCGGAGAGGGGGATCTTCCGTCATCGTCATCATCAACCATCCTCCATCACCAATTTCATGATGCTCACCGCCGGGAGTGAGTAATTCTTTCGTAGGCTTGCTGGACGGTGATGGGTTGGATGAGATTTATCATGTAATCGAGTTAGTTTTGTTAGGGCTTGATCCCTAGTATCCACTATGTTCTGAGATTGATGTTGCTATGACTTTGCTATGCTTAATGCTTGTCACTAGGGCCCGAGTGCCATGATTTCAGATCTGAACCCTTTATGTTTTCATGAATATATTTGTGTTCTTGATCCGATCTTGCAAGTTATATGCACCTGCTATGTGTTATGATCCGCATACCCCAAGGTGACAATAATTGGGATTCTTTCCGGTGATTACCGTAGTTTGAGGAGTTCATGTATTCACTATGTGTTAATGCTTTGTTCCGATTCTCTATTAAAAGGAGGCCTTAATATCCCTTAGTTTCCTTATGGACCCCGCTGCCACGGGAGGGTAGGACAAAAGATGTCATGCAAGTTCTTATCGCAAGCACGTATGACTATATACGGAATACATGCCTACATTACATTGATGAATTGGAGCTAGTTCTGTGTCATCATAGGTTATGACTGTTACATGATGAATGTTATCCAACATAATCACCGATCCAATGCCTACGAGCTTTTCACATATTGTTCTTTGCTAAGTTACTACTGTCACAACTGCTACAAAACTATTGCTGTTATCATTACTGTTACTGTTACTACTATTGCTATTGCTATCACATTACCATACTACTGTGCTACTGATCACTCTGCTGCAGATATTTAGTCTCCAGGTGTGGTTAAATTGACAACTCAACCGCTAATACTTGCAAATATTCTTTGGCTCCCCTTGTGTCGAATCAATAAATTTGGGTTGAATACTCTACCCTCGAAAACTATTGCGATCCCCTATACTTGTGGGTTATCAAGCCAGTGCTCCATGATCATCCATCGGCATCGGAGGAGCAGTAACATCAATGCCCTTATCCGTTTGAAGCAATTTCCAAGAAAGCTGAGCATGTGAACAAGACCAAAACCTGTGCATAATGGTCTCCTCTCTCCCACACGCCACACAGAAAACCCCAGGTTTGATTCGGCGCCGATGGAGTTCAGACCCAACAGCAAAACCATTTCTAACTAACCTCCACATATGAATTTTCGCTTTACCTGGAGCATTAGTGTCCCAAAGAGCTAGATATCCTTTATGGCGGTCAATAGAACTTGAGGGCTCGGGCCGGCTCAACGCACATTTCTTCATCGACATCCTAAGATGATATGCAGATCGAACATTGAAGGTTCCATTTTTAGTGTAATTCCACGCTAGAAAATCATCACAGCCCGGCCCCCCTTATAGCGGTTTTCTTTATATCAGCCGCGTCGGACTCATTGAACATACTATCCACCTTAGCAGTATCGCACGCAGTACCATCCGAGTTCAACAAGTCAGCAACTTTTGTCATCCCTTGGACGTACACTTGGCCCAGTGGCCGAAGGTAACCATTCCTCGGGATCCAGCTATCATGGTGAATGTTTACCCTTGATCCATCACCAATTCTCCACACTAGATCTTCCCTCAATAAGTCCCTTCCATGCAAAATACTATAGAAAATGTAGGAATTTTGCCTTTCTTGATCTCTGAGGAACAAAGCGCTTTTGTTCCGGGCCGTCTCATTACGGATAATGTTTTGGTTGCATATGAGTGTGTTCACGCTATCTGGATAAGAAAAAGGAAAAGGTGTTTATGTGCGGTGAAGCTTGATATGATGAAGGCGTACGATAGGGTGGAGTGGTCCTTCCTTGAACAAATGATGGTAAGACGCACTTGAGCAGTGTCTTGTCCAATTTTTTTTCTCTAAAAGTGTTTTCTAATTGGGAAACGTTCGCAGCCGGTCGACCGGCGGAGCCACGCGCCGGTCGTCCCGCGACACTCGCGCAACACGCTTATTTTCGCACGACACGCACCATGCCAGCTCACCCATGTGTGCGATGAGCCCCACGCGGAGATATTTTTCCCGTACCTTATCCTTCGCCCCTGTCTCTCTTCCTCCACCCATTCACCCATCTCTATCCATTATTCTTTCTCCTCTTGGTTCCTCTCTATTCTTCTCTCCCACCATACGCCTGCAAATCCATGCCATTTCTGGAAGCTATGGAGGCCAGCTGCTGCAAGGACGACTCCTAACGGGGGCGAGCTGCTGCTGTGGAGGGGTGGTGACTATCCCGAGGCGTGCTCCCATCTTTTTGCTATGCACGCCTGGCGAGATGGGGTGCTCCGACTGCGCGAGTTGGTGCTTCGACCAACGATGCAGGAAGCTGGAACTAACTTCGTCGAGAGTTGCAACCAGCAACAAGAGAAGCTGCGATGGGCGCATGGTGCAGCTGAGAAAGCCGCTACCAGCGGGACGAGGAGCTGGAACCAGGTGCTCCAAGAGTTGCAACCAGCAATACGAGAAGCTGTGATGGGAGGAGAAGGGGCTGCTGCCTCCCGTCGCCGCATGCCCTCGCCGTGGTAGGATGTTGGAACCACTTACGCCAGAAGCTGGAACCTTGGTGCAGAGGAGCTGCAACCCCCCGTCGGCGGAGCAACCGGGCTTGCCGTCATCGCAGTCACCGCGGCCGATTCCAGCAAACGCGACTGCTGGTTCTAGCAAAATGCGTGTGTGGTTCCAGAAAATCTTCTTGCTGTTTCCAACATCTCTCGACCGCATATTGCTGGGAGACGACGAGGGGGCTTGTTTTTGCTGGAACCGGCAGCGAAATTTGTTGGAACCGGCAGTGAATTTTGCTGGAACCCGCAACCCCCTACGACACTCGTGCACCCCGTCGGCGAAGGATGCTACAACCGGCGCTTGAAGAGCTGGAACCGGCAGCGAAATTTGTTGGAACCGGCAGTGAATTTTGCTGGAACCCGCGACCCCCGACGACACCCGTGCACCCCGTCGGCGAGGGATGCTACAACCGGCGCTTGAAGAGCTGGAACCGGCGTCTGTTTTTGCTGCGATGGCGCCGGCGGTCCTGGGCGTGTTGCGAGCAGGGGGGCAGGGGGCCGCGCGGGGTAGCACGTCTACTGGTTCTCGCCGGCGGGTTCTCTCGCCGGAGCTCACCCACCCCCTTCTCCCCATGCGCGCGTGGTCGGAGCAGAGACGGGGCTGGGGGGGGGGATTTTTTTTCTCTCGCCCCGCACGCGCTCGTGTTGAAAAGAAAAAGACGACAGGGGGCTAAGTCAGATCCAACGGCTCGGAGGGGGGCCAATCCAACAGCTAGCGCGCGACCGGCCGAAATTTGGGCCGGCCTGCCGGCTCCTAGCGTTGGCCTTGCTAATTACTCCCTCTATAAACTTTTATAAGAGCGTTTAGGAATTGCATTTCATATTTCGTAACGCTACGAAAATCTTGTCGTTTCCCATTTTGCCCCTCCCTCACCTCACTCACTCGCGATTCCCCTCCCTCTCCTCACTCACTCTGAAATCCCTAGCTCGCCCGCGCCGCTCTCCCTCTGGCCTGCGCCGCTCTCCCTCTCGCCCGTGCCGCTCGCCTGCGTCTACGTCGCCGCTTCTCCCTTTCGCCCGCGCCGCCTCTCCCTCTCGCCGGCGTTGCCTGCGCCACCTTCTCCTGCTCAAGTCAAAGCTGGCTTTTTTACTGAAGTCGAGGAGGAGCGGGAGTAGCGCGGGCCAGACAGCCTTGTCCTGCTCGACGACGGTGGCGGCGTTCTCCGGCTCGACGACGGCGGCGACGAACGCTGGCGCTCCTCGTCTCCCTCGACCTGCAAGGAGGAGCGCCGGTACTGGAGATGCGGCTGCTGCTGCCGGGTCTGCACGACGTGGAGGTCCTGCAGATGCGGTTGCTGCTCTGCCGGACGAGGGGGAGTTCGAGCTGCCGGGCGACTTCATCTTCATCTTCATCTGCAGATCAGGTCAGACTTCATCTTCGTCCCCTTGTATGCTCTAATTGTGTGCTTTGCTTCAGAGATGCTAAGAAAAACTTGTTCATGCTCTGCTTGTGTTCTCTGCTTCAGATTGTGTGCTCTGATGATTATTTCAATTCTGCACTTTGTTGTTAAGACAGACTTGGGATAGGATCTTCATGCACTGTAGAGTGATGATTATTTACAGAAATGAAATGATGTTCTGAACAAAAATTAGGAACATGGAGGGAGTAGTAGATGTATACAGATCAACCAGAGCACTGCTGATGATGTCACTGCAGATTTTGTGTTTTGTCTTTGCTCCTGAGTCAATTTTTGCAAGATACTCCATCTTCACCAGAGATTCAAAATACTCCAGCAAGCTTCACTAGTTACTCCTATTGGTGGTTCACTATTTACTGTTAATTCACCAGCAAGCTTTCCAGCAAGGAGTACTCATGAAAGTTTCTGAATGAATCTACTGATGGTTCACTGTTTATTTGCTTGATTACTGTTAATTGAAAATAGACTAAGCAAGACTAGAATATTGCTTGCTAGAGTAGAATATTTACTGAGCATGATTGTGTAGAAATTCTTCATGTGGTACTTGGAGTAGAATATTGCTTGCTGGAGTATAATGTTTTCATGTTGCTGGAGTAGAATATTTACTGAATAGTGCTCTGGTTGCTCTGGTTGTTGAGTGCTTGTGTGTAGGAGTACTCCTAGTCTAGTGTTGCTCATGGAGTAGTTGTAGAGCATGCTCCTGTCCTTTCCACTCTTCTCCTCTCCTCTCCACTCTTCTCCATTCAGAAAACTTCAATAAATTCAGAAACTTTCATATAATTCGGAAAACTTAAAAAAAAATCAGAAACTTTCATATAAAATTCAGAAACTTCCATAAAGTTAAGAAACTTGCATATAATTTCAGAAGCTTGCATATAATTTTAGAAACTTGCACACTCCATTTCAAACAACACATATGGAGTACTCCATTTCAAACAACACAATATAATCCATTTCATACTTACAAATAATCCATATCCACAAACAATACAAGTCTCAAGAATGCATTTCCACAAACAAGTTTCATTATAGCACTACAAGTCTCAACATACTCCACAACAAGAGTTGCAAGCATTGCAAGTGTCAACATACTCCACTATTCCATGATATCTTGTTCTAGAATCTCCATGGCATTTTCATAAACTTCACGGGGAAAGCGAATCTTAGGCGGTAGGATTCCTTGACTTTCCAATCTCTCCTTGCGCAAATGTGGAATTTTGTATGAATTTTCTCCTCCATGGTTCATCACTTCTACCATGATGGTCTGAAGTGTTAGAAATATTCTGTTGAGTTTCCCGGCATCATACTCATCAAATTCTTCCTGCACACCTTGAATCAGTTCTTTGATAGTCGTGGGTGCTCTGCAGTCGGTCAAAGACTCAAGGGATCTGAAATATCCAAGATCAAGTGCGTTTAGATCAGGAGAATTTGGAGGCTGGTTTATTATTTTAATGTCCAGACCAGTTGTAGCCACAGCTTCTGCAAACTCTGCATCACCGGGAAGAATGTGCGTTCTCGCGTTATCTTGCTGGATCAATATTGGATTAGTATCATCTGCGGGCCAAACTTCCTTTATTCCTGGAACCACTTTTTCTATCATATACCTCCTCATTACCCGTCGGTTCACGTTGACGGACTTGATTTCAATGGTCCCTCTTGCTCTATATTCACTTCTTCTAGCAGCGGGAATCTCTTGCACAAAGGGCCAGACACCAATTTTACCTGAGAATGTCATATTGCCTTCAGCGTCATATCTGGGTCGAGCAACAGCAGTCAGAAACATCACTTTCCCAATACAGTTCTTGTTCCGAACAGTCCTGACCGGGTCATCTTCCTCAGGGAGGAGGTAGTAGCATCTGTTCATTTTTGTCATATAGAACCACTTTTCGTCAATATGCACAATGTTGTGCATACTGATGAATTTAGGTCTTGGAGCTGCTAAGGTGGTCTCGTCAAGCATTGACAAACAAAACTTGATCCTGTCTCTTCTATTCTTTTCTTTCAAGGATGGCTTCAAATGATTGGAGTGCCTCCTAATCTTGGGAAGCTTGAGTTTCTTGTAGAGTGTAGTATGACTGACACCCAACTGGCGAGCAAGTGACCTGAAAGTCGACCTTCTATTCAAAGGAACTGTGGGGATTTGGGATAGAGTATCATCCTTTCCTTTTCTTCCGCATCTTCCTTTCCTTCCGTTGGATACATCCACCTCCTGACCAAGCGCTTTTTGTCGCTCTGCTATCGTCCAGATTTTTCGAATATGTTGAACACCAACTTGAAAAATTTGAGCAACATCCTTCTTGTCATTTCTTTTGAACTTGCCACCCCTAGCCAGATTCAGGGTATGTAGTGCCATGTAGGTAGCATATCTCTGCTCATCTGTCATTGACTTTCTTTGCCTACGTAACTGCTGACCACCTACAGTAGCAAAACAAAAAGAAAATTAGGGAAATGATGGGGGCCTTGATGATCACAAGATAGACCACATGTTGCGGGTAGCTAGCTAGAGTGGCTAGCAGGAGTACCTGCTGCTTGACCATGCACTGCTTCTTCTTCTTCTTGGAGTTCCATATCAACTTCTTCTTGGAGTTCCATGTCAACTTCTTCTTGGAGTTCCATATCAACTTCTTCTCCTGCAGGTGGAGTACTTGCTTGAGGTCCAGGTTCATCCTCTTCTGGTGGAGAACAATTCAGGTCAAGGTTCATCATCTTCGTGCTGCTGCTGTTGTTGCTGTTGCTCTTGATACTGTTGATGTGTGCTGCTGCTCTTGCTCTTGATACTGTTGTTGTTGTTGTTGTTGTTGTTGCTGCTGCTAATTTACTGCTGATGCTGCTGCTAATTTACTGCTGCTGTTGTTGCTTGAGCTACTGCTGCTGCTACTGTGTTTGTTGTGTTTGTTGCTGGAGTACTTACTTGAGCTACTGCTGCTAATTTGTTGATGTAGTACTTGATTGAGCGACTACTGCTGCCATTGTGTTGCTGCTGCTGTTGTGTCGATGCTACTCTTGCTTATATCTGCATGAACAAATCCATCAAATGACACAATCTTCAGTTTATATGGTTCAGAACTGGTTAAGTTTATAAGCTAAAACATCAGATATGCATTTAACATGGACAAAATTTATATGGTTCATTTCCTGCTGGATAATGTGAATATGGTTCCTGTTTGAACTCTCTGTAATAAATTTATATGGGGTATCATTAGATGCTGCTGCAGAGATTCATAGTAATGCTGTTGTAGAGACAAAATGCTCCCTCATAGTACTACTCCTTTTATTTATATAGAATTTTGCTGAGTGTAAATTCTGCTAACTGATCATTTTAATACAGACAAGTGCTATATATGATGTTCCTGACCCACAATCAGTAGGAGTACAATGCTCTTACAAATGCTGCATACTGTAGAAATTAAACCTGTGAATGCTGTAGTTTCTTGTGAATGATGTACTCATACTGTTGTAGAGATTCATGCTGTGACAATCATAGTTGATCTTATCTTGGAGTATTGTAATTTTTTTATTAATATGGTCCAGAATGCATCAAACAATATTAAAACAAGATACTGGTACTCCATTTGGTCAATTTGCTACTCCATTTCATAGTGATGTTTCTTGACAGACAAGTGATACTCCATTATGCATTCTTCTGTAAATTCTTGTCAATGATGCAGTAATGTTTAGACAAGGAGTACTGTGCAGTAGGAGTACAATAGTCTGTATTTTGACAGACAAGTGCAGCATCTCATAGTGAATTCTTCTGTAAATTCTGTAAATAATGCATAGACAGACAAATGCAGCATCTCATGTGTGACTATGCATTTATCTGAATCTATGCATTTAACTGAATCAATGCTGAATCTAACTGATCCTTGTACTGATACTCCAGTCTGTTTGAAGAATTTACAGTAAAATTTACTCCAGGGAGCAAGATCACATTACTGCAGTTAGGTACTCCCAGCTGTAGTTCATGATTTACTTGAGCAAGATCACATTACTGCAGACAAGTACTCCATGCTGTAGTTCATGATCTTACTGTAACTACAGCATGAGAACATGGAGTAAATTCTTCTGTAAATTCATCTGTACATTCATGGAGTAATTTCTGTTGTTGTGCAAGGGGCGAGGCGAGGAGAACCTGCCTGGAGACCACGTGCTGCGTGCGGCAGCGACGAGCCAGGTGGGCTGGGCGCGGCGAGGACCAAGCTGAGGGGGCGGTGACTAAGCTGGGCGCGGCGGCGACCAATCTGGCACGGCAGTGACCAAGCTAGGGGCGGCGGCGACCAAACTGGGCGCCTGGGCGCGGGGCCGAGCGCCTGGATGAAGGGGCCGAGCGCATGGAGACGGGGCCGAGCGCCTGGATGATGGGGACGACGTGAGCTCGTGGAGGAAGACGACGAGGCGAGCTCCTGGAGGAGGGGGGCGGAGAGCTTCTGGAGGAAGACGACGGCACGAGCTCCTGGAGGAAGACGACGGCGCGAGCTCATGGAGGAAGAGGACGGCGCGAGCTCCTAGGGAATGGGGACGGCGCGAGCTCCTGGGAGATGGGGACGGCGCGAGCTCCTGTAGGAGGAAGACGGCGCGAGCTCCTGGAGGAGGAAGACGACGCGAAATTCAAATCGAGGGTAAAATGGTCTAATTCCCCATTTGTCGGCTATGTCCTAAAATTCTAAACGCTCTTATAAAAGTTTACAGAGGGAGTAATAAACTATTCATGATTTTTTAAGGATTTGCAAATTTCTTATGGTTTTAACAAATGTTAATAATTTTTTTTAAATGCTTACCAATTTTGAAAATCTTCAAGAACTTAAAACATACTTTGCAGTTTAGTTTATGAATTTTAAAAACAATTCATGAATTATTATTTTTGGAATTTAGAAAGTATTCATGAATTTAAATGTTCATGAATTAGATGAATTTCAAAAATTAGTATATTAATAAAATGTTGAGAAGTTTTAGAAAGTGGAAAAAGGAAAAATAGAAGAAAAAGGGAAATGGAAATAAAAAACAAATATAAATGGAACAACAGAAAACAAGAAACCAAAAGAAAATCAATAAAATCGTTAGGAATAACACGGAAAAAAAAAAACCAGCTTTAAGCTTCCCAAAGCCGGGCCTAGTACTGCGTCAGGATGTTTGCTTGACGAGTAACACGCTACATGTGGAATAGAAAACGTGCAAGCGACGGCCTACAGAACCACACAACGCGAGTGAAAGACTAAAACGGACCTGGGCCATTGACCTGCCTGATGGCTTTTGGCATCTTCACTTCGGTGACACGAGATACTCATCCCATTTTGAGAAGTGCCATGTTTATATTAATAATATCAGCAGATTACAGCAGACATGGCAGATCTGAGGAGAAATCCAAAGATATAGCACACCAAGTGAAATTGGGCAAAATTGACCTGAGGATGAAAATAATTCATAAACTGAACTGTGTTTGAAAAATTTTCACCCAGCTGACCCTTTTGTGCAGCGCCTAACCATCAGGCGCTGCACGCCTGGCCAGCGTGGCACAGCTGGGCCCAGCACCGAGCAGTGCAGCGCCTTGGTGCTAGGCGCTACACATTTAATGTGCAGCGCCTAGCTCTTAGGCGCTGCACTGTGACTTTGAAACGGCCGCGCGCTGGCCCTCCCCCACCCCACCCCATTCCTTCCGGTCACAGAACAGAGCGCGACGGCGGCTTCCTCCTCTCTCCCAAAATCCTCAGATCTGACGATTTGTTGCGTGCATTTCTTCACCAATCCATCCTATAAGGTATTCTCCTCCGACCCCCTTCTTTATATGGAATTAGAAATTTGCATGGATTTGGTTGGATTAGAAATGAAATTTGCATGAAATTTTGAAATAGATTTGTGGGATCTAGGATTTGTAGATGATTTGTAATCATTTTGTGCCTCATTTTGTAACCCTAGTTGATTTGTATATGCGTCCATAGTGAAAACGTAGATTGTTGAGATGAACCCTATACATAGTGAAAACCTAGTTTGTGTTGATGTTTTTTTAGATGAGTTAGATGAAATCCTAGATTTGTATTGACAAGGATGCTTTCGTTCTGGAACAGTACATGTTGAGATGTTTTTGAGATGAGTGAGTTGAAGCCATTATGGAAACTTATATTGTTTTGGATGCATATGTGTTTTGTGATGCTTATTGCTATGCTTTGATTGTTTGTCTTACGCAGCCGCCACCGCCGCCGCTTCCCATGGCCCACAACTCCAGATCTACCGGGGTGCCATTGGGGGAGGGGAGGGGGTACCGAATGCCGCTGCCTCTGGTTTACCAGGCGTTTCCAGATCTCCTGCAACCGCTCGATTCGCTCTCGGCGGAGGTCCAAGCGGAGACCAGGGCGCAGCGCTGGAGGGAGCGGGCAATGCGGATCAGAGACGATGTTCTCTCATGGTCGCAGTGCGTGAGGGAGTGGAAGGAAGCAGAGGAGGAGGTGGAAGAGGGGTCAGATCTGAATTCCGTCGCCAGGAGACATGCTCGGGCGTGCAAGGATCGTGCAGATCGAGAATTGCTGAATCTCGCCTGGAGAATTTGGTTCGAGGGCAACATGGAGGAGAAGCGCAGGATGCCGCATCCATCGGAGCCGCCATTAGCGTTCGCCGATTGGGCAAAGCAGGAAGCGAAGTCAACAGATCGGAGTCGTGCAGAGAGATGGGATTGCATTATAGGTCGGATGCCTACCCGCACCCCGCCGCCCCTGGAGCCGGTGGATCCCTTGCCATACCGCTCACCACCGCCGGCAACGGATTGAGGGAGTGGACAGTATCTGCAGATGAGGGCATGGAGTTTGTGGAAGGAGGCAACCACCTATCTGCTAACATTTAGAACTAGTCGTCGGTTTCTTTGTGAACTTCTTGTCTTTGTCGATGAACTGTTAGTAATGTGCTACTTCTGTTTGAAATGATGTTGATGGACTCTTAGTAGTGTGCTACTTCTATTTGAAGTGATGTTGAACTTGAAGTGATGTTAAAATTGTCAATGTATGACAAAATTGCTTTATGTTAGATCCATGTTATATATTATGAATACCAAAATTGGATGAAAAAGAAATGAACAACAAATCTGCTGTTTCTGCAGTGAACAGATGAGTGACGCCTTTGGCTCAGGCGCTGCACTACACAGTGCAACGCCTAGGCGTCAGGCGTCACATTGTGTAGTGCAGCACCTGAGCCAAAGGCGTTGCAGCAACACTTAGACAATTTTTTGGCCGAAAACCTACTGGAACCTGTCGGTTGCTGATATGCAGATGTGCAACGCCTACGACTTAGGCGCTGCACTATACTGTGCAGCGCCTAAGCGCTAGGCGCTACACTAGAATGTGCAGCGCCTAGTCCTTAGGCGCTGCACAGTGACTTAAACCGCCGCGGCCCGCCAACCCCCTCCCAACCCCCATTACTTCGTTCGTTCCAGTAACCGCACACAGCAGCGCGGCGGCGGCCATCTCCTCTCCCCCTCTCTATCCCCTCTCCAAAATTCTTCCGATTTGAAGGTTTTGGCCGTGGATTTGTTTCCTCATTCCTCATACAAGGTAAATTCCTCCGATCCCCTTCTTTGTATCCATAAAATCGTTCACTTTGTTTTAAGATTTGTTTGCAAGTTAGGGTGAAACCCTTGATTTGGTTGGATTAGGATTTGTATTGAAATAGTGTTGTGTGATTTAGGATTTCGAGATGATATGCAATCTTTTTGGAACCCTAATGTTGTTGATTTGTATTGTCAATCTTTGTTCCATACAAATTTGTACGTATATATGTATGGAAAACAAGTCACATAGGAAGTCATATTTGGTTGTTGAGCATTATTGTTGAGTATTACATTAGAATTTAACCGTTTTTGAGTATATATGGGAAAGAAGTCACATAGGAAGTCACATTTGAACTCTAGTGTTTAAATTTCTTTTAGTACCTAGTGTTTTAGTATGTATACATGAAAAATGCTCGCATGTGAAATAATGAATAGGAAGTGTTTTAGTTTTGTCATGTATGTTTACTGTTTCAAAATTGTAGGATGGTTTGGCTTCTCGAAGATTACTATGACGTTCAACATCGGGCCTACATGATGTCGGAGAAGAAACAGGTAATAATCATAGTAGTTGGTATTTTGAAATATGTGTCTAGTTCATCAACATCCTCTCAACATCTGATCCGCGTGTTTGCAGTTCCTTCAACCTCTGAAGATTCGGTCTCACGGGGTCTCTGGTGCTGTCATGCCTTACGATGAGCGGTACACACCGTACATCAGGCAGACAGGACTCCTCCCATTCATTCAGCTGGTCAGCCGGTCGACGCCGAACCTGAATGCCGCAGCAATCACTGCGCTTGTTGATCGGTGGAGGACGGAGACGCACAGTTTCCATCTTCGCACCGGCGAGATGACCGTGACGCTCCAGGATGTCGCGATGATCACCGGTCTTCCTATCGAGGGGAAGCCTCTCTGTATGAGCACCGATTCTGATGGGTGGCGCCAGCAGATGGAGGCCCTTATCGGTATGGCTCCTCCAGAGGCTCAGGTAGAAGAGGGAGAGAAGAAGGAGAGAGTCGCAGCCGGAGCTCCTTTCACGTGGATTGTAGCAAACTTTGCGCATTGCCCTCAAGGTGCTAATGAAGATGTGATCCAAATATATGCTCGTGTCTACATGTGGTACGTTATCTCTAGGACTTTGTTTGCCGACGCCACTGGGAAGAACGCTCCATGGATGTGGTTTAAGGCGTTGACCGTCTTCTACAACAAATGGAGTTGGGGTTCGGCGGCACTGGCCTACTTGTACCGACACGTAGTCAGTTGTTTGTTTTTCACTTCATTTCTACATTATGAATGCAATCTTGCTCTTGAGTGAACCATGTTTTCCTTTATGTGCAGTTGGACGATGCTTGCTGTAGGATCTCGAAGGACGGATGTATTGGTGGTTGTATGCTCGTACTCTCGGTATGGAGCTGGGAGCGCCTGCCGGTCGGACGCCCGAAGGACGTCAAGTTCAATGAATGGGACGACAAAGAGGACGAACTACGGCTCCCCACTTGGGCTTACAAGTGGGATGTGGTATCCGAGATGACGAGCGATGTCACTCTCATGTATAGGCAGTACACCAACGAGTTGGACACGATTATGGCTGAGCAGGTAAACATTGACATTACATCACTCATTCTCGTGCTTTTATGAAAACTCGATATCAATATTGCGTTGTTGTGCTATGTTCCAGGTGGAATGGGAGCCATATGGCGCCAAGGATAGACTAGGTGATGCACGAGAATTCATCCTGAATCCGATGTGCTTGCGGGATAAGCATCTTTGGCTTATGCGGTGCCCGCTCATATGCAACTGGGCGGTTGAGCTTCACATGCCACATCGTGTGTTCCGCCAGTTTGGTCTGTTCCAGGGTCACCCGCCGGAATGGGAGGACACGGACAAAGCGCTTCACAGGTAAGAGAGAATGACCCGTGTGCACTTAGCATCGTCAGGTCCTTTTTGATGGTGCTAATATTTGGTTTCTTAACATGCAGGTTGGATAGGAAAAAGCAGCGAAAGATCAAGGACTGGGACAAACATCATAAGAAGTATGTCACCATGTTCGAGCTAAGTGTGGAGCGAGCTCAGTCGACTGCAGGATCCCAGCTTCGTCAGCACTGCCCGCTCGCCTTGAACAACTACCTTAAATGGTTTCTTGCAAATACTCGTGTGGAGATATTGAAGCCGGCGTATGATGACGAGATTTGGGAAGAACCCACCGTCTTTGATGAGCTAGCCCAGACCGAATACAACAAATATGTTAGGGAAGGCACCCGAGTCCCTCATGCTCCAGTGATGAACTTTCTGGTAAAGTGTCCCCTCTTCGCGTTCCCGTTGTCCCAATTACATAACTTTACTTGCCTAACATGTTTATTTCATTCCCGTGAACAGCGCAAGCAGATCAAGAAAGCAGCTGATGAAACCCAGGATATTCTGGACACAACCCCGGTTGGCCAAGGCAATGAGGAAGGTGCACTTCGATCATTCATGAAGGTACACATCTCATTAAGTTGTTCATGTTACATATGTAGCAAAGTTCGATATCTCATTCACTTGTCCATGTTACAGCGTCAGGGCCAAAGGTTAAGGCGGTTGGCCAACCTTATCGGTTGCCGTGACCCCGAATATTCAGAACCAGAGCTGTCTAGGTCCGCTACACCATCTGACCATGGGGCTCATCTGGATGATGAGACTACCTCGACAGCTCATTTGGAGGATGAGGGTGTGGTCACCCAAGAGGTATGACAATAGCACATATTCATAGCTCGGATGCATTGGTCATTTCGTTATGACGCACGTTCTTGACCATATCATTTGCTTGTATGATAGGTTGACGATGACACGACATTGCAGGACTATCAAGTTCGTTCACAATACATGTTGAAGCCTAGGAAGGGATTCAAACGCTACACGCCCGAAGACTACAACACTAGAGGCAAGAGGGCGCTCGCTGGGAGCTCGCGGATGGCGAGCTTGGAAGATGATGATGTGAACGATGAGGAGGAGGAGGCACCGGAGCCGGTTGCTCGTCCTAGGAGGAAGAAGATAACCAGCAAGAGGGGAAGAGGCGGCAATACAACGCGCTGAACGAACTAGTCGCCGTCGTTCTTTGCTTAAGAAACTGAACTTGTCGTCGTTTTATTTGGTTGATGAACTTGTTAGGTTATGTAAGATGTTGAGAGGATGTTGATGCTACTTGTGTTTGAAGTGATGTTGAAATTGTCAATGTATGAAATTGTCAATGTAAGATGTTGAGAGGATGTTGACGAACTCTTAGTAATTGCTTTATGTTAGATCCATGTTATATATTATGAATACAAAAATTGGATAAAAAGAAATGAACAACAAATCTGCTGTTTCTGCAGTGACCAGAAGAGTGACGCCTTTGACTCAGGCGCTGCACTACACAGTGCAACGCCTAGGCGTCAGGCGTCACACTGTGTAGTGCAGCGCCTGAGCCAAAGGCGTTGCAGCAACACTTAGACAAAAATTAGGAGGAAAACCTACTGGATCCTTGTGTTGCTTCTATCCAGATGTGCAACGCCTAGTAGTCAGGCGTCACAGTGTGTAGTGCAGCGCCTGATGCCTAGGCGCTGCACACCTGGATATCCGAACAGAAAGGTTCCAATACGTTAACCAGATGTGCAACGCCTAGTTGTCAGGCGTCACACTGTGTAGTGCAGCGCCTGACGCCTAGGCGCTGCACACCTGGATATCAGAACAGCAAGTTTCCAATACGTTAACCAGATGTGCAACGCCTAGTTGTCAGGCGTCACACTGTGTAGTGCAGCGCCTGACGCCTAGGCGCTGCACACCTGGATATCAGAACAACAAGTTTCCAGAACGTTAACAGATGTGCAACGCCTAGTTGTCAGGCGTCACACTGTGTAGTGCAGCGCCTGACGCCTAGGCGCTGCACACCTGGATATCCGAACAGAAAGGTTCCAGTACGTTAACCAGATGTGCAACGCCTAGTTGTCAGGCATCACACTGTGTAGTGCAGCGCCTGACGCCTAGGCGCTGCACACCTGGATATCAGAACAGCAAGTTTCCAGTACGTTAACCAGATGTGCAACGCCTAGTTGTCAGGCGTCACACTGTGTAGTGCAGCGCGTGACACCTAGGCGCTGCACACCTGGATATCAGAACAGCAAGTTTCCAGTACGTTAACCAGATGTGCAACGCCTAGTTGTCAGGCGTCACACTGTGTAGTGCAGCGCCTCACGCCTAGGCGCTGCACACCTGGATATCCGAACAGAAAGGTTCCAGTACGTTAACCAGATGTGCAACGCCTAGTTGTTAGGCGTCACACTGTGTAGTGCAGCGCCTAACACCTAGGCGCTGCACACCTAGATATCAGAACAGCAAGTTTCCAGTACGTTAACCAGATGTGCAACGCCTAGTTGTCAGGCGTCACACTGTGTAGTGCAGCGCCTCACGCCTACGCGCTGCACTGTTGGATTTTTTAGAAAACTGAAAACAAATACATTTTGAGGTTCAAATCCTATATCAAGAAGCACATAGCACAAATACACATAAATTAGTCCACAAGACATAGCACAAATACACAGAGAGTAGTCCATACCACATATTAGTAGACATAGAGGAGTCATAGCACATCGTAGTAGAGTTACAAGAGTCATAGCACATGGAGGAGTCCATAGGACATACTACAACACATAGAGGAGGTTGGCGGACATGGAAGTACACATAGAAGAGTGATAGCACATAATACTACAAACTTTGGTGGACAACCAAATCGAAGATCATAGCGTAGTAGACAACAAGGTCACATTGCTCTATTGTGTCGAGCAAGGTCCCTTTCCCTTCTTCTTCTTCCTCTCCTCTTCTTCTTCCTCCTCCCTTTTCCTTATGAGATGAGACTCATGAACCACCTTCTCTATGAATACCTTATGCTCCCTCTCTTTCTTTTCCTTCTCAAAAGCCCAAAGTTTCTTGCATTTTTCTTCAAAATCCTTTTGCCGTTGCGCAGCTGCCTTCTCACATGCAATTCTCAACTTGTCATTTCTCGTGATCTCCTCAAATATCCCTCTCTCTTTTTCCTTCATCTTCTCTTCGAACTCATGTTGCTTCTTCTTCTGTAGTGCGGCTGCATCCTCTTCTCTAAGCTTCCTCGCAACCTTCTCCCACCATCCCGCCATCTCACCTTCCCCATCCTTCTCCTCCACCCCCTTCATTGTTGGTTTGTTGGGTTGAGAAGCCGCCATACCTACGATGACAGAAACATAGTGGTTAGTAATGACAACAAGACCATATAGAAAAACATGTAAATTGCTACATACTAGTGAATAAGGACAAGAACAACATATGAAATAATATGTAAATTGAAACATTATAGTTAGTGAGCCACATACGGAAATGGTCCATCTAGGTATCCAAACATTCCTCTATGACGACCTTGGCCAAGACCACCACCAAGGCCAAGACCACCACCACGGCCTAGAGCATCGCCACGGCCAAGACCACCACCAAGGCTAAGACCACCACCACGGCCTAAAGCATCACCAGGACCAAGACCACCGCCACGGCCTAGAGCACCGCCACGGCCAAGAGCACCACCAAGGCCTCTACCACCACCACGGCCTCTACCACCACCTCGTCCTCTTGTAAGTCCTAGTTGCCTCCCTCTTTGTTGCCTAGTTCCTCCTTGTCTTGCCCCTTGTTGGCTACTACTTGGTTGGTTTGGCACTTGTTGGCTATGTTGGAAATATGCCCTAGAGGCAATAATAAATTGGTTATTATTATATTTCCTTGTTCATGATAATCGTTTATTATCCATGCTATAATTGTATTGATTGGAAACTCAAATACATGTGTGGGTACATAGACAACACTGTGTCCCTAGTAAGCCTCTAGTTGACTAGCTCGTTGATCAAAGATGGTTAAGGTTTCCTAGCCATTGACATGAGATGTCATTTGATAACGGGATCACATCATTAGGAGAATGATGTGATGGACAAGACCCAAACTACGAACGTAGCATATGATCGTGTCAGTTTATTGCTATTGTTTTCTACATGTCAAGTATCTGTTCCTATGACCATGAGATCATGCAACTCGCTGACATCGGAGGAGTACCTTGTGTGTATCAAACGTCGCAACGTAACTGGGCGACTATAAAGGTGCTCTACAGGTATCTCCGAGGGTGTCTGTTGGGTTGGCATGGATCAAGACTGGGATTTGTTACTCCGTATGACGAAGAGGTATCTCAGGGCCCACTCGGTAATACAACATCAAAATGAGCCTTGCAAGCAATGTGACTAAAGTGTTAGCCACGAGATCTTGTATTACGGAACGAGTAAAGAGACTTGCCGGTAACGAGATTGAACTAGGTATGGAGATACCGACGATCGAATCTCGGGCAAGTAACATACCGAAGAACAAAGGGAACAGCATACGGGATTAACTGAATCCTTGACATAGAGGTTCGACCGATAAAAGATCTTCGTAGAATATGTAGGAGCCAATATGGGCATCCAGGTCCCGCTATTGGTTATTGGCCGTAGAGGTGTCTCGGTCATGTCTACATAGTTCTCGAACCCGCAGGGTCTACACACTTAACGTTTGGTGACGATTAGTATAGTTGAGTTATTTTGTTGGTGACCGAAGGTTATTCGGAGTCCCGGATAAGATCTCGGACATGACGAGGATCTCCGGAAGAGTCCGGAGGTAAAGATTAATATATGTGATAATAGTGTTGTGATCTCCGGAAAGGTTCCGGAATTCACCGGAAGAGGTTCCGGATGTTTACCGAAGTGTTCGGGTGCAGCAACACTTTGTATGGGCCAAAAGGAAAAAGCCCACGAGGTATTGGTAAGTGCAAAAAGTAGTTTTACTGCCGCGTAAGCGGTACTACCGCTTGTGTGAAGCGGTACTACCGCCCAAGCGGTACTACCGCTTGTGTGAAGCGGTACTACCGCTTGTGCGCGGTACTGCAGGGATCCGAGTTGGACTCTTTTCCTGCGGGCCAAACCGACCTTGTGCGGGCAAAACCGACCTGGAGGAGGCTTTTACTCCAAGTTTAGACCCCAAGGCTCAACATATAAATAGAGGGGCAGGGCTAGCACACGGGACACATCAAGATTTCCCCAAGCCGTGTGCGGCAACCCTAACCCTCTAGTTCCTCCGTCATAATCTCCGTAGTGCTTGGCGAAGCCCTGCTGAGATTGTTCCTCACCACCATCATCACGCCGTCGTGCTGCTGGAACTCATCTACTACTTCACCGTCGCTCGCTGGATCGAGGAGGTGAAGGCGTCATCAAGCCGTACGTGTGTTGAACGCGGAGGTGCCGTCCGTTCGGCACTAGTTCGTGATCGGATCGAGGGACGACTTGCGATTTGGATCGCGGAGACGTTCGACTACATCAACCGCGTTTCTTAAACGCTTCCGCTTAGCGATCTACAAGGGTATGTAGATTCACTCTCCCTCTCGTAGATGCTCATCACCATGGATAGATCTTGTGTGTGCGTAGGAAAATTTTTGTTTCCCATGCAACGTTCCCCAACAGTGGCATCATGAGCCAGGTCTATGCGTAGATGAGATCTCGAGTAGAACACAAACGAGTTGTGGGCGTGGGTGTATACATATTGCTTGCCGTTACTAGTTGATATTTGATTCGGCGGTACTGTGAGATGAAGCGCCCCGGACCGACATTACGCGTACACTTACGCGAGACAGGTTCCTTCAACTGACATGTAACTTCGTTGCATAAAGATGGCTAGCGGGTGTCTGTCTCTCTCACTTTAGTTGAATCGATTTCAATGAAGAGGGTTCTTTTAGAAGATCAAAAAGCAATCACTACACCACGTTGTGGTTTTGCGTAGGTAAGAACGGTTCTTGCAAACCCGTAGCAGCCACGTAAAATTTGCAACAACAATTAGAGGACGTCTAACTTGTTTTTGCAGGGTATGATGTGATATGATATGGCCAATTACATGATGAGATATATGTGATGTATGAGATGATCATGTGTTGTATAGAATATCACGACTTGCATGTCGATGAGTACGGCAACTGGCAGGAGCCATAGAGTTGTCTTTAATTATTGTATGACCTGCGTGTCAATCATTAAGCGCTATGTAATGCTTTACTTTATCGCTAAACGTTAGCAATAGTCGTGGAAGCAACAGTCGGCGCGACAACCTTATGGCGACACGTTGATGGAGATCAAGATGATGGAGATCATGGTGTCATGCCGGTGACGATGGAGATCATGCCGGTGCTTTGGAGATGGAGATCAAAAGCACAAGTTCATGGCCATATCATGTCACTTATGATTTGCATGTGATGTTAATCCTTTTATGCATCTTATTTTGCTTAGGACGACGGTAGCATTATAAGGTGATCCCTCACTTAAATTTCAAGATAAATTGTGTTCTCCCCGAGTGTGCACCGTTGCGAAAGTTCGTCGTTTCGAGACACGCCGTGATGATCGGGTGTGATAGACTCCACGTTCACATACAACGGGTGCAAGCCATGTTGCACACGCGGAACACTTGGGTTAAACTTGACGAGCCTAGCATGTACAGACATGGCCTCGGAACACAAGAGACCGAAAGGTCGAACATGAGTCATATAGTAGATATGATCAACATAAAGATGTTCACCATTGAAACCACCTCAACTCACGTGATGATCGGACTTGAGTTGGTGGATTTGGATCATGTTACACTCGAATGATCGAAGGGATATCAATTTGAGTGGCAGTTTTTTAAATATGATTAACTAAACTCATTATCTTGAACAATAGTCTAAGTTGCCTTTGCTATATTTATGTTGTAGATCATGGCTCGCGCAGTAGCACCCCTGAATTTTAATGCATTCCTAGAGAAAGCTAAGTTGAAAGATGATGGAAGTAACTTTGTGGACTGGGCCCGTAATCTAAGGATTATCCTTACGGCTTCCCAGAAGGCTTATGTCCTTGATGCACCGCTTGGTGATCCACCCGCTCCAGTTGAGTCTCTAGACGTTGTGAACGCCTGGCAGGCTCGTTCTGATGATTACTCAATAGTTCAATGTGCAATGTTGTATGGCTTAGAACCGGGACTTCAAAGACGTTTTGAACGTCATGGAGCATATGAGATGTTCCAGGAGTTGAAGTTTATCTTTCAGAAGAATGCCCGGATCGAGAGATATGAGATCTCCGATAAGTTCTATACTTGCAAGATGGAGGAGAACGGGTCTATCAGTGATCACGTGCTCAGAATGTCTGGGTACTCCACCCGTCTGGCTGAATTGGGGATGCCCCTTCCGCCAGAGGCTATCACTGACAGAGTTCTTCAATCATTGCCACCTAGCTACAAGAGCTTCGTGTTGAACTATAACATGCACGGGATGAACAAGTCAGTCGCCGAGCTGTTTGCGATGCTGAAAGCCGCTGAGTCTGAAATTCAGAAGGAGCATCAAGTGTTGATGGTCAATAAAACCACTGGTTTCAAGAAAAATGGCAAGGGTAAGAAGGGTAAATCCAAGAAGGGTGGCAAAGCAGTTGCTACTCCCGTGAAGAAACCCAAGGCTGGACCCAAACCAGAAACTGAGTGCTTTCATTGCAAGGGAACTGGACACTGGAAGCGGAACTGCCCCAAGTATTTGGCTGACAAGAAGGCGGCCAACAACAAACAAGGTATATATGATATACATGTTATTGATATGTTCCTTACCAACCCTCGTTGTAGTGCCTGGGTATTTGATACCGGTGCGGTTGCTCATATTTGCAACTCTAAACAGGAACTGCGGAATAGACGGAGGCTGGCAAAGGACGAAGTGACGATGCGCGTGGGAAATGGTTCCAAGGTTGATGTGATCGCCGTCGGCACGCTCGCTCTTCGATTACCGTCGGGATTTGTGATGAACCTAAATAAGTGTTATTTGGTGCCTGCGTTAAGCATGAACATTATATCTGGATCTTGTTTATTGCGAGACGGTTACTCATTTAAATCAGAGAATAATGGTTGTTCTATTTATATGAGTAATATCTTTTATGGTCATGCACCCAATGTGAGGGGTTTATTCTTATTGAATCTCGATAGTAATGATACACATGTTCATAACATTGATGCCAAAAGATGTAGAATTGATAATGATAATACCACTTTCTTGTGGCACTGCCGTTTAGGTCATATTGGCATAAAACGCATGAGGAAGCTCCATGCTGATGGACTTTTGGAGTCACTTGATTTTGAATCACTTGACGCATGTGAGCCATGCCTCATGGGCAAGATGACTAAAACGCCGTTCTCTGGAACAATGGAACGGGCAAGTGACTTATTGGAAATCA
The DNA here is from genome assembly GCA_039707655.1 of Elymus sibiricus. Lineage (NCBI taxonomy): Eukaryota > Viridiplantae > Streptophyta > Magnoliopsida > Poales > Poaceae > Elymus > Elymus sibiricus. Next base: position 188,894,514 of record CM077674.1, read on the forward strand.
TACATACTGATGTGTGTGGTCCGATGAGTATTGAGGCGCGCGGTGGTTATCGTTACTTTCTCACCTTCACTGATGACTTAAGTAGATATGGGTATATTTACTTAATGAAACACAAGTCTGAAACATTTGAAAAGTTCAAACAATTTCAGAGTGAAGTTGAGAATCATCGTAACAAGAAGATTAAATTCCTACGATCTGATCGAGGAGGAGAATATCTGAGTTATGAGTTTGGCAGTCACTTAAGACAGTGTGGAATTGTTTCACAATTAACACCACCTGGAACACCACAGCGTAATGGTGTGTCCGAACGTCGTAATCGAACCTTATTAGATATGGTGCGATCTATGATGTCTCTTGCCGATTTGCCACTATCGTTTTGGGGTTATGCATTAGAGACAGCTGCATTCACTTTAAATAGGGCACCATCGAAATCCGTTGAGACGACGCCATATGAACTTTGGTTTGGCAAGAAGCCAAAGCTGTCGTTTCTTAAAGTTTGGGGATGTGATGCTTATGTCAAAAAGCTTCAGCCTGAAAAGCTGGAACCCAAAGCGGAGAAATGCGTCTTCATAGGATACCCAAAAGAGACAGTTGGGTATACCTTCTACCTCAGATCCGAAGGCAAAGTGTTTGTCGCTAAAAACGGAACATTTCTTGAGAAAGAGTTTCTCTCGAAAGAATTGAGTGGGAGGAAGATAGAACTTGATGAGGTTGTTGAACCTTTACTTCAACCTGAGAGTAGCGCAGCGCAGAAAGTTGTTTCTGTGGAGTCTACATTAGCTGAAGAGGAAGTTAATGATGATGATCATGAAGCTTTGGATCAAGTTGCTATCGAACCTCGTAGGTCGACAAGGACGCGTACTGCTCCTGAGTGGTACGGCAACCCTGTCTTAGAGGTCATGTTGTTAGACAACGATGAACCTACGAGCTATGGAGAAGCGATGATGGGCCCGGATTCCGAGAAGTGGTTAGAGGCCATGAAATCCGAGATGGGATCCATGTATGAAAACAAAGTATGGACTTTGGAAGTATTACCTGAAGGGCGTAAGGCCATTCAGAACAAATGGATCTTTAAGAGGAAGACGGACGCGGACGGTAATGTCACCGTCTATAAAGCTCGACTTGTGGCAAAGGGTTTTTCACAAGTTCAAGGAGTTGACTACGATGAGACCTTCTCACCCGTAGCGATGCTTAAGTCCGTCAGAATCATGTTAGCAATAGCTGCCTTTTTCGATTATGAAATTTGGCAGATGGATGTCAAAACAGCATTCCTTAACGGTTACCTTAAGGAAGAGTTGTATATGATGCAACCAGAAGGTTTTGTCGATCCAGAGAATGCTGACAAAGTTTGCAAACTCCAGCGATCCATTTATGGACTGGTGCAAGCATCTCGGAGTTGGAATCTTCGTTTTGATGAGGTGATCAAAGCGTTCGAGTTTATACAAGTTTACGGAGAAGCTTGTATTTACAAGAAAGTGAGTGGGAGCTCTATAGCGTTTCTAATATTATATGTGGATGACATATTACTGATTGGAAACAATATAGAAATGCTGGAAAGCGTAAAGGAATATTTGAACAAGAGTTTTTCAATGAAGGACCTAGGAGAAGCTGCTTTCATATTAGGCATCAAGATCTATAGAGATAGATCGAGACGCTTGATAGGACTTTCACAAAGCACATACCTTGACAAAGTTTTGAAGAAGTTCAAAATGGATCAGTCCAAGAAGGGGTTCTTGCCTGTATTGCAAGGTGTGAAGTTGAGTAAGACTCAATGCCCAGTGACTACAGAAGATAGAGAAAAGATGAGTGTCATCCCCTATGCTTCGGCCATAGGCTCTATCATGTATGCAATGCTGTGCACAAGACCCGATGTCAGCCTTGCCATAAGTATGGTCGGAAGGTTTCAAAGTGATCCAGGAATGGAACACTGGACGGCGGTCAAGAATATCCTGAAGTACCTGAAAAGGACTAAGGACATGTTTCTCGTTTATGGAGGTGATCAAGAGCTCGTCGTAAAGGGTTACGTCGATGCAAGCTTTGACACTGATCCGGATGACTCTAAGTCACAAACCGGATACGTGTTTATTCTTAATGGGGGTGCGGTTAGCTGGTGCAGTTCCAAGCAAAGCATGGTAGCAGATTCTACATGCGAAGCGGAGTACATCGCTGCCTCGGAGGCGGCGAAGGAAGCTGTCTGGATGAAGGAGTTCATGACAGATCTTGGAGTAGTGCCTAGTGTGCTTAACCCAATGACTCTGTTTTGTGATAACACTGGTGCCATTGCTCTAGCCAAGGAACCAAGATTTCATAAGAGGACCAGACACATAAAGCGACGCTTCAATTCCATCCGCGATTACATCAAGGAGGACGACATAAATATTTGCAAAGTACACACGGATCTGAATGTTGCAGATCCGATGACTAAACCTCTTCCAAGGGCTAAACATGAACAACACCAGAACTGCATGGGTGTTCGATTCATTACAATGTAAATCACATAGTGATGTGAACTAGATTATTGACTCTAGTGCAAGTGGGAGACTGTTGGAAATATGCCCTAGAGGCAATAATAAATTGGTTATTATTATATTTCCTTGTTCATGATAATCGTTTATTATCCATGCTATAATTGTATTGATTGGAAACTCAAATACATGTGTGGGTACATAGACAACACTGTGTCCCTAGTAAGCCTCTAGTTGACTAGCTCGTTGATCAAAGATGGTTAAGGTTTCCTAGCCATTGACATGAGATGTCATTTGATAACGGGATCACATCATTAGGAGAATGATGTGATGGACAAGACCCAAACTACGAACGTAGCATATGATCGTGTCAGTTTATTGCTATTGTTTTCTGCATGTCAAGTATCTGTTCCTATGACCATGAGATCATGCAACTCGCTGACATCGGAGGAGTACCTTGTGTGTATCAAACGTCGCAACGTAACTGGGCGACTATAAAGGTGCTCTACAGGTATCTCCGAGGGTGTCTGTTGGGTTGGCATGGATCAAGACTGGGATTTGTTACTCCGTATGACGGAGAGGTATCTCAGGGCCCACTCGGTAATACAACATCAAAATGAGCCTTGCAAGCAATGTGACTAAAGTGTTAGCCACGAGATCTTGTATTACGGAACGAGTAAAGAGACTTGCCGGTAACGAGATTGAACTAGGTATGGAGATACCGACGATCGAATCTCGGGCAAGTAACATACCGAAGAACAAAGGGAACAGCATACGGGATTAACTGAATCCTTGACATAGAGGTTCGACCGATAAAAGATCTTCGTAGAATATGTAGGAGCCAATATGGGCATCCAGATCCCGCTATTGGTTATTGGCCGTAGAGGTGTCTCGGTCATGTCTACATAGTTCTCGAACCCGCAGGGTCTACACACTTAACGTTTGGTGACGATTAGTATAGTTGAGTTATTTTGTTGGTGACCGAAGGTTATTCGGAGTCCCGGATAAGATCCCGGACATGACGAGGATCTCCGGAAGAGTCCGGAGGTAAAGATTAATATATGTGATAATAGTGTTGTGATCTCCGGAAAGGTTCCAGAATTCACCGGAAGAGGTTCCGGATGTTTACCGAAGTGTTCGGGTGCAGCAACACTTTGTATGGGCCAAAAGGAAAAAGCCCACGAGGTATTGGTAAGTGCAAAAAGTAGTTTTACTGCCGCGTGAGCGGTACTACCGCTTGTGTGAAGCGGTACTACCGCCCAAGCGGTACTACCGCTTGTGCGCGGTACTGCAGGGATCCGAGTTGGACTCTTTTCCTGCGGGCCAAACCGACCTTGTGCGGGCAAAACCGACCTGGAGGAGGCTTTTACTCCAAGTTTAGACCCCAAGGCTCAACATATAAATAGAGGGGCAGGGCTAGCACACGGGACACATCAAGATTTCCCCAAGCCGTGTGCGGCAACCCTAACCCTCTAGTTCCTCCGTCATAATCTCCGTAGCGCTTGGCGAAGCCCTGCTGAGATTGTTCCTCACCACCATCATCACGCCGTCGTGCTGCTGGAACTCATCTACTACTTCACCGTCGCTCGCTGGATCGAGGAGGTGAAGGCATCATCAAGCCGTACGTGTGTTGAACGCGGAGGTGCCGTCCGTTTGGCACTAGTTCGTGATCGGATCGAGGGACGACTTGCGATTTGGATCGCGGAGACGTTCGACTACATCAACCGCGTTTCTTAAACGCTTCCGCTTAGCGATCTACAAGGGTATGTAGATTCACTCTCCCTCTCGTAGATGCTCATCACCATGGATAGATCTTGTGTGTGCGTAGGAAATTTTTTGTTTCCCATGCAACGTTCCCCAACAGGCTACCACTTGGTTGGCTACCACTTGCTTGGCTTGGCCCTTGTTGAGAACTATTTGCTTGGCTAGGAACTTGTGTATCTCCTTGTTGGCTTGTGCTTGCATCATTTTTCTTTGATCTCTTTCTTGGTTTGGTACAAGTTCTTGTGTTGTGTCCCCCACCTTTGCAATCACCACAACGGGATCTCTCACGAGGCTCTTGGAATTGGCCATTACCCTATTCTCGACCGCCACCATGGCCCCATCCGTCCATGTCACCTCTAAAACGCTTTGTCTTACGTCTTCCCCGTTTAACGACCTTCAATTCCGGATCGGGCCATAGTTGAACTCCATGGTACTCCGGCCATTGTGATTGGTCGAAGTATGGGTGAAATCGGGGAGCCCATGTATTCTTAACCGTCATGATTGAGAACTCGGACTCCCTCACGGTGAGCGGGTGATTGATGTCCACACTCCTAACGCGAGCTGCGGTATACAAGTGCGAGCATGGGAGATGAAGCAACAATGGCCTCTGGCAAGAGCAATCACACCGTGTTAAGGAGACCTTGAAAGCCCGTCCTCCGTGTTGGCGGCCATCGTTTGTGGTTCCTCCTGGCTCTTTCACTTCGAACAACCAATCGTCGTCGTTATATAATATAGCTTCTTGGGAGTCCACCTTCCGTGATTGAAATTCCAACCATTCATCAACCTTTGGTGGGAACTTGTACTTGTACTTCTTCTTGTTCTCACCCGCAATCTGCTTATCCGTTTCCATTGAGTGCTTTAGAAAGGTACGCATTCATCTTGTCGAATGTGTATTGAACTATTGCCGTCACGGGTAATGCACGTACACCCTTGAGCACCCTATTGAAGCATTCGGCCATGTTGCTTGTCATTTGACCATACCTCCGGCCATCTTCATCAAAAGCACGTGCCCACCTATTCCTTTCTTGAATGTTCCTATTGAGAAAGTCAAGACCCCCGGGATCAAGTTTTTTGTGTGTCACCAATTTGTTGTACAAGTTGGCGAACCGCTTGTCGGAGAAAGCGAGACAACAATCTTGAAGATCATCGGCCAACTCCTTAACGCCACATGCCCTATAGAAGTTTGAACAAAAGTGCCTCATGCACCATCGATGGTGCAACGGAGCATGCCCGGGAATGTCAATGTCCACCGCATTAAGAATTCCTTGATGGCGATCCGATATGACACAAATTTCCCTTTGAGCCGGTAATACCTTGGTTCTCAAAAGACGCAAGAACCACTCCCAGTTATCATTGTTCTCCACCTCAACCAAAGCAAAAGCCAAAGGCAACACCCGGTTATTGGCATCACTTGATATTGCAACCAACAAGGTGCCCTTGTATTGTCCGGTCAAGAACGTGCCATCAACGGCGATGACCGGCCGACAGTGTTCGAAAGCCCTCATGCATTGCTCGAACGCCCAAAGTGCACGGCCAAATACTTGCACGGTCCTTCCGTCGTGAATCGTTGTTTTTTGCCCATGAGGCTCGACCACATGAACCATGCCCGGGTTAGTGGCGGCCATAGCTAACAACAACCTAGGGATTCGGTTATATGCTTCATCCCAATTACCATACAACATCTTGAATGCGGCTTGCTTCGCCTTCCATGCCTTGTCGTATTTCACCTTGTAATGAAAGATGGCTTTCACAAGGTCCATGACGCTCTGAATGCTCATGATTGGAAGTGTGGATATTGTGTTGGAAAGCCTGTAAGCGATGAACTCGGACGTGAGTTGTCTATGGTCTTGGGACACAATCTTGCCATCCACCTTCTTGCCTCGGCACATGTGACTTGGTACACAACTAACTACGTGCCAAGTGGGGCCTCCTTTCCATGGTCTTGCACGCACAATCCATGGACATCGCTTCACCTCACATGCAACCGTGTAACGCACATTGACGTCCGAGTGAACCATCTTGTGTGGACGATAATGCGTGACCGAGTAGTTGTCCAGCCACATCTTCAATTCCAACAAGGTTCCGAATTTCGACCCGGTTGAAATCCGGTTCTTGCCGTCTTCCAAATCCCGGTGAGAAGATGGCCTAACTCCAAGACATACACCTTTGCCGCCGTCCACCACGGCTTCATCCGCGAGACTAACATCCTTGAACAATGGTGTCCGATGATCCCGCCCGAATACCTTCTCAAAAGCTTCGGCCTCCTTCACCGTGAACCCCTCCTCATCAAGTTCTTCATCGGGACCTTCGTCATCCGACTCCGATGCATAGCCACGGGAATAAGGGATGGAATGGTCCATTGTCTCTTGCACGTGATATTTGTCGAGATCACCCATATTGTTGTCATGGAGATCAACTTCATTGTCATCGTCCTCATACTCATCATTCTCCTCTTGCAAAACTTCATTGTCATCACCCACATTGTTGTTTGAAATCGGGCTCAATGTTGGCCTCACTTGTTGAGTCAAAGGAGGTTCACTCATTTCATCTTGCTTCATGGGTGGGGGACTACTAGCAAGCAACGGGGAGGCGGTCCGGTTCAAGTCCAAATGCAAACTAGACTCAACCTTCTTCGTAGCAAATAACTCAAGAGCCTTGTCTAGTGATTCGGCCACCGTCTCCTTGTATGCAACCCAACGTTGCTCGGAGTTCACACGCATGGTCTTCCAACGGATGTGCATTCCAAAACCCACATTATGCCTTCCCTCCAACTCAACGATATCACTTGGGTCCATCCAATTCAAATCTTTCCTAACTTGTTCCAAGACCTCGGCATAGCTAGGAGTACTCTCAAACACCATGTCAAGCTCATCCGGGTCCGGTTCAATATTGCCTTTCAAAAATGAGTCTTTGTCCACATGATGAACATAAACACATGTTCTTCCCATCCCTAAAATAATTTAAACAACACAATGAAAAATATATTTCATAAGTAGTCATGGCAATATTAACTCAAAATTCATAGCCCTAACATAGATATCGAACAATAACCCCAATCCCAACTTAACAACAACCATAACCCCAACCCCAACATAACAAGAACCATAGCCCTAACCCTAACATACTAACAAGACTAACCCTTGCAAAATGTCAAACAATCATCTCATATCTCCATATAAATTGCAAAATCCAATGAAGAACTAGGGTTTCCCTAACCCTAGCAAAAATTGAGCAAATGTGACCATTTCTTGGATGAAAACCACGGGATCGGAGGAGATTACCTTGAGGGAGGTATTGGGTTTGAAATCCACGGAGAAAATCTTCAGATTTGCAAGATTTTGAGAAGGATGGAGTAGGGGGAGAGAGGGGGTGGGGTTCAGGATTGGAATGTGTGGGGGGGGGGAGGGTGGGGAGGGGGGCCAGCCTCTCCCACAGCCCTAACCCTAACAGAATGTGCAGCGCCTAAGAGCTAGGCGCTGCACTGCTCGGTGCTGGGCCCAGTTGTGCCACGCTGGCCAGGCGTGCAGCGCCTGATGGTCAGGCGCTGCACAGTGGAGTGCAGCGCCTGACTGTCGGGCGCTGCACAAAAGGGTCAGCTGGGTGAAATTTTTTCAAACACAGTTCAGTTTGTGAATTCTTTTCGTCCTCACGTCAATTTTGTCGTTTTTGCCGCGAAATTGCAAGAAGCAAAGTAAATTTATAGAAAAAACCTTCCTGGTCCTTGCATCCACCAATAGAACGACTACAATCTTCAGCCACCGCCGTCGCCGGAGCGTCCGTCGGAAAGGAGAAGAAAACGTCTCCACCAAACCAAGATCCAAGAGAAAGCCATAGCAGCAAAACTGTATTGTGAGCCTCTAAACAGGCGCTGCCGTGAACGGCGTTGCACTTGTCGCCGTGGATTGTCGGCCGGAGCACATCTTCACTCCTCTTGGATCGCGATTCTGAAGTACTCATGCGGCAACGCCGCTGAGGGACTCCAGAACCGGCAATCATCTTCCACCTTCGAAGAAACTCTAGGTGCACCATACCTTGGATGAGACCGCAGCCGCAGCGCCGGCCACCTCCAACACCAACACTTCCGGCTTCGCGACAACGCCGGAGGAACCGCTGACGCGACGTGGACGAAGCCGAAGAAACAAGACCCTCGGCAAGACCTCCATCGCCGTCTTGAAGGCCTTGCCTGGACACACATCCGCGACTCCTTGCCTGGATACTCATCCCATTGAGAACGCATGCAAACTGCTAAAGATCCCTCATGCTGCAACTGTTTCTTCAAATGGTGCTTCATTTTTCAGTAGGGGAAACCTCTAGTGAAGAGGCAGGATAGTGAGGCAGCTTAAGAAGTCTTGCGGAAGATCAAGCAGCTGCACGCGTTTCACAGGAACAATGCTACATGATTAATTTGCAAGACTTTAGCTTTGTCTTAGTTAGCCAGAAGTTTATGTTGCATATCTATCTTTCCTATGATCGTTATTTATGTAGGTCCGAGGGACTAGTTATGTGTTACCTTAAAATTCTATGATGATTGGCCGTCGTTGGCTTCCTTAATTTAAAGTCGGGCGTTGCTTGTGCCTGGGTTTTTTTAGAAAAAAACTTTCGCCCATTATTTGACTAAAACACTGTAGAAAAAACAAGATACATCACCTAAAAAATCCCATAAACCCTTCTCGACCACACCCTAAAGAACGGCAAAATCATGTCAAATCCTTATAACCATAGTGTAATCATATAGTTTCCCATGCTAAAAATTATAGACTAATCTCATATTAGTACTACTAGTGGCCACCTTTTTTTTTTGAACCAGACTAATGTCCTTTCCATTAAGCATAACTGAAATACGTCATGTTTTAGAGTTTACAAGAGACGGGAAAGAGAGGAGAGAAAGTTCGAGCACTGCCAGGAAACCCATCATGCACACTCGTCATCAAAACGTGCCATATCGACTAGATAAACGACGCTAGACTACCCGCTCATCTGGAAGGCATCGCGTCGCGCGGTGAATCCGGCTCGCACGATCTACCTCGCTGGCAGTTTTACTCGGCGCTGTCAAACATCCAGCCACTCATCTCTTCCCACGTTGCTTTTTGGTGGTACAGTCAATGACGGGTGGGGCTCTTTTCCTTCCAAGCCCAGCTTTGCAGTGTGCCTCGGGCATATCATAAGTGAGAAATGCAGCGAGCGTAGGGTTCGCGAGGTGAAACCTGCCCCCGCGTCTCCTCCACCGCTTGCGCCGCCTCCTCCCCTCAACTTCTCTCCTTCTCTGCCCCAGCGCGTGGTCGCCGCTGCTCATCTCTTTCTTCCAGCCCATTCTCCTCCATGGATCCTCTCCCGCGTCCGTCCCGGCGGGGCCGGCGACCTGCAGCCAAAGGGTGACGGCGGCGGCGCTCGATTCCCTGTAGGAGAGAGAGAAGATGAGAGGGAGAGAGAAGAGGAAGGAGAGGAGGGAGAAAGAGAGAGGAAAGAGGAGATGTAGGTGCGTTGGCTGGCGGGAGAGGGTCATCGGCCGCCGGCGAGGTCGGGCGGGGCCTGGCGGTTGGTTCCAGATCCAGCGCAGGTCGTCCCCATGGGTGAGCAGGGGAGGAGGGGTCTTCAAGGTTGGTGGATGAGCAGGGGAGGCCGGCAGCTTGGGGGAGGACCGGAGGAGTAGCGAACCGGGAGCCATGGAGAGGCCAGCGTCGTGCGCCCTGTAGGTCAAAGACACCCCGATGGAGCAGCACGTGCTTGTCCCTTCTTTCGTTGGCGCGGGAGAAAGAGGATCCACCCGCTCCCTTATGCTGATCCGAGCCTTCCTTGTGAGTTGGCTCCAATTTTTCGTTCTTTTATATGTGTGGGTGTACATAGCTGAGGTGAGGAAATAAGTTCAGGTTTCACTGAGGTGGAGATGATGCCGCGTGGAGATGGGGATGGCCATGCCCACGCCGGTGAGAGCATCACCGCCGGCAACTGCTCCAACGACCTCTCGAGGAGCTTCTCCATGAGCTCCTCGGACGACACCAACTCCAACATCTTGTTCTCCGTGCCCAGAAGCAAGAAGGCCAAGGTGCTCCCCGCCGGGCGGCAAGAAGGCCAAGGTGCTCATCGACGGCGACGATGGCATGGTTACCAGCTTCAGCAAAATCGAATCCCAAGTAGGACAAACTTCACATATATACACTTCACATCCATCCGGACTCTGCTGCCCGTCAATTGTTTAATGCTACACTTCTACTAAAACCTTGGTCCAAATTCAGTTTGGCCTGTCAAGCACGTCTCTGGACATGCCCGGCATGGACGACTACCTGCAGCTGCAGCAGGACTCTGTCGCCTGCGCAGTCTGCGCCAAGCTTGGCTGCGCCACTCACCCGCGAAGCATCGCTGAGAGGGTTAGTTTCCTGCAACATTTTTGGTGTTCGTCTTGGTGACACATGTTTGTACTGAATATTTTTCTTGCTTATGCTGTTTAGGAAAGAAGAACAAGGATTAGCAAGAGGCTAAGGAGGCTGCAAGACCTCGTGCCCAACATGGACATGGTAACTAAATCAGTTGAATTGATGCACGCTGTCAATTCTGTCACCACATAGATATGAAATTTTCACCATGAATTACAGAAGCTCGTACTCTCTAAAGTACCAAAACTGACGACTACATGCCTGCATATTTAGCGATATAAAACTAAATACTAAAGTACTAAAACTGACGATTCTAATCCAAACTGGAAGTGTTGCCCACGGAAACTCAGAACCTTTGTAGTTGTCGATGACTCGGACCTTAGTTATTTCAGATTTCAGAATTGTATTTGTGCAGCAATTCTCTAGGAGAAGTCGTGCAATACAAACATATTAATAAGATTCTTCTTGAATATGCAGCAAACAAATACTTCAGGCACGATGGATATTGCTGTAGACTACATCAAAGTGCTGCAGGACCAAACTGAGGTATGCTCCACACAGACACAGCGGTTATATATCACACGCTTCCAGGAGGCCTTGTTAAAAAATATCATTTTTCACTGCATATTAACATGTTTCGTTATTTTTAGACAAGTACAAACTGACTAAGAAATAATAAGACATTTGTTACCAAATAAAAAATGATAAGATGTAGCGTTTATCATGTTAAAATGGATTTATGCGCTTATTATCCACGGTCTGGTTTATGCTTGTTGGGTATGCAAATGTGCTTGTGTTTCATAATTGTCCACTGCACCATTGGATAATAGCTAAGGTAATAAGGAATTTTACTCCGATCCAAGATCCGGTAGATATGTCATATATGTGATCTCGGAATTTTGATAGGCATTTGTTGACAAACATGCAAGATATATCTTCTGTGTTTCCAACTTACATGTTTTTGGCCATAATGGCTTGATCAGAGATGTGAGGAATATATCAGTCATTTCTCGTGGTAGTTTCCATAGTTTTTTTTCATACATCTCCAATTCGTTAATTTTTAGTTCCCAATATGCTACCTAAATGCAGATTGTATATGCATCCTCTGTAGAATAACACATACATGTAGTGTGTTAATTTTTTAGAAACTGAAGATTAATACAAATTAAATGGTTTTATTTTTTGGGTCAAAAGTTTGATTTATGCAGTACATTTATTAATTCTTGATACATTTCGCGTATTCAGCTTTTTCATTAACCAAACAAAATGCCCATCTTGCTTCAGATTCAAGTGATCAGATCTTGATGAGAAGCATGGCTGAATGCACCTCCAACCACAAGATTACTACAGATTTATAAGTTTTTTTTTTGTGCTAAAAGATTGATTGATGTTGTATATCATTTAACAATGCATCTAAGGTATATTCAGCACTTCCCCATAACTGCATATACTTTACGATGCTAATTTTTAGTTAACAGTTGGTTAATATTTCGCCACTGCAGATATACGACATGATCATTTTTTAATATACATAAAAAGATTGCATATGTGCTTGTTTGTAGCTTTTTGCCCATGCTCTAATTTTTAAAGGCATACCCTTGAGATTGCATTCTTCTTATTAGTCATTGTTAATTGTTTTATCATGAAGTAGAACACATAGAAACAATAGGCAAACCATAAAGTACCCTGGCATGGATAAATTTCTCCTTTAGAGAGATAGCATCCGATCGCTTGCACTCTGCCTTATAGATTTTGATAGTACATGTTTAATGGCTATACAATTGGAAGGGAGCCAAAGATTGAATGGCTCAGTAGTGAGCCACTTTATTATGTTCTCGGAGAAAAGTTACTCTATCCTCTCTCATTGGTTATATATTATGTGGAGATTATTTTTTTCGATACGACATCTTTGTTTTGAAATGCATGTATAAATTGCAACCACAATGATGAGCTGGCTGCGCATGGGACAAGGCCTGGGATTATCTTTACCAACCTGTAGTAGACGCTTAGTACACAAAAATCTTCTTATGTAACCTGTATAAAACTGAACAGAATTAAAAATCCTTTGTTACCGCTAAACTTCAAAATATGGCTTCCAAAGAAAGATAATTAGTTATACCACCTCCCGCTTGCTTAGAATACTTTATTTCTTAATGTCCCTTGGTATGAAATAGTTTTCACACCGGATGAAAAAATAAGAATATGAGCAACCTGTGTGTACCAATCTCTTGGAACTTCGGAAATCAAAGAAGCAGAAGCTTTTACATACACGCCACTTCTTTTTCACATTTCTTTAGCTTATCATAATTCTTACATGATTCATGCCCGTGTATCCCATCCTCCTACAAGATTGGGGTTGTGGTGTCTGCCATTTATAAGAACCACCATGTACATGATTCATGCACCGCGTGATATCCTATAGTATTGAAGTTCAGATATATTAATTGCAATTTACAAGAACAGAGATAAATATGATGCACAATTTTTTTTCTTGCTAATAATAGCCACTCAGCTGCGTTTGAATAATTGATTCCACCCTTTTCTAATTATTAATAACTGACTGTTGCATGTTTTACCATGTCATCAGGGTAACCGACTGTGCTAGGTACTTATAGCCACAGCTCAGTGTGGGTGGCAGCAACACCGACGGTTTCAACCAGGGACATGTCATCAGGGAGGGTAACCGACTGTGCTAGGTGTAACACCCCTGTGTAATGAGCAACAGTGATCCATAATGATTATGCTAAGTCATCTTGATTTGCAATGCTTGATCATATTGCATTAATATCTCATATCAAATTCCACCACTGAATTCAATTCAAATTGCAAGTGAAATTTGAAGTTTCTCAAAAATTGCTGAAAAATAGTTCATCATTTAGCAAATAATCCAAAATAATTTTTTATTCAGGAAAATAACATCACCTATTTGCTAAAATGGGCTAGAGCATTTAAAACAGTGCTAAAACAGCCTAAATAAATGCCTTTCCATTTATGGAAAATTCAAATGGATTCAAATGCCTTCCAAACTTTTTGTGGCAGTGCACTATATTGCAATGTAATTATGTGGCCAAGTCACATATTTCGCTCCGGCGACGCTACAGCGCCGCGGGTGAATAAGGCCTCCACCGCAGCCTCCCCTCGTCGTCCTCATCCACTCTCCCCCCTCTCTCGCCCTCTCTCGCCCGCGCATGAGCTCACCCGACGCGGTCGTCGCTGTCGCCGCATCGATCCCGCGGCCACCGTCGCCGCCTCGCCTCGCCACCGTGTCCATCCTCTCCGTCGCCTGGTGCCACCCATTGGAGCCGGAAGCCACCGCATCGAGCGCCACGACCTCTTCTTCCTCCTTGGGTCGCCGGCGAACCTCGTCGATTCCGGCGACGCCTGCTGCTCCTAAGCCACTGCAGGGCCTCCGTGTGCCTCCCCGGTGAGCTCCTGCCCGAACCCCTCTCTCCCCTGCATTTTTCCGCGCCCGTAGCCGCCGCATTCGCCATAGCCGAACCCGCCACCGCCGACGAGCTCGCCGCCGTAGCTACCGTCGCCATAGCTCGTGTCCGAGCACGACTTCGTGCTCAACACGTTCCCAGCAGCTCAACGCGCTAGCCCGCGCGCTTTGCCGTGCCCCGCAACGCCGTACTCGTGCGCGCCCGAACTCCGGCGCCGCCTCAGCTCGTCGCCGGCGTCTTTTCCGGCCGCCCTAGCCCGTGCCACCGTCACCATTCGACGCGCCGTCGAGCACACGTTCGAACGCGACCGACCGCGCTCGAAATGGCCGCCTGTAGGCGAAACCCGACGCGCGCCCGTGCGCCTCCGCCGCTAAACGAGGTCGTCGGCGTTTAAACTTAATTTGTTAATTAGTTTAGTCACTGACAATGGGGCCCCACCTGTTAATTAACCCCAGTTTAATTTAAATAAGCTCTAATTAGCCCTGTGCCACTGACATGTGAGTCCCAGCTGTCAGGTTTGACCAGGACCGGCTGGGTTGACTGCTGACATCATCCTGACGCAATGCTGATGCAGTAAAGCTTTTTCTGTTATTTTCGAATTAAAGTTAATTCCAGGAATTTCAGAAAATGTTTAAAACTTTGAAAAATCATAGAAAATAATCCGTAGCTCGGATGAAAAAGTTTTCTACATGAAAGTTGATCAGAAAAACGAGACAAATCCGAATATGCCCTCCATGTAGCTGTCACATGCCCACAACAATGCAAACATGGAACCTTCCCCTCCGGTTCATCTGTCTGACAGATGCCTAAGACCGGGAAAATATTCCCAGATATTTTCTCGCTCCGTCTGTAACGTGTAGCACTGCATTAGGTCACCCCCAACACAGCATTTTGCCATGGCTTGCATGGTGTTGCATTTGTTTGCTTGTATTTATTGTTTCTTCCCCCTCTTCTTCTCCGGTAGACCCCGAGACCGACGCAGCTCCTGAGTACGACTACGCCGTCGACGACCCCTCTTTCACCGCAGAGCTTCCAGGCAAGCAAAACCCCCTTGATCATTCCAATATCACCTATTCTTTCTCTCCCATGCTTGCATTAGATTCTGCTACTGTAAATGATTGCTCATATTTTGCTGCATAGCCTGTTCTTGTAACTGCTGTTGATACCTTACCTGCTATCCTAAATGCTTAGAATAGGTTGGTTAGAGATCCATCTGTGGCCCCTCATCCTTGTCCCTGTTGCCCCGCTTTGTTATCGGATGACTCGATCTTTGTGATCGAGGTGCCAAGACCGACACATCACCGCACACCCCCTTAGTTGTACAACTCTGCAGAGCTACTATCGAGTGCCGAGGGTGATACCTCCTACCTCACTCCTGATGATATCTCTGTAGTGTAGCTAGTCGGTTGTGGGTTATCGAGGGTGATTCCTCTTTCACCACCTCCGATGATGCCTCCGTCGTGCAACCCCTCAAGCGTGAACCCATCGAGGGTGATTCCTCTAAAGTTCACCTTGACGGATACGTCGAGTGGGTATCCATCGAGGGTGATTCCTCGGATTTCCCCCTTGATGTATAGACACACGGTTACCCTGTATTTAACTCAGTCCCTTGTTGAAGTCGGGTCGACCCCGAGGGGTACCCGCGAGAGATGTGGAGTCGGGTTGACCGTGAGGGTACCCGCGAGATAATTACGAGGCACGGCCAGGTAGACAGACCGCCCCAGGAGAGGGGTGGATGGGCCTGGCCCTTGCTGTAAGTCCTCGAGACGGGGCGACAGGAGCACTGATCGTCGCCGCGAGCTCCCAACACACTAATGGGTTAGGATATGTGATCTGAGTAGGCCTCTGGCCTTTACGCACTAACCACCACGCGGGAATAGTATGGGCACTCTGCGTCGTATGTATCAGCCGAAGCTCTTCAGACGTCAGCAGTTGAGCGGCGCGCGCCGGGTTGGACGGGAACCGCCTGCGCTTGTATTAAGGGGGTGGGTCTGCTCCCGGCCGCGTACGCAACGCGCATGAGTGCAAAGGGCGATGGACTCAAGACCCCTGAGCGCTTAGGATGCAGACCGGCGTGCTGGCCTCTCCGTTGAGCCTAGGTAGGACTACGACGTGTCGATCAGCCGAGGCCGGGCATGGACCGAGTAAGTGTGTCCGGCCGGAGTTAATCGAGCGTGTTGGGTAAGTTGGTGCACCCCTGCAGGGAAGTATATCTATTCGAATAGCCGTGTCCACGGTAACGGACGCTCAGAGAGTATCCCGATCTACTACAACTAGAACTGGATACTTGTGATGTTAAATGGATATTATAGCTCCGGGATCGCTTTCTCGCAGGGAGTCGAGAAAGGATCTCTGGGCATGGCTACTATTATACTTGTTGTTACTACTATATTTATGTGCTAATCTACACTCTTCTAATGCTGCAAGACGCTGCATGTTGCTAGTCTTCGATAGGCTAGGCCTTCCCCTCTATTCTGGCATTTCTGCAGTCTAGTCCATAGATACAGCCCCTTCATTGATACCGATGCATAAATATAATAGATCTGTTGTAAGTCTTGCGAGTACTTTGGATGAGTACTCATGGTTGCTTTGCTCCTCTTTTTCCCCATACCCGATTGCTGCGATCAGACGACGGATCCCAGGAGCCAGCTGATCCCGCTGACGACTACTACTACCACGGTGGAGCCTACTACTACGTGGAGACCGACGACCAGGAGTAGATTCGGAGGCTCCCAGGCAGGAGGTGTTGTAGGGTAGAGACCCTAGGTGGAGATCTTTTCACACTTGGAGTGTATGAGGGATGAACTCACAAGAACACAAGAGAGAAATCACTCAAACAAACCCAAATCACACATCCACTAGAGTAGCATACATAGATCCACAAGCATACATAGACAATCAAAGGAAAATAGCACAAAGATAAGGTTCTTCCCACTCCAAAGGAGGTGAGGTCTTGATGATCCTATGATGGGGATCCATCCCTAGAAGGGGTCTTGAATCCACAAGGGGATCTTCTCTCTAGGAGGTCTTGATCTCCAAGAGGAGTGGTAGATGAGCAAAGCCCTCTATGAATATCTCAATACACTTTGCTAACCCTAACAAATGTCCTGGGTACGGAATATATAGTAGGTGGGAGGTAGGGGACGAAGAGAGGGCAAAACAGGCAAAAGTCAGCCACCTCGCTGGGTGGCCCGTGCGCACGGGGTAAGTGGGGCCCGTGCGCACGGGGGTCCCGTGGGCACGGTACACGCCCGTGCGCACGGGCTATCAGCAGCTACAGCGAGGGGTCCCGTGCGCACGGGGTCTTTTGGGGCCCGTGCGCACGGGGTATCCAGAGACTTTCTGGGTAGCCCGTGCGCACGGGGTCCATTAGGCCCGTGGGCACGGGGTCGCCTGGGCAGCTGTCCTTCTTCCCGTTCCTTGACTCCGTCTTCTTGGCGGTGCTCCTGTTCTTCTTCCTGGACTTGACGAGGCTCCCTAGCTTCTTGGTGGTCGACTCCATCATGCCTAATGATACATAGGGTTCCTTTGTGAGGTAGCATCCAAGTTCCATCCATATCCATATGAAAGTCGTAAAGGAGTGAGTTCACCTCGTTCTCGATGGCACGTGCGCGAGCTCTTGTCATAGGTCCACTTGGTGCTTGGTGAGGTGGTGAAGTATCCATGGGGATGATCGAAGGATGCTCCGCATCAGGAGGCCTGCGCCTTTTCGATCTAGAGTCGTTGTTTTGCTCAGCCTTCTTAAGGCAGACTTGTTTAACCTTTATGTATGTACTCAGATGCTAATGCTTCCGCTGATGCTTGTATGACTTGAGCTTATGTATTCAAGCCCTCGAGGCCCCTGGCTTGTAATATAAAGCTTGTATGACTTTTATTTGTGTTTAGAGTTGTGTTGTGATATCTTCCCGTGAGTCCCTGGGCTTGATCATGCGCATTTGCGTGTATGATTAGTGCACGATCGAGTCGGGGTGTCACAAGTTGGTATCAGAGCCGACTGTCTGTAGGAATCCCCCTTTCCAACTCCTTGGCCGAAGTTGAGTCTAGTCTTTGAAAACTGTTTTACTAACATGGCTGTGTGGCTTACGGGCCCACGTCGCCAATGGATGGGTTTAGGATCTTTTATTCCTCTTCCTTACTTTGGGACTCTGATCTCTCTTCTATTCGGGTTAACGATTTTGCTAACTCTAACATTAGGTTCTCGTTTTCACATTCACCCAGAGAGCTGGATTATCTGCAATCATTCCTTTCAATGCTATCATATGCTTCTCACACTGTCATTTGACTTCTTGCACTCCCTTGTTTCAGATTCGTCCCGCAAGACAGCTCGTATGCCACACCATGGTTGTTGATGCGACTGGATTCCCGGCTATCCTGGTCGACCTCTTGACCAGGCTGGGATATCTCTGGTACCCCGAGTACACTGTTTACAAGGACTACCACGAGTTCAACCAGGAGCAGTACCACGCCGTGGTTCGTATTTTTGATCGGCAGAACAACTCCATCACCGAGATGCACACCTTTCATGGTGTTGGAGTGACTGTTGATATGGCAGTACATGATGCTGCCTATACTGCTATTGCCCCTCTCCGTGGAGAGCACAATCCCTTGGAGGAGACTGCTTTCAGATATATCCCATATGCCCCCGCTGGGGATGAGAGTGGATACTACACTGTTGTCTGTACCCCTTACGTGCGACGTCGATATGACCCGCAGGTTTTGGTTCAGTACACTGAGGCTCTGGATCGCACTGCCCGAGCTCTTGCTGTCGAGTTGTACGCCACTCGTGCTCGTATTTATGACGCTCTGACACAGTTGCTACCAGCAGTCAGTGCAGGGATACATCCTCAGTACATCCTTTACCCGCGCAGGATGGAGATGCCACCAGGTCTTGAGGGGCCTGCTGTTGGAGGTTGTACTCCTTCACGTGGTCCTCTTCTTCCAGTCCGGGACTAGGTTCTGCACCAGAGTGTTCACGGAGCGCAGGATCCCCGTGTCGAGGGTACCCTGCGTCGTCACTTGCAGCTGTCTGGCTTCAGTGGTTTTCTCCGACGTTGATGTAGCTATCGCTATGTCCTGTTGTTGTATCCCTCCACCGCGTGCCTGCGTGCCGCCTAGTGTGTCTAGCTTTTCCTTTCCAAACTTGCACCGCTGGCTTGTAACCGAACTTATGTATGGATCTGTATGTCATGTTTGACTATTGTGTTGTATCTATTGCACTTCCTTTGTTGTGCGTGTTACCTCATGAATGATTCCATACACCTGCAATACTTGTTGCTAAACTACCCTCTGTTGATTTTAGCAGGATGGTTAGACCCGCAGGTCGTGGCCATGGTGCCAACAATCCACCACCGCCCGACTATATGGCTGGAATGATGCAACAGTTTGAGCTGAATCGCCAATTCATGCAAGGGCTTATGGATCAGTTTCCTCGTCCAAATGCCAACCAGCAGCCAGCCCCAATAACCCTGCAAGACTTTGTGTGTCTCAACCCAACTATCTTCCGCAACTCAGTTCAGCCGCTTGATGCTGATGACTGGCTCCGTGACATCACTTTCGAGATGGAGTCTGCTAATGTTGCCCCCGCCAGCTATGTCACCTTCGCATCCTACTTCCTGAAGGGTCCCGCTGCTCAATGGTGGGACAGTCACAGGCGTACCCTAGCTGTTGGAACTATCATCACTTGGGTAGAGTTCCAAGCTGCCTTTCGTGCCTGCTACATTCCCCAGGGAGTCATGGACCGGAAGAAGCGTGAGTTCCGCAACCTCGTCCAGGGAAGCAAGGCTGTGGAAGTTTACTAGCGGGAGTTTCTTGAACCATCTCGCTATGCCGAAGAGGATATCCCTAATGATGCT
Source organism: Elymus sibiricus (assembly GCA_039707655.1). Taxonomy (NCBI): domain Eukaryota; kingdom Viridiplantae; phylum Streptophyta; class Magnoliopsida; order Poales; family Poaceae; genus Elymus; species Elymus sibiricus. The sequence continues at coordinate 188,914,409 of CM077674.1, forward strand.
CACAGACAGGAGAAGTTCCGTGAAGGGCTCAACCCTGACATCAAGCTAGCACTGCTTGTCCAAGACTTCGCTGACTTCGCCACCTTGGTGAACAAGGCCATTCAGGTCGAAACAGGTCTGAAGGATCACAAGGACGCTCTCAAGCGCAACCGTGAAGCGGGCTCATCTTCGGGCTCGTCCTCGCAGAAGCGTCGTATATGGATTTCTCACAGCATGTACCGCCCAACTGCACCTGCTCCAAGGCCGTCCTATGTTGCGCCTCGCCTGCCTCTTCCACCTCCGAGGCAGCCAAGACCTCAAGCTCCAATGCTTCGAGCTCCTGCTCCCAGTCCCAATGAAGGGCTCTGCTTCAAGTGTGGCCGTCCAGGTCACCGTGCGAGAGACTACTCTCGGGATCAGAATCAGCTTGTGCTCCCATCAGCTGGCCGTGGAAATGGCCATGGTAACAATCAGCCCCGCAACAACAATGCCAGGCCTTCTTATGGTCGTGGTCAGGCTTATCATGTTAACATGGCTGAAGCTCAAGACCAACCAGAAACTGTGATGGGTACTCTTCTTGTTAACTCAGTACCAGCTTCTGTTTTATTTGATTCAGGAGCATCACATTCTTTCATATCAGAAGCTTTTGCATACATGCATGACATTAAATGTGAGGAACTGCACCAACCGTTAGTGGTAAACACTCCTGCGGGCCAATGCCAAGCCTCCATGTTCAGCCCCGATGTTACCATTGAAATTGAAGGGTTGGACTTCCATGCATTTCCCATTATTTTGAAGTCTTCTAAAGTTGACCTCATTCTGGGAATGGATTGGTTGAAGGCTCATACCGCCTTGATCAATTGTGCCACTAAAGTCGTCCAACTCCTGCACCCCTCGGATGAGATAGTAAACTACCATGCTCATCTCGTTCAAAATGCCGAGGCTCAGATATATGCCCTGAATGCGTTGAACGCTTCTCCTCTTGAGGGGATAGAAAACATTCCAGTCGTTCACGACTTTCAAGATGTCTTTCTAGAAGAACTTCTAGGAGTACCCCCTGTTAGAGCTGTCGAGTTTGTCATCGACTTAAAACCAGGCACCACTCCTATTGCGAAGCGTCCCTACAAGATGCCGCCGCATGAAGCCCTTGAGCTTAAGGAGGAAACCGACAAATCACTCCGCAAGGGTTTCACTCGTCCAAGTTCCTCTGCCTGGGGAGCCCCTTCCCTCTTTGTCAAGAAGAAAGATGGAACGAATCGGTTGGTCCAAGATTACCGACCTATCAACCAGGCAACCATTCAGAACAAATATCCGCTTCCACGGATCAACGATCTGTATGATCAACTTGCTGGATCCTCGGTATTCTCTAAACTCGATCTGAGGTTGGGTTACCACCAGATTCGAGTTCGCGAAGAGGATATTCCGAAGACCGCTTTCGTTACCCGCTATGGTTCATACGAGTACACCGTCATGTCATTTGGCTTAACAAATGCTCCAGCAACCTTCTCCCGGTTAATGAATTATATCTTCATGGATTACCTCGACAAATTCGTCATGGTTTATTTGGATGATATTCTGGTATATTCCAAGAATAAGGAAGAACATGCTGAACATCTTCGTCTTGTTCTGGAAAAGCTTCGAGAACATCAGCCATATGCCAAATATTCCAAGTGTGAATTCTGGTTATCCGAAGTGACCTATCTAGGTCATGTGATTTCCAAGGAGGGCATTGCTGTTAACCCAGAACGAGTTCTGGCTATTCTTGACTGGACTCCCCCGAAGAATGTCAAGCAAGTCAGAAGTTTTCTCGGACTCGCCAGCTATTGCCGCCGTTTTGTCGAGAACTTCTCAAAGATTGCCAAACCCCTGACTAATCTGCTTCACAAAGGCGTTAAGTTTGAGTGGACAGACAAATGTCAGGAAAGTTTCCAGACTCTCAAGGACAAGCTGACCTCTGCTCCAGTGCTTGCCCCCCCCCCCGTATTCTCGCAAGGAATTCGTCATCTATTGCGACGCGTCTCGTCAAGGATTAGGTTGTGTCCTGATGCAAGAGCGCAGAGTGATTGCTTATGCCTCGCGACAACTGCGTCCTCATGAAGAGAACTACCCAATTCATGATCTCGAACTTGCTGCGGTTATATATGCACTGAAGTTGTGGCGACATTACCTTCTCGGTAATCGTTGCGAGATCTACACTGACCACCAAAGTCTGAAGTATCTGTTCACTCAGCCGGATCTGAATCTCCGTCAACAGAGATGGATGGAAGCAATCACGGACTATGACTGTGGTATTTCATATACCCCTGGTAAGGCTAATGTAATGGCCGATGCTTTGAGTCGCAAGTCTTATTGCAACAATCTCATGGTTCAGCGAGCTCAACCCCGTCTTCATGAAGAACTTCGCAAGTTGAACCTTCATATTGTTCCTCAGGGTTCTCTTAATACCCTGATTCTGCAACCAAATCTTGAGAAAGCTGTTAAGTCTGCGCAAGCAAAAGATGCTGAAGTTGATTAGATGAAAAGAGATCTTGTCTTTGAAAAAGCCAGAGATTTCTCGCTTGCTGAAGATGGAACCTTGTACTTCAGAGACCGCATTGTGGTACCTCGGTTCGAACTTATGTCTGACAAAGTTATGAAGGAGGCACATGATACACCACTGTCCATTCATCCGGGTAGCACCAAGATGTATCGCGACCTCCGTCAAAGGTACTGGTGGTCTAAAATGAAGCAAGACATTGCTCGATATGTCACTGAATGTGACGTTTGCCGTCGCGTCAAAGCAGAACATCAGAAGAAGCCTGCTGGAATTCTGCAACCGCTTTCTATTCCTGAATAAAAATGGGATAAGGTTCAAATGGACCTCATTACTGGCCTTCCCAAGTCGCAGAAAGGTCACGATGCAATTCTTGTTGTCATTGATCAACTCTCTAAAGTTGCGCTTTTTCTGCCAGTCAAGGAGACGATCACTGCTAGTCAACTAGCAGACTTATATATCTCCAGAATTGTAGCACTCCATGATATTCCGAAGGAGATCAGTTCAGACCGTGGCAGCCTCTTCACCTCAAAGTTCTGGAAAAGTTTCCAAAAGGCTATGGGAACTAATATAACCTGGAGCTCTGCTTATCACCTGATGCGGAGCATCCTTCGATCATCCCCATGGATACCTCACCAACTCACCAAGCACCAAGTGGACCTATGACAAGAGCTCGCGCACATGCCATCGAGAACGAGGTGAACTCAATCCTTTACAACTTTCATATGGATATGGATGGAACTTGGATACTACCTCACAAAGGAACTCTATGTATCATTAGGTATGATGGAGTCGACCGTCAAGAGGCTAAGAACCATCACCAAGGCCAAGAGGAACCACGCCAAGGCCACGAGGACGACGGAGGAAGAAAACCTGAAGAGGACAGCACCTCCCAGGCGACCCCGTGCACACGGGCCCCCAAGACCCCGTGCGCACAGGATACGACAAAACTACTAGACACCCCGTGTCCACGGGCTCCCCGGACCCCGTGTGCACGGGCCTCACCGCTGTAGCACCCCGTGCGCACGGGCGTGTACTGTGCACACGGGATCCCGTGCACACGGGGCCTACTTAGCCCGTGCGCACGGCCCCTCCCAGCGAGCTGGCTGTGTGTGGCTGTTTTACCCCACTTCGTCCCTTACCTCCCACCTACTATATATTCCGAGGATAGACCATTTGTTAGGGTTAGCAAAGTGTATTGAGAAATTCATAGAGGGCTTTGCTCATCTACCACTCCTCTTGGAGATCAAGACCTCCTAGAGAGAAGATCCCCTAGCGGATTCAAGGCCCCTTCTAGGGAAGGATCCCCATCATAGGATCATCAAGACCTCACCTCCTTTGGAGTGGGAAGAACCTTATCTTTGTGCTATTTTCCTTTGATTGTCTATGTATGCTTGTGGATCTATGTATGCTACTCTAGTGGATGTGTGATTTGGGTTTGTTTGAGTGATTTCTCTCTTGTGTTCTTGTGAGTTCATCCATCTTGCACTCCAAGTGTGAAAAGATCTTCACTTAGGGTCTCTACCCTACAACATCTTGGTATCATGAGCCACGTTGATTCACATCTTGGAGTCCCTACCCCCCACTTTCTAGCCTGATTTTGCTTTGTTTTGTCCCAATTTCGAAAATCCCCACAAAAATAGCCATACCAATTTTTTTTGCTTTTGTTAGATCTTGTGAGATTTTGTTGATTTGGTCCACAAATTTCGTGTTTGGCAACTGGATCTACCCCTTTCCCACCATCCCCCATCTTTCCCACCACCAATTTCCCCGGAATTTTGCAATTTTGCCACGGATTTGGAGCTGTTCATCCGCAGCCGCCGACCCCGTGCGCACGGGCCCTGATACCCCGTGCACACGGGCCCCTGATACCCCGTGCGCACGGCCTCACCAGAGATCTGTCACATCCTGTTTTACACCAGTTTTTACACACACTTGCAACACTTTCGTCTTCCGCACTAACACACGTGTTTCTTTGAGATTTTGAGTTGCGGTTGCCGTGTCCTAAGGTGTTTCGGCTACTTAGGGACGGTTCTACATCATCATCACCGCTATTCATCATCGCCCCGACCTCGACTTCGACATCGACCACTTCATTTCATACCAACCGTAAGCAAGGACGGTAACCTCGACGACATCTTGTACTTACCCTTGCCATTGTATTGATAGCCTTGAGCCATTTTGCGTCACTTACCCATCGAGACTAACAAGTTGAGAATTGCCGGGCCACGTATTGTGCACCATAGTGATATGCCTACTCCGCATAGCTACATTTAGCGTGCATTTATCTTGCTATCATCATCGTGCCACAAGTCTCTCCCGTGCATATCTTACTTACTTGTCTTAGATATCGGCTCTAGCATCAAGCATTGTGGCATAGTAAAAAAAAACAAAAAAAACTTTTAAGCAAAAGAGAAGAAACAAAGAGCTTGTAAGCAATAGTATTGAGCCTATTTGCATAGTACATATAGGACCATACATACATATCATACTTGGGATTGAAGACAAGCACGTTACTCTCTTAGGTTGGTGCAAAGCGTATTTAGCCCATTTGAGCAATCGAGCTAGTGTATCTCTAGCATCCGTGCAACAAGAGCATTTTCCGTGGTTCCACATTTTGAGCTCATTCCTTGGTTGTGCGGATCCCATTCATCTTCGTGTGTGAGTTTCCAAGTGTTCTACTCGGGTGTTGATCTATTTGTCTTACTTGCAATTTGTGAATCTTCTCAACATTTTCGATATCTTGACTAACGCTTGCTTGAATTTTGTGCCACTCATCCTAACCAAGCTCCTCCATAAGCCTTACTTTGTAGGTGTGAGAAACAAACCCGGTACCAATTCTACAATTGTTGCATTACATTGAGTGATACTTGATACATCCTCAATCATCGGAAAAGGTAACTTTGGTATTGTTCTCTCATTTCCTACTCACCACCACTTGACTATGATGGATAAGCCAAGTACATCGGAGAACCCACTCTTTGAAGAGCAAGATGAGACGCGCAACTACGTCACCAAGGGTCATCTCTTCGGCGTCCAACGAGCGTTACACCAAGAAAGTGAAGCTTTGGGAGATCGCATCGAGCAACTCGCCACCAACTTGCGCCACTCCGAAACACGAACAAGGGACTACTTCGACGCCAAGCTTTCATCTCAAATGGAGGAATTGCGAGACATCATGGCCAACCGCGCCACTTCCACGACTTCCTCTTCAAGACAGCGTCACTCAAGTCGACACTCTTTGGATTCTTCTTCACGCTCAAGTCCATCTCGAACACATTCTCATCGGCGCAACAATCATGACGATCATCAAGCTCCACAAAATCCATTCCATGGCAATGGGTTACAAGACCGACTTCGAGCACGAGAACGTCAAGCGCGCCAAGGCCAAGCAACACCACGTCCAAGACCGAATGACCAAGACGGCGACGCCCTCCGGCAAGAACTACTACGCCCAGAAGAGCAAGAACTTGAAGCGCAACGTGCTTTCCGAGAAGAAACTCATGCCGTGAACGAGCACAACCGTCGTGTGCGTGAACAAGAAGAAGCGCTATGACGTGAACAACGAGACGAAGAAGCTCACCTTGAGGAGCGCCAAGAAAGAAGAAATCGAGCTCGGATTCCACCTCCAAGACCACCGCGCCAAGCAAATCGAGCGGAGCATGAGGATGACAATCCACCTCCAAGACCACCGCGCCAAGCAAATCGAGCGGAGCATGAGGATGACAATCCACCACCACGGCAAGATCGACCTCACCAACGACGACATGATGAGGAACAACGTTTTGGCAAGCTCAAGTTCACCATGCCCAAGTTCCACGGCGGCATCGATCCCGAAGAATATCTCTCATGGGCATTGAAGGTCGACAAGATATTTCGCCTTCACAACTACGACGAAGAAAAGAAGATCGCCATGGCATCTCTAGAGTTCCAAGACTATGTTCTCATTTGGTGGGAGCAAGTGATCACAAGGCGTCAAGAGAAGGGCGAGCCACCCATCGCGACTTGGAATCAAATGAAAGATTTAATGAGAGCTCGTTTTGTGCCTACACATTACAACCGTGACCTCTTCAAGAAACTCCAACTCCTCAAGCAAGGAACCAAGTCGATTGAAGAATACTATCAAGAAATGGAAGTTTCCATGATATGAGCCAATGTCACGGAAGATGATGAACAAACTATGGCGCGTTTCTTGAATGGCCTCAACCATCCCATCAAGAAAATAGCGGATTTCCAACCGTACTCCAACCTCCTCAAGCTAGTGCACCAAGCGACCAAGGCGGAGCGACAAGTGCAAGAGGACTACAAGTACTCCAAGTACTCTTCCAAGACCTATGGTTCATACACTCAAGCTTCAACGACTACGACAACTCCTTCCATGACTCGAGCTACCTCAAGTACCGGCGACAAGTCAAGTTCCAAGCAACCTTCGACATCTTCGAGTCGTCTTCCTACTACTAGAAGCTACTCCAAGCAAAAGCCTTCATCATCGACACCCCCTACGGATGCCAACAAGACAAGTGACATCAAGTGCTTCACTTGCAAGGGCCGAGGCCACAAGTCTTTCGAGTGTCCAACTCGACGCACAATGATCCTCAACGACGACGGCGCCTACGAATCCATGAGCGAAGATGAAATGGAGGCCCTCGCGCATGTGGCTATGCACCGACAAGTGAATGATGATGAAGACGCACAAATCTATTGCGACAATGATGCGAGCCCCGCTCTTGTTGTCTCCAAGGTCTTGACACTTCAACAACATCACGACGAGGACCAACATTGCCACATCTTCCATACCAAAGCGGGCATCCAAGGACATTCCGTCAAGGTCATCATCGACGGCGGAAGTTGCCACAATTTGGCAAGTGAAGAATTATGCTCCAAGCTACAATTGGTCAAGAAGAAGCACCCTCGCCCCTACAAGGTCCAATGGCTTAGCGACTCCGGCACAATCCAAGTGGAGCACACCGTCCAAGTCTCCTTCAAGATCGGCGCCTACGAAGATACCTTGGAGTGTGATGTGGTTCCCATGTCCGTATGCCACCTCCTACTTGGGCGACCTTGGCAATTCGATCGCGGCGTCTTCCACAACGGACATACCAACCACTATAGTTTCAAGATGAAGGGCAAGGAATTCGTTCTTCGACCAATGTCTCCAAGTCAAGTCGTCGCCGACAATCAAGCATCGGGCCATCGTGGAGAGACTAGTGAGCGAGAGAACCACCACAAAGAGAGTGAGCGCCACAAGCCAAAATTGAGTGACTCCACGATGAACGACAAGAAAAACTTAGTTCTACTAGCCACCAAAAGAGATTTGAGGGATGTGAGTGAGAGCCCATCTAGTGTTGTTCACTTTGTGCTTTTATGCAAAGGTGAAGCTGAGCAGACTAATACTTCACAACATCTTCCTCTAGTGTTGTCTCATCTCTTGCAGGAATACAAGGACGTGTTTCCCGATGAGCTACCTCCCGGACTACCTCCTCTACGCGGAATTGAACACCGCATCGACCTCATCCCCAGCGCACCTCTACCGAACAAGGCACCATACCATGTCAACCCCGACGAGACCAAAGAAATCCAACGGCAAGTACAACATCTCATGGAGAATGGGTATGTACGCGAGAGCTTGAGTCCATGTGCCGTTCCGGTAATTCTTGTGCCTAAGAAAGACGGTACCTATCGCATGTGTTCCGATTGCCGTCCCATAAATGCTATCACCGTTAGATATCATCATCCCATTCCATGCCTTGATGACATTGAAATATCGTGGATGTCGCCTAGAGAGGGGGGGGTGAATAGGCGCTTTAAAATAATTACGGTTTAGGCTTGAACAAATGCGGAAAAAACCTAGCGGTTAATTAGACAAGCACAAAACCTACAACAACTAGGCTCGCCTAAGTGCACCAACAACTTATGCTAAGCAAGATAAACAACTAAGTGATAGCAAGATATATAACATGAAACACTATGGCTATCACAAAGTAAAGTGCATAAGTAAAGGGCTCGGGTAAGGGATAACCGAGGCACGCGGAGACGACGATGTATCCCGAATCCCGAAGTTCACACCCTTGCGGATGCTAATCTCTGTTTGGAGCGGTGTGGAGGCACAATGCTCCCCAAGAAGCCACTAGGGCCACCGTAATCTCCTCACGCCCTCGCACAATGCAAGATGCCGTGATTCCACTAAGGGACCCTTGAGGGCGGTCACCGAACCCGTACAAATGGCAACCCTTGGGGGCGGTCACCGAACCCGTACACTTTGGCAACCCTTGGGGGCGGTCACCGGTACCCGTCAAAGTCAAATTGTTCGGGGCAATCTCCACAACCTAATTGGAGACCCCGATACTTGCCCTGAGCTTTACACCACAATGATTGAGCTCCGACAACACCAACCGTCTAGGGCACCAAGGCACCCAAGAGGAACAAGCTCTAGGGTGCCCAAACACCCAAGAGTAACACGCTTCTCAACTTTCACTTCCACGTATCACCGTGGAGAACTCAAACCGATGCACCAAATGCAATGGCAAGGGCACACGGAGTGCCCAAGTCCTTCTCTCCCAAATCCCACCAAAGCAACTAATGCTAGGGAGGAAAATGAGAGGAGGAACGAAGAAGAGAACACGAAGAACTCCAAGATCTAGATCCAAGGGGTTCCCCTCACATAGAGGAGAAAGTGATTGGTGGAAACGTAGATCTAGATCTCCTCTCTCTTTTCCCTCAAGAACTAGCAAGAATCATTGGAGGGATTGAGAGATAGCAAGCTCGAAGAAGGTCAACAATGGGGGAAGAACACGAGCTAGAAGGGGGAAGAAGACCCCCTTTTATAGGAGGGGAAAAATCCAACCGTTACCTTGCTCTCAGCCCGCACAGAGCGGTACTACCGCTCCACAGAGCGGTACTACCGCTCGGGCGGTAGTAACCCAAAAGCAGTGCAATGGCACGAAGCCACGAGGCGGTAGTGCAGCCGGAGTGGTACTACCGCTCGCCCCAGCGGTACTACCGCTGGGGTTGCAGCTCGGGGTTACTCAGAAGCAGAGCAGGAACAGGGGAGAAGCAGTACAACTGCTACATCGGTACTACCGCCCACCTGAGCGGTACTACCGCTTATAGGAAGTAGTGCTGCTCTCCATTGCCACTTCACTTCCGCTGAGAGTGCATCGAGACCCGGAGGGAGCGGTAGTGCAGTGGTAGTAGCGGGCGGTACTACCGCTTATAGGCGGTACCACCGCTTCGCACTACCGTTGCACTTCCACGCAAACCTGACACGAAAGTCGAGTTCCCAGAAGCAGCGGTAGTAGCCGCGGAACTGGACATCGGTACTACCGCTAATAAGCGGTACTACCGCTTACCAGAGCGGTACTACCGCTTGTGGCCTCCGGCTCACAAGCACAGCAACAGATGGCTACAAGAAAACCAGAACTGCCATAACTTCTGCAAATGAGCTCCGAAAAGAGCAAACTCAAGCTTGTTGGATAGAGGACGACGAGTACTATCCAACAGCGAAACCTCTATCAATAAGAAGTGGCAGTAGAGATATGCCTATGATATAGAGATGTGAAACCTCTATCAATGATGATCCGGCATAAACTTCAACATCGAAAACATCATAGAAGAAGTAAATATGAACTCCGTTTTTTATGAACTCAAGCTTGTCATGAAGATGACCATAAGCTCAAAAACTCACAAAGAGAAACACCAAAGAAGAACCAAGAAAGATGATGCAAGAATGCAATGGTTTGAGCTCTCTACGAATGATACGATCAAGCTACTCATCCGAGAGCCCCCCTTGATAGTACGGCTATCGATCCTATAATCCGGTCTCCCAACTACCACGATGAGACCGGTAAAATGGAAAACCTATCAAGGGCGAACCTTTGCCTTGCGCATAGTCCACTTGAGCTAGATGATGACGATCTTGACCTCCTCAAGTTGGACCACCTTTCTTGATTGCGCCGGCTCGATGAAGACTAGTAGATTGCTCCCCCATACTCCACTATGGGTGAGCCACGTTTCAGCACATCTTCACAAGTCCATTGTCACCACAATGGTCGGCAAGCTTCAAGCATGTGATCTCTTCGTGATGCTCCACTTGAACTTGCAAACCGCAACCTTGATGACGATCACCACTTGATGTCATCCTTCATGGGTTGTATGATATCTTCCTTTTGATGCATGCCCATGGAAACATACCTAACCCCACATAGAACTCTCACGTAGACAATGGGTTAGTACACAAAGCGTAATGGACAATGCTTACCATACCATGGGATCACTTGATCCCTCTCGGTACATCTTCTACACTTTGTGTGTTGATCAACTTGATTCACTCTTTGACTTGGTCCTGATCAACCTTGTATCATGTCTTCTCATCATAAAGATGATGTCTTGAAGGTAAACATGAATGTTCACACAATCTTCTTCTTCAAGACATGCTTGCAATAGGCTCAACTCTCACATGACCAATCTTTGGATACATCCTCGAATAGCACCTTGGTCATCACATAATCTCCTTGAAACCAACAAATGGACTTCAAGAAATGCCTATGGACAAACCCTTCAATATAACTCATGGCAACCATTAGTCCATAGAGATTGTCATCAATTACCAAACCAAACATGGGGGCACCACATGTTCTTTCAGACATGCTTGATGAACTTAGTGGAGCCACCATTTTCTCAAAAATTGATCTTAAAAGTGGTTACTATCAAATACGCATGCAAGAAGGTGATGAATGGAAAACGGCTTTCAAAACCAAATTTGGCTTGTATGAATGGTTAGTCATGCCTATGGGTTTATCACAAGCTCCTAGCACTTTCATGCGTGTGATGCATTATGTTCTTCGCAAATACATTGGCATTTGTGTTATGGTCTATTTTGATGACATTCTTGTGTTTAGTGAAACTCTTGAGGATCATGTCAAGCACCTTAGGGATGTATTGCAAGTTCTTAGAGACGAGAGACTTTATGCTAACATGGAAAAATGCACGTTTGGTGTTGATAAGCTTGTTTTCTTGGGCTTTGTTGTCTCTTCTAAGGGTGTTGAGGTTGATGAGTCTAAAATTGATGCTATTAAAACTTGGCCACAACCAACCAACTTGCAACAAGTGCGTAGCTTCCTTGGTCTAGCCGGATTTTACCGTCGCTTTGTTAAGGACTTTAGCACTATTGCTTCACCATTACATGCTTTGAGTAAGAAGAACACTCCTTTTGTTTGGGGATCTTCCCAAGATACCGCATTTCATGAGCTTAAAAATTTGCTTACACATGCTCCAATTCTTGCCTTACCAAACTTTGAGAAAACATTTGAAGTGCATTGTGACGCTAGTGGTAATGGCATAGGTGGTGTTTTAATGCAAGAAAAGCGACCCATTGCATATTTTAGTGAAAAGCTTTCCGGTGCTCAACTTAATTATCCCATCTATGACAAAGAGTTGTATGCTTTGGTGAGAATCTTGCATGTTTGGGAGCATTATCTCCGACCTCGTGAATTTGTCATCCATACCGATCATGAAACGCTTAAGTACCTTAGAGGTCAAACAAAATTGAACAAACGACATGCTAAATGGAGTGAATTTATTGAGTCCTTCCCTTACATCATCAAATATATCAAGGGAAAGGAGAATGTTGTAGCGGACGCTCTTTCACGCAAGTGCATGATAGTTACTCAACTTGAATTGAATGTTATTGGCTTTGAGCACATTAAAGATTTATATGAGCATGATGATTCATTTGCAACTCCTTATGCCAAATGTCTTGCTAACACTTATTGGGAGTGATATTATATCAAGGATGGATACCTTATGCGCGCTAACAAACTTTGTGTCCCCAAGTCTTCTCTTCGTTTGTTGCTTTTGCAAGAGGCTCACGGCGGTGGACTTATGGGACATTTCGGTCGCGACAAGACTTTTGCCACGCTCTCCAACAAGTACTATTGGCCCAAGATGTTTTGCGATGTCGCACGCTACACCAACCGATGCTCCACATGTCGCAAAGCTAAGTCACAAGCTCAATCTCATGGGTTCCATATGCCACTTCCTATACCATATCATCCATGGGAAGACATTAGTATGGATTTTGTGCTTGGCTTGCCTAGAACAAAAACTGGAAAAGACTCGGTTTTTGTAGTTGTTGACCGTTTCTCTAAAATGGCCCATTTTATTCCATGTCACAAGAACGACGATGCTTCACATGTTGCAAATCTTTTTTGTAGGGAAATCTTGCGACTTCATGGAATGCCCAAGACGATTGTTTCGGACCACGATGTCAAGTTCCTTAGCCACTTTTGGAAGACACTATGCGGCAAGCTCGGGATCAAGCTCCTATTCACGTCGGCCTATCACCCACAAACCGATGGTCAAACGGAAGTCACCAACTGCACGCTCTCTACACTACTTCGCGTGTTGATCAAGAAGAACCTCACGGAATGGGAAGAATGCCTACTGATCGCTGAGTACACCTACAATCGAGCAAGACACTCTACCACCGACAAGTCTCCATTCGAAGTGGTCTATGGCTTCAACCCTTTGTCGCCATTGGACATCCTACCACTACCACTACAAGAGCGAGCGAACTTGGACGCAAGCGCAAGAGCAACATATATCAAGAAAGTGCATGAAGACACAAGGCTCACGATCGAACGCCAAGTACAACGACTCGCCAACAAGCTCAACGCAACCAAACATCCCATGGTGTTCAACCCCGGTGATCTCGTGTGGCTACATCTTCGCAAAGACCACTTCCCCAATGAGCGCAAGTCAAAGCTTCTACCTCGCGCCGATGGGCCATTCAAGGTGCTAGCACGCATCAACGACAACGCATACAAGATCAACCTCCCGCGAGACAAGTACAACGTGAGTGACACCTTCAACGTCAAGGATCTATCCCCCTACCATGGTGATGAAGATATTGATCCTAGGGCGGATCTTTCCCAGGGGGGGGGGGAGATGATGCGGAGCATCCTTCGATCATCCCCATGGATACCTCACCAACTCACCAAGCACCAAGTGGACCTATGATAAGAGCTCGCGCACGTGCCATCGAGAACGAGGTGAACTCAATCCTTTACAACTTTCATATGGATATGGATGGAACTTGGATGCTACCTCACAAAGGAACTCTATGTATCATTAGGTATGATGGAGTCGACCGTCAAGAGGCTAAGGACCATCACCAAGGCCAAGAGGAACCACGCCAAGGCCACGAGGACGACGGAGGAAGAAAACCTGAAGAGGACAGCACCTCCCAGGCGACCCCGTGCGCACGGGCCCCCAAGACCCCGTGCGCACAGGATACGGCAAAACTACTGGACACCCAGTGTCCACGGGCTCCCCGTGCGCACGGGCCTCGCCGTTGTAGCACCTCGTGTGCACGGGGCCTACTTAGCCCATGCGCACGGCCCCTCCCAGCGAGCTGGCTGTGTGTGGCTGTTTTACCCCACTTCGTCCCTTACCTCCCACCTACTATATATTCCGAGGATAGACCATTTGTTAGGGTTAGCAAAGTGTATTGAGATATTCATAGAGGGCTTTGCTCATCTACCACTCCTCTTGGAGATCAAGACCTCCTAGAGAGAAGATCCCCTAGTGGATTCAAGGCCCCTTCTAGGGAAGGATCCCCATCATAGGATCATCAAGACCTCACCTCCTTTGGAGTGGGAAGAACCTTATATTTGTGCTATTTTCCTTTGATTGTCTATGTATGCTTGTGGATCTATGTATGCTACTCTAGTGGATGTGTGATTTGGGTTTGTTTGAGTGATTTCTCTCTTGTGTTCTTGTGAGTTCATCCCTCTTGCACTCCAAGTGTGAAAAGATCTTCACTTAGGGTCTCTACCCTACAACATCACCCCCAGTCCCAAGGCCAAGTTGAACGAGTTAATCAAGTGCTTGAAGATATGCTGCGTGCTTGTGTCATTTCATTTGGCAAGAAGTGGGAGGAATCTCTCCCGTATGCTGAATTCTCGTACAACAACAGCTATCAAGCTAGCTTGAAGATGGCCCCCTTTGAGGTATTGTATGGACGTAAGTGTCGAACCCCTCTGAATTGGTCATAAACTGGGGAACAGCCGCTCATTGGTCCGGATATTATCCAACAAGCTGAAGAGCAAGTCCGTATTGTCCGGGAAAATCTCAAGGCGGCCCAGTCTCGCTAGAAGAGCAACTATGATCGTAAACACTGGGGATCGATCTATCAACCTGGTGAGCAAGCTTATCTGCGTGTCACTCCTTTGAAGGGCACTCATAGGTTTGGGATCAAGGGCAAGTTAGCTCCTCGCTACATTGGTCCTTTCCGCATTCTCGCCAGACGTGGGCAGGTGGCATATAAATTGGAATTGCCACCGCAGTTCTCTCACCTTCACGATGTTTTCCATGTGTCGCAACTTCGCCATTGCTTTAAGGATCTGCACCGTGCAGTGGATCATGAAATGCTCGAATTGCAAGATGATCTATCTTATAAGGAGCATCCGATCCGGATCCTGGATCCTGAACGTCGGACCCGTCAGAAGGCAATCAAGTTTCTCAAAGTGCAGTGGTCGAATCATACTGAAAATGAAGCCACTTGGGAATGTGAAGATCGTCTTCGTGAAGAATATCCCGATTTTTTCCCTTCTACCTCCTGAATTCTCGGAACGAGAATTTCTTTTAGAGGAGGAGAATTGTAACACCCCTGTGTAATGAGCAACAGTGATCCATAATGATTATGCTAAGTCACCTTGATTTGCAATGCTTGATCATTTTGGATTAATATCTCATTTCAAATTCCACCACTGAATTCAATTCAAATTGCAAGTGAAATTTGAAGTTGCTCAAAATTTGCTGAAAAATAGTTCATCATTTAGCAAATATTCCACAACAAATTTTTGTTCAGGAAAACAACATCACCTATTTGCTAAAATGGGCTAGAGCATTTAAAACAGTGCTAAAACAGACTAAATAAATGCCTTTCCATTTATGAAAAATTCAAATGGATTCAAATACCTTTCAAACTTTTTGTGGCAGTGCAGTATATTGCAATGTAATTATGTGGCCAAGTCACATATTTTACAAAAGTCATTTGGCAGCTCAAACTTTTGCAAAACAATTCTGTAAAAATAAAAACAGAAGAGAAAAAGGAGAAAAGAAGAAAACTTACTGTGGACTGGGCCTAAGTGCACAGTGCACCGGCCCAGCCCACCTTTCTCTCTCTCCCACCTCCCGCCTCTCTCTCTGTCGCGTGTCGCCGCGCCCCTAGACGCGCGCGCGCTCCGGCGACCGGCGACACGGCGACGCTACAGCGCCGCGGGTGGATAAGGCCTCCACCGCAGCCTCCCCTCGTCGTCCTCATCCACTTCCCCCCCTCTCTCGCCCTCTCTCGCCCGCGCACGAGCTCACCCGACGCGGTCGTCGCCGTCGCCGCATTGATCCCGCGGCCACCGTCGCCGCCTCGCCTCGCCACCGTGTCCATCCTCTCCGTCGTCGTCCGCTCCGTCGTCTGGTGCCACCCTGATATGGGGTTGCCCGATCTTCTCAGTGAGCCGGCGATGATGGTAGATAATTAGCTTGGCGATGATGAACTCTCCTCGCTCGATCCCTGATGCCAGTGCAACAGCTCTCGACCCTATGGATATTCACAACTCCATGCTCTTGCGCAACGTAGCCGTCGACCACGAAACGGAATAATTGCAATTCACTAATTCCCAATGGAACAGCAGATTACACTCAACTTGTAGTTCAAATCTCCAGATCGATACGAATTGGAGATGCAATTTCAGATGAATGCTTGATAGCAAGTTCAATGAACTAGGGTTCAATTTTAACGTGGTCTAATCTCTCCTATGCGCCTAGAGAGGTATTTAAGGGGTGAGGTGCGGCTGGCCTTGGGGCAGCCGACCTGGACCAGAACTCAACTTGGTTCGACCCAACCAATTAAGATACAAACTGACCCATGTTGGGTTCAGCCATATGGACACATAGGCCCAACACACTATGGCGCGCGGCAGCATATGTGGTGGCGTGCCAGGTACTCCTCATGTGGTGTTCTCCTTGCAAGCTTGAGCGCCGGCCTCCCTCTCCTCCCTCGCGCTCCCTTCTTGCTTGTACTCCACGTCTAGCTCCACATGCTGCTTCTCCTCGCTCCCTTGTGCTATGCCTTCTTCTCCAATGAATCTGATCATACAAATATACAAAGACTTAGGCAGTAAACAATTCTCATTAAGAAAGTAATCAGATTCTATTAGGAGCAAATTCACCTGTTGTTCTATTAGCTTTGCACGGGCTCTTGTAATAGGCCCAATTCTGATTTCATCATTGGGCTTCTTCTTTGCAGCAATTGGTTGTTCAACATCATGAAGTGGAGATGGAACAATAGTAGGGATGTCCTCATCATCTCCCCCCCCCCTTCAAAAGGCGTCGACCTCGACGCTCCAAGGTCTTCGCCATCATATGGTGATAAATCAGCAACGTTGAAGCTGTTGCTAACGCCACCAAACTCAGCAATAGGAATATCAATCGAGTAGGCATTGTCATTTATCTTGGCTAGCACCTTGTAAGGACCAGTACCACGCGGCCGCAACTTGGAACTGCGCAGGTGTGGGAACCTATCCTTGCGCAGATGCACCCAAAGCATATCTCCACGCTGAAACAAAACTTGCTTTCTTGATTGGTTTCTTGCAGCAGCAATGTTCTTGCCTTGCTTCTCAATAGCCTCTCGTGTCTTCTCATGAATTTTCTTCACATAATCTGCTCTTTTTGATGCCTCCATATTTACTCTCTCATGCAATGGAAGAGGCAGCAAATCTAGTGGTGTGATTGGTTTGAAGCCATACACCACCTCGAAAGGACAAAGCTGGGTAGTAGTGTGCACCGCTCTGATATGCAAACTCAACATGTGGCAAACACTCCTCCCACTCACGCAGATTTTTCTTGATCATAGCTCGCAGCAATTGTGACAATGTTCTATTCACCACCTCCGTTTGACCATCAGTTTGGGGATGACATGTAGTACTGAACAGCAGCTTCGTTCCTAGCTTTCCCCATAGTGTCTTCCAGAAGTAGCTCATAAACTTCACGTCCCTGTCAGAAACAATTGTCTTGGGCACTCCATGCAAGCGTATGATGTCCCTGAAAAACAGGTTAGCAATATGTGACGCATCGTCGCTTTTGTGGCATGCAATAAAATGTGCCATCTTAGAAAATCTATCCACTACCACAAATATAGAATCATGACCTCTTTTAGTGCGTGGCAAACCTAACACAAAATCCATACTTATATCTTCCCATGGTTTGGTAGGTGTAGGTAGTGGCGTATACAAACCGTGAGGCTTCAGTTTTGACTTGGACTTGTTACATGTAATGCAGCGCCTAACAAACCTATCCACGTCGCGCCTCATCTTGGGCCAATAAAAGTGATCAGCTAGCATGAGCAGCGTCTTCTCACGCCCAAAGTGACCCATCAATCCTCCTGCGTGTGATTCCTGCAACACATAGTTTGTTAGCACGAAACAAAAATCTAGCATGTATGTGGTACTTGTCCCATGCGTTTCTAAGCATACACAAACAATATGGTTCAGCAAAATCATGACCAGTTGCATACAAATCACACAAGCTCTCTAAACCAGGAATTTTAACATCTAGATGTGTCAATAACATGTTCTTCCTAGATAGAGCATCAGCAACAACATTATCTTTCCCTTTCTTATGCTTAATTATGTAGGGAAACGACTCAATGAACTCAACCCACTTAGCTAGGCGCCTATGCAAGTTAGATTGAGCTTTCAGATATTTTAAAGCTTCATGATCAGAATGTATGATAAATTCTTTTGGCCACAAATAATGTTGCCAAACCTCAAGAACTCTAACAAGCGCATACAATTCTTTGTCATAAACAGGATAATTCAGTCTAGCACCAGAAAGTTTCTCGCTGAAATAAGCAATAGGTCTACCTTCTTGCATCAACACACCACCAATTCCTATACCACTAGCATCACATTCAACTTCAAATTGCTTAGAAAAATCTGGTAGTGCAAGTAATGGTGCAGAAGTAAGCAAACGTTTCAGCTCATCAAATGCATGATCTTGTGCAGCGCCCCAAACAAAAGGCACTCCTTTCTTAGTTAATTCATTCAATGGTGCAGCAATAGTACTAAAGTCTTTCACAAAACGCCGATAGAAACCAGCAAGACCATGAAAACTTCGTACTTGACTAACATTTATGGGAGTAGGCCAATTTTGAATTGCTTCAATTTTAGATGAATCTACTTCTACCCCATGCTTAGATACAACGTATCCCAGAAATATGACCTTATCTTTTGCAAATGTGCACTTCTCAAGATTAGCATACAATTTAGCATCATGTAACACTTGCAAAACTTGTCTAATATGATCACAATGTTCAGATTCATTGCGGCTGTAAATAAGTATGTCATCAAAATAGACAACCACAAAACGACCAATAAACTCTCTCAAAACATGATTCATTAATCTCATGAATGTACTAGGTGCATTAGTAAGACCAAAAAGCATAACTAGCCACTCATATAAACCAAATTTAGTTTTGAAAGCAGTTTTCCATTCATCCCCTTCTTTCATCCTAATTTGATGATAATCACTACGCAAATCAATTTTGGAGAAAACAACAGCACCACTCAATTCATCAAGCATATCCTCTAAGCGTGGAATAGGATGACGATATCGAATATTGATGTTGTTAATAGCTCTACAATCTACGCACATGCGCCATGTACCATCTTTCTTAGGCACCAAAATAACAGGAACAGCACAAGGATTAAGAGAAACACGAATATACCCTTTGTCTAGTAGTGCTTGCACTTGCTTCTGTATTTCCTTCGTTTCTTCGGGGTTGGTCCTGTATGGCGCTCGGTTGGGGAGGGTGGCGCCTGGTATAAGATCAATTTGGTGCTCAATTCCACGCAATGGTGGCAGCCCCGCTGGTACCTCCTCCGGAAACACATCGCCATACTCCTGCAAAACAGTAGACACACCAAGAGAAACAGGTTGCATATCATTAGAAACTAAAACCTCGCCTTTGTACATAAGCACAAGAGGCATGGCTGTAGGATCCTCTCTAAATTCTCTCATGTCTTCTTTGGTGGCTAATATAAGCAAACTAGGCACTCTCGCACTTTTCGTTATATTGTCACTCACGGCTATTACATTGTTCTCTTGTGCAGGTGGCTGTTCGATATTCACTTCTATTTTCTGACGAGACTCATTCACAATTTGCTGCGGTGACATAGGCTGTAGATTTATTTTCTTGCCCTTGAACTCCAAGTGATAAGTGTTGGCTCGGCCATTGTGTTGCACATGGCGATCATACAGCCATGGCCGACCCAACAATAGATGGCAAACAGTCATAGGAACCACATCAAACTCAATGGAATCCTTGTATGGTCCTATCTCAAAATTCACACGCACCATATGATTCACCTTCATCTCTCCATTGTCACTCAGCCATTGTATGTAGTATGGGTTTGGATGAGGCAAATACTTCAAATTCAGCTTGGCACATAATTCTTTGCTTGCAAGATTGCGGCAGCTACCTCCATCAATAATTACTTTGCAAGCTTTGTTTGGACCAACTAGTGCTTTTGTTTGGAACAAATTACAGCGCTGGGAATCAACATGTGGCTGCACACTAAGAGCACGCTGTGATACAACAATAGTAGGTGCTGGAGAAGCAAAAGCATCCAGGCCGACCTCACTAGTATAATCATCGTCATCGGAAGCATAAGGATCAGCATCATCTCCAGTCTCATACTCGTTGTCATCATTAACAATCATCACTTTTCTGTTTGGGCACTCTCTCTTGAAGTGTCCCTTGCCTCCACATGTATGACATAGCATATCTCGATTACGGGCTGTAGAAATGTTGGAACCTGAGCTAGCAACAGGCGCAGCAGATTTCTTGGATTGTGAAACAGTGGAGGCTGGTTTTGTTGCAGAAGAAGAGGGGCGGCTGGCAGCGCCCTCACTAGGCGTGTAAGGGGGCGGCTGTGTTTTGTTGGAGAACCGCCCAGCTGTAGTATAACGGCCTTTAATTTGAGCTTCTTCGGCCAACTGGGACTCAGCTTCTCTTGCATGATGGAGCAGCTCGTTCATTGTATTGTATTGGTGATGCCGAACAATACCCTTGATGTTATATTTCAGCCCATGGAGAAAACGTTGCATAGTCATCTCAACAGATTCTCTAACTCGTGCACGCTGCAGCAACATCTCCATCTCCATGTAATATGCATCAACCGTCATGGAACCTTGCTTCAATTGTGTCAATTTATCATAATCTGTTCGCAAGTAATTAGTGGGAACAAAACGAGCTCGCATGATCTCCTTCATATTGCGCCATGTAAGAATAGGTAACTCATTGTCTTCTCGTCTTTCGCGCATAATGCTATCCCACCAACGCAAAGCATAACCATCAAATTCTGAGGAAGCAAGCTTGATCTTCCTATCTTCAGTGTAGTCATGCAAACGCCATAATTTCTCCATCTTGAGCTCCCAAGTGAGGTACTCTTCTACATCAGTGGAGCCTTTAAATCTGGGAATTATGAACTTAGGCTTGCCCAAGCCATCATCCTCCTGAAGTGGTACACGCCGAGCACCAAGTGGTGGTTGGCGACCCTGCCCTTGAAAGCCACGCCCCCGGCCATTATTGCCAATCATGTTTTCATTGTCTCCATGGACACTATCATCATCTCCATGGCCGTCATGTTGGCGTTGCTCAATAGCTACACGCAGCCCATTGACTGAAGTGGTCAATTGTTGTATGCTTGTTTGGAGAGCATTGACTTGTGTTTGCATAGAATTGACTATAGTTTCAGTTGCATCCACTTTCATTTGTATAGCTTGAATATCAGCATCAATATTGTCAGTGGATCTATTGATAACCCCTGTCAAATGATCGCGGAGAGCTTCATATTCCCTCCATGTAACAGTAGCATCACCAGCCTTTTTCTGCATCACATCAACACCACTCTCAGACATGATTAGTAGGTTAGTGCACTAAATCAAAAATCGTTTTGGTGGAACACTCACAACTCACTCAAAGACTGACAAGAAAAGGAAATCTTACCGTTCCAAAGTGAATAGGAATGCGTACCCGTTCGGATAGATGACCAATGCACGGATGTGATGAAGTGAATACCAGGGTATAAGAGCAATCACATGACAAACCAGGGTATATGGTGGAGCTTGGTTGGGATACCTAACAACACCAATTCACAAATCCTAGTGCTGATCATATGACAAAAAGACCCACGGAAAATCACACGGTGGAGATAAATGGGGCAATTGCAACTCTGAAAATGAGCTCAAATTTGATGTATGTGTCGGAGTAATGCTCGTGTTGCAATGCACAGGGAGAGACGCTAGCAAAAAGCTCAAAAATAGGGCACAAGATTGCTCAATTCTACAAGTGCAAACAGCAAGATAATACAAATCCAACACTGCAACAGATAGCAGCAACTTCCGGCCATTGTTTCTCTCTTTTCTTTCGTTCTCTCTGTTTTTTTTTCTCTGTCTTTTTTTTCTCTTTCTTTTTCTTTTTTTTCAACTTTCAGCAGGAGAAACTAAGACACAAGATTGCACAAGAAAAAACCCTAAGCAGAGCAGCCCGATGAGCACAAGGAGAAGCTAGTCTCAATAGGTAAGTTCCTACGCAAAGGGGAGATTGGCTTGTCTATGGCTCACAAAAGGAAAGACTCGATTTAACTCGGACTGGAAAAAGGAAACCTAAAAGAAAACGCTAAAGGAAAACCCAACTGACTCGGATTGGGGAATCCTAACCGACCTAAACTTGACTCGGACTCTGCAGCCGACTCGGATTACACCAAGATCACGACGAGAACCAGGACTCCGACGAACACAAGAACAAAAAGACTCGGATCAGAACAAAACCCTAGACGCCTACTAGATGACTCGGACCAGAAGAACAAAAAGTAACGCAAAAAGAACAAACGACAAGCAACTAAGACTCGCGAACTAGTGCTATCTAAGGCTATGACGACTTGTAAACCCTAATCTTTTTGTGAGGCTTTTTCTGGATAGGACGAAAACAAAAACAAATCTATGGGGATGGATTGCTCACCGAGTAAACTCTGGAAATCTGATACCAAGATGATATGGGGTTGCCCGATCTTCTCAGTGAGCCGGCGATGGTGGTAGATAATTAGCTTGGCGATGATGAACTCTCCTCCTCGATCCCTGATGCCAGTGCAACAGCTCTCGACCCTATGGATATTCACAACTCCACGCTCTTGCGCAACGTAGCCGTCGACCACGAAACGGAATAATTGCAATTCACTAATTCCCAATGGAACAGCAGATTATACTGAACTTGTAGTTCAAATCTCCAGATCGATACGAATTGGAGATGCAATTTCAGATGAATGCTTGATAGCAAGTTCAACGAACTAGGGTTTAATTTTAACGTGGTCTAATCTCTCCTATGCGCCTAGAGAGGTATTTAAGGGGTGAGGTGCGGCTGGCCTTGGGGCAGCCGACCTGGACCAGAACTCAACTTGGTTCGACCCAACCAATTAAGATACAAACTGACCCATGTTGGGTTCAGCCATATGGACACGTAGGCCCAACACACTATGGCGCGCGGTAGCATATGTGGTGGCGTGCCAGGTACTCCTCACGTGGTGTTCTCCTTGCAAGCTTGAGCGCCGGCCTCCCTCTCCTCCCTCGCGCTCCCTTCTTGCTTGTACTCCACGTCTAGCTCCACATGCTGCTTCTCCTCGCTCCCTTGTGCTATGCCTTCTTCTCCAATGAATCTGATCATACAAATATACAAAGACTTAGGCAGTAAACAATTCTCATTAAGAAAGTAATCATATTCTATTAGGAGCAAATTCACCTGTTGTTCTATTAGCTTTGCACGGGCTCTTGTAATAGGTCCAATTCTGATTTCATCATTGGGCTTCTTCTTTGCAGCAATTGGTTGTTCAACATCATGAAGTGGAGATGGAACAATAGTAGGGATGTCCTCATCACACCCATTGGAGCCGGAAGCCACCGCATTGAGCGCCACGACCTCTTCTTCCTCCTCGGGTCGCCGGCGAACCTCGTCGATTCCGGCAACGCCTGCTGCTCCTAAGCCACCGCAGGGCCTCCGTGTGCCTCCCCGGTGAGCTCCTGCCCGAACCCCTCTCTCCCCTGCCTTTTTCCGCGCCCGTAGCCGCCGCATTCGCCATGGCCGAACCCGCCACCGCCGACGAGCTCGCCGCTGTAGCTACCGTCGCCGTAGCTCGCGTCCGAGCACGGCTTCGTGCTCAACACGTTCCCAGCAGCTCAACGCGCTAGCCCGCGCGCTTTGCCGTGCCCCGCAACGCCATACTCGTGCACGCCCGAACTCCGGCGCCGCCTCAGCTCGTCGCCGGCGTCTTTTTCGGCCGCCCTAGCCCGTGCCACCGCCACCGTTCAACGTGCCGTCGAGCACACGTTCGAACGCGATCGGCCGCGCTCGAAATGGCCGCCTGTAGGCGAAACCCGACGCGCGCCCGTGCGCCTCCGCCGCGAAACGAGGTCGCCGGCGTTTAAACGCCGGCGCCGCTGACCTGGCCGCCACGTGGGCACCCCTGGGTCATTGACCAGTGGGCCCCAGGGGCAACCGCAGTCACTGACAGGCGGGCCTCACGTGTTTAATTAATAGTTTTATAATTAAAACTTAATTTGTTAATTAGTTTCTGATAGTGGGGCCCCACCTGCTAATTAACCCCAGTTTAATTTAAATAAGCTTTAATTAGCCCTGTGCCACTGACATGAGGGTCCCAGCCGTCAGGTTTGACCTGGACCGGCTGGGTTGACTGCTGACATCATCCTGACGCAATGCTGACGCAGTAAAGCTTTTTCTGTTATTTTTGAATTCAAGTTAATTCCAGGAATTTCAAAAATGTTTAAAACTTTGAAAAATCATAGAAAATAATCCGTAGCTCGGATGAAAAAGTTTTCTACATGAAAGTTGATCAGAAAAACGAGACGAATCCGAATATGCCCTCCATGTAGCTGTCACATGCCCACAACACTGCAAACATGGAACCTTCCCCTCCGGTTCATCTGTCTGACAGATGCCTAAGACCGGGAAAATATTCCCAGATATTTTCCCGCTCCGTCTGTAATGTGTAGCACTGCATTAGGTCACCCCCAGCACAGCATTTTGCCATGGCATGCATGGTGTTGCATTTGTTTGCTTGTATTTATTGTTTCTTCCCCCTCTTCTTCTCCGGTAGACCCCGAGACCGACGCAGCTCCTGAGTACGACTACGCCGTCGACGACCCCTCTTTCACCGCAGAGCTTCCAGGCAAGCAAAACCCCCTTGATCATTCCAATATCACCTATTCTTTCTCTCCCATGCTTGCATTAGATTCTGCTACTGTAAATGATTGCTCCTATTTTGCTGCATAGCCTGTTCTTGTAACTGCTGTTGATACCTTACCTGCTATCCTAAATGCTTAGAATAGGTTGGTTAAAGATCCATCTATGGCCCTTCATCCTTGTCCCTGTTGCCCCGCTTTGTTATCGGATGACTCGATCTTTGTGATCGAGGTGCCAAGACCGACACATCACCGCACACCCCCTTAGTTGTACGGCTCTGCAGAGCTACTATCGAGTGCCGAGGGTGATACCTCCTACCTCACTCCTGATGATATCTCTGTAGTGTAGCTAGTCGGTTGTGGGTTATCGAGGGTGATTCCTCTTTCACTACCTCCAATGATGCCTCCGTCGTGCAACCCCTCAAGCGTGAACCCATCGAGGGTGATTCCTCTAAAGTTCACCTTGACGGATACGTCGAGTGGGTATCCATCGAGGGTGATTCCTCGGATTTCCCCCTTGATGTATAGACACATGGTTACCCTGTATTTAACTCAGTCCCTTGTTGAAGTCGGGTCGACCCCGAGGGGTACCCGCGAGAGATGTGGAGTCAGGTTGACCGTGAGGGTACCCGCGAGATAATTACGAGGCACGGCCGGGCAGGCAGACCGCCCCGGGAGAGGGGTGGATGGGCCTGGCCCTTGCCGTAAGTCCTCGAGACGGGGCGACAGGAGCACTGATCGTCGCCGCGAGCTCCCAACACACTAATGGGTTAGGATATGTGATCTGAGTAGGCCTCTGGCCTTTACGCACTAACCACAATGCGGGAATAGTATGGGCACTCTGCGTCGTATGTATCAGCCGAAGCTCTTCAGACGTCAGTAGTTGAGTGGCGCGCGCCGGGTTGGACGAGAACCGCCTGCGTTTGTATTAAGGGGGTGGGTCTGCTCCCGGCCGCGTACGCAACGCGCAGGAGTGCAAAGGGCGATGGGCCCAAGACCCCTGAGCGCTTAGGATGTAGACCGGCGTGTTGGCCTCTCCGTTGAGCCTAGGTAGGACTACGACGTGTCGATCAGCCGAGGCCGGGCATGGACCGAGTAAGTGTGTCCGGCCGGAGTTAATCGAGCGTGTTGGGTAAGTTGGTGCACCCCTGCAGGGAAGTATATCTATTCGAATAGCCGTGTCCACGGTAACGGACGCTCAGAGAGTATCCCGATCTACTACAACTAGAACTGGATACTTGTGATGCTAAATGGATATTATAGCCCCGGGATCGCTTTCTCGCAGGGAGTCGAGAAAGGATCTCTGGGCATGGCTACTATTATACTTGTTGTTACTACTATATTTATGTGCTAATCTACACTCTTCTAATGCTGCAAGACGCTGCATGTTGCTAGTCTTCGAAAGGCTAGGCCTTCCCCTCTATTCTGGTATTTCTGCAGTCTAGTCCACAGATACAGCCCCTTCATTGATACCGATGCATAAATATAATAGATCTATTGTAAGTCTTGCGAGTACTTTGGATGAGTACTCACAGTTGCTTTGCTCCTCTTTTTCCCCATACCCGATTGCTACGATCAGACGACGGATCCCAGGAGCCAGCTGATCCCGCTGACGACTACTACCACCACGGTGGAGCCTACTACTACGTGGAGACCGACGACCAGGAGTAGATTCGGAGGCTCCCAGGCAGGAGGCCTGCGCCTTTTCGATCTAGAGTCGTTGTATTGCTCAGCCTTCTTAAGGCAGACTTGTTTAACCTTTATGTTTGTACTCAGATGCTAATGCTTCCGCTGATGCTTGTATGACTCGAGCTTATGTATTCGAGCCCTCGAGGCCCCTGGCTTGTAATATAAAGCTTGTATGACTTTTATTTGTGTTTAGAGTTGTGTTATGATATCTTCCCGTGAGTCCCTGGGCTTGATCGTGCACATTTGCGTGTATGATTAGTGCACGATCGAGTCGGGGCGTCATACTAGGTCCCACCAAACACACCCACCATAAAGAGCTTCTTAGACAATGTGGTCATTTTCAATACCGATGGCACATGCGGCGATGACTCTACCTGATGTAAATGACTTCATATCTTAGTTACCATAAGTTGTGACCAAAGGTATTTATATGATGTATCTCTGCCTATGTAGCTTTGCTTATCATGAATTGATATCATGCCTCTCTTTTGGCCAATAAACCTATCATGCAATGTAATATATAACGTTATGTATGAACATCATACCTAAATATCTATTTCCTTATGCTTCAAGGATTTTATAATCGGTCTCTAAATATTCTTACTTGCATGGTTTGAAAGCTCGGCTCTCTCTCGCCCTTTGCGCCATCGTCGCAACGGGTCATCTAGTGGGGTAAAAACCTGGACATCACCACACAAAATCTAGCCCTATTATAGGTAAACAAGCCAGCACGGCCCGCAGCAAGTTCAGTTTTAAAGCAAAGCAGGATAAGTAACTCAAGCAGACGAAGACCAAAATGCTAACAACCACCACCAGCACACGTTCATCTTCCTTGGGATGCTTCCCATGACTCTTCATTCTCCAGTAGCAGCTTGCTGGGAAGGATTGCAAATCCTCATAAACTTCATAGTATTATTGCGCAGACAATCAGCTTCCACCCTCAGCTCTGCCATATCCCCCTCTTTCTGAAGACCTGTCCAGTAGATAAGCAGAGTACAAGCAGAAAATACAATCTCAAAAGAAGATTTGATAAGCTTTTTTTCTCAAAACTAGCTCGATTTCGAGCATTTCAAATGGCCCATTTTACAGCAGCAAGCCCAATAGTATAAAAATCTCTCACCATGAGGAAGGGGCGCGCCTTCGCTGAAGCCAGAGGCAAAATAGGCCGGCCCATTGGGCGCATGCGCTCGTTTTTCTTTTTCGATTTTTTTTTCTGTGTGGTTTTTAGTTTCGGTTTTCTGTTTGGTTTATTTATTTTTTATTATTTTTTACTAGGACAATGCACGTGCGTTGCAACGGGAAATAAATATTCTAGTACGTTAGCTTATGATTTACTTATATTGATGTGATTGTGTAACTAAATATTTATCAAATCCAGCCCATGATTTACCTTATATTTTGATGAGAATTCTGCTAGTAAATTAAAGTAAAATTGGTTTAGAAGGTATGTAAATTTTAAGGTGATTGATTATCGTACGAGAATGGTTGCACGAAGGGGTGGTGGGAAGCAAAGTGAAACATGAAACCTTACTATCTTTTTAAATAAAAAGGGATAATTAATTTTATGCCCCTAGTTGGGTCCCACTCGTCTGTTTTACCCTTAACTTCAGAAACTCACCTGTTCTGTACAAGCCACTTTGCAATTCTTATGCTTTTGCCCTTTGACCCTTTGACCGTCACTTTGAAAAAATCATAACAAATTCATACTAACTCAGAAAAATGCAAATAAGATATCAAAATGTTCACAAAAACATCACCTATATGTGCATATCATTTTCATTCTTGACAAAAGTGTTGGAAAGTCCTCATCTCAGTTTTAGCTCATATGACTTTAGCATGAACAGTACAATCTAAAAAAATTCAAAAAATTCTAAATTTTTTTGGTGGCAAACATTGACCAATGTTTTAAGTGCTTGCCAAGTTTCATAACAGAATGACATTCGTGGAAGTTGTGGCAAAAAAACAAAGACTTCCACGAATGTCATTTTGTTATGAAACTTGGCAAGCACTCAAAACATTGGTCAATGTTTGCCACCAAAAAAAATTAGAATTTTTTTAATTTTTTTAGATTGTACTGTTCATGCTAAGGTCATATGAGCTAAAACTGAGATGAGGACTTTCCAACACTTTTGTCAAGAATGAAAATGACATGCACATATAGGTGATGTTTTTGTGAACATTTTGATATCTTATTTGTATTTTTCTGAGTTAGTATGAATTTGTTATAATTTTTTCAAAGTGACGGTCAAAGGGTCAAAGGACAAAAGCATAAGAATTGCAAAGTGGCTTGTACAGAACAGGTGAGTTTCTGAAGTTAGGGGTAAAACAGAAGAGTGGGACCCAACTAGGGGCATAAATCTAATTATCCCAAATAAAAATGTATAGAATAGAAGATTTGGTTTTTCCTCTTTTTTTTTATTTCTTAATTTTTATAGTTTCGCAATATACAGTTAACATTTTTCTAATATATACGGTGAACAATTTTCTTCCCCTACAAAACAATATTCTAAAATGTATTTTTCTATTTTTAATATGTTTTAAAAATATCTAGCTCCTTAAAAAACAGCTGCCGGTTTTTTGGGTGAAAACCCAACTAAAAAACCAAAGAAAAAAATAGAATACCAAGTCACGGGTAGAGTGGCCGGCCAATTTGCGCTGGCCTTCAGCAAAGGTTCCCCTGATTGACGCCCACAGGCGATGAGCTCTCGCTACAAGCGAGGTATAGGCGCTCCCTTCTTCTAGTGCCAGTTGAAATTAGATATAATTTTCTTTAGTTTGGCTTGGGCTTTGAATTCTTGGGAAGCAGTTCGGAAAGCAAAGCCAGCAGATAAAATGTTCCAAACAGCGAATACACAGCTCATTTTCAAACAACGGTTAGCCAAACTAACGAGCACAAGTACATGAACCTTTTTTATCTTACTACTACAACATAATTGATGCAACAGCTGCAAGTTAAATGTCATAATTACTTGAGAACCGATCTGTGATTAATACAACATTGCTACAGCATCATACAGTTAGTGAGGCACCATTATCTTCCAGTGAAAGGCTTAGAATCATTGTTACTACTACAACATAATTGATGCAACTGAGGTAAAAAAAAAAAAACATAATTGATGCAACAGCTGCAAGTTAAATGTCATAATTACTTGAGAACCGATCTGTGATTAATACAACATTGCTACAGCATCATACAGTTAGTGAGGCACCATTATCTTCCAGTGAAAGGCTTAGAATCATTGTGGCTGCCTTGGGTGCCCTGTCAAACAGCAGAAATCGTCTGGTTAATCTGATTAGTACTCCTGATTATAAGCTGTAACTGAAGCACGATACTTTCAATATGAAAAACGCAAGTTCTAGACAAGAGACCAGATGTGTCATAGCTCTAAATCAAGCAAATAATAGCTGGCTCATAAAGATTCAATACTTTAACAGTTTGTTTTTAACAGCGTGTTCAACAGTATGCCTTTGCCTCAATGGCATATTCAGGAGTTGAATGTGTACTTGAACAAAATACATTTACCCTCTGAAACATTAGTATGACTATGGATGATGTACTGCTGGAATGTGGACACAGCAGCATTAATCAAGAAATAGCATTGGAGATTGATCCAATAGACTACTCAGCGGACGCTAATGTGTTGCTAATTATGTTATTTTCCATGTATAGGCTATGAACTCCAAGCAACCTTCTTCCATGAACTCCTTTCCCTAGTGTAACCTTCTCTAGTTTGTTCGGATTTTACTATTTATATAACAAATAATGAAATACATATGCTCATTTGTACAGTTGAGGACGGGGGCAAACAGAATTCTACATAGATTTACCATTGCTCAGTAGATTGGTATAACGCAGCTGAACTTCCAAAGCATGAAGTAAGCATGTCGGTATTCACAACACCAGGGCTAAGAGCAATTGCTGCCAATCCAGGAGGCAACTCCTTTGCTAACGAGCGTGTTAAACCTTCAATAGCCCACTTTGAAGCACAATATGGAGCAACCTGAAACAACGTTACGCAATTTGGTATGTAATGAAGATCTCACAGTTACCAAATATAACCAGTATCAGCACAGCCTTTCATTTTGCCCTACCTCTGCAGCAGCAGACCTTCCCCAACCAGAGGATAGATTGATTATCATCCCATGTTTCTTCTGTATCATAAGTGGTACAAAATGGCGAAGTACATTTGCTGTTCCTTTAATATTTGTATCAACCACCGTATCAAATTCTTCTGCTGGAACATTCCACGTTTTGTTATTCCTGTTTATTGTACCAGCATTGTTTACTGCAGCAATCTCTCAATGGTTAGACTTCTGGAGAAATCATGTTTTATGTATATTAGAATGGAATTACAAATATGTGATTTCACAATCAACTTTAAGCAAGAAAAGTGATTATTTTCATATAGTTCCAGATGGCTTAAAGTGCACATTTGTAGAGCAGAAAGTATGCAAACCTATGATATCGGGAATTTGCTTCCTTTCCACAACAGCCTTTGCCAGTTCACCCATGCTGCTGTCAGACCTCTACAAAGAAGCACCGGAAGAATACTTAAGAATAGAAATTATTTCAACATAGGAAGCAAGTGAGAAAAATAGACCACATACATTACACTTTGCTTATAGCAAAACTAAATGCACCATTCATATTTCATAAACTGTAGTGCTACTGACATTAATGCCATGTCATGTCGCATTCTTCAAACTTAAAGTTAATATTTAGTATCACAAGTTCAATATCCCTGCTAAATTTTCCCTTAACTGAAATCTTCAACGAAAGCAAGAAGACTGCTCACATGACGTGTGAATTCTTGATACTTTTGAGACAAATGAGCTCATTAGCCTCTGCAATATCACTAACGTCCAGCAACTATCATATGGTCTAAAAATGAAAGTAGAAAGTTAGCAACCATGACCAGAATTAGAATACTGGGATTGCCTGGTATTGTTAGTCCTAGAGCCAAACAGCCCCATTGTCAACTCATGACCACCACGGTTTGACTTCCTCCATGCATCTCTCTTCTCGGCCACCAAATCAATGGAACCTATCAAACTCCTAACTCACAAGATAAAATAGCCTAATCAGCATGACCTGCTGTCTTGCCATCCTGCTAGCCATCCCGCTGTCTTCTGCGAGCACGCGGATCCTCCTCAATGGTGACCCTGGGCCCCCAATCTGGCACCGTCGAGGCCTCCGGCAAGGCGATCCGCTGTCCCCACAGCTTTTCGTCCTTGCCGTTGACGTGCTTGGGTGATTGATCAAGGGTGCCGTCTCCCTTGGCATCCTGCAGCAGCTGCACCAGCGATGCTCGATCCTGGCAATCTCGCTCTACGCGGACGATGTCGTCCTGTTCTGTCACCCCTCACCGGCCGAGATCATCACGGTGAGGGAGATCCTACAGCTGTTTGGTCATGCCACCGGGCTCCACGTCAACTTCGCCAAGAGCTCAGCCACCCTCCTCCACTGCGACCCCGACAAGGCCGCACCTGTTGTCCAGCTCCTGGAGTGCCCAATCGTCGACCTCCCCCTCACTTATCTGGGAATTCTCCTCACGGTGAGACGCCCCACTGCCGCGCAGCTGCAGCCGCTTGTGGACACGGTGTGAGGACAGCTCCCGTCGTGGAAAACAGGGCTCATGAACAAGGCTGGACGCCTCGCGACGGTCAAATCCGTCCTCTGTGCGATCCCCATGCACCCGCTGCTGGTCTTTGCACCACCAAAAAAACCATCAAGCAGCTCGAGAAGACTGAGAGGGGGTTCCTGTGGGCTGGGCGCGAGGCTGCCAATGGCGGCAACTGCCATGTTAATTGGCGCCGGACTTGCCGTCCAATTGAGCTGGGAGGCCTTGGCATCCCTGACCTGGAGCGCACCGGGCTGACCCTCCATCTGTGATGGCTCTGGTTCAGCCGCAATGACTGCAACCGGGCATGGAGCAACTTAGACCTGCGGTTCTCTGCGGAAGAGCGTACTCTATTCTTCGCCTCCACCTCTATGGCCGTGGGCGATGGACGTACCGCCTTATTTTGGGAGGACCGGTGGATAGACAGGCGCTCAGTCAGCAAGATCGCACCGCAGCTTTACGCCTGCATCTCGAAACGCCGCCGGAAACTGCGGACCGTCTCTGATAGGCTTCAGGCTAACGCTTGGGCTCACGACATCCATGGCACGCTGGGCGTTCACGAGATCGGCCAGTACATCCAGCTCTGGCACGCCGTCGGACACACCATCCTGACCACGGAACCCGATCGCCTCCTATGGAAGTGGACTCCAAGCAGATCTTACTCTGCAAAATCCTGCTATCAGGCCACATTCGAGGGTTCTCTGCGAAATCCTGCTATCAGACCACATTCCAGGCAGCTCCTGGAAGTTCATTTGGAAGAACTGGGCACCCCCTCGGGTGCGCTTCTTCCAATGGCTCGCTGATCAGCACCAGTGTTGGACCGCTGACCGCCTCGCACGCCGCGGCCTTCAGCACCACACTTCATGCCTCCTCTGCTGCCAGAGCACCGAGACCATGCACCACCTGCTGTTCTGCTGTCCGTTTCCCAGACAGGTTTGGCAGCAGATGCTTGCCTGGCTCCACATGTCTTGTACGCCGCCAGACCATGATACTTCCCTTCTGGACTGGTGGCAGCCGCAGCCCATGTGCAAGGGTCTCGCCTCCATTGCCTTGCTCACCCCATGGATGATCTGGAAACACCGTAACGAATGTGTCTTCGAGGGCGCCCAATCTGGAAACACTGTAACGAATGTGTCTTCGAGGGCGCCCAACCTTCAGTCAGCAGCCTTGTTGAGAAGATTAAGGATGAGGCGGCGCTCTAGGCCAAAGCTGGTGCTTCAGGGCTTCGCAACACTCTGCCCCAGACCTGGGATGTACATTAATTTCCTGCATTTCTCACTCCCTGTACCTCTTAGGAGGACTGTAACTTGAACTCTGCCTTTTCAATGAAAAGAAACGCAGAAGTCTCTTTGCATTTTCTCGAAAAAATCAGCATGTCCAAACAGGTCATTAGTTTCAAGCCATGTCCCAGGGTACACATCATGTTGCATTCACTTGCAGCTAAAGTATCATTAAGCTAGAAGATACAAAATGCACTTAAGTCCCAATTGATTGGCCAAGGTACCGGATAGCAACAAGACTCTGCACCCACTCTAGCACTGTAGGCATCACGGGATTGAGCTAAAAATTGG
Organism: Elymus sibiricus; assembly: GCA_039707655.1. Lineage (NCBI taxonomy): Eukaryota > Viridiplantae > Streptophyta > Magnoliopsida > Poales > Poaceae > Elymus > Elymus sibiricus. The sequence goes on from CM077674.1 coordinate 188,948,113, forward strand.
CAACTAAAAACCAATTTCTCCATGTATATTTCTTTTCAACCACCAAACCATCAGAACTTATCAAACTCCTAACTCACAAGACAAAATTGCCTAATCAGCATGTCCAAACAGGTCATTAGTTTAAAGCCATGTTCCACGGCACACATTGCAAACACTTGGAGCTAAAATAAATCCTAGAGCACATAAAGTATTATTGTTCAACCAGCATGATTCATGAAAGAAGGCATGTAGCTACCAGTCAAGGCAACCCCCCAATATCACATAATGTAAACATCAAGCTAAAAGATACAAAACGCACGAAAATCCTTATTGGTTGGCCGAAGTAACATAGCAGCAAGATGTTAGAAATATTAAGTGATCGAATGGTGAAAATGTTAATTACCATAAGTTAAAGTGGGCTCATTAGTTAATTTTGGGATTAAAACAAATTAACGGTAATTAGCAATTTGCGCCTGTGAATGAGGGGCTAATTAAAAATATGGTTCCCACGTTATATACAGCGCTATATATAAAGGAGGGCATTCCTGCATGTATTTGATCGTGGTATCGTTTAGGGTAACAGTATCCTCCGAAATTTACTCCAAATCCAATCAGGAGTGCGCTGGACGTTGACGTGTTGTGATCGACTACGCCGCTCCAATTCGTCATCAACCTCGGACACTACTTTGGGGCTGTTTGGTTGTAGGCCTAGGAGTGCCACACTTTGCCATACAATGTTGCCAAACTTGCCTAAGAGTTCTTCAAAATGGGAGCCACAAGTTGGCAAGCCTAAGGGAATCTTGCCACATTTTTTGAGTGTATGTGATGTGGGACCCTAGTGTGGATTGCCTAAGATGTGGCTTGAACCAAACACACACCTAAGTTGGTCAAACTTGCCTAACCTTAGGTGTGGCAACCTTAGGCAAATTTAGTCTCAAACCAAACAGCCCCTTTGTCTACTGAGATGGGGCCTCCAAACGGAGGTATAATTTATTCAACTGCCCTCTAATTTCTGCATCATATCAAATTGTGTTCATGTATATTAGATAAGATCCGATTAGCAGTTGCATAATCTCAGTGATAGGACTAACACAAGACTCTAACCCTAGAGACCGATACTCGTCTCAATAGATCACTGGTAGAAAAAAACTACTCATATCATATTCGTTTATGATCCAAATTCGTTTAGTGTACGAATGGACGGATCGATCTAAAATTGTTATCTAAATTTTCCTAGTATATTAGTAAATGAAAAGGCATATCATATCACATCATTCAGGCACACCCTGGTACAGTACAATCAGTAATCATGAGGTCAATAGGAAGAGGAATAGAGTGCATTACGACGTCGGCGACGGTGAGAAAGTGGCGAGACGGGGAGCCCATCTCGGCCTCGAGGGAGCGGATGGGATCGGCGGAGCGGCCGCAGCCGACGACGGCGTGCCCCCGGCGCGCGAGCTCCAGAGCTAAAGCTCGGCCCAGCCCCCGGCTGACCCCCGTGATGAGCACCGTCCTCGGCCCCGCAGCCGCCGCTCGCGCGGCCGCCGCGCCGCCCCCGCCGCTCTTAGGCCCCGCCGTCATCTCGCCTCCCTCCTCTCGTCTGGCTCGTCCGTGTTGGAGTGCAGGCGTGGAGAGAGGCCCGTGACCTCGTGATCCCGATATTTCGCTCTTCTCATGCGCTTGCGGCCCTAAAGTGTGTAGTTCGTACATGTTCATGGGCCAATGGACGCACGTGGGGCCCGGCCCACTCCATTTGGTTGAAAGTTTTATGGATATTGGAAGTTTTATTATGAAAAAAATGGACCGCGTCCATAGGTTCACTAGCTGTCTCTCTCAGATTGCCTCAAAAAAAAAAAGCTGTCTCTCTCAGAAAGATAAGTAATGGTGTGGTAATAAATCACAGTTGTGTTAGAATATAGGGATTTCTATTTTCATGCCCATAGTTCCTTAGTTGTGCTCAGTTTTGCCCAAGCCAATTAATTTTGCTCACTTTTCCCCTCCCCCTCCACCACCTGCTCACAAAAGGCCAAACGGAGTACTGTCGTCCAGTCAACGCCTTTGACCGTTACCTCCTGACTAGTGGGCCGGCGTGATATCCTGACAGGTGGGGCAACTTACTTCCTGCGCGGCGTTTTTTAACGCGTAATGGAAGGAGAGGGACGCAGTTGGTAACAAAAAAAGTTGTTCTGCGACGTTTTAAGGCAGAAATAACTAAGGTCCGACCGGTGATAAAACGGTCGTCAACGGAATGAGCTTATGTTAAGGCATGTGGGTCCCACTTAATTCGGCAGTGCATCGAGTGAAACGTGCCCCCGTGCTGGACTGAACCCTCCCTGCTCCCCTCTTCGTTCTCAGCGGTGGGCAACGGGCGGCGGAGCTATCGTTCTCGGCTGCGGCGGATGAGGTGAATGAATTCGGAACCCTACTCCGTGTCGATTTAGATCTGACTGCGGCGCCTCTTTTCCGTATGATTTGGAATCTAGATTGTGGGTGGCACGGGTGGGCTAAACGAGATGGAACCGGCATTGACAAACAGGGGGGATGGTGCTGCAAGGGTTGCTTCCGTTGATTGGAATTCAGTAGAATTAGATGACCCTACAGATTTGTTCACTGCACCAATGGCCGACACTGAGATGGCAAATTTTATTGGCATTCTAGTAGATGATAGAGATAAGGAGGAGAGGGGTGAATCTAGTTTGCCTACTGATGCTAACAGAGATTCATCTGAAGATGTGGATGAATAGTTGAGGGAAGATGTTGTAGATGGTGTTGATGATGCACATGATGATGAGATGGTAAATGTCTATGACAAAGAAAACCCTGTTATTGAAGTGGGGAAGTTGTGGCCAAACATGGATGAGTTTAGGATGTGTTTCAAGACTTATGCAGTCAAGTATGAGTTTAATGCCAAGACTAAGTGGACTAATAGAAAGAAGTTTTATGCGATGTGCAGATGTTTTGATGAAAACGCCAAGCCTTGCAAGTGGTACATATCTGCTAGACGCCAACCTGATGGAAGTACCATCAGGGTTAATCAAATCCCACATCAACATACTTGTATTACAAGTTCACAGAGAGTATCAACCATGACATCACACATTTGGGTTGCAGAAAAGATCACTCCTATTAGCCAAGGAACCAAACACTACTGCAAAAAAACTTTTAGTAGACTTAGAAAATTAGTACTCCATTAAGCTGAAATATACCACAGTGTGGAAGACAAAACAAAGGTCAATGAAACAATTATATGGTGATTGGGCAAATACCTTTAGGATGCTTTATAACTTCAGAGCAGAGGTGGAGAAGAGGTCACCTGGCGGTGTTGTTGAGATAGATACTGAGATAACATAGGATGGGAAAGTCGTTTTCTCTAAGTTCTTTATGGCTTTAAGGCCTTGCATTGATGGCTTCAAAGCAGGGTGTCGTCCATATTTGAGCATAGACTCTTCTTCTTTGACTGGGAAGTGGAATGGTCAATTGGCAGCATGCAATGCTCTAGATGGCCACAATTGGATGTTCCCTGTTGCTATTGGCTTGTTTCAGTCAGAGACAGAGGTTTCATGGACATGGTTCATGATGCAGCTGAAAAGATGCATAGGGCCAGTGTCACCTTTGGCATTCCACACAAATGCATGTAAAGAGCTAGAAATTGCAGTTAAGAATGTTTTTCCCCATGCTGAGCAGAGGGAGTGCTTCGGCCATATGTGGATGAATTTGATCAAAAAATTCAATGGGGGAGAATTTGAGCACATGTGGCCAGCAGCAAGATCTTACACTAATCAGACACATTCATATCATCTTGGTAAGATAATGGCAGCATGTAGTGAGTTTGGTCCATGGATGAACACCTACCATTCTCTATTATGGTACATGTCAGGATTTAACACTGCCATCAAGTGTGATTATATCAACAACAACTTGGCAGAGTGTTTTAATAACAAGGTGAAGAAGTTTATAAACTTTCCTGTGCATGACATGGTTGACCAAATAAGGATCATGATCATGCATTTGTGGGAATTGAGAAGACGGATTGGTGATTGTCTGCAGGGGGATAAGCTTCCTGTGGTGGTACAACAGGTGGTCAACAGGAGCGGAAATGTTACACATTTTTCTGTTGAAAAATCTACAGTGTGGGGTGCTAAAGTTAGAGATACCAAGACTGGAAAGCGGCATGTTGTTAACACTGAAATGCATGACTACACTTGCCTCGAGTGGCAACACACTGGGAAACCATGTGAGCATGCCATGCTTTTCTTGGCCTCCCGCCCGAATATAAACATGCACCAATATTTCCATGAATATTACTCAGTAGCAAGATTCAAGGTTGCGTATGCAGCTCCAATTCCAGCACTTACAGATCAGTCTCAGTGTCCTGAAGTGGGAATCGAGTTTTCCATGTGTCCTCCCTTAACGAAAAGAAAGGCTGGCAGGCCTAAGGAGAGTACATTCAAGGCATCGTTTGAGAAAGGTGAGAGTAGTAAGAAGGGAGAGAAAGATGCAAAGCCTAAGAGGTCACAAAAAGGTAACAAAAATAGATCCAAGCTATGCCAGGAACTTGGGCACCGAAAGGATCTCCAAAATGCCGTTACACTCCTGCAAGGCCAAAGTATGTTCATGTTTGTGATGTTTTTGATTTGGCTGCTATTTTCTATTACTAACCAAATGAAATGTTTTGTATGTCAGGAGGAAGCGTGCAGGCCAGCATTTTTTCATGAATATGAGTTTTACTTCACAAATGTGCTCCAAACTTTTGTATGTCAGGAGGAAGCGTGAAGTAAAACTCAGATGTCAAGTTCTAAGCATTTTTTCGAACTTCTCTAAATGAGCTAAAAAACCTTGACATCTAGTGTGCAAATATAGGGTCCGTGCCCAATATGGGATCGTTTGGACAAACTATGCCATGGTTAGCCCTGAACCCTAGCTCATTCCCCTTGAAAACCATGGAACCTTGTTCGTGATAGCTAAGTTATGTGAAGGGAATTTCATGAAAATATCCGTAGTCGTGGTTTCTTATTTTTTTCCTAGCAACTTAGTAACATAAAACGATGATGTGCGCAAATTTCACATTTTTTGACTTTTTAATATTAGTTATGCTCAACCCTAGCCCTCAAACCCTTCTCAAAACCCCACACTATCAGGGTCGTTGGATCGCTGTTCGGGAACGGTTTAGATCAGGTGCTAGGGTTTGCCATGGTCGATCCGCGAGATGAGACCTGATTGGCTGGATGCGGGTTGGTGTTCCGTGGCTGCGGACATGAGTGGCCCACCTGGCATCGGGGGAACTAGGACACGCGACAGCGGCCGTGGGCCGTGGGCTTGGCACCTTTTCTGAAACCATTCATTCGGGGTGGCACGCTCGTCAGACCGATGGGCCATCGTAGAAAGGCCACTGTCTCAGCCTGCCATGCATGCGCGCAGCCACCCGACCCAGCTTCGTCGCATCAGGGCAATTAGTGCAGCCTCGATTCAGAAAATGGGACGCAGCTTTACCGATCGACACGCCTTGATTCAGTGTAAAAAATGCATAGGGCTCCGGTGGGCTATTACTGCCATTATTAGCGGAGGCAGTGCTCCGATGAATGCATTCAAACGGGTGCGTCGCACCGCGGCTATTTAAATACCCCCCGTCTACATCTTCCTCTCAACTTGATCTCATCCATCTTCCTCTTCACCAAAAGCCAAAGCAAAATCCAGATCCCGCCCAAGATAAGATGCAGTACTACGGCCCAACCTACCGTCCACCGGCCACCGTGCCGAAGATGCGGTACCCTGCCGGGGTCGTCGTGGAGGACACCCTATGTGTGTGGGCCATCTCAAGGTGGAGGGGCTCGATGGAGCTGGCGAACTTCTTCCTCGCTGCCGGCTATCGCCACCTCCCACGCGGCTCTCTAGTGATGTTCCGCGTGGAAGAGGTGTTGAGAAATGGAGCATGAATTTCAAAAAAAATTCCTACGCTCACGCAAGATCTATCCATGGAGATGCATCGCTACGAGAGGGGAGAGTGTGTCTACGTACCCTCGTAGACCGTTTAGCGGAAGCGTCTCACAACGCGGTTGATGTAGTCGAACAATCCTTCGAGCTCCACCGATCGAGTACCGAACGTACGACACCTCCGAGTTCTACACACGTGCAGCTCGGTGACGTTCCTCGCCTTGTTGATCCAGCAAGACGTCGAGGTAGTAGATGAGTTCCGTCAGCACGACGGCGTGGCGACGGTGACGGTGAAGTGATTCCGGCAGGGCTTCGCCTAAGCTCTCCGAAAATATGACCGAGGTGGAAAACGGAGATCGGGGCACCGCACACGGCTATGGGACAATTGTGTGTTTTGGGGTGCCCCCTTGCCCCCGTATATAAAGGATGAGAGGGAGGAGGCCGGCCCCCTAGGGGTGCGCCAAGTGTGGGGAGTCCTACTAGGACTCCTTAGTCCTAGTAGGATTCCACCTCCCATACGGAGTAGGAAAGAGGGAAGGGAGAGGGAAAGGAAAGAGGGGGTTGCGCCCCCTCCCCTAGTCCAATTCGGTTTGGGCAAGGGGGGCGCGAGGCTCCTCACGTGGCCTGCCTCTCCTTTTCCCGTATGGCCCAATAAGGCCCATTACTTCTCCCGGTGAATTCCCGTAACTCCCCGGTACTCCGAAAAATACCCGAATCACTCGGAACCTTTCCGACGTCCGAATATAGCCTTCCAATATATGAATCTTTACCTCTCGACCATTTCGAGACTCCTCGTCATGTCCGTGATCTCATCCGGGACTCCGAACAAACTTCGGCCACCAATCACATAACTCATATAATACTAAATCGTCATCGAACCTTAAGTGTGCGGACCCTACGGGTTCGGGAATGATGTAGACATGACCGAGACGACTCTCCGGTCAATAACCAACAGCGGAACCTGGATGCTCATATTGGTTCCTACATATTCCACGAAGATCTTTATCGGTGAACCTCATATGTCAACATACGTTGTTCCCTTTGTCTGGCGGTATGTTACTTGCCCGAGATTCGATCGTCGGTATCCAATACCTAGTTCAATCTCGTTATCGGCAAGTCTCTTTACTCGTTCCGTAATACGTCATCTTGTAACTAACTCTTTAGTCACGGTGCTTGCAAGGCTTCTGTGATGCTGTATTACCGAGAGGGCCCAGAGATACCTCTCCGATAGTCGGAGTGACAAATTTCAATCTCGATCCATGCCAACTCAACAAACACTTTCGGAGATACCTGTAGTGCACCTTTATAATCACCCAGTTACGTTGTGACGTTTGATACACCCAAAGTATTCCTACGGTATCCGGGAGTTGCATGATCTCATGGTCAGAGGAACGTGTATTTGACATAGTGAAAGCAATAGCAATAAACTGAACGATCATTTGCTATGCTAACGGTTGGGTCAAGTCCATCACATCATTCTCCTAATGATGTGATCCCATTATCAAATGACAACTCATGTCCATGGTCAGGAAATCTTGACCATCTTTTGATCAACGAGCTAGTCTAGTAGAGGCTTACTAGGGACACAGTATTTGTTTATCTATTCACACATGTATTTAGTTTTCGGTCAATACAATTCTAGCATGAATAATAAACTATTATCATGAACGGGGAAATATGATAATAACTAATTTATTATTGCCTCTAGGGCATATTTCCAACAGTCTCCCACTTGCACTAGAGTCAATAATCTAGATTACATCTGCATGTAATTAACACTTAATCAGTTCTAAAGCTGATCATGTTTTGCTTGTGAGAGAGGTTTTAGTCAACGGGTCTGCAATATTCAGATCCGTGTGTTCTTGGCAAATCTCTATGTAGATGCTGCTACCACACTCTGTTTGGAGCTACTCCAAAAAATTTCCCCACTATACTTATCCGGTCCGAGACTCATAGTCTTTCGGATCAGTGTTTAAAGCTTGCATCGACGTAACCCCTTACGACGAACTCTTTATCATCTCTATTCCCGAGAAATTCTTCCTTAGTCATCTTAAGGATAATTTGACCGCTGTCTAGTGATCTACTCCTGGATCACTTTGGTACCTCTTTTGCCAGACACATGGCAAGGCACACAGCTTGGCATACTTTATAGAACCTACGACCGAGGCGTAGGGGATAACCTTCATCCATTCTATTTATTTTGCCGTGGTCGAGATTTGAGTCTTACTCAACTTCACACCTTTCACCACAGTCAAGAACTCCTTCTTTGACTGATCCATTTTGAACTTCTTCAAAATCTTGTCAAGGTATATGTTTTGTGAAAGTCATATGAGGCGTCTCAATCTATCTCTATAGATTTTGATGCCTAACATGTAAACAACCTTTACCTAGATCTTCAAGTCTTACTCCACTTCACACCAGCCAAGAACTTATTTCTTTTGACTTGATCCATTTTGAACTTCTTCAAAATCTCATCAAGGTGTGTGAAAATCTTTTATCAGGTGTCTTGATCTATCTCTATAGATCTCGATGCCCAAACCGTGGATAACTCAAAAACAGGTTTTTATTGAAAAACTCCTTTCAATTAATTCTTTATGCTTTCCAGAAATTCTACATCATTTCCAATCACATATACTTATTAGAAATGTTATAGAGCTCCCACTCACTTTGTTGTAAATACAAGTTTCTCCATAAACTTGCATAAACCCAAACGCTTTGATCACTTTATCAAAGCGAGTATTCCAGCTCCGAGATGCTTGCACCAGTCCATAGATGGATCGCTGGAGCTTGCATACTTTGTTAGCACCTTTAGGATCGACAAAACCTTCTGGTTGCATCATATACAATTCTTCCTTAAGGAATCCATTAAGGAATGCCGTTTTGACGTCCATTTGCCAGATTTCATAATCATAAAATGCGGCAATTGCTAACATAATTCTGACAGACTTTAGCATCGCTACGGGTGAGAAAGTCTCATCGTAGTCAACTCCTTGAACTTGTCGATAACCTTTAGCAACAAGTCATGCTTTATAGACGGTGACATTACCATCAGCGTCCGTCTTCTTCTTAAAGATCCATTTATTTTTAATAGCTCGCCGTTCATCGGGCAAGTCTACCAAAGTCCACACTTTTGTTCTCATACATGGATCCAATCTCGGATTTCATGGCCTCAAGCCATTTGTCGGAATCCGGGCTTGCCATCGCTTCTTCATAGTTCGAAGGTTCATCGTTGTCTCACAACATGTCCTCCAAGACTGGATTTTCGTACCACTCTGGTGCGGAACGTGTCCTGGTTGACCTTCGAAGTTCAGTAACAACTTGATCCGAAGTTTCATGATCATCATCATTAACTTCTTCTCTGGTCTGTGTCGATGTCACAGAAATTTCTTTTTGTGGCGTACTACTATCCAGAGGAGGTACAATTACCTCAGCAAGTTCTACTTTCCTCCCACTCACTTCTTTCGAGAGAAACTCCTTCTCTAGAAAGGATCCATTCTTTAGCAACAAAAACTTTGCCTTCGGATCTGTGGTAGAAGGTGTACCCAACGGTCTCTTTTGGGTATCCTATGAAGACGCACTTATCCGCTTTGGGTTCGAGCTTATCTGGCTGAAGCCTTTTGACATAAGCATCGCATCCCCAAACTTTCAGAAACGACATCTTAGGTTTCTTGCAAACCACAGTTCATACGGTGTCATCTCAACGGATTTAGACGGTGCCCTTGTTTAAAGTGAATGCAGCTGTCTCTAATGCATAACCCCAAAATGATAGTGGCAAATCGGTAAGAGATATCATAGAACGCACCATATCCAATAGAGTATGATTACGACGTTCGGACACACCATTACGCTGTGGTGTTCCATGTGGCGTGAGCTGTGAAACAATTCCACATTGTCTTAAGTGATTGCCAAACTCGTAACTCAAATATTCTCCTGCACGATCAGATCATAAGAACTTTATTTTCTTGTTACGATGGTTCTCTACTTCACTCTGAAATTCTTTGAACTTTTCAAATGTTTCAGATTTATGCTTCATCAAGTAGACATAGCCATATCTACTCAAATCATCTGTGAACGTGAGAACATAACGATATCCACCGCGCGCCTCAACACTCATCGGACCGCATACATCGGTATGTATTATTTCCAATAAGTTGGTTGCTTGCTCCATTGTTCCGGAGAACGGAGTTTTAGTCATCTTGCCAATAAGGCACGGTTCACATGTCTCAAATGATTCATAATCAAGAGATTCCAAAAACCCATCTACATGGAGTTTCTTCATGTGTTTAACACTTATATGACCTAAGCGGCAGTGCCACAAATATGTGGTACTATCATTATCTTTTGGCATTTGTGTTATGAACATGTGTATTACTACGATCAAGATTCAATAAACCTTTCATTTTAAGTACATGATCATCAATGATATTATCCAAATAAATAGAATAACAATTATTCTCTGAATTTGAATAACCGTCTTGCAATAAACACTATCAGATATAATGTTCATGCTTAACGCAAGCACCAAATAACAATTATTTAGGTTCATCACTAATCCTGAAGGTAGAGAGAGCGTGGCGATGGTGATCACATCAACCTTGGAGACACTTCCAATGCACATCGTCACCTCGTTCTTAGCTAGCCCTCGTTTATTCCGAAGCTCCACGTTTCAAGTTGCAAGCAACTGAACAAGTATCAAATACCCAGGTGCTCCTACGAGTACTAGTAAGGTACACATCAATAACATGTATATCAAATATCTTTGTTGACATTGCCAGTCTTATTATCTGCTAGTTACTTTGGGGAAGTTCTGTTGGAAATATGCCCTAGAGGCAATAATAAATTGGTTATTATTATATTTCCTTGTTCATGATAATCGTTTATTATCCATGCTATAATTGTATTGATTGGAAACTCAAATACATGTGTGGGTACATAGACAACACTGTGTCCCTAGTAAGCCTCTAGTTGACTAGCTCGTTGATCAAAGATGGTTAAGGTTTCCTAGCCATTGACATGAGATGTCATTTGATAACGGGATCACATCATTAGGAGAATGATGTGATGGACAAGACCCAAACTGTAAACGTAGCATTTGATCGTGTCAGTTTATTGCTATTGTTTTCTGCATGTCAAGTATCTGTTCCTTTGACCATGAGATCATGCAACTCACTGACACCGGAGGAATACCTTGTGTGTATCAAACGTCGCAACGTAACTGGGTGACTATAAAGGTGCTCTACAGGTATCTCCGAGGGTGTCTGTTGGGTTGGCATGGATCAAGACTGGGATTTGTTACTCCGTGTGACGGAGAGGTATCTCAGGGCCCACTCGGTAATACAACATCACATTGAGCCTTGCAAGCAAAGTGACTAAAGAGTTAGCCACAGGATCTTGTATTACGGAACGAGTAAAGAGACTTGCCGGTAACGAGATTGAACTAGGTATAGAGATACCGACGATCGAATCTCGGGCATGTAACATACCGAAGAACAAAGGGAACAGCATACGGGATTAACTGAATCCTTGACATAGAGGTTCGACCGATAAAAGATCTTCGTAGAATATGTAGGAGCCAATATGGGCATCCAGGTCCCGCTATTGGTTATTGGCCGTAGAGGTGTCTCGGTCATGTCTACATAGTTCTCGAACCCGCAGGGTCTACACACTTAACGTTTGGTGACGATTAGTATAATTGAGTTATTATGTTGGTGACCGAAAGTTGTTCGGAGTCCCGGATAAGATCCCGGACATGACGAGGATCTCCGGAATAGTCCGGAGGTAAAGATTGATATATGTGATAATAGTGTTTTGATCTCCGGAAGGGTTCCGGAGTTCACCGGAAGGGGTTCCGGATGTTTACCGAAGTGTTCGGGTGCAGCAACACTTTATATGAGCCAAAGGGATAAAGCCCACAAGGTATTGGAAAGTGCAAAAGTAGTTTTGCTGCCGCGTAAGCGGTACTACCGCTTGGTGAAGCGGTACTACCGCCCGAGCGGTACTACCGCTTGTGTGAAGCGGTACTACCGCCCAAGCGGTACTACCGCTTGTGTGAAGCGGTACTACCGCTTGTGCGCGGCTGTGCACGGTTCGGCAGAGATCCGAGTTGGACTCTTTCCCTGCGGGCCAAACCGACCTTGTGCGGGCAAAACCGACCCGGAGGAGGCTTTTACTCCAAGTTTAGACCCCAAGGCTCAACATATAAATAGAGGGGCAGGGCTAGCACACGGGACACATCAGGATTTCCCAAGCCGTGTGCCGGCAACCCTAGCCCTCTAGTTCCTCCGTCATAATCTCCGTAGTGCTTGGCGAAGCCCTGCAGAGATTGTCCTCACCACCATCACCACGCCGTCGTGCTGCTGGAACTCAACCACTACTTCACCATCGCTCGCTGGATCGAGGAGGTGAAGGCGTCATCAAGCCGTACGTGTGTTGAACGCGGAGGTGCCGTCCGTTCGGCACTAGATCGGAAGGATCATGATTGGATCGCGGGACGCTCGGCGATTTGGATCGCGAAGACGTTCGACTACATCAACCGCGTTTATTAACGCTTCCGCTTAGCGATCTACAAGGGTATGTAGATTCACTCTCCCTCTCGTAGATGCTCATCACCATGGATAGATCTTGTGTGTGCGTAGGAAAATTTTTGTTTCCCATGCAACGTTCCCCAACAGTGGCATCATGAGCTAGGTCTATGCGTAGATGAGATCTCGAGTAGAACACAAACGAGTTGTGGGCGTGGGTGTATACATATTGCTTGCCGTTACTAGTTGATACTTGATTCCGCGGTATTGTGAGATGAAGCGGCCCGGACCGACATTACGCGTACGCTTACGCGAGACTGGTTTCACCGCTGCGTGCACTTGTTGCATAAAGGTGACTGGCGGGTGTCTGTCTCTCTCACTTTAGTTGAATCGGTTCAATGAAGAGGGTTCTTTTAGAAAGATCAAAAAGCAATCACTACACCACGTTGTGGTTTTGCGTAGGTAAGAATCGTTCTTGCTAGATACCCGTAGCAGCCACGTAAAATTTGCAACAACAATTAGAGGACGTCTAACTTGTTTTTGCAGGGTATGTTGTGATGTGATATGGCCAATTACATGATGAGATATATGTGATGTATGAGATGATCATGTTTTGTATAGAATATCACGACTTGCATGTCGATGAATACGGCAACTGGCAGGAGCCATAGAGTTGTCTTTAATTATTGTATGACCTGCGTGTCAATCATTAGGCGCTATGTAATGCTTTACTTTATCGCTAAACGTTAGCAATAGTCGTGGAAGCAACAGTCGGCGCGACAACCTTATGGCGACACGTTGATGGAGATCAAGATGATGGAGATCATGGTGTCATGCCGGTGACGATGGAGATCATGCCGGTGCTTTGGAGATGGAGATCAAAAGCACAAGTTCATGGCCATATCATGTCACTTATGATTTGCATGTGATGTTAATCCTTTTATGCATCTTATTTTGCTTAGGACGACGGTAGCATTATAAGGTGATCCCTCACTTAAATTTCAAGATAAATTGTGTTCTCCCCAAGTGTGCACCGTTGCGAAAGTTCGTCGTTTCGAGACACGCCGTGATGATCGGGTGTGATAGACTCTACGTTCGCATACAACGGGTGTAAGCCATGTTACACGTGCGGAACACTCGGGTTAAACTTGACGAGCCTAGCATGTACAGACATGGCCTCGGAACACAAGAGACCGAAAGGTCGAACATGAGTCATATAGTAGATATGATCAACATGAAGATGTTCACCATTGAAACCACCTCAACTCACGTGATGATCGGACTTGAGTTGGTGGATTTGGATCATGTTACACTCGAATGATCGGAGGGATGTCAATTTGAGTGGGAGTTTTTTAAAATATGATTAACTAAACTCATTATCTAAGAACAATAGTCTAAGTTGTCTTTGCTATATTTATGTTGTAGATCATGGCTCGCGCAGTAGCACCCCTGAATTTTAATGCGTTCCTAGAGAAAGCTAAGTTGAAAGATGATGGAAGTAACTTTGTGGACTGGGCCCGTAATCTAAGGATTATCCTTACGGCTTCCCAGAAGGCTTATGTCCTTGATGCACCGCTTGGTGATCCACCCGCTCCAGTTGAGTCTCTAGACGTTGTGAACGCCTGGCAGGCTCGTTCTGATGATTACTCAATAGTTCAATGTGCAATGTTGTATGGCTTAGAACCGGGACTTCAAAGACGTTTTGAACGTCATGGAGCATATGAGATGTTCCAGGAGTTGAAGTTTATCTTTCAGAAGAATCCCCGGATCGAGAGATATGAGATCTCCGATAAGTTCTATGCTTGCAAGATGGAGGAGAACGGGTCTATCAGTGATCACGTGCTCAGAATGTCTGGGTACTCCACCCGTCTGGCTGAGTTAGGGATGCCCCTTCCGCCAGAGGCTATCACTGACAGAGTTCTTCAATCATTGCCACCTAGCTACAAGAGCTTCGTGTTGAACTATAACATGCACGGGATGAACAAGTCAGTCGCCGAGCTGTTTGCGATGCTGAAAGCCGCTGAGTCTGAAATTCAGAAGGAGCATCAAGTGTTGATGGTCAATAAAACCACTAGTTTCAAGAAAAATGGCAAGGGTAAGAAGGGTAACTCCAAGCAGAGTGGCAAAGCAGTTGCTCCTCTCGTGAAGAAACCCAAGGCTGGACCCAAACCAGAAACTGTGTGTTTTCATTGCAAGGGAACTGGACACTGGAAGCGGAATTGCCCCAAGTATTTGGCTGACAAGAAGGCGGCCAACAACAAACAAGGTATATATGATATACATGTTATTGATGTGTACCTTACCAACTCTCGTTGTAGTGCCTGGGTATTTGATACCGGTGCGGTTGCTCATATTTGCAACTCAAAACAGGAACTGCGGAATAGACGGAGGCTGGCAAAGGACGAAGTGACGATGCGCGTGGGAAATGGTTCCAAGGTTGATGTGATCGCCGTCGGCACGCTCGCTCTTCGATTACCGTCGGGATTAGTGATGAACCTAAATAAGTGTTATTTGGTGCCTGCGTTAAGCATGAACATTATATCTGGATCTTGTTTATTGCGAGACGGTTACTCATTTAAATCAGAGAATAATGGTTGTTCTATTTATATGAGTAATATCTTTTATGGTCATGCACCCGATGTGAGGGGTTTATTCTTATTGAATCTCGATAGTAATGATACACATGTTCATAACATTGATGCCAAAAGATATAGAATTGATAATGATAATACCACTTTCTTGTGGCACTGCCGTTTAGGTCATATTGGCGTAAAACGCATGAAGAAGCTCCATGCTGATGGACTTTTGGAGTCACTTGATTTTGAATCACTTGACACATGTGAGCCATGCCTCATGGGCAAGATGACTAAAACGCCGTTCTCTGGAACAATGGAACGGGCAAGTGACTTATTGGAAATCATACATACTGATGTGTGCGGTCCGATGAGTATTGAGGCGCGCGGTGGTTATCGTTACTTTCTCACCTTCACTGATGACTTAAGTAGATATGGGTATATTTACTTAATGAAACACAAGTCTGAAACATTTGAAAAGTTCAAACAATTTCAGAGTGAAGTTGAGAATCATCGTAACAAGAAGATTAAATTCCTACGATCTGATCGAAGGGGAGAATATCTGAGTTATGAGTTTGGCAGTCACTTAAGACAATGTGGAATTGTTTCACAACTAACACCGCCTGGAACACCACAGCGTAATGGTGTGTCCGAACGTCGTAATCGAACCTTATTGGATATGGTGCGATCTATGATGTCTCTTGCCGATTTGCCACTATCGTTTTGGGGTTATGCATTAGAGACAGCTGCATTCACTTTAAATAGGGCACCATCGAAATCCGTTGAGACAACGCCATATGAACTTTGGTTTGACAAGAAGCCAAAGCTGTCGTTTCTTAAAGTTTGGGGATGTGATGCTTATGTCAAAAAGCTTCAGCCTGAAAAGCTGGAACCCAAAGCGGAGAAATGCGTCTTCATAGGATACCCAAAAGAGACAGTTGGGTATACCTTCTACCTCAGATCCGAAGGCAAAGTGTTTGTCACTAAAAACGGAACATTTCTTGAGAAAGAGTTTCTCTCGAAAGAATTGAGTGGGAGGAAGATAGAACTTGATGAGGTTGTTGAACCTTTACTTCAACCTGAGAGTAGCGCAGCGCGGAAAGTTGTTTCTGTGGAGCCTACATTAGCTGAAGAGGAAGTTAATGATGATGATCATGAAGCTTTGGATCAAGTTGCTATCGAACCTCGTAGGTCGACAAGGACGCGTACTGCTCCCGAGTGGTACGGCAACCCTGTCTTAGAGGTCATGTTGTTAAACAACGATGAACCTACGAGCTATGGAGAAGCGATGATGGGCCCGGATTCCGAGAAGTGGTTAGAGGCCATGAAATCCGAGATGGGATCCATGTATGAAAACAAAGTATGGACTTTGGAAGTATTACCTGAAGGGCGTAAGGCCATTCAGAACAAATGGATCTTTAAGAGGAAGACGGACGCGGACGGTAATGTCACCGTCTATAAAGCTCGACTTGTGGCAAAGGGTTTTTCACAAGTTCAAGGAGTTGACTACGATGAGACCTTCTCACCCGTAGCGATGCTTAAGTCCGTCAGAATCATGTTAGCAATAGCTGCCTTTTTCGATTATGAAATTTGGCAGATGGATGTCAAAACAGCGTTCCTTAACGGTTACCTTAAGGAAGAGTTGTATATGATGCAACCAGAAGGTTTTGTCGATCCAGAGAATGCTGACAAAGTTTGCAAACTCCAGCGATCCATTTATGGACTGGTGCAAGCATCTCGGAGTTGGAATCTTCGTTTTGATGAGGTGATCAAAGCGTTCGAGTTTATACAAGTTTACGGAGAAGCTTGTATTTACAAGAAAGTGAGTGGGAGCTCTATAGCGTTTCTAATATTATATGTGGATGACATATTGCTGATTGGAAACAATATAGAAATGCTGGAAAGCGTAAAGGAATATTTGAACAAGAGTTTTTCAATGAAGGACCTAGGAGAAGCTGCTTTCATATTAGGCATCAAGATCTATAGAGATAGATCGAGACGCTTAATAGGACTTTCACAAAGCACATACCTTGACAAAGTTTTGAAGAAGTTCAAAATGGATCAGTCCAAGAAGGGGTTCTTGCCTGTATTGCAAGGTGTGAAGTTGAGTAAGACTCAATGCCCAGTGACTGCAGAAGATAGAGAAAAGATGAGTGTCATCCCCTATGCTTCAGCCATAGGCTCTATCATGTATGCAATGCTGTGCACAAGACCCGATGTCAGCCTTGCCATAAGTATGGTCGGAAGGTTTCAAAGTGATCCAGGAATGGAACACTGGACGGCGGTCAAGAATATCCTGAAGTACCTGAAAAGGACTAAGGACATGTTTCTCGTTTATGGAGGTGATCAAGAGCTCGTCGTAAAGGGTTACGTCGATGCAAGCTTTGACACTGATCCGGATGACTCTAAGTCGCAAACCGGATACGTATTTATTCTTAATGGGGGTGCGGTTAGCTGGTGCAGTTCCAAGCAAAGCGTGGTAGCTGATTCTACATGCGAAGCGGAGTACATCGCTGCCTCGGAGGCAGCGAAGGAAGGTGTCTGGATGAAGGAGTTCATGACAGATCTTGGAGTAGTGCCTAGTGCGCTTAACCCAATGACTCTGTTTTGTGATAACACTGGTGCCATTGCTCTAGCCAAGGAACCAAGATTTCACAAGAGGACCAGACACATAAAACGACGTTTCAATTCCATCCGCGATTACATCAAGGAGGACGACATAAATATTTGCAAAGTACACACGGATCTAAATGTTGCAGATCCGATGACTAAACCTCTTCCAAGGGCTAAACATGAACAACACCAGAACTGCATGGGTGTTCGATTCATTACAATGTAAATCACATAGTGATGTGAACTAGATTATTGACTCTAGTGCAAGTGGGAGACTGTTGGAAATATGCCCTAGAGGCAATAATAAATTGGTTATTATTATATTTCCTTGTTCATGATAATCGTTTATTATCCATGCTATAATTGTATTGATTGGAAACTCAAATACATGTGTGGGTACATAGACAACACTGTGTCCCTAGTAAGCCTCTAGTTGACTAGCTCGTTGATCAAAGATGGTTAAGGTTTCCTAGCCATTGACATGAGATGTCATTTGATAACGGGATCACATCATTAGGAGAATGATGTGATGGACAAGACCCAAACTGTAAACGTAGCATTTGATCGTGTCAGTTTATTGCTATTGTTTTCTGCATGTCAAGTATCTGTTCCTTTGACCATGAGATCATGCAACTCACTGACACCGGAGGAATACCTTGTGTGTATCAAACGTCGCAACGTAACTGGGTGACTATAAAGGTGCTCTACAGGTATCTCCGAGGGTGTCTGTTGGGTTGGCATGGATCAAGACTGGGATTTGTTACTCCGTGTGACGGAGAGGTATCTCAGGGCCCACTCGGTAATACAACATCACATTGAGCCTTGCAAGCAAAGTGACTAAAGAGTTAGCCACAGGATCTTGTATTACGGAACGAGTAAAGAGACTTGCCGGTAACGAGATTGAACTAGGTATAGAGATACCGACGATCGAATCTCGGGCATGTAACATACCGAAGAACAAAGGGAACAGCATACGGGATTAACTGAATCCTTGACATAGAGGTTCGACCGATAAAAGATCTTCGTAGAATATGTAGGAGCCAATATGGGCATCCAGGTCCCGCTATTGGTTATTGGCCGTAGAGGTGTCTCGGTCATGTCTACATAGTTCTCGAACCCGCAGGGTCTACACACTTAACGTTTGGTGACGATTAGTATAATTGAGTTATTATGTTGGTGACCGAAAGTTGTTCGGAGTCCCGGATAAGATCCCGGACATGACGAGGATCTCCGGAATAGTCCGGAGGTAAAGATTGATATATGTGATAATAGTGTTTTGATCTCCGGAAGGGTTCCGGAGTTCACCGGAAGGGGTTCCGGATGTTTACCGAAGTGTTCGGGTGCAGCAACACTTTATATGAGCCAAAGGGATAAAGCCCACAAGGTATTGGAAAGTGCAAAAGTAGTTTTGCTGCCGCGTAAGCGGTACTACCGCTTGGTGAAGCGGTACTACCGCCCGAGCGGTACTACCGCTTGTGTGAAGCGGTACTACCGCCCAAGCGGTACTACCGCTTGTGTGAAGCGGTACTACCGCTTGTGCGCGGCTGTGCACGGTTCGGCAGGGATCCGAGTTGGACTCTTTCCCTGCGGGCCAAACCGACCTTGTGCGGGCAAAACCGACCCGGAGGAGGCTTTTACTCCAAGTTTAGACCCCAAGGCTCAACATATAAATAGAGGGGCAGGGCTAGCACACGGGACACATCAGGATTTCCCAAGCCGTGTGCCGGCAACCCTAGCCCTCTAGTTCCTCCGTCATAATCTCCGTAGTGCTTGGCGAAGCCCTGCAGAGATTGTCCTCACCACCATCACCACGCCGTCGTGCTGCTGGAACTCAACCACTACTTCACCATCGCTCGCTGGATCGAGGAGGTGAAGGCGTCATCAAGCCGTACGTGTGTTGAACGCGGAGGTGCCGTCCGTTCGGCACTAGATCGGAAGGATCATGATTGGATCGCGGGACGCTCGGCGATTTGGATCGCGAAGACGTTCGACTACATCAACCGCGTTTATTAACGCTTCCGCTTAGCGATCTACAAGGGTATGTAGATTCACTCTCCCTCTCGTAGATGCTCATCACCATGGATAGATCTTGTGTGTGCGTAGGAAAATTTTTGTTTCCCATGCAACGTTCCCCAACAAGTTCCGCTCCCTGTGACATTTCCCTTTGCAATGGGAGCACTAAGTCTCGGGTTTGGTTCAGCCTTGGGTTTCTTCGCGTGAGCGGTAACTGTTTTACCATTCTTCTTGAAGTTCCCTTTTATTTCCCTTGCCCTTCTTGAAACTAGTGGTCTTATTAACCATCAACACTTGATGCTCCCTTTTTGATTTCTACATCCGCAGCTTGTAGCATCGCGAATAGCTTAAGGATCTTCTATCCCTTGCATGTTTATAGTTCATCACGAAGATCTAGTAGCTTAGTGATAGTGACTAGAGAACTCTATCAATCACCACTTTATTTGGAAGTCTAACTCCCACTTAATTCAAGTGATTGAAGTACTCAGACGTTCTGAGTACATGCTCACTATCGGAGCTGTTCTCCTCCATCTTGCAGCTATAGAACTTGTCGAAGGTGTCATACCTCTCGACCCGGGTGTGAGCTTGAAAAACAAACTTTCAGCTCTTGGAACATCTCATATGCTCCATGGTGCTCAAAACATCTTTCGAGCCCCGGTTCTAAGCCGTAAAGCATGGCGCACTGAACTATCGAGTAGTCATCTTTTCTTGTCTGCCAGATGTTCATAACGTCTTCAGACAAAGCCATAGGGGTTGCTCACCGAGCGGTGCATCAAAGACAGAAGCCTTCTGTGCAGCAGTGAGGACAATCCTCAGAATACGGACCCAGTCCGCATAGTTGCTTCCATCAACTTTCAACTTAACTTTCTCTAGGAACGCATTAAAAATACAGGGGAGTAACAGCGTGGTATATCGTTCTACAACATAAACTTGCTAAGACACTATTGACTATGTCCATGATAATTGAAGTTCAATTAATCAAATTACTTAAGAACTCCAACTTAGATTAACATCCCTCAAGTTGTCTAAGTGTAACATGATCCACATCAAACTAATCCACGTCCGATCATCACGTGAGGTGGGTCAGTTCATCAATGGTGAACATCTTTCATGTTGATCATATCTACTATATGACTCATGTTCGACCTTTCGGTCTCCTGTGTTCCGAGGCCATATCTGTATATGCTAGGCTCGTCAAGTTTTAACCCAAGTATTCTGCGTGTGTAAAACTGGCTTATACCCGTTGTATGCGAACGAAAGAATCCATCACACCCGATCATCACGTGGTGTTTAGAAGCGTCGAACCTTCGCAACGGTGCATACTAGGGGAGAACACTTATCTTGAAATTTAGTGAAGGGATCATCTTATAATGCTACCGTCGTCCTAAGCAAAATAAGATGCATAAAAGGATTAACATCACATGCAATTCAATATATGTGACATGATATGGCCATCATCGTCTTGTGCTTTTGATCTCCATCAGCAAAGCACCATCATGATCTCCATCGTCACCAGATTGACATCATGATCTCCATCGTAACGTCGTGACACCTTGATCTCCATCGCAGCGTCGTGGTCGTCTCGCCGGCTATTGCTACTACTACTACTGCTAACTCATAGCGGTAAAGTAAAGCAATTACATAGCGTTGGCATTGCATACAATAAAGAGACAACCATAAGGCTCCTGCCGGTTGCCTGATAATTTTACAAAACATGATCATCTCATACAACAACTTATATCACATCATGTTTTGGCCATATCACATCACCAGCATACCCTGCAAAAACAAGTTAGACGTCCTCTACTTTGTTGTTGCAAGTTTTACGTGGCTGCTACGGGTTTGCAAGAACCGTTCTTACCTACGCAAAACCACAACGTGGTGTAGTGATTGCTTTTTGATCTTCTAAAAGAACCCTCTTCATTGAAACCGATTCAACTAAAGTGAGAGAGACAGACACCCGCCAGTCACCTTTATGCAACGAGTGCACGTAGCGGTGAAACCTGTCTCGCGTAAGCGTACGCGTAATGTCGGTCCGGGCCGCTTCATCTCACAATACCGCCGAATCAAGTATCAACTAGTAGCGGCAAGCAATATGTATACACCCACGCCCACAACTCGTTTGTGTTCTACTCGTGCAAATCACATCTACGCATAGACCTGGCTCGGATACCACTGTTGGGAAACGGAGCATGAATTTCATAAAAAAATCCTACGCTCACGCAAGATCTATCCATGGAGATGCATCGCTACGAGAGGGGAGAGTGTGTCTACGTACCCTCGTAGACCGTTTAGCGGAAGCGTCTCACAACGCGGTTGATGTAGTCGAACAATCCTTCGAGCTCCACCGATCGAGTACCGAACGTACGGCACCTCCGAGTTCTACACACGTGCAGCTCGGTGACGTTCCTCGCCTTCTTGATCCAGCAAGACGTCGAGGTAGTAGATGAGTTCCGTCAGCACGACGGCGTGGCGACGGTGACGGTGAAGTGATTCCGGCAGGGCTTCGCCTAAGCTCTCCGAAAATATGACCGAGGTGGAAAACGGAGATCGGGGCACCGCACACGGCTATGGGACAATTGTGTGTTTTGGGGTGCCCCCTTGCCCCCGTATATAAAGGATGAGAGGGAGGAGGCCGGCCCCCTAGGGGTGCGCCAAGTGTGGGGAGTCCTACTAGGACTCCTTAGTCCTAGTAGGATTCCACCTCCCATACGGAGTAGGAAAGAGGGAAGGGAGAGGGAAAGGAAAGAGGGGGATGCGCCCCCTCCCCTAGTCCAATTCGGTTTGGGCAAGGGGGGCGCGAGCCTCCTCACGTGGCCTGCCTCTCCTTTTCCCGTATGGCCCAATAAGGCCCATTACTTCTCCCGGTGAATTCCCGTAACTCCCCGGTACTCCGAAAAATACCCGAATCACTCGAAACCTTTCTGACGTCCGAATATAGCCTTCCAATATATGAATCTTTATCTCTCGACCATTTCGAGACTCCTCGTCATGTCCGTGATCTCATCCGGGACTCCGAACAAACTTCGACCACCAATCACATAACTCATATAATACTAAATCGTCATCGAACCTTAAGTGTGCGGACCCTACGGGTTCGGGAATGATGTAGACATGACCGAGACGACTCTCCGGTCAATAACCAACAGCGGAACCTGGATGCTCATATTGGTTCCTACATATTCCACGAAGATCTTTATCGGTGAACCTCATATGTCAACATACGTTGTTCCCTTTGTCTGGCGGTATGTTACTTGCCCGAGATTCGATCGTCGGTATCCAATACCTAGTTCAATCTCGTTACCAGCAAGTCTCTACTCGTTCCGTAATACGTCATCTTGTAACTAACTCTTTAGTCACGGTGCTTGCAAGGCTTCTGTGATGCTGTATTACCGAGAGGGCCCAGAGATACCTCTCCGATAGTCGGAGTGACAAATTCCAATCTCGATCCATGCCAACTCAACAAACACTTTCGGAGATACCTGTAGTGCACCTTTATAATCACCCAGTTACGTTGTGACGTTTGATACACCCAAAGTATTCCTACGGTATCCGGGAGTTGCATGATCTCATGGTCAGAGGAACGTGTATTTGACATAGTGAAAGCAATAGCAATAAACTGAACGATCATTTGCTATGCTAACGGTTGGGTCAAGTCCATCACATCATTCTCCTAATGATGTGATCCCATTATCAAATGACAACTCATGTCCATGGTCAGGAAATCTTGACCATCTTTTGATCAACGAGCTAGTCTAGTAGAGGCTTACTAGGGACACAGTATTTGTTTATCTATTCACACATGTATTTAGTTTTCGGTCAATACAATTCTAGCATGAATAATAAACTATTATCATGAACGGGGAAATATGATAATAACTAATTTATTATTGCCTCTAGGGCATATTTCCAACAAGAGGTTCATGCCAATGGAGGCCTTGTGATTGGCCTCACTGCTCGCTTCACCAACTGCTTCGACGCCTACTTCCTCCTCGACAAAGTCTTCTGGTGTGGGTGCAAGTTCATCGCCTTCACCACCCACAACATCTTCGACAACATCTTCCCCACCGCCAACGGCATGCACACACTCTCCCCTACAACACCGAGGACGAGGAGTGAACTTGGTCCTGGAGGGGCCAGGTCGTGTTAAGTGTTGCCCAATGTAGGGTTAAGTTATTTGTAAGGGCGCTACTATAAGCCCTAATATTAATATCTATCTATGTAATGTGTGTGTTCCCTATATATTAAGGGAATATATCAATGGATATCTATCTATGTAATGTGCGCGAACTTGAATTTTATATTAACGTGATTGTTTATTGCTTGAGAGACTACAGTGGCAAATCTAGGAACAAAATGAAGGGTAGGCTCAAGTCAACTGTGAGAAAACTAAGCTCTCTTTTGAAAAATAAATAACCATGATGTCCTAATCTTGTTGTCAAAATAAGCTCAAAATTTACCAAATTACTACTTAAAACATGTAGTCTTAACTATATTTTTTCTAGGAATTTTGAACCAAAATTTGAATTTATCTTGCAAAATAGCCATTATCTCCCCATCTTGTTGTCCATATAAGTTGGAGGAGGGATTACAATCACAAAGCTGGGATGAAAGTAATAGTAGTAGTAAAAAAATATTGTTTTTTGGAGGGTAGGCTTAAGCCTGTTTAAGCCTCCCTAGTAGACTCGCCGCTGCTTGAGAGTTGTCGTGGGAAACCGACGATCTATGGGATCGAGAGGATCCCTTTGCGGTTCGGCTGTGGGATCTATGTACTACAAAGAGCAGGGCTAATAGATGTGAGAACAAGCAACGATTTATCCAGGTTCGGGCCGCTATGAGTGTAAAACCCTACTCCTGTTCTTGTGGTTTGATTGTGTATGAGCTCAAAGGTTACAAGGAGCGCAGCTTGCCGGCAAGGTGCGCGGGAAGTGCAGCTACAGCGTGTAATTGAACTAAGAGTCGACCATTCTAAGTGTAGCCGTGGGCCTCCTTTTATAGGCCAAGGGGTTACCACAGTGGCTAACACGGTCATTTACAGGGTATGAATAGTGACTTGCACTGTCACCACGTCTATCTCTTAACGGGGTAAGACAAGCACATTTAATGCACCGCTTGGTGCTACGTCGGGGAGGTGAGGCTTTGGGCAAAAGATCTATACCACCGGTCCTGGCGCCCTCCTGTTATCTTGACACGTCCCAGGGACGGGTGTCATTAAAGCTAATCCTTGCATGGCATGCTGACACGTGCCTTGGCCAGCTATGTTGATTGCCTGCCCTCTCGACACCTATCATACGTGATGATGAGGTGGAGCGGTAACGGGACAGAACGAGCCTGCCGGCGCGGAGCTTGCCGGGCCTTTGTTTGCCGGCAAGGAGCTTGCCGGCAACCAGAGTCTTGGTCTTCACCTTGCCGGTACGAAGCTTGCTGGCAAGGGAAATGCTGATCTTCAGTACTAGAATAGTACTTCTCAATGACCTGCCTTGAGGTCTTCTTCACGGTCTTGTTTAATCTAAGTCTTGAGTCACAGCAACCCTCCGGCAAGCCCTTGCCGTCAGGAAGGCTACAACTGCATGTGCATAAGTCAGGGTACGAGGGCACCCATGCTTTAGTACACCGACAGGAGCCCCTGGGCCTGGGCCACACGCACATGCGAGGCGTCGTTGGGCTAGGCCCGAACAGTGCACAGGCACGCGTGGCAGAGGATAACTGTCGTAATCTTCTCTTTTATCATGCCCCCCACGACGCGCATTAAATGCGGGCGTGGGAGAGGTGGAATGGAACTGGCGCGGGGAGGTAGTGCGCTTGAAAAGCGCGGCCACGTAGGATGGTAAAGAGCCAGCCCCCCGCGCCTTCCCCATAAAAAGGAATCCGCGAAGGGCGCTGCTCATTTACCCCCCTTCTCTCAATCTTGTCATCGCCGCCGTCTTCTTCCTCACGCAAAAGCAGAGAACGCCCTTTGCTTCTGCCGCCGCCGTACCGCGCCCCCGTCTGCCTCCTAACCACCCTCCCCAAGGCAACCATGGCTCCTAAGAGGAACCAGAACAAGCCGGAGAAGGCAGTCGATCCTGACGCAGAGGCGAGGAAGGAGGAGCTTGCAGCGGCGTGGAGAGATAATGTCACCTTCGCGCCGGTGCTGGATCAGAGCGACTTGGTGAGTCGATACTCGATCATGTGGGGGAAGGAGACGACCGCCCACACCGCGCCAGAAGTTCTCCCCGGCTCCATCAGGCCTGGACCAGACAAGTACCCCTTCTTCATCACATATTTTTACTGCAGGCTCGTCCCCCCTTTCTCTGAATTCTTCGTAGAGATCATGTACACCTACGGGTTCCGCCTCCAAGACTTCACCCCCAAAGCCATGACTTGTATGGCCGTTTTTGCGCACATGTGTGAAAACTTTGTCGGCGTACTGCCTAGTGTAGCCCTCTTCCGCCATTACTTTACCCCACGCATAGAAGCAGATGCCCTCTCCGGTGGCATTACTTGGATCCCCAGGGACAGGAACGCCTATCTTTCGGGGTTGCTCCACCGAAAATGGAACGAGTGGTGCGGAGAGTGGTATTGGATTAAGGAAAGGGACTTCCCGGCCTTCTGCCAGCCCAGGATGACAAAGGTGGTGCGCGGTGACGACTGGAGTTCTTTCGATGCCGACGACAAGAAGCTCACCATCGCTACGACACGCATCCTCCGTCTCAAGGCTGCCGGCCTCACCATCGAAATGGTGGGGGCTGATTTTCTTCATCGCCGCATCGCTTCTCTCTAGAACAAGGGCAGGCCTGCTTGGGACTACAAGAATGCGGCAGACATCATGCGGGTGCGGACCGGACTGCACGCCAACTTGACGATGCTGCAGCACCGGGCCCTCTGCGAGCAGCTCTTCTGCCCCTCCGGCAACTTCAAGCTGCCGGCAAGCGTGGTGCCTTTGTGCAACAACTCTGCCAGGGATTCCATCATTGCGATGATGCCATCCTGCAATGCCCATGGTGTCGAAGCGCTTTGGCAGTAGCCGCCCGAAGACGTGGTACAGGAGTGGTTTGACACCCTCGTGGAGAGGCCCGTCAGGGAGGAGAAAGACCTCGTCCGCGACACCACCCCCGAAGAGTTGGCGCATATTGCCAACAGGGCGGTAGAGGCGAGACTGGCTGAAGGCGCCAATGGTTTCGGGTCCGCGGCAGCCGATGCTGATGAGGAGACCGACGATGAAGCGGCAGAGGAGCCACTGGAGGGGCTTGCCGGAGGGCAAGAGGAGCCTGCTGGGGAGCAAGGCGAGGAGGTCGCCGAAGGACAGGTGCAAAGGGAGCCCCCTGCCCCCGCCGTTCCGGCAAGGAGGCCTCGCGTCCTCCGGAGGGCTGTCTCCGGAGAGCCCGTTTGCGGAGCCTCTTCAGGTGATGAAGCAGGCGACAAGGAAGCAGCCGGCAAGGCCACTGGGCGGCAAGGATCTCGACACCAGGTCCCTCAACAGTAGCGAGCGCGGCGTACATCTGCGAGGAAAACCACCATACTGGCTGCCGGAGGAGGTGGGTCTTCTCGACTCGCCGTGCCCGCGGCGACCAAGCGGGCCACGACTCCTACTCCGCCCCCTTCCTCCAGCACCAGGCCTGAGAGTTTGTACGATCTCTCCATCCTTAGCGACGAGGAGGAGGAGGAAGAAGAGTATGTATCTTCGTTAATTTCTGCCAATCCTTGATTTCTTATTATTGCTACTCTGACTTGCCCCGCCTTGCCTTGATTTGACAGCGACGGGGAAACCTTGGCATAGAGGATGGCCAAGAGGGTGAGGACCGCGGCAGAGGATGAGCCGGCAACAAGCATGACGCCAGGCGACGACGTCGTGGATATCAGCCCGGACCGCAGCCCCCAACGTGAGGCCACTATCCAATTTCCTTTGGTAAGCGCTGGTGTCGAGATATTTACCGCTAACATTGGCATGGGAGCAGGAGAAGAGCACCACGAGGAGAAGCGCCCGGAGGCAGATCCAACTGGGGCGTCTCTGTCAACCGCTGCTCTGGCAAGCGGCTCTCTAGCAAGGACCTCCACAGACGAGCCCGTTCGCACTGATGAAGTGCCAGCGACCGAGGCCACCGGCAACCAGGCGACGATAACCGAGGTTGTTGGAGAGGAGACTGTCCCCCCTCAACGGTCTTAGTCCGGTAAGCCTCCTGCCGTCGGGTATCTTTCTCTCTTAATCTTCTTTTTTGTTTTCTTGAACTTGATCTGAGTCTTTCTCCATCCTTTTAGATCTACCTCTGTCTGATGACATGGACATCGACTCCACCATCAAGGGGATCGCGAGGGACGCCGCTGACGAGGCCAGCAACATTGCCGCTGGTGAGGCCGTCGCGGGGGCTGACAAGGAGGCCGCCAAGGCCGCTCAGGAAGAGGCCGCCAAGGACGCTGCTGAGGAGGGTGGCAACAAAAATGCCGAGGCCACTGGAGACATCTCTGTCCCAGGAGCGCCAAGCGCTGACTCGGCCATGAGGGCGATCCTGACCGGCAAGGCTGCCACGGACGACCACCCTTCGACACCTGAAGAGCCCTTCTCGAGCAAGTATCTGAAGGTTGGCGACAACTTGTTCGTCAGTCTCCCTGGGACGTCAAGCATCGGGGCCCCCGTGGAAGGAGAAACCTTGGACGAGGAGATCATTGCCGCCGCTGGGCTCTAGGTCGTCGATGAACCGCACGCCAACAGCAGCAAGACCAAAGAACAGCAGCTCCTCAAGGCTATGGGCATGAACTTCCAGAAGCTTCAAGCATGCCACCTCAGCCGCACCGAGAAGTTGGATTCCAGGGCTGCCGTCCTTGGCAAGGCGGAGGAGGAGTTCAAAAAGCATGTGGAGGAAACAAAGATCTGGTATGCATAATGCCTCCAGGACCTCCAAGAATAGTACATCCAACTCGCCAAGGCCCCTCCTCGCGGTGCCGCTTCCCGGCAACCAACTCCATCGACTACAAAAGGCGAGGGGGTTTCATAGCTCCCGGCTCCGTCAAGAGCAAAACGGGCTAGGCAGGTGCCGCCACCATCTACATCCTCCAGCGCGGACGACACGGTGCACTGGGACCTATCTGCCCTTAGTGATCGCGAAGAGGAAGAAGAGTAACTCCATCATCTTCATCCATCATTCTTATAATTGTCTTGATATTGTTGTTGAACTAATCATCTTGGTTGTTCTGATCTTGCAGGGATGAAGTACCACTGGCGGAAAGGTACAGGAAGAAGCCCAGAACCACCGAAGAGGGCGAGACGGTAACAGGCACTAATCAAGGCACAATTTCGTCTCAAGTTGCCGGCTCGAGCCCCCAGCGTGAGGCTCATGTCCAATTTCCGCTGGCAAGCACCATCATCGACCCTTCTGAAATGGAGACCAACAAGGAGGCGGGAAGTGACCAGCCGGAAGGAGAGCGCCAAGGAACGGATCCTTTGACGGCACCCTCAACTTCAGAACTACCGCCAAGACTTTCGCCGACAAGGAACAGTCCTCCTCCAGAGGAGCACCAAGAAGAGCCTGCCCGCATTGAGGCCCTTTCGGCAACTGATGTTGCCGGAAGCCGAGCGACAGCAAGTGATGTTGCCGGAGGAAGAATAGCATCTCCTCCACATGCTCATCAAGGTAAATTCCTTTTCAGATGTCATCTTATCCTTATCAATCCTTCTTTTTTGTTTTCTTGAACTTGTTCTATAATCTGAATTTTATTTTGCTCTTTGCTTCTTTCCTGCCTTGTAGATCCAACCTCTTCGGAAGAGGGAGAAATCCCTGTGGAAGAAATCACAAAGAGTGATGCTGATGAAGTCGCCAAGATTTCTACCGAAGAAGCTGCTGCGTCTGCCGTTGAAAAGGCTAGGGAAGCTCCCGAAGAGCCTGATAGACCCTCCGGCAACACATCTGGCCTTGTCACAGCAGATGTTGAGATGGGAGATGCTGGCAATGACAAATCAAACACCAACAACCACCCCAGCATATCTGAAACGCAAGCTTTGGCAGGTCCTTTGGAGCCTATCATCCAGCAGCAAGAATCTAGAGCCCCCAGCTCATCTGGCACTGGGGATCCTACCTTTGAA
Organism: Elymus sibiricus; assembly: GCA_039707655.1. Lineage (NCBI taxonomy): Eukaryota > Viridiplantae > Streptophyta > Magnoliopsida > Poales > Poaceae > Elymus > Elymus sibiricus. The sequence goes on from CM077674.1 coordinate 188,977,800, forward strand.
GATGTAGTTGCGGGAATCTTGATACCCTTCTCTCAAAGCGTCGCGAAAATAGACAACCCCGACGACTGCTCTGCAGATCTTGCCTTCTTGAAGACGCCACACATAGCAACAAACAGTGGAGCTGGCTGAGCAAGGGCTGAAACAGAAGGCGGAAGAGATCCGCAAGTGGTATAACGAGAAGTTCCATAGCATCAAGAGGTAGGAGGAAAAGCTTGCCGCTGCTAAGGAGAAAACAGCGACCTTGGACAACAAGTTGGTGGAGCATGAAACGCAGCTCAACGCCAAGGAAAAAGATCTTGTTGTCCGTGAAGAAGCGCTTGCCACGAAGCTCCGCGCCAAGGATGACGAGATCCAAACTCTGCTTGCCAAACAAACTCAAGAGCTAGAGCAGAATCACAAGGAGAACCTTACCGCGCAAGCTCAAGAACACGCCGGCAAACACAAAGATCCCTCCATAGATGAATGCCTTCTGCAGTCGAGACCACACACAACCTGGGGCTCAACACACTTATAATTACAAGTATGAAGGGATTGTATATTCATCTCGATGTACAAGGTGTCCAACACACTAAAGAATCTTCAAGCGCGCTAGGTAGTGGTCAAAACCAAGCATGCAGAAACACTGATTCAAGACTTAGTAGAGACATTTGCAAATCTGCGCAAGATCAACTTGAAGCTCAATCCCGAGAAGTGTGTGTTTGGCGTTCCATCCGACAAACTTCTCGGTTTCTTTGTATCTCAACGTGGAATTGAAGCCAATCCCGACAAGATCAAAGCCATTGAGCAGATAGAAGCACCAAGGACCGTCATGGATGTGAGGCGTCTTGCTGGTTGCGTTGCCGCTCTAAGAAGATTCATTTCCAAGTCAGCTGAGCGCACCTTGCCGTTTTTCAAAATTTTGAAAAAGGCAGGTCCTATGAAATGGACCCCGGAAGTGGAGGCCACACTCCAAGACTTGAAGAAATACTTATCCTCTCTGCCAGTTCTAGTTGCACCTAAGCCACAAGAGCTGTTGCTGCTCTACTTAGCAGCAACAAATCAAGTGGTCAGTGCTGCACTAGTGGCGTAGAGTGTAGTTGATGACAAGGAGGCAGCAACCACAGAGCCTAGAACTAACAAGCCAGAATCTTCTCCAGCAAGGTCAGGTGCCGACAAGGTAGATCAAATGCAGGCAAATGAAACAGAGCAGCAAGTTGTGCCAAAGAAGAAAGTGGTGTAGCGCCCAGTATATTTTGTAATTACTACAGGAATCAGCTGATTTGCCGTCCAGTGGGGCCCATCTGGGCTCTTTGCCGTCTGCCTTCAGGCCCTTTGCCGTCGGCTGGCGGACGGCAAAGAAATGGCTGATGGCAAACTGTATGTTTGCCATCAGCCTGATCTTTGCCGTCTGCTTTTTGTAAGCTGATGGCAAAATCCTTCTGTGTCGTCCGCTAGCAGACGGCAAAGAGCTGGCTGATGGCAAATTCTCTGATTCCAGTAGTGTATAAGCTCTCTTCTGCAAGGAGCTAGGTCAAGATATTCTGGTGTGCAGAAATTGCTTTTTGGCCTTCTCATGGCCTCAAGGAAGTTGCGTCACTACTTCCAAGCACATCAGATTACCGTCGTCACTTGCTTTCCGCTACAATGCATCTTGAGAAATCCAGAGTGATGCGGAGCATCCTACAGTCATCCCCGTGGACCCACCTCCGTCTCCCCAAGTGCCAAGCGGACCAATGACACGAGCATGTGCAAGAGCTATCGAGATCGAGGTGACATCTCTCCACTCGCAACTTCCTTTCGGATCACATGAGACATGGCTACTACCTCAAGCGGAGACACTTTGCATACTCAGGCACCAAGGAACCAGCCATGGAGAAGCTAAGGAGCAAGGCTGAGCGGCGGAAGGAGGAGAACACGAAGACGGAGAAGAGAAGGAGCAAGACAGGACTTGCCCAGATCATCCGGACCCCCGCCCAGACGATCTGGACCGAGCCCGGACGATCCGGACCCCGGTCCGGATGATCCGGCCGATGCGTCCAAATGACAGCAGCCGCCTCGACGAAGCCGGTTCCATCCGGACCATCGCCCGGATCATCCGGACCCACCCAAACGTCCGACGACGCCCCGGACATCTGGGCCAACGACAGCTACGACAAGACGGCCGGACGATCCGGATGGACGTCCGGACCATCCGGACCCCCGACGCCCGGATCGTCCGGACCTCCACCCGGATAATCCGGACCGTGCCTGCGTGCATAAGTTGGGCCGAGGCCCATGTACCCCTCTCCGCCCCTAGACTATATATACTCGTTCCCCTCCTCCATTTTAGGGTTAGCAAAGTATATTGAGACATTTGAGTGAGCTTTGCTCCTTGCATCTCCTCTTGGGGAATCAAGACCTCTCTAGGGAGAAGGATCCCCATCATAGGATCATCAAGACCTCCTAAGGGAGAAGGATCTCATCTAGACCATCAAGACCTCACCTCCTTTGGAGTGAGAAGAACTTTACATTTGTGCTTGTTTCCATGGATTGATCTTGTATACTTGTGGATCTCATGTATGCTATCCTAGTGGATGTGCGATTTGGTTTTGTTTGAGTGATTTCTCTGGTTGTTCTTCTTTGGTCTTCCCTTTTCCCCCTCCAAGTGTGAAAAGATCATCACCATAGGGTTCCACCCTACATCATCTTGGTATCATGAGCAAGGTTAATTCACATCTTGGAGTCCCTACCCCCCACTTTCGAGCCTAATTTTGGTTGTTTCGCCCAATATTGAAAATTCCCCACAAAAAGAGCCATACCAAAAAAATTGTGATTTGTTGGTTGATGATGTTTTGTTGATTTTGCCGTGGATTCATTGTGTTGTAAGTGGATCTAGCATTCCCCACCATCTCCACCTCGAATTTCCCCCCAAAATTGCCCAATTTTTCTTTGTCTCCTCGATTTGGAGTTCTTCCCGAGCCCTAATTCGGCCAGGTTGACCTGCCCGGACGATCCGAACGACCGCCGGACGATCCGGCCCTCCACCCGGATCATCCGGCTTCTGCTGACGAAACTGCTGTAATAAAAAAATCCCTTCCGCCAATAACCCAATACAACCATAGCCATCTCATCGCATTCTGCTAGCACCATTTGACATTTGGCATTGAGATTTTGAGTTGCGGTATTCCGTTTCCTAACGCGTTTCGGCTACTTAGGGACGGTTCGTGATCAACTTCACCGCCACTCAACTTCGCCACGGACTCGACATCGACAATGTCCACTTCAGTCATTGTGACGCCACCACCGTAAGCAAGGACGGTAACATCGACGACAACTTGTTTCATTTCCTTGCCATTGCATTGTTAACCCCAAGGCCCTCTTTTGTGTCACTTTCCTATGAGACTAGCCATTTGCGTATTGCCGGGCAATGCTACTTGTGCACTTTAGTGATACATGTTCCGCATAGCTATCATAGCATGCATATATCATCGTATCATCTCTTGTGTCAACAGTTGTTCCCGCATATACATCATTGCTATCTTCGTAAGAGCATTTCGCATAAGTGTCCAAGGAAAACATCAAAAGAAAAAGAAGCTTTTAAGCAAAAGAAAAAGAGCAACAACAAGCTTGTAAGCAAGAGCCATAGCATCGCCACATTGCATAGCATATTTGATCATCTTGGATCATCGTGACAAGTTTACCGGGAATCTTACATACATAGCATAATTGAGATAGAAAGTCGATACGTTTTGCCTCCAATAGGTTGTGCACAAGTTCGTATCCGCCTATTGAGCAATCGTGCTAGCATCTCTCTAGTGTTGTGCAACACGAGCGTTTTCCGTGGATTCCACATTTTGAGCTCATTCCTTGGTTGCACGACCTCATTTATCTATCCGTGCGTGTGTTTCCGTGTGCCACCCATTGCTATTGGTCTAATTGTTTAACTTGCGAATTTGTGAATCTTTTTCAACATTATTGATATCTTGCTAGCAATTGCAACTATTTTGTGCCACCATCCTAACCAAGCTACTCCATAAGCTTTACTTGTGTAAGTGTGAGAAACAAACCCGGTACCAATTCTACTATCATAGCAATACATTGAGTGATACTTGATACATCATCAATCTTTGGAAAAGGTAACTTTGGTTTTGTTCTCTCATTTCCTACTCACCACTACTTGATCATGATGGATAGGCCGAGCACATCTTCAAATCCTCTCTTCGACGAGCACAACGCACTGAACGGCTACGTATCCAAGAGCCATCTCTTTGGGGTACAACGAGCCTTGCATCAAGAGAATGAAGCTTTGGGCGACCGCATTGAGCAACTCGCAACCGACTTGCGTCACTCCGAAACACGAACGAGAGACTACCTCGATGCCGAGCTTACTACCCAAATGGAATAATTTCGTGCCATGATGATTGACCGCGCTTCCTCAACTTCGTCTTCGACAAGGAGAACCCAGTCACGGCGCCATTCTTCAGATTCATCATCGGATGCAAGTCTTCCATGAGCTCGTCCTCATCCTCGACAAGACCTTCAAGCTTCACAAAATCCATTACATGGCAATGGTTTGCAAGACCACCTTCGACGGCGAGAACGACAACGTCATCAAGTTCACGACACCATGCACAAAGAGCAAGTTCCATGACGTCAACAACAAGACACACAAGACGGCGAGCCACTTCGGCAAGAGCAACAACGTCAGGAGGAACAAGTGCTTGAAGCTCAACGTGCCCTTCGAGAAGCCACTCGTGCCCTCGACGAACACAACCATCGTGTGCGTGAAGAAGAAGAGGCACATCACCAAGAAGAAGCCGCACACCATGAAGAAAATCAAGAAAGGAGGAACCGGGCAAGAATACCTCGTCCCCAACCTCAATCCAACCGCAAAGAGCAAGAGGAGAACGAGGATGAAGACCCACCTCCAAGACAAGAACGATGACAACACCGCCATCACGACGACCGATGCTACGGCAAGCTCAAGTTCAACATGCCAAAGTTCTCCGGAAGCACCGACCCTGAAGAATACCTCCCATAGGCCTTAAAGGTGGACAAGATATTCCATCTACACCAATATGACGAGGAAGAAGGTAGCCATGGCATCGCTTGAGTTCCAAGACTATGTTCTCATTTGGTGGGAGCAAATGATCGAAAGACGCCAAGAGAAAGGCGAACCACCCATCACCCCTTGGACTCACATGAAGGATGTCACGAGAGCTCGTTTTGTGCCTACACACTATAGCCGCGATCTATTCAAGAAGCTACAACTCCTCAAGCAAGGCATCAAGTCGGTTGAAGAATACTACCAAGAAATGGAGATTGCCATTATACGAGCCAACGTCAAGGAAGATGATGAGCAAACTATGGCGATTTTCTTGAATGGTCTCAACCATCCAATCAAGAAAATTGCGGACTTCCAACCTTACTCCAACCTCCTCGAGCTAGTGCACCAAGCCACCAAAGCGGAGCGACAAGTGCAAGAGAACTACAAGTACTCCAAGTACTCTTCCCAGACCTACGGTTCATACACCCAAGCTTCAACGACTATGACACCACCTACTACAACTCGAGCTACACCAAGTACCGGTGACAAGTCAAGCTCCAAGCAACCTTTGACATCTTCGAGTCGTCCTTCTTCAAGTACATCCAAGCCAAGAACTTCGTCAATGATACCTCCTATGGATGCCACCAAGACAAGTGACATCAAATGCTTCACTTGCAAGGGCCGAGGCCACAAGTCATTTGAGTGCCCCACACGGCGCACCATGATCGCCAATGATGACGGCACCTACGACTCTATGAGCGAAGAAGAAATGGAAGCCCTTGAGCACGTGGCCATGCACCGACAAGTGAATGAAGATGAAGACGATCAAGTCTTTTGTGACATTGATTCGAGCCCCGCTCTTGTTGTCTCCAAGATCTTGACACTTCAACAACAACAAGACGAAGACCAACATTGCCACATCTTCCATACCAAAGCGGGTATTCAAGGACGTTCCGTCAAGGTCATCATCGATGGTGGAAGTTGCCAAAATTTGGCAAGCGAAGCGCTATGTTCCAAGCTACAATTGCTCAAGAAGAAGCACCCTCGCCCCTACAAGGTCCAATGGTTAAGCGACTCCAGCACCATTCAAGTGGAGCACACCGTTCAAGTGTCGTTGAAGATTGGCGCATATGAAGACACCTTGGAGTGTGATGTGGTTCCCATGTCTGTATGCTATCTCCTCCTTAGAAGACCTTGGCAATTCGATCGCGACGTCATCCACAATGGACGGACCAATCACTATAGCTTCAAGAAGAAGGGCAAGGAATTCGTGCTTTGACCCATGTCACCAAGTCAAGTCATCGCTGACAAGCAAGCTTCAACCCATCGTGGAGTGACTAGTGAGCGAGTGAACCACCAAAAAGAGAGTGAGTGCCACAAGTCAAAAATGAGCGACTCCACGATGAGCGACAAGAAAGGTTTAGTGCTTTTAGCCACCAAAAGAGACATGAGGGATGTGAGTGAGAGCCCATCGAGCGTTCTTCAGTTTGTGCTTGTGTGCAAAGATGAAGCTGTGCAGACTAATACTTCACAACATCTACCTTTAGTGTTGTCTCATCTATTGCAGGAATTCGCAGACGTTTTTCCTGATGAGCTACCTCCCGGACTTCCTCCACTTCGCGGAATCGAACACCGCATCGACCTCATCCCCGGCGCACCTATACCGAACATGGCACCTTACCGCGTCAACCCTGACGAGACCAAAGAGATCCAAAGGCAACTGCGACATCTAATGGAGAATGGGTATGTACGCGAAAGCTTGAGTCCATGTGCTGTTCCGGTTATTCTTGTGCCTAAGAAAGATGGTACTTATCGCATGTGTTCCGATTGCCGTCCCATTAATGCTATCACCGTTAGATACCGCCATCCCATTCCACACCTTGATGACATGCTTAATGAACTTAGTGGAGCCACCATTTTCTCCAAAATTGATCTTAAAAGTGGCTACTATAAAATTCGCATGCAAGAGGGTGATGAATGGAAAACGGCTTTCAAAACCAAATTTGGCTTGTATGAATGGTTGGTCATGCCTATGGGTTTATCTCAAGCACCTAGCACTTTTATGCGTGTGATGCACTATGTTCTTCGCAAATACATTGGCATTTGTGTTGTGGTCTACTTTGATGACATTCTTGTGTTTAGCCAATCTCTTGACGACCATGTCGTACATCTTAGGGATGTCTTGCAAGTTCTTAGAAATGAGCGACTTTATGCTAACATGGAAAAATGCACTTTTGGTGTTGACAAGCTTGTTTTCTTGGGCTTTGTAGTCTCTTCTAAGGGCGTTCAAGTAGATGAAACTAAAATTGACGTAATTAAAACTTGGCCACAGCCAACCAATTTGCAACAAGTGCGTAGTTTTCTTGGCCTAGCGGGTTTCTATCGCCGATTCGTTAAGGATTTTAGCACTATTGCATCACCATTGCACGCATTTCATGAGCTTAAGAACTTGCTTACACATGCTCCTTTACTTTCCTTACCCAATTTTGAGAGAACCTTTGAAGTGTATTGTGACGCTAGTGGTAATGGCATCGGTGGTGTGTTAATGCAAGAGAAGCGGCCATTTGCATACTTTAGTGAGAAACTCTCCGGCGCGCAACTTAACTACCCCATCTATGACAAAGAGTTATATGCTTTAGTGAGTGTCTTGCATGTATGGGAACACTATCGTCGCCCTTGTGAATTTGTCGTCGATACGGATCATGAAACGCTTAAATACCTTAAGGGTCAAACATAATTGAATAAGCGTCATGCCAAATGGAGCGAGTTCATTGAGTCTTTTCCTTATGTTATCAAGTACATCAAAGGTAAGGAAAATGTGGTGGTGGACGCTCTTTCTCACAAATGCATGTTGGTTTCTCAACTTGAGTTGAATGTTATAGGATTTGAGCACATTAAAGAATTGTATGTGCATGATGTTTCATTTGCGATTCCATACCCAATGCCTAATGCACAAAACTTGGGAGCGATACTATTTGAAAGATGATTATCTTATGCAAGCTAACAAACTTTGTATCCCCGAGTCTTCTCTTCGCTTTTGCTTTTGCAAGAGGCTCACGGTGGAGGACTCATGGGACATTTTGGACGCGACAAGACCTTCGCTACGCTCTACAAGAATTATTTTCGGCCAAAGATGTTTAGAGACGTCTCACGCTACACCAATCGGTGCTCTACATGCCGCAAAACTAAGTCCAAAGCTCAATCTCATGGTCTCTATATGCCACTTCCTATTCCATATCAACCATGGGAAGATATTAGTATGGATTTTGTGCTTGGTTTGCCTAGAACTCAAAATGGCAAAGATTCGGTATTTGTTGTTGTGGACCATTTCTCTAAGATGGCACATTTTATTCCATGTAACAAGAGCGACGATGCTTCACATATTGCAAATCTCTTTTGTAGGGAAATCTTGTGATTACATGGAGTGCCCAAGACGATTGTGTCGGACCGTGACATCAAGTTCCTTAGCTACTTTTGGAAGACACTTTGCGCCAAGCTCGGAATCAAGCTACTATTCTCTTCGGCATATCATCCACAAACCGACAGCCAAACGGAGGTCACCAACCGGATGCTTTCCACACTCCTCCGCGTGTTGATCAAGAAGAACATAAGGGAGTGGGAGGAATGTTTGCCCATCGCCGAGTATGCATACAATCAAGCACGACACTCTACCACCGGCAAGTCCCCCTTCAAGGTCGGCTACGGCTTCAACCCATTGTCCCCTTTGGACATTACCACTACCTCTACAAGAGCGCATCAACATGGACACGAGTGCACGAACGAGCTACCTCAAGAAGATGTATGAAGATACAAGGCACATGATCGAGCACCAAGTACAACGACTCTCGACCAAGGTCAACATCAACAAGCACCCCATGGTGTTCAACCCCGGAGATCTTGTGTGGCTACACCTTCACAAAGACCGTTTCCCTAAGGAGCACAAGTCCAAACTCCTACCTCGCGCCGACGGACCTTTCAAGGTGCTCGCACGCTACAAGAACAACGCCTACAAGATCGACATACCGAGCGACAAGTACAATGTGAGCGATGTCTTCAACATCAAGGACCTATCTCCCTTCCATGGTGATAAGGAATTTGATCCGAGGACAGATCTTTTCCAAGGGAAGGGGGGGAGATGATGCGGAGCATCCTATGGTCATCCACATGGACCCACCTCCGTCTCCCCAAGTGCCAAGCGGACCAGAGCACGTGCAAGAGCTATCGAGACCGAGGTGACATCTCTCCTCTTGCAACTTCCTTTCGGATCACATGCGACATGGCTACTACCTCAAGCGGAGACACTTTGCATACTCAGGTACCAAGGAACCAGTTATGGAGAAGCTAAGGAGCAAGGCCGAGCGACGGAAGGAGGAGAATGCGAAGATGGAGAAGAGAAGGAGCAAGACAGGACTTGCCCGGATCATCCGGACCCCCGCCCGGACGATCTGGACCCCCATCTGGACGATCCGGTCGATGCGTCAAAAACTACAGCAGCCTCCTCGATGAAGCCGGATCCATTCGGACCACCGCCCGGATCATTCGGACCTACCCGGACGTCCGGACGATGCCCCGGACATCCGGGCCAATGATGATACGGATGGACGTCCGGAGCATCCGGACCCCCGAGGCTCGGATCATCCGGACCTCCACCCGGATCATCCGGACCGTGCGTGTGTGCATAAGTTGGGCCGATGCCCATGTACTCCTCTCCGCCCCTAGACTATATACACTCATTCTCCTCCTCCATTTTAGGGTTAGCAAAGTATATTGAGACATTTGAGTGAGCTTTGCTCCTTGCATCTCCTCTTGGGGAATCAAGACCTCTCTAGGGAGAAGGATCCCCATCATAGGATCATCAAGACCTCCTAAGGGAGAAGGATCTCATCTCGATCATCAAGACCTCACCTCCTTTGGAGTGAGAAGAACTTTACCTTTGTGTTTGTTTCCATGGATTGATCTTATATACTTGTGGAGCTCTTGTATGCTATCCTAGTGGATGTGTGATTTGGGTTTGTTTGAGTGATTTCTCTTGTTGTTCTTCTTTGTTCTTCCCTTTTCCCCCTCCAAGTATGAAAAGATCATCACCATAGGGTTCCACCCTACATCACAGAGGCTACCGACAGGATAGTGGAGTGGGCGTTGAAACTGTCAAGTTTTGATTTGAAATTTGAAAGTACCTCAACAATCCAGAGTAGAGCCTTGGTAGAATTCATTGCTGAATGGACACCAACGAAAGACGAAGAGAAACCAGAGACATCCCTCCTCGGCAAGGAAGCTATAGAGGAATGGGTCATGTACTTTGACGGTGCCATTTCGCTGCTTGTCGCACCCACCGGAGAGCACCTCAAGTATGTGATTCAAATGCATTTCCCTAGGGAGAAGGCCGCAAACAACACTGCTGAGTATGAAGGATTGCTTGCCGGACTCCGCATTGCAATCGACCTAGGTATCAGAAAGCTGATTATCAGAGGCGACTCACAGCTTGTTGTGAGGCAAGTAAACAAAGATTACCAGAGCCCTTTGATGGAAGCATATGTTGATGAAGTGAGGAAGTTGGAGGAGCATTTTGACGGTCTGCAGCTTGAGCATGTCCCCCGTGCCCAAAATGAAGTTGTGCATCACTTGTCAAAGCTTGCCGCTGAAAGGATCACTGTGGAACCAGGAACTTTTGTGCTACAACTAATTCAACCATCTGTTACACCATCAATGAGGCTAACAAAGAGGAGAAAATCAAATTCTGGTGGTTACTTTTTGGCAGAGCTACTAATAGCCGCCGACAAGATTGACGTCGCCAACAAGACCTCTCTTTCCGGTGAGCGGCAATCTCCGGAGAGCCAAGCTCTTGCCGTTGAGACATGCACTCCTAGAGAGGAAGAAGAGCCAGTGCTCCTTGTCATCCAGCCATAGGCTCCGGCATGGGCGCAGCTGATTGTTGATTACCTTCAAATAGGTGAACTTCCCGATGAACAAGAAGAAGCTGATTGAGTAGCACGGCAGTCGAGTATGTACCAGTTTGTTGACAGCATTCTGCACAGAAAGAGGCCAAATGGTGTGAAATTGAAGTGTATATCCCGGGAAGATGGACAAGCGCTGCTGGCGGAGATACATGGAGGTGTGTGTGGTTCCACATTGGGTCACGCGCCCTTGTCGGAAAAGCTTTCCAGCAAGGTTTTTATTGGCCCACTGCCCTCCAGGATGCAACTGCACTAGTAACCAAGTGTGAAGCGTGCCAGTTCCATTCAAAGAACATACATCAACCAGCTCAAGCTCTTCAAACAATTCCTCTCTCGTGGCCCATTGCTATCTGGGGGCTGGACATTCATTCCCCCGTGCGACGGGGGGCTTCCCCCGTGCGACGGGGGGCTTTGAGTTCTTGTACATAGCAATCGACAAGTTCACAAAGTGGCCTGAGGTGGAGCCAGTAAGGAAAGTTACAGCACAATCAGCCGTCAAGTTTTTCAAGGGTCTGGTTTGCCGTTTTGGTGTGCCCAACAGGATCATTACCGACAACGGCACCCAGTTCATCAGTCGCACCTTCACAGCATACTACCAAGAACTTGGAAGCAAGATCTGCTATGCCTCCGTTGCTCACCTGAGAAGCAATGGACAGGCGGAGAGAGCAAATACTGAAGTGTTGCGTGCACTCAAAACGAGAACCTTTGACAGGCTGCACAAGTGTGGAAGACGCTGGGTAGATGAGTTGCCGGCAGTTCTTTGGTCACTCGGGACGACACCAAATCGAGCTACCGGCGAGACACCCTTCTCCCTTGTATATGGTGCAGAAGCGGTGCTCCCCACAGAACTCAAGTATAGATCTCCTCGAGTACAACCTTTTGACGAAGCTGATCAAGAAGAAGCGAGGCATGACGATGCCATGCTCCTTGAGGAGGACTGTTTTCGGGCTGCTATCCGTGTTGGTCGATACCAGAAAGCTTTGCGCCACTACCATAGCCGCAAAGTGCACCCCCGGCAACTTGAGGAAGGTGACCTTGTCCTTCGACGGATCCAGTCCGGCAAGGGTTCAAACAAGTTGACACCGAAGTGGGAAGGCCCTTATCGGGTAGTTCAAGTTACCAGACCTGGCTCAATCCGTCTGGCGACCGAAGATGGCATTCGTTTGCAAAACTCATGGAACATTGAGCATCTTCGCAAGTTCTACCCATAAGGCGCAGTTACCGAGCCTCCCGGCAATGTTTTTTGTACAAGTTGGCCGGCAAGGCATGTAATCCTTTGTACAGAGCCGGGCGCAGACCCCGTGCATAGTTGAATAAAGCTAAGTGTTTCACAACTTTTTGTCAAAGTACATATTTACTTATGTATTGTATGCAATGTTGTGTTACATTTTCTCTTGTATGAGATGATTAACGAACCATCAAGGTTCCAGCCACCTCTTTTCTCTTCTTTCTTTTTCTCAAAGGAATGAAGTGTTCCTCGTGTGCAAGTTTCCTGGGGGGGTGACGGTATGGATACCAAATTCAAGATATCATTTATGACAACAAGTACAACAAAGAAAAGCTAAGTTGCAAAACTTCGAAACTACATTTCTTTGTTGTAATTGCTACTTTCCTTGAACGATTTTCGTCTTTGTATGAAAAACCTGCATGCGAAGGAACCTTATCGGGATTGCTCGCGCTCTTATTTCTATTTTGAGTCTGCTCAACAGTATAAGTAAGCTACGTCAAGACCAGTAAGTGTATCTTACCGGAAAGTGGCACCTCTGACAAGCTACTAACGACCTGCTCCTCAAGCGCTAATGATAGGCTGAGCATCGGCAAAGTTTCCGGCAAGCGTAGGGCACAAAGCATACAAAGGCAGAATCACATAAGGGAAATAACATACATTCATTCAAAATATACAAGTCATGTTGTAAGTGCATCTAGTGCCACCCCTTGTTGGTTTTGGAAAATTGACGACAAACTTGGTTGTGGGACTAATGTGTTTGTGAGATTCACAGGAGAACACAGGTAGAAGTCCCTATTGATCCGGTTTACCCATCAAAGATAACCCCTAAAAATGTATGAAGACATTGAAGACAATGGTGGTTCACGAAGACATTCGTGTTGAAGATACTATTTACGAAGACATTCACTTGAAGCCAATGGAACGCGAAGACTTAGTCTTTTGGTAGTTTCATTTTCTTCTTCCTTGAGTCATAGGAACCACCGTACTGTTAAGTGGGGTCAAGGTAAACAAAGTTAGAAACTGACGTGAGGCTCAACCTAAAATCATATGTCTTCAAGCGAAGACAAATGAGAGAAAATCTCTTCCAGAGTTGGTTGAGTCAGCTTTGCTTGGAGCCCAAGTAAAGTTGCTGTGTGTGTTGGGATCCGACCATTGCACACATGTCCGTTCCCCAATGACCCAAGGTCATTTTGGAAAAATCATGTCGGGTTGCCTCCTGGCTATAAATAGCCACCCCTTCCACCATAAGTTGGTGGCTGCTCTGAGTTAGTGCACGGCTTTTGTCGTTTGAGAGCAACCCACCTCGAAGCCTTTCAGAGAGAATCCTTGCGAGGACAAAACCCAAAACACCCAGAGCCCAAAGTGATTGAGCATCACTGAAGACATTCTGTTCCGAGTGAATCGAATACTTATTACACTTGAAGACTGTGATCTTCCAGCCGGTTAGGCGTCGCGTTCTGAGCATCCAAGAGCCATTGTGGATTGCCGGTGAACGAAGTCTGTAAAGGTTTGGAAGTCTACCTTGAAGACTTACTAGAGTGATTGGGCAGGATCTGCGGGTCTTAGCTCAAGGGGAATAAGGTGAAGACATGGTCTTCTAAGTTCAATCTCAGCCTCCCTAACCAAACGTACAACTATCACAACAGTTGGAACTGGTCAAACAAATCATTGTCTTCCCCGAGCTACTGGTTCTATCCTCTCTCTTCCTTACTTACTGTTTCTTACTGTGAAGCCTTTGCATGCTTGTCTGTGTTTGAAGATATTCCCTGAAGCCATTCATCTGTTTGACTATTTGTCTTCATGCTTCTTGTGTTTATGTTCAATGCATGAATGTATGTATGATGTCTATGCCTGTCATATCTGTTCATCTTAGTTACAACTGTTGTTAGATATCATCGTGCTTCTGCTAGCTTCGAAGACATTGCCTGTTTTCGAAGCCTTTCATAAAAATCGCCTATTCACCCCCCTCTAGTCGATAACTAGTGTAGGATCGAAAGTATGTCTAGAGGAGGGGGGGGGGGTGATTAGACTACTTGACCAAATAAAAACCTAACCTTTTCCCAATTTTAATTGTGGGCAGATTTTAGCAAGAACACAAGTCAAGCATCACCCTACACATGCAATTCTAAGAGTATAGCAGCGGAAAGTAAACAATTGCATATGTAAGTAAAGGTGGGGATCGGAGATTTCAAACGCAATGAAGACACGGTGGTTTTTGGCGTGGTTCCGATAGGTGGTGCTATCATACGTCCACGTTGATGGAGACTTCAACCCACGAAGGGTAACGGCTGCGCGAGTCCACGGAGGGCTCCACCCACGAAGGGTCCACGAAGAAGCAACCTTGTCTATTCCACCATGGCTTACGTCCACGAAGGACTAGCCTCACTCGGGGTAGATCTTCACGAAGTAGGCGATCTCCTTGCCCTTACAAACTCCTTGGTTCAACTCCACATCATGTCGGGGGCTCCCAAGTGACACCTAACCAATCTAGGAGACACCACTCTCCAAAAGGTAATAGACGGTGTGTTGTTGATGAACTCCTTGCTCTTGTGCTTCAAATGATAGTCTTCCTAGCACTCAAACAACTCCTCACAGATTTGGCTATGGTGGAAGAGGGATTTGAGTGGAAAGCAACTTGGGAAAGGCTAGAAATCAAGGTTCAAATGGTAGGAATGGAATAGCTTGATCTCAACACATGAGTAGGTGGTTCTCTCTCAGAAAATGTATGGTGGAAGTGTAGGCACGTTCTGATGGCTCTCCTTACTGAGAAGGAGGTGGTGGAGGGGTATATATAGCCTCCACACAAAATCCAACCGTTACACACTTTTGACCCAACTCGGTGGCACCGAAACCATAATCTCGGTAGACCGAACTGTGTAAAAGATATGAACTTTAGGAATCTCGGTTGGACCGATACGAACAACTCGGATGGACCGAAGTGCAATGGCTAGGGCAAACCTCATCTCGGTGGCACCGATTGCATCAACTCGGTAGGACCGAAGTGAAGCAATAAGGCAACAGAGAGTTGGCAAGCCATCTCGGTAAGACCGATTTGCAAAACTCGGTGAGACCGAAGTAGGTGCAAATGATCACAGAGAGTTGGCAAGGCCATCTCGGTGGGACCGAGATCCATTTTGGTGGATCCGATTTGTTAGGGTTTTGGCAGTGGCTAAGTCTAGGTGAACTCGGTGGCTCCGGATAGGAAATTTCGGTGGGGCCGAGTTGGAATGTGGGTTTTGGACATATTTGGGTAGAGAGAGTGGTTGAGGGTTTAGGAGTACTGTCACTAAGTACTTGAGCAAAAAGACCATTAAGCAACACCTCATCCCCTTTTAATAGTATTGGCTTTCCTATGGACTCAATGTGATCTTGGATCACTAAACCAAAAATGTAGAGTCTTGATCTTTTGCCAATCCTTGTCCTTAGCATTTTGAGGGGTCCACATCTCTAGTCCATGCCATGCCAATCATTGAACATCCTGAAATCTTTAACTTGAATGGACATTAGTTCAATGAGATATATGTTGTTATGAATTACCAAAACCACCAAGGGAGCAAATGTGCTTTCAATCTCCCCCTTTTTGGTAATTGATGACAACATATAGATCAAAGCTTCGACAATTGATTAAATGAATGGAATACGTCGTTGCTTTGAGAAGTATCTGATAAGCAAGAGCTCCCCCTAAATTTGTGCATTATTAAAAATTTGCATTTGAATGCAAATGCACAATCGATTAGGCTCATGGGTCACTCTTCCATGTCACATACAACTTGGTGGAGCGCGCAAAATGATATGAGAGGAATAAAAAGCACGCATCACCAACACAAGTAAGTGATCATACAAGATAATGATAAAGATAAGCATTGATCATCACAAGAGGCATAGTATGATCAATCACATGAAGTAGCTCACAATCATAACGAAACATAGTATCAAGCACACACGTAGAAACAAAGTACCAACAAGCAAATTGTAGCAAAAGAACTCGAGAGAAATCCAATGGGTAAAGCAAAGCGAAACTCTCTCTCTCGAAGCTAAGATCTATAAAAATTCTCCCCCTTTGGCAACAAGTACCAAAAAGATTGAATAGGTATAGGACTAATCGACACTCTAAGCACGGTCCTCCGAAGCTCCTGAAGGCGACCTCCTGCTGGCAGCTCCGGTGTGCGTAGATGGCGTTGAGAGAAGAGCGTCCGCAAAGGCTTCTGCAGAAGTTTGCTGGGCTGGTGGAGTGGATACCGATGGTGGGGCTGTGGCAGCAGCAGCAGGTGCAAAGACTGTGGTCCTCGGATCCACAACTGGCACTGCAGCAGATCTGGCTGCCCTAGGCACTGTCTGAAAACGCTCTGTGGTAGGTCTGTCATCTCCACTGTCATCTGACGGGGCTGTCTTGACAGCATCAACATCACTCTGTAGCTGCTCCACGGTAGTCTGGATCTCTGTGACCTTGACATCTAGATCATGAAATTTTGTCTCTATTATCCGCTCTAAGCTAGCCTGGTGCTGGGTGAGGTTGGCCAGACTTCGCTCAATCCTCAGGGTGGCTTCAAGCAGATAAGTCATTTGGTCAGACTTAGACTTAAGATTTGCAATTGGAGCATTGGGAGCTGTTGCCTCCTGGGCTGCTTTTGCTTCTTTGGCTTTGCGGATCTTCTCCTGAGCTTGTGCAGAAGTGGGATGCGAAGGATCCATCACGATAACATTGTCTTCAAACTCTGGATGCAATGGCAAATGCTCTCGATCAAGAAGGTATGTGTTGGTTCCAACCTTAGAGTTTATCAACATCTGAATATGTGGAGCATATCCGCACGATCTCTTCTGATCAGCTGCAGTCCTCTTGATAGTTTCCACAATCAAACTCATCACCTTAAATTTCTGAGGAGTGTCAAACAAATGCAGCAAGTTGATGGAGTGGCCTCGAATCATCTTGTCATCGCCTGACTTGGGTAATATAGTATACCGCAAGATAGTGTTAGTGGTGGCCAGTCCTGGCAGCAGATGCTTCACTGATCCAAGTTTATGAGTCTCAATGTCTTTCTGAGGAATTGCAGTGTACATGTTGGACATGGAGTTGTGATCCATCTTGAGCTTAGCATAGATATCAATGTCATCGTCCTCTTCCTTGGGAGCACCAAGAAGACTTGCCCACTCAGAGATGGTTGACTGGTACCTGATACCCTCAGTCATCCACACAATTCGGCCATCTGGATAGAAATGAGCTGTGGAGTAGAATTGCGTGACCATTTCATCATTCCACTTGGTCAACTTCTGTCCGACAAAGTCATCAACACCTGCAATCCTGAAGCTCTCATGGACATGGGGGAAATAATCTTCATTCTCATCGATGTATTCCCAATCCACCCATCTCATGTCGCTAACAATGGGCTTCTTGTCAAGCAATACCGTCTCATAGAAATCTTGTTGTTCACGAGTGTGAAAGCGATAGTCACACGCTGTCTTCCTCCTTGTAGCATAAGGATCTGACTGTCTCCACTGACGCAGTCCTTTATCTTTCCTTAGAATCATATTTTCTGCAACTGGGTGTGCATCATCATGGTCTGGAATCTTTGGTTTCAATTTCCTGAGCACTAGTGGCTCTTCATCAACATTTGCCTCAGGCACTGGGGCCTTGTTCTTCTCAGCAGCTGATATGTTCTTGGTGGATCTCTTTGGTGCTGACACCTTTGGCTTGGACTTGGTGGGGGCAGCAGTCCTGATTGCATCAGACATAAGCTTCTGAGCTTTTGCTGGGGGTGCATTAGCTGTTGGCTCCTCCTCCTCCTCTGAATCATTCCTCATGGAGGGTCTTCCTAGCACATGAGCTGTAGTCTTCCTAGCTCTCTTCTTCTTTCCACCTGCAGCTGGTTCTGTGTCACTAGGCTCTTCAAGTGTGAATTGCATAGTCTGCTTTGGAACTTTCCTCACAGCAGTCCTCTCTTTGGCACATGATGGTTTGGTGTTGTACTCCTTAGCAAGCACGACTCTCTTTTTCTTGGTTGCTGCTTCACTAGCAACAAAATCTCCATCCTCACTGTCTGAGGTTTTCTTCTTCCTTGTTCTAGTGGCAGCTTTAGGAAGATCTGGAGAGCTCCTCTCTCCCTCATAGAAACTTTCTACAGGGCTTGACCCTTCACTGAGTTCTGCATGCTACTCTGACCTGTTCTGGCTGTCGCTAGAATCTGACATCTTGCTGAGCTGACCCTATGAATGGTTGGGTATGGGCAGAGTAGATGAGTCATCACAAAAAGCAGAGGTTTTTCATAAAAATTGAGTTCAACTCTTAGTTTCAAGTTTTCACAGAAGGCATTTCGGATGGACCGAGTTGATCATCTCGGTGATACCGAAGCATACAACAGAAACCTTACACGCCATTTCGGTCAGACCGA
This sequence comes from Elymus sibiricus, assembly GCA_039707655.1. Classification (NCBI taxonomy): domain Eukaryota; kingdom Viridiplantae; phylum Streptophyta; class Magnoliopsida; order Poales; family Poaceae; genus Elymus; species Elymus sibiricus. Next base: position 188,996,373 of record CM077674.1, read on the forward strand.
GATGGGGTTCGGTGGCTCCGAGATGCTAGGGTTTCACTGAGATTTTACTTTCGGTCTCACCGATACATACAACTTGGTGGCACCGAGACGTACTAGTGCTATGGCCAGAGGCCAAAATGGTGGGACCGAAAATTTCGAATCGGTCGGTCCGAGATGCATTCAGCGGAAACTTAAACCTAAAATTTTTACTCGCATCTAACTTACGAAATTTTTCTGGTGGAATAAGCATTGCAATCGTGGCAAGAATCATGGCATTCCTAACGTGCATTGAATCGGAAAAAGGAAGCACAAAAGGGATCGAATCTCACCCTAACTCGGTGGAGATTCTCTACGGCGGCAACGGCGGGGCAGATTGCCGTTGACGGCGACGGAATCCAGCGGTGAGGGCGCGCTGGAGACGACGGCGAAGTTCGAAGACGAGGGCGACGGCAGCAACGGGGTGCGGGAACTAGTGGGGTCGAGAAATTTCAACCGTTCGGTCCGCGCGATATATATACCCGTACGCTGTCGGTAGCGCCGAGTTGGACAACTCGGTGGCACCGATATGTGTAACTGCACGCATGTCAGCACATCGGTGGCTCCGAAATGGTTCAACTCGGTAGCACCGAGATGGGAAACCTAGATCAATCTAAGTGATTTCGGTTGGACCGAGTTTGAGTGAATTGGTTCGGCCGAAATCAGATAGAAGGTTTTGGAGGTTCAGCCCTTTCAGATCGGTGGCTCCGAGTGCTCCTCACCCGGAGGGTCCGAAAATGACTTGTTCAATTTTTGTGATGCAGCAAGAATAGAATTTGAGACAAGAAAGCATAGATAGCTAGAGAAGGTACTTAGGCATTCTTGTACATCCACTTGGCCAGAAAAACAAGACAATCAAAGCAACAAATGGATGTCCTCGAATGATGAAAACATGCAAACCAACATGCTCACACAATAAGATAGCAAATGAAATATGTGTCAAACATGCACAACCAATTCTAGCATCTATCAAGCAATGGTGATGATTAGGTCATCTATATATGAGTATATTGACTTAGGAGCCAAATGAGAACATTTGATCATAGGTCATACTCATCGTTTAAGCACAAGTGGGGTTGCCACTTTTACATAAAGCATTGATGTGTTCACACCATTAGAGTTGCTTTAGCTCAATTGTTTAGAGCAAAGCTCCCCCTAGATGTGATATCCCCCCTAAGAGGGATGAACTAACCTTGGGTTTTGTCGATGATGACTTCATGTAGATGTTGAAGATGTGGATGCTCAATGTTGATGTAGACCATCAAGAGTTGGGAGCAATCCTTTGGAGTTTTGTGCTTTCAATACCTACATGGGTTAGTCCCATACAAGGAACATACAAGGATATCCATAGACATAGAGAGAAATACACATATGATGATGTCCATGAATGCATTGAATACCTTGTTCCTTGTCTTACCAACAAGAGGGTTTGTGACTCCATGAACTAGTGCAAAATGTGGAAGTTGGTTGCACAAGTTCTTGCCATAAAGTATATGAGTGAAGTTTGTTGGCGGAGTCACCCTCAAGAACTCTCTAGTTCTTCTTCTTTTGGACCCACATCAACTTGATGGGAATCCTTGGAGTTGTAGTAGCACTTGATGAAGTAGAACTTGTTGAAGTCTTGGGAACCCACTTGACCATAGCTTGAGGAGCTTCTTCAAATGAATCAATCTCTTCTTGAAGCTTGTCCTTGACTTTTAGCTTGTGGTCTTGTGGCGGAAGATCTTCTTGAGCTTGTGTTCCCTTGAAGGAAGTAGGATCATACTTCTCTTGTTGAGGAACAAACTTCGTCTTGGGGTATTGATCTTCTTCCCACTCAACTCCATTGGCATTGAACTTTCGTTCAAAACCAACACCTTGGTTCTTCTGATGCCTTCCTTGCTTGCGTACAATTTCCTCAAATTGCTTACTCCCGGCAAGACTCTTGTAGACACCTTTTTCTATAATTCCTTTCAATAGCATATTTTCTTGCTCAAGTGTAACTTGGCTAAGAGAATCATTAATGGAATCAATAGAACTACTAGAAGCAACAACATTGGATTTAGCATTGTTATTGTTACTACTAGAGGTAGAACCCTTTTTACCCTTGTTGCTAGTTTGCTTAGGTTTAACTTGTGGCATAAAGGTAGACAAGAGTAAACGTTTGGCAAGATATGAAGAACTCTTCTTTCAAAGATCGTCATTGATAGCTTTAAGAAACTCATGCTCTTGCTCTAAATTTAGCTTCTCGAAGCGTAGCTTCTCATGAGTTCTTAGAAGTTCTCTATGATCCTCTTGAGTTGTTTCATGAGCTAACTTAAGAGCATTTAGTTCTTTAGTTAGACGCTCAATCTCCTTCATAGCATTGTCACTCTTTTCCTCTTGACTATCATGATTACTAGCATTTTCATCATAGCTCACATCACTATCTTTATCAACAAGTAAATCATCATCACCAAGCAAATCATCTTCATCACTATTGAAATCAAGATACTCGGGGTGTGATACCTTGGGGCCTTTTGCCAAGCATCTTCCAATTCCTTCATTTGGTGAGTCAAATAGATCATAGGAGTTGGATGACACAAGAGCAAGTCCGACAACACCTTCATCTTGACTATAGTCGGAGTTGGAGTGATAACTTCTCTCGGAGTGGTTGTCGGAGTTGGAGCCGGAAACCCATTCACCAACATGAGCTTGATGTCTTCTTCTTGTGTAGCTCTTGGATGACTTGTCCTTCCTCTCCGAATCTTTGCTTGAGAGTGTCTTCGTTCATAGCGATCATCTCTACTCCTCTCCTTATGAGGTGATTCATCTCTTCTATGTCTTCCTCTTGGTGATTCGTCTCTTTTCTTGTAGGGAGCCGTACACTCATTGGAGTAGTGTCCGGGCTTTCCACAATTGTAGCAATTATGGTCACGACTTGATGATCTTCTCTCATAGTGTCTTGAGCTAGAGCTTCTTTCTTTCCCTTTGTTCTTGTAGAACTTGTTGAATCTTTTCACCATTAGGCTTATCTCTTCATTGGATACTAGCTTGTCACTTGGAGTTGTTGGAGTGTCGGTTGAGGCTTTGTAAGCACCACTTGATTTGTTGTGCAGCTCCTCTTTGTCCTTGAGTGACATTTCATGAGCAACAATCCTTCCAATGACTTCCGTGGGCTTGAGATCTTTGTAATTTGGCATCATTTGGATCAATGTGCAGACGGTATCATATTTTCCATCCAAAGCTCTAAGTATCTTCTTGATGATGAATTTGTTGGTCATCTCTTCACTTCCTAAGCCGGCAATCTCATTTGTGATGAGAGCAAGCCTAGAGTACATCTCAGCGACTCCTTCACCATCCTTCATCTTGAACTTGTCAAGTTGACTTTGAAGCACATTCAACTTAGATTCCTTGACGGACTCGGTACCCTCATGCATATCAACCAAAGTATCCCAAATTTCCTTTGCATTCTCGAGGCGACTGGTTTTGTTGAATTCTTCGGGACATAAACCGTTGAATAGAATATCACAAGCTTGAGCATTGTATTGCAACATCTTCAATTCTTCCGGGGTTGCTTCACGATCCGGTTCCTTGCCATCCTCAAAGAAGTCACCTTGCAAGCCAACACGAACAACAACCCAAACGGCGGGGTTATGACCAAGAATATGCATTTTCATCTTATGTTTCCAACAAGCAAAGTTTGTACCATCAAAATATGGACCTCTACGGTGATAGTTACCCTCACTAGACGCCATACTCTCCTAGGTTGTGAAACCAAGGCTATGATCACCAAAGCAATGGAAATCAAGGCTTACGGAGACCAAAGCTCTTATACCACTTGTAGGATCGAAAGTATGTCTAGAGGGGGGGGGGGGTGATTAGACTACTTGACCAAATAAAAACCTAACCTTTTCCCAATTTTAATTGTGGGCAGATTTTAGCAAGAACACAAGTCAAGCATCACCCTACACATGCAATTCTAAGAGTATAGCAGCGGAAAGTAAACAATTGCATATGTAAGTAAAGGAGGGGATCGGAGATTTCAGACGCAATGAAGACACGGTGGTTTTTGGCATGGTTCCGATAGGTGGTGCTATTGTACGTCCACGTTGATGGAGACTTCAACCCACGAAGGGTAACGGCTGCATGAGTCCACGGAGGGCTCCACCCACGAAGGGTCCATGAAGAAGCAACCTTGTCTATTCCACCATGGCTTACGTCCACGAAGGACTAGCCTCACTCGGGGTAGATCTTCACAAAGTAGGTGATCTCCTTGCCCTTACAAACTCCTTGGTTCAACTCCACATCATGTCGGAGGCTCCCAAGTGACACCTAACCAATCTAGGAGACACCACTCTCCAAAAGGTAATAGACGGTGTGTTGTTGATGAACTCCTTGCTCTTGTGCTTCAAATGATAGTCTTCCCAGCACTCAAACAACTCCTCACAGATTTGGCTATGGTGGAAAAGGGATTTGAGTGGAAAGCAACTTGGGAAAGGCTAGAAATCAAGGTTCAAATGGTAGGAATGGAATAGCTTGATCTCAACACATGAGTAGGTGGTTCTCTCTCAGAAAATGTATGGTGGAAGTGTAGGCACGTTCTGATGGCTCTCCTTACTGAGAAGGAGGTGGTGGAGGGGTATATATAGCCTCCACACAAAATCCAACCGTTACACACTTTTGACCCAACTCGGTGGCACCGAAACCATAATCTCGGTAGACCAAACTGTGTAAAAGATATGAACTTTAGGAATCTCGGTGGGACCGATACGAACAACTCGGATGGACCGAAGTGCAATGGCTAGGGCAAACCTCATCTCGGTGGCACCGATTGCATCAACTCGGTAGGACCGAAGTGAAGCAATAAGGCAACAGAGAGTTGGCAAGCCATCTCGGTAAGATCGATTTGCAAAACTCGGTGAGACCGAAGTAGGTGCAAATGATCACAGAGAGTTCGCAAGGCCATCTCGGTGGGACCGAGATCCATTTCGGTGGATCCGATTTGTTAGGGTTTTGGCAGTGGCTAAGTCTAGGTGAACTCGGTGGCTCCGGATAGGAATTCGGTGGGGCCGAGTTGGAATGTGGTTTTTGGACATATTTGGGTAGAGAGAGTGGTTGAGGGTTTAGGAGTACTGTCACTAAGCACTTGAGCAAAAAGACCATTAAGCAACACCTCATCCCCTTTTAATAGTATTGGCTTTCCTATGGACTCAATGTGATCTTGGATCACTAAACCAAAAATGTAGAGTCTTGATCTTTTGCCAATCCTTGTCCTTAGCATTTTGAGGGGTCCACATCTCTAGTCCATGCCATGCCAATCATTGAACATCCTGAAATCTTTAACTTGAATGGACATTAGTTCAATGAGATATATGTTGTTATGAATTACCAAAACCACCAAGGGAGCAAATGTGCTTTCAACTAGCACTTTCAATTGGTATCAGAGCAAGGTGCTCCCTTGTTCTGTGTGATTCGGTTTAACCACCTAGAGTTTTAGCTATGTCGACTGCAGGGATAATCAACGTTTCCACTGCGTGCCCCGTCTTCGATGGCACTGATTACCCCTACTGGAATAATAAGATGCGCATGCATCTTGAAGCCATTGACAACGACCTCTGGTATGTCATCAAGACCGGTGTTCCCAAGGTCGGTGAAGGTATCACCGCTGCTGATGTGAAGAGGTTCACGCAATTAGACTCAACTGCCAAGAACATCATCTATGGTCATCTGACCAAAGGACGGCATGGTCGTGTGAGTGCACTGGAGTATGTGAAGCTAGTCTGGGACTGGCTCTCCAAGGTCAACGAGGGCATATCATCTCAACGAGACTCCCGAATTGATATTCTTCGTAATATTTTCAACCGCTTCAAGAGGCTCGAGAATGAAAATGTTAAGCTCACCTTCGATCGTCTCACTGATATCACCAATGAGCTTCATTCTCTCGGCGCCACTGACATCACCAAGCATGAAGTTGTGAAGAAGCTATTGAGATCCCTTGATAGTTCATTTGACACCTTATCATTGATGATTCAAGAACGCCCTGATTTCAAGCAATTGGATCATGCTGATATTCTTGAGAGGCTCAATACTCATGAATTCCAGTTGTTTAAGAAGAGAGATATCTATGGTCCTAGCTATGGACGTGCCCGTGCTCTGAAAGCAAAGGTTGTTTCTTCGTCTGAAGACTCTGACTGCAGTTCCGATGGCCCTGAAGAATTTGGTAGAGAACTTGCAATGCTTGTGAGGAAGTTCCAAAAGTTCACCAAGAAGAATCATTTTGTAAAGTCCTCAAAGTGTGATTCCAAGAAGGCAGAGGCTTCCACTCGTGACTACAAGAAGAGAACTTGCCACAAATGCAAGAAGCCAGGCCACTACATGGCTGAGTGTCCTCAATGGGAAAAGGAATCAAAGAAGAAGAAGAAGAGCAAGGATTATGACTTTGATGAGAAGAAGAAGAAATACTCAAAGTCTTCATCAACATCTTCATCGCACAAACGGAGTTCCTCTGGCAAAGCTCGTGCATTCATCAGCAAGGAAATGGATTCAGAGGAGGAGTCTGGTTCTGAGGAGGTGGTGGAGTTAGAGGAGGAGTCTAATTCAGGCGTGGCTAGCCTGGCATTAGCTTCAACATTCGTCGCCAAGTCTATCTTCAACAATGAAGACAATGGCTACGTCTCCGGCGCTGAAGCCAATGACGACGATGACTCTGCTCCTACCTACTACTTCGTGGCCAAAGGCGCTAAGGTAACATCTCGCGCTGCCTACTTTGAAACCTCAAGTGAAGATGACTCTGAATGTGGATCCAAACCTAGCTATAAGACACTTGCTAAAATTGCAACTGAACAACAACATGCCATGGAAAAGATTCATAAACTGTTAGACTAAAGCGATGATCTATTGGACAAGGAAATGAATCGAAGTCAATCCTTAATTGAAGACATAAAAAATCTTCAAGTTAAGTATGACGAGCTTCTAAGTCGTCATGATACCCTCTCAGCAGATCATGACAAGCTCTCCTATGAATATCTTCAAAGGAAGCAAGAGCTAGAGAAGCTGAGAGCGTCTCATGATGATCTTCGAATAGAAAATGATTCAATACTCGCTCAACAGATCAGTACCGCTCAGGATAAATTTGTGCCACCTTGCTTGAAATGCTTTGAGCGTGATAACGCTAATTCTTCTGCTGGATGCTCCACTATTTCTAAAACTGCATTATCTTCAACTATTGATGAGGCAACTAGCCCCTCATCTGAGGAAGCCACTGCTATTACTGATGAGAATGCTAGGTTGAAGACACTGCTTGAGACAGGCATGTACAAGAGTCTCAAAGGGCATCAAACTCTTTGTGATGTCCTCAAGAAACAGATCCTGAACAAAAACCCTAGGAAAGAGGGCATTGGTTTCGAAAGGAACATGAATGTTGATGGTACATATTGGAAGCCTGAGCAGTATCCCAAAACCACTTGGGTTGCTGCAAAGGGGACCCCGATAGACCCATCTACATTATCTAGCTATACCCGTGCTAACCCCATCATCATCGATGAGTCATTTGACTCAAACTATAAACTGTTCAAAAATCAGAATGGTGAAGTGTTTGCCAGGTTTATTGGAACTAACTGCAGGAATGGTCCTCCCATGAAGAAGATCTGGGTTCCTAAAGATCACCTTGAGAAGCTTCCCGTGAATGTCATCATGACACCACCAGGGAAGAAGACAAACACCAGGGCAAAAGCTTCATACGGACCAAAGTCTTCATATAGACGAAGGTCAACATATGATCGTACTAACACTCATGTTTTGCAGGGTTGCAATGATCAGACTCATGAATATGAGCATGATTCTTCAGATCATTATGTTCACAAATCGAACATTTTTTCTGCATATTGTTTCGAGTACTCTAACCCCCGTGTGAAGCTATTTGCTAGGGCTCCAAAGCCAAAATTCTCAGATGCTGCACTTAGACTTATTGCTTCTAAGCCACCCCTTCAGATGTGGGTGGTTAAGAAGAACTGATTTCCCTTGCAGGGTCGGGTCTCCAGCCAAAATACATTGGGTTCTGAAGACAATGCTGGGGACCTAAAAAATCTTGTCGGACGCAAGATAAAATGTCCAAATGGTCTTACAATTTATTTCGTCCATGGATTTCTTGATGATCATCCTACTATATCCTCCAAGAAACTTATTTTCTCTGAAAGTCTTCACCGTCAAATGTTTGCTCTTCACAATTATCTTGGTGAAGCCTATCCTACTAACTGCACTGTAGGGTACTCGTCCGAAAGCTACTGATTGGATCCTGGACAGTGGCTGCACTAACCATATGACTGGTGACCGAAGTTTGCTCATGGACTCTACCCTTCGACCATCTTCACAATCTCACATCACATTTGCTGATACTGGTAAAAGCAAGGTATTAGGTCTAGGTAGGGTTGCTATCTCAAAGGATCGGCACGTGGATAAAGTGATGCTTGTCGAATCCCTTGGTTACAACCTCATGTCAGTCTCGATGCTTTGTGATCTTGATATGATTGTCATCTTCGGCAAATTTCGCTGTCTTGTACTAATGGCTTCTGACAAATCTCAAGTCTTCGGAGGTTATCGAAAAGGTGACTTGTACATGGTAGATTTTTCCTCAGGACCATAGCTTGCCACATGTCTCCTAGCAAAAGCTTCAGAGTGCTGGCTTTGGCATCGACGGCTAGGACATGCAGGCATGAGGAACTTGCACACCCTTGTGAAGAAGAAGCACATCATTGGGATCGAGGGCGTCAAGTTCAAGAAGGATCACCTATGTGGTGCCTGTAAAGCTGGGAAGATGACTAGGGCAAAACACCCCTCGAAGACAATCATGACGACTACTCGTCCCTTCGAGCTGCTACACATGGACTTATTCGTCCCTACTCATTACTCTAATCTTACTACTTATGCACATTTATATGGCTTCGTGATTGTTAATGATTATTCTAGATATACCTGGGTGCACATAATCCTATATAAGAATGGAGTGCAAGATGTCTTCAGGCGGTTCGCCAACTGTGCCATGACCAATTATGGCATCAAGATCAAGCACATCAGGAATGACAATGGCACCGAGTTCAAGAACATTGGGCTCGACACCTATCTTGACGTCATTGGCATCACTCATGAGCTATCCGCTCCATACACTCCTCAGCAGAATGGCGTCATGGAGCGCAAGAATCGGACACTCTTTGAGATGGCTCGCACTATGCTTGATGAATACAAGACACCACGCAAGTGGTGGCTTGAAGCCATTGATACTGCATGCCACATCATCAAACGAGTATATCTTCACAAGTTCTTCAAGAAAACATCTTATGAACTATTCACTGGTAAGAAGCCAAATGTAAGTTATTTCAAAGTCTTCGGTGCTAGGTGCTGGATACGGGACCCACATCACACTTCCAAATTTGCACCGAAAGCACATGAGGTTTTATGCTTGGCTATGGAAAGGATTTGCACACCTACAAAGTGTTCAACCTCTTTCACCATAAAGTGGTTGAAACTGTAGATGTGCGGTTCGATGAGACTAACGGCTCGCAAAGAGAGCACCTGCCATATGTGCTAGATGAACTTCCTCCTAGCGAATCTATCAAGCTTATGGGTACTGGAGATATAATACCCACCGAAGAACCTGGAGATGAAGAGGTTGTGATACCTGCTCCTGTTCAGCATGAAGACAATGATCAGCCTGAAGATAATGCTGAGCCTGAAGACAATGCTTCTGAAGATAATGCTCAGGAACAGCAAAGTCTTCGCCCTGTTCATCCTCGTGTGGCCAATGAAGTTCAGATTGAGAAGGTACTTGACAGCATAAATGCACCTGGCCCTCACACTCAATCTAGGGCTACACAACTATCAAATTTTTGTGGGCATTTCACTTTCATCTCCATCACTGAACCCACCAGAGTAGATGAAGCCTTCATGGAGCCAAAATGGATTCAAGCTATGCAAGAAGAGCTTCAGCAATTTGAACTCAACAATGTGTGGGAACTCGTCAAGCGGCCTGACCCTCGCAAGCACAACATCATTGGAACCAAATGGATCTACCACAACAAGCAAGATGAACATGGTCAAGTTGTCAGAAACAAAGCCCGTCTTGTTGCTCAAGGTTACACACAAGTGGAAGGGATTGACTTTGATGAAACCTTTGCTCCAGTGGCTAGGCTTGAAGCCATCCGCATACTTCTTGCTTATGCCAATCATCATGATATCCTCTTATATCAAATGGATGTGAAGAGTGCCTTTCTCAACGGCAAGATTGAAGAGGAAGTCTATGTTGCTCAACCACCTGGATTTGAAGATCCCAAACACCCTGATAAGGTCTATAGGCTCAACAAGGCGCTGTATGGCCTCAAACAAGCTCCACGAGCCTAGGATGACACACTCAAGGAATTCCTGAAAAGCAAAGGCTTCAAACCCTGTTCACTTGATCCCACTCTCTTCACCAAATCATATGATGGTGAACTATTTGTATGCCAAATCTATGTTGATGACATTATCTTCGGCCGCACCAACAAAAGATATAGTGATGAATTCATTCATATGATGCAAGAGCAATATCAAATGTCCATGATGGAAGAGCTGAAATTCTTCCTTGGTCTTCAAATTCGACAACAACGCAATGGCATCTTCATCTCACAAGAGAAGTATCTCAAATATTGTTTGAAGAAGTTTGGTATGCAAGATTGCAAGGGTTACAAGATGCCAACCAATGGTCATCTGAGCTCCGACGACAATGGTAAAGAGTTTGATCAAAAGGTATATCGCTCCATGATTGGTTCTTTATTGTACTTATGTGCATCTAGGCCAGATATAATGCTTAGCATTTGCATGTGTGCCCGATTCCAAGCGGCACCAAAGGAATCGCATCACCTCACAGTGAAGCGAATACTTCAATATTTGGCTCACACCCCAACGCTAGGATTATGGTATCCAAAGGGCTCAGAGTTTGATCTAGTTGGATTCTCTGATGCTGATTATGCTGGTGATAAGGTGGATCGCAAGTCTACATCAGGCACTTGTCACTTTCTCGGCCGTTCACTTGTATGTTGGTCTTCAAAGAAGCAGAACTGCGTATCACTCTCCACTGCTGAAGCCGAATACATTTCTACTGGATCCTGCTGTGCTCAGCTTCTATGGATGAAGCAAACCCTGAAGGACTACGTCATCAACAAGAAGAAAGTGCCTCTATTTTGTGACAACGAGAGCGCAATCAAGATCGCCCACAACCCTGTGCAGCACTCCAAGACGAAGCATATTCAGATTCGCCATCATTTCCTTTGTGACCATGTGCTCAAAGAAGACATTGATATCATTCACGTCAACACTGAAGATCAGCTAGCAGATATCTTCACGAAGCCTTTGGATGAGAAGAGGTTTTGCAAGTTGCGGTGTGAGCTAAATATCTTAGAATCCTCGAATATCCAGTGAATGGACACACATCCTAACGCTTATGCATTGTTGATGACTATGATGTACAACACATGAAGTAAAGTATGTCTTCAATTCATGAAGACATACACTCTAAGTGTGAAGATATTAACGTGGAATTTGACTTCGGAGCGCCATGATAATTGTGCGCCGTGTCTAGGTCTAATAATTCCTATACGGTGGGTAATGCCACCACCAAACTTTCTTCAAGATTTTCTCTGGGCGTCGCATTTATTGCATTATCTTCTTCACTTTGGTTGTCTTCAACACTGATTTATCTTCGCACTTTATTTGATCTCATTGCCTATACTATATATATATATGAGTTTGTCCTCAACAGCATTCACTTATAGCTATGTCTTCAAGTTGAACTTTTCTTGATCTAAGTGAATGTGATCGGACCCTTTCCTATCTGTGCTCATCTCTTCCAATCTCTCTAAATCTTCATATGCATTCTACTTGACACGTGTCGGTTGTCTTCACCGTGTCCTTGTCAGTCAAAGATTTTGAGACCAATATTTAAAACGTTTTATTATCCTTATCCATTTGGCCGGCCGCCGTAGAAGTCGGAACGACCTCCCGCCAAAACTGCTATGTAGTGGGGTCAAGGCGTGGCAGTAAAACTGCGCATGCATGCCATGCGTCGAGCAAATACGTATTGCCAAGGGGTAAAACTGTGATTTCGCCTGGACTGAACCGTCCCTTATAAGTACTTCACCCCCGCATCCATTAATGTTGTTCACTCCTGTTGCTCTCGCCTTCACAAACCCTAGCGCCATCGCTAGCTTCCATCATCGCCGGAGAAGAAGCGCTTCGCTGCCGCGACTCCTTCGACGACGTACTCACGCTGGCTTCGAACATCTTCACTCCGCCGCCGCCATAGCTGTCTTCCACTGCCAAGTTAGGGCGTGGGAGATTGAGCTGCTCAGCTCTCTTCCTGCCTCGTTGAGCTGTTCTTCATCTGTTCATCGTGCGATAAATAAAAGTTCACTTTTTACCATTTGGTTGAGACGATAAAATTTCGAATATCTTCAAAAGTTGTTCTTTCACTTCCAATCTTTATCTTCAGTCTTTCACATCTCATATCTTGCAAAGTTACATCACTTATGATACATGATTCGTATGATTCCTCACTTGTGCCTATTTTTGAATTTGTACAAATCTGGAACCAACCCCTCTCGATAATGAATGTCTTCTCAATATGAGGTCATTGTCTTCAAACTGATTTAACTTCAATTCTTGTGAGAATGTATATGACCTCTCCTCCTTCCCTCACATCTCTAGTTCTTTCACAGGTACATGTCCGTGGCCGAGTCGCTTGGTTCTCATAGTCTGAATTCATTTGCAGACTTCTTACAGCTACATCTAGACTCTCCTGAAGCCAGTTCCTGTCATTCCTGCAAACTGAAGCCAATCAGTTATGTGAAGCCAACGGCAGATCAGAGTACTTCAAAGAAGGGAGGAAGACAACGGCGAGCAAACACAGCTCTTGACCTCCCTCCTGATCTATATGAGTAGTACAAGTCAGATCCAGAAGAGACCTATGGTCAGCGCAAGTCCCGAGTCCAATGGATTCGAAGATACTGGGCAGAACGATGGTTCTTTTATCACTTCGTCACTCCTGAATACTCTGCAAAGAATGCTGTCAGGCCCCCATGGGCAGATATTGCATACAGAAAGCTGATACCGAAGACAAAGGCTGACGCCATTGCTCAAATTTTTTATCCATGCATGGTCAGAGGCGTCATGCCTCCAAATCCTGATCCATCCAGCATTCGATGGAGTCAAGAAGATGATCTCTTTGAAGCCAATTATCTGTTTGCAAGGGGTTCTGCTGATCAGAACAAGAAGAAGTTTGGGATTGATTTCAATCCAGGTCCTGCCGAGCTGAGGCCCGATGGCTCACGCAAAGCCAATCCAAATCTGACTGGACCATGGGATAGTCTTCAGGTGTACATGGAGCATCTAAATGCTCTTCGTGCTACTGCTGCTGCTGCTCGAGGAGAAGCTTATGATGAAGATATTGCTCCTTCCTCACCCAAGCCTCAACGCAAGCCAAAAGCTTCAAAGGCTAAAGCTACACAAGTTACAAAGGCTGCTGCAGCACCAAAAGCATCAAAGGTGAAGCCTGTGAGACCCGCACCTCCTGAATCCAGTGTGCATTCTAAAGATGTGTCTCGTAACTCTCCGAAGACAAAGAAATCTGCAGTGCGCGGCCCTAAACCTACCAGTACTTTGCGCGATGATGAAAACATCATTGATCTTTCTGATGATGAATTCAATGATGATGCTCTTGAACAACTTATCAAGAACAAGCAGGAAGAGGTTGATATCTTCAAGGACCTACCTCTGTTCGATGTTGATATACTGAACAATTTCATTGATGAATGGTTTCAAGATCCCTCTTTGTCTCTTGGTGATCTACAACTGCCCATTGACATCAGCGTCACATTTCAAGGTTTTGTTGCACAAGAAATGGCTATTGTTCAGAAATTCATTGAACAGAAGAACAGGATACAACATGACAAGATGCTTTTCAAGAAGCATGTTGAGAAGTTCAGCATCCAGGAAATCAAGGGCTTCAAGAAAATGATGTCTGAACTGAAAGACGAGTTTTAGAGACGCCGTGATGATGCTAAAGGCGCTAGAGATCGCCTCAATAAATATGCTGAGAAGACTGTGCAAGCTCACAATGAGGGCTTGAAGAGGAAAGCTCTTTGTCGCCCAACTCTTGCTCCGCAGCTGATCAAGAAGAAGAAGAAGAAGCCAGTCACACCTGCTGCTGAGGCTTCAAGGCAAGATGTACCCAAGATTATCTTCCCGCCAAGCTTTTCTGGCTTGAAGCCATTCCCCTCAATTGCTTTAGAAAGGAAGAAGACCCAGCATGCTGAAGCCGAAGCTCGCAAGCGCAAGCAATCAGATGCCTCTGCTGCTTCTCCTTCTTAGAAGCGCCAGAAGACAAAGTCTTCAAAGGCTTCACACAGGGCACAAGCATCAACCGCTCCATCTGCTCATCAAGAGCCACTGCTTGTGACGCCTATTTCTACTACTCCCCTGCCTCCGCAAATACTGAAAGAAGAATTATTGTGCATGAACCTACTTCCACAGAGGTTCCTGTCACTGAAGATATTCCAGCTGTTGACCCCACTGTAGCTGAAGACATTGGTACTGAAGCCAATGTGACTACAAATGATGATGAAGTCCTTCCTCATATCACAAACGATGTGGTATCATCGCCTATTCAAGAGAACAATGAGCCTATCAGCATGGGCAATCCTCCGACGCCAATGGTACAAGATGAGTTCTGGGATGAATAGCACCCAAACTCTCCATTGCATCACTTCCTACTACTCCACCCCCTCAAGTTGCAACACCTATTTTGAACATGCCGCAAGGAAGACCAGAAACCATGGAGGAAGACATTCCCTCTCCAAAAGCGTCGCCCTCGTTTAAAAGGCTTCGCAAAGGCCCAAGGCCCTCCTCCTCCATGACGAGCATCCCTGAAGATGATGCACAAGATGATGCTTCTGTTGAAGCCACTCCAGCTAGCAACACAGCGGAGCTTGAAGCCAAAGGCTCCGAAGATGTACCAGATGATCAAGCTCGTTTGTCTGAAACCACTGTTGTTACTGCCACATCCTCTGTGCATGAGTTTCCATTGACAGAAGCCAATGAGGCTAAAGCTAATGCTGCTGAAGTCAATGTGACTGACGCCAATGCTACTGAAGACTCAGCTCAGCCTGAGGTCAATTTTGAACATGATCTGATGGTCACCACCAACGCCAATCAGCCTCCTGCACCTGAAGCCAATCTTGCTGCAACCACTGCTGAAGACAATACAGGTTTTGCTTACAATCGCTCTGGTGAGTTGGTTCGAGTACTATGGCTTCGTCTGTCTGTCCCTGAAAGACCTGGCTCACAGTATGAATTCAATATCAACAATCAGCCACTCATTCAGAAGCCAGTGCCTAGGATGCCAAGGCTTCACAGCGCGCCATCAACTGACTACACATTCAGTGTCGCTACTTTCAGAAATGAAAACACCTTCTTTGATAGCTCCAAGAATCCTTTCAAAAAGGAGCGCATATCTTATAGATTCTGGACTCATTATCAGTGCAGCTACTATATGTGCGTCTTATACAATCAAGACCAGATTCATCCTCACATGCGCCTGGATCATGAAGCCATGTCTGGTCTCCCATGCCTAGAACAAGCTCTGGATTGCTTCAAGGATGTTGGACTGTTGCCCTTTGTCACTGACAAGGAACATTGGAATGAGGAGCTCGTTCTCCAATTTTATGCAACTCTTCACATTTCTGGCTACAACAGGGATCCCAAGACTTGGACCCTTGAGTGGATGACAGGTGATATTCGTCATGAAGCCAAAGCTCAAGATCTTCTCAAGCTTACTAACTTGCCCACTCCTGGTGACTTCTATGAACCAAGTTGTGAAGCCTATGCAAAAGAGGTTGAGAGCATATTCCTGAAGCCTGAGCCAAACATGACTGAAATGCTTACGATGATGAAGCTAATGCCTGCAGAAGCTGATTGCCCAACACATTTTCTGGTCAAGGATCTTGAGTACTTGCCTCGTACCATATATCATATACTCCGGCATACTCTGTGGCCGATCAAAGGGCATTCATCGTCAACCAAGCTTGAAGGAACCATGAAGACATTGGTCTACTATGTCCTCAATGGCATAAGGTTCAACACCCATGACTTCTTAATCAGGCAACTCGCTGCTTTAGGCATTGATCTTTTTGGCCTCAAATGTTATGCGCCTTGGATGATGCGGCTGATTAAGCTTCGCTCACATGTGCAATATCAACCATCAGCCCGCAACCATCATATCTTTTTGCCTGAAGTTGATGTTCCTCATGAAGTAATTTATCCTCAGGCAGATAAGACTCCCATTGATAATGACAATGCTGCACATCAAAGCTTCTCTGGCCATATTGAAGCTGTTCATATTCCAAACACTATTGCTCCTGGTCCGCTTGTTGGTCAAATTCGTCAGCCTCATCATGCTAACACCGACGCAACCACCAGCACAGTACCCCAAAGGCCTCAGAAGCGTGCATGCACAATGACTGATTGAGAGCTGATTGTTTCTCTTCATCAGAAGCATGATAAGCATCATGACTGGATGAAGCGGCAGATGCAAAGTCTTCTCACTGATGTCAATCGCATCCGAAACCTTTGTACCAAGAATGCTTTTGTCGCTCATGAAGCTAGTCGCCGTGCTTGGAAGAGCCTCACACTCTTATGCTCGGAAGACGACCTTGCTGCTGATGGCTTCAAGGAAGGATTCAAGTTTGACTCCAAGCCTCCAGCAACTGAGAGGTGGCGTGGTACACCATCACTTGAAGATTCAGATTATTCTTCGTCAGCCCCTATAGTTCATGCTCGGGTCATTGATGAAGAAGACGATGCCACTTCTCCTGCAATGACTTCACTGCATCACGATGCTGCGTCAGGCCCGTCTGCACCACCCAACTCCAGCGTCAACCCTTCTGCACCAACATCTTCAACGCCGTCTCGGGACGTTTAGACACCCTATGTCTTCACACCTTTTTGGTCATTCGATGACAAAATGGGGAGAAACATATGGGTTGATAGTCTTCAAGCGAGCATATTGGGTTGGGCCTGGATATTTTTTGTTAAGTTTGCAACTCTCATTCTTGAACATTTGGCTTTTGGGTTGTAAACTTAAGTCCTGATGGACATCTGCTACATTCGTTGTTGTTCTTCTGCGCGCGCTACTTAACTTTGACCTTATGCGCATGAAGTCATTTCGCAGACAACCATATTCCACTGTGCACTTCATTATATTCAAAGTATTATTTGTATGCACTATGTTTTGACTTCATGAAAAGAGGGAGATCTCCACAAAGTGAAACCTGCCATGTGCATTTGCATTCAAAAGCAAATTACTTATATGCACATCTTCAGGGGGAGCCCCTTCAAAATTCATGAAGCCAAACACCTTGTTCCTTAACTTTCACATACTATTATCCCCATTGAAAACTTCAACCAGTTTGTCATCAATCACCAAAAGGGGGGAGATTGTAAGTGCATCTAGTGCCACCCTCTGTTGGTTTTGGAGAATTGACGATAAACTTGGTTGTGGGACTAATGTGTTTGTGAGATTCACAGGAGAACACAGGTAGAAGTCCCTATTGATTCGGTTTACCCATCAAAGATGACCCCTAAAAATGTATGAAGACATTGAAGACAATGGTGGTTCACGAAGACATTCGTGTTGAAGATACTATTTACGAAGACATTCATTTGAAGCCAATGGAACGCGAAGACTTAGTCTTTTGGTAGTTTCATTTTCTTCTTTCTTGAGTCATAGGAACCACCGTTCTGTTAAGTGGGGTCGAGGTAAACAAAGTCAGAAACTGACGTGATGCTCAACCTAAAATCCTATGTCTTCGAGCGAAGACAAATGGGAGAAAATCTCTTCCAGAGTTGGTTCAGTCAGCTTTGCTTGGAGCCCAAGTAAAGTTGCCGCGTGTGTTGGGATCCGACCGTTGGACACGTGTATGTTCCCCAATGACCTAAGGTCATTTCAGACAAATCATGTGGGGTTGCCTCCTGGCTATAAATAGCCACCCCCTTCCACCATAAGTTGGTGGCTGCTCCGAGTTAGTGCACAACTTTTGTCGTTTGAGAGCAACCCACCTCGAAGCCTTTGAGAGAGAATCTTTGCGAGGACAAAACCCAAAACACCCAGAGCCCAAAGTGATTGAGAATCACTGAAGACATTCTGTTCCGAGTGAACCGAAGACTTAT
Organism: Elymus sibiricus; assembly: GCA_039707655.1. Taxonomy (NCBI): domain Eukaryota; kingdom Viridiplantae; phylum Streptophyta; class Magnoliopsida; order Poales; family Poaceae; genus Elymus; species Elymus sibiricus. The sequence goes on from CM077674.1 coordinate 189,014,598, forward strand.
TACACATGAAGACTGTGATCTTCCAGCCGGTTAGGCATCGCGTTTTGAGCATCCAAGAGTCATTGTGGATTGCCGGTGAATGAAGTATGTGAAGGTTTGGAAGTCTACCTTGAAGACTTACCAGAGTGATTGGGCGAGATCTGCGGGTCTTAGCTCAAGGGGAATAAGGTGAAGACGTGGTCTTCTGAGTTCAATCTCAGCCTCCCTAACCAGACATACAACCGTCACAACAGTTGAAACTGGTCAAACAAATCATTGTCTTTCCCGAGCTACTGGTTCTATCCTCTCTCTTCCTTACTGTTTCGTACTGTGAAGCCTTTGCATGCTTGTCTGTGTTTGAAGATATTCCCTGAAGCCATTCATTTGTCTGCCTATTTGTCTTCATGCTTCTTGTGTTTATGTTCAACGCATGCATGTAGGTATGATGTGTATGCCTGTCATATCTGTTCAGCTTCGTTACAACTATTGTTAGATATCATCGTGCTTCCGCTAGCTTCGAAGACATTGCCTGTTTTCGAAGCCTTTCATAAAAATCGCCTATTCCCCCCTCTAGTCAATAACTAGCACTTTCACATGTTACGTCAAAGTGCAGTGCAGATCTAACTTAAGATTAATCTGTCTTTTACATGATCACACTCGTGGAAAGATGTAGCGGCAAGACTAGTTTTTGAGCTGCCCCTTGATGCTTGGAGACTTGAGCGACCCTGTCAGCTATCAAAGCGACAAGCTTGTCGATGGCGGTGATATCAGTGTTCTTCGGCAAGCTTGTGAAGGCCCTAGAAAGATCAATGCCGGGATTGCGATACGCAAGCTTGATGAGCACCTTGTAGAGGATATCACGAGCGAGCTTCCAGTACTCGTCAGCAAAGCAAGCAGCTCGTTCTTCATGATATGTCTCTAGTCCTTCGATGAGTCCTTCAAAGAATTTGGTCAGCCTGACGCTTGTGGCCTCCTTGTCGTTGACAGTGAATCTCCAGTTCTTCATATCCATAACAGCCAGCTGCGCAGTCAGACGTTCGGCGATATCAATGAGCTTGCCGATCCAGAGGCAAAGTGAGTTCTTCAGCTGATCAAACTTCTCCTCAGCATCCGTCAGGGCCTCCTGTGTTTCTTCGAGCTCCTTCGTTAGGATCACTTCCTAGTCCTTGGCGGCCTCAAGATTTTTCTCCATAGTGGAGAGCTTCAGTTGAAGATCAGCCTTAGTATCTGCGGCAGTGTTGAGCTCCTTGGTCTTGGATGAGAGCTGCATTTGTAGCTCTGCCAAGGTGTGGGTTGCACTCCATGCTGATTACTGAAGATCGGCAATCTCCTTCTCGCGGGCGATAAGATCCTCCTCGAGCTTCTTCACTTTGGCTTCCAAGTCAACTTTGACGGCTTCGGCAACAGCAACGGTGTCTGCAGTTCCTTGAGTTTGCCGGCGTGTTCTTGAGCTTGTGCAGCAAGGATCTCCTTGTGATTCTGCTCTAGATCTTGAGTTCGTTTGGCAAGCAGAGTTTGGATCTCGTCGTCCTTGGCGTGGAGCTTGGCGGCAAGCGCTTCTTCTCGGACAATAAGATCTTTTTCCTTGGTGTTGAGCTGCATTTCACGCTCCACCAACTTGCTGTCCAAGGCCGTTGTTTTCTCCTTAGCAGCGGCAAGCTTTTCCTCCTGCCTCTTGATGCTATGGAACTTCTCGTTATACCACCTGCGGATCTCTTCCGCCTTCTCTTTTAGCCCTTGCTCAACCAGCTCCATGGTTTGTTGCTGTGTGTGGAGCTTCTCCCAGCGTTTGCTATAGTGCTCTTGCATATCCTTGAAGCCGGCAGCCATCATCTTCAAGAAGGCAAGATCTGCTGAGCTGTCATCAGGGTTGTCTGTTCTTGTGACGCTGTGAGAGAAGGGTATCAAGATTCCTACAATTGCATCTTCAAAGGCAGGATCCCCAGCGCCAGATGAGCTGGGGGCTCTAGATTCTTGCTGCTGGATGATAGGCTCCAAAGGACCTGCCAAAGCTTGTGTTTCAGATATGATGGGGTGGTTGTCGGTGTTTGATTTGTCATTGCCAGCATCTCCCATCTCAACATCTGCTGTGACAAGGCCAGATGTGTTGCCGGAGGGTCTATCAGGCTCTTCGGGAGCTTCCCTAGCCTTTTCAACGGCGGATGCAACAGCTTCTTCGGTAGAAATCTTGGCGGCTTCATCAGCAACACTCTTTGCAATTTCTTCCACAGTGATTTCTCCCTCTTCCGGAGAGGTTGGATATACAAGGCAGGAAAGAAGCAAAGAGCAAAATAAAATTCAGATTATAGAACAAGTTCAAGAAAACAAAAAAGAGGGATTGATAAGGATAAGATGACATCTAAAAAGGAATTTACCTTGATGAGCATGTGAGGAGATGCTATTCTTCCTCCGGCAACATCACTTGATGTCGCTCGGCTTCCGGCAATGTCAGTTGCCGGAGGGGCCTCGATGCGAAAGTCTTGGCGGTAGTTCTGAAGTTGAGGGTGCCGTCAAAGGGTCCGTTCCTTGGCGCACTCCTTCCGGCTGGTCACTTCCCGCCTCCTTGTCGGTCTCCATTGCATAAGGGTCGATGACGGTGCTTGCCAGCGAATATTGGACATGAGCCTCACGCTGGGGGCTCGAGCCGGCAACTTCAGACGGAAATTGCGCCTTGATCAGTGCCTGTTGCCGTCTCGCCCTCTTCGGTGGTTCTGGGCTTCTTCCTGTACCTTTCCGCCAGTGGTACTACATCCCTGCAAGATCAGAACAACCAAGATGATTAGTTCAACAACAATATCAAGACAATTATAAGAGTGACAGATGAAGATGATGGACTTACTCTTCTTCCTCTTCGCGATCACTAAGGGCAGATAGGTCCCAGTGCACTGTGTCATTTGCATCAGAGGATGTAGATGGTGGCAGCGTCTGCCTAGCCCATTTCTCTTTTGATGGAGGTGGGGGCTGTGAAACCCCCTCACCTTCTGCAGTCGATGGAGTTGGTTGCCGGGAAGCGGCACCGCAAGGAGGCTGTCGCTGGGAAGGTTGAGCCCGGGAAGTTGTAGCTGCCGCCTTGACGCTGGCAAGTTCCTTGCTTATCGGTTTGGTGTGCGCTGCCTTCTTTTGGGCAGGCTTCTTGGTGACGGCGGTCTTCACTTTAGTAGGAGGAGGACGAGGTGCTTCCTCTTCTTCCTCTTCGTTTGAAGATTCTTCGCGCTGCTTCTCATCTCCATCAGATCCCTTAGTTTGATCATCCTCACCTACATGCTCTTTGGCATGATCTTGGGTGTGCCCTCCTCTGCTGGTTCCCGGAGCTATAACGTGCTCTTCGGCATGCTCTTCGGTGCGTCCTTCACTGCTGACGCCCCTAGCCACCCAGGAACGAGCTGCTTTCTTGACTTCTTCGGCTCTGGCAATAAGGAACTGCTCCTCGTCGTCCTTTGTCGGGTGAACCATGTCATCCTCGACTCGGACGGCCTCTTCTTTCAAGTCATCAAGCCAGTCACTCACTTCCTTCTTGGTAGGCACCTTCCAAGTGCTCAGAACTATCTTGGCGTCACAGTTCGGCATCATTGCCATGATGGAAGCCTTTGCGGTGTTGTTGTAGAGTGGAATCACTTTTGCCGGCAAATGGAAGTTGCAGCCCTTGTTGAAAAGCTGACAGATGAGCCAGTAATGCTCCATTACCGTCAACTTGTTAATGAGGCCTGGGTACAGGCGCATTGTATCAGCAGGATTCTTGCAATCCCAAGCTTTTCGGCCTCTCCTCTGTTGCAGTTGAGCGATCCGGCGGCGAGTGAAATCCGCTCCCACCATTTCAATGGTCAAGCCAGCCTCCTTGAGACTGAGAAGCCTGTACAGTGCCACCCCAAGCTTGCCGTCATTGGGGTCGACGTTGCTCCAGTTGGCGGCTTTCTCAATCTTCTCGATTCTGAGATGACAGAATGCCGGGAAGTTCTGCTGTTTAATCTAGCACCAGTCAGCTCACCACTCGTTCCACTTGATGTGCAGCTTGCCGTCCAGATAGTGTTTCTTGAAGTTCAACCTAGGGATCCAGAGCATCATCCTCGACCCGGGGAACAAAGAAATGCCGGAACAGAGCTACATTGGGGGTTACTCCTAAGAGGTTTTCACACAAATGCGCGAAGACTGACATACAGGTGATCGCATTGGGTGTGAAATCTAACAGTCTGAATCCGTAGGAGTTCATCTCCTCTACGAACAAATCTGAGAAAGGTGGGCACAGTCCACAGTAAAAGTACTCGGTGAAGAAGTGGAACTGGTCGGCTGTGGGAGGATGTGATCCTGGGAGCACCACTGTGGCCTCATGATCCTTCGTCTTCCCCGCGTACACATATGAGTACTTCTTCTCTAGGCCGTCCGCCGTCAGCGCCGGCGGAAAGATAGCATTGTCGTGCCGCCGTGCTGCCTTGGTGGCCTTCTTCTCTTTCGCCGCTGAATTGCCTGGCTTTGCGGCCCTCTTCGACGCCATGGCGGTCTTTGGAGAAGGGAATCGAATGGAAGGAGGGCGGAGTAGCGTGGCGGCAGCGAGCTCTGCTCTGGCGCAAGGAGGAAGGCGATGGAGCAGTCGCTAGATTGGGGAAGACGGGAGTGAATGAGCAGCGCCCCCTCGTGATTGCCTTTTTATGGGGAAGGCGTGGGGGCTGGCTCTTTACTGTCCGACGTGGCAGCGCTTTTGCAGGCGCACTACCGCAAACCGCCGTTCCAGCCCACCCCTCCCACGTCTTGCATTAAACACGTGTCGTGGGCGTGCAGAAGAGACCATCATCACAAAGATTACAGCAGTAATTTTCCGCCACGTGTGTCTGTGCATCTATTTGGGCCTAGCCCAACGATGCTTCGGACGCGCGTGTGGCCCACGCCCGGGGGCTCCTATCGGTGTATAAAAACATGGGCATTTTTATACCTTGACTTATGCACAGATAGTTGCAGCCTTCCCAGTAGCTATGGCTTGCCGGAGGATTGCTACCGTCAAGACGCAAGACTTGGTTTGCAAAACCAAGGAGAAGACCTCAAGACAGGCAATCGAGAAGTACTAAATTAGTACTGAAGATGAAGACTCCACTTGCCGGCAAGTTATACACCGACAAGGTTAAGACCCGGCAAGCTCCGTGCCGGCAAGCCCTCTCTACTTCGCCACCGCTCCACCTCATCGGTCAGCTAGTCACCTATCAATGAGGTGTCGAGCGGGCAGGCAGTTTGGTGAGGCTTGTCGGGGCACATGTCAGCATGCTGGGAGGAAGATTAACTTTAATGACACCCGTCCAGGAGGCGTGTCAAGATAATAGTAGGTAGCTGGGCGAGCGATGTAGAAACCTTGCCGGGGCTCCTCCTCCACCTGACACCTAACGATGCATTTAATGCATTGGTCCTAAACCGGCAGAGTTAGGTATGATAGCACTGTAGCTGTCACCTCACCTTGTTTTTACCATTTTTCCACTGTGGTGACCCCTTAACCTATAAAAGGAGGCCCATGGCTACTGGTAGAGGGGTTGACACTTTGCACAAACTATGTGTGTAGCTGCACTTCCCGCGCACCTTGCAGGCAAGCTGCGCTCCCTGTACTTGTGCTTTCCACCATAATAGAATCAAAGCAGGAGTAGGGTTTTACGCTTCACAGCGGCCCGAACCTGGGTAAAACCTGTGTGTTTGTGCTGTTAATTCCGCTCTTTGTGCTCGTTGATCCCCACAGCCGAACCGCAAAGGGATCTTTGCTGGTCCCATAGATTGTCTTGGTCGTACCTCGACACTCATCCTCGTCGTCATCACCATCGTCTTCCTCACCTTCTTTCTTGTCACGGCCATCACTACAAAAAAAAACACTTCCGTGATGATACATCTTTTTCACAGTAGGTCAAGTTTTCTGTCATGCATGTACATCCGTGACAATTTTATGACAGAATCAAGATAGTCATACCTGTGCTGTCGTAGAAGTGTTCCATGACAATACTGAAATTATCATCACGGAAGTGTCCACTTCCATGACGATAAATGCCGCGTCATGGAATTGTTTTCGTCAAGGGTAACCGACACATGGCATTCACCGTAACGGGTCGCCGTTAAGCTACCGGGTTCCGGTTTGGATCCGATAACCCATTGGCAGCCCTGACCAATGACGATTTTCCACGTGTAAATATCTCATTCGCCGGCGGTACCATGTGTTAGCTCGGCGTTGGGACAGATGTCATCCATTCGTTGGACGCGAAACACCTATGATACGTCGATATGTGGCATGGCCCAATAGTGGCCCATTTATGTTAAAAAGGCCGGCCCGTTTGACTTGGTCAAAAGTAAGCGGGTCGGCCCAAGGAAAGCCTGTTAACGGCCTGTTCGCATATAGCCCATTTACGGCCCGGGTACTCATGGCCCGTTATGGCCTTTCAAAATTCGGCCCAGTAGCGCCATGTGGGCCGTGCCTTATGATTTCAGCCCGTTGTCACTTTCGGCTCATCTATCGCCCGTGACGTCTTTCGGCCCATATTAGGCCTTTTGTTTCTCTGGGCCCATCTATGGCCCGTGACGTCTTTCGGCCCATATTAGGCCTTTTGTTTCTCTGGGCCCATTGATGGCCCGTGGTGATTCTGGCCCATCATGAAAAGTAAACGGCTTTGAGCCCATTAAAGGCCCATGATTCAGTTGGGCCGTTTCCAGCCCGTGTTTTCTTTCGGCCTTCTAAAGGCTCATAAAATCTTGGGCTCATTTCCGGCCCTCGATTACTTACGGTCCGTTACTGGCTTGTTATGCTAATGAGCCAGATTTAGCCCGTGGTTACAATCGACCCGTTTGTGGTCTGTTAACCCATTGGGCCATTTTCAGCCCGTCATGTATTCTGGCCCATTAACGACCCATTATGACTGTCGATAGAATTAAGCCTATGATGAATTTTGGCCTGTTAACGGCCTGTTATGCTACGGGCCCTTAAACAGAGCATTCCCACTATGTCCCGTTTACGGCCCATAATGCGGTCCGCTTTTGGCCCACGGATCCTACGGCCCGTAGATGGCCCTTGGGCACTACAGCAGGTAGCAGGCCCATGGTTACCACGGGCCGTATGTGGTCCATGGTTATTGCGGCCACTAACAAACCGAGGAAAAATATGACTACGAGGATATAAATATGACTACTAGGCTATTACGGCGATTGCACACATTACATTCGCTGGGCATCAAAGTTCGCCACCCGTGCAAATATAGGGAACACCCTACACTATACAAAAATCGCTTGCTGTTTTCTTCAGCCAGTCGCTGCCCGTTAAGAACAAATTTTGTAACGCAACAAAACAAATTACACCCATATAACAAAAGGAGGGTTGGCATAAAAGTAAATGCACTATCAGAAGTTCAGAAGCTCGGATGATTTGACCTGACTGGTACATTTTCATGCTGTAGTGTCTGATGGAGCACCATAAACTTCGCTGTCATTTCTCCTAGGCTCCTGAACAACATAGCAAATGTCTGATAGTCTAGTTTCAAAACCATGCATATCTTGACGACATCGAACAATGGCTGTTCTTGTTTCACAAAGGGTCTCTGTTAGGGATTGGACTTGTGTCTGGAGCGCAGATATATCATTCTGTTGAGCTTCCAGATCTTGTTCATGAGGCAGTTTGGATGATGTTGCCTTAACAACCAACCCAGTATTACGCAGGAAGGTGCTTTTGGCACTGTTAGTGGAGATATACTGACCCACTGCAGCAAGAGGTGACATTGTGGTTATGGTTGCCTCATCACCTTCAGGAGGTTGTTGCGGTTCCACCATTTGTTCCATAGCTCGCTGAAAAGTTGAGTTTGTACATTAGTAGTACCAGAACAGAAGTTATTAATGAGGTAGCAAAACCAAACAAAATAGCTTTGGTTTATATACAGAACTTATTTTGGTGAACCCGTGTAAAATATTAGTTGTATTTTACTGCAAAGTACATAATAAAACCAGGTTCCAAACATATGACCATATACCATGGCTAATGTATTGTCTATTTCTTCACATTGTATTGACAGCTAAGATAAAGAGACAAAGTTTATAATACGGTGAGCATAGTATGACATCATTCATATCACAAAACTACTGGGATCAGACAAACAGGCAATTGTAACATTGTGTGTAGCACGGAACTAGATTACAGATCAAGAGCAAAGGAACATCGTTCCTCTCTTTTAAACCTTGTAAAGTGCAATGATACGTTCAGACAACTGTGTATAAAATTGAAAAGACTAATAGACATTGGCTGCAAACCATGTAGTTCAATGCACCACAAGTCAGAGTAACCAGTAGTTCAAAGGGCCTGAGGATTAAGGACTTACTACAACGGCTTTGACTGGTGTAGTCATGCCCTTCGTCTTGCTGGTGTGACAGTCCTTGAAGATTTCCACCACATTTGGTTCAGGTTCTTTTTGGTCCTTGCGGGCTTTCCTCTGCATTTGGAACAAGTCAATATAGATTTGATAATATGGCACAGCCAAAAGAGTGAAACAGTAGCTAGTTACCAGAGCCTCGCAGTGTGCAATATAGCTACGAGATCCTGTCGTCTGTTGGAATTTCACTTTCGTACGGTTGGCCTTGTTCTTTGAACAATTCACCTAGAAGAAGATAGATTTGTGAGGGACATGCGTAAATAGGAGTTCAACATGTGATGTGATCACATCTATATAACATACTTGATACTTTGGATCAGACCAGTGTTTAACAAGGGATGTCCAGTCTTCATCCGTTATATTTTCCACTGGAGATGTTTGGGCAAGTTCATTGTTAGCCTTGCCTTCAAAGTGAGTTTTCCTCATATTATACCGATACTGTCATAGAGCAGACTTGAAAACAAGAGTGCATGCTTGTCTGGTTGCATCATCTTGCCGATCCAACTTGAACCTCATCTGTTTAAAATTATAGGAGTCTCATTACCAGCAACCTAGAAAGTATGGGACAGAGCAAGACGATATTACTAAGTTCCATAAATAACCATACTTACAGATAAATGGTCGAGGAAGGTGTTAAACTGGATTTCGTCTTTGTCATTCCTGTACTGAATCCATGTTGGGAGGATACGTGCATGACACCTAACAGCAACGGCTGCCTCTGATACTAACTTGACTGACTCTGTAGCATCACGTGGCCTTTTTAAACCTGACTCAAAATGGATCTCCATTCTTCCTCCTTTAGATTTAGTTAACCTGTCGAGCATTATCCCTGATGTCTGTTTCCTCTTGCGCCTAGGTGCTAGTTCAACAACGAACATGGGAAGTGTTAGTGTACATCAAACTGTAAGACTACATATAAAGAAGCATGCAACTGTAACTTGACTCGATCAACTACCGTCTTGGTGTTGAAGCTCACAAGGTTCATCTGATCTTGCCAAGTCCTCCCGTGCCAAGAGTGCTTCAGAAGTAGTGTCAGGTGGCAAAGGAGCTTGGGAACTTGCCGCTAGCAGAGTTGACGAACGAGTAAGTCGTACACATGTTGGTACTGTGGAAGAAGGTGTTGCAACCACTAGGGCTGTCGTTGCTTGTTTGGTTCATTTGTCTTTGGTACATTTTGCAGGTGGTGTACCAGGGGATATTGTGTTTGTACATTTATCCGGTGGACTTCGACCTTCTCTTGCACTATCAGTACCAGCAGAATCTGCAGAGCTGTTCCGCTTCCGTTTCCGTGCCTCCCGAGTAGTAACACCAGCCCCTACCATTCTGTGTACCTTCCTCTCTTTTTTCCATGTCAAGTCAAACCCATGAGAAAAAGGAATAAAAATTTGGTTCTTTAGAACTAATTGATGTGTGATTCAGATGAACTGAACTTTGATGTTAGACAACCGCGTGATAGGAGGATGTAATATGTACGAAAAACAGGACAGCATGGGATAATCAGACCTATGATGCATAAACTAAGCAGAAGACATTTCAATAAATTAGAAGCAATGCAATGGAAGCTAGACACTGCTACAAATATCACTCTGCCAAGTTAATAGTGTCTTGTCATAAGTGGCATTTAAACAAATGTCAAGCAGTACAAGCAATAAATCATATGCAAGATCCAAACAATATCACACTACCAAGTTAAAGGTGTTTCATCATTTGTGATTGATGCAGGATAGACACGAATAGTACTTCGATGTTAGAACATGTAATAGACAGATGTAGTATATGCAAAAAAAGGAAGACATGCCATGTTAACATGTATAATGTGTAAACTAAGCAGATGCAATTTAATCAAATTAGAAGCAATACAAGCTAGACACCATATGCAACATGCAAGCAAATATCACACTGCCAAGCTAGAGAAAGCACTTGGGATGCTGGAGTAGGGTTGTTGGGCACATCATATTTACTTGGAACTTCTACTGCACTAGGAGTAGTAGTAGAATCTCTAGAGCGCCTCCTTACCGGTGGCGCCAGATGACCGCCATTAGCCCCTGCCTTACTTTTTTCCTTCCTCTCTCGTATTTTTTTTGCCTTGTCAAGTGAAACCCACAAGAAAATTGAATAAAATCCGCTTTTCAGAACTCATTGATGCATGATGCCGATGAACACTACTTTCATGTAAGGCGACCGCATGATAGGAGGATTGAATATGTAAGAAAAAAGGACAGCATTGCATATTCACACCTATGATGTGTAAACTAAGCAGCAGACATTTCAACAAATTACAAGCAATGAAAGCTAGACACCGTATGAAAGATCTAACGAATGTCACTCTATCGAGTTAAAACTATCTCGTCATAAGTGCCATTTCAACAAATTAGAAGCAGTACAAGCTAGAAAACAATGCAAGATGCAACCTATATCACACTCCCAAGTTAAATGTAGCTTATGATAAGTGATTGTTGCAGGTTACACAACAGTAGTACTTTGATGTAAGAACATGGCGTGATAGACATATATTGTATGTTCTAGAAACAGGAACATGTGTCTTATTCACAAGTATAATGTGTAAACTAAGCAGATGCAATTCAACAAAATTAGAAGTAATACAAGCTAGACATCATACGTAACATGCAACCACATATAACAGTGCCAAGTTAGAGCGAGCACCTGTGATGGTTGGGTAGGGGAGATGTGCTCATCATCAACACAACTACGTTGACTGTCTATGCATGTGTTGTCTTACAAATCTTGTTTGGAGGATAGCGGAGTAGAATCTGTAGAGACCCTCCATTTCAGTTGGTCGGAAGGAGCACCATCATCCACTGCCTTGCTAATTTCCTTCCGCTTTATTGATTTTGCATTGTCAAGTCAAACGACAAGAAAAAGGAATAAAAATCACTCTTCAGAACTCATTCATGCATGATACTGATGAACACTACTTGGATGTAAGGCAAACACATGATACAAGGATGGAATATTTACGAAAAATAGGACGGCATAGCATATTCACACCTATTTGTGTAAACTAAGCAGAAGCCATTTCAACAAATTAGAAGCAATGCAAGGTAGACACCACATGAAAGATGCAACCAATATGACTCTGCCAAGTTAAAAGCGTCTCATAATAAATGGCGTTTCAACAAATTAGATGCGGTACATGCTATAAATCATATGCAAGATGCAACAAATATCAAGCGGCATATACTAAAGGTGTCTCGTCATAAGTGATTGATGCGGGATACACAAGAACAGTAGTTTTTGTAAGGACATGGTTAATAGACAGATGTAGTATGTACCAAAAACAGGAAGGCATGTCACATTAACAGGTATAATGTGTAAACTAAGCAGAATAGCAGATGCAATTTAACCAAATTAGAAGAATTACAAGCTAGACACCATATGCAACATGCAACCACATATCACACTGCCAAGTTAGAGCAAGCACCTGCGATGGTGGTGTAGGGGAAATGCGGTCACCAACTACAGAGCTACGTTAACTATCTTCATCTAGCCTTGCTGTTTGTTGAGAATCATGTGGGGAGGATGACACTTCACTCTTTCAAAGAGTAGCGGGTCTCACACTAACCCACCTGTCTGACTGTCTCATCATAAGTGATTGATGAGGGATACACAAGAACATTAGTTTCATGTAAGAACATGGTTAATAGACATATGCAGTATGTACCAAAAACAGGAAGGCATGTCATATTCACAATATATGGCTAAGCAGATGCAATTTAACCAATTTAGAAGCAATATACAAGGTAGACACCATATGCAACATGCAACCACATATGACACCATGAAGTTAAAGCAAGCACCTGCGATGCTGGTGTATGGCGAATGGGGTCATCAACTACAGAGCTACGTTGACAGTCTTCATCGAATGACACTACACTCTTCTTTAGAGCGTCAAACCGCGCCTTTCCAATCCTCGATGCAGACTGGAGTGACAGCTATGTTTTCTTTTTAGAATACTGTGGTTGAGATTCTGAAATACCCATGCGTAATAAAACAATAGTGAGAGAGTATGGGTGTAGTTTGTGCACAAGTAGTGCAGTGTAAAAGTATTAGATAGCTGGTGGGTCAAAAACAAATGACGGCAGACATATGATATCTCTACAACATGCATGGCACATGAAATTAGATTCTAGGCTTTTGAAATATGAGCACAGGGATGGCTGGGAAGTGCAGGTAATCCTCCAGCAAACCACCACATGTGGTCCTATGAAAATAACAATCGACTGAAAACAAATAGGTCAGTCAATTTTTTCTGCACCGTCCGATCTACAAGGAACGGGCAGATGGCTTTCATCTACCTCCCGCCAGTCACTGTTGATGATCTTCCTCGAACCGCCAGTGACCACCGGCCCAGACCCCTGCCTCCGCCGCCCCGCCCTCCCCTCGACCTCACCCCACCGCCATGCTTGGCAGCGCCCCCCGGCCATCCCTTTAAGCCCGACGGACCTCCAGATCGGGCGCCAGCAGCTCCTGCGCCACACACACCTCTAAGATAGACACTGAGGCGTTGATTCCCCGGCGAACAGGCGGACTAGGTGCTCCGCGCGCCTCCGCGGGTAGTGCTTCCTTTAATTGGGAATCAACTGACACTGAATTGAAATCCAGGCAGGCGACGGACCTCTAGCTAAAGTGAAATAGTAAATGGGGGGAAACCTTGTGCATCGCGAGTTACTTGGAACATCTAGTATCAGGAAGAATGTGCAGTAAGAAGTGGTCAAATAGTTTCCTTCGTGGGATGAATACCGTGCGAGCAGACATGTAAGATTTGCAAGAATAAGGGAAGAGGAGTACCAATATCGGCTTGCCATGTTGTGTCCTCCTTATGATTTTTTGACGATCTTCTTGTGGTTCGCTGGAAATCAGATGTTGTGGAGGATGGTGGAGCCTTGGACACACCCATGGCCAAGTTGTTGAGTGTGGTGCGGTGGCCCTCTGTCGGCGGTGGAGAAGCAGATCTGAGGCGGCGAACGACGACGTAGCGGGAACAACTCCGGTGCGGTGGACGGTTGCGACGTTGGAGCAGCAGCGGTGAGGCGTAGGACAGAGGGGTTGAAGTGGCTTGGGTATGACACACGTCCGCGTCGTGGAGGCAGCTCTGCCTCGGCTTAAACTGCTAAGTCCTGGAGGGCGCTGCGGTTGAGGTTGCAGTGGACAACGACGTCGGGGTATCGGCTCCGGCGTGATGGAGGAGGGCGGCGGTGGATCGGTGTGATGGGGTGGCGGATGGAGGAGGCTGGGGTTTCGCGGCTGGTGGAGAGGGAGTTTTGGTGCCCACGGAGTATGAATGGGGAATCAGATGGGGGAGGGGGGAAGCTAAGGGGGAACCATGTTTCCGGGACGCGCTTGTTTAAAATTTGGGGAAAGTTACAAACTTTGCCCGCATCTAAAATTTCGGACATGCAGCGGGTCGGGGGTAGGACGGTAATCTCACGTGTCCAAAATAGTGGGCGGGAGTGATTTCGGCCGAGCGCATCGGCATTTAGGCGCCCGCGGTATATGAATGTTTTTCGGAGGTGGTTGTGTGGCGTCTCGGTGAAGTTACAAATCTACCCCGGTTTAGACTTTGGGACGTCGGGCCGATAGGCTTCACGAGTCAGAGTTAGGACGGTAATTTCCTTCTACCAAACATTGGTCTCGCGCGGTTTCGGGCGAGGAGTGGCTCTTTTAGCGCTTCGTTCAAAATTTTGAACCAGAAGCATTCACGTTTACAATACTCTTGAACTATTAGGATTGACCTTAATAGACCTCGTTAAATTTGACCTTGTATGATTGAATACCTCTTTATATTATGCGCTTCTTTTGAAATTTTGACTCTTGGAAATCCTATAACTACTATTATTTTGGAATGGAGGTGGAAAATTTGAATGTATTTTGTACACGACTATATGTTATTATGTACAAAAGCAAAGCAAAGATTGATGCACCCTTAATTTAGGTATGATTTACAAATGCCATGATCTCGAATTCAAATAATTGAATGCACTTCATGTTGAATTCGAATATTTGAAACCACCTTAAGTTGATTTCAAACGTATGCTAGTTCCTAGCTAGCTATTTAGAATGTTCACTATGTATCTTTTGTATGTATAATGTGCTTTACACACACAACATAAACTATAATCACGTTTATGTTTGAATTGCTAAAGCCATGCATTGCCTGGATTTCAAAATACTGACTCTATGGATCAATTATGTCCAATAATACCATACACATGCTCAAATTTGACAGAATATGGATGTTTGATACACCAATAATCGTTCCACACGCGAATCGCAAATATCATGATCCCATCCAAATATTTGGATACAATTTTATATTTTAAATTGATGTGTACATCAGTCTTTTACGCGTACCCTCCTCACACACGTGTTATCTTTCTCTCTCACACATACGCGCACACGCTGTATATCCATCGGCTTTCTCTCTCGCACATCCTCACACTCTCTCCTGAGGTGTCTCTCGCACACATGCTGTCTATATATATCACCATCCCTCCCTCTATCTCACAATTATCTACGACTCCTTTCACTAGTCTCTGTCACAAGAACTCTTTCACACGCATAGGCACGCACGATCTACATCGACCCTTTTCTCTATACATATACCTGCCTACGTGTCTCCCGGATGCTTAGGCCTATCTCGCACGCATTGTCGATCTCCACCTCTCTTACTAGTTGACGAATATGATTCCAGCAGAGCATTCAATAGGATATCCCTTACAGCTAGGTTGGATGCATGGTAATAAGAGACAAGGATTTACCTTAGTTCGGGCCCTTGCGATCCAGGAAATACCCTACCCCCGGTCATGTATATCTGTGACTAGGGTGTGTACAGAGTACACTATGTGAATACCAAGGGATTCTGTGTATGCTATCGACAGACTAGGCCCCGGGCTTGTATAAACATACTTGGGGCCTAGGGTTACAATTCCTAGCCGGCTTTGTCAGTGGACACAAAGTCCTTCGCGGCTCTGGTTTCTTTGTCTTGTGCGACTAGTCCTCCAAGGGTCTCCGTATAATGTGTCACGGGCGGACCAATGTGGCGTAGGACGGAACCAACCGGGGTCCTCACCTCGGCCGACCAGACCTCACACACCCCTACCCCTAGGTCTCGGTATCTTGTCACACCCACACATGCATACCAGACACACACACCCCATACACTATTTCTGCTCATGTCTCTCTCCCCTTCTCCCTTGCATACGCACACTCAAGACCATCTCTCGTCGAGACATATCCTATTCGTCTCTATCTCTCTAGACCACTCTCATTTCTCGTCCTATCTATCTCTCATCGCACACACACCCCCTCTATCCGCGCCTCTCTCGAATATGTACACATACCCTCTCCAGGCCCTGCCAAATACGTAAACTACACATTCACATATGTTGCATCTTATCATGTGTTCCATTGATCTAAAAAGCCCTCTGTTCACGTTTACTTCGCATACAAGATTCCTTTTGAATTAGAACTACACAGTGTGGCCAAAATTTATTTTATAAAATCCACATCTATACAATATTGCAAAGTTATATGGAGTACGAAAGTTAATTGCATGGTGCATCCAATGATATTTATTCCGCATTGTGAATGTTTATATTTTTATACTATGAAGTTAGTCATAATAAAGAGAAACGAAGAGCATCTCTCTCTCTCTCTCCGCATCGCCCCCCTTTCTACGCCTCTTTCAGTATGCACACAAACTATCTCTAGGCCCTCGAAAAGTACGCCCCGTCACATTCACGCATGTTCCATCTCTCTCTCGCGAGATATACACCGACGATCACTGTATTTGAAGTGAAAGCATGATACGATCACTGCACTTCACAATACACTCACTACGGTCACCATATACGTTTTGTGGTTGTTATACAGTCACAGGCTCACCGTAGAGCTCTGTATTTGTTGAAGACATGATTAGTTGACCAGTTAAACAGTCCATGTGGCGCATCTAGTGTTGCATCATCAGTGCTCATTATCTCACTACCATAGGGCCCACCTGTCAGCGGGTATAAGAATGTAAACAAACGAAAATAAAATATTGCACGGTGGGTATCACTAGTAGAAGAGATTCGAAGTGGCGCGGACAAGGTGGCCTTGTATTGGTATGCTATGCTGGTTGACTGGTTCTTTTAATACACAGGATCTAGTGTGGTGATTGTACACACACGCACACATGCACACGAACTGCATGCATGGAACACTCACACGCACACACACGCACACACGCACGCACGCACGCATGCACGCACTCACCACACGACCAACACACACTCTCACGCTCAAGTGCTCAACCTACATGTGCATGCACACACATCAGGCCCTGACACACACATACACAGCCAGGTGGTTCGCGCGCAAGGGTTCGAGTCTTGTCGCGCCTGCGTAAATTTCTGTTTATCTTATCTCTTTCCTTTGCCAGCTGACAGGTGGGACCCACAAGGAACGTGGCAAATTTAACTAGTCAACATAGTGCCACGTAGACTATTTGGCCGGTCAACAGAGTGCAATACGATGCTGAACGGTGAGCGAGTGACTGTATAATCACCGTCAAACGTATATAGTGACCCTAATGAGCGTATTTTGAAGTCCGGTGACTGCGTTATGCTTTCGCTTCAAATACAGTGACCGCCAGTGTATTTATCTCTTCTCTCACTCTCTCCGTGGAGCCAACTAGTCCCACCTCCCACGCCTAAATTGGCGCATGCCACCCCAATATTGTTGTACTGGTTTCGTAAGAGCGAACAAGCATTCACGTCTACCGTATAAACTCTAGATATGAGTTACAAATGCTATGATGACGAATACAAATATTTGAATCCACTTTATGCCGAATTTCTCTCTGTAGGCCCTTGAAAAGTACGTCCCTACACGTTCTCGCATGTTATATCTAACAACTATGCAATACAGTACTACTATACTCTAACACAATAAATCATATGTATTTTAAGTTTTAGATCTCATATTGTTACTTCAATTATTCATGTTGCATACATTAAAATTGCGTTGAAATGTATGGCTAGTATCATCTAGTGATCTGAAAGGTCCGACTACACACACACACGACACAAAAAAAGGGCCCACTACACATTCAAGCATTTCACATCTTTCTCTCGGTCTCTCTGTCAAACCGACTATGCCAAACTACCCTGCCTACCGCATGGGAAAAGACCCGGCCTCGCCTGTTTATTTGGGTTTGTATCAATGGATCGCGTGAAACAGCAAAACCAAGTGGTACAAGAGTAGTACAAGACTACCACATAGTACTAGTACTGTAGTACAGTACAAGTTACAGTTCACTGGGCCGCCGTGTCTTGTACTCCTCCGTCGTAAGAGTGGAGCGCTCGCTTTCATAAATGTTCTACTCCCTTTCGCCGACATGTGGGACATCCAGCATCCGGGTCCACATGCCATGCACCAAATAACAGTGCAGATTAGCAGGGGGACGCACCCCGGTCGTGGCGCCGTAGTAGTAATGAGCAATGAGGCGTCAAATCACAAAGTTGCAGCTTTCCCGCAGTATAAGTTGGAGGGACGAAGCAACCATCATTTCACTCCTCACTGAAGTTGCTTCTGCCGTTGTTCTGCCTCATGTAGTCATGTGGGACGCGGATCGGCTTGGTACATCACTGACACGTGGGACTGCATGTTAGCAAACCGTGAGGCCAACCTCCCCTGCCTTCCGCGTGGCAAAAGCACCTCCTCTTTAACCAAGTGGTACGCTTAAGGGCATCCACAATGTGTAGTCAAATGGTAAAATAGATTTTGGCATCGATGGGAACCATTGTGGAGGGTGCTGCGAAAGCCAAAAAAAGAGGGAACCGGAACTCGACGGTGCACCGATGCCAAATTAATTAAAGGAATAAAAAATGCAACCTCTCTCCTCTTTCTCCCTGGCATGGACGCATGCATAGAGCACAGAGTCTACTCCCTTCTACTATCACAAATCACGAAGCAATGAGGCGTCAAATCACAAAGTCACGGGCGAAGCAACCATAATTTCACTCTTCGCTAAATCCGCTTCTCCATCGTCTTCTTCCAGAAACGACCTTTCCCGCAGTAAGCTGGACGGACGAAGCTATTGTGCTACATTTAATAATATAGGAAATCCTGCATCTACTCCAACCTAGGAGTATTTTAAAAATTCATCGGTCTTTCCTATGACATCAAACACACAATCCTAATCCTATACTCCAATCCAAGCCATTCCCATCCAAAGAGAACAATCCTATATTTTTGCGATTCCTGCATTTTGAGGATCCTGCAAATCAAATAGGCCAAGGTGATTCCGGCTGGTGGAGTGGTGGAGCCCAATGGTAACATCTCGTTTGATAGTGACTGTGTTTCAAATTTAGCTCGGACATCCACGGCTACGCAACATTCACCAACTAGTACCAGTTACTCAATGGTTACAAATATAGTACTAGTACTTATTAGTGACAAGACCAAATGTACATAGAGCATTATATGATTTAAAAATTCTCGTATGTGCATCAATAGGCCGGCAAAAGCCTAGATAAGCGGTACTACTGTACTACTTGTTTGATGGTGTGTGCGAGACATGCCGGGCACGTCCCAGCACCTTCCTCGTTAAGAAGCTTCTCCATGAACGTAGCGCCGGCAGGGTAATGACATGACGCCGGTCCACATTCATGTCGAAGCTGAAGTCACACCCTCCTCGTTGATGCAACCGCCGACGATTCGCCTCCTGGACTATCTTCCTCACAACGCCGTCAGGGACGACCGTCTCCCACTCTGTTTCGTTGGGACGTAGCTCGATGAGCGGAGCCAGCCCCGAACTGCATGCCGGCATTTTCGTTGGCTGCACAGGCTGGACGGGTCCCCGACATGGAAGAGCCTTTCCGACAGTAAACCGGTGCCCGTGTAAGGGTACACGGTCACGTTCGAGTCCCCTTGCGGCAGCTCGAGCTCGAACGACGTGGTCACGTCGCATCCAACAGTCACGGTGACACGACAATTGCTATCTCCTACGGACTTCTTGGATGCAAAGAAGGCGGTTGTCTCGGCTTCTAGGCGGCACTTCTGAATGACATGACCGTCATCTGCCTCAATGGTGCGCTCCGTCGAACGCACTTCGCCAAAGCCACAGCGATCGCGATATCGTCGACATCACCATAATGGGAAAGGAAGTCAAATAGAAAGTATATGTTTAGCGCGATGATTGCGGCCGGAGGGGCGAAGAGGATGCCTTTTTATGGGATTTAGTAGAAAATTCTACGTCATTATAATCAAGATTTCCATCGGCGTATCGCGCGAAGGCAAAGAACCAAGTGTTATCTTCACAAATTTTTTTATACACGCACGCACGTCGGAGCGCACGATTTCCGACCGGCTGGGATTGTCCTAATTAAGTAAGTTCATCAGGGTCTATTATTGATAATTAAGGAAAGGGCGGGCCCCACCCAAGTGAAAATCAGGGGGGCGATTAATTGGGGATGGAAAGGTCCATGCGCATTCACCAGGCGAGGATTAAATGGAAAGTAAAGTGGGCCAACGTGCATGCAACCATGTGCTGCTTGTATCGTCAAAGGAGGAGGTGGGGTCACTGTAAATACATGGAAACGGCTGCAGTTATTAATTCGGAAAGAAACAGACTTGGTCGGAAGTTGATTGAGGTTGCGAGAAGGGGATCCGCGCGTTGGCACGCGCAATCGCGGAAGAGTCTTTTCGGATATGAATCCCACCTACAGCATCTAAAAAAACAAATCCCACAGACCGAACGGGTGGGGAGGTCCGGACGTCTGCGATGTCAAACTCCGAAACTTTGGTCCCATCCCACCCCACAACTCTCCAAGCTCCAGCCTTCCGGCTTTGCAAATTCCACACAGTCAAAATTGATTAACCGGTCGTCACCGGTACCACTATTCACACCGGAACCTTCGCTGCTCGGCCTATGCCAGCTACTTGCCGGCCGGTCACCCCTGCCCCAAAACCCCACCTTCCAGCCCATTCTCCCACCTTTCGATCCCCTAGCCTACATCAGCCGTCCCCTAGTTCGCCGGATAGCCATGGTGCGCAGCAAGATCACGTACTACATGATGTTGACACCGGAGCGCCGCGCAGAAATCGCGGCGGCGGTAGGCGCCACAGACCTCCGTTCCCAAGCTCGCTTTGCGGCGGGCCAATCCCCGAGTCCCCTGGAGCCGAGCTGCGAGGAGGAAGGCAATCCAATGTTCATGGCGGAGGTTGTGGCGCAAAAGCCCCCCGCGGCGAAGGAGACGATGGACGTCAACTTCGTGCCGGCGTCCGGGTCCCCCATGGTGCAGGTGGACCAGCGGTTGAACCTGGTCATCCTAAAGAAGCACCGGGCGGTGGAGGCTCAACTCGACGGGGAGCGCACGGATACCGCTAGCATCGAGGCCCTCCTACAGGCGGAACCGGATGTTGTGGTCGTGAACCGGGCGGTGAAGGCTCAACTCGACGCGGAGCGCGTGGATGCCGCTGCCATCGAGGCCCTTCTATAGGCGGAACCGGATGTCGTGGTTGTGAACCGGGCGGCGGAGGCTCAACTCGACGCGGAGTGCGCGGATGCTGCTGCCATCGAGGCCCTCCTGCAGGCGGAACCGGATGTCGTGGTCGTGAACCGGGCGGCGGAGGCTCAACTCGACGCGGAGCGCGCGGATCCGCTGCCATCGAGGCCCTCCTGCAGACGGAACTGGATGTCGTGGTCGTGAACCGGGCGGCGGAGGCTCAACTCAACGTGGGGCATGTGGATACCGCTGCCATCGAGGCCCTCCTGCAGGCGGAATCGGACGTCGTGGACTTGAACCGGGCGGCGGAGTCTCATCTCGACGCGGAGCGCGCGGATGCCGCTGCCATTGAGGCCCTCCTGCAGGCGGAACCGAACGTCGTGGATGTGAACCAGGCGGTGCTCGCGTCCGTGCAGAGCGCCATCACGCTCTGCGTGAACGAGTAGCTGGAGGCCGAGGACAACCATACCGCGGAGACACACGTCGGTAGCTCCGGCTGGTTCGCGCCGGCAGCCAAAGACGACGAGGCCGACTCGTTCCGTGAGCAGTGATAGTTTTTCTTTATGTTGTTGTTTTTAGGGATCATTTGCTGTGTAAAAACATATTTATATTTAATAAATTGGCCTTATAAACATACTGTATTGACGAAAATTAGGTGTCAGCGATTGGATGGCTGAGTTTGGTTTGATCACATGCAGTTTCTCCCTCCGTCTAGGTGTATAAGTCACCTTACAAAAATCAGATATTCCCAAAACGCTTAGGGGCAATGCATTAAATTCCGTCCTTGTTCCCCTCACCGCCTCGTTCATCAGCGAGTGAATTTTTTTTTGTATTATTTCATGATTTGAATACAAGCATACTTTCTAAAAAAAAGCGAGCGAATTTTTTGGCCGAACCACGCGCGTGGAGGAAATGGCGACGGCGGGGTGGGCTAGTTTGGCCCATGGTCGGATTGCTGACATGCATTCCCACATGCCAGTGAAATGCCAAGCCGGTTGGCGTTGAGTGGTGGGGTAGATCGACCGTGTGCTGGTCTGATGCGAACGCGACAGGCGTGCTATGAGTGTTCCTTTTCCTCGTTTTAAACTTGTGAAGATAACCCCCGATATTCTACGCCAGCTACTTGCCCGCCCTTTCCTTAATTATCAATAATACACCCTGATGAACTTACTTAATTAGGACAAGCCCAGCCGGTCGGAAATCCTGCGCTCTGACGTGCGCGCGCGTTAGCCATTCCAAAAAAAAAGAAGTATGGAAGTTCGAAAGGAACTGACGGTATACATCACACTTGTCGCGTTCGCGTTGCACCCCGACATGGTCGGTCCAGCACATCGCTCACCGAATGGAACGTGCTTCGTCTTGCGTTTTCGCTCGCTTGCAGGACCGCAGTTGAGAGCAAATCGACGGTAGGCAAACTTTCCCCCTCCATCTCCCGTCCCCTCCCGCGTCGGCTGAATTTAGAAGAGAGAGACGACTGATGTAAAAAAACACACTAGAAGAGAGAGACGAGGAGGGAGAGATTGTAGCACGGATTCCAAGAAATTTGTTGAGAGTGTGAGGTGGGCCATGTGTTAATAAGCACTCCATACTCTAGTGCAGATGCCTCCGTCCTGGTTTGTTGGTCCCCTTCATATTTTGTGTCAAATTTTGACCTTAAATTTTACTAAAATAATATTAATGCATGTCACCGAAAATAATATCATTGGAAAATGTGTTCAAATACGAATCGAACGATATAATTTTTGATGACATGCATTAAAAAAATTTGAGTTGAAATTATGGTCAAAATTTGGCACGAAAAACAAAGGTAGTATTACTAGTACTAGTACTCCTACTGCTATTGGACTGGCTAGACGTGGCGAAATCCTAGTAGCAAGCGCATGCGCGAGAACAAACATTCACGTGTTTGAATACAAATTGGAAACCATTTTCTGTTTGAATACAAATTTATATACGTGCTTGTACATGGCATATTGTAAGTTGAAAAGCGAAACGAAGATTGAATGCCCTTTACATATGATTTGCAAATGCTATGATCACCGGTTCAAATATTTGAATCCACTTTAGGTTGAATTCTAATATTTGAAACTTTTTTTAGGTTGGATTCAAGTACCAAGTGTCTTCTTATGCATAATGTGTCTCACACACCCAACATAGAGTGTTGTGACATTTTTTTTCTTTGACGCACACTCCCTCTGTATTGCACACCCACTCGATCTCTCTCGGTTTCATCTCAGGGTCTCTCTCTCTCTCTCTCTCTCTCTCTCTCTCTCTCTCTCGCACACACACGCATAGCACCTATCTTCCTCTTTGTGCATGTCACACATGATCGACCTCTTGAGGTATCGGGATTGTATCTCGCTCATCAGGTCACTCTTCGACACACGCCTAGGTCACTCTACCATGCATTAATTGTAACCAAGCCTTTCATCTATCTTTTTTTAAGCATACATTCATCTTTCTCTACACCCCTATGTACATCGGTCGATCGATCGATCTCCAGACCCACCCTAGTCCTATTTCAATCGATCTACAGCTAGATGGTACATGACCGACTAGCGTACACACAAACACCCCCCACTCTCCACCTCACACGATCATTTCTATCATAGACACACACCAAAACCTTCATTTGCACGACACACACTCGATCTCTCCACATCTATCGATCTCGTCAAGGTGTGTCGGGTCATGAACCGAAGGGGTTTGTCACTACTAAGATGGGGAGCGACACGTAGTGGACGGCTCACAAAACCGACCTAGGTAACTATTTTTCCAAGCAACTTACATAGTATAGTTACTACAGTCAGAACATGGTAAGTTGGACACCTAAATGCGAGCACGGAGCGGGCACACCTCAATTATTCCTTCAAACAGCCGGACACCTCAATCAGCACACCTCAAATACATACAAAGACAGGCAACACACATTGTCCGGCTACTTAATCAAGCGTTACGCTTCACAAGTTGAAAAGGAAAGGGCGGTACACTAATTATGCTAGTACATATGCTAGTATGAATAACTATTGTACACGTGGGCTACTAGGCTGGATATAGGTGAGGTGCAAACTTCATTCTATATGCTTTCGGTCTTACGCTCTACAAGTGTTACGGTTTACAAGTTCGAAATGAAAAGGAGGTGCACTGACAACACCCCTGTCGCGTTCACGTCGCACCCCAGACGGTCGGTCCGGCATGCTCTTCTGACCCAAGGGAACGCGGGTCGTATTGCTTTGTCACTAACATGTGGGATCGCATGTGAGCAAAGGGCATCTGTGACGTTGCCACAACCGCAACTGACTACCCTGGCCCACAAAAAACCCTCGTCCCTCGCCCGCGTGCATCCCCCTTCCCCGGCGCCAGCTGCCCGCATTCATGCCGTCCGCCCTCATGCCGCCATTAAGCAGGCTCGCCGCCCGAGGTACGAACTCCGGCGACTCATTGACGCACCCGGATGCTTGGCCTCACCGGTATGCGCTACTTAAAGGCGGCAACACCCAGCTAAACTCCACACCAGAGCACATCCTCCTCCCTGGCACCACATCCACCATGACCGCAGGTGGGAACGCTCTGCGGGAGAGCTTGTCTTCAGAGATGAAGCTCGAGGCCGCCGCCCTTGCTCAACCCGCCGCTCGAAACGCAATGCCGGCGTAGCCGGACGCGGACGCGGCCGCACGAGCGCCGGCAGCCGAGGACAAGACCTCCGCCAGCCGCGCGTTCTACGTGCCGCCGTCCAACGTTCGGGGGCGCATATGGCACGTGAACAGCGACGGACCGTCCACGTCCATCATCGACCTCACGTCCACCGGCACCGCCGAGGTCGCGGACTCCTCCAAGGATGAGTAGGGCATGGGAGGCGGCAGGGCATGGTGTCCCAAGTGGGCCGGTCCGTCTCCCGTGTTCTACTCTTCCTCGCCGGAGACCACACCTATACTTCACGGGTCTTGAACCCCGCCGCCATTCATGGAGACGGCAGATGGAGGACGTGGTCGCCGATGCGGAATACAAAGGAAAGTGGACGTACGCCGTCGCCGTAGGATAGGTTTAGGGTCGGGTTTCTTTTCATGTTTTGTCCTAAAAGTTCGAAATGTAATGAAAATCTGCCGTGTTTGCATGAATCTCGTCCGGTTATATGAACTTTCACAATAAAAAGATAGGTTGTATGAAAATATATTGAATAATGATTCTAATCGTATTTACTTGGTATTGTGGTTGTCATTGTTTTTGTATGTATAAACTTGGTCAAAGTTTAGAAAGTTTGACCCGAGACAAAGCTAATATGCGAAGTAAATAAATACAGAGGGTTTACATACACAATTTCTCTTAGGCCCTCCAAAAGTAAGTCCACTACACATTCACGCATTTCATGTCTTTCTCTCACTATGTCTGTCAAACCAACTAAGCCAAACTCCCAGCATATCACGCGGGAAAAGACCCGCCCGCACTGTTTTAGTCGGGATTTGTATCGATGGATCACGTGAAGCACCAAAACCAAGTGTTATGCTCTACAAGTTCAAAAGGAAAAGGCGGTACACTTAGAGCACGCCTGTCGTGGTCGCATTGCACCCCTCACACGGTCGGTCCTGCACACCGCTCACCCAAAGGGAACGCGCTTCGGCTTGCCTCTTCACTAACACATGGGACCGCAATTGGAGAAACCGACCATTCGCCAAACTCCCCTGCCCACCGCACGAAAATTCCCCCCAAATCCCAAATTCAACTTCCCTTTGGCCAACTAGCCAATAATATTCCCCAAACCCCCCTCCCCCCGCCCCCTCCACTCCATTCGCTCCGCCAAACTAGCCCTCCCCGTCGCGCCGATACGTCGGTGCCGCGGTTCTTCGAGGGGACGCACGGCGATCCTCTCGATCCCACAGTACGCTCTCGTAAACTGCCATCCTCCAGCCGTGCCGCCACCACTGGCGACGTTCTTTCGGAGACGCACGGCGGTCAGCTTCTCCCATGGTACGCGCATTCTAGACTGAGACCCCGTGCATGTCGGAGTATCGTTGGATGTTAGCTGATAGACGCTGTTAATCTCACTGCTTGCCGAAATAGTTTACACTTAATATGCTCTGCTTAAAAAGCTACCTTGCCCTGTTCTGCACTCAATCTGCTTTGCTGAGATGGCATGCCACGCCTGATTAGTTGCTAAATATCCTGCCATATTTTAGGACCATGTATGTATTGTGAAGTAGATTGCCATTGTCTAGTAGCCAATCTGTAAGGTGTAATAGCTCAACACCGTTTTACACTCAATCTTTGTTGCTGAGATGGCCTTCGATGGCTGTGTGCTCGGCCTCATTGATTGCTAAAATAGCCTGCCATAATTTAGCAGTCAATTTGTTTGCTGAATTAGCTTTACATATATTCCGTTACTTAGATCTGCTTGTCTAAATATCTTGCCATAGCTTTACACAATGACCTAGGTATTTTTTCTAGACTTTATAATGAAACATATATGTTTTTCCTGTAATATCTAGTAGAAGAACTAATTTGTATGTCTGACAGATGGACAAGACTTGGATAACTTTTGCTCGACGATTCTCCCCTGCATTTGTCGAGGGGGTTCAAAATTCATGAACTTTATCAGAGCTGAGTACGGTGGTCCGAAAGCAGATGTACGCTGCCTGTGTAGCAGTTGTATGAATTCGGTTTCAAGACCCCAGTCAACTGTGCAAAATCATCTACACTTGTATGGGATGTCAGTCACATATACTAGGCGGGTTCATCATGGTGAAGCTGTGAACGTCAATGTCACTGACTATGTAGAAGCAGCAGATCACCATCTTGATCTGCCTGATGCTCAGGTGGAAGAGGAGGAGGAGGAGGAGGATGTGGCTACGGAGCCAGTGATTTTGACCAAGATTGAAACAATGCTACGAAATGCTCGCGCATTTCGAGAACTTACACCTGTACAAGAAAAATGGTGGGCCCGCATGTTGGAGCAATGCAACGTGGCAGTCACCTCAGGCTGTAAGCTGTCACTATTCTCAGCTATGGCCAGCTTTCTTCAGGTGAAGACATCTCAGCGGATGACCAACAAATCATTCGATGCGATGATGGCTGCTTTCCGCGATTGTTACCCAGCTGTGTCGGTGCTGCCACACACCTACTGATGAGGACATGGCTACCTTGGATATGACCAAAAATATTGCATACATGCATATTTGTAAGGTGATTTCTTATAAGAATTATGCAATAATTTATTTATGTTATACGGAACAAAAATACTTCACCTATTTTTATTTCATGCCTAAATGCAGAATTGTTGAACACTTGTACGAACCACGTGTGAAGACAAAGGAAAAGCAAATGATTAGGTGTTGATCAAGAAGTCCTCTCGCGTCAAAGGAGATGTTTAGGTGCTGTTCAATAAGTTCTCCCATGTCACTTTTGGCCCAAGAGAAGATAGAGTCCAAGTCCCCCACGTTCTGGACTCAGATTCGGACTGCACAGACATACCTGACTCAAAACGCCAAGAACTCTTTCATCCGGACTCCAAATTGGGTGGTTCTTTTTTTGTTGGAAAGTTTATTTTGTGCACTTTCCAACCCAATAGGATTCACCTTCAAATTCGTCTGGAGCATTGAGATATTGACGAAACAATCTGACGCTACAGCAGAATCCGAGTCAAACTACAAGTCCAGAGGTGTTGCATCACCTCCACTTGGGCCCATGGACCTTGTACGACCTAGGGTTAGTTTTAGGCTGTCTTGGGACGTCCTCCACCTCCTTGACCGCCACCACTTGCTCCTATATAAGTAGATCAATCTAGTAGCTTTTTCCTTGGGATTTGTTTAGTTAAAAGTTAGCCATTGCAACTTTGTGTACTTCGTTTGTGTCCAACGACCAGACCACGACCGCTTTCGGATCCCCACCTTTATCAATACTTCATATATATTCGCAATATTCATATTGCAATTTCAATTTCTTGCTTGTTCTTCGTTTGCACGCAGGAAATAGACCTTCGTGGTCAGGTTGATCGTGCTCCGGCGTGGTCAATAACCTCTCGAAGTTGGTTTAGTGATTGCTAAGGCGCGACATCATCGCACGTTCGTAGTCGGATCATCAAAGTCGACTTCTACCAAAACAATAGTCACCATCTCATCGAAAGACGGGACACCTTAGCCTCTATCAAGTGGTATCAGATATCCAGGTTGCTCGGTGAGAATTTTCCAGTTTTTCGTATTTTAGATCGCATCTATTCTTCATACCTACAGTCCACGAAAAAGCCACAAACAAAATTCAGGGTTAGATCATCATATCTGAACCAATCTGAGCCTTGTGCAATTTTCTGTTTGGTGTTTTGCTTTGTTGAATTATCGATTGCATCGTCGTGTCGAGTTGCTGGTCTTAGTGTCTAGTTCCTTTAGAGTTTCGAGTTCTGTTCACATTAGTCACGCCGCCGCTGCATCATCATCCCTTCCGCTATCGACCACCGCCATCCATCAGTTTCCACCATGTGCTTCCTATCATTCATTGTCATAATCATACTTGAGGTCGTTCGCATCTTCGCTTGATCCAATCTGCATCTTATCTAGTTTGTTTTGAAAAGAGAGAAAAAAAAGTGAGAGAAAAAAATAGAGAAAAAAAGTGAAAAAAAGTGAGAGAAAAAAAAGAGAGAAGAGAAAAAAAAGGATAAATTTTGGATCTATCTAGATTCAATCTCGTACCTGAATTCGGATTGGAATCAGTTTTGCGCAGTGTTCAGTAAAACAGGCATATCTTCCTCATCTGAAGTCTGTTTTGGTTCCACAAGTACTCAAATTCAAGCTATCGACGAGCCGCATCTGACTAGTTCAAGAAGCTAGTTCATTATTTTCACTTCCAAATCGGCTTCTAAATAGGAGTTTTTGCCCTCCGAAGTTCGCGAACACAGTTTCTCACTGTTTTTCAGGCCAGTTTCCGAATATTTTGACTCCTCATACAAACTCGGAATTGAGTGATTCTTTTTTGCATTGGAAAGCTTGAGTCAATAGTCTTCTTGAGAAAAAAAATCAAAATTTTTATCACAAGTTTTACATAGAAAAGTTGCAGAGAGAGTGTTTGGTATACCCTGCTTGGAGCTTGTTTCTCATCATTATCTTTACTGCCATTGTGATCTTCACTTATATCTTGTTGTCCAGAGCTACTTCATATCATCTGTTGCTGCTACTTGTGCTTCGCCGTGACTCCATTAGTGTTCTAGGCTCGCGTCTCTAGTACGGTCTAGCCTAGGACCAGCACAGTACCGTCGTTGAGCGTTTATTCAACATTGCATCTCTGAATTGATTATTGCTAATCTTTTGCTACCATATATGTAAAGCCAACCCAGCTCCACATATTTCTACACCGTGCATATTTACGTTCACCTGGCAATTGCTTTCTCAATCTTTGGAGTTATTTGACACCGTTGGTTTCCGGTCACCACCTGCTGCATGGTAAGAACTTGTAAGACATTGATATTTGCTATACTGTGAGCGTTTTACCACCACATCCTAGTAGTTCATAGGAACATTATTCTTGGATTTTGTTTCTTGTTTTCTACTAATCATGACAGGTTCCGGCGTTGTTACTTCGTGGGCTTCATCGATCGTGGGAGACTTGCCACCACCTAAGAAAATACAACAACCGTCACGAGAGGAGCAGCGACATCAGAATGCGCACAATCAGGTTAATGTTTCCAAGCCACCATTTAATGGTCATTTTCGGCCTGATTTATATATTGAATGGGAGTACGAAATAAATGTTATATTTGCTTCCCATAATTTTGATGAGTGTAAAAAAGTTAAAGCCGCGGTTAGTACTTTCAGTAGCTTTGCTTTAGTTTGGTGGAGCGAATATTGTCGGTTATACCCTGATTATATACCTACTACTTGGGATGATTTAAAACTTGTCATGAGGAATAGATTCGTCGACGTTTATTGTCATGAGGAATAACTTCCCAAGACAGCCTAAAACTAACCCTAGGTCGTACAAGGTCCATGGGCCCAAGTGGAGGTGATGCAACACATGTGGACTTGTAGTTTGACTCGGATTCTGCTGTAGCGTCAGATTGTTTCGTCAATATCTCAATGCTCCGGACGAATTTGAAGGTGAATTCTATTGGGTTGGAAAGTGCACAAAATAAACTTTCCAACAAAAAAAGAATCACCCAATTTGGAGTCCGGATGAAAGAGTTCTTGGCGTTTTGAGTCAGGTATGTCTGTGCAGTCCGAATCTGAGTCCAGAACGTGGGGGACTTGGACTCTATCTTCTCTTGGGCCAAAAGTGACGTGGGAGAACTTATTGAACAGCACCTAAACATCTCCTTTGACGCAAGAGGACTTCTTGAACAACACCTAATCATTTTCTTTTCCTTTGTCTTCACACGTGGTTCCTACAAGTGTTCAACAATTCTGCATTTAGGCATGAAATAAAAATAGGTGAAGTATTTTTGTTCCGTATAACATAAATAAATTATTGCATAATTCTTATAAGAAATCACCTTACAAATATGCATGTATGCAATATTTTTTGTCGTATCCAAGGTAGCCATGTCCTCATCACCTACAGTAAAATGAAGAATTTCCTCCATGCGGTTGGAATTGGATATGATATGATCCATGTTTGCGAGAATAATTGTGTTCTGTTCCGGAAGGATTATGCCAACTTAAGTGAATGCCCAAAATGCAAATCATCAAGATGGAAAGATGGCGATGCTGTGAAGAGGATTCCTCATAAGGTTCTGAGACATTTTCCAATTATACCAAGATTGCAGAGGTTGCTTCATGATGCTCAAACAAGAGAGGATGTACTGTGGCATTCTAGGAACCAGGAGCATAGAGATCTGAATGTAATGAGCCATCCATCTCATGGTAGTGACTGGACAAACTTCAATCTGAAACACAAAGAGTTTGCTGCCGAGCCAAGAAACATTAGACTTGGCTTAGCTACAGATGGATTCAACCCATTTGGCCACCAGAGCACGGCATATAGCATGTGGCCAGTGCTTGTTATCCCTTACAACATGCCGCCAAATGTCTGCACCAAAGAATGAAACTACATCATGGCCTTGCTCATCCCAGGTCCAAAAAGTCCTGGAAAGGGTTTTGATTTATTCATGGAGCCTGTTGTGGAGGAACTTCAAAAGCTATGGAGGCGTGTTCTCACTCGAGACCTATATAGAAGCCCACTAGCTGATTTCATTCTGCATGCTATTATAATTTGGTGCATCCATGATTATCCGGCTTTGGTCACTATGTCAGGGCGAACGACACATGGTTACAATGCATGTGTTCGCTGTGACAGGAATCCGCTGTCATACCCAATACTTAGCAAGGTCTGTTACATTGGACACCACCGTTTCCTTGACAAGGACAAGCTGCGTCTTAGAAAATACCGAAAACCTGTGTTCATTGCAATTCATGAAAACCGTGATGCACCAGAGAGGCTCACCAGTGATGAGTTGCAGGAGGAATTAGAGAAGTTCAGGCATATTACACCAGGAAACCATGTCGATAATGGTAGCGGGAAAAGGAAGCGTGGCAAGGCAAAAGAGAGATTATTGTTTACCCGCAGGTCCACTTTGTGGGACTTGGAGTATTGGAAAGATTTGGATCTGAGGCATAATCTTGATGTGATGCACATCGAGAAAAATATATGTGACAGTATTATCGGCACACTTCTTAATATTGAAGGCAAGACAAAAGATACCTTAAAATCTAGGATTGATTTGACACACCTGGATATCAGATCTGATTTGCAGGTGGATAGCACTGGTGAATCACGGGATATGGCACCAGCTGTGTACGTCTTGGACAAGCAAAAGAGAAAAGAATTCTGCATGATCCTGTCACGTGTGAGATTCCCACATGGATTTGCTACCAACCCTGAAAGGAGAATCAGTGCAAATGGAACCAAGGTACAAGGGTTGAAAACTCATGACTGCCATGTCCTACTACAAAGGGTTTTACCTGTTCTCCTTAGAGGATTGGGCCGCCCTAACTTATACAGAGCAGTTGCAGAGTTGGGACAATTCTTCAGGGAACTCTGCTGTAGAAATATCAGGATAGATGTTGTGAAGCGTCTTATAGAGAGGATACCAACTATCCTATGCGACCTTTAGAAGATATATCCTCCAGCCTTCTTTGATGTGATGGTGCATTTGGTTGTTCATCTACCTGATGAGGCACTACTTAGAGGTCCAGTATAGTATGGATGGATGTACCCTATTGAAAGGCGGCTAGGCACTTTCAAGGGCTATGTTAGGAACAGAGCTAGACCTAAGGGTTCCATTGCAGAGGCCTACATTGCTACAGAAGCGTTGACATTCTGCTCAAGATACATTGAAACAGCTGATCAGCCTAGCAAAAAGGTGGGCGAAAAAAATCCTGAGCTCAATGTTTTCGATCCTGCTGTTCGAGTAACAGGGAAGAGTGGACAAGATGACAAACCTAAAGATTTGGACAAAATGGTTTGGTATGTGTTGAATAACTATCCTGAGATTCTACCTTATATCGAGTAAGTGCTAAGTACTACAGCTTATACATTGTAATCTACTAAACTTGCAGCACATTCTTATATATTTAGATGTTTGACGTGATCACTATGTTCTGCAGCGTGTATGAAGAGGAGTTACTGGTGCAAAATCCAAGAAACATTGACAAACGGGTTAGGGAAGGATTTGTGAAATGGTTGAAGAGCCGTGTAAGCTTTTGAATTGCACTGTCAGTTTTTTTAATATATAGAGTACATAAGATGATCAGCTTGTCTATTTTCTAACCATAGGTTAAGGAGATGCGGGAGGAGGGGCAGGCAGTTAGTGATACCCTTTACGCACTAGCAATGGGTCCTGATACTCGGGTAAGACATTATGCAACTTGCGTTGTTGGAGATGTGTGCTACAACACCCTTGCACGCGATGAAGGAAGGAAGACACAAAACAGTGCCGTCATGAGCACGGATACGCACAAGAAAGTGAGAACTAAAATGTATGCTAACATAACAGACATTGTTCAGTTGCAGTATATCTCCAGTTTCGAGGTTCATCGGTGTGTGGTTCTGTTTTGCTATCATTGGTACAACCAGTTTACCAGGACCTCAAAACCCAAAGCTGATGATTATTTCAAATCCATCAATGTCAAGGCGGCGTACCGCACCGATGAGCCTTATATTTTGGCAAATCAAGCAACACAGATATTTTTCTTGGAAGAGACATATGCACGTAGCCAAGACTGGAGAATATTGCAAAAGTTTGAGCACAGGACTTCGTTTAATGAAGTTGCACAACAAGATGATGCTTACACTGCTACTGATGTAGAGGATTCCACAGATGTTTATGATATGTTTGTGGACCATCACATTAATAAGGCTGGAGAAAAGATTTCCTGTCAGGCTGTGGAGGTAGATGAGTTGATCAATAAGAAGCCAACGTTCGAGGACATTGATGCTGAAGAAGAAGATGACACTGGGGGGAATTACGATTCAGACTGACACACATGGTGAAGATGTTGACGCTGCTGCTGCGGATGATGATTAGATTGCTTTTGTCGTATTTGCCTGTGAGAAGACGACTTATTATCTACTATGTTAAATTGTGTTTGCTATGACAACTGAAACCTGATGAAGTAGTTGTTCAATGAGAACATCACTTATTATGTATGTTGATTTGTGTTTGGTGATTGTATGACGACTGAAACATGATGACATTGTTGTTTAGTAGTACTCATATTTTGCTGTGAAACTTGTATTTCATGATTGTACAACCGCAAATGTAGTTGATGGTAGTTTGTTGTTGGACTGCAATTTGCTGAACGTCTTGCAATGGGAACATAGCTTACCCAACAGGTCCTCTGCTTATCTATTTATTTATTAGCAAAAGGGGATGCCCCCCGATTCCCGTTAATATAGAAATCATTAGATGTTCACAACACTAGACGCCCAGCCTGCTAAATAGTTTTCATTCATTACTAGTTTCAGCAAAGTGCTCATGTCAGAGCCACTGAATACATCACGAGTGCTACATACACTGCAACACAGATCACAACGATCTTGCCCATTATCTTCACAAGCTCTTTCATCTCCTCATTGCTGCCAGGGCTGTTCACCAGATGTTGCTTGGCCATGATCTGATGAACTGCATCATCTTTAACCTTCTGCTCTGCATCTTCCTCTTCTGCCGTTCCTTCAGTTACTTGTCCAACACCCCAGCCTGCTGGTATTGGGATTCGTCGGCTAACCAAATAATCCGCGTAGTTCCATTCCCCCACATCTGCAACTTCCCAGAAATACAAATCACAAGAATCCTCCCTTTTTTGCACGAATCAAATTCAAAGATCATCAACCAAACTCTTTAAAAATAAAATTCAGCAACTGAAAGCAGGCGAACAACTTAACCATATTACCCCATGATTTGGGCATTTGTAGAAGACGCGACCAGGGTTGAGGGTTGTAGTTGAGACGCGACGGATGACTCTGCGTGATTTGCAGTAGTGGCACCTGTCGGGACCCTGATCCTAAGTCACACCGGTCTAGCATGTAACACATCATGCACGGTAACCCACGGCTGCCGCCTTTACCTGGGTCGGGACCGTTTGCGCCTTTTGGCTCACGTATATGATTGTGTCGCTAGCATCCATGTGACAGAGAACCCATGCCGACATGACTAGTCGCAAACCAAGGTGGCACAAACTTATAGGGACAGGCATACATGACCCAACAATGCGCGTGTCGGTCAGCTACGAGTGTAACCGAGTCATAGCAAGCTACAAGGACTCCAGTAAAACACCGCGTGACATTTCCCCGTAGGGACAGACACAGGAGCAAAGAAGGACACATGCCGGTAAATCCATGTGTTGCGGATGGAATCACTAGGAGGTATTTCCCCATAAGGAAGGCTACCAAGAATAAACAACTAGGTGTCGGATCCCACACATACCAGTGCATTTCAAACATACACACAATATGCACGATATGTGTGAATACAACATGGCATCACAACATAACTCTATGACTCAAAGTATTTATTTAAATGGGCTCTGAGGAGCCTTACATAGCATGATATTACAAACATGGGTCTCATGACCCAACATTCAAGTCATACAAGCAACAAGCGGAAACATAACCTGTCTGAGTACAGACAGCTGATAAGAAAGGAGGCTAGAAAGCCTGTCTATCTACAAGACCCTCCATAGGAACCAGACCTCTGTCTGGGATTCCCAAGCTAATCGTCGAAGCCCACGTAGAACTACTAGTGAGACTGAAGTCTCCCCTGCAAAACATAAATTAGGCAAACGTGAGTACAATTGTACTCAGCAAGACTTACCTCAGAACTAACTACATATGCATCAGTATCAACAATGGGGTTGTGGAGTTTAACTGCAGCAAGCTAGCTTTGACTCGGTGGCTATCCTGTACTACGACTACCAGTATTTTCCTTGAGGTGAGAAAGCGCACACGAGTCCACATATTCACCATAACAATACACCACTATGGATCCGCTCCCGTCTCCCTATGAGAAGGCCATTCATAGCACTCACACTTATCTTGAGCATTTTACGGTATCCATTTCAACTTGTCTATGAACAATGTAAGCTTTCCAAGTAGTCCATATCCGCGAACGCGGCTATTCGAATAGATCATTAACCCTGCAGGGGTGTACTTCTTCACACATGCTTTCCCCACTTACCGCCATGTACACGTCATGTATCTTGGCAACCTTCAAGTAGAAGCCTGGCGAGGGTGTCGGCCACGACCTGACTAACGACACAAGTCTCTAGTCCAGGTTTATCGCCTATTTGGGTCCACTCCGCAAGGAAGTCCGACCGAAGTTTCCAGTACGGCCCCAAATGATGAGTGCACGGTTCCCAAGAGCACCATTCGGGTGTCACTTGGTACACTGTGCCTCATGTCTTTACCGCATCATAGCCCACCCCTAGGGTCAGCGCTACGCATGGCCCCCAACACATATCCTACAAACACCAGAAACTAGTTGCGACTCCTGGACAGAGATCAAGGCGATTAATAAGTCAAGAGAGCTTGGAGCGCCCGGAGCCCAATGTGTGGTAGTAACTGTCTTGGATCACAAACACGGAACTCAATTCCTGAGGACGGTCCTAATGAGACAACCCACCATGTACTCCTACATGGCCTCTCATCGCTACCTTTACCAAATCGTGTTCACACACTTAGCTCTCACACAGTAGGACATGTTCACCACCATTCCAATCCATCCCAGATGAATCAGACCTGACACAACTCTAAGCATGGCAGGCATAACAAGCAAGCATGAATGAGTAGGCACATCATGGCTCAAACAACTCCTACTCATGCTAGTGGGTTTCAACTATTTACTGTGGCAAAGACAGGACATGCAGAGGAATGGGTTCAACTACCGCAACATGTAACAGTTGAATCGTTGTTGTCCTAATGTAGTAAAAGAGGGCAAGAGCGAGAGAGTGGGATTGTATTGGAATTCTCAAAGGGGGTTTGCTTGCCTGGCACTTCTGAAGATAGTATAGCTCTTCATCAGTGTCAACGATCACAACATCGGTTACCGAGAAGGAATAACATCGACTAGCAAAGAAGGAACACAATCAATGCAATGCACAATCACATGAATGACATGTCATATTAGGGTACTGGATTCACCTAATGCAGTATTTAGCCAAATTAATTGAAGTGGAATCCAAACAGGATCAAATTCCAACTCCAAATGTTATTTTAAAAATTGCCCTAATCATCATTTGTCCTATTCAGTGAGGTTAACTTGTTCAAACATGCATGAAAGTGTCATAAACAGATTCTTCATATTTTTCATATATAAATTATTTCATTTTGAGCTACGATTAATTTTATCTGATTTTTCAAAGTTTGGAGTATTTTCTGAAATTCATAAATCATTTTTTGATTTATTATAATTCCAGAAATACTTTACTGCATCAGCATTGCGTCAAGGTGACGTCAGCAGGTCAACAGGACCGTTCCTGGTCAAATCTGACCAGTGGGTCCTGCATTAGGTTAATCCTAATCTTAATTTAATTAGAGGCAAGGGCCCACATGTCAGTGACTCAGAGGGGAGTCAAACCCAGTCAACTGGGTCAAAACCCGCTGGTCAAACGAGTCAAAGTCGCCGGCGTTGAGTCGCCGGCGAGGCCGAGACGGCGGAGGGCTTCGGGTTTCTTGCTCCGGCGACCAAATGGACGACGGAGACCACCTACGTGACGAGGGGACACGTCCGCGTCGAATGGTGCAAGCGGCTTTGCCGAAGGTGACCTAAAACGACAGCGGTGACAACGAGTACGGCGGTCGGAGTTCGGCCAACGGTGGTTTGGGCGATGCGGGGCACGGCATGAGCAGCAGGTGATCGCTACGGGCTCCTGGTGTCGCGCTGAGCACGTTGTTGTGCTCGGTTGCGAGCTTGCGTGGCCGTGGCCATGGCAGCAACATGGCCGGCGGAGCCGAGCTCTCAGCCGTGACGGTTGGCGGCGTTAGAGGAAGCAAACGAGCAAGGGGAGAGAGGGGATCGGCGCAGGAGCTCACGGCGGTCATGACGGGCAGGTCGGCGAGCTCGGGGAGGCGTCTGTAACATCCCCAGATCTTAGCCCTGTCATTAAGCTAATTAAATTGTCATGTCATCATGATCATCCTAATTAAATTGCATTAGAAAATAATCCAACTTAAATTTAAATTCAAATACAAGTCAAATTAATATTTTTTCAAACTACAAAACTAAAATGTTCATAATATTGCAAATAATTTAGAGGCATTTATAAAAGTATAATCAACATTTATTTAATTAGTTAAATGACCATTTCATCCTAAAACGGAACCAATACAACAACTTTTAATACCTTTTTATTTACTTAAAAATCATATGAAATTATATCACCCCCAAACTATTTTCTGATAGTACATAATATTGCACTGTTAATTTTGGGCCAATTCTCATATTTTACAAAACTAAATTTGGGGCTATACATTTTATAAAACCGAAAATAGAAAAGAGAAAACAGATAATAGAAAAAGAAAAACGCCTAACGACTACTGTGCCTATGGGCTCTAGTGGAACAGTAGCCGGCCCAGCCCGTTAAGCCGCATCGTCGTCCTCCTCTGCTCGCTGTCGCGCGCGCACGCCGACACGGCGCCGTCCGTCACGCTGTCGGCCATCCGCCGGCTCCCCGTCGCCGTTAAGACCTCCCCCGTGCTGCCCTCGCTCTCCCCCGAAACCCTAGCCCACTCGTTCGTCCCCACTCGCCCTCTCCCTCTCTGTTTCGCCTCACACCCGAGACGCCATCGCCGTCCGCCGCTCGATCCAGCGGCCACCGTGCCCCGATCATCGCTCCGCCGTGCCCGTCGGGTTCCTCGTCCTCGACTACGTCGCCTGAGGCCGCACATTGGAGCTCATCGCCACCGCGTCGTCCTCCTCGACCTCTTCTTCCCCGACACCGTCCGCCACTGCCGCCGCCGATTCGGTCGTCTCCGGCCTCCTCGAGCCGTCCCCGGGCCTTCTCTGCAACGCCAGTGAGCCCTCACTCCTCTCCCCGCGCTCCTCTGCCCTCCTGCGCCTCCGTAGCCACCGCGCCCGCGATGCCCGATCGCTCCGCCGCCCGCCTCGTCGCCGGCGAGGCTCCGACGACCAAATGGTCTCGGGCTCATGCCTATCAACCTCACCGCAGCGCGTAGGTCTCGGCTAGCTTCTTCTTTCGCTCCTTTGCGCGCCGGAATGATCTCCCCGTAGGTCACCCGAATAAGCTCGCCGCCGGCGAGGTCGTACCGCTCGTTTTCGGCCGTTCCAGCCGCTCCGACCACCGCCAAACGACGCGGCGTCGTCGTGCGGTTCCAGCGCGCCCAACCGCGCATCAAACGGCGCTTTGTGCGCGATTTCCGACCGTAGCCCGAGCCGCGCCGCCGCAAAACGCGCTTGCCGGCGAGATTCCGGCGAGTCGCCGGTGACGCTGACCTGGCCCGACAGGTGGGACCCCGCTATGCCACTGATGGGTGGGCCCAGTTGACTCGTTGACTGGGTCAACCCACTGACATGTGGGGCCCCAAGGATTAAACTGATTTTTATAAATAACAAAAACGTTAATTAAATCGGTTAATTAAATTAATTAGTAATTAGACATTGACCAGTAGGCCCCACCGCTAAATTAATCCTAATTAGTTTAAATAAAACCTAATTAAACTACTGTGAGGCTGACCAGTGGGTCCCATTGGACCCACTGTCAGGTTTGACCCCAGTCAACGGTACTGTTGACTGCTGACATCAGCAATACGTCAGCATTTACTGTTTCGGATAATGTTAATTTAAATAATTCCAGAAATTAATAAAAACTTTAGAAAATCATATCTTTTAAACCGTAACTCGGATTAAAATATTTTATATATGAAAAATGATCAGAGAAATATGAAGATTCTAAATATGTAATCAAAATGCCTGTCCAACACTCCTAGCTAGCTGAACATTAAACTTTTTGACTGATTTTGATAAATGAATAGTGCTCAACTTTAATAAAATAAATCCAAATAAATTCCTAAATTAACTAAATCATTTAGTTAGGCAATAAAACACCTCTGCATATCATTTAGGCATGTCATGCATAGTGATTGCATTTTTGCCGTGAATTTATTGTTTCTTCCCCCCTCCTTCTCTCCCGATAGACGCCGAGACCGACGCCGTCGCAGCAGAGTTCGACTACACCCCCGACGAGCAGCCTACTGACGATCAGCCCCTCTCAGCAGAGCTTCCAGGCAAGCATCCCCCCTTGACGCATGCCTAAATCACCTATTCTTTCTCCCTCCTGCTTGCATTAGAAATTGCTGCTACTTTGCTTTATCCTATTCTGATGCATAGCCTGTCCTTGTAACTATTATTGATACCTGCCTGTTATCCTAAATTGCTTAGTATAGGATGGATGGAAAACCATCTGTGGCCCCTCTCCCTTGCTGTAGTTGCTCCGCTTTAGTATCTGTGCCCCGATCGATGTGATCGAACGGGCTGAGAATAGCACATCACCGCACACCCCCCTTAAATTGCTCGACTCTGCAGAGCTGGCATCGAGTGCCGAGGGTGATACCTCTTAGCTCACTTCCGATGATGCCTCTGTGGAATAGCTATACGGATGTGTGTTACCGAGGGTGATTCCTCTTTCATCACCTCCGCTAAGCTTCCGTCGTGCAACTCCTCGGGAGGGAAACCTTCGAGGGTGATTCCTCGGGTTCCTTCTCGATATATTGGACACACAGTTACTTTGACCTTTGTCGCAGGCGGGTCGACCCCGAGGGGTACCCGCGGGGAAAATGTGAAGTCGGGTTTGCCAGGAGGGCACCCGCGAGAGATTAATGTGGCAGAACGACAGGGCAGGCGGAGACCACCCTGTTCGTGTTCCGTGTGTTACCAAGTCGGAGTGACAGGTAGTCTGATCGTCTCTGCGAGTTACTAAATACGCGTAACGGAACTGGGTATTTGATCTGAGTGGGTCGTCATGCCCTATACGCACTACCACCACGTGGGATAATGGTTTAATGGGGCCCTCTACGTCGTATGTATCAGCCAAAAGCTCTTCAGACGTCACAGCTCAGAGATGCGGGCTGATCGTCGGGGTTGGGCTGGTTACATCACTGGTGTACTCAGTGTCGCGCCTGCTCCCCGTCCAGCCACGCAACGTGCAGGAGTGCAAAGGGTGATGGGCCCAAGACCCCTTCGCACTTAGGATTTAGACCGGCGTGTTGACCTCTCTGCTGAGCCTAGGTAGGACTGCGTCGTGTCGATCACCCGAGGCCGGGCATTACCCAGCAAGTGTGTCCGGCCAGAGGTAATCGAGTGTGTTGGGTAACAGTAGTGCACCCCTGCAGGGAAGTTATCTATTCGAATAGCCGTGTCCATGGTAACAGGACGCTCAGAGTTGTATCCGGATCTATGACAACTACAAATTGATGATGATTCATATTAAACTGTTAATAATGCTCTCGGGACCGCTTTCTCGCAGGGAGTCGAGAAAGGATCTCAGGGCATTGCTGTTGTATATCCCATGTATGCTACTATTATCTACTCTCTTCTGATGCTGCAAGATTGCTTGAAGATGCTAGTCTTCGATAGGCTAGGCCTTTCTCTCTATTCTGGCATTTCTGCTATATAGTCCACAGATACAGCCTTTTCATTTGATACCAATGCATATTTAGCATAGTTCTGATGTCAGTCTTGCGAGTACTTTGGATGAGTACTCACGGTTGCTTTGCTATTCTTTTCCCCATACCCACTTGATGATATATCAGACGATGGAGCCCAGGAGCCAGACACCACCGCAGGAGACTACTACCAGGAGAGTCTCGGAGGCCACTACTACTACGTTGAGTCAGTCGAACAGGAGTAGTTCGAAGGCTCCCAGGCAGGAGGCCTGCGCCTTTTCGATCGTTGTCGTTGTTTTGCCTCGCCTTCTTCAGGCTTTTCTGTTTTACTTTTATATCTGTACTCAGATATCTAATGCTTTCGCTGACGCTTGTATGCGAGCTTTTGTATTCGAGCCCTCGAGGCCCCTGGCTTGTAATATAAAGCTTGTATTATTTTATTTGTGTCTAGAGTTGTGTTGTGATATCTTCCCGTGAGTCTCTGATCTCGATCGTGTGCATTTGCGTGTATGATTAGTGCACGGTCGGGTCGGGGGCGTCACAAGTTGGTATCAGAGCCGACTGCCTGTAGGAAGCCCCTTTCCAACTCCTTGGCCGCAGTTGAGTCTAGTCTTTCCGAAAACTATTTTACTAACATGGCAGTGTGGCTTACGGGCCCACGTCGCCAACTGGGTGGTATTAGGATCTTTTATTCCTCTTCTATACTCTGGGCCTCTGAATCCTCTTCCTTTCGGGTTAAATGAATTTTACTAACGCCTACACTTAGGATCTCGTAATCTCATCCACCCGGAGAGCTGGATTATATGCACTTGTTCCCTCACATTGATCTGATTAATCTGATAATCACATTTTCTTTTCCATTGGTCTGTTTAACCTTTTTTGTAATATAGCCTTTATCTGAGCAGTGATAATTTCCTGCTTAAGCCAACACCCCCAAATGGTTGTCCTCGGACTTGCCTTGCTGTCGTGACCTTGCATGATGTCACTGCCTTCCCACTCTTAATTGACACTCACCACAGTTCCATAGGACCGAAACCTGACTCTCCTGTACTTTCTTGATCCCGGAGATTCCCCTTACCCCACCTCTTAAATCTCGGGACGAGATTTCTTGTAGTGGGGGAGATTTGTAACATCCCCAGATCTTAGCCCTGTCATTAAGCTAATTAAATTGTCATGTCATCATGATCATCCTAATTAAATTGCATTAGAAAATAATCCAACTTAAATTTAAATTCAAATACAAGTCAAATTAATATTCTTCAAACTGCAAAACTAAAATGTTCATAATATTGCAAATAATTCAGAGGCATTTATAAAAGTATAATCAACATTTATTTAATTAGTTAAATGACCATTTCATCCTAAAACGGAACCAATACAACAACTTTTAATACCTTTTTATTTACTTAAAAATCATATGAAATTATATCACCCCCAAACTATTTTCTGATAGTACATAATATTGCACTGTTAATTTTGGGCCAATTCTCATATTTTACAAAACTAAATTTGGGGCTATACATTTTATAAAACCGAAAATAGAAAAGAGAAAATAGATAATAGAAAAAGAAAAACGCCTAACGACTACTGTGCCTATGGGCTCTAGTGGAACAGTAGCTGGCCCAGCCTATTAAGCCGCATCGTCGTCCTCCTCTGCTCGCTGTCGCGCGCGCACGCCGACACGGCGCCGTCCGTCGCGCTGTCGGCCATCCGCCGGCTCCCCGTCGCCGTTAAGACCTCCCCCGTGCTGCCCTCGCTCTCCCCCGAAACCCTAGCCCACTCGTTCGTCCCCACTCGCCCTCTCCCTCTCTGTTTCGCCTCTCACACGAGACGCCATCGCCGTCCGCCGCTCGATCCCGCGGCCACCGTGCCCCGATCATCGCTCTGTCGCGCCTGTCGGGTTCCTCGTCCTCGACTACGTCGCCTGAGGCCGCACATTGGAGCTCATCGCCACCGCGTCGTCCTCCTCGACCTCTTCTTCCCCGACGCCGTCCGCCACTGCCGCCGTCGATTCGGTCGTCTCCGGCCTCCTCGAGCCGTCCCCGGGCCTTCTCTGCAACGCCAGTGAGCCCCCACTCCTCTCCTCGCGCTCCTCTGCCCTCCAGCGCCTCCGTAGCCGCCGCGCCCGCGATGCCCGATCGCTCCGCCGCCCGCCTCGTCGCCGGCGAGGCTCCGACGACCAAATGGTCTCGGGCTCATGCCTATCAACCTCACCGCAGCGCGTAGGTCTCGGCTAGCTTCTTCTTTCGCTCGTTTGCACGCCGGAATGATCTCCCCGTAGCTCACCCGAATAAGCTCGCCGCCGGCGAGGTCGTACCGCTCGTTTCCGGCCGTTCCAGCCGCTTCGACCACCGCCAAACGACGCGGGGTCGTCGTGCGGTTCCAGCGCGCCCAACCGCGCATCAAACGGCGCCCTGTGCGTGATTTCCGACCGTAGCCCGAGCCGCGCCGCCGCAAAACGCGCTCGCCGACGAGATTCCGGCGAGTCGTCGGTGACGCTGACCTGGCCCGACAGGTGGGACCCCGCTATGCCACTGACGGGTGGGCCCAGTTGACTCGTTGACTGGGTCAACCCACTGACATGTGGGGCCCCGTGGATTAAACTGATTTTTATAAATAACTAAAACGTTAATTAAATCGGTTAAATAAATTAATTAGTAATTAGACACTGACCAGTAGGCCCCACCGCTAAATTAATCCTAATTAGTTTAAATAAAACCTAATTAAACTACTGTGAGGCTGACCAGTGGGTCCCATTGGACACACTGTCAGGTTTGACCCCAGTCAACGGTACTGTTGACTGCTGACGTCAGCAATACTACATGCTGACGTCAGCATTTACTGTTTCGGATAATGTTAATTTAAATAATTTAAAATATTCCAGAAATTAATAAAAACTTTAGAAAATCATATCTTTTAAACCGTAACTCGGATTAAAATATTTTATATATGAAAAATGATCAGAGAAATATGAAGATTCTAAATATGTAATCAAAATGCCTGTCCAACACTCCTAGCTAGCTGAACATGGAACTTTTTGACTGATTTTGATAAATGAATAGTGCTCAACTTTAATAAAATAAATCCAAATAAATTCCTAAATTAACTAAATCATTTAGGTAGGTAATAAAACACCTCTGCATATCATTTAGGCATGTCATGCATAGTGATTGCAGTTTTAGAGTGAATTTATTGTTTCTTCCCCCCTCCGTCTCTCCCGATAGACGCCAAGACCGACGCCGTCGCAGCAGAGTTCGACTACACCCCCGACGAGCAGCCTACTGACGATCAGCCCCTCTCAGCAGAACTTATAGGCAAGCAACCCCCCTTGACGCATGCCTAAATCACCTATTCTTTCTCCCTCCTGCTTGCATTAGAAATTGCTGCTACTTTGCTTTATCCTATTCTGATGCATAGCCTGTCCTTGTAACTATTATTGATACCTGCCTGTTATCCTAAACTGCTTAGTATAGGATGGATGGAAAACCATCTGTGGCCCCTCTCCCTTGCTGTAGTTGCTCCGCTTTAGTATCTGTGCCCCGATCGATGTGATCGAA
Organism: Elymus sibiricus; assembly: GCA_039707655.1. Taxonomy (NCBI): domain Eukaryota; kingdom Viridiplantae; phylum Streptophyta; class Magnoliopsida; order Poales; family Poaceae; genus Elymus; species Elymus sibiricus. Next base: position 189,059,103 of record CM077674.1, read on the forward strand.
CGGGCTGAGAACAGCACATCACCGCACACCCCCCTTAAATTGCTCAACTCTGCAGAGCTGGCATCGAGTGCCGAGGGTGATACCTCTTAGCTCACTTCCGATGATGCCTCTGTGGAATAGCTATAGGGATGTGTGTTACCGAGGGTGATTCCTCTTTCATCACCTCCGCTAAGCTTCCGTCGTGCAACTCCTCGGGAGGGAAACCTTCGAGGGTGATTCCTCGGGTTCCTTCTCGATATATTGGACACACAGTTACTTTGACCTTTGTCGCAGGCGGGTCGACCCCGAGGGGTACCCGCGGGGAAAATGTGAAGTCGGGTTTGCCAGGAGGGCACCCGCGAGAGATTAATGTGGCAGAACGACAGGGCAGGCGGAGACCACCCTGTTCGTGTTCTGTGTGTTACCAAGTCGGAGTGACAGGTAGTCTGATCGTCTCTGCGAGTTACTAAATACGCCTAACGGAACTGGGTATTTGATCTGAGTGGGTCGTCATGCCCTATACGCACTACCACCACGTGGGATAATGGTTTAATGGGGCCCTCTACGTCGTATGTATCAGCCAAAAGCTCTTCAGACGTCACAGCTCAGAGATGCGGGCTGATCGTCGGGGTTGGGCTGGTTACGTCACTGGTGTATTCAGTGTCGCGCCTGCTCCCCGTCCAGCCACGCAACGTGCAGGAGTGCAAAGGGTGATGGGCCCAAGACCCCTTCGCACTTAGGATTTAGACCGGCGTGTTGACCTCTCTGCTGAGCCTAGGTAGGACTGCGTCGTGTCGATCACCCGAGGCCGGGCATTACCCAGCAAGTGTGTCCGGCCAGAGGTAATCGAGTGTGTTGGGTAACAGTAGTGCACTCCTGCAGGGAAGTTATCTATTCGAATAGCCGTGTCCACGGTAACAGGACGCTCAGAGTTGTATCCGGATCTATGACAACTACAAATTGATGATGATTCATATTAAACTGTTAATAATGCTCTCGGGACCGCTTTCTCGCAGGGAGTCGAGAAAGGATCTCAGGGCATTGCTGTTGTATATCCCATGTATGCTACTATTATCTACTCTCTTCTGATGCTGCAAGATTGCTTGAAGATGCTAGTCTTCGATAGGCTAGGCCTTTCTCTCTATTCTGGCATTTCTGCTATATAGTCCACAGATACAGCATTTTCATTTGATACCAATGCATATTTAGCATAGTTCTGATGTCAGTCTTGCGAGTACTTTGGATGAGTACTCACGGTTGCTCTGCTATTCTTTTCCCCATACCCACTTGATGAAATATCAGACGATGGAGCCCAGGAGCCAGACACCACCGCAGGAGACTACTACCAGGAGAGTCTCGGAGGCCACTACTACTACGTTGAGTCAGTCGACCAGGAGTAGTTCGGAGGCTCCCAGGCAGGAGGCCTGCGCCTTTTCGATCGTTGTCGTTGTTTTGCCTCGCCTTCTTCAGGCTTTTCTGTTTTACTTTTATATCTGTACTCAGATATCTAATGCTTTCGTTGACGCTTGTATGCGAGCTTTTGTATTCGAGCCCTCGAGGCCCCTGGCTTGTAATATAAAGCTTGTATTATTTTATTTGTGTCTAGATTTGTGTTGTGATATCTTCCCGTGAGTCTCTGATCTTGATCGTGTGCATTTGCGTGTATGATTAGTGCACGGTCGGGTCGGGGGCGTCACAAGTTGGTATCAGAGCCGACTGCCTGTAGGAAGCCCCTTTCCAACTCCTTGGCCGCAGTTGAGTCTAGTCTTTCCGAAAACTATTTTACTAACATGGCAGTGTGGCTTACGGGCCCACGTCGCCAACTGGGTGGTATTAGGATCTTTTATTCCTCTTCTATACTCTGGGCCTCTGAATCCTCTTCCTTTCGGGTTAAATGAATTTTACTAACGCCGACACTTAGGATCTCGTAATCTCATCCACCCGGAGAGCTGGATTATATGCACTTGTTCCCTCACATTGATCTGATTAATCTGATAATCACATTTTCTTTTCCATTGGTCTGTTTAACCTTTTTTGTAATATAGCCTTTATCTGAGCAGTGATAATTTCCTGCTTAAGCCAACACCCCCAAATGGTTGTCCTCGGACTTGCCTTGCTGTCGTGACCTTGCATGATGTCACTGCCTTCCCACTCTTAATTGACACTCACCACAGTTCCATAGGACCGAAACCTGACTCTCCTGTACTTTCTTGATCCCGGAGATTCCCCTTACCCCACCTCTTAAATCTCGGGACGAGATTTCTTGTAGTGGGGGAGATTTGTAACATCCCCAGATCTTAGCCCTGTCATTAAGCTAATTAAATTGTCATGTCATCATGATCATCCTAATTAAATTGCATTAGAAAATAATCCAACTTAAATTTAAATTCAAATACAAGTCAAATTAATATTTCTTCAAACTGCAAAACTAAAATGTTCATAATATTGCAAATAATTCAGAGGCATTTATAAAAGTATAATCAACATTTATTTAATTAGTTAAATGACCATTTCATCCTAAAACGGAACCAATACAACAACTTTTAATACTTTTTTATTTACTTAAAAATCATATGAAATTATATCACCCCCAAACTATTTTCTGATAGTACATAATATTGCACTGTTAATTTTGGGCCAATTCTCATATTTTACAAAACTAAATTTGGGGCTATACATTTTATAAAACCGAAAATAGAAAAGAGAAAACAGATAATAGAAAAAGAAAAACGCCTAACGACTACTGTGCCTATGGGCTCTAGTGGAACAGTAGCTGGCCCAGCCTATTAAGCCGCATCGTCGTCCTCCTCTGCTCGCTGTCGCGCGCGCACGCCGACACGGCGCCGTCCGTCGCGCTGTCAGCCATCCGCCGGCTCCCCGTCGCCGTTAAGACCTCCCCCGTGCTGCCCTCGCTCTCCCTCGAAACCCTAGCCCACTCGTTCGTCCCCACTCGCCCTCTCCCTCTCTGTTTCGCCTCTCACACGAGACGCCATCGCCGTCCGCCGCTCGATCCCGCGGCCACCGTGCCCCGATCATCGCTCCGCCGCGCCTGTCGGGTTCCTCGTCCTCGACTACGTCGCCTGAGGCCGCACATTGGAGCTCATCGCCACCGCGTCGTCCTCCTCGACCTCTTCTTCCCCGACGCCGTCCGCCACTGCCGCCGTCGATTCGGTCGTCTCCGGCCTCCTCGAGCCGTCCCCGGGCCTTCTATGCAACGCCAGTGAGCCCCCACTCCTCTCCTCGCGCTCCTTTGCCCTCCAGCGCCTCCGTAGCCGTCGCGCCCGCGATGCCCGATCGCTCCGCCGCCCAACTCGCCGCCGGCGAGGCTCCGACGACCAAATGGTCTCGGGCTCATGCCTATCAACCTCACCGCAGCGCGTAGGTCTCGGCTAGCTTCTTCTTTCGCTCGTTTGCACGCCGGAATGATCTCCCCGTAGCTCACCCGAATAAGCTCGCCGCCGGCGAGGTCGTACCGCTCGTTTCCGGCCGTTCCAGCCGCTTCGACCACCGCCAAACGACGCGGGGTCGTCGTGCGGTTCCAGCGCGCCCAACCGCGCATCAAACGGCGCCCTGTGCGTGATTTCCGACCGTAGCCCGAGCCGCGCCGCCGCAAAACGCGCTCGCCGACGAGATTCCGGCGAGTCGTCGGTGACGCTGACCTGGCCCGACAGGTGGGACCCCGCTATGCCACTAACGGGTGGGCCCAGTTGACTCGTTGACTGGGTCAACCCACTGACATGTGGGGCCCCGTGGATTAAACTGATTTTTATAAATAACTAAAACGTTAATTAAATCGGTTAAATAAATAAATTAGTAATTAGACACTGACCAGTAGGCCCCACCGCTAAATTAGTCCTAATTAGTTTAAATAAAACCTAATTAAACTACTGTGAGGCTGACCAGTGGGTCCCATTGGACACACTGTCAGGTTTGACCCCAGTCAACGGTACTGTTGACTGCTGACGTCAGCAATACTACATGCTGACGTCAGCATTTACTGTTTCGGATAATGTTAATTTAAATAATTTAAAATATTCCAGAAATTAATAAAAACTTTAGAAAATCATATCTTTTAAACCGTAACTCGGATTAAAATATTTTATATATGAAAAATGATCAGAGAAATATGAAGATTCTAAATATGTAATCAAAATGCCTGTCCAACACTCCTAGCTAGCTGAACATGGAACTTTTTGACTGATTTTGATAAATGAATAGTGCTCAACTTTAATAAAATAAATCCAAATAAATTCCTAAATTACTAAATCATTTAGTTAGGTAATAAAACACCTCTGCATATCATTTAGGCATGTCATGCATAGTGATTGCAGTTTTGCCGTGAATTTATTGTTTCTTCCCCCCTCCTTCTCTCCCGATAGACGCCAAGACCGACGCCGTCGCAGCAGAGTTCGACTACACCCCCGACGAGCAGCCTACTGACGATCAACCCCTCTCAGCAGAACTTCTAGGCAAGCAACCCCCCTTGACGCATGCCTAAATCACCTATTCTTTCTCCCTCCTGCTTGCATTAGAAATTGCTGCTACTTTGCTTTATCCTATTCTGATGCATAGCCTGTCCTTGTAACTATTATTGATACCTGCCTGTTATCCTAAACTGCTTAGTATAGGATGGATGGAAAACCATCTGTGGCCCCTCTCCCTTGCTGTAGTTGCTCCGCTTTAGTATCTGTGCCCCGATCGATGTGATCGAACGGGCTGAGAACAGCACATCACCGCACACCCCCCTTAAATTGCTCGACTCTGCAGAGCTGGCATCGAGTGCCGAGGGTGATACCTCTTAGCTCACTTCCGATGATGCCTCTGTGGAATAGCTATAGGGATGTGTGTTACCGAGGGTGATTCCTCTTTCATCACCTCCGCTAAGCTTCCGTCGTGCAACTCCTCGGGAGGGAAACCTTCGAGGGTGATTCCTCGGGTTCCTTCTCGATATATTGGACACACAGTTACTTTGACCTTTGCCGCAGGCGGGTCGACCCCGAGGGGTACCCGCGGGGAAAATGTGAAGTCGGGTTTGCCAGGAGGGCACCCGCGAGAGAATAATGTGGCAGAACGACAGGGCAGGCGGAGACCACCCTGTTCGTGTTCCGTGTGTTACCAAGTCAGAGCGACAGGTAGTCTGATCGTCTCTGCGAGTTACTAAATACGCCTAACGGAACTGGGTATTTGATCTGAGTGGGTTGTCGTGCCCTATACGCACTACCACCACGTGGGATAATGGTTTAATGGGGCCCTCTACGTCGTATGTATCAGCCGAAAGCTCTTCAGACGTCACAGCTCAGAGATGCGGGCTGATCGTCGGGGTTGGGCTGGTTATGTCACTGGTGTATTCAGTGTCGTGCCTGCTCCCCGTCCAGCCACGCAACGTGCAGGAGTGCAAAGGGTGATGGGCCCAAGACCCCTTCGCACTTAGGATTTAGACCGGCGTGTTGACCTCTCTGCTGAGCCTAGGTAGGACTGTGTCGTGTCGATCACCCGAGGCCGGGCATTACCCAGCAAGTGTGTCCGGCCAGAGGTAATCGAGTGTGTTGGGTAACAGTAGTGCACCCCTGCAGGGAAGTTATCTATTCGAATAGCCGTGTCCACGGTAACAGGACGCTCAGAGTTGTATCCGGATCTATGACAACTACAACTTGATGATGATTCATATTAAACTGTTAATAATGCTCTCGGGACCGCTTTCTCGCAGGGTGTCGAGAAAGGATCTCAGGGCATTGCTGTTGTATATCCACATGTATGCTACTATTATCTACTCTCTTCTGATGCTGCAAGATTGCTTGAAGATGCCAGTCTGCGATAGGCTAGGCCTTTCTCTCTATTCTGGCATTTCTGCTATATAGTCCACAGATACAGCCTTTTCATTTGATACCAATGCATATTTAGCATAGTTCTGATGTCAGTCTTGCGAGTACTTTGGATGAGTACTCACGGTTGCTCTGCTATTCTTTTCCCCATACCTACTTGATGATATATCAGACGATGGAGCCCAGGAGCCAGACACCACCACAGGAGACTACTACCAGGAGAGTCTCGGAGGCCACTACTACTACGTTGAGTCAGTCGACCAGGAGTAGTTCGGAGGCTCCCAGGCAGGAGGCCTGCGCCTTTTCGATCGTTGTCGTTGTTTTGCCTCGCCTTCTTCAGGCTTTTCTGTTTTACTTTTATATCTGTACTCAGATATCTAATGCTTTCGCTGACGCTTGTATGCGAGCTTTTGTATTCGAGCCCTTGAGGCCCCTGGCTTGTAATATAAAGCTTGTATTATTTTATTTGTGTCTAGAGTTGTGTTGTGATATCTTCCCGTGAGTCTCTGATCTCGATCGTGTGCATTTGCGTGTATGATTAGTGCACGGTCGGGTCGGGGGCGTCACAGCGTCGGAGCGAGCGAAACGGCGGAGACGATCTTGGTGTCAGGAGCTTGAAGAAGACGGCGTGGACGGCGCTTCGGGGCTTCCGGCATTACGTGGTTCGGTGGGAAGGCGTAGCCGACGATGGCGGATCTCGCGGTCACGTCGGGGAAGCATGGAAGTGGCTGTGGGCGCGACTACGGCGACGGCGAGCTCGGGCTCGGTTCGACCATGGCGTCCAGAGGCGACGGAGAGAGCGAGGTGGAGAATGGATGGGTCGGCCCGATCCAGACAGAACCGGCGAGGTTGGACGCGGCATCGCGCTGGCCTGGGGAGGCCAGGCAGGCAGGTGGCGTGGCGCGCCGAGCGTGCGCGCGCGTCGGGCATGCGCGGTGGAGATGATGACTGGCACGGCCAGCTGGGCTGGGCCGGCTCAGGTAAGCCCAGGTATGATTCCCTCTCTCTCTGTTTTTTTATTTCTTTTCTGTTTTCTATTTTCTTTCTTTGTTTTGATTTGATTTAAATACCAAATCATTTTATAAACTTCTGAAACTTAATATGTGGACTTATGGAGCTAGTCCAGAGCCACATACAAACTTTCACAATTATTGGACTTATATTTATTTTATAGTAAATATAAATCCAATTCAAATAGCCAGTGAATTAATTCAAAGGCCCAAAATAAATATTTCTGAGATTCCAAAAATACTGGTTTGAATTTTACCTCTTGCCAATATTTTCAGAGATTAACAGGAACATTTTCTTTGACTTGTTTGAAGAGATTTTTAATGTTGATCATTTTTAAAAGGTTTCTGAGGATTTGAATATTCCGTCAATTCAATTTCACTGAAATTAATATGATGCATGAATGATTATGCCACTAATTACAAACATTAATCTAATGCTGTGACAACTGACCCCCACTAAACAAGAATCTCGTCCCGAGATTCAAGACGTGAGGTGAGAGGAAGGGAGGTCACGGAACTGACACAGTCTTCATGATTCATTTGCCCTCCTCGAAGATGCTGATTCATTGCATCATGCTGATCTTGACATCTTTGCCTTCGAGAGCTTCACCCAACACGATGACGACAGAAGGAACTCTACAGGAATCGATCTTCTTGAAGATCGAGCAACTCAAGATCAACTAATGGAGTGAGACATAATAACATCTCATGAGCTGAGACACAAAACACACACCAGGAACGAGGGAAGGAAGTAGATGAGGAATGTCCAATGTGGTAGGCAACAATTCCACGCTTAGGTAAGATGGTGCACGGTTTCAACGTAGCGAGGAGTTAATTGCCATGATTCCATGATGGGGCACCCTAGGGAAGGTGACTCGTAGAATTATTCCCTTAAGTGGCAAAAAGAATTACTTTTGATACTGAGATCATTGAAACTCTCCATACCAGCCTAAGGCAATTCATAAACGATCGTTTGAAGGAGTTTGAAAGAATGGCATACTCGGACTAGAATGGATGATGTGGACTACCTTGTTGAAGACAACGCAACGGATGATTTTTGCTTATCATCGGAAATGGATGGGACCCATGGTAAGCCCACTCTTGAAGATGATCCTGAATAGCAATTACCGAGAAGGGCAGCCCATGGTAAAATGGCACCATGGCGGGTGCAAGCTGGGAACAAAATGCAAATGCTGGGAATGATTCTAGTAACTGGGGAGAAGGTTCAACAGTAGAGAGTGATTCCACTATTTGAATGGTTATAGAATAATCGAAAAAACTGAGGGCACATTCCAATTAATGCTGACGATAAAACCTAGTGCCTGAGCGTGCTCTCAAGAACTTGAGCATTTTCATATTCATCAGGGTTTTATCAACACCTAAGCCAAGATCCTGGCAACACTTCATACTACCATGATGAATCACGATGGAGGGTACGGATGCAAAGGAAGATAACACTTTCTCAGATTTCACCTTAGCGAATCCAAGGGAACAAAATTTGGATGATCGAACAAGAGACATTTGGCACTCCGCTTCTAATGTTCTCCTTGATGTACTAGCGTAACCTGACTATAGGTGTCGTTTGGTATCTAGAACATCAAGTAAAGGTCAGACTTCGGAAGTTTAAGAATCCATAAGGAATAACTTCTAGAATAAGTCATAGAAAATCCTCATGGGGAGTGGCTAATCTTGCTGAACAAGATACTACAACAACAGGTCTTCCGGAGAAGTGTGTTAGCCACAACATCGCTCTACCGTTTAAGAAAGACCAATATTATAATTCTTGGGAGACGTTCCTATCATCACATCTGCCTGAGATTCAGATCTGATTGGTGTTAGGACATTCCAGACTCAACATGTCTGAAAGAGAAAAGTTGCAACACAAATCGACGAGATGATGTTGCGAGATTCTCGGGAGATGAACTATGGTAGCAAGCTCCAAAACATGAGCTGGATGGCAGGACACATGTGAACACATTGTCTGAGACAATCGTGACCACATGGAAACCTTACCACAAAACGCTACCGAGTTCTGGTTGGGAACCATCATCGAGGATATCGAAATCTTGTGCATGACCTAGGATTAGCATTCTGGACTTCTTTTCCTTGAACAAGTCAATCAGTGGCTTGGTGTGCTAGGAGATACATATGGACTGGAGGTTGCAAATCTCCAAACCACAGAATACTTTGCATATGCATGACCGACTTGGGATGATTCCAATGGAAGCAAAACAACTTTCTCGAATTCACAGCGGCAACTTGCATCAAATGCACATGAACTTAGAGGAGGTTACTTCTTTCACCATGACATATACTTCATGGGCTAGCACGAAGATAATGCTTTCGAAAGTTCCCAACACTAGCTTGATGTTCAAACGAATCATGGAGAAGACACAATGCTATTGATGGGCTCAATAACAATCATCGAGATTTCCATGAAGATGGAATTCCACAACCATGTGAACAAAGCGATAGCACTGGTCAGACCAAAAAGAATATAATGGTGCATGCTCGAGGGGACAACCACGAGGAAAACAACATTACGAGAATTGTTGGTTCTAATTTGATTTGATGATAGCCCATACTCAAATCAAGATTGGATAAGACGATAGGTCCATCAACTGATCACGAGGATCAATCGATGAAAATACCATCTTTCTTCAACACACATACAAGATATCCCTTTAAAATGAACTAAGTCAGGCAAGCTTTTATCTTCCAACTCTCCAAGTTGTTGTTTAGCTTAACCAACTAGCTCAGGGGTATCCAACACAGATTCTTGGAGAAGGGGTGATTTATGGGGAAACCAACTTGATCACGAACTCAACATAATGGTCAGAGGACAACCTGGTGATACTTCCGAGAAGATATTCGTAAAATCACTAACCACTGATATGTTACTAAGCTCGAGAACAATCTTGCTTTTCCGGGCAAGACGATATGATCAAAAGAGCGAGGGATTGACATAATCCTAACTCATTGATCAAAGAGTGCACCAGGAAAAATAGACTAGGTAACACGATCAATCTTAGAATGGTGATTCAGTAACCAGCACGCTAAGAATGAAATTATCGCCCATTAACTAGCAAGCAACGAGGTTGCTAGGAGTAATGATTTCACACATCACAGTTCACTTGTCGGCATTCCGGTTACAACAACACGGGGACCTAGAAATGAACAACGATGGCGAGAAGTATCACTACAGCAAGATTTCATAAGAGGTGGTGCAATTCTCATGACATTCCTGACATAAAGAGGGTAACACTCCAAGGTAGAACAGAGCAAAAGCTGGACTGGCATTTTGATCTGCGGAATACAACTGCTTTGACCCAATCCTTGAGATGGATAAGGTACTGGAGTTTGTTTCTCGTAGTCATTCCGAAATAGAATGGCTTGACGGGCCATGGGAATAATAGGCACCGATGAACACGAATGTACAACTACTCTTGACTATCAACTGATAAATGAAAGTCAGAATACAGTTGAAGAGAGACAACTCAAAGGAACATATGATTTTTCTGAGTTGTGGATGCATAGACTAGTATGTCGAACAAGGCTCAACATATTTCTTCCGAATAACCCATGCAGAAAAGTAGGATTGGCAGAATCACAATGTAGAATGGAGAACTCATCGAGAGCACTCTTATTATGATCTTTTCGTTCAAGGAGAACGTCTGCCATGTCTGGTTCATGGTATTGGAAGAATAATATACACGGACCTCGAAGACTAGAAAAAGTTACTAAACGTCCTAAAGGAGCTACAATCACTATCAACAGAAATGAGCAGGATGAATCATGGGTTCAGGAACCCAGAAATAGAATACCTAATAACTATATAACATCACGAGATGCTTTCGAGAATGGTGGCCAGAGTTATCACACTGGTAACGCAAAACAAGGCTAGATTACTGGATGGTTCTCTAAGATATCCTAGTTTCTTGATAACTTCAACACTATGTGTCGAGGCAATGGAGTACTTCAACACAATGATTAGTGTGGTTAGTCTAGCCCAAAAGGACATCGGGAATAGGAAAGAAAGACTTGCAAATGCATCAGATTGTTTAGAAACCTGGGACAACTCGGACATCATAACGGCTGTTCGGGCATGGAAAAATGAATCAACCTGCAAGACAACTGACAACAGAACACTGAATTATAATGGAAACACCGATCCGAGAAGACAACACCTTCCCTATAAGTCTCCAGCATAGTAACTCGTCATCCTGATAGATATATGAGAAACCTAGTTCTTAACCCCGTAGAAAAGAAGAGGGTGACTCAGAATCAGAGGGACACAAGGATAAGGAGTAAAAAGAGCCTTATGTTCCCTCCCACAATCAATTCCCCTATATAACTAAAGCATTACTATACTCGACTTCGACCAGTTTGGCTTGGTAATCCTATAGGCAGTCAGGCTCTGATACCAAAGCTATTGGGACCCCGATCCTAAGTCACACCGGTCTAGCATGTAACACATCATATCACTTTGTGGCCTCACGCACGGTTACCCATGGCTACCGCCTTTACCTGGGCCGGGACCGTTTGCGCCTTTTGGCTCACGTATATGATTGTGTCGCTATCATCCATGTGACAGAGAACCCGGGCCGACATGACTAGTCGCAAACCAAGGTGGCACAAACTTACAGGGACATGCATACATGACCCAGCAATGCACGTGTCGGTTAGCAGCGAGTGTAACCGAGTCGTAGCAAGCTACAAGGACTCCAGTAAAACACCGCGTGACATTTCCCTGTAGGGACAGACACAGGAGCAAAGAAGGACACATGCCGGTCAATCCATGTGTTCCGGATGGAAGCACTAGGAGGCATTTCCCATAAGGAAGGCTACCAAGAATAAACGACTAGGTGTCGGATCCCACACATACCAGTGCATTTCAAACATACACACAATATGCACGATATGTGTGAATACAACATGGCATCACAACATAACTCTATGACTCAAAGTATTTATTTAAATGGGCTCCGAGGAGCCTTACATAGCATGATATTACAAACATGGATCTAGAAAGCCTGTCTATCTACAAGACCCTCCATAGGAACCAGACCTCTGTCTGGGATTCCCAAGCTAATCGTCGAAGCCCACGTAGAATTACTAGTGAGACCGAAGTCTCCTCTGCACATAAAAGTAAAAGATAGGCCCTTCGTAGAGGGAAGCAGAGGTTGTCATGCGCTTTTTATTGTTGGATGCACAAGCTCTTAATACAAAGGAACGTCACTTTATATTGCCCCTTATGATAGCAACCTTTATTATGCAGTCTGTCACTTTTATTTCTTTGCCATCACAACTTCGTACAAAGCTTATTTTCCCTTACAATAAAAGTTTCATACATATTTAGAGGCAATTTTTATTGCTTTTTGCACCGATGACAACTTACTTGAAGGATCTTATTCAATCCATAGGTAGATATAGTGGACTCTCATGACATGAAACTGGGTCTAAGGGTTTTTGATGCACAAGTAGTATCTCTACTTGGTGCGGATTTTTGGCTAGCAAAGATATTGGGCAAGCACCACATGTTGGAGGATCTATAACAATATAACTTCTATGTGAATATAAGCAAACATAATTCATTATGTTGTCTTCCTTGTCCAACGTCAACAATTTGACATAAAATACTTAATGGGGGCTCACAATCATAAATGATGTCCAAGATAGTATATTTGCATGTGAATCTTCTCTTCCCTTATTAATTCTTTCATGAATTGCATCATTGACTAATACTATGTTTGTTATCCTCCAATTTTTTTACCACTTATACTTTTCTTTATGTAATGTCATTACTTTCCATAAGATTAGCATATGATCTTTTTCATTATTTTCATTGCTAGGATTGAAACATAAAAGTAAAGAAGCAAAAACTCAAACTACTCTTTATTATATAACTCTCAACTCGATTACATAGATAGATGGATCACGAAACTAGCACTCGAAAATAGATCATACTAAACTTTTATTCAACTAGGTCACGAAATAACTAGGGATCGAACTAAAAGTAGGTAAAGGTAATAAAAGTGATGGTGATACAATACCGGGGCACCTCCCCCAAGCTTGGCACAAGCCAAGGGGAGTGCCCATACCCATGTGCTCAAGTCTCCTTCTTCGGTGATGGCGGTGGTGATGAAGTGATGGGCTTGTCCTCCGGCTTCCATGGCATAGGTTCCCCATCATAAAAAGATGAACGAGTCTCCGGAGTCCTGAAACTTGCAGCTGCACTCATACCTTTGAATCTTGCCTCATACTCATAATTTTGGTTTTGAAGATCATAGATTTGGCCTTGAAGATAGTCAATCCGTTCATTGAGCTTGAAGATGACATCCCCCATCGATTGGCCATCCACCTTCTGATTACGGGTGAGTTCCATGATCATGGAGTGGTTGGCGCTAAGTCCACGCTCCACCATCCCTTGGCACTTGAAGATCTCCTACTCCACCGCTTCGAGCCTGGACTCCACGCTCCCGGTCTTCTTGGGTCCTTGAACGTCCCGGATGTGAAGCACCCCCTCACGCATCTCAATGGCTTGAGGGTGTTTCATCACCTTCGGTAGTTAGGGATTGATGACCTTCTCGTAGAACTTGTCCTTGGAAGAGGTTGGTGGAGCCATAGCGATCTAGATCTGTCAGAAAAATAGCACAAAACAAGAACAGAGGAGATTTCTGCGGTATGGTGGTCAAAACATACGGGAGTATATATAAAGAATTTTTATCTTTCAAAACAAGTAATCCAGAAGAAAAACGGAGTCGGGAAGGCTCACGTGGGGCCCATGAGGTACCAGGGCGCCGGTGTAATTGTTTCAATAATATTGGTTTCAACATTAATGGGGGTACCTGAAATATAATGCTTAATCCTTTGCCCATTCACCACTCTCGGATTAGTGCCTTCGGAGTTGTTTATTTTGAGGTCTCCGGAGCGATAGACTTCTTCGATAATATACGGTCCTTCCCATTTAGAGAGAAGTTTTCCTGCAAAGAATCTCAAATGAGAGTTGTACAATAGAACTTGCTCACCCACTTTGAATTCCCGTTTTTGAATTATTCTATCATGCCATCTTTTAACTTTTTCTTTAAATAATTTGGCATTTTCATAGGCTTGGGTTCTCCATTCATCTAATGAGCTAATATCAAATAACCTCTTTTCACTGGCAAGTTTAAAGTCATAATTGAGTTCTTTAATTGCCCAATATGCTTTATGTTCTAACTCAAGAGGCAAATGACATGCTTTTCCATAAACCATTTTATAAGGAGACATACCCATAGGATTTTTATAAGCAGTTCTATAAGCCCATAGTGCATCATCAAGTTTCTTAGACCAATTCTTTCTAGATCTATTAACGGTTTTTTGCAAAATTAATTTTATTTCCCTATTGCTCAATTCTACTTGATCACTAGATTGAGGGTGATAGGGAGATGCAATTCTATGGTTGACATCATATTTAGCAAGCAATTTACGGAATGCACCATGAATAAAATGTGAACCACCATCAGTCATTAAATATCTAGGGACTCCAAACCTTGGGAAAATAACTTCTTTAAGCATTTTAATAGAAGTGTTATGATCAGCACTACTAGTTGGAATAGCTTCTACCCACTTAGTAACGTAATCAACATCAACTAAAATATGAGTATACCCATTGGATTTAGGAAAAGGTCCCATATAATCAAATCCCCAAACATCAAACGGTTCAATAGCAAGCGAATAATTCATAGGCATTTCCTGACGTCTGCCAACATTACCAATTCTTTGACATTCATCACAAGATAAGACAAACTTACGAGCATCCTTGAAAAGAGTAGGCCAATAAAAACCAGATTGCAATACCTTATGTGCAGTTCTGTCTCCTGCATGGTGTCCTCCGTAAGCCTCGGAATGACACTTCGGTAGGATTTGTTCCTGTTCATGCTCAGTATACAACGACTAATAATACCATCTACTCCTTTATAAAGATGCGGGTCGTCCCAGAAGTAATGTCTTAAATCATAGAAGAACTTTTTCTTTTGTTGGTATGTGAAACTAGGTGGTATATATTTAGCAACAATATAATTAGCATAGTCTGCATACCAAGGAGTATCACGAGAAGCATTTATGACAGCTAATTGTTCATCAGGAAAGTCATCATTAATAGGAAGTGGGTCATCAAGAACATTTTCCATTCTAGACAAATTATCTGCTACGGGATTCTCAGCTCCCTTTCTATCAGTAATATGCAAGTCAAATTCTTGTAGCAATAAAACCCACCTAATGAGTCTAGGTTTAGCATCTTTCTTTTCAATAAGATATTTAATAGTAGCATGATTAGTGTGAACGGTTAATTTAGAATCAACTATGTAGGATCTGAATTTATCACATGCAAACACAACTGCTAGAAATTCTTTCTCAGTAGTAGCATAATTTCTTTGGGAACTGTCCAGAGTTTTACTAGCATAATGGATAACATTTAATTTCTTATCAACTCTCTATCCTAGAACAACACCAACAGCATAATCACTAGCATCACACATAATTTCAAAAGGCAAGTTCCAATTAGGTGGTTGAACAATAGGTGCAGTGGTTAAGTCTTTCTTAAGTGTTTCAAAGGCTTCTAGACAATCATCATCAAAAACAAATGGAACATCTTTTTGCAAAAGATTGGTAAGAGGCCTGAAAATTTTAGAGAAGTCTTTAATAAATCTCCTATAGAAGCCAGCATGACCAAGGAAACTTCTTATACCTTTGATATCTTTAGGACATGTTATTTTCTCAATAGCATCAACCTTAGCTTTATCAACTTCAATACCTCTCTCAGAAATTTTATGCCCCAAGACAATACCTTCATTCACCATAAAGTGGCACTTCTCCCAATTCAAGACAAGATTAGTTTCTTCACATCTCTGCAAAACTCGATCAAGGTTGCTTAAGCAATCATCAAAAGAAGTTCCGTAAATGGAAAAACATCCATGAAAACCTCAACAATCTTTTCACAAAAGTCAGAGAATATAGCAGTCATACATCTTTGAAAGGTAGCAGGTGCATTGCATAAACCAAAAGGCATACGTCTATAAGCATAAGTTCCAAAAGGACAAGTAAAGGTGGTTTTCTCTTGATCAGATTGTGTTACGGGTATTTGAGAAAAACCAGAATAACCATCTAGGAAACAAAAGTGTGTATGCTTAGACAATCTTTCTAACATTTGATCAATGAAAGGTAAGGGGTAATGATCTTTTCTAGTAGCTTTGTTTAATTTTCTAAAATCAATTACCATCCTATAACCAGTTACAATTCTTTGTGGAATGAGTTCATTTTTATCATTAGGAACAATGGTAATACCCCCTTTCTTAGGGACACAATGAACGGGACTTACCCATCTACTATCAGCTATGGAATAGATTATACCTGCGTCCAGAAGTTTTAATATTTCAGTTCTTATCACCTCTTTCATCTTAGGATTTAATCGTCGTTGGTGGTCGACAACTGGTTTAGCATCAGGCTCCATATTAATTTTGTGCTGACATAGAGTGGGACTAATGCCCTTAAGATCATCAAGAGTATATCCAATAGCAGCTCGGTGCTTCCTTAGAGTTTTTAGTAATCTCTTTTCTTCATGCGCTGAAAGGTTAGCACTAATAATAACAGGATATATCTTCTTTTCATCAAGATAAGCATATTTCAATGTATCAGGCTATTGCTTCAATTCAAACACAGGATCACCCTTAGGTGGAGGAGGGCCTCCAAGAGTTTCAACATGCAAATTGTGTTTAAGGATAGGTGGTTGATCAAAGAACATCTTATCTATTTCATTTCTTTCATTCATATGCATATCATTCTCATGGTCTAGCAAATATTGTTCTAACGGATCAGTAGGAGGTACAGCAATAGAAGCAAGACCAATAATTTCATCTTTACTAGGCAATTCTTTATCATGAGGTTGTCTATGGAACTTGGAGAAATTAAACTCATGAGATATATTACCAAACTTAACTCGAACCTTTTCTTTAACACAATCAATTTCAGCATTAACAGTATTCAAGAAGGGTCTACCAAATATAATGGGACAAAAATTATCTTGTTGTGAGCCAAGTACTAAGAAATCAGTAGGGTATTTGATTTTTCCACACAAGACTTCAACATCTCTAACAATCCCAAGTGGTGTAATAGTATCTCTATTCGCAAGCTTAATAGTAACATCAATATCTTCAATCTCAACAGGTGCAATATCATGCATTACGTCTTGATATAAAGAAAATGGAATAGCACTCACATTAGCACCCATATCACACAAACCGTGATAGCAATGATCTCCAATCTTAACAGAAATAACAGGCATGCCAACTATGGGCTTGTTCTTATCTAACATATCTCGTTCATTTCTAACAGGTTTAGCAATTCTAGCAGCCTCCTCACAAAAGTAAATAACATGCCCATCTATATTATCGACTAAGAGATCTTTAACCATAGCAACATCAGGTTCAACTTTAATTTGTTCAGAGGGTCTAGGTGTTCTAATATTACTTTTGTTAACCACAGTTGAAGCTTTAGCATGTTCCTTAATCCTAACAGGAAAAGGTGGTTTCTCAATATAAGCAGTAGGCACAACTGGATCAACATGGTAAACAATTGTTTCTTCTTTAACACTAACAGGTTCCTCAATCTTTTCTTTAACAGGGGGATGATATTTAAACCACTTCTCCTTAGGGAGATCAACATGAGTAGCAAATGATTCACAAAAGGAAGCTACTATCTCAGAGTCAAGTTCATATTTAGTGCTAAACTAATGAAAGGCATCGGTAGCCATAAAAGATTTAACACAATCGAACTCAAGTATTATACCTAACTCATTAGCTTTGTCGAGTTCCCAATCTTCAGAGTTGCATTTAATTCTTTCTAGAAGATCCCATCTGAATTCAATAGTTTTCTTCATAAAGGAGCCAGTCGAAGAAGAATCGAGCGTAGTTTGATTATCATGAGAAAGCCGAGCATAAAAATTCTGTAAGATAATTTCTTTCGGGAGCTCATGATTGGGGCATGTGTACATCATGTACTTAAGCCTCCCCCAAGCTTGAGCGATGCTTTCTCCTTCATGAGGCCAAAAATTATATATATAATTCCGATCACGATGAACCAAATTCATAGGATAAAATTTCTGATGGAATTCTAGTTTCAATCGGTTCCAGTCCCATGTATCAGTATCATCACATAGCCTATACCACATTAATGCTTTTCCCTCCAAAGATAAAGGGAATACTTTCTTCTTAACTCCATCTCCGGATAAACCTGCAAGCTTAAACAATCCACATATTTCATCCACATAGATCAAGTGCATATCAGGATGTATTGTTCCATCTCCTGCATAAGGATTAGCTAGCAGTTTCTCTATCATACCTGAAGGAATTTCATATTCAATATTTTCAGTAGGTGCAGTAGGTTGAGGAGCAACTCTTGGTGTTTCCAGTCGAGGTGAAGATACCCCGAACAAACCCCTCAAAGGATTACTTTCCATAGTGACAAGTGACAGTAAATTTCAGCACGTAATATAAATGTTTCCTTACCAAATTCCACTCACCAAAGGCGCTTCACTCCCTGGCAACGGCTCCAGAAAAGAGTCTTGATGACCCACAAGTATAGGGGATCAATCGTAGTTCTTTCGATAAGTAAGAGTGTCGAACCCAACGAGGAGCAGAAGGAAATGACAAGCGGTTTTCAGCAAGATATTTTCTGCAAGCACTGAAATTATCGGTAACGAGTAGTTTGATAGCAAGATAATTTGTAACAAGTGACAAATAGCAATAGTAACAAAGAGTGCAGCAAGGTGGCCCAATCCTTTTTGTAGCAAAGGACAAGCCGGAACGATCTCTTATAATAAGCAACACGTTCTCGAGGACACATGGGAATTTCATCTAGTCACTTTCATCATGCTGGTTTGATTCGCGTTCGCTACTTTGACAATTTGATATGTGGGTGGACCGGTGCTTGGGTGCTGTTCTTACTTGAACAAGCCTCCCACTTATGATTACCCCCTCTCGCAAGCATCCGCAACTACGAAAGAAGAATTAAGATAACTCTAACCATAGCATTAAACATATGGATCCAAATCAGCCCCTTACGGAGTAGCGCATAAACTAGGGTTTAAGCTTCTGTCACTCTAGCAACCCATCATCTAATTACTACTCCACAATGCATTCCCTTAGGCCCAAAGATGGTGAAGTGTCATGTAGTCAACGTTCACATGACACCACTAAGAGAATCAACAACATACATATCATCAAAATATCGAACGAATACCAAATTCACATGATTACTTATGACAAGACTTCTCCCATGTCCTCAAGAACAAAAGTAACTACTCACATATCATCATCATGCCCAAGATCAGAGGGGTATTAAATAGCATATTGGATCTGAACATATAATCTTCCACCAAATAAACCAACTAGCATCAACTACAAGATGTAATCAACACTACTAGCAACCCACAGGTACCAATCTGAGGTTTTGAGACAAAGATTGAATACAAGAGATGAACTAGGGTTTGAGATGAGATGGTGCTAGTGAAGATGTTGATGAAGATTGGCCCTCCCATGATGAGAGGGTTGTTGGTGATGTCGATGGCGACGATTTCCCCCTCCCGGAGGGAAGTATCTCCAGCAGAATCTCTCCGTCGGAGGGCAAAATAGCTCCTGCCCAAGTTCCGCCTCGAGACGGCGGCGCACCATCCCAAAAGTCTTATCTCTATTTTTTAGGGAAAATGTGCTTATATACCAGAAAATGGGGGCCAGAGGAGGGCCAGGGGCCCCACGAGGTACCAGGGCGTGCCTGGGGGGGGGGGGGTGGCGCGCCTTGGTGCCTCGTGGGCACTTGGGTGGCCTCCTCTGGTACTTTTTGCTTCCAGTATTTTTTATTTATTCCAAAATAATTCTCTGTGAAATTTCAGCTCATTTGGAGATGTGCAGAATAGGTATCTTGACATAGCTTTTTCAGGTCCAGAATTCCAGCTGCCGGCATTCTCCCTCCTTGTGTGAATCTTGCATATTAAGAGAGAAAAGGCATTAGAATTGCTCCAAAAAGTGTTATAATGATTAAAAACACTATAAATAACTGTAGCAAAACATGATGCAAAATGGACGTATCACATCTTCATATGGAGCCATGTGGGGGTGCATCATGTTCCACCATGGCCATCGTCTTGTCCAGAGGACGGACCAAGTGATCGAGGATCGGCACGTCATCATATATGGGACCTTACACCAAATGAGAAGACACAATAGAAGTAGAGGTCAAGTTGTTAGAAATGCAAATGGCCTCACAAGATCTATCAACTATCTCACTTTCTCTATGCGGTGGCTCACTCACTCCCTCAAAGGTGGTGCACTCAAACTCACATATGGTGGAGTCACTCATCTCACTCAAGCGGTGGTGGGGGTTGTGGCTCTCCTCACATGGGAATTGGGGCATCTCATCATATATGGGGCTAGTGGTGAACTCTCTCTCACTCTAAATATGGGTGCACAAGTCACTCAGCTCATCTCCAAACGCCGCCGTGGTTGAAGGGAAAATCCCATGCTCAACCGTCTCGTCACCGTCGCCATGGATGAAGGATGAAGATGGCGGATCATCCCTCACCTCCATGATCAAAGGGAATATTCCATGCTCGGTCATCTCATTGTCGCCTCCAAAGATGGAAGCATCATCCTTGCTCGCCACCTTGTCGCTCGTCTCCAAATCTTGGTACTTGATTGGCTCCATAGTCGTAGTCGCCACCGCACCGTCTTCAAAAAGAGTCATGGTAGACTCGGCATTGTCAATGCCACAATGAGGGATGGTGGTGAAGTCAAACTTGGTAGCATCGTCTTGGAGCTCGTCGGGGTTGGACATCGTGGTGGTACCATCCTCATTCTCGCCGTCTTATAGCATGGTTGTCACGAAGTGTGCTCGGGGTCAAGTAGACATGGCCTTCATGAGTTCTTGTTCCCCCTTGAGAGCACCAATGTAGAGGTCGTTGAGAGGCTCATAATTGTTGAGGAAGATAACCTTGGAGATGTCGTCGTTTAATCCCATCATGAAGTGGAACTTCATCCAAATGGGGTCGTCCACACCGGCTCGTTCCAAGGCTCTCTTCATCTCCATGAAGTACTCATTGAGGGGCTTGGATCCTTGTATGGTGTTCTCCAATTGGCGAAGAAAATGTTTCATGTAGGTGGAAGGCACAAACTCTCGCCGCATAGCTTTCTTCGTCTTGGGCCAACTCATGTCGAAGCTCTTTGAAGGTGTGTGAAGCCACCATGTCAACGCATAGTCGTGGAAGTTACGTGTGGTGCACTTCAATTGATCTTCGGAGGGGACTTGATGTAGCTTGAGGTAGGTGTCTATCTTGCGCTCCCACTCGAGATACTCCTCGGGGTCATGAGTCCCATATAAAGGAATCTCATTATGGGTGTCGAGGTCGCAGTAGCTCGTGGAAGTTGCAGACTTGAGCTTGGGGAGCTTCTCTTGAGGTGCATATCGGCGAAGATGTTGCATATCCAAAGGCGAAGATGCCTTGAAGTCGCTTGGCAAAGATGCCAAGGTAGATGGTGAAGTCGTAGAGCAGTGGTTAGTGTTGAGCTCTTTAATGGTGTCCTGGACTAAGGGGTACCAACCTAGTTGGCCCATAGTCCATGGGTCGAGCTTATGGCCTAGCGATCTCACCAGGAAGGACTCCGGAAGCCTCAAACCCCGGCGTGATCAAAACGGACTCTACCAAAGACCTAGCGTGTACTTCAAGAACTGCCCCAGCTGTCAGCGTGCGTCCTCTTAGATGGTAACCGACCATATGTAACCATAGTCCCCCCGGTGCCTATATAAACTGTGGGGTTAGTTCGTAGAGGGACAAGTACAATCACCTCCATTAGGGTTTAGTACACAACATACGATCTCGAGGTAGATCATCATCAATATAATCAAGCAGGACGTAGGGTTTTACCTCTTCAAGAGGGCCCGAACCTGGGTAAAACACCGTGCCCTTTATCTCCTGTTCACCATCGATCCTAGATCCACAAATCGGGACCCCCTACCCGAGATCCGCCAGTTTCAGTACCGACATTGGTGGCCCATGCAGGTCCCGCTGTGTGGTCAATGGCACGACTGTAGATCAACCGTGACATCGGCTGTGGCGACATATTCGTCCCCGGCCAGATTTTTGCTTTCGGCAGCGTTGTTCTGCATGCCAACTCAACCGGCCGCCTGGACCGCGTCGAAAGCTTTGCCCCGAACCAGATTGTCATGTTTGGGAGTTTGGAATACATCGCTGACTCTCGCGGTGATCTCGCCCTCTCCGGCTGGACACCAGGCTGGCTTGAGAACCCTTCAGACACCGTGGCCTTGACCCCAGATCTGACCTATGATCTGGTCATTAGATCAGATCTAGCATCGGAGCCAACCTTGAGTATGGACCCGATCGTCGTCACGTCGAACCCAACCTCAAGCACGACTCCGACCACTGTCTTATCGGATCTCAACCCTGAGTCGAGTCCGAGCTTGGAACCAACGTTAAGTTTGGATCCGACCGTTTCACTTGCGGACTAGGGGTCAACCCTGGCTAGCCAAGACTCCGAAGCTGCGTCAAGCAAACCACGAAGCGTATTTCATACCAATCCGGCTTGCAGTCAGGCCATGGACACCGAGGATCTCTCGCAGATAAATGAGATACTAGATCATATCCAGGATCTAGCAATCTCATCCTTGGATTACGATCAGATCGGATGTAAAGCCGACGACAGGGAAATTCATGTCCCACCCACCACCCACCTAGTCGCTACGGTCGAAGACTTAATCGACGTATTAGACTACACCTCCGAAGAAGCAACTGACATGGATGAGGACGTCAATGGCGCATCATGAGCGGCGTCGCCTATGGCTGTACCCCATACTGGCAATTGGGCCGCAACGTCTACCTACACTACAAAAAAACACTTCCGTGATGATACGTCTTTGTCACAGTAGGTCACGTTTTCTGTCATGCATGTACATCCGTGACGATTTTATGACAGAATCAAGATAGGCATATCTGTGCTGTCGTAGAAGTGTTCTATGACAATACTCAAATTATCATCACGGAAGTGACCACTTCCATGACGATAAATGTCGCGTCATGGAAGTGTTTTCGTCAAGGGTGACAGACACGTGGCTTCCACCGTAACGGGTCACCGTTAAGCTATCGGGTCCGGTTTTGGATCCGATAACCCGTTAACAGCCCTGACTAATGGGGATTTTCCACGTGTAAAATTCTCATTGGCCAACGGATCCACGTGTCTGCTCGGCGTCGCGACAGATGTCATCCACCCAATGGACAAGACGCGCCTATGGAACAGTGACATGTGGCACAGCCCAAAACAGGCCCATTTAGCTAAAAAGGCCAGCCCAGTCGAAATAGGCAGGCCGGCCCATTTATGGCCTACTTTCGTCTGGCCCATTTACAAAAATGGCCCATACGAGATATGCCAATTCGGCCCGTCAATGGCCCGTTAACAATTTGACACCATTGCGGCCCATCGTCTGTTCCAGCCCGTTAACAGCCCGCTATGTCTTTGGGCTCATTTCCTGGCCGAGGTTCTTTCGGTCTGTTAGAGGCCCATTATAGAGATGGGCCAATTTCCAGGTTGTACGTCTTTCGCCCGTTAGAGGCCCATTATAGGCATGGGCCAAATTCCTGGCAGTACGTATTTCGGCCTTTTAGCGGTCCATTAGCGATTTGGGCTAGCTTCCAGCCTGGTGTATCTTTCGGCCTGGTAACGGCCCACACCGTAGTTGGGCCATTTACATTCTGACCTGACTTGCGGCTTCTTAGCGGCCCATGTTCTCCATGGCCCAATTCCAGTCCGACATGACTTTCGGCCTGTTAAAGGCCCGTTCTGTATATGGGCCAACTTATGGCCCGATTGGCTTTTGGCCTGTTAACGGCCCGGCATGGAAATGGGCCAAGACTCAACTGACGATCATTTTCAGCCTGCTAGTGGCCCGTGGGCTCGTTTCCATTATAGCGGGCCTGTCGAGCGTTCGGCCTATTAACGGCCTGGTAAGAGCCCACGTTATGATGTGCCCACATTCGAGCCCCAAATCCATTTCTGCCACGAGACGGCCCATGATTGTAACGGGCCTCGTAGATTGGACCATCCGAGCAATTATGGGCCCACGTAGATTGGGCCTGTTGGACCCCGTTTCAATGATTGCATATATAATAACATAGAACTATCCTACTCTACAATCCCCTAAAAAAAACCTACACTATACAATAAAGAGATTTAAGGCATAGAAACGAAGAATAATCCTACACTATACAATAAAGAAATTACAGTAGATTACATCCACTGGGCATCATAGTTCGCCAACAGTGATAGTAAAGCGTAAACAAATAGCGAATTACATACACTGGGCACATACAGCTCATACATCATGGACGCGCATCAACACAACTTACCATTTGAACTATAATCACTTCAGAAAATAGAATTGGCCGGATTCAGATAGCACAAATTTCAGTCTACAAAATCTCCACTTTCTTTGTGGTTTCCTCAGTCTCTTGTTTCATTTTTTGACTGTTGCATATTTTGTCTGCACCTCCAATCTCAACATGTTGATTAAATCTTGAGAGTCATATGCACGCTGTCTTGCCGCCTCTAGTTGATGCTCTAGAACATCAGCACATTCCAATTCCAATCCATAATCATTTGGTAACGGCCATGCCGCACTGCTCTGAGAGCTTTGTGTTGATGTCACTTTATCCTGAAATGTTTCGGTAAGTACACATGACTACAGCAAAAATATAGTTACAACAGTGAAGCGAGCAAGACAGATTATCTTGTACATGGCAAAACGGGACTAACAATAATGCACACGTCATGAAGCATAAGCAGGTGATATTTTAAAAGTATAAAGATGGTAGTCTGTGTAGGCCGCATACAGAAATCTCTCTTAGCTCACCAAAGGAGCATGATGTTGGGGCCAAATCCAAAACACAGACATGTTACAAATTTAAACCATGCGCAGCTACTGAACATTAGATATATCTTGCGTATAAGTAAGCAAGCATTTACCCATTGTGTAGCTCGTATTAACTAGCTGGAACATTGTGTGCCATGTTTCAAAAGAGTCTTAGGGAGCATAATGAATTGTAGAGGGATTCATACAAACCTACTACAGCAAGCAAAACTATGCAATCATTAGCCTCGTATAAACTAGATTATGAGCCTCATGCAGTAATAGTTGGTTAATGGACTTGAAAGCTTCAGGCACACTTCGCCAGAGTAATGAAATGGTAAGGCATTTAATTATGTCCACTAATAGTTATACAAGTACCCTACATGAGGCAGCATTGTTTGGACATCTAATTGAGGACAAATAAAGCAATTAAAAAGAGCAATTTTGCCTGAAGGAAACAAACAATTGAACTGTTGTGTTGGCAGCATCCATACATGCACGCCTCAATAACATCCTTGGCCTGGCTACATTTGAATCAACTGATGTATCTTATATATAATGGAACAAGTAATGTATTTTTTTGCCCCCTATGAAGTATCTCGACTAGTATGTACTCAAGATCCTAGTAATGATAGGGAGGCTAATGATGTGAACATGTGTTTGGTTATGACATTTATGACATCGAGAACTGCACGTCTGGTTGCTGGGAGGAGGAGTTACCTGCAGTACTTTGGAGCATACAGACCATTCCCAACAGGTCGACAGGCTACACGCCGTTTTTCCTGGTCTATGGTGCAGAGGCTGTCCTTCCAAGTGATATTCGTCATGACTCCCCCGAGTTACAGCTTATGTGGAGGCTGATAATGAACAAGCTCGCCAAAACGTTCTTGATGCTCTGGAAGAGGAACGTGAACTTGCCGCGTCTAGATCTGTAATTTATCAACAAGACCTACGTCGCTATCACAGCCGTAGAGTTCAAAGCTGTACCTTTCAGGAAGGTGACTTAGTGCTCCGTCTGATACAAGACCAGACAGGCATGCATAAGCTTTCACCTCCTTGGGAAGGACCCTTCGTCATCAGCAAGAATCTCAACAACGGGTCATACTACCTTGTGGACATACGTGAAGCAAATAAGTCACGTACCTCTCAGGAGGAGGGTAGCCGACCCTGGAACATTGCACATCTCCGGCCATACTATACCTAAGTCATAGACTGGGTAGTATCTTTTGTACATACCTTCATCATGTATATACATATTATGCTCAATGAAATAAAGCCGTCAACTCTGTATAAGAGGGTTTGTCGTTTCGCCTCAAATTGTGTGTTGAGTCTTTATTCTTTGATCATTGGTTACTTGGGGGCTTCCAACTCATCGAGTTTAGCTTTTAACATCCCTTTTAACACGGCAAAATGCCAAAAAATTCCTTGGTTAAACCTGCCTGTTAGCAAGATGCTACTCCAAAAAGGTGACCCGGTGTACGCCTGATGAGTCATTCACAGAGGTTACCCTGAACTCATCAGAGTTAAAACACTATTTCGGTCACGTGAGAGCCGGCTTTCAGAGAGCTAGGATAAACCAAAAGAGGCGGAAAGCCTGCTTCACCGAAGCGAATCAGACTCGTGCCTCGAAAGCCGGTCTTTATGTCGTGCCTCGAAAGCCGGCTTTTACTTTTGCATAGTTGCATTATTTTTATCTTTTGCATGCATGCATACATCCTTGTATTTCATAAATTCTGTATTAAATATATTTTTTTGTTTATTAAGCCGGCGTCAAGATTTGCCGGGTTGACCTACAACTAAGATTTTTATCTTACCACTCAGCACCACTGGTGTTCGAATCAATCGCTGGCGTAGCCGGGTCTCCGATGTTATTCCAAGTGTTGCCACTGGTACATCACATAATGATCCATATTGCTGAATTGGCTCCAGACACCGGGTTATCAATCATACATTTTAACCATAAGATTGATGTTTGCTCTCAAAGCAACAAAAGATTGTCATTCCGGGCACTCCACAACATTTACACAAAGGAAAGTAATCAAGTGCACGATGGCACTTGCCCCAGAAGAAGTTTTCTGCCTACAGCTATTACAAGCCGCATCCGGGCTATGATCAAGTCAAGTGTTTTTCTATCACTTTCAAATCAAAAAGCTTTATGAGCCAGCAGAGTAATATGGCGGCTTGATGCTTCTGGTACGAGATGCCGGGTCAAGTCTGCACCAAGGCTTCTTGGCCTTCAGGCACCGTCTCCTCTGCCTCTGCGGTCTGGGGGTCATCCTCCAGCCACTGGATTGATCACAAAGCTTCAAATACTGAGTTGGCTGTTATCACAGATGAAGGGTCGACGTCAGGAGCGAAGGTTTGCTTACGAGGATGGGTCAATGCAACAGGCTGCGGGTTCGGCGGCTCAATGCGTTCATTGGCTTCAGAATAGCCGGCTTGGTACTTGGCGAGATCTATCTCCTCCGTCAGTACTGTTGCAGCTACCCGGGTTTCCTTTACACACCGCAAAAAATCATTCTTGGTGAAAGGCGTGTCATCAGTGTTGAATTCAGGATAGCGCCTACTAGTTGAGCCGGAAAAGTTCTGGTGCATACGCCTTGGCACGTGCAAGGGCGGTAAGAGCTCCGTGGTGACAAGCCGCCTTCTTCCATTCTTGAAACCATTGCGGCACAATAGATAGATCTTTAAGCATGTCCACGATCAGTTGGGGCGGTGCCTTGGTGTTTTTTGCCACCATAATGCAGCGTGAGCCGCCTATATATAGCTGTTCCAGAAAGCTATACACGGCTTTAAGCTTTACCAGAGGAAGTTCCCTGAGGTTATGAGTTCTACGGCCTGCAAATACAGATGAGAAGATGTCAGAAAACCCGTCTTAACATATTAAGTCGGTACATTTGATGAGGACATCCCAGGTTCACCTCGTTTGTCATCTTCTCCTCATGATAAAACTTAGCTCTCAAATGAAGCTGCTACAAAGAAGACCTATTTGGGTCCCATGACAAGGAGCCGTGCCAAACATATAGAACAAGAGGTGAACGCGCTCCTAGCTGATCATACTTCAACTATCCATGAGAACTTTATACTGCCTAAATCATATGTGCTGATTTTACTTAGGTACAATGTTGAGGACAACCAACAACTTTCAGCACATGAAGAAACAAGTTCAGCTCATGAAGAAACAAGTTCTGAAGACCATACAACAAGTTTGAAGAGAACAAGTTTCAACTCTGATGTAAACCATGTTTTGGTGACAAGGGCAACTAATTACACCTCAAGGAAGAATAGCAAGCCATCTCAACAATCTATTGTTGCATGCACAGTTCCAGAATTCGTCCCAGAACTTGCTGCATCATGCAACACAAATATATGAGGTTCCAGCATGTGTGAGAGTACAAATTGGACAACATTTGAAGTCTACTTTCAGGAAAATCAAACGGTGCAACATTTGGAGTCCTGAGTCAAAGGATATGAGAGTTCCAATGCAAGCTGTCCAGAGCATTAATTGCTGCGCGAGGCTCCATGTGTTTGCTCCCTTGACCAGCTGGTTACCACGAATTTGAGCCTCTCTTTTGGACTGGTTTCACACCTAAGCTAGGAGGGCTGTTCCTAGTATAAGTACCCCTTCCCTCACTTCAGCCACAACTCTTTGGCAATTTGATTTTCGCATAGGTTAGCTAAGTGCAACCAGAATCTTGTTTGAGAGTTCACTTCCTCCTTAGCTCTTGTAATCTTGCCTTCTGAGAGGGTAAACTCACTTTGTGATTTTACAACAGTAGCCGTTGAGGCGGCGACCAGTTCATGCTTCCAACTTCGTGCGTGGTTGCGTGGATTGGAATCCTAAGAGTGTGGTTGGGCAAATACTTGTTGCTGGTTGTTGCATATGCAGTAGTTAGCTTCAGTTTCGTCAGGTTGGACTAGTTATCCATTACCCGACAGAGTTGTTGGCTGGGATCGAGGGTTTCCTTCGTACCCTTCAGGTGGCGTTGATTCGTTCCTCAAGCAGATCCTCCGTGAAGATCGGGCAACCCCGTATCATCTTGGCTTCAGAGCTTCGGTTGACACGGTAGGATCTTGTATCCCTAGTTTAGTTCGTGTTCTTGTTCATCCTAAAGTCCAGAAAATAGCCCCACAAAAAAAATACCTTTACCTAGCCCTTTGAAGCCTTTAATCTATTATTTGGTGAGTTTTATCAAGTTCTTGTCCACTAGATCTTTGTTTTTAGTTGCTGAGTTTTCCCCCATCCAATCTTGTGTGATTGTGTTCATTTTCGTGCTCAGATTTCAGATCTGCATCCTCCACCAAATCGTGTGTATCTTTGTCATCCGGAGTCCGTTTTGGGTGTTTTTGTGCATTTTGGAAATCCCACACCGTGTACTTTCCATCCATCCTTGTTAGATCTGATTCCCACCATGTTTTCCACCCAGAAAAATCAGATCAGTTCGTGTGTGTTTTCTGCCAAAGTTTCAGCTGCATGTTCTTGTTGTTTGAGCTCATCCATTGTAATTTTCGTGGATCCCCCAAAGTGTGTGTTCAGATCCAAGTCCCTTGTTGAAGTTTGTCAAAAAAAAAGAAAAAAAAGGCAAAAAAAAGAGATATGCCCAAAGAAAGAAAGTGTGTGCAAGAAACAAAAGAGAGAAATTTGGGACTGTTCTTCACTTATATCTTGAGAAATCCCTGTTTGTATTGTGAGCTGAAACTTGTCAAGTGTGCAACATCTTCAATCCTTTCTTTCTAGCAAATCTGATTCCTTGGTATGAGTTGCATGTACCTCACTTATATCTCATTCAGCAAGTAAGGGCATTAGAATTTTGTGTAGATGAATACTTGGTTCAACAATATCTAGATTACAGATTAGTCATCTTTTGCTACATATATATCCCACCCAAGCCCCACCAAACAGCCCCACATGTGCAACCCTAGACTTGTATTCGCTTGATTCATCACTCTTTGTATACCAACTACCGGCACCACGGTTGAGCATGATTCTGCTCTCACTTGGAAGTTACATGAGCTTCGGTTGGTAAGTGAGGTGAGCTTGAGTTGTTACCCACATATATGCTTCTAGTACTATAGGGATTTTGGAAAACTAACCATGGTAGGTGATGAAGACGAATATAATGTTGAAGGACATGGGCATCTCAATCAGCCTGTCACACGATTTCACTTCAATGCATTACGTGATCATCTACGCCGAGAATTCAGAAACAGCCTTGATCCAATTGAAGAGAAGCAAGAGAAGTTGTCAAGAGATTTGCAGCAACTTATGGGTAATGTTAATGAGCAGCTCACTCAAAACATGGCAACCATGAGGGCTGATATTGTTGCTGATATTGTGCGAGAGCTTCGTCAAAACCGAGAAGAAGCAAGTGTCCATGGTGATGAACATAATGCAACTGATGGGGAAGGTGCTGCCTCCAATGCACAAGCTAGAAGAAACCGTGCTGCTGCTCCCCATGCCATGCAACCTCCCGGTGACGTGGAAATGCTCATGCTAATGGACGTGCTCATCATGAAGCTGCTATTGGTCGTGGTCTTAGAGGAGGCCACCGGAGAGCAAATCTGCACCATGAAGGTAGTGAAGATGAGTTTGACGAAGATGAAGATGTCATGCACCAGAATGTTAGATTTCATCATCGAAGAAACAATGGTCGTGAACGAGAGGAAGAGGAGAGGTTTGGAAAGCTGAAATTTACCATGCCCAAGTTTGATGGTGGATCTGATCCAGAAATTTATCTCACATGGGAATTGAAGGTTGACAAGATTTTCCGCATGCACAACTACTCTGAAGAGAAGAAGTTAGCAATGGCCTCACTTGAGTTTGAAGATTATGCTCTAATATGGTGGGAGCAAGTTCAGATTCAGCGAGAAGAAGAAGGAGAACCTGCTGTTGCTACATGGGCAGAAATGAAAAGAGAGATGCGGGCAAGATTTGTCCCAAGGCATTATAGGCGTGATATCTTTGATAAGCTCCAGAATTTGAGGCAAGGAAAGTTATCTGTTGAGGAGTATCATAAGGAGATGGAGAAGGCAATGATAAGAGCCAACATACATGAAGATGAGGAGCAGTCCATGACAAGGTTTCTCTATGGGCTGAATCCTAATGTCAAACGAGTGGTTGATCTACAGCCATATCGTAATGTGGTAGAACTTGTACATCTTGCTTCTAAGGCTGAACGTCAATTGCAAGAAGACTCCAGGCAAAACAGAACTACATCTTTCACAGCTAGAGCTACATCAAGTGGGAGTAAGTTTGTACCTCAATTCAATGTTGGTCGAGGCATCATGACTAGTTCTGGAGGTGGAAATCAGTCCCATGCACGTGCAGCCACGAGCAGGAATGAGGTATCAAATGCAAAAGAAAAGAGCAAATTTGCAGCCCCAAGTTCATCATCCATTGGCTCCACTGGGAAAACTAGTGATATAGAGTGCTTTACATGTAAGGGACGTGGCCACATGAAGAAAGATTGTCCCAACAAGCGTACCATGCTGATCACAGAGAATGGAGAATATGAGTCTTGTAGCGAACCTGAGGAAGAAATTGAAAATGGTGAAAATTCAGATGGTGATGAGCATACCTATTGTGATTATGAGCAAGGTGCTTCTCTTGTTGTCACTAAAGTTTTGAGTGTGCAGATCAAAGAAGCTGAGAATGGACAACGACATAATCTGTTTCAAACTAGAGCCAAAGTGCAAGACAAGGTATGCAAAGTAATTGTTGATGGTGGGAGTTGTCACAATCTTGCAAGTAAAGAAATGTGTGATAAGCTTGGGCTGAAGCTGCTGCAACACCCCCACCCATATCATATCCAATGGTTGAGTGAATGTGGAGAGATTAAGGTCACACACATGGTACATGTGCAATTCAAGATTGGAGATTATAATGACACCGTTGAGTGTGATGTGGTGCCCATGAAGGTGTGTCACTTGCTGTTGGGCAGACCGTGGCAATATGATCTTTCAGCACAACATTGTGGCAGAACCAATCAGTACACCCTCAAGTGGAAAGGCAAAGACTTGGTGCTAAGGCCCATGACTCCCCAACAAATTATGGCTGAGCACATGCAAAAAGTTTCTGAAGTAAAAGTAGTGAGTAAGAAAGAGGGAGAGAAAAAGAGTGAGAGAGAGATCCACAAATCTGTGAGTGAGCGCCACAAGCCAAATTTGAGAGAGAAAAATAAAAGAGAGGGAGAGAACTTAGTAATGTTAGCCACCAAATCAGAATTGAGAGATGTGAGGCTCAACCCAAATCAAGTGGTCGTTGTACTTGTGTACAAAGATGTTTTGCTTTCAGCTAACGACCTAACTTGTCTCCCTAGTGCTGTTTGTGAAGTCTTGCAGGATTTCGAGGATGTTTTTCCGGAGGAAGTAACCGCTGGTCTACCTCCCTTGCGCGGCATAGAACATCAGATTGACCTCATTCCAGGAGCATCACTTCCAAATCGAGCTTCCTACCGCACCAATCCTGAAGAAACAAAGGAGATAGAAAGGCAAGTACAAGAACTTTTAAGGAAAGGTTATGTTCGTGAAAGTTTAAGTCGTTGTGCTGTACCTGTGATTTTGGTGCCTAAGAAAGATGCAACATGGCGAATGGTAATGGACTGTAGGCCCATCAATATTATAACCATTAGGTATCATCATCCTATTCCTAGGTTAGATGATATGCTTGATGAATTGAGTGGCTCTACTGTTTTCTCTAAAATTGATTTGAGAAGTGGATACCATCAGATTAGGATGAAAGAAGGAGATGAATGGAAAACTGCTTTCAAAACAAAATTTGGGTTGTATGAGTGGTTAGTCATGCCTTTTGGGTTAACTAATGCACCAAGTACATTCATGAGATTGATGAACCATGTTCTAAGAGCTTACATTGGCAAATTTGTTGTTGTGTACTTTGATGACATTCTAATCTATAGCAGATCCATTGAGGAACATATTGAACATCTAAAACAAGTGCTGAATGTGCTAAGGACAGAAAAACTATAGGCTAACGTTGAGAAGTGCTCCTTTTTCACAAACAAGGTTGTTTTTCTTGGCTATGTTGTTTCAGGATGGGGAATTGAAGTGGATGAATCTAAGGTGGATGCAATCAAGAATTGGCCAACTCCAGTGAATGTAAGCCAAGTGAGAAGTTTTCATGGCCTTGCTGGTTTCTACAGGAGGTTTGTTAAAGATTTTAGTACAATTGCTGCACCTTTGAATGAATTGACAAAGAAAATTATTCCTTTCAAATGGGGTGCACCACAAGAAGAAGCATTTCTTGAGCTTAAGAAACAATTAACTCAAGCACCTTTGCTGATTCTACCTGATTTCACTAAAACTTTTGAAATAGAATGTGATGCTAGTGGAATAGGTATTGGAGGTGTCTTAATGCAAGAAAGAAAACCAGTAGCATATTTTAGTGAGAAGCTGAGTGGTGCGCAACTGAATTATTCTGTTTATGATAAAGAGTTGTATGCTTTGGTTAGAGTGCTTGAAACTTGGCAACATTACTTATGGCCTAAGGAATTTATTGTACATTCTGATCATGAGGCTTTGAAACATTTGAAAGGCCAAGCTAAACTGAATCGTAGGCATGCTAAGTGGGTTGAATTCATTGAAACTTTCCCATATGTTGTGAAGTACAAGAAAGGAAAACATGGTTGCCGATGCTTTGTCCCGTAGGCATGTTCTTTTGACACAATTAGAAGTGAAGGTACCGGGACTTGAGAGCCTAAAAGAACTGTATTGCACTGATCATATATTTTCAGAACCATATGCAAAATGTAAAGATGGCAAAGGTTGGGATAAATACCATGTGCATGATGGGTTCCTTTTTAGGGCTAACAAACTGTGTGTTCCAGATTCCTCTGTTAGGCCCTTGTTGTTGCAGGAATCACATGCAGGAGGATTAATTGGACACTTTGGTCGTGAGAAGACATATGAGTTGTTGGCTGATCATTTTTATTGGCCAAAGATGAGGAAGGACGTTGAGAGATTTGTGCAGCGATGCATCACATGCCACAAAGCTAAATCTAAACTGAACCCCCATGGTTTATATACTCCCCTACCAGTTCCAAATGCTCCTTGGGAAGATATTAGCATGGATTTTGTTTTAGGACTACTTAGGACTAAGAGGGGGAGGGATTCAGTTTTTGTTGTAGTTGATAGGTTCTCAAAAATGGCACACTTCATTCCGTGCCACAAGAACGACGATGCTTCACATGTTGCTGATTTGTTTTTCAGGGAAGTTGTTCGCTTGCATGGAATGCCGAGGAGCATTGTTTCAGATCGTGATGTGAAGTTCATGAGCTATTTTTGGAAAACATTATGGGCAAAGTTGGGAACCAAGCTGCTGTTTTCAATGACATGTCACCCACAAACTGATGGGCAAACAGAGGTGGTGAACCGCACACTCACAGCCTTGCTGTGTACAATGATCAAGAAGAATTTGAAGGAGTGGGAAGAGTGTTTGCCACACGTGGAGTTTGCTTACAACAAAGCAGTTCACTCTACCACAAGCATGTGCCCATTTGAGGTGGTATATGGATTCAAACCACTTGCACCAATTGATTTGTTGCCTCTTCCATTGCAAGAGAGATGTAACATGGAGGCTTCAAAGCATGCTGCATATGTGAAGAAGATTCATGAGAAGACCAGAGAAGAGATAGAAAGGAAATCCAAGTACTATGCAGCTAAGGCAAACAAAAACCGCAAGAAGGTGACTTTTGAGCCCGGAGATCTGGTTTGGATACATTTGTGCAAAGATCGTTTTCCTGAGAAGTGCAAATCCAAGCTAATGCCTCGTGGAGATGGACCATTCAAAGTCTTGGCAAAGATCAATGACAATGCTTACAAGATCGAGCTTCCTGGAGACTATGCTGTGAGTCCAACATTCAACGTTGCTGATTTGTCTCCATGCTTCGATCAAGAGGGTCAAGAGTCGAGGAAGACTCCTTTTGAAGAGAGGGGAGGATGATGAGGACATCCCATGTTCACCTCGTTTGTCATCTTCTCCTCATGATAAAACTCAGCTCTCAAATGAAGCTGCTACAAAAAAGACCTATTTGGGTCCCATGACAAGGAGCCGTGCCAAACATATAGAAAAAGAGGTGAACGCGCTCCTAGCTGATCATACTTCAACTATCCATGAGAACTTTATAGTGCCTAAATCATCTGTGCTGATTTTACTCAGGTACAATGTTGAGGACAACCAACAACTTTCAGCACATGAAGAAACAAGTTCAGCTCATGAAGAAACAAGTTCTGAAGCCCATACAACAAGTTTGAAGAGAACAAGTTTCAACTCTGATGTAAACCATGTTTTGGTGACAAGGGCAACTAATTACACCTCAAGGAAGAATAGCAAGCCATCTCAACAATCTATTGTTGCATGCACAGTTCCAGAATTCGTCCCAGAACTTGCTGCATCATGCAACACAAATATATGAGGTTCCAGCACGTGTGAGAGTACAAATTGGACAGCATTTGAAGTCTACTTTCAGGAAAATCAAACGGTGCAACATTTGGAGTCCTGAGTCAAAGGATATGAGAGTTCCAATGCAAGCTGTCCAGAGCATTAATTGCTGCGCGAGGCTCCATGTGTTTGCTCCCTTGACCAGCTGGTTACCACGAATTTGAGCCTCTCTTTTGGACTGGTTTCACACCTAAGATAGGAGGGCTGTTCCTAGTATAAATACCCCTTCCCTCACTTCAGCCACAACTCTTTGGCAATTTGATTTCAGCATAGGTTAGCTAAGTGCAACCAGAATATTGTTTGAGAGTTCACTTCCTCCTTAGCTCTTGTAATCTTGCCTTGTGAGAGGGTAAACTCACTTTGTGACTTTACAACAGTAGCCGTTGAGGCGGCGACCAGTTCGTGCTTCCAACTTCGTGCGTGGTTGCGTGGATTGGAATCCTAAGAGTGTGGTTGGGCGAATACTTGTTGCTGGTTGTTGCATATGCAGTAGCTAGCTTCGGTTTCGTCAGGTTGCACTAGTTATCCATTACCCGACAACGTTGTTGGCTGGGATCGAGGATTTCCTTCGTACCCTTCAGGTGGTGTTGATTCGTTCCTCAAGCAGATCCTCCGTGAAGATGGGGCAACCCCGTATCAACATTTAGGAGTCTTGTTAATTTTCCAGCTTACCAAAGATGGCACTGCACATGGTGGTGATATGGCCCTTTAGTGTGGCTAATTCTTGAGTCACCGGCTCAAGTTTCGCTTCGGCCTCTTCTGCACCTTTGATCAGGATGGCTTTCTCATCTTCAAATGTTGCTTCGGCCTTCTCCAGGGTCTCTTTCACCGTGAGCAGCAACTTGTGGAAATCTGAAGATACGCGTTCCGCTTTTTCCCGGTGTTTTCTTTCCTTTTTCACTTCCTTTTGGAAGCTGGCAGCTTGTGACTCAACTTCATTCAGCATGTTCTGCATGATAGTTTTGCAAAGTTACAGAATATGTATCATAGTCCTGAGCCGCCGTGGCGGTCAACCCGGCACTTGGGGCTACATCTATCAACACTCTCTCTTAAAAATATCACAAGTCCCATGAAGATGCAGGCATACAACATGGCACTTGGGGGCTAATGTGTAGTCTTTTTCATCCTGGCAAAGACCCGGCCCATCATATGATGTTGAGCCGGCTCTTGGGGGCTACCAGTTGTTCAAAGTACAGGAATGTAAAGTTACAGAAGTCCCTGGTCATCATTTCATAATGACCCGGCCCTTGGGGGCTACATGGGTATATATGTATAAAGACACGTGGTAGAAATTACCTCGTACTTCCGCTTCAGAGAAGTCACCATTGCAATTTTAGCATCCCGGCTCTCAGACAGCCGGGTAAAGACAGCTTGGTGTAGAAGGTTGACGTCTTGATCTTCAAATGAATGGAAATTAAGAGCCGTCTTCCCTTTATTTTTAATTGGTGACTCAGTCTTGGTAGGGATTTTTGTCAAGGCAGTGGAAGTTTCTGGTGGAGGGTTCTGATTCTCACCAGTCACCACAACCTCATCTTGAGCTGTCTCCACAGGCTGCTCTTCTGCTATATCCATTCTCTCTTGTTCAACAAGAGGAGAAGCGCGAGCGGGGCTCATTGCTGTGTTAGGCTGTGGTGGTTCTTCTGCAATAACTGGCTCATCCGGAATATTTGGGTTATCTGCCGCCACCTTCTAAGATGGAACCCCTTTCTCAACAATTGGGACGGAAGACCCAGCATCAGATTTCTTTTAATTGCCTTTGCTCTGCACAAGGTAAATAATTATTGTCAATGGATCAAAGTAAAAAGTATAAACTTGAAAGGTATGGAGTGAGTCATACCCGGGGTTGATATTAAAAGTTGGCACTTGAGTAGCGCTGGATTCATCTGAAGAAGGGGAGGTCTGGTAGGCCGAGTCATTCAGCGGAAGAGGTTCTTTGAAACGACCAGCTTGGGAGAGAGAAGGAGTGGGGTTGTGTGGGACTTTGGTCCGAGCCCTTTGTGTAGGCAGCTCATTTGTTAACTCGCCGCTTAGTTCTCCCTCGCAGCTCCGAGTCGTATGTTTTGAAGTACCAGTATGCTAAGATTTTTTCAAAAGAAAGCATGGATCTAAGTGAGCGTCTGGATGCGAGAATGGGACTTTGCGGACTGCAACCCAGAATTTCTTTTGGATAGGTATTGTTGAGTCGGAATCTGAGGAGATCAGGGTTACCTCTGGCTCGCCGGCTTGACTGGTTTCAGCTTGTTCCTGAGTAGAGTCGGCGTCAGCAAGCTGGTTAAAAAGACAACCAAGGGAGTCAAGTTCTACCTCATGCTCTTCGTCGTTCTCCGGCTCTTTCCCATCATCGTCTTTGGGGGGAGTAGGAGCTTGAGGCTCAATCTTCCACCAATCAGCATTTTCCAGTACAATGATGGAATAGAAAGTTTACAATAAAAACAAGGCAATGTAAGCAAGGCGGGAAAAAACATGAAAGGCGGCTTACATCGGGAGCCGGGTTGCCCGTGAAAAAGGGAGCTAGCCCCACGAGCTCAATGGAATCCTTCATCTTGCCAAGAAGCTTCTTGGCAAACTTTATGACATCTTTTTGTTGAGGTTAACCCGGCTAAACCATAAGGAGTCGTCGGTCTCTCCTGAGTATGTATGCATGAGCCGGTTTTGAAAGCTGAGAGGCTGGATTCGCCAGCTCACCCAGGTCCGGGTTAAGTCGACACCAGTGAGGCCGTGGGCGGTCAAAGCATTGATTTTGGAGTACAAGGGCTGCAGAGCTTCCCTTTCAGCTCTGGAGGCGAAACCCGGAAATGTAATGGAGGCATCAAGCCGGTCTGCCCTGTAACCCGGCAGTGGATGCTGTTGTTTTGGGGAGGTGTTCTTACAGTAAAACAAAGTCCTATACCATCCTTTAGGATGGCTGACCGGCTTAGTTTCTGGAAAGGCTGAGTGACCCCGCCAAGTTCTATGCTGGGTCCGCCCTTATTCTCTGTCTGATGATTCAGGTAGAAGAATTCCTAAAATAAGCTGATGGACGGCTCAATTTGCAGATAGACCTCACAGAACACTTGAAGCTGGCTCAAGTTGTGGATGGAGTTGGGTCCAACTCCTGAGGCCTGATGGCGAAGAAGTGAAGTACATCCCGGAAAAATTTGGAACCCGGGGGACGGAAACCTCTGTCTAGATAATCACCAAAGATAACGATCTCATTTTGAGCCGGTTGAGGATGGATTTCTTCCTCAGGGGCTCGCCATTCAATCTCTTCTTGTGTTGGAAGTAACCCGGAGTCGACTAGGGCCTGCAGTCTGAGTTCTGACATGTTGGATTTGGCCCAGTTAATGATCTTCTTGGTCTTTGGAGCCATGGTTCAGCTACAAGAAAATGGGAAGCTAGTATGAGCCGGTAAAATTCAGAAAGTTTGTCGGGTTACCACAAAATAGATGGCAGAACCGGTGTTATGCCGGGTTATGACTATCAGTACAATAGAGCTGGTTTAAATTCCGGGTCAAGGTAACTAAGGTAATCAGAAAATTCAATCATGCATAAGTCAGAAGGCTAAAAACAGTTGTTGCATAGATTGAGAAATCATTCGGATCTAAAAATGGCTATAAAAGAAAAAAATAAAAGACCTAGCTATCGCAGTATGGGTGAAGGTCTAGTTTGAATGAGATGTGCACCGAATACAAAGAAGATTTGAAGGGTACTAAATACACTACAGAGGTAACGTCGCATCTACAAACGATGAATTCCAAGGAAACGAGATCTACGGGCTGCTGCATGTGAAGAACATTGAAGAACTTCGATGAGTTCGAATGAAATAGTAACAATGGGGAACAAGGTGCTTACAGATCTGAAAGAGGAAGCTTGGGATCTTTGGGAGTTGCGGGTGCGGCCACGCAGTGCTCGATGAATCCCGGTGGCAAAGTGAGGTTGCAGACGGTGCTGTTTCAGCGGCGGCGGTGGCGAGCTCGGGAAGGCGCAGAGGGGTCGCGAAGAAGGAAGAAGATGAGAAGAGGGGCAATAGCAGTGAAAGTGAGCTTCGGGGGCCCTTTTGGCCTATTTATAGGCATGGTAGAACTTGAAGAGGCAGGTGCGAAGCCCCAGGCAGCGTAGTAATTTTTGGCTAAAAAGACTCCTCGATTTTCATGCCTGACAAGACAATACAAAACCGCTCAAAGATTCGCTATGATGTCATGCCCGGATCTTGCGGGAGTGGATTGTGATGTTATATACAGGGGAGTGAGAAAGTGCTAAGTCTGAAGGAGGTAAAATGACCCGGCAGAAATGATTGACCCAGGAAATATATTTGATAAAGGATGAAGACTGGAAGGGTGCAAAAAATGCCAGCTCAGGAAACAAGACTCAGATAAAGCTCTTCACAATTAGTCCTTTACTTTTGTTTTACAGGATAGAGTTTAACATGGAAAAATCCAAGTCAAACTGGGGGCTAATGTTGGGGATGTTTCCCAGCATGGAGACCCGCCAGGAGGATGACCCGGCCAAGGAGCCATGAGGCCCAGCGGGCCACCATACTGCCAGGCTTTGAAGATCCATAACAGGCCGGTTAAAGGGAGACTCGGTGTGGAGGCCGGCTTAACGTGTGGGCCGGATCGTGGAGAAAGGATCAGACAGGATAACTACCTTGGAGAACAAGATAACTAGAATAAGAGTAGGATACGGGTTAATGCTATGACCCGGACTCTCATGTAAGCCTAGGGTTCAACCTGTTATATAAAGGGGAGCACCTAGGGCAAAAAGACTAAATTCCGATCTCTCGAAAGCTAGGTTAGCGAATCCGCATCCTTGTAGTTGAGATCCAAGCAATAACAAACAAGCAGGACGTAGGCTTTTACCTCCATCATGAGGGGCCGAACCTGGGTAATCCTGTGTCTTTCGCTTCCCGATCAACCCTGTCAAGCTTCCACCTTCGTGCGATGGCCTCATCACTTAGTCCTTTCACTAGGGCATCTGCCGTGACAAAACCATGACAAGAACTCTACCATAGCAGGAAGGAGTTTCTCACTCTGTTCACTAATATAAGATGTTTTAGATATTTAAGTGTAGACTACATCCGTACTGAAATGAGTGAACAGACACATTAAAATGTGTTTACATACATCTGATTTAGGAAAAAGTTAGAACATCTTATCTTATAATAGTGAGCGGAGGGAGTATTAATCAATGGCCCAATGACTGGGTTACAGGTGAAGAACCCTACGCAAGCACAATGTCAAACAAATAGGATGTCCTGGTAATTGTAATACAATGACTTACCATAACTGGTTGTACAGGCTCAGCGCTGCTGCTCCTTCTCTTGAAAGGCTCCTTCCTAACATCTTGTACTTGGAAATCCTGAATCTTTGCTTCGTTGCACCCCCTCTGCAAGGTGACACAAACTAGTTACAGGTCTCCTTACATGGAAGATAAATATGCATACTTTCCAGTCTCTGGGCAACACCAAAGCATGAGTTTATAACAAAACTACACCACATAATGAAACATGCCACATCTCTAGCACACACTCAAATGAGCATTTACTATGTGTGCGCTATGTATAAACTAGGTGTACCTTTGTGAACTGGACCTCCACGTACTCTTGGGGAGCCTTGTTTAGTGTACAAGCAAACCTTTATGTCACCTATGAGTTATACAAGCCCCCACTACAGCAGCCATTACTGTTTAAATCATTGACAAGCTCCGTTAGGTCATGAACAACAAGTAATCAAAGCAAACAGTTCTAGTATGGCTGGCTGATACAAACAAGCAATTGAACACATGTGTGAGCAAATCTTGCACAACACTGAATTACATATCAAGAAAACAAGCATAGAAGGAGGCTTAAAGACCATCACTTGACTGACCGTATTTAGGA
This sequence comes from Elymus sibiricus, assembly GCA_039707655.1. Taxonomy (NCBI): domain Eukaryota; kingdom Viridiplantae; phylum Streptophyta; class Magnoliopsida; order Poales; family Poaceae; genus Elymus; species Elymus sibiricus. The sequence goes on from CM077674.1 coordinate 189,100,173, forward strand.
GGCATTTAAACATCATGTGCAACGTACGAACTAGCATAAACATAGCATATTTCAGATTCTATAATGAGATGCACATGTATTAGGTTATGCCATGTATGATGCCTAAATCTACTCTATAGCAGGCAGGAGTGATTCATCATTGCACGCACAACTGAATTGCAGGTTAAGGACCAGTTCTTTTCCACCTTTTGAGAGCTTATTGTCAAAATAAGCCATAAAATCTCTAAAGAACTCGTTTTTGAGTTATGGGCTTGGGCTGAACTTATTTCCACCACCCATTCCTTCACAATGAGAAAAAGCTTCGGGGGGGGGGGGGGGGGTTGCTTTCCGTAGAAGCTCACTTAAAATTGAAGGGATATAGCGAAATGACTCTATTGTTTGCCCATATTGCACTGAAATGCCACTGCTCAGGCCCGCGTCACACCCAACCCCCAAGTAAAAACAAACACGCAAGCATTTATTCCCCTACCCGCCCGCATCTCCTCTCCCCTTTCCCTCTGCCTCGATCCCCTGCCAGCAGCGCTAGAGTTCCTCCTGCAAGCCGCCACCACCGGTCCCATCTGCCCTGCTCCTCGATGATGCTCTCTCCAACGAGGCTCCATGGCCTGCGGGTAGGGCTCCATCTCCCCGGCAGCTCCTCCCTCTGGCGCTGCTCCTCACTCTGCTGGTCCCCAGCAGCTGCTCCGCTATGGTCCGTCCAACGCTCCACTCCGGCGGCCGCCACCCAACTATGGCTGACGCCCCACTCTGGCAGAAGGCCCCTCGTTCCCCCTCCCCTCCTCCTAGGCCGTGGCCATGAGGTGCTATTGCGGGATGAGCTCATCCAACAAGGTGAGGATCTCTGATTTTTTGCCAAATTTTCATTCTGATCTGCTATATGATGAATTGCTATGAGCTGCTGCTGCTATATGATGAATTGCCGTGAGCTGTTGCTGCTACTGCTGCTGCTATATGATGAATTTCTATGAGCTGCTGCTGCTATATGATGAATTGCTATGAGCTGCTGCTGCTGCTATATGATGAATTGCTATGAGCTGCTGCTGCTGCTATATGATGAATTGCTATGATCTACTGCTGCTGCTATATGATGAATTGCTATGAACTGCTGCTGCTGCTTCTATATGATGAATTGCTATGAGCTGCTGCTGCTATATGATGAATTGCTATGAGCTGCTGCTGCTATATGATGGATTGCAATGAGCTACTGCTGCTATATGATGCTTTCAGGTGGTGCTGCTATATGATAAAAACCAGCCACTTGGACCATGGAATTTTGATAGATAATGATTAATCATATAAATTTAGGCAATTATCCTCTGTTTGGAAGACATTGACCAAAGTAGATTGTGCCAAGTAGATGTATCTTTGTATTTGCATTTTGAACAAATAATGATGGTCTGTTTTCCTATCATATTAATTACTACGATGGGTTCAATTCATGATGTTTGCAAGTGAAATTTATTTTCATATGGGCAGCAAAATGACAAAATATATTGCAATAGACTTTTCACTGATCATACAACAGATAAGCTGAAAAAGCAGGCAATGAAAAGAACTGGTTGGCTTATTATCTCGAGCTTATATTCACAGGAGCTTATTTTCATAGGATAACTCAAAATAACTGGCCCTAAGAACCTTGGCCAGCAGCAATGCCAAACAAATAACATCACGATGATTGCAATGGAGTGACTTACCATACCACGCTGTATAGGCTCACCGCTGCCCCTCATTTTTTTGCGATGTTCCATGAAAATGCACCACACATCTTGTACTAAGAAATCCTGTACATTTTCTTTGTTGCACCCCATCTGCAAGTTGACACAGCTAATTTGAGACATCTCTACATGATAATACATTGCATATCCCTTGCACATAATTAAACCTCCAATTAACGATTGTGTGCGTCGCATAAACTAGCCATGACTCTGTGTACTGGACTTGCAGGCACTCTAAGGGAGCCTAATTTAGTGCACTGGCATTCCTTCATGCCACCTATGACTTTGTGTAATGTATGACCTCTATATCTCTAATTTAGCAGCCAGTAGTGGTAATCATTGGCTACACAAAGGGATTACTGGTCGAAAATCCTAGCAAAGCACGCTGGCAGGCACACAACAATACAAGAGAGAGACGCACTTACTAGATCATAGCAATGCTTCAGTCCAAGGGTTTGGTTGGCCAAGGTGTTAGATCCAGAAGAAACATCGTCCTTGTGGCTCTTGCCAGCTCCATAACATGTAACAGCGACCTGTTAGTATATTTGAAGTACATCTGGCAGGTGATGCTGGATGGATTTAAAGGTGACAAGTACCTAGGTCATGGCGGGTGCTTGGCATCGTGCCAGACGGTGGGAACCAGGTTAGAAACGTCAAGGGTGATGACACTGCGGTGGCTGTCGGGGTCCAGTAAGGAGATCTAGGACCGTGGACAAGGGCGTCGGTGAAGCTGCTCCAGTGGTAGGGTTGAGGACGGTGTCGACGATGTGGATCTGCGGCCGTGGACGAAGGTGTCGGTGAAGCTGCTCTGATGGTAGGGTTGAGGATGGTGTCGACGATGCGGATCGGCGGCCGTGGATGAGGGCGTCATGAAGCTGCTCTAGTAGGGTGGACGGTCGTGTGGACGATGCGGATCTGAGGCCATGGACTTGGGCGTCGGCGAAGCGGCTCCGGTTGGGTTGATGATGGTGTCGGCGAAGCGGCTCTGGTAGGGTTGAGGACGGTTTCGATGAAGTGGATCTGAGGCCGGCTCCAGGGGTGTAGGAAGGAGCCGATGTAGATGCGCTGCGGTTGATGAGAGCACTGGTGAAACAGATCCGGCACGGTGGACAAGGCCGGCACTGAATGGGCTATGGTATAGTGGTGGATGAGCAGTCTACGGTTTCTAGGGGAGGTGGGACGGGTAGATGCGGCCTCAGAAGCAGATCCGGCAGGTGGACGACGCCGGCAGTGAATAGGCTCTGGTACGCCGGTGGATGAGCAGTCTAGGGTTTCGAGAGGGAAGGGGGTAGAATCGCCGATGAAGTACGGACGGCGTGCTGTAAGATGCTTTGGTGCTGCGGAGTAGTCGTTTTTGCGGGAGGGGATAGGAAATGGGGGTGCCGTGTGGTGGGGGGGACCGAAAGTTACCAAAGCAACCCCGACCTATTATGTAAATGAGGGCCGTGTTGTTCTCCTTGCACCGAGGACAAAAGGGGAATTTTGCATGCTCCAGACTTGATCGCGGAAATTTTAGAAGTTGGCGGGAGATTTTGCCGCCCGCGGGATCGTTCGTATCCAGTTTCAACTAATTTTGGACAGTGCTAGCGGGAAGCCGGTGATGCGCGACTGTGTACACGGCGCACACGTCATCAATAACTCGTAGTATGACGTCGACCCCAGAAAAAAAGACAATAACCCGGCTGATGCACCGATAACTTGTTACAATCACACGGGTGTAACTGAGGCACGTTCATAAAAAACAGAGCAAACGCTCAGCATATGTATTTCTAGTGTAAATATGTAATTTTGTGCCATTGGTTACTTATTTTAAACACAATGCATTGATCGTGTTAATTTCAATTATATTGTACAGTAACAAATGGATAATATAGATGCGCAAAAGAAATGGATATTATAGTTCGCTACTTAAAAGTGTTACCTCATATGATTACATGGCATCCATTTCATAAATTGCAGAACCCGTTGAATTCATATATGAACCCATTTCATAATAGAACCTTAAATCATCCAAAACTAATGAATTTGAATGCAACACTAACAATGGTGCATGTACATGATAACTACAGTGGTTGTTTGAAGAAATATCACTATAACATTGGCATGCATGATTGAAAAAGGCTATTTGAAAAAAAGTAAAATTATGCGATATGTGAGTGTCCAATCTTTATAGCATTGAATCGATATTGTATCTTCGGCCACGATACGAAGTCGATATTGATTATGTTCAAGCTAGGCACGTCCTCGACCGTTAGATAGTGATACGTGAATGAATTGTGCAATCTCTCACACACACATACAAATCTCCCTTCTCCCTGGGCATCTCAATCACACACGCGTGCTCCGTCTATTTCTCTCCCTCCGTCAAGGTTAGAAATCATCTTTCTACCTCGTCCTACAAGTCTCTCACACAAAAACACACACGCTCTCTCTCTGTCGAACACTCACACCCCTTTAATTCCGCCCACCCACCGCCACTCATGTCTCAAAGTATAACTACGTCTCGCACACATAACCCTAATTAAGGTTAACTCGAGTCCCTGGAACCATATGAATCCATACAATGGGATTCCAGTTGAGCACCTTTTGTTTTGAGATTTCGAGAAGAGTTCGCTCACACACACACACACACACACACACACATTGTTTCTCTCTTCATTTATTTCGGGCATTTGCATGCACACCCGCTTGTTTATCTTCCTGATGTTTTAGGCATGCCTCGCACACATGCTATCTACCTATCCCCTAATGTAGATCTGTAACACACAAACTCTCTCTCTCTCTCTCTCTAAGTGTCTCTGGCACCCCCCTCCCAACACTGGCAGGACCAGGGTGACACCTTGATCTTGATCTTAATCTATCTACTGGCTTCTCTCTCAGACACACACACACTTGCTAGTTGTGTCTCTGTGCCTGGCACATGCACACTCTCAATACGCCTTTCTCTCGCTCTCCTGCCCTCCTCCCAACAAAGACAGGAGCAGGGTGACACCTCGATCTTGATCTTAATCTATCTATTGGCTTCTCTCTCAAACAAACACACTCTCGCTAGTTGTGTCTCTGTGCCTCGCACACACACTCTCGATACGTCTTTCTCTCTATAGCCCCTTTAGATATGTAGATTTCTCGGTGGTCGTTGATGGTGCGGTCGGAGTCGCGGGTACAGAGGTGTAATGACGATGACGCCGAATTGCAGCCTCGATGATGCTTTTCTCTTCGACAGCATGTGTGCATTATTGTGTGTGTAGCCAGCTCGCCCATTGTGCCTTGTTTTTACGGGCCTGATGTGATGGTTTTCGCCTGGTTTTCTATTAATTAACCGGGCAACTCTTTTCTTTGTTATTAATGAATTCGAGATCCTTTAGGGCAGACATAAAATATATCACTTTAAACCAATTATCACAGTAACTATATAAAAAGGCAGATATCTCCTGCTTGTTCGAGGAAGAACATCAGGTAGAGTGGTTAGCGCCCGATGTTCGAAACGCGTTGTCCTGAGTTCGAATCCTGTCGGAAAGTTTGGTTTCTTATATGTTTTTATATATACTTCTTTTCTCTACCTTACTGACAGTGGAACCCACAGATAAAACGAGAGTGGGCACCTTGCAACGTAGGTGGATTTAACAGAGAGTACTTAGAATACAAGTTTAAGGATTGGGATATTCATTTCTGAGCCCAGGCTCATCTCCCCACACTGAAGAAAAAAATGAAAACAAATACTATAAAAATTCAAACAATTCCAATTTTTTTTTGCATGGTAGATAATTAGGTGCGTGAGGTCCGCTCCAATTTTCAGATCATTTGGACATCTGAGTAGCTCTCGACAAAAAAGACAAATTTGGGGTCTGTAAAAAAGTTGACTATTCATGTACTGTTCTGACCCAAATTGTCTTATTTTGCTGAGAGCTACTCACATGTCCAAATGATTTGAAAATTGGAGCAGACCTCACGCGACAAATTATCTACCATACCAAATAAATTGGGAATTTTTCGAATTTGTTTGAATTTTTTGTGGATTATTTCTTGACTGGGTCCAGATGAGCCTAGGCACCGAATCGCTGCACTAATTTTTTAAGGATTGATTTGTTTCATTTTTTACTTTTTGTATGAATCTGTACCCACCATGCAAGTTCATGTACTGTACATGCAATTAACTTTTTGTTTTTCAGAATCATACATGCCATTAACTAACATGGATTTGATGTGACTATAATTTCCAGCATAAGGGCATCTCTAGTGGCAACCAGCAAATTTCCTCCCGCATCCGTTCGCGAACATGACGACATCCAACGCTAGCCGCATACATTTTGACAACAACTCGAACCAACCGGATGAAATTCGTGCAAACACGGCCGGATTTCATATAAACATGACAGATTTCATATAAAAATGCTGGATTTTCATATAAACATGACAGATTTCATTACATTTACATCAACTAAGCAGTACTAGTCCGGCTCTGGAGGTATAATTAATACCTAATCTAAATGGTCGCCCGCGGATCCCTTTGTCTTCCTCATCTCCGTCAACCCGATCAAGACACTTGCGGGGTCGACGAAGGTCCTCGCAAGGGAAGAACTGGGCAAGACACCGGCTGTGTATGCCGTCGTCGCCTCGGCGGTGGCCTTCATGGGACCCAAGCGGCGGCGGCCTCCCGTGTTCTACTTCTCCTCGATGATGGCGGCGGACGCGGACGCGCTGGCCACCGACTCGTCGCTCTCCGCGCACCCGGCTTCTGTCTCTGCCTGCATGGCGTGGCCGTAGGCACGGGAGGCGCGGTCACAGATACGGGAGGTGCGGCCACATGCACGAGACGCACGACCACAAACACGGGAGGCATGGTCGCAGACACGGGAGCGACGACGCCCGTGCCGGCATGGAGCAACTCCCCACTCCTCATCGAGCTGGGCTGGAGTGGCAAGTTGCTGAACCACGCGCCGGCTTGGGGCGGCAACTGGCTCCATCAGGCTAGGCGAGGGAGGTGGAGTAGCGAGCTGCCTCGCTCGTATCCGGAAGGCTCGGCGGGCCACCCAGCCGGCTTGTATGCCAGAGAACTGCTCCTCGGAAGCCATCGGAAGAGTGGAGAAAATGGTGAAGGAGGAGATGGGGGAGCGGCGGAGGGGTGCGATTCTTGCCCGTTGTCTAGCCTCAGTTAAAATAGAGATCGGACGGGAGGAGCTTGGCCGGCGTTGCATTTAATGCAGGCCTGCTCATGAACGGACGTGTGGTAGGAGTAGGTTTCTAAGCTTCCACGCGGGTTTAATGGAGGCGTTTGAATGCGATGAGGAGGCATGTTCAGCCGGGCGTGCAGCGGGCGGCGCCCTCGGCCGGCGCACCACTCTCTACTAGTACTTTTTTTTGACAAACGGAGGGTAAACTAGTAAACCAGGACAATTCCCGATACAGTTTGAATGCAGATGAGGGAGAGGGTAGCGGTTCCCAAAACGTTGAACGGCCAATGATGCATCCTCCTTCAATTAGCATGCTGAGGGAAGTAATTAATGGGAGAAGCGGAAAGGAGGCAACACGATGTGAATGCGACGCAGTTTGCACTCATATAAAGGTGCCCCTCCACTCCAATGCATCTACCAAATTGTACGCACCTACGCAACTACACTAAGCGCAACAGTGCTCACTCCAATTCCCAATACAAGTGACCAGAAGCCAGACCCATGGTGGTGATGGGCGCGAGTGGCCTGCGGCTGTGCCAGATGATCCGAGACGCCGGCTTGCTGCACGGCACCGTGGATCGTCTCACGCCGGTGCTTTGGACCGGCTGGTTAATAGCCCGCTTTGACACCAGCTACGGCTCTCAGTTGGACAAGATGATCGTCGACACCATCAACAAGTTCATCATCGTCAAGAAGCTCGCGGATGACATCGCCGTACTCCTCCAGCCCGCACGCCCAGGCTCCTCGTTACCTGCCACCCTAATCAGCCTCCATGGTGAGAACCTCTTTCAAGCACTGGTGGCCCTGTGACTGCCCGCTAACGCGACGAAGAATGTCCACCTCGAGGTCGCGCTCGCCGCGAGGCGCCTCGCCCTGCAAGCATTCATCGACCTACACATACACGTGTATGAGCAAGTCGTGTACATAGGCCTCTACAAGCCCTGTGAGGACACTACAACGTTGGCCCTCGTCAACCGGCTGCAAGCCTTGGACGCCTTTGTTCAGAAGCACCTTTACCTCGCCACAAAAGTCGCTACTCCTCAGCCACCGGTCGGTGGCCCGGCGCACTGAGTCGAGGAGGAGGAGGTCGTTGATGGATGCATCTTTCTTCTTGCCTCCTGTAACCACCACTGTGATCGCGTCGTCGTGGCCTTAACTCTTATTGTACTCCAGTCATTGAGTAGGAGGACTATCGCATTCTCATTCCAGTCGATAAAGACATGTGTGATCCCTTTGCTCACATTTGGCGTCAATTATATGCATCACTGTAACTAGTAGTACCTCCGTCCTGGTTTATTGGTCTCCTTCGTGTGTTTGTGCCAAATTTTGACTTTAGATTTAACTAACAATATGTTAATGCATGTTACAAAAAATAATATTATTGGAAACTATGTTCAAGTACGAATCCAACGATATATTTTTTGGTGACATGTATTAACTTTTTGTTAGTTAAACCTATGGTTAAAATATGGCACAAAGGGGACCAACAAACTAGGATGGATGTTGTGCTTACCTTTTGCACCAACTTCATAATTTATGTACGATGCTTGACCCAACCTACCAAACTAATCGTAAATTCAAAACTACGACCGAACTTATAAATTCAAAACTACTCGTGCAGCATGCCTGTCCCATTCGCAAGTTCAAAACAAGAAACTGGAATGCGTACAGCAAGCCTATCCCGTTCGCGTCGCATCCCACACTGTCATTCCGGCCCGCCGGTCAACGCGCACTGGCTAGGCATATAGTATCACTAACATGTGGGACCACATGTGAGGAAACCAACGATGCGCCAAACTGGCTAACTCCCCCACTTACCGCGCGGGAAAAGCCTCGCCCTAGCATTTTCAATCATCCTTTCTATCTATCGATCACACCAAGGAGCAAAACCAAATGTTACAATTTATATTTCAAAAAAAAATAATGTTACAATTTATACTCCCTCGGTTTCTTTTTAGTCTGCATATAAAGTTTCGCCAAAGGCAAGCTTTGTAAAGTTTGACTAACTTTATATTAAAAAATATCAACATTCGCAATGTGAAATCTAGATGATCAAATGCACCATGAAATGTATTTTCATACTATATAGTTTTAAAATGAAAAGCCTATCGCGTTCGAGTCGCACGCCCACGCGGTCGGGACTCGGGAGTACTCCACGGTCGGTCCGGCACGCCGCATAGCTAGGGAAGGCGTGTTGCCTAGCATTTTCACTATCATGTGGGACCGCAGTTTAGCAAACCGACTATTGGCACAACCCCACCCCTCCTGCTGCGCATCGGCTGAATTTGAATTGGAAGAAAGAAAGGAGGGGAAGAGCGCTGTAGCACGGACGCCAAGAAATTTGGTGTCAGATGGGAGTCGTGTCGATAGAGTAGGAGTAGTCCATACTAGTTTGTACTACTGCCACTATACAACTAGTACTATTGTACTAAAGTTATACTACTAGAGTACTAGTACTCCGGTACGTGCATGGCACAGCTTCGTAGGAACAAAATTGGGGCAAGATATTGTTTCGGGTGATTTCTCTCTTTTCTCAATCAATGTATTACTTATAATATGATGTGGGGGGCACCCATGAAGCCACGTGGCACATCTGGAGATCTTGTTGCGAGCTTCTTGTGTGGATCGATCACACTGTCGTGCTACTGGTTCGAGAAGAATGTGTCTGGGTACAATTAGGTTATAGTAGATCCGAATCCCAGCCACCTGGATCATTGGATCAACATCAATCAATGGTTTATATCCTATACGTGCAAATGCACGCATTGTCTACATAAAAATAATGAATATATAATATATAATACATAATACCGCATATTAGGTTTCTCTAAAGTGAAACTTTCTATACTTTCAGCAAGTTTGTAGAAAAATATATTAACATATATGCCACAAAATATATATCATTTGATTCATCATTGCATATATTTTCACATCATGTAAATTAGTTACTGTAAATGTTCACATTGTTTTCTACGAACTTGGTTAAAGTTTATAAAGTTTGACTACAGTCAAAGCTATATGCGGAGTAAATAAAAACGGAAGGAGTAGTATAGATATCGATATAGAAATAAAAAATCTAGTACTATAGTCTATAGATATAGATATATAGCTACTTTTTTTCTATATTAAAACTCGGATTTTTGTGTAGACATTATTTGGCTTCGCTACAATTTGCATCTGCGAGATGTGTAGGACTACCGCCTTGTTCAGATCCTCTATTAGGAACCCCACCATTATCCTTAATTAATTCATATTAGAAATTTATATTGCATTATCTTAGTTCTTGTCGGTTCTTCGGTTCCTTGCAGGAACTCGATCTCGTTATTCAGGTTGATCGTGCATACGACAAGATCAGTGACTATGGGAGATTGGTTTAATTAGCGATTGTCGATTCGTATCATCGCATGCGATATAGTTGGATCGTTAACGTCAAAATCCACCAAATCAATAGTTATCCCCACTCTCATCGAAAGATTGGGTCGCCATAACATGGCTACCAGCTAGACAATTCCTTCTCTAAAACATACACATGAACACCCATCTCAGTATCTAGGTCCACGCCTCCCTCTCCCTCGGAACACACACACCTCTCCACAGGATCCATGTCTATTGGTCTCTCTCCCATCCCATCAAAAAAATAGGCACACCGCCATTCTCTCCTTGCGGCCCCTGTCTATTTAGTTAGGTCTCTGTGTGACACACAAGCATTGCTCTCTATCTCTACTATCTCCCTCTCTCTCCCACACATAACCTTACCCCCCAGGCGAGCTATGCTGACGACCTCTATCTAGCTCTCACACACGAAAATAGACGATGTCTGTGTGTCCCTTCACCGCACACAGACTATCACTCGCCCAATATCCCCGCCCTGTAACCTTGTCGATCCCCTCTATGTCTATATCATGTAACAGGTTGACGTTACACGCACCCCCTCACTCTCTCTTTCTCTCACGCACACGCACACACCCTCTTTCTCCCTTTCGGACACCTCTCTTTCTCTCTCTCCGACACACACTGTAGGTGTACTAAGACATGGGTGCCCTCGTACCCAGACTTGTGCACATGCAGTTGTAGCCTCCCTTCCGGCAAGGGCTTGACAGAGGATAACTACGACCCAAGACTCAACACCAAGACTGTGAAGAAGACCTCAAGGCAGGTCATTGAGAAGTACTATTCTAGTACTGAAGATCGACGCTGTTCTTGCCGGCAAGCTTCGCCCCGACAAGGTGAAGACCAAGGATATGGTTGCCGGCAAGCTCCCTTGCCGGCAAGCAAGGCCTGACAAGCTCCGTGCAAGGAGGTTTGTTCTGTCCCGTTACCGCTCCACCTCACCATAGACCAGATAGGCTCATGGGCTAGGTGTCGAGCGGGCAGGCAGTCAACATGGCCATCCAAGGCACGTGTCAGCACGCCACGCCAAGATTAACTTTAATGACACCCGTCCCTGGGACATGTCAAGATTACAGAAGGGCGCCAGGACCGGTGGTACAGATCTTTTGCCCAAGGCCTCGCCTCCCCGACATAGCACCTAACGGTGCATTAAATGCGTTTGTCTTACCCTGTTGGAAGATAGACATGATGACGGTGCAAGTCACTATTCACACTCTGTAATGACCGTATTAGCCATTGTGGTAACCCCTTGGCCTATAAAAGGAGGCCCACGGCTACATGTAGAACGGTCGACACCCAGCTCAATTACACGCGATAGCTGCATTTTCCCAAGCACCTTGCCGGAAAACTGCGCTCCCTGTAACCAGAGTTCATATACGATCAAACACAGAGCAGGAGTAGGGTTTTACGCTCATAGCGGCCCGAATGTGGATAAATCCCCCGCGTGTTCTTGCACTTACTAAAAACCTGCTCTGTGTCCCATGCATGTCCCCTGAGCCGAATCGCAAAGGGACCCGTTCGGTCCCATAGATAGTCGTTTCCCACGACACACACACATAGTCTTTTGAACACGCATATACCCTCTCTCTCTCTCTCTCTCTCTCTCTCTCTCTTTATCTTGAGCACACGCACACACCCTCTTCCTCCCTTTCGGACACTCCTCTCTCTCTATCGCACACATAGTCTTTTGAACATGCATATGCCCCTCTCTTTTTCTTTCTCTTTCTCTCACGCACACGCACACACCCTCTTCCTCCCTTTCGGACACTCCTCTCTCTCCAGCACACACACACACATCAATCTTTCAAACACGCATATGCCCCCCTCTCTTTCTCTCATGCACACACCCTCTTCCTCCCTTTCGGATGTTGGGATCTACGGTCCCCCCCGCGTCTTTGTGACACAAATATTCTCTCTATATCTAGCTATCTCTCGCAATAAGACATGGATAGTCTAAACTGAATCAAGCAAAGGACCACACTTCTCTTGATTCTCTCTTGGAAAAATGAGCTCCAATTACAAAAGTCTAATCCACTCTCAAACATAATATATGAACATAGGGTGAAATCTTCCACACAAATGTTTGTTGCGTGCATGCATGTCAATGATATGGATGTAGTACTACTCGTACATCCACACTGACCCAATTCACACAAATAAACCCTTCTCAAAATATGGTGTACATGTGATGTTTATTGTACTGCCCCTACTAGCCAACCCCCGACATATTCACCTTCCAACATATTGTGCTACTTGAGATTCTATTTTTCTCGGTCAGACGATGTGTAAGTGTAACCATGAAAAGGTCAACCCCCGCCCCCATTGGTACTGTAGCTCCAAGCTCCCATACGGACACAACACCCATTGGAGCACGCAGCCGTTGCCAAAGTGGACGGCACCGCGGCTTGGGAAGACGACGGAGTCTCCGACCTCGCCGAGGTGGAGCACGCCCTCGACGGCCGCGAGTAGCGCACCCTCACTGGCAACACGCCCACACGGAGGACAATGTGATCCAGCAGCTCGCCCTCGTCAGCCACAAGGGGGAGCGCGTGCTCCAGCAGCACGCCCTGGTCTGTCACGAGGAGGTGCATCGCGTCCTCGCTGCTCACAAGGTGGAGGAGCGCATTCTCCAGCAGCATGCCCGCGAGCATCGCATCCTCGCCACTCTCGACGTGGACGAGCGCGTGCTCCGGCAGCACGCCCGCGAACATCTCATCCTTGCCACTCAGGTGCACGAGCGTGTTCTCCAACAGCATGGCCGTGATCATGGCATCCTCGCCGCTCACGTGGTGGATGAGCGCGTGCTCCAGACAGTACCCCAGGAGTCGAGACGCGAGCACCGCGCCCCCGGTGACGAGGAGTACTGCATGGTGGCCATCGCGGTTCAGGAAAATTCCGTGACTCCGCCGTGCCAGGGAGGAGCGCGAGCTCTAGTGGGCACTCGAGGAGTCCCGCGCCGATATGCAGGTGGCGGCCGATGTGCAAGATTATCCTTTGAGTTCTCCTCCTCCTACGACAACTCCTCCAGCGCACCCGTCCTACGTCCTCTGCCTCGGCTCCGGCGGACCTTTGGAGTTTAGTTGTATGGAACATGATTATTTAGATTAATCATAAAAACTTAAAAAGAATGTCATTTCTAACAAAATGTGAAGGATTAAGACTAATGCAAAAAATAACCTATGACTAACAGGCATGAATAGATGATGTGGCAGCATTGCATGCTGGAGAGCAACACAATATATTGCAATTTATGGATTGCATGCATGCCTAGCTTATGTGGCATGGTTACATGGCTAGGAAAGAAAATAGATAATGCGTTGTATAGATATTTAGGAATAGAAGATACTATCCACATGCACAGTTGCTCTCGAGCATATAAAGATCTTTAGAGTGCACTCCAATATTTTTTTCCAGAGGCTTAGGTGCAACAAATTCCGTGCCACGTTACAAAATGTTAGAAAAAAATAAGAAACAAATCTCGAGTTTGGCACGAGTGGGAAAATGTCTGGTGCTACCGCACCTTATATGCTACCATGATATGGACGCACCAGGGCCATTAGATCCGTGATCCAACGGACAACATCTCAGGATGTGGACTAAAGCGCCATTTCGAAAATGTTTGGGAGTTTTCTGCAAAACTCGCACTGACCGATGCTGGACACTCGATCCACGATACAATGGCTCAAAATCTTGTATCAAGGTAGCATTTAAAGGTGTGGTAGACGAGCAAGGTGGGGTGCAGCTCTCGGCGCACGCGGCGAAGGGGCGGTGGGGCCGTGAGGGGGTGAGGCGCACGTCGGGGGACGTGGTGTCGTGGGTTCGAGCGGCGTCATGGGAATCGCATGTGGCAGTGGTGGAAACATGATGGTCGCCGTAGTTCAGCGTCCATGGACAAGTTATCATGTCGTCTGACACATGCATTGCATACTGATCATTGCAAGGAGTAGGAGAGAAAACTAGGCGGATAAATACTTCATTATATTCAAGCGGACCTACGCTACTACATTTGTTCGAAAGACATGCACACCAGCGAAATAGTACATCTATCCATATGTACAGAGAGGAAATATTTTTTTACGAACAGGAGAGGAAATAGTTCATCCTTCTTCTTCTTCTTCTTCTTCTTCTTCTTCTTCTTCTCATTTGCTGTGGGGGACAGCTTCGCTACAAGCTCCTTCTACCTTGCAGCTATCTCGAAACTCACACGGGCATCGAGGGCTGCATACTTTATCCACTCATAGGTCAATGGATAAATCTCCCATCCAGACGTCCTTAATTCCAGCGTCTCATCGCCCTTGTCAAGCTTTGTCCCGAGTACATAATTTGCTACGTCGAATAAGGATGGTGTTTGTTTGTTACAACCCTCTACAGGAATTTTGGATTGTAGGTCCGTGGTCTTTTTCACATGAAGGTTGTACGGCGCCAGCTTTTTTTTGTCCCCTTCGATGGCTGCTCCACAGAAGAACATGTCCTCCCGAGACAAGAAATCATGGAGCTCACCTGGTATGGAGGGCGCGTGCATGATGTGATACACCAAAACTTCATCTCCGAGGCACAGCTGAAGGACGGCGGCACGTTGAATCTCCCAAGTGACATGCGTGGTGTACTCTGCGTCAAGACCAATGATCTTCATCTCCACATTTTCGAGGGAGTTGGATACATTATTGATCCACTCCTGAACAACCCTTGCGTGGTCGGTGACGGTGGTGGCTATCCTCAACGAGCCTTCGCTGATCACATGTTTGACGCTAAAAACCTGCATACGGATCTCTTTCTCCATTTGGAACCACCGGACCGGAGGGCTATGGTTTAGAGTACTAGGATTAGGTGGCTAAACAGAGTGGAAGAAGATGGTGGTTAAACAGAGTGGAAGAAGATGATTATTTAAAGGGGTTTCAGAGGTATGTGAAGAGGTTAAAACAGTGTGAATCCAGTGGGGTTTGAATGCAAACGAAGGAGAGGTGAAGAAGCTGAGGAAAATCGGTTCCCGATGGAGAATTAATGGAAAAGTGGCATGCAGGAAGTTGATTAGATGGCTAGGTAGACCGGCGTGCAAAATGAAAAGCCTATGCGAGTAGGTGCCGGTTCAGATGGATATTGGCGCGTGCCTGCGACACACAACTTCTGCGTTCGAATACCCGCAGAGCTAACCATTTTGTTTCAGTTTTTTTCTTCCCATACTGTTGTTCTACTCCACGTACACGTATCGGTTTGGCATTTCCCGTTACACTTTGCTCTAATTCCCGAGACATTTTTTGGGGGGCACAATAGACAGTTCATGTGCATTATCAGAGAACATGGCACAAAGTTTGAGATCACAAGCCTTCTTCTGGTGGTTTCTCGATGATTTTGCGTGTGTGCTATGTGTGTAACCTTTTCTGGTTAAGGAATATGCGGTTATCCTCAAAAAAGAAAAAAGGCTTCTTCACGCTTCCACATGCACAAGAATTTTGGTCTGCTCGCAGTATGGATGCTACTTGGAGGATGAGAAGTGAACCCAGAGGCATGCTACCACAACCTGGAGGATGTAGTGAACCCAGAGGCATGTTACTAGTACTAGTGGTAGTACAGGTGTAGTACTTGTTGATCAAAATATTATTCATCCGGTCCTCACAGTGAAGTGAGAAGACCCTGCGCCCGAGGTGACATTAGTCCAGGCGGCGTGTTCGGGTTACCAAAGTCAGCATCACCCTGTGCAGTCACTGTCACCGCCGCTGTATTGCATGCATGCCTGGCCTCATCTCCCTCTCCCCTAGCACCACTCCATCTCCACCTCCATGTCCATCTCGCCGGAGATCCTGAGGTCACTCTTCTTCATGTCACAGTGCCCCCACGTACCCTCGCCTCGCTCGCCTCCCCCAGTACCACTGTTCTACTCGCTAGCTGCTCCAGCACCGAGAGCCTTCTCCCCCCTAAATCAAGCCCCAAAAAACCCCCACCTTCCAAACTCCACCATGGCCGAACCCGAATCGCGCAGCATCCGTATGAGCCGCGGCTGGAGCGATCTCCCCAGGGACATCCTCCACCTCTGTTGTTCGCGTATGGATATGTCCAGCATCGTGCGGCTGGCTGCATGCTCGAGGGACCTGCACGCGGCCATCGTCGAAGCGAGGCCTGAGATTTTCAAGACACCCAGCTTGCTGCTATCTGATGTTACGGGGTGGTGTGCTCACCACTATGCTCACCATGATATGGTGGCGCACATCATGCCCCTCGACTTCGATCCGACCACCATCACCCGAAACATCTTTTCAGGTATGTACTGGGTCGGCATGAACTCCCACTGGATGGCTGCCGTCGAAGAATACCGGAACAAGTGGGTGCTCGTGAACGTTCACACCTCCTATGAGATTATCCTTCCTCCCTTGGATCATATAGGGATTTGCCGTCGCGGCCCAATTCCTGTAGATTACCAAGTCAGCTGGACGGACCTTGTTTTGCTGAAGGTTGTAATCTGCCAAGTGCCCACGGCATATGGGAATTACACAGACTTCAAGCAAATTGCCTTGTTCGACCGCGGAGTCGCCTATCTTTGCGGCGGTGCCGACTGTAGGTGGACACTACTCCCCTCGAAGAGCTGCATCGATGGCGATCCACAGTTCTGTGATGCTATTGAACACAATGGCATCATCTATGCGATTGACAATGCAGATGGCACCACGTATTGCTGGGACGCCTCCTCTAAGTTGTTTTCATCCGATTTTAATGATAACGCCATGACATTGTTTGAACTTTTGTGATGATTGGCATATTTCTGTTACAGCAGAATTTGAGTAGAAGTGTAGAACTATGGCAATGTATTAGAGACGCCGTAAATCAGGAAATAAAATAGGGAGATTTGGAAGTCCAAATGGTAATCTCTATATTTGGAAGTAGTTAAATCACGTGATTGTGAGCATGTCTATACAGCCAATTTGTACCCTTGGATAATCAAACGGTTAGGAAGATATGGATATTCTCCTAACTTTATAGTAATCTTTATACTACTAAATATGAGTGTGTATCAATAGCCATGTTAGTTTCCTCATTTTCATGATTTAGAAACATGCATAACACTGTTGGTTTCATCTAACCATACATTACTAGGGAAGTAAAAGTGCAGATGGAAAACTCTATACTTGGAAGTCGTGAAATCCTGTCATGCTTACCATGTCTGCATGCCTACATTCGCCCTTCAGCAATCAATGGCTAGAATATTATCCTCACAAAAATTTTGCACACTGAACATGAGTATATAACAATGCATGGTGTGTTAGTTTCCTCTAAAGAATTTATTTGTGAAAACAGAACATGACTACATAACATGCATGGCTATATTAGTTTCCTCTAAAGAATCGACTACGAGATAACATGAGTATAACCATAACCATGCATGGTGCTACTATATTTTTGACCCCAGTATACATTTCCCTCTATTTTCCTCTCAGTTCCAACAGGGACAGATCAATGTTGTTTCTTACATTATCCTACTCATACTCTGAACAATGTTAATCTTTCATTAACAATGTCTGTCCTTTTTGTCTCCTTTTTGATATGTTGTAGTGTCCATATGGCTCCTTCCCTTTGTAATCACACCACCTTTGCCGAAAATAGGGAAGCACAACTGGTTCCTCACTCGTTTAGACGACGGCGAAAGACTGATGATCATTCGCACGCATCAGCCGGCAAGTTTATATTGCAAAAACCCTACTGTGTACAAGCAGTGTGAAATACGTGAGTATCCGGAGAATGGCTGTTAGGTCTATGAGTAGGATACCGACTTGTTGGGACCATCAGGATTTTTGAGTTGGAGGCGGGTAAACAGCCTTGGTTCACACTCTCTGTTTCTCGGACTCAATTATCTGATTAACCCGGAGATCACCTTCAAGGATCCTGATGGCAGAGAGGCTCTGTTTGCTAGGGAAAACTGTGTGTACACGGTGAACCAGTCTACGGGATCAACCGCCCCTGATTGTCAATGATACAACATGCAGCCAAAAGAAGGTGAGAATGAGAAAGGCATCTGGATTAACTTTGATCCTTGGATGTCTCAACACCGAAAGGCAGTGATGTGGTCAAGCCTTGAGGTTCGTAGGTAATGGGGCTGTTGCGTCGAAAGGGTGGAGTCCTGGTGTATACGAGTCACTAGTGGCTGAAGGGGAGCTGCAAATTATTATGGCGCTGGATCATCCCTCTTCGAATGACTTGCTGTCTTAGCTGCTTGTTTTGGATGGGTGATGTTCTCTTTTGTTATGCAGACTCCTTGTAATTTGGTCATCCTTGTCTATGTCACTCTTACTATGAACACTACAAAAAAAAACACTTCCGTGATGATACGTCTTTGTCACATTAGGTCAGGTTTTCTGTCATGCATGTACATCCATGGCAATTTTATGACAGAATCAAGATAGTCATACCTGTGCTGTCGTAGAAGTGTTCCATGACAATACTAAAATTATCATCACGGAAGTGTCCACTCCCATGACCATAAATGTCGCGTCATGGAAGTGTTTTCGTCAAGGGTAACCGACACGTAGCATCCACCGTAACGGGTTGCCGTTAAGCTATCGGGTTCCAGTTTGGATCCGATAACCCATTAGCAGCCCTGACCAATGGCAATTTTCCACGTGTAAATTTATCATTCGCCGACGGAACCACGTGTCAGCTCAGCGTTGGGACAGATGTCATCCATTCATTGGACGCGAGACACCTATGATACGTCGACACATGGCACGGCCCAATGGTGGCCCATTTACGTTAAAAAGGCCGGCCCGTTTGACTTGGTCAAAAGTAAGCGGGCCGGCCCATGGAAAGCCTATTAACGGCCTGTTCGCATACAGCCCATTTACGGCCCGGGTACTCACGGCCCCTTATGGCCTTTCAAAATTCGGCCCAGTAGCGCCATGTGGGTCGTGCCTTATGATTTCAGCCCGTTGTCACTTTCGGCCCATCTATGGCCCGTGATGTCTTTCAGCCCATATTAGGCCTTTTGTTTCTCTGGACCCATTGACGGCCCGTGGTGATTCTGGCCCATCATGAAAAGTAAACAGCTTTGAGCCCATTAACGGCCCATGATTCAGTTGGGCCATTTCCAGCCCGTGTTTTCTTTCGGCCTTCTAAGGGCCCATAAAATCTTGGGCTCATTTCCGGCCCTCGATTACTTACGGTCCATTACTGGCCTGTTATGCTAATGAGCCAGATTCAGCCCGTGGTTACAATCGGCCCGTTTGTGGTCTGTTAACCCATTGGGCCATTTTTAGCCTGTCATGCATTCTGGCCCATTAACGACCCGTTATGCCTGTCGATAGAATTAAGCTTGCGATGACTTTCAGCCTGTTAACGGCCCATTATGCTACGGGCCCTTAAATGGACCATTCCCACTATGGCCCATTTACGGCCCATAATGCGGTCCGCTTTTGGCCCACGGATCCTACGGCCCATAGATGGCCCTTGGGCACTACAGCATGTAGTAGTCCCATGGTTACCACGGGCCGTATGTGGCCCATGGTTATTGCGGCCACTAACAAACCGAGGAAAAAGATGACTACGAGGAAATAAATAAGCAAGCAACTAACGCTAGGCTATTACGGCGTTGCACAGATTACATCCACTGGGCATCAAAGTTCGCCACCCGTGCAAATATAGGGAACACCCTACACTATACAAAAATAGCTTGTTGTTTTCTTCAGCCGGTCGCTGCCCGTTAAGAACAAATTTTGTATTGCAACAAAACAAAATACAGCCATATAACAAAAGGAGGGTTGGCATAAAAGTAAATGCACCATCAGAAGTTCAGAAGCTCGGATGATTTGACCTGACTGGTACGTTTTCATGCTGTAGTGTCTGATGGAGCACCATAAACTTCGCTGTCATTTCTCCTAGGCTCCTGAACAACATAGCAAATGTCTGATAGTCTTGTTTCAAAACCATGCATATCTTGACGACATCGAACAATGGCTGTTCTTGTTTCACAAAGGGTCTCTGTTAGGGATTGGACTTCTGTCTGGAGCGCAGATATATCATTCTGTCGAGCTTGCAGATCTTGTTCATGAGGCAGCTTGGACGAGGTTGCCTTAACAACCAACCCAGTATTATGCAGGAAGGTGCTTTTGGCACTGTTAGTGGAGAGATACTGACCTGCTGCAGCAAGAGGTGACATTGTGGTTATGGTTGCTTCATCACCTTCAGGAGGTTGTAGTGGTTCCACCATTTGTTCCATAGCTTGCTGAAAAGTTGAGTTTGTACATTAGTAGTACCAGAACAGAAGTTATTAATGAGGCAGCAAAACCAAACAGAATAGCTTTGGTTTATATACAGAACTTATTTTGGTGAACCCATGTAAAATATTAGTTGTATTTTACTGCAAAGTACATAATAAAACCAGGTTCCAAACATATGACCATATACCATGGCTAATGTATTGTCTATTTCTTCACATTGTATTGACAGCTAAGATAAAGAGACAAAGTTTATAATACGGTGAGCATAGTATGACATCATTCATATCACAAAACAACTGAGATCAGACAAACAGGCAATTGTACCATTGTGTGCAGCATGGAACTAGATTACATATCAAGAGCAAAGGAACATCGTTCCTCTCTTTTAAACCTTGTAAAGTGCAATGATATGTTCAGACAACTGTGTATAAAATTGAAAAGAGTAATAGACATTGGCTGTAAACCATGCAGTTCAATGCACCACAAGTCAGAGTAACCAGTAGTTCAAAGGGCCTAAGGATTAAGGACTTACTACAGCGTCTTTGACTGGTGTAGTCATGCCCTTCGTCTTGCTAGTGTGACAGTCCTTGAAGATTTCCACCGCATTTGGTTCAGGTTCTTTTTGGTCCTTGCAGGCTTTCCTTTGCATTTGGAACAAGCTGTCGTGGGAAAACGACGATCTATGGGATCGAGAGGATCCCTTTGTGGTTCGCGAGTGGGATCAAAATACTACAAAGAGCAGGGCTAGTAGATATGAGCATCAGCAACGATTTATCCAGGTTCGGGCCGCTGTGAGCGTAAAACCCTACTCCTGTTCTGGTGGTTTGATTGTATGTGAGCTCAAGGGTTACAAAGAGTGCATCTTGCCGGCAAGGTGCACGGGAAGTGCAGCTACATCGTGTAGTTGAGCTAAGAGTCGACCGTTCTAAGTGCAACCGTGGGCCTCCTTTTATAGGCCAAGGGGTTACCACATAGGCTAACGAGGTCATTACAAAGAATGAATAGTAACTTTCACAGTCACCACGTCTATCTCCAGACGGGGTAACACAAGCGCATTAAATGCATCGTTAGGTGCTACGTCGGGGAGGCGAGGCCTTGGGTGAAAGATCTATACCACCGGTCCTGGTGCCCTCTTGTCACCTTGACACGTCCCAGGGACAGGTGTCATTAAAGTTAATCCTGGCATGGCATGCTGACACATGCCTTGGCCAGCTGCGTTGACTGCCTGCCTGCTCGACACTTATGATACGTGCTTATCTAGGCGATGATGAGGTGGAGCGGTAACGGGACAGAACGAGCTTGCCGACGCGGAGCTTGCCGGGCCGTTGCTTGCCGGCAAGGAGCTTGCCAGCAACCAGAGTCTTGGTCTTCACCTTGACGGTACGAAGCTTGCAGGCAAGGGCAATCTTGATCTTCAGTATGAGAATAGTACTTCTCGATGACCTGCCTTGAGGTCTTCTTCACGGTCTTGTTTATTCTAAGTCTTGGGTCATAGTTATCCTCCATCAAGCCCTTGCCGTCAAGGAGGCTACAACTACCTGTGCACAAGTCAGGGTACGAGGGCACCGCTTTAGTACATCGACAGGAGTCCCTGGGCCTGGGCCACACGCGCATGTGAGGCGTCGTTGGGTCAGGCCCAAATAGTGCATAGGCACGCGTGGCAGAGGATAACTGTCATAATCTTCTCTGTTACCACGCCCCCCACGACGCGCATTAAATGCGGGCGTGGGAGAGGTGGAATGGAACGGGCGCGGCGAGGTAGTGCGCCTGAAAAGCACAGCCACGTAGGACGGTAAAGAGCCAGCCCCCGCACCTTCCCCATAAAAAGGAATCCACGAGGGGCGCTGCTCATTTACCCCCCTTCTCCCAATCTCGCCATCGCCGCCGCCTTCGTCTTCTTCCTTGCGCCAGAGCAGAAAACACGCCCTCTGCTTCCGCCGTCGCGCAGCGCTGCTCTCCCTCGCCTGCTTCCTGTAACATCCCAAAATTCAAAATTTTGGAATGTTATATTAAATAAATAATTATGATTGTTTGTTTGATTGTTGTGTGATTGACTGTGTGAAATTGAGTGAAAATTTGAAACTTTTGAATGTTGAATGAGAGGGAATAAAAGGACTTTCCCAAAACATTCGATTCTTACATTAGATCTCAATGAATTCAAATTCAATTCAAAATATAAAACCCTAGAGTGAAGATAATATGACTTCTTCCATTTAAAGAAATGAAATAGGGAGTTGAAAATGATTTGAATTCCATTTGAAATATTTTCAAACCAGAAACTTCATGCCACTCAAGGATTTTCATGAGGGAAGATAACATGACTTCTTCAAAATATATGAAATAGAATGGGGAGTGATGATGACCACTTTCAAAAAAATAAATTTGGATCACATTTGGAGAATTTTGCATTTTTGAGTTTCAAATTCGTTTTCCATTTATTCAAGCAAATAAAGAGAGAAGGAAAATATGACTCCTTCATTGTCAGAAAGAATATTTGGAAAAAATAGGAGATTTGAAATGAACAGAAAGTCATTTGCAAAATTTTTGGAAATCAAATTCCACTTTTATTTGGAATTTTCCAAAAATAATTTTTTTTTAAATATTTTATTTGCCTCTGAAAAATAGTTCATATTTTAGGAATTTTTATTATGAGAATTTTGATATATAATACGCCTATGTAATATTTTTATTTTCTTTATTTTCGTTTCTCCCCTGTAAAAAAAAACTGAACAGTGCGCGCACTGTTCACACGGGCACTGTTTCTCGCGGGCACTGTTCACGCGCAGGCCGGCCGAAGGCCCATGCGGCGACTCTCTTTCCTTTTTCTATTTCATCCGCATTTTCGTCTATGTTTAGTCCCATACCGCCTAGCCTTTGACCTTCATGCCTCCCTCCCACCTATAAATATAGATCCATTGAGCCCCCGAAAATCATCCACTTCGGGTTAAATCAATCTTTTGGTTTGACTAGCTTCACAAAAAAAAAATCTTCTCTTCGGCGGAAATTCTGGAAGTCGTCTCCTCTCTCCGAAGTCATCTCTTCTCTGCGTTATAAAGGTATCCTTCTTCGTATTTTTCTTTATACTTCCGTAGTTTATTATTCTTAGACTAGTATACGATATAAATCTAGTTTTTCTCTTAGTTATTTATTTCGTTCATCGTAGGGTCTTATCTATAAAATAATTAGATTTATCAATTAGTCCCTGTATTTACACTTTAGGCCTAGAATTCTTTTAGCCATAACTCTTTTTCTTCCGTAAAACAGTTTGGCCCTGATTTTTCAAATAGCCATAACTTTTTACTCGTTTATCCGAATTAGATAAAACCAACGCCTACATTTTCGTCTTGATACCACCTATCCAGTGAATCTATCAAATAAACTTTTTGCAACTTTCAAATTTCGAAATTTGTTCAGATTCATATTCAAACTTTCTTTGATCATATCTTTTTAACCGTAACTCCGTTTTCGATGAATCCAATTGCGTCGGATTCGTATCGAAGAAATCTTTCCATTCGCACAATTAGTGTCGTCCTTTCAACATATGATTTTGATCATAGTCACATTATTCTAATAGTCCATAAAAGTGTTGCCACACAGCGTTCTAAGCAGATTCAATATCATATTAAATTACTTGTATCTGTCGATCCGTTATTCCAAATCTACCGATTCTTCTTCCTACATATTCATAATGACTTCCTACATCCAGTAGCATCATTAGTTTCAACTTCTGAACCTTTGTTTGGTTTTCTCGGAGTATTTCATATGCTTTCTCTATGCTTCTTTATGCTTTCTTTTGCTTGTGGAGTGATTGCTTATTTGTATGTAACTGTGTGGTTACGATAGATTGATCGGAGTGTGACGAGTAGAACTATCACGATTATGAGTGCGAAGAATCTTCATCAACAGTACAAGGCAAGTTCACACATTGATCATACTTTTCTATACCCAGTTTTTACTATGCATTAGTTACACCCTTAAAATTTGCATGAGTAGGATTGGGAAATTGTGGCATTGCTATGTAGTTCATGAGGTAGGAACCTATGACCTTTGATCACCCCGGGAATATTCGTTACGTCATATATTGCTTAGCCATGCTCATAGACGGGGATTGGTATGTGTGATTCATGCAAGTTGCGAGAGATATAATAATTTGGGTTAACTTAAGGTGGCAACATTAACACACATTTGGGTGGATTGATTGGGGCACCTGGAGAAACCAGTGCTTGCCCAAGGGGATCCCGGAGTACCCGTGTGATCACCCTAGGATTGCCACCCACGCTCAAAGGGATCATACAACACTTCATGGCTAGAAACTTCCGTGTGCAGCCACAAGCCATTATGGGCTCTGGCATAGTTGAGTAAGTTGTGTGACCTCTTTCCGGGTAGGCTAGCAGATGTAGGGGAATGTAGGTGTACCGGTCTACCCAGGGTTTAGGGGAAATGCTTCTGAAAGACTGTGTCTTGATCTTCCGATCATGAAGGTGGTCGAGTCTTGTGGGGAAAAGTGCGCCAACCTCTGCAGAGTGTAAAACTAATCGATTAGTCGTGTCCCCGGTTATGGACTATTTGAGCATCTGGAAATTGGGAATTTGAGCGATCTCATCACATTTAACCAATTTAATGGGTTTTAATTAATTTGGGTATAGGTTGAGTGGAGGAACCATCTCAATCATATTATGATAAGCTTTGTAGTAATAATTTGATATTCTTTTTGATAGGGAAAAATCAGCTTTATGCAAATTAAACTTAGAACCTTCCACCAGCCATATTGCATGTAGAAGTAGGACATTTATACATCTCTTATGGTGTGACTTGCCAGTACATTCAACGTACTGACCTACACGGCTGCAACGTCTCATGTTGCAGGAATTATACGACGAGTAAGTGTTGCGTTAGGGTTACGTTGTCTACACTCAACTTTGTCGTTGGTGTTGATGGGACTCCACAACCTCTGTTGATATTTCCGCTGTGTGAATTAAGGTAATAGTATTTACGTTACTTTATACATGTGATTTTCTGTTATTTCATCGAGTACTGTGTGTGCTAGCATACCGATCCAGGGACGACACATTAAGCACAGAGACTTGGATCCTTTTCGGAACCGGGTCGCTACACTTCCACATTCGCCCTCCCCAGCGCAGCTAGGGCTCCCAAGAGGAACCGAAACAGGCCAGGGAAGGCGGTCGATCCCGAGGAAGAACTGGCAACGGCGCGGAGAAACAACATCGTCTTCGAGCCGGTGTTGGATCAGAGCGACTTGGTGAGTCGATACTCGATCATGTGGGGGAAAGAGACGAGCGCCCACACTGCACCAGAGGTCCTTCCTGGCTCCATCAGGCCTTAACCAGACAAGTACCCCTTCTTCGATGTATACTTTTACTGTGGGTTCGTTCCTCCCTTCTCTGAGTTCTTTGTAGAAATGATGTATACCTACGTGTTTCATCTTCTAGACTTCACCCCCAACGCCATGACTTGTATGGCTGTTTTCACACATATGTGCGAAAACTTCGTAGGCAATGTATTCAGCCTCAGCTGTGGAAAGTGAGACACTGTTCTGTTTCTTCGAGGACCAACAAACAAGAGATCGTCCGAGGAAATGACATGTGCCTGATGTTGACTTGTGATCCACACGATCTCCAGCATAATCATAATTAGAAAATCCAGCAAGATCAAATGATGAGCCCTTGGGATACCATAATCCAAGCATTGGTGTGTGAGCTAAATATCGAAGAATTCATTTCACAGCCTGCTGGTGTGACTCCTTCGGTGACGCTTGAAAGCGGGCACACATGCAAACGCTAAGCATAATAACTGGCCTAGATGCACATAGGTAAAGTAGCGAACCAATGATGGAGCGATATACCTTCTAATCGAAATCTTTACCATTTTCGTCAGTGCAGAGTTGACTATTTGTTGGCATTGGTATCTTGAGGCCTTTGCAATCTTGCATGCCGAATTTCTTTAGGCAATCCTTGAGAAATTTCTCCTGAGATATGAAGATGCCATTTCGTTGTTGACGAATTTGATGTCCGAGGAAGAATTGCAACTCCCCCATCATAGACATCTGATATTCTTCTTGCATCATATATGCAAATTCGTCACTATATTTCTTGTTAGTGCAACCAAAGATAATATCATCAACATATATTTGGCATATGAATAGTTCACCATCATAAGATTTTGTGAAAAGAGTAGGATCAAGTGAACCGGGTTTGAAATCCTTTTTCTTCAGGAACTCTTTCAGTGTATCATACCAAGCCCTCGGGGCTTGCTTGAGGCCATAGAGAGCCTTGTTGAGTCTGAAGACTTTGTCTGGATGCTTTGGGTCCTCAAAACCTGGTGGTTGAGCAACATATACTTCTTCCTCAAGCTTACCATTGAGGAATGCACTTTTCACATCCATTTTATATAAGAGGATATCATAATGGTTAGCACATGCAAGCAGTATACGAATGGCTTCAAGCCTAGCAACAGGTGCAAATGTTTCATCGAAATCAATACCCTCAACCTGTGTGTAGCCTTGAGCTACAAGACGGGCCTTATTCCTCACCACTTGGCCATTTTCGTCTTGTTTGTTGTGGTAGATCCACTTAGTGCCGATGATATTGTGCTTGCGTGGATCGGGACGCTTGACTAGCTCCCACACGTTGTTGAGCTGAAATTGATGCAATTCCTCTTGCATCGCTTGAATCCATTCCGGTTCAAGAAATGCTTCATCAACTTTGATGGGCTCTGAAATAGAGACAAACGCGTAATGCCCACAAAAGTTAGCTAAATGTGAAGCTCTTGAGCGAGTGAGGGGACCAGGTACATTGATGTTGTCTAGGATCTTTTCAATCCACACTTCATTCGCCACTCGTGGGTGTGCTGGACGAGGGCCTTGCGGTTGTTGTTGCCGTGCAGAATCCTCAGCATCATTTTCCTCAGGATTAGCAATTTCTTTATGACGAGGAATTAGTACTTCTTCATCAACTATTTCTTCACTGGGCACAATTTCACCAGTGCCCATTAGCTTGATCGATTCCTCAGGAGGCATTTCATCTAGCACAGGAGGCAGGTGCTCTCTTTGCGAGCCATTAGTTTCATCGAACCGCACATCTACAGTTTCAACAACCTTGTTGTGGTAGGTGTTGAAGACTCTGTAGGTGTGCGAGTCCTTTCCGTAACCAAGCATAAAACCCTCATGTCCTTTTGGTACAAATTTAGAACTGTGATGAGGATCTCTAATCTAGCATTTAGCACCGAAGACTTTGAAATAACTCACATTGGGTTTCTTGTCAGTGAGGAGCTCATATGAGCTCTTCTTGAGGAATTTGTGAAGATATACCCGGTTGATGATGTGACATGCAGTGTCAATTGCTTCAGGCCAGAAATGACGAGGTGTCTTGTATTCATCAAGCATAGTACGCGCCATCTCGATGAGTGTCCTGATCTTGCGCTCCACGACTCCATTCTGCTGAGGCGTGTAGGGAGCAGAGAGCTCATGAGTGATACCAAGTTCATCAAGATAATCGTCGAGGCCTGTGTTCTTGAACTCAGTGCCGTTGTCGCTCCTGATGTGCTTGATCTTGAGACCATAATTCGTCATGGCCCAATTGGAGAATCGTCTGAAGACATCCTGAACGTCAGTCTTGTAGGAAATGATGTGCACCCAGGTGTAACGAGAGTAGTCATCAACTATGATGAATCCGTAGAGAGATGCTGCATTGGTTAGTGTGGCATAATGTGTGGGACCAAACAAATCCATATGAAGTAATTCAAAGGTACGAGTAGTGGTCATGATTGTCTTAGCCGTATGCTTGGATCTGATCATCTTTCTAGACTCACAAGCACCACACAGATGATCTTTGATGAATTTGACGCCTTCGACGCCAATGATGTGCTTCTTCTTGATGAGTGTGCTCAAATTCCTCATGCCAGCGTGTCCAAGACGTCGATGCCATAGCAGGCACTCTGAAGCTTTTTCCAGTAGACACGTGGCAGGCTGAGGACCTAGAGAGAAATCTACAATATACAAATCACCTTTCCTAAAGCCTTCGAAGACTTTGGATTTGTCAGATTCCAACAGCACAATGCATCTATATTTGCCAAAGATGACAATCGTATCAAGATCATAAACCATTGAGACAGACATGAGGTTGTATCCGAGGGACTCGACAAGCATCACTTTTTCCATGTGTCGATCCTTTGAGATAGCAACCTTACCTAGACCCAATACCTTGCTTTTTCCTTTGTCGGCGTATGTGATATGCTTCAGATGAGACAGAGTAAGGGAGTATCAGTGAGGAGATTCCTATCTCCAGTCATGTGATTCGTGCAGCCACTATCCAAGACCCATTCAGTGGCTGAGGGTGTATCATTCTGTAGAAGCATTAGTCTGACTTACAAATTCATATACTTCAAAGTGAAGAATATGATGATGATCAATTTTGTCAGACAATTTCATCAAGGAATAGTATACAGTAGCATAAGGGATGTGTGAAATGAGTTATTCATTTCATCATGATTAGCCTGCATCCCAACAGGCACTTTGTCAGGTCTTCAGCAAATTCATCAGACATTTCAATTGTCTGAAGACCTGACCCTGCAGAAGAGATTAGTTCTTCTTCTTAACCACCCACATCTGTATGGGTGGCTAAGAAGCAATGTAGCGAAGTGCATTAATGGAGAACTTAGGCATTGAAGAATATGCATTTCTCTTCACAAGAGGGTTATAGTAATTGAATGAATAAGCAGAGAAATTCTTCGACGATTTGTGAACATAGTGGTTCGAAGAGTAATGCTCATATTCATCAAATCACTGTTTGTTTCCCTGCGAACCAGAGGCATTAGCATGACCATAAGAGGGTCTGCGTCCATTTGACGACTTTGATCCCTGTGAAGAATTTGCCCTGGGAAGTTTCTTCTTCATCGGTGGTGTCATGATAACATTCACCTGAAGATTTTCCAGAAGGCTTTTGGGAACCCAGATTTTCTTCACAGGTGGACTGTTCCTGCAGCTAGTACCAACAAATCTGGCAAAGACTTCACCATTCTGATTCTTGAACAGTTTATAGTTGGAGTCAAATGACTCATCTGAAGAATATGAAGTATCACAAGTATAGCCAGATAACGTGGATGGATTTATTGGAGGTCCCTTTGCAGCAACCCATGTGGTTTTGGGATACTGTTCAGGCTTCCAATACGAACCATCAGCGTTGAGCTTTCTCTCAAAAGCAATACCCTCTTTCCTAGGGTTCCTGTGTAGAATTTGCTTTTTGAGCATGTCACACAGGGTTTGATAACCTTTGAGGCTTTTGTACATGCCAGTGATATACAATTCTTTCAGCCCTACATTTTCATCAGTATCACAGGTGGCTTCCTCAGATGAGGGGTTAGTGGCCACCGTAGCAGTTGAAGCAATTGAAAGTACCGAAGCATTGGAACATTCAGCTGAAGAATCTGCATTATCACGTTCAATTCATTTTAGGCATGGTGCAACAAATTCTTCCTGAGCGGTACTGATCTGTTGAGCGAGAGTGAATCGTTTTCTTTTTGAAGATCATCATGAGACGCTCTCAGCTTCTCACGATCTTGCTTCCTTTGAAGAAATTCATAGGACAGCTTCTCGTATTCGGCTGAGAGGGACACATGACGACTTTCAAGTTCGTCAAACCTTGACCGAAGACGTTTGATTTTGTCAGTCAAGATCTGTGAGCATTCCATTTCGTCGTTCAATAGATCATCACTTTTGTCTAACAGGTTTTGAATTCTTCCATGGCATTTTGTTGCCGAGTGGCAATGCTAGCAAGCTTGGAATAGCTGGGAGTCATGTTTTCATCAGATTCACCTTCACTGGATGAAGATAAAGGTCTTTGCAGTACCTTGGTGCCTCTTGCCATGAGGCAGATGACTGACGAAGTTGAGGCAGGATCAGGATCCCAAGATTTGAGGGAATTCCTGAATTCCACAAGCCAGGGATCGTCATGTCTATATGCTCCTTCATAGACGTCAGAGATCCTGTCCCAGATGAGCTTAGCATTGCCCAGATGATAGATGCGAGTGAACTCATTTTCGGTCAGACGAGAGCAGATGAAGTATTTGGCCCGAGCATCGAGCTGAGTGTACTTGTGAATGTCATCAGCATTCGCCATCTTGCAGAGAATGGTCAACCCCAGTTCCGTGACCGTCCATAGTTCACTGTCCATGGCCAAGAGACCCTTTCGCATCGTGACCTTCCAGTATGGATAGTTCGTGCCATCGAAGATGGGGCGCGCAGAGAACACCTTGATCATACATGCGGTCGACATAACTAAAACTCCAGGTGGTTAAACCAAAATCACACAGAACAAGGGAGTACCTTGCTCTGATACCAATTGAAAGCGCAGGTTAACTCCCAGAGGGGGGGGGTGAATGGCAGATTTTTAGAAATTCGTCAAACTCTGAAGATTTTGACGAAAATCAGAGTGACGAAATAGAAGCAGGAGAGAAACTAGATCGACATAGATGTAACTAGCATGTGAATAAAATATATACAATTGAAGAACAAGTAGTCATACAAGCAGACATGCATGAGGAAGATGAACTGAAGAAATGAGATACAGCATGATAAAAGTCTTCAGGTCAAGTTGTTCAGAAAAGTAGAGCACAAGTTCTTCAGCAGCGGAAATGCATAAAGGTAAAAGGGTGACGAATTTGAAACCGGTTGGGCTCGATGAAGACACAGCGATTTGGTAGACCAGTTACAGTTGCTGTATCAACTGTACATCTGGTTGAGGCGGCTGAGTCTTACCTCGGAGGACACTTAGTCCTCACCATATTCCTCTTGAGCTAAGGTCACTTAGACCTCGCCCAATCACTCATGGTAACTCTTCAAGGTAGACTTCCAAAACCTTCATAGACTTATTCACCGGCACGCCACAATTACTCTTGGGTGCTCAAAACATGACGCCTAACCGTCTGGAAGAATGACAAGCTTCAAAGGTAATAAGCGTCGGATCACACAGATCAACTTCTTCAGTGATGCTCAGTCACTTAGGCTCTGGTTGGGTTTTTTCTCACTTGGGTTCTCACAAAGTCATCAGAGAAAG
Organism: Elymus sibiricus; assembly: GCA_039707655.1. Lineage (NCBI taxonomy): Eukaryota > Viridiplantae > Streptophyta > Magnoliopsida > Poales > Poaceae > Elymus > Elymus sibiricus. Next base: position 189,131,717 of record CM077674.1, read on the forward strand.
GGTTGTGTTGTAGGGTGGAGACCCTAAGGGAAGATCTTTTCACACTTGGAGGGGGAAAAGGGCAAATTGAGAGAAGAACACAAGAACAAACACTCATTCAACAAGATCCAATCACACATGTGCTAGATCCACATACACATAAAGGGATACAAGGGTCCAAATCCAACACAAGAAGGTAAAGAGGGTAACTAGTTCATCCCAATCCTTGAAGGAGTTGAGGTCTTGATGATCTAGATAGATCCTTCACACAAGGGGGTCTTGATATCCCTTGGGATCTTCTCCTAGGAGGTCTTGATCTCCATTAGGAGTGGTAGATGAGCAAAGCCCTCTATGATATCTCAATACACTTTGCTAACCCTAACAAATGGTCTAGGTACGAAATATATAGGAGGATGGAGGTAGGGGACGAGCTGGAGGGCAAAACAGGCAGAAGACAGCCACCACGCAGGGTGGCCCGTGCGCACGGGGTAAGTGGGGCCCATGCGCACGGGGGTCCCGTGTGCACGGTACATGCCCGTGCGCACGGGGTGCTATAGCGGTGAGGCCTGTGCGCACGGGGTCTGGGGGGCCTGTGTGCACGGGGGTTCCAGTAAGTTTGTCGTATCCCGTGCGCACGGGGTCTTGGGGGTCCGTGCGCACGGGGTCGCCTGGGAGGTGCTGTCCTCTTCAGGTTTTCTTCCTCCGTCGTCCTCGTGGCCTTGGCGTGGTTCCTCTTGGGTCTTGGGGAGATGTTGAGGTGTACATGGAGATGACCGTCCTCGTGGCCTTGGCGTGGTTCCTCTTGGGTCTTGGGGAGATGTTGAGGTGTACATGGAGATGACCGTAGGATGCTCCTCATCATCCCCTCCCCCTTGGGAGAGATCCGTCCTCGGATCGGAAACCGCATCACCATGTAACCGGGAGGCATGGATGGATTTGCAGCTCTCCATGTTGTGGCATGAGTTGTGGTCCGGTGTCGAGGTCGTAGGGGCTTGTGGAAGTCACGGACTTGAGCTCGTGGAGTAGGCGAAGATGCCATACATCCGAAGGCGAAGTTGCCTATGTAGTAGATGAAGATGTAGCCTTGTAGTCGATGTCGAGGTATTGTAAGGCTCGTGCGCACGGGGGTGCAGGAGGCCGTGTGCACGGTGTCCCATCTTCAATGTCGGTCCTCCATCCAATAGATGTATCATGTAGACAAGAAGTAGCAAACACGAATGAAAGTTTGGCCCGTTCGATATGTGTATGTGAGGGTGGCTCAACGGGAAGGAGTTCACCTTTAGGAGTTCCTCGAGAATGTTGGTGTCGTGCATCGTGTATGCCTTCTCATGACCAATATGTCTCATGACGGCACCGCCTTGTGGATCCTTCAAAACGAAAGAATATGACAAACACTCGGAAAAACAAATGAGGTTAGCGTGAATGCAAAACCAATCATTCGTGTGGTGAGATACCCAACAAGTGCCGTCATCATTCTTATCATAAGAAGGAACAAGATAATGTGGCATGGTATGGAAGCATATGATGCGAGTACAACCAAAGACAGTAAGCTCAATCAAACAAGCATGCATCACAAGTCAGATGTCCAAGTCTCCAAGATCAATAAGCATAGCATGGTTGCACTCACTACAAGTGGATATGAGAGATGCAACTAAGGGAGACAAGGGACAATGATCATGATAAATTATGTGAGAGGCAAAAACATATATGCCATCAACCCAATGAAACGAGAAAGTATGAATCATGGGTGATGCAACAAAGCAAGCAATCATAGTGATCAAGTTATGCAAGCTAGTAGTGCGAAGATGCAACATACTAGAGGTCATCATAGAAATCATGTCATGTGTGCAAATAGTAGGCATACATAATGCACATGACATATCACGAGCATGAGAAAATGAGATGAGCAAAGTAGTATCATTGTATTGGCAATGAGTCCTATGTAAATAGCACTTGAACAAAATGACTCTCCCAACACAATAGGCAACAATAGCATGGGGCACATGGTAAGCATGGCAATAGCAACAAGGATCTCCACCAAGCATGCACGTACACATAGAAATGGTAGAATGGTGAATCATGAGTAAATGCAAGCAAGGGTCACAATTGCATGGCAAAGGCATAGAAGGAGGCATATCACACAGTGAACACGGTAAAATGAGCATAAGGTGACAAGTGGTAAATAGCCCACAGCCGTGTGAGAGCCAAGTAAAAGTAATGCACGTAGGCCTTGCGCGAGGGAACCGGTCGGATAAGTATGCCAAGAAATCCCAAAGCATCGTTGCTCTCAAGAGCTCGTTTCGTCAACTCATGGGATTGAGAAGTTGACAAGTATTCGTGAGTACCTACACAAAACAAAGACAAAGGGAAAATTGTGTGCGCGTGGTATATGTACACATCATCCATTATGATGCGCACGTGCTTGTTTTGGTTAGCACAAAATAGCCAATGCTCAAATAAATGATATGCATGATATAGAAACATGTCATCCATCATGATTGGTTTGTTGTTATGTATAGCATAATGGAGACTCAAGGTGTGTAATGCATCACGTGAAACATCTAGAGCATTGTCATGAATGGTATGCATATGGTGCACACAAAGGATGGAATCATGCGATCTACAATTATTTTCATGGCATGGCATAGTAGATGAATTGACAAATTGCTCAAGGGAAGCATAGCAATATCATCGCAAGAGAAACAAATTCCAATGACCATGATCTTGTCATCTATGCCATAAGTACAAATGGGATTGATTTTAATTGGATAAGCATAGTCACTACGGTGAGTTTGTAATGATGCAATATGGGAAATCTCACTCATAGCATATGACAAGTTTAATGGATTGTCAAACATGACGTGGCCAATAGAATTGTCACAAGATATCCTATGGAGCATAGCGTCACAACTAGGTAATTCGACATGCTCATCATAATATTCATCATAAATGGGTGGCATATCTAAGCATGTAGAAGACATAGCATGTGGTGAGTCCATAGGGTGATCAACATCATGCAAGCAATCGATGTCAAGATGGTCCACTAGTGGGACAAGCGAAGCACCATCACCTATGTTACCTTTGGAGCCCCACTCATGTGGTGTAGGTGAGGTGGCAAAAATTGAAGCGTGATCAACATTGTCGTCTTGATGGAACCATGTGGGGGGTGCATCATCGTCCACAATGGCCATCGTATTGCCCATTGGAGGTATGGACTCGTCGAGGATTGGCACTTCGTCTTGTAGGAGATCTGGCACCAATGAAAACACACTTGGAGTAGAGGTTAAGTCGTTAGAAATCATAGTGGCCTCACATGCCCTATCAACTACCTTACTCACTAAGTGTTGTGGCTCACTCACTCCCGGTAAGATGCTCTCACTCATATGGTTGGTCGAGTCACTCAAAGGGTGGTGATGGCTCTCAACCTCACATAGGATATGCGGCATGTACTCATGTGTGGGGCTAGTGGTGGTCACTCTCATCCTCTCATAGGAAATGCACTCAATGTCACATATGGTGGAGTCACTCATCTCACTCATGTGGTGGTGGCTCTCCTCACATGGGAATTGGGTCATCTCGTCATATGTGGGTGTCCGAGAGATGTAGGTGCAAGCGTCTCCATACTCAACTTCTTTCGCCGCCTCGGTTGTGGGAGTAGTCCCATGGTCAACCTCCTCATCCATAACGCCTCCAAAGATGAATGCCATAGGATGTGGCAAATCATCGCTCTCCTCCGAGACCAAAGAGAGGGTCTCATGTGCGGTCTCGTAGCTTGACTCCGAATAGGAATCCCATGTCGGCGTTGTCTTCATGTTGTCGAAGAGGTTCATTCTCGTCGCCGTGGTCGGAGGGGATGGCCCATGCTCGACCGTCTTGCCGCCGTCTTGTAGGAGGCACATATGATGTGGCACATCGTTGCTCGTCTCCATGACCGAAGGGAATTTCCCATGCTTGGGCATCTTCCTTGAGGGGCTTCCTAAGATGGAAGGGTCGCCCTCATTTGTATTTGGTCACCTTGGACTTGGCGCCGAAGCTTCTTCTTGGTGGCGCTCGTTTCGCGGTCTTCTCGTAGCTTGATGTAGAGCTTGGTGGAACTTGTTGGTGTTCGCATCTTGAGCGTCTTCATGTTGATGGTGACGTTGCCACGCTTAACCTTGATGTCGATGGTGTGCGATGTCTTGAAGATGAGGACGTGGTCGAAGTGCACTTGCGTCGGTTGGGCGCTTCGAAGATGTGCTACTTGGTCGCCGCCGCCTTGAAGATGACGAAGGGGAAGAAGACTTGTAGTTGACCAACACGTGTCGGATGTCATCCATGTGTGCGTCCAACTTGTTGTCGATGTAGTCTCTTTTCCGCGCTTCGGAGTTTCGTATGTCGGTGGCGAGGTTTTCGATGCGCTCTCGCAAGGCATGCTGTGCACCTTGCATTTGTCATTGTAGTCCGTAGCGTGGCATTTTGGTGTTGTAGTTGTTCGCGCCGTCGTTGTCTTCGAAGACCGGAGATGATGTGCTTGGCCTATCCATCACAAGACTCGAGCAAAAGTGAGTGGAAGAAAGGGAAGAACTAGACCAGATGTACCTTTCCAATGTTGAATATGGATCAATGATCACCCAATATGGTATTATGGAAATAGTACAATTGTTACCGGATCTTGTCAATTCTCACACCTACACAATAAAGCTTATGGAGTAGCTTGGTGAGGATAGTGGCACAAAATTTATGCAATTGTTAGCAAGAGTCAATAATGTTGAAAAAGATTCACAAATTCGCAAGTAAAACAAGTAGACCAATAGCAATGAATGGCACACGGAAACACACACACGGATAGATAGATGGGGTTGTGCAACCAAGGAATGAGCTCAAAATGTGATATCCACGGAAAATGCTCGTGTTGCACAACTCTAGAGAGACGCTAGCACGATTGCACTATTGGGCATGATACGAACTTGTGCACAACCTATAGAAACAAAACGTGTCGACTTCTATCCCAAGTATGCTATGTATGTATGGTTCCCGGTGTCTCGCACACAATGATCCAAGATGATCAATGATGGTATATGTAGGATCGAAAGTATGTCTAGAGGGGGGGGGTGATTAGACTACTTGACCAAATAAAACCTAGCCTTTTCCCAATTTTAATTGTAGGCAGATTTTAGCAATAATACATGTCAAGCATCACCCTACACATGCAATTCTAAGAGTATAGCAGCGGAAAGTAAACAATTGCATATGTAAGTAAAGGAGGGGATTGGAGATTTCAAACGCAATGAAGACACGGTGGTTTTTGGCGTGGTTCCGATAGGTGGTGCTATCGTACGTCCACGTTGATGGAGACTTCAACCCACGAAGGGTAACGGCTGCGCGAGTCCACAGAGGGCTCCACCCACGAAGGGTCCACGAAGAAGTAACCTTGTCTATTCCACCATGGCTTACGTCCACGAAGGACTAGCCTCACTTGGGGTAGATCTTCATGAAGTAGGCGATCTCCTTGCCCTTACAAACTCCTTGGTTCAACTCCACATCATGTTGGAGGCTCCCAAGTGACACCTAACCAATCTAGGAGACACCACTCTCCAAAAGGTAATAGACGGTGTGTTGTTGATGAACTCCTTGCTCTTGTGCTTCAAATGATAGTCTTCCCAGCACTCAAACAACTCCTCATAGATTTGGCTATGGTGGAAGAGGAATTTGAGTGGAAAGCAACTTGGGAAAGGCTAGAAATCAAGATTCAAATGGTAGGAATGGAATAGCTTGATCTCAACACATGAGTAGGTGGTTCTCTCTCAGAAAATGTATGGTGGAAGTGTAGGCACGTTCTGATGGCTCTCCTCACTGAGAAGGGAGTGGTGGAGGGGTATATATAGCCTCCACACAAAATCCAACCGTTACACACTTTTGACCCAACTCGGTGGCACCGAAACCATAATCTCGGTAGCACTGAACTGTGTAAAAGATATGAACTTTAGGAATCTCTGTGGGACCGATAGGAACAACTCGGATGGACCGAAGTGCAATGGCTTAGGGCAAACCTAATCTCGGTGGCACCGATTGCATCAACTCGGTAGGACCGAAGTGAAGCAATAAGGCAACAGAGACTTGGCAAGCCATCTCGGTGAGACCGATTTGCAAAACTCGGTGAGACCGAAGTAAGTGCAAACGATTACAGAGAGTTGGGAAGGCCATCTCGGTGAGACCGAGATCCATTTCGGTGGATCCGATTTGTTAGGGTTTTGGCAGTGGCTAAGTCTTGGATGAACTTGGTGGGGCAGGATAGAGAATTTCGGTGGGGCCGAGTTGGAATGTAGGTTTTGGACATATTTGGTTAGAGAAAGTGGTTGAGGGTTTAGGAGTACTGTCACTAAGCCCTTTGAGCAAAAAGATCATTAAGCAACACCTCATCCCCTTTTAATAGTATTGGCTTTCCTATGGACTCAATGTGATCTTGGATCACTAAACCAAAAATGTAGAGTCTTGAGCTTTTGCCAATCCTTGTCCTTAGCATTTTGAGGGGTCAACTTCTCTAGTCCATGCCATGCCAATCATTGAACATCCTGAAATCTTAATCTTGAATGGACATTAGTTCAATGAGATATATGTTGTTATGAATTACCAAAACCACCAAGGGAGCAAATGTGCTTTCAGTATATGATAAGCTATTGCTATGATGCTATGGCTATTGCTTACAAGCTCTTTGCTTCTTCTTTTTCTCTTTGCTTAAAAGCTTTTTTTTATGGCCACAATGCGAAATGCTCAAACCAATATAGCAATTTTGTATATGCGGGAACAATTGATTACACAAGAGTTGATACGATGATATATGCACGCAATGATAGCTATGCGGAACGTGTATCACTAAAGTGCACAAGTAGCGTTGCCCGGCAATACTCAACGGCTAGTCTCGGTAGGCAAGTGACGCAAAATTGGCTCGCGGGTTAACAATGCAATGGCAAGGAGAATGTACAAAGATGTCGTCGAGGTTACCGTCTGTGGCGAAGTTGAGTGGCGGTGTTGTCGATGTCGAACCGTTCCTAGTTAGCCGAAACACCCTAGGAAATGAAAAAACCGCGAACTCAAAATCTCAAACGGCAAAAGTCAAATGATGGTAGTGGAATGCGGTGGTGGTTCGGAAGTTGGCAATGCGGAAGTGGAGTTGAAGTCACCGTCCCTAAGTAGCCGAAACACCTTAGGAGACACAACCTACAACTCAAACAACCTCAAATGCAAAGGTGGGGAACAAAATGGGTTATGTTACGGAAATCGGTGGTGGTATTGTGGAAGTTATGGTGGAAGGCCTAGGCAAAGATGCCAAAGTTCCAAAAATTTGATGGAATCAAATGGTGTTGGAACCTATCTAGATTTGTGGGGAATGTCAATAGCTACCCAACGAGCTAAAGAATGCGAAAATCGGACTCCGGATGTGAAAGTTATGGCCGAAATGGTGAAGCAGTGTTGGCTGGACTGGGGGGGTCGTGCGCACGGGGTTAGGAGCCCATGGGCACGGGGTCCCATGCGCACGGTACAAGGCCATGTGCATGGGGTGTCCCGAGACTTTGCGGGGGGCCGTGGGCACGGGGTCTGGGGCCCGTGTGCATGGGGGTGGCGGAATTTCGTGATTTGAAGCTCAGATTTGAAGAAAAATTGGGCGGATTTCGTGGTGGGGAATGGGGTGGAAGGTTGGGGGAAGGTAGATCCACTTGAAACACTTCGAATTCATGGATCAAAATCAACAAAACATCATCAAACCAACAAATCACAAAAAAAATTGGTCCAAGATGTGAATCAACCTAAGCTCTGATCCAAGATGTTGTAGGCTGGAGACCCTAAGGGAAGATCTTTTCACACTTGGAGGGGGAAAAGGGCAAATTGAGAGAAGAACACAAGAACAAACACTCATTCAACAAGATCCAATCACACATGTGCTAGATCCACATACACATAAAGGGATACAAGGGTCCAAATCCAACACAAGAAGGTAAAGAGGGTAACTAGTTCATCCCAATCCTTGAAGGAGTTGAGGTCTTGATGATCTAGATAGATGCTTCCCACAAGGGGGTCTTGATATCCCTTGGGATCTTCTCCTAGGAGGTCTTGATCTCCAATAGGAGTGGTAGATGAGCAAAGCCCTCTATGATATCTCAATACACTTTGCTAACCCTAACAAATGGTCTAGTTACGAAATATATAGGAGGATGGAGGTAGGGGACGAGCTGGAGGGCAAAACAGGCAGAAGACAGCCACCACGCAGGGTGGCCCGTACGCACGGGGTAAGTGGGGCCCATGCGCACGGGGGTCCCGTGTGCACGGTACATGCCTGTGCGCACGGGGTGCTACAGCGGTGAGGCCTGTGCGCACGGGGTCTGGGGGGCCCGTGTGCACGGGGGTTCCAGTAAGTTTGTCGTATCCCGTGCGCACGGGGTCTTGGGGGTCCGTGCGCACGGGGTCGCCTGGGAGGTGCTGTCCTCTTCAGGTTTTCTTCCTCCGTCGTCCTCGTGGCCTTGGCGTGGTTCCTCTTGGGTCTTGGGGAGATGTTGAGGTGTACATGGAGATGACCGTCCTCGTGGCCTTGGCGTGGTTCCTCTTGGGTCTTGGGGAGATGTTGAGGTGTACATGGAGATGACCGTAGGATGCTTCGCATCAGGTTGCTCTCAAATGACAAGTGTCAAGTTCTCTCTAGAGCAGCCAACCAACTAGTGGTTGTGGGGGCGGCTATTTATAGCCAGGGGGCAACCCGACATGAATTGTCATAAATGCCCTTCTCGGACATGACCGTTGTCAGGATAAGAATCCACTCGACAGCTGGCATGCAGCGTAGCAACGGTCGGAAATTAAGCTCTCAATTTCATCGGGGCACTCTATTTCCTCACGATTGGTAGATCGCACTGGCAAAATCCTAACTCCTCAGCCTGACCAAATTCGTCAGAGACCAGATGAACTTCGTCACTGTCACTATCAAATTCGTCAGCTATTCCGGAGGTTTCCAAAGGCTTGACTCGAAGCGGCTGTAAAGTGTATAGGTTTGAGCATCGCTTTGAAGTATGAAATATGTTTCACCTAGACCCCCTTTGACAGTACGGTTTTTCCTATGACTCAAATAAGAAGAAAAGAAACTATGAAAACAAAGTCTTCAAGCTTCAAAGTCTTCGCATCAATTTCTTCAAAGGCCGCACCAAATTATTCACTCGAAGAAATGCATTTTTAGGGGTCGACTTCCGTGGTTAAACCAAGTCTTCAAGGACTATTTTCTCCTGTGTACACACACAAACTCATTAGTCCCTTAACTTATTTTTCTTCAATACTCCAAAACCACTAAGGGGGCACTTGATGCACTTACATGTCTCAACCATCCAATCAAGAAAATTGCGGACTTCCAACCGTACTCCAACCTCCTCGAGCTAGTGTACCAAGCAACTAAAGCGAAGCGACAAGTGCAAGAGGACTACAAGTACTCCAAGTACTCTTCCAAGACCTACGGTTCATACACTCAAGCTTCAACGACTACGACACCTCCTCCAACGACTCGAGCTACACCAAGTACCGGTGACAAGTCAAGCTCCAAACAACCTTCGTCATCTTCGAGTCGTCCTACTTCAAGTACATCCAGGCCGAGAGCTTTGTCATCGACTACTACAACGGATGCTACCGCCAAGACAAGTGCAATACAATGTTTCACTTGCAAGGGCCGAGGCCACAAGTCATTCGAGTGCCCCACCCAGCGCACCATGTTCGCCAATGATGACGGCACCTATGACTCTGTGAGCGAAGACGAAATGGAAGCCATTGAGCACGTGGCCATGCACCGACAAGTGAATGAAGATGAAGACGCTCAAGTCTTTTGTGACAATGATTCAAGCCCCGCTCTTGTTGTCTCCAAGATCTTGACACTTCAACAACAGCAAGACGATGATCAACGTTGCCACATCTTCCATACGAAAGCGGGCATCCAAGGATGTTCCGTCAAGGTCATCATCGACGGCGGAAGTTGCCACAACTTGGCAAGCGACGAGTTATGTTCCAAGCTACAATTGCTCAAGAAGAAGCACCCTCGCCCCTACAAGGTCCAATGATTAAGCGACTCCGGCACCATCCAAGTGGAGCACACCGTTCAAGTGTCCTTCAAGATTGGCGCATACGAAGACACCTTGGAGTGTGATGTGGTTCCCATGTCCGTATGTCATCTCCTCTTAGGAAGACCTTGGCAATTTGACCGCGGCATCATACACAATAGACGGACCAATCACTATAGCTTCAAGATGAAAGGCAAGGAGTACGTGCTTCGACCCATGTCGCCAAGTCAAGTCATCACCAACAAGCAACCTTCTACCCATCATGGACATACTAGTGAGAGAGCGAACCACCATAAAGAGAGTGAGCCCCACAAGCCAAAAATGAGTGACTCCACGATGAGTGACACGAAAGGTTTAGTGCTTTTAGCAACCAAAAGAGACATGAGGGATGTGAGTGAGAGCCCATCGAGCATTCTTCGCTTTGTGCTTGTGTGCAAAGATGAAGCGGTGAGGACTAATACTTCACAACATCTACCTTTCGTGTTGTCTCATCTATTGCAGGAATTCGCGGACGTTTTTCCCGATGAGCTACCTCCCGAACTTACTCCACTTCGTAGAATCAAACACCGCATCGACCTCATTCCTGGCGCTCCTCTACCGAACAAGGCACCTTACCGCGTCAACCCCGATGAGACCAAAGAGATCCAAAGGCAAGTACAACATCTCATGGAAAACGGGTATGTAAGCGAGAGCTTGAGTCCATGTGTCGTTCCGGTTATTCTTGTGCCTAAGAAAGATGGTAGTTATCGTATGTGTTTGATTGCCGTCCCATTAATGCTATCACCGTTAGATACCAACATCCCATTCCACGCCTTGATGACATGCTAGACGAACTTAGTGGAGCCACCATTTTCTCAAAAATTGATCTTAAAAGTGGCTACAATCAGATTCGCATGCAAGAGGGTGATGAATGGAAAACGGCTTTCAAAACCAAATTTGGCTTATATGAATGGTTGGTCATGCCTATGGGCTTATCTCAAGCACCTAGCACTTTCATGCGTGTGATGCACTATGTTCTTCGCAAATATATTGGCATTTGTGTTGTGGTCTACTTTGATGATATACTTGTATTTAGCCAATCTCTTGAAGATCATGTCATACATCTTAGGGACATCTTGCAAGTTCTTAGAAACGAGAGACTTTTTGCGAACATGGAAAAATGCACCTTCAGTGTTGATAAACTTGTTTTCTTGGGATTTGTAGTCTCCTCTAAGGCTGTTCAAGTTGATGAAGCTAAAATTGATGCTATTAAAACTTGGCCACAACCAACCAATTTGCTTCAAGTGCGTAGCTTCCTTGGCTTAGCCAGATTTTATCGACACTTTGTGAAGGATTTTAGCACCATTGCATCACCATTGCACGCATTGAGTAAGAAGAATGCACCATTTGTTTGGGGTCCTTCCCAAGATGCCGCATTTCATGAGCTTAAGAACTTGCTTACACATGCTCCATTACTTGCCTTACCCAATTTTGAGAAAACCTTTGAAGTGCATTGTGACGCTAGTGGTAATGGCATAGGTGGCGTGTTAATGCAAGAGAAGCACCCAATTGCATACTTTAGCGAGAAACTCTTCGGCACGCAACTTAATTATCCCATCTATGACAAAGAGTTATATGCTTTAGTGAGAGTCTTGCATGTGTGGGAACATTATCTTTGCCCTCGTGAATTTGTCATCCATACGGATCATGAGACGCTTAAATACCTTAAGGGTCAGACCAAATTGAATAATCGTCATGCCAAATGGAGTGAGTTCATTGAGTCTTTTCCTTATGTTATCAAGTACATCAAAGGTAAGGAAAACGTTGTGGTGGACGCTCTTTCCCGCAAGTGTGTGTTGTTTACTAAACTTGAGTTGAATGTTATAGGATTTGAGCACATTAAAGACTTGTATGAGCATGATGTTTTATTTGCCATTCCTTATGCTAAATGCCTAACTCACACTTCCTGGGAGCGATACTATTTTAAGGATGGTTATCTTATGCGAGCTAACAAACTTTGTATCCCCGAGTCTTCTCTTCATTTGTTGCTTCTGCAAGAGGCTCTCGGTGGAGGACTCATGGGACATTTTGGACGCGACAAGACATTCGCCACGCTCTCCAAGAACTATTTTTGGGCAAAGATGTTTAGGGACGTCTCACGCTACACCAATCGATGCTCTACATGCCGCAAAGCTAAGTCTAAAGCTCAATCTCATGGTCTATATATGCCACTCCCTATTCCATACCAACCATGGGAAGATATTAGTATGGATTTTGTGCTTGGTTTGCCTCGAACTCAAAATGGCAAAGATTCGGTATTTGTTGTTGTGGACCGTTTTTCTAAGATGGCACATTTTATCCCATGTAACAAGATCGATGATGCTTCACATGTTGCAAATCTCTTTTGTAGGGAAATCTTGCGATTGCATGGAGTGCCCAAGACCATTGTATCGGACCGCGACGTCAAGTTCCTTAGCTACTTTTGGAAGACACTATGCGCCAAGCTTAGAATCAAGCTACTATTCTCTTCGGCCTATCATCCACAAACCGACGGCCAAACGGAGGTCACCAACCGGACGCTATCCACACTCCTCCGCGTGTTGATCAAGAGGAACATCAAGGAGTGGGAGGAATGTTTGCCTATCGCCGAGTATGCCTACAATCGAGCAAGACATTCGACCACCGGCAAGTCTCCCTTCGAGGTCATCTATGGCTTCAACCCGTTGTCCCCATTGGACATTCTACCGCTTCCTCTACAAGAGCGCATCAACATGGACACGAGTGCACGAGCAACATACCTCAAGAAGGTGCATGAAGATACACGGCACATGATCGAGCGCCAAGTACAACGCCTCACGAGCAAGCTCAACTTCAACAAACACCCCATGGTGTTCAACCCTGGAGATCTTGTGTGGCTACACCTACGCATAGACCGCTTCCCCAACGAGCGCAAGTCCAAACTCCTACCTCGAGCCGATGGACCCTTCAAGATGCTAGCATGCTACAACAACAATGCTTACAAGATCGACACCCCGCGCGACGTACAACGTGAGCGACATCTTCAACGTCAAAGACCTATCTCCCTTCCATGGTGATGTGGATTTTGATCCGAGGACGGATCATTCCCAAGGGGGGTAGGAGATGATGCGGAGCATCCTACGGTCATCCCCATGGACCTACCTTCGTCTCCCCAAGTGCCGAGTGGACCGATGACACGAGCACGTGCAAGAGCTATCGAGACCGAGGTGACATCTCTCCTTAATGACATTCCGTATGACCCACATGAGACATGGCTACTACCTCAATCCGGAATGCTATGTGTGCTTAGGTATCAAGAAGACCCTCTCGGAGATGCTCGGAACAACGGACAAGTCTACAAGTTCACGGACGAGGAAGCATGGAGAAGAAGACCGCTGAAATGCTACAGCGACCGGACATCCGGCCCAGGGCCCCCACATCCGGTGCCTGGAAATAGCAACCATAACAACAGTTCAGCAGATGAGGAGCCACAGGCCCCGGACATCCGGCCCGACCAGCCCGGACATCCGGCCCGACCAGCCCGGACATCCGGCCCGAGGCCACAGAACCTGGACAAATGCCAGGCCAGACATCCGACACCACCTCGAACTGCTGGACATCCGGCCCGACGCCCGGACATCCTGCACCTACGCATGCCTTACCGGCTGAGAGAGTCTTGTACCCCTTCATCTCGCCCCAACTTGTACTAGCACTATAAATAGACTACCTCCTCCTCCTAGCTAGGGTTAGCAAAGTGATAGCTCACTTGACCCCTCCGAGGATGGTATACTACTTGACACTCCTCTCGTGTGCATGCATAGGTATTGTCGGAACTTCACGGATGACGAGGATGAGTGCAAGCGCAAGGGAACAACTACACCATCCAAGAGGGAAGCCTGGATGCGGAGAAGGAACCGTCAAGAAGAAGGCGAGGTTCCACGTGCATCGACGGATGTCTACGAGAAGGCGACGAGCTGCGAAGCTTCTGGACACCCCGTGCGCACGGGCCCTTAGACCCCATGCACACGGGACCCCGTGCCCATGGTACATGCCCGTGCGCACGGGCTATGTCGCCAGGTCTTTGGACACCCCGTGCGCACGGGTTCCACTTACCCCGTGCGCACGGGGCCTCCTGCGTGTGGCTGTCGGGCTTTGCCCATGTAATCCCTATTATACCCGTGCTTACCCCTTCATGTCTTGGACCTATATATACTCCTCCTCCACCTCTGTAGGATAGCTAAGATTAGATCTAGACATTGGAGCTTAGCTCATGTATCTCCCCTTGTGGGAATCCTCTTGAGAGAGGCACACTCCATTGGAGTTCAAGACCTCCATTGGGAGAAGATCCTTAGGGATATCAAGACCCCCTTGTGGGAAGGATCTATCTAGATCATCAAGACCTCATCTCCTCTTGGATTTGGGATGAACTTTACCATGTATCTACCCCTTAGTTGTTCTTGTACCTTGTGGATCTTATGTGTTGCTAGTCTAGTGGATGTGTGATTGGACTTGTTCTTGGGTGTTTCTCTTGTGTTTTCCCCTCATGTTCTTCGTGCTCTACGCGTTCCTCTTCGTAGCCACCTCCAATTCGTGAACATCGGGACAAATCGGGGCACTTTGACCCATGCCCCACAACATTTTTGGTATCATGAGCCACGTTGACATGAATTTGGAGCCCTACCCCCCCATGTTCTAGCCTAATTTTGCTTGTTTTTGTCTAATTTCGAAAATTCCCCACAATAATAGCCATACCAAATTTTTTGTGATTTGTTGTTCCTTGTGAGTTTTTGTTGATTTTGATCCGTGGATCTGGTGTTTAGCAAGTAGATCCATCTCCTATTGCGTCCCCATAGCCCAATTTTTCTTTCCCCCCTTCGAATTTGGAGTTGAAATCACGAAATTCCGCCACCCCCGTGTCCACGGACCCCAGACCCCGTGCGCACGGGCCCCCGCGAAGTTTCTGGACACCCCGTGTCCATGGGCTTGTACCGTGCGCACGGGACCCCGTGTCCACGGGCCTTAGACCCCATGCGCACGACCCCTACAGGAACAGCAGCACCGCTTCACCGTTTTCTTCATATCTCCCACTTCCGAACTCCGATTTGGGTGTTCTTTGGCTCGTTGGAAAGCTAGCGACGTGCCCGAGCTGCTCATCTTGGTTTTACCACCATTTGACCCCATCATATTTTGTGCATTTTTGCATCTTTTGCATAGCTCCCCCGCCATAACTTCCGCACCACCACCATAAACTTCCGCAACCTAACCCATTTTAGTTCCTATTGCATTTGTGGTTGTTTGAGTTGTGATTTGAGTCTCCTAAGGTGTTTCGGCTACTTAGGGACGGTTACATCTTCATTCACCACTGGACACTTGTATCGTTACATCAACTACATCCACCACGACATCCCGCATCGACGACGACCATCCATCCTTTGAGACCATCTTCAACCGGAAGCAAGGCCGGTTACTCTCGACTTCGTGAAAGGTTAAGTGTGACGAAGGTATCCATTCCGTCATAAACTTTTCCTTCCTTGCCATTACATCTTGATAGTCCCACCATCTTTGCGAATACCTTCATACCTATTGAGACTAGCTATCCGAGTATTGCCGGGCTTCGCAAAAACTTGTGCACCATAGTGGTATGATATCATATTGTTGCTTCATTTGATATATCATATAGTGCAATTGCATGCTCCCGTGCATATCTTGTGATACTTATCTCATGTTTGTGGTCGAGGCTCATTAAGCATAATGGAAAGGAAGAGAATATAAAAAAAAACTTTTAAGCAAGAAAAAGAAAGATCATAAGCTTATAAGCAAAAGAGTGTTGAGCATGAAAAGAGATACTTGTGCATGAGGATACATGGAATAGGAAACGTTTTGCCTGCATACATATAGGTTGGTGCCAAGTGGTGAATCGTGCCCAAACGTGCAATCAAGCTAGCGTCTCTCCTTGTGTTTGTGCAACACGGGCTTAGTCTTCGTTAGGCAATTTTGTATTGCTCATCCCTATAGTTGCACAAGCCCCATTATCCCACCGTGCGTGTTTCTTTATTGCCCTCCTCTATATTTGTGATCACTTGCTTTGCATTTTGAGTCCTTTGGCTTGATTTCAACATTTACATATCTTGGACTTCAATTTGCATGAATTTGTGCCACTTGTCTTAACCAAGCCACACGATAAGCTTTACCTTGTAGGTGTGAGTGAACAAGTCCGGTACCAATTCCACTATTCTTTCATTTCACATTGAGTGAAACGGGATACATTCTCAACTTTGGGAAAAGGTAGCTTGGCATTGTTTATCTCATTTCCTACTCACCTTTGCTCGAGTCTTGTGATGGATAGGCGAAGCACATCATCTCCGGTCTACAACCACAACGACGAGTTCGATGCCATGAAGAACTTCATCGACGCAAAGATGGACAAGTACATGGAGGAGCTCAAGGCCCTCATCAACACCGACAAGAGGTCTTCATCATCTTCGAGAAGATGCTCAAGTGCAAAGACTCCCGAGCTACCATCTTCGGCAAGGACACACCGGCATCGACACCGACAAGACCATCAAGCTCCAGGCCATCAAGAGCAACCTACTGGACGTGAGTTGGCTTCTCTGCCACCCCCATGCACATGGGCCTGTAATCCCCATGCACACGGGACCCCGTGCACATGGCCTCCTGCACCCCCGTGTGCACGGGGCATATTGAACAGCGACAGCGACCCCAAGACTGCGACTTCATCAGCTACATTGGCATCTTCACCAAGTGACTTCAAGGCATCTTCGCCTTCGGATGTACGGCATCTTCGCCTACTCCACGAGCTCAAGCCCACTACTTCCACGGGCTACTTCGACTTCACCAACAACTACAAGTCCACTCGACCCCAAGCACACTTCGCGACGAACACGCTCCAAGACGGCGAGCATGAGGCTAGTACCACCGAGTTGTCCAAGTCCGACGAGCTCCAAGACGACGCTCCAAAGTTCGACTTCACCTCCATCCCTCTTTGTGGCATTGATGATGCCGAGTCTACCATGACTCTTTTTGAAGACGGCGCGGCAATGACTACGACTACGGAGCAACTCAAGGATCAAGATTTGGCGGCGAGCGACAAGGTGGCGAGCAAGGATGACGCTTCCATCTTTAGAGGCGAGAGTGATGATGTGCCATCTTCGGCCTTCATCCATGACGACGGTGACGAGATGATCGAGCATGGGATGTTCCCTTCGACCAAGGAGGCGTATGATGATGAGTTGAGCGACTTATGCCACCATATTGAGAGTGAGAGTGACTTCACCACTAGCCCCATATATGATGAGATGACCCAATTCCCATGTGAGGAGAGCCACCACCACCACCACTTGAGTGATTTGAGTGACTCCACCATATGTGACATTGAGTGCACCTATTTTGAGGGAGTGAGTGAGCCACCACATAGAGAGAGTGAGGTAGTTGATAGGGCATGTGAGGCCATTTCGATTTCTAACGACTTACCCTCTGCCTCTATTGTGTCTTCTCATTTGGTGCTAGGTCCCATATACGATGACGCCCCGATCTTCGACGACTTCGTCCTTCCTTTGGACACGACGATGGCCGTGGTGGACTATGATACACCCCCCACATGGTTCCATCACGATGATGATGACCACGAGTTGGTCCTTTCCACCTCACCTACACCACATGAGTGGAATGAGAAAGGTAACATAGGTGACGGTGATGCTCTTGTCCCACTAGTGGACATTCTTAACATTGATTGCTTGCATGATGTAGATCCTCCTATTAACATGCTTGATGCTCCTATGACTTCCCCATGCGATGATCTACCCATTTATGATGAGTTTGATGATTGCCATGTGGAGTCTATTAGTTGTGATGCCATGTTGCATAGGATTTCTTGTGCTAATTCTATCGGTCACATCATGTTTGCAACCCCTCTTGACTTGTCCTATGCTATGAATGAGATCTCCCATATGTCATATTTGGAATCTCATCGTAGTGACTATGCATATGCCATTAAAATGAACCCAATTTGCACATATGGCATAGATGACAAGCCCATGGTTATTGGCATTTGTTTTTCTTGTGATGCTATTGATATGCTTCCTTTGCATCATTTCTCTCATATGCCATGCCATGACCACCTAGATTCGGACATGCATTGTTTGCCATGTTGTTCCACTTCTCCATATTATGCTTTCGCTATTGCTCATGAGGCGACCCCCATAGTTTCCTCATACATGTTAGGAGATTTTGATCCATCCTATGAATTGCATGATCCCAATAATTGTGTGCACAATATGCTCCCCATGAATGAATATGATATTGATGTGCCATATACTTGCATGCTAAATTTGTGTCCCCATCGTGTTATACATAACAACTACTCTTTCATGATGGATGACATGTTCATATACCATGCCTCAAATTTCTTTGAGCATTGCTTATCTTGTGCTAACTCTCACGTGCACATACACATCATGATGGATGATGTGTACATTTACCACACACACATTTGTTTCGTTTGTCCCCATGTTGTGTAGGTACACATACTTCCTCGTCGACCTCGCAAGCGCAAGAGTTGACGAAACGAGCTCTAGAGAGCAATGATGATTTGGGATCCCGCGGATTGTCATTCCCACCGCTCCCTTCGCACAAAGACTTCGCACATTTCTTCTACATGGCCCTCACATGGTTATGGGTTATTGTCCATTATATATCATTTGCCCATCTTGCCATGTTCACTTTGCATGATATGCTCATTCCTATGCCTTTGCCATGCATTTGTGACCCATGCTTTGCATCTCACATGACACTTGATTCTAGTACATATATGTGTATTTGCATGCTTGGTGGAGATATCACTTGTTATTGCCATGTTTGCTATGCACACAATGCCTATGATGATACTTTGATCTTGCCTTGTTTTCGTGCTTCCGATATGTCATGTGCATTTTTTATGCCTATTATTCGCTCACATGACATGATTGCCATGATTTCCTCTAGTGCGTTGCATCTTCGCTCCACTAGTTTGCACGACATGATTACCATGATTGCTTGCCATGTTGCATCACCGCTGATTCATACTTGCCCGTTTCATGCAGTTGATGACAACCATTGCCATGCTTTGCACATGATTCGTATTGCTTCTTGTCATATATCTCCATATGTTGCCTCTCGCATGCTAGATGATTTGCCATGTATTGAGTGCAACAATGCTTTTAGTCTTGCTAATGAGATTGCCCCATAGCTTTCTCCCATATACTCGGAGCCTTTGACATATTTCATGTGAAGCATGCTTGTCTTCCTTCTTTGCACCATATGCCTAGTGCCATGAATATATCCATTGTTGCATCATATTATTCATGCACTTTTGCTTCTAATGGTTATGTGCAAGAGAAGAGAACCATCATGATGGATGATGTGTTTATCTACCGTGCACATACATTCTTTGCTTGGTTGTGTGCATGTGTAGGATCGTTCGACTCCGTGTCAACTTCCACTTCACGTGAGTTGACCATTCGAGCTCTTGAGAGCAAGCCACTTTCGACCGACGTGCTTCTACAACGCATTTTCTACCACTTCGGCATTGTGAACGACGCACAAGGACATACTTTTGAGGTGATATCCTTCTCTTTTGAGAACTCCCAAACCATGAGCATGCATATTGTGGGTCATACTTCATGTGTTGCTTGCACCATGACACATTGCACACATGCTAGCGATCTTGTTTTGACTTGTCATTGCCACATTGCCATGCCTCCTGATATATATGTCTTGTGTGTTGCATCGAACATGATTATCCCATGCTATTCCCATGTGTTTGATTGCAACAATGTCATTTCTTCACATATGCCATGCCCCATTGCTTGCTACATGCTTGACTTGATTGCCTCACACATGATGAACAATTGCTCCTTCCATTGTGTTGAGTGCCACACTATCTTCACTACACCATGTGCACATTATGCTTAGATTGTCTTGCCCCATGTGTTTAGACACTTCATTTTATTTGGTGTTGTGAATGATTCCTATGCCTACCATAGACCTTTTGTTGAGCGCTTTGTGCAAACTTGCTATGACCTTGAGGTAGATGCCTTTGCTTGTGCTCAATTAATGTGCTTAACTGCCATGCCACTATCCTTTGTCACACAATATGCTATGCATGATGACGACACTTGTTCGGTGAATCACCACTTGAATGTTTGGTTTTGCACTTACGCTAACCACATTTATTTTTCCAAGTGTTTGTTGTCCTTGCTCCTTTTGAAGGAATCACAAGACGGTGCGACATTGGAGAGTGCCCATTTAGAACTTCAAGATGATGAATGCTTGGTGATCGTCCACTTCTACTCGGCGACGCCATCTCTTACCCATGGTGATTTGATTTTTGATCTGAGGACGGATCTTTCCCAATGGGGAGGGGATGATGCGGAGCATCCTATGGACATCACCATGTCAAGAGTCCGTTTGGCAAGTGACACGTGCCACATCTACGTCACATACATAAAGGTGAATCATTCCCTTTACACGTGTTCACTTGACCCCTTCGAGGATGGTATACTACTTGACACTCCTCTCGTGTGCATGCATAGGTATTGTCGGAACTTCACGGATGACGAGGAGGAGTGCAAGCGCAAGGGAACAACTACACCATCCAAGAGGGAAGCCTGGAAGCGGAGAAAGAACCGTCAAGAAGAAGGCGAGGTTCCACGTGCATCGACGGATGTCCACCAGAAGGCGACGAGCTGCGAAGCTTCTGGACACCCCATGCGTACGGGCCCTTAGACCCCGTGCACACGGGACCCCGTGCCCACGGTACATGCCCGTGCGCACGGGCTATGTCGCCAGGTCTCTGGACACCCCATGCGCACGGGCTCCACTTACCCCGTGCGCACGGGGCCTCCTGCGTGTGGCTGTCGGGCTTTGCCCATGTAATCCCTATTATGCCCCTGCTTACCCCTTCATGTCTTGGACCTATATATACTCCTCCTCCACCTCATTTGTAGGATAGCTAAGATTAGATCTAGACATTGGAGCTTAGCTCACGTATCTCCCCTTGTGGGAATCCTCTTCAGAGAGGCACACTCCATTGGAGTTCTAGACCTCCATTGGGAGAAGATCCTTAGGGATATCAAGACCCCCTTGTGGGAAGGATCTATCTAGATCATCAAGACCTCATCTCCTCTTGGATTTGGGATGAACTTTACCATGTATCTACCCCTTTGTTGTTCTTGTACCTTGTGGATCTTATGTGTTGCTAGTCTAGTGGATGTGTGATTGGACTTGTTCTTGAGTGTTTCTCTTGTGTTTTCCCCTCCTGTTCTTCGTGTTCTACGCGTTCCTCTTCGTAGCCACCTCCAATTCGTGAACATCGGGACAAATCGGGGCACTTTGACCCATGCCCCACAACACGTTTCCCCCCTCCAAGTGTGAAAAGATAACCACATTAGGGTTCCACCCTACATCACATGGAGAAGCTAAGGAACAAGGCCAAGCGATGGAGGAAGAAGGGCGTGAAGAAGAAGAGCAAACGGGACAAGTCTACACTTACCTGGATGATCCGGACCTCCTCCCAGATGATCCGGACGATGCCCGGATGATCCGACCCCCGGCCCAGACGATCCGGCTAGAGCACCCAAAGGTTCACTGCGAAGCGGGATTATCCGGGACCCCTTCCGGAAGAAGCCTGGACGTCCGAATGATGGCCCGGACATCCAGACAATGCCCCGGCAATAGCAGCAGCGACCCTGCTGGATCATCTGGGGGACTACCCGGATCATCCGAACATTGCCCGAATCATCCGGGTAGCCACTCGGATCATCCGGACTTGCCTGCGCGCATGACTCGGGCCGAGGCCCATGTACCCCTTCCCTCACTTAGACTATAAATACTCGTCTCCTACCTCCGTTTTAGGGTTAGCAAAGCATATATTCAGATTTTTGAGAGCTTGCTCCTATCTGCTACCTCTCCCCTTGGAGATTAAGACCTCCTAGGAGATGATCCCCATGTGAATATCAAGACCTCCTCCCCTAGGGATTGGATTAGACCATCATCAAGACCTCAATTCCTCTAAGGATTGGGAAGAACCACCCTTTGCTATTTCCTCTTGTTGGATTGGGATCTTGAATCTTGTATGTGTATGTGGATTTAGCGGATGTGTGACCTTGGATCATGTCATGTGAGTGTTTTCCTCTTGTGTTTGTGTTTGATTTTCCCCTCTTCGCCCTCCAAGTGTGATGAAGATCACCACCTAGGGTTTTAAGCTACATCATCTTGGATCAGAGCATAGGTTGATTCACATCTTGGAGCCTCTCCCCCCCCCCCCACACACACACATTTTCTAGCCTATTTTTGTTGCTTTTCGTCCCATTTCGAAAATCCCAACCAAAAATAGCCCAACCAAAATTTTGCATTTTGTTGGTTCTTGTGACTTTTTGTTGTTTTTGATCCACGAATTTGTTGTTTGGAAAGTGGATCTATACTTCCCCCACCTTCCCCACTACGAAATCCGCCCAAATCCGCACCATTTTTTTCTTCCCCACCATTTTCGTGTTCATCCTGAGCTTCAATTCGCCCCGGTTGACCCGCCCGGACGAGCTTTTGGACGACCCGGACATCCCTCGGACGTTCCGACACCCCACCCGGATCATCCGGCTTCAACTGCCGAAACTAAAATTAAAAAAAAACAGTGCGGCCACCACCACCACTCTTTCCCCATCTCCACCAACCTTCCACCAACATTACCCTTCCGCAAAACACCCCAATACACCCGTATCCACCCAATCTTCCGGTACCAACCCATTTTCTTTGAGATTTTGAGTTGTGGTTTCCATTTCCTAAGGTTTTCCGGCTAATTAGGAATGGTTCGACATCAACACCACCGCCACGGACTCGACATCGATAACGTCTGCTTCACCATTTGACACCACGACTGTAACAAGGACGGTAACACCGACGACATCTTTGCATATTTCCTTGACATTGCATTGATAACCCCGAGCCATTTGCATACCTTGCCCACTGAGACTAGCCACTTGAGAATTGCCGGGCTACGATACTTGTGCTCTTTAGTGATACATACGCCGCTTAGCTTCATAGCGTGCTCATATCTCCTTATCATCTATTGTGTCATAAGTTCCCCATGCATAAATCATCGCTATCTTGGATTGTGCATTTTGCATAAGTGGCAAAGCATCATACAAAAAAAAGGAAGAGAGCAAGCTTTTAAGCAAAAGAAAAAAGAGCGCAAAGAGCTTATGAGCAATAGCATCAAGCCACATTGCATACCATAGATCATCTCAGCTACATACATAGCATACTTGGGATAGACGAACGACACGTTTTGTCTCTCATCGATTGTGCACAAGTATGTATCGCACCCATTGAGCAATCGTGCTAGCGTCTCTCTTGTATTCGTGCAACACGAGCTTTTTCCATGGTAACACATTTTGTGCTCATTCCTTGGTTGCACGAATCCCATTTATCTTCCATGTTTGTGTGTTCTCACTGATATCATAGGTTTTGATCTATTTGCTTTACATGCAATTTGTGAATGTTTTTCAATATTATCAATATCTTGACTAACACTTGCTTGAATTTTGTGCCACTTATCCTCACCAAGCTACTCGATAAGCCTTACTTGTGTAGATGTGAGATTGGCAAGATCCTGTACCAATTCTCCTACTTCCGTAATATCATTTTGAGTGATCATTGATCCATCTTCAACATTGGGAAAGGTATATTTGGTATTGTTCTTCTCATTCTTCCACTCACATGTGCTTTAGTATGCTGCACAGGCCAAGCACATCAAACCTGCTCTTCGATGAGCAAGAAGAATCAAACGACGACGTCACCAAGGTTCATCTCTTCGGCATTCAACGAGCTTTGCATCAAGAAAATGAAGCTTTGGGAGACCGCATTGAATAATTCACCACCGACTTGTGTCGTGCGTACGACCATCTATGGGGCCATCTAGCCCCTTTTGCGGTTTGACTAGGGAGATACGCAAGCACAAAGAGCAGAATCAGCAGAAACGCAAAGGATTTACCCAGGTTCGGGCCACCGTGAGGTGTAAAGCCCTACTCCTGCTTTGTGTATTGGATGTGTTTAGGCACAAGTACAAGGAGCGCTTCTTGCCGGCAAGGTGCAGAAAGAGCAGCTACGCATGCAGAATGTGCAAAGTGTGGACCCTTGTAAAGGTTGCCCTGGCCCTCCTTTTATAGCTTAAGGGGTAACCACGGTGGCAAAACAGTCACTACAAGTTGATTAGATAGCAAACAGTGCTATCATACCTAACTCTGCCGGATTAGGACAAAAGCATTTATTGTGCCGTTAGGTGTCATGTGGAGGAGGAGCCCCGGCAAGGGTTCTGCACCGCTCGCCCAGCTACCTCTTATTAACTTGACACGCTTCCTGGATGGGTGTCATTAAAGTGAAATCTCCTTCCAGCAGGCTGACACGTGCCCCGACAAATCTCACCAAACTGCCTGCCCGATCGACACCTCACCGATTAGCGACTAGCTGCTCGGTGTAGTGGAACGCTGATGAGTTAGCGAGGTCTTGCCGGGCAGGGAGCTTGCCGGGCCTTCATCTTGGCGGCTTGGATCTTGCCGGCAAGCATCTTCTTCATAACTAGCACAAGTCATGTGCCTCTCGATATCTTGTCGTGATTTCCTCCTTAGTGCCTTTGCAACTATGCCTTGAATCTTGGTCTTGGTAACCCCCGGCAAGCCCTGGCCATCAGGAAGGCTGCTACTGTCTGTGCATAAGTCAGGGTATAAAATACCCATGTTTTATACACCGACAGGAGCCCCCAGGCCTGGGCCACAGGCGCGTCCGAAGCATCGTTGGGCTAGGCCCAAACAATGCATAGACACGTGGCGAGAGGTTATCGCCGTAATTTTTGCAATGTTGATTTTCCTCCGAGCACGCCCACGTCACGCATTAAATGTGGAACACAGGAGTGGTGGACCATAGCGGTTATTCCACGGTAGTGCGCCTGCAAAAGCGCCGCCGAGGCAAACAGTGAAGAGCCAGCCCCCTCGCGTTTTCCCCATAAAAAGGCAACCGCGAGGGGACGCTGCTCATTCACCCTTGCTTCCCTCTGCTTCATCTTCTTCCTCAAGCCAGAGCAGCTTCCACCGCCGCTGCCACCTGTTCGCATCTCACCTCGACTCCCTCTTTTCTCCCTGAGCTCTTATGGCACCCAAGAAGGCCGATGCAGCGGGGGAAGAAACCCACCAAGCCTGTTGACCCCAAAGCGGAGAAGAATAAGAAGGAACTGGAGGAGCTGGAGAAGCAGCCGAGGGAGAACGTGGTGTTCTCGCCGCCGACTCTGGATGAGAATACCTTGATCGAGAGGTATGCCTACATGTGGGGACGAAACACCAAGGATCACCGGGCCGCAGTGGTGCTCCCCGCCGGAGGCAAGACCCCATCAGATTCATATCCATTTTTCTGCGCGTACTTTTATTGTGGGCTAGTTCCTCCATTTTCGGATTTCTTCAGCGCAATGATGTACAGCTTCGGGTTAAGACTGTTGGATTTTACTCCAAACGCCATGACTTGCATGTCAGTCTTCACCCATCTGTGTGAGAATTTTGTTGGAGTCGCCCCCAACGTTGATCTGTTCCGCCATTTCTTCATTCCACGCATCGAAGGCAAAGCACTCTCCGATAGTGTCACATGGATCCCTAGGGCCAAGACCAAGGATCAGTATCTTCCCGGGCAGCTGCACTTGAAGTGGGAAGAATGGCTGGCTGAGTGGTGTTGGATCCAGGAAAAGGATTTTCCCAATTTCTGCTTGCCGCACACAGAAAGAGTCATACGCAGCGACGACTGGAGCAATTTGGGTGCCAGCGACAAGAAACTTGGCCCGGCACTGAACCGCATTGCTCGCCTCAGAGCCGCCAAGCTGACTATAGAGATGGTGGGTGCTGATTTCCTCTGGCGATGCATCGCACCGCTGCAGAAGAGGCAAAGATTCACCTGGGAGTACCAGAACGCAGGCGACATCATGCGATTGTACCCGGGCCTCGGCAACAACCTAACTATGATGGAACACGCCTGCCTCTGTGAGTAGTTGTTCAGAACTACCGGCACCTTCCACTTGCCGGACCAGATCATCCCATTGCATATCAATTCCGCCAAGGACTCCATCTTGGCAATGATGCCAGAATGCAATGCTCAAGGAGTTGAAGCTCTCTGGCCAGTACCTACTCTGGAGAACGAGATGGACTGGGCTTCAAACTTGACGGAGAAGGCTACCCGGAAAGAAAGGGATCTCATCAAGGCCACCAAAGATGAAGAGCTGGCATACATCGCCAGCAAGGCCGCAGAAGTTGCCAGAATTAGCAGAGCTAGCGGTTCTCAGGTCGCGGCAACTGAGAACGATGAAGAAGAACATCCCGAAGAGGAGGTTGCCGAGGAACACCAAGAAGAGCCTGCCGGGGATGAGGTTGCCGGGGAACCCGAAGATGAAGAAGAAGAAGAAGGTCCTCGGGCTCCAAAGAAGAGGGCATGTATTCTTCGGAAGACGGCCAGCCAGGAGCCAGTGCGCGCTTCTTCGCCAAAGGCTAGTCCTGTTGTGAAGAAGACGACCACCAAAACTGGCCACCAAGAAGAAGTGCGCCAGCAATCATCTCGGCGTCCGCGAGCTCAGCGTCCATCTCCGCAGCAAGAAGTTGTCGGGGAAGTCGAGTCTTCTCAGCCGGCAAGTTCATCCCCTCTGGCACTCAAAAGGGCCAGGGAATTGCCCCCGTCGGCGAGATATGACCTCTCCATCCTCAGTGAGTCAGAAGACTAGGAGTAAGCATAATTGCCTTATACTTACTAAGTCTTGACTCCATCTTGATTATGATTTCTGACTTGATTCTCTTTTGTTTTTGCAGAGACACAGAACCACTTGTGCAGCGGGCCAAGCGAGCCAAAGCTGTAGCGGAAAGCAAGCCTGCGGCAAGCACTGGGCAAGGGGGCGTATCTGCCGATACTATCGTCATCAGCCCCCAGCCCAGCCCCATGCGCGAGGCCGTGACACGGTTCTCGCTCGCTGGTGCTGGCACTGATGCTCCTTTTCTTATTCTCGACAAGGAGGTAGGAGAAGGCCAACAGGAGGAAGAGCGCAAAGAGGCGGATCCCACCGTGGTTCCTCCGTCAACCACCGTCATGGAGAGCGCTCCTCCGGCAAGGGCCTCCACTGATGAGCCCGTTCACACTGGAGTAGTCCCGACAAGCGAGGCTGCCGGAGACCGTGCGGCGGCAACTGAAGTTGCCGGGGAAGGAACTGTCCTTCCTCAACAAGCGTCAATAGGTAATCCACTTGCTTTTGAGCACTTCCCAATTTTTTTGTTTTCTTGAACTTGACTTGTAAACTGATTCTTATCCTGTCCTTTGCTTCTGTCCCACTCTGCAGATCCCACCTCTCCTGAAGAAGGGGAAATCCTTGTAGAAGTGGCAGATATCGCAAAGGAAGCTGCTGATGAGGCCATCAAGATAGCTGCTGAAGAGGCCACCGATTCTGCCGTTGAGGAAGTAAGGGAAGTTGCCAGACACATAAGGGAGTCTTCCGGCGACACACCTGCTCCCATTCAAACGAGCACAGAGATGGTGGTGGTTGCCGCTGAAAAGCCAGACTCTGCCGCTCCTCTAGCTACACCAACTGCCCAAACCTTGACGGACACATTTATCCTTGCCGCTCCTCAGCAAGGGTCCGAAGCCCCCAGTACATCAGGTACTGAGGAGTTAAACTTTGATGAGGAAATTGCTCGCATCTTTGCCTCCATACCCAAGAGTACCCTTGAATCTGGCAACACCGCCGATAGCACATCGGATCTTGCCTTCCTAGAAACCATGGCTACTGGCCTCAGGGATGTGCAAGAGCGCTACGGTAAGCGATGGGATAAGCTCCAAGATGAACACACGGCTTTGGAGGTAATCGAGGAGAAGTTGAAGAAGAAGGCGGAAGATATCCGCACTTGGTATAACAACCAATCTCTCAATCTGAGGAGGCATGAGGAAAAGCTTGCCGCTGCCCAAGAGAAGGCAACAACCTTGGACGGCAAGCTGGCAGAGCGCGAAGCGCAACTCAATGCCCGGGAGAAGAATCTTCCCGCACAAGATGAGGCCCTTGCCGCCAAACTTCGCGGCAAGGATGAAGAAATTGAGAAACTCGTTGAGCAAAGGATGCAAGAGCTGGAAAAGAACCATAAGGATTTTATTGAGACCCAAGCTCACAAAAATGCCACGAAGCTCAAGGAGGCTACTGATGAAGCCGCCGCTGCCACCGCTGTCGTGGTATCGAATCCGATAATAGAAAGGGGTAGTGTAAAGGAGCATGATCTATCGAGATGCATATGGGTGACATGGTGTTTTAGCGAGTTCGGGCCTCTCGCGGTGGAGATAACAACCCTACGTCTCGTGCTCCGGAGAGGCTTTGTTTTATCTGTCATGAACACGGAGTTACATGGTGTATTTGAGAGTGAGCGGGAGAACGGATCTCCATGCCTGAGCTAAGTCCTGAGACTAGTAGAGAGAGAGGGGAGAAGAATGAGCCTGCCCCAAAGTCTAGTGGTGGGGGGTGACTTATATAGAGTGCGCCACCCCCTCACCTCTTATGTTACAAGGTGGACCATCAATGCCATAATATCTGCCCACTACGAAACCGCCATGCTGACTATTGGTCTTCGTATGTCCGAGTGAGATCAGGTACTCTAAGTAGAATGAGTTCGTCGAGTGGAGTGCTATGCTCCGAGTGGTTGTTGCTGTCCGAGTGACTTTGAAGTTGCGGTACATCTGAACGGCGATCTGGCCCAGGGGCCTAGTACAAAGTGAACGGTGTCCATGGGTAGGGTCTTTAGGTCAGGCCTGTTACCCTACCCCCAATACATGTCCTCGTCATTAGCCCCCGAATCGGTCGAGGTTGAGCGGGTCGAGTCGAGGTGAATTCCCAGATGAGTCGAGTGCTACGGAGGCACTCATGAACTCCCTCTGGTCACCCGGCGGTCTTATCTCCGCGTGTTGCCTTGACGGATTCCGGACTACATGGTGTCCGAGTGAAATGAGCCCTTCGCGCGGCGGGTGGCGGACCAGACCTGAGCGTTTTTGGAAGGGTTTTAAAGGTCGAGCAATCGAATTGCTGGATCCCGGATTTTGCGGGATTCGAAATCAGAGACGTGCGCACGCAGATCGATGGAGACCGTGTTGAGAAACTTGGTGACAGTCGTTCATCTCTCGGAAGAGGCTGACTTGTGATCCGAGTATGTAAGAGTCATTAAATCTGGGCAACAAGATTGACGCATGGACTACTCTCTTGGAGAGATGGCATTCTTATCCCGGAGGAACGTCAATACAAGTCAGCTCTAGATCCAAACTTATGAGTTTCACACTTTGAGTCCTAGAAGAAGGCTCAAATGGGTCCGCGGAGGAGCGTTAAACTCACCTTATAGCAATTTTTTTTGAGTGATTTGGAGCCGGTCCTGTATCGAGTAACTGATTACTCGGAATTTCTTCGAGCCTGGGCACGGAACGTTTGCTTGAGTGAAGATACTCGGAATGTTGTTCTATGGGTGCACGATCAGCTCACCCATAGGGTGTAGTCCCCGAGACTCTGACTGCTTGCTGGTAGTCGGTTGGAGTCCGTTAGATTTGTTGTACTCGAATGTTGTTGCTGGACTTGACCGAGCAGAATGTTTCTTTTTGGTTTCTCTTCTACTGGGGACACGCTGAGTGCACCCACTAGGTGTAGTCCCCGATCCTCTGTCGGACTAGATGAGTCTGGCAGAGGGTTTAAGTCTTTTGGTATGGAACTGAAATAAACAGGTGAACCCTCGTGCGCTCGGCACGGTAAATGACTTCAGCCTAGAACTGTGGCGGGTCTTCATGCATTCGGAATGGATCTTCGTGGGCTCGGCACGGTAAATAACTGCAATCTGGAGCTGAGTCAATCTGATGGATCTTCCTGTGCTTGGCACAGTAAATAAGTTCAGCCTGGAACTGGGTCAATCAGGTGAATCTTTGTGCACTCGGCACGGTAAATAACTTTTAGTCTGAAATTGAGTCGATCGGATGGATCTTCATGCACTCGGCATAGTAAATAAATTTAGCATGGGACTGGGTCAGTCAAGCAAATCTGCATGCACTTGGCACGGTAAGTAAATTCATCCTGGAACTGGGTCAAGCAGGTGAATCTTCGTGCACTCGGCACGGTAAATAACTTCGGTCTTGAAACTGCCGACTGGAGAGAAAAGTTGGACACTGCAAGGAGTACTTCTTATATTGACCGTTAGCTTTTGCTCTTGCCAACCAGACGATCGGGTTGGGACCGGGTTGGAGACGAAGAGTGAGCGTTAGGTATTGAGCATATTTTGTGAAAAAGTAGAAAGCTGAGTAAGGAACATGCCGACTGGCGGCGCGCTCATAGGCTTAGCCCCCGAATCGGTTGAGGTTTTGTAGAACGAGTTCACTAAAAACTTGATTTGACCCGAGCACTGCGGGGGCACTCGGTGCCTGTCGTCAAGCTTTAGTCAACTACAATTTGAACAAAACTTCAATGGATTCTGGACTATACGTTTTCCGATTGATCGGATTGGGTTGATTGCTAGGCAAAACTCGGTGGCATTCATATGTCTCTTGGGAGAGATTGACTAGAGGTCCGAGTGAGGACATGCCATGAAACCCGAGTGACGACGCCGACGCGTGGTCTGATTCTCCGGAGAGATGCCACTCACTATCCCAGGGGAACGCCAGCAGAGGTCATCTCCGGGTCCAAGTTTATGAGGCATGCGCCTTGGAGCCTAGACAGAGGGCCAAGTTAACCCGCGGAGGGGCGTCGAGCTCATCCATTGCAATCCTGAAGGTGACTTCAGTCGGGTGTTTTACGTGTCCGAGTGCACGGAGACCCTTGGAGGGTGGTCGGTCGGACCGACGTGTGTCCTTTAGGACAGGCACAAAGATAAACCGTGCGTGCGCGTGCGGAGGCGGTTACGTCGTGGTTAGTGGGGAAAGTGGGGCACTGCGAGGAAAACTTGGTGGCACCCGTATGTCTCCCGGAGGAGATAGACTAGTGGTCGGAGGTGGACGTGCCATAAAAACTCGAGTGGAGAGGCTAGCGCGTGGACTGACTCTCTAGAGAGAGGCCACTCATTATCCCGGGGGAACACCAGCACAGGCCATCTCCGAGTCCAAGTTTGTGAAACTGACGCCTTAGAGCCTAGAAGAAGGGCCAAGTGTATCCGTAGAGGAGCGCCGGTCTCACCCTTTTGCATGAAAGGGGTATTTGTCCGAGTGGACGTGCTTCCCGACTGATCGGGGTATGTTGACTGCGAGGAAAAACTTGGTGGCACTCGTATGTCTCCCGGAGGAGATAGACTAGTGGTCCGAGGTGGACGTGCCATGAAAACCCGAATGGCGAGGTTAGCGCGTGGACTAACTCTCCGGAGAGAGGCCACTCATTATCCCGGGGGAACACTAGCTCAGGCCATCTCCGAGTCCAAGTTTGTGAAACTGACGCCTTGGAGCCTAGAAGAAGGGCCAAGTGTATCCGCAGAGGAGCGCCGGTTTCATCCTTTTGCAGTCCTGAAGATGACTCCAGGTAATGATTTGGGCGATCGTCCGAGTGGACGTGCTTCCCGACTGATCGGGGTATGTTGACTGCGAGGAAAAACTTGGTGGCACTCGTATGTCTCCCGGAGGAGATAGACTAGTGGTCCGAGGTGGACGTGCCATGAAAACCCGAGTGGCGAGGCTAGCGCGTGGACTGACTCTCCGGAGAGAGGCCACCCATTATCCCGGGGGAACACTAGCTCAGGCCATCTCCGAGTCCAAGTTTGTGAAAATGATGCCTTGGAGCCTAGAAGAAGGGTCAAGTGTATCCGCAGAGGAGCGCCGGTTTCACCCTTTTGCAGTCCTAAAGATGACTCCAGGTAATGATTTGGGCGATCGTCCGAGTGAACGATGCTACCCTTATAGATCTTCGGCGGACCGAGCAAGTATGTTCACAAAAATATTCCTGACATGATCAACAGGTTGATCAAATGGGGCGTAACCCCCAAGGATGGCATAGCCCTCGGCTGTGGCGTAGCCCCCGAGTGATGCTCGAAAGAGGTAAGCTCGCTACAGAGTGCGATATGAGGTTTGATCATATGAGTAACTTGGTTGTTTCCTCGTTGGGGATGTGGTCGAAGTCGTTGAAGCCATGACACGGCGAAAAACGGTCCTCAAAGGAGTCAGTCAGATGCTTTCGAAGCTGATGTAGCGATGAGGTCGGTGTAGCGTGGTTGCGGTGCAACAATACCGGCAAGGCGACTGAGCCTGTGTAGCGACGAAGATGGCGCGCAGAGCGTCTGAGTGATCATGTAACTTGTCGAAGTGGCGGATCCGACTGCAATCGTTGAAGTGAAGGATCCGACTGGTCATGAAGTACTAGACCAGTCAGGAGAGTGCAATTCCGAATGAGCTGCAGCCCCCGAGTGCGGTGTAGCCCCCGAGCGCACTACAGGCATCGACGGCGGACCTGTCTCACGGCGCGCGAGCGACCGAGTGGTGAAGACATGCCCAACCGAGTGGCGGCGCGTAGGGTGGCCGAGTGGGCAAGTTGATGTAGACGTGCCCAACCGAGCGGTGACGTACGGGGCGGCCGAGTGGTGAAGACGCATCCAACCGAGTGGTGACGTGCGGGGCGGCCGAGTCGGTCAAGTTGATGAAGATGTGCCCAACCGAGTGGCGACACGCGGGGCGGCCGAGTGATGAAGACGCGTCCAGCCGAGGGACGACGCGCGGGCGGCCGAGTGATGAAGACGCGTCCAGATGAGCGACGACGCCCGTGCGGCCGAGTGATGAAGACGTGTCCAGCTGAGCGACGGCGCGTGGGCGGCCGAGGGATGAAGACGCGTCCAGCTGAGCGACGGCGCGCGGGCGGCCAAGTGATGAAGTTGATGAAGATGTGCCCAGCCGAATGGCGACGTGCGGGGCGGCTGAGTGATGAAGACGCGTCCAGCTGAGGGACGACGCGCGGGCGGCCGAGTGATGAAGACGCATCCAGCTGAGCGACGACACGCGGGCGGCCGAGTGATGAAGACGCGTCCAGCTGAGCGACGACGCGCGGGTGGCCGAGTGATGAAGACGCGTCCAGCTGAGCGACGACGCGTGGGTGGCCGAGTGATGAAGACGCGTCCAGCTGAGCGACGACGCGTGGGTGGCCGAGTGATGAAGACGCGTCCAACTGAGCGACGACGCGCGGGTGGCCGAGGGATGAAGACGCGTCCAGCTGAGCAACGGCGCGCGGGCGGCTGAGTGATGAAGTTGATGAAGACGTGCCCAGCCGAATGGCGACGTGCGGGGCGGCCGGGTGGTGAGGACGTGTCCAACCGATGGTGACGCGCGGGGCGGCCAGGTGGTAAAGACATGTCCAACCGAGTGGCGATGTGCGGGGCAGCCGTGTCGTGAAGTTGATGAAGACGTGCCCAGCCGAATGGCGACGCGCAGGGTGGCCAAGTGGTGAAGACATGTCCAACCGAGTGGCGATGCGCGGGGCAGCCGTGTGGTGAAGACATGTCCAACTGAGTGGCGACGCACGGGGCGGCCGAATGATGAAGACATGTCCAGCCAAATGGCGACGCGCAGGGCGGCCAAGTGGTGAAGACATGTCCAACCGAGTGGCGATGCGCGCGGCAGCCGTGTGGTGAAGACATGTCCAACCGAGTGGCGACGCACGGGGCGGCTGAATGATGAAGACATGTCCAGCCGAATGGCGACGTGCGGGGCGGCCGAGTGGTGAGGACGAGTCCAACCGAGTGGCGATGCGCGGGGCGGCCGAGTGATCATGTAACTTGTCGAAGTGGCGGATCCAACTGCACTCGTTGAAGTGAAGGATCCGACTGGTGGTGAAGTACTAGACCACTCAGGAGAGTGTGATTCCGAATGAGCTGCAGCCCCCGAGTGCGGCGTAGCCCCCGAGCGCACTGCAGGCTCTGACGGCGGACATGTCGGAATACGAGAAATATAGTTTTGAATGGATAAATTGTAATTCATCGAGTCGGACTCGGGTAAAGGTGAGGAGTAGCTCCCGAGTGATGCTCGAAAGAGGCAAACTCGCAAAGGAATGAAGTATGCAGTTTAATTATAAAAGGGACCGAGTCCGAGTTCTGAGTTGCGGTGCGTTAGGATTGGTGCGGTGACCGAGTCCGAGTAGCAATGAGTTTGGCGCACAGAGGTGCCGAGTGATCGTGCAACCTGTGTATGAAAAATAGCACAAGCCGACGTAAAAATTTCTCCAAGTAAGTTGATGTTTGCTGAAATGGTTTGTGTAAATAACACCCATAGACACCCGCTGGGTGTGCAAGGGGCTTGCTGGTTCGGAACCAGCAAGAGTCTAAAAGAGTGAAGGATCCGATCGAACTTGTCGAAGTGAAGGATCTGACTGAACTTGTTGGAGTACTGGACCCAAATGAAGTGAAAGTGCAGTGTTCCGACATGAAAATAAACAACCGAGCGTAGAGGTACGCTCGGTGGCCTGGCCTCCGAGTGAACGTCATATGTGGATTACAGGACGCTCGGGAACAGGAAAATAGCTATTTAATAGAATGCAGTGTGTGAAGAATGACTTAGCTGTTTGATGGCGCACGAGCGCCCGAGTGGGCATGTTGATGAAGACGCGCCCAACCGTGTGGTGGCTCGCGGGATGGCCGAGTGATGTAGATGTGCCTCACCGAGTGGCGACGCGCGGGGCGGCCGAGTGGTGAAGATGTATCTCATCGAGTGACGACGCGCAGGGCGGCCAAGTGGTGAAGTTGTGTCTCACCGAGTGGCGACGCGCGGGGCGGTCGACTGGTGAAGATGTGTCTCACCGATGGCGACGCGCGAGGCGGCCGAGTGATGAAGACGTTCCCAACCGAATGGCGATGCGCGGGGCGGTCGAGTGGTGAGGACGTGTCCTGCTGAGCGGCGACGCACGGGACGGCCGAGTGGTGAGGACGTGTCCAACCGAGTGGTGACGCACGGGGCGGCCGAGTGGTGAGGACATGTCCCGCTAAGTGGCGACGCACGGGGCGGCCGAGTGCTGATGGCGTGTCCAGCTGAGTGACGATGCACGGGGCCGAGTTGTGAAGACGTGTCCAACTGATGATGACCGGGGGGGTCGATGGCGTGTTGAGTGAGAGGGAGCAGATGCCGTAGTCGAGGGTCGCCCTGACCCGTCGCCTCGTTCGCTGAAGGGAGACGAATCCACCACTGTGTTCACCGCATGGAGCCGATGCCGCCGACGAGTTGAATGCAGCGGTCGTGGTCATTGCTGTGGAGGACCTGTCCAGGGCCGTCGCCTCAGACGCCACCAGTCAATTACGGTTGCTGGACATTACCTGACCGAGTAAAAGGGCGAACCGGCCGAGTACTTCACGGCCGAGTGAGCCCTATCCAAGTGAACCGCAGCTGGGCTGTGATTCGGTCGTTGTGGAGCTGGCTTGGAAGGCCGACGCGGAGTGCCGGGCTCGGAGGCGCTGGTGAGGTTCGGCGTGGACGTGCTCACGAGCGCACGAGCGCCGCTCCCTTCGATGGAGGCGAGCGGCTCTATCCAGCTTGCAGGCGGACAGGATCTAGCGGGCGTTGACCTGCAGATCGAGGCCGAGCAAAGAGACGGCTTCCTGCTCTAAAACAGATTAAAATTAGCAATAAATGCCTAGTAATTAGGTGTAACTGCTTGACTAGCCAACGCCTCGAAGGAGTTACCCACGTCCAGAGTCTGTACGCAGAACCTGCATGCAAGAGGAGGTAATTAGCGCTAATTAAGCAATAATTAATGCAATGGGAGTTTCCTTTTCCCACGGCCGTTAACTGCATGCAGTTTATTGCAGCGCCGTGGGGTTTCCCGGACTCGATCTTGAGGCCCCGGAAGGCATCAAACTCGCTGGGGACGGGACCGTCGGCGGCACCGGAGAACAGATCGGAGAGCGTGATGTGGACCCTGCCGACGCCGAGGGCGTGCTCGGCACGGAGCAGCACGTCGACGGACACAACGACGCCGGCGGGCACGATGGATATGACAATGGCGTTCCAGGTCGTGTGTGTGGGGTTCGATGACGGCATCGAGGCCGGAGACAACGACGGGTGGACGGCGTCGGTGCTGGTGCGTGGAAGCGCGGTGTCGGCGTCGTAGATGGAGTCGGAGACGACGGGCTGATGGCGCCGACGTTCGTGCGCGGGGGTGCGGCGATGGCATCGCAGACGAGGCCTGAGACGACGACGCGCAGACAGCGTCGCTTCATCGTCTGGGAGCAGAACCACCGATCAACCTACGGGAGGAAAAGATCAACCTATTGTTAGACAATTTATTGTAAAAAGACTGGATCGAATGGATACTTCCCTGATCCTTTTGTTTGTATGAATGGTGCAATGGCCAGAACTCCAACGGCCAATTTCTCTGGCAATGGCTGTTGATCTGCTGCCGAAGATTGAAGAAAAAACCATTTGCATCATGGCTCGATAGATGCCATGCCCCACGGTGGGCGCCAACTGTCGTGGTATCGAATCCGACAATAGAAAGGGGTAGTGTAAAGGAGCATGATCTATCGAGATGCATATGGGTGACATGGTGTTTTAGCGAGTTCGGGCCTCTCGCGGTGGAGATAACAACCCTACGTCTCGTGCTCCGGAGAGGCTTTGTTTTATCTGTCATGAACACGGAGTTACATGGTGTATTTGAGAGTGGGCGGGAGAACGGATCTCCATGCCTGAGCTAAGTCCTGAGACTAGTAGAGAGAGAGAGGGGAGAAGAATGAGCCTGTCCCCAAGTCTAGTGGTGGGGGGTGGCTTATATAGAGTGCGCCACCCCCTCACCTCTTATGATACAAGGTGGACCATCAATGCCATAATATCTGCCCACTACGAAACCGCCATGCTGAATATTGGTCTTCGTATGTCCGAGTGAGATCAGGTACTCTGAGTGGAATGAGTTCGTCGAGTGGAGTGCTATGCTCCGAGTGTTTGTTACCGTCCGAGTGACTTTGAAGTTGCGGTACATCTGAACGGCGATCTGGCCCAGGGGCCCAGTACAAAGTGTACGGTGTCCATGGGTAGGGTCTTTAGGTCAGGCCTGTTACCCTACCCCAAATACATGTCCTCGTCAACCGCCGCCAAGGCGGATCTTGATTCGCAGTTGGCCAAGTTGAAAGAAGAGCTCGACGACAATAATAAAGAGGCCGAGACTCTCAAGGGCGAAGCGCAGAAAGCAGCCCTCACCTTAGGGAAACTGCAAATGGAGCTTTCGTCCAAGAATCAAGACCTCGATACCGCCAACAAAATAGCTGAGGATTTGAAATCTAAACTCGCCGGCCTGGAAACAGATCTCGAGTCCGCCAAGGAGCGGGAAAGAATCTTGACGGAGAAGTTGGGAACAGAGGAGGCCTTGCGCGTAGATGTTGAGAACAGGTTCAATCAGCTGCAAGAAAACCTCTCCCTCTGGACCAACAGTCTTGTCAACATTGCTGAGCGCATCACCTCCCAAATTGCCGTCATGGATATGAGGAGCTGGGGCTTCACCGTCAACGACAAGGAGACCACCAGCATCAGGCTAACCAAGTTCTTCGAGGGTCTTATTGACGCCTTGAAGACGTATCATGAAGATAGATCTGCCTCATTTGCCGATGAATCTCGGAAGTTTGCACGTAACATGCTTTATAAGGTACTGCTCAAGCTTGCACATCACCATCCTGATCTCGATCTTTTCGGGATCTTCAGGAAGTTGCCGCAGAACACCGACGTCTCCCCCTCCGACAAGATTGCCGGGCCTCTTGCCGACAAAGTTCTCCACGTTCCCAGGATCCAAGGCGATCATCAAGATTAGGCTTGCCTTTGCATTTGCTACAGTGCTGTCATGTAAAAGATACATTTGATCTTATGTTAGATCTGCACTGATTTTGTGATGTAATATAACTTGTGCTGATGAATGAATGTATGCCATCTCCCTTGTTTCACTTTGTCTTTGTATGATTTGTTTTGTACCCTACGCATACCAGAAGCTTGCCGGTGTGTGCACTTGCCGCGAGCGCTTGAGGAACGGGTCCTTAGCAGCCTGCCGGTAGTGTCGCCGCCGACAAGATTTCCTTTGACGTTTTCAAATGTAGCTACTAAAATTGTTGAGCGGACTCGAAACAAAGTAAGAGCGCAACTGATTACGACAAGGTTCCTTCGCGTGCAGGTTTTTCATACAAACACAGAATCGTTCAAGGGAAATTGCAAATGTAACAAGGAATTTGTTTCAAAGTTTTTCAACTTAGCTTTTCCTTGTACTATGTTTCTTGTCGCATAAAATGATCACTTGAACGTCATTAAGTGGTGTCCTCATCATCACTCCCCCTGGGAAACTTGCGCGCGAGGAATCCTTCTGTCCTTTGAGAAAAAGAAAGAAGAGAAAAGAGTGGTTTGGAAACCTTGACGGTTCATTAACCATTTTATACAAGTCAAAGCGTAATCACAACATCACATGCATTTATACACAAACGAATATGTACAAAGAGTTGCGAAACACTTATCTTTATTTCACTTATGCACAGGATCTGTGCCTGGCTTTGTACAAAGGGTTACAAGTCTTGCCGACAAAGCTTGTACAAAAAGGGGTTGCCGGGAGGCCCGGCAACCGCGCCTCATGGGTAGAACTTGCGAAGATGCTCAATATTCCATGAGTTTTGCACTGGGATGCCATCTTCAGTCTCCAGTTGGACTGCGCCAGGTCTGGTGACTCATGCTACCCGGTAAGGGCCTTCCCACTTCGGCGTCAACTTGTTTGAATTCTTGGCGGACTGGATACACCGAAGAACAAGGTCGCCTTCCTCAAGGTTTCGGGCATGCACTTTGTGGCTGTGATAGCGGCGCAAGGCTTGCTGATAGCGTGCAGCTCGCACAGCTGCCCGAAGACGATCTTCCTCAAGGAGCGTGGTGTCATCTTGCCACAACTGCTCTTGCTCTGCCTCATTGTAGGCGAGCACTCGAGGTGACCCGTATGTGAGTTCCGTGGGGAGCCCCGCTTCTGCACCATAGACTAGGGAGAAGGGTGTTTGGCCGGTGGCTCGATTCGGTATCGTCCTGAGTGACCAAAGAACTGCTGGCAACTCATCAATCTAGCGCCTTCCGCACCTGTGCAGCCTGTCAAATGTTCTTGTCTTGAGGCCTCGCAGCACTTCAGCATTTGCCCTTTCCACTTGACCGTTGCTTCTCGGGTGAGCAACAGATGCAAAACAAATTTTGCTGCCAAGGTCTTGGATGTACTGCATGAAGGTGCAGCTCGTGAATTGTGTGCCATTGTCGGTGATGACCCTGTTGAGAACACCAAAACGGCAAACCAATCCCTTGAAGAACTTGACGGCTGACTGTGTTGTCACCTTCCTCACTGCTTCCACTTCAGGCCACTTTGTGAACTTGTCGATTGCAATGTACAAGAACTCAAAGCCCCCGGTAGCACGGGGAAAAGGACCCAAGATATCGAGCCCCCAAACCGAGAAGGGCCAGGAGAGAGGTATTGTTTGAAGAGCTTGAGCTAGCTGATGTATATTCTTCGAATGAAACCGGCATGCTTCACACTTGGTTACTAGCTCAGTTGCATCCTGGAGGGCAGTGCCACTCTTCTGACTCCTTGTCCGATGCAAGTCTTCCACGACATTGTTCTCATCTTCGAGACGACCGTCAAGATCATCAAGCTTCACAAAACCCATTCCATGGTAATGGTTTGCAAGACCTCCTTCATGAGCGCGAACGACATCATCGCCAAGAACAAGATGACCAAGAGCAAGAACGACAACGACAACACCAAGAAGAGCAAGACGGCGACGCACTCCAGCAAGAACAACAACGCCGTGAGGAACAAGCACTTGAAGCACAACGAGCCCCACGAGAAGCAACGTGCACCATCCAAGAGCGCAATAGAAGAGTCCGCGTGGAAGAAGAAGCGCTTCGCCAAGAGCAACAAGATGAAGCCGCTCGTCTTGAAGAGCGCCAAGAACAAAGGAACCGGGGAAGAATCCCTCACCCTCCACGCCAACCCAATCATGAGGAGCAAGAGGTTGAAGACCCACCTCCAAGACAAGAGCGACATCACCATCGTCACCATCATAATGAGGAGCAACGCTACGACAAGCTCAAGTTCAACATGCCCAAGTTCTCTAGAAGCACCGATCCCGAAGACTATCTCTCATGGGCATTTAAGGTGGAGAAGTATTCCAGCTTCACAATTATGAAGAGGAAAAGAAGATCGCAATGGCCTCCCTCAAGTTCCAAGACTATGTCCTCATTTGGTGGGAACAAGTGATCAAGAGACAAAGGGAAAAAGGCGAGCCATCGATCACGACTTGGAACCCAATGAAGGAAATCATGAGATCTTGCTTTGTGCCTACCCACTATATGCGTGATCTCTTCAAGAAGCTACAACTCCTCAAACAAGGCACAAAGTCAGTTGAGGACTACTACCAAGAAATGGTGATTGCAATGATACGAGCCAACGTCAAGGAAGATGAAGAGCAAACCATGGTGTGTTTCTTGAATGGCCTCCTCTACCAAATCAAGAAAATTGCGGCTTCCAACCCAGCTAAACTCCTCGATCTAGTGCACCAAGAAACCAAGGCGGAGAGACAAGCGCAAGAGGACTTCAAGTACTCCAAGTACTCGTCCAAGACCTACGACTCAAGTACTCAAGCAATGACAACTTCGACGACTACTACTTGAGCTACACCCACTAGCGGTGGAATTCCAAGCTCCAAGCAACCTACGACATCTTCGAGTCATCCTCCTACAAGCCCCTACAAGCCAAGAGCTTCATCCTCTACACCTCAAATGGATGCTACTGCCAAGACAAGTTCAATCCAATGTTTCACTTGCAAGGGCCGCGACCACAAGACATTCGAGTGCCCCACTCGACGCACCATGATTGCCAATGATGACGGCACCTATGACTCCATGAGCGATGAAGAAATGGAAGCATTAGAGCACGTGGCCATGCGCCGTCAAGTGAATGAAGACAAAGATGCGCAAATATTTTGCGACAATGATCCGAGCCCCGCTGTCGTTGTTTCCAAGATCTTGACACTTCAACAACAACAAGACGAAGATCAACGTTGCCACATCTTCCATGCCAAAGTGGGCATCCAAGGAAGATCCGTCAAGGTCATCATAGACGGCGGAAGTTTCCACAATTTGGCAAGTGAAGAACTTTGCTCCAAGCTACCATTGGTCAAGAAGAAGCATCCTCGCCCTTACAAGGTCCAATGGCTAAGCGACTCCGGCACCATCCAAGTCAACCATACCGTCCAAGTCTCCTTCAAGATTGGAGCATATGAAGACACCTTGGAGTGTGATGTGGTACCAATGTTGTTTGGGCATTTCCCGCCTTAGTGTTTTGGTGATGATGACAATACACCTTGCGGACTAATCATGTGCCCAAGTTACTCAGGTACACTGTGTTTGGTGCAACACGGTTAGGCATTCCCTCCGGACGGAAAAGATCAAAGATGGTGTTTCCGACGTGTTTATTTATTTGGCCGTAGGAAACCCGTACTATTACCCCGCAAAAAAAAGAAACCTGTACTATTAAGAGGGAATCCACATCGGAAGGTATTGGGTGAATTAAAACACATACACATTCTTTGGCACCCACTATATATCCTTCGGTTCGAGGAGGGAGGTCATCAAATCCTCTCTATGGCAGTGGTTTTTATTGGCCAGCAGTTCTACCGCCTTCCCAAGCGGTTGTACCGCTTGACTAGTTGTTCCGGCATAACCACCACTCCTAGGGGTGATACTCTAGGGTTTGCCGCCTCCAGGAGGCTATCAAGCGGTTGTACCGCTGCCTCCGGGCGGTTGTACCGTCTGGTGCTAGGTAGTTCCCTGTATCTGGCACTAAGCGGTTGTTCCGGCCCAGCACCGCTCTACTACCGAAATTCGTTCTGTAGTGAAGCAGTTGTTGGACGGTGGTGGCCCGGTAGTTCCCGGACGGTTTCTGCCAACCGGTACTACCGGTGTCAGTGATGGTTGTACCGTCCCGGACTTAGCCACCACTTGGACACTGATCGGACGGTTGCACCAGCACAACCACCGCCCCTACCACCGCTATGGGGGTGACGCCCTTCTATGTTGAAGCGGTCGTTGGGCAGTAGTGGACCGGTTGTTCCCGGGTGACTCCGGAGAACCGGTACTACCGGTGCTGTTCCCGGTTGTACCACCTAGCTCGTTTCTACAGTGTACCCCATGCATCCTGGTTGTACCGGTGACTCTAGCGGTTGTACCGCTGCAGTATAAAAATTGATGTAATAGTTCGATTTGAGGGGGTACTATATAAGGGAGTGGTTCTTATTCCTTCCCCTTACCTCTTGCCACTCTCTCTCCTCCATTAATGCCCCTCAAGCTTTCTTGCCCGATCTCTCTCTCTAGCTACTCAAACTTGTTGATTTGCTAGGGATAGAAGGATGAGACCTAAATCTACACTTCCACCAAAGGAAATTTGATTCCCCCATACTTTCTTGTGTGGATTTTATTACACTTGGGTGTCTGGGCACCCTAGACGGAAGAGGTCACCTCGGAGCCACATTCCATTATGGTGAAGCTCCATGGTGGTGTTGGGAGCCTCCAATTCAGTTGTGGAGAGAGCCCCAACCTT
This sequence comes from Elymus sibiricus, assembly GCA_039707655.1. Taxonomy (NCBI): domain Eukaryota; kingdom Viridiplantae; phylum Streptophyta; class Magnoliopsida; order Poales; family Poaceae; genus Elymus; species Elymus sibiricus. The sequence goes on from CM077674.1 coordinate 189,174,380, forward strand.
GTTTGTAATGGGCCGGTTGCCGCCTTCAAGGGCACCACTAGTGAAATCACGACATCTTGCATTGTGCGAGGGCGTGAGGAGAATACGGTGGCCTTAATGGCTTCTTGGGGAGCATTGTGCCTCCAGACCGCTCCAACGGAGACGTACTTCCCCCTAAAGGTAAGGAACTTCGGTAACACATCCTCGTCTTCACCGACTCCACTTGTGGTTACTTCTTACCTTTACTTTGTGCAAGTTATTATTGTGTTGTATCCTTTGCTTGCTTGTGTTGTTGTTGTTGCTAGCATCATATAGGTTGTTCACCTAATTGCATATCTTGACAACCTATTTGTTGCTAAACCTAGTTTGTTAAGAAAAGCTAAAAATTGGTAGTTGCCTATTCACCCCCCTCTAGTCAACCATATCGATCCTTTCAATTGGTATCAGAGCCTCGTCTCTTTTTAAGGGCTTTACAGCCTAAAGAGTATGGTTGACGACGGGCCAAGGGATGGAGAATTACCCATGGCCGAGGGAGTGACCACGGTCACTCGTGAGGATTTAAATGAGGCTATTGCCTCACTTAAATCTTCCATGACGACCGAGGTCAAATCCTTGCTTAAATATTTCCTTGATGGTCTTAAACTTTCCACCGATCCATTGCAAGTGGTTAAACCCACTACATCGGATTCAGATGCCAACTCTGGTAAGGAGGGGGCTAGTAGCGACAAACCTACTTTACCTCAAGGAAAGAATGGGTCGGGCATCCATGCCGCTGTTGCCCCTCCCCGGGTCTACGGAGGACCGAATCCATCACCACATATTAATACCCATGGTCCTCCTCATAAGCTTGACTTGAATAATTTTCATGATTGGGTTTTTCGTATCAAGTCTCATTTGAATCATAGCTCAACACATCTTCGAAGAGTCATTGAGCAAGGATTCTACCCGCACAATCCAAACAACATGACCCCAAGAGAAGAAGTGGACATTCAACTCAATCACTCCACATTGTTCATTCTTCAAGCCGCCATGCCACCGGAAGAGCTTTCTCACTTGTGGCCGTTCACCCGTGCCAAGGATGCTTGGGAGCACATCATCTCTTTGTACAAGTGAAGCTTGAGCATTCAACGGTCCAACTTTGAGGTCATACTTGATGAGGCCGATGAGTTCGTGATGAAAGATGATGAAGATCCTCGTGAGCTATACCGGAGATTGACTACTCTCGCGGTCTCACTCCGAGACCATGGGAGAAAGGATACGGATGACACATGGGTCAAGCACAAGTTTCTAAAGGCAATCATGCCATTTAACAAGAGCATGTCCTCCGTGATCCATCAAAGACTGGACTTCCACACCTTGTCCTCAAGTGAAGTGTTGGATGAATTCATTGCAATGAACATTTTGAACAAGACCGCCGACAACGCTCTAGCTCGTGTCCAACGGTCAAAGAAGACCAACCTTGCTTTGAAGGCCAAGGCCATTCCGGAAGAAGAAGAAGAGGAAGAAGAAGAGTGTTGCCCCGAAGACACCAAATATGCTTATCATGAGCACATGGCTCTTGCGTCAAGGCAATTTTGGGGCAGCAAGAGGAACTCAAGGCCCAACTTCTCCAAGAACAACTCAAGTGGCTCCAAGGGCAAGCAACGGGTGAGAACTTGCTACAATTGTGGCAATGTGAGTCATTTCGTGGTGGATTGCCCCTACGAGAAGAGGGAAGACAATGGTGGCAAGCTCATTCGCAAAGACAAGGCCAAGTCCTTCCCCAACAAGAACAACTTCACGAAGAAGGTGCCACAAAAGGGGTTGGTGGTGCAAGAAGAGTACATCTCCGATGATGATGATGAAGATGCAAGTGGTGAAGTGTTTCCAACGGCGTCCGTGGCCATTGCCACCTCTTCTCCAACCTTGGTATCACACTTCGACGCCCCCAACGAGAACCTCATCCCCAAGTGCCTCATGGCAAGAGGCATCACCAAGGTAACCTCCAACATAAAAAATTCCTTCACTACTAATCCCCCTTTGTCGGATTGTGTGGATGAGAATGAGGAGGCAAAGGTGGATGAGAATGAGTTCAACAAGTTCTTGGGTAAGCTCAAAGGTGAGACCAAGAAGCACTTTGTTGCTCTCTTGGAACAACTTGGTGAGGCAAATGATATCATTGAGTCTCACGAAGAGACTATCACTAACTTGGAAGGTCATAGTCATGATTATGCCGATGAGATAGCGGATCTTTCTATTGCTCTTGAGGAAGAGCGAGGTCTTCGTTCGGCTCTTGAGGAGTCGCAAAACATTGATCTTGCTAAATTAAAGAAAGATCATGATCATGCTCAAGTTCTTGCTCGTGTGCTCAAGTCCGAGAAGGTTGAACTTGGGGTTGGCCATGCTAGACTCAAAGAGGAGTTTGAGCTACTTGACAAGGCTCACAAGGCTTTGAAGAGTGCTCACGCCACTCTCAAGGAGTCTCATGATCAACTCCAAGTGAGGCTAACAAAGGAAATAGCGACTTGTCCTCCTTTTGTGTTAATTGATAATGCCCATGCTACTAACCCTTGTTGCGAGCATGTGCACCTTGTGGAGGAAAATGCCAAGTTGAAAGAGCAACTTGAGAAGGGCCTTGTGACTTGCCTACAAGGCGAGAAGAGCCTCAACGAACTTTTGAGCAATCAAAAGGAAGTTGTGGCAAAGGAGGGACTTGGGTTTGTACCCAAGTCAAAGAAGAAGAAGAAGAGCAAGACCAAGAAACCTCTCCGTCTCAAGGAGGTATTTGTTAAGGAGGGAGAGGGTGCTCCTAACACTACTGCAGGATGCTGCTAACACGACACATCAATCAGAGACCCTTCGACCAAACTGTGTGCGATGCATGAATCGCAAATGGTATCGTAATAAAACCGTCACCAATAAGACGAACTGTGTGCAATGGCAGAGACATCAAGCACGATTCAGATTAGAGATGTGTGTGTGATACGTGGCATATAGTTTATCCATACGAACTATTTGTGATGAACCAGAACAACGGAAACGGTCAGCCAGATCAAGGTGTGTGCGATATACGGCATACAGTTTATTTGGATGAACTGTTTGTGATTAGCTAACACAACAGAAACGGTCAGTCAGATCAAGGTGTGTGCGATACACGGCATACAGGTCACTCGGATGAACTGTTTGTGATGAGCCAAAACAACAGAAATGGTTCAACTTAACAAGATGTGTGTGATACACGACAAACAGGTCAGTAATCGGAAATGTGTGGGAAGACCGATAACAACACAGATGATTCCTGCTAATAAGCCATGTGTGGTGTGGGCAAACGCTTGCTGGTATACAATTGTCAGCGATTGATGAAATCATCATCAACGGGTTCCCTTGTTTAGTCTGTCTGCGATGTGATTTACTCTGTCTACAGAAGAACAACATATATAACCAAATTAAACATCCAATTACATAAGTGACTATACAACAATCACACACACCTCAATAAACAATTACATGCATTCTAAACTAGGAGAAATGATAATCTAATCATCTACTTCTGGTGACGCCGCCGCCACTGCTCTGTGGCTCGATCCCTCGCCTGGGGCAGGACGAAGGCACTTCCTCATGTCAACGATCCGCCTGTATATCTCATAGCTTGTGTACGCGTCCTTGGCCGCGTACTTGACGTGTTCTTCATCTAGTCTCCGCACCCAGACCTCGTGCCAGGCATCATTGTTCTTGTTGCACTCATCCTTCATGTCTCTGTAGTAGGGGTTGATGATGGCAATGGCGAGGTCAACCAGGGAGTCCTTCTCCTTCTTTCTACCCCAGACCCTGTACTGGCCTTGGATGTCGACAAGCTTCTGGCAGGCTAAGCCCGTAGTCTCAAGCACCTTTAGATCATGAAGGTGTCCACCGTAGCGAACCTGTAGTCGGGGCTGTTGATAAACCTGCTGAAACGCTCACAAGGCCTTGTGGCCAGGGAGTAGTGGTAGATGAGGACGTGATGGCGCACGCACAACTAGGCGACGACAACCTTCTGATCATACCCGACATGATCGCCGGTGAACTCGAGGTCGAAGCCGACCACTTGGTACTTGTCCTCAGCAAGCAACTGCTCCATAGTGTGGACGGAGCTCTCCACCGAGACCGGCTCGTTGGTGTACACCACCGAGAGGTCCTTCCCCCTCACGTGGGTGTCCACTACGTGAGGAATGGTGAGCTGCCGCCCGTCATCATCGTCAGCCGCTGGGAGCGCCATTGGAGCCGCTGGGAGCGCCATTGGAGCCGCCAGATATCCTCTCTGTATGTGTCATTGTGGGTGTGCTTATTGTGTTATGGGGTGCGAGAGATTAAGGTAAATGGCCGCGGGAATAAATGGGGGCCGGACGGACTGGATTCTTGGCACGTCCGCATGGCAGTTTTTGCAGTGGGTAACTGCATTGTTGCGCACGTAACTACATCGTGGAGCCGCGCCCGGCGCAACCGCATGCATATGGCACCCCGAATGTACGTGATCGTACGCCGGCCCGAAACATTGGCAACGCGTGCGGAGGGACGCGAGCAGAGTGCCCGCGGCGGGATGCAAGCAGAGCACGCGTGGTGGGACATGAGTAGAGTGCGCCGCGGCCGCCTTAACCGCGAGCAACCACACGCATAGAGCAGTTGAACACACAGGGAATGGCCATCTACAAGCCGGTCGGCAGTTGCGAGCCGGCGGCGTGATGTGAAACTACGTCGCGTTCCACATCACACAGTGGGCGAACAATCGTTCGCGACGCTGCGTAGAGAGCGGCCGTGTGCTAGGTAATTAAATCGCAAACGTTTTTTTATTAACCATATGTGTACGTGTCATTTCGTCCTCCTCTCGCACGTCTTGTCACCGCGCTGCTGCAGAAGGCTTCGAGCACAAGCTTGAACAACGCACATGCGTTCTTTTGGCCAAACATTAGCTCGAAGAGGCGCTAATGAATCGTCGGTGAGCCCGTTCCCACGCAACCATGCAGGTTCCCGTGCGCAACCGTGCAAGCTTCCCGCCCGACTCGGCGAAATCCCCCAAAACCCAAATGCTTATCGGCCTGCTATATAAACCGTCATGGCCGGCGAGTCGGCATCGCATTTTCCCCTCCCTCCCTGTAGCTTATCTCATCAGCTTCTCCCACAATCGCCAATGGCACCGGTCTGACGACGTCGCTCAGCCACTCCGCCGTCATCAGAGGACAGCTCCAGCTGGGAGGCTACACCACGGCAGCGGCGCAGTCCCAGACGGCGTGTACTGCGCGTGGCGTCCCTGTTGGGTGTGCGCACAACACCCACTACACGCTCCGCCGCCGCTGCCCGTCGGCAGCTGTTGCCGGACGCCGTTGCCGCCACCCCACCGTCGGTGTCGGTGTACTAAAGCATCGGTTCCCTCGTACCCTGACTTGTGCACAGGCAGTTGTAGCCTCCTTGACGGCAAAGGCCTGACGGAGAATAACTATGAATCAAGACTTAGAATAAACAAGACTGTGAAGAAGACCTCAAGGCAGGTCATCAAGAAGTACTATTCTCGTACTGAGGATCAAGATTGCCCTTACAGGCAAGCTCCGTACCGGCAAGGTGGAGACCAAGACTCTGGTTGCCAGCAAGCTCCTTGCCGGCAAGCAATGGCCCGGCAAGCTCCGCGCCGGCAAGCTCGTTCTGTCCCGCTACCGCTCCACCTCATCATTGGCTAGATAAGCACGCATGATAGGTGTCGAGCAGGCAGGCAGTCAACGCAGCTGGCCAAGGCACGTGTCAGCATCCCACGCCAGGATTAACTTTAATGACACCCGTCCCTGGGACGTGTCAAGGTGACAAGAGGGCGCCAGGACCGGTGGTACAGATCTTTTACCCAAAGCCTTGCCTCCCTGACATAGCACCTAACGGTGCATTTAATGCGCTTGTCTTACCCCTTCTGGAGATAGACGTGGTGACGGTGCAAGTTACTATTCATACTCTGTAATGACCATGTTAGCCTTTGTGGTAACCCCTTGGCCTATAAAAGGAGGCCCATGGCCGCACTTAGAATGGTCGACTCTTAGCTCAACTACACGCTGTAGCTGCACTTCCCGCACACCTTGTCGGCAAGTGATACGTCTCCAACGTATCTATAATTTTTGATTGTTCCATGTTGTTATATTATCAATCTTGAATGTTTTTATATACATTTACAGCAATTATATATCATTTTTTGGGACTAACCTATTAACTTAGTGCCCAGTGCCAGTCGCTATTTTCGGCCTGTTTTTGGTTTTATAGAATATCAATACCAAACGAAGTCCAAATGCCACGAAACTTTTTGGAGATTTTTTATTGGACAATATAAACACTAGAAGCTTTGGGAGAAGACCAGACGCCAGAGGAGGTGGCCACGAGCCACCAGGGCGCGCCTGGGGGGCAGGCGCGCCCTGGTGCCTCGTGGGCCCACCTCAGCTCCGTTTGACCTAATTCCACCACTATAAATTCCCAAAAATCAGGAAACCAACAGAGGAGTCCACGAAATACTTTTTCCGCCACCGCAAGTTTTTGTTCTCGAGAGATCCCATCTGGGGGCCTTTTCCGGCACTCCGCTAGAGGGGGAATCGATCACGGAGGGGCTCTACATCAACCTTGCTGCCCTTCCGATGATGCGTGAGTAGTTTACCACAGACCTTCGGGTCCATAGTTAGTAGCTAGATGGCTTCTTCTCTCTTTTTGATCTTCAATACAATGTTCTGTTCTTGGAGTTCTATCCGATGTAATCACTTTTTGCGGTGTGTTTGTTGGGATCCGATGAATTGTGAGTTTATGATCAGATTATCCATGAATATTATTTGAGTCTTCTCTGATCTCTTTTATGCATGATTATTATAGCTTCGTATTTCTTCTCCAATCTATTGATTTGGTTTGGCCAACTAGATTGATTTATCTTGCCATGGGCAGAGGTGCTTTGTAATGGGTTCGATCTTGCGGTGCTCAATCCCAGTGACAGAAAGGGACATGACACGTATGTATCATTGCTATTAAGGGTAAAAAGATGGGGTTTATTCATGCGTGAGTTTACTTTGTCTACATCATGTCATCTTGCTTAAGGCGTTACTCCGTTCTTTATGGACTTAATACACTAGATGCATGCTGGATAGCGGTCGATGTGTGGAGTAATAGTAGTAGATGCAGGCAGGAGTCGGTCTACTTGTCTTGGACGTGATGCCTATATACATGATCATTGCCTTGGATATCGTCATGATTATTTGCTTTTCTATCAATTGCCCAACAGTAATTTGTCTACCCACCGTATGTTATTTTCTTGAGAGAAGCCTCTAGAGAAAACTATGGCCCCCGGGTCTATCTAAATCATATATTAAAAACCCTAAAAATACTTGCTACACTTTTTCTTTATTTATTTTATTTTGTATTTTTGTTTCAATCTATCTATCTATCACATACAATTTAATCTTGCAACTTACCGCCGAGGGATTGACAACCCCTCGTTTGCGTTGGGTGCAAGGATTTGTTGTTTGTGTGCAGGTACTGCTAACGAGGTGTTGCGTGATTCTCCTACTGGATTGATAACCTTGGTTTCATAACTGAGGGAAATACTTACCTCTATTATGCTGCATCATCCCTTCCTCTTTGGGGAAAATACCAACGCAAGCTACAAGTAGCAGGAAGAATTTCTGGCGCCGTTGCTGGGGAGACATCATCAACATCTATCAAGTACCTTTGCATAAACTCTCATGTCCTTGCATTTTTTTATTTGCCTCTCGTTTTCATCTCCTCCACTTCTAAAAAGTTTTTTACAAAAATACAAAAATATTTTCCATTTGCCTTTTTCTTGTTTGCCTCTTTGATTTGCTCATCTTGTCATCATGACTAGCGTAACTATCCCTCCTTTGTCACCAGATTTTGAAGTGCTTTACTTCAAACAGAAACAAGGAGAAAATCTTAAAGATGCTTGGTATAGGTTAATGGAATCCTACCGTGTTTGCTCTATAAAAGGGGATTTAAAATTTTTTGCTTCGCAATTTCTATATAGGTTTAACCATGCATCATAGACAACTTTTGGATTTTGCCGCAAAGGGGAATTTTATTGAGAGTGAGGCCAATACTGCCTATGAAATAATAGAAGGCATATTGGGAATTCCACCACCACAAAAGGGTTTTGCTTTTACTCAAGAGGGAGCTCAAATATTAGACAAATTGGGTGATATGCAGAAAAATTTGGTTGAGTTGCAAAAGTCTAACGAGCCTCTTAAAAATATTAGTGGAAATCTCAATCGCACGAACACTTTGATTTCTTTATGCAATAAGCGATTGGACATTTTAGACCTTAAAATTGCCTCTTTTTCTGAGAATAATGGGAAGCGTAAAGAACCTCCCGGGTTTGAGAAAACTCCTATAAAGATTACTAAACCAAAGATGACAATAGTTGAAACTATGCATTATGCCTAGCTAGGGGCATAAAACAATAGCGCTTGTTGGGAGGCAACCCAATGAATAAAATAAATTTTTCCTGTGATTGTGTGTTTTCACAATTATTCTACTGTTAAGATTGAGTTTTTGTGTTTTTAATTAGTGTTCGTGCCAAGTAAAGCCTTTAGGATGATTTGGAAGATAGTATAATTGATGCTGTTTGGAAAACAGAAAGTTTTGCGTCCAGTGCTGGAATTTTGGTTCTGTACTAGAGCGTCATAAAAATCTGAAATTTTTACACAGTATTGGTATATAAATTTCCCAAGTTTTCCTAATTTTCCAGAATTTTTGGAGTTACAGAAGTATAGCTTTTAAATAGATTACTACAGACTGTTCTGTTTTTGACAGATTCTATTTTTTATGCACTACTTGCTTGTTTTGATGAAACTATGGATTGTATCGGGGGGTATAAGCCATGGAGAAGTTAGAATACAGTAGGTATAATGCAAAAGTAAAATATTAATGGGTTTGCAACAGTACTTAAAGTAGTGATTTATTTTGTTAAACTAACGGATCTCACGAAGGTTTTGTTGAGTTTTGTGTGATTGAAGTTTTCAAGTTTTGGGTGAGATCAGATGGATGAAGGAATAAGGAGTGGCAAGAGCCGAAGCTTGGGGATGCCCATGGCACCCCAAGGTAATATTCAAGGAAGACTCAAGCGTCTAAGCTTGGGGATGCCCCGGAAGGCATCCCCTCTTTCTTCTACCAACCATCGGTAATTTTACTTGGAGCCATATTTTTATTCGTCACATGATATGTGTTTTGCTTGGAGCGTCGTGTATTATATGAGTCTTTGCTTTGTTTGCTTTTTAGTTTGTCACAATCATCCTTGCTGGACACACCTATTCGAGAGAGCCACACGTTCATCATAATTTGTTAGAATACTCTATGTGCTTCACTTAAATTTTTTGAGCTAGGCAGTTGCTCTAGTACTTCACTTAAATCTTTTTGAGCACAACGGTGGCTATATTTTGAAGAAATAAACTCTCATGCTTCACTTATATTATTTTGAGAGTTGATAATATTAAAATTTTGAATAAATAAACTCTCATGCTTCACTTATATTATTTTGGGGGTTGATAAGATGAAAATTTTGAAGAAATATTTGCACTCTCATGCTTCACTTATATCTTTTGAGAGATGATAATAATAATGGTAATTTGCACAAGATATGAATTTGGTCCCAAAGTGATGAATATTCAAGAGGGATATAATAAAAACTTTCATATAGATCATTGGATATGATAAGTGTGATTCCTTGCAATAGTTTTGCGATATGGAGATGATAATATGTGAGTCATGTTAGTGAGTAATTGTGATTTAGTAAGAATATTCGTGTTAAGGTTTGTGATTCCCTATGCATGCATGTTAAGTCAATAGTTATGCAACGAAATTACATCCTACTTATGGTGCATTATTCGGTGTTAGTTATGTTCAATGCATGTTTATGACCGTTTTCGTTTTTTGGTTGGTTGCTTCTCAATCCATTTGCTAGCCTTCATTTGTAATAAGCGGAAATATTGCTTGTGCATCCAAAATCCTTAAACCCAAGTTGTGCCAAATGAGTCCACTATATCTACCTATATGCGGTATTGCCATGCCGTTCCAAGTAAATTTGCTTGTGCCAACTCTAATTTTCAAAATAATTTTTCCATTTTGTGTGCCCGTACCGCTCATGAAGCGGCAGGGGGTGGCCAATATTTTCCATGCTAGGTGTGTTATTCTCACGATGAGTGTTTATTCACTTGTCATTGCATGAGAGAGTGGCTGGTAATAGGGATGCCCAGTCCCACAATGAAATCAAAAATTAATAACAACAAAATTCTTTGGAAAGTGTTGGTATGGAGGGCACCCGTGGATACGGCTAGCCATGGATTGTGAAAGAATGGTGGAAAGGAAATAAACTTTACTTTCTGTTTGGGAACCGCCTATGATGTGTCTAGGATGGAAGATATTGGGAATTCTCGGTCGTTTTCGTTGACAGGAAAAGCATGCCTCTCAAAATAATTTTCATCTCTCTAATTTAAGCTTTGAGCTCTGGCACTTTAGCAAATCTCTGCTTCCCTCTGCGAAGGGCCTATCTATTTACTTTTATGCAATTTTATATTTATTTGAGTCTCCATCTTCTCTTAGAAAGCACCAACTAGAGAGCACTATTGTCATACTTGTGCATTGGATGTAGCTAATACGGAGTGTGTTTCATGAATGGATCAATGATTGAGCATAATGGGCTAGGGATAACTTTCTTTAGCGTTGATATTTTGAAAAGCATGGTTGCTTGTTAGCATGCTTGAGTATTTATATCTTCATGTCAAATTATAGACTATTGCTTTGAATCATTCAAGTCCAATGTCCATGCTATAAAAGAAAAGAAAATATGATGAATATGATAGGCAGCATTCCACATCAAAAATTCTGTTTTTATCATTTACCTACTCGAGGACGAGCAGGAATTAAGCTTGGGGATGCTGATACGTCTCCAATGTATCTATAATTTTTGATTGTTCCATGCTGTTATATTATCAATCTTGGATGCTTTTATATACATTTACAGCAATTATATATCATTTTTTGGGACTAACCTATTAACTTAGTGCCCAGTGCCAGTTGTTGTTTTCTGCCTGTTTTTGGTTTTACAGAATATCAATACCAAACGAAGTCCAAATGCCACGAAACTTTTTGGAGATTTTTTATTGGACAAGATAAACACTAGAAGCTTCGGGAGAAGACCAGACGCCAGAGGAGGTGGCCACGAGCCACCAGGGCGCGCCTAGGGGGGGGCAGGCGCGCCCTGGTGCCTCGTGGGCCCACCTCAGCTCCGTTTGACTTAATTCTACCACTATAAATTCCCAAAAATTGGGAAACTATCAGAGGAGTCCACAAAATACTTTTTCTGTCGCCGCAAGTTTCTGTTCTCGAGAGATCCCATCTGGGGGCCTTTTTCGGCACTCCGTCGGAGGGGGAATCGATCACGGAGGGGCTGTACATCAACCTTGCTGCCCTTCCGATGATGCGTGATTAGTTTACCACAGACCTTTGGGTCCATAGTTAGTAGCTAGATGGCTTCTTCTCTCTTTTTGATCTTCAATACAATGTTCTCCTCGATGTTCTTGGAGTTCTATCCGATGTAATCACTTTTTGCGGTGTGTTTGTTGGGATCCGATGAATTGTGAGTTTATGATCAGATTATCCATGAATATTATTTGAGTCTTCTCTGATCTCTTTTATGCATGATTATTATAGCTTCGTATTTCTTCTCCGATCTATTGATTTGGTTTGGCCAACTAGATTGATTTATCTTGCCATGGGAAGAGGTGCTTTGTAATGGGTTCGATCTTGCTGTGCTCAATCCCAGTGACAAAAAGGGACATGACACATATGTATCGTTGCTATTAAGGGTAAAAGGATGGGGTTTATTCATGCGTGAGTTTACTTTGTCTACATCATGTCATCTTGCTTAAGGCGTTACTCCGTTCTTTATGGACTTAATACACTAGATGCATGCTGGATAGCGGTCGATGTGTGGAGTAATAGTAGTAGATGCAGGCAGGAGTTGGTCTACTTGTCTCGGATGTGATGCCTATATACATGATTATTTGCTTTTCTATCAATTGCCCAACAGTAATTTGTCTACCCACCGTATGCTATTTTCTTGAGAGAAGCCTCTAGTGAAAACTATGGCCCCCGGGTCTATTTAAATCATATATTAAAAACCCTAAAAATACTTGCTGCACTTTTTCTTTTTTTCTTTTACTTTGTATTGTTGTTTCAATCTATCTATCTATCACATACAATTTAATCTTGCAACGTACCACCGAGGGATTGACAACCCCTCGTTTGCGTTGGGTGCAAGGATTTGTTGTTTGTGTGCAGGTACTGCTAATGAGGTGTTGCGTGATTCTCCTACTGGATTGATAACCTTGGTTTCATAACTGAGGGAAATACTTACCTCTACTGTGCTTCATCATCCCTTCCTCTTCGGGGAAAATACCAATGCAAGCTACAAGTAGCAGCAAGCTGCGCTCTTTGTAACTCTTGAGCTCACATACGATCGAACCACCAGAATAGGAGAAGGGTTTTATGCTCATAGCGGCCCGAACCTGGATAAATCATTGCTTGTGCTCATATCTACTAGCCCTGCTCTTTGTAGTATTGTGATCCCACTTCCGAACCACAAAGGGATCCTCTCGCTCCCATAGATCGTCGTTTTCCCATGACATCTTTGGCGCGCCAGGCAGGGGGTCTCATATTACGAATCAGTGTTCGTAGTTTGAGTACCGGCTCCGTCACCTTCACCGATGGCACCGAAGAAGAAGACCGGAGCCACAACGGCTCCCACCACCTCCAAGCAGCTTCGCCAGGCGTCCGTTGACGGCACAGGCGGCACAGTCGACGAGGGTGCTACGGTTGGGCCGGCCGACGCAGGAGGCGCCGGTGGTGCGGGTGTCCAGCATCCCCACCATGCCGGCGAACCCAGCCACCACACCGGAGACGGCGCAGACGGCCAACTCCAACAACCTGCTGGTGAGCCTGTTCATCCCAGTATTACAATTCGGACCGGTGTGAACCAGGACCCCGTCGTCGCGACATCCAGGGACGGAGCGGCGACATCCGACAACGCTGCGGTGGGACGTGTGCAGTGACCATCGCAAGATCGGCGCGCCACGCTTCCCTGTGGCACTGGCGATCCTGGACGGCATCAAGCCGGCCCTGAGCATCGTTCTCATAATGCTCAGGTTCCACCATCACCACGCCATCCCATTGGTGAACATGCGCCGAGACGGCAGGTACGTGACGAGCTCCCTCCTGGCCCTGCTAGGAGTCAAACGCGGTACCGTTCTACATTTCCCGCCATGCCAACCACGGCGTCAGAGGCTATGGTGCGAGTTCAAATGCTTTTGAACTTCCCGCCAGCCCCAGACAAAATGGAAGAATGGAGGGTATCCAGAGTCTCATCAGTTTTGCTGATCCCGGCAAGACACAGGATGTGGGTCCCTCCAGACGACCACCCGCAGTGCCGACAGGACCATCTGGCTGCCGTGCCAGAGACGGTGCACCCATGGCGCAGTCACCTCCACGCCAGCAACCACCATGGCAGCAACCTCGCCGATCGGATGACGAGGACACCATGTCCATGGCGTCATCGGATCTACGGGGCCGCCAAGACCAGCGCCAAGTGCTCCACGAGCGGCGCGATGAGGATGCCCGCACGAAGATCAAGCGGTGCCGGGAGGCACATCATTAGTCAGATGACCGTGCCGGGCCGGTAGCATACGTGCCAGTGCCAGGGTACCCTGGGTGCTTACCTTACAAGGTAGGCTGCCCAGCGTTCACCCATGAGCTGCGGCAGGTTTGCTGGCCGTCCAACCGTCCCTTCAAGCCAGAGCTGCCCGACAAGTACGACGGCATGCTCAGTCCAGCAGAGTTCCTTGGCATCTACACCATTGCGGTGCAGGCTGCTGGGGGGCGCAATGACAAGCTTCTAGCCAACTACTTTCCGTTGGCACTTAAGCCCAACGTCAGATCGTGGTTGATGAACTTGCCAGAGGGCTCCATTTCCTCTTGGGCGGATCTATGCCATCAATTCGTGGGTGCCTACCAGGGTGGCCACACGCTCCCTGGTTAGGAGAGCGACTTGCATGTGATTCCCCAGAGAGATGGTGAGACCCTCCGCAAGTACATACAGAGGTTCAGCCGTGTACACCACAACATTCCTGATGTTCATCCCGCAGCTGTTTGCATCGCATTCCACACGAATGTACGCAACCGCAGAATGCGGTCTGAGATGAATGTCATGAAGGTCAGGACCATCAGTGAGTTGTACGCCTTGGTGGACAAGTGTGCACGTGCTGAGGAAGGGAAGTGACTCCCGGGGGAAGATGCTGGCGCCGACGTCGATTCTAAAGACGACGACGCAGATGATGCATCGACCCCGCAGAAGAAGAGCCGGAAGCGCAAAGGCAAGACAGTGATGGCAATGGAGAGCCTCAGTGACGCCAACACCGCCAAGAAGTCCAAGGCAGAAAGCCCCAACAAGGAGGTTGCCGGATGCGCTAACTGCCGGGAGGCTGCGGTGGGCGACAAGAGCGGCAAGACCGGTGGGCCCTACTGCAAGATCCACTGTACCAAGGGCCATGACCTCCAGGAGTGCCGGCAAGTAGAGCAGCTTGCCGAGAAGCAGAAGCAAGAGTACGAGAGGCGTGACAAGGAGAAGGGCCAGGATGGTGCCGGTGGGTCCGGTAAGCAGAACCGTGGTGGACGAGGGGGCCGCCGCGGCAAGGCCAAGCAACCGAAAGAGAAGGTTGCACAAGGCCAAGATGATGATGATGAGGACGAATATGGGTCTGATAAGGAGTTCCAGAATGCAGTGGATGCCATGTGTGTTGACGGAGGCGTATCTTTGCACTCCTCGCACCGGCAACTGAAGCAATGGATCCGCGAGGTGAATGCCGCGGAGCCCATGATGGAAGCGCAGAAGCCACTCAAGTGGTCGCACAAGCCCATCGTCTTTGACGCTGAGGATCACCCTGATCACACCACTGTGGTTGGCTGTTTGCCATTGTAGGTTTCGCCAACAATCCGCAACCTCATGGTGACGAAGATGTTGGTTGACGGTGGGGCCAGCTTGAACTTGATCTCTCCCGATGTGATCAAGAGGCTGCAGATCCCCGACAAGGATCTTGAGGAGACCGGCACGTTCCAAGGGATCAGTCCAGGGAGGAACAAGCCGAAGGGCCAGATCACGTTGCTAGTTACATTCGGCAGCGACCTCAACTACAGGACGGAGAAGATCGTCTTCGATGTCGTCAAGATGCCCCTGCCCTACAATGGCATTCTGGGCCATCCGACGCTGCCAAGTTCATGGCCGCGTCGCACTTCGCCTACAATGTCATCAAGATACCAGGGCCGATGGGGGTCCTCACCATCAAATCGAACCACAAGGACGCAATCATCTGCGCCGATAAGCTCTACCGGGAGGCAGTGGCAGCATCTGCCGACAAGGCACATGCTCCTGCCGGCAAAGCTCCCGGGGGAGGAAAGAAGAACAAGAAGAAGTCCAGCAAAACATATGATACGGACTCCGGGAAGCGCAGTTTAGAGTGCAACACGCCCATCAAAGACATACCAGAGAGCTCTACCGGCAAGAGCAAGAAGTCCAAGGCCTCCGCGCCGGCGACCAAGCAAGTTTTTGCGAGAGAGGATGGGACGAGTGGCACTTTTTCTGTCAGTGCCACTCTCGGTGACAAATAGGAAAGCGAGCTCATTGCCTTCCTATGGGCGAATGTCGATGTGTTTGCTTGGCAAGCATCTGACATCCTCGGTGTTCCTAGGGAGGTAATGGAGCGCCACCATGCTGTCTGCCCTCATGCAAGACCCGTCAAGCAGAAGGTCAGGAAGCAAGCTTTGGAGCGCCAAGAGTTCATTGCCGAAGAGATCAAGAAGTTGGAAGCAGCAGGTCTAGTCAGAGGAGTGCTACACCCTACGTGGTTAGCCAATCCAGTTGTAGTGCGCAAGGCAAACGGGAAGTGGAGGCTCTGTATAGACTTCACTGATATAAATAAAGCCTGTCCAAAGGACCCTTTCCTTTGTCGCGCATTGACCAGATTGTAGAATCCACTGCTGGCTGTGATTTACTCTCTTTCCTTGACACCTACTCTGGTTATCATCAGATCTTTATGGCCAAGGAAGATGGGGAGAAAACCGCATTCATCACTCCATGTGGCACATACTGCTTCTTGCGTATGCCTTTCAGATTGAAGATTGCCGGGGCAACCTTTGCCAGAGCAGTTTAGTTCGGTTTTGAGCCACAGCTGCACAGAAATGTGGAAGCCTACATGGATGATATTGTGGTCAAGACCAGAGACAAGTCAACCCTGATCAAGGATTTGGAAGAGACGTTTGCGAACTTGCGCAAGCTCAACTTGAAGCTCAACCCTGAGAAGTGTGTGTTCGGTGTTCCATCTAACAAGCTTCTTGGTTCCTTTGTGTCTCAGAGAGGGATTGAAGCCAACCCCGACAAGATCAAAGCAATTGAGCAGATGGAAGCACCGAGACGCGTCAAGGATGTCAGGCGTCTTGCCGGCTGCGTTGCCGCCCTCAGCAGGTTCATCTCCAAATCAGCAGAGCGCGCCTTGCCATTTTTCAAGATATTGAAAAAGGCAGGTCCAGTGAACTGGACTCCGAAAGCGGAGGCCGCGCTCCAAGATTTGAAGGAGTACATGTCCTCTCCGCCAGTCCTAGTTGCGCCTAGGCCGCAAGAGATGTTGCTGCTATACTTAGCGGCAACGAATCAAGTGGTTAGTGCTGCACTTGTGGCTGAAAGAGAGGCAGATGAGGAAGAGGTAGCAGCCGCAGAGCCACGACCCGACGAGTCGGAATCCTCTCCGGCAAGGTCAGGTGCCGACAAGCCAGAGAGTGTGCAAGCCAGACAGCCAGATCAACAAGTTGTGAAGAAGAAGATGGTGCAGCGCCCAGTCTACTTTGTCAGCTCCCTCCTGCAAGGGGCTAGGTCAAGGTACTCTGGTGTGCAGAAGCTGCTCTTTGGCCTTCTCATGGGTTCAAGGAAGCTGCGCCATTATTTTCAAGCACACCCAGTCACCATCGTCACTCGCTTTCCGTTTCAATGCATCTTGAGAAATCCAGAGGCAACTGACAGGATTATGGAGTGGGCATTGGAGCTGTCAAGCTTTGATTTGAAGTTTGAGAGTACCTCAATGATTCAGAGCAGAGCCTTGGCAGAATTCATTGCAGAATGGCCCCCAACGCCAGACGAGGAAGTTCCAGAGACCTCTCTCCCCGGCAAGGAAACTGTTGACAATTGGATCATGTACTTTGACGGTGCTTTCACGCTGAAAGGCGCCGGTGCTGGCGTGCTGCTTATAGCACCCACCGGAGAGCACCTCAAGTATGTGCTTCAGATGCACTTTCCCCGAGAGCAGGCCACCAACAACACTGCTGAGTACGAAGGATTGCTTGCCGGCTGTGCATTGCAATCAACCTTGGTATTCGGAAGCTAATTATCAGAGGTGACTCGCAGTTAGTGGTGAGGCAAGTCAACAAGGATTACCAGTGCCCTTTGATGGAGGCGTACATTGATGAGGTGAGATAGTTGGAAGAGCACTTTGACGGTCTACAAGCAGAGCACGTTCCACGTACCCAGAATTGGATTGCCGATGACCTGTCAAAGCTTGCTGCCCAAAAGATGCCTGTGGAACTAGGAACTTTTGTGCTCCATCTGACTCAGCCATCTGTTACACCATCAAGGTTGGCGAAGAATAGAAAGCAAGATGTTGGTGGTTACTTTCCGGTAGAGCTGCCGGCAGCCACCAAGAAAGTAGATACCGCCAACAAGATACCCTTGGCCGCTGAGCTGCAGTTTCCGGCAAGCCAGATCCTTGCCGTCGAAGCAAGCGCTCCCGCAGAGGAAGAAATGCCTTTAGTCCTTGTCGTCGAGCCACAAGCTCCGGCATGGGCACAGTCAATTGTCCAGTTCCTTCAGACAGGAGATCTTCCGGATGAGCAAGAGGATGCAGAAAGAGTAGCCCATCAATCAAGGATGTACAAGTTTGTTGACAACATTCTGTACAGGAAGAGACCAAATGGGGTGAAATTGAAGTGCATCCGCCGGGAAGATGGACAGAGGCTGTTGGAAGAAATGCATGAAGGGATGTGTGGCTCTCACATTGGGTCACGCGCGCTTGTCGGCAAGGCGTTCCGTCAAGGATTTTACTAGCCGACAGCCCTTCAAGACGCCTTGGCGGTGGTTATTAGATGCGAAGCATGCCAGTTCCACTCCAAGGACATTCACCAGCCAGCTCAAGCCCTCCAAACCATCCCTCTCTCCTGGACTTTCTCAGTCTGGGGGCTCGACATCGTCGGCCCCTTCCCCCGAGCTATCGGGGGCTTTGAATTCTTGTACGTTGCAATCGACAAGTTTACAAAGTGGCCTGAGGTGGAGCCAGTGAGGAAGGTGACGGCACAGTCAGCCATCAAGTTCCTCAAAGTATTGGTTGCCCGTTTTGGTGTCCCCAACAGGATCATCACCGACAACGGCACCCAATTCACGAGTCGCGCCTTCACAGCATATTGCCAAGAAATTGAAAATAAGATTTGCTACGCGTCTGTTGCTCACCCGAGGAGCAATGGACAAGTAGAGAGGGCAAATGCAGAAGTGCTACGTGGTCTCAAGACTAGAACTTTCGATAGGCTGCACAAGTGTGGAAAGCGCTAGGTGGAAGAGTTGCCGGCGGTTCTTTGGTCGATCAGGACGATGCCAAGTTGGGCCACTGGCCAGACACCCTTCTCCCTTGTTTATGGTGCAGAAGCGGTGCTCCCCACAGAACTCAAATACAGGTCACATCGAGTCTTGGCCTTTGATGAGGAGGCTCAAGATGAGCTGCGGCAAGATGATGCCACGCTCCTTGAGGTAGATCGTTTCCGGGCTGCTGTCCGTGCTGCACGGTACCAGCAAGCTTTGCGCCGCTACCATAGCCGCAAAGTGAACGCCGGGAATCTTGAGGAAGGCGACCTTGTACTTCGTCGGATTCAATCCACGAAGGGTCAAAACAAGTTGACACCTAAGTGGGAGGGCCCTTACCAGGTGGTACGAGTCACTAGGCCCGGCGCAGTCCGCCTAGAGACCGAAGATGGCACTCCGGTGCTCAACTCATGGAATATTGAGCATCTTCGCAAGTTTTACCCATAAGGTGCGATTGTCGGGCTGCCCGACAACCTCTTTTGTACAAGTTTGCTGGAAAGGCATGTAAACCTTTGTACAGAGCCGGGCGCAGATCCCGTGCACATAAATAAAGATATGTGTTTCACAATTCTTTGTCCAAGTACATATTTGTTTATATATTGCAGGCAGCCTTGTGCTACATTTTCCCTTGCATAGGATGATTAACGAACCGTCAAGGTTCCAGCCTCCTCTTTTCTCTTCTTTCTTTTTCTCAAAGGATAGAAGGGTTCCTCGCGTACAAGTTTCCCGGGGGGGAGTGATGGTATGGATACCGAATGACGTTCAAGATATCGTCCTATGACAAGAAGCACAGCAAGGAAAAAAGCTAAGTTGCAAAACTTTAAAGTAAATTCTTTGTTGTAGTTGCAACTTCTCCTTGAACGATTTTGGCCTTTGTATGAGAAACCTGCACGGTAAGGAACCTTGTTGTGATCGACTGCGCTCTTACTTTGTTTCGAGTCCACTCGGCAACTTAGATAGCTGCGTTGTGATCATCAAGTGTACCCGTGCCGGCAGCGGCACTTCCAGCAAGCTGCTAAGGACCCATTCCTCAAGCCCTCGTGGCAAGAGTGCACGCACCGGCAAGTTTCCGGCAAGCGTAGGGTACAAAAATCATGCAAAGACAGAATAAGACAAGAGAGATAGCATGCATACATCCATCCAAAACACAAGTTATATTACATCAAAGCCAAGTGCAGTTCTAACTTGAGATAAATCTGTCTTTTACATGATCGTGCACTAGACAAAGTATAGCTACAAGATTAGTGGGTTTCCCCATCCTCTATCCTGGGAATCAGGCCAACCCTGTCAGCGATGGGCGTGATGAGCTCTTCGGCGGTCTTGGTGTCGTCTCCCCACGGCAGACTGGCGAAAACCTTGGAGAGGTCAATGCTTGGGTTCCGGTACACCACCTTGACGAGTACCTTAAAGAGGACATCCTGGCGGAGCTTGTGAGATTCGCTGGCAAGGTATGCAGCTCGAGTCCCGCGATGTTTCTCCAGCGCCTCGATCAAGCTTTCAAAGAAGATAGTGAGCCTGGTGCTGGCGGTGTCTCCTTCGGCGGTGGAGTAGTGGTATTCCGTCAAGCCCATGGCGGACAGCTGTGCAGAAATGCCCTCCGCGGCAACCACGAGACGGTCAGTCCAAAGCTTGTAGGCGTCCTTGAGCTCATTGAAAGTTCTAGCGGTGCTCGCGACCAAGGCCTTCTCATTTTTTAGGTCCTTCGTCAAGGCCTTCTCGCGTTTTCTGGCTTCATCACGGGACTTCCCCAAGCCGGACAGCTTCATCTTGTGATCTTCGATAGTACCGTTGGCCTTGGTGAGCTCTTGGCTCTTGGCGGACACTGAAGTCTGCAACTCCGCCAAGGTGCGAGTTGCCTTCTGTGCCTCTGCTTTGAGCGCCAGGATCTCCTTTCCATTGGCGGCGATGTTCGCCTCGAGCGCTCGCACCTTGCTTTCCAGTTCGGTCTTGGTGACCTCTGCTGCTTTGGCATCATCGACGGCCTCCTTGATCCTTTTGGCATGCTTTGTAGCTTGAGCCTTGATGTCCTCCTTGTGCTTGCACTCCAGCTCCTGAGTTTGCTGTGAGACGAGGGCCTGGATCTCGTTATCCTTGCCGCGAAGTGTGGCGGCAAGCTTTGCTTCCCGAGTGGCAAGCTCTTCTTCATGAGAGTCAAGGCCAACCTTGCGCTCATTCAGCTTTGCTTCCTCTGCCGCTACCTTCTGCGTAGCCTCCTCTTGTGCCTTGTCGGCATCGGCCTTATCCAGAATAAATTCCTTTTGGGCCTTGGCAAGCTGAGTATGATGTTCTTGAAGGTCTTGGAGGCATTCCGCATACCAGATCTGCGTTTCCTCCACGCGCTTCTTGAATTCGACCTCCGCCTTGTCAAGGACGGCTGCCCTGGAGTCCAAGCTCTCCGCGCGGCTGTGGTAGCACGCCTGAAGCTTCTGGAAGTTCTCGCCCATGGCCTTGAGGAGCCGCTTCTCTTTGGTCTTGTTGGTGTTGGCATGCGGCTCATCGACGACCTCGAGCCTGGCAGCAGCAGTAACCTCACCATCCGAGATCTCTCCTTCAGTAGGCGCCCCGATGCTTGACGTCCCAGGGGGGTTGACGAATAGGTTGTCATCAACCTTTATGTATCTGCTCGAGAAGGGCTCTTCAGGTGTCGGGGGGTGATCGTCCGTGGCCGCCTTGCCGGTCTGGATCGCCCTCATGGCCGAGTCAGCGCCTGGCGCTCCTGGGACAGAGATGTCTCCAGTGGCCTCATCACTACTATTGCCACCCTCCTCAGCAGCATCCTTGGTGGTCTCTTCGTGAGCTACCTTGGCAGCCTCCTCGTCAGTCCCCGTGACGGCCTCGCCGGCAGCAATGTTGCTGGCCTCATCGGTGGTGTCCCTCGCGATCTCCTCAATGGTGGAATCAATGTTCATTTCCTCAGATAGAGGAAGATCTGAAAGGATGGAGAAAAGAGAAAGTCAAGACTCAGGTCAAGTTCAAGAAAACAAAAAAGAAGAGAGAAAGGTACTCAATGGCAGAAAGCTTACCGGGCTAAGACTATTGAGGGGGAACAGTTTCCTCTCCGACAACCTCGGTTGTCATCGCCTGGTTGCCGGTGACCTCGGTTGCCGGTGCTTCATCAGTGCGAACGGGCTCCTCTGTGGAGGCCCTTGCCGGAGAGCCGCTTGCCGGAGCAGCGGTTGACAAAGACACCCCAGCTGGATTTGCCTCCAGGCGCTCCTCCTCGTGGTGTTCTTCTCCTTCACCCATGCCGATGTTAGCGGCAAATATTTCGACACCAGCGCTTGCCAAAGGAAATTGGGTAGTGGCCTCACGTTGGGAGCTGCGGTCTGGGCTGATATCCACGACCTCATCGCCTGGCGCCGTGCTTATTGCCGGCTCGTCCTCTGTTGTGGTCCTCGTCCTCCTGGCCATCCTCTGTGCCAAGGTCTCCCTGTCGCTGTCAAGTCAAGGCAAGACGAGACAAGTCAGATTAACACAAGCAAGGAATCAAGAGTTAACAAAGAAAATTGGAGATGCATACTCCTCTTCCTCCTGCTCATCGCTAAGGATGGAGAGATCATACAAGCCCTCAAGCATGGTGCTGGAAGAGGGCGGTGGGGTAGAAGTCCTGGCCCGCTTAGTTGCCGCAGGCATACTAGGACGAGACGACTCGCCCGTTCCGGCCGCCGACGCGGCTGTGCTCCTCATAGAGGTACTCCGTGTTCGCTGCGATTGAGGGGCTTGGCATTGAGTTCCTTATCGTCCGACAACCTTGCCAGTTACCTCCTCGCCGGTAACTTCCTCACCTGGGGGTATGCCACGGACTGGCTCTCCGGAGGCAGCTCTCCGAAGGACATGAGTTCTCCTTGCCGGAGCAGAAGGAGCAGGGGGCTCTTCGGATACTTGTTCTATAACAATCTCCCCGCCCCGTTCCCCGGCAAGTTCTTCCTGCCCTTCGGCAAGTTTCTCTGGCGGTTTCCCTGCCATTCCGTCACCAGATTCCTCACCGACATTGGTTGTCGCGGACCCAAAGCCGCTGATGCCTCCAGCCATTCTGGCCTCCACCGCCCTGTTGGCAATGTGCTCCAATTCTTCGGGTGTGGTGTCATGGAAGAGATCTTTCTCCTCTCTGACGGGCCTCTCCACCAAGGTGTCGAACCACCCTTCCACCGCGTCTTCGG
This sequence comes from Elymus sibiricus, assembly GCA_039707655.1. Lineage (NCBI taxonomy): Eukaryota > Viridiplantae > Streptophyta > Magnoliopsida > Poales > Poaceae > Elymus > Elymus sibiricus. The sequence continues at coordinate 189,197,222 of CM077674.1, forward strand.
GCAGCTCCTGCCAAAGCACTTCCACGCCATGGGCATCGCAGGATGGCATCACCGCGATGACGGAATCCTTGGTGGAGCTGTTGCATAAAGGCACCACCCTTGTCGGCAGCTTGAAGTTGCCGCTGGGGCGGAAGAGGTGCTCGCAGAGGGCCCGGTGCTGCAGCACTATCAGGTTGGCGTGAAGTCCAGTCCAGACCCGCATGATATCTGCCGCATTCTTGTAGTCCCAGGTGGGCCTGCCCTTGTTCTGGAGAGGAGCAATGCGGCGGTGAAGGAAGTCAGCCCCCACCATTTCAGCAGTGAGGCCGGCAGCCTTGAGGCGGAGGATGCGCGTGGTGGCAATTGTGAGCTTCTTGTCGTCAGCGGAAAAAGAGCTCCAATCTGTGCTGCGCTCCACCCTTGCCATCCTGAGATGGCAGAACTCCGAAAAATCCTTTTCCTTAATCCAACACCATTCCCCGTGCCACTCATTCCACTGCTGATAGGGCAGCCCCAGAAGGTAGGCATTCTCATCCCTGGGGATCCAACTGATGCAGCCAGAGAGAACATCTGCTTCGATGCGTGGAGTGAAGTAATGGCAGAAGAGAGCTACACTAGGCAATACTCCTATGAAGTTTTCGCACATATGTGCAAAAACAGCCATACAAGTCATGGCGTTGGGGGTGAAGTCAAGAAGGCGAAACCCGTAGGTATACATCAGTTCTACGAAGAACTCAGAGAAGGGAGGAACGAGCCCATAGTAAAAATTGCAGCGAAGAAGGGGTACTTGTCTGGTCCAGGCCTGATGGAGCCGGGAAGGACCTCTGGCGCGGTGTGGCGCTTGTCTCTTTCCCCCACATGATCGAGTATCGACTCACCAAGTCGCTCTGATCCAGCACCGTCTCAAAGACGATGCTGTTTCTCCGCGCCGCTGCCAGTTCTTCCTCGGGATCGATCGCCTTCCCCGGCCTGTTTTGGTACCTCTTGGGAGCCATAGCTGCGCTGGGGAGGGCGAATGTGGAGGCAGGCGGGGGAGAGTTGCGCTGCACGGCGGCGGAAGTGGAGGGCGTGTTTTCTGCTCTGGCGCAAGGAAGAAGATGAAGGCGGCGGCGATGGCGAGATTGGGAGAAGGGGGGTAAATGAGCAGCGCCCCTCGCGGATTCCTTTTTATGGGGAAGGCGCGGGGGCTGGCTCTTTTCCGTCCTACGTGGCTGCGCTTTTCAGGCGCACTACCTCCCCGCGCCCATTCCATTCCACCTCTCCCACGCCCGCATTTAATGCGCGTCGTGGGGGGCGTGGTAACAGAGAAGATTACGACAGTTATCCTCTACCACACATGCCTGTACACTGTTCGGGCCGGGCCCAACGACGCCTCGCATGCGCGTGTGGCCCAGGCCCAGGGGCTCCAGTTGGTGTACTAAAGTATGTGTGCCCTCGTACCCTGACTTGTGCACACGCAGTTGTAGCCTCCTTGGCGACAAAGGCTTGACGGAGAATAACTATGACTCAAGACTTAGAATAAACAAGACCGTGAAGAAGACCTCAAGGCAGGTCATCGAGAAGTACTATTCTCGTACTGAGGATCAAGATTGCCCTTACCGGCAAGCTCTGTACCGGGAAGGTGGAGACCAAGACTCTGGTTGCCGACAAGCTCCTTGCCAGAAAGCAACGGCTCGGCAAGCTCCGCACCGGCAAGCTCATTCTGTCCCGTTACTGCTCCACCTCATCATCGGCTAGATAAGCACGCGTGATAGGTGTCGAGCAGGCAGGCAGTCAACGCTGCTGGCCAAGGCACGTGTCAGCATGCCATGCCAGGATTAACTTTAATGACACCCGTCCCTGGGACGTGTCAAGGTGACAAGAGGGCACCTGCACCGGTGGTACAGATTGTTTACCCAAAGCCTCGCCTCCCTGACATAGCACCTAACGGTGCATTTAATGCGCTTGTCTTACCCCGTCTGGAGATAGACGTGGTGATGGTGCAAGTTACTATTCATACTCTGTAATGACCATGTTAGCCTGTGTGGTAACCCCTTGGCCTATAAAAGGAGGCCCACGGCTGCACTTAGAACGGTCAACTCTTAGCTCAACTACACGCTATTGCTGCATTTCCCGCGCACCTTGCCGGTAAGCTGCACTCTTTGTAACTCTTGAGCTCACATACAATCAAACCACCAGAACAGGAGTAGGGTTTTACGCTCATAGCGGCCCGAACCTGGATAAATCGTTGCTTGTGCTCATATCTACTAGCCCTGCTCTTTGTAGTATTGTGATCCCACTTCCAAACCGCAAAGGGATCCTCTCGATCCCTGTCGTGGTAAACGACTATTTATGGGACCGAACGGGTCCCTTTGCGATTCGGCTCAGGGGACATGCATGGGACAAAGAGCAGGTTTTTAGTAAATGCAAGAACACGCGGGGGATTTAACCAGGTTCGGGCCGCTATGAGCGTAAAACCCTACTCCTGCTCTGTGGTTGGTCGTATATGAACTCTGGTTACAGGGAGCGCAGTTTTCCGGCAAGGTGCTCGGGAAAATGCAGCTACGGCGTGTAATTGAGCTGGGTGTCGACCATTCTACCTATAGCCGTGGGCCTCCTTTTATAGGCCAAGGGGTTACCACAATGGCTAATACGGTTATTACAGAGTATGAATAGTGACTTGCACCGTCATCACGTCTATCTTCCAACGGGGTAAGACAAACGCATTTAATGCACTGTCAGGTGCTACGTTGGGGAGGCGAAGCCTTGGGCAAAAGATCTGTACCACCGGTCCTGGTGCCCTCCTGTAATCTCGAAATGTCCCAGGGACGGGTGTCATTAAAGTTAATCTTGGCGTGTCATGCTGACACGTGCCTTGGCCGGCCAGGTTGACTGCCTGCCCGCTCGACACCTAGCTCACGAGCCTATCTGGTCGATGGTGAGGTGGAGCGGTAACGGGACAGAACAAACCTGCTGGCACGGAGCTTGCCGGGCCTTGCTTGCCGGCAACCCTAGCCTTGGTCTTCACCTTGCCGGGGCGAAGCTTGCCGGCAAGAACAGCGTCGATCTTCAGTACTAGAATAATACTTCTCGATGACCTGCCTTGAGGTCTTCTTCATGGTCTTGGTGTTGAGTCTTGAGTCGTAGTTATCCTCTTTCAAGCCCTTGCCGGAGGGGAGGCTACAACTGCCTGTGCACAAGTCTGGGTATGAGGGCACCCATGTCTTAGTACATCGACAAGAGCCCCTAGGCCTGGGCCATGCGCGCATGCGAGGCATCGTTGGGCTAGGCCCAAATAGTGCACAGGCGGCGTGTGGCAAAGGATAACTGTCATAATTTTCTCTTTTACCGCACCCGCCCATGATGCGCATTAAATGCGGGCGTGGGAGAGGTGGAGCGAAGCGGCGGCGGGAGGTGGTGCGCCTGAAAAGCGCAGCCACGTAGGACAGGAAAGAGCCAGCCGTCGCGTTTCCCCCATAAGAAAGGAAACCGCTAGGGGCGCTGCTCATTTACCCCCTCTTCCCAATCTAGCCAGTTCGCCGTCGTCTTCAACCTCACACAAAAGCAGAGCGTGCCTCCCCGCTTCCGCCACCACACAAGAGCAGAGCACGCCCTTTGCCTCCGCCGGTGCGCAACATAGCTTCCCCCCCACACACCTCGCTATGGCGCCGAAGAGAGGCGAAAAGGCACCAAGTTCGGCGGCGGGTGAGAAGAAAGCCGCCAAGGTGGCACAGCGGCGGGACTACGCTGTCTTCCCGCCTGCGCTTACAGCGGACAATCTGGCGAAGGATTACGCGTATGTATACGCAAGCGAGACGCGAGATCACGAAGCCACAGTGGTACTTCCTGGATCTCTCCCTCCTGCCGATGACCAATTCCACTTCTTCGCCGGGTATTTCTATTGCGGTCTGTGTCCGCCTTTCTCTTCTTTCTTTGTTGAGGCGATGAATGCCTTCGGGCTTAGACTACTTGATTTCACGCCTAATGCGGTCACCTGCCTAGCAACTTTCATGCATTTGTGCGAGAATTTTGTGGGAATAACCCCAAATGTAGCTCTGTTCCGGCACTTCTTCATCCCTCGGGTCGAGAAGGGCGCTCTCTCTGGTAGCGTCACCTGGGTTCCAAGGGGAAATTCGAAGAAGTACTATTTGGACGGCAAGCTTCACTCCAGATGGGACGAGTGGCGGGCTGATTGGTGTTGGGTCAAACATCAAGATTTCCTAGCCTTTTGCCATCTCAGGACCGAGGTGGTTGCGAAGCCTGATAGCTAGAACCATGTCGACCCCAGTGACGCCAAACTGGGAGTGGTGCTGCACCGGATCCTTGCTCTGAAAGAGGCCGGCTTGACGATTGAGAAGGTGGGAGCGGATTTCAGTCGCCGCCGAATCGCCCCACTGCAGCATAGAAAAGGCCAACAAGCGTGGGATTACCAGGGGCCACTGACCCAATGCGGCTGCACCAGGGCCCTGACAATAACATGACGACGATGGGACATTATCTGCTCATCTGCCGGATTTTCAACATGGGTTGCGACTTCGACTTGCCGGCGAAGGTGATCCCTTTATGCAACAATACTCCCAAGGCCTCTATCCTGGCATGGATGCCGGACTGTGACGCTCAGATAGTTCTAAGCACATGGAAGGAACCCAGCCAGAAGGATGTGGATAACTGGTTTGCCGGCCTAGTGGAGGAGGCTATCGGAGCTGAGGACGTCATGATGCACCCGACAAAGGATGATCGGAAAGAGTTTCTTGCGACAAGGGCTAACGAGTCCAAGAAGACGAAGGTAATTCGTCCTCGGCCGGGCAAGGACCAGTCCAAAAAGTGGCCGCAGCTCCGAAGGCCAGCGGAGGAAGCCGCTCCCAAGAGCACGCTGAAGAGCATGCTGAAGAGTATGTTGGTGAGGAGGAGTGGGCTGAGGAATTCGAGGGAGGGGAGGAAGAAGAGGAGCAACCCGAGGGGTCTTCGGGCGAGGAGGAGACGGAGAGGAAGAAGAACCACCTTGCCCTCCTCCTGCCAAGGGAAAAATGACCGTCACCAAGAAGACTGCCCACAAGGGGGAGGCGCACACCGAGTCGGCAAACCAAGGGCTCGTCGGCGTCATGGTGGCAGCCGCAACCCTCTGGGCGCAGCCTTCCCGGTAACTGCCTTCCCGCATTGCTGCCCCTCGTCGACCCATCCTGCCAATTGTGGAGGAGGTGGGCACTTCACAGCCACCAGTCCCCCCGAAGCGTCCCAGGAGTCCACCGCCATCATCCACTATCGCAGGGACCGAGGAGACAGTCCATTACAACCTGTCAGTCCTGAGTGACCCCGACGAGGACGAAGAGTAAGCATCTCCATCCCCGTGTGTTTCTTAATTGTCCAGACTCTGTTGCTTGAGCTAATCTTCTTCTTTGTCCTAATCTTGTAGGGACGAGGTGCCGCTGGCGAAGAGGCTCAGGACCACCGGGGAGGGCGAGACGGCAACTGGCACCGACCAAGGTGCAATTTCTCTTGAGGTTGCCGCTTCGAGCCCCCCGCGCGAGGCACATGCGCAGTTTCCGCTGGCGAGCACCACCATCGGATCTTCTGCAATGGAGACCGACAAGGGGCTAGAAAGTAGCCAGCCGGAAGGAGGGCGTCAAGGGATAGACCTCTTGACAGCGCCCTCGACTCCTAGGCCGTCACCAAGACCTTCACTGGCGAGGGGCGGCCCTCCCCCAGAGGAGCCCCAAGAAGGGCTCATCTGTGTGGAGGCCCCTCCGGCAACCGATGTTGCCAGGGACCAGGCGCCGGCAACTGAGGTTGCCGGAGGAAGAACGGCGTCCCCCCCAAGTGCTCGTCAAGGAAATCTTCTTTCCAAGTATACTTGACTCTTTCTAATGTTTCTTCTTTTTGTTTTCTTGAACTTGATCTAAAACTCAAATTTTTCTTCCCTCTGCTCCTTCTTCACCCTACAGAGCCACCTTCTTCGGAGGGGGAGGAGGCATCCACAGAGAAACATGCTAAGGGTGCCACCAATGAGGCCGCCAGGATTTCCGGCATGGAGGCCGCCGCGTCTGCTGCCGAGGAGGCCAGGAAAACTCCTGAAGAAACGGTCCAGCCCCTTGGTGGTATATTTGGGCTCGCCATTACGGGCACCGAGATGGGAGAGGCCGGCACCGACAAGTCAAGTGCTGTCTCTCATCCTAGCACATCCGAGGCGCAGGCCCTGATCAGCCTTCTAGAGTCTGTTTGTCTGCAGTAGGAGTCTAAGGCCCCCCAGCTCATCTGGTGCTATGGAGCCTACTTTTGACGAGGCCGTCGCGGACACCTTGGCACCCCTCTCCAGCAGTGTCGCAACGTCAGATGGTTCTGATGACAATGCCGTGGATCTTGCCTTCCTAACGATGATGGCTAGTGGCCTCAAGGATGTGCAAGACCGCTACAGCAAGCACTGGGACGAGCTGCACGCCCAATAGCAAACCGTAGGGTAGGCCGAGCAGAAACTGAGGAAAAAGGCGGAAGAAATCTGTGCCTGGCATAACAGCAAATTTCATGTCCTCAGGAGGCAAGAAGAAAAGCTTGACGCTGCCAAGGAAAAGGCAACGGCTCTGGACGGCAGGTTAGCAGAGCGCGAAGCGTAACTTGCCGCTAAGGAAAGGGACCTTGCCGCCCGAGAAGAGGCTCTTGCCGCCAAGCAACGCGGCAAGGAGGAGGAGATCCAGACTCTGCTTGCGCATCGGACCCAAGAGCTAGAGGAGGGCCATAACCAGGCCATCGAGACTCTAACCCAGGGTCACGCCACCAAGCTCTCGGAGGCCGTCAAAGTCGCGGAAGGCGCTGAGGCCGCCAAGGCAGAGTTGGAGTCCAAAGTGTCAAAGCTTGAAGAGGAGCTCGTCAACAAAACCCAAGAGTTCTCGACCGTCAACAACTCCTTGGTAGACCTTAATTCAAAGCTCGCAACTCTGGAGAAGGACCTGGAGGTTGGCAGGGAAAAAGAGAGGGAGCTACTGGAGAGCTGGGAAAAAGATAAGGCTGAGCATGCCAATGCTGCGAACTCTTTCGAGGAGCACAGGAAAGTTGTGGATCTGTGGACTGGTCGCCTTGTCGATATTGCCAAGCAACTCGCTACTCAGGTGAGCGTCATGGACAAGGAGGAACATCGCTTCACAGTTGGCGAGCATGACTCCAGAAGCGCCAGCCTCTCCCTCTTCTTCGACGGACTCCTCGAGATATTGAAGAAACATCATGAGAAGAGATCTGCCAGCTTTGCCAATGAGTCTCGGAAGTTTTGCATTATGGTCGTCTCCAAGATGCTCATCAAGATTATCTATCAGAATCCTGAAGTCGACGTCTCCAAGGCCTTCAAGACCTTGCCACCGGGGATGGACACCATAGCTGCTGAAAGGGCCATCGTTCCCCTTATCGACAAGATCAATCAGATCCCGAGGACTGAGGGTGATCGCAGGGATTAGCCTTCCTTGTCGTTCTTTGTTGCAGAAGTAGTTTACGCACAAGACAAATTTATCTTAGGTCAGACTGCACTTGGCTTTGATGTATTATAACTTGTGTTTAAGATGGATGTATGTGCGTTGTTCTCCTTATTCTGTTCCATCTTTGCATGATTACGCTTGCCGGAAGCTTGCCGGTGCGCACACTCTTGCCGTAAGTGCTTGAGGAGCGGGTCCTTAGCAGCTTGCCGGAAGTGTCGCTGCCGGCAAGGTCACGCTTGACGATCACAACGCGGCTGCTTAGGTTGCTGAGCGGACTCGAAGCAAAGTAAGAGCGCAGTCGATCACGACAAGGTTCCTTAGCGTGCAGGTTTCTCATACAAAGGCCAAAGTCGTTCATGGAGAGTCGCAACTACAACAAAGAATTTATCTCAAAGTTTTGCAACTTAGCTCATTCCTTGCTATACTTCTTGCCGTAGGGTGATATCTTGAACGCGTCCTTTGGTATCCATACCGTCACTCCCCCTGGGAAACTTGTACGCGAGGAATCATTCCTTCCTTTAAGAAAAAGAAAGAAAAGAAAAGAGGAGGCTGGAACCTCGGCGGTTCATTAATCACCTTATGCAAGCGGAAATGTAACACAAGACTGCCTGCAACACATGAATATATATGTACTTGACAAAGAATTATGAAACATCTAACTTTTATTTATTTTGCACGGGATCTGCGCCCGGCTTTGTACAAAGGATTACATGCCTTGATGGCAAACTTGTACAAAAGAGGTTGCCGGGCAGCCCGGCAACCGTGCCTTATGGGTAAAACTTACGAAGATGCTCAATATTTCATGAGTTTAGCACCGGAGTGCCATCTTCGGTCTCTAGGTGGACTGTGCCGGGCCTAGTGACTCATATTACCCGGTAAGGTCCTTCCCACTTCGGTGTCAACTTGTTTTTTATCCTTCGTGGATCGAATCCGACGAGGAACAAGGTCGCCTTTCTCAAGGTCCCTGGCATTCACTTTGCGGCTAAGGCAGCGGCGCAAAGCTTGCTGGCACTGTGCAGCACGGGCAGCAGCCTGGAAACGATCTTCCTCAAGGAGCGCGGCATCGTCATGCCACAGCTCATCTTGGTCCTCCTCATTGAAGGCCAAGACTCGAGGTGACCCGTATTTGAGTTATGTGGGGAGTATTGCTTCTGCACCAAGGCTTGCTTCCTGACCTTCTGCTTGAGGGGTCTCGCATGAGGGCAGACAACAAGGTGGTGCTCAGTTGCCCTCCTAAAAACTTCAGGGACGTCAGGTGCTTGCCGAGCAAGCACATTGGCATTCACCCATAAGAAGGCAACGAGCTCGACTCCTTATTTGTTGCTGAGAGTGGCACTTTCAGAAAAAGTGCCACTCATCCCATCCCCTTTCGCAGAAACTTGTTTGGTCATGGATGCGGAAGCCTTGGCTCTCTTGCTCTTGCTGGTAGAGCTCTCTGGTACGTCCTCGATAGGCATGCTGCACTCTGAAGTGCACTTCCCGGAGTCCTTCCCAGAGGTCTTGCCGGTCTTCTTCTTCTTTCCTTCCACGGGAGCTTTGACAGGAACTTTGCCAGGGCTGGGTGGCCCAGAATCCCATTGTACGGTAGCGGCATCTTGACGACGTCGAAGGTAACCTTCTCCGTCCGATGGTTGAGCTCGCTGCCAAACGTGACCGGTAATGTGATCTGGCCCTTCGGCTTGTTCCTCCCCGGACTGACCCCTTGGAAACTACATGTCTCCTCGAGATCTTTGTTGGGGACTTGCAGCCTCTTGATCACATCTGGGGAGATCAAGTTCAAGCCTGCCCCACCGTCAACCAGCATCTTTGTCACCTTGTGGCTGCGAATTATTGGTGAGACCAACAATGGCAAACACCCGACCGCAGTGGTGCGATCAGGGTGGTCCTCGGCGTCAAAGACGATGGGCGAGTGCGACCACTTGAGTGGCTTCTGTGCCTCCATCACTGGTTCCGCTATAATGACTTCGCGGATCCACTGGTTTAGTTGTTGGTGCGAGGAGTGCAAATATGCGCCTCCGTCAACACACATGGCATCCACTGCATTTTGGAACTCCTTGCCGGACCCGATTCCGTCCTCATCACTATCATCCTCTTCTTGATGGCCCTGAGCGGCCTTCTCTTTTCGCTGCTTGGCCTTGCCACGGCGCCCTCCGCGGCCACCATGGTCTTGCTTGCCGGACCCACCAGCACCATCTTGGGCCTTTTCCTTATCACGCTTCTCGTACTCTTGCTTCTGCTTTTCGGCAAGTTGCTCCACTTGCCGGCATTGCTGGAGGTCGTGGCCCTTGGTGCGGTGGATCTTGCAGTACGCCCCGCCGGTCTTGCCGGCCTTCTCACCTGCCACAGCTTCCCGGCAAGCATCGTACCCGGCAACCTCCTTGCCGGGGGTGTCTGCCTTTGGCTTCTTGGTGGCATTGGTGTCACCGAAGCTCTCGACGGCCACTACAGTCTTGTTCTTGCGCTTTCTGTTGCGCTTCCTATTCTTCTTCTGTGGGGTTGATGCGTCGTCGTCCTCGGAATCGACGTCTGCACCCGCATTTTCCCCGGGGAGTCGCCTCCCTTCCTCAGCACGTGCACACCTATCCGCCAAGGCATACAGATCATTGATGGTCTTGACCTACTCGACATTCATCTCAGACCACATCCTGCGGTTGCGCACATTCGTGTGGAACGCGGCAACGACAGCTGCGGGATGGATGTCGGGGATGTTGTGGTGCACACAGCTGAACCATTGTATGTACTTGCAGAGGTTCTCTCCATCCCTTTGGGGGATCACCTGCAAATCGCTGGGCTGACCTGGGAGCTTGTGGCCACCCTAGTAAGCGCCAACGAAATGATGGCACAGATCCGCCCAAGAAGAAATGGAGCCCTCAGGCAGGTTCATCAACGACGACCTGACATTGGGCCGGAGCGCCAACAGGAAGTAGTTGGCGAGCACTTTCTCGTCCCGTCCCCCGGCAGCCGCCACCGCGATGGTGTAGATGCCAAGGAACTCGGCTGGGTTGAGCGTGCCGTCATACTTGTCAAGCAGTTCTGGCTTGAAGGCTCGGGTGGACGGCCAACGAACTTGCCGCAGCTCACGAGTAAACGCTGGGCACCCCACATCATAGGGCAAGTACCCATCAGCTACCGGAGCGAGCACGTTCACTGCCGGCCTGGCACGGTCATCAGATTGACGATGTGCTTCCCGGCGCCGCTCGATCTTTGTGCGGGCATCTTCGTCGCACCGCTCGCGGAGCACTTGGCGCTGATCTTGGTGGCATTGCGGATCTGACGAAGCCATAGACAGCACGTCCTGGTCGTCTGATCGGCGGGCTGGCCGCTATGATGGTGGGGGGTGCCACGGCAACTACACCGTTTGTGCGGCGTCTCTGGCAAGGTAGCCGGATGGTCCCGCCAACATGGTGGGTGGTTGCCGTGAGGGCCCCACGTCTTGTGTTTTGCCGGGATTGGCAAAACTGATGAGACTCTAAATGGTAGCTCTCCATTCGTCCATCTTGTCTGGGCTTGGCGGGAAGTTCAAAAGTATTTGAACCCGCGCGATGGCCTCCGCCGCCGTGGTTGGCATGGCTGGGAACACAGAACGAGGCGTCGCTCGACTCCTGGCAGAGCCAGAAGGAGCTTCGTTAGGTCCGTGCCGCCGGGGCTCATGCTCGCCAACAGGCAGACGTGGTGGTGGCGGTGGCGCTCCATGAGCAATCGGAAGTTGCTGCACATGGATCCCACCTTGAGATCGTCTGGAACCGCCAGCAACGTGGGGGAGCGTGTCGTGCCCATCTTGCGATGATCACGGCGTACGCCTCCCCGCGCCGTTGTTGGACGTCATCGATACGTTCTGGGACGTTGCGGCGGCTGGGTTCTGGGTCACAGCAGTATGAACTATATTACTATGATGACTGCGCTCACCAGAATGTCTTGGAAGTTGACCGGCTGCGACGTGGCCGGTCCTGTGGCTAGGCTCAGCATAGTGGCGGGGGTGCTGGGTACCCGCACCACTTGCGCCTCCTGCGCCGCCCGTCCCAACCGCAGCGCCCGTGCCGCCTACGGCCGCCTGGGAAGGTGGCTTGGACGTGGTAGGACCTTCGTGGCTCCACTCTTCTTCTTCGGCGCCATCGATGAAGATGATGAAGTTGGTACTCACGCTACCCAAGAACTGATTTGTGACACACAATCCCCCTGCCTGGCACACCAAAGATGTCGTGGTAAACGACTATCTATGGGACCGAACGGGTCCCTTTGCGATTCGGCTCAGGGGACATGAGTGGGACAAAGAGCAGGTTTTTAGTAAGTGCAAGAACACGCGGGGGATTTATCCAGGTTCGGGCCGCTATGAGCGTAAAACCCTACTCCTGCTCTGTGGTTGGTCGTATATGAACTCTGGTTACAGGGAGGGCAGTTTTCCGGCAAGTTGCTCGGGAAAATGCAGCTACGGCGTGTAATTGAGCTGGGTGTCGACCGTTCTACCTGTAGTCATGGGCCTCCTTTTATAGGCCAAGGGGTTACCACAATGGCTAATACGGTCATTACAGAGTATGAACAGTGACTTGCACCATCATCACGTCTATCTTCCAACGGGGTAAGACAAACGCATTTAATGCACTGTCAGGTGCTACGTTGGGGAGGCGAGGCCTTGGGCAAAAGATCTATACCACCGGTCCTGGCGCCCTCCTGTATTCTCGACACGTCCAAGGGACGGGTGTCATTAAAGTTAATCTTGGCGTGGCATGCTGACACGTGCCTTGGCCGGCCATGTTGACTGCCTGCCCGCTCGACACCTAGCTCACGAGCCTATCTGGTCGATGGTGAGGTGGAGCGGTAACGGGACAGAACAAACCTGCTGGCACGGAACTTGCCAGGCCTTGCTTGCCGGCAAGGGAGCTTGCCGACAACCATAGCTTTGGTCTTCACCTTGCCAGGGCGAAGCTTGCTGGCAAGAACAGCGTCGATCTTCAGTACTAGAATAGTACTTCTCAATGACCTGCCTTGAGGTCTTCTTCACGGTCTTGGTGTTGAGTCTTGAGTCATAGTTATCCTCTGTCAAGCCCTTGCCGGAGATGAGGCTACAACTGCCTGTGCACAAGTCTGGGTACGAGGGCACCCATGTCTTAGTACACCGACAATCCCATAGATCGTCGTTTCCCATGACATCTTTGGCGGTGTACTAAAGCATGGGTGCGATTGTCGGTGTACTATGGCATGGGTGCCCTCATACCCTGACTTGTGCACAGGCAGTTGTAGCCTCCTTGATAGCAAAGGCTTGACGGAGAATAACTATGACTCAAGACTTAGAATAAACAAGACCGTGAAGAAGACCTCAAGGCAGGTCATCGAGAAGTACTATTCCATACTGAGGATCAAGATTGCCCTTGCCGGCAAGCTCCGTGCTGGCAAGGTGGAGACCAAGACTCTAGTTGCCGGCAAGCTCCTTGCCGGCAAGCAACGGCCCGGCAAGCTCCACGTCGGCAGGCTCGTTCTGTCCCGTTACCGCTCCACCTCATCATCGGCTAGATAAGCACGCGTGATAGGTGTCGAGCATGCAGGCAGTCAACGCAGTTGGCCAAGGCACGTGTCAGCATGCCACACCAGGATTAACTTGTGACGCCCCCGGCCCGACCTTGCACTAATCATACACGGAAATGCGCACGATCAAGCCCAGGGACTCACGGGAAGATATCACAACACAACTCTAGACAAAAAATAAAATAATACAAGCTTTGTATTACAAGCCAAGGGCCTCGAGGGCTCGAATACATAAGCTCGAGTTACATAAGCGTCAGCGGAAGGAACAATATCTGAGTACAGACATAGTTAGACAAGTTTGCCTTAAGAAGGCTGAACAAAACAATGACATCAAGATCGAAAAGGCGCAGGCCTCCTGCCTGGGAGCCTCCTAAACTACTCCTGGTCATCGGTCTCCACATAGTAGTAAGCACCGTCGGGGTAGTAGTAGACGTCGACGGGATCAGCTGGCTCCGGGGCTCCGTCATCTGATCGCAGCAATCGGGTATGGGGAAAAAGAGGTAGCAAAGCAACAGTGAGTACTCATCCAAAGTACTCGCAAGACTTACATCAGATCTATTCTATTTATGCATCGGTATCAAATGAAGGGGGTGTATCTGTGGACTACACTGCAGAAATGCCAGAATAGAGGGAAGGCCTAGCCTATCGAAGACTAGCATCTTGCAGCGTCTTGCAGCATTAGAAGAGTGCAGATTAGTAGTATAACATAAAGTAATATGTATGTAGTAGCAAAGCCGAGAGATCCTTCCTCGACTCCCTGAGAGAAAGCGATCCCGGAGCTAACATATTAATTAAAGTAACAAGTATCCAGTTCAAGTTGTAGTAGATCGGGATAAAACACTGAGCGTCCTGTTACCGTGGACACGGCTATTCGAATAGATAACTTCCCTGCAGGGGTGCACTACTGTTACCCAACACGCTCGATTAACTCTGGCCGAACACACTTTTCTCGGTCATGCCCGGCCTCGGCTGATCGACACGACGTAGTCCTACCTAGGCTCAGCAGAGAGGTCCCCGCCGGTCTACATCCTAAGTGCTCAAGGGTCTTGGGCCCATCGCCCTTTGCACTCCGGGTCGTTGCATGAAGGGCGAATCCAGGCGCCACCTCTCTCCTGGATGGTGCCGGCCCAGCCGTGCCGCAATGCTGAACTGGACGTCTGACAGAGCTTTCGGCTGATACATACGGCGCCGAGGGCCCCATTAAACCATTATCCCACGTGGTGGTAGTGCCTATAGGCCAGTGGCCAACTCAGATCAAATACCCAAATCCGTTAGTGAATTATTAGGAGCTCGCGGAGACGAGCAGAGATCCACGATCATGTGACCCCGTCGCCCCGTCTCGTGGACTTACGGCAAGGGCCAGGCCCACCCTCTCCTGGGGCGGTCTACGTGCCCGGTTGTGCCACGTAATTATCTCGCGGGTACCCTCATGGTCAACCCGACTTCACATCTCTCGCGGGTACCCCTTGGGGTCGACCCGACTTCAACCGGGAACTGAAGTAAAATTAGGGTAACCGCGTGTCCATAACATCAAGGTGTAATCCGAGGAATCACCCTCGTTGGATTCCTACTCGAGGTAACCATCATGGTGAACTCGGAGGAATCACCCTCGATGGGTCCACACTTGAGGGGTTGCACGACAGAGGCTTCATCGGAGGAGGTGAAAGAGGAATCAACCTCATTAACCCACAACCGACTAGCTAGGCTACAGAGATATCATCAGGAGTGAGGTAGGAGGTATCACCCTCGGCACTAGATAGTAGCTCTACAGAGTCATACAACTAAGGGGGTGTGCGGTGCTGTGTTCGGTCTCTGTACATTGATCACACTGATCGAGTCACCGGTGGTAAAGCATGGCAGCAAGGACAAGGGTGGTGGGGCCATTGATGGATCACTAACCAGTCTATGCTAAGTATTTAGGACAACAGGTAAGGTATCAACAGCAGATACAAAATCAGGCTATGCATCAGAATAGGAGCAATCAAATACGGTAGCAAATTCTAATGCAAGCACGGGGGAGAAGGAGTAGGTGATATAGGAATGATCAAGGGGGTTTGCTTGCCTGGAAGCTTTGCGGTAAAAGAGGGGTCGTCGGTGGAGTAGCAGTCCTCGGGGGCAACGTCGGCCTCGGGGTCTACCGGAGAGAAGAGGGGGAAGAAACAGTAAATATAAAGCACACAGATGTAATACAGATGCACGACATGCCAGTAGGTTATGCTAGGGGTGTCCTAATGCAGTGCTAGGTATTTTAAACGGAGCGGGAAAATATTCGGGAATATTTTCCCGGCGTTGGGTGATTATCGGTATATGGATCCGGAGGGGAAGGTTCCATGTTCATCTAGTTAGGAGTGATGGTCAAGCATTTTGACCACATATTCGGATTCGTCTTATTTTTCTGACCATTTTTCATATAAATTATTTTCATCCGAGTTACGGATTATTTTATATGATTTTTCAAAGTTTTATTGATTTTCTGGATTTACTGTATTTATTTTTAATTCGAAATTAAATGATTAAATTGCTACGGGTACACAGAAGTGTACCCAGCAAAATGCTAATGAGGCTAACAGGTGGGGCTAGTCAACTGCCTAGTGAGCAGTTGACTGGACCGTTGACTGGTCAACTGGGTCCAGTCAGCAGAGGCTGACTGGTGGGTCCCAGTGCTGAGTCAGCGTGCTGACTCAGCACTGCTTATCCGTTTGAACAGTAGCTAATGGCCCCACTTGTCAGTGTTTAGTTTAATCTAAACCGGTTTTTATCAGTTTAATTAACTCGCGTGGGGTCCGGCGGTCAGCGACGAAATGCAGCTAATCAGGCCAGTTAATGGCACCACGTCATCATGGTTAACGCCGGCGAGGAGCTACAGTGTGCCGGCGACGGCAACGACGCGGGAACTCGCCGTATTTGCTCCACAGACGTCGGGAGGACGTGTGGATGGGCTCTATGGATGCGCCGCGACGAGCCGCGTCTAACGGTGGTCGTGGTGGCGCCGGAGGTGCACCGTAGAGACGGCAGTGACGGCAATGGCAGAGGCGGCGCTCGGGCGGAAGTGAAGCAGCAGCAGCGGTGTGCTAGCAGTCGAACTAGAGGGCCATGGGCTTCCTACGTGCGCGCGCGATCGCGATTGACTATCGTGCACGACCATTTGGTCACCGGAACGCTGCCGGTGATGAGGCCGTGCGGCGGTGGGTTCGGCCTCGAGTGGAATTGGGTCAACGGGGCACGGGGAGGAGTAAGGGGAGGTCGAGGAGGAGCGCGAGCTCACAGTGAGGGCGACGGCGAGGTCAGATGGCTCGGGGAGGCTCGGACGACGCGGATCGAAGCGGTGGTCGTGGTGGATGCCGACGAAGGGGAACGGCGCGGGCGTCGTCGTGGAGGCTCCTGAGGCTCGATCCGGTGGCGAGGAGGAAGAAGGCGTCCGCGATGGAGCTTCCGGACAGCTCAGAACGAAGAGGGGAGGCCGGTGGCCGCGTCCGTGGCGACGGCACGGCGTTGGCCTCGTTCGGCTCGTGCAGGGAAGAATGGGCGAGCGAGAGAAGGGGTTTCTAGGGGGTCTAGGGTTTGTAGGAAAGATGGAGACGCCGGGGGCTTGCTCTTATCCAGCCACGGCTCTCGATGGCCGCGCGAGTGCGGCGTCGAGCGCCTTGGCGCAACAGGAGATAGGGGAAGGCCGGCGTGGGCTGGGCCTTTGCGCACTGTGCGGCTTAAGCCCACAAGCACAGCAACGCTTAGAACTTTTCTTTTTCTTTTTTTCTGATTTCTTTAATCCTTTCTGTTTTGCAAATTGTTAGGCCACAAAAAGACTTTTGTAAAATATGGAATTGTGCCACATAAATACTTTGCAATATTTAGCACTGCCATAAAAAGGTTTGGAGGCAAAATGATTTCATTTGAATTTCGTTTAAATGAAATGGATTAAATCGGGCTTCTTAGGTACTATTTTTGGATGTTAGGGTCAATTTGGGAATTCAAAAAATGTTGGTTTTGTTTTTTATAATAGCTTTGGGATTATTTGCAATATTATGAACTATTTTGTTTGCAAGTTTGGAGTTTTTTCTAATTTCACTTGTTATTTGAATTTTGAATTTGATTTAAATTATTTCTTAATTGCATTTCTTAGGATATAATGATGATGACTTGTCACCATTAGTGTGAGGTCACTGTAGTATGACAATGGGGGTGTTACAAATCTCCTCCACTACAAGAAATCTCGTCCCGAGATTTAAGAGATGGAGTAAAGGGGAAGGGATTGGTTACGAAATTGTAACGAGTCTTCTTGGCCTTGATTGTTCTTCTCGAAGAGGTTGATCCATCGAATTGATGCCTAATGAGAAGGTGAAAGGGGTTCAGAGCAACAAAAATAATATTGCATCTGATACCAGAATAGATCTCTAGGAAGGTGGCTCGTGAATTACCTATGAAGCCAAGCGAGAGGAATAACTTTGGAAACAGGGATGTACAGGAGAGTCAGGTTTCGATCCTGTAGAACTTTGGTGAGTGTGGATTAAGAGCAGGAAGGGCGGTAACATCTTGCGCGGTCACAACAACAAGACGTGTCAGAGGAAAGTCTGTCAGCTATGTGGGCAACACGTCGGTACCATGGGCGGGGAACGAAGAGAACCATTTTCCTGCTCGTTAAAACGAGACGGACCTATAGGCAAGGTTCTCGTCCATCGGTGGTTACCGGAATGTCATCAACAATAGTAACAAGGTTTTATTTGGGGGTGTTGACTTAAGCAGGGAATTATCACTGCTCAGATAAAAGCTAGATTACAAGAAAGGTTAAACAGACCAATGGAAAGGAAAAAGTGATGATCAGATTAAACAGACCAATGGAAAGGAATAATTGCAGACAATCCAGCTCTCCGGGTGGATGTGAATACGAGAACCTAATGTTAGTGTTAGCAAAATCTTTAACCCGAATAGAAGAGAGATCAGAGTCCCAGAGTAAGGAAGAGAAATAAAAGATCCTAACCCATCCGTTGGCGACGTGGGCCCGTAAGCCACAGAGCCATGTTAGTAAAACAGTTTTTGGAGACTAGACTCAACTTCGGCCAAGGAGTTGGAAAGGGGGCTACCTACAGGCAGTCGGCTCTGATACCAGCTTGTGACGCCCCCAACACAACCGTGCACAAATCATACACGGAAATGCGCACGATCAAGACTCACGGGAAGATATCACAACACAACTCTAGACACAAAATAAAATAATACAAGCTTTATATTACAAGCCAGGGGCCTCGAGGGCTCGAATACATAAGCTCGAGTTACACAAGCGTCAGCGGAAGCAACAATATCTGAGTACAGACATAGTTAGACAAGTTTGCCTTAAGAAGGCTGAACAAAACAACGACATCTAGATCGAAAAGGCGCAGGCCTCCTACCTGGGAGCCTCCTAAACTACTCCTGGTCGTCGGTCTCCATATAGTAGTAAGCTCCCTCGGGGTAGTAGTAGACGTCGACGGGATCAGCTGGCTCCGGGGCTCCGTCATCTGATCGCAGCAATCGGGTATGGGGAAAAAATAGGTAGCAAAGCAACCGTGAGTACTCATCCAAAGTACTCGCAATACTTACATCAGATCTATTCTATTTATGCATCGGTATTAAATGAAGGGGCTGTATCTGTGGACTAGACTGCAGAAATGCCAGAATAGAGGGAAGGCCTAGCCTATCGAAGACTAGCATCTTGCAGCGTCTTGCAGCATTAGAAGAGTGCAGATTAGTAGTATAACATAAAGTAATAAGTATGTAGTAGCAAAGCCCAGAGATCCTTCCTCGACTCCCTGAGAGAAAGCGATCCCGGAGCTAACATACTAATTAAAGTAACAAGTATCTAGTTCAAGTTGTAGTAGATCGGGATACAACACTGAGCGTCTTGTTACCGTGGACACGACTATTCGAATAGATAACTTCCCTGCAGGGGTGCACTACTGTTACCCAACACGCTCGATTAACTATGGCCGGACACACTTTTCTCGGTTATGCCCGGCCTCGGCTGATCGACATGACGTAGTCCTACCTAGGCTTAGCAGAGAGGTCCCCGCCGGTCTACAACCTAAGTGCTCAGGGGTCTTGGGCCCATCGCCCTTTGCACTCCGGGTCGTTGTGTGTAGGGCGAATCCAGGCGCCACCTCTCTCCTGGATGGCGCCGGCCCAGCCGTGCCGCAATGCTGAACTAAACGTCTGACAGAGCTTTTGGCTGATACATACGGCACCGAGGGCCTCATTAGACCATTATGCCACGTGATGGTAGTGCGTATAGGCCAGTGGCCAACTCAGATCAAATACCCAAATCCGTTAGTCAATTATTAGGAGCTCGCGGTGACGAGCAGAGATCCATGATCATGTGACCCCGTTGCCCCGTCTCGTGGACTCACGGCAAGGGCCAGGCCCAACCCTCTCCTGGGGCGGTCTACCTGCCCGACCGTGCCACGTAATTATCTCGCGGGTACCCTCACGGTCAACCCGACTTCACATCTCTCGCGGGTACCCCTCGGGGTTGACCCGACTTCAACCGGGAACTAAAGTAAAATTAGGGTAACTATGTGTCCATAACATCAAGGTGGAATCCGAGGAATCACCCACGTTGGATTCCTACTTGAGGTAACCGTCAAACTCGGAGGAATCACCCTCGATGGGTCCACACTTGAGGGGTTGCTCGACAGAGGCTTCATCGGAGGAGGTGAAAGAGGAATCAACCTCGTTAACCCACAACTGACTAGCTACGCTACAGAGATATCATCAGGAGTGAGGTACGAGGTATCACCCTCGGCACTCGATAGTAGCTCTGCAGAGTCATACAACTAAGGGGGTGTGTGGTGCTGTGTTCGGTCTCTGTACATTGATCACACTGATCGAGTCACCGGTGGTAAAGAATGGCAACAAGGACAAGGGTGGTGGTGCCATTGATGGATCACTAACCAGTCTATGCTAAATATTTAGGACAACAGGTAAGGTATCAACAGAAGTTACAAAATCAGGCTATGCATCAGAATAGGAGCAATCAAATACGGTAGCAAATTCTAATGCAAGCACGGGGGAGAAGGAGTAGGTGATATAGGAATGATCAAGGGGGTTTGCTTGCATGGAAGCTTTGCGGTAAAAGAGGGGTCGTCGGTGGAGTAGCAGTCCTTAGGGGCAACGTCGTCTCGGGGTCTACCGGAGAGAAGAGGGGGAAGAAATAGTAAATATAAAGCACACAGATGTAATACAGATGCACGACATGCCGATAGGTTATGCTAGGGGTGTCCTAATGCAGTGCTAGGTATTTTAAACGGAGCGGGAAAATATTCGGGAATACTTTCCCGGCTTTGGGTGATTATCGGTATATGGATCCGGAGGGGAAGGTTCCATGTTCATCTAGTTAGGAGTGATGGTCAAGCATTTTGACCACATATTCGGATTCGTCTTATTTTTCTGATCATTTTTCATATATAAATTATTTTCATCCGAGTTATGGATTATTTTATATGATTTTTCAAAGTCTTATTGATTTTCTGGATTTACTGTATTTATTTTTAATTCGAAATTAAATGATTAAATTGCTACGGGTACACAGAAGTGTACCCAGCAAAATGCTCATTAGGCTGACAGGTGGTGGCCAGTCAACTGTCCAGTCAGCAGTTGACTAGACCGTTGACTGGTCAACTGGGTCCATTCAGCAGAGGCTGACTGGTGGGTCCCAGTGCTGAGTCAGCGTGCTGACTGAGCACTGCTTATCCGTTTGAACAGTAGCTGCGGGCCCCACTTGTCAGTGTTTAGTTTAATCTAAACCGGTTTTTATCAGTTTAATTAACTCACGTGGGGTCCTACGGTCAGCGACGGATTAGCAGCTAATCAGGCCAGTTAATGGCGCTACGTCATCGTGGTTAACGCCGGCGAGGAGCTACAGTGTGCTGGCGATGGCAACGACGCAGGAACTCGCCGGGTTTGCTCCACAGACTTCGGGAGGACGTGTGGATGGGCTCTATGGATGCGCCGCGACGAGCCGCGTCTAACGGTGGTCGTGGTGGCGCTGGAGGTGCACCATAGAGAATGCAGCGACGGCAATGGCGGAGGCGGCGCTTGGGAGGAAGTGAAGCAGCAGCAGCGGTGCACTAGCAGTCGAACTAGAGGGCCATGGGCTTCCTACGTGCGCGCGCGATCGCGATTGACTATCGTGCGCGACCATTTGGTCACCGGAACGCTGCCGGCGACGAGGCCATGCGGCGGTGGGTTTGGCCTCGAGTGGAATCGGGTCAACGGGGCACGGGGAGGAGTACAGGGAGGTCGAGGAGGAGCGGAAGCTCACAGTGAGGGCGACGGTGAGGTCAGATAGCTCGGGGAGGCTCGGACGACGCGGATCTAAGCGGTGGCCGTGGCGGATGCCGACGAAGGGGAACGGCGGGGGCGTCGTCGTGGAGGCTCCCGAGGCTCGATCCGGTGGCGAGGAGGAAGAAGGCGTCCGCGACGGAGCTTTCAGACAGCTCAGAACGAACAGGGGAGGCCGGTGGCCGCGTCCATGGTGATGGCACAGCGTTGGCGGCGTTCGGCTCGTGCAGGGAAGAATGAGCGAGAGAGAGGAGGGGTTTCTACGGGATCTAGGGTTTGCGGGGAAGAGGGAGACGCTGGGGGCTTGCTCTTATCCAGCCACGGCTCACGATGGCCGCGCGAGTGCGGCGTCGAACGCCCTGGTCATGGCGCGCGCGGCCTTCTCCTGGCGCAACGGGAGGTAGGGGAAGGCCAGCGTGAGCTGGGCCTTTGCGCACTATGTGGCTTAAGCCCACTAGCACAGTAGCGCTTAGCCCTTTTCTTTTTCTTTTTTTTTGATTTCTTTAATCCTTTCTGTTTTGCAAATTGTTAGGCCACAAAAAGACTTTTGTAAAATATGGAATTTTGGCACATAAATACTTTGCAATATTTAGCACTGCCATAAAAAGGTTTGGAGGCAAAATGAGTTCATTTGAATTTTGTTTAAATGAAATGGATTAAATAGCGCTGTTTAGGTACTGTTTTTGGATGTTAGGGTCAATTTGGGAATTCAAAAAATGTTGGTTTTGTTTTTTATAATAGCTTTGGGATTATTTGCAATATTATGAACTATTTTGTTTGCAAGTTTGGAGTTTTTTCTTATTTCACTTGTTATTTGAATTTTGAATTTGAGTTGAATTATTTCTTAATTGCATTTCTTAGGATATAATGATGATGACTTGTCACCATTAGTGTGAGGTCACTGTAGTATGACACTGGGGGTGTTACAAATCTCCTCCACTACAAGAAATCTCGTCCCGAGATTTAAGAGGTGGAGTAAAGGGGAAGGGATTGGTTACGAAATTGTAACGAGTCTTCTTAGCCTTGATTGTTCTTCTCGAAGAGGTTGATCCATCAGATTGATGCCTAATGAGAAGGTGAAAGGGGTTCAGAGGAACGAAAATAATATTGCATCTGATACCAGAATAGATCTCTAGGAAGGTGGCTCGTGAATTACCTACGAAGCCAAGCGAGAGGAACAACTTTGGAAATAGGGACGTACAGGAGAGTCAGGTTTCGATCCTGTGGAACTGTGGTGAGTGTGGATTAAGAGTAGGAAGGGCGGTAACATCTTGCGCGGTCACACCAACAAGACATGTCAGAGGAAAGTCTGCCAGCTATGTTGGCAACACGTCGGTACCATGGGCGGGGAACGAAGAGAACCATTTTCCTGCTCGTTAAAACGAGACGGACCAATAGGCAAGGTTCTCGTCCATCGGTGGTTACCGGAATGTCATCAACAATAGTAACAAGGTTTTATTTGGGGGTGTTGACTTAAGCAGGGAATTATCACTGCTCAGATAAAAGCTAGATTACAAGAAAGGTTAAACAGACCAATGGAAAGGAAAATGTGATGATCGGATTAAACAGACCAATGGAAAGGAATAATTGCAGACAATCCAGCTCTCCGGGTGGATGTGAATACGAGAACCTAATGTTAGTGTTAGCAAAATCTTTAACCCGAATAGAAGAGAGATCAGAGTCCCAGAGTAAGGAAGAGAAATAAAAGATCCTAACCCATCCGTTGGGGACGTGGGCCCGTAAGCCACACAACCATGTTAGTAAAATAGTTTTTGGAGACTAGACTCAACTTCGGCCAAGGAGTTGGAAAGGGGGCTACCTACAGGCAGTCGGCTCTGATACCAGCTTGTGACGCCCCCGGCCCGACCATGGACAAATCATACACGAAAATGCGCACGATCAAGCCCAGGAACTCACGGGAAGATATCACAACACAACTCTAGACACAAAATAAAATAATACAAGCTTTATATTACAAGCCAGGGGCCTCGAGGGCTCGAATACATAAGCTCGAGTTACACAAGCATCAGCGGAAGCAACAATATCTGAGTACAGACATAGTTAGACAAGTTTGCCTTAAGAAGGCTGAACAAAGCATCAGCGGAAGCAACAATATCTGAGTACAGACATAGTTAAACAAGTTTGCCTTAAGAATAATACAAGCTTTATATTACAAGCTAGGGGCTGTATCTGTGGACTACACTGCAGAAATGCCAGAATAGAGGGAAGGCCTAGCCTATCGAAGACTAGCATCTTGCAGCATTAGAAGAGTGCAGATTAGTAGTATAACATAAAGTAATAACTATGTAGTAGCAAAGCCCAGAGATCCTTCCTCGACTCCCTGAGAGAAAGCGATCCCGGAGCTAACATATTAAATAAAGTAACAAGTATCCAGTTCAAGCTGTAGTAGATCGGGATACAACACTGAGCGTCCTGTTACCGTGGACACGGCAATTCGAATAGATAACTTCCCTGCAGGTGTGCACTACTGTTACCCAACACGCTCGATTAACTCTGGCCGGACACACTTTTCTCGGTCATGCCCGGCCTCGGCTGATCGACACAACGTAGTCCTACCTAGGCTCAGCAGAGAGGTCCTCGCCGGTCTACATCCTAAGTGCTCAGGGGTCTTGGGCCCATCGCCCTTTGCACTCCGGGTCGTTGCGTGCTGGGCGAATCCAGGCACCACCTCTCTCCTGGATGGTGCCGGCCCAGCCGTGCCGTAATGCTGAACTGGACATCTGACAGAGCTTTTGACTGATACATATGGCGCCGAGGGCCCCATTAAACCATTATCCCACGTGGTGGTAGTGCGTATAGGCCAGTGGCCAACTCAGATCAAATACCCAAATCCGTTAGTGAATTATTAGGAGTTCGCGGAGACGAGCAGAGATCCAAGATCATGTGACCCCGTCGCCCCGTCTCGTGGACTTATGGCAAGGGCCAGGCCCAACCCTCTCCATGGGTGGTCTACCTGCCAGGCCGTGCCACGTAATTATCTCGCGGGTACCCTCACGGTCAACCCGACTTCACATCTCTCGCAGGTACCCCTTGGGGTCGACCCGACTTCAACCGGGAACTGAAGTAAAATTAGGGTAACTGCGTGTCCATAACATCAAGGTGGAATCCGAGGAATCACCCTCGTTGGATTCCTACTCGAGGTAACCGTCAAGGTGAACTCGGAGGAATCACCCTCGATGGGTCCACAATTGAGGGGTTGCACGACAGAGGCTTCATCGGAGGAGGTGAAAGAGGAATCAGCCTCGTTAACCCACAACCGACTAGCTACGCTATAGAGATATCATCAGGAGTGAGGTAGGAGGTATCACCCTCGGCACTCGATAGTAGCTCTGCAGAGTCGTACAACTAAGGGGGTGTGCGGTGCTGTGTTCGGTCTCTGTACATTGATCACACTGATCGAGTCACCAGTGGTAAAGCATGGCAACAAGGACAAGGGTGGTGGGGCCATTGATGGATCACTAACCAGTCTGTGCTAAGTATTTAGGACAACAGGTAAGGTATCAACAGCAGATACAAAATCAGGCTATGCATCAGAATAGGAGCAATCAAATACGGTAGCAAATTCTAATGCAAGCACGGGGGAGAAGGTGTAGGTGATATAGGAATGATCAAGGGGGTTTGCTTTCCTGGAAGCTTTACGGTAAAAGAGGGGTCGTCGGTGGAGTAGCAGTCCTCGGGGGCAACGTCGGTCTCGGGGTCTACCGGAGAGAAGAGGGGGAAGAAACAGTAAATATAAAGCACACAGATGTAATATAGATGCACGACATGCCGGTAGGTTATGCTAGGGGTGTCCTAATGCAATGCTAGGTATTTTAAACGGAGCGGGAAAATATTCGGGAATATTTTCCCGGCTTTGGGTGATTATCGGTATATGGATCCGGAGGGGAAGGTTCAATGTTCATCTAGTTAGGAGTGATGGGCAAGCATTTTGACCACATATTCGGATTCGTCTTATTTTTCTGATCATTTTTCATATATAAATTATTTTCATCCGAGTTATGGTTTATTTTATATGATTTTTCAAAGTTTTATTAATTTTCTGGATTTACTGTATATATTTTTAATTCGAAATTAAATGATTAAATTGCTACGGGTACACAGAAGTGTACCCAGCAAAATGCTAATTAGGCTGACAGGTGGGGCCAGTCAACTGCCCAGTCAGCAGTTGACTGGACCTTTGACTGGTGGGTCCCAGTGCTGAGTCAGCGTGGTGACTCAACACTGCTTATCCGTTTGAACAGTAGCTGTGGGCCCCACTTGTCAGTGTTTAGTTTAATCTAAACCGGTTTTTATCAGTTTAATTAACTCGCGTGGGGTCCGGCGGTCAGCGACGGATTAGCAGCTAATCAGGCCAGTTAATGGCGCCACATCATCATGGTTAAAGCCGGCGAGGAGCTACAGTGTGCCGGCGACGGCAACGACGCGGGAACTCGTCGGGTTTGCTCCATAGACATCGGGAGGACGTGTGGATGGGCTCTATGGATGCGTCGCGACGAGCTGCGTCTAACGGTGGTCGGGGTGGCACCGGAGGTGCACCGTAGAGACGGCAGCGACGGCAATGGCAGAGGCGGCGCTCTGGCGGAAGCGAAGCAGCAGCAGCGGTGTGCTAGCAGTCAAACTAGAGGGCCATGGGCTTCCTACGTGCGCGCGCGATCGTGATTGACTATCGTGCGCGACCATTTGGTCACCGGAACGCTGCCGGCGACGAGGCCGTGCGGCGGTGGGTTCGGCCTTGAGTGGAATCGGGTCAACGGGGCATGGGGAGGAGTAAGGGGAGGTCGAGGAGGAGCACGAGCTCACAGTGAGGGCGACGGCGAGGTCAGATGGCTCGGGGAGGCTCGGACGACGTGGATCGAAACGGTGGTCTTGGCGGATGCCGACGAAAGGGAACGGCGCGGGCGTCGTCGTGGAGGCTCCTGAGGCTCCATCCGGTGGCGAGGAGGAAGAAGGCGTCCGCGACGGAGCTTCCGGACAGCTCAGAATGAAGAGGGGAGGCCGGTGGCCGCGTCCATGGCGTCGGCACGGCGTTGGCGGCGTTTGGCTCGTGCGGGGAAGAATGAGCGAGCGAGAGGAGGGGTTTTTGGGGGGGGGGTCTAGGGTTTGCGGGGAAGAGGGAGATGCCGGGGGCTTGCTCTTATCCAGCCACGGCTCTCGATGGCCGCACGAGTGCGGCGTCGAGCGCCCTGGTCATGGCGCGCATGGCCTTCTCCTGGCGCAACGGGAGGTTGGGGAAGGCCGACGTGGGCTGGGCCTTTGCGCACTGTGCAGCTTAAGCCAAAAAGCACAGTAGCGCTTAGCCCTTTTCTTTTTCTTTTTTTCCGATTTCTTTAATCCTTTCTGTTTTGCAAATTGTTAGGCCACAAAAAGACTTTTGTAAAATATGGAATTGTGCCACATAAATACTTTGCAATATTTAGCACTGCCATAAAAAGGTTTGGAGGCAAAATGATTTCCTTTGAATTTTTTTAAAATGAAATGGACTAAATAGGGCTGTTTAGGTACTGTTTTTGGATGTTAGGGTCAATTTGGGAATTCTAAAACTGTTGGTTTTGTTTTTTATAATAGCTTTGGGATTGTTTGCAATATTATGAACTATTTTGTTTGCAAGTCTGGAGTTTTTTCTAATTTCACTTGTTATTTGAATTTTGAATTTGAGTTGAATGATTTCTTAATTGCATTTCTTAGGATATAATGATGATGACTTGTCACCATTAGTGTGAGGTCACTATAGTATGACACCCATCCCTGGGACGTGTCAAGGTGACAAGACGGCGCCAGGACCGGTGGTACAGATCTTTTTCCCAAAGCCTCGCCTCCCCGACATAGCACCTAATGGTGCATTTAATGAGCTTGTCTTACCCCGTCTGGAGATAGACGTGGTGACGGTGCAAGTTACTATTCATACTCTGTAATGACCATGTTAGCCTTTGTGGTAACCCCTTGGCCTATAAAAGGAGGCCCATGGCTGCACTTAGAACGGTCGACTCTTAGCTGAACTACACGCTGTAGCTGTACTTCCCGCGCACCTTGCCGGCAAGCAGCGCTCTTTGTAACTCTTGAGCTCACATACAATCAAACCACCAGAACAGGAGTAGGGTTTTACGCTCATAGCGGCCCAAACCTGAATAAATCGTTGCTTGTGCTCATATCTACTAGCCCTACTCTTTGTAGTATTGTGATCCCACTTCCGAACCGCAAAGGGATCCTCTCGATCCCATTTGTCGTTTTCCCATGACATCTTTGGCGGTGTACTAAAGCATGGGTGCCCTCATACCCTGACTTGTGCACAGGCAGTTGTAGCCTCCTTGACGGCAAAGTCTTGATTGAGAATAACTATGACTCAAGACTTAGAATAAACAAGACCATGAAGAAGACCTCAAGGCAGGTCATCGAGAAGTACTATTCTCGTACTGAGGATCAAGATTGCCCTTGCCGGCAAGCTCCGTACTGGCAAGGTGGAGACCAAGACTCTGGTTGCCGGCAAGCAACGGCCCGGCAAGCTCCACGCCGGCAAGCTTGTTCTTTCCCGTTACCGCTCCACCTCATCATCGGCTGGATAAGCACACGTGATAGGTGTCGAGCAGGCAGGCAGTCAACGCAGCTGGCCAAGGCACGTGTCAGCATGCCACGCCAGGAATAACTTTATTGACCCCCGTCCTTGGGACGTGTCAAGGTGACAAGAGGGCGCCAGGACCGGTGGTAAATATCTTTTACCCAAAGCCTCGTCTCCCCGACATAGCACCTAACGGTGCATTTAATGTGCTTGTCTTACCCCGTCTGGAGATAGACGTGGTGACGGTGCAAGTTACTATTCATACTTTGTAATGCCCATGTTAGCCTCTGTGGTAACCCCTTGGCCTATAAAAGGAGGCCCACGGCTGCACTTAGAACGGTCGACTCTTAGCTCAACTACACGCTGTAGCTGCACTTCCCGCGCACCTTGCCGGCAAGCTGCACTCTTTGTAACTCTTGAGCTCACATACAATCAAACCACCAGAACAGGAGTAGGGTTTTACGCTCATAGCAGCCCGAACCTGGATAAATCGTTGCTTGTGCTCATATCTACTAGCCCTGCTCTTTGTTGTATTGTGATCCCACTTCCGAACCGCAAAGGGATCCTCTCGATCCCATAGAAGTTCGTTTTCCCACGATAGTCGGCCGCCGTGGCAGCCACACCATTGTCGGCCGCCAAGACCATCGCCCGCTCCGTCACCGTGGCCCGAAGGCGGGTGGTGGCCGTCGTGTCCGCCATCCCACCGTCGGCCGCCGTGGCCATCACCCGCTTCGCCACCGCGACCCGAAGGCGGGAGGTGGCCGCCACCCCATCGTCGGTCGCCGTGGGAGCCACCCCACTGTCGACCGCCGGGGTCATCACCTGCTCCATCACCGTGGCCCGAAGGAGGGAGGTGGAGGCCCGCAAGTGCGTCAATGACCTTGCCGCGCGCTACATCGAGTTCATGCGGGAGGAGGAGGACCGCCTGGTCGAGCACGCAAAGAGTCTTACCACCGCCGTGGCCGCAGCAGAAGCCGCCGCAGTGGCGCGGAATGCGGAGATCTACGAGGAGTCCCGCCGCTTCAAGAGGGGTCGTCTGAAGCAGCAGAGGGCGTTCGAGCTGGCCGTCACTAAAGGTGCAACAGCGGCAGGCGCCGAATTCCACTTCTCCAGCTTATCGGTAGACTCCACCTCCTCTGCCTCTTACTGAGCACACTCGGCAGAGGAGAGGTTGCTGGAAGTAGTACAAAGCCCATCCGTAGTAGTAGTATTTAGGGGCTATTTTGTTCAGTTCATCTGACTATAGATATGGTTGAACCGGACTATGTACTTAAAATTAGCTAGTATATATAGTTGAACTAGCTATTTCAGTACGTGGTTGACAACAATTGGGTAAAAGTTTGTTTGGTTCAGCTGTCGAGTTGAACTGTTTGTATAAAGAACGACTGCTTAATCTATGAATGAAATCTATGCTTACTGAATTTCATTTGCAAAAATTAGACAGTACTAGTGATTTTTAGCTGCAAAATTTGACAAATGGCAGTATTATTTTTTTGAGGATCACAAATGGCAGTGTTACAAGGTTGACAAATGGCAATGTTACTAGATTGACAAATGCCAATTTTTCCAATTTGACAAATGGCAATATACCCAATATGACAGATGAAAATCTTACCACATTGTTTGTACGTCGTTGCACACGGGTCATCGTGCAAAATCGTTTGCGATGAAGAGATGCACACAACATGTGCGCCACATTTTCCCTTGGCTTAGCGGCGAAGGAACGTAGCTCTCGCTTTGCATATGGGTGTTCAGTCTGAAACGTTTGCGATGAGTGTTTTATTCAGAGAAAAACATTGATGTTTTTTTTTACTTTGATAAGTCTATACATTCAAAGAAAAAACGCTAAGTTG
This sequence comes from Elymus sibiricus, assembly GCA_039707655.1. NCBI lineage: Eukaryota > Viridiplantae > Streptophyta > Magnoliopsida > Poales > Poaceae > Elymus > Elymus sibiricus. Next base: position 189,226,894 of record CM077674.1, read on the forward strand.
ATCAAAACCATAGATTTCATTCAGTCACACTGTGATTTTACATTCATGCGATCAAGATACAATATTAAACAAAAAAAACTAATTGCAGCGGCGGCGGCATGCTGCACCGGTATTGTCGTCCTCTGGGACACCGTTGTGCAAGTCTTCAAGCCAACCCAGAATGTTCTAGGCTTGCAAATCCAATAGCCGTTCGTCGCGCGATCGACGAGCGGGGGGCGGGGTGACTCGCGGTGCTGCGAGGTAGCGGTCGACGACGGCGTCCCATGACGCTGAGGGGGGCGCGGCGGGTGAAGGCAGGCGCACGGGGACCGGCGCCGTGGCGGGTGCAGGCGCGCGCACGGGCACGGGCGCGGAGGGTGCAGGCAAGCGCACGAGGACCGGCGCCGCGGTGGATGCAGGGGTGTGCACGAGCACGGGCGGCGGTGCTAGCGCTAGCACGTACACGAGCTCGTGCGGGTCCGTGGGGACCTCGCTAACGCCCGCGGCTTCCAGTGCCGCGATGGTGCTCGGCGACCAGCCCGTCAATGCCACAGGGATGGTCACTGGCGCAGGCTCGGGGATGGGAGCTTGGACGGGCGCGGGGGCAGCTTGCGTCGTGGCCAGCTCGTTCACGGCCATGTCCCTGAGGTCCCATTCCTCCTTATTTTCTATCTCCTCCGACTCGGAGTTGACTTCACCAAACCGGAAGACTAGTGGCAGATGATCCTTGTGCGCCATGGCATAGATGGAGGTATGGGAGATAGGATTCGGGCGAGAGGGGATTGGGAGGTGAAGAGTAAGGCCGCCTATATTATACAGCGGCTCGGGCGCCATTAATGGAGAGGTTGGGAATGAGGCGGGCTGCGATGGAGGTCATAGGGCTCGCTTCCCAGTGAGCCTGCGCAGTGTACTACTCGCACGCTTCCCGGTGAGCCTGCGCACCGAAGGACTACTCGCACGCTTCTCGGTCAGCCTATGCAGCGTACTGCGCTTGCACACATACGCCTCTCATCTACTCAAGCAGCTGCCCGCACGGCACCTCCTAGCCAATAAAAGTGTGACGCGTGGCCTCACGTGAATGGTTAGCAGAACGCCCATGATTTAAATTATACAAACGTTTGAGATGATAACGTGGCAGCTATTTGTTTTAAAATGCATGTGTTGGCTGTTAATTCGTGCGCCTTCTCTCAAATAGGACACAAAAAATACCACAGCATGTTGGTGCCATTTCATGATACCATGCCAAGTCTCATGAATTTCAGACGAGTTTTGGATTTACAGGAATTTTAAAACCAAGTTTCTCAATGTTTGCGGACGAGCCACGAAGCCTAGGTGTTTGAAATTCATTCCCATTTCTTGCATGGGACCTAAACATGCACCCAAGGACACATATATGATTTTCAACCCATTTTGGTGCACCGGAGCATGTGCATGTAGTTCAAAATGTCGTTTCGTCCACGAAGGTGACACACGTTCCCTACCAGAACCACGGGGCTTCTTGTGAGAAGCTCTAGTTTGTGAGAAGCTTATACCAAAACCTGCCCCAAATGGGACAAAATTTTTACCATAGCATGTTGGTGCCATTTCATGATACCATGCCAAGTTTCATGAATTTCGGACTAGTTTTGGATTTACTAGAATTTCAAAACCAAGTTTCTCAATGTTTGCGGCCGAGCCACGAAGTCGAGGTGTTTGAAATTCATTCCCATTTCTTGCATGGGACCTAAGCATGCACCCAAGGACACATATATGATTTTTCAACCCATTTTGCTGCACTAGAGCATGGGCCTGTAGTTCAAATTTGAATTATGCACATAAAATGCCTAAAAAACTCAGTTAATGTATAAAAATGTCCAAACGAACCCTGAATTATTCCAAATTTTAACATGACACTCCTATTGGTCTATGTTGCATCTAGAAAAAAAAATCAACGCGAGAAGAGGCAATGAATTTCATTTCGTCCACAAAGGTGACACACGTTCCCTACCGGAACCACGAGGCTTCTTGTGAGAAGCTCTGGTTTATGAGAAGCTTATACCAAAACCTGCCCCAAATAGGACAAAAAATTTACCATGCATGTTGGTGCCATTCCATGATAGCATTCCAAGTTTCATGAATTTCAGACGAGTTTTCGATTTACTTTAATTTCAAAACCAAGTATCTCAACGTTTGCGGTCGTGCCACGATGCAGAGGTGTTTGAAATTCATTCCCATTTCTTGCATGGGACCTAAGCATGCACCCATGGACACATATATGATTTTACAACCCATTTTGGCGCACCGGAGCATGTGCATGTAGTTCAAATTTGAATTATGCACCTTAAATACCTAGAAAACTCAGTTATTGTATAAAAATGTCCAAACAAACCCTGAATAATTCCAAATTTTTTGATGACACTCCTATAGTTGCATGTTCACTGCAGATAAATATTCTAGCAATTCAAACACCGTCCTTTTCTGCTGTGACCCCATTTTGTATTTCAAATCAAGACGAAAAATCAAGTACATAACATACAGTTTATTATCACCAACCGTATGAGATGCAGTACAAATATCTTGGAGCACCGTCAAATATGGCTTACGCGAGAAGGTCCGCCGGCTACAGTCCACAGCTGGCTCGTCAAGCACACTAGCTCCCCAAATAATTTCACTGTTCAAACATCGCCGGTCAAAGATGGGGACGTGGACCTGCGTCGTGAGGGCAACTTCGGCAGCCCACTCCAGCGAGAGCACGGCCACAGCCGCCATGAGCGTGCTTACAACCTGCATTAGCACGGCCGCAATCTGCGACCGGGCGGCTGCGGCAGCCGAAACGGACGCTACTGCAGCTCAAATTGCGGCAACAACATCTGCGACGAGGATAGCAAATGGTGAGAGTGGCACAGCAAGTGTCCGTTCCGCGGCGGCCGCCTTAGCCCTGATGGAGGCCGCCCACGCCCATGTCGAGGCCTCCCATGCCCAACTCCTGGCAGTCACTGCACAAATCGCCGAGAGCGTTCGAGCAGCCATCCGTTCGTTCGCGGCATACCTTGCCGCGATGGAGCCCGTCCAAGCCTAGACCACGGCCTTTTCCAAAGAGATGGCAGATGCGGATGGCGAGATGCTTGCCGAGTATGGTGTGATGGATGCCATGGAGCCCCTTCGCCAGGAGATCGTCGGGCGCGAGCTGGACATGGAGGAGGCGGCGGAGATCAACGAGCGCGAGGCGTAGTAGTAGTCTTTGTTTAGAGCGCCAGTGTTTTGTTAGAGTAATGTTTAGGTCAGCTAACTCTGTTTAATTGCTGAACTTGCTCAATTAAGAAGTGTGGGTGTGATGTAGGCTCTTTTGTGTACCCAAATAATGCAATGACGTGGATGACCACTGTAACAAGGGAAATTCGAACCAAAATTTGCACGTTCAAACTCATCACACACGGGGTAAGCCATATGAATTGTTTGTGATGTTCAGATATCGTACACAGTGCTGAATAAGGGACCGTGTCTGATGACACTTTGTGCGCCGGTTTTTCGCTGCACGGAGCGAAAATTTTCATCATCCGCGGAAATATCTACCTCCCATGCCCCTCCTCCTTACCATAAGCCACATTTCCCCTGTTTCCGCCTTCCATTCCAAGTTCAAACCTTCACTGCTTGCTTGCAACGCCGCCGCCTCGCCGGCGACGCTCCTTCATACTGCTCGGCCTCGTCGACATAGTGAGTTAATCCACACACGACCCCCATCCTCCTCCTCCTTCTACATCCCACATGCCCCGACCGCCGGTGCGACACCTTCCACCCAAATCACCGACCCATCGTCCAAATAAGCGCCGCCCTAAGCCATGGTGTAACATCCCAATTTTCAACTTGGATGTTTATATATAGATCATTCATATGCATCCATGATTTATGTATTTTTCCATTTTATTTGTTTTTCATTTGAATTTTGATCCAAAGAACTTTACGCAACTCAAGGATTCTTTCGAGGGAAGATAATATGACTTCTTCAATAAAATAAAGAGAGAAGATAAAAAGGACTTCTTCAAAAACAGAAACGAATTATTGGAAATTCAATTTGAATTCAAATTTTATTTATTTGGGTTTATTTGCAAATTATTTTAATGCCAATTTTATTAGAATAGCAAAAATGTTTTATTAAAAATATTGCATCTAGGCCAGAATAAAGTCCACATGGCTCTATATATTGCCAATTATTTATGTGAATTTTTCTGGAATTTTTCTATTTAGTTTACTTTGTATTTTCTGTGTTTTAGTGTTTCTCTAACTAGAAAATAGAAAAGGTCACTGTTTTTTTTAAAGGAATCCCACCGGCCCAGCCAGCCATTATGGCCCGCAGCCCACTCTCGCGCGCGAACCGCCTTCGCCTCGCCCGCCCTCTCGCTAGCCTCCCCGCACCCGCTGACAACGGGCCCCACCCTTTCTTCTCCCTCACGCCGCGATGCAGAGTCCACCTCGGACACGACCGTGATGCCGTGCAGTTCAAACTGCTCGGGAATCCTATCCCGAGGCTTGCCCCTTGCCCACGATGATGCCCTATAAATACCCAAGCCCTCGGGGGTTCTTTTCCCCCAAACATCCACGCCTGAGACCCACCATATCGCCCGCCCTTGTCGTTCCAATCTTGCCAGAGCCAAACCCTTCCGCCGACGATTCCGACGCCCGTGAGTCCCCACGACGACCCTCTCTCCGTCTTTCGGTTTCTCTCGCCGATGTGCACCTCTTTGACATGTTTTCTACGCCCAGACCTCACCGGAGCCGCCACATCGACCTCGCAAGCCATCGCCGAAGATCCCGGTTCATAGGAGCTTCTCCGAGCTCACCCCGCTCACTCCCGTCACCCTCGAGCTCCACCGACACCACTACCGGAGCCCCCTCATTGCGCCGCATCCGCCCGACCCCTCCACCGACGCCGCCGACCACCAGAGCACCTCTGCCGCCGACGCCTGAGCCGCCTCGCTATCGGCCCCTCTCTGTAAGCACCAGCGAGCACCCCACCGTCCGATCTACTTTATACAGTCTAGATTAGATCGACTGTTTTCTTTATTTTCTGGAACGGTATCAGTTAGATAGCGAACGTTCATTAGTTTACTTTAGTCGTGAACACCCCTACAGCCGTCCGATCTTTGTCTAGTGGACTAGATTAGATCTAGTTTTTTTTTGTTTGAATCATTTTTCTTTAAGTATCGGCCATCCGCCCGCATCCAACACCGGCAGCCACTCAGAGCTCGCCATGTGGCACCTCTGCCACGGTCGGCCGAAACTTAATAGTTTCAATTTTAGATTTCAGTCGAATTTTTCTTTTAGCATATCTTTAAATCTACAAAGTCAAATTAGATGATTCTTTCTCCTACTGGTTCATAAAAATCCCATCTATCTAGAGGACCCACCTAATTTTTTTTTGAAGCTTTAAAATTTGAATTTGATCACATTCAATTTTAAACTTGTTTTGACTATAACTTGAGATCTATAACTCTGTTTTAGTTGATTCTTTTTGCAAATTGAAGCTTAGGACATCTACTTTCTGTTGAGATAAAAATCACATAATTTTGCTACTATTAAAAATATGCTACTGTCCAGAAGCTTTATTTGATTGTTTTCGAGTTTTCACAAGTATTTTCTTTGTTTCTTTTGGATATTTTGAGTGATTGCTTATGTCTGTTAAATTGTTTGCTTACGCTAGAATGTTCAAAGTGCGAGGCGGAATACTATCAATCTTTAGAGTTTAACGATCGTCAGCAAGGCAAGTTCACACTTTGATCATTCTTTATATACCAAGTTTTTTTTACTATGCATTAGTTCCACCGATATAATTTGCATGAGTAGGATTTGGGAATTCTGGCAATGCTTTGTAGTTCATTGAGGTAGGAACCCATTATCCTTGAAACACCCCGGGAATTATTGTTATGAGTTAAATTTCTTAGCCATGCTTTTGTAGACGGGGTGGTATGTGTGATTCATGAAAGTCGTGAGAGAAAGTAATAACTATGGGTTAACCTTAAGGTGGCAACATTAACACACATCTGGGTGGAATGGTTGGGGCACCCTGGAGTAACCAGTGGACTAGCTCGGGCACCTGGAGAAACCAGTACTTACCCAGGGGATCCCGGAGTACCCGAAGAATCACCCTATGGAATGCCACTTAGGCTCAAAGGGATCAAACGATATTTCATGATTAGAAGCTTCAGTGTGCAGCCACAAGCCATTATGGGCTCTGGCCTAGTTGAGTAAGTTGTGTGACCTCTTTTCGGGTAGGCTAGCAGATGTAGGGGAATGTAGGTGTACCGGTCTACCCATGGTTAAGGGGAAATGCTTCTGAAATACTTTGTCTCGATGTTCCGATCATGAAGGTGGTCAAGTCTTGTGGGGAAAAGTGTGCAAACCTCTGCAGAGTGTACAAACTAATCATGATTAGCCGTGTCCCCGGTTATGGACAATTTGAGCATCTAGAAGTGGAATTATTGAGTGATCTCATCACTATATTTAATAAATGAATTGGGTTAATAATAATTTGGGATTTTGGTTTGAGTTGGAGGAACCATCTCAATAATGGCATAAACTTGGTAGAAATAATTTAATTAATTTGATATAGGACAAAATTGGCTTTATGCAAAAAAATAAACTTAGAGCCTCCACCAGCCATAAATTTCATATAGAGATAGAATTTTATCATCATTATTCTATGGTGTGACTTTGCCGGCATATTCCATGTGCTGACCTACACGGCTGCAACGTCTCATGTTGTAGAGTTATCCGACGAGGATTAAGGTGCGATAGGTCATTGTCCGCACTTAGCATTTGCCATGGAGTTGATGGACTCATTTACCTTCGATGCTTTCGCAGTTATTTTATTTAGATGGCCTTCAGCCATATTTATGTAATAAATACTATTTTGAGGACCTCGATGTAATAAAGTGTGTGACTGAACTTTGTTATATTTCATCGAGTACTGTGTGTGCTAGCTTACCGATCCAGGGATGGCACTTAAGCACAGAGACTCTAATCCATTTGGGTCGGGTCGCTACAAGATGGTATCAGAGCACATGCTGACTATAGGACGCGACCACTAGGAATAGAAAAGCCATAGGATGGAAAAACCTTATTTTACAATTTCCCTATATATCCGTTGGTCTTATACTCTTCTCTATTCATTTCTAATTCTTCTCTATTTCAACAATATAGATGTCGACCTCCAAGACCAAGTTTGCTCAGCCCGACGAGATCATGCCCTTCGAACAACGCCTGAAGAACGTCGTGAAGTACCTGAACATCGCTCTGCCCACTTTCACCGGAACCTTCACCACGACCTTGCCGGAGGAGAAACGCTGGAGAATTGATGTCCACATTCCCGGACGTACTTTTGGAGATACCACTAAGGCTATTGATTTCTTCTTGGATGCGCCAACCTGGAGCTAAGGCAGGAGTATTGCCGCACACACCACCTTTGGACACATTTTTGAGGAATATCACAAGGATCTCGATGGGACCACTTACAGGATTTGCAGACGCCGGGATCACCAAGGACAAATAGTCTACACCAGGAAAGATGAGTTGATCGCATCATACATACAGGATCTGGAGTAGCACATCCGCCGATTGGAGAACCAGATGCACGGCAGCATGAGGAACACCAGGAAGCTGATGACCCAGAATATCGAGCTGGAGGATGAACTCAAGGCAACCCGCGAGGGATATGAGGAGGAAATCAGCGTGCTACTGGAAAGGTATGAAAACCTGAAGAAGAAGTTGGAAAAAGCTAAGGAGAAGTTGGATCAGGGAGAAAACATTCAGAAGGATGACCCCGACGGGTGTTTCATCAGCCAGGACGAGGATTATGCAGACGATGATGATGAAGACATGATGGAGTCTTCTACCGATCAGAACTTTTAGCCGACTACCATTTTAGATATTAGTATTTCGATTTCTCAATTAGATTTTTTTCGATCAGTTCTATGTCATTCATGTAATAGTTATTTTAGGATCAATGTGTGAAACTTGATTGAAGTGATTGGTGTGATTTGGAGTTTTATTTGTCTCATTTGTATATGGGTAGTGATTTTCCCACTAGGCCCTTATTCTATTCTAATTTCTCATCCACTCTAAACCCATCAGATGCCTCCGAGACGTGACCTATGATCCAACTTTCCACCGAAACTCACCTAGTTGATCAAGAACCAGAATGCTCTCATGCAATTGCTCATCCAGAACCAGAACAATAATACCAACAACCCGCCTCCACCGCCGCCTGATAACCTTACCCGTTTCCTTAGGTTGAACCCACCTGTCTTCTCAAGCAGCACCAAGCCGATTGTCGCAGATGACTGGCTCCGCAAGATAGGAAGAGAGTTGGCCACCGCAGGATGCACTGATGCAGAGAAGGTTACGTTTGCCGCTCACCAATTGGATGGACCAGCAGCTGCATGGTGAGAGAACTACACCACTACATACCCCATGGCAAATGTGACTTGGGATCAGTTCCAGCAGGCGTTCCGAACCGCACATGTTTCAACTGGAGCCATGAGTCTGAAGAAGAGGGAATTCCGTAACTTACACCAGGGAAGCCGTTCAGTGGCACAGTATGTGGATGAGTTCAGCCAGCTAGCCCGTTATGCTCCAGGAGACGTGGCCACAGATGCCGCTAAACAGGAGAAATTTCTGGAGGGACTGAACGATGAGCTGGGAGTTCAGTTGACCGTGGATACCTTTAATATCTATCAAGAGTTGGTTGACAAGGATATCATTCTAGAAGGCAAGCAGCAGCAGATGGAGAACTGCAAGAGGAAGTACGGACAGGGAAAGCATAACTCTGGAGTTCAGCAGAAGCCCCGCTACACTCCGTACTCGGGAAATAATGGATCAGGACCCAATAAGTTTGGAGGACACAACCATCAGAACCATGGAGGTCATTCTCATCATGGAGGTAATGGACATAACCATAATGGCCATAGGAGTGGGAATGGAGGAAACGACAATCAGCATCGTTCCAACCCCGCTACACCGGCGAAGAAGGATCTGAGCCACATCACATGTTTCAAGTGCAAGAGCACAGGGTACTACGCCACCGATTGTCCTGAGGTGAAGAACGGGAACGACAATGGAAGCGCTGGAAGCAAGAAGCCCAATCCTTTCACCAGAGGTCAGGTGAACCATGTCAATGTGGAGGAAGTTTAGGAGCAGCCTGACGCAGTTATTGGTAAGTTCTTGGTTAATTCATTTCCAGCCCTTGTTCTTTTCGACACTGGTGCATCGCATTCATTCATATCAACGGGATTTGTGGATAAGTTTAAGTTGCCGACCGTAGCCCTTAAGTCACCCATGTTAGTGAGTTCCCCAGGAGCAGAGTCTACGGCTAGTCGGGGATGTTTTTCCCACAGACCTCATCATCCTAGAATCACAAGGATTGGACGTAATCCTAGGCATGGATTGGTTGTCCAAGTATGAGGGAAATATTGATTGTGCCCATAAGACGATTCTTCTCACCACCCCAGAGGGAAAATGGATCAAGTATGTGTCCAGGCATACAAGGAGGACCCAGGTAAATTCTCTCACGGGAGTTGTTCAGGAGGAAGTACCAGTTGTGAAGGATTATCCTGTTGTATTCCCGGAGGAATTGCCAGGCATGCCACCGGACCGAGATATTGAGTTTTTGATCGAGTTGTTGCTAGGCACATGACCAATATCCGAGAGACTGTATCAGATGCCCGCAAATGACTTGGAGGAAATTAAGAAACAGATTAAGGAATTGTTGGAGAAAGGTTATATTCGACCGAGTTCATCACCTTGGGGACCCCAGTGCTTTTAGTGGAGAAAAAGGATGGAACCTTGAGAATGGTTGTGGATTATCGTTCGTTGAACGAGGTGACCATCAAGAACAAGTACCCCTTGCCGATGATTAATGATTTGTTTTACCAGCTAGTCGGAGTTAGTGTTTTCTCCAAGATCGATCTTCGATCAGGATATCACCAGCTGAAGATCCGAGAGCAGGATATACCCAAGACAACTTTTACCACGAGCTATGGGCTTTATGAGTATACATTCATGTCATTTGATTTGACTAATGCCCCAGCCTATTTTATGAGCATGATGAACAAGGTATTCATGGAGTTCTTGGACAAGTTTATCGTGGTGTTCATCGATGATATATTGGTTTACTCCAAGAACGAGAAGGGGCATGAGGAACATCTGCGCTTAGTTTTGGAGAAGCTCAGAGAACATTGGTTGTATGCCAAGTTCAACAAATGCGAGTTTTGATTAAAGGAAGTTGGATTTCTTGGACATGTTGTATCAGGAGAAGGAATAGCAGTAGACCCTTCCAAGGTTGAAGCCGTCACTAAATGGAAGGCACCCACCTCAGTTGGAGAGATTCGCAGTTTCCTTGGACTCGCAGGATATTTCCGGGGTTCATTGAGATTTTCTCCAAGATCGCGAAGCCCATGACAGAGTTATTGAAGAAGGACACCAAGTTTGTTTGGACCGAGGAATGTGAGGCCAGTTTTCAGGAGTTGAAGAAATGTTTGGTTACAGCCCCAGTGCTAAATCTTCTGAATATACGCAAGAATTTTCAAGTGTATTGCGACGCTTCTTGTCAGGGACTTGGAGGCGTTCTTATGAAAGAAGGAAGAGTTGTATCTTATACCTCATGCCAGCTTCGACCTCATGAGTTGAACTATGCCACACAAGATTTGGAGTTAGCAGCCGTAGTGCATGTGCTCAAGACCTGGAGACATTTCCTTATTGGAAATAGTTGTGATGTTTACACGGATCACAAGAGTTTGAAATACATCTTCACGCAGAAGGAGTTGAACCTTAGGCAAAGGAGATGGTTGGAGCAGTTAAAGGATTATGACATGAGATTGCATGATCACCCAGGAAAGGCCAATGTTGTGCCCGATGCGTTGAGCCGTAAGAGTTATGTTAATACTCTCACAGCCGGAGGATTACCTCGGGAGTTAGCCGATGATCTCAGAGACCTCCGATTTGAGATAGTACCAAGAGGTTTTGTTGCCACGATGGAATTCAGTCCACTTTGTTGGGAAGGATCCGAGAAGCCCAGAAGTTGGACAAAGGCATTGCGGAGATAAAGGAAAGGATGAACCAAGGAAAGACAGAAGGATTTCGTGAGGATGAACACGGAACCTTATGGTTTCAGCAGCGCATTTACATGCCCAATGACCCAGAGATCAGGAAGTTGATTCTTCAGGAGTCTCATGATTCACCATACTCGATACACCCAGGCAACACCAAGATGTATTTGTACTTGAAGGAAAGTTTCTGGTGGACAGGTATGAAGAAGGATATTGCCGAGTATGTAGCAGTATGCGATGTATGTCAGAGAGTTAAAGCAGAGCACCAGAAACCAGCAGGATTACTTCAGCCTTTGCCGATACCCGATTGGAAATGGGATAAGCTTGGCATGGACTTCATCACAGGATTACCTAGGACTCGATCAGGTTATGATTCTATTTGGGTAGTGGTTGATCGCTTGACCAAGGTAGCTCACTTCATCCCCGTGAAAACCACCTATACAAGTGCTAATTTAGCCAAGATATATATGACTAGGATCGTATGTCTGCATGGAGTTCTAAGGACCATCATATCAGATAGAGGAACACAATTTACCTCAAAGTTTTGGCATCAGTTACATGAAACTGTCGGTACCAGGCTGGAGTTCAGTACAGCTTTTCATCCGCAGATAGATGGACAAACAGAGAGAGTCAATCAGACTCTGGAGGACATGTTGAGAGCTTGTGCGCTAGACTATGGATCTAGTTGGGATGATAATTTACCTTATGCAGAGTTCTCATACAATAACAGCTATCAAACCAGTTTGGAGATGGCCCCTTTCGAAACTTTGTACGGGAGGAGGTGCATGACACCACTGATGTGGGATGGAGTTGGAGACTGTAAATTATTCGGACCATATTTAATCAAAGATTCAGAGGAGAAAGTCAAGTTGATTCATGACAGACTCAAGATAGCCCAGTCAGGCAGAAAAGTTATGCTGATGCTAAACGCAAGGAAGTAACCTATGAAGTCGGAGATAGAGCATATCTTCGTGTGTCTCCGCTTCGAGGAGTTAAAAGGTTTGGAGTCAAAGGAAAGTTAGCACCACCATTTGTGGGTCCATACAGAGTTTTAGAACGCATGGGTGAAGTTGCATACAAGTTGGAATTGCTAGAAGATTTGTCTGGAGTTCATGATGTGTTTCACGTTTCCCAGTTGAAGAAGTGCCATGCAGAGATGGCCGATATTCCTTTGAGAGATACAGTGCCATTGGAGGCAATACAGTTGGATAGTGATCTGAATTATGAGGAGAAGCCCGTCAAGATTCTCGAGTCTACAAACAGGGTCACCCGCAGCAAGATCATAAAGTTTTGCAAGGTTCAGTGGAGTCACCATACCGAGGAGGAAGCCACTTGGGAACGAGAAGAAGATCTCCGACAGGACCACCCGCATCGTTTTGCTCACCAACCCGAATCTCGAGGGCGAGATTCATCTTAAGGGGGGTAGGTTTGTAACATCCCAATTTTCAATTTGGATGTTTATATATAGATCATTCATATGCATCCATGATTTATGCATTTTTGCATTTTATTTGTTTTTCATTTGAATTTTGATCCAAAGAACTTTACGCAACTCAAGGATTCTTTCGAGGGAAGATAATACGACTTCTTCAATAAAATAAAGAGAGAAGAGAAAAGGACTTCTTCAAAAACAGAAATGAATTATTGGAAATTCAATTTGAATTCAAAGTTTATTTATTTGGGTTTATTTGCAAATTATTTTAATGCCAATTTTATTAGAATAGCAAAAATGTTTTATTAAAAATATTGCATCTAGGCCAGAATAAAGTTCACATGGCTCTATATATTGCCAATTATTTATGTGAATTTTTATGGAATTTTTCTATTTAGTTTACTTTGTATTTTCTTTGTTTTAGTGTTTCTCTAAATAGAAAATAGAAAAGTTCACTGTTTTATATTAAAAAAATCCAGCCGGCCAGGCTAGCGCCAGCCGCCGGCCCAGCCAGCCACCACGGCCTGCAGCCCAATCTCGCCCGCGAACAACCTTCATCTCGCCCGCCCGCTCGCTAGCCTCCTCGCACCCGCAGACACCGGGCCCCACCCTTTCTTCTCCCTCACGCCGCGAAGCAGAGTCCACCTCGGACACGGCCGCGCTGCCGTGCAGTTCAAACTGCTTGGGAATCCTATCCCGAGGCTTGCCCCTTGCCCATGATGATGCCCTATAAATACCCGAGCCCTCGGGCGTTCTTTTCCCCCAAACATCCACGCCCGAGACCCACCATATCGCCTGCCCTCGTCGTTCCAATCTCGCCGGACCCAAACCCTTCCGCCCACGATTCCGACGCCGGTGAGTCCCCACGACGACCCTCTCTCCCTCTTTCGGGTTCTCTCGCCGATGTGCACCTCTTTGACATGTTTTCTACGCCCAGACCTCACCGGAGCCGCCGCATCGACCTCGCAAGCCATCGTCGGAGCTCCCGGTTCACATGAGCTTCTCGGAGCTCACCCCGCTCGCTCCCGTCACCCTCAAGCTCCACCGACACCACTATCGGAGCCCCCTCATTGTGTCGCATCCGCCCGACCCCTCTACCTCCGCCACCGACCACCGGAGCACCTCCGCTGCAGACGCCCGAGCCGCCTCGCCATTGACCCCCTCTCTGTAAGCACTGGCGAGCACCCCACCGTCCGATCTACTTTCTACAGTCTAGATTAGATCGACTGATTTTTTATTTTCTGAAACGGTATCAGTTATATAGCGAACTTTCGTTAGTTTACTTTAGTTGCGAACACCCCTACAGCCGTCCGATCTTTGTCCAGTGGACTAGATTAGATCTTTTTTTTATTTTGTTCGAATAGGTTTTCCTTAAGTATAGGCCATCTTCCCGCATCCAACACCCGCAGCCACTCAGAGCTTGATACTTGTGATCTGCGTTGGGATTTCCCCGAAGAGGAGGGGGTGATGCAGTACAGTAGAGATACGTATTTCCCTTAGTTATGAAACCAAGGTTATCAATCCAGTAGGCGAATCACGCAACAACTCGTTAGCAGCAACTGTGCACAAAATAACAAATCCTTGCACCCAACGCGAACAAGGGGTTGTCAATCCCTTGGCAGTTAATTGCAAGATTAAATTGTATGGTGATAGATAGATAGATCGAACAAAAATACAAAATAAAATAAATAAAGTAAAATTGCAGCAAGGTTTTTAGGATTTTCAATATATGATAAAGGTAGACCCGGGGGCCATAGTTTTCACTAGAGGCTTCTCTCTTGAAAGTTGCATACGGTGGGTAGACAAATTACTGTTGGGCAATTGATAGAAAAGTAAATAATCATGACGATATCCAAGGCAATGATCATGTATATAGGCATCACGTCCGAGATAAGTAGACTGACTCCTGCCTTCATATACTATTATTACTCCACCCATCGACCACTATCCAGCATGCATCTAAAGTATTAAGTTCATAAAGAACGGAGTAACGCCTTAAGCAAGATGACATGATGTAGACAAAGTAAACCCACGCATGAATAAACCCCATCTTTTTATCCTTAATAGCAATGATACAATACGTGTCATGTCCCCTACTGTCACTGGGATTGAGCACCGCAAGATCGAACCCATTACAAAGCACCTCTCCCATTGCAAGATAAATCAATCTAGTTGGCCAAACCAAATCAATAGATTGGAGAGAAAAATGAAGCTATAACAATCATGCATAAAAGAGTTCAGAGAAAACTCAAATAATATTCATGGATAATCTGTTCATAAACTCACAATTCATCGGATCCCAACAAACACACCGCAAAAAGTGATTACATCGGATAGAACTCCAAGAACATCAAGGGGAACATTGTATTGAAGATCAAATAGAGAGAAGAAGCCATCTAGCTACTAACTATGGACCCGAAGGTCTGTGGTAAACTACTCACGCATCATCAGAAGGGCAGCAAGGTTGATGTAGAGCCCCTCCGTGGTCGAATCCCCCTCCGGTAGAGTGCCGAAAAAGCCTCCAGATGGGATCTCTCAAGAACAAGAACTTGCGGCGGCGGAAAAAGTATTTCGTGGACTCCTCTGTTAGTTTCCCGATTTTCAAGAATTTATAGAGGTGGAGTTAGGTCAAACTGAGCCTTGTGGGCCCCACGAGCTACCAGGGCGCGCCCCACCCTCCTAGGCGCGCCGTGGTGCCTCGTGGGCCACTGCTCCATCTTCTCGTCCCCTCCCGAAGCTTCCAGGGTCTCTTATGTCCAAAAAAATCTCCAAAAAGTTTCGTGGCATTTGGACTTCGTTTGGTACTGATATTCTGAAAAACCAAAAACAGGCAAAAAACAACAACTGGCACTGGGCACTAAGTTAATAGGTTAGTCCCAAAAAATGATATATAATTGTTTGTAAATGTATATAAAACATCCAAGATTGATACTATAATAGCATGGAACAATAAAAAATTATAGATACGTTGGAGACGTATCAAGCATCCCCAAGCTTAATTCCTGCTCGTCCTCGAGTAGGTAAATGATAAAAATAGATTTTTTATGTGGAATGCTACCTATCATATTCATCATATACTCTTTTCTATTGTAACATGGACATTTGGACTTGAATGATTCAAAGAAATAGTCTATAGTTTGACATGAAGACATAAATACTCAAGCATACTAACAAGCAACCGTGTCTTTCAAAATATCAATGCTAAAGAAAGCTATCCCAAGCCCATTATGCTCAATCATTGATCCATTCATGAAACACACTCAATATTTGCTATACCCAATGCACAAGTATGACAATAGTGCTCTCTAGTTGGTGCTTTATAAGAGAAAATGGAGACTCAAAATAAAAATAAAAATTGCATAAAAGTAAATAGATAGGCCCTTCGCAGAGGGAAGCAGAGATTTGCAGAGGTGCCAGAGCTCAAGGCTTAAATTAGAGAGATAAAATTATTTTGAGAGGCATGCTTTTCCTGTCAACGAAAACGACCGAGAATTCCCACTATCTTCCATGCTAGACACATTATAGGCGGTTCCCAAACAGAAAATAAAGTTTATTTCCTTTCCACCATTCTTTCACAATCCCTGGCTAGCCGTATTCATGGGTGCCTTCCATACCAACACTTTCCAAGGAATTTATTATTATCATCATATTATTATTTTTTCATTTCGGGACTGGGCATCCCTATTACCTTGCCACTTTCTCGTGCAATGACAAGTGAATAAACACTCATCGTGAGAATAACACACCTAGCATGGAAAATATTGGCCACCCCCTGCCTCTTCATGAGCGGTACAGGCACACAAAACATAAAATTATTTTGAAAAATTAGAGTTGGCACATGCAAATTTACTTGGAACGGCATGGAAATACCGCATATAGGTAGGTATGGTGGACTCATTTGGCACAACTTTGGGTTTAAGGAGTTGGATGCACAAGCAGCATTCCCGCTTAGTACAAATGAAGGCTAGCAAATAGATTGAGAAGCGACCAACCAAAAAGCGAAAACGGTCATAAACATGCATTGAACATAACTAACACTGAATAATGCACCATAAGTAGGATATAATTTTGTTGCATAACTATTGACTTTATGTGCATGCATAGGGAATCACAAACCTTAACACCAATATTCTTACTAAATCACAATTACTCACTAACATGAGTCACATATTATCATCTCCATATCGCAAAACTATTGCAAGGAATCAAACTTATCATATCCAATGATCTATATGAAAGTTTTTATTATATCCCTCTTGAATATTCATCACTTTGGGACCAAATTCATATCTTGTGCAAATTACCATTACTATTATCAACTCTCAAAAAGATATAAGTGAAGCATGAGAGTGTAAATATTTCTTCAAAATTTAATCTTATCAACTCTCAAAATAATATAAGTGAAGCATGAGAGTTCAAATATTTCTTCAAAATATAGTCACCGCCGTGCTCAAAAAGATTTAAGTGAAGCATTAGAGCAACAGCCTAGCTCAAAAGATATAAATGAAGCACATAGAGTATTCTAATAAATCATGATAAACGTGTGGCTCTCTCAAATAAGTGTGTTCAACAAAGATGATTGTGACAAACTAAAAAGCAAACAAAGCCAAGACTCATATAATACATGACGCTCCAAGCAAAACTCATGATATGTGACGAATAAAAATATAGCTCCAAGTAAAATTACCGACAGTTGCTTGGGAGTCCTTGAATATTACCTTGGGGTGCCTCGGCTATCCCCAAGCTTAGGCTCTTGCCACTCCTTATTCCTTCATCCATCGTGATCTCACCCAAATCTTGAAAACTTCAATCACACAAAACTCAACAAAACCTTCGTGAGATCCGTTAGTATAATAAAGCAAATTACTACTTTAAGTACTATTGCAAACCCATTCATATTTTATTTTTGCATTATACCTACTGTATTCTAACTTCTCCATGGCTTATACCCCCTGATACAATCCATAGTTTCATCAAAACAAGCAAAACAATGCATCAAAAACAGAATCTGTCAAAAACAGAACAGTCTATAGCAATCTGAATATTGACCATATTTTTGTAACTCCAACAATTTTGAAAAATTAGGACAACGTGGGAAATTTGTATATTAATCATGTATAAAAATTTTAGAATTTTTCACATTCTAGTAAAAAAACAAAATTCCAGCACTGGACGCAAAAGTTTCTGTTTTTGCACAGGATCAAAGCAACTATAATCCAAATCATCCCAAAGGCTTTACTTGGCACAAACACTAATTAAAACATAAAAACACAATCATAACAGTAGCATAATTGTGTGCACACTCAAAAACAGAAGGTAAAAGTAAAAATTTATTTTATTCATTGGGTTGCCTCCCAACAAGCGCTATTGTTTTATGCCCCTAGCTAGGCCTAATGCATAGTTTCAAGTATTGTCATCTTTGGTTTTAGTTCCATAGGTGGCCCTCATGATTGATTCATATGGTGGCTTAATTCTAGTTCTAGGGAAGTGTTCCGTACCCTTCTTTAATTGAAACTGAAATTTTATATTCCCTTCTTTCATGTCAATAACGGCACCTATGGTTCGTAAGAACGGTCTACCAAGTATTATGGGGTAAGACGGATTGCAATCAATGTCAAGTACAATAAAATCAATGGGCACATAGTTCCTATTTGCAAGAATAAGAACATCATTAATTCTACCCAAAGGCTTTTTAATAGTAGAATCTGCAAGTGCAAATTAAGAGAAAATTCATCCATATTGGTAAAACCTAGCACATCACATAGAGATTTTGGAATTGTGGAAACGCTAGCACCCAAATCACATAAAGCATTGCACTCATAATTTTTAATTTTAACTTTAATGGTAGGTTCCCACTCATCATATAATTTTCTAGGAATTGAAATTTCTAGTTCTAGCTTTTCTTCTAACGCTTTCATCATCGCTTCTACAATGTGTTTAGTAAAGGCCTTATTTTGTTCATAAGCGTTGGGTGAATTTAGCATGGATTGTAACAAAGAAATACATTCAATCAAGGAACAACTATCATAATTAAAGTCTTTATAATCCAAGAGAGTGGGCACATCGCTAGTTAAAGTTTTTACCTCTCCAAACCCACTTTTATCAATTTTTTCATCAAGATTTTCACCCTCCGAATTATGGGGACGCCTTCTAGCTGAAGTTGACTCTTCTTCAGTCCCTTTTTCATCAATTTTTATATTGCTAGACAAGGAATAAATAGATGAAACACCAATCATTTTAATATCCTCATCATTACTACGATAAAAACCGGGAGGAATCGTTTTTTCTAAAAAAAAATCGTTTAGCTTTTAGCATAGCGGTTCTTTTCTTACTCTCATCCATGGAGACATATAAAGCTTTAATTGATTCATTAATATCAATTTTGGGTGGCAAAATTTTAGCCTTAAGATTTTCCACATCATGAATAATTCTATCAATGCTCCTAGACATATTATCAAGTTTACTCAATTTTTCTTCTATCATAGTGTTGAAAACTTTTTGAGCATTAATAAATTTTTTAATATTACTTTCAAGATCAGATGGCATCCTATTATTATTATTATTATTATTATTATTATTATTATTATAAGAATAACCATAGGAATTGCCATAATTATTAGAGGAATTTCCAGGAAATGGCCTAGGATTAAAATTACCTCTATAACCATTACTATTAAAATTGTTTCGCGAGACAAAATTCACATCTACGGGATCATTATTTTGCTTAATCAAGGTGGATAAAGGCATATAATTAGGATCAATAGGAGTGTTTTTGCAAGCAACCAATTTCACAAGCGCATAAACTTTATCACTCAAAGTACTAATTTCTTCAACAGAATTCAATTTTTTACTAGTAGGAACTCTTTCAGTATGCCATTGTGAATAATTTGCCATAATATTATCAAGCAATTTACTAGCTTCTCCCAATGTAATCTCCATAAAAGTACCACCCGCGGCGGAATCTAAAAGATTTCTAGAAACAAAATTTAATCCCACATAAAATTTTTGTATGATCATCCACAAATTTAAACCATGAGTAGGGCAATTTCTTATCATTAATTTCATCCTTTCCCAAGATTGGGCAACATGTTCATGATCAAGTTGCTTAAAATTCATAATTTGATTTCTACAGGAAATAATTTTCATGGGAGGAAAATACTTGGTAATAAAAGCATCTTTACACCTACCCCAAGAATCGATACTAATTCATGGTAAAGATGAAAATCAATTTTTTGCGCGATCCCGCAATGAGAACGGGAATAATTTTAATTTCACAATATCATTATCCACATCTTTTTTCTTTTGCATATCACACAATTCTACGAAAGTGTTTAGATGGGATGCAGCATCTTCATTAGGACTACCAGAAAATTGTTCTTTCATAACAAGATTTAACAAAGCGGCATTAATATCACAAGTCTCCGCACTAGCGGCGGGAAGAGCAATCGGATTCCTAATAAAATCATTATTATTAGTATTGGAAAAATCACATAATTTTGTATTTTCTTGAGACATCGTGGCTACGCAAACAAGATAACAAGCAAGCAAAGAAGCAAACAAGAAAAAGGCAAACGGAAAATATTTTTGTATTTTTGTAAAAAAAATTAGAAGTGGGGGAGATGAAAACGAGAGGTAAAGGCAAATAAAATAAATGGAAGGAGAGGAAAGTTTATGCGTAGGTACTTGATAGATGTTGATGATGTCTCCTCGGCAACGGCGCCAGAAATTCTTCCTGCTACTTGTGATCTGCGTTAGGATTTCCCCGAAGAGGAGGGGATGATGCAGTACAGTAGAGATAAGTATTTCCGTTCGTTATGAAACCAAGGTTATCAATCCAGTAGGAGAATCACGCAACAACGCGTTAGCAGCACTTCCACACAAAATAACAAATCCTTGCACCCAACGCAAACAAGGGGTTGTCAATCCCTTGGCGGTTAATTGCAAGATTAAATTGTATGGTAATAGATAGATAGATCGAACAAAAATACAAAATAAAATAAATAAAGTAAAATTGCAGCAAGGTATTTTTAGGATTTTCAATATAGGATAAAGGTAGACCCGGGGGCCATAGTTTTCACTAGAGGCTTCTCTCTTGAAAATAGCATACGGTG
Source organism: Elymus sibiricus (assembly GCA_039707655.1). Taxonomy (NCBI): domain Eukaryota; kingdom Viridiplantae; phylum Streptophyta; class Magnoliopsida; order Poales; family Poaceae; genus Elymus; species Elymus sibiricus. The sequence continues at coordinate 189,247,494 of CM077674.1, forward strand.
GGTAGACAAATTACTGTTGGGAAATTGATAGAAAAGCAAAATAATCATGACGATATCCAAGGCAATGATCATGTATATAGGCCTCACGTCCGAGACAAGTAGACTGACTCCTGCCTGCATTTACTACTATTACTCGACCCATTGACCGCTATCCAGCATGCATCTAGAGTATTAAGTTCATAAAGAACGGAGTAACGCCTTAAGCAATATGACATGATGTAAACAAAGTAAACTCACGCATGAATAAACCCCATCTTTTTATCCTTAATAGCAACGATACAATACGTGTCATGTCCCCTACTGTCACTGGGATTGAGCACCGCAAGATCGAACCCATTACAAAGCACCTCTCCCATTGCAAGATAAATCAATCTAGTTGGCCAAACCAAATCAATAGATCGGAGAGAAATACGAAGCTATAACAATCATGCATAAACGAGTTCAGAGAAAACTCAAATAATATTCATGGATAATCAGATCATAAACTCACAATTCATCGGATCCCAACAAACACACCACAAAAAGTGATTACATAGGATAGAACTCCAAGAACATCAAGGAGAACATTGTATTGAAGATCAAATAGAGAGAAGAAGCCATCTAGCTACTAACTATGGACCCAACGGTATGTGGTAAACTACTCATGCATCATCAGAAGGGCGGCAAGGTTGATGTAGAGCCCCTCCGTGGTCGAATCCCCCTCCTGCAGAGTGCCGGAAAAGGCCTCCAGTTGGGATCTCTCGAGAACAAGAACTTGCGGCGGCGGAAAAAGTATTTCGTGGACTCCACTGTTCGTTTTCCGATTTTAAAGAATTTATAGAGGTGGAGTTAGTTTGCTTGTTCGTATGCTTGATTATTTATGTCTTCATGTCAAACTATAGACTATTGCTTTGAATCATTCAAGTCCAAATGTCCATGTTACAAAAGAAAAGAGTATATGACGAATATGATAGGTAGCATTCCACATCAAAAATTCTGTTTTTATCATTTACCTACTCGAGGATGAGCAGGAATTAAGCTTGGGGATGCTTGATACGTCTCCAACGTATCTATAATTTTTGATTGTTCCATGCTATTATAGTATCAATCTTGGATGTTTTATATACATTTACAAGCAATTATATACCATTTTTTGGGACTAACCTATTAACTTAGTGCCCAGTGCCAGTTGCTGTTTTTTGCCTATTTTTGGTTTTTCAGAATATCAGTACCAAACGAAGTCCAAATGGCACGAAACTTTTTGTAGATTTTTTTCTAGACATAAGAGACCCTGGAAGCTTAGGGTGGGGGCGAGAAGATGGAGCAGTGGCCCACGAGGCATCACGGCGCGCCCAGCGGGGTGGGGCGCGCCCTGGTAGCTCATGGGGCCCACAAGGCTCCGTTTGACCTAACTCCACCTCTATAAATCTTTCAAAATATCAACGCTAAAGAAAGCTATCCCTAGCCCATTATGCTCAATCATTGATCCATTCATGAAACACACTCAATATTAGCTACACCCAATGCACAAGTATGACAATAGTGCTCTCTAGTTGGTGCTTTATAAGAGAAGATGGAGACTCAAAATAAAAATAAAAATTGCATAAAAGTAAATAGATAGGCCCTTCGCAGAGCGAAGGAGAGATTTGCAGAGGTGCCAGAGCTCAAGGCTTAAATTAGAGAGATAAAATTATTTTGAGAGGCATGCTTTTCCTGTCAACGAAAACGACCGAGAATTCCCAATATCTTCCATGCTAGACACATTATAGGCGGTTCCCAAACAGAAAATAAAGTTTGTTTCCTTTCCACCATTCTTTCACAATCCATGGCTAGCCGTATTCACGGGTGCCTTCCATACCAACACTTTCCAAGGAATTTATTATTATCATCATATTATTATTATTTTCATTTCGGGACTGGGCATCCCTATTACCTTGCCACTTTCTCGTGCAATGACAAGTGAATAAACACTCATCGTGAGAATAACACACCTAGCATGGAAAATATTGGTCACCCCCTGCCGCTTCATGAGCGGTACAGGCACACAAAACGGAAAATTATTTTGAAAAATTAGAGTTGGCACATGCAAATTTACTTGGAACGGCATGGAAATACCACATATAGGTAGGTATGGTGGACTCATTTGGCACAACTTTGGGTTTAAGGAGTTGGATTCACAAGCAGCATTCCCGCTTAGTACAAATGAAGGCTAGCAAATAGATTGAGAAGCGAGCAACCAAAAAGCGAAAACGGTCATAAACATGCATTGAACATAACTAACACTGAATAATGCACCATAAGTAGGATATAATTTTGTTGCATAACTATTGACTTTATGTGCATGCATAGGGAATCACAAACCTTAACACCAATATTTTTACTAAATCACAATTACTCACTAACATGACTCACATATTATCATCTCCATATCGCAAAACTATTGCAAGGAATCAAACTTATCATATCCAATGATCTATATGAAAGTTTTTATTATATCCCTCTTGAATATTCATCACTTTGGGACCAAATTCATATCTTGTGCAAATTACCATTACTGTTATCAACTCTCAAAAAGATATAAGTGAAGCATGAGAGCACAAATATTTCTTCAAAATTTAATCTTATCAACTCTCAAAATAATATAAGTGAAGCATGAGAGTTCAAATATTTCTTCAAAATATAGTCACCGCCGTGCTCAAAAATATTTAAGTGAAACATTAGAGCAACTGCCTAGCTCAAAAGATATAAATGAAGCACATAGAGTATTTAACTAATCATGATAAACGTGTGGCTCTCTCAAATAAGTGTGTTCAGCAAAGATGATTGTGACAAACTAAAAAGCAAACAAAGCAAAGACTCATATAATACATGACGCTCCAAGCAAAACTCATGATATGTGACGAATAAAAATATAGCTCCAAGTAAAATTACCGATAGTTGGTAGAAGAAAGAGGGGATGCCTTCCGGGGCATCCCCAAGCTTAGTTGCTTGGGAGTCCTTGAATATTACCTTGGGATGCCTCGGCCATCCCCAAGCTTAGGCTCTTGCCACTCCTTATTCCTTCATTCATCGTGATCTCACCCAAAACTTGAAAACTTTAATCACACAAAACTCAACAAAACCTTCGTGAGATCCGTTAGTATAATAAAGCAAATCACTACTTTAAGTACTGTTGCAAACCCATTCATATCTTATTTTTGCATTATACCTACTGTATTCTAACTTCTCCATGGCTTATACCCCCTGATACAATCCATAGTTTCAACAAAACAAGCAAAAAAATGCATCAAAAACAGAATCTGTCAAAAACAGAACAGTCTGTAGCAATCTGAATATTGACCATACTTCCGTAACTCCAAAAATTCTGAAAAATTAGGACAACGTGGGAAATTTGTATATTAATCATTTATAAAATTTCAGAATTTTTCACATTCTAGTAAAAAAACAAAATTCCAGCACTGGACGCAAAAGTTTCTGTTTTTGCACAGGATCAAAGCAACTATCATCCAAATCATCCCAAACGCTTTACTTGGCACAAACACTAATTAAAACATAAAAACACAATCATAACAGTAGCATAATTGTGTGCACACTCAAAAACAGAAGGCAAAAGTAAAAATTTATTTTATTCATTGGGTTGCCTCCCAACAAGCGCTATTGTTTTATGCCCCTAGCTAGGCATAATGCATAGTTTCAAGTATTGTCATCTTTGGTTTTAGTTCCATATGTGGTCCTCATGATTGATTCATATGGTGGATTAATTCTAGTTCTAGGGAAGTGTTCCATACCCTTCTTCAATGGAAACTGAAATTTTATATTCCCTTCTTTCATGTCAATAACGGCACATATGGTTCGTAAGAACTGTCTACCAAGTATTATGGGGCAATACGGATTGCAATCAATGTCAAGTATAATAAAATCAATGGGCACATAGTTCCTATTTGCAAGAATAAGAACATCATTAATTCTACCCAAAGGTTTTTTAATAGTAGAATCCGCCAACTGCAAATTAAGAGAACATTCATCCATATTGGTAAAACCTAGCACATCACATAGAGATTTTGGAATTGTGGAAACGCTAGCACCCAAATCACATAAAGCATTGTACTCATAATTTTTAATTTTAACTTTAATGGTAGGTTCCCACTCATCATATAATTTTCTAGGAATTGAAATTTCTAGTTCTAGCTTTTCTTCTAACGCTTTCATCATCGCTTCTACAATGTGTTTAGTAAAGGCCTTATTTTGTTCATAAGCGTTGGGTGAATTTAGCATGGATTGTAACAAAGAAATATATTCAATCAAGGAACAACTATCATAATTAAAGTCTTTATAATCCAAGAGAGTGGGCACATCGCTAGTTAAAGTTTTTACCTCTCCAAACCCACTTTTATCAATTTTTTCATCAAGATTTTCACCCTCCTAATTATGGGGACGCCTTCTAGCTAAAGTTGACTCTTCTTCAGTCCCCTTTTCATCAAGTTTTATATTGCTAAACAAGGAATCAATAGATGAAACACCAATCATTTTAATATCCTCATCATTACTACGATAAAAACTGGGAGGAATCGCTTTTTCTAAAAATTCTCGTTTAGCTTTTAGCATAGCGGTTCTTTTCTTACTCTCATCCATGGAGACATATAAAGCTTTAATTGATTCATTAATATCAATTTTGGGTGGCAAAATTTTAGTCTTAAGATTTTCCACATCATGAATAATTCTATCAATGCTCCTAGACATATCATCAAGTTTACTCAATTTTTCTTCTATCGTAGTGTTGAAAACATTTTGAGCATTAATAAATTCTTTAATATTACTTTCAAGATCAGATGGCATCCTATTATTATTATAAGAATTACCATAGGAATTGCCATACTTATTAGAGAAATTTCCAGGAAACGGCCTAGGATTAAAATTACCTCTATAACCATTACTATTAAAATTTCCAAAAAGTTTCGTGGCATTTGGACTTCGTTTGGTACTGATATTCTGGAAAACCAAAAACAGGCAAAAAACAGCAACTGGCACTGGGCATTAAGTTAATAGGTTAGTCCCAAAAATGATATATAATTGCTTGTAAATGTATATAAAACATCCAAGATTGATACTATAATAGCATGGAACAATCACAAATTATAGATACATTGGAGACGTATCAGAGCTCACCACATGGCACCTCTGCCACGGTCGGCCGAAACTTAATACTTTCAATTTCAGATTTCAGTCCAATTTTTCTTTTAGCATATTTTTAAATCTACAAAGTAAAATGAGATGATTCTTTTTCCTATTGGTTCATAAAAATCCCATCTATCTAGAGGACCCAACTAAAAATATTGTTGAAACTTTAAATTTTGAATTTGATCAGATTCAATTTTAAAATTGTTTTGGCTATAACTTGAGATCTATAACTCCGTTTTAGTTGATTCTTTTTGCAAATTGAAGCTTAGGACATCTACTTTTTGTTGAGATAAAAATCACATAATTTTGCTACTGTTAAAAATATGCTACTGTCCAGAAGCTTTATTTGATTGTTTTGGAGTTTTCATAAGTATTTTCTTTGTTTCTTTTGGATCTTTTGAGTGATTGCTTATGTATGTTAACTTGTTTGCTTACGCTAGATTTGTTCGGAGTGCGAGGCAGAATACTATCAATCTTTAGAGTTGAACGATCATCAACAAGGCAAGTTCACACTTTGATCATTCTTTATATACCCAGTTTTTTTACTATGCATTCGTTCCACCGATATAATTTGCATGAGTAGGATTTGGGAATTCTGGCAATGCTTTGTAGTTCATTGAGGTAGGAGCCCATTATCCTTGAAACACCCCGGGAATTATCGTTATGTGTTAAATTGCTTAGCCATGCTTTTGTAGACGGGGTGGTATCTGTGATTCATGAAGGTCGTGAGAGAAAATAATAACTATGGGTTAACCTTAAGGTGGCAACATTAACACACATCTGGGTGGAATGGTTGGGGCACCCTGGAGTAACCAGTGGACTAGCCCGGGCACCTGGAGAAACAGTACTTGCCCAGGGGATCCCGGTGTACCCGGAGAATCACCCTATGGAATGCCACCTAGGCTCAAAGGGATCAAACGATATTTCATGACTAGAAGCTTCAGTGTGCAGCCACAAGCCATTATGGGCTCTGGCCTAGTTGAGTAAGTTGTGTGACCTCTTTTCGGGTAGGCTAGCAGATGTAGGGGAATGTAGGTGTACCGGTCTACCCATGGTTAAGGGGAATTGCTTCTGAAATACTTTGTCTCGAAGTTTCGATCATGGAGGTGGTCGAGTCTTGTGGGGAAAAGTGCGCAAACCTCTACAGAGTGTACAAACTAATCATGATTAGCCGTGTCCCCGGTTATGGACAATTTGAGCATCTAGAAGTAGAATTATTGAGTGGTCTCATCACCATATTTAATAAATGATTTTTTTTAATAATACTTTGGGATTTTGGTTTGAGTTGGAGGAACCATCTCAATAATGGCATAAACTTGGTAGAAATAATTTAATTAATTTGATATAGGACAAAATTGGCTTTATGCAAAAAAAATAAACTTAGAGCCTCCACCAGCCATAAATTGCATATAGAGATAGAATTTTATCATCATTATTCTATGGTGTGACTTTGCCGGCATATTCCATGTGCTGACCTACACAGCTGCAACGTCTCATGTTGTAGAGTTTTCCGATGAGAATTAAGGTGCGATAGGTCGTTGTCCGCACTCAGCATTTGCCGTGGAGTTGATGGACTCATTTACCTTCGATGCTTCCGTAGTTATTTTACTTAGATGGCCTTCAGCCATATTTATGTAATAAATACTCTTTTGAGGACCTCGATGTAATAAAGTGTGTGATTGAACTCTGTTATATTTCATCGAGTATTGTGTGTGCTAGCTTACCGATCCAAGGATGGCACTTAAGCACAGAGACTCCGATCTATTTGGGTCGGATCGGTACTACTAAACAGCAGTGGAGGAAATGATGCCTATCCAAATCTATACTAGAACTAAGTTTGAAGGCTTGACAAGGATGGACTTACATTACAAGTTAACACGGGCTCTACAAAGCCCTTCTCCATGTCGATGGAAGGATAATTCAAGAAATTCACCGAAGGAACTTCATAAGCGTTGCCTTTATTCTACATTTTGTAAAGAGTAAATATAGATCTAATAATATCGAAAGAAATAGAGGATAGTGAAGCTCAGATGCAGAGTGATGATACATAATCAAATAGCTATCAATTAAGTACAACCTTACAAGGCAAAAGGTACTAACAAGAGCAATGCAGACCTGAACTTGTGCAATGGCATTGGCTTTATTCAACATTTTGGTAAGAGTAAATGTAGATCTGATAATTTGGAGAAAATGGAGGGCAGGGCAGATAAGATGCAGAGTAATGCTGGATAATCAACTATTTGTCAATGTAAGTACAGTAATACTACCTCCATCCAGAATTACTTGTCACTAAAATGGATGTATCTAGCACTATTTTAGTTCTAAATACATCCAATTGAGCAACAAGTAGTTCGATACGGAGGGAGTACATGACAACAGGTACTTACAAGAGCAATGCAGAACTTCATAACCATTGGGTTTATTCTACATTTATGTAAGAGTAAATATAGATCTTATAATTTCAAGAAAATGGTGGATAAGGAAGCTAACATGCACAGTGATGCTACATAATCAAACAACAATGGGTGTAGGTATGGTGATAAAGGGCAAGAGGTACTGACAAGAGCAATGCAGTGCGCAGTATTGTTGTGAGATCCTGTCATCCCTTGAGAATGGATATCACTACAAAAAAAAGACACATCCGTGACATTATGGCCCGAGCAAAAACTTTTTCTGTCATGGTTGTGACACTTCTATGATAATAATTGTGAAAAAAACATGTATCATCATAGATGTGGTGGGCTCCTACTTCTATGACAAAAAATTATGACAGAAAATGGGCTTTTCGTCCTGGGCGGGCCGGAGATGCACACGCATGACATTCTTTGGGCCGTCCATGACGTAAAAAATCGTGGTAGAAGTGAGGGCGAGGAAATTTTCGGGGAGTTCCCGGTTACGGTGGGTGGTCGGGGCCGAGCGATGCCGAGCGATGCAGTGTGGGGGAGAGAGGGAGATAGTAGAGATAGAGAGCAATGCTTGTGTGTCACACGGAGAACTAAATACATAGACAGGGGCCGCAAGAAGGAGAGAATGGCGGTGTGCCTATTTTTTTGATGGGATGGGAGAGAGACCAATAGACATGGATCGTGTGGAGAGGTGTGTGTGTGTTCCGAGGGAGAGGGAGGCGAGCTAGATACTAAGATGGGTGTTCATGTGTATGTTTTAGAGAAGGAATTGTCTAGCTAGAAGCCATGTGATGGTGACCCAATCTTTTGATGAGAGTGGGGATAACTATTGATTTGGTGAATTTTGACGTTGACGATCCAACTATATCGTACACAATGATATGAATGGACAATCGCTAATTAAACCTATAGTCACTGATCTTGCCGTATGCACGATCAACCTGAATAACGAGATCGAGTTCCTGCAAGCAACCGAAGAACGGACAAGAACTAAGATAATGCAATCTAAGTTTCTAATATGAATTAATTAAGGATAATGGTGGGGTTCCTAATAGAGGATGTGAACAAGGCGGTAATCCTACACATCTCGCAGATGCAAATTGTAGCGAAGCCAAACAATGTCTACACAAAAACGCGAGTTTTAATATAGAAAAAAGGTAGCTATATATCTATATCTATAGACTATAGTACTAGATTTTTTATTTCCATATCGATATCTATACTAGTCCTTCCATTTTTATTTACTCCGCATATAGTTTTGACTATAGTCAAACTTTATAAACCTTAACCAAGTTCGTAGAAAACAATGTGAACATTTACACTAACTAATTTACATGATGTGAAAATATATGCAATGATGAATCAAATGATATATATTTCGTGGTGTATATGTTAATATATTTTTCTACAAACTTGCTGAAAGTATAGAAAGTTTGACTTTAGAGAAACCTAATATGCGGTATTATGTATTATATATTATATATTCATTATTTTTATGTAGTCAATGCGTGCATTTGCACGTATAGGATATAAACCATTGATTGATGTTGATCCAATGGTCTAGGTGGCTGGGATTCGGATCTACTATAACCTAATTGTACCCAGACACATTCTTCTTGAACCAGCAGCGCGACAGTGTGATCGATCCACACAAGAAGCTCGCAACAAGACATCCAGATGTGCCACGTGGCTTCATGGGTGCCCCCCACATCATATTATTCGTAATACATTGTCTGGGAAAAGAGAGAAATCACCCGAAGCAACATCTTGCCCCAATTTTGTTACTACGAAGCTGTGCCGTGCACGTACCGGAGTACTAGTACTCTAGTAGTATAACTTTAATACAGTAGTACTAGTTGTATAGTGGCAGTAGTACAAACTAGTACGGAGTGCTCCTACTCTATCGACACGAGTCCCATCTGACACCAAATTTCTTTGGCGTCCATGCTATAGTGCTCTTCCCCTCCTGTTTCGTTCTTCCAATTCAGACTCAGCTGATGCGTGGCAGGAGGGGTGGGGGTGTGCCGATAGTCGGTTTGCTCAACTGCGGTCCCACATGATAGTGAAAATGCTAGGCAACACGCCTTCCCTAGCTATGCGGCGTGCCGGACCGAACGTGGAGTACTCCCGAGTCCCGACCATGTGGGCGTGCAATTCGAACACGACAGGCTTTTCATTTTAAAACTATATAGTATGAAAATACATTTCATGGTGCATCTGATCATATTGATTTCACATTGTGAATGTTGATATTTTTTAAAATAAAGTTAGTCAAACTTTACAAAGCTTGCCTTTGACGAAACTTTATATGCAGACTAAAAAGAAACCGAGGGAGTATAAATTGTAACATTATCTTTTTTGAAATATAAATTGTAACATTTGGTTCTGCTCCTTGGTGTGATCGATAGATAGAAATGACGATTGAAAACGCTAGGGCGGGGCTTTTCCCGCGCGGTAAGCGGGGGAGTTAGCCAGTTTGGCGCAATGTCCGTTTCCTCACATGCGGTCCCACATGTTAGTGATACTATATGCCTAGCCAGTGCGCGTTGACCGGCGGGCCGGAACGACAGTGTGGGATGCGACGCGAACGGGACAGGCTTGCTATACGCGTTTCAGTTTCTCGTTTTGAACTTGCGAACGGGACAGGCGTGCTACACGATTAGTTTTGAATTTATAAGTTCGGTCGTAGTTTTGAATTTACGATTAGTTCGGTAGGTTGGGACAAGCATCGTACGTAAGTTACGAAGTTGGTGCAAAAGGTAAGCACAACGTCCGTCCTGGTTTGTTGGTCCCCTTTGTGCCATATTTTAACTATAGATTTAACTAACAAAAAATTAATACATGTCACCAAAAAATATATCGTTGGATTCGTACTTGAACATAGTTTCCAATGATATTATTTTTTGTGACATGCATTAACATATTGTTAGTTAAATCTAAAGTCAAAATTTGGCACAAACACACGAAGGAAACCGATAAACCAGGACTAAGGTACTACTAGTTACAGTGATGCATATAATTGACGCCAAATGTGAGCAAAGGGATCACACATGTTTTTATCGACTGGAATGAGAATGCGACACAATAAGAATTAAGGCCACGACGACGCGATCGCAGTGGTGGTTACAGGAGGCAAGAAGAAAGATGCATCCATCAACGACCTCCTCCTCCTCAACTCAGTGCGCCGGGCCACCGACCGGCGGTTGAGGAGCAGCGACTTTTGTGGCGAGGTCAAGGTGCTTCTGAACAAAGGCGTCCAATGCTTCCAGCCGGTTGATGAAGGCCAACGTTGTAGCGTCCTCACTAGCCTTGTAGAGGCCTATGTACATGACTTGCTCATACACGTGGATGTGTAGGTCGATGAATGCTTGCAGGACGAGGCACCTCGCGGCGAGCACGACCTCGAGGTGGACATTCTTCGTTGCGTCGGCGGGCAGTTGCAGGGCTACCAGTGCTTGAAAGAGGTTCTCACCATTGAGGCCGATTAGGGTGGCAGGCAAAGAGGAGCCTGGGCGCACGGGCTGGAGGAGTACGGCGATGTCATCCGCGAGCTTCTTGACGACGGTGAACTTGTTGATGCTGTCGACGATCATCTTGTCCAACTGAGAGTCGTAGCTGGTGTCGAAGAGGGCTATTAACTAGCCAGTCCAAAGCACCAGCGCAAGACAATCCACGGTGCCGTGCAGCAGGCCGGTGTCTCGGATCATCTGGCACAGCCGCAGGCCGCTCGCGCACATCGCCGCCATGGGTCTGGCTTCTGGTCACTTCGTTTGGGAATTGGAGTGAGCACCGTTGCGCTTAGTGTAGGTGCGTATGTGCGTACGATCTGGTAGATGCATTGGAGTGGAGGGGCGCCTTTATATGAGTGCAAACTGCATCGCATTCACATCGTGCTGCCTCCTTTCCGCTTCTCCCATTAATTCCTTCCCTCAGCATGCTAAGTGAAGGAGGATGCATCATTGGCCGTTCAATGTTTCGGGAACCGCTACCCTTTCCCTCGTCTGCATTCAAACTGTATCGGGAACTGTCCTGGTTTACTAGTTTACCCTCCATTTCTCAAAAAAGTACTAGTAGAGAGTGGTGCACCGGCCGAGGGCGCCATCCGCTGCAGGCCCGGCTGAACACGCCTCCTCGCCTCATTCAAATGCCTCCATTAAACCCGCATGTAAGCTTAGAAACCTACTCCTACCACACGTTCGTTCATGAGCGGGCCGGCATTAAATGCAATGCTGGCCGAGCTCCTCCTGTCCGCCCTCTATTTTAACTAAGGCCACATGATGGGCAAGAAACGCACCCCTTCGCCGCTCCTCCATCTCCTCCTTCACCATTTTCTCCACTCTTCTGATGGCTTCCGAGGAGCAGTTCTCCGGCATACAAGCCGGCTGGGTGGCCCGGCGAGCCCGCCAGATACAAGCGAGGCAGCTCGCTGCTCCACCTCCCTCTTCTAGCCCGACGGAGCCAGTTGCTGCCCCAAGCCGGTGTGTGGTTCAGCAACTCGCCGCTCCCGGCCAGCTCGATGAGGAGTGGCGAGTTGCTCCATGCCGGCATGGGCATCGTCGCTCCCGTGTCTGCGACCGCGCCTCCCATGTTTGTGGCCGCGCCTCCCGTGCCTGTGGCTGCGCCTCCCGTGCCTGCTACCGCGCCTCGTGCCTGCGGCCACGCCATGCAGGCAAAGACAGAAGCCGGGTGAGCGGAGAGCGACGAGTCGGTGGCCAGCACGCCCGCGTCCGCCGCCATCATCGAGGAGAGGTAGAACACGGGAGGCCGCCGCCGCTTGGGTCCCATGAAGGCCACCGCCGAGGCGACGACGGCATACACAGCCGGTGTCTTTCCCGGTTCTTCTCTTGCGAGGACCTTTGTCGACCCCGCAAGTGTCTTGATTGGGCTGCCGGACATGAGGAAGACAAAGGGATCCGCGGGAAACCATTTAGATTAGGTATTAATTATACCTCCAGAGCCGGACTAGCACTGCTTAGTTGATGTAAATGTAATGAAATCCATCATGTTTATATGAAAATCTGGCATTTTTATATGAAATCTGTCATGTTTATATGAAATCCGGTCGTGTTTGCACGAATTTCATCCGATTGGTTCGAGTTGTTGTCAAAATGTATGCGGATAGCGTTGGATGTTGTCGTGTTCACAAACGGATGAGGGAGGAAATTTTCTGGTTGCCATTGGAGATGCCCTTATGCTGGAAATTATAGTCACATCAAATCCATGTTAGTTAATTGCATGTATGATTCTGAAAAACAAAAAGTTAATTGTATGTACAGTACATGAACTTGCATGGTGGGTATAGATTCATACAAAAAGTAAAAAAATTAAACAAATCAATCCTTAAAAAACTAGTGCAGCGATTTGGTGCCCAGGCTCATCTGCACCCAGTGAAGAAATAATCCACAAAAAATTCAAACAAAATCAAAAAATACCCAATTTTTTTTGCATGGTAGATAATTTGTTGCGTGAGGTCCGCTCCAATTTTTAGATCATTTGGACATGTGAGTAGCTCTCAGCAAAAAAAGACAAATTGGGTCAGAACAGTACATGAACAGTAAACTTTTTTACAGACCCCAAATTTTTCTTTTATGCCGAGAGCTACTCAGATGTCCAAATGATCTGAAAATTGGAGCGGACCTCATGCACCTAATTATATACCATGCAAAAAAATTGGAATTGTTTGAATTTTCCTAGTATTTGTTTTCATTTTTTTCTTCAGCATGGGTGCAGATGAGCCTGGGCTCAGAAATGAATATTCCAATCCTTAAACTTGTATTCTAAGTACCCTCTGTTAAATCCGCCTACGTTGCAAGGTGCCCGCTCTCATTTTATCTAAGGGTTCCACTGTCAGTAGGGTAGAGAAAAGAAGTATATATAAAAACATATAAGAAACTAAAGTTTCCGACAGGATTCTAACTCAGGACAACGCGTTGTGAACATCGGGCGCTAACCACTCCACCTGATGTTCTTCCTCGAACAAGCAGGAGATATCTGCCTTTTTATATAGTTACTGTGATAATTGGTTTAAAGTGATATATTTTATGTCTGCCTCGAAGGATCTCGAATTCATTAATAACAAAGAAAAGAGTTGCCCGGTTAATTAATAGAAAACCAGGGGAAAACCATCTCATCAGGCCCATAAAAACAAGGCACAATGGGCGAGCTGGCTACACACACAAGAACACACACATGTTGTCGAAGAGAAAAGCATCATCGAGGCTGCAATTCGGCATCATCGTCATTACACCTCTACACGTGCAACTCCAACCCCACTATCCACGACCACCGAGAAATCTACATATCTAAAGGGGCTACAGAGAGAAAGACGTATCGAGAGTGTGTGTGCGAGGCACAGAGACACAACTAGCAAGAGTGCGTTTGTTTGAGAGAGAAGCCAATAGATAGATTAAGATCAAGATCGAGGTGTCACCCTGCTCATGTCTTTGTTGGGTGGGGGCGGGAGAGCGAGAGAAAGGCGTATCAAGAGTGTGCGTGTGCTAGGCATAGAGACACAACTAGCGAGTGTGTGTGTGTCTGAGAGAGAAGCCAGTAGATAGATTAAGATCAAGATCGAGGTGTCACCCTGGCCCTGCCAGTGTTGGGACGGGGGAGGATGCCAGAGACACTTAGAGAGAGAGAGTTTGTGTGTTATAGATCTATATTAGGGGATAGGTAGATAGCATGTGTGCGAGGCATGCCTAAAACATCAGGGAGATAAACAAGCGGGTGTGCATGCAAATGCCCGAAAGAAATGAAGAGAGAAACAATGTGTGTGTGTGTGTGTGTGTGTGTGTGTGTGCGAACTCTTCTCGAAATCTCAAAATAAAAGGTGCTCAACTGGAATCCCATTGTATGGATTCATATGGTTCCGGGGACTCGAGTTAACCTTAGGGATATGTGTGCGGGACGTAGTTATACTTTGAGACATGAGTGGCGGTGGGTGGGCAAAATTAAAGGCGCGGGAGTGTTTGACAGAAAGAGTGCGTGTGTTTTTGTGTGAGAGACTTGTAGGACGAGGTAGAAAGACGATTTCTAACATTGACCGAGGAAGAAAAATAGATGGAGCACGCGTGTGTGATTGACATGCCCACGGAGAAGGGAGATGTGTATGTGTGTGAGAGAGATTGCACAATTCATTCACGTATCACTATCTAATGATCGAGGACGTGCCTCGCTTGAACATAATCAATATCTACTTCGTATCGTGGCCGATGATACAATATCGATTAAATGCTATAAAGACTGGACACTCACATATCGCATAAGTTAATTTTTTTTCAAATAGCCTTTTTCAATCGTGCATGCCAAAGTTATAGTGATATTTCTTCAAACAACCACTGTAGTTATCATGTACATGCACCATTGTTAGTGTTGCATTCAAGTTCATTAGTTTTGGATGATTTAAGGTTCTATTATGAAGTAATATACATAATATTCATATATGAATTCAACGGGTACTGCAATTTATGAAATGGATGCTATGTAATCATATGAGGTAACACTTTTAAGTAGCGGACTATAATATCCATTTCTTTTGCGCATCTATATTATCCATTTGCTACTGTACAATATAATTGAAATTAACACGTCGATGCATTGTGTTTAAAATAAATAACCAATGGCACAAAATTACATATTTACATGAGAAATACATAGGCTGAGCGTTTGCTCTGTTTTTTATGAACGCGCCTCAGTTACACCCATACGATCGGCCGCGCTCGTGTGATCGTAACAAGGTATCGGTGCATCATCCGGGTTATTGTCTTTTTTCTGGGGTCGGCTTCATACGAGTTATTGCTGACGTGTGCGCCGTGTACACAGGCGCGCATCACCGGCTTCCCGCTAGCACTGTCCAAAATTAGTTGATACTGGATACGAACGATCTCGCGGGCGGCAATATCTCCCGCCAACTTCTAAAATTTCCGCGACCTAGTCCGGAGCATTTGAAATTCCCCTTTTGTCCTTGGTGCAAGGAGAACAACACGGCCCTCATTTACATAATAGGTCGGTGTTGCTTTGGTAACTTCCGGTCCCCCCCACCACACGGCACCCCCATTTCCTCTCCCCTCCCGCAAAAACGACTACTCCACAGCACTAGAGCATCTTACAGCACGCCGTCCGTACTTCATCGGTGATTCTACCCCCTTCCCTCTCGAAACCCTAGACTGCTCATCCACCGGCGTACCAGATCCTATTCACTGCCGGTGTCGTCCACCTCGCCGGATCTGCTTCTAAGGCCGCATCTACCCCTCCCACCACCCCTAGAAACCATAGACTGCTCATCCACCACTGTACCACAGCCCATTTAGTGCCGGCCTTGTCCACCACGCCGGATCTGCTTCACCGGTGCTCTCGTCAACCGCAGCGCATCTGCAGCGGCTCCTTCCTACACCGCACCGGAGCCGCTTCGTCCACACCCCCGGAGCCGCCTCACCGACGCCCCCATCGACGGCCTTAGATCCGCTTCGTCGACACCGTCCTCAACCCTACCGGAGCTGCTTCACCGACACCATCCTCAACCCAACCGGAGCTGGCTCGCCGACGCCCAAGTCCACGGCCTCAGATCCGCATCTTCCACACGATCGTCCACCCTACCGGAGCAGCTTCCCAATGCCCTCGTCCACGGCCGCAGATCTGCATCGTCAACACCATCCTCAACCCTACCACTGGAGCAGCTTCACCGACGCCCTCGTCCACGGCTGCAGATCCGCATCGTTGACACCATCCTCAACCCTACCACCGGAGCAGCTTCACCGACGCCCTCGTCCACGGCCCCAGATCTGCATCGTTGACACCATCCTCAACCCTACAACCGGAGCAGCTTCACCGACGCCCTAGTCCACAGTCCTAGATCTCCTTACTGGACCCCGACAGCCACCGTAGCATCATCACCCTTGACATTTCTAACCTGGTTCCCACCGTCTGGCACGATGCCAAGCACCCGCTGCGACCTAGGTACTTGTCACCTTTAAACCCATCCAGCATCACCTGCCAGATGTACTTCAAATATACTAACAGGTCGCTGTTACATGTATGGAGCTGGCAAGAGGCACAAGGACGATGTTTCTTCTGGATCTAACACCTTGGCCAACCAAACTCTTGGACTGAAGCATTGCTATGATCTTGTAAGTGTGTCTCTCTCTTGTATTCTTGTGTGCCTGCCAAGCGTGCTTTGCTAGGATTTTCGACCAGTAATCCCTTCGTGTAGCCAATGATTACCACTATTGGCTGCTAAATTAGAGATATAGACGTCATACATTACACAAAGTCATATGTGGCATGAAGGAATGCCAGTGCACTAAATTAGGCTCCCTTAGAGTGCCTACAAGTCCAGTACACAGAGTCTTGGCTAGTTTATGCGATGCACAAAATCGTTAATTGGTGGTTTAATTATGTGCAAGGGATATGCAATGTATTATCATGTAGAGATGTCTCAAATTAGCTGTGTCAACTTGCAGATGGGGCGCAACAATGAAAAGTACAAGATTTCTTAGTACAAGATGTATGGTGCATTTTCATGGAACATCGCCAAAAAAATGAGGGGCAGCGGTGAGCCTACACAGCGTGGTATGGTAAGTCACTCCATTGCAATCATCGTGATGTTATTTGTTTGGCATTGCTGTTGGCCAGGGTTATTAGGGCCAGTTATTTTGAGTTGTCCTATGAAAATAAGCTCATGTGAATATAAGCTCGAGATAATAAGCCAACCAGTTCTTTTCATTGCCTGCTTTTTCAGCTTATCTGTTGTATGATCAGTGAAAAGTCTATTGCATTATATTTTGTCATTTTGCTGCCCATATGAAAAGAAATTTGACTTGCAAACATCACAAATTGAACCCATCACAGTAATTAATCTGATAGGAAAACAGACCATCATTATTTGTTCAAAATGCAAATACAAAGATACCGTCTACTTGGCACAATCAACTTTGGTCAATGTCTTCCAAATAGAGGATAATTGCCTAAATTTATATGATTAATCATTATCTATCAAAATTCCATGGTCCAAGTGGCTGGTTTTTATCATATAGCAGCACCACGTGAAAGCATCATATAGCAGCAGCAGCTCATAACAATTCATCATATAGCAGCAGCAACAACAACTCATATAGCAGCAGCAGCAGCTCATAGCAATTCATCATATAACAGCATCAGCAGCTCATAGCAATTCATCATATAGCAGCAGCAGCTCATAGCAATTCATCATATAGTAGCAACAGCAGTAGCTCATAGCAATTCATCATATAGCAACAGCAGTAGCTCATAGCAATTCATCATATAGCAACAGCAGTAGCTCATAGCAATTCATCATATAGCAACAGCAGCTCGTAGCAATTCATCATATAGCAGCAGCAGCAGTAACTCATAGCAATTCATCATATAGCAGCAGCAGCTCATAGCAATTCATCATATAGCAGATCAGAATGAAAATTTTGCAAAAAATCATAGGAGATCCTCACCTTGTTGGATGAGCTCATCCCGCAACAGCACCTCATGGCCACGGCCTAGGAGGAGGGGAGGGGGAACGAGGGGCCTTCTGCCGGAGTGGGGCGTCGGCCGTAGTTGGGCGGCGGCCACCGGAGTGGAGCATTGGATGGACCATAGCGGAGCAGCTGCTGGGGACCAGCAGAGTGAGGGGCAGCACCAGAGGGATGGGCCATGGAGCCTCACTGGAGAGAGTATCATCGAGGAGCAGGGTAGATGGGACCGGTGGTGGTGGCTCACAGGAGGAACTCTAGTGCTGCAGGCAGGGGATCGAGGTAGAGGGAAAGGGGAGAGGAGATGCAGGCGGGCAGGGGAACGAACGCTTGCGTGTTTGTTTTTACTTGGGGGTCGGGTGTGACGCATGCCTGAGCAATGGCATTTTCAGTGTAATATGGGCAAACAACAGAGTCATTTCGCTATACCCCTTCAATTTTAAGTGAGCTTCTACGGGAAGCAACGCCCCAAGCTTTTTCTCATTGTGAAGGAATGGGTGGTGGAAATAAGTTCAGCTCAAGCCCATAACTCAAAAACGAGTTCTTTAGAGCTTTTATGGCTTATTTTGACAATAAGCTCTCAAAAGGTGGAAAAGAACTGGCCCTTAACCTGCAATTCAATTGTGCGTGCAATGATGAATCACTCCTGCCTGCTATAGAGTAGATTTAGGCATCATACATGGCATAACCTAATACATGTGCATTTCATTATAGAATCTGAAATATGCAATGTTTATGCTAGTTCGTACGTTGCACATGATGTTTAAATGCCTCCTAAATCTGGTCAGTCAAGTGATGGTCTTTAAGCCTCCTTCTATGCTTGTTTTCTTGATATGTAATTTAGTGTTGTGCAAGATTTGCTCACAGATGTGTTCAATTGCTTGTTTGTATCAGCTAGCCATACTAGAACTGTTTGCTTTGATTACTTGTTGTTCATGACCTAACGGAGCTTGTCAATGATTTAAACACTAATGGCTGCTGTAGTGGGGGCTTGTATAACTCATAGGTGACAAAGAGGTATGCCTGTACACTAAACTAGGCTCCCCAAGAGCACGTGGAGGTCCAGTTCACGAAGGTATGCCTAGTTTATACATAGCGCACACATAGTAAATGCTCATTTGAGTGTGTGCTAGAGATGTGGCATGTTTCATTATGTGGTGTCGTTTTGTTATAAACTCATGCTTTGGTGTTGCCCAGAGACTGCAAAGTATGCATATTTATCTTCCATGTAAGGAGACCTGTAACTAGTTTGTGTCACCTTGCAGAGGGGGTGCAACGAAGCAAAGATTCAGGATTTCTAAGTACAAGATGTTAGGAAGGAGCCTTTCAAGAGAAGGAGGAGCAGTGCTGAGCCTGTACAACCAGTTATGGTAAGTCACTGTATTACAATTACCAGGACATCCTATTTGTCTAACATTGTGCTTGCATAGGGTTCTTCACCTGTAACCCAGTCATTGGGCCATTGATTAATACTCCCTCCGCTCACTATTATAAGATAAGATGTTCTAACTTTTTCCTAAATCAGATGTATGTATACACATTTTAATGTGTCTGTTCACTCATTTCAGTACGAATGTAGTCTATATTTAAATATCTAAAACATCTTATATTAGTGAACAGAGTGAGAAACTCCTTCCTGCTATGGTAGAGTTCTCGATGTCATAAATGTCATAACCAAACGCATGTTCACATCATTAGCCTCCCTATCATTACTAGGATCTTGAGTACATACTAGTCGAGATACTTCATAGGGGGCAAGCAATGTTACATTACTTGTTCCATTATATAGAAGATACATTAGTTGATTCAAATGTAGCCAGGCCAAGGATGTTATTGAGGCGTGCATGTATGCATGCTGCCAACACAACAGTTCAAGTGCTTGTTTGCTTCAGGCAAAATTGCTCTTTTCAATTGCTTTATTTGTCCTCAGTTAATTAGATGCCCAAACAATGCTGCCTCATGTTGGGACTTGTATAACTATTAGTTGACATAATTAAATGCCTTACCATTTCATTACTCCGGCGAAGTGTGCCTGAAGCTTTGAAGTCCATTAACCAACTATTACTGCATGAGGCTCACAATCTAGTTTATACGAGGCTAATGAATGCATAGTTTTGCTTGCTGTAGTAGGTTTGTATGAATCCCTCTGCAGTTCATTATGCTCCCTAAGACTCTTTTGAAACATGGCACACAATGTTCTAGCTAGTTAATACGAGCTACACAATGGCTAACTACTTGCTTACTTATACGGAAGATATATTTAATGTTCAGTAGCTGCGCGTGGTTTAAATTTGTAACCTGTCTGTGTTTTGGATTTGGCCCCAACATCATGCTCCTTTGGTGAGCTAAGAGGGATTTCTGTATGCGGCCTACACAGACTACCATCTTTATACTTTTTAAAGTATCACCTACTTATGCTTCATGACGTGTGCATTATTGTTAGTCCTATTTTGCCATGTACAAGATAGTCTGTCTTGCTCGCTTCACTGGTGTAACTATATTTTTGCTGTAGTCATGTGTACTTACAGAAACATTTCAGGATAAAGTGACATTAACACAAAGCAGTGCGGCATGGCCGTTACCAAATGATTATGGATTGGAATTGGAATGTGCTGATGTTCTAGAGTATCAACAAGTTGAGATTGGAGGTGCATACTGATGACCCACAAGTATAGGGGATCAATCGTAGTCCTTTCTATAAGTAAGAGTGTCGAACCCAATGAGGAGCAGAAGGAAATGACAAGCGGTTTTCAGCAAGGTATTTACTGCAAGCAACTGAAATTATCGGTAACGAGTAGTTTGATAGCAAGATAATTTGTAACAAGTGACAAGTAACAATAGTAACAAAGAGTGCAGTAAGGTGGCCCAATCCTTTTTATAGCAAAGGAAGAGCCAGAACGATCTCTTATAATAAGTAAAGCGTTCTCGAGGACACATGGGAATTTCATCTAGTCACTTTCATCATGTTGGTTTGATTCGCGTTCGCTACTTTGATAATTTGATATGTGGGTGGACTGGTGCTTGGGTGCTATTCTTACTTGAACAAACCTCCCACTTATGATTACCCCCCTTCGCAAGCATCCGCAACTACAAAAGAAGAATTAAGATAACTCTAACCATAGCATTAAACATATGGGTCCAAATCAGCCCCTTACGGAATAGCGCATAAACTAGGGTTTAAGCTTCTGTCACTCTAGCAACCCATCATCTAATTACTACTCCACAATGCATTCCCTTAGGCCCAAAGATGGTGAAGTGTCATGTAGTCAACGTTCACATGACACCACTAAGAGAATCAACAACATACATATCATCAAAATATAGAACGAATACCAAATTCACATGATTACTTATGACAAGACTTCTCCCATGTCCTCAAGAACAAAAGTAACTACTCACACATCATATTCATGTCCAAGATCAGAGGGGTATTGAATAGCATAATAGATCTGAACATATAATCTTCCACCAAATAAACCAACTAGCATCAACTACAAGCTGTAATCAACACTACTACCAACCCACAGGTACCAATCTGAGGTTTTGAGACAAAGATTGAATACAAGAGATGAACTAGGGTTTGAGATGAGATGGTGCTGGTGAAGATGTTGATGAAGATTGGTCCTCCCACGATGAGAGGATCGTTGGTGATGTCGATGGCGACGATTTCCCCCTCCCGGAGGGAAGTATCCCCGGCAGAATCGCTCCGCTGGAGAGCAAAAGTGCTCCTGCCCAAGTTCCGCCTCGAGACGGCGGCGCACCGTCCCAAAAGTCTTCTCCTTATTTTTTGTAGGGCAAAATGACTTATATAACAGAAAATGGGGGCCAGAGGCTGGCCAGGGGCCCCACGAGCCACCAGGGCGCGCCGGGGGGGGGGGATGCCGCACCCTGGTGCCTCGTGGGCACCTGGGTGGCCCCCTCTGGTATTTCTTACTTCCAGTATTTTTTATTTATTCCAAAATAATTCTCCATGAAATTTCAGCTCATTTGGAGATGTGCAGATTAGGTATCTCTGACATAGCTTTTTCAGGTCCAGAATTCCAGCTGCCGGCATTCTCCCTCCTTGTGTAAATCTTGCATATTAAGAGAGAAAAGGCATTAGAACTGCTCCACAAAGTGTTATATTGGTTAAAAACACTATAAATAACAGTAGCAAAACATGATGCAAAATGGATGTATCTACTCCCCCAAGCTTAGACCTCGCTTGTCCTCAAGCGAAAGCCGATATCGATAATCATGTCCACATGTTTAGAGAGAGAGGTGTCGATAAAAACAAAATACGGACATAGTAGCATCATCATCATTATTATAACAACAATATTTATTATCATAGAACTTCTCATGAGCAAGTAACAATTCATCACAACAATGGAGTATAAGGTATAAACTTTCTTGAAAACTAACAAATTATGTTCTCAGTCAACAATGCAATTACAATTCATCATATTTTCAGGAAGGGTCTCATGTAGGAGCTTTTTAGCAAGTCCACATACTCAACCATCATATAGTCTTCTATGATTGCTAACACTCACAACATATATATGGAGAAAAAATTTCAGCCAGACACATAGAAAGATAGGGGCTTATAATTTTGCCTCCCAACTTATTCACCTCAAGGGTGATGTCAACAATAATAACTCATGATCACTCATATCCAACTGGATATATATGCCTAGATCTTTCCCCACCACATGATGCTTGCAAAAGAGAAAAATAAAAAGGAATAGAGGAGAACACTATTGACTCTTGCATAAAAAGTAAATACATAAAAGTAAAAGATATGCCCTTCGCAGAGGGAAGCAGAGGTTGTCATGCGCTTTTGTTTTTGGATGCACAAGCTCTTAATGCAAAGGAACGTCACGTTATATTGCCCCTTGTGATAGCAACCTTTATTATGCAGTCTGTCGCTTTTATTTCTTTACCATCACAAGTTCGTACAAAGCTTATTTTCCCTTACAATAAAAGTTCAGACATATTTAGAGGCAATTTTTATTGCTTTTTGCACCGATGACAACTTACTTGAAGGATCTTATTCAATCCATAGGTAGATATAGTGGACTCTCATGACATGAAACTGGGTTTAAGGGTTTTGGATGCACAAGTAGTATCTCTACTTGGTGCGGATTTTTGGCTAGCAAAGATATTGGGCAAGCACCACATGTTGGAGGATCTATAACAATATAACTTCTATGTGAATATAAGCAAACATAATTCATTACGTTGTCTTCCTTGTCCAACGTCAACAATTTGACATAAAATACTTAATGGGGGCTCACAATCATAAAAGATGTCCAAGATAGTATATTTGCATGTGAATCTTCTCTTCCCTTATTAATTCTTTCATGAATTGCATCATTGACTAATGCTATGTTTGTTAACTTCCAATAAATTTTACCACTTATACTTTTCTTTATGTAATGTCATTACTTTCCATAAGGTTAGCATATGATCTTTTTCATTATTTTCATTGCTAGGGTTGAAACTTGAAAGTAAAGAAGCAAAAACTCAAACTACTCTTTATTATATAACTCTCAACTCGATTACATAGATAGATAGATCACGAAACTAGCACTCGAAAATAGATCATACTAAACTTTTATTCAACTAAATCATGAAATCACTAAGGATCGAACTAAAAGTAGGTAAAGATAATATAAGTGATGGTGATACGATACCGGGGCACCTCCCTCAATCTTGGCACAGACCAAGGGGAGTGCCCATACCCATGTACTCAAGTTTCCTTCTTCGGTGATGGTGGTGGTGATGAAGTGGTGGGCTTGTCCTTCATAACATTAATGAGGATCTCCCTTAAGCTTTGGATTTCTTGGAGCACATGCTGTATCATCTCTGTATTCTTTTGGACTTCGGCCATGATATGTTTATTCTCTGGACCCCAAGCATTCTTTCCTGCATCACTTTCACTTGGACGAGAGATATCCCAATTGGAAGGTATGTGCATACGAGGAGTATTTTCAACCCCATAATTGTGAACCAAATTATGAAAGTTGTTCCGATGTAACCTGTGTAAGGGCCTCCTATGGGTAAACCCTTCTTGTACCTCTGGACTCCCATGGCTTGTAATGCTTCTCACAGCTTGATGTGGGTTCGGAATTGTGGAGATGCCGGCAAGGGTGCCCCTCTCGGAGGCCAGAGGGTGGACCTCAAGCGAATCTCCATCATCTTCTTCCATGGTAACCTCTCCTTCCCCCTCTCGCCTGAGCTCCATCTGCAGCAACCAAGCATCGTCCCCCACATTGTTTGAGGAAGAGGAAGACATGCCTGGCTTCGAGATCTGACAGAAAACAGCACGAAACAAGAACAGAGGAGATTTCTGCGATACGGTGGTCAAAACGTCCGGGAGTATATATAAAGAATTTTTATCTTGCAAAACAAGTATTCCAGAAGAAAAACGGAGTCGAGAAGGCTCACGAGGGGCCCACGAGCCACCAGGGCACGCCTGGGGGGTGGCGCGCCCTGGTGCCTCGTGGGCACCAGGTGGGTCCCCTCGGCTGCTTTTTAGTTTTGTAATTTTTTAAATATTCTAAAACTGACAGAAAGTATTTTTATGGAATTTTTGGAGTCGGTTTACTTACCGTATCACGCACCTCTTCCTTTTCAGGGTTCTGGAGCGTTTCGGAAGGTCTCTCTTATGTATTCTTCCGGTGTAATTGTTTCAATAATATTAGTTTCAACATTAATGGGGGTACCTGAAATATAATGCTTAATTCTTTGCCCATTCACCACTCTCAGATTAGTGCCTTCGGAGTTGTTTATTTTGATGGCTCCGGAGCGATAAACTTCTTCGATGATATACGGTCCTTCCCATTTTGAGAGAAGTTTTCCTGCAAAGAATCTCAAACGAGAGTTGTACAATAGAACTTGCTCACCCACTTTAAATTCCCATTTTTGAATTCTTCTATCATGCCATCTTTTAACTTTCTCATTAAACAATTTGGCATTTTCATAAGCTTGGGTTCTCCATTCATCTAATGAGCTAATATCAAATAACCTCTTTTCACCGGCAAGTTTAAAATCATAATTAAGTTCTTTAATTGCCCAATATGCTTTATGTTCTAACTCAAGAGGTAAATGACATGCTTTTCCATAAACCATTTTATAAGGAGACATACCCATAGGATTTTTATAAGCAGTTCTATAAGCCCATAATGCATCGTCAAGTTTCTTAGACCAATTCTTTCTAGATCTATTGACGGTTTTTTGCAAAATTAATTTTATTTCTCTATTACTCAATTCTACTTGACCACTAGATTGAGGGTGATAGGGAGATGCAATTCTATGGTTGACATCATATTTAGCAAGCAATTTACGGAATGCACCATGAATAAAATGTGAACCACCATCAGTCAATAAATATCTAGGGACTCCAAACCTTGGGAAAATAACTTCTTTAAGCATTTTAATAGAAGTGCTATGATCAGCACTACTAGTTGGAATAGCTTCTACCCACTTAGTAACATAATCAACATCAACTAAAATATGAGTATACCCATTGGATTTAGGAAAAGGTCCCATATAATCAAATCCCCAAACATCAAATGGTTCAATAGCAAGTGAATATTTCATAGGCATTTCCTGACGTCTACCAACATTACCAATTCTTTGACATTCATCACAAGATAAGACAAACTTACGAGCATCCATGAAAAGAGTAGGCCAATAAAAACCAGATTGTAATACCTTGTGTGCAGTTCTGTCTCCCGCATGGTGTCCTCCGTAAGCCTCGGAGTGACACTTCCGTAGGATTTGTTCATGTTCATGCTCAGGTATACAACGTCTAATAATACCATCTACTCCTTCTTTATAAAGATGTGGGTCATCCCAAAAGTAATGTCTTAAATCATAGAAGAACTTTTTCTTTTGTTGGTGTGTGAAACTAGGAGGTATAAATTTAGCAACAATATAATTAGCATAATCCGCATACCATGGAGTATTACGAGAAGCATTTATGACCGCTAATTGTTCATCAGGAAAATCATCATTAATAGGAAGTGGGTCATCAAGAACATTTTCCATTCTAGACAAATTATCTGCTACGGGATTCTCAGCTCCCTTTCTATCAATAATATGCAAGTCAAATTCTTGTAGCAATAAAACCCACCTAATGAGTCTAGGTTTAGCATCTTTCTTTTCCATAATATATTTAATAGCAGCATGATCGGTGTGAACAGTTACTTTAGAATCAACTATATAAGATCTGAATTTGTCACACGCAAACACAACTGCTAGAAATTCTTTTTCAGTAGTAGCATAGTTTCTTTGGGCACTGTCGAGAGTTTTACTAGCATAGTGGATAACATTTAATTTCTTATCAACTCTCTGTCCTAGGACAGCACCAACAGCATAATCACTAGCATCACACATAATTTCAAAAGGCAAGTTCCAATCAGGTGGTTGAACAATAGGTGCAGTGGTTAAGGCTTTCTTAAGTGTTTCAAAGGCTTCTAGACAATCATCATCAAAAACAAATGGAACATCTTTTTGCAAAAGATTGGTAAGAGGCCTAGAAATTTTAGAGAAGTCTTTAATAAACCTTCTATAGAAACTAGCATGACCTAGGAAACTTCTTATACCTTTAATATCTTTAGGACATGGCATTTTCTCAATAGCATCAACCTTAGCTTTATCAACTTCAATACCTCTTTCAGAAATTTTATGCCCCAAGACAATGCCTTCATTTACCATAAAGTGGCACTTCTCCCAATTCAAGACAAGATTAGTTTCTTCACATCTCTGCAAAACTCGATCAAGGTTGCTTAAGCAATCATCAAAAGAAGTTCCGTAAACAGAAAAATCATCCATGAAAACCTCAACAATCTTTTCACAAAAGTCAGAGAATATAGCAGTCATACATCTTTGAAAGGTAGCAGGTGCATTGCATAAACCAAAAGGCATACGTATAAAAGCATAAGTTCCAAAAGGACAAGTAAAGGTGGTTTTCTCTTGATCGGGTTGTGATACGGGTATTTGAGAAAAACTAGAATAACCATCTAGGAAACAAAAGTGTGTATGCTTAGATAATCTTTCTTACATTTGATCAATAAAAGGTAAGGGGTAATCATCTTTTCTAGTAGCTTTGTTTAATTTTATAAAATCAATTACCATCCTATAACCAGTTACAATCCTTTGTGGAATGAGTTCATTTTTATCATTAGGAACAACGGTGATACCTCCTTTCTTAGGGACACAATGAACGGGACTTACCCATCTACTATCAGCTATGGGATAGATTATACCTGCTTCTAGAAGCTTTAATATTTCAGTTCTTACCACCTCTTTCATCTTAGGATTTAATCGTCGTTGGTGGTCGACAACTGGTTTAGCATCAGGCTCCATATTAATTTTGTGCTGACATAGAGTGGGACTAATGCCCTTAAGATCATCAAGAGTATATCCAATAGCGGCTCGGTGCTTCCTCAGAGTTTTAAGTAATCTCTTTTCTTCATGCTCTGAAAGGTTAGCACTAATAATAACAGGATATATCTTCTTTTCATCAAGGTAAGCATATTTCAATGTATCAGGCAATTGCTTCAACTCAAATACAGGATCACCTTTAGGTGGAGGAGGGCCTCCAAGAGTTTCAACAGGCAAATTGTGTTTAAGGATAGGTGGTTGATCAAAGAACATCTTATCTATTTCATTTCTTGCATTCATATGCATATCATTTTCATGGTCTAGCAAATATTGTTCTAACGGATCAGTAGGAGGTACGGTAATAGAAGCAAGACCAATAATTCATCTTTACTAGGTAATTCTTTATCATGAGGTTGTCTACGAAACTTGGAGAAATTAAACTCATGAGACATACCACCAAAATCAACACTAACAGTTTCTTTAGTGCAATCAATCTTAGCATTAACGGTGTTCAAGAAAGGTCTACCAAATATAATGGGACAAAAATCATCTTGTGGGGAACCGAGCACTAGAAAATCAGTAGGATATTTTATCTTTCCACACAAGACTTCAACATCTCTAACGATCCCAAGCGGTGTAATGGTATCTCTGTTTGCAAGCTTAATAGTAACATCAATGTCCTCTATTTCAACAGGTGCAATATCATTCAGAATTTCTTTGTATAAAGTAAACGGAATAGCACTCACACTAGCACCCAAATCACATAAGCCATGATAACAATGATCTCCTATTTTAACAGACAACAGGCATGCCTACTATAGGTCTATTTTTATCTTTAAGATCCGGTTTAGCAATTCTAGCTGCTTCATCACAGAAGTAAATAACATGCCCATCTATATTATCGACCAAGAGATCTTTGACCATAGCAACATTAGGTTCAACTTTAATTTGTTCAGAGGGTCTAGGTGCTCTAATATTACTTTTGTTAACCACAGTTGAAATTTAGCATGTTCCTTAATCCTAACAGGAAAAGGTGGTTTCTCAATATAAGCAGTAGGCACAACTGGATCAGCATGGTAAACAATTGTTTCTTCATTAACACTAATGGGTTCTTCAATCTTTTCTTTAATGGGGGGGGGGTGATATTTAAACCACTTCTCCTTAGGGAGATCAACATGAGTAGCAAATGATTCACAAAAGGAAGCTACTATCTCAGAGTCAAGTCCATATTTAGTGCTAAACTTATGAAAAGCATCGGTAGCCATAAAAGATTTAACACAATCGAACTCAAGTATTATACCTGACTCATTACCTTTGTCGAGTTCCCAATCTTTAGAGTTGCGTTTAATTCTTTCCAGAAGATCCCATCTGAATTCAATAGTTTTCTTCATAAAGGAGCCAGTCGAAGAAGAATCAAGCATGGTTTGATTATCATGAGAAAGCCGAGCATAAAAATTATGTAAGATAATTTTTCTTGAGAGCTCATGGTTGGCGCATGTGTACATCATGTACTTAAGCCTCCCCAAAGCTTGAGCGATGCTTTCTCCTTCACGAGGCCAAAAATTATATATATAATTCCGATCACGATGAACCAAATGCATAGGATAAAATTTCTGGTGGAATTCCAATTTCAATCGGTTCCAGTCCCATGTATCAGTATCATCACATAGCCTATACCATGTCAATGCCTTTCCCTCCAAAGATAAAGGGAATACTTTCTTCTTAACTCCATATCCGGATAAACCTGCAAGCTTAAACAATCCACAAATTTCATCCACATAGATCAAGTGCATATCAGGATGTACCGTTCCATCTCCTGCATAAGGATTAGCTAGCAGTTTCTCTATCATACCCGGAGGAATTTCATATGAAATATTTTCAGTAGGTGCAGTAGGTTGAGGAGCAACTATTTGTGCTTCCGGTCGAGGTGAAGATACCCCGAACAAACCCCTCAAAGGATTACTTTCCATAGTGACAAGTGACAGTAAATTTCAGCACGTAATATAAATGTTTCCTTACCAAATTCCACTCACCAAGGGCGCTTCACTCCCCGGCAACGGCACCAGAAAAGAGTCTTGATGACCCACAAGTATAGGGGATCAATCGTAGTCCTTTCGATAAGTAAGAGTGTCGAACCCAACGAGGAGCAGAAGGAAATGACAAGCGGTTTTCAGCAAGGTATTTTCTGCAAGCACTGAAATTATCGGTAACGAGTAGTTTGATAGCAAGATAATTTGTAACAAGTGACAATTTACAATAGTAACAAAGAGTGTAGCAAGGTGGCCCAATCCTTTTTGTAGCAAAGAACAAGCCGGAACGATCTCTTATAATAAGTAAAGCGTTCTCGAGGACACATGGGAATTTCATCTAGTCACTTTCATCATGTTTTTTTGATTCGCGTTCGCTACTTTGATAATTTGATATGTGGGTGGACCGGTGCTTGGGTGCTGTTCTTACTTGAACAAACCTCCCACTTATAATTACCCCCCTTCGCAAGCATCCGCAACTACGAAAGAATAATTAAGATAAATCTAACCATAGCATTAAACATATGGATCCAAATCAGCCCCTTACAGAATAGCGCATAAACTAGGGTTTAAGCTTCTGTCACTCTAGCAACCCATCATCTAATTACTACTCCACAATGCATTCCCTTAGGCCCAAAGATGGTGAAGTGTCATGTAGTCGACGTTCACATGACACCACTAAGAGAATCAAGAACATACATATCATCAAAATATCGAACGAATACCAAATTCACATGATTACTTATGAAGACTTCTCCCGTGTCCTCAAGAACAAAAGTAACTACTCACACATCATATTCATGTCCAAGATCAGAGGGGTATTGAATAGCATAATAGATCTGAACATATAATCTTCCACCAAATAAACCAACTAGCATCAACTACAAGATGTAATCAACACTACTAGCAACCCACAGGTACCAATCTGAGGTTTTGAGACAAAGATTGAATATAAGAGATGAACTAGGGTTTGAGATGAGATGGTGCTGGTGAAGATGTTGATGAAGATTGGTCCTCCCACGATGAGAGGATCATTGGTGATGTCGATGGCGACGATTTCCCCCTCCCGGAGGGAAGTATCCCCGGCAGAATCGCTCCGTCGGGGAGCAAAAGTGCTCCTGCCCAAGTTCCGCCTCGAGACGGCGACGCACCATCCCAAACGTCTTCTCCTTATTTTTTCTAGGGAAAAATGACTTATATACCAGAAAATGGGGGCCAGAGGCTGGCCAGGGGCCCCACGAGCCACCAGGGCGCGCCTGGGGGGTGGTGCGCCCTGATGCCTCGTGGGCACCTGGTTGGCCCCCTCTGGTACTTCTTGCTTCCAGTATTTTTTATTTATTCCAAAATAATTCTCCATGAAATTTCAGCTCATTTGGAGATGTGCAGAATAGGTATCTCTGACATAGCTTTTTCATGTCCAGAATTCCTGCTGCCGGCATTCTCCCTCCTTGTGTAAATCTTGCATATTAAGAGAGAAAAGGCATTAGAATTGCTCCACAAAGTGTTATATTGATTAAAAGCACTATAAATAACGGTAGCAAAACATGATGCAAAATGGATGTATCACAGACGAAAGATGCAACAGTCAAAAAAATGAAACAAGAGACTGGGGAAACCACAAAGAAAGTGGAGATTTTGCAGACTGAAATTTGTGCTATCTGAATCCGGCCAATTCTATTTTCTGAAGAGATTATAGTTCAAATGGTAAGTTGTGTTGATGCGCGTCCATGATGTATGAGCTGTATGTGCCTAGTATGTGTAATTTGCTGTTTGTTTACGCTTTATTATCACTGTTGGCGAACTATGATGCCCAGTGGATGTAATCTGCTGTAATTTCTTTTTTTTATGGTGTAGGATTATTCTTTGTTTCTATGCCTTAATCTCTTTATTGTATAGTGTAGGTTTTTTAGGGGATTGTAGAATAGGATAATTCTATGTTATTATATATGCTATCGTTGAAACGGGGTCCAACATGCCCAATCTATGTGGGCCCATAATTGCTCGGATAGACCAATCTACGAGGCTCGTTACAATCATGGGCCGTACCATGGCAGAAATGGATTTGGGCTCGAATGTGGGCCCATCGTAACATGGGCTCTTACCAGGCCGTTAACAGGCCGTTAACGTGGGCTCTTACAAAGATACTCTTTCTAGCTGGATTGAAGATTTTCTAAATTGATTATCATGACTCACATGATGTTTCCTAGAGCTGGAATAGGATAATTTTATTTAGATGTATTCTATATTTGTACTTCGTATATATTTTATTTTAATATAATTTGCCGTAGAACGATTATTCTAAAGTTCTTGGTTCAAAAAAAACAGGCCGAAAGCTCGATAGGCCCGCTTTAATGGAAACGAGCCCACGGGCCACTAGTAGGCTGAAATGATCGTCAGTTGAGTCTTGGCCCATTTCCATGTCGGGCCATTAACAGGCCGAAAGCCAATCGGCCATAAGTTGGCCCATATACAAAACGGGCCTTTAACAGGCCGAAAGTCATGTCGGGCTGGAATTGGGCCATGGAGAACATGGGCGCTAAGAGGCCGAAAGTCAGGTCGGAATGTAAATGGTCCAACTGCTGTGTGGGCCGTTAACAGGCCGAAAGATACACCGGGCTGGAAGTTGGCCCAAATCACTAATGGGCAGCTAAAAGGCCGAAATACGTACCGCCAGAAATTTGGCCCATGCCTATAATGGGCCTCTAACGGGCCGAAAGACGTACAGCTTGGAAATTGGCCCATCTCTATAATGTGCCTCTAACAGGCCGAAAGAACCTCAGCCGGCAAATGAGCCCAAAGACATAGCGGGCTGTTAACGGGCTGGAACAGACGATGGGCCACAATGGTGTCAAATCGTTAACGGGCCATTGACGGGCCGAATTGACGATGGGCCACACGAAAGTAGGCCGTAAATGGGCCGGCTCGCTTATTTTGACTAGGCTGGCCTTTTTAGCTAAATGGGCTTGTTTTGGGCCGTGCCACATGTCACTGTTCCATAGGCGCATCTCGTCCATTGGATGGATGACATCTGTCGCGACGCCGAGCACATACGTGGATCCGTTGGCCAATGAGAATTTTACACGTGGAAATTCGCCATTGGTCAGGGCTGTTAACGGATTATCGGATCCAAAACCGGACCCGATAGCTTAACGGTGACCCGTTACAATGGAAGCCACGTGTCGGTCACCCTTGACGAAAACACTTCTATGACGCGACATTTATCATCATGGAACTGGACATTTCCGTGATGATAATTTCAGTATTGTCATGGAACACTTCTACGACAACACAGGTATGACTATCTTGATTCTGTCATAAAATCGTCATGGATGTACATGCATGACAGAAAACATGACCTACTATGACAAAGACGTATCATCACGGAAGTGTTTTTTTGTAGTGTATTCATCTGCAAGCAGTTTTCATACAAGAGAGATGGTAAGGCACATGCAGAAATGTAGGAGTTCAAATTTTGATTTGATATCATAGATAGTACTTGACGCTGGGCACGAGACCAGTGCGTAACAAGCTTATTCCAGTCAGCATCTTGTAATTGTCTTTCAGGAGACTTTACAGAAATTTCATTTCGAGGCTTGCAATCAAAGTGTGTTACCCTCAGGTAGTGACGATACTGCCACAACGCACGCTTGAAAAGCAGAACCAAGCTTTGCTCATCACAACTATTCAGATCGGTCCTTGCCTATTTTAAAGATATGGAATGATTGTTGTGTTGATTCAGAAGATAGCTAGGCAGTAATTAGAATGAATAACATTACTTACACGTAGGTTGCGGGGGAAGATTTGAAATTGGTGTCTGTCTTGACAGTAATCTTCCCATGATACGCACAAAGTTCCTAACAACAATGAAAGCATTGTAATTTAAACTGGAAATAGCTGGAATGGGGTTCTTGTATGAAGGAATTTGGGCTCTCTGCAGTTCTAATAGGGCTTTGGCCATTGGGGTAGGTACACTTTTTTGAGTGGGCATTTTCTGTGGTACAGTTGGTGCTATGGCAACTGGAATTGGCATACCTTTTTCTACAGTGTGGGTCCTGTGTGGTGAAGCTGGTGCTATGGCCTGTGGAGTAGGGGTAAAGTGTGCTAGAGTTGAGGCTATGTTTTCTGGGGCTGGTGATATGGCCAGTAGAACTGGGGTGCTATTTGGTTTATCAGGTATCACTGCCTTTTCCAAATACTTTGTTTGTACTCCTTCATGATCTGCAATCACCCTCTTCCTTTTGGACATCTGTTACGAAAGAACAACATTTTAGTAGAAAAACATGGTATGATGACACATGGAATAGGTACTGAAAATGGATAGGCATGGCATATTCTCATATATGATGTGTAAACTAAGTAGATGGTGGTGTAACAAAGTAGAAGTAATGCAAGACATCATATGCAAGATACATGCGACCAATACAACCTTGCCAAGTTAGAGCAAGCACCTTGATGGGTGAATAAGATAGGGCATCTGACTCTAACTCATCTAGACAACTTAATTGACTTGGGTCTCTATCTTGGTTAGAATCGTCATTAGGATCATATTATGAAATGGAATCTGTAGATGGGGAGCGTGTGAGTTCCATTGCATCCAGCCACGATCTCAATCCCTTGATGCCAAGTTCGTTAGCCACTGGATTGTTCCACAATAATCTTCTCATGAGCCCATTCTCATATTCATTATGATCATGTTCAATACCTGACATGCATGAAAACATAAAAATTAGTGAGTTTATCTTTGTAATGCATAGGGGATTCTAATCCAATAGTGCCTCCCTGTAAACCCCTATGTGCTATCTCTGTGCAATTGTTCTGAGAGATGCCATGTGTGCTGCAGTTTGGTGTGTGCATTAATATAATGTGGCCTACTACTCAAAATATAGGCTCCCTGTTGAGAGCTCCAGAAGTAATGATACTTTGCAGATGATAGCTTCAAAATGTACTAAGGAAGAACAACTTGACCTGCCCGTTCGACCGCAAATGTCTCTGCTCCTCTTCCCAACAAGGAACATACTGTACTTATTAAAGAAGAAGAGAAGAGGAACATGTTAAAGAAGAGCAGAAGAGCAAGCAGATTGTAGATATTACAAGTCTTTCTATACAATGTCCGTTGCCCACCCATGAGAACCAGAGCGCACAGAGAAATACTATTCCTTCTTGTCTCTCTATATGTGGCTCACATGCATTTCGAAACTAAAGTAGGAACATATAGCTGACCAATTAAACGTGTCTCTATTTTAGTATTATCAGTGTCATATCAGATTCGTATTTGAACAACTAATCTTTGAAATTATGAGTGGCACGTACTTTAGCATGAAGGATAGAGTGCTGCTAGTATGACACAAAGCATCTAGGTAGATCGTAGTGTAGATAAAAGGGGAAAACCATAAGCATCATAAATAAATCGGGAAAGTGGAAGTGGCTGGAAAATATGGGATTGTATTGCCGCTACTAATCAAAAGCCTTTCGATCCCCTAGAGGCCAGCTGTATTGATGTAGGGTGGAACCCTAGATGACAATCTTTTCACACTTAGGAGGAGGAAAAGGAGCAAATCCACGAAGAACACAAGAAGAACACTCAAATAGACAAGATCCAATCACACATGCACTAGATCCACATACACATAGAGGGATACAAAGGTCCAAATCCAAACAAAGGAGGATACACGGTAGCTAGTTCGTCCCGATCCGCGAAGGAGTCGAGGTCTTGAATCCGTAGAGGATCTTCTCACATGGGTCTCATGGAGGTCTTGATCTCCATGGGAGAGGTATGGATGAGCAAAGCTCTATCTCAAAGAGCTATCTACTTTGCTAACACTAGATGGAGGAGGGAGAGGTCCTTATATAGTGCTAGTACAACTTAGGGCGAGATAGAGGGGATACAGGGCCTGTGGGCCGAAGTACACGCGTTGTCGGGCCGGATGTCCGGGCTCCATGCCGGATGTCCGGCGGTTCAGCAGGGTGCTGGATGTCCGGGCCTTGGGGCCGGATGTCCGGCCAAAACTGGTCGGGGTACTGTATAGGGGCGCCGGATTTCCGGGGAGGGGGTCGGATATCCGGGCTGCACGGGCCGGATGTCTGGGCTCCCGGCCGGATGTCCGGCGCCTGTAGACTCTTCTGCTGTTAGGCGTTTGCTGCTGCTGTTGCTCCCAAGGGCCGGATGTCCGGGCTTGAGGCCGGATGTCCGGGCCCTGTAGACCTTCGGTGACCTTCTTCGTAGGTCCTTTTCATCCATGAACTTGCCGACTTGTCCATTTGTCCGGGCTTCTCCGAGAGGGTCCTCTTGGTACCTAAGCACACATAGCGTTTCGGAATGAGGTAGCATCCATGTCTCGCACGCGTCATATGGAAGTTCTATAAGGAGTGATGTCACCTCGTTTTCGAGAGCTCTCGCACGTGCTCGAGTCATTGGTCCTCTTGGTGCTTGGGGAGACGTAGGTGGTTCCATGGGGATGACCGTAGGATGCTCCGCATCATCTCCCCCCCCTTGGGAAGGATCCGTCCTCTGATCGGAATCCTCATCACCATGGACGGGAGATAAATCCTTGACGTTGAAGATGTCGCTCACGTTGTACTTGTCACGAGGGATGTCGATCTTGTACGCGTTGTCGTTGTATCATGCTAGCACCTTGAACGGTCCATCGGCTGGAGGTAGTAGTTTGGACTTGCGCTCGTTGGGGAAGCGGTCTTTGCGAAGGTGTAGCCATACAAGATCTCCGGGGTTGAACACCATGGGGTGTTTGTTGATGTTGACCTTGGTCGCGA
The DNA here is from genome assembly GCA_039707655.1 of Elymus sibiricus. Taxonomy (NCBI): domain Eukaryota; kingdom Viridiplantae; phylum Streptophyta; class Magnoliopsida; order Poales; family Poaceae; genus Elymus; species Elymus sibiricus. Next base: position 189,283,701 of record CM077674.1, read on the forward strand.
GGCGTTGTACTTGGCGCTCGATCGTGTGCCTTGTATCTTCATGCATCGTCTTGAGGTAACTTGCTCGTGCACTCGCGTCCATGTCGGTTCGCTCTTGTAGCGGTAGCGGTAAGATGTCCAATGGTGACAAAGGGTTGAAACCGTAGACGACCTCGAAGGGGGACTTGCCGGTAGTAGAGTGTCTTGCTCGATTGTAGGCGAACTCGGCGATGGGTAAACGTTCCTCCCACTATCTTATGTTCTTCTTGATCAACACGCGGAGTAGTGTGGAAAGAGTTCGGTTCGTGACCTCCGTTTGGCCGTCGGTTTGAGGGTGATATGCCGATGAGAATAGGAGCTTGATTCCGAGCTTGGTGCATAGTGTCTTCCAAAAGTAGCCAAGGAACTTGACGTCTCGATCCGACACGATCGTCTTTGGCACTCCATGCAAACGCAAGATTTCCCTACAAAAGAGATTTGCAACATGTGAAGCATCGTCTATCTTGTTGCAAGGAATGAAATGTGCCATCTTAGAGAAACGGTCGACAACAACAAATACGGAATCTTTGTCGTTTTGAGTTCGAGGCAAGCCAAGCACGAAATCCATACTAATATCTTCCCATGGGTGATATGGAATAGGAAGTGGCATATATAAACCATGAGATTGAGCTTTGGACTTAGCTTTGCGGCATGTAGAACACCGGTTGGTGTAGCGTGAGATGTCGCGAAACATCTTGGGCCAAAAGTAGTTCTTGGAGAGCGTAGTGAATGTCTTTTCATGTCCAAAATGTCCCATGAGTCCTCCACCATGAGCTTCTTGCAAAAGTAGCAAACGAAGAGAAGACTCGGGAATACAAAGTTTTTTAGCTCGCATAAGATAACCATCTTTGAAGTAATATTGCTCCCAAGTTTTATGTGGTAAACATTTGGCATAAAGAATCGCAAATGATGCATCATGCGCATACAAGTCTTTGATGTGCTCGAATCCAATAACATTCAACTCAAGTTTGGTAACCAACATGCACTTGCGGGAAAGAGCGTCCGCCATAACATTTTCCTTACCTTTGTGTCAGGGAAACGACACCTATGGGACCGAAGGATCCCTTTACGGTTCGGCAAGGGAGCAAGGACAACACAAAGAGCGGAACTAACGATCAACGCGAGGGGATTTACCCAGGTTCGGGCCGCTCGGAAGCGTAAAACCCTACTCTTGCTTGGTTGTATTACTGTGGATGTTCTTGGTCCAGTTCTGGGAGCTACAGTAGCAGCTACGCATACAAAATGGGTCGAGTCTGGATCGGGATCTGGCTCCCCCCCTCTGTAACTACGCCTTGGGCCTCCTTTTATATGTCCAAGGGGTCTCCAACAGTGGCGAAGTACAAGAGGTGTAAAGTATCTACAGGATCTCATGATTACCAGTATCTCATGATTACTACTGACGCCTTAGGACAAACGTCTTAGGACAAACGTCTTAGGACAAACATCTTAGGACAAGACGCATTCAATGCTCTGAACAGGTGTCCCTGTCTTTCTTGGGGATGGGAAAAGGACTCGTCCCATCAGCACCGCTTAACCCCTTCTGCGGCCAGCGCCGTGACACGCAACCAGGAGGACAAGCCCTAAATGACAAGCTGGTCACTGCGCTGGAGCGGCGGCACTGTGCTGAAGCGGTGGGATCTTGCCGGGGGCTGATCTTGTCGGGGGCTCGACGGGCCAGCCCGGCAAGATCTTGCCGGACGCCCAGCCTCCGGTCTTCTGATCTTCAGCTTAAACGCCTTCTTGATATCTTGCATCTGTCTCCAGCCGTCCTCCGGCAGGCCTTGCCGCAGGTATGGCTACAACTGTCCGTGCACAAGTACGGGGTACTAAAGGACCCGATCTTTAGTACACCGACAGGAGCCCCCAGGCCTAGGCCATACACGGGTGCGAGGCGTTGTTGGGCTAGGCCCAAAACAGTGCACGGGCACGCGTGGCAGGAGTTGCTGTCATAATCTTCTCTTTTACTGCGCCCTCCCACGACGCGCGTCGAATGCGGAACGTGGGGGACGTGCGCGGAACGACCGCAGCCTCCGCTCCTTCCCCATAAAAAGGAATCCGCAGGGGCGCTGCTCATTTACCTCTCATCTTTTCCAATCTGGATGCTGCCATCGTCCTCCTCCTCGAGCCTGAAACGCGCCTCCTCCATTCTTCCGCCACCCGCACACCCTCGCCACCTTCGGACTCCGCTTCCACTGCCGCCAAAAGCAGGCAAGGGCAAAGCGGCGAAAGCCGCCGGCTCAGCCACAGGAGCAGATGAAGGGGATCTGGTGCGGATGCGGAGAGAGCGCGCCGTCTTCGACCCGACGCTTGACGGGCACACCTTGATTACTCAGTACAGGTGCGTATGGGGGAAGGAGACAAATGGCCATCCCAAAACTCGCGCGCTTTCGGCTTCCGCCGGGGGCGGCGCGGATAGATACCCTTTCTTCGCTGCTTATTTTTACTGCGGGCTCTGTCCTCCTTTCTCCGACTTCTTCGTCGACATCATGTACACGTACGGGTTCCGCCTTTTGGATTTCACGCCGAACGCCGTAACGTGCATGTCTGTCTTTGCGCATCTTTGCGAAAACTTTGCCGGAGTGGTCCCCAACACGGCCCTCTTCCGCCACTACTTCATCCCCCGCATCGAGGCAGGAGACGCCCTCTCTGGATCTATCACTTGGATTCCAAGGACATGGAACAAGGATATATACCCAGGGGGTCTCTACCGCAAGAAGTGAGATGAGTGGCGATCCGAGTGGTGCTGGATCCAGGAGAAAGACCCTCAGCCATTCTGCGTGCCCCGGCAGAAGAAGGTGGCCCGTGGTGAGAATTGGAGCGACCTCGACCCTGAAGACAAGAAGCTCACAATTGCAATCACCAGGATCCACCGCCTGAAGGCTGCCGGGCTCACGATTGAAATGGTTGGCGCAGATTTCCTTCGCCGGCGCATCGCCCCTCTGCACAATAAGGGGAGGCCAGCCTGGGACTTCAAGAATGTAGCAGATATTATGAGGCTGCGCCCTGGCTTGAATCACAACTTCACGGTTTTGCAGCACATGTATCTCTGCCACAAGCTGTTCAGGCCTGATGGGAAGTTCATGTTGCCGCCTGGAGTCGTGCCTCTGTGCAACAACTCTGCCCTGAGCTCAATCATTGCTATGATGCCAGTGTGCAACGCCCACGGCCTTGACGGGACTTGGGTAGAGCCGCCTCCAGAGCAAGTGCAGGAGTTCTTCAACAACTTGTCGGAGAGGGCCATCCGGTAAGATCCCAAACTTATCTGTCCCACCACTGACGAAGAAATAGCTTACATTGCTAGCAGGGCGGAAGAGGCAAACCTTGCCGCGGAGGCCGGCGACTTTGGCTTCACGGGAGGAGACACCAGTGAAGAAGAGACGGTGCCAGAGGAGACCTCTTCCGAGGAAGAGGAAGTTGCCGGGGAGCAGAGCGGCATGGTTGCCGGGGGCTCTACCGTCGAGGGCGCAACCGGAGCAGCCGCACGAGGAGCCCCCAGCTCCAGGGAAGAAAAGGCGCGTTCTTCGGAAAGCCAGCTCTGACGCCCCGGCAAGTCAGCCTCCCTCAAGAGATGAGGTTCCCAGCAAGAAGGCGGCCGGCAAGGCTGCGCAGCGGCAAGAGGCCCAACAACCGCCCGTGCGACGTACGACACGCTTGACCGTGGCACAAACTGGTGCGGCGAGAGCGTCCCATACGACGGCACCAGCGGCTGGAGCAGCAGGGTCGCAACAACCTACTGCTTCCGCTGCAGCCAAGCGCGCCAGGTCTCCTTCTCCACCTCCTTGCCCAGGTGCCGAAGCGGAAGTCGTTTTCGACCTCTCTGCCTTGGAATCCGAAGAAGAAGAGTAAGGGCCTTGCCGCACCTTATAATTCCTGCTTTTCTGGCTTCACTTGACTAATTCACTTTGGCTTGTCTCCACAGAGATGCAGAAACCTTGGCGCAAAGGATGGCGAAGAGGGCGAAGACCTCAACGGGCGACGAACCACCGGCAAGCACCTCAGGTGCGCCAGAAACGATCAACATCAGCCCGGAGTCGAGCCCACAACGCAGTCCTCAACGCAGCCCCCGGCGCAGCCCCCAGCGTGAGTCCGTTATGCACTTTCCGCTGGCAAGTGCCGGGGTGCGTATCTTCACTGCTGACCTCTCCGGGCGTGCAGGAGCGGAGCGGCAACAAGGAGTACCAATGGGAACCGTCCCTGATGCGCCGCCGCCATCGACTACACCGCCCAGAGATGAGCCTTCGACAAGCGAGCTTTACCGCGATGAAGAAGAGCCGGCGAGCACTGGCTCCGGCAACCCTCCTCAGCAGCTCGACGTAGGTAAACCGCTCGCCTCAGAGTACTTGCTACTCCTGTTTTTCTCTTTTTTTTTGTCTTCTTGAACTTCAATCTTGGTCTCATCTTGCTTCCCTTCCTGGGCTTCCAGATTTCCTCTTGGTGGAACCCATGGATGTCGAAACCGTCATCGAGGAGACCGTCAGGGATGCTGCCGCCGAGGCCGACAGGATCGCAGCGGACGAGGCCGCCAAGGCCGCACAGGAAGAGACCGCCAAGAAGTCTGTTGAGGGGACCGGCAAGGAGACCGACGACTGCACTGACGACATTCCTGCCGCACGAGCGCCTGGCGCTACACCGGTCGCGGAGCCCCTAACTGCCGGTGAAGATCAACCGTCAACATCTGACGTGCCCCCGTCAAGCAGTTACCTCAAGGCCGGCGACAACCTGTTTGTCAGCATGCCAGGGACGGCAAGCACTGGGGCGCCGATGGAAGGAGAAACTCTGGATGGAGAAGTCATCGCCGCCGCCAGCAGCAGTGAACCCAAGGAAGAGCAGCTACTCCAAGCCGTGCATGACAACTATCAGAAGCTCCAGGCACTCTACCGCACCCGGAAGGATAAGCTGGATTCCAGGGCAGCGGTTGTTGATGCAGCAGAGGCGGACTTCCAAAAGCGCGTCGAGGAGATGTAGGCTTGGTATGCTGAGGCCTTCCAAGAGCTGAAGACTGCTCGGGAACAGCTGAGTGAGAATTGGAACGACCTCCTCATGAAGCATTCTGATGTCGAGAAGGCACAGGAGGAGGCTGCACAGCAGGCCGCCGCAGCAGAAGCTCACCTGACGGAGCGCCGCGTCGGGCTCGATGCTCACGAAGAGGACCTTACTGCTCGCGAGGAGGCGCTTGCTGCCAAGCTCCGCAGCAAGGACGAGGAGATCGAGAAACTTGTCGCGCAGCGGACCCAGGAGCTAGAGCGGAAACACATGGAGACGCTCAGAGCTCTGACTGAAGATCACGCCGGCAAACTGAAGGAAGCCGTCGATGCTGCCGGAGCTGCAGAGGCCGCCAAGAGCTTGCTGGAGGGGAAGGTGAAGAAGCTAGAGGCTGATCTCGAGGATCACGGCAAGAAGGTCTCAACACTCGAAGCCGAAAGAGACAAAGCTCTTCACAGCTTGATGGAGGCCCAGGTTGCCGCATCCGAGAAGACTCAGTAGCTCACCTCCGCCAAGGAATCCATCATTGATCTGGAGCAGAAGCTGACCACGCTGAAGGAGACCCTTGAGACCGCCAGGGGTCGGGAGAAGACCTTGATCAAAGACCTCCACAATGAACATGAGCTGCTCAAGAGTGCTGCCGCCACACACAATGACTATGTGGCAGGCGTGCAGATCTGGACTGAGAAGCTCATCGACGTTGCAGAGAAGCTTGCCGCGCAACTGTCCATCATGGGTCTGCAAGGCTTCAGGTATTCTTCTGACGACAGGGTGTCCACAAGAGCCAAGCTGACCATGTTCTTTGACCGCATGCTCGAAGCCTTGGAGCAGCTTCACTCTGACCGAACATCCCAGCTGGCGAACGAATCCCGCAAGCTCTGCCAGGCCGTCCTCCGCGAGGTGCTGGTCAAAGTTGTGCACAAGAACCCCGGCATCAACCTCTCCAACGTCTTCAAACGCTTGCCGAAGGATGTGGACGTCAAGGTACTCGAAGATCTTGTCGCGCCCATCGTTGACAGGGTGAGCCAAGTCAAGAGGGTTGAAGGCGATCGCCGGGATTAGCCGTTTCTCTTTATCTTGTCGCCATCGCTCCATGCCAAAGACAATTTATCTTTAGTTAGAAACGCGACAACTATCATGTAAGATAACTTGCTGTCTCTGGATTAATGTATGCTATTCCCCTCGTTTGATTCTTTCTGTATGGTGTATGCCCTACGCTTATACTGGGAACTTGCCGGTGCCCAACCCCCCGAGCGCTGGGTTCGGGACTTCAGCAGCCTGCTGGAGGCGCAGCTACCGGCAAGAAACCTTGACGTTTTCAGTGCAGCCGCCTAAACTGTTGAGCGGACTTGAAACAGAGTAAGGGCGCGACCGATCATGACAAGGTTCCATCGCGTGCAGGTTTTCCATACAGAAGTCGAAATCGTTCAAGGAGGATAGCCTTACAACAAAAATCTGTTTTAAAGGGTTTCTGCAACTTAGCTTTTCGTTGCTGTTCTTCTTCCGGCAAGATGTCAACCTTGAACGTCGTCTGTCGGTATCCATACCATCTTCCCCCCCCCCCCCCCCGGCAAACTTGCATGCGAGGGAACCTTCTATCCTTTTGAGAAAAAGAAAGAAGAGAAAATATGGAACCTTGGTGGTTCATTAGCTCTTACCAGAAGCAAGCGTAATACAACATCTCAGATAGGCATGCATATAAAATGACATGAAATCGACAAGAATTGTAAAACACTTAGCTTAATTAAACTATGCACAGGTTCTTTGCCTGGCTTTGTACAAAGGATTACATGCTACATCTGCAAGACTTGTACAAAAGGTGGTTGCCGGGAGTGTTTCTGCGGCAAGAACCAAAGGTTCTGCGCGAAACTGCTGCTAACCGGCAACCGCGCCTCACGGGTAGAACTTGTGAAGATGTTCGATATTCCAGGAGTTGCTCACTGGCACGCCATCTTCGGTCTCCAGGCGGACAGCGCCAGGCCTGGTGACTCGTACTACCCGATAAGGGCCTTCCCACTTCGGCGTCAACTTGTTGGAATTCTTGGCCGACTAAACGCGCCGAAGAACAAGGTCGCCTTCCTCAAGACTCCGGGCATGAACCTTGCGGCTATGATAGCGGCGCAAAGCTTGCTGGTAGCGTGCAGCACGCACAGCAGCCCGAAGACGATCTTCCTCAAGGAGCACAGCGTCATCTTGCCGCAGCTGCTCTTGCTCGAGCTCATCATAAGCGAGCACTCGAGGTGACCCGTATATGAGTTCCGTGGGGAGAACTGCTTCAGCCCCATAGACCAGGGCGAAGGGAGTCTGGCCGGTAGCTCGATTTGGTGTCGTTCTGATTGACCAAAGAACCGCCGGCAGCTCATCAATCCAGCGTCTTCCGCACTTGTGCAGCTTGTCGAAAGTTCTGGTCCTGAGACCGCGCAGCACTTCAGCATTTGCCCTCTCTGCTTGGCCGTTGCTTCTCGGGTGAGCAACGGAGGCAAAACAGATCTTGCCGCCAAGGTCTTGGACGTACTGCATAAAGGTGCGGCTTGTGAACTACGTACCGTTGTCGGTGATGATCCTATTCGGCACACCAAAACGGCACACTATTCCCTTGAAGAACTTGACGGCTGACTGTGCTGTCACCTTTCTCACTGCTTCCACTTCCGGCCACTTCGTGAACTTGTCGATAGCAACGTACAAGTACTCGAAGCCCCCGGCAGCGCGGGGGAAAGGACCCAGTATGTCGAGTCCCCAGACCGAGAAGGGCCAGGAAAGAGGGATTGTCTGAAGAGCTTGAGCTGGCTGATGAAGTTGCTTTGAATGGAACTGGCACGCTTCACACTTGGTTACTAGTGCAGTTGCATCCTGGAGAGCAGTGGGCCAGAAGAAACCTTGCCGGAATGCCTTGCCGACAAGAGCTCTCGAGCCTATGTGGGAGCCACATATGCCTCCATGAATCTCTGCCAACAGCTCTAGTCCATCCTCCCGAGGAATGCACTTCAATTTCACACCGTTGGGTCTCTTTCTGTACAGGACGTCGTCAACGAACTGGTACATACTAGACTGACGGGCTACTTTCTCCGCTTCTTCCTGTTCCTCAGGGAGTTCTCCTGTCTGAAGGAAATGAACTATGTGCTGTGCCCATGCCAGAGCCTGTGGCTCGACGACAAGGACTAAAGGCATCTCTTCGGCCGCGGGAGCGCTTGCTTCAGCGGCAAGAACCTGAGGTTCTGTGCAAAGCTGTTGCTCACCGGCAACCGGCATATCCTCAGCTGCGGGGGCGCGTACTTCTGCGGCAAGAACCTGAGGCTCTGCGCGAAGCCGCTGCTCACCGGCAACCGTGTCGTTCCCGGCAACTTCCTTGCCGGCGGCTTCTGGAAGCTCTGCCGGGAAGTACTTGTCGATACTTAACTTCCTTCTCTTGTCCGGCCTCGTCGGTGGTGTTACGGATGGCTGAGTCAGCCAGAGCACAAAAGTTCCTGGTACCACAGGTAACTTAAGGGCAGCACGCTTCGACAGGTCGTCAGCAATGCAGTTCTCTGCTCGAGGAACATGCTCTGTTTGCAAACCGTCAAAACGCTCCTCCAGCCTTCTCACTTCATCGACATAAGCTTCCATCAACGGGCTCTGGTAATCCTTGTTGACTTGCCTGACGACAAGCTGGGAGTCACCTCTGACGATGAGCTTCTTGATCCCAAGGTCTGCCACGATCCTGAGACCGGCAAGCAGCCCTTCATACTCTGCGGTGTTGTTCGTTGATCTCTCCCGGGGAAAGTGCATCTGAATCACGTACTTGAGGTGCTCTCTGGTGGGTGCGACAAGCAGCACGCCAGCACCGGCGCCTTGCAGAGAAAAAGCCCCATCAAAGTACATAATCCATTCGCGATCTGTTTCCTTGCCGGGAACAACCGACTCTTGAACTTCTTCGTCTGGCGTTGGTGTCCACTCTGCAATGAACTCTGCCAAGGCTCTGCTCTGAATAGTTGAAGTGCTTTAAAACTTGAGGCCAAAGCATGACAGCTCCAACGCCCACTCCACAATCCTACCGGTTGCTTCTGGATTCCGCAAGATCCGCTGCAGCGGAAAGCGAGTGACGACGGTAATCTCATGTGCTTGGAAGTAATGGCGCAGCTTCCTCGAGGCCATAAGGAGGCCGAAGAGCAGCTTTTGCACACCAGAATATCTTGACCTAGCCCCCTGCAAAAGGGAGCTGACAAAATAGACGGGGCGCTGCACCATCTTCTTCTTCTGCACTGCTTCACTTGACTGCGCGGGCTCTGTCTTGTCGGCACCAGACTCTGCCGGGGATGGCCTTGGCTTGTCGCTTGACGGGCTTGCCGCTGCCGCTGCCTCTTCGTCTGCTTCTCTCTACGCCACTAGCGCAGCACTAACCACTTGATTCGTTGCCACTAGATACAGCAGCAACGACTCTTGTGGCCTAGGTGCGACCAGTGTCGGCGGAGAGGAAAGGTACCTCTTCAAGTCCTGCAGCGCTGCCTCCGCTTCCGGAGTCCATTTCATTGGTCCTGCCTTCTTCAAGATTTTGAAAAAGGGCAGGGCGTGCTCAGCGGACTTGGAGATGAACCTGCTCAGAGCAGCCACGCAGCCGGCAAGTCGGCGCACATCTTTGATACATCTTGGTGCTTCAATCTGCTCAATTGCCTTGATCTTGTCGGGATTGGCTTCAATTCCACGTTGAGACACAAAGAACCCGAGAAGCTTGCCGGATGGAACGCCAAACACGCACTTCTCGGGATTGAGCTTCAGATTGATCCTGCGCAGATTTGCAAACGTCTCTTCTAGATCTTGTATAAGAGTTGCCTTGTCCTTGGTCTTGACCACTATGTCATCCATATAGGCTTCCATATTTCTATGCAGCTGGGTCTCGAAACCAATCTGGACAGCTCTTGCAAAGGTCGAACCAGCACTTTTCAACCCGAAAGGCATACGTATGAAGCAATACGTGCCACATGGGGTGATAAATGCGGTTTTCTCTTCGTCTTCTTTGGTCATGAAAATCTGATGGTAGCCTGAATATGCGTCAAGGAATGACAGCAAATCGCAGCCAGCAGTGGAGTCCACAATCTGGTCGATGCGCGGCAAGGGAAAAGGATCTTTTGGACAGGCTCTATTGATATCAGTATAGTCGATACATAGCCTCCATTTTCCATTCGCCTTGCGCACTACAACTGGATTGGCCAACCATGTCGGATGGAGGACTCCTCTAACCAGACCTACTGCTTCAAGCTTTCTGATTTCTTCGGTGATAAACTCTTGCCGCTCCAAGGCTTGCTTCCTGATCTTCTGCTTGACGGGCCGCGCATGAGGGCAGACAGCAAGGTGGTGCTCAATTACCTCCCTGGGAACACCGGGGATATCAGATGGTTGCCATGCAAACACATCGATATTTGCCCGCAGGAAGGCAACGAGCGCGCTTTCCTATTTGTCATCAAGGGTGGAACTTATGGTGAAAGTTCCTCCCGTACCATCCTCCTTGGCGGGCACCTTCTTGGTCTCTGGTGGAGCAGCCTTGGATTTCTTGCTCTTGCCGGAAGAGCTCTCCGGCACGTCCTCAACGGGAGCGCAGCACTCCGAGGAGGTGCGCTTGCCGGAGTGGGTGCTAGAGGTCTTGCCGGGCTTCTTCTTCTTCCCGGGAGCTTCAGCGACAGGAGCAGGTGCCTTGGCGGCAGATGTTGCAACCGCCTCCCGGTAGAGCTTGTCGGTGCAGATAAGCGCATCCTTCTTGTCGGAGTGGATGGTGAGGACGCTCATCGGCCCGGGCATCTTCAGCACGTTATAGGCGTAGTGCGATGGCGCCATGAATTTGGCCAGCGCCGGGCGACCAAGAATCCCATTATAGGGTAATGGAATCTTGGCGACGTCGAAGACGATCTTCTCCGTCCTGAAGTTCAACTCGCTACCAAACGTCACTGGCAGGGTGATCTTGCCCTTCGGCTAGTTCCTTCCCGGATTGACCCCTTGGAATGAGCCTGTTTCCTCGAGATCTTCGTCGGGAATTTGCAATCACTTGATCACATCGGGCGAGATCAGGTTTAGGCCGGCCCCACCGTCAACTAACATTTTTGTCACCTGGAGGTTGCGGATCGTTGGTGAAACCAACAACGGCAAGCACCCGACCGCAGTTGTGCGATCAGGGTGGTCCTCGGCGTCAAAAACGATAGGCGTGTGGGACCACCTCAGTGGCTTCCGGGCATCGAGCGAGGGCTCAGCTGCATTAATCTCGCGCGCCCACTTCTTGAGCTGGCGGTGAGAGGAATGCAGCGAGGCGCCTCCGTAAACGCACATGGCCTCTGTCGCCTTCTGGAACTCGTGTTCGCTGGACTCGTCGCCCTCTGCATCATCATCATCATCCCCCTGCTTCTTGTCGCGGCCTCGGGCGGGCCGGTCCTTCTGTTGCTTGACCTTGCCGCGGCGACCTCCTCGACCGCGCTTCTTGCCGGACCCTCCAGCGCCATCCTGGGCCCTCTCCTTGTCTCGCCTTTCGTACTCGGCTCTCTACTTCTCGACAAGCTCCTCAACTTGCCGGCAGTTTTGGAGATCGTGGCCCTTGGTGCGGTGGATCTTGCAATACTGCTTGGCGGAGCCTTCCGGCTTGTCGGCAGCCGCCAAGGCCTGACATGCGGCACACCCGGCAACCTCCTTGCCGGGGTCGTCAGTCTTGGCCTTCTTGGCGGTGCCGGGGTTGCCGGATCCCTCGACGGCAAGCACGGCCTTGCCCTTGCGCTTCTTGGCCTTCCGTCGGCCCTTCCTTGCCGGGGCAGCAGCGTCTTCGCTTTCGGAGTCGACTCCTGCGCCAGCGTTCTCGCCGGGGAGTCTCCTTCCTTCTTCTGCCCAAGCACATTTGTTAGCTAGAGCGTAAAGCTTGGCGACATCCCTGACCTTGTTCATCGCAAGCTCTTCCCGCATCTTGCGGTTGCGCACATTCTGATGGAAGGCGCTGATGACAGCGGCAGGATGAACGTCTGGAATGTTGTGCTGGATACGGCTGAACCTCTGGTGTACTTGCGCAAGGTTTCGCCATCCTTCTGGGGAATGATATGCAAGTCGCTTTCCTGGCCAGGAGCTTGGTGGCCGCCAGTAAAGGCGCCAACAAACTCATGACACAGATCTGCCCAGGAGGAAATGGAATTCTCCGGCAGATGCATCAACCACGACCTGACGTTGGGCTTCAGCACCAACGGGAAGTAGTTGGCAAGGATCTTGTTGTCTCGAGCCCCGGCAGCCTGCACCGCAATGGTGTAGATGCTCAGGAACTCTGATGTGTGAGTCTTGCCGTCGTACTTCTCCGGCACCTCCGGCTTGAAAGAGCGGGAGTTGGGCCACTGGACTCGCCGCAGCTCACGAGTAAACGCTGGACAGCCCACCTCATAAGGCAGGCTACCAAGATACCCTGGCGCAGACTCGTCGACAGTGGGTCCTGCGCACCTGTCGGACTGATGGCGTGCTTTCCGTCGCCGCTCGATGGTAGTTCGAGCGTCCTCCTTCTGCCGTTCCCGAAGAATCAGACGTTGATCGCGGCGAACCCGCGGATCGGACGACGCCGTGGAATCGTCATCACGGGCGTCGACCCGCCGAGTTAGCGACCGCTCTTGACGTGGTGGAGGGGAGCGTATCGTAGATGCACCGCCTCCGGTCTTCTCGCCATCGGCCCGCACCGGTCCAGTAGACTGCCGCCGCGACGGCTCTGCTTGCCGCGGCCTGTCGTTGTTGGCTAGACCGATGAGGCTCTGAATGGCAGCTCTCCACTCATCTAGCTTCTCCGCAGCGGGAGGGAAGTCTAGGAGCAGCTGAGCTCGTGCCAACGCTTCTGCTGGTGTAGGCGGCGGAGAAAGATGCGAAGAACGTGAGGTGCTCAAACTCCTAACTGGGTTAGAAGGAGCACCGTCACGGTCCTGCAACCACGCGCAGCTTCCACCGGCGTGTTGACGTGGATCTTGGCCCCGCGCATCTTGAGAGTGATGCGCAGGGGTTTTCCCATGGGGATGCTTGGAACCACCGACGTCACGGTGCTGCACGTCGCGTGCGTCTTGAGAAGGCCGCGGTGCATGCGCCGGCGTGGGTGTCTTGGAAGGCGTCGTCCCGTCCTTGGAGATCGCTGCACCACCCGTAGGTAGCGCGGCCTTATCCTTGGACCTGGCGCTCGCCTGGCTCGGATCGCCAGAACGTCGCGGAGGCTCAAGACCTCCACCTCCTCCACCAGCGCCCGCGCCATCACCCGTCTGTGCAGGTACGGGGAGGCTGGACGCAGATGGATCAACCACCGTAGCGCCCTTCTTCTTGGGGGCCATGGCGATGAATATGATCAAGAACCGATGTGCCGACCGCTAGATCGGGTTCGCGCAACCTTTTCTCCCCTACCTGGCTCGCCAAAGATGTCGGGGAAACGACACCTATGGGACCGAAGGATCCCTTTACGGTTCGGCAAGGGAGAAAGGACAGCACAAAGAGCGGAACTAACGATCAACGCGAGGGGATTTACCCAGGTTCGGGCCGCTCGGAAGCGTAAAATCCTACTCCTGCTTGGTTGTATTACTGTGGATGTTCTTGGCCCAGTTCTGGGAGCTACAGTAGCAGCTACGCATACAGAATGGGTCGAGTCTGGATAGGGATCTGGCTCCCCCCCTCTGTAGCTACGCCTTGGGCCTCCTTTTATATGTCCAAGGGGTCTCCAACAGTGGCGAAGTACAAGAGGTGTAAAGTATCTACAGGATCTCATGATTACCAGTATCTCATGATTACTACTGACGCCTTAGGACAAACGTCTTAGGACAAACGTCTTAGGACAAGACACATTCAATGCTCTGAACAGGTGTCCCTGCCTTTCTTGGGGATGGGAAAAGGACTCGTCCCATCAGCACCGCTTAACCCCTTCTGCGGCCAGCGTCGTGACACGCAACCAGGAGGACAAGCCCTAAACGACAGGCTGGTCGCTGTGCTGGAGCGGCGGCACTGTGCTGAAGCGGTGGGATCTTGCCGGGGGCTGATCTTGCCGGGTGCTGATCTTGCCGGGGGCTGATCTTGCCGGGGGCTCGACGGGCCAGCCTGGCAAGATCTTGCCGGACGCCCAGCCTCCGGTCTTCTGATCTTCAGCTTAAACGCCTTCTTGATATCTTGCATCTGTCTCTAGCCGTCCTCCGGCAGGCCTTGCCGCAGGTATGGCTACAACTGTCCGTGCACAAGTACGGGGTACTAAAGGACCCGATCTTTAGTACACCGACACTTTGATATACTTGATAACACAAGGAAATGACTCAATGAACTCACTCCATTTAGCATGACGCTTGTTCAATTTAGTTTGACCCTTAAGGTACTTAAGCGTTTCATGATCCGTATGGATGACAAATTCACGTGGACGGAGATAATGTTCCCACACATGCAAGACTCTCACTAAAGCATATAACTCTTTGTCATAGATGGGGTAGTTAAGTTGCGCGCCGGAGAGCTTCTCACTAAAATATGCAATGGGTCGTTTCTCTAGCATTAACACACCACCAATACCATTACCACTAGCGTCACAATGCACTTCAAAAGTTTTCTCAAAATTGGGTAATGCAAGTAATGGAGCATGTGTAAGCAAGGTTTTAAGCTCATGAAATGCGGCATCTTGAGATGGACCCCAAACAAATGGTGCATTCTTCTTACTCAATGCGTGCAATGGGGATGCAATGGAGCTAAAATCCTTCACAAAGCGACGGTAAAAGCCGGCTAAGCCAAGGAAACTACGCACTTGAAGCAAATTGGTTGGTTGTGGCCAATTCTTAATAGCATCAATTTTAGTTTCATCCACTTGAACACCCTTAGAGGAAACAACAAAGCCCAAGAAAACAAGCTTATCAACACCAAAAGTGCATTTTCCTATGTTAGCATAAAGTCGCTCGTCTCTAAGAATTTGCAATACTTCTCTAAGGTGTTTGACATGATCGTCGATAGTTCCACTAAACACAAGGATGTCATCAAAGTAAACCACAACACAAATGCCAATTAATTTGCGAAGAACATAGTGCATCACACGCATAAAAGTGCTAGGTGCTTGCGATAAGCCCATAGGCATGACTAACCATTCATACAGGCCAAATTTAGTTTTGAAAGCGGTTTTCCATTCATCACCTTCTTGCATGCGAATTTGATAATAGCCACTTTTAAGGTCAATTTTAGAGAAAATTGTGGCTCCACTAAGTTCATCAAGCATGTCATCAAGGCGTGGAATGGGATGGCGATAGCTAACGGTGATAGCATTTATAGGACGGCAATCGGAACACATGCAATAGGAACCATCTTTCTTAGGCACGAGAATGACCGGAACGGCACAAGAGCTCAAGCTTTCGCGTACATACCCATTCTCCATGAGATGTTGCACTTGCCTTTGGATCTCTTTGGTTTCTTCGGGGTTGACGCGGTATGGTGCCTTGTTCGGTAGTGGTGCACCTGGGATGAGGTCGATGCGGTGTTCGATTCCGCGGAGTGGAGGAAGTCCGGGAGGTAGCTCATCGGGAAACACGTCCGCGAATTCCTGCAATAAATGAGACAATACCAAAGGAAGATGTTGTGAAGTATTGGTCCGCACCACTTCATCTTTGCACACAAGTACAAAGTGAAGAACACTTGATGGGCTCTCACTCACATCCCTCAAGTCTCTTTTGGTGGCTAAAAGAACTAGATCTCTTTTGGCACGCATCGTGGAGTCACTCATGTTTGGCTTGTGGCTCTCACTCTCTTTTTGGTGGCTCACTCGCTCACTTTTCTCTCCACGATGGGTAGATGCTTGCTTGTCCGCGATGACTTGACTTGGTGTCATTGGTCGAAGTATGAACTCCTTGCCCTTCATCTTGAAACTATATTGATTGGTCCGTCCATTGTGTGTGACGCCTCGGTCGAATTGCCACGGTCGTCCGAGTAGTAGGTGGCATACGGACATAGGAACCACATCAAAATCCAATGTATCTTCGTAGGCGCCGATCTTGAAGGATACTTGGACGGTGTGCTCCACTTGAAGTGTGCCGGAGTCGCTAAGCCATTGGACCTTGTATGGGCGAGGGTGCTTCTTCTTGACCAATTGGAGCTTGGAGCATAATTCTTCATTTGCCAAATTGTGGCAACTTCCGCCGTCGATGATGACCTTGACGGAACGTCCTTGAATGCTTGCCTTGGTATGAAAAATGTGGCAACGTTGGTCTTCATCTTGATATTGTTGGAGTGTCAAGACCTTGGAGACAACAAGAGCGGGGCTTGAATCATTGTCGCAAAAGATTTGCGCATCTTCTTCTTCATTCACTTAGCGGTGCATGGCCATTTGCTCGATGGCGTCCATTTCATCATCACTCATGGAATCGTAGGTGCCGTCGGCGTTCATGATCATAGTTCGTCTTGTTGGGCACTCGAAGGACTTGTGGCCTCGTCCTTTGCACGTAAAGCACTTGATGTCACTTGTTTTGTCGGTGGCATCCGAAGGAGTTGTTGATGACGAAGCTCTTGGCTTGGAGTTGCTTGTAGTAGGAGGAAGGCGACTCGAAGATGTCGTTGATTGCTTGGAGCTTGACTTGTCGCCGGTACTTGGTGTAGCTCGAGTCGTGGAAGGAGTTACAGAAGTCATTGAAGTTTGAGTGTATGAACTGTAGGTTTTGGAAGAGAACTTGGAGTACTTGTAGTCTTCTTGTACTTGTCGTTCCGCTTTGGTCGCTTGGTGCACTAGCTCGAGGAGGTTGGAGTATGGTTGAAAGTCCGCAATTTTCTTGATTGGATAGTTGAGGCCATTCAAGAAACGCGCCATTGTTTGTTCATCATCTTCCGTGACATTGGCTCGTATCATGGAAACTTCCATTTCTTGGTAGTATGCTTCAACTGACTTGGTTCCTTGCTTGAGGAGTTGGAGTTTCTTGAGGAGGTCGCGGTTGTAATATGTTGGCACAAAACGAGCTCTCATGACATCTTTCATTTGATCCCAAGTCGCGATGGGTGGCTCGCCCTTCTCTTGCCGTCTTGCGATCGCTTGCTCCCACCAAATGAGAACATAGTCTTGGAACTCTAGAGATGCCATGGCGATCTTCTTTTCTTCGTCGTAGTTGTGAAGGCGAAATATCTTGTCGACCTTCAACGCCCATGAAAGGAATTCTTCGGGATCATTTCCACCGGAGAATTTAGGCATGGTGAACTTGAGCTTGCCGTAGCGCTCCTCATTGCGTTGTCGGCGGTTGCGATGACGCTCTTGCCGTGGAGGTTGATCGTCTAGCTCATCGTCGTCGTGTTCATCTTGATTGACTTGACGTGGTTGCCTTGGGATTCGTGCACGGTTTCGCATCTCTTGGCGCTCCTCAAGTCGTGCGGCTTCTTCCTGTTCGCGCACGCGGCGGTTGCGTTCGGCGACATTGCGAGTTGCGTTGCGTAGGGCACGTTGAGCTTCTAGTGCTTGCTCCTCACGACGTTGTTGTTCTTGTTGTAGGGCGTCGTCGTCTTGGTGCACTTGACGTTGGCATTGTGGAAGTTGATCTTGGTGCCCGTTGTCTGCTGCTTGCCATTTTTGTCGTTCGCGCTCTCGAAGGCGGTCTTGCAAACCATTGCCATGGAATGGGTTTCTTGAAGCTTGCCGGTCGTCATGTTCGTGAGAGCGATGAGAGCGTGGTCGTGGAAGACTTGTATCCGAAGAAGTGTCCGAAGAGTATCGGTTCGAATGGCGCCGTCTTGATCTTGATGAAGACGAAGTGGAAGAATGGCGGTTGGCCATCATAGTGCGGAACTCTTCCATTTGAGATGAAATCTTGGCGTCGAAGTAGTCCCTTGTTCGTGTTTTGGAGTGGCGTAAGTCGGTGGCGAGTTGCTCGATGCGATCTCCCAAAGCTTCACTTTCTTGGTGTAGCGCTCGTTGGACTCCGAAAAGTTGAGCCTTGGTGATGTAGTTGTTCGGTGCGTCTTCTTGCTCATCGAAGAGGGGATTGATAGAAGTGCCCGGCCTATCCATGATTCTCAAACAAGTGTTAGTGGAAGAAAGAAACGAACTAGACCAATGTACCTTATCCAATGTTGAAGATGGATCAATGATCACCCAATATGGTATTATGGAAATAGTGCAATTGGTACCGGATCAAGTCAATCTCACACCTACACAAGTAAAGCTTTTGGAGGAGTTTGGTTAGGATGGTGGTACAAAATTTCTGCAATTGCAAGCAAGATATCAATAATGTTGAAAAAGATTCACAAGTTCGCAAGTGTAACGAGTAGACCAATAGCAATATGTAGCACACGGAAACACACGCACGGATAGATAAATGAGGTCGTGCAACCAAGAAATGAGCTCAAAATGTGGAATCCACGGAAACTGCTCTTGTTGCACAACACTAGAGAGACGCTAGCACGATTGCTCAATAGGCGGATACGAACTTGTGCACAACCTATAAGAGTCAAAACGTATGGCTTTCTATCTCACTTATGCTATGTATGTGTAATTCCCGGTGAACTTGACACAATGATCCAAGATGATCAAATATGCTATGTAATGTGGCAATGCTATGGCTATTGCTTACAAGCTTGTTGCTCTTTCTCTTGTGCTTAAAAGCTTCTCTTTCTTTTGATGGTTTCCTTTGGCCACGTTTGCGAGATGTTCGTACGAAGATAGCAATGGTGTATATGCGGGAACAAAATTTTGGCACAAGAGATGATATGTGTATGTATGCACGCTATGATAGCTATGCGGCGCGGTATCACTAAAGTGCGCAAGTAGCGTTGCCGGCAATACTCAAATGGCTAGTCTCGTAGGAAAGCGACGCAAAAGATGGTCTCGGGGGTTCACAATGCAATGGCAAGGATATGAACAAGATGTCATCGATGTTACCGTCCTTGCTTACGGTTAGGGTGTCACGATGGTGAAGATGGTCAATGTCGATGTCGAGGTCCGGGGCGATGATGAGCGGCGGTGATGTCGTTGTCGAACCGTTCCTAAGTAGCCGAAATACGTTAGGAAACGGCAAAATCCGCGTCTTAAAATCTCGAGTGGCACGAAGGTGGTGGTATGCGGAAGTCGGTGGTGGAGTGGCTCAAGGGGTTGCGGAAGAAACGGTGGGAAAACGGCAAAAATCGACGAAATTGTAAGCTGTTGGCGTGCTAGTGCACAGGGGCCAGATGTCCGGGCAAGATGGCCGAATGTTCGGGGCGCTGGATGTCCGGGCTGTCGGGCCGGATGTCCGGGCAGGCAGATCCGTGGAAGAACTTGATGAATAGGCGAAAAATTGGGGATTTCGGGACAAAAATTCTGACTAATTTGTGGAAGAAAAAGGTGGGGAAGATGGGGAAACGCTAGATCCACTCGAAACCAAGCAAATCCATGGATCAAAATCAACAAAACATCATCAACTCACAAATCACAAAAAAAAAATTGGGAGGGCTATTTTTGTGGGGAATTTTCGAAATTGGGCAAAAACAACAAAATTGGGGCTAGAAAGTGGAGGGGAAGAACTCCAAAGTGTGAATCAACGTGGCTCTGATCCAAGATGATGTAGGGTGGAACCCTAGATGACGATCTTTTCGCACTTAGGAGGGGGAAAAGGAGCAAATCCATGAAGAACACAAGAAGAACACTCAAATAGACAAGATCCAATCACACATGCACTAGTCCACATACACATAGAGGGATACAAAGGTCCAAATCCAAACAAAGGAGGATACACGGTAGCTAGTTCGTCCCGATCCGCGAAGGAGTCGAGGTCTTGAATCCGTAGAGGATTTTCTCACATGGGTCTCATGCAGGTCTTGATCTCCATGGGAGAGGTATGGATGAGCAAAGCTCTATCTCAAAGAGCTTTGCTAACCCTAGATGGAGGAGAGAGGTCCTTATATAGTGCTAGTACAACTTAGGGCGAGATAGAGGGGATACAGGGCCCGTGGGCCGAAGTACACGCGTTGTCGGGCCGGATGTCCGGGCTCCATGCCGGATGTCCGGCGGTTCAGCAGGGTGCCGGATGTCCGGCCAAAACTGGTCGGGGTACTGTATAGGGGCGCCGGATTTCCGGGGAGGGGGCCGGATATCCAGGCTGCACGGGCCGGATGTCCGGGCTCCCGGCCAGATGTCCGGCGCCTGTAGACTCTTCTGTTGTTAGGCGTTTGCTGCTGTTGTTGCTCCCAGGGGCCGGATGTCCGGGGTTGAGGCCGGATGTCCGGGCCCTGTAGACCTTCGGTGACCTTCTTTGTAGGTCCTTTTCATCCATGAACTTGCCGACTTGTCCATTTGTCCGGGCTTCTCCGAGAGGGTCCTCTTGGTACCTAAGCACACATAGCGTTTCGGAATGAGGTAGCATCCATGTCTCGCACGCGTCATATGGAAGTTCTGTAAGGAGTGATGTCACCTCGTTTTCGAGAGCACTCGCACGTGCTCGAGTCATTGGTCCTCTTGGTGCTTGGGGAAACGTAGGTGGATCCATGGGGATGACCGTAGGATGCTCCGCATCATGTATTCAACTGAATGCGCACTACTATTACTATCAGTCTAGTCTCTCAAAGGCCACACAGCTCCTAACATTTCCCTTATATTATGGCAGACCAACTCAAATTGCTCAAAGCATCTAGCAGAAGCGGCCCAATAGACCTGTCTACTGCAGATGTCCCTGCTCCCCGTCCTGACAAGGAACATAATGTACTTATTAAAGAAGAACAGAAGAGGAACATGTTAAAGAATAAAAGAGGAAGCATATTATGGAGATTCCACTTCTTTCTATACAATGTCCGTTGCCCGCCCATGATGAACCAGAGCGCACAAAGAAATGCAATTCCCTGCTGTCTCTCTATATGTGGCCACATGCATTTGGAAACTCAAGTGGGAGCATTAGCTGACGAATGAAATGTGTGTGTGTTAACTAATATCAGTATCATATCACATTCGTATTTGAACAACTAAGCTTTGGAATCATGAGTGGTGTGTTGTTTCTCTTGAAGGGTGGAGTGCTGCTAGTATGACACAAAGCACCTACGCAGATCATAGTGTAGATAAAAGGCGAAAACCCTAAGCATCGTGAGTAAAATCTGGAAAGTGGAACTAGCTGGAAAATATGGGCTTCGGATCCCCTACAGGGGCAGCTCTCTTCATCTGAAGGCGCACTACTGTTACTATCAGTATAGACTCTCAAAGGCAACACAGCTCCCAGCATTTCCTGGATATTATGGCGGACCAACTCGAAGAGTTGAAAGCATCCATCAGAAGTGACCCAATAGACCTGTCGACTGCAAATGTCCCTGCTCCTCTTTCGGACAAGGAACATACTGTACTACTATACTTATTAAAGAAGAACAGAAGAGGAACATGTTAAAGAACAGAAAGCAGATTTTGGATAATACAATGTTCGTTACCCGCCCATGATGAACCAGACCGCATAAAGAAATGCAGTTCGCTGCTGTCTATCTATGTGTGGGGCACATGCTTTTCGAAAATAAAGTGGGAACATTAGCTGACCAATTAAACGTGTCTCTGTTTTCGTAATATCAGAGTCATATCAGATTTGTATTTGAACTACTAAGCTTTGGAATTATGAGTGGCATGCTGTTTAGCTTGATGGGTTGAGGAGCAGTGCTAGCACGACATGAAGCAAATAGGACGATGGTAGTGGAATATAAAATGGGAAAACAGTAAGCATTGCGAGTATAATGTTGACCGTGCCATGGCGGATCTGAAGGTGCAAACCGCAGAAAGGCTACTTCGCAACCAATGTTTGCTTTCAACTAACAAGTAATATTCTAAGTGATGGACAAGAAATCACAGTAAAGCAATGGCGATCTATTTTCTGGCTGAGATAAATAACTTGAGCAGATATGAAAGAGTATCGCCTCCCTTGCAGCACCGTGTAGGCGTTTGCTGAGACATTGAGGGTGCTATGGTTGCGATGGTTGTCGGCGGCGTGGAAGCAGATCCGGGAGGGCAGATGGTGGCGGCGTGGGATATGTCCCGGCGCGGAGGACGAGACGATCATAGGAGCGGCCCCGGCAAGGTGGACAACGGCACGGATGAAGCGAGAGGGCGTGATGCAAGGATCCTGATCTGGCACGATGGATGAGAGACATCGATCTCTTGTAATGGACGACGGCGTCGGGGTAGCTGCTCCGGCATGGTGGAGGAGGACGGCGGTGGATGGGGTGGCAAACGGAGGAGGCTGGGGTGGAGAGGGTGTTTTGGCGCCCACGGAGTATGAATGGGGAAATGGAGCGAGAGAGGAGGGGGGAACCATGTCTTTGGGACGCGGTTGTCTCAAATGCGGGGAAAGTTGCAAACTTAGCCCCCGTTTAAAATTTCAGACATCAGAGCGATATTGGTCGGTTGGGGATAGGACGGTAATCTCGCATCTCCCGAATATTTCCCGAGAGCAATTTCGGCCGAGGAGAGGGTGTTTTGGCGCCCACTATTGGCGCCCACCGTGTATGAAGGGGGCTGATAGGCGGTTGTGTCATTTATGAGTGAAGTTACAAACCTGCCCCTAGTTAAAATATTTACCGAGAGCGATTTTGGCCGAGGAGGGTATGTTTTGGCACCCACCGTGTATGAATGGGGAAATGGAGGGAGAGAGACAGCCTTTGGGACGAGCTTGGATCGAATGTGTTTTGGCGCCAATGTTTGGTGACCACCGTGTATAAATGGGGTGAGAGGCGGTCGTGTCATGTCTGTGTGAAGTTACAAACCTACCCCTATTGAGACCACTGGAAATCGGGCCGATAGGTTGTGAGTGTCAAGGGTAGACAGTAATTTCCATCTCCCAAACACCGGTTTTGGGCCGCCGACCAGGGAGTGGGTGTTTTGCCGCTTCGTTCAAATTTTGGGAGAATAAGCATTCACATTTACCCTGGCAACTAAATTTGAATCCATTTTGTATTCGAATACAAATCATTATACATCATTCTATGTTTTCTTATATATTTCTTCAAAAGCACAACAAAGATTTAATCCACCTTCATATATGAATATGATTTAGAATTGCCATGATCCAAGAATTCAGAAGGTTGAATCCACTTTGAGCCAAACAGTTATTTCATCCAACACAATCTGCTCACACAAAAAGCAGTTGAACTTATGTACACTCATACAAGTACTGAGGATTACCTCGCCTAAAAAAATAGATCATTACAAGACATGGACAACAAATAAGGGGTCTTACATCATAATCCATTCACACACATGACACAACATGGAAGTATGCTAATCTAATGATTATTTCAATTGGTATCTAAAGAAGAACTGGGATTACCCTGGGCTTCAGATAGCAGAAGCAACAGGGCCTGCTCCGTCTCCAAATGCAACTTTCTTACTTCCTCCACTGCTTGGTTTGCTTGCATAATGCATCCAACTAATTGCATCGTTTCCAGCCTTAAGATCGGGATTACCTCTTTCATGGCAGCCACACCCTCTCTTTCTGCCTCTAGTAGAGCCTCAAGAATTATAATATCTGTGCTCTCCAATGGGGTTGCCTCTGAACTGCTACCATGTGGTAACATGGATGGCGCACTGCTTCCACAAATAGATCTTGGGGGTGTACATTGTGTCCTAGTTTGAACTGCATTCTGAAAGGTTTTCGTTGGACATGAGTAAGAGATAGTTATGGCATGATCCAGGCAGCAAGCTTACATGGTAAACTACATACAAATTATTGTCCAACATGGCAAGCTATATTGAAATGGATGGAAATTGCATCAGCAGAAAACAAATTTATATGGTAAGATGAAAGCCAGTGTACCACCGCTATATTTAAGTTGCCCAGGCATATAAATAGTTGAAATATCCTGAGAAAGCACTTAAAAAGTGTGCCTTCATATAAACTAGCAAGACAGTCTTGTGATGGAGTTCATAGGATAAGTTAAGGAGTCAAATGAAGTAGGCATGCATTTCTTTAGGATCGTACGGCAAGCACTGCTGACACATTGGCCAACTCGGGTATAGCCTAACAAGTAACAAACAAGCATTCGAATCAAGCAATACAGCAAAGCAGGCAACTGAACTATTTGTAATTCTGTAGGATTACAGGTTGAGGGCACAACCTAAGAAAGCAGCCCACATGCATGACATTTCACAGTAACTAAAACACACTGGCTTACCATAGGTCGCTGTGAAGGCTCGCTGCTGTTGCAATGTTCTTTGAAGATGTTGTCAGCTTCCCATGCATGCAAATCTAGTCTTGTAGTTTATTATCCCCCCTCTATTTTGGTAAAACTAATTTTAATCACATGCACTGGATCAAATTGATCATCAATGGTTCGCATAAACTAATGAAAGAAGGGCGTGCGCTTACATGACAATATATGTGCTTCACTCTATTTTTATGCTTGTTCGAGGTGCCAACCCCAAAAGAAAAAGCATTTTGCTTGATGCGGTTGGCAGCTCCATAATGAATAAAAGCAACAAATTAGCAGACTAAGGCATAGCCTAGTGGTGGAAAGGGGCTGGTGCCTTCCCACCCACCCAGGTTCAAGGCATGGTACTTGCAATTTGGGCTTGTTGCATCAAGTATACTGTAGGGGCCTCCCTTACAGTCTTTGTGATGCGGAGCATCCTACGGTCATCCCCATGGACCTACCTTCGTCTCCCCAAGTGCCGAGTGGACCGATGACATGAGCACGTGCAAGAGCTATCGAGACCGAGGTGACATCTCTCCTTAATGACATTCCGTATGACCCATGTGAGACATGGCTACTACCTCAATCCGGAATGCTATGTGTGCTTAGGTATAAAGAAGACCCTCTCGGAGATGCTCGGTATAACGGACAAGTCTACAAGTTCATGGACGAGGAAGCACGGAGAAGAAGACCACTAAAATGCTACAGCGGCCGGACATCCGGCGCCTGGAAACAGCAGCCACATCAATGGTTCAGCAGACGAGGAGCTACAGGCCCTGGATTCCGGCCCGACCAGCCCGAACATCCGACCCCTGCCTGGAAATTGGGCCCGAGGCCACATATTTAGGACAGACGCCAGGCCAGACCTCCGGCCCGAAGCCCCGGACATCTGGCACCACCTCGAGCCGCCGGACATTTGGCCCAACGCCCGGACATCTGGCACCTGCGCATGCCTAACCGGCTGAGAGAGCCTTGTACCCCTTTCATCTCCCCCCAACTTGTACTAGCACTATAAATAGACTACCTCCTCCTCCTAGCTAGGGTTAGCAAAGTGCTAGCTCATAGAGATTGAGTTTTTCTCATCCACCTACCTCTCCCATGGAGATCAAGACCTCCATGTGAGCATGTGAGAAGATCCCCTTGTGGATTCAAGAACCCCTTGTGGGAAGATCCTCCTAGGATTCAAGACCTCTGTCCTCCAAGGATTGGGATGAACTAGTTACCCTCTTTACCTTCTTGTGTTGGATTTGGACCTTTGTATCCCTCTTTGTGTATGTGGATTTAGCACATGTGTGATTGGATTTGTGTCAACTCAGTGTTTTTTTGTGTTCTTCTCTCAATTTTCCCTTTTCCCCCTCCAAGTGTGAAAAGATCACCACATTAGGGTTCCACCCTACATCATCTTGGATCAGAGCCACGTTGATTCACACTTTGGAGTTCTTCCCCTCCACTTTCTTGCCCCAATTTTGTTTGTTTTGCCCAATTTCGAAAATTCCCCACAAAAATAGCCATACAATTTTTTTGTGATTTATTGGTTTGATGATGTTTTGTTGATTTTGATCCATGGATTCGAAGTGTTGCAGGTGGATCTAGCTTTTTCCTATCTTGCCCACCTTTTCCATCCACAAATTTCCATGAATTTTGCCCCAAATTTGGTCTTCCCCAAGTTCCTCCGTGAGTTCTTCTGTGGATCCCAACGCCCGAACATTCGGCCCATACCCCCGGACATCCGGTGATTCCTGACAGACCAGACATCTGGCCCGTGACCCCAGACATTCAGCAGCCCGGACATCCGGCGCCTCGCAGCCAACATCTCCACCACTACCCAATTTCGCCGATTTTCTCCGTTTTTCCACCATTTCTTTCGCAAGCCACCACCGACTTCTGCAACCAACCATAATTTTGCACCATTTGCCATTTGAGAACTTGAGTTCGTGGTTTTCGTTTCCTAACGTGTTTCGGCTACTTAGGAACGGTTCGTCATTGACATCACCGCCACTCAACTTCACCACCGACTCGACAACGACCTCTTCATCATTTGACACCGTCACCGTAAGCAAGGACGGTAACTTCGACGACATCATTGTACACTCTCCTTGACATTGCATTGTAAACCCCGAGGCCCTCTTTTGTGTTACTTTCCTACGAGACTAGCCGTTTGAGTACGCAAAGACTGCTTCCCCAACGAGCGCAAGTCCAAACTCCTACCTCGAGCCGATGGACCCTTCAAGGTGATAGCACGCTACAACAACAATGCCTACAAGATCGACATCCCGCGCGACAAGTACAACGTGAGCGACATCTTCAACATCAAAGACCACTGGTACATCAAGCTTCTATACAAACGGTTTTTAACCTCTTTCCGCGATGAAGTTTTAAACCGTCGCCTTGCCTGTGTGTGCGATAGGGGGGGTCCTTCCCACATGACCCAGAAACCGTCGGCGATAGGGCCTCCGGTCACACACGTGGGGCAAAAAGAGCTCGTGTGCGATCGAGCGAGCCATCACAGACAATTATACTGGCCCAATCATTTTTGTTCGTATGTACATCCCACACAGTGAATCTCAGAAAAACATTTCCGTTCATATGTACATCACACACAATTTTTATGTGGAAACATTTGTGCAAGGTGGCCTAACGCAAACATTTGTCGGGCGGAAGGCGTGTGTGATTGTTCATTGATCCAACACGGCTACTTTCTAAAAACTGTGTGCGTTGTTTGAGGTCATCGCCCACGGTGTTGTCTGAAAAACCGTCTGCAATTCAAAAACCCAATAAGCAGGCTAATTGGCCTAATATTGATAATGCATTTAGTAATCAAATTGACATTTCATATCAAACACACCATATGTTTCATAGCCGTATTACGGCAACCATGATTTCATAGCTGAATTACATCAGAGTACAACATCACATAGCTTCAGCACTCAGTTACACCATATAGGCATATAGCTAGCTACGCAATTACACAACAACACGAAGTTTCACATGCAACATCTAAAACCTTTGGAAAGTAGCATCATATACGGTATATAGAGAGATGAATCTCATCTGGAAAACTGCTGAATCTGAAGGCAAATATTGAGCCTTCAATGATGTTGAATGTCCTTGCAAATTTACGCCAGTGGCTGCGGATGATTGCCCACCCAACCTTCGTCCTCTTGAGGGAGACTTCAATATTGTACCGTGGGTGTTGAATGAGTACCTTCCTCGCATCTTGACCATGGAGGTGGTTTGAGAGGTAACCATCGGTGAACTGCTTTGGAAATGACTGAAAACAAAGATATGCATAAATATCTGTTCTAAATTTTGAAATGGCGCATAGGAAAAAACACAAGGTAAAAGAGTTAGTACCATCCTATAGTTGACAGATGTCTTCTTCATTGTGCAAACAAAGATCTTGTTGTTAATCAACGCTAGTTTCTTTATCCTAACAATCTTGCTGAGTTTCTTGACTTGACTGATATTCATGTCCATCTCATTTCCCCATATGCAAAATGGATCGAACAGTGGGTCTAAACCTCTGACAGCAGGACTTACATGTGTAAGACCAAATTGTTAAAAACCTAAATATTAGAATGGTTCCTGCAATTGCACAATAATGTGCTATTAGCCAAAGGACCATGCATGTGAAAACCTCGATGGTAAACCTCAGTGCCTCCCATTGTTTCCCCGCAACACATATAAGGCAGATATTGATCAGTTTAAGTGAGAGTTGGCATACTATCAGTAGAATATATTAATGAAAACTTTTACCCACAACAAATGAACATCACACTGCAGAATTGAACCAAAAAGTTAACTGGACACCACAACAAATGAAGCAAGCTGTTAACTGAGAACCACATTGCAGAATAAAACATATACTAGAAGATCATACAGTTCACCAAGCCTAGCGTGCTTAAGAACTACTAGGAAATATAGCATTTGTATATGTTTCTCATGTATAGAGTACATCCAAATTCGATTTTATTTCTCACATGCATAACAATACAAATTTGTACCCACAAGAATTGAACAACACATTTCAAAATTGAACCAAACAGTTAACTGAACATCACAACAAATGAACCAAACTGTTAACTGAACATCACATTTCAGAAGATCAGATTGCATATTAACATTACAGAGGACAATTCACTAGAAGGCACTGGAGGCGGCCTTTAGAAAACACCACAAACTGTCGTTTAAAGTAGCCAACCACATGGCGGCGGCCGCGTGTGAGGGGTCGACTGTGGCCTCGATGGCGAGGTGCTCCTCCAAGATCTGGTGGTCGGCGCCCATGGCAGCCATCGCGACCTCATCCGCGTGTGCGCCCGTGATTTGCTTCACCGCTGCCAGATGCTCCTTGAGCTCCTAGCTATAATGCGTGAACCATGGCTATGGGCAGTGCTTATTTGGAGGATGGGGCAGTGATTTGGGTGGAAGATGTCGCGCCGGCGGTCGAGGCATGTGGGATGGAGAAGGAGGAGGAGGATGGGGGTGGGGTGTGGATTACCTGACTATATCGACGAGGCCGCACAGCGGGAAGGAGCGCCGCCGGCGAGGAGGCGGCGCTGCAAAGCAAGCAGTGAAGGTTTGAACTTGGAAAGAAAGGAGGAAACAGTGGAAATGTGGCTTTTGGTGGGGGGCAGGGGGCGGGGACCTAGATATTTCTGCGGTTGCCGAAAATTTACGGACGGTGCAGCAAAAAACTGGTGTGCAAGTGTGGTTGACGCGCGGCCAGTGGACTGTAGCCGACAAACCTTCCTGCGTAAGCCATACATGAGGGAACGCCAAGATATTTTATACTGCATCTGCATCGCACACGATTGTTGCTAACAAACTATTTGTGGTGTACTTGATTTTTTCATTTTGATTTGAATGACAAAATGGGGTTATAGCAGGAAAGGTCACTGTTTGAATTGCTAGAACATTTATCTGTAGTGAACAAGCAACTATAGGAGTGTCGTGCTAAAATTTTGGAATTATTCCGGGTTCGTTTGGCATTTTTTATTCATTAATTGAGTTTTCTAGGCATTTAATGTGCATAATTCAAATTTGAACTACAGGCACATGCTCCAGTGCACCAAAATGGGTTGAAAAATCGTATATGTGTCCTTGGGTGAATGTTTAGGTCCCATACAAGAAATGGGAGTGAATTTCAAACATCTGGGTGTCGTGGCTCGGCCGAAAACATTGAGAAACTTGGTTTTTAAATTCCTGTAAATCCAAAAATTGCCTAAAAATCACGGACCTTGGCATGGTGTCTTGACATGGCACCAACATGCAGTGGTAAAAGTTTTGTTTGATTTGGAACAAGTTTTGGTATAAGCTTCTTACAAACCGGAGCTTCTGTCAAGAAGGCTCATGGTTCCGATAGGGGATGTGTCACCTTTGTGGGCGAAATGACATACGCTGCCTCTTCCTGCCTTGATTCTTTTTACAGAGGCAACAAAGATCAATAGGAGTGTCGTGCTAAAATTTGGAATTATTCCAGGTTCGTTTGGCCTTTTTTATACATTTATTGAGTTTCCTAGGCATTTAATGTGCATAATTCAAATTTGAACTACATGCACATGCTCCAGTGCACCAAAATGGGTTGAAAATCGTATATGTGTCCTTGGGTGAATGTTTAGGTCCCATGCAAGAAATGGGAATGAATTTCAAACATCTGGGGGTCGTGGCTCGCCCGAAAACATTGAGAAACTTGGTTTTTAAATTCCTGTAAATCCAAAAATTGCCTAAAAATCATGGAACATGGCATGGTGTCTTGACATGGCACCAACATGCGGTGGTAAATTTTTTGTTCGATTTGGGACAAGTTTTGGTATAAGCTTCTTACAAACCGGAGCTTCTCTCAAGAAGGCACATGGTTCCGATAGGGGGGATGTGTCACCTTTGTGGGCGAAACGACATACGCTGCTCTTCCTGCCTTGATTTTTTACAGAGGCAACAAAGACCAATAGGAGTGTCATGCTAAAATTTGGAATTATTCCGGGTTCGTTTGGCCTTTTTTATACATTTATTGAGTTTCCTTGGCATTTAATGTGCATAATTCAAATTTGAACTACATGCACATGCTCCAGTGCACCAAAATGGGTTGAAAATTGTATATGTGTCCTTGGGTGAATGTTTAGGTCCCATGCAAGAAATGGGAATGAATTTCAAACATCTGGGCGTCATGGCTCGGCCGAAAACATTGAGAAACTTGGTTTTCAAATTCTTGTAAATCCAAAAAATGCCTAAAAATCATGGAACTTGGCATGGTGTCTTGACATGGCACCAACATGTTGTGGTAAATTTTTTGTTTGATTTGGGACAAGTTTTGGTATAAGCTTCTTACAAACCGGAGCTTCTCTCAAGAAGGCACATGGTTCCGATAGGGGGGCTGTGTCACCTTTGTGGGCGAAACGACATGCGCTGCCTCTTCATGCCTTGATTTTTTTTACAGAGGCAGCAAAGACCAATAGGAGTGTCATGCTAAAATTTGGAATTATTCTGGGTTAGTTTGGCCTTTTTTATACATTTATTGAGTTTCCTAGGCATTTAATGTGCATAATTCAAATTTGAACTACATGCACATGTTCCAATGCACCAAAATGGGTTGAAAAATTGTATATGTGTCCTTGGGTGAATGCTTAGGTCCCATGCAAGAAATGGGAATGAATTTCAAACATCTGGGCGTCGTGACTCGGCTGAAAACATTGACAAACTTGGTTTTTAAATTCCTGTAAATCCAAAACTTGCCTAAAAATCATGAAACTTGGCATGTTGCCTTGACATGGCACCAACATGCTGTGGTAAAAAAATTGTCTGATTTTTTGAACGCGCACAGATTAACCAACAAAGTCATTTTGGAACAAAGAGCTGCCACGTTACAATCGGAAACACAAGTGTTATTCAAACCGTGAGCGTTGTACTAACCATTTACGTGCCACCACACGTCCCCATTTTTATTGGCTAGGAGGCGCCGTGTGGGGTAGCTATTTGACTAGACGGGAGGCATCGAGTAGACCGCTGCGCAGGCTCACCGAGAGGCGAGCCCTTTGACCTCCATCCGCCACCCACCTCGCTCCCAACTTCTCCATTAATGGCACCCGAGCCCCAGTTTTAATGGCGTGGCTAGGCCTCAGTCGACTGAGATTTAAGAGAGAGAAAAGAAAATCTGAAAAGAAAATTTTGCACGGATTTTGATGTAAGATCTCACAGACATAGCATCGACTGAGACTTAGCAAGACTGATATATATGACGACGATGGCAATGGATAATAATAGTTGTCTTACATATTCAGGAAGATAATTAAAGATGCCACATGCGGCAACGCCCGAAAGACACAAGGGCAAAAGAAGGAAGACGCAGACAACGATCTGGGTCGCTGCTCTCTACTTCACCTCGATCTACTACGACATCTTTGTCATTTCGTCCACCTTGATCTCCTTCACATCCTCAATACGTCGCTTGCGAGCATCCACGGATTCCTCCAGGAGCATTTCACGCTCGATGCGGAGCTTATCATTCTCGTCCATAAGTTTCCTGACCATGACGGCCGTCTTCTTCAACACGGCAGTTGTCTCCTCGTGCTGCTTCGCCTTGCTGGCGATCTTCGCCCTCAGCAGGTCGCGCTCAGTGTGGAGCCTCACCTTGTCACCCCGTAGTCCCCGGATGACGCCGGTCGAATTATCCAATGCAGCATAGCTCTCCTCCTGCAGCTTCGTCCAGCGGGAGATGGCATCGTCCATCAGCTTATTGAGCATAGCGCGCATGCGCCTGTGAGAGCCCTCGAGTGCCTGCGATATATCCATCCAGGCCACCGCGATGCGGCGGGGCATCTGTGCCGCTTCCGCGGCGCGGCCGGACCACTCTGCTGCTTTGGCGGTGTGGCGGGACCTCAGTGCTACTTTGGTGGCACGGCGGGACCTCTGTGCTGCTTCGGTGGTGCGGCAGGACCTCTCGGCTGCTATCGCGGCGAGGCGGGACATCTCTGCTGCTTCGCTCGCCGCTCCGTGGTCATTTCTCGACCAAGAACTCCCACGGGCCATGGCAGACGCAAGGAAGGACGAAGACTTGTTTGTCTATTGATGAGGAATTGAGGAGGAATGTGTAGTCATTTTCGAGTAGGTGGTATTTATAACCTAGTAATAAGCTGCTAAGTGGGAAAACGTTTAGGTTTTGATCGGTGTGAACAAGTTTGCAATTACATATAGCGTGGTAATTTGGAATGTGACGGGAAACAAGCTCATAATTATTTGACGGTTTCGGTTTCAAAGTGCGGCAAGATTCCCGGATGGTGTAATTAACGTGGGCAAGCGTTCTCAGATGCGTACATGGCGTGTGCACCACAATCGGTGATGTCAGCACACGACTTGTTCCATCAACCGTGTGCGCTTGTTATTACCATCGCGCACAATTCTTTTATTTAGAATGTGTGCCCGTATATCGCAGACTCCTTGATCTGGCTAACCATTTCTGTTGTTTTGGCTCATCGCAAACAGTTCATCCGAGTGAACTGTATGACGTGTATCGCACACACCTTGATCTGCCTGACCGTTTCTGTTGTGTTGGGTAATAGCAAACAATTCATCCGAGTGAACTGTATGCCGTGTATCGCACACACCTCGATTTGGCTGACCGTGTTGTAGTTCTTTCTTATCACAAACAGTTCGTATGGATCAAATGTATGCCACGTATCGCACACACATCTCTAATCTGAATCGTGTTTGTTGTTCTGTCTTGTCGCAAACAGTTCGTATGGATCAACTGCATGCCACGTATCGCACACGCGTCTCTAATCTGAATCGTGCTTGATGTCTCTGGCATCGCACACAGTTCGTCTTATTGGCGACAGTTTTAGTACGACACCATTTGTGATTAATGCATCGCACACAGTTTGGTCGTGGGGTCTCTGATTGATGTGTCGCGTTAGGACCATCCTGCAGTAGTGGACCTATCTCCCTTCCATGGTGATGTGGATTTCGATCCGAGGAAGGATCTTTCCCAAGGGGGGGGGAGATGATGTGCAGCATCCTACGGTCATCCCCATGGACCTACCTTCGTCTCCCCAAGTGCCGAGTGGACCGATGACACGAGCACGTGCAAGAGCTATCGAGACCGAGGTGACATCTCTCCTTAATGAAATTCCGTATGACACATGTGAGACATGGCTACTACCTCAATCTGGAATGCTATGTGTGCTTAGGTATCAAGAAGACCCTCTCGAAGATGCTCGGGATAACGGACAAGTCTAGAAGTTCACGGACGAGGAAGCACGGAGAAGAAGATCGTTGAAATGCTACAGCGGCCGGACATCCGGCCCCTGCCCGGAAATTCGGCCCGAGGCCATAGAACCTAGAGAGACGCCAGGCGGGACATCCGGCCCGAAGCCCCGGACATCCGGCACCACCTTGAGCCGCCGGACATCTGGCCCAACGCCCGGACATCCGGCACCTGCGCATGCCTTACCGGCTGTACCCCTTTCATCTCGCCCCAACTTGAGCCTTGTACCCCTTTCATCTCGCCCCAACTTGTACTAGCACTATAAATAGACTACCTCCTCCTCCTAGCTAGGGTTAGCAATGTGATAGCTCATGGAGATTGAGTTTTGCTCATCCACCTACCTCTCCCATGGAGATCAAGACCTCCATGTGAGCATGTGAGAAGATCCCCTTGTGGATTCAAGACCCCCTTGTGGGAAGATCCTCCTAGGATTCAAGACCTCTCTCCTCCAAGGATTGGGATGAACTAGTTACCCTCTTTACCTTCTTGTGTTGGATTTGGACCTTTGTATCCCTTTGTGTGTATGTGGATTTAGCACATGTGTGATTGGATTTGTGTCAATTGAGTGTTTGCTTTGTGTTCTTCTCTCAATTTGCCCTTTTCCCCCTCCAAGTGTGAAAAGATCACCACATTAGGGTTCCACCCTACATCACTTTGTGTCAAAAAAAGCAACAAATTAGTCATGCAACTTGGGAAGATCAAGAACGCACAAAAAAGTTATGAACAGAGGCTCAGAGTAGTGCGGTAATAGCTAGCATTGAAAAATGTAGGTTAAGACGAACCAAAAGCAGCGAAACTACAAGCTAGTTTGCTGATGTGTAATTTAGCATATAGAACATAGAAGCAGTCCAGTACAATATTTGTAACCAACATGTGACATCAGAACAACACCATTATCATAAATATAGCATGCAAGAAGTAATAGGTGACAGTAATATCTACGAAGTACAGTAATACTTAGGACAAAACAAAAGCATTGTAACTAGAGGTTCACTGATTTGTAATTTAGCACATATAACCTGTTCACCACCACGCGTTTGGACCTACAGGCGGTGGTGGACCTAGAATTGCAGGCTTGGGGTTGCCACGGTTCAAAGTTTACACTAAACATCATCATAATATCAAGAAATAGTCTAAAAATAGCAACAACTTGATGGGTATTTAGTGTTAAGTATATAGTAAAATTTATTTCACAATTTTGGAGGGGGTGCCCTGGCACCCACGGCACCCCCACTGGATCCGCCCCTGCCTACAGGTGCAAGCAAAATCACGCCTCTCATAAAAAAATGAATGATGCCCTGAAGAAATTCGAAGGTGCGGTGCTTATACTAAGAAAGTGAACGTAGGCGCCGGCCGTTGGAGAATAGTACTTGATTCTCGACGACGTATGGGCATAATGGTCATACGTGAAAGCTAAGTGTCGTCGATGGTGCTCGTGTTGTGGTTGATATTGGGCCGGCTATCGCCGTTGGTGAAGTGGCTCCGGTGCTTCGGTTGCGGCGCCTGTCGACATTCAAGAATGCTGATCTGTGGTAGGTGAACTATTGTAGAGTAAAGACGAGAAAAACCGAAGGAGTACAAATAGAGATAACCCGATGAGGCGGTGGTGTAATTAAAGTTGGGTCGGTGCAGTGGATGAAGGCATCGGCGAAGCACATCTGGCGCGGTGAACAATGCTTTCGGTGAGGCGGATCTATTGCGGCGGCCGAGGGTGTCAATGAAGGGCCAGCGATGTGGCGGACGAGGGCGTCGGTGAAGGGCCTACACTGTGGTGGACGAGGATGCCGGTGAAGCAGATCATGTGCAGTGGACCATGATGGCGTTCAAGGAGATCTGGTGCGGTGGGCAAGCCAGCAGCTGAAGCGGCTCCAGTGAAGTGGTGAGTTGGTTGTTGGGGGTTCCAAGGTGCAGACGGTAGATCCGGCGGGGTGTTAGGTGCACCACTGCAGCGGAGGACTAGATTCGGTGGCTTGGGGAAGGGGGAGGGGGAGGCGAGGAGGGGAGGGGAGGGGTTCTGGGGAAGAATGTTGGGGACAAAGAGGGGAAAACAATGGAGTTACCAAAGCAGCCTTTTCCATTGATGTGGCAGGGGTAAAAGAGGAATATCGCATGGCTAAACTTTCGGGTGCGAGATATTTCGATCTGAGCGGGAAGTTTGAAAGCTTTTGGCAGCTGAAATTATGTGTTCCGCTCTTCTGCAACCGACTATAATATCACGGCCGAGTATTTATTTGTTGTGCTTGCAAAAAAAACATAAAGGTACAAGTTTCGAAAATCAATGTCTCCAACTCGAAACTTAGATTGTCCATTCATTTCAAATATGGATCATTGAGCTAGTGGAAGCAAATACCATCATATGCTCCAATTCAAATGAAATTCCCAATGTGTTTATCCTAAATATGATGACACAAAAAATGTGTATGAATAAAGTGGATTATTATAAGGTTTGAACACGAGCGAATGTGCATATCTCTAGGTTTGATATATGAATTTGAAATCACGCAGTCACGGGTTAGAAAATGTACCCCCATTTAAATGAATTACATAAGCTAATAATGGAGTCGAATTCAAAATTTTCAATATTAGGTCAGTAATTCTGGTACTTCAAAGTATACCTCACATGTTCAAAAGTATCGCTATCTCAAAGTCCAAAATATGAAACAAATTGATCAAGCATGATTGAACACACTCTTGACCATATATTTCAATTACGTCTATGTCTCTCAGACATACACCCCTCACTCTTTATCTGAAGCACACCACCTCGGCCCCTCTTCCCCCCACACAAGCCTTTCTCTCTCCCCCGGACACAAACACGTGCACACATTATCCCCTCTCTCTCTTCTAGGTCTGCCCCCAAATATAGGTATCTATCTCTTTGTCTCGCGGACATTCACACATCACTTCCCCCACTCTCTAGGTCTCTCGGCATCTCTCTTTCCCAAGCACACACACACACTATCTACTCGTGTATCTTTCCCGTACACACAAAACACTACTCCCAGCATCTTTCTCCCTAGGTATCTAGCTCTCGCACACTCTAAACCATCTCTCTATCTCTCTCTCACATGCATTGATACACATCTCACTCACCACCACCCCTACACACAAACACCCTCCCTCTCCTCGTGCACCTCTTTCCATCTCTCCCACATGCGCACCCGACCCTCCTTTCCCTCTACATGTCGTGACTCTGTCCATAGCTCTCCAGCAGATCATTGATCTCAAATTCGCACGCTGTTCTTTCCACCATCTATTTAGATCTCTCATGAAGTCTCTCTCACGCACACAATGACTCGCTTTCCTTGTGTCTCCCTATACATAGGCCACTTTCGCACACCATCGACCTCGTCTCCCCATCTATAGTCCCCTTTTGCACACCATCGACGTCTCTCTCTCTCTCTCTCTCTCTCTCTCTCGCACCCCTCTCACACACACTCAATGTCTCTTCCAAATAGCACGCACCCCCGCCCGCACCCACGCTATCCCGACACTAGACATGCCTCTCTCTCCTGGACACACATGCCATATCATTCCCCCTTCCCTACTAGGTTTACATCATCAGTGGTCTCTCTTCTCCACACAAGCACTCTCCCTCTCACACACACACGCGCGTGCACAAACAGACAGACACACAAATACCACCCCATCTATCTGGATCCCTCTTTTAAGACACACACCCTTATATATTCTCTCCAGCTCTAGGTATATATATATATCCTCATCTCTCTCTAACTCACACGCACACCAAAATTCTTCGTCCCTTTAAGTCACACCTCTCTCCCTATGTTCGCATGTGTATCTCACACACTCACTCTCTGACTATGTCTATCTCTCTCCATGTCACACAACACAAAGCCCCATAGGTCTCTCTCTATCTTCCACACACACACACAAACACACAAAGGCTCTCTTATCTCCGCCTTAGTGTCTCCATATCACACACGCATGATCTCTCACTAGCACACACGCTCAGCCAAGGTTTTCTTCGGAAAACGTACGATATATTCATCAACAGTCATGGCAGTACAACGAACATGAGACGTGAAAAATATACATCTACACATTCGTAGACCACCAAGTGATGACTACGAGCACTAGAGCGAGCCGAAGCCGCACCGCCGTCATCGCCCCGCCTTACCGAAGATGGGAAAACCTTGTTTTAGATAGTCAGGAAGTCATCGTGCTAAGGTCCCACATTAGGCTTGTTTGAGCACTAGAGTATTTAACAAAAAACAACCACTTTTCAACTAGCCCTAGCAAGAAACTACTGTACAAAAATTAGCAAAAACATACCAAAAATTTCTTAATCCGTGACAAGAAACTACTACCAAGTGCCGATTAGGCTCGTTTAAACCCGTTTATGGCAGGGTTGGATCACACGTTCATACTGACGAGGCACCTTAAGTCAACACCGTCTGTTTGACCGCTATGTTGACTATTATGACCGGTGGGACCCACATGTAAGCATCAATCCTCTTCTTCCTCCTCCAAGCATTTTTCCCGAACATTACTTCAAACAGTTCATATGCGTGGTCGTCGCCGGCACTGGTGATGGGCGAGCTGGCCACCGCGACGCCAGGCAAGCTGGGCGCCAGCCGCCGGGCGAGCAAGCCGCCACGCTAGCCTCCGCCGAGCCGGCTGGCTGGCCTTAGCGCGGCACACGCAAGCAACCCGTCGCGCCGACGTGCCAAGCTAGCTAGCCGGGCCAGCAGGTTGTGTGCTAGCTTGGCTAGCTAGCGGCCGCGAGCGCCACTTCAAGCTGGCCTTCGGGCTGCCGCAAGATGAGCTTCGCGCTGCCAGTGCTTTTGACCTCACCTTTTGCCGGCAGCGGTGGCTGCCTGCCATGGCCGAGGATGACGAGGTGGACGGGCCAGACATTGGAGAAGACTTGGTGATTTTTTTAGAGACTGACATGTAGGTCCCACATGTCGTAACGCCTAACTTGCCGGTCAAACAGACGGCGTTGACTTAAGGTGCCACATGGGTTTAAATGAGCCTAATCGGTAGTTAGTAGTAGTTTTTTTTGCCACAGCTTAAGAAATTGTTGGTATGTTTTTGCTAATTTTTGTAGAGTGGTGTTTTCTTGGTATGGCTGGTTGGAAGTGGTAGTATTTTGTTATATACTCCATTGCGTTGTAGTGGTCGCGGGAGTCAAGCTCTCAATGCATGGTTGTGGGTTCAATACCCGCCCAGAGCACGACGGCCTTTTTTTTATATATTTTGTTAACCTCGCTGCGAGCAACATTGCGTCGTCATGCTCGAAAAAAAAACTTTGTTAATCCTACCGCCTGCGTGAGAGAGTTTGGTTCTATTCCGCCTACTCGGGCACACTTTTCAAAAAACCCAAAGATAATCGTACACGCACATAAACCATTGCACGATATTTTAGTAGAACTCTAGAAACAAACAAGTGAAATTACATTGTGAATATGTCTCATTTTAGACTGGGCCATAAATTTTGTCCCTTAACAAAATCTGTGTTAATCATATTCTTTTTATTTCTCAAGCTGTAACTCAAATATAATATTCTTTCTTGTGGCATGGTTGAAATATATGTATACATGTTAAATTAGTTTGAGTTTTTTAAGAAAACTTTCTTTGTACACTGGTAGTTTTTGAAAGTTCGATGCACGTGTCGCACCACAACCTGAGTGCACCGGATAGCCCAGCCACTTGCACGGGTTTTCCCTCCCGTATATTTTGCACGCGCCATAATCTCATGGCTCGCGTGCGATCAGGCCGGGAGGTGCCGTGTGAGAAGGGAGAGGACCTATTATATCACAGTAGTGTTTCTCGCCTACAAGCCGCCCCTCGCTTGCTGCCTCCTCAGCGCCTCCCAATTAAGCCGAAGGAGCCAGAAAAGCCTGGCGCCGCATTGGGAACAGTGCAATATGGCCCTGGACCTAAAGTATGTAGCTTGTGCCGTTGCACACATGGACTTCGCTCCTTATAGTACTAGAGTACATTGCACGCATGGACTTCGCTCCTTACATTGGATCGGCTCTAAAGTCGCAATACGATCATCTCTAAACTCTATAAAAAAACATCCTCTTTGACGCGATTAGTGTGCATGTCACCGTCGCTGATGAACAGACTGCTAGTGTGCGCGTGAGAGGAGCGGCTGAGTAGGTCAGCTACATGCATGAATAGAGCAGCAGGCAGGTCTGCAATACGTAGGTGTATTTTCTGTGCATTGATAGTACAACGATGGTTCTAGAGAACAGTTGTACCCTCCACTAGCAACTGTAGCTCCTTGGTCTTGAGATTCAAAAGTTCAAAATTGGTACACTATGTAGTAGTACTAGTACTAGTACTCCTATAATATATAGTACTTAATAAAGAATAACTGCACCATCGCAGTACCGCTAATGCGTGCCCACAATACACTAGTAGTACTAGTATACACATTAACTTCACGAAGGGACGAGGCCCTGCGGTTACGCTCTTATCTCCTCCTCGCCAGTTCCCCTCCCGAAGAGACCAAGGCAGTTCGTCGCTGCTGCCATGGATTCGCCAGGCGGTTCTCCTCCTCATCGAGGCTAGGAAACCTTGGATGACGATCCTTTGGGAGAAATCACACGCTGCTCCGACTTCCTCACCGCCGCAAGACTCAGTGGTTCCTCCAACTATTTTAAGACGGTGTGTAAACAGGCTTGGGAAAAGGCCATGCTTGGTGATCTTCCATGCGTCCTCGAGGAGGAGGTTATTCACTGGGACAATCCATTGAATAATCCACTGCAACGTGGCCGTGGCTGCACGTTGACGCCGCTTGAGTTGCCGGCATTGAGAGGCAGTCGGATTTTGTCCGATGAGCAGGTCACTCAACGAGTTTGATCATGCTAATATACTTATTTATTCCATCCCATAATTCCTCTGCTGCCTACCGTTGCACAGGTTTGGGTTGGTGCCAATGGAGATTGGCTTGCATACATACGGTGGGATACCAATATCATTTTGCACAACATCCATAGTAGTGCAACCATTCACATAGACCCCTTGTCCAGCATTGGGATCGGCCTTGCGGACTGGCAAGGCTTGAATACGTATGATGATGCCACCATGAAATTGAAGAAGATAGCAATTGCGAATCCGCCGACAAAGTACCGCAACTACGACAATTACTATCTCATCGCGGTGTTCGACTTAAGGATTGTCATCAATAAGAATGGCCCTAATGGCATAGGAGGCACATGTTGGCCTCGGCAGATTTGTTCCCGTACAAGTTCGAAGACGTCGTGTGCCATGTAGGCCGCATCTTCGCTGTGACAAACCAGGGGACTTGTTTCATCTGGGTGCCATCCTACGGTACGAGAGATAACAAACAGAACACACTAACAATCTTTTGCATCCCTAACGGTAGTCCATTATTTTGGAGGGACCAGGCATCCCCCGATCAAAATCAGATCGCTGATCTTGGATGTGCCTATGCATCCACGATTCGGTCTAACCTGGAACCTTGTAACTGACTTTAACCAATTGGGATCAACTATCTTAGCAGTCGTTACCCATGGTACCCTTGATGGGCAACAAGGTGCCCTGATCTACCATGATCGGACCCTCACCATGTACCCAGGTATTCCATTCTCTCATTGCCGTGTGCTAGAATAGTGTATTATCTTATTGCCGTGTGACGTTATAGTAGCAAACATGTTTAGTACTAGTACTTGTTAGTTCTTTTCTTTTGTTGACTGGGACTGGAACCACGAGGAGGACATGTTTAGTACTACTAGTACAATTGAATATTAATTTTTTTTAACCCTCTCGCCTCCTCTTTCATTGTAGTACTACTACTTCAGCTCCATAGTAGTGTGTCATAGGGATCGGTGGGAGTAGTACTTTTTACTACTACCTAGGAGGACGCATATAGCTAGGCTCTAGCTTGAACCCACTCCCACCATTTCTGTTTTTCCATGTCTTATCTCCTCCATGTAGGCAAAAGTGGCTATATATAATAAGTTGGTTAATGTACTTCTCTTATAGTATTATAATAGCATTATTTGTTGCACAATATTACTGTGCGCCATATTTGAGCACAACATTATCCTGCATGGACCTTGACCATGTACGTCACCATGTATCCAGATCTAAGATGCCACATGTACTAGATGAACGGCTCCGAGTTCGACCCCCGTGATGCTATGTGGGAGACGAGGAACACTCTTGGAGAGTACTCGCTTTTCATTGGGGACAACTACCCCATTGTGAAACGACCCCGAAGGCCTACCGTTCATGTAGCATGGTTGTGTTTTCAGTGCGTACCGCCAGATGAACAACATGTTGGGACACGCTGTCCCTGATTTATGCCGCTTCAGCTTGCATGAGTCTCCATCATGTGGAACCACATTAGAAAGCTGCGACAATGATTCCTGCTGCCCACCGCTACGGATCATGCCATCTATGAAGAACATGGAGCCCATCTATAACGTGTAAGTGGAGTATGGTAAATTGTGAATGGTAGCGCTGTAAATCTAGGTAGAGTAGTCGTGCACAAATTTATCACATGAAGTGGAGATGAACTTGTGTGTCATCTTGGCATTTGTCCTTTAGAACTTACTAGTAAATGTGTTATGTGTACGTGCAACTTGTGTGGCTGTTGCACGGGCTCCAACACGCTTTGTGAGAAAAAAAGGTCGCACAGCTTTGGCTAAAGGTGATGTGGCAGCTTCATACAGTAGCGGTTGTTCGCTATATATAGTACTACTAGTGGTAGTAGTACGTACTAGTACGACTACTCGTACTCCTATAAAACCTTGCGCTTGGCTCTTCGCCTCTTC
Organism: Elymus sibiricus; assembly: GCA_039707655.1. Classification (NCBI taxonomy): domain Eukaryota; kingdom Viridiplantae; phylum Streptophyta; class Magnoliopsida; order Poales; family Poaceae; genus Elymus; species Elymus sibiricus. The sequence goes on from CM077674.1 coordinate 189,325,812, forward strand.
GGGAAGTCCAACAATGATGATAGTACTACTTCAGCACTGTATATGCTTCTGGCAATCTGACACCGAATGAACTGCTACACGTCCACCTCATGGGCGAGGGCGAGGGAGAGCGCGCAGTAGTCAAAAGCTTCTCCTCGTCCTGTGAGCCACCACGCGTGTGGGCGAGGGAGAGGGCATACTAAGCAAGCTTCTCCTCGTCCTTCGAGCCACCACATGCATAGGCGAGGGAGAGGGCGTAGCAAGCAAGCTTCTTCACGTTCTGCGAGTTGACGGGAAACATCAAAGTAGTACTAGTACTAATAGTCGATATATACTGCCTCCTTTCCGGTTAATATGGCTCAACTTGAAACGAGATAAATACACTGGCGGTCACTGTATTTGAAGCAAAAGCACAATACGATCACTGGACTTCAGAATACCCTCATTACGGTCACCATATACATTTTGCGGTGATTATACGGTCACTAGCTCACCGTATTGCACTGTGTTGACTGGCCAAATAGTCTACGTGGCACTTTGTTGTCTGGTTAAATTGGCACGTGGTTTATGGGCCCCACCTGTCAGTTGGCAGAGGAAAGAAATAAGTTTAACAAAATTGTATGTAGGCGAGACAGGAGTCCAACCCTTGCGCGTGAACCACCCTAGCTGTGTATGTGTGTGCATGCACGTGTAGGTTGAGCACTTGAGCATGAGCGTCTGTGTTGTGTCGTGTGTTGTGTGCCGCATGGATGCATGAGCGTCTGTGTTGCGTCATGTGATGTGTGCCGCATGGATGCATGAGTGTTGCGTGCGTGCATGTGTATGTGTGAGTGTTGCATGCACACATGAGGGCGTTGCGTGCATTTTTTATGTGCATGTGTACTTGTGAGTGTTGCATTCATGCATGCATGAGGGTTCTACTCCCTCCCATTCACATGTTCATATTTCAAGCTTCATTAAAATGTTGTGTGCAAGAATTAAGAGAAAACTCAGCAATGCATGTAAAAGTTCTGGTCATTTGTTGTTCACGCATGCATGCATGCATTACAATTAATACATTGGTAAACAATATTTTCTTGAGAAAAACGAGCCCATTAATTGAGTACTTTTGCAAAGTAGTACTGCAAAAAATTCTTCAGCCACTCATCATCTACTACCTTTGATGGTGAAATTTTTGAATTGAGTTGTATATAAACCGGAAGGAGGGAATAGGTACGTAATTGGCGCAGGGAGCCTTCGCCAATGGTTCTTGTTGTTGGACAGGATGAGAGTAGGGGCATAAATAGATTGGAAGTCTTGGCGATCCATTATTCCCCATCGGTGAGAGAAAACTATTCAACTAGTCTTCACTGTGAAGTGACAATACACGCGGTGGCAGATGGGACACTTGATTAATAAGCTGATCCAGCGTGTTGGTGTTACTAAATCAGCCTTACCCTATAGTGCCATCATGTCTGTCAGTGGAGCACGCTTCTGCAATTACACGTACGCACCTCTCTCTTCCGTTAACTGACATATGGGCCCGCTTGAGGTAGACCCACGTCTTTCGCTTAACTATTTACACTCTGAAGGACGGTATATACTAGTAGTACTAGTAGAATTGAGATTTAATGCACCTTCTTCCCCGTCTCTCCCTCTTCTTCCTCCTCTCTTCCCCATCTTCATTCGCACACCATTTTCCAGCGCTCACTGCTCGCCCGCCCATGCCATCTGACTCACTCGCTCGCACGCACCATCTCCCCCGACTCACTTCTCACCCACACACGCCATCTTCTTCGCTCACCCGCCCGCATTCACTTCCCCACTCGCCCGCACGCACCGAAAACCCCAATCACTCGGCACTCTGAAAAACCCAATGGCAGAACCGACTGACACATAGAGCCGCGATTGGAATTCCCTCCTCGATGTTCTCTTGGAGCAGATCTGTAGTCATATGGACTTGCTCAGCACCGTGCGTCTGGCCGCATGCTCGGTGTCTATGCACCCTCTACTTGTCGGTAGCCGGCCGGCCCTTTTCAAGATACCCTACTTGCTGATGCCCGTTCCTTGCAAGTGGCCCAGACACCAACATGACCATCCTACAGAGGTTGCCGTCGTGCCCCTTGACATGCTACCAGTCCCCACCCACCTGTCCTTCATGCGCTACCACTACTGGGCGGGCATGAAGGCCAACTGGGTCGTCCTCAATCACAAATCGGGTAGTCCGTGGCATCTCGTGGATATCTACACCCAGTGAGAGATCACCCTTCCATCGTTGGATATTGCCGACATCGAGACTCGTGGCCCACCGCACACTCCTGCCTACTACGCACAAGAGGCGTCGGGCACTTGGTTGGACCTCTGTTTGCTGAAGGTTGTAATCTGCGAAGTGCCCATAGCATCAGATGACTACATGCATTATAAGCTCATTGCCTTGTTCAACGGGGGATTAGCCTATCTAGAATCCGGTCGCCATACATGGTTATGGCTCATCATCAATCCTGTTTACCCTCCATTGTTGTCTGATGCTATAGTGCACGATGGCATAGTTTACGCGGTGGACGGAGAAATTGGCTGCATATACTGGTGGAATCTATCATCGTGTAATTGTTCTATCTCATCTCATCTTTACCATATGGATACAATTGTTTGTTGATTGTTAGAAATTTAGAATAGATAGTATGAGTATAACCACATCATTGCTATATGTTCCTCTCATTTCCTAGATTTTTATGACCACAATAATTGGCATCTACTGATTGTTAGAATAGATATTATGAGTATAACCACATGATTGCTATATGTCCTCTTATTTCTAAGATTTTTATAACCACGCATGTTATTGTTAGAGTTGATATGAGAACAATTGCCATCTAACTGTTATAGAAGAATATGAGTAGGCCCCTGGCATAGCTGTTTTCCTCTCATTCTTACATGATCTTTGATCATGACATATTGCTAGAATATGAAAGCCATTGGCATTTTTTTAAAATTAGGGTATGATTATAACCACGGCATTGCAATTCTCTGGCTATGATCTGTGTTACTATTATAATAATCATAATTCCTCAGATACTCTGAACATGATTGTATATTTTTGTCCTTTTGGTCTCCAATTTGATTTGTTGAAGTAGACGAAAATGACCTGGCCTTTGTAATTCCAGGACCTGGAAATATAGCTAACAATGGGTGGTGGCTTATCGCTCGTCCAACTAACGGTTGGCATTTGATGCTCATTCGCACGTACCAAAGTGACCCAACTATTTCATCAAACCACATGCGGTACAATACATGGGGCGTTCGCGACTGTGATGGCTATGGCTGCTTCGTGTTCGAGAAAGATCCCCCGTTGGGAACAATGCAATATGGCCCTGGACTTAAAGTATGTAGCTTGTGCCGTTGCACACATGGACTTCGCTCCTTATAGTACTAGAGTACATTGCACGCATGGACTTCGCTCCTTACATTGGATCGGCTCTAAAGTCGCAATACGATCATCTCTAAACTCTATAAAAAAAACATCCTTTTTGACGCGATTAGTGTGCATGTCACCGTCGCTGATGAACAGACTGCTAGTGTGCGCGTGAGAGGAGCGGCTGAGTAGGTCAGCTACATGCATGAATAGAGCAGAAGGCAGGTCTGCAATACGTAGGTGTACTTTCTGTGCATTGATAGTACAACGATGGTTCTAGAGAACAGTTGTACCCTCCACTAGCAACTGTAGCTCCTTGGTCTTGAGATTCAAAAGTTCAAAATTGGTACACTATGTAGTAGTACTAGTACTAGTACTCCTATAATATACAGTACTTAATAAAGAATAACTGCACCATCGCACTACCGCTAATGCGTGCCCACAGTACACTAGTAGTACTAGTATACACATTAACTTCACGAAGGGACGAGGCCCTGCGGTTACGCTCTTATCTCCTCCTCGCCAGTTACCCTCCCGAAGAGACCAAGGCAGTTCGTCGCTGCTGCCATGGATTCGCCAGGCGGTTCTCCTCCTCATCGAGGCTAGGAGACCTTGGACGACGATCCTTTGGGAGAAATCACACGCTGCTCCGACTTCCTCACCGCCGCAAGACTCAGTGGTTCCTCCAACTATTTTAAGACGGTGTGTAAACAGGCTTGGGAGAAGGCCATGCTTGGTGATCTTCCATGAGTCCTCGAGGAGGAGGTTATTCACTGGGACAATCCATTGAATAATCCACCGCAACGTGGCCGTGGTTGCACGTTGACGCCGCTTGAGTTGCCGACGTTGAGAGGCAGTCGGATTTTGTCCGATGAGCAGGTCAGTTAACGAGTTTGATCATGCTAATATACTTATTTATTCCATCCCGTAATTCCTCTGCTGCCTACCGTTGCACAGGTTTGGGTTGGTGCCAATGGAGATTGGCTTGCATACATACGGTGGGATACCAATATCATTTTGCACAACATCCATAGTAGTGCAACCATTCACATAGACCCCTTGTCCAGCATTGGGATCGGCCTTGCGGACTGGCAGGGCTTGAATACGTATGATGATGCCACCATGAAATTGAAGAAGATAGCAATTGCGAATCCGCCGACAAAGTACCGCAACTACGACAATTACTATCTCATCGCGGTGTTCGACTTAAGGATTGCCATCAATAAGAATGGCCCTAATGGCATAGGAGGCACATGTTGGCCTCGGCAGATTTGTTCCCGTACAAGTTCGAAGACGCCGTGTGCCATGTAGGCCGCATCTTCGCTGTGACAAACCAGGGGACTTGTTTCATCTGGGTGCCATCCTACGGTACGAGAGATAACAAACAGAACACACTAACAATCTTTTGCATCCCTAACGGTAGTCCATTATTTTGGAGGGACCAGGCATCCCTAACGGTAGTCCATTATTTTGGTTTATCGCTCGTTCAACTAATGGTGGGCATTTGATGCTCATTCGCACGTACCAAAGTGACCCAACTATTTCATGAAACCACATGCGGTACAATACATGGGGCGTTCGCGACTGTGATGGCTATGGCTGCTTCGTGTTCGAGAAAGATCCCCTCCGTTGGGCCAGGCGCATTCAATTTGAGGCGGGTTTACAGCCTCAGCAACCACTCCCTATTCCTCGGGCTCAATTATCCGATCATCCAACCAATCATCGAAGATATCACTGGAGATGATTATCGTGCTATGCCAGTTCCATTCGTCAGGGGAAACTGTGTTTACACATTGTACCATGGGTTTCATGAAGCACCATATCCAGAGATTCGTCGACACAGCATGTTGCCAGATGATCTTCAGTGTGTGAAAGGCATCAAGCTTCCAAGTGATGGATGGCTTTTGCAAACCCGACATGCGGCGATGTGGTTCATGCCAATAGCAAATATGCACAACTTGATTCTTAGTGATATCTAGATTGAGCCATGTATCCTGCTGGTGTCACATGATCCTGTTTTGTTGGTTATTTTGTAATGTAGTTAGTTTTAAGGATAAATACCTTTTTGGAATCAAGTGCATCCTACATCGCCTATGTAGCATGTATTTTGATAATGTTGGAGATGCTGTGCAGAAGCCATATATAGCAATTAGGCTTCAAGTGTGTACTTGTTGATGAAAGTGTTGTCCAATGGGAATTATATTTTGTATTACTCATGTAGCCTACAAAGTATGTTGCACAGCCTTGTAACTTTGAAAGCACCTGTTTGTAAGCTCCTTCTAAACAAGCTTGCATAATTCCCTTAAAACTAAGTTGTTAGCAACGCCCCTCAAATATTATTTAAAGCAATATGGAAGCAACCTGGAGATTGGATGAATGTACTCTATTTCTCAATTTGTAGTACTAGTAGTCCTCTACCGTATTGCGCTACTCGTACTAGTAAGTATTACTTTTACGACTAGTAGTACTAGTACACGTCGGTCAAATTATTCATCATGTCCTCACATTGAATTGACGTGGCAACACGCTGCGCATGAGGTGACACAAGAGTCCCGGCGGCGTGGTTGGTTCACCAAAGCGAGCCTCACCCCTCGGGTAGTGTAGCAGCACTCTCCCATTCTCTCCCAACTCTCCCGGTCTCCCCGCCTCCCAGCTGCCGTCTTGTTCCGATCTAGTTGGTACGATGGGCAATGAGATAGTGGAGTTACTATACTTCATTGCAAGTAGTCAAAAGAAGGACGCTGAGAAATTTGATCTCAACAAGGAAGCTCTTCAAGCTATCCGCATGAAGGAAGGAACCAACGAGGCCGCTCCTGTGAGTATTCGTCCCGTCGCCTTGTATTTCGATCTTTATGGGGGTTTTCAAGTCTTTAGAGAGTATGCATGTAGTAATGAAGCCGAGACCCTAGTTTGTTCGGGTGTCATGGATTTTAGATTTGGAATAGCACTTATCTGTCGAAATCTTTCATCATTACTTAAACAGTTGATTGATCATACATTGAGTACCATTTAACTGGAATTAACCGTTGCAAGTCCAAGAAGGATTGGCCGGTGCGGCCGGCTGGCGTCAAGTTCGATCCCACGGATCAGGAGCTGATCGAGCACCTTGATGCCAAAGTGAGTGCCGATAGCGCGAGATCTCACCCTCTCATCGATTTGTTCATACCAACCATCGACAGTGAGCACGGCATATGCTACACCCATCCTGAGAAACTTCCAGGTGAGACACCAATCGACCGTCTATTTCCAAAAAATATATTTCTTTCTTTTTGCAAATTTCTGAGGTATTCTACCCGGCCTGGGATTGTATTTCACCAATACTGCAGGTATCACACTGAGTGGCCTAAGCAAGCATTTCTTCCACCGCAACTGCAGGGCGTTCAAAAGGGGCACACGGACACGTCGCAAGATACAATCGGAGTGCGGCATGCATGCGATGTGGCACAAGGCTGGCAATACCATGCCGGTGATGGTCAACGGTCGGCAGATGGGCAGCAAAAAGGTTCTGGTGCTGCACACAAACAAGAACTTCGACCAGCAGAGGACCAACTGGGTGATGCACCAGTACCACCTCGAGGATCTCGAGCAAGAGAAGGAACGGGAGCTTGTCGTCTGCAAGATCTTCTACCAGATGAACACGAGGGCCAAGACTAAAAATATTATAAGTTAGTTTGGTACTAGTTCTACCTGGTCGTCTGCAAGTTGGTGTTGTAGTTAAGGATCTTTTGGTATGAACTTGGCATTTGCTTCCAACCATCATGTCAAGGGTCGACATGGATATAACGCTGAATCAATTGTTGCGAAACGAATTTTCAGGCACCTAATAAGTAGCAAAAGCACCTGCCGTTTGAATTCCCAGTTCTCCAAAATTTTAACATCTTCTAGTACGCAGGGGATCCATCAGGTCACTGGTGCAGTGACGTGCTATACAAACAGTTTTTAACCCCTTTCCACGACAGAGTTTTAAACCGTTGCCTTGCCTGTGTGTGCGATAGGGGGGGTCCATCCCACACGACCCAAAAACCATCGGCGATAGGGAGCACGCAAGCATATGTTTCGCAGAACTAAGCGTGTGCGATGCCTGCATCTTTCCCAAACGCTCCGTCCTTGCTACTCGTGTGGGATGGCATTACCATCGCACACGCTATTATATGCTGCAACATTTGCGATGCGGTCCCCATCACAAATAGTTCACAATTGTAAAGCGTGTATGATAACGAGACTATCACACACATTTACTTTTCCTGTACCGTATGCGATTGGATGTAAGAGTTCATACAGTTGTCCCTATAAAACTGTATGCGGAGCTTGAAAAGATCCCACACGTTGCTCTGCCCATAAACGTTTGCGATATATAAAATGTCCCAAACGATTCATCCGTAGTACCTGTGTCGGATGAAGGCCTATTGCGCGTGTTCTTCTATGAGCAAAGCGTGTGTGATAAGTAGACTATCACAAACATTTAATAAGAAGGAACTGTGTGTGATGCTGTTGTTAATCTCACATGTTTTTCTTGGCTGATCGTGTGTGCAGTAGATATTCATCGCACATGTACTGATCTAAGAAACGTGTCTGATCTTGACGATTATCACAGATATTTTGGTTTCGCAAACTATGTGCAGTCTAATGGCCTACAAAGCATAATTTATCCCTAATTTAATCCCTGCATTTAAAATTCACAGAATTTGAATTTGAAAGTAGGCAATTACTTATTTCATATCGAATCATGTTTATTACAAATATAGGTTCAAGAACGAATGCATAATTCGATGCACAAGTCACTACTAGAAAAAAGGTTGTTAGTGGCGCACCTATTTTGGCTATTAATGGCGCACTATAGGTGCGCCACTATCATCACGCCATTAGTAACTGTTAGTAATGGCGCACATTTGGTGCGCCATTACTATCACAGATAGTAATGGCGCACCATAGGTGCGCCATTACTATGCCTAGAAGTGCGCCATTACTATCTGACTTAGTAATGGCGCACCACATAGAAGTGCGCCATTACTAACAATTTTTTTTCAAATTTTTTTTCAGAAATTTTTTTTTCAAATATTTTTTCAGAATTTTTTTTTTCGTTTTTTTCTTAATCTCGGGTCACTATGGCTTAATCTCGGGTCAATATGCTTAATCTCAAGTCAAATCACACTTCGTGGTCAAACTTCCCGGAAGGTCACCCATCCTCACACTACTCCAGCCCGAGCACGCTTAACTTCTCAGTTCTATCCAACCCTAGCACCAGCTCACTTAACAGGCACTTGTTGATATATCTATCATATCAATCCTATTAAACCTTGTTGATGTCTAGGACTTTGTTCATGTTCATGAGTGTGATGAAATTTTGAAAAAATATTTCAAACTTCCCGGTCATATTACGTATCATATTTTGAACATTTTTTCCAAAAAAAAAATTCGAAACGAATTTTTTTTTCTGTTACTAGTGGCGCACCTAGCAGATGGTGCGCCATTACTAAGTTTGAATTTTTTTCCATTTTCCCCCTCTAGATCTTAAAAGCCCCGTATCTTTTTTTCTGTTAGGTTTTTGGGGATTGTAAAAATCTTCAACGGGGTACACGCAAGCAACCCGTCGCGCCGCCGTGCCAAGCTAGCTAGCCGGGCCAGCAGGTTGTGTGCTAGCTTGGCTAGCTAGCGGCCGCGAGCGCCACTTCAAGCTGGCCTCCGGGCTGCCGCAAGATGAGCTCCGCGCTGCCAGTGCTTTTGACCTCACCTTTTGCCGGCAGCGGTGGCTGCCTGCCATGGCCGAGGATGACGAGGTGGACGGGCCAGACATTGGAGAAGACTTGGTGATTTTTTTAGAGACTGACATGTAGGTCCCACATGTCGTAACGCCTAACTTGCCGGTCAAACAGACGGCGTTGACTTAAGGTGCCACATGGGTTTAAATGAGCCTAATCGGTAGTTAGTAGTAGTTTTTTTTGCCACAGCTTAAGAAATTGTTGGTATGTTTTTGCTAATTTTTGTAGAGTGGTGTTTTCTTGGTATGGCTGGTTGGAAGTGGTAGTATTTTGTTATATACTCCATTGCGTTGTAGTGGTCGTGGGAGTCAAGCTCTCAATGCATGGTTGTGGGTTCAATACCCGCCCAGAGCACGACGGCCTTTTTTTATATATTTTGTTAACCTCGCTGCGAGCAACATTGTGTCGTCATGCTCGGAAAAAAAACTTTGTTAATCCTACCGCCTGCGTGAGAGAGTTTGGTTCTATTCCGCCTACTCGGGCACACTTTTCAAAAAACCCAAAGATAATCGTACACGCACATAAACCATTGCACAATATTTTAGTAGAACTCTAGAAACAAACAAGTGAAATTACATTGTGAATATGTCTCATTTTAGACTGGGCCATAAATTTTGTCCATTAACAAAATCTGTGTTAATCATATTCTTTTTGTTTCTCAAGCTGTAACTCAAATATAATATTCTTTCTTGTGGCATGGTTGAAATATATGTATACATGTTAAATTAGTTTGAGTTTTTTAAGAAAACTTTCTTTGTACACTGGTAGTTTGACTTTTGAAAGTCCGATGCACGTGTCGCTCCACAACCTGAGTGCACCGGATAGCCCAGCCACTTGCACGGGTTTTCCCTCCCGTATATTTTGCACGCGCCATAATCTCATGGCTCGCGTGCGATCAGGCCGGGAGGTGCCGTGTGAGAAGGGAGAGGACCTATTATATCACAGTAGTGTTTCTCGCCTACAAGCCGCCCCTCGCTTGCTGCCTCCTCAACGCCTCCCAATTAAGCCGAAGGAGCCAGAAAAGCCTGGCGCCGCATTGGGAACAGTGCAATATGGCCCTGGACCTAAAGTATGTAGCTTGTGCCGTTGCACACATGGACTTCCCTCCTTATAGTACTAGAGTACATTGCACGCATGGACTTCGCTCCTTACATTGGATCGGCTCTAAAGTCGCAATACGATCATCTCTAAACTCTATAAAAAAAACATCCTCTTTGACGCGATTAGTGTGCATGTCACCGTCGCTGATGAACAGACTGCTAGTGTGCGCGTGAGAGGAGCGGCTGAGTAGGTCAGCTACATGCATGAATAGAGCAGCAGGCAGGTCTGCAATACGTAGGTGTACTTTCTGTGCATTGATAGTACAACGATGGTTCTAGAGAACAGTTGTACCCTCCACTAGCAACTGTAGCTCCTTGGTCTTGAGATTCAAAAGTTCAAAATTGGTACACTATGTAGTGGTACTAGTACTAGTACTCCTATAATATACAGTACTTAATAAAGAATAACTGCACCATCGCACTACCGCTAATGCGTGCCCACAGTACACTAGTAGTACTAGTATACACATTAACTTCACGAAGGGATGAGGCCCTGCGGTTACGCTCTTATCTCCTCCTCGCCAGTTCCCCTCCCGAAGAGACCAAGGCAGTTCGTCGCTGCTGCCATGGATTCGCCATGCGGTCTCCTCCTCAGCGAGGCTAGGAAACCTTGGACGACGAACCTTTGGGAGAAATCACACGCTGCTCCGACTTCCTCACCGCCGCAAGACTCAGTGGTTCCACCAACTATTTTAAGACGGTGTGTAAACAGGCTTGGGAGAAGGCCATGCTTGGTGATCTTCCATGCGTCCTCGAGGAGGAGGTTATTCACTGGGACAATCCATTGAATAATCCACTGCAACGTGGCCGTGGTTGCACGTTGACGCCGCTTGAGTTGCCCGCGTTGAGAGGCAGTCGGATTTTGTCCGATGAGCAGGTCAGTCAACGAGTTTGATCATGCTAATATACTTATTTATTCCATCCCGTAATTCCTCTGCTGCCTACCGTTGCACGGGTTTGGGTTGGTGCCAATGGAGATTGGCTTGCATACATACGGTGGGATACCAATATCATTTTGCACAACATCCATAGTAGTGCAACCATTCACATAGACCCCTTGTCCAGCATTGGGATCGGCCTTGCGGACTGACAAGGCTTGAATACGTATGATGATGCCACCATGAAATTGAAGAAGATAGCAATTGCGAATCCGCCGACAAAGTACCGCAACTACGACAATTACTATCTCATCGCGGTGTTCGACTTAAGGATTGCCATCAATAAGAATGGCCCTAATGGCATAGGAGGCACATGTTGGCCTCGGCAGATTTGTTCCCGTACAAGTTCGAAGACGTCGTGTGCCATGTAGGCCGCATCTTCGCTGTGACAAACCAGGGGACTTGTTTCATCTGGGTGCCATCCTACGGTACGAGAGATAACAAACAGAACACACTAACAATCTTTTGCATCCCTAACGGTAGTCCATTATTTTGGAGGGACCAGGCATCCCCCGATCAAAATCAGATCGCTGATCTTGGATGTGCCTATGCATCCACGATTCGGTCTAACTTGGAACCTTGTAACTGACTTTAACCAATTGGGATCAACTATCTTACCAGTCGTTACCCATGGTACCCTTGATGGGCAACAAGGTGCCATGATCTACCATGATCGGACCCTCACCATGTACCCAGGTATTCCATTCTCTCATTGCCGTGTGCTAGAATAGTGTATTATCTTATTGCCGTGTGACCTTATAGTAGCAAACATGTTTAGTACTAGTACTTGTTAGTTCTTTTCTTTTGTTGACTGGGACTGGAACCACGAGGAGGACATGTTTAGTACTACTAGTACAATTGAATATTAATTTTTTTTAACCCTCTCGCCTCCTCTTTCATTGTAGTACTACTACTTCAGCTCCATAGTAGTGTGTCACAGGGATCGGTGGGAGTAGTACTTTTTACTACTACCTAGGAGGACGCATATAGCTAGGCTCTAGCTTGAACCCACTCCCACCATTTCTGTTTTTCCATGTCTTATCTCCTCCATGTAGGCAAAAGTGGCTATATATAATAAGTTGGTTAATGTACTTCTCTTATAGTATTATAATAGTATTATTTGTTGCACAATATTACTGTGCGCCATATTTGAGCACAACATTATCCTGCATGGACCTTGACCATGTACGTCACCATGTATCCAGATCTAAGATGCCACATGTACTAGATGAACGGCTCCGAGTTCGACCCCCGTGATGCTATGTGGGAGACGAGGAACACTCTTGGAGAGTACTCGCTTTTCATTGGGGACAACTACCCCATTGTGAAACGACCCCGAAGGCCTACCGTTCATGTAGCATGGTTGTGTTTTCAGTGCGCACCACCAGATGAACAACATGTTGGGACACGCTGTCCCTGATTTATGCCGCTTCAGCTTGCATGAGTCTCCATCATGTGGAACCACATTAGAAAGCTGCGACAATGATTCCCGCTGCCCACCGCTACGGATCATGCCATCTATGAAGAACATGGAGCCCATCTATAACGTGTAAGTGGAGTATGGTAAATTGTGAATGGTAGCGCTGTAAATCTAGGTAGAGTAGTCGTGCACAAATTTATCACATGAAGTGGAGATGAACTTGTGTGTCATCTTGGCATTTGTCCTTTAGAACTTACTAGTAAATGTGTTATGTGTACGTGCAACTTGTGTGGCTGTTGCACGGGCTCCAACACGCTTTGTGAGAAAAAAAGGTCGCACAGCTTTGGCTAAAGGTGATGTGGCAGCTTCATACAGTAGCGGTTGTTCGCTATATATAGTACTACTAGTGGTAGTAGTACGTACTAGTACGACTACTCGTACTCCTATAAAACCTTGCGCTTGGCTCTTCGCCTCTTCGGAAGTCCAACAATGATGATAGTACTACTTCAGCACTGTATATGCTTCTGGCAATCTGACACCGAATGAACTGCTACACGTCCACCTCATGGGCGAGGGCGAGGGAGAGCGCGCAGTAGTCAAAACCTTCTCCTCATCCTGTGAGCCACCACGCGTGTGGGCGAGGGAGAGGGCATACTAAGCAAGCTTCTCCTCGTCCTTCGAGCCACCACATGCATAGGCGAGGGAGAGGGCGTAGCAAGCAAGCTTCTTCACGTTCTGCGAGTTGACGGGAAACATCAAAGTAGTACTAGTACTAATAGTCGATATATACTGCCTCCTTTCCGGTTAATATGGCTCAACTTGAAACGAGATAAATACACTGGCGGTCACTGTATTTGAAGCAAAAGCACAATACGATCACTGGACTTCAGAATACCCTCATTACGGTCACCATATACATTTTGCGGTGATTATACGGTCACTAGCTCACCGTATTGCACTGTGTTGACTGGCCAAATAGTCTACGTGGCACTTTGTTGTCTGGTTAAATTGGCACGTGGTTTATGGGGCCCACCTGTCAGTTGGCAGAGGAAAGAAATAAGTTTAACAAAATTGTATGTAGGCGAGACAGGAGTCCAACCCTTGCGCGTGAACCACCCTAGCTGTGTATGTGTGTGCATGCACGTGTAGGTTGAGCACTTGAGCATGAGCGTCTGTGTTGTGTCGTGTGTTGTGTGCCGCATGGATGCATGAGCGTCTGTGTTGCGTCATGTGCTGTGTGCCGCATGGATGCATGAGTGTTGCGTGCGTGCATGTGTATGTGTGAGTGTTGCATGCACGCATGAGGGCGTTGCGTGCATTTTTTATGTGCATGTGTACTTGTGAGTGTTGCATTCATGCATGCATGAGGGTTCTAGTCCCTCCCATTCACATGTTCATATTTCAAGCTTCATTAAAATGTTGTGTGCAAGAATTAAGAGAAAACTCAGCAATGCATGTAAAAGTTCTGGTCATTTGTTGTTCACGCATGCATGCATGCATTACAATTAATACATTGGTAAACAATATTTTCTTGAGAAAAACGAGCCCATTAATTGAGTACTTTTGCAAAGTAGTACTGCAAAAAATTCTTCAGCCACTCATCATCTACTACCTTTGATGGTGAAATTTTTGAATTGAGTTGTATATAAACCGGAAGGAGGGAATAGGTACGTAATTGGCGCAGGGAGCCTTCGCCAATGGTTCTTGTTGTTGGACAGGATGAGAGTAGGGGCATAAATAGATAGGAAGTCTTGGCGATCCATTATTACCCATCGGTGAGAGAAAACTATTCAACTAGTCTTCACTGTGAAGTGACAATACACGCTGTGGCAGATGGGACACTTGATTAATTAGCTGATCCAGCGTGTTGGTGTTACTAAATCAGCCTTACCCTATAGTGCCATCATGTCTGTCAGTGGAGCACGCTTCTGCAATTACACGTACGCACCTCTCTCTTCCGTTAACTGACATATGGGCCCGCTTGAGGTAGACCCACGTCTTTCGCTTAACTATTTACACTCTGAAGGACGATATATACTAGTAGTACTAGTAGAATTGAGATTTAATGCACCTTCTTCCCCGTCTCTCCCTCTTCTTCCTCCTCTCTTCCCCATCTTCATTCGCACACCATTTTCCAGCGCTCACTACTCGCCCGCCCATGCCATCTTCCTCACTCGCTCGCACGCACCATCTCCCCCGACTCACTTCTCACCCACACACGCCATCTTCTTCGCTCACCCGCCCGCATTCACTTCCCCACTCGCCCGCACGCACCGAAAACCCCAATCACTCAGCACTCTGAAAAACCCAATGGCAGAACCGACTGACACATAGAGCCGCGATTGGAATTCCCTCCTCGATGTTCTCTTGGAGCAGATCTGTAGTCATATGGACCTGCTCAGCACCGTGCGTCTGGCCGCATGCTCGGTGTCTATGCACCCTCTACTTGTCGGTAGCCGGCCGGCCCTTTTCAAGATACCCTACTTGCTGATGCCCTTTCCTTGCAAGTGGCCCAGACACCAACATGACCATCCTACAGAGGTTGCCGTCGTGCCCCTTGACATGCTACCAGTCCCCACCCACCTGTCCTTCATGCGCTACCACTACTGGGCGGGCATGAAGGCCAACTGGGTCGTCCTCAATCACGAATCGGGTAGTCCGTGGCATCTCGTGGATATCTACACCCAGTGAGAGATCACCCTTCCATCGTTGGATATTGCCGACATCGAGACTCGTGGCCCACCGCACACTCCTGCCTACTACGCACAAGAGGCGTCGGGCACTTGGTTGGACCTCTGTTTGCTGAAGGTTGTAATCTGCGAAGTGCCCATAGCATCAGATGACTACATGCATTATAAGCTCATTGCCTTGTTCGACGGGGGATTAGCCTATCTAGAATCCGGTCGCCATGGTTATGGCTCATCATCAATCCTGTTTACCCTCCATTGTTGTCTGATGCTATAGTGCACGATGGCATAGTTTACACGGTGGACGGAGAAATTGGCTGCATATACTGGTGGAATCTATCATCGTGTAATTGTTCTATCTCATCTCATCTTTACCATATGAATACAATTGTTTGTTGATTGTTAGAAATTTAGAATAGATAGTATGAGTATAACCACATCATTGCTATATGTTCCTCTCATTTCCTAGATTTTTATGACCACAATAATTGGCATCTACTGATTGTTAGAATAGATATTATGAGTAT
This sequence comes from Elymus sibiricus, assembly GCA_039707655.1. NCBI lineage: Eukaryota > Viridiplantae > Streptophyta > Magnoliopsida > Poales > Poaceae > Elymus > Elymus sibiricus. Next base: position 189,341,613 of record CM077674.1, read on the forward strand.
AACCACATGATTGCTATATGTCCTCTTATTTCCAAGATTTTTATAACCACGCATGTTATTGTTAGAGTTGATATGAGAACAATTGCCATCTAACTGTTATAGAAGAATATGAGTAGGCCCCTGGCATAGCTGTTTTCCTCTCATTCTTACATGATCTTTGATCCATGACATATTGCTAGAATATGAAAGCCATTGGCATTTTTTTAAAATTAGGGTATGATTATAACCACGGCATTGCAATTCTCTGGCTATGATCTGTGTCACTATTATAATAATCTTAATTCCTCAGATACTCTGAACATGATTGTATATTTTTGTCCTTTTGGTCTCCAATTTGATTTGTTGAAGTAGACGAAAATGACCTGGCCTTTGTAATTCCAGGACCTGGAAATATAGCTAACAATGGGTGGTGGTTTATCGCTCGTCCAACTAACGGTGGGCATTTGATGCTCATTCGCACGTACCAAAGTGACCCAACTATTTCATCAAACCACATGCGGTACAATACATGGGGCGTTCGCGACTGTGATGGCTATGGCTGCTTCGTGTTCGAGAAAGATCCCCCGTTGGGAACAGTGCAATATGGCCCTGGACCTAAAGTATGTAGCTTGTGCCGTTGCACACATGGACTTCGCTCCTTATAGTACTAGAGTACATTGCACGCATGGACTTCGCTCCTTACATTGGATCGGCTCTAAAGTCGCAATACGATCATCTCTAAACTCTATAAAAAAAACATCCTCTTTGACGCGATTAGTGTGCATGTCACCGTCGCTGATGAACAGACTGCTAGTGTGCGCGTGAGAGGAGCGGCTGAGTAGGTCAGCTACATGCAAGAATAGAGCAGAAGGCAGGTCTGCAATACGTAGGTGTACTTTCTGTGCATTGATAGTACAACGATGGTTCTAGAGAACAGTTGTACCCTCCACTAGCAACTGTAGCTCCTTGGTCTTGAGATTCAAAAGTTCAAAATTGGTACACTATGTAGTAGTACTAGTACTAGTACTCCTATAATATACAGTACTTAATAAATAAAGTCGAAATTCATATTTGTAAATTTTCCCAACAACTAGACCACATATCACATGGGAAACTTATTTTCTTTTATTGTTTTGACATTTCCGTCATTTCCTTTTATTTTTTTTAAAACTGAAAAGGCGGTCCACGGGGGGGGGGGGGGGGGGCATTTGGTGAAATTTTCGGCCACCTAGAAAGTTAGTAATGGCGCACCTTCACAAAGTGCGCCATTACTATGTGTATGACTTGGTCAAACCTTGGTTAAAGTTAGTAATGGCGCACTTTGTATAGGTGCGCCATTACTAAGTTTGACATAGTAATGGCGCACCTATGCAAAGTGCGCCATTACGAAGTTTGACCACGGTTTGACCCAGTCATACACATAGTTATGGCGCACTTTGTGAAGGTGCGCCATTACTATGTCAACTTAGTAATGGCGCACCTATACAAAGTGCGCCATTACTATGTGTATGACTGGGTCAGACCTTGGTCAAACTTAGTAATGGCGCACTTTTCACCTGATGCGCCATTACTGTTTTGGTTACTAATGGCGCACCTACACATGGTGCGCCATTACTATTTAGTAATGGCGCACCACATGTATAGTGCGCCATTAGTGTCCATATTGGCTATAGCTGTTTTTCTAGTAGTGAGTACATATACTGAAGAACTACAAAAGCAGCAAGTAAAGAATGATAAACCACAGTTGTACTAAAGACGGTAAAGAGAGAGGCGAAAGACAATACGGTTGCTCGAGAAGGTGAAGCGAAATGCCCATATTGTTCCCTCCTCCATGCCTAATGCGCGCACGACTTTAGGCCAACCCCTTGTGATGGCCGCCTGCCCATCCTTCACTATCTTCTCGATGCTCATTGCAGTCTCGATGAAATACTTTAACCTTCATTGCATGTCCACCAATCATGTACTTTGCGAGGTAATCTTGAGTAAACTGCTTTGGGAACCATTGCAAACGAAAAAGATTCAGACATTGTTGTCTAACAACTCATTACGAGCAGTAAAAAGAGAAGGCTACAGAGTTCGTACTTACCATCCTATAGCTCACTGTTGTGTTGGATAGAGCGTAAACAAATAGTTTAATTGCCATCATTCGTATCTTTTTGCTAACAATCTTTATCAGTTTCCTCACTTGATGCTGGTTCATGAATATCTCATTGCCCCATACGCAAAAAGGGTTAAGGTGTGGATCTTTGCCAAGGACATATGTACCTACAAGCAACAAGTCAATATTAGAAGCAAAAAAGTGTCCAGGCGTGGATCTGTATGCACTACATTATGGAACGGAGGGAGTATAAGCCGAGGGATGAAACTAACCTCGGTGGAGAATGTCGGCCACTCTCGTTGTTGTCCTGTGTAAGTACATGGAAAGGCATGATGATGTAGGGTGGAACCCTATGGTGATGATCTTTTCACGCTTGGAGGGGGAAAAGGGAAGAACAAGCAAGAACAACAAGAGAGATCACTCAAACAAACCCAAATCACACATCCACTAGGATAGCATACATGAGATCCACAAGTATACAAGAACAATCCAAGGAAACAAGCACAAAGGTAAAGTTCTTCTCACTCCAAAGGAGGTGAGGTCTTGATGATCAAGATGAGATCCTTCTCCCTTAGGAGGTCTTGATGATCCTATGATGGGGATCCTTCTCCCTAGAGAGGTCTTGATTCCCCGAGAGGAGATACAAGGAGCAAAGCTCACTCAAATGTCTCAATATACTTTGCTAACCCTAGCTAGGAGGAGGAGGGGGTGTTTAATATAGGAGTCCTTGAGGTAGGAGGGGTGAAGAGGGGATTACATGGCCGGTCGGCCTAATACATGCTAGCAGGGGCCGGATGTCTGGGCGTCAGGCTGGATGTCTGGTTGTTCCTGTCAGGCCGGATGTCTGGGCCTGGTGCCGGATGTTCGGCCCGGAGGGTGGTCCAGGTGCTGTTGCCTCGGGCCGGAAATCCGGGCGGGGGCCGATATCCGGGCTGGTCAGGCCGGATGTCCGGGCCCTGGAGCTCTTCGGCTGCTGCGCTGTAGCTGTGCTGCTGTTCCCAAGGGCCGGATGTCCGGGCCAGGGGCCGGATGTCTGGCCGCTGTAGCTCTTCAGCAGTCTTCTTCCTCGTGCTTCGCCGTCCATATACTTGGTGACTTGGTCTTCATTCCGAGCATTCCTGAGGTGGTCTTCTTCATGCCTAAGCACACATAGCATTCCGGCTTGAGATAGTAGCCATGTCTCACACGAGTCATATGGAAGTTCATTAAGGAGAGATGTCACCTCGGTCTCGATAGCCCTTGCGCGTGCTCGTGTCATTGGTCCACTCGGCACTTGGGGAGATGAAGGTAGGTCCATGGGGATGACCGTAGGATGCTCTGCATCATCCCCCCCCTCCCCTTGGGAAAGATCCGTCCTTGGATCGGAATCCACATCACCATGGAAGGGAGATAAGTCTTTGACGTTGAAGATGTCGCTCACGTTGTACTTGTCGCTCGGGATGTCGATCTTGTATGCGTTGTTGTTGTAGCGTGCTAGCACCTTGAAGGTGTAGCCACACAAGATCTCTGGGATTGAACACCATCAGGTGCTTGTTGATGTTGACCTTGCCCGCGAGTCGTTGTACTTGGCGCTTGATCGTGTGCCTTGTATCTTCATGCATCTTCTTGAGGTATGTCGCTCTTGCGCTCGCGTCCATGTTGATGCGCTCTTGTAATGGTAGCAGTAGAATGTCCAATGGAGACAACGGGTTGAAGCTATAGACAACCTCGAAGAGGGACTTGCGATGGGCAAACATTCCTCCCACTCCTGTGGCACCCCGGCTCAGAGGAACCGGAACACCCCGTATTCCAGCCCAGAGATCAAGTCTTCTGGAATACGACACTGCTTGGCATAGAACAAATCAGCTCTTTATTACAAATAATCGGGGTACAAGGGTCCGATATTACAAAGGTTACAGGGGCACGGCGACACTTCGCCTGCTAAGGTAGTTCTATGCTAGCAGCGGAACATCTCGAAGCGGAATAAATTCTAGCAGCGGAACAACGACGACGGTGATGAACTCCACTCCACAGGGACTCTGGCTGGGACGCATCCTAGAGCGCAAACTCGGAATCCTCGACAAGCAATCAATCATGGCATGACCTACAATCTGGCATGACACGCCAGGTGAGTACTTTGAATGTACTCGCAAGCTCACAGCAACCAAAGCAATCAAGACAAACAACAGCATGGCATTTACAGGTTAATTATCATTGATGAGCATGATACTACTAGAATCAACATGAGAGTGAGCAAGGCATATACATGTTAATCATGATATGAACATGAACATGATGCTATCATACATGATGTGTATGTGGATTGTTGCCGTGGTCCCTTGGACCAACTTACCATCTCGGGGTTACCTCGTAACCATCGTCAACATCTTACCATCGTGATCCTCACTTGATCAGAGCAATACCAACCATAGCGATCCTCACACGATCACCAACTTCTGCATGTACCGTCTCGTTATTCTTAGAGTGCAGGTTTATTATTTCTGTTGACCCACAGTGTGACCTACTACGAACTGTGTCCATGACCGAGGACGCGGCTATCGATAGATTATACACTCTGCAGAGGTTAGTACACTGTACCCACACCACGGAATTCATGGCCTCGTGCTCCCATTCGGGTGGACCAACGACATTCCAACAAAACCAATCTATTGCATGACACTCTCCCTGCCACTCCGACAAACTCCCCTTTGGGCTATGTCATGGGTGGCCCCGATGTTAACTCGTGACATCCGCCACCGTTGTGGCTACCACCGTCGTGGCCAAAACAAAATCGTCCCAAACAGGGACACCCGGGTACAACACAACTCGGGCACACAAGGGTATGGCCGCCTACCTGATCAGGGTAGCACGCGCACATAACCTTCCCTAGTTGGAGGCACCGGCGAGAGGCATGACAACAGACCGAATTAGGGCCTCCCCATCCAGGCGAGTGTGGTTGCACTGGTGAGCTCGATTCGGTGGCGCCATGACTCAGCCAACAGATTTGTTCAAGTTCGATTAATGTCAGGTTTACCTTGAATGGTGATGAGATGAGTCATAACAACATAGCATAATGAAATAACAATGCATATGAGCATGATATCAATGTAACCATGGATGGGCAACATAACCATTTAACATCAACAATGATAAATCATTTAGTCTACGAGATGCAAATGAGCATGGCATAACGATGATCATGACTATCACAAGTATTTTCGTATCAAACCATCCATATGAGCATGTCATTATCACTAGCATCTGAAATGATTAGAAGAATAAAACATGATAAGAATAACATTAGGAATTAATCATTTCACTTACTAGATGAAAAGGAACATGGCATAAGAAATGAGCATGGATTCGCAAGCATATACATAGCATTCAAAATAATAGCATGAACAAATAACATTCAAGTGAAAACAATGGCTATTGCAATGCCATCATGCAAGTGGCTGTCATGGCTTGCCTGGAGATGAAGGATTCACCAGGAAGAAGTGCGAGAGGCGCGCGGAAATTTTTTGCCGGAAACATTTCCCTCTCGGAGGAGCTGAATATAGGGCAGGGACAAAATGGTCATTTCTAGTATGTGACAACATAGTGAAAATGATACCAACAGAACGGGCTCGACGAACAAAGAACGTGGGCTTTCGAATCACCTGAATCGGAGTTACGGTCGCGGAGATACGGCCGTTCGTTCGTTAGGCAGAAAAACAAATAAAAAGTGAGCTTTTCTGCTGCTAACTGACGAACGCCCGCTATTTAACAGTTTCGGCCGGCGGCTGGAAATAGAAGATGCCTTTTAGGGAAATACGCTTTCAACATAGAGAAAACGTATTCTGCCCTGGAGATACGCCGGAGTGCGCTTTCAGATTTTGAAAGCGTATTTCTAGGAAACCGTCTCCACTTAAGTGGCGGGCCCGGCCCGCTGAGTCGATGATAGACGGGGCCCATCTGATCTCTCTCTCTCCTCCCGCCCTGCTCCTTCTTCCTCCCGGCGGCCGCGACAGAGGAGGCCCGACCGAGCGCGGCCGGCGCTGGCCCCGATGCCTACGGCCACCTCCGGCCGAGGCGAGGGTACCGGCGGGCTCGGGACGGAGTGCCGCACCACTCAGGTGCTGCACGCGCACCGGGGAGGGCCATGGTGACGTTGGCTTGGACGCCCGCGGCGGAGGCCGTCGGTCGTTTTTGGAAGCCACGCCCACGGGCACTCCGGGGAGCGGGCGAGAGTAGGGGAAGGCTCGTCGGGTCTAGGTGGATCTACAGGTGGAGAATGGAGGGGGAAATAGGCTCGGCATTGCGCGAATTTAGGAGGGGACCGAGGCGGCAATGGCGGCCATGGAAGGGGCAGGGGAGCTCCTCGAGCTCGGTTGAGTGGTTGGGCGGGGTTCTAGGAGAGCGGAGAGGAGGTGGGTGAGCTCGATGGGTCTTGGGGAGGGCTTAAATAGGCAGGGGAGGAGATGCCAAGCTCAGGTGCCGCCATGGGCGCACGGGAGATTCTCCCGGCGAGGCCGGGCACGCGCGGGCCAGAGAAGTGATGGGAGAGGCAGAGGGGATGCGCACGCGGCGCCCAGGACGCGCGGGCGCGGACGGGGCGAGAACAGGGGGTGGTCGGCCACGCGATGCCCGGTGCACCCATGGATGCGATGGCTGGCGCCGACGAGGAGCTACTAGAGGGGGAAGAAGGGTCCAGCGAGCTACGTGGGCGAAAGAGGGGGCTGGTCGACACCCGAGACGAGCAAGAGCGGACGAGGAGAAGAGGCCCGAAGCAAAACGACACAGAGAGCGTGGCTAAGGCATGCCATCCACGCAGTCACTGCGTGGCATGGCGCTCTGAGGACACGCGGGGCTGGCAAAAGGTGTCCAACGTGTTGTCCCTCCAACCTGCAACCCCACTGATGTGATGGGTCGATCAAAGAGACTATGAGATGAGGGCATAGATCAGCTAAAGTTTGCTATGTAGCAAACTTGGGCATGAAGATGTGGTCAAATGACTTGACCATTGGGCCAAGAAAGATGTCACAGGGGTTTAGGGTAGGAAGGACTACAGTCCTATGAAATATGAAAGGATTTGGACCAAGATTTATCATAGTTGCTTCACAACTGCCAATCTGGTCCAGGAAACTAGATCATGAAACTGCACTCACATGGAGTGTTGGATAGGTCTGAAATTTGGTGTAGGATGATGATTTGGGCATATGAAGGCACTATAAAAATTTCATACCATTTGGATAAATAAAAATGGTACTTCCTTCACAACGCTTCACACTGGACAGAAACTTGGGGGAATTTTGTGGAGAAGATGACTTGGAAAAATGATGTGAATTTTGGCATGCTAAACGGATATGGGGACATTTAGGTCCTGGATTAATTTCAGAATTTATGAAGCAATAAAAATTATAGTTGCTTCACAAACTGAAATTATGACCAGAAACAAAGATTGGATGGTGTGCTCACATAGATAGTTGGATGGAGATGAAATTTGGTGGAGAGTAATGATTTGATCATTTGAATGATCTGCCAAAATTTCAACTCATTAGGATAAGCCTAGCTAGTACTTCCTTCACAAAGCTTCTCTCTGGTCAGAAACTTTGGAAATTTGCTGAGGAAGATTTACTAGGCAAATGGAGTTGAATTTTGGCATGTGCAATTGTTTGGATATGAAAGAGTGCTCAAAAAGTTTGAGGGCAAACAAGAAAAGATAAATGGCACTTCCTTCACCCAGTGCCATATTGGACAGAATAGGAAATGAATATTCCTGAATTATTTTTGAACTAGGCAAGAATGGGTTTTGACATATTTGTGGAAGATATGATCCAAAGAATTTATGAGAATTTTGTGGGAATTTTGGGAAAGACAGAAACATAGGTTGCTTCACAACCTAGGGCAAACAGGTTATTCCTTTAATAGAAAAAAAGGAATATTCCCAAGGAATAAAGATTAGGGTTGGGCTAAGATGGGAATGACATGGTCTTGAGAAAGATTTGAGAGTGACAAGCCACTTGGGAGAGGAAGAAGAGAAGATTTTCCCAGGTTTCAAGACCACACAGCCCAACCAGAAGAAAACCAAACCATAATCCAAAGAAAATCGAAAGAAAAAGAAAGGGCCAAAAATCGGGGTGCTACAAACCTACCCCCCTTACAAAAATCTCGTCCTCGAGATTTGATTGCTCAGGGAACAAGGATGAATATTCGGACTTATGGAAACCATTTCCAACTTGGGTATCCTTTTTCCTTTATAAATTGTTCCCACTGAATTGCATCTGACTGACTGCCTTGCTCTGGGGTGGTTTGCTTCACTATATCCAACATTCTGACCAGTCTTCCTTCATATGTTCATTCTTACTCTGACTCCAATTCTTTCATATCTGCTGGCTTATCTGCTATTATCATGACTGGAATTTCCATAAGTCCATGGCATTCTTCTATTCAGCACTGATAGTGTTGAATGGAGTTGTAAACAAATTTCCCTGGGTGGACACAAAATATTTAATCATTGCATCGGGTTCTCAAATAGATGCATGCCCTCTGGGTTCAAAACAATGCTGAGCATCATAACCGTTCTCTTGTCGGAATCTGACTACTTGCAAGGAGTTCTGAATCATCTTGGCTAACTTCTTTGTCTCGAGTATCAAATCCTTACCAAAGATTTGACTGTCGCCAGTCATGACCAGTATACAGAAGTACGGCCTTATAGCAATAGCATCCGGAGACTTGACTGGCGGTGGTTCTGGCGGATGGCTCTTGTTCACGACAGGCTATCATTTCACTGGGTACCATATGTGAGAGCACATGATTCGAGATTGCTGTTCATCATTTTGATTATTCATTCTGTTGGTATATCCATATGTGAGTAGTAATCCGTGCGATATTTTAACACGGTCGCTGGAGTCAAACTGCGGAGCTGGCCTTTGGCCTGACATGACAGACTTGGATATGCGACACTGACAATTCTGAGCATATACAGTTGGCTGAGCGGGTTACCTTGATATGAGGTCCTTACCAACAGAGTAGATCCCTTGGGTGTATATTCCTGGTGATCGATATAGAATCAGACTGTCTTGGGTATCCGTACCATGTTGTTCATGCAACAATTATCATACCTGTATTGCCGGTCTTGCTCCTTCATTATTGTTTTCTTTGTCCGGATCCTTTGATGAAAGAACTTGGCCTTATATACCCTTAATTCCTCGTGTGACCATAGGTGCTGTCAGGTGCAATATTCCGGCAAGCATACCTTATCCTTGGTCATGACTCGTGTCATAGGAAATATACCAGGTTCACATGTAGTTGTATAGAGCTCATTGTTGTCGTCAATCATACAAGACAGTGACAAAGGTTAACGATATCACTTTGTCGGGTGTGAGGAAACTAGCCTTGATATCCACTGTCAAGATTTTGTTGTCCCAATGTTGTCTTATTTCATAGTCTATCAGTCCTTGTAGCACACTGAGGTGTATAACTGGCTTTCTTCCTCTTACATAACTCCTGTGGTTGTCGGATTCTCACCATGCTTGCATCATTGTACAAGTGACTTGTATGACATTGGCAGCATGCGTACCATATATATGGAAGCATGTGTATTTGAGCATTTGATTCCCGAGGCAGACGCTTGTGTCCTGACTAGCTCATGCTTCTGACCAAACTGTTGTAGGCTTGACTCTTGAGATGCACCGCCATATGTTGCCAACTCACTGTATAATATCTTGTACCAATGACGATGACTGTTGGTAGTGTCGTAATGACGAAGACTGGATAGCATGTGTTGGAAGCTATCTGCAAGTAGCGTGCTGAGGAAGAATGGATATCTTATGCTCGAAGCTTTTGCCGGGATAGCTTGCAGAAAAAGACTGGGTACCGTGCTTCAGAAGCTTTTCCCTTGGTTGCTTACTGAGGAAGATTTGGTGACTTATGCTGGAAGCTTCTCTGCGGTGGCGTACCGAAGAAAATTGAGTATCTTATATTGGAAGTCATCCACATATCGTACTGCGGAAGACTGCGGAACCTTGCGTCGTAAGCTTCCCTGGTAGCGTGTAGAGGAAGACTGGGTTGCTTACTCCAGAAGCTTCTCTATGCAGACTGAATGCCATATATATATATATATACAGCCCGTCTATTCTACCAATATTGGTAGAATAGTTATTCTGCCCACACTTCCGAACTGCACGCTCAACACGAGGGCACTGCACCTTCTGAAGCAAACACACTGCAGTACTGAGACTACTGAACTTCTCGTGGAAAAACTGTACGCGGTGTTTTTCAGTACTGTTTTCGATCCAGTTTTTAAACCATTTGTCGGAACCAGGCGTGTAATATACCGTTGGAAAGCTATGGATTAGGCGCAACTTTGCCATATAGAAGTTTTTTCGAGATTCGTCACGGTTTAAGAGCAGTTTCGAAAATGGTGCGGCGCACGACGAGTGGCAGCGAGCGTATTTTCGTGATTTCTTCTAAACCGCTCGTTGGAATTAAGCAAATGGTACGCCGTTGGAAAGATATCGTCGAGGAGCAACTTTTTCATATATATTACATTTTCTAATTCGTTACGGTTTAATAGCAGTTTCAAATTTACTAAATCGCGGAATTCCGTTTTTTCAAATGTTTTGCAATTTCGGTACTGTTTTCGCTCCAGTTTTTTAACCGTTTGTCAAAACGAGGCGTGTGATACGCCGTTGGAAAGCTACGGACGAGGCGCAACTTTCATATGTAGAATTGTTTTTGAGATTCCTTACGGTTTTAAATTAATTTTGAAAATGGTGCGGCGGACGACGAGTGGCAGCGGCCCTTTTTCGTGAAATTTTTACAAACCGCTGGTTGGAATGATTCAAATGATACGCCATTGGAAAGATATCGACGAAACGCAACTTTTTCATATAGAATACTCTCTCTAATTCCTTACGGTTTGAGAGCAGTTTTGATTTTACCGGAATGCGGGCACTCTATTTTTTCGCAACACCAAAATCAACAAGTGAACCGCATCGAACCGAAAACCGCACTGCTTCGTACTGAAAACCGCACTGCATCGGACGGGCAAGCGGACTGCATGATTTATTTTGTCAGACGTAAATTTTCTCAGACGAGATAGTGGATTGCACTTCACATCGGAGGTAAGGGAACGGCAACACTATCGAGAAATGAACCGCATTATATTTTTTTCATTTTCGTAACATTTTTGTGCACTTCACGTTGGGCGTAAGTGAACCGCAACACGACCAAAAAGTGAACCGCATTATTTTTTTGTTGTCTCCCTTACATTTTCTGCACTTCATATTGGGCGTTAGTGAACCGCTACTCTACCGAAAGTGAACCGCAACACTACCTGAAACTGAACCGCAAGGCTCTCGAAAGTGAACGACATTGTTTTTTTTTTATGTTTTCCTAATATTTTTATTAATTCAGTGATACATGCACGCGGACTGCACAGACACACGCACGCGGCAGAGTACTGCATCCGGTCTTTTAACAATTACAGACAACCATAGAAAATAAAGAAAAATGCACTTCTCTCGGTGAATCGCTCTTTACGGTGACATGAACTTTTCTTCAAACCAAGTGGCCATAAGCTACCAAAAAAATTCCAATCAGTGAACTTTTCTTAAAAAACACAGAGGATATGAAACTAAACTGCATGCCGCACACAGCCCATGGTGTCGCTGCCGGGGGGCGAACTGCATGGAGACGATGGAAGCCCTCCTTCTGCAGCAGAGGAAGGGGATGGGTGGCGAGGAGCAGCAGGTCACCTCCAACAATGGGGCTGCTAGTGCACTGCACTACCTCAACATAGTGGACCGCATCCCTTGAGCCCAAAAACAGCAGGGACGACAGGGGAGGTGCACGAGCAGAGAAATGGAGAGACGAGCTCGGGCCACTGCTCGTTGGAGGCCGACGCCAGCGATGTGGGGCCCCACCGCTGGGTGAGGCGCACATCAGAGGTCACGCGCGTCGAAGTTCAGGGATCTGCAGAGGTGCGAGTCGGGGATGGAGGCTCACCTGACCTATCCATGGAGGAGGACCGGCTTTGGCAGCACCTCCTCTGGTCCTCCCGCTGTTGGTGGTCGTCAGAGCTTGATCCGGTGGGCTCGCTGTCCTCCAGCTGCTGTGGTGTGGCCAAATCAAGGGAGAGGGAGAGCATCAGGGAGGCTGGGAGCATCAAGGACTGCATGCTCCTGTCGATCGAGCTGCAGTCCCCCGTGGGCAGAACTGCTCGCGTCGTGTGTAGAATCCCAGTCGCTAGAAGCCCTCGACTCTGCAGTCTATTCTACGAAGAACTACGCCACTCTTCCTGACCTGCAAGAACATGGGTGCACCGCACGAACGCCCGCACTGCAAGAAAAATCCAACGCACTGCACTGAATGTGCCACCGAACCGCTCGCCCAAGCGAGTGAACTGCACGCCGCGCCGCCGTTCATTCATCTTCCTCGCGTGCGAAGGGAAGAGGAGATGCAACACGGAGTTGGGCCGCCGCGACCTCTGATGGGGACGGGAGGGATGCAGGTGAAGGCGGGGCGCGGCTCTAGGGACCGGACGACGTCGGGATGTAGCAGGCCTCCGGCTGGCGTGGCGGCCGACGCAGTCGCGCCAACGATGGTGATGGGAGGAGGTCGCCCATGGCCATGGGTGTTTGCCCGAGAGCAGGATTGCCCGGATCCAGGTGGCAGTTGCCCACGGGAGGTCGCCCGAGGCGGGATTGCGCGTATCCCTGTGGCGGCGGCGGCTACCGGAGGTCGCCGGGGTCGGGGCAGCATAGATCGAGGCGGCGGTGGCTCTCGAAAGGTTGCTGGGGACGGGGCGGCGTGGATCTCGCGTAGTTGACGAGGAGGAAGAAGATGGCATCCGTCAGGGAGGAAGCGGAAGCTGGAGGTAGGGGTGGGGCGGCGCCGGCCGTGAGTTGCCGTGGCGCGGCGGCGCGCTGGAAGGTCGGGGTGGGTGGCGCCAATGGAAAGCTGGTGGGGATCGGGGCAGTGGGGAAGAGGTGGGTGGGTGGAGTGTGGCGCCGCGGTGGTGGTGGGCGGCGGGGCTGGGGGAAGGGTGGGGAGGGGAGGGGCGGCGGCGTTCCAGGCCGCTCCCGCGGTAGAAGGCGGGTGAGGGAGGGGCGACGGCGCTCCAGGCCGCTACCGCGGTAGAAGGTGGGGAGGGAAGGGGCGGTGCCATTCGAATGGAGGGTGTTGGCAGAATAAGCGTTTTTGTGGGTAGAATAAGGTCTTAAGGGTGTTGGTAGAATAGACCCACCCTATATATATATATATATCACAGCTATTCTGCAACCCATTCCTGAATAAGCTATTCAGGAACCGTTCCTAACTGCTCGAAAACAGATAAGCTAACTGTGCGTCATATACTAGTTAACTGTCGGGCGGACTTTTTGTGGCACCGTTTTTTCGCACTGTTTTTTGATCGTAATTTTTGAACCGTTTATCGGAATGATGCAAATGATATACCGTTGGATAGCTATTGAAAAAGAGGAAAAAAACTCATGTTGATTGTTTTTCCAAAATCCTTATAGTTTTTAAACAAAATTCAAAAAAACAGAAAATCCATCAAACGAGTTTTCAATGTTTTTGTGAAAGGAATTTTCAAACCGTTTTGTCGGAATGATGCGTATGATATACCGTTGGAAAGCTATCGATTGGCCTGAACTTTTACATATAAAACATGTTTTCAGATTCTCTACGGTTTAAGAGCAGTTTTCAAAAAACTAACTTCATTTTCGACATATTTTGCCCGAATTGCTACAGTACACGCTAACTGCTCGCGCGGAATAGCTAACTGACATATGCTGACAAAGCTAACTGCCGGGACTAAAGAAATTGTTTTTTTTCTTCCATTCTTTTAACGTCGGGTCAAGTTAACCGCAGGGAGTGAAATAGCTAACTGCCATGGATTGTGGCAGTTAGCACCTAGTTAACTGCAGGACCGAAGATACTAGTTTTTTTTCATTCTCTTTTTCCCGAAAGTAAAAGTAACCACCGGGAGTGAAATAGCTAACTTCCAGGAATCGCGGCAGTTAGCACCAAGTTAACTACCGAGACTGAATGTACTACAAATTTTTCTTTCATTCTTTTTTTTCCTGGGTCACGCTAACTATCGGGGACTGAATAGCTAACTGTGTTGCGGCGAGCAAGCTAACTGTCAGAATTGTAACTATTTTTCTTTTTTTATTCCTTTTTGCCTGAATCACGCTAACCGTCGAGAGTGAAATAGTTAACTGCCCGACGCCGATAAGCTAACTGTCTTGGATCTACAATTTTTGCAAGGTGACTCTCATTTTATGGGAGCAGTTAGCAATAGAATTGGGGGAATAGTGCTAATAGATAATTGACGCAATACATTTTGCATGAATAGTCAACCGCCAGGCCAGCATTTTTTTAAACACAAACAGAAAGCAACAGTTAGCAGCGGCAGTTAGCACCAGTTAGGAGTGGTAGGCAACGACAATTAGCAGCATCTAGTTAACTGTTGACTTGGCTGTGGGTAACTGCGGAGCTACACGAGCAGCACATGGCCATCTGGTTAACTGCAGTAGACTGACGCCTTTTTGTAGGATGAAGACGGCGAGCTTGACACCAATCTTAGTGCCATTTTGCATCGTGGTGGTCGCCGCAGAGCAGCGGCAGAGGAGGAGGACCTCCCATCCCCTCTCCCTCGGCAGAGCTTGGTACACGACCATGACTAGGCAGCGGCAGTTGACGGCCGTTGTGGGGGGTGGGGCGGCCACGGAGTCTGCTCGTAGGGGGAGGTCAGCGCCGTCGGTGAGAGGTGGCCCAGCCAGAGCAGTTAACTGCGTGTCATGCCCAGAGCAAACTGCATGCGCGCACACACCTAACGTCAGCGTGGCCCGATGGAGATTTTTTGCCACCATAGCATTGCTCGTCGGGAGAGGAGGAAGTGGAGCCACCACCACGCACTGTACTGCGGTTGCGAGCGACGACGACTCGCACACACACCCTTTCGAAGGTGCTCGTCGTGCTCCCGTTGCCATCTCGCGCGCTGGCCGGAGGGTGGTGCTCGCCGGCCAAATCCGGCAGGCAGAGAGAAGGGCCAACACCCACTGCTGCGGGGGCAAAGAGGAGAGGCTGGGGGTCGTGTCCGCCGGATTTGTGACGGAGAGGAGAGGCTGGGGCGGCGCCCGCCAGATCCATGGCGGAGAGGGAGGTTGGGATGGCGTCCGCGCAGATCCATGGTGGAGAGGAAGGTTGGGCGGTGTTAGAGGTCAGGGGAGGTGGGGCGCAATGCTGGAGGTCAGGGGAAGCGCATGCCCCGGTGGGTTGGAGGCTGGAGGTGAGGAAAGTTGGGTAGGAGGTGGTTAGGGGCTGGAGCGGCAGGAGGTGGTGGGGCATGGTGTGGAGGGGTAGGAGGTGGTTGGGCACGGGTGTTTTCGGACGGGCTGGGTGGTGGTGCGGCGCCCGAGGGTGGTTGGTGGTGTGGCGCGCCGCGGCTGCAGGAAGAAGGTGAGTCAGGGTTGGGAAGGGGATCGGGGAAGAAGGTGGGGAGGAGTGGGGATAGCCGGTCGATTTTAACCACAGGCGCCCCGGTTAATTAGTTTCTGCGTTCGGGCAGGCGGAGTGAGGGGGTTGCTGAATAAGCTTATTTAGGAACTCTAGAGGGGGGTTGCAGAATAGTCCCACCCTAGAATATATATACCCTTGGTATTCCTTTGACTGGAAATGTACGGTTGTCATGCACACAAATTGTCTTCCAGCTGGTTCATTATGATTGTGATGGTTGCGCACTGATGTAAACTTGATGCTGATAGTCAATCCAGAATATCATTTGCATTCAACCAGATATTCCCAATATAATGCAGTCAGCTGGGAATTCCATAATGTTTAGCTGAGCTTCCAAATAATGGAATTCCTCACTGATTCTTCGAGTCCGGTGGCGGTTCATGATCAACTTTCATAAGGGGAAAATAAGGTAACACAGAAGGCCCAAAGAAAGAAGCAAAAGAAACGACTCAAACAAAAGCACCAAGGCATCAAGATTACATACAAGTAACAGCACATTTTACTGCTATTCACAACAATATGCATGCCTACTTAAGCACACAAATCTCGCGGGAACTCCGGTAATACGATCTAATATGCTGTGACGGTGTGCACGAAAATGAATCAATGTGTGGAGAGGTTGGTGTAAACAGAGCTACACCAAGCGCTGGCTCAGCATCGGTTGCATCTAGACAGGCTTAGGGATGAGGACGTACTCGGTGATGATGTAGCGAAACACGGATGTCAGGGCCACATCATCATCAAGCGTACGGAAGGGAACCGTACTCGTCCAAGGAAAGGGGTGACAAGGTAGGATAGCAGTGGAAAGCAGGGTCTGCTAGCATTGCCCTTTTCTGGTAACAAAGTCCAGTAAGGGTTGCCAAAGCGGCGGGTTGGATGACAAGATCCGGGGTAGAAACATGTCTACCACCGAAACGATAGGTGTGGCTAGCGGAAAGGAATTTCCACGATACCTGCAAGTGGTGTCTGGAACACTTGGTACCTCGGCATCACTCCGCTAGGACAGAGATGACACCAAACACCAAAGAGCAAGTATGCAAAACTGGAGGGTGCAGGTAGTGGATCGAAACCGATGCCACCTACACTCACAAGATCAACCGTTAGTGACAAGATAATAAGTCTATACGCATGCTATGCGACAAACAAATGCAGCAAACCGACTAGACTCTATACTAACGGTTTCTAATGCTCGCGCGAACTAGGGCGTCCTACAGCCAGCCTGCTCTGATACCAAGCGCTGTGGCACCTCGGCTCAGAGGAACAGGAACACCCCGTATTCCAGCCCAGAGATCAAGTCTTCTGGAATACGGCACTGCTTGGCATAGAACAAATCAGCTTTTTATTACAAATAATCGGGGTACAAGGGTCCGATATTACAAAGGTTACAGGGGCACGGCTACACTTCGCCTGCTAAGGTAGTTCTATGCTAGCAGCGGAACATCTCGAAGCGGAATAAATTCTAGCAGTGAAACAACGACGACGGTGATGAACTCCACTCCGCAGGGACTCTGGCTGGGACGCATCCTAGAGCGCAAACTCGGAATCCTCGACATGCAATCAATCATGGCATGACCTGCAATCTGGCATGACACGCCAGGTGAGTACTTTGAATGTACTCGCAAGCTCACAGCAACCAAAGCAATCAAGACAAACAACGGCATGTCATTTACATGTTAATTATCATTGATGAGCATGATACTACTAGAATCAACATGAGAGTGAGCAAGGCATATACATGTTAATCATGATATGAACATGAATATGATGCTATCATACATGATGTGTACGTGGATTGTTGCCGTGGTCCCTTGGACCAACTTACCATCTCGGGGTTACCTCGTAACCACCGTCAACATCTTACCATTGTGATCCTCACTTGATCACAGCAATACCAACCATAGTGATCCTCACACGATCACCAACTTCTGCATGTACCGTCTCGTTATTCTTAGTGTGCAGGTTTATTATTTCTGTTGACCCATAGTGTGACCTACTATGAACTGTGTCCATGACCGAGGATGCGTCTATCGATAGATTATACACTCTGCAGAGGTTAGTACACTGTACCCACACCACGGAATTCATGGCCTCGTGCTCCCATTCGGGTGGACCAATGCCATTCCGACAAAACCAATCTATTGCATGACACTCTCCCGGCCACTCCGACAAACTCCCCTTTGGGCTATGTCATGGGTGGCCCCGATGTCAACTCGTGACATTCGCCACCTTTGCGGCTGCCACCGTCGTGGCCAAAACAAAATCGTCCCAAACGGGGACACCCGGGTACAACACAACTCGGGCACACAAGGGTATGGCCGCCTATCTGATCAGGGTAGCGCACGCACATAACCTTCCCTAGTTGGAGGCACCGGCGAGAGGCATGACAATAGAACGAATTAGGGCCTCCCCATCCAGGCAAGTGTGGTTGCACTGGTGAGCTCGATTCGGTGGCACCATGACTCAGCAAACATATTTGTTCAAGTTCGATTAATGTCAGGTTTACCTTGAATTGTGATGAGCTGAGTCATAACAACATAGCATAATGAAATAACAATGCATATGAGCATGATATCAATGTAACCATGGATGGGCAACATAACCATTTAACATCAACAATGATAAATCATTTAGTCTACGGGATGCAAATGAGCATGGCATAACGATGATCATGACTATCACAATTATTTTCATATCAAACCATCCATATGAGCATGTCATTATCACTAGCATCTAAAATGATTAGAAGAATAAAACATGATAAGAATAACATTAGCAATTAATCATTTCACTTACTAGATGAAAATGAACATGGCATAAGAAATGAGCATGGATTCGCAAGCATATACATAGCATTCAAAATAATAGCATGAACAAATAATTATTCGAACATTCAAGTGAAAACCATGGCTATTGCAATGCCATCATGCAAGTGGCTTTCATGGCTTGCCCGGAGATGAAGGATTCACCGGGAAGAAGTGCGAGAGGCTCGCGGAATTTTTTTGCCGGAAACATTTCCCTCTCGGAGGAGCTGAATATAGGGCAGGGGCAAAATGGTCATTTTCAGTATGTGACAACATAGTGAAAATGATACCAATAGAACAGGTTCGACGAACAGAGAACGTGGGCTTTTGAATCACCTGAATCGGAGTTACGGTCGTGGAGATACAGCCGTTCGTTCGTTAGGCAGAAAAACAAATAAAAATTGAGCTTTTCTGCTGCTAACTGACGAATGCCCGCTATTTAACAGTTTCGGCCGGCGGCTAGAAACAGAAGACACCTTTTAGGGAAATACGCTTTCAACATAGAGAAAACGTATTCTGTCCTGGAGATACGCCAGAGTGCGCTTTAATATTTTGAAAGCGTATTTCTAAGAAACCGTATCCACTTAAGTGGCGGGCCCGGCACGTTGTGTCGATGATAGACGGGGCCCATCTGATCTCTCTTTCTCCTCCCGTCGGCCGCGATAGAGGAAGCCCGACCGAGCGCGGCCGGCGCTGGCCCCGGTGCCTACGGCCACCTCCGGCCGAGGCAAGGGTACCGGCGGGCTCGGGACGAAGTGCCGCACCCACTCAGGTGCTGCACGCACACTGGGGAGGGCCGTGGCGACGTCGGCTTGGACGCTGGCGGCGGAGGCCGTCGGTCGTTTTTGGAAGCCGCGCCCACGGGCACTCCGGGGAGCGGGCGAGAGTAGGGGAAGGCTCGCCGGGTCTAGGTGGATCTACTGGTGGAGAAAGGATGGGGAAATAGGCTCGGCATTGTGCGAATTTAGGAGGGGACCGAGGCGGCAATGTCGGACGTGGGAGGGGCAGGGGAGCTCCTCGATCTCAGTTGAGTGGCTGGGCGGGGTTCTAGGAGAGCGGAGAGGAGGTGGGTGAGCTCAATGGGTCTCGGGGAGGGCTTAAATAGGCAGGGGAGGAGATGCCAAGCTCGGGTGCCGCCATGGGCGCACGGGAGATTCTCCTGGTGAGGCCAGGCACGCACGGGCCAGAGAGGTGACGGGAGAGGCAGAGGGGATGCCCACGCGGCGCCAGGGACGCGCGGGCACGGACAGGGCGAGAATAGGGGGTGGTCGGCCACGCGGCTCCCGGTGCACCCGTGGACGCGACGACTGGCACCGACGAGAAGCTACTAGAGGGGAAAGAGGGGTCCAGCAAGCTACGTCGGCGAAAGAGGGGGCTGCTCGGCACCAGAGACGAGCTGGGGCGGACGAGGAGAAGAGGCCTGAAGCAAAACGACACAGAGAGCACGGTTAAGGCATGCCATCCACGCGGTCAACGCATGGCATGACGCTCTGAGGGCAGGCGGGATTGGCAAAAGGTGTCCAACGTGTTGTCCCTCCAACCTGCAACCCCACTGATGTGATGGGTCGATCAAAGAGACTATGAGATGAGGGCATAGATCAGCTAAAGTTTGCTGTAGCAAACTTGGGCATGAAGATGTGGTCAAATGACTTGACCATTGGGCCAAGAAAGATGTCACAGGGGTTTAGGGTAGGAAGGACTACAATCCTGTGAAATATGAAAGGATTTGGACCAAGATTTATCATAGTTGCTTCACAACTGCCAATCTAGTCCAGGAAACTAGATCATGAAGCTGCACTCACATGGAGTGTTTGATAGGTCTGAAATTTGGTGTAGGATGATGATTTGGGCATATGAATGCACTATAAAAATTTCATACCATTTGGATAAATAAAAATGGTACTTCCTTCTCAATGCTTCACACTGGACAGAAACTTGGGGGAATTTTGTGGAGAAAATGACTTGGAAAAATGATGTGAATTTTGGCATGCTAAATGGATATAGGGACATTTAGGTCCTGGATTAATTTCAGAATTTATGAAGCAATAAAAATTATAGTTGCTTCACAAACTGAAATTATGACCAGAAACAAAGATTAGATTGTGTGGTCACATAGATAGTTGGATGGAGATAAAATTTGGTGGAGAGTAATGATTTGATCCTATGAATGATCTGCCAAAATTTCAACTCATTAGGATAAGCCTAGCTAGCACTTCTTTCACAAAGCTTCTCTCTGGTTGGAAATTTGCTGAGGAAGATTTACTAGGCAAATGGAGTTGAATTTTGGCATGTGGCAATTGTTTGGATATGAAAGCGTGCTCAAAAAGTTTGAGGGCAAACAAGAAAAGATAAATGGCACTTCCTTCACCAAGTGCCATATTGGACAGAATAGGAAATGAATATTCCTGAATTATTTTTGAACTAGGCAAGGATGGGTTTTGACATATTTGTGGCAGATATGATCCAAAGAATTTATGAGAATTTTGTGGGAATTTTGGGAAAGACAGAAACATAGGTTGCTTCACAACCTAGGGCAAACAGGTTATTCCTTTAATAAAAAAAAGGAATATTCCCAAGGAATAAAGATTAGGGTTGGGCTAAGATGGGAATGACATGGTCTTGAGAAAGATTTGAGAGTGACAAGCCACTTGGGAGAGGAAGAAGAGAAGATTTTCCCAGGTTTCAAGACCACAGAGCCCAACCAGAAGAAAACCAAACCAGAATCCAAAGAAAATCAAAAGAAAAAGAAAGGGCCAAAAATCGGGGTGTTACAACTTCC
The DNA here is from genome assembly GCA_039707655.1 of Elymus sibiricus. NCBI lineage: Eukaryota > Viridiplantae > Streptophyta > Magnoliopsida > Poales > Poaceae > Elymus > Elymus sibiricus. Next base: position 189,362,755 of record CM077674.1, read on the forward strand.
TTATGTTCTTCTTGATCAATACACAGATGAGTGTTGAAAGTGTCTGGTTGGTGACCTCCGTTTGGCCGTCGGTTTGTGGATGATATGCCGAAGAGAATAGGAGTTTGATTCCGAGCTTGGCGCAAAGTGTCTTCCAAAAGTAGATAAGGAACTTGATGTCTCGGTCCAATACGATCGTTTTGGGCACACCATGCAATAGCAAGATTTCCCTACAAAAGAGATTTGTAACATGTGAAGCATCATCGATCTTGTTACATGGAATAAAATGTGCCATCTTAGAGAAACGGTCCACAACAACAAATACCGAATCTTTGCCATTTTGAGTTCGAGGCAACCCAAGCACAAAATCCATACTAACATCTTCCCATGGTTGATACGAAATAGGAAGTGGCATATATAGACCATGAGATTGAGCTTTGGACTTAGCTTTGCGGCATGTAGAGCACCGGTTGGTGTAGTGTGAGACGTCTCGAAACATCTTTGGCCAAAAGTAGTTCTTGGAGACCGTGGCGAATGTCTTGTCGCGTCCGAAATGTCCCATGAGTCCGCCACCGTGAGCCTCTTGCAAAAGCAACAAACGAAGAGAAGACTCGGGGATACAAAGTTTGTTAGCTCGCATAAGATAATCATCCTTTGAATAGTATCGCTCCCAAGTTTTGTTGGTTAGGCATTTGGCATATGGAATCGCAGGTGACACATCATGCGCATACAAGTCTTTAATGTGCTCAAATCCTATAACATTCAACTCAAGTTGAGTAACCAACATGCATTTGCGGGAAAGAGCGTCCGCCACAACATTTTTCTTACCTTTGATGTACTTGATAACAAACGGAAAAGACTCAATGAACTCACTCCATTTGGCATGACGCTTATTCAATTTTGTTTGACCCTTAAGGTATTTAAGCGTTTCATGATCCGTATGGATGACAAATTCACGAGGGCGAAGGTAGTGTTCCCACACATGCAAGACTCTCACTAAAGCATATAAATCTTTGTCATAGATGGGGTAGTTAAGTTGCGCGCCAGAGAGTTTCTCGCTAAAATATGCAATGGTTCATTTCTCTTGCATTAACACGCCACCTATGCCATTACCACTAGCGCCACAATGCACTTCAAAGGTTTTATCAAAGTTGGGTAATGCAAGTAATGGAGCATGTGTAAGCAAGTTCTTAAGTTCATGAAATGCGGCATCTTGGGATGGACTCCAAACAAATGGTGTGTTCTTCTTACTCAATGCGTGCAATGGTGATGCAATATTGCTAAAATCCTTCACAAAGCGATGATAAAATCCGGCTGAGCCAAGGAAGCTACGCACTTGAAGCAAATTGGTTGGTTGTGGCCAAGTTTTAATAGCATCAATTTTAGCTTCATCAACTTGAACACCCTTAGAGGAGACTACAAAGCCCAAGAAAACAAGCATGTTAACACCAAAAGTGCATTTGTCCATGTTAGAATAAAGTCGCTCATTTCTAAGAACTTGCAAGACGTCCCTAAGATGTATGACATGATCTTCAAGCGATTGGCTAAACACAAGAATGTCATCAAAGTATGCCACAACATAAATGCCAATGTATTTGCGAAGAACATAGTGCATCACACGCATAAAAGTGCTACGTGCTTGAGATAAGCCCATAGGCATGACTAACCATTCATATAAGCCAAATTTGGTTTTCAAAGACGTTTTCCATTCATCACCCTCTTGCATGCGAATTTGATGGTAGCCACTTTTAAGATCAATTTTGGAGAAAATTGTGGCTCCACTAAGTTCATCAAGCATGTCATCAAGGCGTGGAACGGGATGGCGGTATCTAACGGTGATAGCATTAGTGGGATAACAATCGGAACACATGCGATAGCTACCATCTTTCTTAGGCCCAAGAATAACCGGAACGGCACATGGACTCAAGCTCTCGCGTACGTACCCATTCTCCATGAGATGTTGCACTTGCCTTTGGATCTCCTTGGTCTCGTCTGGGTTGATGCGGTAAGGTGCCTTGTTCGGTAAACGTGCACCGGGTATGAGGTCGTTGCGGTGTTCGATTCCACGAAGTGAAGCAAGTCCGGGAGGTAGCTCATCGGGAAAAACGGCTGTAACACCCCCAGATCTTAACCCTGTCATTATGCTAATTAATTAGCCATGTCATCATGATCATCCAAAATAAATTGCATTTAGAGAATAATCCAACTTCAAATGCAAATTTAAAATAAAGTAAAAATTAAAAGTTATCCAAACAGTAAAACAAAAATGTTCATAATGTTGCAAATAATCCCAAGGCAATTATAAAAATAAAATCAACATTAACTGTATTACCTAGATAACTCAAACATCATGAAACAATACCAAAATAACAATTTAAATTGCCAATTCATTTAATAAAATTTAAAAAGAAATCATTTATTCACCCAACCTTTTTGTGCCAGTGCTAAATATTGCATCCTATTTATGTGGCATAATCTCATATTTTACAAAAGTCATTTAGTGGCCTCATAATTTACAAAACAGAAAAGATTACTGAAGACAGAAAAAGAAAAGAAAAAGAGCTAAGCTTCACTGTGCCTACGGGCCTAAGTCAAACAGTAAACGGCCCAGCCCATTACGCCGGCCTTCCCCTACCTCTTGTCGCGCCTCTGCAAAGGCCGGCGCTCGCCGACCACCGACGCCGCGTTCGCGCGGCCATCGAGGGCCATGGGTGGATAAGAGCATCCCCACGGCGCTCTCCCTCTCCCCTCGAAACCCTAGACCCACCAGAATCCCCTCTCGCTCGTCTTTCTCCCTCTCGTTCTTCTCTGCCCGTGCGGGATCGTCGCCGTCCGCCGTCGCAGCCGTGGCCTCCGTGCCTCCCGTGCAGCCCCGCCGTGCCCGTCGTCTCCACCTCGTTCGGCTATGTCGTCTACAACTCGCCATTTTGCTCGGGGAGGACCACTTGGACGGGATCGAGGTCGTCTTCAACCTCTCTGTCGCCGGCGATCCCCGTCGTTTCCGGTGACCCCCTGCGCTCCTAAGCCGTCAACGGCCTTCTGTGGCCTCTCGATGAGCTTCCGCTCCTCTCCCCTCCCCGCTAGCCGTCTCTTTCGCCCCCTAGCTCTCGCTTCCGACGCGGCCGAGCCCAACGCCACTGAGCTCGTCGCTGGCAACGCTCCGGCGACCAAACGCCCGCGCAACCGTGTCCAACTAGCTCGCACGCACGCGTAGATCGTCCCCACCCCTTTAGTTCGAGCTAACGCGCGTGACTTCGTCGATTTCGTCGTCGCCCGAACACCACCGCTGCCAACGTCGTCGCCCGCGACATTCCGACCACCCCCGAGTCCAACCAGTGGCACCGCTCAACGCGTGAGCTCGCTGGCTTTCGAACGCGACCGGCCGCAGTCCAAATGGGCCACCACAGGCGAAACCCGACGCTCGCCGGCGTTCCGGCGCCGGCGCCGACGTGGCTCGCCTCTGGTCACTGGCAGCTGGGCCCCGCGAGCCCAGTTGACCGCGCTGACCAAGTCAACCTGCTGACGTGGCAGCCACTACCACTGACATGTGGGCCCCCCGCTGTTAACTAACTAATTAACCCGTGTTTAATTAAAACTTAATTAGTTAAGCTAATAGCCACTGACATGTGGGGCCCAGTAGCTAACTAACCTAATTAGTTAATTTTAATCACTGATTAGCCACTGTGTCTATGACATGCGGGACCCACTGGTCAGGTTGACCAGTCAACCGGCTGGGTTGACCCATGATGTCACCCTGACGTCATGCTGGCATCACATTTTACTGTTTCGGATAATTCTAATTTAAGTAATTAAAACAATTCCAGAAATTCAATAAAACTTTGAAAAATCATAGAAAATAAACCGTAACTCAGATGAAAATAATTTATATATGAAAAACGATCAGAAAAATATGACGAATCCGAATATCCTACTCACATACCTGCCACACCCCTCTAACATGATGAACATGGAACTTTCCCCTCCGATTCATCTGTCCGATAATTGCCCGGAGCTGGTAAAACACCTCCAGATGTTTCCCGCTCCGACTAACTTGCGTATTACTGCGTTAGGGCACCCTAGCACAGCCTATTGCCATGCCAAGCATCTGTGTGCATTGTTTGCTTTATATTTACTGTTTCTTCCCCCTCTTCTCTCCGGTAGACTCCGAGACCGACGCTGCCCCTGTGATTGACTACGTCACTGATGACCAGACCTTTTCAGCAGAGCTTCCAGGCAAGCAAAACCCCCTTGATCATTCCTATATCACCTATTCCTTCTCCCCCATGCTTGCATTAGATTTTGCTACCGTAATTGATTGCTCCTATTCTGATGCATAGCCTGTTTTTGTAACCTACTATTGTTACTTTACCTGTCATCCTAAATTGCTTGGAATAGGTTGGTTAGTGATCCATCAGTGACCCCTCACCCTTGTCCCTGTTTGCCGCGCTTTGTTACTAGTACCTCAATCATTGTGATCGATGGCAGTTACCTTCACCTCACCGCACACCCCCTTAAGTTGTACGACTCGGCAGGGCTACTATCGAGTGCCGAGGGTGATACCTCCTACTGCACTCCTGATGATATCCCTGTAGTATAGCACACCGATGGTGATTGCAGAGGGTCATTCCTCGCTCTCCCCTTCCCGATGATGACTCTGTGGTGCAACCCCTCAAGTGGGAACCATCGAGGGTGATTCCTCCTGGTTCTTCCTAATGGATACATCAAGTAGGAATCCATCGAGGGTGATTCCTCGGATTTCCCCTTGATGTCATGGCCACACTGTTACTTGGGCATTTATCTCAGACCCGTGTTAAAGTCAGGTCGACCCTGAGGGGTATCCGCGAGAGGTGTGAAGTCGGGTTGACCAGGATGGTACCTGCGAGATAATTATGAGGCGTGGCCGGGCAGGCAGAGACCGCCCTAGAGAGGGATGGGCCTGGCCCTTGTTGCACTTCCTCGAGACGGGACGATAGGAGTACTGATCGTCACCGCGAGCTCCTAATAATTCGCTAACGGATTTGGGTATTTGATCTGAATTGGCCTCTGGCCTATACGCACTACCACCACGTGGGATAATGGTTTAATGGGGCCCTCTACGTCGTATGTATCAGCCGAAAGCTTTGTCAGACGTCCAGTTTAGCATTGCGGCACGGCTGGATCGGCGCCATCCAGGACAGAGGTGGTGCCTGGATCTAACCATGTGCGCAACAACCCGGAGTGCAAAGGGCGATGGGCCCAAGACCCCTGAGCGCTTAGGATGTAGACCGGCGGGGACCTCTCTGCGGAGCTCTAGGTAGGACTACGTCATGTCGATCAGCCGAGGCCGGGCATGACAGGGAAAAGTGTGTCTGGCCAGAGTTAATCGAGCGTGTTGGGTAATAGTAGTGCACCCCTGCAGGGAAGTTATCTATTCGAATAGCCGTGTCCACGGTAACAGGACGCTCAGTGTTGTATCCCGATCTACTACAACTTGAACTGGATACATGTTAATTAACTGTAAGCTCCGGGATCGCTTTCTCGCAGGGAGTCGAGGAAGGATCTCTGGGCTTTGTTTCTACATGCTTGTTTCTTTATAATATGTTAATCTACACTCTTCTAATGCTGCAAGATGCTGAAGATGCTAGTCTTCGATAGGCTAGGCCTTTCCCCCTCTGATCTGGCATTTCTGTAGTTTAGTCCAAAGATATAGCCCCATTCCTTTGATACCAGTGCATATTTAGTATAGTTCTGATGTCAGTCTTGCGAGTACTTTGGATGAGTACTCACGGTTGCTTTGCTACCTCTTTTCTCCATACCCGATTCCTGCGACCAGATGATGGATCCCAGGAGTCAGCTGCTACCGCCGATGACTGCTACTACCCTTTCGGTGGAGCCTACTACTACGTGGAGACCGACGACCAGGAGTAGTTTAGGAGGCTCCCAGGCAGGAGGCCTTGCCTCTTTCGATCAGATGCCGTTGTTTGATTTCGCCTTCTTAAGGCAGGCTTGTTTAACTTTGTGTCTGTACTCAGATACTGTTGCTTCCGCTGATGCTTGTATGACTCGAGCTTATGTATTCGAGCCCTCGAGGCCCCTGGCTTGTAATATTAAGCTTGTATTATTTTATTTTGTGTCTAGAGTTGTGTTGTGATATCTTCCCGTGAGTCCTTAGGCTTGATCGTGATGCGTGTATGATTAGTGCACGGTCGAGCCGGGGGCGTCACAACGGCCGCGAGTTCCTGCAATAGATGAGACAATACCAAAGGTAGATGGTCTGAAGTATTAGTCCGCACCGCTTCATCTTTGCACACAAGCACAAAGTGAAGAACACTTGATGGGCTCTCACTCACATCCCTTATGTCTCTTTCGGGGGCTAAAAGCACTAAACCTTTCTTGTCATTCATCGTGGAGTCGCTCATTTTTGGCTTGTGGCGCTCACTCTCTTTATGGTGGTTCGCTCTCTCACTAGTATCTCCACGATGAGTTGAAGCTTGCTTGTCGGCGATGACTTGACTTGGCGACATGGGTCGAAGCACGAATTCCTTGCCCTTCATCTTGAAGCTATAGTGATTGGTCCGTCCGTTGTGGATGATGCCGCGGTCGAATTGCCAAGGTCGTCCTAGGAGGAGATGGCACACGGACATAGGAACCACATAACACGCCAAGGTGTCTTCGTATGTGCCAATCTTGAAGGACACTTGAACGGTGTGCTCCACTTGAATGGTGCTGAAGTCGCTTAACCATTGGACCTTGTAGGGGCGAGGGTGCTTCTTCTTGAGCAATTGGAGCTTGGAACATAGCTCTTCACTTGCCAAATTGCGCCAACTTCCGCCGTCGATGATGACCTTGATGGAACGTCCTTGAATACCCGCTTTGGTATGGAAGATGTGGCAACGTTGGTCCTCATCTTGTTGTTGTTGAAGTGTCAAGACCTTGGAGACAACAAGAGTGGGGCTCGAATCATTGTCACAAAAGACTTGATCGTCTTCATCTTCATTCACTTGTCGGTGCATGGCCACGTGCTCGAGTGCTTCCATTTCTTCTTTGCTCATGGAGTCGTAGGTGCCATCATCATTGGCGATCATGGTGCCCCGTGTGGGGCACTCAAATGACTTGTGGCCTCGGCCCTTGCAAGTAAAGCATTTGATGTCACTTGTCTTGGTGGCATCCATAGGAGGTGTTGATGACGAAGTTCTTTGCTTGGATGTACTTGGAGTAAGGCGACTCGAAGATGTCGTAGGTTGCTTGGAGCTTGACTTGCCGCCGGTACTTGGTGTAGCTCGAGTCGTAGTAAGAGGTGTCGTAGTCGTTGAAGCTTGATTGTATGAACCATAGGTCTTGGAAGAGTACTTGGAGTACTTGTAGTCCTCTTGCACTTGTCACTCCGCTTTGGTGGCTTAGTGCACTAGCTCGAGGAGGTTGGATTAAGGTTGGAAGTCCACAATTTTCTTGATTGGATGGTTAAGGCCATTCAAGGAACGTGCCATAGTTTATTCATCATCTTCCTTGACGTTGGCTCGTATCATGGCAATTTCCATTTCTTGGTAGTATTCTTCAACCGACTTAGTGCCTTGCTTGAGGAGTTGTAGCTTCTTAAAGAGGTCGCGGCTATAGTGTGTAAGCACAAAACGATCTCGCATGACATCCTTCATTTGAGTCCAAGTCGTGATAGCTGGTTCGCCTTTCTCTTGGCGTCGTTCGATCACTTGCTCCCACCAAATGAGAACATAGTCTTGCAACTCAAGCGATGCCATGGCTACCTTCTCTTCCTCGTCATATTGGTGAAGACAGAATATCTTGTCCACCTTTAAGGCCCATGAGAGGTAGTCTTCGGGATCTGTGCTTCCGGAGAACTTCGGCATGTTGAACTTGAGCTTGCCGTAGCGTTGTTCTTCATGATGCCGGTGTTGTCGTCGTTCTTGTCTTGGAGGTGGGTCTTCATCCTCGTTCTCCTCTTTCTCTACGCGGTCGGCGTGACGTTGGGGACGAGGTATTCTTGTCCTATTCCTCCTTTCTTGATTCTCCTCAAGGTGTGAGGCTTTTTCTTGGTGACGTGCCACTTCTTCTTCACGCACATGACGGTTGTGTTCGTCGAGGGTGCGAGTGGCTTTTCGAAGGGCACGTTGAGCTTCGAGCACTTGTTGCTCATGATGTTGTTGCTCTTGCTAAAGTGGATCACTGCCTTGTGTGTCTTGTTGTTGACGTCGTGGAACTTGCTCTTGGTGCATCGCGTCTTGAACTTGATGACGTTGTCATTCTTGCCCTCGAAGGCGGTCTTGCAAACCATTGCCATGTAATGGATTTTGTGAAGCTTGATGGTCTTGTCGAGGAGGAGGACGAGCTCGTGGAAGACTTGCATCCGATGAGGAATCCGAAGAATGGCACCGTGACCAGGTTCTCCTTGTCGAAGAAAAGTTGAGAAAGCGCGGTCAATCATCATGGCATGAAATTCTTCCATTTGTGTAGTAAGCTTAGCGTCGAGGTAGTCTCTTGTTCTTGTTTCAGAGTGACGCATATCGGTGGCGAGTTGTTCAATGCGGTTGCCCAAAGCTTCATTTTCTTGATGCAAGGATCGTTGTACCCCAAAGATATGGCTCTTGGATACGTAGTCATTCGGTGCGTCGTGCTCGTCGAAGAGAGGATTTGAAGATGTGTTCGGCCTATCCATCATGATCAAGTAGAGGTGAGTAGGAAATGAGAGAACAAAACCAAAGTTACCTTTTCTGAAAATTGATGATGTATCGAGTATCACTCAATGTATTGCCATGATAGTAGAATTGGTACCGGGTTCGTTTCTCACACCTACACAAGGAAAGCTTATGGAGTAGCTTTGTTAGGATGGTGGCACAAAATAGTTGCAATTGCTAGCAAGATATCAATAATGTTGAAAAAGATTCACAAGTTCGCAAGCGAAACAAGTAGACCAATAGCAATGAGTGGCACACGGAAACACACGCACGGATAGATAAATGAGGTCGTGCAACCAAGGAATGAGCTCAAAATGTGGAATCCACGGAAAACGCTCATGTTGCAGAACACTAGAGAGACTCTAGCACGATTGCTCAATAGGCGGATACGAATTTGTGCACAACCTATTAGAGACAAACCGTATCGACTTTCTATCTCAATTATGCTATGTATGTATGATTCCTGGTGAACTTGTCACGATGATCCAAGATGATCAAATATGATATGCAATGTGGTGATGCTATGGCTATTGCTTACAAGCTTGTTGTTGCTCTTTCTCTCTTTGCTTAAAAGCTTCTCTTTCTTTGATATTTTCCTTTGGCCACTAATGCGAAATGCTCTTACGAAGATAGCAATGATGTATATGCGGGAACAATTGTTGACACAAGAGATGATATGATGATATATGCACGCTATGATAGCCATGCGGAACGTGTATCACTAAAGTGCACAAGTAGCGTTACCCGGCAATACTCAAATGGCTGGTCTCATAGGAAAGTGACGCAAAAGAGGGCCTTGGGGTTGACAATGCAATGGCAAGGAAATGAACAAGTTGTCGTCGACATTACCGTCCTTGCTTACGGTGGTGGTGTCACAATGATGAGTTGGTCGTTGTCGATGTCGAGTCCCTGGCGAAGATGAGTGGCGGTGATGTCGATGACGAACCGTCCTTAAGTAGCCGAAACACGTTAGGAAATGGAAACCGCAAACTCAAATTCTCAAGTGGCAAAACTCGTGGTGGTTACGAAAGTAGGTGGTGTTTTGCGGAAGGAATGGTGGAAAAATGATCAAAATCAACGAAATTGCGAAGTTATGGAGATGATGGCTGCCAGGGGCCCGATGTACGGGCTTGCGGGCCGGATGTCCGGGCTGTGGTCGCTGCACCGGATGTCCGGGGTACAGGATCCGTGGATGAACTTGAAGAGCAAGTGGGGAAAAAGAAAAATCGGGGCAAAATTCAAGGAATTTCGTGGATGGAATCGGTGGAGATGGTGGGGAGAACCTAGATCCACTTGAAACACAGGAAATCCATGGATCAAAATCAACAAAACATCATCAAACCAACAAATCACAAAAAATTAGGTTTGGCTTTTTTTTTTGTTGTTGAAGTGTCAAGATCTTGGAGACAACAAGAGCGGGGCTCGAATCATTGTCATAAAAGACTTGATCGTCTTCATCTTCATTCACTTGTCGGTGCATGGCCACGTGCTCGAGTGCTTCCATTTCTTCTTTGCTCATGGAGTCGTAGGTGCCATCATCATTGGCGATCATGGTGTGCCGTGTGGGGCACTCAAATGACTTGTGGCCTCGGCCCTTGCAAGTAAAGCATTTGATGTCACTTGTCTTGGTGGCATCCATAGGAGGTGTTGATGACGAAGTTCTTTGCTTGGATGTACTTGGAGTAAGGCGACTCGAAGATGTCGTAGGTTGCTTGGAGCTTGACTTGCCGCCGGTACTTGGTGTAGCTCAAGTCGTAGTAAGAGGTGTCGTAGTTGTTGAAGCTTGATTGTATGAACCATAGGTCTTGGAAGAGTACTTGGAGTACTTGTAGTCCTCTTGCACTTGTCGCTCCGCTTTGGTGGCTTGGTGCACTAGCTCGAGGAGGTTGGATTAAGGTTGGAAGTCCGCAATTTTCTTGATTGGATGGTTAAGGCCATTCAAGAAAGGTGCCATAGTTTATTCATCATCTTCCTTGACGTTGGCTCGTATCATGGCAATTTCCATTTCTTGGTAGTATTCTTCAACCGACTTGGTGCCTTGCTTGAGGAGTTGTAGCTTCTTAAAGAGGTCGCGGCTATAGTGTGTAAGCACAAAACGAGCTTGCATGACATCCTTCATTTGAGTCCAAGTCGTCATAGCTGGTCCGCCTTTCTCTTGGCGTCGTTCAATCACTTGCTCCCACCAAATGAGAACATAGTCTTGGAACTCAAGCGATGCCATGGCTACCTTCTCTTCCTCGTCATATTGGTGAAGACGGAATATCTTGTCCACCTTTAAGGCTCATGAGAGGTAGTCTTCGGGATCTGTGCTTCCGAAGAAATTCGGCATGTTGAACTTGAGCTTGCCGTAGCGTTGTTCATCATGATGCCGGTGTTGTCGTCGTTCTTGTCTTGGAGGTGGGTCTTCATCCTCGTTCTCCTGTTCCTCTACGCGGTCGGCGTGACGTTGGGGACGAGGTATTCTTGTCCTATTCCTCCTTTCTTGATTCTCCTCAAGGTGTGCGGCTTCTTCTTGGTGACGTGCCACTTCTTCTTCACGCACATGACGGTTGTGTTCGTCGAGGGCGCGAGTGGCTTCTCGAAGGGCACGTTGAGCTTCGAGCACTTGTTGCTCACGATGTTGTTGCTCTTGCTAAAGTGGATCACCGTCTTGTGTGTCTTGTTGTTGACGTCGTGGAACTTGCTCTTGGTGCATGGCGTCTTGAACTTGATGATATTGTCGTTCTTGCCCTCGAAGGCGGTCTTGCAAACCATTGCCATGTAATGGATTTTGTGAAGCTTGATGGTCTTGTCGAGGCGGAGGACGAGCTCGTGGAAGACTTGCATCCGATAAGGAATCCGAAGAACGACACCGTGACCAGGTTCTCCTCGTCGAAGACAAAGTTGAGAAAGCGCGGTCAATCATCATGGCATGAAATTCTTCCATTTGTGTAGTAAGCTTGGCGTCGAGGAAGTCTCTTGTTCTTGTTTCGGAGTGACGCATATCGGTGGCGAGTTGTTCAATGCGGTCGCCCAAAGCTTCATTTTCTTGATGCAAGGCTCGTTGTACCCCAAAGAGATGGCTCTTGGATACGTAGTCATTCGGTGCGTCGTGCTCGTCGAGGAGAGGATTTGAAGATGTGCTCGGCCTATCCATCATGATCAAGTAGAGGTGAGTAGGAAATGAGAGAACAAAACCAAAGTTACCTTTTCTGAAAATTGATGATGTATCGAGTATCACTCAATGTATTGCTATGATAGTAGAATTGGTACCGGGTTCGTTTCTCACACGTACACAAGGAAAGCTTATGGAGTAGCTTGGTTAGGATGGTGGCACAAAATAGTTGCAATTGCTAGCAAGATATCAATAATGTTGAAAAAGATTCACAAGTTCGCAAGTGAAACAAGTAGACCAATAGCAATGAGTGGCACACGGAAACACATGCACGGATAGATAAATGAGGTCGTGCAACCAAGGAATAAGCTCAAAATGTGGAATCCATGGAAAACGCTCATGTTGCACAACACTAGAGAGACGCTAGCACGATTGCTCAATAGGCGGATACGAACTTGTGCACAACCTATTAGAGACAAACCGTATCGACTTTCTATCTCAATTATGCTATGTATGTATGATTCCCGGTGAACTTGTCACGATGATCCAAGATGATCAAATATGATATGCAATGTGGCGATGCTATGGCTATTGCTTACAAGCTTGTTGTTGCTCTTTCTCTCTTTGCTTAAAAGCCTCTCTTTCTTTGATATTTTCCTTTGGCCACTTATGCGAAATGCTCTTACGAAGATAGCAATGATGTATATGCGGGAACAATTGTTGACACAAGAGATGATATGATTATATATGCACGCTATGATAGCTATGCGGAACGTGTATCACGAAAGTGCACAAGTAGCGTTGCCCGGCAATACTCAAATGGCTAGTCTCGTAGGAAAGTGACGCAAAAGAGGGCCTTGGGATTGACAATGCAATGGCAAGGAAATGAACAAGTTGTCGTCGACGTTACCGTCCTTGCTTACGATGGTGGTGTCACAATGATGAGTTGGTCGTTGTCGATGTCGAGTCCCTGGCGAAGATGAGTGGCGGTGATGTCGATGACGACCTGTCCCTAAGCAGCCGAAACACGTTAGGAAATGGAAACCGCAAACTCAAATTCTCAAGTGGCAAAACTCGTGGTGGTTGCGGAAGTAGGTGGTGTTTTGCGGAAGGAATGGTGGAAAAATGATCAAAATCAACGAAATTGTGAAGTTATGGAGATGATGGCTGCCAGGGGCCCGATGTACGGGCTTGCGGGCCGGATGTCCGAGGTCACAGCCGGATGCTCGGGGCACATGATCCGTGGATGAACTTGAAGAGCAAGTGGGGGAAAAGAAAAATCGGGGCAAAATTCAAGGAATTTCGTGGATGGAATCGGTGGAGATGGTGGTGAGAACCTTTAAACATCACACTGGATAAATGTGTAAAACTGAAATACAGGGCATGTGTTAACTACACCAGGCATAACAGGAACAAAATATAGCCGTTGAAACTGGTATTGATGAAATCGAACTACACAGTTCATACTTGCACATAATGAACATCACATGGTGAATAACTGAAATATACAATGCATATATGCTCACTATAACAACCAAATATAGCCATTGAAAACTGGACAAAGGCTCACTGCAACCAACCTAACAAGCAAATACAGATAAACAAGGCATCTCCTTGAAAACTGGACAAAGGCCCACTTCAGCCAACCTAACAAGCAAATACAGATAAACAAGGCATCTGCTTGAAACCTGGACAAATGCTCACTTCAACCAACCTAACAACCAAATACAGATAAACAAGGCATCTACTCACTATAAACAACCAAATATAGCCATTCGTGAAATTGAACGGGACAATTCATACTTAAACATCAGATAGTCCTATTGAACATTACACTTTTGCATAACTGAAATAATTAAACACGACACAGTTAAAACATTGCATGGCAAAAGCTACAACAATGCGTTGGCTTGCTAAAAAAAGTAAGATTTGCTAGTAGGATATTGCCTCACTTGTCATGGATGGGCTCCTTCCACTTGGAGGAGCATAGACCCAGGGTGCGCTCCCTTATGTCGTGGATGGGTTGTTTCACCTTGGAAGAGCCGTAGTGGGTGCCCTTATCGTGGTCATGGTCGATGAGACCTGACTTGGCAGCTGAGGATCCCAAGCCACCATCATAGAACGTGTCCTTCAGAAATGACAAAATGGGCTCGATGGCGTACAAGGATCACAAATCCTTGACCGCGAGGTGGAGGAGATCAGCGGCGGGGCCTTCGAAGAGATTGACGGCGGTTGAACCAGAGGCGTTGGGGATGGACCACTTAAACTGTGACATGGCCCGCGTGAAGCCGTCGCTGTTGACGAGCTTGATGTCGTAGCCGACTGTCCTGAGATACAGGAATACGCGAGCCCGTAGACTTGAAGCCTTCAGCATGGAAACATAGTCAACGTCCTCTCCGGCTTCTGCAACGAGGTGTTCCTCCGGGATCGACAGGTCAGCACGAACGCCGGCCACCTCGCCATCGTCCGGCGGAGAGGCCATGATAGACCTCTTTTTGGCTGTACGCTCCTCGGGCTCCCCGGGATATCTGGTCGGGCTTAGGCTGCGACTATCTGGAGTAGGGGATGGGAATCTGGGAGGAAGGGACAACACAGGCCTCATCTCAAAACTCAGGGCGGCGAGGGTATGAGGATCAGTGGGTAACCTGAACTAATCTAAGCTAGGAGGCATGGGCAGACCGGCAGGGGTTGGTGGTGGAGGGCGGCGGCGGCGGTGAGCTAACTAGGGTTCGAGCGGGGGAGGGGGTGGGTGTGTGTGGACTGTGGAGGGGGGCGGGGTGGTGTTTGAGGATATGCCGCGGCTACTAAAATTTTTAGTAATGGTGGGTGGAGATGGTAGTGGACGACGGAGGGCGACGGTTGAAATGCGTCGGCTACTGAAAATTTTACTATAAGGTCGGTGGTGAAGGAGTGAGGGCGACGGTTGAAAGAGCAATGCTACATGCACGGACAAACTTCTACAGGATCAACGGAGAGGGTTAGTTGGCATGTTTAAATAAGGTGAGGGTCCCACCCCCGCTGAAAATCGGGGGGGAGGGAAGAAGATTAGTTTGGAAGCTCCCTGTAAAAATTTGTAACCAGCCTGTGTGTCTAGGATTTTCACGATTGAAATACCACGGCTACTAAAATTTGGGTAAAGGAATTGAAGCGGGGCGGGAGCAACCAAGATCGCACACGGTCCAAACATAATAATTGTGTACGATAATAAGGAAAAGGTCGTGAAACCACCAATTTTTGCATTGCTCAAGGCGGGTAGCTTTTTTAAAGATTTCTAGCTAGCTGGTTCATCGCACACAGTTCGTCCTAATTTTCAGACGCAGACGTGGAATTCATCCTAAATTTCCAGTGCACATTACCCCTTTACCCTGGCTGGCGCTTGCGAGGTCGTGGCCAGTTGCCACGAGTGCACTGTGCTGATTTTACAGGGCATGAGCATCGCACACGGTTAGTCCGGTGCACTCGTGTCCGTTGCGTATACATTTGCAAACCGTTTTTCCATCCGAGTCGTCTGCTATTTTATATAGCACCATTTGGAAACAAAATAAACGTGGCCCAAATATATACGTATGACAAGGGTGTTGTGTGATGTTAAAATTACCAATGCACAACTTTGATGTGGCACATGATGCATATATATGCATGCATAAAAGCGTCCAGTGCGACAGAAAAGGGTTCATGACATGAACGCAGGGTGCTGGCCAATCCACTTCGTGCCGGAGGAGGGAATACTATATATGAACACATGTACATGACCTAGCTCAAATATTGTCTGGCATTTAGCCATGACCTGCCGTAACCAATGTTGAGGATATCGCTTATCGTTAGCATCTCGATCAGCCCTGGATTAGAGATTAATCGGAAATCGGCCGATTAATCGATTTTATCGGTTGACTATTAATCGGCCATTTTTTGCCAATCCCAAGTTCCCAACACTAAAATATGCTATATTCAACACCAAAAAAATATTGGACAGAAGTGTTACCTTGATTCCTAGCCTCTGAATCCTCATATAATGACAAACAAAATAGGACAATAGTACATATTGCTTAACAAAGTCCACAAAACACAAATAAACATAGTTTTTGCAAAAATAGTGCTAGGAATAGGCTCGATTTATCAGTAGATTCTCGATAAATCGCTTGTCAGAGCGATAAATCGGCCCAAACGATAAATGATGAAGATAAGGCATAATCTTATCGGTCACCCCAGGAGTAGCGATAAATCGGACGATAAATCGCTGAATTGGAAGATTTTTTGAACAGTGGCCGTAACACAACCAAGAGAATCTATCTTTTGCTCAAACCAGACCCTCTCGATGTCGGTCATGAGGGATAGACTGCGTAGGCCACAGGTGGGCGCATCGTCGAAGATCGGGTGAGATGGGCAAGAATACTACCACCACCTGGCCGAAAGTGGCTAGATATATCTAGGAAAAGTGTGGTGTGATGTTTAAATACACAATTCCCAACTTTGATGTGGCACATGTCTCACAGACCGGAAAGCCCCCTTGGATATGTATAATGGCAGGTTAGGGTCGTAGGGTTCCTGCCCCACCCCCACTTCGTGTCGGCGGGACGCATGTACTCATACTTTGGTCGGACATGCATGTCACCATGATCTACCATAACACGGACCAAGTGAATCTATCTTGGTCAAGCGACCACTGTTGTTGTCGGTCAAAAAGGGATATAATAGACTGCACGGGCCCACAGGTGGGACCACCATCGAAAACCGCACGGGAAGGGCCAGAAGACCAGCACCACCTACATGTGGCCCAAATTAATGTACGTAGGAAGGGGTGATGTATTTTAAATATACAATGTACAATTTTGATGTGGCACCTACACCTCACGAACCGGACAACGCTCATGAAAGCTATGTAATTAAGGACGACTTGCGTAGGGTGTCGGTCCACCCACCAATTCGAGCACGTGGGGGGATCCTGAGAACGCGTGAGCTCGAACTTTGCTCGGTCATATAACCATGACCCACTGTAACACGAACCAGGAGGAATCCAATCATGGTCGTCAAAACCCCCTCTTGTTGTCGGTCAAAGGGATGATACATATAGACCCTAGGGGCCCACAGATAGGCGTGTCGTCAAAAACCGCATAAGGGAGCCGGGGTCGATCATATGACCTATACCATGCATGCGCCCCAAATATATGTATGGGTGGCGTGATGTGTTCAAATCCCTAAGGCACAACTTTGATGTGGCACCAGCTGCCTCACAAACCGAACACCGTACCCCCCAGGAAGCCAGGTTCAAGACGTAGGGTACCGGTTCCCCCACTTTGAGCCGGCGGGAGGGAATCCAACGCATGTGCTCAAACTTAATTTGGTCTGGCATGCCACCATGACCTATCGTAACACAAACCAAGAGGAACCCGTCATGGTCAAAACCTTCTCATATGTGGTGGGTTAAAGGGATAGACCGCGCGGACTCACATATCTATTGTCATGGAAAGCCGCACGATGGGGGTGGATTAGAAGACCACGTACTAACGCCACCTGTGTGTGACCAAAATATATATGCATGTAAGTATATGATAGGGTGGTGTACTGATGTTTAAATAGCCAATGCAACAATTTGATGTGGCGCTGCCTCACAAAAACAGACCCCTGAGGAAAGCGATGGTAAAGGACACACGGTGTTGGGATATGTTGAAATAACTAAATTTCATATCAAAATTTTCAAAACAACAAATAACAAACCTTATTGAAACCAATAAAAAAGCACATTATGTTGAAATAACAAAAATCATTCTCCAAATTTACAAAACAAGGACCACAAGGTTTATTTAATCGACATGACAGGGCACTACAGACACATTTGAATGCTAAATGTCTGTAATGACCATATCATATCGCTTAAATGAAGCTTGAGATGTATCAACTTCCCATCCGGTCACCCATCCTTACACTGCTCCGGCCACAGCTCGCTTAACCTGTGCATTCTATTCGAATCAGCTAGCGAAAGAGAAGCCGCACCTTGCTGATAAAAGTTGCCTCCTCGCGTTCAAGGCGTATCCCGATGGTTACTGTGTGGGACCTACTCCCTATCACACACGTTTGTGCTTTTGGAAACCGTGTGCAATCTTTAGATACTAGACCACTTCCATTCAAACTTACATAATTTTTTACATGAAACTGGTCAGAAGAAGCAAAAGTTGTGACTTTTCATTAATTAAGAAGAAGATGGTTGCCCGGTTAATTGCGGAAAACCGATACAAACAGGGCCTAAACCTACCGAAGTCCATGACCCTTGCCTACGGGAACTCTTGGCTCAGCATGGACTGGTATATGCCTTCGTCCGCGCGTCTGATACGCTCGCAGAACTACTGTACCGCGATATCAATCTCCGCCCAGGATATTTTCTCGGCGATGGTCCATTCCAAGCCGCGATGAGCATTTTGCTCTGCTTCATCGTTGGCGGCACCTGGGGGGCCAAGGAGGTCGAAGAGCCAATCGACCAGCCCGTTGGCGTCATGGCGGCGGATTCTAGAAGTGCGTACGCCGTCGGAGGCAATTATGGCGATGACGGTGGCTGCCCATTCCTGGCGGGGAACCGGGATGCTTACCGGCCCTGGAAACGGCCTCTCGACTGGTTGAGTCAACAGGACGCTGACACGGCTCCGCTCAAATAGTGCAACATACCGCACCTGATGCGCGGCGGTGCTCTCTTGCTGTTGCGCGGCAGCGCTTTGCCGCTCTTGCTCTCCTCCGCTCCATGGGCGGCGACAAACACATGTGTAGACATCGGACCGCTCAAGCACTGTGGCATGATGATACCGCTCACGCTCGACGGCGCGCTGCCTCTGTTGCTCGGCGGTGTGTGGCCGTTCTTGCTCTCCAGCCTTCTCCGGCTCGTTCTCCTCGTCGAGGAGGTTGATGACGAGGGCGGCGCTTTGCCGGATTGGCATGCTTGGAATGGTATGCAGCGGTATGGCGTACTGACAGTGGTGGCGGGAAACCGACGGGCGGAGTGGCGGGAAAGTGATTGGGGGAGTGGCGGGAAATGGTAGCGTGTTTCGATATATAACACCATTGATATGGAAAACTTAGGAAAGAAGGAAAAGCGAGCTCAGTACGACGCGTGCACACACAGTGCTTACCCATGGGTGCCATATGGTTGACCAGAACTGCTTTAAATTATTTAGGGTTCCTTTGGCCTTTTTATAGATTAATTGAGTTTCCCAAGAATTTATTGTGCAAAATTCAAATTTGAACCACAAGCACATGCTCCAGTGCACCAAAATGGGCTGAAAAATCATTTTTGTGTCCTTGGGTGCATGTTTAGGTCCCATGCAAGAAATGGGAATGAATTACCAACATTTTGGCGTCGTGGCTCGGCCGCAAACAACGAGAAACTTGGTTTTTAAATCCCCATAAATCCAAAACTCGCCTAAAATTCATGAAACTTGGCATGGTGTCATGACATGGCACATATATGCCGTGGTAAAAAATTTGTCCAATTTGGGGCAAGTTTTGATACAAGCCTCTTACAAACCGGAGCTTCTCACAAGAAGCCTCGTGGTTCCGATAGGGAACATGTCACCCTTGTGGGCGAAACGACATTCACTGCCTCTTCTCACCTTGGATTTTTTTTTCTAGAGGCAACATAGACCAATAGGAGTGTCGTGCTGAAATATGGAATTTTTCAGGGTTCGTTTGTACTTTTTATAGATTATTGGAGTTTTCTAGGCATTTAATGTGCAAAATTCAAATTTGAACTACAAGCACATGCTCCAGTGCACCAAAATGGGTTGAAAAATCATGTTTGTGTCCTTGGGTGCATGTTTATGTTGGAAATATGCCCTAGAGGCAATAATAAATTGGTTATTATCATATTTCCTTGATTATGATAAATATTTATTATTCATGCCAAAATTGTATTGACCGGAAACTTAAATACATGTGTGAATACATAAACTACACCGTGTCCCTAGTAAGCCTCTACTAGACTAGCTCGTTGATCAAAGATGGTTATGGTTTCCTGACCATAGACATGAGTTGTCATTTGATAATGGGATCACATCATTAGGAGAATGATGTGATGGACAAGACCCAACCGTAAGCTTAGCATCAGATCATTTAGTTTATTTGCTACAACATTCTTCATGTCAAGTATCTGTTCCTTAGACCATGAGATCGTGCAACTCCCTGACACCGAAGGAATACTTAGTGTGTATCCAAATGTAACTTCGTAACTGGGTGATCATAAATGTGCTCTACAGGTATTTTCGAAGGTGTTTGTTGGGTTAGCACGGATCGAGACTGGGATTTGTCACTCCGTATGACGGAGAGATATCTCTGGGCCCTCTCGGTAATACAACATCGTAAAGAGCTTGCAAGCAATGTGGCTAATGAGTTAGCCATGGGATCTTGTATTACGGAATGAGTAAAGAGACTTGCCGGTAACGAGATTGAACTAGGTATGGAGATACCGACGATCGAATCTCGGGCAAGTAACATATCGCCGGACAAAGGGAATTGCATACGGGATTAACTGAATCCTCGACATCGTGGTTCAACCGATAAAGATCTTCGTTGGACATGTGGGAATCAAAATGGGTATCCAGATCCCGCTATTGATTATTGACCGGAGAAGTGTCTCGGTCATGTCTACATGTTCCCGAACCCGTAGGGTCGCACGCTTAACGTTCGATAGTGCTAGGGTAGTATTGAGATATTAATAGCGAAAGTCCGAAGGTTGTTCGGAGTCCCGGATGAGATCCCAGACATCACGAGGAGCTCCGGAATGGTCCGGAGGTAAACATTTATATATGGGAAGTCCTGTTTTGGCTACCGGAAAAGTTCAGGGGCATGCCGGCAAGTGTATCGGAGGCACCGAAGGGTTCCGGGGGTCTACCGGGGGGGTCCACCAGCCCCGGGGACCCACGTGGGCTGTAGGGGGGCGCCCTGGCCTAGTTGGGCCAGGCGCACCAGCCCCCCCCACTTGGCCCATGCGCCTAAGGGGTAAAACCCTAGGGGTGGTGGCGCCCCACTTGCCTTGGGGGGAACTCCTCCCCCCGAGGCCGCCGCCCCCTCCCTTGGATGAGGGGCTAGGGCCGGCGCCCCCTCCCCCTCACCCCTATAAATAGTGGGAAGGGGCGCAGGGGGCTGCACCCTTCCGCCTGGCGCCTCCCTCTCTCCCGTATACTCCTCCACCACCTTCCGGAACGTGCTTGGCGAAGCCCTGCCGGAATTCCGCTGCCACCACCACCACCACACCATCGTGCTGGTTCCAATCTCATCTACCTCCTCCCCCTCTCTTGCTGGATCAGGAAGGAGAGGACGCCATCGAGCTGAACGTGTGCTAATCTCGGAGGTGTCGTCCGTTCGGCACTAGATTGGATTGGATCGCGATTGGATCGTGAAGAGTACGACTATATCAACCGCGTTACGATGCTAACGCTTTCGGTCTACAAGGGTACGTAGAGACAATCCCCTCTCGTTGCTATGCATCTCCTAGATTAGATCTTGGGTGGTTCGTAGGAATTTTTTTGATTTTCATGCAACGTTCCCCATCAGTGGCATCATGAGCTAGGTCTATGCGTAGATGTATTTGCATGAGTAGAACACAAAGAAGTTGTGGGTATTGATTATCAAATTGCTTACTTCCTTTGTCTTATTTGGATTCGGCGGTATTGTGGGATGAAGCGGCTCAGACCAACCTTTCTTGTCCACGTACAAGAGACTGGTTCCATTGACTGACATGCAACTTGTATTACATAAAAGTGGCTTTGCGGGTGTCTGTCTCTCCCACTTTAGTTGAATCTGATTTGATGAGGGCGGTCCTTGTAGAAGGTTAAAAGGCAACTTGTATATCACCGTTGTGGTTTTGTGTAGATAAGAACGGTTCTTATAGTTTGCCCTAGCAGCCACGTAAAAATTGCAACAACAAAGTAGAGGATGTCTAACTTGTTTTTGCAGGGCATGTTGTGATGTGGTATGGCCAAAATGTGATGTGATATATGTTGATGTATGAGATGATCATATTTTGTAATAGCTTCACGACTTGCATGTCGATGAGTACGGCAACCGGCAGGAGCCATAGGGTTGTCTTTAATTTATTGTATGACCTGCGTGTCAATCATTGAACGCCATGTAATTGATTTACTTTATCGCTATGCGTTAGCAATAGTTGTAGAAGCAATAGTTGGCGAGACAACCACGTGACGGCACGATGATGGAGATCATGATGATGGAGATCATGGTGTCATGATGGTGACGATGGAGATCATGCCGGTGCTTTGGAGATGGAGATCAAAAGCACAAGATGATGATGGCCATATCATGTCACATACTGATTGCATGTGATGTTTATCTTTTTATGCATCTTATTTTGCTTAGGACTACAGTAGCATTATAAGATGATCCCTTCACTTAATTTTAAGATAAAAGTGTTATCCCTAAGTATGCACCGTTGCGAAAGTTCGTCGTTTCGAAGCACCACGTGATGATCGGGTGTGATAGACTCTACGTTCACATACAACGGGTGTAAGCTAGTTTTACACATGCAGAATACTTGGGTTAAACTTGAGGAGCCTATCATGTACAGACATGGCCTCGGAGCACGAGAGATGTGGCACCACGGCTCAGAGAGACCGGAACACCCCGTATTCCAGCCCAGAGATCAAGTCTTCTGGAATACGGCACTGCTTGGCATAGAACAAATCAGCTCTTTATTACAAATAACACGGGTACAAAGGTTCTGAAGGCACGAAGGTTACAGGGGGCACGGAGACACTTCGCCTGCTCAGATAGCTCTAAGCTAGCAGCGGAACATCTCAAAGCGGAATAAACTCTAGCAGCGGAACAACGACGACGGTGATGAACTCCACTCCGCAGGGACTCTGGCTGGGACGTATCCTAGAGCGCAACCTCGGGGTCCTCGACAAACAAGCAATCACGGCATCACCTGCAATCTGGCATGACACGCCAGGTGAGTACTTTGAATGTACTCGCAAGCTCACAGCAACCAAAGCAATCAAGGCATACAACAACATGGCATTTACAGGTTAATCATCAAAGATGGACACGATACTACTAGAACAACATGAGCATGGCAACAACATGAGCAGGGCAACAACATGAGCATGGCAACAACATGAGCATGGCATGTACATATAATTCATGATATGAACAAGATGATACTAGCACTAGCATGCACGGGGGTCGACTCTTAAGGTCTCATGGACCAACTTACTCTGCTCGGAGGTTATCCCGTAACCACAAACTTACCATCGTGATCATCACACGATCACCTCAGGATCAACCAAGCTCGGTATCAACTATACCATCGTGATCATCACATGACCACACGGAGCTTGATCTCTACCTGTGATCATCGCCTGACCACATAAAGATCAACCAACTTCTTTTCTCATCGAACCGGAGTTGTTTATTATTCAGATTATTATTTCTGTTGACCCATAGTGTGACCTACTACGAACTGTGTCCATGACCGAGGACGCGGCTATCGATAGATTATACACTCTGCAGAGGTTAGTACACTGTACCCACACTACGGAACTCATGGCCTCATGCTCCCATTCGGGTGGACCAACGACATTCCGACAAAACCAGTCTATTGCATGACACTCTCCCGGCCACTCCGACAAACTCCCCTTTGGGCTATGTCCTGGGTGACCCCGATGCCAACTTGTAATATCCGCCACCTCTGTGGCCGCCATCGTCGTGGCCAAACATAAACATCATCCCAAACGGGGACCTCGGATATCCATACAACTCGGGCCTTCAAGGTTATGACTGCCTACCGGGCCAGGGTAGCGCCAGTGCACAACCTTCCCTCGTAGGAGGCACCGGCGAGAGGCATGACAATAGACTGCATTAGGGCCCCCCATAAGGCAAGTGTGGCTGCACTAGTTAGCTCGATTCGGTGGCACCATGACTCAGCCAACAGATTTGTTCAAGTTCGATTAATGTCAGGTTCAACTTGAATGGTGATGAGCTGAGTCACAAGAAAATGACAATGCATATGAGCAAGATATCAACATAAACATGGATGGGCCACATAACCATTTAACATCATTACATCAACAACGATAAATCTTTTATTCTACGAGATGCAAATGAGCATGGCATAATGACGATCATGAATATCACAAGTACTTTCATAACAGACGATAAAAATTCATATGAGCATAGCATTATCACTAGCATCGGAAATGAAACATGATAACAATAACATAGAAAAGTAATCATTTCACTTACTAGATGAAAATGAACATGGCATAAGCATAGACATGGATTCACGAGCATATTCGAAGCATTCACAAAATAATTAAATGCGCAAACAATTTTTAAATATTCAGGTGGAAACCATGGCTACTGCAATGCCATCATGCAAGTGGCTGTTGTGGCTTGCCTGGGGATGGAGGAACCACCGGGGAGGGGTGCAATGCATTCGCGGAAAGAATCGCCGGAAAAGTTTCCCTCTCGGCGGAGCTGTTTTAAGGGCAAGGGCAAAATGGTCATTTTCACAGTGTGACAACCTCATGAAAATTATACCATCGGAACGGGCTCGACGAACTGAGATCGTGGGCTTCGGAATCACCTGAATCGGAGTTACGGTTGCGAAGTTACGACCGTTCGTTCGTTAGGCAGAAATTTAAATAAAAATATTCATTTCTGCTGCTAATGGACGAACGTCCGCAATTTAACCGTTTCAGCCGGCGAGGTTAAACAGAAAGCGCACTTCAGGGAATACGTCTTCCTGCAGGGAAAACGTAATTTCAGCCGAAGCCACCGCAGAACGCGCTTTCACTTACGGAAAGCGTATTCGTGAAATATGCTTTCAGTTAAAACGGTCAACCGTTCGGCCAGGTCAGCGCCTGAGAGACCTACAGGAGGGACCCGCGGGCAGGTCGCCTTCTTCCTCCATCGCCCGTGCCTGACCGAGGAAGGGGCAGCTCCCGACGACGATAGCCGGCGGCACGGACCACCATTGACGGCGCCCGGCCTACCGGAGTGATCAGCAGGCTCCGGCGGATACGTCCCTGGGTAGCACGGTCGTCGGGGAGGTCGGAGGCGAACGGAGCCTCATCCGCGGCGGATGGCGGCCACGGCGAGCTCGGGTAGCTCGGGACAGTCACGAAGAAGAGGCGGGATGGTGTGGAGAAGCTCCTAGGTGGAGGTGGAAGTCCTTTGGATGTGGCTAGCAGAGGCGGGAGGCGCCGTAGAGCTTGAATTTGAGCGGCGGCCGACGGCGGGGCTCCGGCCATGGGAGGGATAGGAGACCTCCAGGGGCTCGGTTGAGCTAAAGGGGAGGGTTCTAGGAGGGTGGAGGAGAGGCTGGTGAGGTCGGGGGTGCTCGGGACGGCTTATATAGCCGGGGAAGATGCGGGGGCCGAGAGCCGCCACGGGGATGCGAAGATGCTCCGGCGAGAGGGGTCAGGCACGCGTGCGAGCTCGGACGGCGACGGGGGAGAGACTGAGGAGTGGGGCAGCACGCGGGATGGCAGAAAGAGCGCAGGGGGAGGAGCACGCGCGGGCAGCCACAGTGCACGCGTGCCCGTCGATTTGGCTCGGTCCGGCGAGCTTATAGCGGGGGAGGGCCATCCGGGGAGGCAAGGGAGCTGGGGAGGGCGCTGTGGCGAGCGGAGGTGGCGCACGGAGGGCGCTTGGGCGGCTGCAGAGCGGGTCCGGGCGCTATAGCGCGCTGTTGGCCTGCAGAGCACGCGCTCTGTACCTGGTCACCGCATGCAATGGCGATAGGAGGGCTCCAGTGCCTGGCTAATGGTGTCTAGTGCGTTGTCCTTCCTGAATGGTCCCTACCAGAGGTGATAACTCGACTAAAGGCACTATGAGCTGATGGGATACATCAGTGAAAGTTTGCTGCATCCAACTTGGACATGAAATAGTGATCAAATGGGATGGGGTAAGGATTAACCAGGATGTCTCAGGGGTTTAGGGTAGCAAGGACTACAATCCTGTGGATTTTGAGGTCATTAGGACATGGCTAGAGTGCAGTTGCTTTAGAACTGCAAAAATTAGCCAGAATCTAGATCAGGAAGTAGCACTCACATCGTTGCTTGGATTGATCTGAAATTTGGTGTAGGATGATGATTTGGGCATATGAAAGCACCATAAAAATTTCATCCCATTTGGATAAGTTTAAATGGTACCTCCTTCACAATGCTCCACACTGGACAGAAACTTGGGGGAATTTTGTGGAGAAAATTACTTGGCAAAATGATGTGAATTTTGGCATGCTCAAATGATCTAGAGATATTTAGGTCCTGGATTAATTTCATAATTTTTGAAACAATATAAAATATAGTTGCTTCACAAACTGAAATTGTGACCAGAAACCAAGATTTGAAGGTGTGCTCACATAGATTGTTGGATGGAGATGAAATTTGGTGGAGAGTAATGATTTGATCATATAAATGACCTCCCAAAATTTCAACTCATTTAGATAAGCCTAGCCAGTACTTCCTTCACAAAGCTTCTCTCTAGACAGAAACTTTGGAAATTTGCTGAGCGAGATTTACTACGCAAATGAAGCTGAATTTTGTCATGAGGCAATGATTTGGATGTGAAAGAGTGCCCACAAATTTTTAGGGCAATCAAGAAAAGATAAATAGCACTTCCTTCACAAAGTGCCATTCTGGACATAATGGAAAATGAATATTCCTAAATTATTTTTGAACTGGGCAAGAATGGATTTTGACATATTTGTGGAAGATATGATCCAAAGAATTTATGAGAATTTTTTGGGAATTTTTGGAATGGCAGAAATATAGGTTGCTTCACAACCTAAAGCAAACAGGGTTATTCCTTTAATAGAAAAAGGAATATTCCCAAGAAATAAATATTGGGGTTGGGCTAAGATGTAAATGACATGGCCTTGGGATAGATTTGAGAATGACAAGCCACTAGGAAGTGGCAGGAGAGAAGGTCTTCCCAGGTTTTAAGACCACAGAGACGGAAAAAGAAATCCAAATGAAAATTCGAAGAAATCCGAAAGAAAAAGAAAGGGCCAAAAATCGGGGTGTTACAAACCTACCCCCCTTACGATAAATCTCGTCCTCGAGATTTGGTTGCTCAGGGAACAAGTATGACCATTTTGACTTAAGCAAACCGTTTCCAACTCGGGTATCCTTTTTCTTTCATATGATGTTCCCATTGAATTCCATCTAGCTGACTGCCTTGCTCTGGGGTGGTTTGCTTCACCGTGTCCATATTCTAACAGGCCTTCCTTCATATGTTCATCCTTGCTCTGACTTCAATTCTTTTATGTCTGCTGGCTTATCTGATATATTAGCCTGACTGGAATATGTCATATTTTCATTAGTCCGAGAGTGATTTTCACTTGACGTGACACCCTTCTATCCAGCACCAATAGTATTCAATGGCGTTATGAGCAAATTTCCTCGGTGGACACAAAACATTTATTCCCTGCATCGGGTTACTCAAGTAGACGCATGTCCTCTGTGTTCCAAAACACTGCTGAGAATCATAATCGTTCTCGTGGCAGAATCTGACTGCTTGTAGGTAGTTCTGCATCATCTTGAGTGGCTTCACTGTCTCGAGTATCAAATTCGTACCATGTTGTTCATGCAACAATTGTCATACCTGTATTGCAGGTCTTGCTCCTTCATTACTATTCTCTTTTTCTGAATCTTTTGCTAAAAAAGCTTGGCCATAAATATCCTTAATTCTTCGTGTGGCCATAGGTGCCGTCAGGTGCAATATTCCGGCAAGCATACCTTATCCTTATCCTTATGACCATGCAACAACGCTTAACTGGCAAGTACATCATCTCCCGAGCTTTAACTGTAGGGCAATGATCATCCGAACCTTTGCATGAAATCGGCAAATAAATCAGTAGCCACCAGAACGGTCTTTACAACTCAGATCTGGGACATTACTGAGATAACTCAACCATGGCTCACGACGGCTGAAAAGCAGCACAGAGCATGAAGCAGTGTTGATAAGAAGAATGTAGTAGTTTAAGACGGCCGAAGAACAGCTCAGAGCATAGGGTCACTGCTACCAAAAGAAATTCAACAGCTGCCCGAGATGGCTGAAAAGCAGCTCAGAACACGGGCCAGTTGTTGAAAAGAGAAATATAAAATCGGCATCTACCCTGGACGGCCAAAAGCAGCTCAGAACACAGGCGTGGTGCTGTTGCCAGGAAAAGGTAAGCAAGGGTTCATCAGGATCATATGCCAGGTTCACAGTTACTTGGATAGAGCTCACTGTTGTGGTCAATCATACATGACAGTAACAGAGGTTAATGATATTGCTTTGTCAGGTGTGAGGAAGCTGGCCTTGATATCCACTGTCATGATTGTTGTCCCAACATTGTCTTGCTTGATAGCTTGTCAGACATTGCATCACACTGAGGTATATAACTTGCTTTCTTCCTCTTACATACTCACGGATTTGTTGGATTCTCCCCGTGTTGGCCTCGAGTGACTTGCATGACCTGGGCAGCATGCTCACAATAAATATGAGAGGCTGTGTAGCTGAACATTTGATTCCCGGGGCAGACACTTGTGTCTTGACTAGCTCGTGTTTCTGACCAAACTGTTGAGGTTCTGATTCTTGAGATGCACTGCCATATGCTGCCAACTTACTGTGTAATATCTTGTACCAATGACGATGGCTGTTGGTGGTGCCGTACTGACGAAGACTAGATAGCTTGTGTTGGAAACCATCGAGAGTAGCGTGCTGAGGAAGACTGGATATCTTGCACTCGAAGCTTTTGCCAGGGTAGCGTGCTGAAGAAGACTGGGTACCGTACCTCAGAAGCTTCTCCCTTGGTTGCGTACCGGGGAAGATTCGGTGCCTTATGCCGGGAGCTTTCTGCGGTGGCTTACCGAAGAAGACAGAGTATCTTGCACTGGAAGCTATCCACATATCGTACTGAGGAAGACTGCGGAACCTTGCGTCATAAGCTTCCCTGGTAGCGTGCAGAGGAAGGCTGGGTTGCTTATACCAGAAGCTTCCCTCCGGGATATGCAGACTGAATGCCATATATATATATATATATATATATATATATATATATATATATATATATATATATATATATATATATATATATATATATATATATATATACTCTTGATATTCCTTGGACTGGAACGGTATTGTTGTCTTGCACACAAATCGTCTTCCAGCTAGTTTAATCATTACTGCTGAGGAGATTGTACAACTGATGTAATACTTGATGTTGATAATCACTTCAGAATATCAATTGTATTCCACCAGATATTCCAATACCATGCAGTCGGCTGAGAATTCCATAATGTTTAGCTGAGCTTCAAAATATTTGAAATCCTCATTGATTCTTTGAGTCCGGTGTCGGCTGATGAGCAACTTTCAAAAGGGGGAGTAAGGTAACACAAAAGGCCCAAAGAAAGAAGCAAAGAAACGACTCAAATAAAAGCACACCAGGCATCAAGATTGCATACAAGCAACATCACATTTTTCAGCTATTCACCTCACTATGCATGCCTACTTAAGCACACAATTCTCGAGGAAACTCCGGTACTACGATCTAATATGCGGTGGTGGTGCGCACGAAAGTGAATCATCGTGTGGAGCGGTTGGTGTAAACAGAGCTACACCAAACGCTGGCTCAGCACCGGTTGCATCTGGACAAGCTTAGCGGTGAGGACGGACTCGGTGATAATGTAGCGAGACACGGATGTCACGGCCACATCATCATCAAGCATACGGACGGAAACCGTACTCGTCCAGGGAATGGGTGATAGGGCAGGATAGCGGTGGAAAGCAGGGTTTCCTGGCATTGCTCTTTTGTGATAGCTAAGATCAGTAAGGGTTGCCAAGGCGGCGGGTTAGATGGCAAAATCCGGGGTAAAAACATGTGTACTACCGGAACAATAGGCGGGGCTGAAAAGAATAAATTGGTGCGATACCTGTGCATCAATCCTGCAAGTGATCGACACCACAAGGTACCTCGGCATCACTTCACTGGGACAGAGATGACACCAAACACCAAAGAACGAGTATGCAAAGCGGGAGGGTAGTGGACTGAAACCGATGCCACCTACACTCACATGATCAACCGTTAGCGATAATATAATAAGTCTATATGCATGCTATGCAGCAAACAAATGCAACAACCAAATGCAGCAAGCAAGCTAGACTCTGAACTACTGGTTTCTAACGCTCGCGCTGACTAGGGCGTCCTACAGCCAGACCTGCTCTGATACCAATCGCTGTGCCACCCCGGCTCAGAGAGACCGGAACACCCCGTATTCCAGACCAGAGATCAAGTCTTCTGGAATACGGCACTGCTTGGCATAGAACAAATCAGCTCTTTATTACAAATAACACGGGTACAAAGGTTCTGAAGGCACGAAGGTTACAGGGGGCACGGCGACACTTCGCCTGCTCAGATAGCTCTATGCTAGCAGCGGAACATCTCAAAGCGGAATAAACTCTAGCAGCGGAACAACGACGACGGTGATGAACTCCACTCCGCAGGGACTCTGGCTGGGACGTATCCTAGAGCGCAACCTCGGGGTCCTCGACAAACAAGCAATCACGGCATCACCTGCAATCTGGCATGACACGCCAGGTGAGTACTTTGAATGTACTCGCAAGCTCACAGCAACCAAAGCAATCAAGGCATACAACAGCATGGCATTTACAGGTTAATCATCAAAGATGGACACGATACTACTAGAACAACATGAGCATGGCAACAACATGAGCAGGGCAACAACATGAGCATGGCAACAACATGAGCATGGCATGTACATATAATTCATGATATGAACAAGATGATACTAGCACTAGCATGCACGGGGGTCGACATTTAAGGTCTCATGGACCAACTTACTCTGCTCAGAGGTTATCTCGTAACCACAAACTTACCATCGTGATCATCACACGATCACCTCAGGATCAACCAAGCTCGGTATCAACTATACCATCGTGATCATCACATGACCACACGGAGCTTGATCTCTACGTGTGATCATCGCCTGACCACATAAAGATCAACCAACTTCTTTTCTCATCGAACCGAAGTTGTTTATTATTCAGATTATTATTTCTGTTGACCCATAGTGTGACCTACTACGAACTGTGTCCAGGACCGAGGACGCGGCTATCGATAGATTATACACTCTGCAGAGGTAGTACACTGTACCCACACTACGGAACTCATGGCCTCATGCTCCCATTCGGGTGGACCAACGACATTCCGACAAAACCAGTCTATTGCATGACACTCTCCCGGCCACTCCGACAAACTCCCCTTTGGGCTATGTCCTGGGTGACCCCGATGCCAACTTGTGACATCCGCCACCTCTGTGGCCGCCACCGTCGTGGCCAAACATAAACATCATCCCAAACGGGGACCTCGGATATCCATACAACTCGGGCCTTCAAGGTTATGACTGCCTACCGGGCCAGGGTAGCGCCAGTGCACAACCTTCTCTCGTAGGAGGCACCGGCGAGAGGCATGACAATAGACCGCATTAGGGCCCCCCATAAGGCAAGTGTGGCTGCACTGGTTAGTTCGATTCGGTGGCACCATGGCTCAGCCAACAGATTTGTTCAAGTTCGATTAATGTCAGGTTCAACTTGAATGGTGATGAGCTGAGTCACAAGAAAATGACAATGCATATGAGCAAGATATCAACATAAACATGGATGGGCAACATAACCATTTAACATCATTACATCAACAATGATAAATCTTTTATTCTACGAGATGCAAATGAGCATGGCATAATGACGATCATGAATATCACAAGTACTTTCATAACAGACGATAAAAATTCATATGAGCATAGCATTATCACTAGCATCAGAAATGAAACATGATAACAATAACATAGACAAGTAATCATTTCACTTACTAGATGAAAATGAACATGGCATAAGCATAGATATGGATTCACGAGCATATTCGAAGCATTCACAAAATAATTAAATGCGCAAACAATTTTTAAATATTCAGGTGGAAACCAGGGCTACTGCAATGCCATCATGCAAGTGGCTGTTGTGGCTTGCCTGGGGATGGAGGAATCACCGGGGAGGGGTGCAATGCATTCGCGGAAAGAATCGCCGGAAAAGTTTCCCTCTCGGCGAAGCTGTTTTAAGGGCAAGGGCAAAATGGTCATTTTCACAGTGTGACAACCTCATGAAAATGATACCATCGGAACGGGCTCGACGAACTGAGATCGTGGGCTTTGGAATCACCTGAATCGGAGTTACGGTTGCGGAGTTACGGCCGTTCGTTCGTTAGGCAGAAATTTAAATAAAAATATTCATTTCTGCTGCTAATGGATGAACGTTCGCAATTTAACCGTTTCGGCCGGCGAGGTTAAACAGAAAGCGCACTTCAAGGAATACGTCTTCCTGTAGGGAAAACGTAATTTCAGCCGAAGCCACAGCAGAACACGCTTTCACTTACGGAAAGCGTATTCGTGAAATACGCTTTTAGTTAAAACGGTCAACCGTTCAGCCAGGTCAGCGCCTGAGAGACCTACAGGAGGGACCCGCGGGCAGGTCGCCTTCTTCCTCCATCGCCCGTGCCTGACCGAGGGAGGGGCAGCTCCCGACGGCGATAGCCGGCGGCACGAACCACCATTGACGGCGCCCGACCTACCGGAGTGATCAGCGGGCTCCGGCGGATCCGTCCCTGGGTAGCACGGTCGTCGAGGAGGTCGGAGGCGAACGGAGCCTCATCCGCGGCGGACGGCGGCCACGGCGAGCTCGGGTAGCTCGGGACAGTCACGAAGAAGAGGCGGGATGGTGTGGAAAAGCTCCTAGGTGGAGGTGGAAGTCCTCTGGAGGTGGCTAGCAGAGGCGGGAGGCGCCGTAGAGCTCGAATTTGAGCGGCGGCCGACGGCGGGGCTCCGGCCATGGGAGGGATAGGAGAGCTCCAGGGTCTCGGTTGAGCTATCGGGGAGGGTTCTAGGAGGGTGGAGGAGAGGCTGGTGAGGTCGGGGGTGCTCGGGACGCCTTATATAGCCGGGGAAGATGCGGGGGCCGAGAGCCGCCACGGGGATGCGAAGATGCTCCGACGAGAGGGGTCAGGCATGTGTGCAAGCTCGGACGGCGACGGGGGAGAGACTGAGGAGTGGGGCAGCACGCGGGATGGCAGAAAGAGCGGACGCGGGATGGCAGGGGGAGGAGCACGCGCTGGCGGCCACAGTGCACGCGTGCCCGTCGATTTGGCTCGGTCCGGTGAGCTTCTAGCGGGGGAGGGCCGTCCGGGGAGGCAAGGGAGCAGGGGAGGGCGCTGTGGCAAGCGGAGGTGGCGCACGGAGGGCGCTTGGGCGGCGGCAGAGCGGGTCCGGGCGCCAGAGCGCGCTGTTGGCCTGCAGAGCACGCGCTCTGTACCTGGTCACCGCATGCAATGGCGATAGGAGGGCTCCAGTGCCTGGCTAATGGTGTCTAGCGCGTTGTCCTTCCTGAATGGTCCCTACCAGAGGTGATAACTCGACTAAAGGCACTATGAGCTGATGGGATACATCAGTGAAAGTTTGCTGCATCCAACTTGGACATGAAATAGTGATCAAATGGGATGGGGTAAGGATTAACCAGGATGTCTCAGGGGTTTAGGGTAGCAAGGACTACAATCCTGTGGATTTTGAGGTCATTAGGACATGGCTAGAGTGCAGTTGCTTTAGAACTGCAAAAATTAGCCAGAATCTAGATCAGGAAGTAGCACTCACATGGTTGCTTGGGTTGAGCTGAAATTTGGTGTAGGATGATGATTTGGGCATATGAAAGCACCATAGAAATTTCATCCCATTTGGATAAGTATAAATGGTACCTCCTTCACAATGCTCCACACTGGACAGAAACTTGGGGGAATTTTGTGGAGAAAATTACTTGGCAAAATGATGTGAATTTTGGCATGCTCAAATGATCTAGATATATTTAGGTCCTGGATTAATTTCATAATTTTTGAAGCAATATAAAATATAGTTGCTTAGGAAACTGAAATTGTGACCAGAAACCAAGATTTGAAGGTGTGCTCACATAGATTATTGTATGGAGATGAAATTTGGTGGAGAGTAATGATTTGATCATATGAATGACCTCCCAAAATTTCAACTCATTTAGATAATCCTAGCCAGTACTTCCTACACAAAGCTTCTCTCTAGACAGAAACTTTGGAAATTTGCTCAGGGAGATTTACTAGGCAAATGAAGCTGAATTTTGGCATGAGGAAATGATTTGGATGTGAAAGAGTGCCCAAAATTTTTGAGGGTAATCAAGAAAAGATAAATAGCACTTCCTTCACAAAGTGCCATTCTGGACATAATGGAAAATGAATATTCCTAAATTATTTTTGAACTAGGCAAGAATGGATTTTGACATATTTGTGGAAGATATGATCCATAGAATTTATGAGAATTTTGTGGGAATTTTTGGAATGGCAGAAATATAGGTTGCTTCACAACCTAAAGCAAACAGGGTTATTCCTTTAATAGAAAAAGGATTATTCCCAAGAAATAAATATTGGGGTTGGGCTAAGATGTAAATGACATGGCCTTGGGATAGATTTGAGAATGATAAGCCACTAGGAAGTGGCAGGAGAGAAGGTCTTCCCAGGTTTTAAGACCACAGAGCCACGGAAAAAGAAATCCAAATGAAAATTCAAAGAAATCCGAAAGAAAAAGAAAGGGCCAAAAATCGGGGTGTTACAAGAGACCGAAAGGTCGAACATGAGTCATATAGTAGATATGATCAACATGGAGATGTTCACCATTGATGACTGCCCCATCTCACGTGATGATCGGACATGGGTCAGTTGATGTGGATCATGTAACACTTAGACAACTTGAGGGATGTTGATTTAAGTGGGAGTTCTTTAGTAATTTGATTAGAAGAACCAATTATCATGAACTTAGTCTAATTGTCTTTGCAAATTAATGTTGTAGATCAATGGCTCACGTTGTAGCTCCCCTGAATTTTAATGCGTTCCTAGAGAAAGAAAAGTTGAAAGATGATGGTAGCAACTATGCGGACTGGGTCCGTAATCTAAGGATTATCCTCACTGTTGCACAAAAAGTATATGTCCTTGATGCACCGCTAGGTGATCCACCTGCTCCCACAAATCTGGATGCTATGAACGTCTGGCAGACAAGGAATGATGGCTACACATAGTTCAGTGCGCCATGCTTTACGGCTTAGAACCGGGGCTCCAAAGATGTTTTGAGCACCACAGAGCATATGAGATGTTCCAGGAGCTGAAATTGGTATTTTAGGCTCATGCCCGGGTTGAGAGATATGACACCATCGACAAGTTCTTTAGCTGTAAGATGGAGGAGAACAGCTCCGTTAGTGAGCACGTACTCAAAATGTCTGGGTACTATAATCGCTTGAATCAGTTGGGAGTTAATCTTCCGGATGAAGTAGCGATTGACAGAGTTCTCCAGTCACTGCCACCGAGCTACAAAGGCTTCGTGATGAACTATAATATGCAAGGGATGGAGAAAACGATCCCTGAGCTTTTCGCGATGCTAAAGGCCGCGGAAGTAGAAATCAAGAAAGAGCATCAAGTGTTGATGGTCAACAAGACCACCAGTTTCAAGAAGAAAGGCAAGGGAAATAAAGGGAACTTCAAAAGGAAAGGCAAGCCAGTTGCCGCTCCCTTGAAGAAACCCAAGGCTGGACCCAAACCTGAGACTGAGTGCTTCTATTGCAAGGGGAATGGTCACTGGAAGTGGAACTGCCCCAAGTACTTGGCAGATTAGAAGGCTGGCAACGTCAACAAAGGTATATTTGATATACATGTTATTGATGTGTACCTTACTAGTGCTCGTAGTAGCACCTGGGTATTTGATATTGGTTTGGTTGCTAATATTTGTAACTCAAAACAGGAGCTGCGGAATAAACGGACACTAGCTAAGGACGAGGTGACGATGCGCGTTGGAAATGGTTCCAAGGTTGATATGATCGCCGTCGGCACGCTCCCGCTACGTTTACCTTCGGGATTAGTTATGAACCTGAATAATTGTTATTTGGTGCCTACGTTAAGCATGAACATTATATCTGGATCTTGTTTATTGCGAGACGGTTATTCATTTAAGTCAGAGAATAATGGTTGTTCTATTTATATGGATACTATCTTTTATGGTCATGCACCCTTGGTGAATGGTTTATTTCTGTTGAATCTCGATCGTAGTAATACACATGTTCATAATATCGATGACAAAAGATGCAAAGTTAATGATGATAGTACCACATACTTGTGGCACCGCCGCTTAGGTCATATTGGTGTAAAGCGCATGAAGAAACTCCATGCTGATGGACTTTTGGAATCTCTTGATTATGAATCATTTGAGACATGTGAACCATGCCTCATGGGCAAGATGACTAAAACCCTATTTTCCGGTACAATGGAGCAGGCAAGTGACTTGTTGGAAATATTACATACCGATGTATGCGGTCCGATGAGTGTTGAAGCACGCGGTGGATATCGTTATTTTCTTACCTTCACAGATGATTTGAGTAGATATGGGTATATTTACTTAATGAAACACAAGTCTGAAACATTTGAAAAGTTCAAGGAGTTTCAGAGTGAAGTGGAGAATCATCGTAATAAGAAAATTAAATTTCTACGATCTGATCGTGGAGGTGAATATTTGAGTTACGAGTTTGGTATGCATTTAAGACAATGTGGAATTGTTTCACAGCTCATGCCACCTGGAACACCACAGCGTAATGGTGTGTCTGAACATCGTAATCGTACTCTATTGGATATGGTGCATTCTATGATGTCTCTTACCGACTTGCCACTATCATTTTGGGGTTATGCATTAGAGACAGCTACATTCACTTTAAACAGGGCACCGTCTAAATCCGTTGAGATAACACCGTATGAGTTGTGGTTTGGCAAGAAACCTAAGCTGTCGTTTCTTAAAGTTTGGGGATGCAACGCTTATGTCAAGAGGCTTCAGCCTGATAAGCTCGAACCCAAAGCGGAGAAGTGCGTCTTCATAGGATACCCTAAAGAGTCAATTGGGTATACCTTCTACCACAGATCCGAGGGCAAAATCTTTGTTGCTAAGAATGGGTCCTTTCTAGAGAAGGAGTTTCTCTCGAAAGAAGTGAGTGGGAGGAAAGTAGAACTTGATGAGGTAATTGTACCTTCTCTCGAATTGGAAAGTAGTGCATCACAGAAAGAAGTTCCCGTGATGTCGACACCAGAAGGAGAGGAAGCTAATGATGATGATCATGAAACTTCGGATCAAGTTACTACTGAACTTTGTAGGTCGACCAGGGTACGTTCCGCACCAGAGTGGTACGGTAATCCCGTCCTGGAAGTCATGTTGTTGGACAACGGCGAACCTACGAACTATGAAGAAGCAATGATGAGCCTGGATTCTGACAAATGGCTTGAGGCCATGAAATCCGAGATAGGATCCATGTATGAGAACAAAGTATGGACTTTGGTGGACTTGCCCGATGACCGGCAGGCCATTGAGAATAAATGGATCTTTAAGAAGAAGACAGACGCTGATGGTAATGTCACCGTCTATAAAGCTTGACTTGTCGCAAAGGGTTTCCGACAAGTTCAAGGGGTTGACTATGATGAGACTTTCTCATCCGTAGCGATGCTTAAGTCTGTTAGAATTATGTTAGCAATTGCCGCTTTTTATGATTATGAAATCTGGCAGATGGACGTTAAAACAGTGTTCCTTAATGGGTTTCTTAAGGAGGAGTTGTATATGATGCAACCGGAAGGTTTTGTCGATCCTAAAGATGCTAACAAAGTATGCAAGCTCCAGCGATCCATCTATGGACTAGTGCAAGCATCTCGGAGTTGGAATATACGCTTTGATGAGGTGATCAAAGCTTTTGGTTTTATACAAACTTATGGAGAAGCTTGTATTTACAAGAAAGTGAGTGGGAGCCCTGTAGCATTTCTAATATTATATGTGGATGACATATTGTTGATTGGAAATGATATAGAATTTCTGGAAAGCATAAAAGGTTATTTGAACAAGAGTTTTTCAATGAAAGACCTGGGTGAAGCTGCTTACATATTGGGCATCAAGATCTATAGAGATAGATCAAGACGCCTGATAGGACTTTCACAGAGCACATACCTTGACAAGATTTTGAAGAAGTTCAAAATGGACCAGTCAAAGAAGGGGTTCTTGCCTGTGTTGCAAGGTGTGAAGTTGAGTAAGACTCAATGCCCGACCACGGCAGAAGAAATAGAAAGGATGAAAGTCATCCCCTATGCCTCAGCCATATGCTCTATAATGTATGCCATGCTGAGTACCAGACCTGATGTGTGCCTTGCCATAAGTCTGGCAGGGAGGTACCAAAGTGATCCAGGAGTAGATCACTGGACAGCGGTCAAGAATATCCTTAAGTACCTGAAGAGGACTAAGGACATGTTTCTCGTTTATGGAGGTGACGAAGAGCTCGTCGTAAAGGGTTACGTCGATGCTAGCTTCGACATAGATCCGGATGACTCTAAGTCTCAAACCGGATACGTATTTATATTGAATGGTGGAGCAGTCAGTTGGTGCAGTTCCAAGCAAAGAGTCGTAGCGGGATCTACATGTGAAGCGAAATATATAGCTGCTTCGGAAGCAGCACAAGGAGTCTGGATGAAGGAGTTCATATCCGATCTAGGAGTAATACCTAGTGCATCGGATCCAATGACTATCTTCTGTGACAACACTGTAGCTATTGCCATTGCCAAGGAGCCCAGGTTTCACAAGAAGACTAAGCACATCAAGCACCACTTCAACTCCATTCGTAATTACATTAAGGATGAAGACATAGAACTTTGCAAAGTACATACGGATCTGAATGTGGCAGACCCGTTGACTAAACCTCTTCCGCGAGCAAAACATGATCAGCACCAGGACTTCATGGGTGTTAGATTCATTACAATGTAAACTAGATTATTAACTCTAGTGCAAGTGGGAGACTATTGGAAATATGCCCTAGAGGCAATAATAAATTGGTTATTATTATATTTCCTTGATCATGATAAATGTTTATTATTCATGCTAGAATTATATTGACCGGAAACTTAAATACATGTGTGAATACATAAACTACACCGTGTCCCTAGTAAGCCTCTACTAGACTAGCTCGTTGATCAAAGATGGTTATGGTTTCCTGACCATAGACATGAGTTGTCATTTGATAATGGGATCACATCATTAGGAGAATGATGTGATGGACAAGACCCAACCGTAAGCTTAGCATCAGATCGTTTAGTTTATTTGCTACAGCTTTCTTCGTGTCAAGTATCTATTCCTTAGACCATGAGATCATGCAACTCCCTAACACCAGAGGAATACTTAGTGTGTATCCAATTGTCACTTCGTAACTGGGTCATCATAAAGGTGCTCTACAGGTATCTCCGAAGGTGTTTGTTGGGTTGGCACGGATCGAGACTGGGATTTGTCACTCCGTACGATGGAGAGATATCTCTGGGCCCTCTCGGTAATACAACATCGTAAAGAGCTTGCAAGCAATGTGGCTAATGAGTTAGCCACGGGATCTTGTATTACGGAACGAGTAAAGAGACTTGCCGGTAACGAGATTGAACTAGGTATGGAGATACCGACGATCGAATCTCGGGCAAGTAACATATCGCCAGATAAAGGGAATTGCATACGGGATTAACTGAATCCTCGACATCGTGGTTCAACCGATAAAGATCTTCGTTGGACATGTGGGAATCAATATGGGTATCCAGATCCCGCTATTGATTATTGACCGGAGAAGTGTCACGGTCATGTCTACATGTTCCCGAACCTGTAGGGTCGTATGCTTAATGTTCGATAGCACTAGGGTAGTATTGAGATATTAATAGCGAAAGTCCGAAGGTTGTTCGGAGTCCCGGATGAGATCCCGGATGTCACGAGGAGCTCCGGAATGGTCCGGAGGTAAAGATTTATATCTGGGAAGTCCTGTTTTGGCTACCGGAAAAGTTCGGGGGCATGTCGGCAAGTGTATCGGAGGCACCGAAGGGTTTCGGGGGTCCACCAGGGGGGTCCACCAGCCCCGGGGACCCACGTGGGCTGTAGGGGGTGCCCTGGCCTAGTTGGGCCAGGCGCACCAGCCCCCCCACTTGGCCCATGCGCCTAAGGGGTAAAACCCTAGGGGTGGAGGCGCCCCACTTGCCTTGGGGGCACTTCTCCCCCCTAGGCCGCTGCCCCCTCCCTTGGAGGAGAGGCTAGGGCCGGCGCCCCCTCCCCCTCACACCTATAAATAGTGGGGAGGGGAGCAGGGGGCTGCACCCTTCTGCCTGGCGCCTCCCTCTCTCCCGTATACTCCTCCACCACCTTTCGGTACGCGCTTGGCGAAGCCCTGCCGGAATTCCGCTGCCACCACCACCACCACACCGTCGTGCTGGTTCCGATCTCATCTACCTCCTCCCCCTCTCTTGCTAGATCAAGAAGGAGAGGACGCCATCGAGCTGAACGTATGCTAATCTCAGAGGTGTCGTCCGTTCGGCACTAGATCGGATTGGATCGCGATTGGATCGTGAAGAGTACGACTACATCAACCGCGTTACGACGCTAACACTTTCGGTCTACAAGGGTACGTAGACACAATCCCCTCTCGTTGCTTTGCATCTCCTAGATTAGATCTCGGGTGTTTCGTAGGAATTTTTTTGATTTTCATGCAACGTTCCCCATCAGTTTAGGTCCCATGCAAGAAATGGGAATGAATAACAAACATCTCGGCGTCGCGGCTCGGCCACAAACATTGAGAAACTTGGTTTTTAAATCCCCGTAAATCCAAAACTCGGCTGAAATTCATAAAACTTGGCATGGTGCACTACTAGGGAAAACCCTAGTAGTAGCGCAGGGTTTTGGCCTAGCAGTAGCGCGGGTTCCCGCGCTTCTGCTAGGGCGCTACAGCTAACTTTTAGCAGTAGCGGGGGTACGATCCCGCGCTACTGCTACTTCTGTTATTAATAGCTCTGGTTTGGACCTATGCTACTGCTAATTAGTAGCGGCGTGGGCTGTTTCCCCTCGCTACTACTATTCGTCCATATTTCATTTCTTTTGTTTTATAATGTATTTATACACCATTATAGAAATTTTGATACAATAGCAATTAAGAGATTTTTATATCATTATGATCATGACGAGTTATTATATCAGTGGGTGGAAGAAATGCGGATTAGATTAAAGTGGATGGATCCAAAGTGACCAAGTTTGATTAGTAGGACGATCATCCTACTAATCCAACTTGGTCACTCGTCCTACTAATCCAACTTGGTCACTTTGGATCCATCCACTTTAATCTAATCCGCGTTTCTTCCACCCAATGATATAACAACTCATCATCATCATAATAACAACTCATCATCATCATCATAATAATAACAACTCATCATCATCATAGTCATATAAGAACTCATCATAATAACAACTCATCATTCTAGCACATTCTAGCACATAACTCATCATCATCATCATAAACAACTACTCCTCATCATCATCATAGTCATAACCAACACTAGCTAATTGTTCTTAGCACATGATGAGTACTAGCTAGGACCTACTCCTTCTCTACTAGGTAAAATAGCATAAAACAAGTGAGCCCCTCCATCTCCATTATGGAGAATAGAGATACACATGTCTCCAATTTGTGGGCTGCGCACCATGTTGCCTCCAAGTAGTTCCCTGCATGCATTCATTACTTTTCTGAATCCTTTGATTCTGATGTCTTCATCTGTTCAAGAAACCGAGTATGGACAGTGGAAAGCCCTAGGCAGATTTGGCCTTAAGCTAATAATATCCATGTCACCTTCGATATACATCAGATGAGGCACACAATCCTTCGGGAGCTTCTGTTGAAGAACATAATAGTAACATAGTTAGCAATGTAGTTTAGCTTAAGAAGAATGTTTGCAAAAGATGGACTAGTGACACAATAGTAAAAAATCTTACCATGCTATCTCCATGGATGTTACCATAGTTCAACACGTGGACTAGTGGCACGTATTGACCATAATGTGGGCTCATTTCATAATTGATGTTGAAAGTCTCAACATCATTAATAAACGAGACAAGATAAATTTTCTCCTCTCAATTTAGTTCGGAGCCATAACTGTAGTACGTATTGTCTACTACCTTCTGTATATTTCTTGGAGAATGAAAATAAGCTGTCAATGGAAATAAGCTTTCAACTACTTGTAAATAAACAATATAAATTACTTAACAAATTTGTTTGACAAACTCACATAGAGGTAGAACTGGAAGCATATCCACATCGACCCAAATGTCGATATTATCTTCAATATCATCTTCAGGATCAATATCGAAGGTTATTTTCATATCCTCCTGAAATGCATATGCCTTGCATAGTCCTCTCCAATTTGAGCAACCAAAATGGGAGTGGTTTCCTGCATTGTATAGCTTAACCGCAAAAGTGAAACCATGTTGCGTCCTCAGGTGAGCTTTCTTCATCTCCATACTCTCACAATCTTCGAAACCGAGCTTATCTAGGACATACGGTCTTGCATGGC
Source organism: Elymus sibiricus (assembly GCA_039707655.1). Taxonomy (NCBI): domain Eukaryota; kingdom Viridiplantae; phylum Streptophyta; class Magnoliopsida; order Poales; family Poaceae; genus Elymus; species Elymus sibiricus. Next base: position 189,404,990 of record CM077674.1, read on the forward strand.
AGGGGATGCACTAGTCGAATTGTAAAAAACAGAAATTACACGTTGAAGCAAAGAAGCACAAGTCATGCTTAATTACGAAAAAAATACTTGTCGTCGTTACATACCGTAAAAACTTCAAAGGTCTCGGCCAGCTTGATGGTGATGCGTCTACCGTTTTCCAGGTGAGGCCTGTCGCACATACCCTGGTCGTCGCTGCAGTAATCGCACTCAGGGATCTTATTGTCGTCAGACATTTCCTACGTTCATAATTCAAAGATTAAAAATTGATCGACGGTAATTACCAGGAACTCAAAACACAGATCACTATTCAGCACGGGTTGACTTTCGGTCCGTCGAGTCTTCCTTGAAAAACTCTCATCTCTCATGGTGTATATGGTGGGCACTCCCTCTCTGATATTGCGACCGTCGGTGATGGTCGCTCCTCCTTTCTTTCCAAAGTGCATTACACCAAAATGTCTAGCACCTTGGAAAGGAAGAGAAGTGACCCCCACGACAACAGTCGAGATTCTTCCTCTCTGATATATCGACCGTCGGTGATGGTTGCATCCCCCCTTACCTCGTGCAGTACCAAGGTCTATCACGAGGAGAAGAGGAGAAAGCGACCCCCACGACAACAGTCGGGATTCTTCCTCTCTGATATATCGACCGTCGGTGATGGTCGCATCCCCCCCTTCCCACGTGCATTACCAAGGTCTATAACAAGGAGAAGAGGAGGAAGTGACCCCCATGACAACAGTCGGGATTCTTCCTCTCTGAAAGTCACACAAGGAGCCCCAACTGACTGAAAGTCAACCCTAAGCATCAATTAATTAACATTACATATATCGAGTAATGACATAAAAAAATGGCCTATGTTTTGGCGGAATGCTGTTTAATTCCCGTTCCGGCAAATCCCTAGCACTTGATATGGGCTACTTTCTAGCACAAGTCATGCTGAAATCCACGAAAAATTTCGGCATGACCTTTGCTAAAATAGGACATATCGAGCGCCTGAAATTTGCCGGAACAAAAATGAATCAACATTCTGGCAAAACATAGGCCACTCGGAGGTGTTCCCTGCAAAATGATACACAAGTCCAAATAGACAAGCAATACATGTCCAATATCCATCTTCTCCACAGCAATAAATGTCCAAAATCATACTCATTGTTGATCAAGTACAAGCTCTTCATCTTTAAGTCAGAAACATATATACCTTGGTGGTCTTCTGTAGCTTGTTCTTGAGGCTCTGGTTATCCTTCTTCATGCACCTGATCGCTTCTTCACACTAGCTTCTCTGGTTCAAAACAAAATATGTATTTAAGATACGAATTTATCCAAGTTTCAAGTCATATAATCAATGGCACAAACTATACAAGTTTTATACTTTTCTGCCAACAACCTCATCATGCACTTTTAAACAGGATGAAACAGCGGGTTGGCAATTTAAGTTATAGTTGAAAGTTGCAGAAACAGAAAGTAGACATGACGCTGGCCAACTTTCACATATAACACTTTGTCATATGAGGCACAGTTGAATTTATATGAATTAAACAAAATGCCTAAACGATATTAAACTGTGCCAAAATTTAGTTAAATCAAAGTGTCCAATACATTTTTCTACTAACTATAAACTAGAAACTATAAACTAAATTTTTACTAATCAAAGTGTCCAATACATTATTGCATTTTCATTTCAAAAAAATAATAGCTTCAAATTTTCATTTCAAAAATACTAACTTCACATTTTTATTTCAAAAAAATACTAACTTCACATTTTCACAGCTACTCATCTACTACTACTACATCTATGAAAACATCTATGAAAACCTATGAAAACTTGCATATAACAGGACCATTTAGCAATTTATTTCCATCTAGACCTAAAACTTGAAGAAATGCTAGAACTTGAAGAAAATCTCCAAAACCTAGGGAGGAGGGGGGAGGGAGGAGGGGCAGCGGCTAGATGAGGGAGGAGGGGCGGCGGCGGCTGGAGGAGCAAGGAGGGGCGGCGGCTGGAGGAGGGAGGAGGGTGGCGGCTAGCTGGAGGAGGGAGAAGGGGCGGTGGCTCGAGGAGGGAGGAGGGCGAGGAGGAAGGAGGGGCGGTGGCTCGAGGAGGAAGGAGGGCGAGGAGGGAGGAGGCTTACCGAGTAGGACGGTGGTGCGGCGACGGCGCGGGAGGTGAGGGAGGGAGAGAGAGTGGAGAGGGAGAGTGAGCAATGGCGCCCGAAGAGGATAAGGGTAGCATAGCAGTAGCGCGGGGCAAGACCCAGCGCTACTGCTAAGCTCATTACCTATAGCGCGGGTTCCATACCAGCGCTACTACTAGTCGGGGCCCACAAGCTGGCCCCGTGTATAAGCAGTAGCAGCGCGTGGTCAATGCCAATTGCTACCGCTATGAGGCTAGTAGCAGCGCGGGCTGCATAGCCAATGGTGCTACTGTTGCCTCCCCCGGGGGTGCTGTGGGGGATGCTTAGCAGTAACGCTGGGTGGCCGAGCCAGCGCTGCTACTAATGTGTACCTGTAGCGCTTGTTCTTGCCCTGCGCTGCTGCTATTTAATAGTAGCGCCGGCTCCAAACCAAGCGCTACTGCTAAAAATCTACCTATAAGGTATTTCCTAGTAGTGGTGTCATGACATGGCACATATATGCCGTGGTAAAAAAATTGTCCAATTTGGGGCAAGTTTTGGTACAAGCCTCTTGCAAACCTGAGCTTCTCACAAAGAAGCCTCGTGGTTCCGATAGGGAATGTGTCACCCTTGTGGGCGAAACGACATTCCCTGCCTCTTCTCACCTTGGTTTTTTCCCTGGAGACAACATAGACCAATAGGAGTGTCGTGCCGAAATATGGAATTTTTCAGGGTTTGTTTGGACTTTTTATAGATTAATTGAGTTTTCTAGGCATTTAATGTGCAAAATTCAAATTTGAACTACAAGCACATGCTCCAGTGCACCAAAATGGGTTGAAAAATCATTTTTGTGTTCTTGGGTGCATCTTTAGGTCCCATGCAAGAAATGGGAATGAATTACAAATATCTCGGCGTGGCGGCTCGACCCCAAACATTGAGAAACTTGGTTTTTAAATCCCCGTAAATCCAAAACTCGCCTAAAATTCATGAAACTTGGCATGGTGTCATGACATGGCACATATATGCCATGGTAAAAAATTTATCCAATTTGGTGCAAGTTTTGGTGCAAGCCTCTTACAAACCGGAGCTTCTCACAAAGAAGCCTCATGGTTCCGATAGGGAACATGTCATCCTTGTGGGTGAAACGGCATTCACTGCCTCTTTTCGCCTTGGATATTTTTTTCTAGTGGCAACATAGACAAATAGGAGTGTCGTGCCAAAATATCAAAATTTTCAGGGTTCGTTTGGACTTTTTTATAGATTAATTGAGTTTTCTAGGCATTTAATGTGCAAAATTCAAATATGAACTACAAGCACATGCTCCAGTGCACCAAAATGGGTTCAGAAATCATTTTTATGTCTTTGGATGCATGTTTAGGTCCCATGTAAGAAATGGGAATGAATTACAAACATCTCGGTGTCGCGGCTCGGCCGCAAACATTGAGAAACTTGGTTTTTAAATCCCCGCAATTCCAAAACTCGCCTGAAATTCATGAAACTTGGCATGGTGTCATGACATGGCACATATATGCCGTGGTAAATTTTTTGTCCAATTTGAGACAAGGCGCACACATTAACAGCAAATCTAGGTACTTTGGCACAAATAGCTGCCATGTTATTATCGCAAACGGTTGCATTATTTGAACCGTGGGCATTCCACTAACCATTTACGTGCCGCCACGCGTCCCACTATTTATTGGAATGGAGGTGCCGTGTGGGCAGCTATTTGATTAGACGGGACGAGTGTGAGTAGTCCGCCACGTAGGCTCGACGGGACGCGTGCGAGCAGTCCGCCGCGCAGACTCAGCGCGACGCGTGCAGGCTCACCAAAAAGTGGGCCCTTTGACCTCCACCCACCGCCCGCCTCGCTCCCAACTTCTCCATTAATGGAGGCCGAGCCACTGTTTAACATGCGGTTAATGCACCTGGACGGAGGTAGTTTGCTTGTGATCCCATGGCCCCGCTAAACGTTTAGCATTGTATTGTTCGTGCCTCGCTGAGAACGCGCCTTTTAGCCTGTTTTCGACTCATATACATGTATAGTACCTACCAACGAAATAATACGACGACAAATTTACAATGGCAATGGATAATAATTGTCTTATATATTCAAGATAATTTAAAATGCCACATGCGGCAACGCCCAAAAGACACAGGGGTAAGAGAAGAAGGAAGACGCAGAAGAAGGAAGACGCAGAGAACGATCTGGGTCCCTGCTCTCTACTTCTTGATGGGTTGCTGGGCGCAGAGTTCCTCCATCTCCTTCTTCATCGCCTCCAGGACCTTCTTCTCCTCTCGCCTCTCCCCCACCGTCTTCCGCAGTGCCTCCATGGCGCAGGATTTCTCGTGGAGAACGTCGATGCTCTGCTCCACATCCGCATGACTTTGCTTGACAGCAGCCACGGGTTCCACCACCAGCCGCTCGCGCTTGATGCGGAGCTTCGCCATGTCATCCAGTAGTTTCCCTACGAGGGTTCTCAGAATCTTCCCCGAGGCACTGCTCTTCTCATGCTGCTTCTTCCAGCCGGCGGTCAGCTCCCTCTGCTTCTCGTACTCGTCGAGGAGCTTCACATTGTGAGTCGTTTGTTGCTCGATGAGGCCGGTCGCCTTCTCAACCGAGGCATTGGTCTCCTCCAGCAGCTTCACCAAGCAGGTGTTCGCCTCCTTCTGCTTAATGAGCTCAGCGCGCATGTCATCGCTGGCTAAGGAGTCCACCACTTCGGGCTAGTCCAGTTCGCCTCCGTGGTGAATGCACTTGTGAGAGCCCTCGCCTTTCCGCGAGAGATTGTTTGAGGCCTCCGGGGCGACACAGGACATCTCTGCTGCAGCTAACGCGGCACGGCAGGACCTCTCTGTTGCTTCCGCAGCCTTGGTCTTTGGTCCCTGGTTATATGTCGACCCAGAACTCCTCCCACCGGCCATGGTAGACGCAAGGTACGACTAACCAGAAAGACATGTTTGTTTGGTGATGAGGAGAGGAATGTGCAGTAATTTTCCAGTGGGTAGTTTTTATAGCCGACTAGTAAACAGCTTCTAAGTGGGAACATGTTTAGGTTTCATAGGTGTGAACAGACTTGCAATTAATTATTGTGTGGTAATTTGGAATGTGACGGGAAACAAGCTCAAAATTTATTGATGGTTTTGGGTTCAAAGCGCGAAATGGTTCCCGGATGGCGTACGTGGGCCCGCGTTCTCGGTTGTGTACGTGTCTGCCCACTATCACACACGGTCCAGATATCGTCATCGTGTCCGATGGATGGGCCGTCGCGCCTCCCACGGGTACCAGACGGTTGACCAGAACTGCTATACACAGGTGGTTGCTCGCCGTTGAGGCGGCCGCGGCGTGCTCTCCTCGCATCCCTCCGCGCGCTCTGCCTGCCGTTGAGGCGGCCGCGGTGCGCTCTGCTCGCGTCCCTCCATGCGCTCTACTCGCGTCCCTCCACGTGCGCTGCTCGCATCCCTCCGTGCACGCTCTTTCAGCGGTTGGGGCCGGCGCACGATCACGTTTTCGGTGCCATATGCATGCGGTTGTGCCGCGCGCGTCGCCACGATGCAGTTAATACGTGCGGCATGATGGACTTATGCGCTGCAACAACTGCCATCCGGACGTGCCGATACTCCAGGTCGTTCGGCCTCCCCATTGATTCTCGCGGCCATTATAACCTTAGTCTCTTCAACCTTTCGATGGCACCCCACAACACAACAAGCACACCCACGACGACACATACAGAGAGGATATCTAGCGGCGCTCCAATGGAGTTCGGCGTGTATCTTGTGGACAACCACGTGAGGGGGAAGGACCTCTCGGTGGTGTACACCAATGACCCGATCGTGGTGGAGGAGACCATCAACACGATGGAGCAGTTGCTTGCTGAGGATGACAAGTACAAAGTGGTTGGCTTCGACCTCCAGTACACCGGCGGTCGTCCTGGGTTTGATGAGAAGGTTGCCATCACCCAATTGTGCATGCGCCATCATGTCCTCGTCTACCACTATTGCCTGGCCACAAGGCCATGCGAGTGTTTCGCTAGGTTTGTCAACATCCCCGACTACAAGTTTGCTACGGTGGACACCTTCAACGATCTAAAGGTGCTCGAGACTTCGGGCATGGCCTGCGAGAAGCTTGTCGACATCCGTGGCCACTACAGGGTCTGGGGCAACATTAAGGAGAAGGCATCCCTGGTTGACCTCGCCGAGGCCATCATCGACCCCTACTACAGTAACATGAAGGATGCCTCCAAGGTCAATCCTTCACTCTGGCACAAGGGCTGGGTGCGGAGGCTGGATGAAGATCACCTCATGTTCGCGGGCAAGAATGCATACACATGCTACTAGATGTACAGGCGGATCCTTGACATGAGGAAGTGCCTCCTTCATGTAGACGACGAGGGATCGAGCCACAAGCAGAGCAGTGGCGGCAAGCGTCACAAGAAGAAGTAGATGATGATTAGATTATCGTTTCTCCTAGTTTATTATGCATGTAATTGTTTAGTTTGGTGTGTGCAAATGCTATCTGTGGTCAGTTATTGGATGTTTAATTTGGTTATGCAATCATGTTCTTATAAGTATATATGTTGTTGTTCTGTAGACAGAGCATAGATGTTGTGCAGACAGAGCAAATCACCTCACACACGGACTAAATTACGGAAGCCGTCGGTGATGATTTCATCAATCGCTGACAATTGTATACCAGCAAGCGTTTGCCCACAACACACATCTTATTAGCAGGAATCGTCTGTGTTATTATAGGTCTTCCCACACAATTCTGATTACAGACCTGTTTGCTGGGTATCACACACATCTTGTCAAGCCAAATCGTTTGTGTTCTTCTGGATCATCACAAACAGTTCATCCGAGTCACCTGTATGCCGTATATCGCACACACCTTGATCTGCCTGACCGTTTTTGTTGTTTTGGCTGATCGCGTTCATCTGAGTGAACTGTATGCCATCTATCACACACACCTTGATTGGGCTGACCGTTTCTGTTGTTTTGGCTCATCGCAAACAGTTCGTATGGATCAACTGTATGCCATAATTCGCACGTGCAAATATTTTCTGAATCATGTTTGATGGATCTGCCATCGCACACAGTTCATTTTATTGGTGATGGTTTTATTATGATACCATTTGCGACTAATGCATCGCACATAGTTTGGTCGATTGGTCTTGTATACATGTGTCGCGTTAGGACCATCCTGCAGTAGTGGGTTTCACAGGCTGACAGTTGGACGCAGCACGTCGGGACTGGGCTGTGGCACGCCAAGCCCAGTTGCAAATTGCTCGACTGGTCTTCCCTAAGACCAACTCAATTGTCCCACGTCTTATTAACTTACAAAAATAAAATAACATTTTATTTGGTAAATCAATAAGTTCTTAATTGTTTATCATTATAAGTTGGTACGTAAATCATTGTGATTGCATACAAAAATCATTATAAAATGTGTTAAGATTTTGCGGACCAATGTAATAATAGATGTGCAATCACGTCTCAATCTAATAGAATGTTTATGCTCCCATCACAACTCACGCGCAAATTATCTACAATTATAATAAAATGCCCAGACCAGGTTTATTTTTTTAACATTGCAAATTATCCACCCGTGCTGGGCTGCAAATCGTTTTTTTTTTTTTTGCGAATAGCCGGGCTGCAAATCTTTCAAGACAAGGAGGGATGCATTTCGGCTTGCCCAGAAAATGGGCTGTAATAAGTAATGGGATGTATATAAAAAACACAGCAAACTCGCAATTACCCCTAAAAAAGTAATACGGCAATTAGTTTCAAATTTCGGTTTTTTCTTCCGATTTGGAGATTTTAAATATCATTAGATTTTAACAAAATTTAAATTTATTTTAAAATTAGTTTGTTTCTGACTCGATATTTCGGGATTAAAATAATTCAGACTCCACCGAAATATGCCAAATTACGTTGTACTTTTTCACCGTGGCTGTAATAAATTCCTTAAGAATTAGCAAATGGGCTATAAATTATTTAAAAAAATAGCAAATGGGTTGTATGCTGTCTGCAACAGATTTGGAGGCTGACTTGTGGGCCTAGTAAGTTGATGCGTACGCAAGGCTTTGTCAACTTAGTGAACAATAACGCCTAAAAAAACTTAGTCAACAATCGACTCTACCAGCGTGACCATTTGATGTCAATCCATTGGCCATCATGATCCTTCAATCTCTGATCTTCCTGCTCCAGCCGCCCAAACCAGCGCCGGCGGGACCGCCTGCTCCAGCCTCCCGTGGCCGGCTGAGCTGCCGCGCAGGCCTCACCGCCACACCCTACTCCCATCGCTGGCCAAGCCATCCCTCTACTCACCCACACCTCCTGTTATTCTCCGGCGACGGCAGCCTCACACTGCAGCCGAACTAGTAAACCCTCGTACTCCCCTCTCATGGGCATCCACTGCCGAGTCTTCCACGCCTCCGGGTCGTTCCCTTCCTAGGCCTCACCGTCGTCCACCGCATTGGTGCTCTCAGCACGGCGTCGTCAACGTGGTCAATGAACGACAGCCATTAGAAGAGGTATGTATGTGGAGAGACTGACAGCTGGGACCCACGAGGTCCATGGTCGCACGCAAGGAAGTGCCTCCTTATTACGCGCAAGAAAAATGATTCCTCCCCCTGCTAGCTGGGACCCACCAGCTACATCTTCGCATGCAAGGAAGTGCCTCCTTATTAAACGAAAAAAAGTGATTCCTTCCCCTGACAGCTGGGAACCACCAGCTACATCTTCGCACGAAAGTAAAAAAAATTGCTTCCTCCTAATGGTTTCCTGACATCTGCGTCTGACGCCATTGTCAATGTAGTCAATAAACGAGAGAATTGCACGATGAGCGGCTGACACCAGGGACCCAGCAGCTCGCGCAGTTGTTTTTTTGTTTTTAAGACGGAGCAGGGTATCAACTGGGCTGTGCGGGGACTGTGGCCCATCTAGCCCAGGCTTTTATTTTATGCCACTACTGCAGGCGACCGCTAACGTGACACATGAATCAGAGACCCCGCGACCAAACTGTGTGCGATGCATGAATTGCAAACGGTGTTGTAAAAAACCCGTCCCCAATAAGACGAACTGTTTGCGATGCAGGAGACATCAAAAACGATTCAGATTAGAGATGCGTGTGCGATACGTGGCATACAGTTGATCCATACGAACTATTTGCGATGAGCCAGAACAACAGAAACGGGCAGCCAGTTCGAGGTGTGTGCGATACACGGCATATAGTTCACTCGGATGAACTGTTTGTGATTACCCAACACAACAGAAACGGGCAGCCAGTTTGAGGTGTGTGCGATACACGACATGCGGTTCACTCGGATGAACTGTTTGCGATGATCCAGAAGAACACAAGCGATTCAGCGTAACAAGATGTGTGTGATATCCGGCAAACAGGTTGGTAATCAGAATTGTGTGCGATAATTATAGACAGCGCATACGATTGTTTGTTTTGAATTGTGTGCTCGACAGGACACACAATTCAAGAAACCTACTGTGGGCGATAATGTAAAAGATCTCTGTCGAATACGTATTGCTAACCGTCTGCGATGAGATTGACAGGGGACACAGATTAATATGAGCGAACGGCAACAGAGATATACAGTCTGCTTAATTTAGTCCTTCTTCTTGTTGTTGTTGTTGGATGGCTTCGCGACATCGTCTTGGTGAGGACGCTTCTTGCCGCTGACCGTTGGCTTTTCATCGCCGCCGCTGTCGTCTTCATCGTTGATGTCCTCGTCGTCGTCCTCCTCGTTCGAACATTCCTCCTGCTCATCATCATCGTTGTCGTCTTCATCGTCCTCCGACGGGTCCTCGTCTGTCTGGTCATCGTCTGACGACTCGGGCGGCGGCGTCCCTTCCATGATCCGGATAAAATCGAGGTCAGGGCTCGACGCCGGACTCATGGAAGACGAGCGGGATGATTCCGAGATTGACCTATCATCGGGGGGAAGATTACTGGCGGAACTGTCGTCCTCGCTGTCGCTCGACATGGCTGCGGTACGTACACAAAGCGAGATTGCAGAGTGTGTGTAAGTGTGTAGCGCGGCCAGCCGGGACAATGAAGACGGTGGAGACTGAAGCGGGGTATGAAGAAAAGAGGAATGGCAATTGAAGCGGGGGATTGCCGGTTTTTATTGGCGCCTTTGGCAGGCGGTTAGAATCCTGATATAATCAACTGCAATTATTAGTACCCAGTGTTGGGGAACGTCGCATGGGAAACAAAAAAATTTCCTACGCACACATAAGATCTATCCATGGTGATGAGCATCTACGAGAGGGAGAGTGAATCTACATACCCTTGTAGATCGCTAAGCGGAAGCGTTAATAAACGCGGTTGATGTAGTCGAACGTCTTCGCGATCCAAATCGCCGAGCGTCCCGCGATCCAATCACGATCCTTCCGATCTAGTGCCGAACGGACGGCACCTCCGCGTTCAACACACGTACGGCTTGATGACGCCTTCACCTCCTCGATCCAGCGAGCGATGGTGAAGTAGTGGTTGAGTTCCAGCAGCACGACGGCGTGGTGATGGTGGTGAGGAACAATCTCTGCAGGGCTTCGCCAAGCGCTACGGAGATTATGACGGAGGAACTAGAGGGCTAGGGTTGCCGGCACACGGCTTGGGAAATCCTGATGTGTCCCGTGTGCTAGCCCTGCCCCTCTATTTATATGTTGAGCCTTGGGGTCTAAACTTGGAGTAAAAGCCTCCTCCGGGTCGGTTTTGCCCGCACAAGGTCGGTTTGGCCCGCAGGAAAAGAGTCCAATTCGGACCCTGCCGAATCGTGCACAGCCGCTCACAAGCGGTAGTACCGCTTCACACAAGCGGTAGTACCGCTTGGGCGGTAGTACCGCTTCACACAAGCGGTAGTACCGCTCGGGCGGTAGTACCGCTTCACCAAGCGGTAGTACCGCTTACGCGGCAGCAAAACTACTTTTGCACTTTCCAATACCTTGTGGGCTTTATCCCTTTGGCTCATATAAAGTGTTGCTGCACCCGAACACTTCGGTAAACATCCGGAACCCCTTCCGGTGAACTTCGGAACTCTTCCGGAGATCAAAACACTATTATCACATATATCAATCTTTACCTCCGGACTATTCCGGAGATCCTCGTCATGTCCGGGATCTTATCCGAGACTTCCGAACAACTTTCGGTCACCAACATAATAACTCAATTATACTAATCGTCACCAAACGTTAAGTGTGTAGACCCTGCGGGTTCGAGAACTATGTAGACATGACCGAGACACCTCTACGGCCAATAACCAATAGCGGGACCTGGATGCCCATATTGGCTCCTACATATTCTACGAAGATCTTTATCGGTCGAACCTCTATGTCAAGGATTCAGTTAATCCCGTATGCTGTTCCCTTTGTTCTTCGGTATGTTACTTGCCCGAGATTCGATCGTCGGTATCACTATACCTAGTTCAATCTCGTTACCGGCAAGTCTCTTTACTCGTTCCGTAATACAAGATCTCGTGGCTAACACTTTAGTCACATTGCTTGCAAGGCTCATTATGATGTTGTATTACCGAGTGGGCCCTGAGATACCTCTCCGTCACACGGAGTAACAAATCCCAGTCTTGATCCATGCCAACCCAACAGACACCCTCGGAGATACCTGTAGAGCACCTTTATAGTCACCCAGTTACGTTGCGACGTTTGATACACACAAGGTATTCCTCCGGTGTCAGTGAGTTGCATGATCTCATGGTCAAAGGAACAGATACTTGACATGCAGAAAACAATAGCAATAAACTGACACGATCAAATGCTACGTTTACAGTTTGGGTCTTGTCCATCACATCATTCTCCTAATGATGTGATCCCATTATCAAATGACATCTCATGTCAATGGCTAGGAAACCTTAACCATCTTTGATCAACGAGCTAGTCAACTAGAGGCTTACTAGGGACACAGTGTTGTCTATGTATCCACACATGTATTTGAGTTTCCAATCAATACAATTATAGCATGGATAATAAACGATTATCATTAACAAGGAAATATAATAATAACCAATTTATTATTGCCTCTAGGGCATATTTCCAACAGTCTCCCACTTGCACTAGAGTCAATAATCTAGTTCACATCACTATGTGATTTACATTGTAATGAATCGAACACCCATGCAGTTCTGGTGTTGTTCATGTTTAGCCCTTGGAAGAGGTTTAGTCATCGGATCTGCAACATTTAGATCCGTGTGTACTTTGCAAATATTTATGTCGTCCTCCTTGATGTAATCGCGGATGGAATTGAAACGTCGTTTTATGTGTCTGGTCCTCTTGTGAAATCTTGGTTCCTTGGCTAGAGCAATGGCACCAGTGTTATCACAAAACAGAGTCATTGGGTTAAGCGCACTAGGCACTACTCCAAGATCTGTCATGAACTCCTTCATCCAGACACCTTCCTTCGCCGCCTCCGAGGCTGCGATGTACTCCGCTTCGCATGTAGAATCAGCTACCACGCTTTGCTTGGAACTGCACCAGCTAACCGCACCCCCATTAAGAATAAATACGTATCCGGTTTGCGACTTCGAGTCATCCGGATCAGTGTCAAAGCTTGCATCGACGTAACCCTTTACGACGAGCTCTTGATCACCTCCATAAACGAGAAACATGTCCTTAGTCCTTTTCAGGTACTTCAGGATATTCTTGACCGCCGTCCAGTGTTCCATTCCTGGATCACTTTGAAACCTTCCGACCATACTTATGGCAAGGCTGACATCGGGTCTTGTGCACAGCATTGCATACATGATAGAGCCTATGGCCGAAGCATAGGGGATGACACTCATCTTTTCTCTATCTTCTGCAGTCACTGGGCATTGAGTCTTACTCAACTTCACACCTTGCAAAACAGGCAAGAACCCCTTCTTGGACTGATCCATTTTGAACTTCTTCAAAATCTTATCAAGGTATGTGCTTTGTGAAAGTCCTATTAAGCGTCTTGATCTATCTCTATAGATCTTGATGCCTAATATGAAAGCAGCTTCTCCTAGGTCCTTCATTGAAAAACTCTTGTTCAAATATTCCTTTACGCTTTCCAGCATTTCTATATTGTTTCCAATCAGCAATATGTCATCCACATATAATATTAGAAACGCTATAGAGCTCCCACTCACTTTCTTGTAAATACAAGCTTCTCCGTAAACTTGTATAAACTCGAACGCTTTGATCACCTCATCAAAACGAAGATTCCAACTCCGAGATGCTTGCACCAGTCCATAAATGGATCGCTGGAGTTTGCAAACTTTGTCAGCATTCTCTGGATCGACAAAACCTTCTGGTTGCATCATATACAACTCTTCCTTAAGGTAACCGTTAAGGAACGCTGTTTTGACATCCATCTGCCAAATTTCATAATCAAAAAAGGCAGCTATTGCTAACATGATTCTGACGGACTTAAGCATCGCTACGGGTGAGAAGGTCTCATCGTAGTCAACTCCTTGAACTTGTGAAAAACCCTTTGCCACAAGTCGAGCTTTATAGACGGTGACATTACCGTCCGCGTCCGTCTTCCTCTTAAAGATCCATTTGTTCTGAATGGCCTTACGCCCTTCAGGTAATACTTCCAAAGTCCATACTTTGTTTTCATACATGGATCCCATCTCGGATTTCATGGCCTCTAACCACTTCTCGGAATCCGGGCTCATCATCGCTTCTCCATAGCTCGTAGGTTCATCGTTGTCTAACAACATGATGTCTAAGACAGGGTTGCCGTACCACTCGGGAGCAGTACGCGTCCTTGTCGACCTACGAGGTTCGATAGCAACTTGATCCAAAGCTTCATGATCATCATCATTAACTTCCTCTTCAGCTAATGTAGGCTCCACAGAAACAACTTTCTGCGCTGCGCTACTCTCAGGTTGAAGTAAAGGTTCAACAACCTCATCAAGTTCTATCTTCCTCCCACTCAATTCTTTCGAGAGAAACTCTTTCTCAAGAAATGTTCCGTTTTTAGCGACAAACACTTTGCCTTCGGATCTGAGGTAGAAGGTATACCCAACTGTCTCTTTTGGGTATCCTATGAAGACGCATTTCTCCGCTTTGGGTTCCAGCTTTTCAGGCTGAAGCTTTTTGACATAAGCATCACATCCCCAAACTTTAAGAAACGACAGCTTTGGCTTCTTGCCAAACCAAAGTTCATATGGTGTCGTCTCAACGGATTTCGATGGTGCCCTATTTAAAGTGAATGCAGCTGTCTCTAATGCATAACCCCAAAACGATAGTGGCAAATCGGCAAGAGACATCATAGATCGCACCATATCCAATAAGGTTCGATTACGACGTTCGGACACACCATTACGCTGTGGTGTTCCAGGCGGTGTTAATTGTGAAACAATTCCACACTGTCTTAAGTGACTGCCAAACTCATAACTCAGATATTCTCCTCCTCGATCAGATCGTAGGAATTTAATCTTCTTGTTACGATGATTCTCAACTTCACTCTGAAATTGTTTGAACTTTTCAAATGTTTCAGACTTGTGTTTCATTAAGTAAATATACCCATATCTACTTAAGTCATCAGTGAAGGTGAGAAAGTAACGATAACCACCGCGCGCCTCAATGCTCATCGGACCGCACACATCAGTATGTATGATTTCCAATAAGTCACTTGCCCGTTCCATTGTTCCAGAGAACGGAGTTTTAGTCATCTTGCCCATGAGGCATGGCTCACATGTGTCAAGTGATTCAAAATCAAGTGACTCCAAAAGTCCATCAGCATGGAGCTTCTTCATGCGTTTTACGCCAATATGACCTAAACGGCAGTGCCACAAGAAAGTGGTATTATCATTATCAATTCTACATCTTTTGGCATCAATGTTATGAACATGTGTATCATTACTATCGAGATTCAATAAGAATAAACCCCTCACATCGGGTGCATGACCATAAAAGATATTACTCATATAAATAGAACAACCATTATTCTCTGATTTAAATGAGTAACCGTCTCGCAATAAACAAGATCCAGATATAATGTTCATGCTTAACGCAGGCACCAAATAACACTTATTTAGGTTCATCACTAATCCCGACGGTAATCGAAGAGCGAGCGTGCCGACGGCGATCACATCAACCTTGGAACCATTTCCCACGCGCATCGTCACTTCGTCCTTTGCCAGCCTCCGTCTATTCCGCAGTTCCTGTTTTGAGTTGCAAATATGAGCAACCGCACCGGTATCAAATACCCAGGCACTACAACGAGGGTTGGTAAGGTACACATCAATAACATGTATATCATATATACCTTGTTTGTTGTTGGCCGCCTTCTTGTCAGCCAAATACTTGGGGCAATTCCGCTTCCAGTGTCCAGTTCCCTTGCAATGAAAACACACAGTTTCTGGTTTGGGTCCAGCCTTGGGTTTCTTCACGAGAGGAGCAACTGCTTTGCCACTCTGCTTGGAGTTACCCTTCTTACCCTTGCCATTTTTCTTGAAACTAGTGGTTTTATTGACCATCAACACTTGATGCTCCTTCTGAATTTCAGACTCAGCGGCTTTCAGCATCGCAAACAGCTCGGCGACTGACTTGTTCATCCCGTGCATGTTATAGTTCAACACGAAGCTCTTGTAGCTAGGTGGCAATGATTGAAGAACTCTGTCAGTGATAGCCTCTGGCGGAAGGGGCATCCCTAACTCAGCCAGACGGGTGGAGTACCCAGACATTCTGAGCACGTGATCACTGATAGACCCGTTCTCCTCCATCTTGCAAGCATAGAACTTATCGGAGATCTCATATCTCTCGATCCGGGCATTCTTCTGAAAGATAAACTTCAACTCCTGGAACATCTCATATGCTCCATGACGTTCAAAACGTCTTTGAAGTCCCGGTTCTAAGCCATACAACATTGCACATTGAACTATTGAGTAATCATCAGAACGAGCCTGCCAGGCGTTCACAACGTCTAGAGACTCAACTGGAGCGGGTGGATCACCAAGCGGTGCATCAAGGACATAAGCCTTCTGGGAAGCCGTAAGGATAATCCTTAGATTACGGGCCCAGTCCACAAAGTTACTTCCATCATCTTTCAACTTAGCTTTCTCTAGGAACGCATTAAAATTCAGGGGTGCTACTGCGCGAGCCATGATCTACAACATAAATATAGCAAAGACAACTTAGACTATTGTTCTTAGATAATGAGTTTAGTTAATCATATTACTTAAAAACTCCCACTCAAATTGACATCCCTCCGATCATTCGAGTGTAACATGATCCAAATCCACCAACTCAAGTCCGATCATCACGTGAGTTGAGGTGGTTTCAATGGTGAACATCTTCATGTTGATCATATCTACTATATGACTCATGTTCGACCTTTCGGTCTCTTGTGTTCCGAGGCCATGTCTGTACATGCTAGGCTCGTCAAGTTTAACCCGAGTGTTCCGCACGTGTAACATGGCTTACACCCGTTGTATGCGAACGTAGAGTCTATCACACCCGATCATCACGGCGTGTCTCGAAACGACGAACTTTCGCAACGGTGCACACTTGGGGAGAACACAATTTATCTTGAAATTTAAGTGAGAGATCACCTTATAATGCTACCGTCGTCCTAAGCAAAATAAGATGCATAAAAGGATTAACATCACATGCAAATCATAAGTGACATGATATGGCCATGAACTTGTGCTTTTGATCTCCATCTCCAAAGCACCGGCATGATCTCCATCGTCACCGGCATGACACCATGATCTCCATCATCTTGATCTCCATCAACGTGTCGCCATAAGGTTGTCGCGCCGACTGTTGCTTCCACGACTATAGCTAACGTTTAGCGATAAAGTAAAGCATTACATAGCGCTTAATGATTGACACGCAGGTCATACAATAATTAAAGACAACTCTATGGCTCCTGCCA
Organism: Elymus sibiricus; assembly: GCA_039707655.1. NCBI lineage: Eukaryota > Viridiplantae > Streptophyta > Magnoliopsida > Poales > Poaceae > Elymus > Elymus sibiricus. Next base: position 189,421,967 of record CM077674.1, read on the forward strand.
GTTGCCGTACTCATCGACATGCAAGTCGTGATATTCTATACATCACATGATCATCTCATACATCACATATATCACATCATGTAATTGGCCATATCACATCACAACATACCCTGCAAAAACAAGTTAGACGACCTCTAATTGTTGTTGCAAATTTTACGTGGCTGCTACGGGTTTGCAAGAACCGTTCTTACCTACGCAAAACCACAACGTGGTATAGTGATTGCTTTTTGATCTTCTAAAAGAACCCTCTTCATTGAACCGATTCAACTAAAGTGAGAGAGACAGACACCCGCCAGTCACCTTTATGCAACAAGTGCACGCAGCGGTGAAACCAGTCTCGCGTAAGCGTACGCGTAATGTCGGTCCGGGCCGCTTCATCTCACAATACCGCGGAATCAAGTATCAACTAGTAACGGCAAGCAATATGTATACACCCACGCCCACAACTCGTTTGTGTTCTACTCGAGATCTCATCTACGCATAGACCTAGCTCAGATGCCACTGTTGGGGAACGTCGCATGGGAAACAAAAAAATTTCCTACGCACACATAAGATCTATCCATGGTGATGAGCATCTACGAGAGGGAGAGTGAATCTACATACCCTTGTAGATCGCTAAGCGGAAGCGTTAATAAACGCGGTTGATGTAGTCGAACGTCTTCGCGATCCAAATCGCCGAGCGTCCCGCGATCCAATCACGATCCTTCCGATCTAGTGCCGAACGGACGGCACCTCCGCGTTCAACACACGTACGGCTTGATGACGCCTTCACCTCCTCGATCCAGCGAGCGATGGTGAAGTAGTGGTTGAGTTCCAGCAGCACGACGGCGTGGTGATGGTGGTGAGGAACAATCTCTGCAGGGCTTCGCCAAGCGCTACGGAGATTATGACGGAGGAACTAGAGGGCTAGGGTTGCCGGCACACGGCTTGGGAAATCCTGATGTGTCCCGTGTGCTAGCCCTGCCCCTCTATTTATATGTTGAGCCTTGGGGTCTAAACTTGGAGTAAAAGCCTCCTCCGGGTCGGTTTTGCCCGCACAAGGTCGGTTTGGCCCGCAGGAAAAGAGTCCAATTCGGACCCTGCCGAATCGTGCACAGCCGCTCACAAGCGGTAGTACCGCTTCACACAAGCGGTAGTACCGCTTGGGCGGTAGTACCGCTTCACACAAGCGGTAGTACCGCTCGGGCGGTAGTACCGCTTCACCAAGCGGTAGTACCGCTTACGCGGCAGCAAAACTACTTTTGCACTTTCCAATACCTTGTGGGCTTTATCCCTTTGGCTCATATAAAGTGTTGCTGCACCCGAACACTTCGGTAAACATCCGGAACCCCTTCCGGTGAACTTCGGAACTCTTCCGGAGATCAAAACACTATTATCACATATATCAATCTTTACCTCCGGACTATTCCGGAGATCCTCGTCATGTCCGGGATCTTATCCGAGACTTCCGAACAACTTTCGGTCACCAACATAATAACTCAATTATACTAATCGTCACCAAACGTTAAGTGTGTAGACCCTGCGGGTTCGAGAACTATGTAGACATGACCGAGACACCTCTACGGCCAATAACCAATAGCGGGACCTGGATGCCCATATTGGCTCCTACATATTCTACGAAGATCTTTATCGGTCGAACCTCTATGTCAAGGATTCAGTTAATCCCGTATGCTGTTCCCTTTGTTCTTCGGTATGTTACTTGCCCGAGATTCGATCGTCGGTATCACTATACCTAGTTCAATCTCGTTACCGGCAAGTCTCTTTACTCGTTCCGTAATACAAGATCTCGTGGCTAACACTTTAGTCACATTGCTTGCAAGGCTCATTATGATGTTGTATTACCGAGTGGGCCCTGAGATACCTCTCCGTCACACGGAGTAACAAATCCCAGTCTTGATCCATGCCAACCCAACAGACACCCTCGGAGATACCTGTAGAGCACCTTTATAGTCACCCAGTTACGTTGCGACGTTTGATACACACAAGGTATTCCTCCGGTGTCAGTGAGTTGCATGATCTCATGGTCAAAGGAACAGATACTTGACATGCAGAAAACAATAGCAATAAACTGACACGATCAAATGCTACGTTTACAGTTTGGGTCTTGTCCATCACATCATTCTCCTAATGATGTGATCCCATTATCAAATGACATCTCATGTCAATGGCTAGGAAACCTTAACCATCTTTGATCAACGAGCTAGTCAACTAGAGGCTTACTAGGGACACAGTGTTGTCTATGTATCCACACATGTATTTGAGTTTCCAATCAATACAATTATAGCATGGATAATAAACGATTATCATTAACAAGGAAATATAATAATAACCAATTTATTATTGCCTCTAGGGCATATTTCCAACACCCAGTCGCTCCAAATTCCCGCGGTTGCGCAGTTCTCAATGTGATAATTACACACACAGGTTGGAGCGTCCAAATGTGAAACAAGCAGTTTTCATAGGACAGTTGTCAAGCAATAGATGAGCTTTGCTTATTGATGTAGCCAGTAATAATCAAACAAAACCCCTAATCATCATTACAAACAGCGCATAGAAGATGGCTAATGCGACAACTACAACTACACATGCTAGTTCCTTCTTGTCTCTTGCTTTCATCTGTTGCCTGTGATTGAGTCTTTCTTGCTTCATCGTAGTGATTGTACACTCCAGATCAGCCAGTTTCTTCTTCAGCTTTACGTTATCTTCTGCGAGCTTGGTGATAACACTCCGAGCCCTGCCATGCCATTCATCATCCAACCAGTTAACAAAGGCACAAGCCTCATATCCCTGCCAATGTTAAATATTCAGGATGGGCGGGGGCATTAACTCAACTTAAATGATGAACTTAGCACTAACCTCTAAGGGGCAACTGAGAAACCGTCTGCCAATGTCAAATCCCTCCGTGCATACACGTCGAGCGGGAGTGTGTCCGTGCGCACAACTCAACTTTTGGTACTTCTCGGTAGCACAAAACTCAGAGTCGAACTCATGTTGCGGGAGTCTGGAGTCATACTCCGGATCCGGCGGTTGATCGCTTTCTTGGGTGGGGGAGCGGGGGTCATTGAGGACGGATTGAGCAGGGAGCTACTTTAATTTGGACATGCTAAAAAAGATCGGGATTGATTGGAACCTGATAAGACGATTTGGATCCGTAGTACACTGGCCTTCTGATGACCTTAGGCAAGCGCTCGGCGGTGACCGCCGTCGTGGCGGCGCCGCCCATCAAGCTGCCGAGAGCAACGATACGAGCCGGAGCAGCCGGACCGAAACCATCAGCACCACTCGTCCACATTCCTCCAATGTCAGCGCCACACGAGGGAATTTGGGGGCTATCTAGGGATTTGGGGGAAATGGGGAAACTGTGGGGATCTGATAACGGTCGGGAACTACTTATCGCACTCTGTTGTAAACAGCACACGGTTTGTACATATCGTTTGTGTTCGATATTACAACTTCACACACGATTTCCACATGAAATTGTGTGAGAAGACAACGTGCGTGACACACGGTTCCCGTGACATAACCGTATGTGATGTACTACCCAGTACATATGGGGATGCAATAATGGAGTTAATACTGTAAACAGCCGCTCTGTGGATACCCGTCAAAAAATAAAAACAGCCGTTCTGCATAGAGATGGGGGGCGACTGAGGCAGCGGCTACCGGATAGGAGATCAATCCTCGGTCGGTCGGTACTGGCAGCGTGATAGGAGGTCAATCCTCGGTCGGCGGTGGGAGATAGGAGGAGATCTCAATCCTCGAGGTCGGCGGTTGCGTGATTGGAGCACATCCCTCGCGGTCGAAGGCGGGATAGTGGAGCTCGAACTTCAGGCGGATGCCCCACTAAGCTTTGCTCATCGACCTTGCTGTCTCGGCATGCCGCGGCATCACGCTTCTCTGTCCGCTGGGTGGAGGTCCCCACGCGGCTAATTAATTAAGGTATTCTTTTCATTGAGTGGCTTAATTAAGGTATTCAATTCATAAGGGTAGTATAATGTACTGTGCGTGTAAATTGACTAGTCATTAATTTGTGTCATCGCACGGCTGGATAAAACAATATGGAGCGCCCTCTGTAAATTATGAAAATAAAATCTTGTGATTTATGCACGCATCTTTGGGCATCAATTAATCCATTTATTAATGCTTTTTTAAATTACCCCTCGTGTGGTGCAGATGGAACGATCTGAATGGATGAAGGATCGGAGAAGCTCAAAGTTTGCGAGTGGCATGACGGAGTTCATCACTTTGGCTGAAAGGACAAAGAAGAGAGTCCGTAACGAGGATTACATCCTGTGTCCATGCAAGGATTGTGACAATACAGAGTCACATAAAGTTACAGACGTCGAGTACCACTTATTCAAGCGGGGATTCATGGATGGATATACACGTTGGACTAGACACGGTGAAGAGCCGGTCATGGATAAAGGTAACCAGGGCGGCGAGATACCAAACCCCAGTCAGAGTCACATGGATGTTGAATCTAACCTCGGGGCTCAGACGTCAAGCTACCAACGGAACAGAGACAATCGAAAAACCCCACTGGAAAACCAAGACGGCGATGAAGACGACGACCTTGATGGTATGCCAGATTTTGCTGCTATGATTGCAGATTTCCAGGGCCCAGATAAAGAAATGGTTGGGTACAAGGATCTACCAACCATTGATGCCGACTCAAAGACAGATTTGTATCCAGGTTGCAAAAAGAAATATTCCAAGTTGAGTTCCACACTGGCGCTTCTCAGATTTAAAGCAGAAAACGTGATGCGAAGCATCCTACGGTCATCCCCATGGACCCACCTACGTCTCCCCGAGTACCAAGAGGACCAATGACACGAGCACGTGCAAGAGCTCTCGAAACCGAGGTGACATCTCTCCTTAGTGAACTTCCATTCAACTCGAGTGAGACATGGCTACTACCTCAAGCCGAAGTGCTATGCGTGTTCAGGTATGAAGAAGACCGCCTCGGGATTGCTCGGAACGAAGACCAAGTCGCCAAGTTCACGGATGAAGAGGACCAAAGAAGAAGGTCACCGAAGGTCTACAGGACCCGGACATCCGGCCCCTGGTACGGACGTCCGGCCCCTGGGAGCAGCAGCAGCAGCCTTACAGCCGAGAGGCTACAGGCGCCGGACATCCGGCCGGCAGCCCGGACATCTGGCCCCCTCCCCAGAAATCCGGCGACCGAGTACAGTACCCTAGCCAGTGATCAGCCGGACATCCGGCCCTCAAGCCCGGACATCCGGCACCCTAACGAACCGCCGGACATCCGGCCTTACGCCCGGACATCCGGCCCGACGCTCGCGTGTATTCGGCCCATAGGCCATGTATCCTCCCCCAATCTTGCCCTAACTTGTACTAGCACTATATAAGGACCTCTCCCTCCTCCCAATAGGGTTAGCATTGTGATAGCTCTTGAGATAGAGCTTTGCTCATCCACTACCTCTCCCATGGAGATCAAGACCTCCATGAGACCCATGTGAGAAGATCCTCTCCGGATTCAAGACCTCGACTCCTTCGCGGATCAAGATGAACTAGCTACGTCTTTACCTTCTTGTGTTGGATTTGGACCCTTGTATCCCCCTTATGTGTATGTGGATCTAGCACATGTATGATTGGATCTTGTCCATTTGAGTGTTCTTCTTGTGTTCTTCTTGGATTTGCTCCTTTTCCCCCTCCTAAGTGTGAAAAGATCGCCATCTAGGGTTCCACCCAACATCATCTTGGATTAGAGCCACGTTGATTCACACTTTGGAGTCATTCCCCTCCACTTTCTAGCCCCAATTTTGTTGTTTTTTTACCCAATTTCGAAAATTCCCCACAAAAATAGCCATACCAATTTTTTTTGTGATTTGTTGGTTTGATGATGTTTTGTTGATTTTGATCCATGGATTTGCTGTGTTTCAAGTGGATCTAGCTTTCCCCCATCTTCCCCATCATTTTCATCCACAAAATCGTCCGAATTTTGCTCCAAAATTTTCTTTTATCCACTTGTTCTTCGAGTTCTTCCACGGATCCAGCAGCCCGGACATCCGGCCCGAGAGCCCGGACATCCGGCGCCCCGAACATCCGGCCACCAAGCCGGACATCCGGCCCCTGGGAATCAGCACGCCAACACTTCGCAACTTCCTCAGTTTTTCGCCTTTTCCCACTGTTTCTTCAGCAGCCACTTGAGCCACTCCACCACCGATTTCCGCAAACAACCACCTTGTGCCAATTGAGATTTTGAGTCGCGGGTTTTCCGTTTCCTAACGTGTTTCGGCTACTTAGGAACGGTTTGACATCGACATCACCGCCGCTCATCATCGCCACGGGACTCGACATCGACAACACCAACTCCACCTTTGTGACACCCTAACCGTAAGCAAGGACGGTAACATCGACGACAACTTATTCATATCCTTGCCATTGCATTGTGAAACCCCGAGACCATCTTTTGCGTAGCTTTCCTACGAGACTAGCCATTTGAGTATTGCCGGGCAACGCTACTTGTGCACTTTAGTGATACCGATCCGCATAGCTATCATAGCGTGCATATATACAAATATCATCTCTTGTGCCAAAATTTTGTTCCCGCCTATACATCATTACTATCTTCGTACGAGCACTTCGCATAAGTGGCCAATGGAAACCATCAAAAGAAAAGGAAGCTTTTAAGCAAAAGAGAAATAGTAACAATCTTGTAAGCAATAGCCATAGCATCGCCACATTACATAGCATATATGATCATCTTGGATCATTGTGACAAGTTCACCGGGAATCATACATACATAGCATAAGTGAGATAGAAGTCCATACGTTTTGTCTCTTATAGGTTGTGCACAAGTTCGTATCCACCTATTGAGCAATCGTGCTAGCGTCTCTCTAGTGTTGTGCAACAAGAGCATTTTCCGTGGATCCCACATTTTGAGCTCATTCCTTGGTTGCACGACCTCATTTATCTTTCCGTGTGTGTGTTTCCGCGTGTCCATCATTGCTATTGGTCTACTCGTTACACTTGCGAACTTGTGAATCTTTTTCAACATTATTGATATCTTGCTAACAATTGCAGAAATTTTGTGCCACTGTCCTAACCAAACTCCTCCAAAAGCTTTACTTGTGTAGGTGTGAGATTGACACGATCCGGTACCAATTGCACTATTTGCATAATACCATATTGGGTGATCATTGATCCATCTTCAACATTGGATAAGGTACATTGGTCTAGTTCATTTCTTTCTTCCACTAACACTTGTTTGAGAATCATGGATAGGCCGAGCACTTCTATCAACCCCCTCTTCGATGAGCAAGAAGACGAACCGAACAACTACGTCACCAAGGCTCACCTCTTCGGTGTCCAACGAGCATTACATCAAGAGAGCAAAGCATTGGGCGAACGAATTGAACAACTCGCCTCCGACTTTCGCCAAACACTTGATGACAAGTTATCAACTCAAATGGAGGAATTCCGCAACATGTTAGTCAACCGTGATTCTTCTACTTCCTCTACTTCAAGATCAAGACGGCGCCATTAGAGCAAAACCCCTTCGGACACTTCTTCGGACGCAAGTCTTCCACGAGCACGCTCTCATCGCTCCCAAGAACATGACGATCGGCAAGCTACAAGAAACCCATTCCATGGCAAGGGTTTGCAAGACCGCCTTCAAGAGCGCGAACGACAAAAACGGCAAGCACAAGCCAACGGGAACCAAGATCAAGTTCCACAACGCCAACGTCAAGTACACCAACACGACGACGCCCTACAACAAGAACGACAACGTCGTGAGGAGCAAGCACTTGAAGCCCAACGTGCCTTACGTGAGGCAACTCGCAACGTCGCCGAACGAAACCACCGAGTGCGCGAACAAGAAGAAGCCGCACGACTTGAGGAGCGCCAAGAGATGAGGAACCGTGCGCTTATCCCAAGACCACAACATCAAGCCAATCAAGATGAGCACGAGTAGCAACAGCTAGATGATCATCCTCCACGGTAAGAGCGTCATCGCAATCGCCATCAATGAAATGAGGAGCGCTACGGAAAGCTCAAGTTCACCATGCCTAAATTCTTCGGTGGAAACGATCCCGAAGAATACCTTTCATGGGCATTGAAAGTCGACAAGATATTCCGTCTTCATAACTACGAAGTGGAAAAGAAGATTGCCATGGCATCTTGTAAGTTCCAAGACTATGTTCTCATTTGGTGGGAACAAGTGATTGAACGACGGCAAGAGAAAGGCAAACCACCCATCACCACTTGGAATCAAATGAAGGATGTCATGCGAGCTTGTTTTGTGCCTACACACAATAGTCGTGACCTCTTCAAGAAACTTCAACTTCTCAAGCAAAGTACCAAGTCGGTTGAAGTGTACTACCAAGAGATGGAAATTGCAATGATACGAGCCAACGTCAAGGAAGATGATGAACAAACTATGGCGCGTTTCTTGAATGGTCTCAACTATCCAATCAAGAAAATTGCGGACTTCCAACCGTACTCCAACCTACTCGAGCTAGTGCACCAAGCAACCAAAGCGGAGCGACAAGTACAAGAAGACTACAAGTACTCCAAGTACTCTTCCAAGACCTACGGTTCATACCCTCAAGCTTCAACGACTTCTACAACTAGTTCCACAACTTGAGCTACACCAAGTACCGGCGACAAGTCAAGCTCCAAGCAACCAACGACATCTTCGAGTCGTCTTCCTACTACTACAAGCAACTCCAAGCAAAGAGCTTTGTCATCAACACCTCCTTCGGATGCCACCGACAAAACAAGTGACATCAAGTGCTTTACTTGCAAAGGCCGAGGACACAAGTCGTTCGAGTGCCCCACAAGACGCACTATGATCATGAACGCCGACGGCACCTACGATTCCATGAGTGACGATGAAATGGAAGCCATCGAGCAAGTGGCCATGCACCGCCAAGTAAATGAAGATGAAGATGCGCAAATCTTTTGCGACAATGATTCAAGCCCCGCTCTTATTGTCTCCAAGGTATTCACTCTCCAACAACATCAAGATGAAGACCAACATTGCCACATCTTTCATACCAAGGCGGGTAATCAAGGACGTTCCGTCAATGTCATCATCGACGGCGGCAGTTGCCACAACTTGGCAAGTGATGAGTTATGTTCTAAGCTACAATTGGTCAAGAAAAAGCATCCTAGCCCCTACAGGGTCCAATGGCTAAGCGACTCCGGCACCATTCTAGTGGAGCACACAGTTCAAGTCTCCTTCAAAATTGGAACATACGAAGATACATTGGAGTGTGATGTGGTTCCTATGTTCGTATGCCACCTCCTACTCGGACGACTGTGGCAATTTGACCGAGGCGTCACCCACAATGGACGGACCAATCAATATAATTTCAAGATGAAGGGCAAGGAGTTCATACTTCGACCAATGACACCAAGTCAAGTAATCGCGGACAAGCAAGCATCTACCCATCATGGAGAGAAAAGTGAGCGAGTGCACCACCACAAAGAGAGTGAGCGCCACAAGCCAAACATGAGTGACTCCACGATGAGCGACAAAAGAGATACAGTCCTCCTAGCCACCAAAAGAGATTTGAGGGATGTGAGTGAGAGCCCATCAAGTGTTCTTCACTTTGTGCTTGTGTGCAAAGATGAAGTGGTGCGGACTAATACTTCACAACATCTTCCTTTGGTATTGTCCCATTTATTGCAGGAATTTGCGGACGTGTTTCCCGATAAGCTACCTCCCGGACTTCCTCCACTACGTGGAATCGAACACCGTATAGACCTCATTCCCGGCGCACTACTACCGAACAAGGCACCTTACCACGTCAACCCCGAAGAGACCAAAGAGATCCAAAGGCAAGTGCAATATCTCATGAAGAATGGGTATGTACGCGAAAGCTTAAGCCCTTGTGCCGTTCCGGTCATTCTTGTACCTAAGAAAGATGGTACTTATCGCATGTGTTCCGATTGCCGTCCCATTAATGCTATCACCATTAGATATAGACATCCCATTCCACACCTTGATGACATGCTTGATGAACTTAGTGGAGCCACCATTTTCTCCAAAATTGATCTTAAAAGTGGCTACTATCAAATACGCATGCAAGAAGGTGATGAATGGAAAACCGCTTTCAAAACCAAATTTGGCTTGTATGAATGGTTAGTCATGCCTATGGGTTTGTCGCAAGCTCCTAGCACTCTTCGCAAATATATTGGCATTTGTGTTGTGGTTTACTTTGATGACATCCTTGTGTTTAGTGAAACTCTTGAAGAGCATCTCAAACACCTTAGAGACGTATTGCAAGTTCTTAGAGACGAGCGACGTTATGCTAACATGGAAAAATGCACTTTCGATGTTGATAAGCTTGTTTTCTTGGGCTTTGTTGTCTCCTCTAAGGGTGTTCAAGTGGATGAAACTAAAATTGATGCTATTAAGAATTGGCCACAACCAACCAATTTGCTTCAAGTGCGTAGTTTCCTTGGCTTAGCCGGCTTTTATCCTCGCTTTGTGAAGGATTTTAGCACCATTGCATCACCATTGCATGCATTGAGTAAGAAGAATGCACCATTTGTTTGGGGTCCATCTCAAGATGTCGCATTTCATGAGCTTGAAAACTTGCTTACACATGCTCCATTACTTGCATTACCAAACTTTGAGAAAACTTTTGAAGTGCATTGTGACGCTAGTGGTAATGGCATTGGTGGTGTGTTAATGCAAGAGAAGCGACCCATTGCATATTTTAGTGAGAAGCTCTCCGGTGCGCAACTTAACTACCCCATCTATGACAAAGAGTTATATGCTTTAGTGAGAGTCTTGCATGTGTGGGAACATTATCTCCGTCCACGTGAGTTTGTCATCCATACGGATCATGAAACGCTTAAGTACCTTAAGGGACAAACCAAATTGAACAAGCGTCATGCTAAATGGAATGAGTTCACTGAGTCATTTCCTTATGTTATCAAGTATATCAAAGGTAAGGAAAATGTTGTGGCGGACGCTCTTTCCCGCAAGTGCATGTTGGTTACCCAACTTGAGTTGAATGTTATAGGATTTGAGCACATTAAAGACTTGTATGCGCATGATGCATCATTTTTGATTCCTTATGCCAAATGTTTACCACATAAAACTTGGGAGCAATATTACTTGAAGGATTGTTACCTTATGAAAGCTAACAAACTTTGTATTCTCGAGTCTTCTCTTCGTTTGCTACTTTTGCAAGAAGCTCATGGTGGAGGACTCATGGGACATTTTGGACGTGACAAGACCTTCGCTACGCTCTCCAAGAACTACTTTTGGCCAAAGATGTTTCGCGACGTTTCTCGCTACACCAACCGGTGCTCTACATGCCACAAAGCTAACTCCAAAGCTCAATCTCATGGCCTTTATATGCCTCTTCCTATTCCATATCATCCATGGGAAGATATTAGTATGGATTTCGTGCTTGGTTTGCCTCGGACTCAAAACGGCAAAGATTCCGTATTTGTTGTTGTGGACCGTTTCTCTAAGATGGCACATTTCATTCCTTGCAACAAGATAGACGATTCTTCACATGTTGCAAATCTCTTTTGTAGGGAAATCTTGAGATTGCATGGAGTTCCCAAGACGATTGTATCGGACCGCGACGTCAAGTTCCTAAGCTACTTTTGGAAGACCCTATGCGCCAAGCTCAAAATCAAGCTACTTTTCTCTTCGGCATATCATCCACAAACTGACGGCCAAACGGAGGTCATGAACCGGACTCTTTCCACACTACTCCGCGTGTTGATCAAGAAGAACATAAGGGAGTGGGAGGAATGTTTACCCATCGCCGAGTACGCCTACAATCGAGCACGACACTCTACTACTGGCAAGTCCCCCTTCGAGGTCGTCTATGGCTTCAATCCGTTGTCTCCATTGGACATTCTACCGCTACCTTTACAAGAGCGCATCGACATCGACGCGAGTGCATGAGCGAGCTACCTCAAGAAGATGCACGAAGATACAAGGCATGCGATCGAGCGCCAAGTACAACGACTCTTGACCAAGGTCAACATCAACAAGCAGCCCATGGTGTTCAACCCCAGAGATCTTGTATGGCTACACCTTCGCAAAGACCGCTTCCCCAACGAGCGCAAGTCCAAACTCCTACCCTGAGCCGACGGACCCTTCAAGGTGCTAGCACGCTACAACAACAATGCCTACAAGATCGACATTCCTCGTGACAAGTACAATGTGAGCGGCACATTCAACGTCAAGGACTTATCTCCTTTCCATGGTGATGTCGATTCTGATTCGAGGACGGATCTTTCCCAAGGGGGGAGATGATGCGGAGCATCCTACGGTCATCCCCATGGACCCACCTACGTCTCCCCAAGTACCAAGAGGACCAATGACACGAGCACGTGCAAGAGCTCTCGAAACTGAGGTGACATCTCTCCTTAGTGAACTTCCATTCGACTCGAGTGAGACTGGCTTCTACCTCAAGTCGAAGTGCTATGCGTGTTCAGGTATGAAGAAGACCGCCTCGGGAATGCTCGGAACGAAGACCAAGTCTCCAAGTTCACGGATGAAGAGGACCAAAGAAGAAGGTCACCGAAGGTCTACAGGACCCGGACATCCGGCCCCTGGTCTAGACGTCCGGCCCCTGGGAGCAGCAGCAGCAGCCTTACAACCGAGAGGCTACAGGCGCCGGACATCCGGCCCATGCAGCCTGGACATCCGGCCCCCTCCCCAGAAATCCGGCGACCGAATACAATACCCCAGCCAGTGTTCGGCCGGACATCCGGCCCTCAAGCCCGGACATCTGGCACCCTGATGAACCGCAGGACATCCGGCCTTACGCCCGGACATCCGATCCGACACCCGCGTGTATTCGGCCCACAGGCCATGTATCCTCCCCCCATCTTGCCCTAACTTGTACTAGCACTATATAAGGACCTCTCCCTCCTCCCTCTAGGGTTAGCATTGTGATAGCTCTTGAGATAGAGCTTTGCTCATCCACTACCTCTCCCATGGAGATCAAGACCTCCATGAGACCCATGTGAGAAGATCCTCTCCGGATTCAAGACCTCGACTCCTTCGCGGATCAGGATGAACTAGCTACCTCTTTACCTTCTTGTGTTGGATTTGGACCCTTGTATCCCCCTTATGTGTATGTGTATCTAGCACATGTGTGATTGGATCTTGTCTATTTGAGTGTTCTTCTTGTGTTCTTCTTGGATTTGCTCCTTTTCCCCCTCCTAAGTGTGAAAAGATCGCCATCTAGGGTTCCACCCTACATCAAAATGGTCTATCAAACAAGGGCTTGACAGAGTTGTTAGGTCTTTTCAAAGACATTCTTCCAGAAGATAATGTGCTCCCCAAAAGCACGAACGAAGCGAAAAAAGTTGTTTGCCCATTGGAACTTGAAGTCCAAATGATACACGCTTGTGTGCATGATTGTATGTTGTACCGCGGTGAGTACAAAGATTTGCGTGCATGTCGCATATGCAAGCATCCACGATACAAGTGCAGGAAAGCAAAGGACAGGGACAAATTGGATGACAAGATCAAGACAGGAATACTGTTCAAGGTTGTTTGGTACTTGCCTTTAATTCCAAGGTTGAAGCGTTTGTTTGCAAACCCTAGAGAGGCAAAGAGGTTGCGGTGGCATCATGATGAGCGAATTGCGGATGAATATTTGAGGCACCCGAAAGATGGGGCTCAGTGGGAGTCAATTGCGGAAACACATAAAGACTTTGCCATGGATCCTAGAAGTATATGGCTCGGGGAGTGTACTGACGGGATGAATCCATTTGGCGATATGAGCACCAAACACAGCACATGGCCGGTGCTTCTGTGCATATATAACCTTGCTCCTTGGTTGTGTATGAAGAAAAAATACATCATGATGTCAATGATTATCCAAGGCCTGAAGCAACCTGGAAATGACATCAACATTTACTTTGAGCTACTGGTAGAAGAAATGCTGACATTGTGGGTACAAGAGCCTCCTGTAAAATGTTATGATGCTTACAAAAAGGAGATTTTTGATCTACTTGCGTTGCTGCTGGACACCATTCAAGATATGTCAGCATTAGGCAACACGTCGGGGCAGAAAACAAGGGGAAATGTAGGATGTGTCACATGCATGGATAGGACAGCGAGTAGATTTCTTCACAACTCGCACAAAACCGTGTATTTGCGTCATCGTAGATTCCTATGGAGAGAGCACCCATACCGAAAGATGAAAGCTGAATTTGACGGTACGGCAGAGGTAGGTTTGGGCCCAAGACCTTATTCTGGGAAGGAGGTCCACAGAATGGCTAAAGAAATTGAAGTGGTGCTTGGCAAGGGACCCGGTTCGTCGTCGAAAAAAACACCCAGGATGCAAGTGTTTAAGAAGAAATCAGTGTTCTGGCAATTAACGTACTGGGAGATTCTAAGTGTACATCACTACATCGATGTCATGCACGTAGAGAAGAACGTATGTGAAAGCATCCTTGGTACTCTGCTCAAGATTAAAGGTAAAACAAAGGATGGTGACGGAGCACGACTCGATATGCTTGGTGATCAAACAGAACGCATGAATGAAGCTGAAGATGGTGACAAATTCCTCCATGTTTGCCAGAGTTACAATTTCACTGCAAAAGAAGCAAAAGAGTTCTACAATTATTTGTTGTCAATTAAGACACCCTCTTCCTACTCCACAAACATCAGAAGTCTCGTGGATGTGAGCACGGGTAAAATGAAGTTGGCACACATGAAGTCACATGATTGCCACGTAATGTTGACACAAATCCTCCCGGTGGCCATCAGGAATTTGATGGACACAGACATAAGAAACACACTCATTGATCTCTGTGATTTCTTCGACCAACTATGGCAGAAAGTGGTAAATCGTGAGGAGCTGGATCATATGCAAGAGGATATTGCAAGAATATTGTCCAACCTAGAGATATTTTTCCCACTGTCATTCTTTGATGTCATGGTCCATCTCACCGTGCACCTTGTCGATGAGATAAAGTACTGTGGTCCTGTGTTTCTTTGCAACATGTATCCCTTCGAGCGGTTCATGGGAATATTGAAGCGCTATTGTCGGAACCGATGTCATCCAGAGGCAAGCATCCTACAAGGTTATACCACGGATGAGGTGGTTGAGTTTTGCATCGAATACATGAAACAAAGACCTATAGGTTTGCCCCTCTCTTGCCACGAGGGAAGGCTGGCTGGTAAGCCGGTCCTTGCTGGCGCGGCACACGCTGCACCCGGAGATGAGACCGATAAAGCCCATTTGACGGTACTTCTTAACAGCCTAGTTCTCGACGCTTATGCTGAAGAACACTTGGCGGAGATACGACGAAGCTTCTTACCCATGGTGCATCCATTAGATGTCGTGATGAAGGCACACAATAAGGACTACATCAGATGGCTGAAGGATCGTTTGTCACGTGGATCCATGGATGACATTGCAACGTGGTTGGCACAAAAGCCATCACCTACGGTATTGAGGTACCAAGCGTATGACATAAATGGCTACACGTTCTACACTGAGGAACGTGATAAGAAGACCTCATATCAGAACAGCTCCATTCGAATAGAATGCATAACTGTAGATGAAGCTGATAAAAGGGTATACTATGGAACCATCGAAGAGATTTGGGAGGTTAACTATGTGAAAGTTAAGGTGCCATTATTCAGGTGCAAATGGGTCCCTCTTAGTCAGGTAAAGGTTGATGAATACAGAAAGACCTGTGTTAACAAGACAAAGATGGCATATCACAAGGACCCGTTCATTCTTGCCAGTGATGCAACCCAGATTTTCTATGTGGAAGACCCCTTGCATAAGAACTGCCATGTAGTGATGCGTGGGAAGAGGAGGGTACTGGGCGTCGAGGGTGTTGCTGATGAGGACGAGTACGATAAATTTGCTGAGATGCCAGCGAAGGGATCACACACCAAACATAAAGAGAGGCTTAAAATCATCAGAAATCCTAAGTTCATTCGGGGTCAACCTAATGATCCCAGTTCTCCCATGTACATGGGAATTAATACGTAACACTATTTATTATGTCTACTCTGCAACTTAATTCATTCAATTAGAACTGTCGCATGTACTGAATTGTGAGTTATGCCCGGCCTTTTGTTGATCTAAGAACGATTAATATGTTGATCTTGATATGTCGTCAGCACAGGCAATGAGAGTTTGAACTATTTATGATTGTATACCCTATAGCTAGCACACTCAATTGATGTCACTCCAGTATGTATACAGAACATATGCAATCTGGTTTGCAAATAGCACACGGTTCATTCACGAAAGACGTGTGCCTACCAAACCGTGGCCGATGACCCCTGCTGCGCGTGATGTGAGTCGTGCGTTCTGATTGGCCAGAACCCAAACCCCACGGATCGTACGTCTGCACCGTTGGATGCACACAGATCGAACGACAATCCTCATCCCTTTCATCACCACATGCAGTTGCAGTTGGGATTTGTTTTATATGCACTAAATGCTTGGTAAATGCGAAAAAATGGCTTGAATATAGCAAAGGAGCCCCGAAATGCGCCAGAAAATCAAACCTAGGGTATAATAGTGATTGCGTACTGTGGAAAAAATTTGAGGCGAAACAATGAAGTTGCCAGCAACTGGAGTTCGAATTGCCATGTCTCCTTTTGGAAACTATGATCCTTCTTGTGAGATGCTCCGGTTTCCAAGGAGCGATCATCCAAACTTGTGCCAAACTTTACCAAAAAATTTCCACGGGGTCTTGAGAGCACGCCATGGTGGCACACCGATTTTCGTGATTTTCGGACTCCGTCTTCATTTCCTGTAATTAAAATACCACCAAGACCAACGCCGGTGGCCGCATCTCGCATCCGAAATGTTTCAAAATTCTTCCCATTCATTGGACATGAATGAAAACACACAAAGCGACACACAAATGATTTTGTAGACCTGCTTTGCAAGTAGCCCACATGAGGTTGCGGTTGGGATTTGATTTATATGCACAAAATGCACAATAAAATGCAAAAATGGCTTAAATATAGCAAACGAGACCTGAAATGCGCCAGAAAATCAATACTTGGGTGCAATGGTGATTGCGTACCGTGGAAAAATTTCCGAGGCAAAACAATGAAGTCACCGACGATTGGAGTCTGAATTGCCACGTCTCCTATTGGGAACTATGATCCTTCTTGTGAGATGTTCCGGTTTGCAAGGAGCGATCATCCTAACTTGTGCCAAACTTTACCAAAAAATTTCCACTCAATATTGAGATCGCGCCACGGTGACACACCGATTTTCATGATTTTCTAAGTCCATCCGCATTGCCTGTAATTAAATTACCAACAAGCCCTACGCCGGTGGCCGCATCTCGTGGCCGAAATGTTTGAAAATTCTTCCCGTTTCTCGGACAATGAATTAAAACTAGCAAAGCGACACATAAATAATTTTTACACTTTCTTAGCTAACACCCACATGTAGTTGCAGTATGGTTTTGATTTATATAAACTAGATGCATGGTAAATACAAAAAATGTCTTAAATGTAGCAAACGAGACCTGAAATGCCCCAGAAAATCAAACCTAGGGGTATGATGGTGATTGCGTACGGTGGAAAAAAGTTGTAGGCGAAACGTTGAACTCACGTCTTCGTTTCAAAATTACCACGTCTTTTCATTTCAAACGAAATTATGCTTCTCCTTGATGTAGATGTTTTCCAATAGCACACGGTTCAGTCACGAAAGCCGTGTGCCTATCAAACCATGGTCGATGACCCCTGCTGCGCGCGATCTGAGTCATGCGTTCTGATTGGCCAGAACCCAAACCCCACGGATCGTACGTTTGCACCGTTAGATGCACCCAGATCGAACGGCGATCCTCATCCCTTTCATCACCACATGCAGTTGCAATTGGGATTTGATTTATATGCACTAAATGCCCGGTAAATGCAAAAAATTGCTTAACTATAGCAAAAGAGCCCCGAAATGCGTGAGAAAATCAAAGCTAGGGTATAATAGTGATTGCGTACCGTGGAAAATAATTCGAGGCGAAACGATGAAGTCACCAGCAACTGGAGTGCGAATTACCACATCTCCTTTTGGAAACTATGATCCTTCTTGTGAGATGCTCCGGTTTCCAAGGAGCGGTCATCCAAACTTGTGCCAAACTTTACCAAAAAATTTCCACGGGGTCTTGAGAGCACGCCATGGTGACACACCAACTTTCGTGATTTTTGGACTCCATCTGCATTTCCTGTAATTAAAATACCAACAAGACCTACGCCGGTGGCCGCATGTCGCATCTGAAATGTTTGAAAATTCTTCCAATTCCTTGGACAATGAATGAACACACGCAAAGAGACACACAAATGATTTTGTAGACCTTATTTGCCAACACCCACATGTAGTTATGGTTGGGATTTGATTTATATGCACAAAATGCACGGTAAATGCAAAAATGGCTTAAATATAGCAAACGAGACCCAAAATGCGCGAAAAAATCAATACTGGCATGTAATGGTGATTGCGTACCGTGGAAAAAAATTCGAGGCGAAACGATAAAATAACCAACGATCGGAGTCCGAATTGCCACGTCTCCTATTGGGAACTATGATCCTTCTTGTGAGATGCTCTAGTTTGCAAGGAGCGACCATCGTAACTTGTGCCAAACTTTACCAAAAAAAATTCACTCAGTCTTGAGATCGTGCCACGGTGACACACCGATTTTTGTGATTTTCGAAATCCATCCGCATTTCCTGTAATTATATTACCAAAAAGCCCTACGCCGGTGGCCGCATCTCGTGGCCGAAATGTTTGAAAATTCTTCCCGTTTCTCGGACAATGAATAAAAACTAGCAAACCGACACAAAAATGATTTTTACACCTTTTTTGCTAACACCCACATGTAGTTGCAGTAGGGTTTTGATTTATATGCACTAAATGCTTGGTAAATGCAAAAAATTGCTTAAATGTAGCAAACCAGACCTGAAATGTGCCAGAAAATCAAACCTAGGTTATGATGGTGATTGCGTACCGTGGAAAAAAATTCAAGGCGAAACGTTGAACTCACGTCTTCATTTCAAAATTACCACGTCTTCATTTCAAACGAAATTATGCTATTTGTGCACACGGGCTCATAGAGGCTTCCGTTTGCATCGGCCTTTCCGCGACCGGCGCCCTTTTTTCACCGAATCCGCCAACACCCCCCCACCGCCCGCCCCCGTTTCACTCAACAGTCTGCATATTCTACCAAAAATCGATCGCCAGCTCCCCCCTCCCCCAGATCCACACCAGAACCCTATCCGGCGCCGGCGTGCTCAACCCGGCCATGTGCCCGCTCTTCGGCGTCAACCCTACCTTCGCTGTCGTTCCCAACACGCGGCTGCCCGCGCCTCGCCATCTTCGTTTGCTCACCAGCCGCCCTGGACCATATCGATCCTGTACCCCTTGCCTCTCCTATCGGGTTTGCAGAAAAATTGTCAGTTACCGCTCTCCATCGAGGTGAGGCATATTTCCTCGCGATCCCTCTTCCTATTTGGTTCTGTATGTTCCCAAATTGGTTATACAATAACGGAGAGCGTATATATGTTCATTATCTACCTTTCTAACTTGTACATATAAGTTGTATTTGTTCCAATTAGTTATTGTCGATTTACAGATCGTGGGCGCCCGAGTCACACAAAATGAACAAATTAGCCGTACATTTTCCAAATTATAACATGACATGTCTAGACGGCTTGCTACCAAGTTGTTAGCGTTATGCTTATCCCGCTTTTCTGAATTTCGCATTTGTTCTCTGTAGATGCCAAGTAGCAGCGACAACACTCATGCTTCAGGCGATGTATCTTCATCTGAGTCCGTCAACCCTAGGTCTCCAGCAGATGATCAGGGAACAAGTAATCTGGAATGGGATAGAGCTACCGCAATCACCCTTCCAGTCAGGACACGGAAGAACACTCCAAGAAAGCCCACACACCAGCCTAAAGGTGTGTATGAAGTAACCGACATTGATTTAAAGTCTTGGCTCCAACTAAACCAGATAAAGCACGCACGAAGTTCAGGAGTGTGTGTGGATTTGTTGGCAGGGCAAGGCTCAACATTAATCTGCCGTGGTTTCGGAAGGCTGACATAGAAACACGGCACAGGATAGTCTGGGAGATCATGGAACACTTCAACGTTCCAGAGCAGTGGAGAATGCAGGTGGAACACGCTGCACTGAAGAAGGCCATGGATGCTTGAAGAAACTGGAAGCACGTTGTTGTACAAGAAGTACTTGAGTGAAGACAAGGACCCAATCCCTGCATACCCCCAAATTACAAAGGCAGACTGGGCAGAATTCAAAAGGGTCAGGGCAACTGCAGAGTTTACCAATAAGAGTGCCAAGCAATCGGAACTTCAGAAGAGGAACACACACCCCCACCGTATGGGTGTGGCAGGATACTATGGCATGAAGTCGATATGGGACCAGGAGGACAAAGAAGCAGTAGCTGCGGGTGGAAAACCGGCCTTTAGTGAAATCAGGGGCGAACGCGCTAGAGACTACTTGCGGGCATGCGCAAGGAGGCGTGACGATGGTTCTTATTACTTTGAAAACTCACATGACGAAGAACTGTATCGCGTGATGTTAAAGGCTTCCACCAGCAACCCTGGAAGGTTCTACGGGAACTCAAGGCCATGTGACATTCTGTCTGATGCTCTGGCAACAAAAGAGCCCCCTGGCCGTGCAAGGGGTATAGGTGTCAATGTCTCGCACAAGAGGGCTTTGACACTCAGCAAAGAAGAGAGGCTCGCCATGAAAAAAGTGAGGAGTGAACAGAAGAAGGAAGAATTGTATGAAAGGTTGAGGATGGACATGTATCCGAAAGTTTGAATGGAAATTGAGGAGTCAATGATGATGCAAAAGACTCTAACACTGAGAGATAGCCAGCAGACGGGAGGGGAGGCGGGCATGCACGATGCTGCTTATTGCGCGACAACACCGCACAAGAGTAGATGTGCATCAGCTGACCCCAGCGACACTGAGACTGTAGCTGCGTATGATGATGCTATATCTGATATATCCGGAATGAAAGACAAACAAAGGGGCGTGCTGACACATTATGAAGGTACGTTAAAATGTGCAACCGCATGGGTTTTGTGCCCCCACTCTGAAGGGGGCCTCTTGTTGGACAATGTGCCAGTGAAGCCGGGCTATGTGAAGTGCTACGTGACTGAAGTAAAGCCCGGATTCAATAAATTTGCCCTGAAGAATGTCCTAGGGGACTGTGATGAGGAGAGGACCTTGCAAGAAACACTGTTAAATCATATCCAGTGGCCACGAAAGGAAATAGACTTCATAGATGAGATCCCACAAGCCCCGCCAAGAGCAATCAATGTCGCCCTTGAACCGGCGACTCTCTCCTTTCCACAACAGCTCTGGCATGCTTCCCCCGAGGAACCTAATACTCGTAATCCGACGGCTGATGCATCAACCTGTGATCAGCCCGCCCGACATCGTGCCGTACAGGCCATGTCATTGTCTGCCCTTGAGCAGCCAGTGGCAAGGCCTACAACTGCTGAAGACGCACCACCGGTTCAGATGCTGGCCACTGAAGCAGCAGGGGGAGACACAACGGCACCGCATGCTCAGCAGACCAACCTGGTGGAACGGACTGCTAAGCAGCCAGAAGGTCCGGAACCACCTGCTCATCAGTCCGTCGGTTCACAACCGCATGATCAGCATACCGATGCGTCGGCACTGCCTGCTCAGCAAACCAACGCATTGGCACAGCCTCCTCAGCACACCGACGTGTTGGCACCACCTGCGCAGAAGCCCGACATAGCTTCACCGCCTGGTCAGCAGTCCGACGCCTCTGCTCGTATAGCTCAGCAGTCCGTCACAGCAGCACCGCCAGCTCAGTAGTCCGGCGTAGCTAAACCATCTGCTCAGCAGCCCGTCGTATCTTCACCGCCTGCTCAGCAGCCCGTCTATCAACAATCCAGACCTTGCACCAGAAGTGCTTCAAGTACCAAGAGGAAAGCGGCCACAGCCGCACCCGCGAGGAAGCGGCCTGTGAGACCGAGGAAGAATGCGAATGATAGCCTCTTACTAAAAGCACTCATCGCCCAGAACCAAATTACCAGCAATTTGTTCGAATTGGCGAGTTATACTGGTTCTGACAGCTTGCCCGATGAAGAAGTCGAAAGGATACTTGCTAAAAATAAAGCAGACGTACTTGTAGCACACAAGTACGTCCACGGCCAACCATTTCTTGTTGACGAATACTTAGAGGAGTGCAGTTCCAGTTGCCGCAAGTTACATAAATATTGCATGGATGCAATGTCAGAAGGTCATAAGGGTCTGCTAGTCCACTACGACAGTGATCATTTTGGTCACGATCAAGGAACCATCAGTGTGGGATTCGAGGACTTTCATCTCTTCTTCAACTTCGATGTGCTCGATATGACTCTTGTTAAATGCTTGATGTTGTAAGTACTTCACCAACTCTGATCAACTTCTCCATACAGGGCTATAAACAAAAAATGCTAACTGTATTGTATTCCTCTCAGGGGATTGATCACGCAAAGAAAAATGGAGGCAGTGTATTTCATAGATCCTCACGTAGCAAATGGCATATTATTACGTGGTGGCACAGATGATCGGGAGTGGGCCATTGGCAAGGTCGCCAGTATCTTGTGTCGCACGCCCCGTGCAGAACTCTTTCTCTGGCCATATCATAAAGGGTAAGTCAAATAAGCAACCACACATACATTGACCATCTTTCACATTTCGGCATAGTTCGTAAGTTCATGGTTTTCTTAATCTGTAGCATTCACTGGATCTTGGTAGTCATTGCTCCAAACCAGAACAGAGTTTACTACCTGGATTCTCTCAGAGATTCAATAAATCCTCAGGATCTGATGCATCTTCAGCAATTCATGGATAGGTATTGAATTCTATGATGTTAAAATTTGCATTCATATCTGGTTCAAGAACTGAGTACGTGGAAATTCATCTTCATTTGAAGTGTGTTGGCATCGTGCATAACTAAACGAGGGAACCAGTTCAAGAGTGCACTACCTCTGCAGCACGAGATCGTTTATCCGATAATACACCAAAATCCGTTATTTTCGAAAAATGTATCCAAATGTTTGCAAATACCTTTTCTTATGCTAGTCTAATGTTCAAGTTTCTAAATAAACAACTTTCTATTTCTCTCCAAAGAAAAAAATTAACATCTTACACCAGTTAGGTTGTTCCTAACAGGGCAAATACATGACTAATTATGTACAAAAAAATTCAGTGTCCTCAGCAACAACCAGGGAACCTTTGTGGATACTATGTCTGCAGACACATGATCTCCATCTTCAAATCTACTGATTGCTATAATGATGCACGCAATTCAGCACCAGTAAGTCTGTATCTTAATTAATATCTTCTACTCCACTCGTATGGCACATTCTGATCTAAAAATCCTGCAGCTCATCTTTGAACCGATGACCCCTCAACCGCTCCTCCCTGGTGAATTGATGGAGGTTAGGAGATTTATCAGCAACTTCTTCCTGAATCACTTCATCAATCCCACTGGTGATAATGAAGATTTCAGCAAGGTTGTTCCTGAAACAATGAGTAAACATTCAACACGAGTTAGCCGCTAAACATATATGCATGGATGCATTGTTTTCCATGTGATGAGGTCTTCGTATTTCGTACACTATGATTATGTACTGCATTTGTCGATAAATCATTGGAATTTAGCTAGCATTTGTTCAATTGCATATTGTTGTGAATTCTGATGAATGTTCGTCCTGTGGACACTATTTGTTCAGTTGCATATTGTGGCGAATTTGCTATTTGCAGGGCAATTCAAATGCGCTATTTTTGCTTTAACCTAGCCATTGATGCACACACGGTTTGACTAAATGAGTGTGTGCGATCCGGAACGAAAAGCACACGCCACTCATAGCGGAACCGTTGGTGATACACAACAAATCGCAGACGGTTTTGAGCACTTCTACGTGTGCGTAGGTGTCGTGGTGGTACAACCATCTATGGGGCCATTCAGCCCCTTGTGGTTCGGCAGGGGAGATCGACGTGCACAAAGAGCATGAACAATGGAAAACGCAAGGGATTTACCCAGGTTCGGGCCGCTGAGAAGCGTAAAACCCTACTCCTGCTTTTGGTGTATTAGTAGTGTGGAAGCACAGTACAAGGAGCGCTTCTCCCGGCAAGGCGCGGAGAGGAGCAGCTACGCGAGAGGTGCTTGTGTTTGAAAAGGGGTACAAAATCCCTCTAAACTGTTGCCTTGGTCCTCCTTTTATAGCTCAAGGGGTTACCACAGTGGCAAAACAGTAATTACATAATGAACAGATAGCAAACAGTGCTATCATACCTAACTCTGCCAGTTTAGGACAAAAGCATTAAATGCACCGTTTAGGTGTCGTGTGGAGAGGCAGTCCCGGCAAGGTTCCTGCACCGCTTGCCCAGCTACCTCGTATTATCCTGACAGGCCTCCTGGACGGGTGTCATTAGGAGCAAATCTTGTCCCAGCGTGCTGACACGTGCCCGACAAGCCTCACCAACCAGCCTGCGCGGTCGACACCTCGCCTATTGGCGAACACCTGTGCGGTGAGGTGGAGCGCTGGAGGGCTGACATAAGCTTGCCGGCACGGAGCTTGCCGGGTCTTTCCCTTGCCGGTTTAGCCTTGCCGGCAAGGAATGTCTCTGTCTTCGGTAGTAGTTGAGTGCTTGTTGATGTTTTGTCTTGAGCCTCTGCAATTGGGTCTTGAATGTTGGTCTTGGCGGCCCCCGGCAAGGCTTGGCCGGCAAGGAGGCTGCCACTGTCTGTGCATAAGACAGGGTATAAAATACCCTGTGTTTTATACACCGACAGGAGCCCCCGGGCCTGTGCCATACGCGCGTCCGAAGCGTCGTTGGGCTAGGCCCAAACAATGCACAGACACGCGGCGGGAAACTGCCGTTGTAATTTTTCGCCATGATGGCTATCCTGACGCACGTCCAATCCACGCATTAAATGCGGGTCATGGGAACTTGGACTGTTGCGGTTATATTGCGGTAGTGCGCCTGTAAAAGAACGTGGCTGGGGTAAACAGTGAAGAGCCAGCCTCCCCTCGCGCCTTCCCCATAAAAAAGGCAACCGCGAGGAGGCGCCGCTCATTCGCCCCTGTTTTCCCCTGCTTCATCTTCCTCCTCAAGCCAGAACTGCTTCCGCCCCGCCGCCGCTGCTTCGCATCCCCAATCGACCACCTCCTTCCTCTTCAATCCTCGATGGCGCCCAAGAGAGCCGACACGGCGGGGAAGAAGAAGCCCGCCAAGCCGCTCGATCCCAAGGCAGAGGAGAAGAAGAAGGCGCTGGAAGAACTAGAGAAGCGGCGGAGGGAGAATGCGATCTTCTCGCTGTGCTCCTTGGATGCCAATGAGCTGATCAGGAGGTACTCATACATGTGGGGGAGAGATACCAAGGACCACAAGGCGCCTGTAGTGCTTCCTGAAGGCGACAAGGATCCATCGGATTCATACCCGTTTTTCTGCGCTTATTTCTACTGCGGCTTGGTTCCCCCATTCTCAGATTTCTTCAGCGCCATGATGTTCAGCTACGGATTCAGGCTGCTGGATTTCACTCCGAATGCGATGACTTGCATGGCGGTCTTTGCCCATCTGTGCGAGAACTTCGTCGGAGTGGCCCCCAATGTGGATCTGTTCCGCCACTTTTTCATCCCCGGATCGAAGACAAGTCACTCTCCGGCAGCGTGGCCTGGATCCCCAGGACGAAGACGAAGGGCGAGTACCTTGCTGGGCAGCTCCACCTCAAGTGGGAAGAGTGGAGGGTCGAGTGGTGTTGGATCTAGGAGAAGGATTTCCCCCAATTCTGCATACCGCGCACGGTGAAGGTCGAGCGCGGCAAGAACTGGAGCAGCATAGGTGCTACTGACGCCAAGCTTCGTCCGGCACTGAACAGGATCGCCCGCCTTAAGGCCGCCAAGCTGACTATAGAGATGGTGGGTGCCGATTTTCTCCGGCGACGCATAACGCCGCTGTAGAAGAGAGAGAGATTTGCTTGGGAGTACCAGAACGCCGCTGATAACATGCAGTTGTACCCTAGTCGCGGCAACAACTTGACGGTCATGGAGCACGCCTGCCTCTGTGAACAGCTGTTCCAGAAAACTGGCACGTTCCACTTGCTGGATAAAATTGTTCCGCTGCACATCAATTCCACCAAGGACTCCATCTTGGCGGTGATGCCGGACTGTAACACCCATGGAGTAAAGGCGGACTGGGTTCTGCCCCCCTTGGAGTTCGAGATGGAGTGGGCCTCCAACCTGACGGAGAAAGCTTCCCGAAAGGAGACGGACCTCATCCGGGCTACCATCGCGGAAGACTTGGCGTACATCACCAGCAAGGCCAAGGAGATCGTGAGGATCAACGCGGCGGGCGGTTCTAGAGCCGCGGCGGCCGAGGACGAAGAAGAGGAGCAGTCTGATGAAGAGGCTGCCAAGGAGCATCAAGAAGAGCCTGCCGCAGATGAGACGGCCGAAGCTGAGGCTGTCGGGGCCGAGGCTGCTGGGGGCGACGTTGCTGGAACTGAAGCTGCCAGAGAGCTCGAGGAAGAAGAGGGCCCTCGGGCCCCGAAGAGAAGGCGTCGTCTTCGGAGGGCGGCCAGCCAAGAGCCGGTACGTGCTTCTTCGCCGAGAGCTGGCCCCACGACGAAGAAGACGACCACAAAGGCCGGCCGCCAAGAAGAAGTATGCCGGCAGTCTTCCCGGCGTCCCCGAACTCAGCCTCCATCTCCCCGGCAAGAGGTTGTCGAGGAAGTCGAGCCCTCTCAGCCGACGGGTTCACGTCCCCCGACCCTCGAGAGGGCAAGGGAGTCACCCTCTCCAGTGATGTACGACTTCGACGTCCTTGGCGCGTCCGAGGAGGAGGAGGAGTAAGTGATTTAGCTTATCGTTGGCGAGTTTTGATTCTATCCAGTCGCCGTTCTAACTTGATTTCTTCTGTCTTGACAGGGACCCAGAACCGCTCATGCATCGGTCGAAACGAGCGAGGCCCGCAACAGCACAGGATCCCGAGGCGAGTGCCGAGCAGGGGGTTGTGATGGCCGAAACCACTGTCATCAGTCCCCAGC
Organism: Elymus sibiricus; assembly: GCA_039707655.1. Lineage (NCBI taxonomy): Eukaryota > Viridiplantae > Streptophyta > Magnoliopsida > Poales > Poaceae > Elymus > Elymus sibiricus. The sequence goes on from CM077674.1 coordinate 189,449,008, forward strand.
CCAGCCCCCAGCATGAGGATGTGGTGTGTACCCCGCCCACTGGCACCGGCACTGAAGTTCCTTCCCTTGAGCTTGACAAAGAGGTGGGGGAGTCCCGCCAAGAAGAAGATCGCCAGGAGGTGGACCCTGCTGTGGTCCCCCCGCCAACCAGCGTCCCGGAGAATGCCTCTCCGACAAGGGCCTCCACCGATGAGCCTTCCCGCACAGAGGTCATCCCGACAAGCGGGGCTGGAGACGACCGCGCGCCGGCAACGCAAGTTGCCGGGGGAGGAGAAGCCCCTCTCCAACAGACGCCAATGGGTAATCCCCTTGTCCTCAGGCATCTTCCATGGAATATGTCTTTTTTCTCTTTTCTTTTTGTCTTCTTGAACTTGACTCATGATTTCGAATTCTATCTCACCCCTTCTTCCGCCTCGATCCACAGCTCAAACCTCCCCTGACGAAGGCGAAGTCCTTGTGGAGGTGGCTAACATTGCAAGGGATGTTGCCGAGGAAACCGTCAAGATCGCCGCTGAAGAGGGCCCCGCACAGGTTGTCGAGGAACCCGGGACCCTTCCAGATGAGTTCGAGAGGCCCACCGGTAGCGCGTCCGATCCCGCCAGGACGGATGTGGAGAAGACGCCCGCCAATGCTGATGCGCCGATCCACGACAGCCAACTAGCGGTGCCAATCTTGCAAGCCCTGTAAAGCAACTTGGCGTTGATCGTTCCTCAGCACGGGTCTGGAGCCCCCAGTTCCTCTGGGACCGCGGGGCCAAGTTTTGACGAAGAGATAGCTCGGATCTTGCTCCCCTTGGTCCAAAGAACTGACGAATCCACCGACGCGGCCGACAACGCCGAAGATCTTGCCTTCATGGAAATCATGGCTGTCGGTTTCAAAGGCGTCCAGGAACGGTACAGCCGGAGGTGGGACAAGGTGCACAAGGAGCGCAAGGCTGAGGATTTGGTCGACCGGAAGCTGAGACAGAAGACGGACGAGCTGCGCACATGGTACAGCCAGCAGGCCCGCAATCTCAATGCTGCCGCCGAAATAGCGGCGACCCGTGATGGCAAGCTGACAGAGCGCGAAATGCTGCTCAACGCCAAGGAGAAAGATCTTGCCGCACGGGAAGGAGCCCTTGCCGCCACCCTCCGCGGCAAGGACGATGAGATTGAAACGCTCCTTAAGCAGCAGACCCAAGAGCTGGAAGACGGGCACAAGAAATCCACCGAAGCCCAGGCCTTGGAGAACGCCGCCAAGCTTAAGGAAGCTGCTGACAAGGTTGCTGCTGCTGACTCCGCCAAGGCAGAACTAGAATCCCAGGTGGCCAAACTGAAGGAGGATCTTGTCGGCAGCGACAAAGAGGTCGAGGCTCTCAAGGACGGAGCGCTGAAGGTAGCCCGCACTCTAGGGGATTTGCAAGCACAGCTGTCGTCCAAGAACCAAGAGCTCGATACCGCCGCCAAGACAATTGGGGATCTGAAATCCCAATTGGCCACCATGGTAGCAGCTTCAGAGTCCGCCAAGGAGAGGGAGAGGGTCTTGACAGAGAAGCTCGAGGAGGAAGAAGCCTCGAAGAAGGAGGCTGAGAACAAATACGCCCAACTACACGAGAATCTCTCCCTCTGGACCGGCAGGCTCGTCAATGCCGCCGAGCGCATCAGCTATCAAATCGCCGAGATGGACATGAAGAGCTGGGGTTTCACCGTCAATGACAAGGAGGCCACCAGTGTCAGAATGACCAAGTTCTTCGAGGGTCTTATTGACGCCTTGAGGACGTATCATGAGGACAGGTCTGCTTCCTTCGCTGATGAATCCCGGAAATTCGCACGCGAGGTCGTGTACAGGATGCTGCTCAAGATTGCTCATCGCAATCCCGGCCTTGATCTCTCCAGGATCTTCAGGAGGTTGCCGGATAGCACAGACGTTACCGCTGCCGACAAGATTGCTGCCCCTCTCGCCGACAAGGTTCTCCAAATCCCCAGGGTTCAAGGCAATCGTCGAGACTGAGCTTGTCGCCATATCCACCATTGTGCTGCCATGTACAAGATACATTTGATCTTTTGTTAGCCCTGCACTATTCCTGTGATGCAATATAACTTGTGCCGCTTGAATGTATGTGCGCTGTTCCCCTTGTCTTATTTCGCCTTTGTATGATTGTGTCCCTACGCTTGTTTGGAAACTTGCCGGTGCGCGCACTTGCCGTGAGCGCTTTGAGGAACGGATCCTTAGCAGCCTGCTGGAGGTGCCACTGCCGGCAAGGTAACTTGCCGGGCCAGAACACAGCCGTCAAGCTTGCCGAGCGGACTCGAGGCAAACAAGGGCGCGGACTGACCGCGACAAGGTTCCTCTCGCGTGCAGGTTTCTCATACAAAGCACAGAATCGTTCAAGGGAAATCGCAAATGTAATTGAGGAAAAAATTCGAAGTTTTGCAACTTAGCCTTTCCTTGCGTCGTCTCTCTCGTTGCATAAAATGATCACTTGAACATCATTAAAAATGGTACCCATCTCCACTCCCCCCGGGAAACTTGAACGCGAGGGATCCTTCTGTCCTTTTAAGAAAAAGAAAGAAGAGAATAGAGTGGTTTGGGAACCTTGGCGGTTCATTAGCCATTCCATACAAACTAAAGTGTGAATCACAACATCATATGCGTCCATATATAAATGAATATGTATGGGGGGTTGCGAAAACACTTAGCTTTATTATGCTCAGGATCTGCGCCCGGCTTTGTACAAAGGGTTACATGTCTTGCCGACAAGGCTTGTACAAAAGGGGTTGCTGGGATCTCTCCCGGCAACTGCACCTCACGGGTAGAACTTGCGAAGATGCTCAATATTCCATGAGTTTTGCACTGGAGTGCCATCTTCGGTCTCCAGACGGACTGCGCCGGGTCTGGTGACTCGCACTACCCGGTAAGGGCCTTCCCACTTCGGCGTCAACTTGTTTGATCCCTTGGCGGACTGAACGCGCCGAAGAACAAGGTCGCCTTCCTCAAGGCTTCAGGCATGCACTTTGTGGCTATGGTAGCGGCGTAAGGCTTGCTGGTAGCGTGCAGCTCGCACAGCCGCCCGAAGACGATCTTCCTCAAGGAGCAACGCGTCGGCTTGGCGCAGCTGCTCTTGCTCAGCTTCATCATAAGCGAGCACTCGAGGTGACCCGTATTTGAGTTCCGTGGGGAGCACCGCTTCTGCACCACAGATTAGGGAGAAGGGTGTTTGGCCGGTAGCTCGATTTGGTGTTGTTCTGAGTGACCAAAGAACCGCCAGCAACTCATCAATCCAGTGTCTTCCACACTTGCGCAGCTTGTCAAAAGTTCTTGTCTTGAGGCCACGCATGACTTCAGCATTCATCCTTTCCGCCTGGCCGTTGCTTCTCAGGTGAGCAACGGACGCAAAACAGATCTTGCTACCAAGGTCTTGGATATACTGCGTGAAGGTGCGGCTCGTGAATTGTGTGCCGTTGTCGGTGATGACTCTGTTAGGGACCCCGAAACGGCAAACTAATCCTTTGAAGAACTTGACGGCTGATCGCGCTGTCACCTTTCTCACTGGCTCCACTTCAGGCCACTTTGTGAACTTGTCGATTGCAACGTACAAGAACTCAAAGCCCCCGGCAGCACGGGGGAAGGGGCCCAAGATATCGAGCCCCCAGACCGAAAAGGGCCAGGAGAGAGGGATTGTTTGGAGAGCTTGAGCTGGTTGATGTATATTCTTTGAATGGAACTGGCATGCTTCACACTTGGTTACTAGCTCAGTCGCATCCTGGAGTGCAGTGGGCCAATAGAAGCCTTGCCGGAATGCTTTGCCGGCAAGTGCCCTTGATCCTATGTGAGAGCCACATATGCCTCCATGTATCTCCGCCAACAGCTTCAGTCCGTCTTCCCGGCAGATACACTTCAATTTCACACTGTTTGGTCGTTTTCTGTATAGGATGCTATTCACAAACTGATACATACTTGACTGACGGGCTACTTTCTCAGCTTCTTCTTGCTCATCGGGAAGTTCTCCTGTTTGAAGAAAACAGACTACCCGCTGTGCCCAAGCCGGAGCCTGCAGGTCGACGACAAGAACTAAAGGCATCTCTTCGGCCACGGGAGCGCTTGCTTCTGCGACAAGAACCTGTGGTTCTGCGCTAAGCGGCTGCTCACCGGTGACCGTGTTATTGTTCCTGGCAACATCCTTGTCGGCGGCTTCTGGGAGCTCTGCTGGAAAATACTTGCCGGTATTCAACTTCCTTCTCTTACTGGCCTGTGTTGACAAAGTAACTGTGGGTTGATTCAAATGGAGTACAAAAGTTCCCGGTTCCACGGGAAGCTTTTGCGCGGCACACTTTGACAGGCTATCAGCAATGCTGTTTTCCGCACGAGGAATGTGCTCTGTTTGCAACCCGTCAAAGTGTTCTTCCAATTTCCTCACCTCTTCCACATATGCTTCCATCAACGGGCTCTGGTAATCCTTATTCACTTGCTTCACAACGAGCTGCGAGTCACCGCGGATGATCAATTTTTTGATTCCAAGGTCCACTGCGATCCGAAGAACGGCAAGGAGTCCTTCGTACTCAGCAGTGTTGTTTGTAGCTTGCTCCCTGGGAAAGTGCATTTGAACCACATACTTGAGGTGCTCTCTGGTGGGTGTGACAAGCAGCACTCCGGCACCGGCGCCTTGCAGCGAGAAAGCACCGTCAAAGTACATGATCCATTCCTTTGTTGTCTCTTTGCCGGGGAGAGCTGTTTCTTGAATTTCTTCGTCTTGCGTTGGTGTCCATTCGGCAATGAACTCTGCCAAGGCTCTGCTTTGGATGGTTGAAGTGCCCTCAAACTTAAGTGCAAAGCTTGACAATTCCAACGCCCACTCCACTATCCTGCCGGTTGCCTTTGGATTTCTGAAGATGCGTTGCAATGGAAAACGAGTGACGACGGTGATTTCGTGTGCTTGGAAGTAGTGACGCAGCTTTCTCGAGGCCATAAGGAGGCCGAAAAGCAACTTCTGCACTCCAGAGTATCTTGATCTAGCCCCCTGCAGAAGGGAACTAACAAAGTACACGGGTTGCTGCACCACCTTCTTCTTCGGCATTACTTGCTGATCAGCTTCGTTTGCTTGTCTTTCACTTGTCGGCACCAGACCTTGCCGGAGAAGATTCCGGTTTGTCACTGGACGGGTTTGCCGTGGTCGCTTCCTCGTCATCGAGTTCCCTCTGTGCCACTAGTGCAGCACTAGCCACTTGATTTGTTGCCGCTATGTATAGCAGCAAAGGTTCTTGTGGTTTAGGTGCAACTAGCGTTGGCGTGGAGGAGAGGTATCTTTTCAAGTCCTGCAGCGCGGCCTCTGCTTCCGGAGTCCATTTCATCGGACCTGCCTTTTTCAAAATCTTGAAAAACGGCAGGGCGCGCTCAGCGGATCTTGAAATGAACCTACTCAAGGCAGCAACACAACCGGCAAGACGCCGCACATCCTTGACGCTTTTGGGTGCTCGAATCTGCTCAATAGCTTTGATCTTGTCGGGATTTGCTTCAATTCCTCGTTGAGATACAAAGAACCCGAGAAGCTTGCCGGATGGGACGCCAAACACACACTTCTCAGGATTGAGCTTCAAGTTGATTTTGCGCAAGTTTGCAAATGTCTCTTCTAAATCTTGAATGAGGGTCGACTTGTCCTTGGTCTTGACCACTATGTGATCCATGTATGCTTCCACATTCCTGTGTAGCTGGGGTTCAAAACCAATCTGGACAGCTCTTGCAAATGTCGAACCGGCACTCTTCAATCCGAAAGGCATACGCACGAAGCAGTACGTGCCACATGGAGTAATGAATGCGGTTTTCTCCTCGTCCTCCTTGGCCATGAATATCTGGTGGTATCCAGAGTATGCATCAAGGAAGGAGAGCAAATCACAGCCGGAAGTAGAGTCTACAATTTGGTCGATGCGCGGCAAAGGGAAAGGATCCTTTGGGCATGCTTTGTTGATATCAGTATAATCAATACAAAGTCTCCACTTTCCGTTTGCTTTGCGCACCACCACTGGATTTGCCAACCAAGTGGGATGTAGCACTCCTCTGACCAGGCCTGCCACTTCGAGTTTCTTGATTTCCTCGGCAATGAATTGTTGCCGCTCCAAAGCTTGCTTCCGGACTTTTTGCATGACGGGCCGAGCGTGGGGACAAACGGCAAGGTGGTGCTCAATTACCTCCCTGGGAACACTGGGGATGTCAGATGGTCGCCATGCGAACACATCAACATCCGCCCGCAGGAAGGCAACGAGCACGCTTTCCTATTTGATGTCAAGGGTGCCTTGCCGGAGTTCTTCATTTCCTTCTTCTTGGCGGGAGCTGGCGCCTTGGTGGCTTCTGCTGCAACCGCATCTCTATACATCTTGTCGACGCAAATGACTGCATCTTTCTTGTCGGAGTTGATGGAAATGACACCCATCGGCCCTGGCATCTTCAACGTGTTATAAGCATAATGAGATGCTGCCATGAATTTTGCCAAGGCTGGGCGGCCAAGAATTCCATTATACGGCAAGGGGATCTTGACAACGTCAAACACAATCTTCTCGGTTCTGTAGTTCAATTCCCCACCAAACGTAACCGGTAATGTGATCTTCCCCTTGGGCTGGCTTCTTCCCGGGTTCACTCCCTGAAACGTGCCCGTTTTCTCGAGTTCCTCGTCGGGGATTTGTAGCCTCTTGATTACTTCCGGAGAGATCAGATTCAGGTCGGCCCCACCGTCAACTAACATCTTCGTTACTTGGAGGTTGCGAATTGTTGGTGAAACCAACAATGGCAAACACCCGACCGCAGTTATGCGATCAGGGTGGTCCTTAGCATCGAAGATGATAGGCGTGTGTGACCACTTGAGTGGCTTTTGAGAGCCCACTGCCGGTTCTGCCGCGTTAACCTCACGAGCCCACTGTTTGAGTTGGCGGTGAGAGGAATGCAAAGATGCGCCTCCGTCAACGCACATGGCCTCAGTTGCCTTCTGGAATTCTTGTTCACTGGACTCCCTATCGTCCTCTTCTTCCTCACTCCCATCATCTTCCTCTTTCTGCTGCTTGACCTTGCCGCGACGGCCCCCTCGACCACCACGGCCCTTTTTGCCTGATCCACCGGCACCATCTTGACCTTTCTCTTTGTCACGCTTTTCGTATTCGGCCTTCTGTTTCTCAACAAGGTGCTCGACTTGCCGGCACTCTTGGAGATCATGGCCATTGGTGCGGTGAATCGTGCAATATGGCCCATCGGACTTTCCAGCTTTCTCGTTTGCCGCCGCCTCCTGGCAAGGGGCGCATACAGCAGCCTCCTTGCCAGAGTTCTCAGTCTTGGCTTTCTTGGAGGACTCAGAGTTGCCGGAGCCTTCGACGGCCATGACAGTCTTGCCTTTGCGCTTCCTGTTGCGCTTTCGGCCCTTCTTCCTCGGGGTGGCAGCATCATCGTCCTCAGAATCTACTTCGGTGCCAGTGTCCTCCCCGGGAAGCCTTCTTCCTTCCTCGGCACGTGCACACTTATCCGCCAACGTGTAGAGCTCGTTGACGGTCTTGGGCAGCTTGACGTTCATTTTCTCCCGCATCCTCCGATTGCGCACATTTGTGTGAAAGGCGGCAAAGACGGCTGCGGGGTGCACATCTGGAATGTTACGGTGCACACGGCTGAATCTCTGGATGTACTTGCGCAAGGTTTCACCATCTCTTTGCGGGATCACCTGCAGATCGCTGGGCTGTCCAGGAGCCTTGTGTCCTCCGGTGAAGGCACCAACAAACTCGTTGCAGAGATCTGACCACGAAGAGATGGAGTTCTCCGGCAAGTTCATCAGCCAAGATCTCACGTTGGGCTTTAGTACCAACGGAAAGTAATTGGCGAGGATTTTCTCATCTCTTCCTCCGGCAGCTTGTACGGCAATCGTGTAGATGCCCAGAAACTCTGCCGGGTTCAGCTTGCCATCATACTTTTCCGGCACTTCTGGCTTGAAGGCTCGAACGGACGGCCATCGGACTTGCCGCAGCTCACGAGTGATGGCGGGACACCCAACCTTGTAAGGTAGGTATCCGCCAACCCCTGGCGCAGGCTCATCAATGACGGGGCCGTTACGCGCGTCGGATTGACGGCGCGCCTCCCGGGGCCGTTCGATGGTGGTGCGGGCGTCTTCTGCCTGCCTGTCTCGCAGCACTTGCCGCTGATCTTGCCGCGCCCATGGATCCGACGACGCCATCGACATCTCGTTGGGTCCAACAGACCGTGGGGCTTGTGGCGGCTGTTGGCGTTGCTGCTGTCGAGGCGGTTGCCGCGGTGGCAATTGCACCGTTAGCGTAGTACCGTCAACGCGGCCGCCAACTGGAGATGCCGGTGCTGCTTGCGGACGCCGTGAGGGTTCCGCTTGCTGCGATTTACTGGCTTCGGCTAATCGAATCAAGCTTTGGATGGTGGCTCTCCACTCATCCATCTTTTCTGCTGCCGGAGGGAAGTTCAGCAGCATCTGGGTTCGCGCCATTGCTTCCGCCACCGTGGCTGGCATGGCCGGGAGCGAAGAGCGCGATGTCGCTCTACTTCTGGCGGAGCCAGTAGGAGCGCCGTCGTGGTCTTGTTGTCGCGGCTCACAATCAGCGGCTGATCGCCGTGGCGGAGGCGGCGTCTGAGGATCCGGGATCTGATCCACCGGAGTCTTGCCGTGAGGTCGCCGCTGCCCGGAGTCGTTGGCGTCGCTCGGAGCTGTACCGTGCCCATTGTGTGAGGGGCGCGACGTCTGTCCTAAGTAGCGTCCTTGGACATCGCCGCAGCGGGATCTCCGCTCACGCCGGCCCGGGCATTGCTACTCCGGTGGCTGCGTTCGTCTGCGCGGCGTGGAGGACGAGGAGGAGGACGTCCATCCGCTCCGCCCGCGCCGTCGCGGCTCCGTTCGCCATAGGACCGAGGAGGTCGACTGCCTCCAGCGTGCTCGTCTTCTATGCCGACCGTGGTGGGCATGGCGACCGCGCCGCCTGCGCTGGTCGTGCCAACCGCGGTGTCCGCACCGCCCGCATTGGTTGCGCCACCTGCGGATGCGTGCGGGGTGGCTGTCATCGTGATGCCCTTCTTCTTGGGCGCCATCGACGACGAGGAGGACGATGATCATGATGAAGAAGACGCGCAATCCACTGATCAAGGTTCGCACAAGCGGTTCCCCCCTACCTGGCGCGCCAAAGATGTCGTGGTGGTACGACCATCTATGGGGCCATTCAGCCCCTTGTGGTTCGGCAGGGGAGATCGACGTGCACAAAGAGCATGAACAATGGAAAACGCAAGGGATTTACCCAGGTTCAGGCCGCTGAGAAGCGTAAAACCCTACTCCTGTTGTTGGTGTATTAGTAGTGTGGAAGCACAGTACAAGTAGCGCTTCTCCCGGCAAGGCGCGGAGAGGGGCAGCTACGCGAGAGGTGCTTGTGTTTGAAAAGGGGTTCGAAATCCCTCTAAATTGTTGCCTTGGTCCTCCTTTTATAGCTCAAGGGGTTACCACAGTGGCAAAACAGTAATTACATAATAACTAAATAGCAAATAGTGCTATCATACCTAACTATGCCAGTTTAGGATAAAAGCATTAAATGCACCGTTTAGGTGTCGTGTGGAGAGGCAGTCCCGGCAAGGTTCCTGCACCGCTTGCCCAGCTACCTCGTATTATCCTGACACGCCTCCTGGACGGGTGTCATTAGGGGCAAATCTTGTCCCAGCGTGCTGACACGTGCCCGACAAGCCTCACCAACCAGCCTGCGCGGTCGACACCTCGCCTATTGGCGAACACCTGTGCGGTGAGGTGGAGCGCTGGAGGGCTGGCATAAGCTTGCCGGCACGGAGCTTGCCGGGTCTTCCCCTTGCCGGTTTAGCCTTGCCGGCAAGGAATGTCTCTGTCTTCGGTAGTAGTTGAGTGCTTGTTGATGTTTTGTCTTGAGCCTCTGCAATTGGGTCTTGAATATTGGTCTTGGCGGCCCCCGTCAAGGCTTGGCCGGCAAGGAGGCTGCCACTGTCTGTGCATAAGACAGGGTATAAAATACCCTGTGTTTTATACACCGACAGTAGGGGCTCTTGAACCATTTGTGATAGCACATTATCGCACACGAGAGCTTAGAGGAAACCGTGCCCAATGCAAAATACAATCCCACTCGTAAATTTTTCAGGAAACGTGTGCGATGATGTCATGCATGGCAGACGATTGCCATATAATACTCGTGTGCGATGGGCCACATATCGCACACAGTTTCTATGATGGCCCGTTTGCCTTAGGTACTATTTCGCAAACGGTCCAATGTGAAACACCGTTTGGTTTCCCTGCGCAATTAGAAACGTTTGACTCACCAATCCCACACGTGGGCCAAAAATATAGTGTGTGCGATATGTTCGTGCATCGCATATGATTACATTTGACGAGGCGTCTGCATCAGCCCTCCCTATCGCGGATGGTTTCTGGGTCGTGTGGGAAGACCCCCCCCCTATCGCACACACAGGCAAGGCGACGGTTTAAAACTCTATCGCGGAAAGGGGGTAAAAACAGTTTGTATAGCAGCTCGCTGTACCAGTGTGTTTACCACATGACCAGCCCATTTTCTTTTCTTTCTAGAAATGGCTAGCCCACTTCTATTTTGTTTTTTGCAGAATACCCAACCGAGGCATACTTGCTTTTCTCGGCCCTGCTGGGCAGCAAATCTTTCAATATGAGGAGGGATGCATTCGGCTTGCGCAAAAAATGGGTTGTAAATTTTTAAAAACACAGCAAGCCGGTAATTAGTTCCAAATTTTGTTTTATCCGGATTTTGAGATTTTAAATTTCATTGGATTTTTTTGCGGTGAAAATTTCATTGGATTTTAAATTAATATAAATTTATTTTACAAATTAGTTTGAATCTGACACGAAACTTTGGGATTAAAAAAAGTTCGAACCCCACCGAAATATGCAAAATTTCCTTTGAATTTTTTAACCGTGGCTAGAATATGGGTTGTAATGCTAACAAAAAGAATATGGGCTGCTAAAAATTCCTTAAGAATGAGCAAATGGGCAGTAAATTGTGAAAAATAATAGCAAATGGTTTGTATGCTATTTGCCACAAATTTGGAGGCTGACTTGTGGGCCTACTAAGTTGATGCGTACGCGGGGATTTGTCAACTTAGTCAACAAATGATTCTAGTAGCAGTGACCGTTGGATGTTAATCCAACGGTCGTGCTGCTTCTTCAATATCTGATCTTCTTGCTCCAACAGGCCAAACTAGCGCCACTGGGACCGCCTGCTCCCGCCTCCCATGACCGGCTGTGTTGCTGCGCAGGCCTCACCGCCCCACCCTACTCCCACCGCTGGCCACGCCATCCCTCTAATCAACCACACCTCCTGCTATTCTCTGGCGACGACAGCCTCACACCGCAACCAAACTAGTAAACCCTCGTACTCCCCTCCACATGGGCAACCACTGCCGCGTCTTCCCTGGCTCCGGGCCATTCACTTCCTAGGCCTCACCGTCGCCCTCTGCCTTGGTGCTCTTTGTACGGCGTTGTCAATGCGGTCAACGAACGACAACCATCGGAAGAGGACTGTATGTGCAGAGGCTGACAGCTGGGACCCATGAGGTCTATGGTCACACGCAAGGCAGTGCCTCCTTATTACGCGCAAGAAAAATGAATCCTCACCCTACTAGCTGGGACCCACCTGATTTGGAGGCTGACTTGTGGGCCTACTAAGTTGACGCGTACGCAGGTCTTTGTCAACTTAGTCAACAAACGATTCTTGCAGCAATGACCGTTGGATGTTAATGCAACGGCCGTGTTGCTTCCTCAATCTCCGATCTTCTTGCTCTAGCCGCCCAAACCAGCGCTGGCGGGACCGCCTGCTCCTGCCTCTCGTGGCCGGCTTTGCTGCCGCGCAGGCCTCACCGCCCCACCCTACTCCCACAGCTGGCCAGGCCATCCCTCTATTCACCCACACCTCTTGTTATTCTCCGGTGAAGGCAGCCTCACACCGTAGCGCCGAACCAGTAAACCCTCATACTCCCCTCCATCTGGGCAACCACTGCCGCGTCTTCCCCGGCTCCGGGTTGTTCCCTTCCTAGGCCTCGGCGTCGTCCACCGCCTTGATGCTCTCGGTACGGCGTCGTCAACGCGGTCAATGAACGACAGCGATCGGAAGAGGATTGTACGTGGAGAGGCTGACAGTTGGGACCCACGAGGTCCATGGTCGCATGCAAGGAAGTGCCTCCTTATTACGCGGAAAAAAATGTTTCCTCCCCCTGACAGCTGGGACCCACCAGCTACATCTTCGCACGTAAGGAAGTGCCTCCATATTACGCACAAAAAAAGATTCCTCCCCCTAACAGCTGGGACCCACTAGCTATATATTCGCACGCAAGGAAGTGCCTCCTTATCCCCCCTGATAGTTGGGACCCACCAGGTCAAAGCGTACGTAGCGTTATCTGTCTGGTCGCAAACTTGTAAGTACATACTGGTCGATTGGTCTCTCTGCCACGATGAACCGTGGCCATGTAAGGAGTGGCACGTGTCATAGTAGAGCCCCAACGTAGCATTCAGGCAGTTCCATCTAAATCTTGTACACGTACAAACAGCCACGCTGCAAAAAATACGGCCACGTACATACATACGGGCGGGGTTTCGAATGCGTACTCGCACATACGTACAGTCGGGCCTCGTGTACATAGAGAGGCGATGGTGGGGGTTTGCAGCAACGGCGTCCTGTTCATCGGCAGCCAACCAGCTGGGTCGGAATGGAGGAAACAACGTCGTGTTCATCGGGAGCCAAGCGACTAGGTCGGAATGCGTCCTATTTATCGGGAGCCAATCGGCTTGGATGGAATAGCTGAAACAGGGTCGTGTTCATCAGCTGGGGTGTAGCATACTACAAAACGGAGGAAACGGACTTCTGTTCAACTGCCTACGATCGAAACGGGGTCCTGTTCATCGGGAGGGGTCTGGTGTACCGCAAAACGGACTTCTCTCCAACCACCTACGGTCGAAATGGGGTCCTGTTCATCGGGAGGGGTCTGGCATACCGGAAAATGGAGGAAACGGACTTCTCTCCAACCGCCTACGGTCGAAACGAGGGTTCTGTTCATCGGGAGGGGTGTGGCGTACCGCAAAATGGGACTCCACGGGCTACTGTTCATCACCGTCGACTTCCAACCGCGCCTCCACGGGCCACTGTTCATCCGCAACTGCCTACGGCCTCCACGGGCTCCTGTTCATCCACCCCCAACACCGGCTGGGGTGTGGCGTACCACGACACGGCGTCCTCGGGGTCCTGCATCCAGCGCCTACCGCCTACACGGCTAGGGTACTTTTCATCCAACCCCCACCGACTGGGGGTGGGGCCTACGAGCGGGCGGCAGCAACGGGAATTGTTCATCCACATCCAACCAACCGGCTAGGTCAACTCACCACGTCTCGCGCAAGGGGCTCGATCGATGCAAGTCTCATCTCGTTCTACGTATCGCGCGCGCGGCAGCAACGGACACTGTTCGTCGAGATGCAACCCAACCGGCTAGCTACGTCTCACACGGGGGCTCGATCGGCTTCAGTAAGCAGCAAGAAGGGATCGATCGGGTTCAGTTAGCAGCGAAGGAATCGCTCGGGTTCAGTTAGCAGCGAAGGGATCGATCGGGTTCAGTACGTAGTGCGAGGGATCGATCGCTCGAGTTAAGTAAGCGAACGCCTCGCTTGGGTTCAATTAGCGAACGCTTCGCACACATGCGCGCATATGAGAGAAAGGCGCAAACCACACTGCATCGATCGCTCGGCCCCGACCACCCACTGTAACTGGGAACTCCCCAAAAATTTCCTCGCCGTCACTTCTACCACGATTTTTTACGTCATGGACGGCCCAAAGAATGTCATGCAGGTGCGACTCCGGCCCACCCAGGATGAAATGCCCATTTTCTGTCATAATTTTTTTCATAGAAGTAGGAGCCCACCACATCTATGATGATACGTGTTTTTGTCACAATTATTGTCATAGAAGTGTCATATCCACGATAGAAAAAGTTTTCGTTCGGGCCATAATATCACGGAAGTGTCTTTTTTTTCTAGTGTCTGTTGGGATCCGATGAATTGTGGGTTTATGATCAGATTATTCATTGAAAGTATTTGAGTCTTTTCTGAGATTTATTTATGTGTGATTTTATAGCCTTCTATTCCTCTCCGATCTATCTATCTTCTTTGGCCAATTAGATTGATTTATCTTCAGTGGGAGAGGTGCTTTGTAGTAGGTTCAATCATGCGCTGTCCTGACTCTGTGACAGGAGGAGTTGCAAGGCACGTATTTGTATTGTTTCTACTAAGGATAAAACGACAGGGTTCGAACATATTGTTTGGTCTTACTTTGTCTACATTATGTCATCGTGCATAAAGCATTACTCTGTTTGTCATGAACTTCATACTTTGAGATGCATGCTGGATAGCGGTCTTGGGGTGGATTAATAGTAGTAGGCATCAGTAAGTTTAACGTTATACTTGTCACGGATGTAATGCCAATATATTGATCATGCCATGAAGAATCATCATAACTATGCACTATTCAATCAATTGCCCAACAGTAATTTTTGTACCCGCCGTTGCTATGCTTATGAGAGATGCCACTAGTGAACCTATGGCCCCCGAGTCCATCTTCCATATTTACTAAAACCCTAAATTTGCTCGCTGTTTTTATTTTATTCTATATATCTACCACTATAAGATTTAATCCATACAATTGGCGAGAACAAGGGGATTGACATCTGATGTAGGGTACGGGCCAAAGTACCCCGATTTGTCCCGATGTTCACGAATTGGAGGTGGCTACGCGAAGAACACGAAGAATAAGAGGGGGAAATCACAAGAGGAACACTGAAGAACAAGTCCAATCACACATCCACTAGACTAAGAAACACATAAGATCCACAAGGTACATGAACAATCAAAGGGGAAGATACAAGGTAGAGTTCATCCTAAATCAGAGAGGAGATGAGGTCTTGATGATTTAGATAGATCCTTCTCCCTTAGGAGGTCTTGATGATCTAGTGAGATCCTTCTCCCTCAAGAGGAATCCCACAACGGGAGGTACATGAACTAAGCTCCAATGTGTAGTTCTAATCTTAGCTAACCCAAGAATGGAAGAGGGGAAGGTCTATTTATAGTACAAGCCACGAATGGGTAAGTGGGAGAGAGATACATGGGCCTCGGGCCCGACCGTGCGTGCAGGCAGGCGCCGGATGTCCGGCTGGGCGCCGGATGTCCGGCCTCTCGTGAGGCGCCGGATGTTCGGGGCACTAGCCGGATGTCCGGCCTGGAGGTGGCCGATCTTCTATTGCGCTCTACCGGATTTACGGGGGGAGCCCGGATGTCCGGGCGTTGGTGAAGCGCCGGATGTCCGGGGTCGCGCCGGATGTCCGGGGTCGTGCCGGATGTCCGGCCGCTGATGCCTTCGGACATCTGTTGGTGCAGCTCCTGCGCGGCTGCACAGGTGCCGGATGCCCGGTTAGCAAAGTGTATTGAGATATTCCTAGAGGGCTTTGCTCATCTACCACTCCTCTTGGAGATCAAGACCTCCTAGAGAGAAGATCCCCTTGTGGATTCAAGATCCATTCTAGGGAAGGATCCCCATCATAGGATCATCAAGACCTCACCTCCTTTGGAGTGGGAAGAAACTTATCTTTGTGCTATTTTCCTTTGGTTGTCTATGTATGCTTGTGGATCTATGTATGGTACTCTAGTGGATGTGTGATTTGGGTTTGTTTGAGTGATTTCTCTCTTGTGTTCTTGTGAGTTCATCCCTCATACACTCCAAGTGTGAAAAGATCTCCACCTAGGGTCTCTACCCTACAACATCATGGTATCATGAGCCACGTTGATTCACATCTTGGAGTCCCTATTCCCCACTTTCTAGCCTGATTTTGCTTTGTTTTGTCCCAATTTCGAAAATCCCCACAAAAATAGCCATACCAATTTTTTTGCATTTGTTGGATCTTGTGAGATTTTGTTGTTTTGGTCCACGAATTTCTTGTTTGGCAACTCGATCTACCCCTTTTCCACCTTCCCCCATCTTTTCCCACCAATTTCCCCGGAGTTTTGCAAATTTGCCACGGATCTGAGCTGTTTTTGCGCAGCCGCCGACCCCGTGCGCACGGGCCCCCGAGACCCCGTGCACACGGGCCCAACTTACCCCGTGCACACGGGTTAATCAGGGAGCTTTCCCCAACTTCTGTTTTAGTCCAGTTTTTTTTCACACTTTCGTCTTCCGCGCTAACCCACGTGTTTCATTGAGATTTTGACTTGCGGTTGCCGTGTCCTAAGGTGTTTCGGCTACTTAGGGACGGTTCATTATCATCATCACCGCAATTCATCATCGCCCCGGACTCGACATCGACATTGTCCACTTCATTCATCATCCGTCCAAACGAGAACTCGACGGTAACCGCGACGACATCTCCTACTTACCCTTTCCATTGCATTGATAGACTTGAGCCATTTTGCGTCACTTACCCATCGAGACTAGCAAGTTGAGAATTGCCGGGCCACGTATTTGTGCACCATAGTGATGTGCCTGTTCCACATAGCTACATTTAGCGTGCATTCATCTTGATATCATCATCATGCCATAAGTCTCTCCCGTGCATATCTTACTTACTTGTCTTAGATATCGGCTCTAGCATCAAGCATTTTGGCATAGTCAAAAAAAAGAACAACCTTTTAAGCAAAAGAGAAGAAACAAAGAGCTTGTAAGCAATAGCATTGAGCCTTTTGCATAGTAGATCATATAGGCCATACATATCATACTTGGGATTGAAGACAAGCACGTTACTCTCTTAGGTTGGTGCACAAGCGTATCTAGCCCATTTGAGCAATCGAGCTAGTGTCTCTCTAGCATCCGTGCAACAAGAGCATTTTCCGTGGTTCCACATTTTGAGCTCATTCCTTGGTTGTGCGGATCCCATTCATCTCCGTGTGTGTGTTTCCAAGTGTTCTACTAGGGTGTTGATCTATTTGTCTTACTTGCAATTTGTGAATCTTCTCAACATTTTCGATATCTTGCCTAACACTTGTTTGAATTTTGTGCCACTCATCCTAACCAAGCTACTCCATAAGCCTTACTTTGTAGGTGTGAGAAACAAACCCGGTACCAATTCTACTATTGTTGCATTACATTGAGTGATACTTGATACATCTTCAATCATCGGAAAAGGTAACTTTGGTATTGTTCTCTCATTTCCTACTCACCACCACTTGACTATGATGGATAGGCCTACTACATCGGCGAACCCGCTCTTTGAAGAGCAAGAGGAGACGCACGATTACGTCACCAAGGGTCATCTCTTCGGCGTCCAACAAGCGCTACACCAAGAAAGTGAAGCTTTGGGAGATCGCACCGAGCAACTCGCCACCGACTTGCGCCACTCCGAAACACGAACAAGGGACTACTTCGACGCCAAGCTTTCATCTCAAATGGAGGAATTGCGCGACATCATGGCCAACCGCGCCACTTCCCCGACTTCCTCTTCAAGACGGCGACACTCAAGTCTACACTCTTCGGATTCTTTGTCACGCTCATGTCCATCTCGAGCACATTCTCATCGGCACGACAATCATGATGATCATCAAGCTCCACAAAATCCATTCCATGGCAATGGGTTACAAGACCGACTTCGAGCACGAGAACGTCAAGCGTGCCAAGACCAAGTACCATCATGTTCAAGACAAAATGACCAAGATGGCGACGCCCTCCGGCAAGAACTACTACGCCGAGAAGAACAAGCACTTGAAGCGCAACGTGCTCTTCGAGAAGCAACTCATGCCGTGAACGAGCGCAACCGTCGTGTGCGTGAACAAGAAGAAGCGCTACGACACGAACAACAAGATGAAGAAGCTCACCTTGAGGAGCGCCAAGAAAGACAAAATTGAGCTCGGATTCCACCTCCAAGACCACCACGTCAAGAAAATCGAGCGGAGCATGAGGATGACGATCCACCACTACGGCAAGAGCGACATCACCAACGACGACATGATGAAGAACAACGTTTTGGCAAGCTCAAGTTCACCATGCCCAAGTTCCACGGCGGCAACGATCCCGAAGAATATCTCTCATGGGCATTGAAGGTCGACAAGATATTTCGCCTTCACAACTATGACAAAGAAAAGAAGATCGCCATGGCATCTCTCGAATTCCAAGACTATGTTCTCATTTGGTGGGAGCAAGTGATCGCAAGACGTCAAGAAAAGGGCGAGCCACCCATCGCGACTTGGAATCAAATGAAGGATGTCATGAGAGCTCGTTTTGTACCTACACATTACAACCGCGACCTCTTCAAGAAACTCCAACTCCTCAAGCAAGGAACCAAGTCGGTTGAAGAATACTATCAAGAAATGGAAGTTTCCATGATACGAGCCAATGTCAAGGAAGATGATGAACAAACCATGGCGCGTTTCTTGAATGGCCTCAACCATCCCATCAAGAAAATAGCGGACTTCCAACCGTACTCCAACCTCCTCGAGCTAGTGCACCAAGCAACCAAGGCGGAGCGACAAGTGCAGGACGACTACAAGTACTCCAAGTACTCTTCCAAGACATGCGGTTCATACACTCAAGCTTCAACGACTACGACAACTCCTTCCACGACTCGAGCTACACCAAGTACCAACGACAAGTCAAGCTCCAAGCAACCTTCGACATATTCGAGTCGCCTTCTTACTACTAAAGGCAACTCCAAGCAAAAGCTTTCGTCATCGACACCTCCTATGGATGCCAACAAGACAAGTGACATCAAGTGTTTCACTTGCAAGGGCCGAGGCCACAAGTCTTTCGAGTGTCCAACTCGACGCACAATGATCCTCAACGACGACGGCACCTACGACTCAATGAGCGAAGATGAAATGGAAGCCCTCGAGCATGTGGCTATGCACCGACAAGTGAATAAAGACGAAGATGCACAAATCTTTTGCGACAATGATGCGAGCCCCGCTCTTGTTGTCTCCAAGGTCTTGACACTTCAACAACATCAAGACGAGGACCAACGTTGCCACATCTTCCACACACAAGAGGGCATCCAAGGACGTTCCGTCAAGGTCATCATCGACGACGGAAGTTGCCACAATTTGGCAAGTGAAGAATTATGCTCCAAGCTACAATTGGTCAAGAAGACGCACCCTCGCCCCTACAAGGTCCAATGGCTTAGCGACTCCGGCACAATCCAAGTGGTGCACACCATCCAAGTATCCTTCAAGATTGGCGCCTATGAAGATACCTTGGAGTGTGATGTGGTTCCCATGTTCGTATGCCACCTCCTACTTGGGCGCCCTTGGCAATTCGATCATGGCGTCATCCACAACGGTCGAACCAACCACTATAGCTTCAAGATGAAGGGCAAGGAATTCGTTCTCCGACCAATGTCTCCAAGTCAAGTCGTCGCCGACAATCAAGCATCGAGCCATCGTGGAGAGACTAGTGAGAGAGTGAACCACCACAAAGAGAGTGAGCGCCACAAGCCAAAATTGAGTGACTCCACGATGAGCGACAAGAAAAACTTAGTTCTACTAGCCACCAAAAGAGATTTGAGGGATGTGAGTGAGATCCCATCTAGTGTTGTTCACTTTGTGCTTTTATGCAAAGGAGAAGCTGTGCGGACTAATACTTCACAACATCTTCCTCTAGTGTTGTCTCATCTCTTGCAGGAATACAAGGATGTGTTTCCCGATGAGCTACCTCCCGGACTACCTCCTCTACGCGGAATCGAACACCGCATCGACCTCATCCCCGGCGCACCACTACCGAACAAGGCACCATACCATGTCAACCCCGGTCATTCTCGTGCCTAAGAAAGATGGTTCCTATCGCATGTGTTCCGATTGCCGTCCTATAAATGCTATCACCGTTAGATATCGCCATCCCATTCCACGCCTTGATGACATGCTTGATGAACTTAGCGGAGCCACCATTTTCTCAAAAATTGATCTTAAAAGTGGTTATTATCAAATACGCATGCAAGAAGGTGATGAATGGAAAACCGCTTTCAAAACCAAATTTGGCTTGTATGAATGGTTAGTCATGCCTATGGGTCTATCGCAAGCACCTAGCACTTTTATGCGTGTCATGCACTATGTTCTTCGCAAATTGATTGGCATTTGTGTTGTGGTCTATTTTGATGACATCCTTGTGTTTAGTGAAACTCTCGAAGATCATGTCAAACACCTTAGAGAAGTATTGCAAATTCTTAGAGACGAGCGACTTTATGCTAACATGGAAAAATGCACTTTTGGTGTTGATAAGCTTGTTTTCTTGGGCTTTGTTGTCTCTTCTAAGGGTGTCGAAGTTTATGAGTCTAAAATTGATGCTATTAAAACTTGGCCTCAACCAACCAACTTGCAACAAGTGCGTAGCTTCCTTGGTCTAGCCGGATTTTACCGTCACTTCGTTAAGGACTTTAGCACTATTGCTTCACCATTACATGCTTTGAGCAAGCAGAATGCTCCTTTCGTTTGGGCACCTTCGCAAGATACCGCATTTCATGAGCTTAAGAATTTGCTTACACATGCTCCAATTCTTGCCTTGCTAAACTTTGAGAAAACATTTGAAGTGCATTGTGACGCTAGTGGTAATGGCATAGGTGGTGTTTTAATGCAAGAAAAGCGACCCATTGCATATTTTAGTGAAAAGCTTTCCGGTGCACAACTTAATTATCCCATCTATGACAAAGAGTTGTATGCTTTGGTGAGAGTCTTGCATGTTTGGGAGCATTATCTCCGCCCTCGTGAATTTGTCATCCATACCGATCATGAAACGCTTAAGTACCTTAGAGGTCAAACAAAATTGAACAAACGGCATGCTAAATGGAGTGAATTTATGGAGTCATTCCCTTACATCATTAAATATATCAAGGGAAAGGGAAATGTTATAGCGGACGCTCTTTCCCGCAAGTGCATGCTAGTTACTCAACTTGAATTGAATGTTATTGGCTTTGAGCACATTAAAGATTCATATGAGCATGATGATTCTTTTGCAACTCCTTATGCCACATGTCTTGCTAACACTTATTGGGAGCGATATTATATCAAGGATGGATACCTTATGCGCGCTAACAAACTTTGTGTTCCCAAGTCTTCTCTTCGTTTGTTGCTTTTGCAAGAGGCTCACGGTGGTGGACTTATGGGACATTTCGGTCACGACAAGACTTTTTCCACGCTCTCCACCAAGTACTTTTGGCCCAAGATGTTTCGTGATGTCGCACGCTACACCAACCGATGCTCCACATGTCGCAAAGCTAAGTCACAAGCTCAATCTCATGGGTTACATAAGCCACTTCCTATACCATATCATCCATGGGAAGACATTAGCATGGATTTTGTGCTTGGCCTACCTAGAACGAGAAATGGAAAAGACTCGGTTTTTGTTGTTGTTGACCGTTTCTCTAAAATGGCACATTTTATTCCATGTCACAAGAACGACGATGCTTCACATATTGCAAACTTGTTTTGTAGGGAAATCTTGCGACTTCATGGAATGCCCAAGACGATTGTGTCGGACCGCGACGTCAAGTTCCTTAGCTACTTTTGGAAGACACTAGGCGACAAGCTCGGGATCAAGCTCCTATTCACATTGGCCTATCACCCACAAACCGACGGCCAAACGGAGGTCACCAACCGCATGCTCTCTACACTACTCCGCGTGTTGATCAAGAAGAACCTCACGGAATGGGAAGAATGCCTACCGATCGCCGACTACGCCTACAATCGAGCACGGCACTCTACAACCAGCAAGTCTCCCTTCGAAGTGGTCTATGGCTTCAACCCCTTGTCGCCATTAGACATCCTACCGCTACCACTACAAGAGCGAGCAAACTTGGACGCAAGCGCAAGAGCAACATATATCAAGAAGGTGCATGAAGACACAAGGCTCACGATCGAACGCCAAGTACAATGACTCGCCAACAAGCTCAACGCAAACAAGCATCCAATGATATTCAACCCCGGTGATCTCGTGTGGCTACACCTTCGCAAAGACCACTTCCCCAATGAACGCAAGTCAAAGCTTCTACCTCGCGCCGATGGGCCATTCAAGGTGCTAGCATGCATCAACAACAATGCATACAAGATCGACCTCCCACGAGACAAGTACAACGTGAGCGACACCTTCAACATCAAGGATCTCTCTCCCTACCATGGTGATGAAGATATTGATTCGCGGGCGGATCTTTCCCAAGGGGGGGGGGAGATGATGCGGAGCATCCTTCGATCATCCCCATGGACACCTCACCACCTCACCGAGCACCAAGTGGACCTATGACAAGAGCTCGCGCACGTGCCATCGAGAACGAGGTGAACTCACTCCTTTACAACTTTCATATGGATATGGATGGAACTTCGATGCTACCTCACAAAGGAACTCTATGTATCATTAGGCATGATGGACTCGACCACCAAGAAGCTAGGGAGCCTCGTCAAGCCCAGGAAGAAGAACAGGAGCACCGCCAAGAAGACAGAGTCAAGCAACGGGAAGAAGGCCAGCTGCTCAGGCGACCCCGTGCCCACGGGCCTGATGGACCCCGTGCGCACGGGCTACTCAGAGAGTCTCTGGGTACCCCATGCGCACGGGCCCCAAAAGACCCCGTGCGCACGAGACCCCTCGCTGTAGCTGCTGACAGCCCGTGCGCACAGGCGTGTACCGTGCACACGGGACCCCCGTGCGCACGGGCCACCCAGCGAGGTGGCTGACTTTAGACTGTTTTGCCCTCTCTTCGTCCCCTACCTCCCACCTACTATATATTCCGTACCTGAGACATTTGTTAGGGTTAGCAAAGTGTATTGAGATATTCCTAGAGGGCTTTGCTCATCTACCACTCCTCTTGGAGATCAAGACCTCCTAGAGAGAAGATCCCCTTGTGGATTCAAGACCCATTCTAGGGAAGGACCCCATCATAGGATCATCAAGACCTCACCTCCTTTGGAGTGGGAAGAACCTTATCTTTGTGCTATTTTCCTTTGATTGTCTATGTATGCTTGTGGATCTATGTATGCTACTCTAGTGGATGTGTGATTTGGGTTTGTTTGAGTGATTTCTCTCTTGTGTTCTTGTGAGTTCATCCCTCATACACTCCAAGTGTGAAAAGATCTCCACCTAGGGTCTCTACCCTACAACAGGAGGTCTTGATGATCTAGTGAGATCCTTCTCTGTCAAGAGGAATCCCACAAGGGGAGGTACATGAGCTAAGCTCCAATGTGTAGTTCTAATCTTAGCTAACCCTAGAATGGAGGAGGGGATGGTCTATTTATAGTACAAGCCACGAAGTGGTAAGTGGGAGAGAGATACATGGGCCTCGGGCCCGACCGTGCGCGCAGGCAGGCACCGGATGTCCGGCTGGGGGCCAGATGTCCGGCCTCTCATGAGGCGCCGGATGTCCGGGGCACTGGCCGGATGTCCAGCCTGGAGGTGGCCGATCTTCTATTGCGCTCTGCCGGATTTCCGGGGGAAGGCCGGATGTCCAGGCGTTGGTGATGCGCCGGATGTCCGGGGTCACGCCGGATGTCTGCCGCTGATGCCTTCGGACGTCTGTTGGTGCAGCTCCTGCGCGGCTGCACAGGCGCCAGATGTCCGGCCTCTAGCCCGGATGTCCAGCCGCTATAGCTTCAGCAGCATCGTCTTCTTCCGTCATCGCTTCCATGCTTCCTTCGCGAATGGTGTAGTTGTTCCTTGACGCTTTTACTCCTCCTTGACATCCATGAAGCTCTGGCAATACCTATGTATGCACACAAGAGAAGTGTCAAGTAGTATACCATCCTCGAAGGGGTCAAGTGAACACGTGTAAAGGAGATGATTCACCTTTATGTATGTGAAGTAGATGTCGCACGTGTCACTTGCCGAATGGACTCTTGACATGGTGATATCCGTCGGATGCTCCGCATCAACATCCCTCTTGCCTTTGTTGGGTGCAAGATATGTGTGTGTGCAGGTACCGCTTATCTTGTTTGTGTGGTGTCTCCTACTAGTTCGATAAACCTTGGTTCTTAACTGAGGGAAATAGTATCTGCAACAACACATATCACAAGTAGCACTCCTCTATCCTACCTGATCACCGTGCCATGCTCGGCATGGCCTTCCCCAAGTTCTGGTCTGCCAGCGTCAGGATTCTAGAGGTGTTTCTCAGCTTTGCAAAAGGCTCCGAGGTAAATATGCTTTTTATTGTCATTTTATGGTTTAAATAGTAGTCTAGGTATAACCAGTAGCCCTTAAGGAGGATGTCGAAGAATCATCCGAACACTTCAAAAAGTTGATAGGCTTAAAGAATGGGTAAAAGATTTTGCTTGAAAGTGCGAATACAGTAGCCCTCGAGCCTTAAGTCAGTTTACCAAACTGGCTTGAGGGTCGAGACATAGCTTGATGCTTTTGATAAATGTGAATATGCTGTAGCCCCCGAGACTCTTGTTGGCTTGAAAGAGCCGACGAGAGGATCGAGTCGTATTTTAACTCGGGTGTTATATTTCTCATCTGCTTTTCCGTATAATTGATGCAGGCTTCCACCTCTTCCTCTGCCTCCAACTTATCAGAGTTGGAGGAGCTAAGGCGCCAACTTGCGCAATCCAAGGAGGATTCTCTTCAGCTCCAGGAACAGGCGGAGAAAGCGCAAGGTAAAAATTTGATACGTATAGTATCAATTTGGCTGTCGAACAGCTCAACGTGTAATTCAAGTGTACCTTTTGAATGTTACACCAGCCGAGAAGGATCTGGCCGACTTGCGGGCCAAGCTTGAGAGGGCTCGGACTGAGGCTGAGCAGCAAAAAGTTGTGGCACAGAAATGTGCTGAAGAGCTCGCCAAGGAGCAAAAAACTCGCGAGGCTTCTCAGTCCCAGATCTCCAAGGTGGAGGAGTATCTGCAGGTCGTTGTCGCTGAACGTGACACATTGAAGGCCTCGGCTAAAAAAGACGCCGTCGAGCTCAAGAGACTCACAACGAAGCGTCAAGAGGCCGCCTCCCGAGCAAGCACTGTAAAGGAGGACTACGGCAGGCAACTGAGATCGCTGCCGGTAATCCATATTTACTACAATGTGTCTTCGGCAGTCAAGCCTTCCCCGAGCTGACGCAGCATTGGCGTATAGCAGGCGCGTTTTCAAATCTCCCGCAAAGTGTGGAGGATGCGTGCCAGCACTTCGGCGGGTGCGATGACGCGGTCGAGCAGAAGTCTTCCTGGATGCATTTCCAAGTGTCGACACATCCCTAACTCCTCGGTGATCAGCTGAAGCAAACAACAGAGCTGCACCGAGCGGCCAAGCCTACAATGGAGGATCTCTGCAAAGCCCTATGGCCAAGTGATCCTCTGCTGACCAGTTTCTTCAGGTTGGTGCACCGCCTCCAAGGGGCTGGTGCCAAGGTCGAATTATGGAAGCGGTCGGCCTGCTTGGAAGGTGCTCGACAAGCTTTTGCGGCCGTCCAAGTGCATTACCCGAAGCTTGCTCTAGAGCCGGTTGCTTTGCAAGGTCCTGAAGGAAAGAATCGGCAGGCGAGGGATTACCTCGGGGTTGTGATGCCGGCTGCTCGGGTGGCCGAGATGAAACGCAAGAAGGAAATGATTCTCGAGAATCTTGACTAGGCTTGCTTTGTATCTCCTGGGTATGCCGAGATGTACTGTGTAAAAAAGACAAGTTTTTTATTTTAAATGATAAGTAATTTTCTCTTTTGCTGCTCTATGCTTATTTTGACTCAACCATGACTGTTTAAGATGTGTCGTTGGCCAGTTGTTGGCTTCCGCCCCTTAGTAGATACTACTTAGGGTGTTTCCCAGCTGATTTGGAACCCTTAGCCGACGTGTCGGTGCCCGGAGGTGGTTGTATCAATGGAAACATGGCAATCAGACCTTTAGGGCTAAAACGTACACTTAATCGCAGGAGCTTTGGTTGGGTGGCAACATAATAACCCCCGGTGTATGTCGAGTCCTCGGATCATCCGTGGTCGAACCACCAACACTTCGGCTTTTTCGAAAAAAGACAGCCCTTCGTTTTACACGGCTAGCCGCCATCGGCTATTTAGTTTAACACTTCCTGTGATTCGCCAACCAATTTACGCATGTTGTGACAGTACTTGACCGGTTGACCCAGAAGTAACAATCGCAGTGGTGCTCCCTTTACACCCTTAGCCAAACAAAGCGGAAACATAAGGGGTAAGCACAGGAGTCAGGCAACCCAGCTATTGACCAAAAACACAAGTCGAAATCGATGCATATAAGTGCGAGATACCGATGACGTTTTTAGCCGAAGACTTTTACTAGAGTACTATGCTTTTTTGCGGGTTCGGCTCGAATTGCAGCCCCCGTTAATGTTGTTGATGTTTTAAAATGCATCTATCATTATATCGCGAGAGTTATGCTTTGTGTATGTATGAAAAGAGAAAAAGGATGCACCATGAGTGTATACGTGGCCCGAAATATCAGGCATCTCTTCATTCATAAAATTGGTCGAACCTAACAATCCGAGCTATTTATAACTTTGAAAGATACATGATTTTTATAGGGAAAGATATTCGAAGAGTATACGCGTCGAGCTCCGGTCGTCTGGTTTTACCTCCATCGTTGCCTTGCTGTCGCGTGTCCTCCGTGCTGTCTATCAGCGCTTCCTCGTCAAATCCGAGGATGGTCGCCTCCACCTGCGATGGCGCCCTTTATTTGCTTGAAGGCACTTTAGTGGCGATCATTTTTAAGAGCAAACATTGGCGGAGGTCGTCGTAGTCAGCTTGAGGCTGTTATTCAGCCCCCGGTCAAGCCGCCTATGCTTGAAAACAGGACGCGGTTTGATTGCGAGGGATCTCGAGACACCCATTGGTTTATCCGAGTAGTGCTCTTTTTTGTTTTTGTGCTCCACTATCCCCCATGGAATTTTCAACGCGAAGTTGTGCACCCGAGGAACATAGGCCTCGGTCACGTAATGGGGGCAGCAGAGTGGGTAACCCGATTTAGGGCCACCAACTGATTGCCCCAAGGATAAGTTCATACTTTACAAGCGCGTTATATGGCCATGTCTGCTTAATGCAGCTCGGCCCCTTGATGCTTCCTCGGTGGCTTGTACCTCGGCCGCGAAGGCCGGGTGTGCTCCTCTGTTCGGAGGGAGCATTCTGTGTTTCCATTGACTGTGATGACACCATTCGGACCTGGCATCTTAAGCTTTAAATAAGCATAGTGCAGGATGGCGTGAAATTGAGCGAAGGCAGTTCGCTCGAGGAGTGCATGATAACCACTTCAAAAGGGCACTATGTCGAAGATTAACTCCTCGCTTCGGAAATTGTCGAGTGTGTCGAAGACCACGTCTAAGGTCACGCTTCCCGAGCATTGCGCTTCAGTTCCCGATATGATACCCTTGAAGGTGGTACTACTAGGCTTGATTCTTGTCAGATCGATATGCATTTTGTTGACTGTATCAGCGTATATCAAGTTGAGGCTGTTTCCTCCGTCCATAAGGACTCGGGTTAGATGAAAACCGTCCACTATGGGATCGAGAACCAGCACCGTTGTGCCTTCATGATGGATGCTCGTCGGGTGGACTCTTCGGTCGAATATGATCGGGGTTTCCGACCACGGATTCTACTTTGGCGCTGCTGGCTCCACGGCATAAACTTCTCAGAGCGCGTGCTTGCTCTCCTTCTTGGCGACGTGAGAGGCATTGATGACCCACAAGTATAGGGGATTGCGACAGCCATCAAGGGTAGTATTTCACCCAAATTTATTGATTCCACATAAGGGGAGCCAAAGAATATTTATAAGCTTTAGCAGTTGAGTTGTCAACTCAACCACACCCGAGAAGTTGTTTCTCTGCAGCAAAGTATTAGTAGCACAGTAATATGGTAGTTTTGTTAGTAGTGGTAACAGTAGAAATAGTAACAGTAACGGTAACAGTAGCAGCTTTGTAGTAGTTGGAACAGTAGTAGCAATAGTAGTAACTTAGAAAAGACAATATTATGAGAAAGCATAGGCATGGAGTAGCAATGGATATTTGGATGACATTCATCATGTGACAGTCACAGCCTAGGGCGATACACAATAGCTCCAATTCATCAATCAAATGTAGGCATGTATTCCGTATATAGTCATACGTGCTTATAATAAGAACTTGCATAACATCTTTTGTCCTACCCTCCCGTGGTAGCGGGTTCCTAATGGAAACTAAGGGTAATTAAGGCGCTCCTTTTAATAGAGAACCGGCACAAAGCATTAACACATAGTGAATACATGAACTCCTCAAATAGTCATCCCTAGAGAGTATCCCAATTATTGTCACCTTGGGGTCTACGGTTCAGAACAATAGCATGTGCATATAACTTGCAGATAGGATCAAGAACTCAAATATATTCATGAAAACATAATAGGTTCAGATTTGAAATCATGGTACTCGTGCCCTAGTGACATGTATTAAGCGTAGCAAAATCATAGCAACATCAATCTCAGAACATAGTGGATAATAAGGATCAAGCCCTAACAAATTGACTCGATTACATGACGAATCTCATCCATCTCAATCTACCTCCAGTATGCCTTCGATGAAATTACTCACTCCCAGTGGGGAGCATCATGAGGTTGTTGATGATGGCGGCGATGATTTGCCCTCTCCAGAGCCCCGAACGGACTCCAGATCAGGCCTCCCATGAAGAATAGGAGGTGGCGGCGGCTCCATATCTTAAAACGCGATGAAACTTTCTCTCTCGTTTTTCTCTCGGGAAGATAGTACTTATGGACCCGGAGTTAGTGCAAACGGAGCTGCGTGGGGCCCACAAGCTCAGGTGGTGCGCCCTAGGGGGGCGCCACCTGGGCTTGTGGCTCTGTGGCCCCCCTCTGGTAACTCCTTGCGTCAGTATTTTTTATATATTCCAAAATAATTCTCCATAAAATTTCGTCCAATTTCGAGAACCTTTTATTTCTGCGCAAAAAACAACACCAAGGTAGTTCTGCTGAAAACAGCGTCAGTCCGGGTCAGTTTCATTCAAATCATGCAAATTAGAGTCCACAACAAGAGCAAAAGTGTTTGGAAAAGTCGATACGTTGGAGACGTATCAACTCCCCTATGCTTAAATCATTGCTTGTCCTCAAGAAATTCAGTTGACAAACTCAAAGTGACAAAGAAAAACTTTTACAAACTCTTTTGTTTCCGTTGCCGCATATAAGCTTAACTATCAACCCAGTTTTAGCAAAGATCATAAACTAACCATGTAAATGATAACACTTATAACTCATATTTACTCATGTCAATGGCATAATCAACTAGCGAGCAATAATAATATATCTCAAAAGCAAACACTTTGCTAAAACAACCATGATATAATATGATAGATTGGTATCTCGCTAGCCCTTTCTGAGACCGCAAAACATAAGTGCAGAGCACCTCCGAAGTTCAAGCAGCGACTAAACAGTGTAATTCAGGGTAGAAGACATTCAATCATGCTCACATCCAACATTAACTAGACCCAATGCATGTTAAACTAAGAATGACAATAGCGCTCTCGGAATTGGTGCTTGAATGAGAAGGTGATGACTCAACAATAAAATTAAATAACATGAAAGTAAACAGAATGGCCCTTCGCAGAGGGAAGCAGAGATTTGCAGAGGTGCCAGAGCTCGAAGCTTAAACAGAGATGAATACATTTTGAGTGGTGTGCTTTTCCTATCAATGTCACGACAAAGGTTTTCAATATCTTCCATGCTAAACACGTTAATGGCGGTTCCCAAAACAAAAAAGTTTTTCTCCCTCACAACCATACAAACAAAATCCATGGCTACACGAATCCTCGGGTGCCCTCCAACAATCAACTGTCCAGGAGGAGTTTATTTTTTTGTAAAGCAGGACTGGGCATCCTTGTTACCAGCCTCCCTCAAAGTTGACGAGCGAATAAACTCTCATCGTGAGTTAAACACACTTAGCATGGAAGATATTGATCGCCCTGTCGCTCCATGAGCGGTACGGGCACACAAAACAGAAGTTTATTTGAAAGATTAGAGGTGGCACATGCAAATTTACTAGAAACGGCAGGGTAATACCGTATGAAGGTAGACATGGTGGACTCTTATGGCACAACTTTTGTTTCAGGGTTTTGGATGCACAAGCAGTATTTCCGCTTAGTACAGGTGAAGGCTAGCAAATAGTTGAGACGCGACCAACTAGAGAGCGACAATGGTCATAATCATGCATTTTCAGTAATTAACATTGAACATGAGCATGAGTAGGATATAAACACTCTGATCATAAATATCATAGAGGCTATATTGGGTTTGAATCAATTACATGCGTGAAAATGTGCCAAGTCAAGCCACTTGAATTCTTCAGAGGAGGATACACAAGATAACATATTAATGCATGTTGACACACCAGATAACATATTATCCACTCCTAGCTACTTAAGAATGGCATGAGCAACTATAATCTCCAATTGTCATCACAAACATGTTTACTCATAATATGCTGAATCAGGACTACTGAGTTAAACATATTCACAAAAACAAAAACAAGAAGAGTTCATACCAGCTTTTCTTCACCACAGTCACTTCATCAAATTATCATCATTATTGCATTTCACTTGCACGACCGAATGATGTGAAAATAATAATAGTGCAAGAGTGCCGTGGACTAAGCTGAAATCTGCAAACATTTTATACAAAGGAGAAGACATGAAAATATTTGGCCTTTCATTAGATCAACAATAAAGAATATAAGAGCCACTTGACAATTCTTACAAAGTCTTCTCCTTACGATGACTCAAGGAAAGAAAAGAAATTCAGAGAAACACACTGAAATATTTTTGGAGTTTTTATTTTTTTTCTGAAGGAGGCGGAAAGAAAGACGAAAACGAAAAAAGAGAAAAATTATTTACACCGAAGAACTCCAAACAAACAAAAGAAGAATGAAAAATCTTTTTGGGTTTTCTTTCACTACTACAAACTAACTAAGTAGAAGAAAAACTGAAAAGAAGCGAGAAATAATTATTTTGGATTTTTGAAGTTTTTCAAACACACAAAAAAGAAACAAATAAAAGCGAACGCGAATAGACAGAGAAAACGGTGACCACCAACAAGTGCAATCAATATGTGATACATGAATGAAATATCAGTGAGAATACTTACGCCCCCAAGCTTAGGTGTTTGGCCTAACTTGGTCAATGGCCACTGCTGGCCTGGGTGAAACTCGTAACGGTAGTTCGGATCATACTCAAGTGCAGCAGCTACCGCCTGGTGAGCGGCCTCACTTCGACGAGCGGCTTCTTCCGCTGCCCTATATGCCTCAGCCTCCTCCAAATGTATATAATATCTTTGTTTATCCTGAAAGTTAAATAGAGAAGGAGCAAACAAAGTAATAGGGATAGCATGTTTTCATTAAATACTAGCCTGCACTGATATGCTGGTTTTGTAGCTTCTTGAAAAGATCACGCCTATAGTGAGTAGGCACAAAACGAGCTCTCATGACTTCTTTCATTTGATTCCATGTCGTGATGGGTGGATTGCCTTTCTCTTGGCGGCGCTCGATGACTTGCTCCCACCAAATGAGAACATAGTCTTGGAACTCAAGGGATGCCATGGCGATCTTCTTTTCCTCTTCATAATTGTGAAGACTAAATATCTTGTCGACCTTCAATGCCCATGAGAGGTATTCTTCAGGATCATTGCTTCCAGAGAACTTAGGCATGTTGAACTTGAGCTTGCCGAAGCGTTGCTCCACATTGTGTTGGTGGTGATGGCGATGTCGCTATTGTCTTGGAGGTGGGTCTTCTAGCTCTTGCTCCTCATGCTCCGCTTGAATAACTTGGCTTTGAGGGCGTGGGATTCTTGCATGGTTCCTCATTTCTTGGCGCTCCTCAAGACGCGTGGCTTAAACTTGTCGCTCTCGTCGGAGGGATTCTTCTTGTTCACGCACTTGGCAGTTGCGCTCGTTGATGGTGCGGGTTGCTTCACGTAGAGCACGTTGAGCTTCAAGTGCTTGTTCCTCACGCCATTGTTTTTCATGTCGTAGAGCGTGGCCGTCTTGGTTTTTGTGGCGTTGGCGGTGTGGAGCTTGCTCTTGGTCCATGGCGCCTTGTTCTTGACGTTGATGTTGTTCACTCTCACAAAGGCGGTCTTGCAAACCATTGCCATGGAATGGATTTTGTGAAGCTTGATGATCTTCACAGTCTTGGTGACGATGCGAGCGAGCTCGTGGAAGACTTGCATCCGAAGATGTGTCCGAAGAGTGTCGGCTTGAGTGGTGCCTTCTTGAATGATGACGATGTGGAAGAAGCGCGGTTGACCATCATGGCATGGAACTCTTCCATTTGAGATGAAAGCTTGTCGTCGAGGTAGTTCCGTGTTCTTGCTTCGGATTGCCGCAAGTCGGTGGCAAGTTGTTCGATGCGGTCGCCCAAAGCTTCATTCGCTAGATGTAAAGCTCTTTGAGCGCCAAAGAGTTGAACCTTGGTGACATAGTTTGTTGGTTCTTCTTCTTGCTCGTCGAAGAGTGGGTTGGAAAAAGTGCTTGGCCTATCCATCATTTTCAAGCAAATGTTAGTGGAAGAAAGGGATGAACTAGACCAAATGTACCTTATCCGATGTTCAAGATGGATCAATGATCACCCAATATGGTATTATGGAAGTAGCACAATTGGTACCGGATCGTGTCAATCTCACACCTACACAATTAAAGCTTTTGGAGGAGCTTGGTGAGGATGGTGGCACAAAATTTATGCAATTGTTAGCAAGATATCAATAATGTTGAAAAAGATTCACAAATTCGCAAATGAAATATGTAGACCAATAGCAATGAGTGGTACACGGAAACACACACACGGATAGATAAGTGGGGTCGTGCAACCAAGGAATGAGCACAAAATGTGGAATCCACGGAAAACGCTCGTGTTGCACAACTCTAGAGAGACGCTAGCATGATTGCTCAATAGGCGGATACGAACTTGTGCACAACCTATGAGAGACAAAACGTATGGACTTCTATCCCGATTATGCTATGTATGTATGGTTCCCGGTGAACTCGGTCACGATGATCCAAGATGATCAATATGCTATGCAATGTGGCGTGATGCTATGGCTATTCCTTACAAGCTTGTTGTTTGTATTTTTCTTTGCTTAAAAGCTTTTCTCTCTCTCTCTCTCTCTCTCTCTCTCTCTCTCTCTCTCTCTCTTTTGATATGGCCACTATGCGAAATGATCAAACCAAGATAGCAATTAGGTATATTCGGGAACAATTGATGACACAAGAGATGATACGAGGGTATATGCATGCTATGATAGCTATGTGGAATGTGTATCACTAAAGTGCACAAGTATCATGGCCCGGCAATACTCAATGGCTAGTCTCGGTAGGCAAGGGATGCAAAATGGGCTCGGGGTTAACAATGCAATGGCAAGTGACGATGTCCTGGACTAGGAGGTACCAACCTAGTTGGCCTACAGTCCATGGGCCGAACCCGCGGCCCACCATTCTTACAAGGAAGGACTCCAGAAGCCTCGCAGTCTGGCATGATCAAGATGGACTCTGCCGAAGACTTGATGTGTACTCCAAGGACAGCATCGGCCGCTGGCGTGTGTATCCCTAGATGGACAACCGACCATGTGTAACCCTAGGTACGCCCAGCACCTATATACGCTGAGGGGTTTAGTCCGTAGAGGCCACGGTCACAATTATGACCACCTAGCCTTAGGGTTAGAACACAGATTTACGATCTCAAGGTAGATCAAACTTGTACTCGATACATCATCATCAATACAATCAAAGCAGGACGTAGGGTATTACCTCTTCGAGAGGGCCTGAACCTGGGTAAATACTGTCTACTACGTCCCCTGTTACCCATAGATCCAAGATCCATAGCTCGGGACCCCCTACCCCGAGGTCTGCCGGTTTTAGTACCGACATTGGTGCTTTCATTGAGAGTTCCGCTGTGTGATCGGGAAAGGATCAATGGCTCATCTGCATATCAACTTCAACTTCGGCTGCGGTGACATCTTTGTCCCCAGCCAGCTCTTCGCGTTTGGCAGCATCGTTGTGCACGCTGACTCGGCGGGCCATCTTGCCCACATTGAGAATTTTGCTCCGGACCAGTCCATCACGTTTGGGAGCTTGGAATACACCGCGGATTCGCGTGGTGAGATCGTCCTCTCCGGCTGGATGCCAGGTCGGATCGAGAACTCTTCGGCCACCGTCGGCATAGCCACGGAGCCAGCTTCGGGTCTGAGCTACAGATCCAGCCCCACGGT
Source organism: Elymus sibiricus (assembly GCA_039707655.1). NCBI lineage: Eukaryota > Viridiplantae > Streptophyta > Magnoliopsida > Poales > Poaceae > Elymus > Elymus sibiricus. The sequence continues at coordinate 189,483,166 of CM077674.1, forward strand.
AGGTCCGACCTCGAGCACGGAACCGATCGCCATTGCGCCGAGCCTAGACTCAGGCGTGGACCATATCCTCTCACCGGGCCAAGACCTCGAGTCAAGCCCGAACACGAACACAGCGTCAAGCTTGGATTCGATCTCCCTTGTGGGTGGTCAAGGACCGACCCTGGCCGACCAACACATCGAGGCTGCGTCAAGCGACTCCTGAATCGTACTCCAGATCAGCCCGGCCTATAGCCGCTATAGGCCATGGACTCCAAGGATCTATCTCACCTTAATGAGATGTTGGATCGCATTCAGAGGTTATCGATCCCGACCTCGCTTTATGATAAGATTGGACTTAAGGCCGATGACAGGGAAATTTACGTCCCACCCACCACCCACTTAGTTGCCACGGTCGATGACTTAACCGACGTACTAGACTACGCCTCCGAGGAGGCCACCGACTTGGATGAAGATGTCGGCGTCACACTTGAAGCAGCCACGCCCTCAGCTCATATGGACAGATGGACCGCTACATCTACCTACGACGTCTATATGGTTGACACCCCTAGGAATCCTTCGAGATGCCGACGCCAGCGGCCGAAAGGTACCGACGGCGACCCTAGCAGGCACAACACGGGCGCTACTAATAACGGCGCCACGGTTGACGGCGCCGATGACCAGGAAGAGGACATCAAAGCCTCCCCAGGAAGGCAGAATAGCCTGCAGAAACACCCGAGGATGACGACCCCGACGACCTCTTCGACGGGGGCGACAGCAACTATTTACCTGAATCTGAGAAGGATGTGAGCCTCGGACCCGAGGACTTCATAGTCCCTGAAGACCCGTACGAGCAAGAGCGGTTCAGAAGGCAGCTAGTGGAAACCACCAGGAGCATGAAAAAGAAGCAGCAACAGCTGCACGCCGATCAGAACGAGCTCAATGACAAGTGGGTGGAGGTCCACACAGCCGAACAAGATCTCGAAGACCGGCGAGAGACCATGTCCAAATCCTACCCACGTTGGCGCTTACTGCCGGAATTCGATGATGAGGTAACCGACAACGTGCTTTTAACACGTGGTCGTGCCGACAAACCTGACCGACCCCCTAGAGGGCGCGACAGGCCAACAGGGGAACACAAGACTCCCCAAATGACAACACGCCATTACGGCAAGGATCATGTTGACTACCCTGATAACCCACAAGTATAGGGGATCGCGGCAGTCTTCGAGGGTAGTATTCACCCAAATTTTTTGATTCAACACAAGGGGAGCCAAAGAATATTTGCGAATATTAGAAGTTGAGTTGTCAATTCAACCACACTTGGAGAACTAAATATCTGCAGCAAAGTGTTTAGTAGCACAGTAGTAGCAATAGGAACAAAAATAGTAACAGTAGTAGTTTTGTAGTGATTGTAACAGCAGCAGCAACGAAAATAACTTAGCAAAGATCAACATGCGAAAAGCGTAGGCATTGGATCAGTGATGGATAATTATGTTGGATGACATTCATCATGTAACAGTCACAACCTAGAGCGATACACAATAGCTCCAATTCATCAATGTAATGTAGGCATGTATTCCGTATATAGTCATACGTGCTTATAATAAGAACTTGCATGACATCTTTTGTCCTACCCTCCCGTGGCAGCGGGGTCCATAAAGAAACTAAGGGATATTAAGGCCTCCTTTTAATAGAGAACTGGAACAAAGCATTAGCACTAGTGAATACATGAACTCCTCAAACTACGGTAATCACTGGAAAGAATACGAATTATTGTCATCTTGGGGTATGCGGGTCATAACACGTAATAGGTGCATACAACTTGCAAGATAGGATCAAGAACACAAATATATTCATGAAAACATAAAGGGTTCAAATCTGAAATCATGGCACTCAGGCCCTAGAGACAAGCATTAAGCATAGCAAAGTCATAGCAACATCAATCTCAGAACATAGTGGATACTAGGGATCAAGCCCTAACAAAATTGACTCGATTACATGATAAATCTCATCCAACCCATCACCGTCCAGCAAGCCTATGGAGAAATTACTCACACACGGTGGTGAGCATTATGAAATTGGTGATGGAGGATGGTTGGTGATGACGACGGCGTCGAATCCCCCTCTCCGGAGCCCCGAACGGACCCCAGATCAGCCCTCCCGATGAAGAACAAGAGGTGGCGGCGGCTCCGTTTCGTAAAACGTGATGAAACTTGTTATCGTTTTTTTTTCTCAGGGAAAGAGAATTTATAGCGTTGGAATTAGGTCAGGAGGACCTCTGTGGGCCCCACAAGGCATCAGGGCGCGCCCTAGGGTGGGGGGTCGCACCCTGTTGCCTTGTGAGCAACATGGGCCCCATCTCCAGTTGATTCTTGCGCCAATATTTTTTATATATTCCATAAAAAATCTCCAGAAAGTTTCGTCCAATTCCGAGAACTTTGATTTCTACACAAAAACAACACCATGGTAGTTCTGCTAAAAACAGCGTCAGTCCGGGTTAGTTTCATTCAAATCACGCAAATTAGAGTCCAAAACAAGAGCAAAAGTTTTTGGAAAAGTAGATACGACGGAGACGTATCAACTCCCCCAAGCTTAACTCATTGCTTGTCCTCAAGCAATTCAGTTGACAAACTGAAAGTGTGAAAGAAAAACTTTTACGAACTCTTTTGTTCTTGTATCCATATATAAGCTTAACTAGCACCCAAGTTTTCAGCAAAGATCATGAACTAACCATGCAAATGATAACACTTAGAAACTACATTTACTCATATCAATGGCATAATCAGCTAGCGAGCAATAATAACATATCTCAAATGCCAACAATTTGTCAAAACAATCATGATATAATATGAAAACATGGTATCTCGCTAGCCCTTTCCGAGACCGAAAAACATAAATCAGAGCACCTCCAAAGTTCAAGCAGCGACTAAACATTATAATTCAGGGTAGAAGAGCTCCAGTCATGATTTACCCAACATTAACTATACTCAATGCATAAGAATGACAATAGTGCTCTCAGGATTGGTGCTTATAATGAGAAGGTGAGACTCAACAATAAAAGTAAAATAACTTAAAAGTAAATAGATAGGCCCTCATAGAGGGAAGTAGAGATTTGCAGAGGTGCCAGAGCTCGAAGCTTAAATCAGAGACGAAAATAATTTTGAGAGGTGTACTTTTCCTGTCAACGCTACGACTGAGGATTTTCAATATCTTCCATGCTAAACACATTATCGGTGGTTCCCAAGCGGAAAGGTAAAGTTTACTCCCCCTCCGCCATACCAACACAAGCCATGGCTAGCCGAATTCACGGGTGCCCTCCAAACGATCAAATTTCCGGGGGAGTTTGTTTTATTATATTTTTCTTTATTTTGATTGCAGGACTGTGCATCCCAATTACCAGCCTCTCTCGTGCAATGACAAGTGAATAAACAATCATCTGAGAATAACCCACTTAGCATGGAAAATACTGACCGCCCCCTGTCGCTCCATGAGCGGTACGGGCACACAAAACAGATGTTTATTTGAATGATTAGAGGTGGCACATGCAAATTTACTTGGAACGGCAGAGTAATACCGCATATAGGTAGATATAGTGGACTCATCTAGAACAACTTTGGTTTAAGGATTTTGGATGCACAAGTAGTATTCCCGCTTAGTACAAGCGAAGGCTAGCAAATAGATTGAGAAGCGACCAACTAGAGAGCGAAAACGGTCATAATCATGCATTGAGAATAATTAACATTGAATACTAGCATGAGTAGGATATAAACACCCTGAACATAAATATCGTGAAGGCTACATTGGTTTTGAATCAACTACATGTGTGAACATGTGCCAAGTCAAGCCACTTGAAACATTCAGAGGAGGATACCATACTAACATACTACATCATAACCATTTTAATGCATGTTGACATCCAAGATAAATCATTATCCACTCCTAGCTACTTAAGCATGGCATGAGCAACTATAATCTCTAATTGTCATCACAAACATGTTTACTTATAATATGCTGAATCATGGATACTGAGTCAAACATATTTACAAAAAAAACAACAACAAGAGTTCATACCAGCTGATAAGGGGTGGCCCGATCTTCTCAGTGAGCTGATGGTGTCGATGATGAACTTGTTGGATAACTTGTGAGACACTCACGAACTCTCCGGCTGTTCCCCCGTTGCCAATGCGACGGATCTTCAACCCTATGGATATTCGCAACACCACACACTTGCGCACGTAGCCGCCGACCACGAAGCGGTTCTGCAATCTCCCAATTCCCAATGGAACGACAGATAGCACTTGACTTTCAGTAGCAAATACACCCAATCGAAACGAATTTGGTGTAGGTAAATATTCCTGATCGATGCAAAGAGGAATAAATATACAGAGGAATGCTTAAAGCATTTCAGTCTGGTATGAGTTTAATCAAAACGTGGTCTAACCCTAAAAGCCACGACTTACAAGGGTATATAAAGACCCCTGGACGTCCAACCTAGTGTTGGGGTCGAAATCAACCATATCTCTAACTTTCCTAACTTAAATGAGTCTATCTGGAAAACTGGCAGAAACAACTGCCGTATTGTTTTGATGACTGCGACTCGGTCACTGCGAATCGCAGGCTGCGGGTATACAGTTTGGAAAGCACACGGCTCAAGCTTTCCAAATTGTATTTACATGCCTTATTTGGACCACGGACACGGATTCTGCACGTATATCAATTTCGGGCTTCTTGGCTGTCAATCCGAGTCTGACATGGAATATATTGTTTCCAACTTTTGTTCTCTTCATGTGATGATGGCGCCACTTCCTCTCACACCTCCCTCGTTCTTGCCATCATTCCTTGCGCATAGCTTCTTGCCCATGCACCCGGCTCACCATTAATTCAATCCTAGTGATACGAAAAGTCCATGATTTAGGTAGTATAAAATTCTTCCGAATCAAAGTAACATGTGCAACTAGGAATGAATTCACCTTGTGATATTTGTCAACGAGGCTCAATATTTCTTTCCAGCTTAAGCAAGCAGAATCATCATATTTCGTGAATATATCCTCATCATCCTCCCTTTCTTCAAGAAAAGCCGTTCGCGGCTTTGGGTAAGCTGAAAATAGCAGAAACAAAAAGAACAACATGTACGCGTAATATATGTATATATAACATGTTGTATCATTTTTGTTGTCATGAAAAAGATTCCCAATATGCAATATGCAACTTAAATTGCAAGTATACAAGACAAAATGTCCATATGGGAACACATAATATCTCAGGAATTGGCAATCATAATTGCAAGAATAAGTGAAGTTCATATAGTCATGATCAGAATAAGGAACAAACATGTATAAAGTCTTATTGTTCAGTATTAAGTCTAATGTCCTCACAGAAGATCAATGACCAAATTTGCTATAAGCAAGGTCAAACCAATCGAAAATGTTCAAATGTATATATATTGGATACCATGCTTCAACTGTGCCACTCTGATATGTAGAACAAACATATGTATGATCATCATCATTACTCGCAGCGTGTAAGATGCAACTCAGTTTGCAAATATAAGTGAAGTCTATAGCAATAGCATATATATGCAACATGTGTTGGGACAAACACAATGGATCAGATTCTATTACAGCAAGATCAGCACAATTCGACATAGCTGGATTTTTTTTTGGCCGCAATAAATCAACTAGACCAAAATGATATTTCATATTCTCATGAAAATTAGCTACTGTCCCAAAGCAAAACGACTTTGTCACATAGCATATAGGACTCAAAACAGCAAGTTTCAAATCAGCAATCCTATCACAGGTAATGCATATGTGATCCACCAGAAAATTATCAGTCATGCTATATTCACCAATTAAATTAAATGTGAAACTATAGGCATATGTGCTATAATTCAGATGTAAAATTTCAGAAATCTTATTTATAGCACAACTCAAACTAATAGGTTCATTTAGCATGATGGAATACAGAATATCAGCAGGTGGTATTCTTGCGAGAACTTCTTTATGTGTAAGTAGTACCACATGATTAAAATCCAAAATTTGCAATTTATCGCATGGTGTTGTAACATGAGTGCAAATCAAATCACAAGAATTTACCAGCAAAGGATTAGACTCACAATATTTCGTTGTGACTGCTTGTAGGTTGAAAACAACACTATGTTCAGGAACATCCTCCAATATAGAAGGAGGTACCATCGACACCTCTTCAAATGATGCAGGTTGTTGCGCATCTAGCTCCCTTTCTTCAAAAGCAACCTGCAAATCAGAAGAAACAACAGTAGAAATAGAGATGATTACATTAGTAGAAATGTCCTCACATGTCCTATCATCTACTACACTATTGTTGTCTATCTCTCTCATACTCTTAGAATGGATGCTCTCATCCTCACGTTTAGTGGAATCACACAACTCACTTTTGCTAACACTCACACTCAATTTGGCTATGTGGCTCTCATTCTCACATGGGTCGTGATACACATCGTGGTTAAAATGACATATAACTGAAATGTCACCATCCATGATAACCTTGTATTTAGCAGACAAACAAAATTATTTTGTCCTCTCCTTGCGAAGAAGATGATACTCATGAAATTTGTCGGCTGGAGCACGCAGCAAAGCATGCCGCTTCATGTTCCACTTGAAAGAAATTTTGTTGACTTGATGGCAAGGTTGAACTTGAAACTTTCTGCACCAACGATCTCCCAACAAAACGTGACAAGAATCAAGTGGCATAGGAGATACATCACATCGCACAACCTCGGTATGCACTCCGATAGTAATAGGAATATCAGTGGTGTGTGAAATCAGCAATGTGCCATACGATGAGTGCAGGAGGTGTGGCACTGTACGAGCACATGTAGGTAGCTGCAACTTCTCTACAACCTCAATGCTTATCAAATTAAGAGTTGAGGATCCGTCAATGGTGGCTGCAGCACGTCGCTCTCCAATCACCACATCATAGTGAAATGGCCCATCTCCATCAAAGTTACCACGTTCTTCCTCCCAAAAGGTGGCACTACAATATTTGTTGCGGAGGAAGTCATATCTTCGAGACTCCAAATTATCCTCAGCACCTTCTGCCATGATTAGTGAAGAACAAGTATGTATAGGTGGAAAACACTCAAATCACTCAAAACTGAAAGAAACAAGGTATCTTACCGTTCCAAAGTGAATTAGAATAGCTTACCAACTTGTAGAGGCAGAATGTGTGCGGATGTGATCTAGCGAATACCGAGGGTGAAAACTATCACACAACAAACCAGGGTATATGGTGGAGCTTGGTTGGGATACCTTAAAACACCAATTCACAAATCCTAGTGCTGATCGTATGACAAAAAGACCCACGGAAACACACACGGTGGAGATAAATGGGGCAAATGCAACTCTGAAATTGAGCTCAAAATTATGGTATGTCGGAGTGATGCTCGTGTTGCAATTGCACAGGAGAGACGCTAGCAAAACGCTCAAAGTATACGGGCACAAGATTGCTCAATCTACTAGTGCAATGAACATGGCAGAATTACTGAAACACGTCTCCAAAACAGTATCAAACTTTCACGTAGAGCTTTCTTTTTCTCCTTTTTCTTTTTTTTCTTTTTAATCAACAGAAACCTGAGCAATTAGTAACCAATCTGAATTTGCCAAAACAAATGATGTACTCTCCAAATTCCTATCTGAGCAGCCCGTAGAGCAAAGGATATGCTAGTCTCAATAGGAAAGTGCTACGCAAAAGAAGAAAGGTTGACTATGGTTAACAAATGGAAACACAATCTGATTCGGATTGTTAATCTAAGCAAACTAAACTGACTCGAAGAAACAGACTTGACAGAAACCAAACAACTCCGACTTGTGAAAGAAAAATTCTGGACAATCCAGTATGACTCGGATCAGAAAATAAGTTACGCAAATAAAAGACTACGATCAGCAACTAAAACTTGGAACCGATGCTATCTAGGCTATGGCAGCAAACTCTAAACCTAATCTTTTTGTATGGCTTTTTCTGTATAGGACTAAAACAAGATGAATCTACGAAATTTATGGATGCTCACCGAGTAAACGCTGGAAATCTGATACCAAGATGATAAGGGGAATATGAATACAGAGGAATGCTTAAAGCAATTCAGTCTGGTATGAGTTTAATCAAAACGTGGTCTAACCCTAAATGCCACGACTTACAAGGGTATATAAAGACCCCTGGAAGTCCAACCTAGTGTTGGGGTCGAAATCAACCATGTCTCTAACTTTCCTAACTTAAATGAGTCTATCTGGAAAAGTGGCAGAAACAACCGCCGTATTGTTTTGATGACTGCGACTCGGTCACCGCGACTCGCGGGCTGCGGGTATACAGTTTGGAAAGCACACGACTCAAGCTTTCCAAATTGTATTTACACGCCTTATTTGGACCACGGACACGGATTCTGCACGTATATCAATTTCGGGCTTCTTGGCTGTCAATCCGAGTCTGACATGGAATATATTGTTTCCAACTTTTGTTCTCTTCATGTGATGATGGCGCCACTTCCTCTCACACCTCCCTCGTTCTTGCCATCATTCTTTGCGCATAGCTTCTTGCCCATGCACCCGGCTCGCCATTAATTCAATCCTAGTGATACGAAAAGTCCATGATTTAGGTAGTATAAAATTCTTCCGAATCAAAGTAACATGTTCAACTAGGAATGAATTCACCTTGTGATATTTGTCAACGAGGCTCAATATTTCTTTCCGGCTTAAGCAAGCAGAATCATCATATTTCGTGAATATATCCTCATCACCAGCTTTTCCTTGCCACAGTCACTTCATCAAATTATCGTCATTATTGCTTTTCACTTGTACGACCGAATGATGTGAAAATAATAATAGTGCAAGAGTGTCGTGGACTAAGCTAGAATCTGCAAACATTTTATTCAAGGGAGAAGACAAGGTAATGTTGGCTCTTTGTTAGATCAACCATAAAGCATGTGACAGCCACTCAACATTTTCATCGTGGTCTTCTCCCTACGACAACTCAACAAAAAGAAAAGAAATTCAGAGAAACACACTGAAATATTTTTGGAGTTTTTAGTTTTTCTGAAGAAAGCAAATTAAAGAAGAAAAACAAAAAGCGAGAAAAACTATTTACACGGGAGAAATCCCAACAAACAAGAAAAGAAGAAACGAGAAATCTTTTTGGGTTTTCTTTTAATACTACGAACTAACTAAAGAGAAAGAAAAACCGAAAAGAAGCGAGAAACATTTTTGGATTTTCTAAGTTTTTCAAACAGACAAGAAGAAAGCGAAAATAAAACTAACATGGTTATACAATGAAAAAGGATGAACACCGACAACTGGAATGAATGTGTGAACATGAATGTAATGTCGGTGAGAAATACGTACTCCCCCAAGCTTAGGCTTTTGGCCTAACTTGGTCTACGGCCATCCATAAAATCCATCAGGCCCGGTAGGGAAATGGTTAGGCTGAGGCACTTGGGTGTCCCAAGCCTAGGCCTCGTTTTCCGCCGCGGCCAACTCGTTCTTGTAAGCAATGAGGTCCAGTGGTAGGATGGTGTATCCGTGCCTGGCATAAGAATCAAACAAAGAAGGTGCAGGCAACGAAATAATCTCACGAGTTACCTCGCTAAATACCAAATTATAACAAATGTAATGAGGAGGCTCGGGATCATCAATAAAGTGGTGATCGACCATGCACTATTGGTCTAAATAAACCTTAGGCAGCAAATAATCATTTTGTCGGATAGCAACATTAAAGCGTTTCGCAAGACGTGAAGCATAAATACCGCCATGAATTTTACCCCTAGTCCTGTTAGTGTGCAAGCGGCGTGCAATGATAGCTCCCAAGCTAAAAGTGTTATCGCTGTGAATAGCACGATGTAAGATGGCGAGGTCAGGGGCACTTAGCGTACCAGCTTCCTCCCTGGCAGTCAAGCATTTCCCTATGAATAAAGCAAAGTAGTGCACAATAGGAAAATGCAAGCTAGTAACTTGGGCTTTCGACACGCCCCTAGTTTCTCCCATAGTCAAAGTGAGAAGGAAGTCCTTGAACTCCTCGGGTCAAGGTTCCCTCACATCCCCATCAGAAGGGATCAAACATATCTCACAAAACTCAGCTGGCGTTAACTCATGATGTTCAGCATATAAATCAAAACGCACCATGGGGATATCGAGCCTAGGTAGAAAATAAAAAATTTGCACAAAGGAATTTGTATGGATGTGGTACTGGTCACACTCACCTGCGAGGAAGTCGGTCAGCCCGGCGTTTGCGGCAAATTGCGCAAACTCTTGGCGGAACCCGGCTTCGTTCATGAAGGCATTGTGTGGCCATTCGCACAGTCGGACCTCCGTCCTACGCGGAATGTTGAGGTCACGATCAGGGGCACTCCCAAGGACCCCCTTGGAGCTCCGGCTCGAAGAACCTCTCAGGAGGAAGTTCATTTTCCTAAGGAAAATTTTTTAAAAAAATTTGGACCACAAAAAGATGTTAACAAAACCTCACAAGATTGATAGCAACTACTCATACAAGTGCCTAGAGGTTATATCAAACATTGAAACTACTTAGAACTCAAAGAATTCAACATGCAAGCTCATTTTAAGTAGCACCAATAGCGGTAATTTATGCAAAATATAATCCACTAAGGCGAAAACTAATTGGAGCAATGGAGGAGTCACAGACCAAGGAGCAATCCCCCAAAACAGTTTCGGAAACGGAGCTCTGAGCAAAGAGATCGAAAATCTCAGGTTTGGGAACAAGAACATGAGAGAGAGAGCTACCATGATTTTTTTCTGGAGGTAGGAGATGAAGTGGGCTGAAGAGATAAGTGAGTGGGTCCCTGTGGGACCCACAAGGCATCTTGGCGCGCCCTGGGGTGGCCGCGCCCTGTTGCCTTGTGAGCAACAGGTGCACCCCCTGAGTTGTTTTCAGTGCGAAAAGTTCTTAAATATTCCAGAAAAGATCATGTTAAAAATTTATTACATTCTGAGCACTTTTATTTTTGGGCCATTTTTTATTGCACGGACAATTCAGAAAATAGGATAATCATGGCATTTTATTTTATTAAACTATAAATAACAAAGAGCAAATTATGATTACAGGAAGTTGTGCTTACTAAATTCATCGACCACATGCCCCTCAAAAAGAATCCATTAATAAGGTTGATCAAGTCTTATTAACAAACTATTTCCAAGTAACATGAAACCGAAGAATTTTCGTATAACACTAAGTTACCTCAACGGGGATATGCATCTCCCCAACAATAAGAATTTCAGGTTTCTTTTTGACAGTAGGAATAGGAAATTTGAATCCTCCAATAGTGATTGTCGAAACCTTTTCAATACAATTGATACCATTCACTGAATTTTGCTTCCTCAGAAAATAAACCGTATGCTCATTACCATTGACATGAAAAGTGACCTTGCTTTTATTACAATCAATAACAGCCCCTGTAGTATTCAAAAAGGGTCTTCCAAGGATAATCGACATGTTGTCGTCCTCGGGCAGATCAAGTATAACAAAGTCTGTTAAGATAGTGATGTTTGCAACAACAACGGGCACATCCTCGCAAATTCCAATAGGTATAGCAGTTGATTTATCAGCCATTTGCAAAGATATTTCAGTAGGTGTGAGCTTATTCAAATCAAGTCTTCTATATAAAGAGAAAGGCATAACACTAACACTGGCTCCTAGATCGCATAAAGCAGTTTTAGAATAACTTCTTTTAATGAGGCATGGTATAGTAGGTATTCCGGGATCTCCTAACTTTTTAGGCACTCCACCCTTAAAAGGATAATTTGCAAGCATGGTGGAAATTTCAACTTCAGGTAACATTCTTTTATTAGTGACAAAATCTTTCATGTATTTAGCATATGGAGGCATTTTCAACATATCAATCAAACAAGAAAAGGCATAGGTTTTTGAACCCATGGTTCTCTTTCCTTTCCATGTTTTCTAGCAACGAAGTCTCTTTTATCATATCTTTTATTCTTAGAAGGTGGGTTATGAAGATCATCAGCAGGTTCTATTTCTACATCATTATCTGGTTGAGCATCAACATGAACATCATTATCATTATCATTATCACTAGGTGTATGTTCATTACCAGATTGTGTCTCGGCATCAGAAATAGAAACATCATTTTGGTTCTCAGGAGGTTTTTCTATCAGAGGTTCACTAGAAGCAGGCAAAGTTTTATCATTTTTCTTTTTCTTTTTCTTCTTAGATGAACTAGGTGCATCAGTGTTAATTCTTTGAGAATCTTGCTCAATTCTTTTAGGATGACCTTCAGGATATAGAGGATCCTGACTCATTCTACCTCCTCTAGTAACAACTCTAACATCATGATCATTCATTTTATTATTCATTTCATCAAGCAAATCATTTTGTGACTTAGCAATTTGTTCAAACTGAGTGTGAACCATAGAAGCATGTTTACTTAAGCCTTTAACATCATTAGCAGTTCTAAACATCAAATCACTCAAACGATCTATCATGATGGCATTTCTTCTTAGTTGATTGCTAACATATAAATTGAAGTGTTCTTGCTTAATGATGTAATTATCAAACTCATACAAGCATTGATTAGTAGATTTATTATAAGGAATATCACCTTCGTCGAATCTAGTAAGATAATTTACCTCTACTACCTCTGTCGGGGTGTCAAGCCCATGTATTTCTTCAATAGGTGGTAAATTCTTAACATCTTCAGCTTTACTACCCTTTTCTTTCATGGATTTCTTAGCTTCTTGCATATCCTCTGGACTGAGGAATAGAATACCTCTCTTCTTCGGAGTTGGCTTAGGTGGTGGTTCAGGAAGTGTCTAATCATCGGCATTTCTCAACATATTATTCAATAGTTGTTCAGCCCGTCCAACAGTTTGTCCCCTGAAAATAGAACCAGCACAACTATCTAGGTAGTCCCTAGAAGCATCGGTTAGTCCATTATAAAAGATATCTAGTATTTCATTCTTCTTAAGAGGATCATCCGGCAAAGCATTAAGTAATTGGAGAAGCCTTCCCCAAGCTTGAGGGAGATTCTCTTCTTCAATTTGCACAAAGTTAAATATTTCCTGTAAGGCAGCTTGTTTCTTATGAGCAGGAAAATATTTTTCAGAGAAGTAATATATCATATCCTGGGGACTACGCACACAACCAGGAGCAAGAGTATTAAACCATTTCTTAGCATCACCCTTTAATGAGAAAGGAAACAACTTAAGAATGTAGTAGTAGCGAATTTTTTCCACATGAGCAAATAGGGTGGCTATATCATTCAATTTAGTAAGGTATGCCACAACAGTTTCAGATTCATAACCATGAAAAGGATCAGATTCAACCAAAGTAATTAACTCAAGATCGACAGAGAATTCATAATCCTTATCGGTAACAAAGATAGGAGAGGTAGCGAACTTAGGATCATATTTCATTCTCTCCATCATAGACTTTTCTTTTAACTTAGCCAGCAATTTTCTAACATCATATCTATCATTACAAGCAAGAAATTCCCTAGATATTTCTCCATCTATAACATAACCATCCGGTATCTTAGGCATTTCAACTCTAGTAGGAAAGCTAGGCATAATAGGTGAATCACAATTTTCAGGAGTTTCAATAGTTTCAGCATTCTCAATTTCTTTAGCTTTAGCAATTTGTTCATCAAGAAATTCACCTAGTGGCACAGTATTATCAAGCATAGTACTAGCATCATCATAAGTATCATTCATAGCAGAAGTAGTATCATCAATTACTTGTGACATATTAGAATGAATAATAGGTGGCGGGATCGCAAGCCTACTGAAAACAGAAGGTGAATCAAGTGCAGAGTGTGATGGCAGTTCCTTACCTCCCCTCGTCTTAGAGGGAACGATCTTGGTCTAAGCGTCTTTCAGATTCTTCATAGTGATCAATAGATATAAATCCCAAGTGACTCAACAAATAGAGCTATGCTCCCCGGCAACGGCGCCAGAAAAAGGTCTTGATAACCCACAAGTATAGGGGATCGCGACAGTCTTCGAGGGTAGTATTTACCCAATTTTTTTGATTTGACACAAGGGGAGCCAAAGAATATTTGTGAGTATTAGCAGTTGAGTTGTCAATTCAACCACACCTGGAGAACTAAATATCTGCAACAAAGTGTTTAGTAGCACAGTAGTAGCAATAGGAACAGAAACAGTAACAGTAGCAGTTTTGTAGTGATTGTAACAGCAGCAGCAACAAAACTAACATAGCAAAGATCAATATGCGAAAAGCATAGGCATTGGATCAGTAATGGATAATTATGTTGGATGACATTCATCATGTAACAGTCACAACCTAGAGTGATACACAATAGCTCCAATTCATCAATGTAATGTAGGCATGTATTCCGTATATAGTCATACGTGCTTATAATAAGAACTTGCATGACATCTTTTGTCCTACCCTATATTCAGGCCTCCTTTTAATAGAGAACCAGAACAAAGCATTATCACTTAGTGAATACATGAACTCCTCAAACTACGGTAATCACCGGAAAGAATCCCAATTATTGTCACCTTGGGGTATGCGGATCATAACACGTAATATGTGCATACAACTTGCAATATAGGATCAAGAACACAAATATATTCATGAAAACATAAAGGGTTCAGATCTGAAATCATGGCACTCAGCGACATCAATCAAAGAACATAGTGGATAGTAGGGATCAAGCCCTAACAAAATTGACTCGATTACATGATAAATCTCATCCAACCCATCACCGTCCAGCAAGCCTACAAAGTAATTACTCTTACACGGTGGTGAGCATCATGAAATTGGTGATGGAGGATGGTTGATATTGATGACGGTGTCGAATCCCCCTCTCCGGAGCCCCGAACGGACTCCAAATCAGCCCTCCCGATGAAGAACAGGAGGTGGCGGCGGCTCCGTATCGTAAAACATGATGAAACTTCTTCTCTTATTTTTTTCTCGGGGAAAGAGAATTTATAGCATTGGAATTAGGTCAGGAGGACCTCTGTGGGCCCCACAAGGCATCAGGGCGCGCCCTAGGGGGGTCGCGCCCTGTTGCTTTGTGAGCAACAGGGGCCCCATCTCCAGTTGATTCTTGCACCAATATTTTTTATATATTCCACAAAAAATCTCCAAAAAGTTTCGTCCAATTCCAAGAACTTTGATTTCTACACAAAAACAACACCATGGTTGTTCTGCTGAAAACAACGTTAGTCCGGGTTAGTTTCATTCAAATCATATAAATTAGATTCCAAAACAAGAGCAAAAGTGTTTGGAAAAGTAGATATGACGGAGACGTACCCCGAGCCCTATGACGCACGTAGAAGGCTAGAAGCAAACCGAGCACCTCCTCGATCCATCTATGGGTCAAAAGGACGTGCGCCAGCCGGACTCGACGGCTACGAGGCCTGGTTGGACAGGCACGGCAGGGCTCGAGAACAGGCATATGCACGGATGTCTCCTGACATCCGGCACAACATGGCTCGATTTAGAGGGCCTGCGCATCCGATCTGTTTTACAGACGTGGTGATGGAGCATCAGTTCCTGGACGGGTTTAAACCCATAAACATCGAACAATATGACGGAACAACCGATCAAGCCGTATGGATCGAGGATTTCCTCCTCCACATCCACATGGCCTATGGTGACGATCTCCACGCCATCAAGTACTTCCTGCTCAAACTCAAGAGGCCAGCAAGGCACTGGCTTAACAGCCTACCCCCTCACTCCATTGGGAGCTGGGAAGCACTCGAGGATGCCTTCGGGGCAAACTACCAAGGCACTTATGTCCGACCTCCGAATGCCGATGACCTCAGCCACGTTATTCAACAGCCCAGCGAGTCGGCCCGAAAATTTTGGAATCGGTTCTTAACTAAAAAGAACCAGATAGTCGATTGCCCCGACGCAGAGGCAATTGCCGCCTTCCGGCATAGTACACGGGACGAGTGGCTTGCTCGACAGCTCGGGCAAGACAAGCCGAGGACCATTGCGGCACTTACTTCCCTCATGACCTGCTTTTGCGCGGGAGAGGATAGTTGGCTGGCTCGCATCTCCCATAACGGTGAGGCCATCACCGCAGAAACACGTGATGGCAATAGCAAGCCCAGGCGCAAGAAGAACAAGCACATGCACAAGAACGGTAGTAGCGACACCGAGGATGCCGCAGTCAATGCAGGGTTCAGCGGCCCCAGGGCCTGACAGAAAAAGAGGCCCTTTAAAGGGAATAAAGACGGCCTGAGCCAGCTTGATAAAATCCTCGACAGGCCTTGCCAAATCCATGGAACCTCGGACAAGCCCGCCAACCACACTAACCAGAATAGCTGGGTCTTCAAGCAGGCCGGAAAAGTTGCGGCAGAGGGGCAAAGCAAAAGCCAGCCCCGCAGTGAGGACGAGGATGAACCTCGACGGCCAAACAATGGAGGCCAGATACAGTTCCCTCCCGAGGTAAAGGATGTGAACATGATTTACGTCACTCACATCCCTCGAAAGGAGAGGAAACGAGCACTTTGGGATGTCTATGCCCTAGAGCCCGTGGCCCCGAAGTACAATCCGTGGTCGGCTTACCCGATCACCTACGATAAACACGACCACCTGACCAGTATCCGTCATGGAGGATCGGTGGCTCTGGTCTTGGACCCCATCATCGATGGATTCCACTTGACACACGTCCTCATGAACGGAGGCAGCAGCCTCAACCTGATCTATGCTGATACGATCAGGAAAATGGGCGTCGATCCATCAAGAATCAAGCCCAGCATCACCACTTTTAAGGGTGTCATACCCGGCGTCGAAGCACGCTGCACGGGAGCAATCACATTGGAGGTAGTATTCGGATCTCCCGAAAACTTCCGAAGTGAGGACTTGATCTTCGACATTGTCCCCTTCCACAGTGGCTACCACACACTGCTCGGGCGAACTGCATTCGCTCACTTCAATGCGGTCCCGCGCTATGCATATTTAAAGCTAAAGATGCCAGGACCAAATGATGTTATCATAGTAAATGGCAATCGAATGTTCCCTCCGCATAGAGGAACAGACTGCGGCTTTCGTAGCTGAGGTTCACGCATCCGAGGAGGCAGCTCGTACTCCATCCGAGAAGGGTACACCTCGCTCCTCAAAGCGCAACCGGGGTACCCCTTCCGTCCTCGGACAGTCCAAGGCTGAGCCCAAATAGTGTTACACGCTCCTCGCTTCCCTCCTTCTGGTCGAAGATTATGTCCCTAGAGTACATAACTTCGCACTCAAAATTCAATGGGAGACCGAGGAGCATAAAAGTATAGGACGCGCCGTTCGGCTCAACCAGGCGGCGCCCACCCGAACACTTGCGCACCTATAGGGCACTGTCAAAGGCCCAGCAGGAGCAGCATATGTCCATGGCCTAAACCATTGTGCGATAGCTACAACCTATTCAAAGGACCTGCTTCTCGAATGCATAAAGCATAGTACATGCGGGGTAGCAGGCGGCACGCAACAACCTCGCCATAGACGAGGACAAGCTGATAAAAAGCACGGAGGCGCAGACGTGCGGCAAGGAAGGAAAAGGGGTGTAAACCCGACCATAACCGCCCTGTTTAATCCCTCCTTTCTTCCTTTTACAATGTATCTTTCGAAGTTTCTTTGATAAAGCTCGGCATGTACGACTTTGACCTTTTAAGTTAACAGGAAAACAGACCCTTGGCGGTCACCACACATACATTTGTGTTACTTTCTTTTCCTTTCTTGCCTCTAAGCCAAAGACAGCTGTCGCAATACAAACCCGTCTTGGAACCCGGCTCTGGACCGGGGGCTCGGGCCTAAAATCTCACGCTTGACCCAAAGTCCAAACTGTTCGTTCGGCGTCTCGGATGTTGCATTATATGAATCAATTTCGAACCGCAATTTTGGTCAATAGTTGGGTTGCCCGGCTCCTGTGCTTACCTCTTACGTTTCCACTTAGTTCAGCTAAGAGTGTAAAGGGAGAACCACTGCGATTTCACTTCCATCTCGGATGGTAAAGCGCCTCAGTGGAGAAAGCCAAAAACTGACGAACATAGTATGCGTAAACTGGTCGGCAAGCTGATGACTGTGTTAAATTGCGGATCGATGGAGGTCATCCGTGTTAAACGAAGGGCCCTTCTTAAAATGAGCCGAAGTGAATAACGGTTTAAACCTCGGCTAAAGTCGAACACTTCAAAACCAGGGGGATAGTCACCAACCCCCACAGTCAAGCTCCTACGACTAAGTGAAAGTTATAAAACCAACATGGTCTGATTGCCTAGTGTCCATATGCACGAACCGCCTTCGGGAACTGAGACGTCGGCTAAGGGTTAGCGCTGCTATGGAAACACCCCTTGTATTCTGTACAAGGGGGTGGAAGCCGACGACTGGTCACTTTAAGTATCAACGGTCACACAGGAGTCAAAAAATATATATAAGTCAGAACATAAAGCCGAATTCATCTAAAACAAAAGCTTGTCTTTGTTACATCATTCAAACTTTGGCATTCCAAAGTATAAACTAAAAGTACATTGTGTCTTTGTTACAACGGGGCTCCGTGATACGAGCACCCTCCATCACCTCGGCCATAAACTGCTCTGGCGTCCTGTCCTTCCCGGCAGGCGGTCCCGAAGCCATGGCTGTCACATCAATGCGAGGGTAATGCGTCTTCATGCAGGCATAAGCCCGCTGGATGCCCTCCAAGCAGGCTGACCGCTTCCAGCGCAGGACTTGGGGGCCGGTGTCTTGGAGACGAGTCACCAGGCCGAAGAAGCTGGTCGGCAGTGGCTCCATTGGCCATAGGCGGGTACAGAGGTCCTCCATCATCGGCCTCGCCATGCGATAGAGCTCCATCAACTGCTTCATCTAGTTGTTGAGCGGTGGTGGATGCGAGGGCGCCTGGAACTGACGCCAGAACGCCCTCTCCATGGCGTGACCCTCCTGGTCACCGAAGTGATGGCTGGCATCGGACGCACTCCTCGGCAGATCCATAAAGGCCTCTGCGGATCACCAGAGTTGATTAAGCTCGGCGAACCTCTTGAGGCCAAAAATACACTGAAGTAAGTATGGCTTACCAGCAGCGATCTGCCTCACTTGCTGGAGCACCTCACGATCGGCTGGGCCTGGGCCTGGAACTCGGCATCAGCCACCTTGAGTGTCTCGAGCTCGCCGGCCGCCTTTTTTTGGTCCTCCTGAAGGGCGTCACGTTCAACGTAGACCCCCTTCAGGGTTTCTTCGACTTCGAGGACCTGAGCCTGATCTTTGTCGAGGGCCATCCTTTGCTCGGCCAGCTCCTTGCTGGCCTTGGCCGCCGCAGCTTTCTGTTGCTTGGCCTCTTGCCGAGCCTTCTGTAGCTCAGCCTTTAGGGCCTCAAGCTCCGTAGTCACAGCTGTCATTGCATGAGCTTGAGATTAGCATAAGTTGAAACCAATACGAAAACCATAGCATTCACGTGCCAGATTTTCTTTTACCTTGTGCCTGTTCGATCTGTTGTTGCATCAGATCAAGGTCCTTCTCGAACCGCTTCAGCTTCCGGTCCATCTCCGCTAACTCCTCAGAGTTAGAGCTCGGAGCCGAAGTTGAGGCCTGCACACAAACTGGAGCGTTAGTCCTTGGGTATCGTTTTCGATCCTCTGTTTGGTTTTTCTAAACCCAACCAGAGTATCGGAGGCTACTGCGTCTTCACTTTAATAAAGCCGTCCAAGTTCGACCCTCAAGTCCGTTCTTCGAAACAGACTCGAGACTCGGGGGCTACTACTTAGTACTTACTACGCATATCTGGGCACTATTGGCAGTTTTTAGTCCTCGGACTGTGCTCTGTTCGAAGAGGGCTACTGGATGGAACTAGTGCCAAGCTAAAGCGTAAATAGAACAAGGGAAGAAATAGAGCTATGTCAAACATACCTCAAAGCCCCTAAGGAGGCCCTTGAAGACATCATGCATTCCGGCCTCTACAGACCGGAAGCTGCCCAGTGCAATGCCGATAAGGGCGTGGTGCTCCTCCACAATAGAGGAGCCCGCCAGAGCTACCTCCATCTCCTCGGGCCACCCCTTATAGACCTGCACTAGGGTAGGAGGGGTAGGCGGACCCATCTGGGGTCCACTCGTCTTGGTGACGGGGGTGGAGGCCTTTGCCTGCTGCGGCGGTGTTGGAGCCGCCCAGATGGAGGACTCGGGTTGGCCGAGCTCGCCTTCTCTAACCAGGGGGGTCTCCTCCCCCTGGTCCTCAGTGGCCAAGGTATGGACCTCGGCCGAAGGAATCCGGATGCCTGCCCCAATGTCGATGGCGGCCGGGATTGGGTGGGACGTCGCCTCCCCCAGCCCGTCAGGGGCAGTGGAGGGCACTTTGTGCTCGGCCGACCCACTTTCCACCATAAATGGTGGAGGGAGCCCGTCGACCTCGACCACTTCACCGATGTGGACACATTGCGGGCTAAAGAAAGACTTATTAGACATTGTGCATCAAAGCATATTTCCGTAAAGAAATCAAGGAGGTTCTATGAAGAGTACCTTCGGGGCACTGGCCTCGTCCTGCGCGGTTGCGCGAGGACATCCTCCGAAGTGTCGGAGAGGGTGACGTGGGCGGGTGCGGCCCGTTGGCCGACTGGTGCGGTCGAGGCCTTGTGCAGTTTCCTGTGGCCCCAAGGATGCTCCTCCTCCTCGACGTCCTCGGATGTCGCCCTCTTCCTTTTCGGAGAAGGCACCCCCTCCTCCTCGAAATCCTCGGACATCGCCTTCTTCCTCTTCGGAGAAGGTACCTCCTCCTCCCCCACGTCCCTTTCTTCCTCACTCTCTTCATGGGTGGCGGAGGCGTGGGTGTCCTCGGACCTTGCATCCGAGGTGTCTCGGATGCGAAGGCCGCTCCTCCTCTTCGGCTGCTTCTGCCCCTTGGTCGGAACCACGTGCGGTTCCTCGGCCAAGAGTGCCTCGAGCTAAGGAGATCTCTCCTCTTCGGGCAGCGGCGCCAGACACTGCATTTGCTGCGCCCTGGGAATCCACTTCTGAGAAAGGAAGGATTGGTTCGGTCATTCTAATAAAGATGATCGGCAAATAAAATTTTGGAATAATTAACAAGGATTACCTCGCTGGCATCATGCTCAGCATCTAAGCCGGGGTCCGCCCCTTCCCCGGGAAACTTGTTCTTGGACGGCTTGAACAGCACCGTCCACGTCTCTGCCAAGGTGGAGCGGAAGAAGCACTACAGGGTCGACACGTCCTCTGGCTTGTGAGCCCACATCGGGCCCGCCCGAAGCTGGAATGGAAGTATACGGCGGTGGAGCATAACATCGACCACGTCCACCAGCTTGATCTTCTTCTTGTCTGCCTGAGTTTTGATCCTCGTTTGCAGCAAGAGAATGTCTTCAGGGGAGCCCCAATCCAGGCTCTTCCTCGTCCAGGAGGCAAGCCTCCTCGGAGGAGCCCCCGTAAACACGGGGACCTTGGCCTGGCCATTGGCGAGTGGATCGGTGATGTAGAAACACTCTCTCTGCCACTCCTTAACTGTTTCCACGAAGGTGCCCTCATACCAGGCGACCTTCTGGATCTTGCTAATCATGGCTCCGCCGCACTCCACCAGTTCGGAGCTGCTCGACTTCGGCTTGATGCCAAAGGTCTTCAGCCAGAGACTGAAGTGTGGCTCGATCCGGAGGAAGGCCTCACAGACGATAATGAACGTTGCGAGGTGGAGGATGGAGTTCGGGGCTAGATGGTGAAAATCCAGCCCGTAGTAGTAGAGCACTCCGCGCACGAATGGGTGCAGCAGGGACCCCAGACCTCGGACGAGGTGGGGAATGAAGACGACCCTCTCCCCTGGCTGGGGAGTGGGCACTCTCTGGTTCGGCTCCGGGGGCCGGCATACGGCATTGGCAGGGATGTACCCCACATCCCGCAGTTCCTGGATCACGCTCTCTATGATGAGAGAACCGGCCCAGTGTCCCTTCAATGTGGCATCTGCCATTGCTGGGGTTGGAAGCTTTACGCGCACCGAAGGGGATTGGTGAGCTTGAAACTGGATCTGGGCGCTGGAGCTCAGGAGGCGATGTGCGAGGGAGGTGGAATGGGAGCATAGAAAATTGTTATCGCTACCCCTTTTGCTCTTATAGGCCTGCGAAAGGCCAAGAGTCCCCCCTTTGCTGCGCCAAAAAATCGCCGTGACCCAACAAAAGATGCCATTACGTGCGTGGGGTGAAACAAAATCTTAATGATATCCCCCAAAATACAGGCACGATCTCTGCTTTGATGAGACGTGCCAATGAGAAAACTGCCTCGGGCCGCGATTCGAGTAACAGTAACTGCCCCGCCCATGCTTAAGTGGTGACGCTTCGGTAAAAGTTGTCAGGCTAGGTAGTACTGTTCACACCTACCTGGTTGGCCTTCGAGGCTAAGTTATCTCGTCTCTTCAGATACAAATAAATTTGATTAAAACCATGGTCGGAGGGCGGATTCCTTTAAGAACAGACCCGATTGGAATTCGCAATGGACAAAAAGATTCCGAATCAGGGAAGGCCTCATCTGGGAGGAGAACACACCTGTCGAGCTAAAGACGCCAAAAGCCAAACTCAAATTACTAAGGGGAACTCGTCTGTCAAGCCGAAGACTCCAAAGTCGAAGTCATGTGTTCGAAGTATATCGTCATCCTCGGCGTCGAAGACTAGTTCGGGGGCTACTGACGGTGTCCTGGACTAGGGGGTACTGATATGTCTCCGTCGTATCTACAATTTTTGATTGTTTCATGCCAATATATTACAACTTTCATGTACTTTTGGCAACATTTTATATTATTTTTGGGACTAACATATTGATTCAGTACCAAGTGACAGCTCCTGTTTTTTGCATGTTTTTTGTTTCACAGAAATCCATATCAAACGAAGTCCAACCGCGATAAAATTTTACGGAGATTTATTTTGGAATATATGTGATTTTTGGGAGGAAGAATCAACACAAACGGAGGCCCACAGCCTTCACAAGGCATTAGGGCGCCACCCTCCCAGGCCGCGCGGGGTTGCCTTGTGGCCACCTCGTAAGTCGGTTGGAGTCCTTCTTCGGCCGCAAGGAAGCATATATCGAGAAAACAAATCATATTAAAATTTCAGCCCGATCAGAGTTATGGATCTCCGGATATTTAAGAAACGGTTTTCGGCCAGAAACAGGGGACGCGGAATAGAAGAGAAACAGAGAGAGAGATCCAATCTCAGAGGGGCTCCTGCGCTCCGAGAGCCATGTCGGCCATGGACTAGAGGGGAAACTCTCCTCCCGTCTAGGGGGGAGGCCAAGCAAGAAGAAGAAGGAGGGGGGCTGATGACCCACAAGTATAGGGGATCAATGGTAGTCCTTTCGATAAGTAAGAGTGTCGAACCCAACGAGGAGCAGAAGGAAATGATAAGCGGTTTTCAGTAAGGTATTTTCTGCAAGCACTGAAAGTAGCGGTAACGAGTAGTTTGATAGCAAGATAATTCATAACAAGTAACAAGTAACAAGTGTAACAAAAGTACAGCAAGGTGGCCCAATCCTTTTTATAGCAAAGGACAAGCTGAAGCGAACTCGTATAATAAGCAAAGCGTTCTCGAGGACACATGGGAATTTCATCTAGTCACTTTCATCATGTTTGTTTGATTCGCGTTCGCAACTTTGATAATTTGATATGTGGGTGGACCGGTGCTTGGGTGATGTTCTTACTTGAACAAGCCTCCCACTTATGATTACCCCCTCTCGCAAGCATCCGCAACTACGAAAGAAGAATTAAGATAAATCTAAACATAGCATGAAACATATGCATCCAAATCAGCCCCTTACGGAATAGCGCATAAACTAGGGTTTAAGCTTCTGTCACTCTAGCAACCCATCATCTAATTACTACCCCAAAATGCCTTCCCTTAGGCCCAAAGATGGTGAAGTGTCATGTAGTCGACGTTCACACGACACCACTAAAGGAAGCAACAACATATATATCATCAAAATATCAAACGATATAATAAGACTTCTCCCATGTCCTCAAGAACGAAAGTAACTACTCACAAATCATATTCATGTTCAAGATCAGAGGGGTATTGAATGGCATTAAGTATCTGAACATATAATCTTCCACCAAATAAACCAACTAGCATCAACTACAAGATGTAATCAACACTACTAGCAACCCACAGGTACCAATCTGAGGTTTTGAGACAAAGATGGAATACAAGAGATGAACTAGGGTTTGAGATGAGATGGTGCTGGTGAAAATGTTGATGAAGATTGGTCCTCCCACGATGAGAGGATCGTTGGTGATGTCGATGGCTTCGATTTCCCCCTCCCGGAGGGAAGTATCCCCGACGGAATCGCTACGCGGGAGAGCAAAATTGCTCCTGCCCAGGTTCCGCCTCGAGACGGCAGCGCTTCGTCCCAAAAGTATTCTCTATAATTTTTTTAGGGCAAATGAGCCTATACAGCAGAAGGAGGGGGGCGGAGGCCTACCAGGGGCCCCACAAGGCATCAGGGCGCGCCCTGGGAGGGGGGCCGCGCCCTGTTGCCTTGTGGGCAACTGGTGGGTCCCCTCTGGTATTTCTTTTCTCCAGTATTTTTTATATATTCAATAAAAAATCTTTGTGAAGATTCAAGTCAATTGGAGCTCTGTAGAATAGGTATTTCTGCTGTAGCTATTTCAGGTCCAGAACTCCAGCTGCCGGTATTCTCCCTCTTCATATAAATCTTGCAAATTAAGAGAGAAAAGGCATAAGAATTGCATCATAAAGTGAAATAATGATCAAATACATTATAAATAATAGTAGGAAATCATGATGCAAATTGGACGTATCAGGGGCTCTCTCCCCCTCTCTTCCGGTGGCGCCAGAGCGCCACCGGGGGAACCATCGTGACGGCGATCTACACCAACAACTTTGCCGCCGTCATCACCAACTCTCTCCCCCTCTATGCAGCGGTGTAACCTCTCTATTACCGCTGTAATTCTCAACTTAAACATGGTGTTTAATGCTATATATTATTATCCAATGATGTGTGGCAATCCTATGATGTTTGAGTAGATTTCTTTTCTCCTACGGGTTAACTGTGGTATGGTGTGATTGATATGAGTTGTATGTTGATATGGTGCTGTCCTATGGTGCCCTCCGTGTAGCGCAAGCGTGTGGGATTACCGCTATAGGGTTTGCAATACATTCATGATTCGCTTATAGTGGGTGGCTAGAGTGACAGAAGCTTACACCCGAGTAACGGGGTTGTTGCGTATGGGAGTAAAGAGGACTTTTTACTTAATACTATGGTTGGGTTTTACTTTAATGATCTTTAGTAGTTGCGGATGCTTGCTAAAGTTCCAATCATAAGAACATGTGATCCAAGTACGGAAAGTATGTTAGCGTATGCGTCTCCCTCATTGCATATGATAATTATCACACATGTTATATTCAATTGCCTATGGACAATCTTTCTCATCAGTCTACAAAAGCTCTCTACTAAACAACTAACTTTTATTATCTTCCAAATTACTCCTAGTTTTATTCCCGCTAAGTACTTCTAGTTTTATTCTTCTAAACGTATCCTTACACCTACAAAGTAGTTTTATTCTTGTTCTAGGTAAAGCGAACGTTAAGTGTGCGTAGAGTTGTATCGGTGGTCGATAGAACTTGAAGGGAATATTAATTCTACCTTTAGCTCCTCGTTGGGTTCGACACTCTTATTTATCAAAAAAGCTACAATTGATCCCCTATACTTGTGGGTTATCAAGACCTTTTTCTGGCGCCGTTGCCAGGGAGCAATAGCATGGGGTTGATATTCTCGTGTGTGTTTGTTTGCTTTATCACTAAGTAGTTTTTACTTTCTGTTCTAAGTTGTTTTATATCTTTATTTATGGATATGGAACACGAAATACCAAAAAAAAAGTTGTACTTGCTACTCATGGAGATGGGGAACCTCCTAAAACCCTCGATGCTGGTTATTTGAAGAATAATAAACACTACTTTGATAATCCTGATAAATCCCCGTTCAACTTGATAATGGGAGATACTTTGGATCAACGGGAATACTTTAGGGATTATCACTTGTCTCAAAAAGGGAAACTCTTATGGATCAAATTTATTATTTACAATGGTATGCTTGGAATTTATGATTAAGATATGATTATACTTGTTGCTCTAAGATGAAGGCTCCACACCTTCGCTTTTCATGTGAATGTAATGATAATGAAACCTTGGCTTCTTATGCTAATGGTGTATATGATTACTATGATGTGGAACAAATAGAAGAATTTGTTGCTTTTAAGGGTGTTTATGAAATTGAATCTTTGTTTGAAAATTATGATGATGCGGTTTACAGATCTGAAAATTATGTTATATTGAAATATTGCTATGAAAATTATAAATACAATGTCGATATTGACGAATTTATTGAGAAAGTCTCCGCTGTCTAGGAAGAGACTAATATTTTGCTGGAATCTATGGAAGAAGAAATTGCTAAAACTGTGAGCTCATTAGATGAAAAAGATGACGAGGAGAGCGAAGAACAAAAGGAGGAAGAGCGGATAAGCTACCCGTGTCCACCTTCTAATGAGAGTAACTCTTCAACTCATACATTGTTTAATTTCCCTTCGTGCTTACCGAAGGATGAATGCTATGAACCCTTTGATTCGTTTGAAATATCCCTTTTTGATGAAATCGATGCTTGCTATGCTTGTGGCCATGATGCCAATATGAATGATGCTTATGGAGAAGAACTTGCTATAGTTCCTTATGTTAAACATGAAATTCTTGCTATTACACCCACACATGATAGTCCTATTATCTTTTTGAATTCTCCCAACAATACTATATCGGAGAAGTTTGTGCTTATTACGGATTATATTGATGGGTTGCATTTTACCGTTGCACATGATGATTTTGATGGATATAATATGCATGTGCTTGCTGCTCCTAATTGCAATTATTATGAGAGAGGAACTACATCTCCACCACTCTATGTTTCTAGTACGATAAAATTGCAAGAAACTGTTTATACTATGCATTGGCCTTTACTTGATGTGCATGAATTGTTCTTTTATGACATGCCGATGCATAGGAAGAGAGTTAGACTCCGTCATTTCATGATATATGTTGCTTTGTCCTCACTACTAAATTACAAATCATTGTTAATTAAAATTGGCTTTGATATACCTTGGGATCCAGGTGGATCGATTACTTGAGCACTATATGCCTAGCTTAATGGCTTTAAAGAAAGCGCTCCCTGGGAGACAACCCAGAAGTTTTAGAGAGTCATTTTGCTCTGTTGTGTGCTTTTAAAAAGTTTAAAAACAAAAAATATAGAGGGGGACCTAAAACTTTTTCAAAATGAAAAGTGAAAGTGAGAAAGACGAGCACCGTTGAAGTGGGAGCATGCCTTGAACTTTGTTCATGCCCATGGAAACTTTGTGAACCTTGATTACAGAAAGTTTTCAACAAAAATAATTATCCCCTTGTACAAATCCATTGTATTATAAAAATAATGTGCCAAGAAGGATGTTTAAATTGCTTGTTTGGTGTGTGCAGTGCAAAAACAAAAACTTTTGCTGTAGTATTTGAATTTACATATTTTACTGGAGCATGCAAAAATTCTGAATTTTTTACACAATACTGATATGCAAATGTTTTATTACGTCCTTATTTTCAGTATTTTTGGAGTTATAGAGGTATATGTTTCATCTGCATCTTTACAGACTGTCCTGTTTTCACAGATTGCTGTTATAGTTTCTTTATTTGCGTATGTTTGAAATCTTGTTGAGCCCCATTGACTTGGGAGCCATAGAATTCTGATAGCATACTGTGGGTAATGTTTGATTATAATTATACAATAATGTTACAGCAGGACATGATGGGATTTGATGTTATATGTACTAACCCTTCTAATAAAAAGTTTGGTTAAGTTTTGTGTGGATGAAGTGTTCGAAGATTGAGGAGGTATCGATATGAGGAGAATAAGCAGAGGCGAGAGTTCAAGATTGGGGATGCCCAAGGCACCCCAAGGAGACTCAAGCGTCTAAGCTTGGGGATGCCCCGGAAGGCATCCCATCTTTCTTCGACAATTATCGGTATGTTTCGGGTTTTTTTTGTTCACATGATATGCGTAAATTCTTGGAGCATCGTGTGCTTTTTATTTTTCTTTTAGTAATGCACCATGCTGGTATGAGATGGTCCTTGGTTGATTTATAGAATGCTTCATGCACTTCACTTATATCTTTTGAGTATGGCTTTATAGAATGCTTCATGTGCTTCACTTATATCTTTTGAAGTTTGGATGCCTGTTTCTCTACATTTGGAAAAGCGTTATTTATAGAATGCTCTTTTGCTTCACTTATATTTATTAGAGTGTGGACTTTTGTAGAAAGAATTAAACTCTCATGCTTCACTTATATCTATTTAGAGAGTTAACAGGAATTGGTCATTCACATGGTTAGTCATAAAATCCTACATAAAACTTGTAAAATGCACGGGGGGGGCGCCATGTTGCCTTGTGGGCAACTGGTGGGTCCCCTCTGGTATTTATTTTCTCCAGTATTTTTTGTATATTCAATAAAAAATCTCCGTGAAGTTTCAAGTCAATTGGAGCTCTGTAGAATAGGTATCTCTACTGTAGCTATTTCTGGTCCAGAATTCTAGCTGTCGGTATTCTACCTCTTCATATAAATCTTGCAAATTAAGAGAGAAAATGCATAAGAATTGCATCATAAAGTGAAATAATGATCAAATACATTATAAATAACAGTAGGAAATCATGATGCAAATTGGACGTATCAACTCCCCCAAGCTTAGACCTCGCTTGTCCTCAAGCGAAAGCTGAAATCGATAATCATGACCACATGTTTAGAGAGAGAGGTGTCGATAAAAAAAAATACGGACATGAAGGCATCATGATCTTTATTATAATAGCAATATATCCTTATAAGACTTCTCATGAAAAAGTGACAATTCATTCACAAGTTAAAGTATGAACCACAAACCGCATTGAAAATTAACAAACTATGATCTCAGTCACTAGAGCAATCACAATTCATCATATTATCATAAAGAGTCTATGTAAGAGCTTTGTTTAGCAAGTTCACATACTCAACTATCATTTAGTCTTCTATGATTGCCGACACTCACGGCATACTTTTGGAGCAAAAGTTTCAGTCAGACACATAGAAAGATAGGAGCTTATAATTTTACCTCCCAATATATTTACCTCAAGGGTAGTGTCAACAATAATAACTCATGATCACCTACATTCAACTGGATATATATGTCTAGATCTTTCCCCACCACATGATGCTTGCCAAGAGAGAAAAATAAAAACGAAATAGAGGAGAATACTATTGACTCTTGCATAAAAGTAAATACATAAAGTAAAAGATAGGCCCTTCGCAGAGGGAAGCAGAGGTTGTCATGCGCTTTTTATTTTTGGATGTGCAAGCTCTTAATGTAAAGGAACGTCATTTTATATTGCCCCTTGTGATAGCGACCTTTATTATGCAGTCTGTCGCTTTTATTTCTCCACCATCACAAGATCGTACAAAGCTTATTTTCCCTTACAATAAAAGTTCATACATATTTAGGAGCAATTTTTATTGCTTTTGCACCGATGACAACTTACTTGAAGGATCTTATTCAATCCGTAGGTAGATATAGTGGACTCTCATGACATGAAACTGGGTTCAAGGGTTTTTTGGATGCACAAGTAGTATCTCTACTTAGTACGGAATTTTTGGCTAGCAAAAGATAGAGGGCAAGCACCACATGTTAGAGGATCCAAAACAATATAACTTCTATGTGAATATAGGTAAACATAACTCATTACGTTGTCTTCCTTGTCCAACGTCAACTATTTGACATAGAAGGCTCACAATCACAAAAGATGTCCAAGATAGTATATCTATATGTGAGACCTCTCTTCCTTTATTACTTTTTCATGAATTGCAACAATGACCAATGCTATGTTTGTTAACCTCCAACAAGTTTTATCAATTATACTTCTTTTATGTGAAGTCATCACTCCCCATGGGATTAGCATATGATCTTACTTCTTATTCTCTTTATTTTATTTCTAAGATTGGATCAACAAAAGCAAAACACTCAACTCAAACTAATCTTTATCATATAGCTTTCACACACGATTACATAGATAGATAGATCACAAAGCAAGCACTCGAAACTAAATCATACTAAAACTTTATTCCTCTAAATCACGAAATAACTAAGGATCGAACTAAGATAGATAATGATGATAAAAGTGATGGTGATACGATACCGAGGAACCTCCCCCAAGCTTGGCACAAGCCAAGGGTGGTGCCCATACCCATGTACTCAAGTCTCCTTCTTCGATGATGGTGGTGATGAAGTGATAGGCTTGTCTTCCGTCTTCCAAGGCATAGTCTCTCCATCATGAAAGGATGAACGTGTTTCCAGAGTCCTGAAATTTGCAGCTAAACTTATACCTTTGAACTTGGCCTCAGACTCAAAATTTTGGTTTTGTAGATCATAGATTTGGGCCTGGAGATGATCAATCCGGTCATTGAGCTTGAAGATGACGTCCCCAATATTCTTGCTATCCACCTTGTGCTCACGGATGAACCCCGTGATCATGGAGTGGTTAGCACTAAGTCCGCACTCCACCATCCCCTGGCACTTGAAGATCTCTAGTTCCACCGCTTCTAGCCTGGCCTTCTCGCTCCCGGTCTTCTTAGGTCCTTGAACGTCCCAGATGTGGAGCACCCCCTCACGCATCTCAATGGCTTGAGGGTGCTTCATCACCTCCGATAGGTACGGATTGATGACCTTCTCGTAGAACTTGTCCTTGGACGAGCTTGGAGACGCCATGGCGATCTAGATCTGTCAGAAAAATAGCCCGAAACAAGAACAGAGGAGAAACTTGCGATGCGGTGGTCAAAACACCCATGAGTATATATAAAGAATTTTTTAACTTGCAAAACAAGCATACGAGAGGAAAACGGAGTCAGGAAGGCACACGAGGGGCCCACAAGGCAACACGGCGCGCCCCAGGGGGGTCGCGCCCTGTTGCCTTGTGATCTCCTCGTGGATCCTCTCGGCTGTTTCTTATTTTTGTATTTTTTCTAATATTCCAAAATGGATAGAAATATTTTTATGGAATTTTTGGAGTCGGTTTACTTACTGTATCACATACCTACCCCTTTTCAGGGTTCTGGAGCTTTCCGGAAGGACTCTTTGTTGTGTTCCTCCGGTGTCATCATCTGAATAATATTAGTTTCAGCGTTAATGGGTGTACCTGAGATATAATGCTTAATTCTTTGCCCATTCACCACTCCCGGGTTGGTGCCTCCGGAATTGTTAATTTTAATAGCTTCGGAGCGATAAACCTCTTCGATGATATATGGCCCTTCCCATTTAGAGAGAAGTTTTCTTGCAAAAAATCTGAAACGAGAGTTGTACAATAGAACTTGCTCACCCACTTTAAATTCCCGTTTTTGAATTCTTTTATCATGCCATCTTTAAACTTTTTCTTTAAATAACTTGGCATTTTCATAGGCTTGGGTTCTCCATTCATCTAAAGAGCTAATATCAAATAACCTCTTTTCATAGGCAAGTTTAAAATCATAATTAAGTTCTTTAATTGCCCAATAAGCCTTATGTTCTAACTCAAGAGGTAAATGACATGCTTTTCCATAAACCACTTTATATGGAGACATACCCATAGGATTTTTATAAGCAGTTCTGTAAGCCCATAATGCATCATCAAGTTTCTTAGACCAATTTTTCCTGGATCTATTAACGGTCTTTTGCAAAATTAATTTTATTTCTCTATTACTCAATTCAACTTGTCCACTAGACTGAGGATGATAAGGAGATGCAATTCTATGATTAACATCATATTTAGCAAGCAATTTACGGAAAGCACCATGAATAAAATGTGAACCACCATCAGTCATCAAATATCTAGGGACTCCAAACCTCAGAAATATAACTTCTTTAAGCATTTTAATAGAAGTGTTATGATTAGCACTACTAGTTGGAATAGCTTCTACCCACTTAGTAACGTAATCAACAGCAACTAAAATATGAGTATACCTATTAGAGGAAGGAAAAGGTCCCATATAATCAAAACCCCAAACATGAAATGGTTCAATAACAAGTGAATAATTCATAGCCATTTCCTGACATCTACCAACATTCATCACATGAAAGGACAAACTTACGTGCATCTTTGAAGAGAGTATGATGCAGAGCATCCTACGGTCATCCCCATGGATCCACCTACGTCTCCCCAAGCACCAAGAGGACCAATGACACGAGCACGTGCAAGATCTCTCGAGACCGAGGTGACATCACTCCTTAAAGAACTTCCCTATGACGCGTGTGAGACATGGATGCTACCTCATTCCAAAATGATATGTGTGCTTAGGTACCAAGAGGACCCTCTCGGAGAAGCCCGGAACAATGGACAAGTCGGCAAGTTCACGGATGAAGAGGCATGACGAGAGGAGGTGCTGCTGAGCATCAGCAGCCGGACATCTGGCCCCTGGCCCGGACGTCCGGCCCCTGGGGGCAACAGCAGCAGCAGAAGCCCTACAGCAGAGGTGCTACAGGCGCAGGACATCCGGCCCGTGCAGCCCGGACATCCGGCGCCCGCCCGGAAATCCGGCACCACCCAACAGAAGACACCAGTAACTTGACCCGATCGGCCCGGACATCCGGCACCAGGCCCGGACATCCGGCCCCCTGACGAACCGCCGGACATCCGGCCTGGAGCCCGGACATCCGGCCCGACTCCGCGTGTTTTCGGCCCTCAGGCCCTGTATCCCCCTCCATCTCGCCCTAAGTTGTACTAGCACTATAAAAGGACCTCTCCCTCCTCCCTCTAAGGGCAGCAAAGTAGATAGCTCTTTGAGATTAGAGCTTTGCTCATCCGTACCTCTCCCATGGAGATCAAGACCTCCATGAGACCCATGTGAGAAGATCCACTCCGGATATCAAGACCTCGACTCCTTCGCGGATCGGGATGAACTAGCTACCGTGTATCCTCCTTTGTTGGACTTGGACCTTTGTATCCCTCTATGTGTGTGGATCTAGTGCATGTGTGATTTGGATCTTGTTGATTTGGGTGTTCTTCTCGTGTTCTTCGTAGAATTCCTCCTTTTCCCCCCTCCTAAGTGTGAAAAGATCGCCATCTAGGGTTCCACCCTACATCAGAGTAGGCTAATAAAAACTAGATTGTAATACCTTATGTGCAGTTCTGTCTCCCGCATGGTGTCCTCCGTATGCCTCGGAGTGACACTTCCGTAGGATTCCTTCATGTTCATGCTTAGGTACACAACGTCTAATAATACCATCTACTACTTCTTTATATAAATGTGGGTCATCCCAAAAGTAATGCCTTAAATAAAAGAAGAACTTTTTCTTTTGTTGGTATGTGAAACAAGGTGGTATATATTTAGCAACAATGTAATTAGCATAGTCTGCATACCATGGAGTGTTACGAGAAGCATTTATCACAACTAATTGTTCATCAGGGAAATCATCATTAATAGGAAGTGGGTCATCAAGAACATTTCTCATTCTAGACAAATTATTTGCTACGAGATTCTCAGCCCCCTTTCTATCAACAATATGTAAATCAAATTCTTGTAACAAAAGAACCCACCTAATAAGTCTAGGTTTAGCATCTTTATTTTCCATAAGATATTTAATAGCAGCATGATTGGTGTGAATAGTTACTTTGGAATCAACAATGTAAGATCTGAATTTATCACATGCAAACACAACTGCTAAAAATTCTTTCTCAGTGGTAGCATAGTTTCTTTGAGCACTGTCTAGAGTTTTACTAGCATAATGGATAACATTCGATTTCTTATCAACTCTTTGGCCTAGAATGGCACCAACAGCATAATCACTAGCATCACACATAATTTCAAAGGGTAGGTTCCAATCATGTGGTTGAACAATAGGTGCAGATATTAAGGCTTTCTTAAGTATTTCAAAGGCTTCTACGCAATCATCATCAAAAACAAATGACACATCTTTTTACAAGAGATTAGTAAGAGGCCTAGAAATTTTAGAGAAGTCTTTTATAAACCTTCTATAGAAACCAGCATGACCAAGGAAACTTCTTATACCTTTGATATCTTTGGGACACGGCATTTTCTCAATTGCATCAACTTTAGCTTTATCAACTTCAATACCTCTTTCAGAAATTTTATGCCCAAGGACTATGCCTTCATTTACCATAAAGTGGCACTTCTCCCAATTCAAGACAAGATTAGTTTCTTCACATCTCTGCAAAACTCGATCAAGGTTGCTTAAGCAATCAGTAAAAGAAGTTCCGTAAACGGAAAAATCATCCATGAAAACCTCAACAATCTTTTCAAAAAAGTCAGAGAATATAGCAGTCATACATCTTTGAAAGGTAGCAGGTGCATTACATAAACCAAAAGGCATACGACGATAAGCATAAGTTCCAAAAGGACAAGTAAATGTGGTTTTCTCTTGATCTTCTGGTGATACCGGTATTTGAGAGAAACCAGAATAACCATCTAGGAAGCAAAAGTGTGTATGCTTAGATAATCTTTCTAACATTTGATCAATAAAAGGCAAGGAGTAATGATCTTTCCTAGTAGCTTTATTTAATTTTATGAAATCAATTACCATTCTATAACTGGTTACAATTCTTTGTGGGATAAGTTCATTTTTATCATTAGGAACAACAGTAATACCTCCTTTCTTAGGAACACAATGAACATGACTTACCCATCTACTATCAGCTATGCGATAAATTATACCTGCCTCCAGAAGCTTTAATATTTCAATTCTTACCACATCCTTCATTTTAGGATTCAATCTTCTTTGATGATCAACAACAGGTTTAGCATCTGGCTCCATATGAATTTTATGCTGACATAGACTGGGACTAATGCCCTTAAGATCATCGAGAGTATATCCAATAGCAGCATGGTGCTTCTTCAGAGTTTTAAGTAATCTCTTTTCTTCATGCTCTGAAAGGTTAACACTAATAATAACAGGATATATCTTCTTTTCATCAAGATAAGCATATTTAAGTGTATCAGGTAATTGCTTTAATTCAAACACAGGGTCACTCTTAGGTGGTAGAGGGTCTCCTAATGTTTCAACAGGCAAATTATGTTTGAGGACAGGTGCTTGCTTAAAGAACAACTCATCTATTTCATTTCTTTCATTGATATGCATATCATTTTCATGGTCTAGCAAATATTGTTCTAAAGGATCAGTAGGAGGCACAACAATAGAGGCTAGTCCAATAATTTCATCTTTATTTGGTAATTCTTTATCATGAGGTTGTCTACGAAACTTAGAGAAATTAAACTCATGTGATATATCACCAAAATTAGCACTGACAGTTTCTTTATTGCAATCAATCTTAGCATTAACTATATTCAAGAAGGGTCTACCAAATATAATGGGACAAAAATCATCTTGTGGAGATCCAAGGACAAGAAAATTAGTAGGATACTTGATCTTACCACACAAGACTTCAACATCTCTAACAATCCCAAGTGGTGTAATAGTATCTCTATTTGCAAGCTTAATGCTGACATCAATATCTTCAATCTCAACAGGTGCAATATCATTCATGACTTCTTGATAAAGAGTAAATGGAATAGCACTCACACTAGCACCAATATCACATAAACCATCATAGCAATGATCTCCAATTTTAACAGAAATTACAGGCATGCCAACTACGGGTTTATTTTTACCTTTAGTGTCCGGCTTAGCAATTCTAGTTGCTTCATCACAGAAATATATGACATGTCCATCAATGTTATCAGCCAAAAGATCCTTAACCATTGCAATATTAGGTTCAACTTTAATTTGTTCAGAAGGTCTAGGTGCTCTAATATTACTTTTGTTAACCATAGTTGAAGCTTTAGCATGTTCCTTAATCCTAACAGGGAAAGGAGGTTTCTCAATATAAGCAGTAGGCACAACTGGATCAACATTGTAAACAATCGTTTCTTCTTTAACACTAACAGGTTCTTCATTTAATTCAATAGGTGGATGAAACTTAAACCATTTCTCCTTAGGGAGATCAACATGGGCAGCAAAAGATTCACAAAAAGTAGCTACTATCTCAGAGTCAAGTCCATATTTGGTACTAAACTTATGAAAAGCATCGGTTTCCATAAAATATTTAACACAATCAAATTCAAGATTTATACGTGACACTTTACCTTTGTTGATTTCCCAAGTTTCAGAGTTGCGTTTAATTCTTTCCAGAAGATCCCATCTGAATTCAATAGTTTTCTTCCTAAAGGAACCAGTAGAAGAAGTATCGAGCATGGAACGATCATTATGAGAAAGCCGAGCATAAAAGTTCTGAATAATTATTTCTCTTGAGAGCTCATGATTGGGGCATGTGTGCAACATATACTTAAGCCTCCCCCAAGCTTGAGCGATACTTTCTCCTTCACGAGGCCAAAAATTATATATATAATTCCGATCACGATGATTCAAATGCATAGGATAAAATTTCTGGTGAAATTCCATCTTCAACCGGTACCAATCCCATGTTCCAGTATCATCCAATAGCATATACCATGTCAATGCCTTTCCCTCCAAAGATAAAGGGAATACCTTCTTCTTAACTCCATCTCCAGATAAACCTGCAAGCTTAAACAATCCACAAATTTCATCTATATATATCAAGTGCACATCAGGATGCACCGTTCCATCTCCTACATAAGGATTAGCTAGCAGTTTCTCTATCATACCCGAAGGAATTTCATAATAAATATTTTCAGTAGGTTCAGTGGGTTGAGGAGCAAATCTTATTGCTTCCGTTCGAGGTGAAGATACCCCGAACAAGCCCCTCAAAGGATTACTTTCCATAGTGACAAGTGACAGTAAATTTCAGCACATAATATAAATGTTTCCTTACCAAATTCCACTCACCAAAGGCGCTTCACTCCCCAGCAACGGCGCCAGAAAAGAGTCTTGATGACCCACAAGTATAGGGGATCAATCGTAGTCCTTTCGATAAGTAAGAGTATCAAACCCAACGAGGAGCAGAAGGAAATGATAAGCGGTTTTCAGTAAGGTATTTTCTGCAAGCACTGAAAGTAGCGGTAATGAGTAGTTTGATAGCAAGATAATTCATAACAAGTAACAAGTAACAAGTGTAACAAAAGTGCAGCAAGGTGGCCCAATCCTTTTTATAGCAAACGACAAGCCGGAACGAACTCGTATAATAAGCAAAGCATTCTCGAGGACACATGGGAATTTCATCTATTCACTTTCATCATGTTTGTTTGATTCGCGTTCGCTACTTTGATAATTTGATATGTGGGTGGACCGGTGCTTGGGTGCTGTTCTTACTTGAACAAGCCTCCCACTTATGATTACCCCCGCTCGCAAGCATCCGCAACTACGAAAGAAGAATTAAGATAAATCTAACCATAGCATGAAACATATGGATCCAAATCAGCCCCTGATGTCTACTACGCAACTTTTATTCTTGTAGACGTTGTTGGGCCTCCAAGTGCAGAGTTTTGTAGGACAGTAGCAAATTTCCCTCAAGTGGATGACCTAAGGTTTATCAATCCGTGGGAGGCGTAGGAGAAGATGGTCTCTCTCAAACAACCCTGCAAGGTAGCAAGTGACAAAAGTGACAAAAGTGACAAAAGTGAGTAAAAAAGGTATTGCGATGCTTGAAAACAAGGCCTAGGGTTCATACTTTCACTAGTGCAATCTCTCAACAATGCTAACATAATTGAATCATATAACAATCCCTCAACGTGCGATAAAGAATCACTCCAAAGTTCCTATTAGCGGAGAACATAAGATGAAATTGTTGTAGGGTACGACACCACCTCAATGTTATCCTTTCTGATCAATCTATTGAGCCATCTCTATAAGTGTCACAAATAGCCCTAGAGTTCGTACTAAAATAACACCATCTGATACGCATCAACCAACTCTAATGTCACATAGATACTCCAATGTCACCACAAGTATCCGTGAGTTGATTATTCGATATGCATCAAACAACTTCGGATTCATAATATTCAATCCACACAAAGAACTTCAAAGAGTGCCCCAAAGTTTCTATCGGAGAAAAGAAGATGAAAACATGCAATCAACCCCTATGCCTAGATTACCCCAAGGTCACGGGAATCCGCGAGTTGATCACCAAAACATACATCAAGTGAACCAATAGAATACCCCATTGTCACCACGGGTATCCACATGCAAGACATACATCAAGTGTTCTCAAATCTGAAATATTCAATCCGACAATAACGAAACCTCAAAGGGAAAGACTCAATTCATCACAAGAAGATAGAGAGGGAAGAAACACCATATGATCCAACTATATTAACAAAGCTCGCGATACATCAAGATCGTGCCAAATCAAGAACACGAGAGAGAGAGAGAGAGAGAGAGAGATCAAACACATAGCTACTGGTACATACCCTCAGCCCCGAGGGTGAACTCCTCCCTCCTTGTCATGGAGACCGCCGGGATGATGAAGATGGCCTCTGGTAATGATACCCCCTCCGACAGGGTGCCGGAACAGGACTCCAGATGGTATTTCTTCGGTACAGAGGCTTGTGGCGGCGGCGTCAAAGTTCTAGGTTTAGTTCTGGGGGTTTCTCTATTTATTGGGTTTTTCAGCGTTGGAATCACGTGAAAAGGAGCTACGAGGGGCCCACAAGGCAACAGCACACGCCCCCCCAGGCCGTGCTGTGATACCTTGTGACCTCCTCGTGAGGCTTCTGGTCCTTCCACAAAGCTTCAGGGGTCTCTTTTGGTCCAAAAAAATCGTCAAAAAGTTTCGTCCAATTCCGAGAACTTTTATTTCTGCACAAAAAACAACACCACGGTAGTTCTGCTAAAAACAGCGTCAGTCCGGGTTAGTTCTAATCAAATCATACCAAAACCATATAAAATTGTTATAAACATGGCATGAATACTTCATAAATTATAGATACATTGGAGACATATCAGCATCCCCAAGCTTAATTCCTGCTCGTCCTCGAGTAGGTAAATGATAAAAGAAATATTTTATGAAGTGTAAATGCTAGCATAGTGCATAAGCTTGATCAATGGTAATTGCAATCACTTTTTCTAGCATCCATATATATCATAAACAGTAGCTCATCTCATAAAACTTCTCATGATCAAGTAGCAAGCTATTCACATGTTTAAAGTATAGACCATAAACTTTCTTGAAAACCAACAAACTATGTTCTCAGTCACCAAACAATTACAATTCATCTTATTTTCAGGAAGGGTCTATGTAAGAGCTTTGTTTTAGCAAATTCCACATACTCAACTATCATTTAGTCTTCCATGATTGCTGACACTCAAAGCATATTTTTAGAACAAACCGTTTCAGTCAAACACATAGGAAGATAGGGGCTTAGTGTTTCGCCTCCCAACTTATTTATCTCAGTGATAATGAAAACAATAATAACTCATGATCACCTATATTCAACTGGATATATGTGCCTAGATCATTCCCTACCACATGATGCTTGCCTACTAGAGAATAAATAGAGCGGAATAGGGATGAACATTACTGACTCTTGCATAAAACTAAATACAGAAAATAAAAAGATAGGCCGTTTGTAGAGGGAAGCAGAGGTTGTCATGCGCTTTTTATTTTTTGGATGTGCATGCTCTTAATGGAAAGGAACGTCACTTTATATTGCCCCTTGTGATAGCAACCTTTATTATGCAGTCTATCACTTTTATTTCTTCACCATCACAAGTTTGTACAAAGCTTATTTTCCCTTCCAATAAAAGATCATACATATTTAGGAGCAATTTTTATTGCTTTTTGCACCGATGACAACTTATTTGAAGGATCTTATTTAATCCATAGGTAGATATGGTGGACTCTCATGGCAAGAAACTGGGTTTAAGGATTTTTGGATGCACAAGTAGTATCTCTACTTAGTACGAGTTTTTGGCTAGCAAAAGATCCTAAGCGAGCACCACACGTTAGAGGATCCATGACAATATAACTTATATGTGAATATAAACAAACATAACCCATTACGTTGTCTTCCTTGTCCACCGTCAACTACTTGATCAAGATTGAAAATAATTAATGGGGGCTCACAATCATAGAAGATGTCCAAGATAGTATATTTATATGTGAAACCTCTCTTCCTTCAATATTCTTTCATGAATTGTTCAAGTGACCAATGCTATGTTTGCTAACTTTCAATAAATTTTACCACTTATACTTCTTATATGTGAAGTCATTACTCCCCATGGGACAAGCATATGAAGCATATATAATTTCATATTTGTGATATTCAATTCATTCAACAATTTACTCAAAGGATATAAGTGAAGCACATGAATGAATGACAAACTACTCCAAAAGATATAAGTGAAGATCAATGAGTAATCAAACAATTAAGTAGCTATGTGAAGACTCTCTCCAAATAAAGATTTCAAATCTGATAATTTTATTCAAACAGGAAACAAAATGAAAATAAAAGGACACTCCAAGAATAGCACATATCATGTGAACAAGTAAAAAAACTTAGGCTAACCGATAGGTGTTGATGAACAAAGGTGGGATGCCTACCGGGGCATCCCCAAACTTAGATGCTTGAGACTTCTTAGAATATTAACTTGGGGAGCCTTGGGCATCCCCAAGCTTGAGCTCTTGTGTCTCCTTAATTCCTCTCATATCACGGTTTCTCTAAATCTTAAGAACTTCATCCACACAAAACTCAACAAGAACTCGTGAGATAGGTTAGTATAAATCAACTCAAAACCTTAACATTCTATACTGTAGAAAATCACTAAAATTATAATTAAACATTGCATACTAAATACCTCTGCATATTTAATACTCCAATCGACAAATAGAACCATTAAATAGGTAAACATATGCAAACAATGCAACTATAACAGCAATCTGCCAAGACAGAACAGTCTGTAAAGGGGGAATAAAAATTCATACTTTGCTAACTCCAAAAATTCTGAACAACCACGTGACAAAGAACTTATGCATTCTTACTGTGTAAAAATTTCAAGATTTTATCATGTTCTGACTATTCACCAATATTCAGGACATAACAGAAAACTTTCTGTTTTCAAACAGCAACACATAAACTTGCAAACTAAGCATGCTAAAGGCTATAATTGGCATTTTATTGAACTAAAAGATACAAAACATGATTATTGATAAAGCAAAGCAAACTAAAATAAAATGATGCTCCAAGCAAGACACATATTATGTGATGAATAAAAATATACCTCCAAATGAGGTTACCGATAATGTT
The DNA here is from genome assembly GCA_039707655.1 of Elymus sibiricus. Lineage (NCBI taxonomy): Eukaryota > Viridiplantae > Streptophyta > Magnoliopsida > Poales > Poaceae > Elymus > Elymus sibiricus. The sequence goes on from CM077674.1 coordinate 189,524,342, forward strand.
GAAGACGAAAGAGGGGATGCCTTCCGGGGCATCCCCAAGCTTAGACGCTTGAGTCTTCCTTGAGTATTACTATGGGGTGCCTTGGGCATCCCCAAGCTTAGGGTCTTGCCACTCCTTATTCTCCTCATATCGTTATCTCACCCAAAACTTCAAAACTTCAATCACATAAAACTTAACGGAACTCCGTGAGATAGGTTAGTATGAAAATAAATCTTTCACTTAGGTATTGTCAAGACAAGATTCATAATTGTTCTCACATAATGCCTACTGTATTCTATCATTTCCACAATTTATATTACTCAATATAAGCTATGGAAACACTAAAACAAGCAAACTATGCAATAAAAACAGAATCTATCAAAAACAGAATAGCATGTAGTGAGCGAATTAATAATCATACTTCTGTACCTCCAAAAATTCTGAAACATTAGGACAACGTAAAAAATTTGTAACCCAATACTGTGTAAAAATTTGAGAATTTTCTCACGCTCCAGTACAGAACAGAAATTCCAGCACTGGACGCAAAAGTTTCTGTTTTTGCACAGAATCAAATCAACAACTATCCACACTATCCCAAAGGCTTTACTTGGCACATTATTGAAACAAAACATAAAAAACATGATTACTACAGTAGTTTAATCATGTGAACACACAAAAATATAAGGTATAAGTATTGGGTTGTCTCCCAACAAGCGCTTTTCTTTAATGCCTTTTAGCTAGGCATGATGATTTTAATGATGCTCACATAAGAGTAAAGAATTGAAAAACAAAGAGAGCATCATGAATCATATGGCAAGCAAATTTAAGCCTAACCCACTTCCTATGCATAGGGATTTTGTGAGCAAACAATTTATGGGAGCAAGAATCAACTAGCATAGGAAGGCAAAACAAGTATAACTTCAAAACTTTCAACACATAGAGAGAACACTTGATATTATTAAGATATGTAGAAGCACATATTCCTCTCTCAAAATAATTTTCATTAGCATCATGAATAAATTCAACAATATAACTATCACATAAAAGCATTCTTTTCATGATCTACTAGCATAGAAATTGTGTTACTCTCCACATAAGCAAATTTATTCTCATCAATAGTAGTGGGAGCAAACTCAACAAAATAACTATCATGAGATACTTGATTGACATAATCAAATTGAACATTAAAATCATGATGAAAAGTTTCATCATTATTCTTTATAGGATACATGTCATCACAATAATCATCATAGATAACAACTTTGTTGTCATAATCAATTGAAACCTCTTCCAAAATAGAGGAATCATCATTAAATAAATTCATGACCTCTCCAAATCCACTTTTATCAATATTACAATAAGATTCAACACCCTCCAAAATAGTGGGATCATTATTATCTAGAGTTGACACTCTTCCAAACCCACTTTCATCAATATAATCATCATAAATAGGAGGCATGCTTTCATCATAATAAATTTTCTCATCAAAACTTGGGGGACTAAAAATATCATCTTCATCAAACATAGCATCCCCAAGCTTGTAGCTTTGCATATCATTAGCATCATGTATATTCATAGAAAGCATACTAACAACATTGCAATCATGCTTATCATTTAAGGATTTTATGCCAAACATTTTATTGAATTCTTCTTCTAACACTTAGGCACAATTTTCCGATCCATCATTTTCAAGAAAGACATTATAAAGATAAAGCATTTGAGGCAACCTCAATTCCATTTTTTTGTAGTTTTCTTTTATAAACCAAACTAGTGAATAAACAAGAAACTAAAAGATTCAATTGCAAGATCTAAAGATATACCTTCAAGCACTCACCTCCCCGGTAACGGCGCCAGAAAAGAGCTTGATGTCTGCTACGCAACTTTTATTCTTGTAGACGTTGTTGGGCCTCCAAGTGCAGAGTTTTGTAGGACAGTAGCAAATTTCCCTCAAGTGGATGACCTATGGTTTATCAATCCATGGGAGGCGTAGGATGGAGATGGTCTCTCTCAAACAACCTTGCAATCAAATACAAGAAATCTCTTGTGTCCCCAACACACCCAATACAATGGTAAATTGTATAGGTGCACTAGTTCGTCGAAGGGATGGTGATACAAGTGTAGTATGGATAGTAGATATAGGTTTTTGTAATCTAAAAATATAAAAACAGCAAGGTAGCAAGTAACAAAAGTGAGTAAAAACGGTATTGCAATGCTTGAAAACAAGGCCTAGGGTTCATACTTTCATTAGTGCAATCTCTCAACAATGCTAACATAATTGAATCATATAACAATCCCTTAACGTGCGATAAAGAATCACTCCAAAGTTCCTATTAGCGGAGAACATAAGATGAAATTGTTGTAGGGTATGAAACTACCTCAAAGTTACACTTTCCAATCAATCTATTGAGCCATCTCTATAAGTGTCACAAACAGCCCTAGAGTTCGTACTAAAATAACACCATATGATACGCATCAACCAACTCTAATTTCATCTAGATACTCCAATGTCACCACAAGTATCCGTGAGTTGATTATTCGATATGCATCAAACAACTTCAGATTCATAATATTCAATCCACACAAAGAACTTCAAAGAGTGCCCCAAAGTTTCTATCGGAGAAAAGAAGATGAAAACGTGCAATCAACCCCTATGCCTAGATTACCCCAAGGTCACGGGAATCCGCGAGTTGATCACCAAAACATACATCAAGTGAACCAATAGAATACCCCATTGTCACCATGGGTATCCACATGCAACACATACATCAAGTGTTCTCAAATCTGAAATATTCAATCCGACAATAACGAAACCTCAAAGGGAAAGACTCAATTCATCACAAGAAGATAGAGAGGAAAGAAACACCATATGATCCAACTATATTAACAAAGCTCGCGGTACATCAAGATCGTGCCAAATCAAGAACACGAGAGAGAGAGAGTGATCAAACACTTAGCTACTGGTACATACCCTCAGCCCCGAGGGTGAACTACTCCCTCCTCGTCATGGAGACCGCCGGGATGATGAAGATGGCCTCTGGTGATGATTCCCCCCTCCGGCAGGGTGCCGGAACAGGTCTCTAGATGGTATTTCTTTGGTACAGAGGCTTGCGGCGGCGGTGTCGAAGTTGTAGGTTTATTTCTTGGGGTTTCTCTATTTATAGGATTTTTCAGCGTTGGAATCACGCGAAAAGGAGCTACGAGGGGCCCACAAGGCAACAACACACGCCCCCCAGGCCGCGCCATGATACCTTGTGACCTCCTCGTGAGGCTTCTGGTCCTTCCACAAAGCTTCGAGGGTCTCTTTTGGTCCAAAAAAATCGTCAAAAAGTTTCGTCCAATTCCGAGAACTTTTATTTCTGCACAAACAACAACACCACGGTAGTTCTGCTAAAAACAGCGTCAGTACGGGTTAGTTCTAATGAAATCATACCAAAACCATATAAAATGTTATAAACATGGCATGAATACTTCATAAATTATAGATACGTTGGAGACGTATCAGCCCCTTACGGAATAGTGCATAAACTAGGGTTTAAGCTTCTGTCACTCTAGCAACCAAACATCTAATTACTAATCCACAATGCCTTCCCTTAGGCCCAAAGATGGTGAAGTGTCATGTAGTCGAAGTTCACACGACACCACTAAAGGAAGCAACAACATACATATCATCAAAATATCAAACGAATACCAACTTCACATGATTACTTATAATAAGACTTCTCCCATGTCCTCAAGAACGAAAGTAACTACTCACAAATCATATTCATGTTCAAGATCATAGGGGTATTGAATAGCATTAAGGATCTGAACATATAATCTTCCACCAAATAAACCAACTAGCATCAACGACAAGATGTAATCAACACTACTAGCAACCCACAGGTACCAATCTGAGGTTTTGAGACAAAGATTGAATACAAGAGATGAACTAGGGTTTGAGATGAGATGGTGCTGGTGAAGATGTTGATGAAGATTGGTCCTCCCATGATGATAGGATCGTTGGTGATGTCGATGGCTTCGATTTCCCCCTCCCGGAGGGAAGTATCCCTGGCGGAATCGCTACGCGGGAAAGCAAAATTGCTCCAGCCCAGGTTCCGCCTCGAGACGGCGGCGCTTCGTCCCGAAAGTCTTTTCTATAATTTTTTTAGGGCAAATGAGCCTATATAGCAGAAGGAGGGGGCCGGAGGCCTGCCAGGGGCTCCACAAGGCATCAGGGGGCGCCCTGGGAGGGGGGTCGCGCCCTGTTGCCTTGTGGGCAACTGGTGGGTCCCCTCTGGTATTTCTTTTCTCCAGTATTTTTCATATATTCAATAAAAAATCTTCGTGAAGTTTCAAGTCAATTGGAGCTCTGTAGAATAGGTATCTCTGCTGTAGCTATTTCAGGTCCAGAACTCCAGCTGCCGGTATTCTCCCTCTTCATATAAATCTTTAGTAGTTGTGGATGCTTGCTAGAGTTCCAATCATAAGAACATGTGATCCAAGTACGGAAAGTATGTTAGCGTATGCGTCTCCCTCATTGCATATGATAATTATTACACATGTTATATTCAATTGCCTATGGACAATCTTTCTCATCGTTCTACAAAAGCTCTCTACTAAACAACTAACTTTTATTATCTTCCAAATTACTCCTAGTTTTATTCCCACTAAGTACTTCTAGTTTTTTTCTTGCAAACTTATCCTTACACCTACAAAGTAGTTTTATTCTTGTTTTAGGTAAAGCGAACATTAAGTGTGCGTAGAGTTGTATCGGTGGTCGATAGAACTTGAGGCGAATATTAATTCTACCTTTAGCTCCTCGTTGGGTTCGACACTCTTATTTATCGAAAAAGCTACAATTGATCCCTTATACTTGTGGGTTATCAAGACCTTTTTCTGGCGCCGTTGCCGAGGAGCAATAGCGTGGGGTTGATATTCTCGTGTGTGCTTGTTTGCTTTATCACTAAGTAGTTTTTACTTTCTGTTCTAAGTTGTTTTATAACTTTAGTTATGGATATGGAATACGAAATACCAAAAAACTAGTTGTACTTGCTACTCATGGAGATGGGGAACCTCCTAAAACCCTCGATGCTGGTTATGTGAAGAATATTAAACACTACTTTGATAATCCTGATAAATCCCCATTCAACTTGATAATGGGAGATACTTTGGATCAACGAGAATACTTTAGGGATTATCACTTGTCTCAAAAAGGGAAACACTTATGGGATCAAATTGATTATATTTGTTGCTCTAAGATGAAGGCTCCACACCTTCCCATTTCATGTGAATTTAATGATAATGAAACCTTGGCTTCTTATGCTAATGGTGTATATGATTACTATGATGTGGAACAAATAGAAGAATTTGTTGCTTTTAAGAGTGCTTATGAAATTGAATCTTTGTTTGAAAAGTTTGAAAATTATGATGATGCTGTTTACAGGTCTAAAAATTATGTTATACTAAAATATTGCAATGAAAATTATAAATACAATGCTGATATTGATGAATTTATTGAGAAAGTCTCCGCTGTCCAGGAAGAGACTAATATTTTGCAGGAATCTATGGAAGAAGAAATTGCTGAAACTGTGAGCTCATTATATGAAAAAGATGATGAGGAGAGCGAACAACAAAAGGAGGAAGAGCAGATTAGCTACCCGTGCCCACATTCTAATGAGAGTAACTCTTCAACTCATACATTGTTTAATTTCCCTTCGTGCTTACCGAAGGATGAATGCTATGATCCCTTTGATTCGTTTGAAATATCCCTTTTTGATGAAATTGATGCTTGCTATGCTTGTGGCCATGATGCCAATATGAATGATGCTTATGGAGATGAACTTGTTGTAGTTCCTTATGTTAAACATGAAATTGTTGCTATTGCACCCACACATGATAGTCCTATTATCTTTTTGAATTCTCCCAACCACACTATATCGGAGAAATTTGTGCTTATTAAGGATTATATTGATGGGTTGCATTTTACCATTGCACATGATGATTTTGATGGATATAATATGCATGTGCTTGCTGCTCTAATTGCAATTATTATGAGAGAGGAACTACATCTCCGCCTCTCTATGTTTCTAGTACGATAAAATTGCAAGAAACTGTTTATACTATGCATTGGCCTTTACTTGATGTGCATGAATTGTTCTTTTATGACATGCCGATGCATAGGAAGAGAGTTAGACTTCGTCATTGCATGATATATGTTGCTTTGTGCTCACTACTAAATTACAAATCATTGTTAATTAAAATTGGCTTTGATATACCTTGGGATCCGGGTGGATCGATTACTTGAGCACTATATGCCTAGCTTAATGGCTTTAAAGAAAGCGCTGCCTGGGAGACAACCCGGAAGTTTTAGAGAGTCAGTTTGTTCTATTGTGTGCTTTTAAAAAGTTTAAAAACAAAAAATATAGAGGGGAACCTAAAACTTTTTCAAAAAGAAAAGTGAAAGTGAGAAAGACGAGCATCGTTGAAGTGGGAGCATGCCTTGAACTTTGTTCATGCCCATGGAAACTTTGTGAACCTTGATTACAGAAAAAATTCAACAAAAATAATCATCCCCATGTACAAATCCATTGAATTATAAAAATAATGTGCCAAGATTTACCTTTAGGATGTTTAAATTGCTTGTTTGGTGTGTGCAGTGCAAAAACAAAAACTTTTGTTGTAGTATTTGAATTTACCTATTTTACTGGAGCGTGCAAAAATTCTGAAATTTTTACACAATACTGCTATGCAAATTTTTTATTACGTCCTTATTTTCCAGAATTTTTGGAGTTACAAAGGTATATGTTTCATCTGCATCTTTACAGATTGTCCTGTTTTCACATATTGTTGTTATAGTTTCTTTATTTGCGTATGTTTGAAATCTTGTTGAGCCCCATTGACTTGGGAGCCATAGAATTCTGATAGCATACTGTGGGTAATGTTTGATTATAATTATACAATAATGTTACAGCAGGACATGATGGGATTTGATGTTATATGTACTAACCCTTCTAATAAAAAGTTTGGTTAAGTTTTGTGTGGATGAAGTGTTCGAAGATCGAGGAGGTATCGATATGAGGAGAATAAGCAGAGGCGGGAGTTCAAGATTGGGGATGCCCAAGGCACCCCAAGGAGACTCAAGCGTCTAAGCTTGGGGATGCCCCGGAAGGCATCCCATCTTTCTTCGACAATTATCGGTATGTTTCGGGTTTTTTTTGTTCACATGATATGCGTAAATTCTTGGAGCATCGTGTGCTTTTTATTTTTCTTTTAGTAATGCACCATGCTGGTATGAGATGGTCCTTGGTTGATTTATAGAATGCTTCATGCACTTCACTTATATCTTTTGAGTATGGCTTTATAGAATGCTTCATGTGCTTCACTTATATCTTTTGAAGTTTGGATGCATGTTTCTCTACATTTGGAAAACCGTTATTTATAGAATGCTCTTTTGCTTCTCTTATATTTATTAGAGTGTGGACTTTTGTAGAAAGAATTAAACTCTCATGCTTCACTTATATCTATTTAGAGAGTTAACAGGAATTGGTCATTCACATGGTTAGTCATAAAATCCTACATAAAACTTGTAGATCACTGAATATGATATGTTTGATTCCTTGCAATAGTTTTGCGATATAGAGGTGGTAATATTGGGGCATGCTAGTAAAAGAATTAAAGTTGAGGATTAATAATGGTGTTAAGGGAAGTAAGTCTTTACGCAAGTAAATCCTCACGCATGTAAAGTGGTGGCCGCTGACATTAGCGGTGAGGTCGGAGCATGATTTATCATTGAATGAGTCTTTGTGTTGATTGAATCGGGGGCGCGCGGTGGTTAACTCCTCCCCCCTAGGGGCATGCGAGTAATACTTCGCTTCGAGGGCTAATAGGCTTTGCAATAAGTATATGAGTTCTTTATGACTAATGTGAGTCCATGGATTATACGCACTCTCGCCCTTCCGCAATTTGCTAGCCTCTTCGGTACCGTGCACTGCCCTTTCTCACCTCAAGAGTTGGTGCATACTTCGCCGGTGCATCCAAACCCCGTGATATGATACGCTCTATCACACATAAGCCTCCATATATCTTCATCAAAACAGCCACCATACCTACCTATCATGGCATTTCCATAGCCATCACTACAAAAAAAAGACACATCCGTGACATTATGGCCCAAACGAAAACTTTTTTGTCATGGTTGTGACACTTCTATTACAATAATTGTGACAAAAACACGTATCATCATAGATGTGATGGGCTCCTACTTGTATGACAAAAAATTATGACAGAAAATGGGCTTTTCGTCCTAGGCGGGCCGGAGACGCACCCGCATGACATTCTTTGGGCCGTCCATGACGTAAAAAATCGTGGTAGAAGTGAGGACGAGGAAATTTTCGGGGAGTTCACGGTTACGGTGGGTGGTCGGGGCCGAGCGATGCAGTGTGGTTTGCGTGTTTCTCTCGTACGCGCGCGTGCGTGCGAGGCATTCGCTAACAGAACCCGAGCGAGGCGTTCGCTTACTGAACCCGAGCGATCGCACTAGCTACGTACTAAAGCCGATCGATCCCTTCGTTGCTAACTGAACCCGAGCGATTCCTTCGCTGCTAACTGAACCCGAGCGATTCCTTCACTGCTAACTGAAGCCGGTCGAGCCCCCGTATGTGTGAGACGTAGCCGGTTGGGTTGCCTGTTGATGAACAGTGCCCGTTGATGCCGCGCGCGCGATACGTAGAACGAGTCGAGACGCATCGATCGAGCCCCTTGTGCGAGACGTGGTGAGTTGACCTAGCCGGTTGGTTGGCTGTGGATGAACATTTCCCATTGCTGACGCCCACTCGTACGCCCCACCCCAGCCGGTGGGTTGGCTGTGGATGAACAGTACCCTGGCCGTGTGAAGGTAGTTGGCGCTAGATGAACAGGACCCTGAGGAGGCCGCCACACCCCATCCGGTTGGGGGTGGATGAACAGGACCCCGTGGAGGCTTGAGGAATAGTAGCCGGTGGAGGCTGCAGGAAGTCGACGGTGGATGAACAGTAGCTGGTGGAGGCTAGAGGAGGTCGACCGTGGATGAACAGTAGCCTGTGGAGTCCCGTTTTGCGGTATGCCACAGCCCTCCCGATGAACAGGACCCCCGTTTCGACCGTAGGCAGTTGGGGAGAAGTCCGTTTCCTCCGTTTTGCGGTATGCCAAAGCCCTCCCGATCAACAGGACCCCGTTTCGACCGTAGGCGCTCGAACAGAAGTCTGTTTCCTTCGTTTTGTGGTATGCCGGGCCCCCAGCCGATGAACAGGACCCTGTTTCGACTGTAGGCGGTGGAAGAGAAGGCCGTTTCCTTCATTTTGCGGTACACCAGACCCCGATTCGATGAACAGGACCCCGTTTCGACTGTTCCGTCCAAGCCGGTTGGCTCCCGATGAACAGGACGCGTTCCGACCCAGTCGCTTGGCTCCCGATGAACACGACGATGTTTCCTCCGTTCCGACCCAGCCGGTTGGCTGCCGATGAACAGGAGGCCGTTGCTGCCGTCCGTTGCCTCTCCATGTACATGAGCCCTGGCCGTACGTATGCGCGAGTACGCGTTCGAGACCCTGCCCATATATGTACGTACGTGGCCATATTTTTTGCTGTGTGGATGTACGTACGTGTACACGATTTAGACGGGGCTGCTTGAACTGCTACGTCGGGGGCTCTACTACGACACGTGGCGCTCCTTACACGCCCACGGTCCATCGTTGCAGAGAGACCAATCGACCAGTATGTACGTACACGTTCGAGACCAGATAGACAACGCTACGTACGCTTCGACCGGGTGGGTCCCAGCTGTCAGGGAGGATAAGGAGGCACTTCCTTGCGTGCGAAGATATAGCTGCTGGGTCCCAACTGTCAGGGGGGAAGAATCATTTTTTTTGCGCGTAATAAGGAGGCACTTCCTTGCGTGCGAAGATGTAGCTGGTGGGTCCAGCTGTCAGCCTCACCGCGTACAGTCCTCTTCTGATGGCTGTCGTTCATTGACCACATTGACCACGCCACGCCGAGAGCACCAAGGCGGTGGACGACGGCGAGTCCTAGGAAGGGAACTATGCTGAGCCGGGGAAGACGCGGCAGTGGATGCCCACGCGGAGGGGAGTACGAGGGTTGACTGGTTTGGCTGCGGTGTGAGGCAGCCGTCGCCGGAGAATAACAGGGGATGTGGGTGAGTAGAGGGAAGGCCTAGCCAGCGGTGGGAGTAGGGTGGGGCGGTGAGGCCTGCGCGGCAGCACAGCCAGCCACGGGAGGCAGGAGCAGGCGGTCCCGCTGGCGCTGGTTTGGGCGGCTGGAGCAAGAAGATCAGAGATTGAAGAAGCAGCACAGTCATTGGATTAACATTCAACGGTCACTACTGCTAGAATCATTTGTTGACTAAGTTGACAAAGCCCTTCGTATGCATCAACTTAGTAGGCCCACAAGTCAGCCGACAATACCGATGGGTCCCAATTGTCATGGCGAGGAAACGTTTTTTTCGCGTAATAAGGAGGCACTTCCTTCCGTGCGAAGATATAGCTGGTGGGTCCCAGCTGTCAGGGGGAGGAATCATTTTTTTCGTGTAATAAGGAGGCACTTGCTTGCGTGCGGCCATGGACCATGTGGGTCCCTACTGTCAGCCTCTCCATGTACATCCCTCTTCCGATGGCTGTCGTTTGTTGACCACGTTGACCACGCCGCACCGAGAGCACCAACGCGGTGGACGACGGCGAGGCCCAGGAAGGTAATGACCCGGAGCCGGCGAAGCCACAGCAGTGTATGCCCATGCTGAGGGGAGTACGAGGGTTGACTGGTTCTGCTGCGGTGTGAGGCCTGTGTTGCCGGAGAATAACAGGAGCTATGGGTGAGTAGAGGGATGGCCTGGCCAGCGGTGCGAGTAGGAGGGGGCGGTGAGGCATGCATGGCAGCACAGCCGGCCATGGGAGGCGGGAGCAGGCGGTCCCGCCGGCGTTGGTTTGGGCGGCTGGAGCAAGAAGATCAGAGATTGAAGAAGCAGCACGGCTGTTGGATGTTATCCAACGGTCACTGCCGCTAGAATCGTTTGTTGACTAAGTCCACAAAGCCATGTGTACGCGTCAACATAGTAGGCCCACAAGTCAGCCTCCAAATATGTGGCAAACAGCATACAGCCCATTTGCCATTATTTTTAATAATTTACTGCCCATTCGCTAATTCTTACGGGTTTTTTTAAGCCCATATTCTTTTTGTTACCATTACAGCCCATATTCTGGCCACGGTTAAAAAATTCAACGAAATTTTGCATATTTTGGTGGGGTCCGAACTGTTTTTAATCCCAAAATTTTGAGTCAGATTCAAACTAATTTGAAAAATAATTATATATTAATTTAAAATCCAATGAAATTTTCCGGCAAAAAAATCAATGAAATTTAAAATCTGGAAATCATAAAAAACCGTAATTTGAAACTAATTGCCGGTTTGTTGTATTGTTTTTAAAATTTACAGCCCATTTCTTACTACTTATAGCACATTTTTTCGCAAGCCCCAAATACAACCCTCCTCGTCTTGAAAGATTTGCAGCCAAGCAGGGCTGAGAAAAGCAAGTAGGCCTCGGTTGGATATTCTGCAAAAAAAATAGAAGTGGGCTAGCCATTTTCAGAAAGAAAAAAAAACAACTGGGCTGGTCATGTGGTAAACAGAAAATAAAAGCCTGGCCAAGACGGGGTACAGCCCCCGCACAGCCCAGTTGATACCCTGCTCCGTCTCAAAAACAGAAAACAACTTGGCGAGCTGCTGGGTCCCTGGTGTCTGCCGCTCGTTGTGCAATTCTCTCATTTATTGACTATACGTTGACAATGGGGTGGGACCCAGATGTCAGGAAACCATTAGGAGGAAGCATTTATTTTGGCTTGTAACAAGGAGGCACTTGCTTGCGTACTGCCATGACCCTGGTGGGTCCCTACTGTCATCCTCTCCACGTACAATCATCTCCTGATTCCTCTCGATTGTTGACCATGTTGACAACGCCAGAGGACGGCGCCGCGGCGAGCGAGCCAAGGTGGAGAATGACGGCGAGGCCTCGGACAGGAACGAACAGGAGCCGGGGAAGATGCGGCAGTGTAGTCGCAAGCGGAGGGGAGTACGAGGGTTGACTGGTTCAAGTGCGGGGTGGGGCTAACTTCGCCGGAGAATAACAGGAGGTGTGTGGGATAGAGGGATGGCCTGGCCAGAGTTTTAGGGTGCGATGGGGCAGCGATGCATGCGCGGCAGCGCAGCCAGCCGTGGGAGGTGGAAGCAGGCGATCCCGCTGGCGCTGGTTTGGTTTTGGCGGCTGAAGGGAGAATAGACTGAAGAAACACGACAGACGTTGGATGTCAATCCAACGGTCAAGGTTGGCAGAATCGTTTGTTGACTAAGCCGACACCGCGTTGCATACGTTTTTCGCAAGAAAAGAAAAACTGGGCTCGTTCGCCAGATAACATTCCCGAAACTACCACCGTTTGATCTTGCGTCGCAACTAAAACTGCCAGGAAAATGCGTTCGTTTGCCATCCTCCTCCCAAGGAACGTTCATGAGATAACATTCCCGAAAATCAAAGACTTGAGAAGGCGTACAGAACAAGCTAGTCTGGCAGTAAAGAGACGTTCCTGACTGTTAGAAAAAAGAGAGACGTGCTGCTGTAATTGGTTCGAATCCAAACCTAGACTATATATAGTGTTATACTACTCTGCAAGTAATGAAACTGACATATCCAATGTTCTCTTCTCCTCTTATCTAGTTACTCGGCCTAGCTTCAGAAGCTCCGGCCGCAGCAACCATGTTCGCTGGCTCGTCCACCTGCTCTTCAGTAGGGAATCGAGCCAACAACCAGATGTGCACGAAGTCGCCACCGGTACCACCGCCTGTGGATCTCATCACAACCCCGCCGGCACACTCACCGCAGCCGGTTGCTCATCGCACCCCGCTGCCATTGGTGTGGTGCCACTGCTGCAAATCATGCAGAGTCATCTGTCGCGTCTCAACTACAACCCTCAACCCTGGCCGAGTCTTCTACAAATGCCCAAATCGTGGGGTAATATGGTCAAGCTGTTCACCTGCTTTCAGTTGCTGAATTTTATTTTTTAAGAGTTTGGTTGATGATCTTCGAATTTGATTCGTGCAGAAAAGGGAGGATTCTTGTGATTTGTATTTCTGGGAAGTTGCTGATGTGGGGGAATGGAACTACACGGATTATTTGGTTAGCCGACGAATCCCAATACCAGTAGGCTGGGGTGTTGGACAAGTAACTGAAGAAACGACAAAAGAGGAAGATGCAGAGCGGAAGGTTAAAGATGATGCAGTTCATTAGATCATGGCCAAGCAGCAGCTGCTGAACAGCCTTGGTAGCAATGAGGAGATGAAAGAGCTTGTGAAGATAATGGGCAAGATCGTTGTGCTCTGTAGGATGATTGTCTCTTTATTTGCAGTGTATGTAGCACTCGTGATGTATTCAGTGGCTCTGACATGAGCACTTTGCTGAAAATAGTAATGAATGAAACCCATTTAGCAGGCTGGGCGTCTAGTGTTGTGAACATCTAATGATTTCTATTAACAGAAATCGGGGGGCGTCCCCTTTTGCTAATAAATAAATAAATAAGCAGAGGACCTGTCGGGTCAGCTTTGTTCCCATTGCAAGACTTTCAGCAAATTGCAGTCCAACAGCAAACTGCCATCAGCTACATTTGCGGTTGTACAATCATCAAATATAAGTTTCACAGCTAAATATGAGTACTACTAAACAACAATGTCATCATGTTTCAGTCATCATACAATCACCAAACACAAATCAACATACATAATAAGTGATGTTCTCACTGAACAACTACTTCAGCAGGTTTCAGTTGTCATAACAAACACAATTTAACATAGTAGATAATAAGTCGTCTTCTCATAGGCAAATACGACAAAAGCAATCTAATCATCATCCACAGTAGCAGCGTCAACATCTTCACCATGTGTGTTAGTCTGAATCGTAATTTCCCCCAGTGTCATCTTCTTCTTCAAAATCAATGTCCTCGAACGTTGGCTTCTTATTGATCAACTCATCTACTTCCACAGCCTGAGAGGCAATCTTTTCTCCAACCTTATTGATGTGATGGTCCGCAAACATATCATAAACATCTACGGAATCCTCTACATTAGCAGCAGTGTAAGCATCATCTTGTTGTGCAACTTCATTAAACGAATTCCTCTGCTCAAAATTTTGCAATACTCTCCAGTCTTGGTTACGTGCATATGTGTCTTCCAAGAAAAATATATGCGTTGCTTGATTTGCCAAGATATAAGGCTCATCGGTGCGGTACGCTGCCTTGACATTGATGGATTTGAAATAATCATCAGCTTTGGGTTTTGAGATCCTGGTAAACTGGTTATACCAACGACAGCAAAACAGAACCATGCACCGATGAACCTCGAAACTGGAGATATACTGCAACTGAACAATGTCTGTTATGTTAGCATACATTTTAGTTGTCACTTTCTTGTGCGTATTCGTGCTCATGACGGCGTTGTTTTGTGTCTTCCTGCCTTCATCGCGTGCAAGGGTGTTGTAGCGCACATCTCCAACAACTCAAGATGCATAATGTCTTACCCGAGTATCAGGACCCATTGCTAGTGCGTAAAGTGTATCACTAACTACCCGACCCTCCTCCCGCATCTCCTTAACCTATGGTTAGAAAATAGACAAGTTGATCATCTTATGTACTCTATATATTAAAAAACCTGACAGTGCAATTCAAAAGCTTACACGGCTCTTCAACCATTTCGCAAATCCTTCCCTAACCCGTTTGTCAATGTTTCTTGGATTTTGCGCCAGTAACTCCTCTTCGTACATGCTGCAGAATATAGTGATCGCGTCAAACATCTAAATATATAAGAATGTGCTGCAAGTTTAGTAGATTATGATGTATAAGCTGCAGTACTTAGCACTTACTCAATATAAGGTAGAATCTCAGGACAGTTATTCAACACATACCAAACCATTTTGGCCAAATCTTTAGGTTTGTCATCTTGTCGACTCTTCCCTATTACTCGAACAGCAGGATCGAAAACATTGAGCTCAAGATTTTTTTCGCCCACCTTTTTGCTAGGCTGATCAGCTGTTTCAATGTATCTTGAACGGAATGTCAACGCTTCTGTAGCAATGTAGGCCTCTTCAATGGAACCCTCGGGTCTAGCTCTGTTCCTAACATAGCCCTTGAAAGTGCCTAGCTGCCTTTCAATAGGGTACATCCATCCATACTGTACTGGACCTCTAAGTAGTGCCTCATCAGGTAGATGAATAGCCAAATGCACCATCACATCAAAGAAGGTTGGAGGATATATCTTCTCAAGGTCACATAGGATAGCTGGTATCTTGTCTTTAAGATGCTTCACAGCATCTATCCTGATATTTCTACTGCAGAGTTCCCTGAAGAATTGTCCCAACTCTGCAACTGCTCTGTATAAGTCAGGGCGGCCCAATCCTCTAAGGAGAACAGGTAAAACCCTTTGAAGTAGAACGTGGCAGTCATGAGTTTTCAACCCTTGTACCTTGGTTCCATCTGCACTGATTCTCCTTTCAGGGTTGGAAGCAAATCCATGTGGGAATCTCACACGTGACAGGACCTTGCAGAATTCTTTTCTTTTTTGCTTGTCCAAGACATACACAGCTGGTGCCATATCCGGTGATTCACCAGTGCTATCCACCTGCAAATCAGATCTGATACCCAGGTGTGTCAAATCAATCCTAGATTTTAAGGCAACTTTTGTCTTGCCTTCAATATTAAGAAGTGTGCCGATAATGCTGTCACATATATTTTTCTCGATGTGCATCACATCAAGATTATGCCTCAGATCCAAATCTTTCCAATACTCCAAGTCCCACAAAGTGGACCTGCGGGTAAACAATAATCTCTCTTCTGCCTTGCCACGCTTCCTTTTCCCGCTACCATTATCGGGATGGTTTCCAGGTGTAATATGCCCGACCTTCTGTAATTCCTCCTGCAACTCATCGCTGGTGAGCCTCTTTGGTGCAACACGGTTTTCATGACTTGCTTTGAACACAGGTTTTCGGTATTTTCTAAGACGCGGCTTGTCCTTGTCAAGGTAACGGCGGTGTCTAATGTAACAGACCTTGCTAAGTATTGGGTATGACAGCGGATTCTTGTCATAGCGAACACATGCATTGTAACCATGTGTCGTTCGCCCTGACATAGTGCCCAAAGCCGGATAATCATGGATGCACTAAATTATAACAGCACGCAGAATGAAATCAGCTGGTGGGCTGCTATATAGGTCTCGAGTGATAACACCCCTCCATAGCTTTTGAAGTTCCTCCACAACAGGCTCCATGAATAAATCAAAATCCTTTCCAGGACTTTTTGGACCTGGGATGAGCAAGGCCATGATGTAGTTTGATTCTTTGGTGCAGACATTTGGCGGCATGGTGGCCAAATGGGTTGAATCCATCTATAGCTAAGCCAAGTCTAATGTTTCTCGGCTCAGCAGCAAACTCTTTGTGTTTCAGATTCAAGCTTGTCCAGTCGCTACCATGAGATGGATGGCTCATTACATTCTGATCTCTGTACTCCTGGTTCCTAGAATGCTACAGTACATCATCTCTTGTTTGAGCATCATGAAACAACCTCTGCAATCTTGGTATAATTGGAAAATGACTCATAAACTTATGAGGAATCCTCTTCACAGCATCGCCGTCTTTCCATCTTGATGATTCGCATTTTGGGCATTCACTTAAGTTGGCATAATCCTTCTGGAACAGAACACAATTATTCTCACAAACATGGATCATATCATATCAATTCCAACCGCACAGAGGAAATTCTTCATTTGACTGTAGGTGTGTGGCAGCTCCGACACAGCTGGGTAACAATCGCGGAAAGCAGCCATCATCGCATCGAATGATTTGTTGGTCATCTGCTGAGATGTCTTCACCTGAAGAAAGCCGACCATAGCTGAGAATACTGACAGCTTACAACCTGTGGTGACTGCCACGTTGCATTGCTCCAACATGCGGGCCCACCGTTTTTCTTGTACAGGTGTAAGTTCTCGAAATGCGCGAGCATTTCGTAGCATTGTTTCAATCTTGGTCAAAATCACTGTCTCCGCCGCCACCTCCTCCTCCTCCTCTTCCTCCTGAGCATCAGGCAGATCAAGATGGTGATCTGCTGCTTCCACATAGTCAGTGACATTGACGTTCACAGCTTCACCATGATGAACCCACCTAGTATATGTGACTGACATCCCATACAAGTGTAGATGATTTTGCACAGTTGACTGGGGTCTTGAAACTGAATTTATACAACTACTACACGGGCAGTGCACATCTGCTTTCGGACCACCGTACTCAGCTCTGATAAAGTTCATGAAGTTTTGAACCCCCTCGACATATGCAGGGGAGAATCGTCGAGCAGAAGTTATCCAAGTCCTGTCCATCTATCAGACATAAAAATTAGTTCTTCTACTAGATATTACAGGAAAAACATATATGTTTCATTATAAAGTCCAGAAAAAATAGCTAGGTCGATGTCTAAAGCTATGGCAAGATATTTGGACAAGCAGATCTAAGTAACGAAATATATGTAAAGCTAATTCAGCAAACAGATTGAGTGCTAAATTATGGCAGGCTATTTCAGCAATCAATGAGGCCGAGCACATAGCCATCGAAGGCCATCTTAGCAACAAAGATTGAGTGTAAAACGGTGTCGAGCTATTTCACCAAACATATTGTGATACAGGGTTGCCCGATCTTCACAGAGGATCTACTTGACGAACAAATCAACGTCACCAGAAGGTTATGAAGGAAACCCTCGATCCCAGCCAACAACGCTGTCGGGTAAAGGATAACTAGTGCAACCTAACGAGACCGAAGCTAACTATTGCAAATGCAACAAGCAGCAACAAGTATTCGCCCAACCATAGTTTTGGATTCCAATCCACGCAACCACGCACGAAGTTGGAAGCACGAACTGGTCGCCGCCTCAACGGCTACTGTTGTAAAATCACAAAGTGAGTTTACCCTCTCCCAAGGCAAGATTACAAGAGCTAAGGAGGAAGTGAACTCTCAAACAAGATTCTAGTTGCACTTAGCTAACCTATGCTGAAATCAAATTGCCAAAGAGTTGTGGCTGAAGTGGGGGAAGGGGTATTTATACTAGGAACAGCCCTCCTAGCTTAGGTGTGAAACCAGCCCAAAAGAGGGGCTCAAATTCGTGCTAACCAGCTAGACAAGGGAGCAAACATATGAAGCCTTGCGGAGCAATTAATGCTCTGGACAGCTTGCATTGGAACTCTCATATCCTTTGACTCAGGACTCCAAATGTTGCACCATTTGATTTTCCTAAAAGTAGACTTCAAATGCTGCCCATTTTGTACTCCCACACGTGCTGGATGCTCATATATTTGTGTTGTATGATGCAGCAAGTTCTGGGACGAATTCTGGAACTGTGCATGCAACAATAGGGTGTTGAGATGGCTTGCTATTCTTCCTTGAGGTGTAACTAGTTTCCCTTGTCACCAAAACATGGTTTGCATCAGAGTAGAAACTTGTTATCTTCAAATTAGTTGCATGGGCTTCAGAACTTGTTTCTTCATGAGCTGAACTTGTTTCTTCATGTGCTAAAAGTTGTTGGTTGTCCTCAACATTGTACCTGAGTAAAATCAGCACACAAGATTTAGGCAGTATAAAGTTCTCATGGATAGTTGAATAATGGTCAGCTAGGAGCGCGTTCACCTCTTGTTCTATTTGTTTGGCACAACTCCTTGTCATGGGACTCAAATAGGTCTTCTTTGTAGAAGCTTCATTTGATAGCTGAGATTTATGATGAGGAGAAAATGACAAACGAGATGAACCTGGGATGTCCTCATCATCCTCACCCTCTTCAAAAGGAGTCGTCCTTGACTCTTGTCCCTCTTGAGCGAAGCATGGATATTGACCAACAATATTCAATTTGAACAATAGCTTGGCTCCTGAGTTCCTTCTCATCTTCACCTTTGGTTTGTGTAGATCATCATCCACATGCCTGCATAATAGTAATGATAGTAGCAGCTCGGCCACTCATAAAACAAATAATATGGAACCCATAGTATATGCGTTCACCTGATCGTCAACATGGCACAATAGTATGTGCGTTCCATGAATGCTTGTCATGATGGATTTCTTAAGTTGGTGTTGTTGCATCTCAATATGAAATGTACTTCTCGCCTTGTCAAGATGTTTATAAATGAAGCTTACTGTTTGGCTGCAACTAAACAATCTTAGTTGCCTAGGATGGTCCTCATCATCCTCCCTTCCTTCAAGAAAAACCGTCCTCGGTTTTTGATAACCTGTAGTAGCACTAAGGGAAACAAACAACGTGTATGCATGGTATATGAAGACATCACACATTTTATTGTTACCAAGATTTTGCGCATTCCAAATTTCAGAAAAGTAATCTTCATAGTAGCAAACTATATGACTCAATGGATCGACATAAGTTTTGCGCTTGTAAAAATTGTAGCTAGTTTTGCAAATGTAAATGAGGGACATAGCAGAATCATTCACAGCATTCCTACTCCCAGAAGAACAAATTGTGATCATTTCAAAGACAAAATCAGAAGTATGTATGTCCAACACAACATATTTCGCAAGCAAGATTATCTCATATGATACTTCATATTTTTGCATAGTAAACCCGTGCAAATGCGGTGAACAAATTTTTAGTATCAACCATTCATCAACTCGGGATCTGAGAAGTTTGGTGCATGCAAAACATGAACATATGGGGACCAATAAATCAATGACACATTCACCACAAGCATACAGTTTCTTTTCACATGACACAAACTTTTTCATGTGAGAATGGTTGCCCAATTGATTATCATTCAGTTCTGCAAGTCTATTGCAAGCAATGCATATTTTGTCCACAACAAACTTCCCGCCAACACCATAATCTCCAATCAAATTAAACTTAAAATAGTAGGTGTAGGTTTCATAGAGAGAGTATGAATGTGTGATTTCAGAAATGTTCATGATATGATAACTCGATTCAATAGATTTAGCAAGCATGGCACAATATAAAGCATGAACATGAGATATTCCATCAAGCATTTTGTCATGCCTTTCTAATTTCACATTATCAAAATGATGGGCAATCATGTGATCCAATGGTTCAGGCATAGTAGAAGAAACAATCATAGAAGGCATTGTTGTAGTACGATTATACTTACAATCATTCTCTTGTTCTTGATGTAAGCTTACTTCAATACCATCTTCCTCTTCTTGATCAATCCATCGTCCCTCATGAGCACATGATGAATCATCAACTCTGGTTTGCTTCTCTTCTTGTTCCTCCATGTTGTGGGAAAGTGTAACAGCACCGGATTCCTCTTCCTGAAAGCAAAACTATACATTGCAAGAAATAATGCAAGGAGTAGAAAGGGTTATGTTAGTTTCAGAATCCTCACATTTTGTATCAGCTAATATTCTCATTTCCTTTGGTGTATCCCTCGAACTCTCATTTGTGGGACTCTCAATCTCACTTTGCGTGGAATCACATAGCTCACTTTTTGTAATATCACTCTCACTCATTTTGGCTAGGTGGCTCTCATTCTCACTTGGGATTTGATGTGTTTTTATTGCTACAGAATTTTGACCAATTGTGAGGCTCTTTTCTCGTGTTGCAAGCACCTTTTTCTCATCACAAGTCTTCTTACTTGCAGTGAACGACCAATTGTCCATCTTGTTCTCCGCATAGCTTAGCCTCTTCACACGACTGATTCCTGAAGGAGATTGAATACTCATGTTGAATGGATGTGCACGTTCTTTGTGAATTCTCCTTTCTTCATCTATGGCAAAAGTCACAAGGTCCTGCATACTACCATCATATTTCAAACGAACGGTAGCAGCCACATCACGATTCAGACCACCTTTAAAATATGCCCTTGTTGCCGATGTGTCCACAACATTCGCACGATACATTGCAACCTTCAACCCATCATAATAGGCTTGGACAGATCTGAAACCTTGTTTAATGCTCTTCATGTGATGAAACAAATAGTCTTCATATCTTGTTGGTACAAACTCCTTCCTCATGATCTCCTTGAACTCGACCCATGTTCTTACAAACCTCCTTTTGCGATGGTACTTCCACCACTTCCAAGCATACTCTTCAAATTCCATGGTCCCTCGAAGCACTTGTTTTGTTTCTGGAAATTTCTTCAACTCCAACTCCATGAATTGTACCCATTCAAGGTACTCCTCTGGATCATCACTTCCGTAGAAAGGAAGTTCCACATACTCATGACCTGCCATGGTTAGTTTTGCAAAAGCCCTATAGTACTAGAAACATATATGTGGGTAACAACTCAAGCTCACCTCACTTACCAACCGAAGCTCATGCAACTTCCAAGTGAGAGCAGAATCATGCTCAACCGTGGTGCCAGTGGTTGGTATACAAAGAGTGATGAATCAAGCGTATACAAGTCTAGGGTTGCACATGCGGTTCTGTTTGGTGGGGCTTGGGTGGGGTATATATGTAGCAAAAGATGCACTAATCTGCAATCTAGATATTGTTGAACCAAGTAATCATTCACACAAGATTCTAATGCCTTAGTTGCTGAATGAGATATAAATGTAGGACATGCAACTCTCACAAAGGAATCAGATTTGCTGCAAGCAAGGATTGAAGACTTTGCACACTTGACACATTTCAGCTCGTAACACAAACAAGGATTTCTCAAGATATAAGTGAAGAACAGTCCCAAATTTTCTCTTTTGCTTCTTGCACACACTTTCTTTCTTTGGGCAGATGTTTTTTTTTTTGCCTCTTTTTCTTGCCTCTTTTTTTTTTTGCTTTTTTTTGACAAACTTTCAACAAGGGACTTGGATCTGAACACACACTTTGGGGGAATCATGAAAATTACAATGGATGAGCTCAAACAACAAGAACATGCAGCTGAAACTTTGGCAGCAAAGACACACGAACATATCTGACTTTTGGGGGTGGAACACATGGTGGGAATCAAATCTAACAAGGATGGATGGAAAGTACACGGCGTGGGCTTTCCAAAATGCACAAAAACACCCAAAATGGACTCCGGATGACAAAGATATGCATGATTTGGTGGAGGTTGCAGATCTGAAATCTGTGCACGAAAATGAACACAAACACACAAGAATGGATGGGGGGAAAACTCAGCAACTAAAAACAAAGATCTAGTGGACAAGAACTTGATAAAACTCACCAAATAACAGATTAAGGGTTGCGAAAGGCTAGGTAAAGGTATTTTTTTGTGGGGCTATTTTCTGGACTTTAGGATGAACAAGAACACGAACTAAACTAGGGATACAAGATCCTACCGTGTCAACCGAAGCTCTGATGCCAAGATGATACGGGGTTGCTCGATCTTCATGGAGGATCTGCTTGATGAACAAATCAATGTCACCTGAAGGGTACGAAGGAAACCCTCGATCCCAGCCAACAACGCTGTCGGGTAAAGGATAACTAGTGCAACCTGATGAGACCGAAGCTAACTAAAGCAATTGCAACAACCAGCAACAAGTATTCGCCCAACCACACTCTTAGGATTCCAATCCACGCAACCACGCATGAAGTTGGAAGCACGAACTGGTCGCCACCTCAACGGCTACTATTGTAAAATCACAAAGTGAGTTTACCCTCTCACAAGGCAAGATTACAAGAGCTAAAGAGGAAGTGAACTCTCAAACAAGATTCTGGTTGCACTTGGCTAACCTATGCTGAAATCAAATTGCCAAAGAGTTGTGGCTGAAGTGGGGGAAGGGGTATTTATACTAGGAATAGCCCTCCTAGCTTAGGTGTGAAACCAGCCCAAAAGAGGGGCTCAAATTCGTGCTAACCAGCTGGTCAAGGGAGCAAACATATGGAGCCTCACGTAGCAATTAATGCTCTGGACAGCTTGCATTGGAACTCTCATATCCTTTGACTCAGGACTCCAAATGTTGCACCGTTTGATTTTCCTGAAAGTGGACTTCAAATGTTGTCCATTTTGTACTCCCACACGTGCTGGATGCTCATATATTTGTGTTGTATGATGTAGCAAGTTCTGGGACGAATTCTGGAACTGTGCATGCAACAATTGGGTGTTGAGATGGCTTGTTATTCTTCCTTGAGGTGTAACTAGTTGCCCTTGTCACCAAAACATGGTTTGCATCAGAGTAGAAACTTGTTCTCTTCAAACTTGTTGCATGGGCTTCAGAACTTGTTTCTTCATGAGCTGAACTTATTTCTTGATGTGCTAAAAGTTGTTGGTTGTCCTCAACATTGTACCTGAGTAAAATCAGCACACAAGATTTAGGCAGTATAAAGTTCTCATGGATAGTTGAATAATGGTCAGCTAGGAGCGCGTTCACCTCTTGTTCTATTTGTTTGGCACAACTCCTTGTCATGGGACTCAAATAGGTATTCTTTGTAGAAGCTTCATTTGATAGCTGAGATTTATGATGAGAAAATGACAAACGAGATGAACCTGGGATGTCCTCATCATCCTCCCCCTCTTCAAAAGGAGTCATCCTCGACTCTTGTCCCTCTTGAGCGAAGCATGGATATTGACCAACAATATTCAATTTGAACAATAGCTTGGCTCCTGAGTTCCTTCTCATCTTCACCTTTGGTTTGTGTAGATCATCATCCACATGTCTGCATAATAGTAATGATAGTAGCAGCTCGGCCACCCTTAAAACAAATAATATGGAACCCATAGTATATGCGTTCACCTGATCGTCAACATGGCACAATAGTATGTGCGTTCCATGAATGCTCGTCATGATGGATTTCTCAAGTTGGTGTTGTTGCATCTCAATATGAAATGTACTTCTCGCCTTGTCATGATGTTTATAAATGAAGCTTACTGTTTGGATGCAACTAAACAATCTTAGTTGCCTAGGATGGTCCTCATCAGATTGGCTACTAGACCATGGCAATCTACTTCACAATACATGGTCCTAAAATATGGCAGGATATTTTAGCAACTAATCAGGCGTGGCATGCCATCTCAGCAAAGCAAATTGAGTGCAGAACAGGGCAAGGTAGCTTTTTAATTAAGCAGAGCATATTGAGTGTAAACTATTTCGGCAAGCAGTGAGATTAACAGCGTCTATCAGCTAACATCTAGCGCTACTCTGACATGCACAGGGTCTCAGTCTAGAATGTGCGTACCGTGGGAGAAGCTGACCGCCGTGCGTCTCCACAAGAACGTCGCCAGCGGTGGCGGCGCGGCTGGAGGACGGCAGTTTACGAGAGCATACTGTGGGATCGAGAGGATCACCGTGCGTCCCCTCGAAGAACCGTGGTGCCGACGTATCAGCACGGCGGGGAGGGCTAGTTTGGCGGAGTGAATGGAGTGGAGGGGGGAGGGGGAGGGGGTTTGGGGAATATTATTGGCTAGTTGGCCGAAGGGGCGTTGAATTTGGGATTTGGGGGGAATTTTCGCGCGGTGGGCGGGGGAGTTTGGTGAATGGTCGGTTTCTCCAATTGTGGTCCCATGTGTCAGTGAAGAGGCAAGCCGAAGCGCGTTCCCTTTGGGTGAGCGGTGTGCAGGACCGACCGTGTGAGGGGTGCAATGCGACCGCGATAGGCGTGTTGTAAGTGTACTGCCTTTAGCTTTTGAACTTGTAGAGCGTAACACTTGGTTTTGGTGCTTCGCGCGATCCATCAATACAAATCCTGACTAAAACGGCACGGGCGGGTCTTTTCCCATGCGATATGCTGGGAGTTTGGCTTAGTTGGTTTGACAGACAAAGCGAGAGAAAGACGTGAAATGCGTGAATGTCTAGTGGACGTACTTTTGGAGGGCCTAAGAGAAATTGTGTATGTAAACCCTCTGCATTTATTTACTTCGCATATTAGCTTTGTCTCGGGTCAAACTTTCTAAACTTTGACCAAGTTTATACATACAAAAACAATGACAACCACAATACCAAGTAAATACGATTAGAATCATCATTCAATATATTTTCATACAATATATCTTTTTATTGTGAAAGTTCATATAACCGGACAAGATTCATACAAACACGGCAGATTTTCATTACATTTTGAACTTTTAGGACAAAAAAAGAAAAGCCTGACCCTAAACCTATCCTACGGCGACGGCCTACATCCACTTTCCTTTGTATTCCACATCGGCGACCAGGTCTTGTATTCCGCATCGGCGACCAGGTCCTCCATCTGCCGTCTCCATGTACAGCGGCGGGGTTCAAGACCCATGAAGTGAAGGTGCAGTCTCCGGCAAGGAAGAGTAGAACACGGGAGATGGACCGGCCCACTTGGGACACCATGCCCTGCCGCCTCCCATGCCCTACTCATCCTCGGAGGAGTCCGCGACCTCAGCGGTGCCGGTGGACGTGAGGTCGATGATGGATGTGGACGGTCCATCGCTATTCACATGCCATATGCGCCCCCGAACGTTGGACGGCGGCGCGTAGGACGCGCGGCTGGCGGTGCTCTTGTCCTTGGCCGTTGGCGCGGCCGGCGCTTGTGCGGCCACGTTCGCGTCCGGCTACGCCGGCATTGCGTTGCGAGCGGCGGGTTGAGCAAAGGCGGTGACCTCGAGCTTCATCTCCGAAGAGAAACTCTCCCGCAGAGCGTTCCCGCTCGTGGTCATGGTGGATGTGGTGCTAGGGAGGAGGATGTGTTCTGGTGTGGATTTTAGCTGGGTGTTGCCGCCTTTAAGTAGCGCATACCGGTGAGGCCAAGCGTCTGAGTGCGTCAATGAGTCGCTGGAGTTCGTACCTCGGGCGGCGAGCCTGCTTAATGGCGGCATACGGACGGACGACATGAATGCGGGCAGCTGGCGCCGGGGTGGAACGCACACGGGCGAGGGACAAGGGTTTTTTGTGGGCCAGGGTAGTCAGCTGTGGGCGTGGCAACGTCGCAGATGCCCTTTGCTCACATGCGATCCCACATGCCAGTGACAAAGCAAGACGACCCGCGTTCCCTTGGGTCAGAAGCATGCTGGACCGACCGTCTAGGGGTGCGACGTGAACGCGACAGGGGTGTTGTCAGTGCACCGCCTTTTCATTTCGATCTTGTAAACCGTAACACTTGTAGAGCGTAAGACCGAAAGCATATATGAAGTTGGCACCTCACCTAATCCAGCCTAGTAGCCCACATGTACAATAGTTATTCATACTAGCATATGTACCATTCTAATTAGTGTACCGCCTTTTCCTTTTCAACTCGTGAAGCGTAACGCTTGATTAAGTAGCCGAACAATGTGTGTTGCCTATCTTTGTATGTATTTGAGGTGTGTTGATTGAGGTGTCCAGCTGTTTGAACGAATAATTGAGGTGTGCCCGGTCCGTGCCCGCATTTAGGTGTCCAACTTACCATGTTCCGGCTGTAGTGACTATACTATGTAAGTTGCTTGGAAAAATAGTTACCTAGGTCGGTTTTGTGAGCCGTCCAAATATAATCATGCGGCTTTGCTTCCTTCTCATTCCCCTCCAACCATCTTCTCCATCGATCATGCATGCCGCCCTCCGATCGACTCCATCCTCTCGCATTCCTCATCTGAACATTCCACCGAGTGTCATTCACATGTGGGCCTAGACCCTGTATTTATGGTATAGTTCAACGGTGTGCCAGTTTGTCCAAAGTTGTATGTCCGGCATGCATACATACAAACGGTTCGTCTAAAGTTTCACGTTGCCTCGACTACGTGTCGCTCCCCATCTTAGTAGTGACAAACCCCTTCGGTTCATGACCCGACACATCTTGACGAGATCGATAGATGTGGAGAGATCGAGTGTGTGTCATGCAAATCAAGGTTTTGGTGTGTGTCTATGATAGAAATGATCGTGTGGGGTGGAGAGAGGGGGGGTGTTTGTGTGTACGCTAGTCGGTCATGTACCATCTAGTTGTAGATCGATTGAAAGAGGACTAGGGTGGGTCCAGAGATCGATCGATCGACCGATCTAGAGAGGGGCGTAGAGAAAGATGAATGTATGCTTAAAAAAGATAGATGAAAGGCTTGGTTACAATTAATGAATGGTAGAGTGACCTAGGTGTGTGTCGAAGAGCGACCTGATGAGCGAGATACAATCCCGGTACCTCAAGAGGTCGATCATGTGTGACATGCACAAAGAGGAAGAGAGGTGGTATACGTGTGTGTGCGAGAGAGAGAGAGAGAGAGAGAGAGAGAGAGAGAGACCCTGAGATGAAACCGAGAGAGATCGAGTGGGTGTGCCAGAGAGAGCGTGCGTCAAAGAAAAAAAACGTGACAACACTCTATGTTGGGTGTGTGATACACATTATGCATAAGAAGACACTTGGTACTTGAATCGAACCTAAAAAAGTTTCAAATATTAGAATTCAACCTAAAGTGGATTCAAATATTTGAACCGGTGATCATAGTTTGCAAATCATATGTAAAGGGCATTCAATCTTCGTTTTGCTTTTCAACTTACAATATACCATGTAAAGCATGTACATAAATTTGTATTCAAACAGAAAATGGTTCCCAATTTGTATTCAAACACGTGAATGTTTGTTCTCGCGCATGCGCTTGCTACTAGGATTTCGCCACGTCTAGCCAGTCCAATAGCATTAGGAGTACTAGTACTAGTACTACCTCCGTCCTGGTTTTTTGGCCCCCTTTGTTTTTCGTGCCAAATTTTGACCATAATTTCAACTAACAAAATATTAATGCATGTCATCAAAAATTATATCGTTCGATTCGTATTTGAACATAGTTTCCAATGACATTATTTTTGGTGACATGCATTAATATTATTTTAGTTAAATTTGACACAAAATACGAAGGGGACCAATAAACCAGGATGGAGGCATCTGCACTAGAGTATGGAGTGCTTATTAACACTAGCCCACCTCACACTCTCAACAAATTTCTTGGAATCCGTGCTACAATCTCTCCCTCCTCGTCTCTCTCTTCTAGTGTGTTTTTTTTACATCAGTCGTCTCTCTCTTCTAAATTCAGCCGATGCGGGCGGGAGAGGGGGAGAGGGAGGGGGAAGTTTGCCTACCGTCGGTTTGCTCTCAACTGCGGTCTCACAAGCGAGCGAAAACGCAAGACGAAGCGCGTTCCATTCGGTGAGCGATGTGCCGGACCGACCGTGTCGGGGTGCAACGCGAACGCGACAAGTGTGATGTACACCGTTCGTTCCTTTTGAACTTCCATGCTTATTTTTTTGAGGGAATGAACTTCCATACTTCGAGTACTCCTACTGCATACATAACATTTGGTTTTGGTGCTTCGAGCAATCCATCGATACAAATCCCACCTACAGCATCTCAAAAAAACAAATCCCACAGACCGACCGGTGGGGAGGTCCAGACGTCTGCCACGTCAAACTTCGAAACTTTGGTCCTATCCCACCCCACAACTCTCCGGGCTCCAGCCGTCCGGCTTTGCAAACTCCGCACAGTCAAAACCGATTGACCGGTCGTCACCGGTACCACTATTCACACCGAAACCTTCGCTGCTCGGCCTACTCCAGCTACTTGCCGGCCGGTCACCACTGCCTCAAAACCACACCTCCCAGCCCATTCTCCCACTTTTCGATCCCCTAGCCCGCATCGGCCGTCCCCTAATTCGCCGGATAGCCATGGTGCGCAGCAAGATCACGTACTACAAGATGTTGACGCCGGAGCGCCGCGCAGAAATCGCGGCGGCGGTAGGCGCCACAGACCTCCATTCCCAAGCTCGCTTTGTGGCTGGCCAATCCCCGAGTCCTCTGGAGCTGAGCTCTGAGGTGGAAGGCGATCCAATGTTCATGGCGGAGGTCGCGGCACAGAAGGCCCCTGCGGCGAAGGAGACGATGGACGTCGACTTCGTGCCGGCGTCTGATACGTCTCCAACGTATCTATAATTTATGAAGTATTCATGCCATGTTTAAAACAATTTTATATGGTTTTGATATGATTTGAATGGAACTAACCCGGACTGACGTTGTTTTTTGTGCAGAAATAAAAGTTCTCGGATTGGGCTGAAAATTTACGGTGATTTTTTATGCACCAAAAGAGACCCCCGAAGCTTCGAGGAAGGACCAAAAGCCTCACGAGGAAGCAACAAGCCTGGGAGGCGCGGGTCCCCCCCTAGGGCGCGCCTACCAAGCTTGTCGCTCCCTCATGGGCCCCCCTGGCGTGAATCCAACGCTGAAAAATCCTATAAATATAGAAAACCCCGAAAAGAAACCTAGAACTTTCACGCCGCCACTGCAAGCCTATGTACCGAAGCGATCTCATCCGGAGCCCTGTTCCGGCACCCTGCCGGAGGGGGAAATCATCACCGGAGGCCATCTTCATCATCCCGGCGGTCTCCATGACGAGGAGGGAGTAGTTCACCCTCGAGGCTGAGGGTATGTACCAGTAGCTATGTGTTTGATCTTTCTCTCTCTCTCTCTTGTTCTTGATTTGGCACGATCTTGATGTACCGCGAGCTTTGTTAATATAGTTGGATCATATGATGTTTCTTCCCTCTCTATCTTCTTGTGATGAACTGAGTCTTTCCCTTTGCGGTTTCGTTATTGTCGGGTTGAATACTTTGGATTTGAGAACACTTGATGTATGTCTTGCATGTGGATACCCATGGTGACAATGGGGTATTCTATTGAGCCACTTGATGTATGTTTTGGTAATCAACTTGCGGATTCCCGTGACCTTGGGGTAATTTAGGCACATAGGTTGATACACGTTTTCATCCTCCTTTCTCCGATAGAAACTTTGGGGAACTCTTTGAAGTTCTTTGTGTGGATTGAATATTATGAATCTGAGATTGTTTGATGCATATCGAATAATCAACTCACGGATACTTGTGGTGACATTGGTGTATCTAGGTGACATTAGAGTTGGTTGATGCGTATCATATGGTGTTATTTTAGTACAAACTCTAGGGCTGTTTGTGACACTTATAGGGATGGCTCAATAGATTGATAGGAAAACATAACTTTGAGGTGGTTTCGTACCCTACAACAATTTCATCTTATGTTCTCCGCTAGATAAGAACTTTGGAGTGATTCTTTATCGCACATTGAGGGATTGTTATATGATTCAATTATGTTAGCATTGTTGAGAGATTGCACTAGTGAAGGTATGAACCCTAGGCCTTGTTTCCAAGCATTGCAATACCGTTTGTGCTCACTTTTACTACTTGTTACCTTGCTGTTTTTATTATTTCAGATCACAAAAACCTATATCTACTATCCATACTACACTTGTATCACCATCTCTTCACCGAACTAGTGCACCTATACAATTTACCATTGTATTGGGTGTGTTGGGGACACAAGAGATTCTTTGTATTTGATTGCAGGGTTGTTTGAGAGAGACCATCTTCATCCTACACCTCCAGATTGATAAACCTTAGGTCATCCACATGAGGGAAATTTGCTACTGTCCTACAAAACTCTGCGCTTAGAGGCCCAACAGAGTCTACAAGAAGAAAGTTGCGTAGTAGACATCAAGCTCTTTTCCGGCGCCGTTGCCGGGGAGGTGAGTGCTTGAAGCTATATCTTTAGATCTTGCAATTGAATCTTTTAGTTTCTTGTTTATCACTAGTTTGGTTTATAAAAAGAAAACTACAAAAAAATGGAATTAAGGTTGCCTCAAATGTTTTATCTCTATAATGTCTTTCTTGAAAATGATGGATCAAAAAATTGTGCCAAAGTGTTAGAAGAAGAATTCAATAAAATGGTTGGCATAAAATCTTTGAATGATAAGCATGATTGCAATGTTGTTAGCATGCTTTGTAGAATATCCATGATGCTAATGATATGCGAAGCCATAAGCTTGGGGATACTATATTTCATGAAGATGATATTTTCAGCCCCCCAAGTTTTGATGAGCAAGTTTATTATGATGATAGCATGCCTCCTATTTATGATGATTATATTGATGAGAGTGGGTTTGGAAGAGTGTCAACTCTAGGTAATAATGATCCCACTATTTTGGAGGGTGTTGAATCTTATTGTAATAATTATGAAAGTGGATTTGGAGAGGTCATGACTTTATTTAATGATAATTCCACTATTTTGGAAGAGGTTTCAATTGATTATGACAACAAAGTTGCTATCTATCATGATTATTGTGATGACATGTATGTTATAAAGAGTAATGATAACGATGAAACTTGTCATCATGATTTTAATGTTCAATTTGATTATGCCAATCAAGTATCTTATGATAGTTATTTTGTTGAGTTTGCTCCCACTATTATGAATGAGAAGAAATTTGCTTATGTGGAGAGTAATAAAATTTGTATGCTTGTGGATCATGAAAAGAATGCTTTATGTGATAGTTATATTGTTGAATTTATTCATGATGCTACTGAAAATTATTATGAGAGAGGATCATATGCTTGTAGGTGTTGCAATAATATCAAGTTTCCTCTCTATGTGTTGAAAGTTTTGAAGTTATAATTGGTTTGCCTTCCTATGCTAGTTGATTCTTGCTCCCACAAATTGTTTGCTCACGAAATCCCTATGCATAGGAAGTGGGTTAGGCTTAGATGTGCTAGTCATATGCTTCATGATGCTCCCCTTATGTTTCAATTCTTTATTCTTATGCGAGCATCATTGAAATCATCATGCCTAGCTAAAAGGCATTAAAGAAAAGCGCTTGTTGGGAGACAACCCAATATTTATACCAACCATTTTTGTGTCTCCACATGATTAAGCTACTGTAGTAATCATGTTTTATATGTTTTCTTTCAATAATGTGCCAAGTAAAGCCTTTGGGATAGTGTGGATGCTTGTTGATTTGATTATGTGCAAAAACAGAAACTTTTACGTCCAGTGCTGGAATTTCTATTCTGTACTGGAGCATGATAAAATTCTGAAAGTTTTACATGGTATTGGTATACAAATTTTTTATGTTGTCCTAATTTTTCAGAATTTTTGGAGGTACAGAAGTATGCTTTTTAATTAGCGCACTACATATTGTTCTGTTTTTGATAGATTCTATTTTCAATGCATAGTTTGCTTGTTTTATTGTTTCTATGGCTTATATTGGTCAATATAAATTGTAGAAATGATAGAGTACAGTAGGCATTATGTGGGAAAATTATGAATCTTGCCTTATTTTGTGTGATTGAAGTTTTCAAGTTTTGGGTGAGATATCGATATGAGGAGAATAAGGAGCGGCAAGACCCTAAGCTTGGGGATGCCCAAGGCACCCCAAGGTAATATTCAAGGAAGACTCGAGCATCTAAGCTTGGGGATTCCCCGGATGGCATCCCCTCTTTTGTCTTCAACACTATCGGTAACCTCACTTGGAACTATATTTTTATTCGTCACATGATATGTGTTTTGCTTGGAGCATCATTTTATTTTGTTGAGATTTGCTTGCTGTTATCAATAATCATGTTTTGTATCTTTCAGTTCAATAAAATGCCAATTATAGCCTTTACCATGCTCCGTTTGCAAGTTTATGTGTTGCTGTTTGAAAACAGAAAATGTTCTGTTATGTCCTGAATATTTGTGAATTGTCAGAACATGATTAAAATCTGAAATTTTTACACAGTAAGAATGCATGAGTTTTCTGTCACGTGGTAATTTTTCAGAATTTTTGGAGTTAGAGAAGTATGAATTTTTATTCCCCCTTTATAGACTGTTCTGTTTTGGCAGATTGTTGTTATAGTTGCATTGTTTGCATATGTTTGCCTATTTAATGTTTCTATTTGTGGATAGGAGTATTAAACATGCAGAGGCATTTAGTATGCAATGTTTAATTATAGTTTTAGTGATTTTCTACAGTAGAGAATGTTAAGGTTTTGAGTTGATTTATACTAACTTATCTCACGGGTTCTTGTTGAGTTTTGTGTGGATGAAGTTTTTAAGATTTAGGAGAAGCCATGATATGAGAGGAATTAAGGAGACACAAGAGCTCAAGCTTGGGATGCCCAAGGCTCCCCAAGATAACATTCCAAGAAGTCTCAAGCAACTAAGGTTGGGGCATCCCACCTTTCTTCATCAACACCTATCGGTTAGCCTAAGTTTAAACTTGTTCACATGATATGTGCTATTCTTGGAGTGTCCTTTTCTTTTCATTTTGTTTGCTGTTTAATAATCTCATTAGATCTAAATGTTTTTATTGAAAGAGAGTCTTCACATAGCTACCCATTCACTTAACTACTCTTTGTTCTTCACTTATATCTTTTGGATTAGTTTGTCATTTACTCTCGTGCTTCACTTATATCCCAAGAGTAAATTGTTGAATGAATTGAATATCATAAAGTTGAAATTATATGTGTTTCATATGCTTGTCCCATGGGGACTAGTGACTTCACATAAAAGAAGTATAAGTGGTAAAATTTATTGAAAGTTAGCAAACACAACATTGGTCACTTGAACAATTCATGAAAGAATATTGAAGGAAGAGAGATTTCACATATAAATATACTATCTTGGACATCTTCTATGATTGTGAGCCCCCATTAATTATTTTCAACCTTTATCAAGTAGTTGATGTTGGACAAGGAAGACAACGTAACGGGTTATGTTTGTTTATATTCACACAGAAATTATATGTTCTTGGATCCTCTAACATGTGGTGCTTGCTCATAATCTTTTGCTAGCCAAAATTTCGTACTAAGTAGAAATACTACTTGTGCATCCAAAAACCCTTAAAGCCAGTTTCTTGCCATGAGAGTCCACTATATCTACCTATGGATTGAATAAGATCCTTCAAGTAAGTTGTCATCGGTGCAAAAGCAATAAAAATTGCTCCTAAATATGTATAATCTTTTATTGTAAGGGAAAATAAGCTTTGTACGAACTTGTGATGGTGAAGAAATAAAAGCGACGGACTACATAATAAAGGTTGCTATCACAAGGGGCAATATAAAGTGATGTTCCTTTGCATTAAGAGCTTGCACATCCAAAAATGACAAGCGCATGACAACCTCTGGTTCCCTCTACGAAGGGCATATCTTTTACTTTATGTATTTACTTTTATGCAAGAGTCAATAGCGTTCTTCTCTATTCCATTTTTATTTTCTCTCTTGGCAAGCATCATGTGGTGGGAAAAGATCCAGGCACATATATCCAGTTGAATATAGGTGATCATGAGTTATTATTGTTGACATTATCCCTGAGATAAATAAGTTGGGAGGCAAAACATTAAGCCCCTATCTTCCTATTGTTTGACTGAAACGGTTTGTTCTAAAAATATGCTTTGAGTGTCAGCAATCATGGAAGACTATATGATAGTTGAGTATGTGAAATTTGCTAAATCAAAGCTCTTACATAGACCCTTCCTGAAAATAAGATGAATTGCAATTGTTTGATGACTAAGAACATAGTTTGTTAGTTTTCAAGAAAGTTTATGGTCTATACTTTAGCATGTGAATAGCTTGCTACTTGATCATGAGAAGTTTTATGAGATGAGCTACTGTTTATGATATATAATGATGCTAGAAAAAGTGATTGAAATTATCATTGATCAAACTTGTGCACTATGCTAGCATTCACACTTCATAAATTATTTCTTTTATCATTTACCTACTCGAGGACGAGCAGTAATTAAGCTTGGGGATGCTGATACGTCTCCAACGTATCTATAATTTATGAAGTATTCATGCCATGTTTACAACAATTTTATATGGTTTTGGTATGATTTGAATGGAACTAACCAGAACTGACGTTGTTTTCAGCAGAACTACCGTGGTGTTGTTTTTTGTGCAGAAATAAAAGTTCTCGGATTGGGCTGAAAATTTACGGTGATTTTTTATGCAACAAAAGAGACCCCCGAAGCTTCGAGGAAGGATCAGAAGCCTCACGAGGAAGCGACAAGCCTGGGGGGCGCGGGTCCCCCCTAGGGCGCGCCTACCAAGCTTGTCGCTCCCTCGTGGGCCCTCTGGCATGAATCCAACGCTGAAAAATCCTATAAATATAGAAAACCCCGAAAAGAAACCTAGACTTTCACGCCGCCGCCGCAAGCCTCTGTACCGAAGCGATCTCATCCGAAGCCCTGTTCCGGCATCCTACCGGAGGAGGAAATCATCATCGGAGGCCATCTTCATCATCCCGGCGGTCTCCATGACGAGGAGGGAGTAGTTCACCCTCGGGGCTGAGGGTATGTACCAGTAGCTTGTTTGATCTCTCTCTCTCATGTTCTTGATTTGGCATGATCTTGATGTACCGCGAGCTTTGTTAATATACACTACACCACAACACCAATGCGATGGCATATAATCTGCCGGGAGAACACAATTAAGACGGCAGATAAACTACCGGGAGAAAGGTTTTCCCGGCAGATAGAACTGCCACGTCAACGGCTGCCGGGGATTACTTGTCTCGGCAGATAAACAATCCCCGGCAGTTTTTCTGCCCCGGCAGTTTATTTTCTCCTGGTAGACACATCGTGGCATAGCAAATGCAGTTTACCTGCAGTTTCACTACCTGCACAAGTGCATTTACCCGGCAGGTAATATGCCAAGACGTGCTTTTTAACAAGTAATCTAAATTATTCTGGGCACGATATCCCTGATTAAATATACAATCATTATATTCAAACTGTCATGACAGATCACACAACTTATACATACAGTTCAATCAAATTACATGTAAGGCCTCATTCAATAGCAGAAACCGACCAAAAACATATGCTTTTAACGCATGCATGAAATGTACATATATAAGGACATTTTGCCTCAAAATGCAAAGTACATATGTTTAAAAGGTAAAGAAATCGTGCCAGACAACCAAAATGAGCATACAAATGGCTTGTGTGCTGAAACAACCACCAAAATGAGCAGTGTAAAACTTGCCAATATCTGGAGGTTCAGCAAACAAGGCATATTACATATATATCATCACTCTAGCAACTTGTAGACCTTCAAAACCTCCAGCAACTTGTAGATCTTCCAAACCTCCATCAACTTGTGTATCCGCAACAAATCAGAAACTCAAAAATGGTGCTATCGTTTCAGATTTTAAATCAACATATTAAAGATTTTGATGTGCTGCAGTTTAACTCATCAGCATAAAACTCTTCTAAATGTGCAGCACTTCATGACAATAAGAAGCAATGATTATTACGTACATAATTAGATCAAGCAGATATTATTTGCGCTTCACATACAAAAATCTTCCATTGGCAAATATGGCAAAACAAGAACGTGTAACATTGTTGCTTGCTTCACTAAACTGTACAGTCCAAGTGCACCCAAAGATATAGATCGTACTAATTTTATCAGTAAACTTTCAGGTCTGATATGAAAGAGTCAACCTAGAACAAAAGAAAGAATCCACAAAACAAAATTGAAAAACCAGAGGATTGTACAGCAAAAAATCAAAGTTGAAGATGCATATTACCTCCTCAACTTGCTTGTGGTCGCGTTGTTGCATTTGCCAGACTTATCCACTTCCAGCTGCATACATAGATGCAGACTTTTAAGGTGTAAAAATAAATCAAGAACAAGCATTGAGCATGCAAAAAAAAATGCAACCACACAAGCCAGGGCAAAATTTTGTGCATGACCAAATATTTGGCATGGTGGATCTGGGCACAAAACAAACACATTGATAGAACATTAATGCAGAATATGGTCAAGCTGTTACATACCTTAAATGAGTCTTTCAGCTGCTCTTTGAAGCCCATAACATGAGGGATGAGAATTTGGATCAGCGGAAACTGTTCAGGGATGCCACAAGAATCTCGATACAGTAAAATGTATCAACTCAGAGGTAACTGGCAATTTAGAGGCATGTGCATTATTAGCAAGCTGCTAACAAAAACCAGAAACATGAAACTGGCTTTGACTGGAACTTCTTGAAATATGAAGCCCAAAACTTGTAGAAACCCACACATCCCAGTTCCATATGTGTTCCCTGGAAACTCCCAGATTTTAATAACTTTGAGCGAATATCAATAATTGATTTGCATTCTTCCTTTGAACTTTTGTTAATCACCAATTGTATTTGTCCTTGGAACTGAAAGCCTACTATTCATATTGTAAGTCTACTCTATCTCATAGGTTACTGAGAAACAACGGACAATTTAAGCATTCAATTTAATATACATGAAATTACAACAAGGACTGGCTTATTAATAAGGAATGCCAACACACTGAAACTAAATGTAAACAAAAACCATGACAATAGAGGGAGCATCGGATTCCGTGTGAATATATATTTTTTGAAATAAAAACTTCATAAGCAACAATGGTGAAGTATTAGTATTACAGACATACTAGTGTGTTTGAACATAAATCCCCATTCCAGCAGCATCAGAGCCTCATGATTCTCAGTTTCCGACATATAGTGGTTAACAAGCTGCAAATGATGCATGGACAGTTAGTATACATTAATAGCTAAAGAGTACATGATGACTCATTCAACTGTGTATAGGAAAAGGCCAATAGCATACAAATTACAGGAAGATGCATAGATAAAGGTGAGTGAAAAAAATACAGAAACAGTGTATGTACATTGTTTACATGGGGCTAGTGCATCCATGCAGAAAGAAAAGGAAGGGCAAGCTAGGCTTCATGGAGAACTAGGAAGACTTGATTACCCAAATAGCAATTTTTACACATGGGGGCATCAACTTGCAGAGTATGTTTTGAAAACTACTACAGAAATCAACTCTGAAAGGCTGGTGTAAAGGGTAAACCACTTGTGTAGAAGTCTAGGCTACTATATTACAAGTTCTATGAAGCTCATCAACTCTGAAAGGCTGGTGTAAAGGGTAATCCACTTGTGGTACAAGTTCTATCAAGATCTCCAAAGTTTTCTAACCAAAGTTACATCAACAGAGAACAGCAAAAGGGATATTGCCTGAGTGGGCAAAAGTACTGCATGTAAGAGAAGAATGCCACAATAAAACATCATATGTTTAGGTGCATGGATATCACAACCAAGGAAAAAAATAGCGCCGCCCTTGAATTTTTTTGGCATGACCAAAGCAAAGGGAAATTTTGGTAAGCTGTTGTTGTTTGGTTTGTAGCCATTGTGCCTTCCAGTTTTTTGGTAAATAGGATAGGCTTCCGTTTGGTTTGTAACCAGCTGAGGTGATAAACTGTTTGGATTGGCTAGTGTTTGTGATTTGTATATTAGTAAAATTAGATGGAGATGGGGTCAAAGATAAAAAGGAATTTAAGCCAAGAGAATCGCAAGCAACTCTGTAGTTTGTAGTTATCTTGCTGCATGCACTTGTCGGCCAGTTTGTTGAGCCAAAAGAGGAGTACATGCGTACCATATATATCACGATACTGGAAAGATTTGCGGACCTGCCAAATCCTTTTTTAAGTAAAAAAATTGAAAAAGGACTGGAGTGTACGTACATGGCTGTTACTGCGCTGCACTAATTACGCACGTCCCACACAGACTGAGTGGGCGAGGGCGCTGCCAATATTTTGGCGTAGCTTTTCCGCGCCAACGATTCGCCCTTGTGTTGGCGAGAATTACGCTAGCGCACCGTGGGAACCTTGGCCAAGCCAAAATTTTGGCATCCATCCAAATGCTAACCAATTTTCATGGGCTTGCCAGTTTTTTGGTGTGGCTGGTTTTGGTTGCAATCCAAACACACCCTAAGAGCATCCACCCTAAACCATCAGTGTGCCTGTCTCCTGTTGATATTTTGCAAGAACTGGTTTTTCCTGTAATACCACAATTTTAGTTATTGATCTGCTTCCTTGAAATATACATCTATTTTAGAGGAAAACAGAAAACTTGCTATAGTTACACAAAGTTCCATAAGTAAGGCTAGGAGTATTACTTATACTCTTATAGAGGCAGAATGCTATACAATGGAAAATACTGTATAAAAGTTGCACATCACGTTAAAAAATGCACAGTAGACCACTCAAAGTTATAACAATAGCAAGATAATGATGCACCCTAACATCATAAACAAGTTCAGGGTAAACATAACTAACAAAAATTCAGGACAGAAGTCTAACATACTGGATACACGGACCATAAAATTTGGTTATATACAGAAAATTCTTAAACCAGCAATCCATGAGCATGTAAAAAGATCTCCAAATCTGGCCAGTTTTAAGTCCATTTGGGTTTTTACCTGCCGAACATATTTTGCAGTTTTCCAGACAAAAAACAACCGAAATTGCCGTCTATGGTTAAAACAGGATTTCAAACTTATTTCTGCATTACATTTACTCACTCTTTCCAACAGCGATGCAATGACAATTGCAAGCAAGAACCGACACGTTATGGCGCCCAACAGTTTAAACGTCTTACAACCACATGAACAGAGCAAGTAAAAGACCACACCGGAAACCAGGCAATCAATGAGAAACTGGGTCAAGTTATGAGAAGCAGATTACCAAAGAATACAGATAATATTCCCAAAAATCTGGCCAGCTTTCAGCCAATCGAAGCTTCATGTCAATACACTACATCTCATGACTAAAACTGCTAGACGCTGAATAATAATAGAAGTTAGCAAACAAATCTAGCCTACCAAATGCTCTCGGTTGGGGCAGGAAAGTAGAGGAGGCAGCACCGCCTAGGGATAGGATGTTGAGGAGGCAGAGCTGCTCGCTGGAGGGGACGGACACTCCACTGCTTGGGGAGAGGTCGTAGAGGAGGCGGCTCTGCTCGGAGGAGGGGGCTCGCGGAGTAGGGTGGTGTCGATGGAGCGTTGGGTAGAGGACGGTGGTCGGCGTTGGAGTGGCTGCGGCTTAGATCCGTATTAGTTGGGTGCTCGGCAGCGCTGCAATGGGGTCTTCGGGGCGACGGAGGTAGTGGTCAGGGTGGTTGAGGACGTAGGCAGGGGTGAGGTGGTTGGGGGTGGCGGCGGCGAGGGCATCTCCGATTGGGGGCGACAGCGGCGAGGGTACGCTGAGTCAATTTGGGGTCGACTTGGAGGAGAGAGCGATTTGGGAGATTGGGAACTTTTTTTTCTGAGAAACGGGAGATTGAGATCTCGTCTGTACTTCGTTGGGTGCCAAAAATTCCGCATCTCGCGGGCTTTCCCTCGATAGCGCGTGCTTAGGCCCAAACCTATTTCAGTGTCGTGCCAAACACAGGTCCCAGCAAAAAATGGGCTGTGCTTTAGTTATCCCGG
This sequence comes from Elymus sibiricus, assembly GCA_039707655.1. Taxonomy (NCBI): domain Eukaryota; kingdom Viridiplantae; phylum Streptophyta; class Magnoliopsida; order Poales; family Poaceae; genus Elymus; species Elymus sibiricus. Next base: position 189,564,319 of record CM077674.1, read on the forward strand.
CAGATAATGTGCCCTTTTCGGGTGGACGTGGCTAGCGGCAGTTTTTGTGCCCTTGTTATACAAGTTCTAGCGGCAGTTTTTCTACCGTTAAGTAGTTCTACCCGCAGTAACAAGCTTCCTAGCAGATCTTTTCCCCTTATTCAGGCATTTCTCCCGGCAGTTAATTGTCCCCAATTAAGTGTTGTGGTGTACTGATAGTTAGATCATATGGTGTTTCTTTTCTCTCTATCTTCTTGTGATGAATTGAGTCTTTCCCTTTGAGGTTTCGTTATTGTCGGATTGAATACTTTGGATTTGAGAACACTTAGGGCCCGTTCGGAAGTCCGCTGGCTTCTCCGAAAGCCAGCTTCTCGCGCGAGCTAGTGCTAGCTGGCTTCTCACGGGAGCCAGCGAGCGTTCGGCAGCGTCTCGCGCGAGCTAGTACACCGTAGCGACTGAAAAACGATTCGATGGGGCGTTAGCGATAGGAAAACGGTTCGTTGGGCGGCAGCTGTAGCACTTCGGGATGGCACTCCATGTAATATCCGGCAACTCCCGCTTCTCCAGAATCCAGGAGCTGGGCATCGCTGCTTCTATTTTTTGCACTGCGCCCCGAGCGTTCTCCAGAATCCAGCTTCCAGGAGCTGAACCGTTCGACGGGCTTCTCGCCGGCTTCTCGGGAAGCTGGAAGCGGGAGGACTTCCGAACGGGCCCTTAATGTATGTCTTGCATGTGGATACCCGTGGTGACAATGAGGTATTCTATTGAGTCACTTGATGTATGTTTTGGTAATCAACTTGCAGATTCCCGTGACCTTGGGGTAATCTAGGCACAAAGGTTGATACATGTTTTCATCCACCTTTCTCCGATAGAAACTTTGGGGTACTCTTTGAAGTTCTTTGTGTGGATATTATGAATTTGAGATTGTTTGATGCATATCGAATAATCAACTCACGGATACTTGTAGTGACATTGGAGTATCTAGGTGACATTAGAGTTGGTTGATGCGTATCATATGATGTTATTTTAGTACGAACTCTAGGGCTGTTTGTGATACTTATAGGGATGTCTCAATAGATTGATCAGAAAAGATAACTTTAAGGTGGTCTCGTACCCTATAACAATTTCATCTTATGTTCTCCGCTAGATAAGAACTTTGGAGTGATTCTTTATCGCACGTTGAGGGATTGTTATATGATTCAATTATGTTAGCATTGTTAAGAGATTGCACTAGTGAAAGTATGAACCCTTGGCCTTGTTTCCAAGCATTGCAATACCGTTTGTGCTCACTTTTACTACTTGTTACCTTGCTGTTTTTATTATTTCAGATCACAATCGCTTATCGTTATCGTCTCGATCAGCTAGGGATTAGAGATTAATCGGAAATCGGCCGATTAATCGATTTTATCGGTCGACTATTAATCGGATATTTTTTGCAAATCTCATGTTCCCAACACTAAAATACGCTATATTCAACACCAAAACAATATTGGACTGAAGTGTTACCTTGATTCCTAGCCTTTGAATCCTTGTATAATGACAAACAAAATAGGACAACAGTACATATTGCGTAACAAAGTCCACAAAACACAAATAAACATAGTTTTTGCAAACATAGTGCTATGAATAGGTCCGATTTATTGGTAGATTCCCGATAAATCGCTTGTCAGAGCGATAAATCGGTCCAAAAGATAAACGGTGAAGATAAGGCATAATCTTATCGGTCACCCCCCGATTAGCGATAAATCGGAAGATTAATCGCTGAATCGGAAGATTTTTTGAACAGTGATATCTACTATCCATACTACACTTGTATCACCATCTCTTCGCCGAACTAGTGCACCTATATAATTTACCATTGTATTGGGTGTGTTGGGGACACAAGAGATTCTTTGTATTTGATTGCAGGGTTGTTTGAGAGAGACCATCTTCATCCTACACCTCCCACGGATTAATAAACCTTAGGTCATCCACTTGAGGGAAATTTGCTACTGTCCTATAAAACTCTGCGCTTGGAGGCCCAACAGAGTCTATAAGAAGAAAGTTGCGTAGTAGACATCAGCGTCCGGGTCCCCCATGGTGCAGGCGGACCAGCGGTTCAACCTGGCGATCCAAAAGGAGCACCGGGCGGCGGAGGCTCAACTCGACGGGAGCGCGCGGATGCCGCTGCCATTGAGGCCCTCCTGCAGACAGAACTGGATGTCATGGTCGTGAACCGGGCGGCGGAGGCTCAACTCGAGGCGGAGCACGCAGATGCCGCTGCCATCGAGGCCCTCCTACAGGCGAAACCGGATGTCGTGGTCGTGAACCGGGCGGCGGAGGCTCAACTCGACGCGGAGCGCATGGATGCCGCTGCCATCGAGGCCCTCCTGCAGGCGGAACCGGATGTCGTGGTCGTGAACCAGGCGGGGGAGGCTCAACTCGACGCGGAGCGCGCAGATGCCGCTACCATCGAGGCCCTCTTACAGGCGGAACCGGACATCGTGGACTTGAACCGGGCGGCGGAGTCTCAACTCGACGCGGAGCGCGCGAATGCTGCTGCCATTGAGGCCCTCCTGCAGGCGAAACCGAACGTCGTGGATGTGAAGCGGGAGGTGCTCGCGTCCGTGCACAGCACCCTCACGCTCCGCGTGAACGAGTAGCTGGAGGCCAAGGACAACCACGCCGCGGAGACACACGTCGGCAGCTCCGGCTGGTTCGCGCCGGCAGCCAAAGACGACGAGGCCGGCTCGTTCCGCGAGCAATGATAGTTTTTCTTTATGTTTTTGTTTTTAGGGATCATTTGCTGTGTAAAAACATATTTATATTTAATAATCAGCCTTATAAACATATACTGTATCAACGAAAATTAGGTGTCAGCGGTTGGATGGCTGAGTTTTGGTTTAATCACATGCGGTTTCTCCCTTCGTCCAGGTGTACAAGAGCATCTACAGCCGGACCCCCTATTTCCTCCTCAAACGTCCAAAATGCCCGCCCGGTCAGTGCCCGGTCAAAAAAAAGTTGATCCAACCGGACCCCCCATGATGCGGAGCATCCTTCGATCATCCCCATGGATACCTTACCAACTCACCAAGCACCAAGTGGACCTATGACAAGAGCTCGCGCACGTGCCATCAAGAACGAGGTGAACTCACTCCTTTTCGACTTTCATATGGATATGGATGGAACTTGGATGCTACCTCACAAAGGAACTCTATGTATCATTAGGAGTGAAGGAATCGACCGTCAAGAGGCTAAGGACCGTCGCCAAGGCCAAGAGGAACCACGCCAAGGCCATGAGGATGACGGAGGAGCAAATCCCGAAGAGGCCAGCACCTCCCAGGCAACCCCGTGCGCACGGGCCCCCAGGACCCCGTGCCCACGAGAAACTGCAAACCTACTGATAAGGGGTGGCCCGATCTTCTCAGTGAGCTGATGGTGTCGATGATGAACTTGTTGGATAACTTGTAAGACGCTCACGAACTCTCCGGCTGTTCCCCCGTTGCCAATGCGACGGGTCTTCAACCCTATGGATATTCGCAACACCACACACTTGCGCACGTAGCCGCCGACCATGAAGCGGTTCTGCAATCTCCCAATTCCCAATGGAACGACAGATAGCACTTGACTTTTAGTAGCAAATACACCCTAACAAAACAAATTTGGTGTAGATAAATATTCCTAATCGATGCAAAGAGGAATATGATTTCAGAGGAATGCTTAAAGCAATTCAATCTGGTAGAGGTTTAATCAAAACGTGGTCTAACCCTAAAAGCCATGACTTACAAGGGTATATAAAGACCCCTGGACATCCAACCAAGTGTTGGGGTCGAAATCAACTATATCTCTAACTTTCCTAACTTAAACGACTCTATCTGGAAAACTGGCAGAAACAACCGCGGTATTGTTTTGACGACTGCGACTCGGTCACTGCGAATCGCGGGCTGCGGGTATACAGTTTGGAAAGCACACGACTCAAGCTTTCCAACTTGTATTTACACGCCTTATTTGGACCACGGACACGGATTTTGCACGTATATCAATTTCGGGCTTCCTGGTTGTCAATCCGAGTCTGACATGGAATATATTGTTTCCAACTTTTGTTCTCTTCATGTGATGATGGCGCCACTTCCTCCCACACCTCCCTCGTGCTTGCCATCATTCCTTGCGCATAGCTTCTTGCCCATGCACCCGTCTCGCCATTAATTCAATCCTAGTGATACGAAAAGTCCATGATTTAGGTAGTATAAAATTCTTCCGAATCAAAGTAACATGTTCAACTAGGAATGAATTCACCTTGTGATATTTGTCAACGAGGCTCAGTATTTCTTTCCAGCTTAAGCAAGCAGAATCATCATATTTCGTGAATATATCGTCATCACCTACTGGACACCCCGTGTCCACGGGCCCCCAGGACCCCGTGTGCATGGGCCTCGCCGCTGTAGCACCCCGTGCGCACGGGCGTGTACCGTGCCCACGGGACCCCCGTGCACACGGGGCCTACTTAGCCCGTGCGCACGGCCCCTCCCAGCGAGCTGGCTGTGTGTTGCCTGTTTTGCCCCCACTTCATCCCTTACCTCCCACCTACTATATATTCCGTGGATAGACCATTTGTTAGGGTTAGCAAAGTGTATTGAGATATCATAGAGGGCTTTGCTCATCTACCACTCATCTTGGAGATCAAGACCTCCTAGAGAGAAGATCCCAAGGGATATCAAGACCTCCATCTTGGAGAAGACTATCATCAAGACCTCACCTCCTTTGGAGTGGGAAGAACCTTACCTTTGTGCTATTTTCCTTTGATTGTCTATGTATGCTTGTGGATCTATGTATGCTACTCTAGTGGATGTGTGATTTGGGTTTGTTTGAGTGATTTGCCTCTTGTGATTTGTGAGTTCATCCCTTTTCCTCCCTCCAAGTGTGAAAAAGTCCTCACTTAGGGTTCCACCCTACAACATCTTGGTATCATGAGCCACGTTGATTCACATCTTGGAGTCCCTACCCCCCACTTTCTAGCCTGATTTTGCTTTGTTTTGTCCCAATTTCGAAAATCCCCACAAAAAATAGCCATACCAATTTTTTTGCTTTTGTTAGATCTTGTGAGATTTTGTTGTTTTGGTCCACAAATTTCGTGTTTGGCAGCTGGATCTACCCTTTCCCACCCTTCCCCATACATCCCCCACGCCTTTTCCATGATTTTTGCGATTTTTGCCACGGATCTTGCGTTGTTCTTCCGCAGCCGCAGACCCCGTGCGCATGGGCCCGATACCCCGTGCACACGGGCCCAACTTACCCCGTGCGCACGGCCTCACCAGAGAGCTGTTCCACTTCTTGTTTAGTCCAGTTTTGACACACATTTGCAACACTTTCATCTTCCGCACTAACACACGTGTTTCTTTGAGATTTTGAGTTGCGGTTGCCGTGTCCTAAGGTGTTTCGGCTACTTAGGGACGGTTCTACATCATCATCACCGCCATTCATCATCGCCCCGACCTCGACTTCGACATCGACAACTTCATTTCATACCAATCGAGGACGGTAACCTCGACGACATCTTGTACTTACCCCTTGCCATTGCATTGATAGCCTTGAGCCATTTTGCGTCACTTACCCATCGAGACTAGCAAGTTGAGAATTGCCGGGCCACGTAATTGTGCACCATAGTGATAGGCCTACTTCGCATAGCTACATTTAGTGTGCACTTATCTTGCTATCATCATCGTGCCATAAGTCTCTCCCATGTATATCTTACTTGTCGTAGATATCGGCTCTAGCATCAAGCATTGTGGCATAGTCAAAAAAAATAAGAGAAAAAGCTTTTAAGCCAAAGAGAAGAAACAAAGAGCTTGTAAGCAATAGCATTGAGCCTATTTGCATAGTACATCATATAGGACCATACATACATATCATACTTGGGATTGAAGACAAGCACGTTACTCTCTTAGGTTGGTGCACACACGTATCTAGCCCATTTGAGCAATAGAGCTAGTGTCTCTCTAGCATCCGTGCAACAAGAGCATTTTCTGTGGTTCCACATTTTGAGCTCATTCCTTGGTTGTGCGGATCCCTTTCATCTTCGTGAGTGTGTTTCCAAGTGTTCTACTAGGGTGTTGATCTATTTGTCTTACTTGCAATTTGTGAATCTTCTCAACATTTTCGATATCTTGACTAACACTTGCTTGAATTTTGTGCCACTCATCCTAACCAAGCTACTCCATAAGCCTCACTTTGTAGGTGTGAGAAACAAACCCGGTACCAATTCTACTATTGTTGCATTACATTGGGTGATACTTGGTACATCCTCAATCATCGAAAAAGGTAACTTTGGTATTGTTCTCTCATTTCCTACTCACCACCACTTGACTATGATGGATAGGCCAAGTACATCAGAGAACCCGCTCTTTGAAGAGCAAGATGAGACACGCGACTACGTCACCAAGGGTCATCTCTTCGCCGTCCAACGAGCGCTACACCAAGAAAGTGAAGCTTTGGGAGATCGCATCGAACAACTCGCCACCGACTTGCGCCACTCCGAAACACGAACAAGGGACTACTTCGACGCCAAGCTTTCATCTCAAATGGAGGAATTGCGAGACATGATGGCCAGCCGCACCACTTCCACGACTTCATCTTCAAGACGGCGTCACTCAAGTCGACACTCTTCGGATTCTTCTTCACGCTCAAGTCCATCTTGAGCACGTTCTCATCGGCGCAACAATCATGACGATCATCAAGCTCCACAAAATCCATTCCATGGCAATGGGTTACAAGACCGACTTCAAGCACGAGAACGTCAAGCGCGCCAAGGCCAAGCACCACCACGTCCAAGACAAAATGACCAAGATGGCGACGCCCTCCGGCAAGAACTCCTACGCCGAGAAGAACAAGCACTTGAAGCACAACGTGCTCTCCGAGAAGCAACTCATGCCGTGAATGAGCGCAACCGTCGTGTGCGTGAACAAGAAGAAGCACTATGACATGAACAACGAGACAAAGAAGCTCACCTTGAGGAGCGCCAAGAAAGAAGAAATCGAGCTCGGATTCCACCTCCAAGACCACCGCGCCAAGCAAATCGAGCGGAGCATGAGGATGGTGATCCACTACCACGGCAAGATCGACCTCACCAACAACGACATGATGAGGAACAACGTTTCGGCAAGCTCAAGTTCACCATGCCCAAGTTCCATGGCGGCAACGATCCCGAAGAATATCTATCATGGGCATTGAAGGTCGACAAGATTTTTCGCCTTCACAACTTCAAAGAAGAAAAGAAAATTGCCATGGCATCTCTAGAGTTCCAAGACTATGTTCTCATTTGGTGGGAGCAAGTGATCGCAAGACGTCAAGAGAAGGGCGAGCCACCCATCGCGACTTGGAACCAAATGAAGGATGTCATACGAGCTCTTTTTGTGCCTACACATTACAACCGCGACCTCTTCAAGAAACTCCAACTCCTCAAGCAAGGAACCAAAACGGTTGAAGAATACTATCAAGAAATGGAAGTTTCCATGATACGAGCCAATGTCCAGGTAGATGATGAACAAACTATGGCGCGTTTCTTGATTGGCCTCAACCATCCCATCAAGAAAATAGCGGACTTCCAACCGTACTCCAACCTCCTCGAGCTAGTGCACCAAGTGCAACCAAGGCGGAGCGACAAGTGCAAGAGGACAACTCCTTCCACGACTCGCGCTACCTCAAGTACCGGCGACAAGTCAAGCTCCAAGCAACCTTCGACATCTTCGAGTCGTCTTCCTACTACTACAAGCACCTCCAAGCAAAAGCCTTCGTCATCGACACCTCCTACGGATGCCAACAAGACAAGTGACATCAAGTGCTTCACTTGCAAGGGCCGAGGCCACAAGTCTTTCGAGTGTCCAACTCGACGCACAATGATCCTCAACGACGACGGCACCTACGACTCCATGAGCGAAGATGAAATGGAGGCCCTCGAGCATGTGGCTATGTACCGACAAGTGAATGAAGATGAAGATGCACAAATCTATTGCGACAATGATGCGAGCCCCGCTCTTGTTGTCTCCAAGGTCTTGACACTTCAACAACATCAAGACGAGGACCAATGTTGCCACATCTTCCATACCAAAGCGAGTATCCAAGGACGTTCCGTCAAGGTCATCATCGATGGCGGAAGTTGCCACAATTTGGCAACTGAAGAATTATGCTCCAAGCTACAATTGGTCAAGAAGAAGCACCCTCGCCCCTACAAGGTCCAATGGCTTAGCGACTCCGGCACCATTCAAGTGGAGCACACCGTCCAAGTATCCTTCAAGATCGGCGCCTATGAAGATACCTTGGAGTGTGATGTGGTTCCCATGTCCGTATGCCACCTCCTACTTGGGAGACCTTGGCAATTCGATCGCGGCGTCATCCACAACGGATGGACCAACCAATATAGCTTCAAGATGAAGGGCAAGGAATTCGTTCTTCGACCAATGTCTCCAAGTCAAGTCGTCGCCGACAATCAAGCTTCGGGCCATCTTGGAGAGACTAGTGAGAGAGAGAACCACCACAAAGAGAGTGAGCGCCACAAGCCAAAATTGAGTGACTCCACGATGAGCGACAAGAAAAACTTAGTTCTACTAGCCACCAAAAGAGATTTGAGGGATGTGACTGAGAGCCCATCAAGTGTTGTTCACTTTGTGCTTTTATGCAAAGGTGAAGCTGAGCGGACTAATACTTCACAACATCTTCCTCTAGTGTTGTCTCAGGAATACAAGGACGTGTTTCCCGATGAGCTGCCTCCCGGACTACCTCCTCTACGCGGAATCGAACACCGCATCGACCTCATACCCGGCGCACCTCTACCGAACAAGGCACCATACCGCGTCAATCCCGAAGAGACCAAAGAAATCCAACGGCAAGTCCAACATCTCATGGAGAATGGGTATGTACGCGAGAGCTTGAGTCCATGTGCAGTTCCGGTAATTCTTGTGCCTAAGAAAGACGGTACCTATCGCATGTGTTTCGATTGCCGTCCCATAAATGCTATCATCGTTAGATATCGTCACCCAATTCCACGCCTTGATGACATGCTTGATGAACTTAGTGGAGCAACCATTTTCTCAAAAATTGATCTTAAAAGTGGTTAGTACCAAACACGCATGCAAGAAGGTGATGAATGGAAAACGGCTTTCAAAACCAAATTTGGCTTGTATGAATGGTTAGTCATGCCTATGGGTTTATCGCAAGCACCTAGCACTTTTATGCGTGTGATGCATTATGTTCTTCGCAAATACATTGGCATTTGTGTTGTGGTCTATTTTGATGACATTCTTGTGTTTAGTGAAACTCTTGAGGATCATATCAAGCATATTAGGGACGTATTGCAAGTTCTTAGAGACGAGAGACTTTATGCTAACATGGAAAAATGCACTTTTGGTGTTGATAAGCTTGTTTTCTTGGGCTTTGTTGTCTCTTCTAAGGGTGTTGAAGTTGATGAGTCTAAAATTGATGCTATTAAAACTTGGCCACAACCAACCAACTTGCAACAAGTGCGTAGCTTCCTTGGTCTAGCCGAATTTTACCGTCGCTTCGTTAAGGACTTTAGCACTATTGCTTCACCATTACATGCTTTGAGTAAGAAGAACGCTCCTTTTGTTTGGGGACCTTCCCAAGATACCGCATTTCATGAGCTTAAGAATTTGCTTACACATGCTCCAATTCTTGCCTTGACAAACTTTGAGAAAACATTTGAAGTGCATTGTGACGCTAGTGGTAATGGCATAGGTGGCATTTTAATGCAAGAAAAGCGACCCATTGCATATTTTAGTGAAAAGCTTTCCGGTGCTCAACTTAATTATACCATCTATGACAAAGAGTTGTATGCTTTGGTGAGAGTCTTGCATGTTTGGGAGCATTATCTCCGACCTCGTGAATTTGTCATCCATACCGATCATGAAACGCTTAAGTACCTAAAGGGTCAAACTAAATTAAATAAACGGCATGCTAAATGGAGTGAATTCATTGAGTCCTTCCCTTACATCATCAAATATATCAAGGGAAAGGAAAATGTTGTAGCGGACGCTCTTTCACGCAAGTGCATGATAGTTACTCAACTTGAATTGAATGTTATTGGCTTTGAGCACATTAAAGATTTATATGAGAATGATGATTCTTTTGCAACTCCTTATGCCAAATGTCTTGCTAACACTTATTGGGAGCGATATTATCTCAAGGATGGATACCTTATGCGTGCTAACAAACTTTGTGTTCCAAAGTCTTCTCTTCGTTTGTTGCTTTTGCAAGAGGCTCACGGCGGTGGACTTATGGGACATTTCGGTCGCGACAAGACTTTTGCCACGCTCTCCAACAAGTAATATTGGCCAAAGATGTTTCGCGATGTAGCACGCTACACCAATTGATGCTCCACATGTCGCAAAGCTAAGTCACAAGCTCAATCTCATGGTTTACATATGCCACTCCCTATACCATATCATCCATGGGAAGACATTAGTATGGATTTTGTGCCTGGCTTGCCTAGAACAAAAAAATGGCCAAGACTCGATATTTGTAGTTGTTGACCGTTTCTCTAAAATGGTACATTTTATTCCATGTCACAAGAACGACGATGCTTCACATGTTGCAAATCTTTTTTGTAGGGAAATCTTGCAACTTCATGGAATGCCCAAGACGATTTTTTCGGACCGCGATGTCAAGTTCCTTAGCTACTTTTGGAAAACACTATGCGGCAAGCTTGGGATCAAGCTCCTATTCACGTCAGCCTATCACCCACAAACCGACGGGCAAACGGAAGTCACCAACCGCACGCTCTCTACACTACTTTGCGTGTTGATCAAGAAGAATCTCACGGAATGGGAAGAATGCCTACCGATCGCCGAGTACGCCTACAATCGAGCAAGACACTCTACCACGGGCAAGTCTCCCTTCGAAGTGGTCTATGGCTTCAACCCTTTGTCGCCATTGGACATCCTACCGCTACCACTACAAGAACGAGCGAACTTGGACGCAAGCGCAAGAGCAACATATATCAAGAAGGTGCATGAAGACACAAGGCTCACAATAGAACGTCAAGTACTACGACTCGCCAACAAGCTCAACGCAAACAAGAACCCCATGGTGTTCAACCCCGGTGATCTCGTGTGGCTACACCTCCGCAAGGATCGCTTCCCCAATGAACGAAAGTCAAAGCTTCTACCTCGTGCCGATGGGCCATTCAAGGTGCTAGCACGCATCAACGACAATGCATACAAGATCGACATCCCGTGAGCCAAGTACAACGTGAGTGACACATTCAACGTCAAGGATCTATCCCCCTACCATGGTGATGAAGATATTGATCCGAGGGCGGATCTTTCCCAAGGGGGGGGAGATGATGCGGAGCATCCTTCGATCATCCCCATGGATACCTTACCAACTCACCAAGCACCAAGTGGACCTATGACAAGAGCTCGCGCACGTGCCATCGAGAACGAGGTGAACTCACTCCTTTTCGACTTTCATATGGATATGGATGGAACTTGGATGCTACCTCACAAAGGAACTCTATGTATCATTAGGAGTGAAGGAATCGACCGTCAAGAGGCTAAGGACCGTCGCCAAGGCCAAGAGGAACCACGCCAAGGCCACGAGGACGACGGAGGAGCAAATCCCAAAGAGGCCAGCACCTCCCAGGCGACCCCGTGTGCACGGGCCCCTAGGACCCCATGCCCACGGGAAACTGCAAACCTACTGGACACCCCGTGTCCACGGGCCCCCAGGACCCCGTGCACACGGGCCTCGCCGCTGTAGCACCCCGTGTGCATGGGCGTGTACCATGCCCACGGGACCCCCGTGCGCACGGGGCCTACTTAGCCCGTGCGCACGGCCCCTCCCAGCGAGCTGGCTGTGTGTTGCCTGTTTTGCCCCCACTTCGTCCCTTACCTCCCACCTACTATATATTCCGTGGATAGACCATTTGTTAGGGTTAGCAAAGTGTATTGGGATATCATAGAGGGCCTTACTCATCTACCACTCCTCTTGGAGATCAAAACCTCCTAGAGAGAAGATCCCAAGGGATATCATGACCTCCATCTTGGAGAAGACTATCATCAAGACCTCACCTTCTTTGGAGTGGGAAGAACCTTACCTTTGTGCTATTTTCCTTTGATTGTCTATGTATGCTTGTGGATCTATGTATGCTACTCTAGTGGATGTGTGATTTGGGTTTGTTTGAGTGATTTGCCTCTTGTGATTTGTGAGTTCATCCCTTTTCCCCCCTCCAAGTGTGAAAAAGTCCTCACTTAGGGTTCCACCCTACAACACCCCACTTCCTCCCTAAACGCCCGGACTGACCGGCGTACCTCAAACCCGTATCAAATATGGGGGCCAATATGAGGCTGCCCGGTCACGCCCGGGCACGCCCGGGCACCCAACTCGACGTCATATTCATCCACGAGGACCCCACCTGCAGCCACACAATTCTCCTTCCTCTCTCGTCTCTCTAGCGCGTGGAGCACACAACACACAATGACACCGGACAGGAGCTCGCGCTCGGGCCACCGCGTGCTACAGCATGCTGGCCGCCGCAGCCGGAGCCGCCACGAGCGGGCGTGCGTGCTGGACATCGCCACATGCCATGGGCGGGCGGGCGGAGCCGGAGCCGCGAACGCGCGTACTCTATCGCATGCCCAGAGCTCGCGCGCGTGCCGCCGCAGGCTGGCGGGCGTGCTGCACGCTGCCGCACCCGGAGCTACATGCCGCGGGGGACGGGCGTGCGTGCAGCAGCGTGCGGGCGTGCTGGACACTGCTGCAACTCCTGGCCGCCGTGCCGCAGCCGCGTGCGTGCGCGCGCAGCAACCGTAGCCCGTGCCGGAGCCGGGGATCGTACGCTCACGTCGGAACTGGGGCGCCGCAATTCTGCGTCGGTCGCCGCTTCCCTCGAGCGTCATGCTAGTGTGCGTGTGTGATGCTGCCATGGTTGCTCTGCCCAAGCCGGACGCGAGCTTGTGCCAGAGCTCACGCGCGCCAGGGTTGCTGCTCTCGCGGCGGGCCACGCGCGTGCCGGAGCACGGCATGTCCGCCATGCTAGCACTAGCTGCTGCACTCGCATGCTCACCCTGCTGTGCATGCTGCCGCGCTCGAGCTGGCCGCCGTGCTAGCGTGCTAGCTAGCTAGCTTCTAGCCACCGCAGCCCCTAGCCACAACCACTTGCTGGCGTGCCACAACCACTTGCTAGCGCCGCCGTGGGCTTGCTAGCTTGCCAGCCGCTGACCTCGTACATGCTCTACGTGCTCGCACGCAATGTGCTCGACAAAATGACTGAGAAAATTAGAGGAGAATTTGAGGGGTGTGGTTATTTGGCAGCAAATATGAGGAGTCAAAATGGACATGCCCGATCACTCTCCGGGCGTATCCGCGGGCGTTTGAGGGGTCAAATTAGCAATGTCCGGTTGTAGATGCTCTAAGTCACCTTACGAAAATCAGATATTCCCAAAACGCTTAGGTGCAATGCATTAAATTCCGTCCTCGTTCGCCACACTGCCTCGTTCATCAGCGAGCGAAATTTTTGGCCGAACCACGTGCGGGGAGGAAGATAATGCGGGAGAGAAATGGCGACCTATGCATGCAGAGAAGGAACACGTTGATTAGGGGAGGGATTGACACCAGTTTGCATGCACGTATTAATTAGGGAAGTGGGCCTGCCTGGGTTGGCTGAAATGGCAGCCCTATTAATTAGGGATTCATTGCTAATTTTCGTTTGGTTTATGAGGAAAAAACTGGCGCGGTGATTGGAAGAATTCCCGGTCCGACTCTTTTGCCTCCTCCAATCCGTAGCCACCGGGTCGCGCTGCTCCACCTTAGGTGTCGTGGGAAACGACGATCTATGGGACCGAACGGGCCCCTTTGTGATTCGGCTCAGGGGACATGCATGGGACAAAGAGCAGGTTTTCGGTAGGTGCAAGAACACGCTGGGGGTTTATCCAGGTTCGGGCCGCTATGAGCGTAAAACCCTACTCCTGTTCTGTGTTTGATCGTGTATGAACTCAAGTTACAAGGAGCGCAGTTTTTCGGCAAGGTGCGCGGGAAATGCAGCTACAACGTGTAATTGAACTAGGTGTCGACCGTTCTACCTGTAGCCGTGGGCCTCTTTTATAGGCCAAGGGGTTACCATAATGGCTAATACGGTCATTACAGAGTATGAATAGTGACTTGCACCGTCACCACGTCTATCTCCCAACGGGGTAAGACAAACGCATTTAATGCACCGTTAGGTGCTATGTTGGGGAGGCGAGGCCTTGGGCAAAAGATCTGTGCCACCGGTCCTGGCGCCCTCCTGTAATCTTGACACGTCCCAGGGACGGGTGTCATTAAAGTTAATCTTGGCGTGGCGTGCCGACACGTGCCTTAGCCGGCCATGTTGACTGTCTGCACGCTCGACACCTAGCATACGAGCCTATCTGGTCGATGGTGAGGTGGAGCGGTAACGGGACAGAAAAAGCCTGCTGGCACGGAGCTTGTCGGGCCTTGCTTGCCGACAAGGGGGCTTGCCGGCAACCATAGTCTTGGTCTTCACCTTGCCGGGGCGGAGCTTGCCGACAAGGGCAGCGTGGATCTTTAGTATGAGAATAGTACTTCTCGATGACCTGCCTTGAGGTCTTCTTCACGGTCTTGGTGTTGAGTCTTGAGTCATAATTATCCTCTGGCAAGCCCTTGCCTGAAGGGAGGCTACAACTGCCTGTGCACAAGTCTGGGTACGAGGGCACCCATGTCTTAGTACACCGACAGGAGCCCCTGGGCCTGGGCCATACGCGCATGCGAGGCATCGTTGGGCTAGGCCCAAACAGTGCACAGGCGGCGCGTGGCAGAACATAACTGTCACAATCTTCTCTTTTACCGCACCCGCCCATGGTGTGCATTAAATGCGGGCGTGGGAGAGGTGGAGCGAAGCGGCGGCGGGAGGTGGTGCGCCTGAAAAGCACAGCCACGTAGGACGAAAAAGAGCCAGCCCTCGCGTCTTCCCCATAAAAAGGAAAAACGTGGAGGGCGCTGCTCATTTTGCCTGACTTCTCGCATCTCCTTCCTCGATTCCTTCCACTAAGGGAGGCGAGGCGGCGGGAAGAGTAATCCCCCTAGGGCGCTATAAAAAGGGCGGGGGAGTGGCGATCTCCCCCACCCATCTTCTACCCTTGCCATTCTCCTCCTCCAACCTTGTTGGGGAACGTCGCATGGAAAACAAAAAATTTCCTACGCACACGCAAGATCTATCCATGGTGATGAGCATCTACGAGAGGGAGAGTGAATCTACATACCCTTGTAGATCGCTAAGCGGAAGCGTTAAGAAACGCGGTTGATGTAGTCGAACGTCTTCGCGATCCAAATCGCAAGTCGTCCCTCGATCCAAACACGATCTAGCGCCGAACGGACGGCACCTCCGCGCTCAACACACGTACGGCTTGATGACGCCTTCACCTCCTCGATCCAGCGAGCGATGGTGAAGTAGTGGATGAGTTCCGGCAGCACGACGGCGTGGTGATGGTGGTGAGGAACAATCTCTGCAGGGCTTCGCCAAGCACTACGGAGATTATGACGGGAGGAACTAGAGGGTTAGGGTTGCCGGCACACGGCTTGGGAAATCTTGATGTGTCCCGTGTGCTAGCCCTGCCCCTCTATTTATATGTTGAGCCCTGGGGTCTAAACTGGGAGAGAAAGCCTCCACAAGGTCGGTTTTGCCCGCACAAGGTCGGTTTGGCCGGCACGGAAAGAGTCCCACTCGGATTCCAGCAGTACCGCGTACAAGCGGTAGTACCGCTCACGAGCGGTAGTACCGCTTGAGCGGTAGTACCGCTTCACACAAGCGGTAGTACCGCTTACGCGGTAGTACTGCCTTACCAGCGGTAGTACCGCTTAAGGCAGCAGCAAAACTTCCTTTTGCACTTTCCAATACCTCGTGGGCTTTACCCCTTTTTGCCCATATAAAGTGTTGCTGCACCCGAACACTTCGATAAACACCCGGAACCCCTTCCGGTGAATTCTGGAACCCTTCCGGAGATCAAAACACTATTATCACATATATCAATCTTTACCTCCGGACTCTTCCGGAGATCCTTGTCATGTCCGGGATCTTATCCGGGACTCCGAACAACCTTCGGTCACCAACACAATAACTCAACTATACTAATCGTCACCAAACCTTAAGTGTGTAGACCCTACGGGTTCGAGAACTATGTAGACATGACCGAGACACCTCTACGGCCAATAACCAATAGCGGGACCTGGATGCCCATGTTGGTTCCTACATATTCTACGAAGATCTTCATCGGTTGAACCTCTATGTCAAGGATTCAGTTAATCCCGTATATTGTTCCCGTTGTTCTTCGGTATGTTACTTGCCCGAGATTCGATCGTCGGTATCTCTATACCTAGTTCAATCTCGTTATCGGCAAGTCTCTTTACTCGTTCCGTAATACAAGATCTCGTGGCTAACACTTTAGTCACATTGCTTGCAAGGCTCATTGTGATGTTGTATTACCGAGTGGGCCCTGAGATACCTCTCCGTCACACGGAGTAACAAATCCCAGTCTTGATCCATGCCAACCCAACAGACACCCTCGGAGATACCTGTAGAGCACCTTTATAGTCACCCAGTTACGTTGTGACGTTTGATACACACAAGGCACTCCTACGGTGTCAGTGAATTGCATGATCTCATGGTCATAGGAACAGATACTTGACATGCAGAAAACAATAGCAACAAACTGACACGATCATATGCTACGTTTATAGTTTGGGTCTTGTCCATCACATCATTCTCCTAATGATGTGATCCCGTTATCAAATGACATCTCATGTCCATGGCTAGGAAACCTTCACCATCTTTTGATCAACGAGCTAGTTAACTAGAGGCTTACTAGGGACACAGTGTTGTCTATGTACCCACACATGTATTTGAGTTTCCAATCAATACAATTATAGCATGGATAATAAACGATTATCATGAACAAGGAAATATAATAATAACCAATTTATTATTGCCTCTAGGGCATATTTCCAACAGTCTCCCACTTGCACTAGAGTCAATAATCTAGTTCACATCACTATGTGATTTACATTGTAATGAATCGAACACCCATGCAGTTCTGGTGTTGTTCATGTTTAGCCCTTGGAAGAGGTTTAGTCATCGGATCTGCATCATTCAGATCTGTGTGTACTTTACAAATATTTATGTCGTCCTCCTTGATGTAATCGCGGATGGAATTGAAACGTCGCTTTATGTGTCTGGTCCTCTTGTGAAATCTTTGTTCCTTGGCTAGAGCAATGGCACCAGTATTATCACAAAACAGAGTCATTGGGTTAAGCGCACTAGGCACTACTCCAAGATCTGTCATGAACTCCTTCATCCAGACACCTTCCTTCGCCGCCTCCGAGGCAGCGATGTACTCCGCTTCGCATGTAGAATCAGCTACCACGCTTTGCTTGGAACTGCACCAGCTAACTGCACCCCCATTAAGAATAAATACGTATCCGGTTTGTGACTTAGAGTCATCCGGATCAGTGTCAAAGCTTGCATCGACGTAACCCTTTACGACGAGCTCTTGATCACCTCCATAAACGAGAAACATGTCCTTAGTCCTTTTCAGGTACTTCAGGATATTCTTGACCGCCGTCCAGTGTTCCATTCCTGGATCACTTTGAAACCTTCCGACCATACTTATGGCAAGGCTGACATCGGGTCTTGTGCACAACATTGCATACATGATAGAGCCTATGGCTGAAGCATAGGGGATGACACTCATCTTTTCTCTATCTCCTGCAGTCACTGGGCATTGAGTCTTACTCAACTTCACACCTTGCAAAACAGGCAAGAACCCCTTCTTGGACTGATCCATTTTGAACTTCTTCAAAATCTTATCAAGGTATGTGCTTTGTGAAAGTCCTATTAAACGTCTTGATCTATCTCTATAGATCTTGATGCCTAATATGAAAGCAGCTTCTCCTAGGTCCTTCATTGAAAAACTCTTGTTCAAATATTCCTTCACGCTTTCCAACATTTCTATATTGTTTCCAATCAGTAATATGTCATCCACATATAATATTAGAAACGCTATAGAGCTCCCACTCACTTTGTTGTAAATACAAGCTTCTCCGTAAACTTGTATAAACTCGAACGCTTTGATCACCTCATCAAAGCGAAGATTCCAACTCCGAGATGCTTGCACCAGTCCATAAATGGATCGCTGGAGTTTGCAAACTTTGTCAGCATTCTCTGGATCGACAAAACCTTCTGGTTGCATCATATACAACTCTTCCTTAAGGAAACCGTTAAGGAACGCTGTTTTGACATCCATCTGCCAAATTTCATAATCGAAAAATGCAGCTATTGCTAACATGATTCTGACGGACTTAAGCATCGCTAAGGGTGAGAAGGTCTCATCGTAGTCAACTCCTTGAACTTGTGAAAAACCCTTTGCCACAAGTCGAGCTTTATAGATGGTGACATTACCGTCCGCGTCCGTCTTCCTCTTAAAGATCCATTTGTTCTGAATGGCCTTACGCCCTTCAGGTAATACTTCCAAAGTCCACACTTTGTTTTCATACATGGATCCCATCTCGGATTTTATGGCCTCTAACCACTTCTCGGAATCCGGGCCCATCATCGCTTCTCCATAGCTCGTAGGTTCATCGTTGTCCAACAACATGACCTCTAAGACAGGGTTGCCGTACCACTCAGGAGCAGTACGCGTCCTTGTCGACCTACGAGGTTCGATAGCAACTTGATCCGAAGCTTTATGATCATCATCAACTTCCTCTTCAGCTGATGTAGGCTCTACAGAAACATCTTTCTGCGCTGCGCTACTCTCAGGTTGAAGTAAAGGTTCAACAACCTCATCAAGTTCTATCTTCCTCCCACTCAATTCTTTCGAGAGAAACTCTTTCTCAAGAAATGTTCCGTTTTTAGCGACAAACACTTTGCCTTCGGATCTGAGGTAGAAGGTATACCCAACTGTCTCTTTTGGGTATCCTATGAAGACGCATTTCTCCGCTTTGGGTTCCAGCTTTTCAGGCTGAAGCTTTTTGACATAAGCATCACATCCCCAAACTTTAAGAAACGACAGCTTTGGCTTCTTGCCAAACCAAAGTTCATATGGCGTTGTCTCAACGGATTTCGATGGTGCCCTATTTAAAGTGAATGCAGCTGTCTCTAATGCATAACCCCAAAACGATAGTGGCAAATCGGCAAGAGACATCATAGATCGCACCATATCCAATAAGGTTCGATTACGACGTTCGGACACACCATTACGCTGTGGTGTTCCAGGCGGTGTCAGTTGTGAAACAATTCCACATTGTCTTAAGTGACTGCCAAACTCATAACTCAGATATTCTCCTCCTCGATCAGATCGTAGGAATTTAATCTTCTTGTTACGATGATTCTCAACTTCACTCTGAAATTGTTTGAACTTTTCAAACGTTTCAGACTTGTGTTTCATTAAGTAAATATACCCATATCTACTTAAGTCATCAGTGAAGGTGAGAAAGTAACGATAACCACCGCGCACCTCAATGCTCATCGGACCGCACACATCAGTATGTATGATTTCCAACAAGTCACTTGCCTGTTCCATTGTTCCAGAGAACGGCGTTTTAGTCATCTTGCCCATGAGGCATGGCTCACATGTGTCAAGTGATTCAAAATCAAGTGACTCCAAAAGTCCATCAGCATGGAGCTTCCTCATGCGTTTTACGCCAATATGACCTAAACGGCAGTGCCACAAGAAAGTGGTATTATCATTATCAATTCTACATCTTTTGGCATCAATGTTATGAACATGTGTATCATTACTATCGAGATTCAATAAGAATAAACCCCTCACATCGGGTGCATGACCATAAAAGATATTACTCATATAAATAGAACAACCATTATTCTCTGATTTAAATGAGTAACCGTCTCGCAATAAACAAGATCCAGATATAATGTTCATGCTTAACGCAGGCACCAAATAACATTTATTCAGGTTCATCACTAATCCCGATGGTAATCGAAGAGCGAGCGTGCCGACGGCGATCACATCAACCTTGGAACCATTTCCCACGCGCATCGTCACTTCGTCCTTTGCCAGCCTCCGTCTATTCCGCAGTTCCTGTTTTGAGTTGCAAATATGAGCAACCGCACCGGTATCAAATACCCAGGCACTACAACGAGAGTTGGTAAGGTACACATCAATAACATGTATATCATATATACCTTGTTTGTTGTTGGCCGCCTTCTTGTCAGCCAAATACTTGGGGCAGTTCCGCTTCCAGTGTCCAGTTCCCTTGCAATGAAAGCACACAGTTTCTGGTTTGGGTCCAGCCTTGGGTTTCTTCACGGGAGGAGCAACTGCTTTGCCACTCTTCTTGGAGTTACCCTTCTTACCCTTGCCATTTTTCTTGAAACTAGTGGTTTTATTGACCATCAACACTTGATGCTCCTTCTGAATTTCAGACTCAGCGGCTTTCAGCATCGCAAACAGCTCGGCGACTGACTTGTTCATCCCGTGCATGTTATAGTTCAACACGAAGCTCTTGTAGCTAGGTGGCAATGATTGAAGAACTCTGTCAGTGATAGCCTCTGGCGGAAGGGGCATTCCCAATTCAGCCAGACGGGTGGAGTACCCAGACATTCTGAGTATGTGATCACTGATAGACCCGTTCTCCTCCATCTTGCAAGCATAGAACTTATCGGAGATCTCATACCTCTCGATCCGGGCATTCTTCTGAAAGATAAACTTCAACTCCTGGAACATCTCATATGCTCCATGACGTTCAAAACGTCTTTGAAGTCCCGGTTCTAAGCCATACAATATTGCACATTGAACTATTGAGTAATCTTCAGAACGAGCCTGCCAGGCGTTCACAACGTCTAGAGACTCAACTGGAGCGGGTGGATCACCAAGCGGTGCATCAAGGACATAAGCCTTCTGGGAAGCCGTAAGGATAATCCTTAGATTACGGGCCCAGTCCACAAAGTTACTTCCATCATCTTTCAACTTAGCTTTCTCTAGGAACGCATTAAAATTCAGGGGTGCTACTGCGCGAGCCATGATCTACAACATAAATATAGCAAAGACAACTAAGACTATTGTTCAAGATAATGAGTTTAGTTAATCATATTACTTAAAAAAACTCCCACTCAAATTGACATCCCTCCGGTCATTCGAGTGTAACATGATCCAAATCCACCAACTCAAGTCCGATCATCACGTGAGTTGAGGTGGTTTCAATGGTGAACATCTTCATGTTGATCATATCTACTATATGACTCATATTCGACCTTTCGGTCTCTTGTGTTTCGAGGCCATGTCTGTACATGCTAGGCTCGTCAAGTTTAACCCGAGTGTTCCGCATGTGCAACACTGGCTTGCACCCATTGTATGTGAACGTAGAGTCTATCACACCCGATCATCACGTGGTGTCTCGAAATGACGAACTTTCGCAACGGTGCACACTCGGGGAGAACACAATTTATCTTGAAATTTAAGTGAGGGATCACCTTATAATGCTACCGTCGTCCTAAGCAAAACAAGATGCATAAAAGGATTAACATCACATGCAAATCATAAGTGACATGATATGGCCATGAACTTGTGCTTTTGATCTCCATCTCCAAAGCACCGGCATGATCTCCATCGTCACCGGCATGACACCATGATCTCCATTATCTTGATCTCCATCAACGTGTCATCATGAGGTTGTCGCGCCGACTGTTGCTTCCATGACTATTGCTAACTCATAGCGATGAAGTAAAGCAAAACGGCGAAAATAATTAAAGACAACTCTATGGCTCCTGCCAGTTGCCGTACTCATCGACATGCAAGTCGTGATATTCTATACAACACATGATCATCTCATACATCACATATATCTCATCATGTAATTGGCCATATCACATCACAACATACCCTGCAAAAACAAGTTAGACGTCCTCTAATTGTTGTTGCAAGTTTTACGTGGCTGCTACGGGTATCTAGCAAGAACGATTCTTACCTACGCAAAAACCACAACGGTGATATAAAAATTGCTTTTCAACCTTCTCAAGGACCGCCTTTGTCAAATCCGATCCGACTAAAGTGGGAGAAACAGACACCCGCTAGCCATCTTTATGCAACGAAGTTACATGTCAGTTGAAGGAACCGGTCTCTCGTAAGCGTACGAGTAATGTTGGTCCGAGCCGCTTCATCCCACAATACCGCCGAAACAAGAAAAGACCAAGGGAGGAAGCAATCTGAATATCAACGCCCACAAAACCCTTTTGTGTTCTACTCGAGATCTCATCTACGCATAGACCTAGCTCAGATGCCACTGTTGGGGAACGTCGCATGGGAAACAAAAATTTTCCTACGCACACGCAAGATCTATCCATGGTGATGAGCATCTACGAGAGGGAGAGTGAATCTACATACCCTTGTAGATCGCTAAGCGGAAGCGTTAAGAAACGCGGTTGATGTAGTCGAACGTCTTCGCGATCCAAATCGCAAGTCGTCCCTCGATCCAAACACGATCTAGCGCCGAACGGACGGCACCTCCGCGTTCAACACACGTACGGCTTGATGACGCCTTCACCTCCTCGATCCAGCGAGCGATGGTGAAGTAGTGGATGAGTTCCGGCAGCACGACGGCGTGGTGATGGTGGTGAGGAACAATCTCTGCAGGGCTTCGCCAAGCACTACGGAGATTATGACGGGAGGAACTAGAGGGTTAGGGTTGCCGGCACACGGCTTGGGAAATCTTGATGTGTCCCGTGTGCTAGCCCTGCCCCTCTATTTATATGTTGAGCCCTGGGGTCTAAACTTGGAGAGAAAGCCTCCACAAGGTCGGTTTTGCCCGCACAAGGTCGGTTTGGCCCGCACGGAAAGAGTCCCACTCGGATTCCAGCAGTACCGCGTACAAGCGGTAGTACCGCTCACGAGCGATAGTACCGCTTGAGCGGTAGTACCGCTTCACACAAGCGGTAGTACCGCTTACGCGGTAGTACTACCTTACCAGCGGTAGTACCGCTTAAGGCAGCAGCAAAACTTCCTTTTGCACTTTCCAATACCTCGTGGGCTTTACCCCTTTTTGCCCATATAAAGTGTTGCTGCACCCGAACACTTCGATAAACACCCGGAACCCCTTCCGGTGAATTCCGGAACCCTTCCGGAGATCAAAACACTATTATCACATATATCAATCTTTACCTCCGGACTCTTTCGGAGATCCTTGTCATGTCCGGGATCTTATCCGGGACTCCGAACAACCTTCGGTCACCAACACAATAACTCAACTATACTAATCGTCACCAAACCTTAAGTGTGTAGACCCTACGGGTTCGAGAACTATGTAGACATGACCGAGACACCTCTACGGCCAATAACCAATAGCGGGAACTGGATGCCCATATTGGTTCCTACATATTCTACGAAGATCTTCATCGGTTGAACCTCTATGTCAAGGATTCAGTTAATCCCGTATATTGTTCCCGTTGTTCTTCGGTATGTTACTTGCCCGAGATTCGATCATCGGTATCTCTATACCTAGTTCAATCTCGTTATCGGCAAGTCTCTTTACTCGTTCCGTAATACAAGATCTCATGGCTAACACTTTAGTCACATTGCTTGCAGGGCTCATTGTGATGTTGTATTACCGAGTGGGCCCTGAGATACCTCTCCGTCACACGGAGTAACAAATCCCAGTCTTGATCCATGCCAACCCAACAGACACCCTCGGAGATACCTGTAGAGCACCTTTATAGTCACCCAGTTACGTTGTGACGTTTGATACACACAAGGCACTCCTACGGTGTCAGTGAATTGCATGATCTCATGGTCATAGGAACAGATACTTGACATGCAGAAAACAATAGCAACAAACTGACACGATCATATGCTACGTTTATAGTTTGGGTCTTGTCCATCACATCATTCTCCTAATGATGTGATCCCGTTATCAAATGACATCTCATGTCCATGGCTAGGAAACCTTCACCATCTTTTGATCAACGAGCTAGTTAACTAGAGGCTTACTAGGGACACAGTGTTGTCTATGTACCCACACATGTATTTGAGTTTCCAATCAATACAATTATAGCATGGATAATAAACGATTATCATGAACAAGGAAATATAATAATAACCAATTTATTATTGCCTCTAGGGCATATTTCCAACAAACCTTTCGTCCATCCTTGCTTTCCTTGAGGTCTACCGTCGCGATGGCGAGGGGTGGATGTCGGGCCCGCGATCTGCTTCCACCTCAAGGGTCCCCCTTGGGGCCGGACGCGTTCCTCGGTGGTTATCGTGAATGCCAGCCCTAGCGCCCACAGCAGAGCCGCCCCCATGGCCACGGAGGGCGCGACACTCGTGGTCAAGGCGGGCGTGGCGGACGTGGCAGGGCGGCCGCCCTTCCCCCTCAGGCGGAAGCCCGCACAGCGGTGACGGCGCACGAGTCCCACACGACGGTGGTGGTGCACGAGTTTGTCGTGGGGCTGCACCGCCGGCTTCGCAGTTGGCTCCGGCTCCCGGATCCCTTTGCGAGGGTGATGGAGAACAGCAGGCTTTCGGGCCTGTGGCTACAGGCGGATGGCTGCTGCAACGGCCCCTCCTAGGTGGTGGCCGAGTTCTCCATTGCCGGCTCCCTGTTCCTGACGTGGGAGTGGAAGTCATTCGCTCGCTCCCGTGGTCTAAGGCGGGGGCAGCTCCTCCAGTTTAGGTATGACGAAGCTGCCACACTCTTCGTGAAATTCTTCGGGGTCTCTGGTGGTCGCATGGAATGCTGCGCGGAGAGTGAGAGTAGCAGTGGCACCGACTCCACCAGCGAGAGCGAGAGCGACGAAATCTCCTCGCGTATCAAGAGCGAAGGCGACGATTCCGACTAGGCGCATAGTAGTGCCCGAGTCGAATCTTGAATATGAGCTGCGCTCCGCCTAGGCTCCTCTCCTTAGCTCCTGTATCAAAACCAATGTAGCCCCGTGGGGGCGTGGAAGATAACTTGTGCACCTAAATGCTTATCAGTTGCTGTAGTTCGTGTTTTGAATGGACGTATGCATGTTGTTCTCCTTATTCCATTCTGTCTTTGCATGATTTTTGTACCCTATGCTTGCCAGAAACTTGTCGGTGCGCACACCCTTGCCGCGAGCGCTTGAGGAACAGGTCCTCAGCTGCTTGCCGGAAGTGCCGCTACCGGCAAGGTCACGATTGATGATCACAACGCAGCTACTTAGGTTGCCAAGCGGACTCGAAGCAAAGCAAGAGCGCGGTCGATCACGGCAAGGTTCCTTAGCGTGCAGGTTTCTCATACAAAGGCCAAAATTGTTCAAGGAGAGTCACAACTACAACAAAGAATTTATTTCGAAGTTTTGCAACTTAGCTTATTCCTTGCTGCACTCCTTGCCGTAGGGTGACATCTTGAATGCGTCCTTTGCTATCCATACCGTCACTCCCCCCGGGAAACTTGTACGCGAGGAACCTTTTCTTCCTTTAAGAAAAAGAAAGAAGAGAAAAGAGGAGGCTGGAACCTTGACGGTTTGTTAATCACCTTATGAAAGGCAAAATGTAATACAAGACCGCCTGCAACACATAAATAAATATGTACTTTGACAAAGAATTGTGAAACATTTAACTTTTATTTATTATGCACGGGATCTACGCCCGGCTTTGTACAAAGGTTTACATGCCTTGACGGCAAACTTGTACAAAAGAGGTTGCCGGGCAGCCCGGCAACCGCGCCTTACGGGTAGAACTTACGAATATGCTCAATATTCCATGAGTTGAGCACCGGAGTGCCATCTTCGGTCTCTAGGCGGACTGCACCGGGCCTAGAGACTCGTACTACCCAGTAAGGGCCCTCCCACTTCGGCGTCAACTTGTTTTTACCCTTCGCGGATTGAATCCGACAAAGAACAAAGTTGCCTTCCTCAAGGTTCCTGGCATTCACTTTGCGGCTATGGTAGCGGCGCAAAGCTTGCTGGTACCGTGCAGCACGGACAGCAGCCCGGAAGCGATCTTCCTCAAGGAGCGTGTCATCGTCATGCCGCAGCTCATCTTGGTCCTTCTCATCGAAGGCCAAGACTCGAGGTGACCCATATTTGAGTTCCGTGGGGAGTACCGCTTCTGCATCATACACAAGGGAGAAGGGTGTCTGGCCAGTGGCTCGATTTGGTGTCATTCTGATTGACCAAAGAACCACCGGCAATTCTTCCACCCAGCACCTTCCACATTGGTGCAGCTTGTCGAAAGTCCTAGTCTTTAAACGACGCAGCACTTCCGCATTTGCCCTCTCTACCTGCCCATTGCTTCTCGGGTGAGCAACAGAGGCATAGCAGATCTTATTTCCAAGTTCTTGGCAATATGTTGTGAAGGCGCGGCTCGTGAATTGGGTGACGTTGCGGTAATGATCCTGTTGGGTACACCAAAATGGGCAACCAATGCTTTGAGGAACTTGATAGCTGACTGTGCTGTCACCTTTCTCACAGGCTCTACTTCAGGCCACTTTGTAAACTTGTCGATTGCAACGTACAAGAATTCAAAGCCCCCGGTAGCACGGGGGAAAGGGCCGACAATGTCGAGCCCCTAGACCTAGAAGGGCCAGGAAAGAGGGATGGTTTGGAGGGCTTGAGCTGGTTGGTGGATGTCCTTGGAGTGGAACTGGCATGCTTCGCGCCTGATAACCACCGCCAAGGCGTCTTGAAGGGCTGTCGGCCAGTAGAATCCTTGACGGAACGCCTTGCCGACAAGTGCGCGTGACCCAATATGAGAGCCGCACATCCCTTCATGTATTTCTTCCAACAGCCTTTGTCCATCTTCCCGGGTGTTGCATTTCAATTTTACCTCATTTGGTCTCTTCCTGTACAAGGTGCTGTCAATAAACTTATACATCCTTGATTGATGGGCCACTCTTTCTTCATCTTCTAGCTCATCAGGAAGGTCTCCTGTCTGGAGGAATTGGACAATCGGCTGTGCTCATGCCGGAGCTTGTGGCTCAACGACAAGGACTAAAGGCATTTCTTCCTCTGCGGGAGCGCTTGCTTCGATGGCAAGGATCTGACTTGCCGGATGCTGCGGCTTACCGGCAAAGGGCGGCTTGTCGGTGGTATCTGCTTTCTTGGCGGCTACGGGTAGCTCTGTCGGGAAGTAACCATCAACATCTTGTTTTCTTTTCTTCGCCAGCTTCGATGGTGTAACAGATGGCTGAGTTAGTTGGAGCACAAAAGTCCCTGGCTCCACAAGCATCTTTTGGGCAGCAAGCTTTGACAGGTCGTCGTCAATCTCATTCCGGGCACGAGGAACGTGTTGTACTTGCAGACCGTCAAAGTGCTCTTCCAACTTTCTCACTTCATCGACATATGCCTCCATCAAAGGGCTTTGGTAATCCTTTTTGACCTGCCTCACCACAAGCTGCGAGTCACCTCTGATAATCAGTTTCCGGATACCGAGGTCGATTGCAATGCGCAGACCGGCAAGCAAACCCTCATACTCAGCAGTGTTGTTGGTGGCCTGCTCCTTGGGGAAGTGCATCTAGACCACGTACTTGAGGTGCTCTCCGGTGGGTGCTATAAGCAGCACACCGGCACCGGCGCCTTTCAGTGTGAAAGCACCGTCAAAGTACATGACCCAATCGTCAACTATTTCCTTGTCGGGGAGAGAGGTCTCTGGTTTTTCTTCATCTGGCGTTGGGGTCCATTCTGCAATGAATTCCGCCAAGGCTCTGCTCTGGATCGTCGAGGTGCTCTCAAATTTCAGATCAAAACTTGATAACTCCAATGCCCACTCCACAATCCTGCCGGTTGCCTCTGGATTTCTCAAGATGCGTTGCAACGGAAAGCGAGTGACGACGGTGACTGGGTGTGCTTGAAAATAATGGCGCAGCTTCCTTCAGCCCATGAGAAGGCCAAAAAACAACTTTTGCACACCAGAGTACCTTGACCTAGCCCCTTGTAGGAGGGAGCTAACAAAGTAGAATGGGCGCTGCACCATCTTCTTCTTCACAACTTGCTGATCTGGCTGGCCGGCTTGCACAATCTCTGGCTTGTCGGCACCTAACCTTGCCGGAGAAGATTCCGGCTCGTCGGGTCGTGGCTCTGCGGCTGCTACCTCTTCCTCATCGGCCTCTCTTTCAGCCACAAGTGCAGCACTAACCACTTGATTCGTCGCCGCTAAGTATAGCAGCAATGTCTCTTGCGGCCTAGGCGCAACTAGGACTGGCGGAGAGGACAGGTACTCCTTCAAATCTTGGAGCGCGGCCTCCGCTTCCGGAGTCCAGTTCACTGGACCTGCCTTTTTCAATATCTTGAAAAACGGCAAGGCGTGCTCTGCCGATTTGGAGATGAACCTGCTGAGGGCGGCAACGCAGCCGGCAAGGCGCCTGACATCCTTGACGCGTCTCGGTGCTTCCATCTGCTCAATTGCCTTGATCTTATCGGGGTTGGCTTCAATCCCTCTCTGAGACACAAAGAAACCAAGAAGCTTGCCGGATGGAACATCGAACACACACTTCTCGGGGTTGAGCTTCAAGTTGAGCTTGCGCAAGTTGGCAAAAGTTTCCTCTAGATCCTGGATCAGTGTTGACTTCTCTTTGGTTTTGACCACAATATCATCCATATAGGCTTCCACATTTCTGTGTATCTGGGTCTCAAAACCAATCTGAACTGCTCTGGCAAAAGTTGCCCCGGCACTCTTCAACCCAAACGGCATACGTAAGAAGCAATACGTGCCGCACGGGGTGATGAATGCAGTCTTCTCCTCATCTTCCTTGGCCATAAAAATTTAATGATAACCAGAATAGGCATCGAGGAAAGAGAGTAGGTCACAGCCGGCAGTGGAGTCTACAATCTGGTCAATGCGCGGCAAAGGGAAAGGGTCCTTGGGATAGGCTTTATTTATATCGGTGAAGTCGATACAAAGCCTCCACTTCCCGTTCGCCTTACGCACCACCACCGGATTGGCTAACCACGTAGGGTGTAGCACTCCTCTAACCAGGCCTACTGCTTCTAACTTCTTAATCTCCTCGGCAATGAACTCTTGCCGCTCCAAGGCTTGCTTTCTGATCTTCTGCTTGACGGGTCTCGCATGAGGGCAGACGGCAAGGTGGTGCTCAATTACCTCCCTAGGAACACCGGGGATGTCAGATGCTTGCCAAGCAAACACATTGACATTCGCCCGTAGGAAGGCAACGAGCTCGCTCTCCTGTTTGTCACTGAGAGTGGCACTTATAGAGAAGGTGCCGCTCGTCTCATCTTCTTTCGCAGAAACTTGTTTGGTCGCCGGCTTGGAACCATTGGCTCTCTTGCACTTGCCGGTAGAGCTCTCTGGTGTGTCCTCGACAGGTACGCTGCACTCTGAAGTGCGCTCCCCGGAGTCCTTCATAGAGGTCTTGCCGGTCTTCTTCTTCTTCTCTCCCCCGGGAGCTTTGACGGCAGGAGCAAGTGCCTCGATGGCAGCTGCTACCACTGCCTCCCGGTAGAGCGTGTCAGCACAGATGATTGCGTCCTTGTAGTTTGACTTAATGGTGAGGACCCCCATCGGCCCGGGGCATCTTGATGACGTTGTACGCATAGTGCGACGCAGCCATAAACTTTGCCAGGGCTGGGCGGCCCAGAATCCTGTTGTACGGCAGCGGCATCTTGATGACGTCGAAGGTAATTTTCTCCGTCCGATGGTTGAGCTCGCTGCCGAACGTGACCGGTAATGTGACTTGGCCCTTCGGCTTGTTCCTCCCCGGACTGATCCCTTGGAAACTGCATGTCTCCTCGAGATCCTTGTCGTGGATCTGCAGCCTCTTGATCACATCTGGAGAAATCAAGTTCAAGCCAGCCCCACCATCAACCAACATCTTTGTCACCTTGAGGTTGTGAATTGTTGGTGAGACCAACAATGGCAAACACCCGACCGCAGTGGTGCGATCAGGGTGGTCCTCGGCGTCAAAGACGATGGGCGAGTGCGATCACTTGAGTGACTTCTGTGCCTCCATCACCGGCTCCGCTGCAGTGACTTCACGGATCCACTGCTTTAGTTGCCAGTGTGAGGAGTGCAAAGTTGCGCCTTCGTCAACACACATGGCATCCACTGCATTTTGGAACTCCTTGTCGGACCCACCTCCGTCCGCATCACTATCATCCTCTTCTTGCTGGCCCTGAGCAGCCTTCTCTTTTGGCTGCTTGGCCTTGCCGCGGCGGCCTCCGCGGCCACTGATACGTCTCCGTCGTATCTACTTTTCCAAACACTTTTGCTCTTGTTTTGGACTCTAATTTGCATGATTTGAATGAAACTAACCCGGACTGACGCTGTTTTCAGCAGAACTACCATGGTGTTGTTTTTGTGCAAAAATCAAAGTTCTTGGATTTGGACGAAACTTTTTGGAGAATTTTTATGGAATATATAAAAATTATTGGTGCAAGAATCAACAGAAGAGGAGCCACCTGCTGCCCACAAGGCAACAGGGCGCGACCCCCCCTAGGGCGCGTCGTGCTACCTTGTGGGGCCCACAGGTTGCCGTCTGACCTAATTCCAATGCTATAAATTCTCTTTCCCCGAGAAAAAAATAAGAGAAGAAGTTTCATCGCATTTTACGATACGGAGCCGCCGCCACCTCCTATTCTTCATCGGGAGGGCTGATCTGGGGTCCGTTCGGGGCTCCGGAGAGGGGGATTCGACACCGTCGTCATCATCAACCATCCTCCATCACCAATTTCATGATGCTCACCACCGGGCGTGAGTAATTTCTTCGTAGGCTTGCTGGACGGTGATGTATTGGATGAGATTTATCATGTAATCGAGTCAATTTGTTAGGGCTTTGATCCCTAGTATCCACTATGTTCTGAGATTGATGTTGCTATGACTTTGCTATGCTTAATGCTTGTCACTAGGGCCCGAGTGCCATGATTTCAGATCTGAACCCTCTATGTTTTCATGAATATATTTGAGTTCTTGATCCTATCTGCTTGTCATATGCACTTGTTATTGTTCTGATCCGTAGACCCCAAAGTGACAATAGTTGGGATACTCTCCGGGGATGACTGTAATTCGAGGAGTTCATGTATTCACCATGTGTTAATGCTTTGTTCCGGTTCTCTATTAAAAGGAGGCCTTAATATCCCTTAGTTTCCTTAAGGACCCCGCTGCCACGGGAGGGTAGGACAAAAGATGTCATGCAAGTTCTTATTATAAGCACGTATGACTATATACGGAATACATGCCTACATTACATTGATGAATTGGAGCTATTGTGTATCGCCCTAGGTTGTGACTATTATATGATGAATATCATCCAACATAATTATCATCACTGATCCAATGCCTACGACTTTTTCATATTGATTTTCTGCTAAGTTACTTTGTAGCTGCTTCTGTTACAATCACTACAAAACTGCTACTATTACTGTTATCGTTACTATTATTACTATTGCTACTGCTATCAAAACTATCATATTACTGTGCTACTAAATACTTTGCTATAGATATTTTATCTCCAGGTGTGGTTGAATTGAGAACTCAACTGCTAATACTTGCAAATATTCTTTGGCTCCCCTTGTGTCGAATCAATAAATTTGGGTTGAATACTCTACCCTCGAAAACTGTTGCGATCCCCTATACTTGTGGGTTATCAAGACCTTTTTCTGGCGCCGTTGCCGGGGAGCATAGCTCTATTTGTTGAGTCACTTGGGATTTATATCTGTTGATCACTATGAAGAATCTGAAAGACTCTAAGACTAAGATCGGTCCCTCTAAGACGAGGGGAGGTAAGGAACTGCCATCTAGCTCTGCACTTGATTCACCTTCTGTTTTGAGTAAGCTTGCGACACCACCACCTGTTATGCATTCTGATATGTCACAAGTTATTGATGATACTACTTCTGCTATGAATGATACTATTGATGATGCTAGTACTATGCTTGATAATACTGTGCCACTTGGTGAATTTTTTGATGAACAACTTGCTAAAGTTAAAGAAATTGAGAATGCTAAAAATGTTGAAACTCTTGAAAACTATGAATCACCTATTATGCCTAGCTCTCCTACTAGAGTTGAATCACCTGATGAACATGTCTTTGATAGGGAGACGTCTAGAGCCATTCTTGCTTGTAAGGATAGAGATGAAGTTAAAAAATTGCTTGCTGAAATGAAAGAAAAATCTACGAGGGAGAGAATGAAATATGATCCTAAGTTTGCTACCTCTCCCATATTTGTTACCGATAAGGATTATGAATTCTCTGTCGATCCTGAGTTAATTACTTTGGTTGAATCTGATCCTTATGGTTATGAAACTGAAACTGTTGTGGCACATCTTACTAAGTTGAATGATATTGCCACCCTATTTGCTCATGAGGAAAAATTCACTATTACTATATTCTTAAGTTGTTTCCTTTCTCATTAAAAGGTGATGCTAAGAAATGGTTTAATACTCTTGCTCCTGGTTGTGTGCGTAGTCCCCAGGATATGATATATTACTTCTCTGGAAAATATTTTCCTGCTCATAAGAAACAAGCTGCCTTACAGGAAATATTTAACTTTGTGCAAATTGAAGAAGAGAATCTCCCTCAAGCTTGGGGGAGGCTTCTCCAACTACTTAATGCTTTGCCTAATCATCCTCTTAAGAAGAATGGAATACTTGATATCTTTTATAATGGACTAACTGATGCTTCTAGGGACTACCTAGATAGTTGTGATGGCTGTGTTTTCAGGGAACAAACTGTTGGACAAGCTGAAGAACTATTGAATAATATATTGAAGAATGATAATGAGTGGACACTTCCTGAACCACCACCTAAGCCAATTCTGAAGAAGAGAGGTATTCTATTCCTCAGTCCAGAAGATATGCAGGAAGCTAAGAAATCCATGAAGGAAAAAGGAATTAAAGCTGAAGATGTTAAGAATTTACCACCTATTGAAGAAATACATGGGCTCGACATCCCGACACAGGTAGTGGAGGTAAATTCTCTCACTAGATTTGATGAAGGTGATATTCCGTATAAAAATCTGCTAGCCAATGCCTGTATGAATTTGATAATTACATCATTAAACAGGAACACTTTAATTTGTATGTTAGCAATCAACTAAAGTGAAACACCGTCATGATTGAACGCTTGAGTGACTTGATGTTTAGAACTGTTAATGATGTTAAATGCTTGAGTAAACATGCTTCTATGGTTCAGACTCAGTTAGAACAAATTGCTAAGTCACAAAATGATTTGCTTGATGAGATGAATAAGAAAAAGAATGATCATGCTGTTAGAGTTGTTACTAGAGGAGAGAGAATGACCCAGGAACCCTTGTATCCTGAAGGTCATCCTAAAATAATTGAACAAGACTCTCAAAGAATTAATAATGATGCACCTAGTCCACCTAAGAAGAAAAAGAAAAAGAAAAATAATAGGACTTTGCATGCTCCTAGTGAACCTGAGATAGAAAAACCTCCTGAGAGTCATAATGATGCTTCTATTTCTGATGCCGAGACACAATCTGGTACTGAACATACACCTAGTGATAATGATAATGACAATGATAATGATAATGAAGATGTTCATGTTGATGCTCAACCAGATAATGATGTAGAAATAGAACCTGCTGTTAATCTTGATAACCCACCTCCTAAGAATAAAAGATATGATAAAAGAGACTTTGTTGCTAGAAAACATGGAAAGGAGAGAGAACCATGGGTTCAAAAACCTATGCCTTTTCCTACTAAACCATCTAAAAACAAGGATGATGAAGATTTTGAGCGCTTCGTTGAGATGCTTAGACCTGCCTTTTTGCGCACTCGCTTGATTGATATGTTGAAAATGTCTCCCTATGCTAAATATATGAAAGATATTGTCACTAATAAAAGAAAGATACCTGAAGCTGAAATTTCCACCATGCTTGCTAATTATTCTTTTAAGGGTGGAGTACCTAAAAAGTTAGGAGATCCGGGAATACCTACTATACCATGCTCCATTAAAAGATGTTATGTCAAAACTGCTTTATGTGATTTGGGAGCCGGTGTTAGTGTTATGCTTTTCTCATTATATAGAAGACTTGATTTGAATAAACTCACACCTACTGAAATATCTTTGCAAATGGCTGATAAATCCACTGCTATACCTATTGGAATTTGCGAGGATGTTCCCGTTGTTGTTGCAAATGTTACTATCTTGACAGACTTTGTTATACTTGATATGCCCGAGGACGACAACATGTCGATTATCCTTGGAAGACCCTTTTTGAATACTGTAGGGGCTGTTATTGATTGCAACAAAACCAAGGTCACTTTTCATGTCAATGGTAATGAGCATACGGTTTATTTCCCGAAGAAACAAACTTCAGTGAATGGTATCAATTGTATTGAAAAAATTTCAACTATCACTATTGGGGGATTCAAATTTCCTCTTCCTACTATCAAAAACAAATATGAGATTCTTATTGTTGGGGAGATGCATATCCCGTTGAGGTAACTTAGTGTTATACGAAAATTCTTCGGTTTCATGTCACTCGGAAATAGTTTGTTAATAAGACTTGATCAACCTTATTAATGGATTCTTTTTGAAGTGCATGTGGCCGATGAATTTAGTAGGCACAACTTTCTGTAATCATAGTTTGCTCTCTGTTATCTTTAGTTTAAATAAAATAAAATGCCATGATTATCCTGTTTTCTGAATTATTCATGTAATAAAAAATGGCCCAAAAATAAAAGTGCTCAGAATGCAATAAAATTTTAACATGATTTTTTCTGGAATATATAAGAATTTTTGGCACTAAGAACAACCCAGGGGGGGTGCACCTGCTGCCCACAAGGCAGCAGGGCGCGGCCACCCCCCCTCCCCCCCCCCGTGCGCGCCAAGGTGCCTTGTGGGTCCCACAGGGACCCACTCACTTATCCATTCATCCCACTTCATCTCCTACCTCCAGAAAAAAACGTGGAAGATGAACATTTTTAGGAGGAGTTCTTCAAGGAGGAGGTCCTCTGAGGCATCATCGAGTGAAAGCCCAGCACGCCAATCATATGTTGAACCAAGGGCAAGTTCAGTGTGGGGTGCCAAAGCGAAATCATGTCGATGGCCGTGCGACGAGTTCATGCTAGGTGTAGGCATCAAGGAAGAATTTGACCAATATATTCACAACACCGAGCTCTCCGCCTTCGTCGCAGATAAGCCACTACAGCACTACAACCTTACTCATTCATTCACTCAACACTTTGAATATCACCCGCGTACTTCTAGAGTTTTATTTCATCTCTATGATAGATCTTATGCTATGTCTCTAGAAGAGTTTTGTGACACATGCAAAATTCCATTTTGGGGTTCACTTAGCGAACCGGGGCAATCTGATTATGAATTGTTTCTCCGTAGCCTTTGCAATGGTGACGATAGGGGAGTTACGCAAGCTAGGATAAAGAGCATTCACTTTCCCGCTATTCGCTACTTTGTGCTTTTTAATGGTAAATGCATTGTTGGTAAACAAGACTGTAGTGCACTTTGTGCTCCTGACCTGAGCCTTATTCACGCTGCTGTAACGGGTAGCAGACATTATAATCTTGGGGCCATTGTTGCACGTAGGTTACACCGCAACTCGGGTAATGGCGATTTGTATGGAGGAATCTATGCCTCCCGAGTGGCTACAAGGCTAGGGGTCTCGCCCAGACCTAATGATCCTATTTTACCTGATAAATATTTGAACTTCGAGGCAATGAAGAACCATGAGTTC
Source organism: Elymus sibiricus (assembly GCA_039707655.1). NCBI lineage: Eukaryota > Viridiplantae > Streptophyta > Magnoliopsida > Poales > Poaceae > Elymus > Elymus sibiricus. The sequence goes on from CM077674.1 coordinate 189,599,928, forward strand.
CTTAAGCGCAACACTCGCAAATATGACTATAACTTGATATTCGATAAATATCGTTCTGTGTTTGTCGTTTTGCCTGCTCCCGCCCTCTTTGATTTTAGGAACAAACAGAGATATTCTCTATCAGAGAGCGAGGTGCACGAGTACAATGCGGCAGTTGAGGCTGCCCGTCTGGCTGAGGAGGTGGCTCAGAGTGCCTCCACGAGCTACCATTTCGATTATTATCCTGGACAGCCATGGTGATTACCAAGCTAGGCCAAAAGCCTAAGCTTGGGGGAGTACGTATCTCTCACCGACATTACATTCATGTTCACACATTCATTTCAATTGTCGGTGTTCATACTTTTTCATTGTATCATCCATGTTAGTTTTATTTTCGCTTTCTTCTTGTGTGTTTGAAAAACTTCAAAAACCCAAAAATATTTCTCGCTTCTTTTCGGTTTTTCTTTCTTGTTTGTTAGTTTGTAGTATTAAAAGAAAACCCAAAAAGATTTCTCGTTTCTTCTTTTGCTTGTTGGGAGTTCTCCCGTGTAAATAGTTTTTCTCGCTTTTCGTTTTTCTTCTTTAATTTGCTAACTTTAGAAATACTAAAAACACCAAAAATATTTCAGTGTGTTTCTCTGAATTTCTTTTCTTTTCAGAGTTGTCATAGGGAGAAGACCACGATGAAAATGATGAGTGGCTCTCATATGCTTTGTTGTTGATCTAATGAAGAACCAATATTACCTTGTCTTCTCTCTTGAATAAAATGTTTGCAGATTTCGGCTTAGTCCACGGCACACTTGCACTATTATTATTTTCACATCATTTGGTCGTGCAAGTGAAAGGCAATGATGACGATGATTTGATGAAGTGACTGTGGCAAGGAAAAGCTGGTATGAACTCTTCTTGTTTTTGTTTTTGTAAATATGTTTAACTCGGTACCCATGATTCAACATATTATGAGTAAACATGTTTGTGATGACAATTAGAGATTATAGTTGCTCATGCCATGCTTAAGTAGCTAGGAGTGGATAATGATTTATCTTGGATGTTAACATGCATTAAAATGGTTATGATGTAGTATGTTAATATGGTATCCTCCTATGAATGTTTCAAGTGGCTTGACTTGGCACATGTTCATGTATGTAGTTGATTCAAAACCAACATAGCCTCCACGATATTTATGTTCAGGGTGATTATATCCTACTCATGCTAGTATTCAATGTTAATTATTCTCAATGCATGATCATGATCGTTTTCGCTCTCTAGTTGGTCGCTTCTCAACCTATTTGCTAGCCTTCACTCGTACTAAGCGGGAATTCTGCTTGCGCATCCACAATCCTTAAACCAAAGTTGTTCCAGATGAGTCCACTATATCTACCTATATGCGGTATTACTCTGCTGCTCCAAGTAAATTTGCATGTGCCACCTCTAATCATTCAAATAAACATCCGTTTTGTGTGCCCGTACCGCTCATGGAGCGACAGGGGGCAGTCAGTATCTTCCATGCTAAGCGGGTTATTCTCGAGATGAGTGTTTATTCACTTGTCATTGCACGAGAGAGGCTGGTATTTGGGATGCCTAGTCCTATGCTCGAAATCGAAAAAATAATGCAAACAAACTCCCCTGGAAAAGTTGTTGGTATGGAGGGCACCCGAGGATTCGGCTAGCCATGGCTTGTGTTGGTATGGTGGAGGGGGAGTAAACTTTACCTTTCCGCTTGGGAACCGCCTATAATGTGTTTAGCATGGAAGATATTGAAAACTCTCGGTCGTGACGTTGACAGGAAAAGTACACCTCCCAAAATTATTTTTCATCTCTGATTTAAGCTTCGAGCTCTGGCACCGCTGCAAATCCCTGCTTCCCTTTGCGAAGGGCCTATCTATTTACTTTTATGTTATTTACTTTATGTTATTTTACTTTTATTTTTGAGTCTCACCTTCTTGCACTAAGCGCCAATCCTGAGAGCACTATTGTCATCCTTATGCATTGAGTATAGTTAATGTTGTGTGCATCATGACTAGATCTCTTCTGCCCTGAATTACAATGTTTAGTCGCTGCTTGAGCTTTGGAGGTGCTTTGCATTTATGTTTTGTGGTCTCAGAAAGGGCTAGCGAGATACCATGTTATCATATTATATCATGATTGTTTTGACAAATTGTTGGCATTTGAGATATGTTATTATTGCTCTCTAGTTGATTATGCCATTGATATGAGTAAATATAGTTTCTAAGTGTTATTATGAGCATGGTTAGTTCATGATCTTTGTTGAAAACCTGGGTACTATTTAAGCTTATATACGGATACAAGAACAAAAGAGTTCGTAAAAGTTTTTCTTTATCACTTTCAGTTTGTCAACTGAATTGCTTGAGGACAAGCAATGAGTTAAGCTTGGGGGAGTTGATACGTCTCCGTCGTATCTACTTTTCCAAACACTTTTGCTCATGTTTTGGACTCTAATTTGCATGATTTGAATGAAACTAACCCGGACTTTCGATGTTTTCAGCAGAACTACCATGGTGTTGTTTTTGTGCAGAAATCAAAGTTCTTGGATTTGGACGAAACTTTTTGGAGAATTTTTATGGAATATATAAAAATTATTGGCGCAAGAATCAACAGAAGAGGGGCCACCAGCTGCCCACAAGGCAGCAGGGCGCGACCCCCCCTAGGGCGCGCCGTGCTACCTTGTGGGGCCCACAGGTGGCCGTCTGACCTAATTCCAACGCTATAAATTCTCTTTCCCCGAGAAAAAAAATAAGAGAAGAAGTTTCATCGCGTTTTACGATACAGAGCCGCCGCCACCTCCTGTTCTTCATCGGGAGGGCTGATCTGGGGTCCGTTCGGGGCTCCGGAGAGGGGGATTCGACGCCGTCGTCATCATCAACCATCCTCCATCACCAATTTCATGATGCTCACCACCGGGCGTGAGTAATTCCTTCTTAGGCTTGCTGGACGGTGATGTGTTGGATGAGATTTATCATGTATTCGAGTCAATTTGTTTGGGCTTTGATCCCTAGTATCCACTATGTTCTGAGATTGATGTTGCTATGACTTTGCTATGCTTAATGCTTGTCACTAGGGCCCGAGTGCCATGATTTCAGATCTGAACCCTCTATGTTTTCATGAATATATTTGAGTTCTTGATCCTATCTGCTTGTCATATGCACTTGTTATTGTTCTGATCCGTAGACCCCAAAGTGACAATAGTTGGGATACTCTCCGGGGATGACTGTAATTCGAGGAGTTCATCTATTCACCATGTGTTAATGCTTTGTTCCAGTTCTCTATTAAAAGGAGGCGTTAATATCCCTTAGTTTCCTTAAGGACCCCGCTGCCACGGAAGGGTAGGACAAAAGATGTCATGGAAATTCTTATTATAAGCACGTATGACTATATACGGAATACATGCCTACATTACATTGATGAATTGGAGCTATTGTGTATCGCCCTAGGTTGTGACTGTTATATGATGAATATCATCCAACATAATTATCATCACCGATCCAATGCCTACAACTTTCTCATATTGGTTTTCTGCTAAGTTACTTTGTAGCTGCTTCTGTTACAATCACTACAAAACTGCTACTGTTACTGTTATTGTTACTATTGTTACTATTGCTACTGCTATCAAAACTATCATATTACTATGCTACTAAATACTTTGCTGTAGATATTTTATCTCCAGGTGTGGTTGAATTGACAACTCAACTGCTAATACTTGCAAATATTTTTTGGCTCCCCTTGTGTCGAATCAATAAATTTGGGTTGAATACTCTACCCTCGAAAACTGTTGCGATCCCCTATACTTGTGGGTTATCAGCCACCATGGTCTTGCTTGCCGGACCCACCAGCACCATCTTGGCCCTTCTCCTTGTCACGCTTTTCGTACTCTTGTTTCTGCTTTTCGGCAAGTTGCTCTACTTGCCGGCATTGCTGGAGGTCGTGGCCCTTGGTGCGGTGGATCTTGCAGTACGGCCCGCCGGTTTTGCTGACCTTCTCGCCTGCCACAGCTTCCCGGCAGCCATCGCACCCAGCAACCTCCTTGCTGGGGATGTCTGCCTTCGGCTTCTTGGTGGCATTGGTGTCGCTGGACCTCTCGACGGCCAGTACAGTCTTATTCTTGCACTTTCTGTTACGCTTCCTGTTCTTCTTCTGCGGGGTTGATGCGTCGTCATCCTCAGAATCGACGTCTGCACCAGCATCTTCCCCGGGGAGTCGCCTCCCTTCCTCAGCTCATGCACACCTACCTGCCAAAGCGTACAGATCATTGATGGTCTTGACCTGCTCGACATTCATCTCTGACCACATCCTGCGGTTGCGCACATTCGTGTGGAATGCAGCAACAACAACAACGGGATGGATGTCGGGGATGTTGTGGTGCACACGGCTGAACCGTTGTATGTACTTGCGGAGGTTCTCTCCATCCCTTTGGGGGATCACCTGCAAATCGCTGGGCTGGCCCGGGAGCTTGTGGCCACCTTGATAAGCGCCAACGAAATGATGGCATAGATCCGCCCAAGAAGAAATGGAGCCCTCAGGCAGGTTCATCAACCACAACCTGACATTGGGCCGAAGCGCCAATGGGAAGTAGTTGGCGAGCACTTTCTTGTCCCGTCTCCCGGCAGCTTCCACCACGATGGTGTAGATGCCAAGGAACTCGGCTGGGTTGAGCGTGCCGTCATACTTGTCGGGAAGCTCCGGCTTGAAGGCACGGGCGGATGGCCAGCGAACCTGCCGCAGCTCACGAGTAAACGCTGGGCACCCCACATCGTAGGGCAAGTACCCATTGGCTACTGGCACGAGCACATTCACTGCCGGCCTGGCACGGTCGTCAGATTGACGGCGTGCTTCCCAGCGCCGCTCGATCTTCGTGCGGGCGTCTTTGTCGCGCACTCGCGGAGCACTTGGCGCTGATCTTGGTGGCACCGCGGATCCGACGAGGCCATAGATAGCACGTCATGGTCGTCTGATCGGCGGGCCGGCCGTCGTGATGGTGGGGGGTGCTGAGGCAATTGCACCATTGGCGCGGCGCCTCCGGCAAGGTAGCCGGACGGTCCCGCCAGCATGGTGGGTGGTCGCCGCGAGGGCCCCACGTCTTGTGTTTTGCTGGGATCAGCAAAACTGATGAGACTCTGAATGGTGGCTCTCCATTCATCCATCTTGTCAGGGCTTGGCGGGAAGTTCAAAAGTATTTGAACCCGCGCCATGGCCTCTACCATTGTGGTTGGCATGGCCGAGAGCACAGAACGAGGCGTCGCTCGACTCCTGGCAGAGCCAGAAGGAGCTTCGTTACATCCATGCCGCCGTGGCTCATGCTCGCCAACAGGCGGACGTGGTGGTGGTGGCGGCGGCGCTCCGTGAGCAATCGGAAGCTGCTGCACAGGGATCTCGCCTTGCGGTCGTCTGGAACCGCCAGCAACGTGAGGGAGCGCGTCACGCCCATCTTGCGATGGTCGCGGTGTATGCCTCCCCGCGCTGTTGTTGGACGTTGCCGCTACATTCTTGGATGTTGCGGTGGCCTGGTCTTGGGTCGCAGCAGTATGAACTATATTACTATGATGACTGTGCTCACCAGAATGTCTTGGAAGTTGACCGGCTATGACGTCGTCGGTCCTGTGGCTAGGCTCAACAACGTGGCGGGGGAGCTGGCCACCCGCACCACTTGCGCCTCCTGCTCCGCCCGTCCCAACCGTAGCACCCGCACCAGCTGCGCCGTCGTGGCTCCACCCTTCTTCTTCGGCGCCATCGACGAAGATGATGAAGTTGGTACTCACACTACCAAAAAGTTGATTTGTGACACACAACCCCCCTGCCTGGCGTGCCAAATATGTCGTGGGAAACGACGATCTATGGGACCAAACGGGCCCCTTTGCGATTCGGCTCAGGGGACATGCATGGGACAAAGAGCAGGTTTTCGGTAGGTGCAAGAACACGCTGGGGGTTTATCCAGGTTCGGGCCGCTATGAGCGTAAAACCCTACTCATGTTCTGTGTTTGATCGTGTATGAACTCAAGTTACAAGGAGCGCAGTTTTCCGGCAAGGTGCGCGGGAAATGCAGCTACAACGTGTAATTGAACTGGGTGTCGACCGTTCTACCTGTAGCCATGGGCCTCCTTTTATAGGCCAAGGGGTTACCACAATGGCTAATACGGTCATTACAGAGTATGAATAGTGACTTGCACCGTCAGCATGTGTATCTCCCAACGGGGTAAGACAAACGCATTTAATGCACCGTTAGGTGCTATGTTGGGGAGGCGAGGCCTTGGGCAAAAGATCTGTACCACCAGTCCTGGCGCCCTCCTGTAATCTTGACACGTCCCAAGGACGGGTGTCATTAAAGTTAATCTTGGCATGGCGTGCTGACACATGCCTTGGCCGGCCATGTTGACTGTCTGCCCGCTTGACACCTAGCATACGAGCCTATCTGGTCGATGGTGAGGTGGAGCGGTAACGGGACAGAAAAAGCCTACTGGCACGGAGCTTGCCGGGCCTTGCTTGCCAGCAAGGGGGCTTGCCGGCAACCATAGTCTTGGTCTTCACCTTGCCGAGGCGGAGCTTGCCGGCAAGGGCAGCGTCGATCTTCAGTACGAGAATAGTACTTCTTGATGACCTGCCTTGAGGTCTTCTTCACGGTCTTGGTGTTTTGAGTCGTAGTTATCCTCTGTCAAGCCCTTGCCGGAAGGGAGGCTACAACTGCTTGTGCACAAGTCTGGGTACTAGGGCGCCCATGTCTTAGTACACCAACATTAGGTGACTTAAATACACCTGGACGGAGGGAGTACCACATGTCAATGAAAAAGGCAAGCCGAGGCATGTTCCCTTGGGTTTGCGGTGTGCCGGACCGACGGTGTGAGGGTGCGGTGCGACCGCGATAGGCGTGCGTAAGTGTACCACCTTTTCATTTTGAACTTGTAAATCGTAACATTTGGTTTGCGAGTGAGCGACTTCGATTTTAGTACTGTGTTAAAAAGAAGGGCGGGGTTTTTCCTTCGCGTGATCGATCGATACAAATCCTGATTAGAAATGCGACGATGCTACTTGTGAGCTGCGTTGGGATTTCCCCGAAGAGGAGAGGATGATGTAGTACAGTAGAGATAAGTATTTCCCTTAGTCAAGAACCAAGATTGTCAATCCAGTAGGAGAACCACACAGAACGTCGTTAGCAGCACCTACACTCACAAAAGCAAATACTTGCACCCAACGCAAACAAGAGGGTTGTCAATCCCCTTGGCGGTTACTTGCAAGGAATAATTCTGATAGTGATAGATAGAAAAGTAAATTGCAAAACAAAAGAAAGGAAATAAAATTGCAGCAAGGTATTTTTGGATTTTAATATATGATAAAAGTAGACCCGGGGGCCATAGTTTTCACTAGAGGCTTCTCTCTCAAACGCATAGCATACGATGGGTAAACAAATTACTGTTGGGCAATTGATAGAAAAGTGCATAGTTATGACGATATTCAAGTCAATGATCATGTATATAGGCATCACGTCTGAGACAAGTAGACCGAATCCTGCCTGCATCTACTACTATTACTCCACCCATCGACCGCTATCCAGCATGCATCTAGGGTATTAAGTTAATGAAAACAGAGTAACGCCTTAAGCAAGATGACATGATGTAGACAAAGTAAACTCAAGCAATATGATTAAACCCCATCTTTTTATCCTTAACAATACAAATATGTGTCTTGTCCCTTTCTGTCACTGGGATATAGAACACCGCAAGATTGAACCCATCACAAAGCACCTCTCCCATTGCAAGATAAATCAATCTAGTTGGCCAAACCAAACGGATAGATCGGAGAGAAATACAAAGCTATAACAATCATACATAAATAAGTTCAGAAAAGACTCAAATATTTCTCATGAATAATCTTATCATAAACCAACAATTCATCGGATCCCAACAAACACACCGCCAAAGAAGATTACATCGAATAGAACTCCAAGAACATCGAGGAGAACTTTGTATTGAAGATCAAAGAGAGAGAAGAAGCCATCTAGCTACTAGCTATGGACCCGTAGATCTATGGTAAACTACTCACACATCATCGGAAGGGCAGCAAGGTCGATGTAGAAGCCCTCCGTGATCGATTCCCCCTTCGGTAGAGTACCGGAAAAGGCCTCCAGATGGGATCGCGGAAGAACAAAGGCTTGCGGCAGCGGAAAAGTTATTCGAGGTGGCTCTCTGTTGGTTTCCCAATATTTGAGAATTTATAGAAGTGGAATTAGGTCAAACGGAGCCACGAGGGGCCCACAAGGCATCAGGGCGCCCCCCTGGGCCGTGCCCTGTTGCCTTGTCATCTCCTCGTGAGGCTTTTGGCCTCCTACCGAAGCTTCCAGGGTCTCTTTTGTCCAGAAAAAAATTGTCAAAAAGTTTCGTGGCATTTGGACTTCATTTGGTACTGATTTCCTGAAAAACCAAAAACAAGCAGAAAACAACAACTGGCTTTGGGCACTAGGTTAATAGGTTAGTCCCAAAAAATGATATAAAATAGCATATTATTGCATATAAAACATCCAAAATTGATACTATAATAGCATGGAACAATAAAAAATTATAGATACGTTGGAGACGTATCAAGCATCCCCAAGCTTAATTCCTGCTCGACCTCGAGTAGGTAAATGATAAAAACAGAATTTTTGATGTGGAATGCTACCTAACATGTTTATCATGTAATCTCTCTTTTACGGTATGAATATTAAGAAACGAGTGATTCAAAGCAATAGTCTATAATTTGATATAAAGACATCAATACTCAGGCATACCAACAAACAATCATGCCTTTCAAAATAAAAATGCTAAAGAACGCTATCCCTACAAAATCATATAGCCCGTCATGCTTAGTCTTCCTAACACAAAGTATTAATCATGCACTACCCCGATGTCAGCCGATCAATTGGTTCATACTTTTTAACGCGCTTCAGCTTTTTCAACCCTCACGCAATACATGAGCGCGAGCCATGGAGATAGCACTATGGGTGGAATAGAATGATGATAGAGATTAATAAGGAGAAGTCAAAAGGGAAGATAGTCTCACATCGACGCGGCTAATCAACGGGCTATGGAGATGCCCATCAATTGATGTCAATGCGAGGAGTAGGGATTGCCATGCAACGGATGCACTAAGAGCTATAAGTGTATGAAAGCTCAAAATAAAAACTAAGTGGGTGTGCATCCAACTTGCTTGCTCATGAAGACCTCGGGCATTTGAGGAAGCCCATCATCGGAATATACAAGCCAAGTTCTATAATGAAAAATTCCCACTAGTATATGAAAGTGACAACATAGGAGACTCTCTATATGAAAAACATGGTACTACTCTGAAGCACAAGTGTGGAAAAGGATAGTAACATTGCCCCATCTCTCTTTTTCTCTCATTTTTTTGTTGGGCTCTTTTTGGCCTCCTTTTTTTTCGTCTGGAGCCTCATCCCGACTTGTGGGGGAATCACAGTCTCCATCATCCTTTCCTCACTGGGACAATGCTCTAATAATGATGATCATCACACTTTTATTTACTTACAACTCAATATTACAACTCGATAAAAACTATACAAGATGACTCTATATGAATGCCTCTGACAGTGTACCAGGATGTGCAATGATACTAGTGTAACATGTATGAAAATGATGAACGGTGGCTGAGCCACGAATACTATGTCGGCTATATGATCATGCAAAACAATATGACAATGATGATGTGTGTCATATGAAAAGAACGGTGGAAGTTGCATGGCAATATATCTCGGAATGGCTATGGAAATGTCATAATAGGTAGGTATGGTGCCTATTTTGAGGAAGATATAAGGAGGCTTATGTGTGACAGAGCGTATCATATCATGGGGTTTGGATGCACCGGCGAAGTTTGCACCAACTCTCGAGGTGAGAAAGGGCAATGCACGGTACCGAAGAGGCTAGCAAATGGCGGAAGGGTGAGAGTGCGTATAATCCATGGACTCACATTAGTCATAAAGAACTCACATACTTATTCCAAAAGTCTATTAGCCCTTGAAGCAAAGTACTACTACGCATGCCCCTAGGAGGGAGGTTGGTAGGAGTTAACCATCGCGTGCCCCCGACATCCACGCAAAGGTAGACAATCAATAATAAATCATGCTCCAACTTCATCACACTAAGGACTATACGTGCATGCTTCGGGAATCACAAACCTTAACACCAATATTCTTACTAAACCACAATCATTCACTAGTACCTCCCACATATTACCATCTTAATATCGCAAAACTATAGCTCCAAGTGATATACCGATAGATTGTAGACGAAAGAGGGGATGCCATCTGGGGCATCCCCAAGCTTAGACGCTTGGGTCTTCCTTGAAGATTACCTTGGGGTGCCTTGGGCATCCCCAAGCTTAGGGTCTTGCCGCTGCTTATTCCTTCATCCATCGTGGTCTCACCCAAAACTTGAAAACTTCAGTACACAAAACTCAACAGAAACCTCGTGAGATCCGTTAGTATAACAAATAAATCTTACACTTTAGGTACTGTTGTAAATTGATTCATATTTAATATTGGCATAATGCTACTGTACTCCAACTTCTCCATGACTCATACCCCCCCGATACGATCCATAGATTCATCAAAATAAGCAAACTATGCAACAAAAACAAAATCAGTCTAAAACAGAACAGTCTGTAAAGATCTATTTAAAAGCCATACTTATGTAACTCCAAAAATTCTGAAAATTAGGACAACGTAAAAAATTCATATACCAATACTGTGTAAGAATTTCAGATTTTTCTGACGCTCCAGTACAGAACAAAAATCAATTTCTGGACGCAAAACTTTCTGTTTTCAAACATCATAAATTATACTATCACCCAAATCATCCCAAAGGCATTACTTGGCAGAAACACTAATTAAAAGATAAAAATCACAATCATAACAGAAGCTACAATTGTGTAAACTCACAAAACAGAAATAAAAATCTAAGATACATATTGGGTTGTCTCCCAACAAGCTCTTTCCTTATAGCCATTAAGATAGGCTTGAGATATTGATGATGCTCACATAAAACACAAGAATTGAAACGCAAAGAGAGCATCATAAAACATGTGACAAACACATTTATGTCTAACATACTTCCTATGCATAGGCATTTTATAGGAAAATAAATTCTCAAGACAAGCAATATCTAGCATATGCAAATAAGAAGAATGAAGCATTAAAAATTTCAACACAAAGAGAGGTAATTTAATAACATGAAGACTTCTATAACCATATTTTCCTCTCTCATAATAATTGCATGTAGGATCATAATCAAATTAAACAATATAGCTATCATATAAAATATTATCTCCATGATCCACATGCAAGCAAATCTTATAATCTTCCAAGATAGTGGGATTAACATCAACTAAAGTCTTGACCTCTCCAAATCCACATTTATCAAAAATTTCATAAGATTGAACACTCTCCGAATATGTGGGATTATTTTTAGCTAAAGTTGACACTCTTCCAAACCCACTTTCAATATTATTCCAAACATTATTATCAATGACATATTCATCATGAAGCTTAAATAAATTTTCAAGATCATAAGAAGCATTATCACCCCAATCGTGATCATTGCAATAAGTAGTGGATATAACAAAATTATCATCCCCAAGCTTGTAGCTTTGCACATCATTAGCACAATTAACATTAATAGAACTTATAATAACATCATTGCAATCATGCTTTTCATTCAAGGAGATATCATGAATCACTTTATAAATTTCTTCTTTTAACACTTCATCACAATTTTCAGATTATCGATTTTCAAGCAAAACTTCATAAAGATAATCAAGTGCACTCAAATCACTAGCAATTGGTTCATCATAATTGGTTTTTGAAAAGATTAGCAAGTGGATGAGGATCCATATGTCTTTTAATTTTTTACTTTTCTTGAGTCACACAATCATAGCAAGCAAGCAAACAAAAGATATTTTTGTGTTTTTGTAAAATTGTTTTAGAAGTGGGGGAGATGAAAATGAGAGGCAAATGCAAATAAAAGGCAAATGAAAATAAGAGCAAGTAGATGATAGTTTATGCGAAGGTACTTGATAGGTTTTGGTGATGTCTCCCCGGCAATGGCGCCAGAAATTCTTCCTGGTACTTGTGAGCTGCATTAGGATTTCCCCGAAGAGGAGAGGATGATGCAGTACAATAGAGGTAAGTATTTCCCCCAGTTAAGAACCAAGGTTATCAATCCAGTAGGAGAACCACACAGAACCTCGTTAGCAGCACCTACGCACACAAACGCAAATACTTGCACCCAACGCAAACAAGAGGGTTGTCAATCCCCTTGGCGGTTACGTGCAAGGATTAATTCTGATAGTGATAGATAGAAAAGTAAATTGCAAAACAAAAGAAAGGAAATAAAATTGTAGCAAGGTATTTTTGGATTTTAATATATGATAAAAGTAGACCCTGGGGCCATAGTTTTCACTAGAGGCTTCTCTCTCGGACGCATAGCATACGGTGGGTAAACAAACTACTGTTGGGCAATTGATAGAAAAGCGCATAGTTATGCCGATATTCAAGGCAATGATCATGTATATAGGCATCACGTCTGAGACAAGTAGACCGACTCCTGCCTGCATCTACTACTATTACTCCACCCATCGACCGCTATCCAGCATGCATCTAGGGTATTAAGTTAATGAAAACAGAGTAACGCCTTAAGCAAGATGACATGATGTAGACAAAGTAAACTCAAGCAATATGATTAAACCCCATCTTTTTATCCTTAATGGCAACAATACAAATGTGTGTCTTGTCCCTTTCTGTCACTGGGACATAGAACACCGCAAGATTGAACCCATCACAAAGCACCTCTGCCATTGCAAGATAAATCAATCTAGTTGGCCAAACCAAACGGATAGATCGGAGAGAAATACAAAGCTATAACAATCATGCATAAATAAGTTCAGAAAAGTCTCAAATATTTCTCATGAATAATTTGATCATAAACCCACAATTCATCGGATCCCAACAAACACACCGTAAAAGAAGATTACATCGAATAGAACTCCAAGAACATCGAGGAGAACATTGTATTGAAGATCAAAGAGAGAGAAGAAGCCATCTAGCTACTAGCTATGGACCCGTAGGTTTGTGGTAAACTACTCACACATCATCGGAAGGGCAGCAAGGTTGATGTAGAAGCCCTCCGTGATCGATTCCCCCTTCGGTAGAGTACCGGAAAAGGTCTCCAGATGGGATCGCGGAAGAACAGAGGCTTGCGGCGGCGGAAAAGTTATTCGAGGTGGCTCTCTGTTGGTTTCCCAATATTTGAGAATTTATAGAAGTGGAATTAGGTCAAACGGAGCCATGAGGGGCCCACAAGGCATCAGCCCCCCCCCGGGCCACGCCCTGTTGCCTTGTCATCTCCTTGTGAGGCTTCTGGCCTCCTCCCGAAGCTTCCAGGGTCTCTTTTGTCTAGAAAAAAATCATCAAAAAGTTTCGTGGCATTTGGAGTTCATTTCGTACTGATTTCCTGAAAAACCAAAAACAAGCAGAAAACAGCAACTGGCACTGGGCACTAGGTTAATAGGTGAGTCCCAAAAAATTATATAAAATAGCATATTATTGCATAAAAAACATCCAAGATTGATACTATAATAGCATGGAACAATCAAAAATTATAGATACGTTGGAGACGTATCAGATGGCAGGGCGGGTTAGTTTGGCCCATGGTCGGATTGCTGACATGCGTTCCCACATGCCAGTGAAATGCCAAGCCGGTTGGCGTTGAGCGGCGGGGTAGATCGACCGTGTGCTGGTCTGATGCGAACGTGACAGGCGTGCTGTGAGTGTTCCTTTTCCTTGTTTTAAACTTGCGAAGATAACCCCCTCAAAAAAAGTGAAGATGACACTTGGTTCTTTGCCTTCGCGCGATACATCGATGGAAATCCTGATTATGATGACGCTGAATTTTCTACTAAATCCCATAAAAAGGCATCCTCTTCACCCCTCTGGCCGCAATCATCGCGCTAATCATACTTTCTATTTGACTTCCTTCCCCGTTACGGTGACGTCGACGATATCGCGATCGTTGTGGCTTTGGCGAAGTGCGTTCGACGGAGCGCACCATTGAGGCAGACGACGGTCATGTCGTTCGGAAGTGCCGCCTAGAAGCCGAGACAACCGCCTTCTTTGCATCCAGGAAGTCCATAGGAGACAACAACTGTCGTGTCACCGTGACCGTTGGATGCGACGTGACCACGTAGTTCAAACTCGAGCTGCCGCAAGGGGACTCGAACGTGACCGTGTACCCTTACACGGGCACCGGTTTACTGTCAGAAAGGCTCTTCCGCCTTGGGGACCCGTCCAGCCTGTGCAACCAACGGAAATGCCGGCGTGTAGTTCAGGGCTGGCTCCGCTCATCGATCTACGTCCCAACGAAACAGAGTGGGAGACGGTCGTCCCAGACGGCGTTGAGAGGAAGATAGTCCAGGAGGCGAATCGGCGGCGGTTGCATCAACGAGGAGGGTGTGACTTCAGCTTCGACATGATTGTGGACCGGCGTCATGTCGTTAGCCTGCCGGCGCTACGTTCATCTTGCAAGGAGAAGCTTCTTTGCAAGGAAGGTGCTGGGACGTGCCCGGCATGTCTCACACACACCATCAAACAAGTACAGTAGTACCGCTTATCTAGGCTTTCGCCGGCCTATTGATGAACATACTAGAATTTTTCAATCATATAATGCTCCATGTACATTTGGTCTTGTCACTAATAAGTACTACTATTTGTACCCATTGAGTAACTGGTACTACTTGGTGAATGTTCCGTAGCCGTGGATGTCCGAGCTAAATTTGAAACACAGTCACGATCAAACGAGATGTTACCATTGGGCTCCACCACTCCACCAGCAGGAATCACCTTGGCCTATTTGATTTGTAGGATCCTCAAAACACAGGAATCGCAAAAATATAGGATTGTTCTCTTTGGATAGGAATGGCTTGGATTGGAGTATAGGATTAGGAATGTGTGTTTGATGTCATAGGAAAGACAGATGAATTTTTATAATACTCCTAGGTTGGAGTAGATGCAGGATTTCCTATTATTAAATGTAGCACAATAGCTTCGTCCGTCTACCTTACTGCGGGAAAGGTCGTTTCTGGAAGAAGACAATGGAGAAGCGGATTCAGCGAAGAGTGAAATGAT
Source organism: Elymus sibiricus (assembly GCA_039707655.1). Classification (NCBI taxonomy): domain Eukaryota; kingdom Viridiplantae; phylum Streptophyta; class Magnoliopsida; order Poales; family Poaceae; genus Elymus; species Elymus sibiricus. The sequence continues at coordinate 189,615,082 of CM077674.1, forward strand.
GGTTGCTTCGTCCGTGCTTTGTGATTTGACGCCTCGTTGCTTTGTGATTTGTGATAGTAGAAAGGAGTGGACTCTGTGCTCTATGCATGCGTCCATGCAAGGAAGAAAGAGGAGAGAGGTTGCATTTTTTATTCCTTCAATCAATTTGGCATCGGCGCACCAGCGAGCTTCGGTTCCCACTTTTTTGGCTTTCGCAGCACCCTCCACAATGGTTCCCATCGATGCCAAAAGCTATTTTACCATTTGGCTACACATTGTGGATGCCCTTAAGCGTACCACTTGGTTTTGATTAGTAAATAGGAGGTGCTTTTGCCGCGAGGAAGGCGGGGGAGGTTGGCCTCACGGTTTACTAACATGCGGTCCCACGTGTCAGTGATGCACCAAGCCGATCCACGTCACACACGACTACATGAGGCAGAACAACGGCAGAAGCAACTTCAACGAAGAGTGAAATGATGGTTGCTTCGTCCCTCCAACTTATACTGCGGGAAAGCTGCAGCTTTGTGATTTGACGCCTCATTGCTCATTACTACTGCGGCGCCACGACCGGGGTGCGTCCCCCCTGCTGCTCTGCACTGTTATTTGGTGCATGGCATGTGGACCCGAATGCTGGATGTCCCACATGTCGGCGAAAGGGAGTAGAACATTTATGAAAGCGAGCGCTCCACTCTTACGATGGAGGAGTACAAGACACGGCGGCCCAGTGAACTGTAACTTGTACTGTACTACTGTAGTATGTGGTAGTCTTGTACTCTTGTACCACTTGGTTTTGCTGTTTCGCGCGATCCATCGATACAAACCCGATTAAACAGGCTAGGGTGGGTCTTTTCCCATGCCGTAGGAAGGGTAGTTTGGCATAGTCAGTTTGATAGAGAGACCGAGAGAAAGATGTGAAATGCTTGAATGTGTAGTGGGCCCTTTTTTTGTGTCATGTGTGTGTGTAGTCGGACCTTTCAGATCAGTCGGACCTTTCAGATCACTAGATGATACTAGCCATACATTTCAACGCAATTTTAATGTATGCAACATGAATAATTGAAGTAACAATATGAGATCTAAAACTAAAAATACATATGATTTATTGTGTTAGAGTATAGTAGTACTGTATTGCATAGTTGTTAGATGTAACATGCTAGAACGTGTAGGGACGTACTTTTGGAGGGCCTATAGAGAGAAATTGGGCATAAAGTGGATTCAAATATTTGTATTCGTCATCATAGCATTTGTAACTCATATCTAGAGTTTATACGGTAGACGTGAATGCTTGTTCGCTCTTACGAAACCAGTACAACAATATTGGGGTGGCGTGCACCAATTTAGGCGTGGGAGGTTGGCCTAGTTGGCTCCATGGAGAGAGCGAGAGAAGAGATAAATACACCGGCGGTCACTATATTTGAAGCGAAAGCATAATACGGTCATCGGACTTCAGAATACGTTCATTACAGTCACTATGTACGTTTTACGGTGATTATACGGTCACTCGCTCACCGTTCAGCATCGTATTGCACTCTGTTGACCGGCCAAATAGTCTACGTGGCACTATGTTTACTGGTTAAATTTGCCACGTTCCTTGTGGGTCCCACCTGTTAGTTGGCAGAGGAAAGAGATAAGATAAACAGAAATTTACGCAGGCGCAACAAGACTCGAACCCTTGCGCGCGAACCTCCTGGCTGTGTATGTGTGTGTCAGGGCCTGATGTGTGGACGTGCAGCCAACTAGACTAGCATATGACACGGTAGATGGCTCGGTCTCACTAGCCATGGAGCATTGGATGCTAACCGGATAATATGGACTCGGAAGGATCTGGTCGGATTCGACATAGTCGGATCCGAGTCGAGATAAGGTCTGAGTCGGACAGACCCAACTATGAGACGCAGCGATATGTCATCTGTGAGTCTCTAGTACAACATACGTTCTATGTCCTAAGACCTGAGCTGACGGATGTACTCGGGATGGTGACAGACCTGCTTTGGGCCGACCAAACGATACTCCGTAACTGGGTAGTTATAAAGGTAGGTTTCGGGCTTGTCCAGACCCATGCTGCGAGACATGGTCGAGCAAGATGGGATTTGCCCCTCCGATCAGGAGAGATATACTCTGAGCCCCTCGTGTGATCCGACCAAAATAAGCATGGCCATGCGACAAGGATTATGAGATAATCCGGTTTGTGGTCGGCATCACTGGAACGAGAAAGAGGTCGGGCTATCACAAGGATGACAGACTCGCCTTGAGCCCGACAACATATATCGTGTGGCAAAGGGAATAGAAGTGTGATGTACAGGTTCGCCTAACCAGCTTCATTGTCTACTTGGTGGTCGGCACACCTTGCTAGAGGCCGCTACCAACCGAGCAGGTCGGAGGTGATCCGACCTACGACCGAGTTGACGTGAACCTAAGGGGTCGCGCGCTTAAGGGAAGGAACCTGTGAGGCTGGGTCCGACTCCACGAGTCATATGTGATCCTACTCGGACTAGGATCCAGGCTGAACAGACTTTGGGCTTTAGGATCCGTGCGAGGCCCAAGTGTTGAGCCCGCGACAGATGCCTATATAAGTGGAGGTACGGCACACTCATTAGGGTTAATCGCCTCGGCGCCGTCGTTAGGGCTTTGCATGTGTTGCAACTAGCCACCTCCACTCACCGCCGGTTGTGTGACCGGACCTAGCAGTCCACCGCACGATGTTCCTCCCGCACGCGCGGATACCGTTAGAGGCGGTGCACTTGCGCCGCTCCGGCGAACCTGTTCGTGGGATCCGATCGGCTACGTGGGAGATCGACGAGGAGGAGACGACTTCGGCGACGCGCTGCCCCAACTCTACTTCCGCTACACGGCACTGCGTGTCTAGTGGTAACGATCCGTGATCCATCTATCGTAGCATGTTCTTGGATGTTCTGCGGGTAGGAATTTTTAATTTGCAGTCGACGCAACCTACCGTAGTTCCCAGCAGTGTGATCATGCACAACATGATCGTAGAGGATGAGCGTGAGGATGAAATCTTCGATCAGGGGGTTTCAATTTCAGGAGCCTGAGCATGGAGGAGCGGCAACGTTTGCACAATTCACCTAATTTTATCATCAAATGCATGATTAGGCAACTCACATTTAACTACAAGATGATTTGGTTGAGCATATGTGGGCTCACTTTGGCAACCAATAGATGTATCGGCTTTTTTCTTTCAAATGTATTTGTGATAATTTCAATTTCATTTGGTTTGTAAACTATGAGATTTTATTTGGTTGTAAAACTATGATATTTGTATTTGGTTGAATTATACGAACTATGGGCAATGTTTTTGATATGTATGAAAAAATGCAAAAAGATGGCCGCATACCGGCTGCGCGGACGATGCTTCGGCGCGTTGAACACACTGACTACCCAAACACGAACGGGAGCCAAAAACATCGATCCAAACGGACAAAAGCGAACAAAAGCGGACAAAATTCACGTACGTGGGCGCGTTGGAGCTGCCCTAACGAGCTTCATACAGGACTCCAGCACCAATACGGTCGGAGATATCACGCGGACAGATAAACCTCCATCCAGATTGGAGAGATCACTAGATCATCATCAAGGCGCAAAAAAGCCTCCACCACATGGCTACACAATGACGAGAAGAGCATCAGCAGAAGTGCGGCATTAGCGCATCTCCAACGCTGGCCCTCAAACTGTCTGCATATGTCTGGATTATATGGTTCGAACGTGTTTTACCATCCAACGCGGTCTTGTATCGGTCCGCTCGGCAGTCCGGGCGCACTTTTTCCCGCAAACCGGAGACAAAAAAAAGGAGGCTTTGCGGCGTCTGCACCGCTGGCACGTCCACTTTTGACTGTACTCGCCCACCATTAACCCCCTCCCTCGCCCGCGCGCTACCCGCCCGATGCGGTCAGCGCCGCTCCAGAGCGTGAGTGCTGCATTCATGCTCGGCCAGAGCGAACGCGGCCTCTCACTGTTGTCGGCATTGAAGCGGCGCGCCGGCGCCGGCCGAGAGAGCGCTGCCTGCGTCGTTTCCCGGTGCACGCGACTGCTCCGCATTGAAATGACACCCCGGCGTTCCGTCGCCCTACATTAATGATATACGGATGCCGAGGAATCTACTCCGGCGCCACCCGTCCGTCCGTCTGCCGCCCCCCATTAAACTACACCGCCGCGGCCCATTGCCATCCGCCCACTATATAAACTCCAACCCCGGCCATAGCCGCAGTCATCCTCCTCCGGTCCCTTTCTCCTCTCTGCACCACTCCCGCCATGGCCTTATCGGGCTCCAAGCCCTCTGGGACAACCTCTTGTCCGAGCAAAAGAAGGAGATGGTCGCCATTGCTGCCAGCTGGCAGGCCGGCAGGCAGACAGCGGCCGACGACATCCCAATGGAGGACGCGGCCGAGGACGAGCCGGCGCCACCCTCCTCGCCGGTGCATGCCAGCCTCACCATCGGCGAAGCCCGTGCGCACTACACGGACATGGTGCGGGAGGAGCAGGAGGCCAAGTTCCGACAGGCGCAGGGCGACCAGGCCTACAACCTCGGCCTCCTCGAGGAGCACCGACGCACGGAGGAGCAACTCGCCGTCGGCACGACCATCGTGGCGGACATGGACGTGGCGGAGCAGGAGGCGCTGCTCGACTCCTACTGCTCCGCCCGCGACATCCATCGCGACTGTTGGCAGTACCGCCTCCATCAGGCGGAATTAGAGGCCGCTTACAGGAAGATGGATGAGACAGCGGACGAGGTGTTCGGCAAGAGCGACGACGAGGACGACATCGCCAGCTACGCCACGGCCACGCCCCACCGCCACGACCACGAAGCCGGCACATCCGTAGGCGCCACCTGCAGTGAGGAAGAGTGGTGCATGGTAGGTCGCCGCCGCTCGGGTCCCAAGAAGGCCACCGCTCCTTCCCTCCCGCTGAAGCCAAGCTTGGTGGGCTGATCATCTTCAGCCGATTTAGCGGCTCGGGCTGCGGTGGCAGAGGCTGCGGAGGCAGAGCTGGAGAGCACCGAGGCGAAACTAGAGAAGGCGAAGGCAAGAGCCGAAACTTCAGTTCTCGAGGCTCATGGCCGAACATGGGGAACAGACGCCGGCAATCATTTAGATTAGGTTTAGAGTAAGGTTTAGTTAAAAATTGTTTAAAATTTAATGAATTTCATTCCGTTTATATGAAAAATGTCATAATTGTAATGAATATGCTTTAGTTTATATGAAAATCCGTCGTGTTTGCATGAATTTCATCCGGTTAGTTGAAACCCAGCTTGAATTGTGTGGGCAGCGTTGGATGACCGCCTCCCACATCGGTGTCCGTGGACTAGACCCCCCTGTCAGCAGACGGATGCTGGAGAGAATTTGGGGTCAACGTTGGAGATGCCCTTAGTCCTTCAGTCATATGTACACATATACAGTACAAGACGAGAGCAGGAAAGCACAATTACTAACAGTAATGTATGAGACCCCCCTGTCAGCACGGATGCTGGAGAGAATTTGGGGTCAACGTTGGAGATGCCCTTAGTCCTTCAGTCATATGTACACATATACAGTACAAGACGAGAGCAGGAAAGCACAATTACTAACAGTAATGTATGTTCCAGTTTCCAAAAGCACAAACACCAGGCACAGCAGCACACCGGACAAGGTAAGGAAAAAAAATATGTTGCTGGAATAAACACAACACTTTCCACGGCAAGGAACATGATGATGCTGATATGTACTGCTTGATGATCATGATAGATACTCCTATTTACTGGCGAGGAGACTGGGCCTTGCAGATCTTTTTACCAGTCCTCTTCACCCAACCAAAACCGATTACTGGACATCAATACCATGACTAGTCCAAATGTGCAGCAAACGAGAAGATGAATGATGTCACATGAAATGCTATGCCATAAAGTGCTGAATCCCAGCCAATCCTTGCTGGCAAGGGGCCCCAACGATCCAGCAACAGACATGATGGACTAACCAAGGTAGATCCTCTGGGCCCGCCAAGCAACCAACAGTTAACTCTTAGCAGTCTCGAGGATCATGGTCATTGGCCTCCCATGATCAACATCCCAGAAGAAGAAAAGATATAGGGCTGGGTTAGCATCAGCGGTCCTTGTTGCTGGTAACTTGGGCAGCGTTTTCCAAGTCACTTTGTGGCATGTCAGATTCTGCCGATGGTTTGCTCAGGCTGGGCTTGATGGTGTCACCAATGACCGGCAGCTTGGCCTTGGGCACCAGATGCTTGGCCTCCTCATAGGAGTAAATGTACACCCTTTTAACCATGCTGCAGAACTCACTGCAATAGCACAGGGGGAAAACGTGACAGTTAGGACTAAGATTTCAAAAACATACTCCCTCCGATCCATATTAATTGTTGCTCAGCAACAATTAATATGGATCGGAGGGAGTAACTAATTGCAAAACGATATAAGGGTACATACTTCCAAGGGTCGTCCCCAACCAGCATCATATCATCTTCATCATCTGTGTAAACAAGCTTCCATTTCTTGAGGCTGGCAGAGAGCTCTCCCTGGATATCAAACATCTCTTCTAATTTGCAGCAAAGATCATCATATCCATGTAGCCTTGTCAAGTCCACTGCCCTTCCAACTGCCATTCCTTCCATAATTACCTGCAGGGTGAACAGTAATCAGTTGGCACTGCCATCTACTATAGGATTTTGAACATCATCCAAAATTTAACAATATATAGTAAGTCATTGTCACCTTGGTGCAGCTCCTCACTTGCCTAGCCTGAGTCTCATACGGTGAACGGTCGCTGCTTGCTGCTGGAGCATCGGATTTGTTCACATGGGATGGTTGTGAGAGCTGATCAGACTCAGCGTCAAATGATGCAGCTGATTGTTCTTGACAAACGCCAGAAACAGCTACCATGGGTGATGTTGCTTCCACAGCAAAGCTTATTTCAATTCCAAATAATCTGCAGCCAGCAGTAGTAGGTTCTTGCTTCCTTCCAGATGGAACTTCGTTGATGCTAGCAGAGTATGAGTCAGCTCTTGTGTCTCGCATAGGCCAATAAAATTGGCTATTTGTCAGATTGGAAGGCTCGTTTTTTGTATTGAATCCAACATTCAGAGATGGTGAGAAGATTGAATTTGGGCTTGACGGGTATAATTCTTGACTTCGCTGTAGTCCAGAAAATGACAAGGTTTGCGCAGCCGGGGATTTCCACAAACCTAAGATAAAACAGAAGTAAGATATATTGAAATATATTGTCCGTCTCTCTCCATGACTTTTGGAGTAACTGGCTGTAGCATGAATTCAATATGGTAACAGAGCCAAGAGGTCTCGAGTTCAAGACCCTGCCAATGCAGTATTAAAAACACGCCTCTCTCCATTCGTTCAGACTTCTGGATGATATCGGAGCCAAGAGGTCTCGAGTTCAAGAAACTGCCAACTACATCGATCCCACGTCTAAGGCCTAAAGGAGCCTAGGCGTAATGATGGGGGGGGGGGGGGGGGGGGTGAAATATATTGCCAGCCTCTCTCCATCAGTTAGGTCTTTATCTGACATAGTGCAATGCAGCTAACAAGGTATCTCATCCTACACCGAGTACTAATGGCATGAGGCAGAACATAATCTGTAGCAACATCGTACAAACCAAAAACTGGAGGATGTTCTGGAGCAATTGAAGGCGAAGCAGGAGGCCGTGCACGTTTATTTCTTGCAGGAGGCTGAGGCGGTTGTAGATTGGTCCCGGCAAGTGGTTCCAGTTCCCATGGTGAAACTCTATCTGGACGGGGAATAGCATAAGGCTCATCCCATTGGACCTGTCAGGGGTGCGCATATGGATTGAGATCTTTCAAAATAGGTGAGAGAACATGACAATACAACTGTAACAGATGTATATCTACAGATAATTCAATTTCAGCTACAAATGAGAATTAAATTCTGTCCGTAGAATCAAAAAAATCATAAGCACCTTCAACGATCTCCAGTCAGAATCTGCCCATGGAGATGTTGACATGCTCCCCACACCAATAATTGTCCCACTAAACCTATAACCCATGAACAAAACACTTATCAGATGTGTCTTCTCAAGATCCAAGTCAATGAAACATCCATGTATGGAGAATAAATACGAAATTACTTTCTTTCAGGAGCTTCATCACCCTCGAATCTCATCTTGAACCTCACTCCAACAGACATCTTATTATTCTTAGCTTCAAGATACTTGTTAACACAAACGACAAATTCAGATTGACTTGTTCTGAAAACCAAATTAGAGGAGTAATGTGAATTTTGCTGCAGAGTCTACAATGGCTGACATATTTGACAATTGACATACTAGCAAGTTATCCATGTGTTGCTACAGATTAAAAAAAAAAGCATACTGCATGCTTACAAAACTAATTGCTTTAGTGAACGGAGGTGTTGCTCAGCATATCCTCAAAATTCATGGTAGATTGGGGTGTTTTTGCAAAATATAATTAACTGGCTGGTGAGCAATGTGATCTCAATCTCAGTCATCAGTAGCAAATTGGACGGATAGTAAAACACAAGGCACACAGACAATCACCACCAACTGATTTGTTTATACTAGTAAGGATAATAGGACAAATTTTGTTTAGCACAAGAAACAGGGCATGATAGGGGGGAATCACAAGGCATTCATAACAAGGACACATGGAGCAATGCTAGCAGTTGCATATGATGAATAAGGAAAACCCACTGAACTTGTACAGGTGAACAAATGAACAGGAATCGAAGGGTTCACCTCAAAAATTGGTAACATAACATTTTTACATCGTGAAGTACACCATAGCATTAGAAATGCCAACGTACAGAAAGCGTTGCACAACAGATGATATGAAAAAGATCGAACCTGGGTTTGTAGAAAACAGAAAAGAGAGTTCCAGTGGAGATGGCATGGGATGCAGTTGCAAGGACTCCAAGATGCATGCTGTGGCTTGATATCACTGATGATGGCATGTTGTTTAGTTGCCTCATCAGCCTCCTTACACCAACTCGTAGATCTCCATTGTCACCCCTGTTAGATGAACAACAATTAGAGAAGTCATCAAAACAGAAGCTTCTTCCAGAACTCAGCAGAGAGAGGATAAAAATGCGAACGTATTTGATTTCAACATGCAATGCTACTGTTTGCATACCTCAAAAAGATAAATGCATCACCAGCAACCAGTCGTTTTGAGCTAACAAAAACACTCCAGCCAGTTGTAAGTAGATGCCTCCTAGGTTGTCCTGGGAGAAACAATATTATATAGTAGCACTAAAAAACTGCAACAACATTAAGCAGGATGGTAAGATTAACTCACCTCGGAAGATGTGACGGAAATGCCATTCATTTGCATGGAGATCTTTAGCCACTAATTCTTGCCATGGTGGATTCTGAGTCATATCCTACAGATACAGCCATACAGCATACAAAAGATGTTAGTATTACAAAGTATCCAATATGATTATGCATTTGTGGATGCTGGTACAGAATGCTCGTTATGCTACCAGTGGGGGCAAACATTCTTCAGCATGCCTCCTAAGAACTGAGAATCCACCATGAGTGCTTGTATCTGAAGCAGTCAAAGTTTTGCAGAAGGAGTGGGCATTGCATTTTTCAGGTTCATGTGGTTCAGGATCAGCGCTGGTGAGTTCACTTTGCTAAACAAGCGAAATTGAAAGGGAAACAAATCAGTGCATATACATAAAATGATCATGCAGTAGAGAGAAGTCCTCACAGTAACAGAAAGACTACAGATGTGAGAAAAAGCAAATTTGCAGACATAAATAAAGCTGACAAGCAGAAGAAGAAGCTACGTCCCAGAAGAAAAATAAATAAGAAAGCCTACTCACATCTGCTTCTGGTTGTAGCATAATTTGAGCATAAACTTCATCTGAATCAGTTTCAGCCTGCATTCCAACGGAAAACTGGTGAGCAAACTACAGGATTTCAGTTACTTAAACGATGTTATTACCAGACATTTCAGTGAAACTTGCAATAAGGGAAACTACACCAGACCAAAAGGGGGAAAAAGCCTACCCTAAGTTCTACATTGACCACCTTGCACAGGATTTTAGATGGTAGATTAAACAACAGCAAGTGCTGGTCAAGCTGCTGATCTGTAGACGACTCGAGCTATAGAACAAAAACATTTGATGATCAGTTCAAAGACACTCTAGAGTCTAGATAGACAAAAGAACTGGTTTTCTGCATAAACAAAGCAATACTGTCATTTTAACACCAGAAGCAAGCGGCGTTCCACAACACAAATAGGTACTTTTTTTAGGATATAATACAAATAGCTACTGTTTGTGCTGAGTAGCAAATTCATTAGTTGTGGGGCATCAAGAAAAGCAAACACCCGATGAGATATACCTGTTCCATATGACCCTGTGGAAAGTAGTAAACCCGTTCACCTTGGCAAGGCACTGTGACCAACGGCCCAGCGCAAGCATGCCATAGCTCCCTGTATAATGCATCGCTAGAACTCCCTGCACAAGGATTCGTCATGTGAGCGAGGCATAAAATTCAAGGGACCTTTCACCTTAACTTATAGTGGCAGATTCTAACCGTTGATCATGAGTTAATTTAACCAGTATTACTACCTAAACTGGCACTGCATGCAGAGATCCACCACTTACCTGACGTGGTAGCACCAATTTGAAATAGAACCATAAGATTTTATTTCTCGAAATATAGGAGCTGCACCTCCCTGTTCCATTTCATCAATGAACGAAAATGTTGTCAGAACCATGGATCAGCCGAACCTACGCTCATTACCACTCATCTGCTGACACACTTTACGGGGATTTGTGCCTGGCGCCTATGGTATAGGATGGCTGGAACCATCAAGGGAGATTTAGCAGGTCTATAGATGGTAGTTAAACCTACTGTACATGGTACTACCTCCGCCCGGGTTTATTAGTCCCTTCGTATTTTATTCTAAACATTGACCTTTGATTTTATTAGCAAAATATAAGTTATATGCCATAAAAATTATACTAGTAGATTCGAATTTGAAAGAAGTTTTCAATGATATTATTTTTGTCACATATAAATTATATTTTGCTAGTTAAATCTATGGTCAAACTTTGACACAAAATGTGAAGGGGACTAATAAACCCGGACAGAGGTAGTAACAACATAGGGAATAAAATACCAACTTGCATCGAACAACGCAAACACTGTCTCCATAATACTAGAATAATACGGTCTTTATCAGTTTTCCCGTCGCTTCAATACTGCTCAGTTTGCATGTTAAGCAAATATTTTTCTTTGCTCAGTTTGCATGTTAAGTAAATATTTCTCTTCATCAATGATGTGTTCTTGTGAAAATCAACTGAATATTTAGTCAGTGATGGACAATGATATTAAACTGTAAAAAACAGTAGTTGAAGTCACACAAAAACTAACTGATATAAATTAATAAATAGCAAGCGAACATGTCCAGGATTCTTTGTCCGGTTTTTAACTTGTTATGTCTCAAAGTTCCAGCAAAAGATTTTTACTGAATATCTGTCGATTGAACGGTATGTTTTCAAGCTAGATAAGATGTTGTTCACAGGCACATCGTCTGTGCAAACAAATCTTTTTTTTACATGAACAGAACTATGTTTGCAATAAAACTTCCCTTTTCCTCACATGAAAAAAGCCAGCAGGTGAATACTAACAAGCTCATTCAGAAGAATAACACTCGAAAAAATGATAGCAAGATGAACAGAACCGACAAGGTTCATAAAAAGGTTTTACAGCAGTTAAGAAGCCAGGGTGCGCATAACGATGAGAAATTGAGGATAAAACACACCGTGATCATTCAACAAATAAAACCGAATTTGAGGTGAGATCACTAAATTGCGCATTTGTTTCCCATTGGACAGATCAGAATTCGCAAACATCCAAAAGGAAAAGATAATGTATGGGCCAGACTATCAAAATTAGAAATTCTCTGTCGGGCACAACAAAAGCACCAATCCATCAACCGAACCTAGACAGCAATATTAGTAAAACCCACTTTTTGCTAGAAAACAATGCAGAGTCGCCTCGAATTATAAGGGTTTGATCGCTATTTCTTATTAAGAAACGAGTCAACTACCCAGGTCCACGTCTCTACTTCCTTAGCATCCACCCAGGAACTCATTACTCGCCAGGAAGCTCAATTCAGGTAGAACAAGCCGAGGAAACGCACGGTAACAAGAAACAGCAATCGAAGAGAATGAACCGAACCTAAGGCACCCGAGGCGCCGGCATTCGCCATCTCCGCGCCCAACCCAAACGATACCCTGCCAGAATTCAGGAGCACAAGGCCGATCTGCTCACCCCATGCGCAGCTCCCCAGATCTGGCCCCGCAGCAGCACGAGAACATGAGTGAGACCCCGAGAACGTATAATTCAGAGGAGGCAAGGCAGGAGCCGCGAGATCTCACCAAGGCGCGGCCGTGCTCCGGCCCGAGCCCCGAGACTGCTTTGGCGCTGTTCCCGCGGCGAGGCGAGGGGGGCGTCGCGGTCAGGGGGAGCTCGCGTAGGCTGGCCGGAGGTGGCCGGCGGTCAGCGGGAGGCGGCGGTGGTCTGCCGCGGTGTGCTGTTTGTTACTGGCTTAGCGCGAGCAGAGGAGTCACTCTGTGCGAGCTTGGCTTAGCGCGAGCGAACAGCGCGGCAGCGGAAGCAGAGGACTAGAGGAGGCAGTGCGCAGCAGGGGGTGGGTGGGTCACTGAGTGACGTGGTGCTCCTGCTTTATTTTGCTCCGTTTTCGAGCTAACACTCCAAAACCCGCCCCGTCGCCGCTAGAGGGGCTCGTCGGCGAAGCTCACGCAGACCCAAGGATGGCGACGGCGGGGCGTAGCTCCTGACAAGTCGGTGACGACTCTGTTCTCTATTCGGCGGTCATGCGTGGCGTGCTTGCGCGCGGCAGCGGCGGGCGCCGACATGTTGGTGGCATGCAGTGGTGATGCAGGATCGCGGCGTCAAGGTGTTGCGTTGCCAGGAGCGCTCGGTGATTGTGGCGGGTGGTTGGGCCCAATCTAGTCCCGAGCTGGCCTGTGGAGGTGCGTGCGGTGGTGGGCTCGCGACGTCGATCCTACGGCGGGCGGTAGCAGGTGAGATGTGGCTGGGCGTCAATCCGGTGGTACACATGCTTGGGAAGCTGGCGAGATGCGGCAGACTCCTCAGGCGGGTGGCAGTCGTGTTGGTCGTGGAGGCGGCCTAGATGGGATCCATGGCTGGTGCGGCCTGGGATAACTCTTATGCTCTGGCGGCGTGAGGACTGGCACCCGGTGTGCCGGCTCCAGATCTAGTGATGGGTGTGCCCGGGGCGTGCTCCGTTGTGTTGGTTTGTTGTTTCTCCGGATGAAAGTCCCGCAACACTCGTTGTTGGTGATGACATCATCTGTGGATGCTGTTTTTTCTTGATGGAGGCACCACCGAGGAGATTTGGCACCCCTCCCATCCTCGAGCTCTCGTCTTCGGGTGAAAACCTAAATCCGACTCGTCGACTCAGCGATGGCGGCGCTTTTAGCGTCGTTACTTCAATGGAAGCATCGTGTTGAAGACTTGATCTTTTGGTGGGAGCATCCGGTTTGTTGTGATGTGGTGGTCAGGAGCTTGCGATGGTGGAGGTGTTTGATGTCTGTGGTGATTCATCTGGCCTGGCCGGCAAGTGGCCGGCGGTGGTGGGCAGTTGGAGCTCTCTTGACATGTAGGATAAATCGGACAAATCATGTTGGGCGCCTTCTTGGGACCGAAGCGGCACATGTCCGCCTCTCTATGGACATGTCTTCTCTCTCAGGTGTCAAAGAGGCCATCCAACAGGCTTCTGATGGATGTGACCGTTGCGGCAGATAGTCGCACTTTGGTGTTGATGAGATGAAGTCGATATCATCAGGTCATGAGCGCTATTGGCGATGTACGATGACACCGATGTCGTCGCTCTTGTGCTTCTCTATTTTGTGGTGTGTTTCCTAGGCTTTTTCGGCGTTTCTGTATATCTTGTCGTGCTTTAGATCTAGTTTAATTAGGTGTGGTGTGCCCTTTGTATAGGTTTTCACCTGGTTTCCCTCAAATAAACCGAGCAGTCTCAGCCATCGGCTTCTTATTCTAATGGGATCATATCAGCTCTCCTACTAACTTTCAAAAAAAAGTTAGTTTAAAAATCAGATCGGTGATCGAATGGATGAGGTTGTCGGATGTTCGACTTTTTAAGCCATAAAGTAATATATACTTGATGATAAATACTCCTACTTCAATCTGACTACAAATATACTCGCAACCAGGGAGCATCAACTCAAAATATACTAACAATCGGAAGCTTCAAATATACGCAACTAACAATCGCTTCAGTAAGTATACTTTGAACAACAACATCATTCATATAAACTATACATGAATAATCTCTAATTCTCTATCAAAGCACATGGTAGCAAAACCATCACAAAATGAAGGACATTAGATATACATCATGACATCACTAATACGCAACAGCCAAGAAACATCAATATTCAATCAAACTTCAAGCGTAGTCTTTCTCATAGTCTCAAACAAGACTTCTCATAGTTCAATACCAAAAGCCAACATGCAATAGCCAACAAGTCTCAAACTCTCGAACATAGTATCAAATATCATATTTCTCATCATCCAATAACCAACAAGCATGAAGGAAAAATACTAATCTACAGTGTTGGAGGGTCCAAAATTATCATACTTGGTTCTCGTGGCTCGTGCTTGTCATAATCATCATCTACACACTACTAGGGAAAACCCTAGTAGTGGCGCCGGTTTAGAGGCTAGTAGTAGCGCGGGGGTCCGCGCTACTGCTACGGCGCTACAGCTAACTTTTAGCAGTAGCGCGGGTCCACCCAGCGCTACTGCTAAATATCTGCAGCGTGCCTGCCTGACCCACGCTACTGCTAAACCAGCACTACTGCTACTCCACTACCCCGCGCCACTGTTAAGATTCTCTGTATTTTTTCTTCTACGTATTTATGTTGTATTTGTACAGGTTTTATACAGTAGCAACATACACATACATTGAAACTATATGAGACAAGAATGTCTCATCATCGAAGTGGTACAACATAGTCTCATCATCCAACACAAATGATGTCTCATCATCATCTCGAAATAGCGATACAAGTTATCACATGTCTCGAATACATGCAACTACATGGTCATCACATACACATGTTTCGTCATCTATCTAAACTATGATATAGAAGAGAAGAGCGATCACTATGAGCAAGAGTGGGACTATGTAGTAGTTCTTGAGGCGTCGGTTCTAATTCCTCTCTCGCGCTAGCGTGGACCTCAAGTAACTAACTTCCGCTTTGCTTCTGCTATCAAACCCTTTTTGGCTGCCGCCCGCGAAGCGGTACACTTGGTGAAAGCACATTTGCTCCCTTGGTGGTTTTGGTAATTCATGTCAACATACATGTTGTTGGACTAATGCTTTTATCTAGTGAATTTCAGACAAGTTCAACAATGGCGTGGCGTGGACAAGAGGACGTGGAACCCCCTCAAAATGCTAAGGACAAGGATTGGCAAAAGATCAAGACTCTACATTTTTGGTTTAGTGATCCAAGATCACATTGAGTCCATAGGAAAGCCAATACTATTAAAAGGGGATGAGGTGTTGCTTAATGGTCTTTTTGCTCAAGTGCTTAGTGACAGTATTCCTAAACCCTCAACCACTCTCTCTACCCAAATATGTCCTAAACCTAAAGTCCAACTCGGCCCCACCGAAATTTCCAATCCGGCCCCACCGAGTTCATCCAAGACTTAGCCACTGCCAAAACCCTAACAAATCGGATCCACCGAAATGGATCTCGGTCCCACCGAGATGGCCTTGCCAACTCTCTGTAATCGGTTGCATTCACTTCGGTCTCACCGAGTTATGCATATCGGTCTCACCGAGATGGCTTGCCAACTCTCTGTTGCCTTATTGCTTCACTTCGGTCCTACCGAGTTGATGCAATCGGTGCCACCGAGATGAGGATTGCCCTAAGCCATTGCACTTCGGTCCATCCGAGTTGTTCGTATCGGTCCCACCGAGATTCCTAAAGTTCATATCTTTTACACAGTTCGGTGCTACCGAGATGATCGTTTCGGTGCCACCGAGTTGGGTCAAAAGTGTGTAACGGTTGGATTTTGTGTGGAGGCTATATATACCCCTCCACCCCATCCTTCTCAGCAAGGAGAGCCATCAGAACGTGCCTACACTTCCACCATCCATTTTCTGAGAGAGAACCACCTGCTCATGTGTTGAGATCAAGCCATTCCATTCCTACCATTTGAATCTTAATTTCTAGCCTTTCCCAAGTTGCTTTCCACTCAAATCCCTCTTCCACCATAGCCAAATATGTGAGGAGTTGATTGAGTACTGGGAAGACTATCATTTGAAGTACAAGAGCAAGGAGTTCATCAACAACACACGTCTATTACCTTTTGGAGAGTGGTGTCTCCTAGATTGGTTAGGTGTCACTTGGGAGCCTCCAACCAGATGTGGAGTTGAACCAAGAAGTTTGTAAGGGCAAGGAGATCGCCTACTTCGTGAAGATCTACCCCGAGTGAGGCTAGTCCTTCGTGGACATAAGCCATGGTGGAATAGACAAGGTTGCTTCTTCGTGGACCCTTCGTGGGTGGAGCCCTCCGTGGACTTGCGCAGCCGTTACCCTTCGTGGGTTGAAGTCTCCATCAACGTGGACGTACGATAGCACCACCTATTGGAACCACGCCAAAAACCACCGTGTCTTCATTGCGTTTGATCTTCCATACTCTACCCCTTTACTTTTCGTACTATTGCATGCTTTACTATTTCCGCTGCTCAATCTCTAGATATGCATGTGTAGAAAGTATTGGAGTGATCTTAACTTGTGCCAAAATCTGCCTAAATTCCAAGAGAAATTAAAAACTGCACCTTTGGCTGGTTAGGAGTCTATTCACCCCCCTCTAGACATATCTCCTTGATCCTACAATTGGTATCAGAGCTTTGGTCTCCATTGCTTTGGTTTCATCACCATTGGAGGGAGATGGATATGTCTACGTTCGGAAGTATTAGACGTAGAGTGCCTATTCTCAATGGGGAGTATTACAACTTTTGGAGGGATGAAATGCTTGATATCTTTGATGAGTTTAACTTGAGCAAGTATATTCATAATCCTTATGTGCCCCCTATTGATCCCTTGCATCCTACTCATGAAGAGGAAATTGACATGCTTCGTAATCTTAGAACCGTCAATCTTATCATTAGAGGATTACCTAAGATTGTGCTTGGTTGTATGCGAAACTTTGCATGTGCTTATACTCTATGGCATGATTTAGAAAAGCGATATCCCGATTATTCTCTAAAGAGTCTTGATAAGATTCTTCATAAGGCTGTTGTTTTTCACAAGATGAGTCCTAATGATCCTAAGTTTGATGATTGCTTGTTTGAGCTTCGTGATCTCATGCGTGCCAAAGGAGATATTAGAACTATTAGCAATATTATCATGGAAACTGTTAGAATTCATAAACTTGAACATTGTCATGATCATGAAACTAATGAATCTGTTAATCACATGCATGATGATGATGATGTTGAGCACGGCTATTATGATGAAGACGAAGACTTTGATATTGAATTTGAGAAGACCATGAGGAATCTCAGCCTTATGGCAAATCTTCGAGATTATATGGCTGGAGGAAAAGAGTGGATTCTTGACAGCGGTTGTACCGATCACATGACCGGAGATAGAGACATGTTTTGTGAGGTTACTAAAAATGATGGTCCACGCAAGCATGTGACTTTTGGAGACAACTCCAAGGGTAAGGTACTTGGCCTTGGTAAGGTGGCCATATCCAATGATAGCTCCATACAAAATGTTATGCTTGTTGAATCTCTTGGTTACAATCTTCTTTCCGTATCTAGACTAGCCGATTTTGATTTTAATGTTCTATTTACCAAAGTAGATTGCCAAGTGTTTCGCCAAGATAATCATAATATAGTCTTTACCGGCATTCGTAGAGGTGATCTATACATTGTTGATTTCACTAAGAGAGCCCAACCTCGTACATGTTTAATTGCAAAATCTTCTAAAGGTTGGTTATGGCATAGAAGACTTGGACATGTTGGTATGCGTAACCTTGATAAACTTGTTAAAGGAGATCACATTCTTGGAGTGAAAGATGTTATATTTGACAAAGATCGACTTTGTAGTGCTTGCCAAGCAGGAAAACAGGTTGGAGGAAGCCATCCCGTAAAGAACATTATGACCACAAGGAGACCACTCGAGCTACTTCATATGGATCTGTTTGGTCCCAACGCCTATAAGAGTCTTGGTGGTAACTCTTTCGGTTTAGTCATTGTTGATGATTTTTCCAGATTTACGTGGGTGTTCTTTCTTGATGACAAATCACAGGAACAAAAGATCTTCAAGAACTTCGCAAGAAAGTCTCAAAATCAATTTGAAGTAAAAATCAAGAAGGTTCGGAGTGACAACGGAACGGAGTTCAAGAACACCAATGTGGACACCTTTCTTGATGAGGAGGGTATTTCACATGAGTTCTCGGCTACGTACACACCTCAACAAAATGGAGTTGTTGAGAGGAAGAACCGTACACTTATTGAGATGGCAAGAACAATGCTTGATGAATACAAGACGCCAAGACATTTTTGGGCAGAAGCGGTTGAAACAGCTTGTCATGCAACAAACCGACTCTATCTTCACAAGCTTCTTGATAAAACGGCGTATGAACTGCTCACTGGTAACAAACCACAAGTTGGATACTTTCGAGTATTTGGCTCAAAATGTTACATTCTTGATAAGCATCGTCGTTCAAAATTTGCTCATAAATCTCATGAAGGTTTCCTACTTGGTTATGGATCGAACTCTCACACTTACCGTGTCTACAACAACTTCACTCGAAAAGTTGAAGAGACGGTAGATGTGAAGTTTGATGAGACTAACGGCTCGCAAGTCGAGCAATTGCCACTTGATGTAGGAGATCAAGAACCATCGGAAGCAATCCAAGACTTGCCCATTGGCAAGATTCGCCTCGTGGAAGTAAAGGAGAGTACCTCGTCTATTCAAGTGGAAGCCCCAACCTCACATCAAGGTGAATGACAAGCTGATATGGGGGCATCCACAAGTGGAACACGTCAAGACGATGGGAATGAGGAAGTGCAACAAGATGATCCACCTCAACCTCCTTCTCCACCTCCACAAACAAACAACGACAACATCAACGAAGAAGAAGAAGATGATGATGATGAGGAAGCCTCACCACAACCCAAGAAAAAGCTACCTCGAGTTAGAGCAAGAATCGACAAGGATCATCCCGTCGAACAAATACTTGGAGATATCCAAACCGGGAGAATTACTCGCTCTAAATCTCGTTTAGCTAACTTTTGTGAGCATTACTCATTTATCTCTAGTGTTGAACCCTTGAAGGTAGAAGATGCTCTCAAGGACCCCGATTGGGTGAATGCAATGCACGAAGAGCTACACAACTTTGAGAGGAACCAAGTGTGGACATTGGTTGAGAAGCCTAAGGAAGAGCAAAACATCATTGGAACCAAATGGATGTTTCGGAATAAGCAAGATGAAGATGGACAAGTTGTACGCAACAAGGCTTGTCTCGTAGCACAAGGTTACACACAAATCGAAGGTATGGACTATGGTGAGACCTATGCCCCCGTTGCAAGACTTGAATCCATTCGCATTTTACTTGCTTATGCCAATCACCATGATATCACTCTTTACCAAATGGATATTAAAAGTGCCTTCTTAAATGGTGAAATTGAGGAGGAAGTATATGTTAAACAACCTCCCGGCTTTGAGAATCCCAAGAAACCTAATCATGTGTACAAACTTCGTAAAGCTCTTTATGGTCTCAAGCAAGCCCCTAGAGCTTGGTACAAATGCTTGACAAAGTTTCTTCTTGAAAAAGGTTTTGAAATTGGGAAGATTGATTCAACTTTGTTCACTAAGAGGGTTAATGGAGAATTATTTGTATGCCAAATTTATGTTGATGATATTATCTTTGGATCTACTAACCCCTCTTTTAGTGAAAAGTTTGGAAGGTTGATGTCGGAGAAGTTTGAGATGTCTATGATGAGTGAACTCAAATTCTTTCTTGGTTTGCAAATCAGGAAAACTAGGGAAGGTACCTTTGTCTCTCAAACACAGTATACCAAGGACTTATTCAAAAAGTTCAACATGCAAGAGACTAAAGGTATGAAAACTCCCATGCCAACGAGCGGACATCTTGACTTGACCAAGGATGGCAAACCGGTTGATCAAAAGGTTTATCGATCGATGATTGGTTCATTATTATATCTATGTGCCTCCCGACCCGACATTATGCTAAGTGTGTGCATGTGTGCATGATACCAAGCAGCACCAAAAGAGTGTCACCTTAAGGCGGTGAAAAGAATTATGAGATACTTGATACATACACCAAACTTTGGCATATGGTATCCCAAAGGATCTTCTTTCAATCTCGTTGGCTACTCCGATTCGGACTATGCCGGAGACAAGGTTGACAGAAAATCCACTTCGGGTACATGTCAATTTCTTGGTAGATCTCTTGTGTCTTGGTCCTCCAAGAAACAAAATTCCGTATCTCTATCTACTGCCGAAGCGGAATACATTGCCGCGGGATCATGTTGTGCTCAATTACTATGGATGACACAAACTCTTAAAGATTATGGTGTGCATGTGAGACATGTACCATTACTTTGTGACAACGAGAGTGCTATTAAGATAGCACACAATCCCGTGCAACATTCTCGAACTAAGCATATTGAGGTTCGTCACCATTTCATTCGAGATCATGTTGAGAAAGGTGATATTGACCTTAAACATGTTCGTACTGACAAACAATTGGCGGACATCTTTACCAAACCCCTTGATGAGAAAGTGTTTTGTCACTTGAGAAGTGAATTGAACATCATTGATGCTTCAAACGTAAACTAGAGGTTCATGTGGATGCATACAAGGGCATGAGCATTCTTGACTAATCCATGATATCCTTCATGATCATTTTATATCTTGGACATTTTGCTCCCTTGTATGGTATCTAACCTTTTGTAGGTACTTGGACAAGCTTCATGTCACAAGATTGCATCACACTCTTATCTTGAGCAATCTTGTATAACCCAAGTATCAACAATTGATGGGGTAACAAGGAACAAGACAACCTAAACATATCCTTTGACAACATTTGAGTTATGCTTCATTCTTGTCATTTTGGATACACATGTTGTTCCTTGCAAGTCTAACCCATGTAGGAAGATGAACCACAAATGATAGGATAGCTCCAAACTTCAATTCATGAGCATCCACTTCAAGTTCAACTACATGATGGACTTCACCACCAAATACCAATGTAAGTTCTCACATCTTAGAGAAGCTTCACTCAAAGACATGAGCTAAAGCAACTCAACAAGATGTGAATACATTGAAATGCTTAAAAGAAAAATGGCAACCCCATTTTGAGCTTAACGACGGGTATGACCTATGATCAAGTGTTTTCACTTGACTCCTAAGTCAAAATACTCTAACATAGGTGACCTAGTCGCCGACCCATCTAGATGAAGTTCTCTAGTGTTTCTTCTGCTTGTTCTCTTCTTGCTAGAGTGTTTCTTTATAAAAAAAAAACTTCATCTAGACGTTTCTTTGCTTCTTTTCTGTTTCTTCTCTTTTAGCTTGATTCGCAGTTAATTCTTTGCAAATCCTTGTGAGATTTCCTTGCCTAGTGAGCTGAGTTGACAAAATATTCCATTGCATCAAACTCGGTTCCACCGAATTGTCTCAACTCGGTGTCACCGATTTTGACTGCTCTAAGGAATTTTCTGTCAAATTTTCCCTGAGTTTTTCTGCTCCAGCTCCACTCGATGATTCTTATCCTCTACATGCATCTAGCTGTATTTCTCAAGGACCAAACTCACTTAATCAATAACCTTGAAGTCCCTTCTTGGAAATTGATGTCAAAGGGGGAGAGAGGAATACATCAAAGCTTAAGCTTATCTATTCAAAACAAAGATGCACCTTACAAGAGGAGAGAATGTTACATGTTTCTAAGAGGGGAGAAACATGATTAGTCTGTTCTTTGGCTGTTGTTTGAGTTTTCTCACCCTACCTACTCCCAATATCCATGTCAGATTCAGGGGGAGAGGAAGTTCTTTAAGGGGAGACAGCTATTTCTTTTGGGGACATGTCTGCTTCAAAGAAGTATCCACCTAGTGATACTCTCTTCTACATGTCATCCCAATCTTGGTTTCTTGTTGATCTTGTGTCTTTTTCTTGAAGAAATTATCTTGTGTTATCTAACCCTGTTTTCTCAAGTATATTTCTTCAGGTACTTGATCAAGAACTTCAAGGTAAGTATATGCATCACACTCATGTACATGGTTGACCTCTTGCTAAGTATATATTGTTTGCAAGGAGAAAATCTTGTACATGTGGATACCCTAATGTCACATATATATATTGCTCTGATGCATATAGCCAAGATACATGTTGCATGTATATTTCCCATAAGATATCATCATGTTATGCACATCTTCAGGGGGAGTTCAAGGGAGCTCATACATGTTACATGTTTCCTTCAAAGCTTTCATACATACTTCTGCTAAATCTTTATTTAAAGCTTTGATGTATGTTGTCATCAATTACCAAAAAGGGGGAGATTGAAAGCACATTTGCTCCCTTGGTGGTTTTGGTAATTTATGCCAACATACATGTTGTTGGACTAATACTTTTATCTAGTGAATTTCAGACAAGTTCAACAATGGCGTGGCGTGGACAAGAGGACGTGGAACCCCCTCAAAATGCTAAGGACAAGGATTGGCAAAAGATCAAGACTCTACATTTTTGGTTTAGTGATCCAAGATCACATTGAGTCCATAGGAAAGCCAATACTATTAAAAGGGGATGAGGTGTTGCTTAATGGTCTTTTTGCTCAAGTGCTTAGTGACAGTATTCCTAAACCCTCAACCACTCTCTCTACCCAAATATGTCCTAAACCTAAAGTCCAACTCGGCCCCACCGAAATTTCCAATCCGGCCCCACCGAGTTCATCCAAGACTTAGCCACTGCCAAAACCCTAACAAATCGGATCCACCGAAATGGATCTCGGTCCCACCGAGATGGCCTTTCCAACTCTCTGTAATCGGTTGCATTCACTTCGGTCTCACCGAGTTATGCATATCGGTCTCACCGAGATGGCTTGCCAACTCTCTGTTTGCCTTATTGCTTTACTTCGGTCCTACCGAGTTGATGCAATTGGTGCCACCGAGATGAGGATTGCCCTAAGCCATTGCACTTCGGTCCATCCGAGTTGTTCGTATCGGTCCCACCGAGATTCCTAAAGTTCATATCTTTTACACAGTTCGGTGTTATCGAGATGATCGTTTCGGTGCCACCGAGTTGGGTCAAAAGTGTGTAACGGTTGGATTTTGTGTGGAGGCTATATATACCCCTCCACCCCATCCTTCTCAGCAAGGAGAGCCATCAGAACGTGCCTACACTTCCACCATCCATTTTTTGAGAGAGAACCACCTGCTCATGTGTTGAGATCAAGCCATTCCATTCCTACCATTTGAATCTTGATTTCTAGCCTTTCCCAAGTTGCTTTCCACTCAAATCCCTCTTCCACCATAGCCAAATCTGTGAGGAGTTGATTGAGTACTGGGAAGACTATCATTTGAAGCACAAGAGCAAGGAGTTCATCAACAACACACTGTCTATTACCTTTTGGAGAGTGGTGTCTCCTAGATTGGTTAGGTGTCACTTGGGAGCCTCCAACCAGATGTGGAGTTGAACCAAGAAGTTTGTAAGGGCAAGGAGATCGCCTACTTCGTGAAGATCTACCCCGAGTGAGGCTAGTCCTTCGTGGACGTAAGCCATGGTGGAATAGACAAGGTTGCTTCTTCGTGGACCCTTCGTGGGTGGAGCCCTCCGTGGACTCGCGCAGCCATTACCCTTCGTGGGTTGAAGTCTCCATCAACGTGGACGTACGATAGCACCACCTATCGGAACGACGCCAAAAACCACCGTGTCTTCATTGCGTTTGATCTTCCATACTCTACCCCTTTACTTTTCATACTATTGCATGCTTTACTATTTCCGCTGCTCAATCTCTAGATATGCATGTGTAGAAAGTATTGGAGTGATCTTAACTTGTGCCAAAATCTGCCTAAATTCCAAGAGAAATTAAAAACTGCACCTTTGGCTGGTTAGGAGTCTATTCACCCCCCCCCTCTAGACATATCTCCTCGATCCTACACTTGGGCCTGACACTCTGGCCACTCGTCATACACTCCTGGAACCCTCCCTATGTACACGACATAGCACTTCTTCGCCATCGATGATCTATGTACCTGTTAGAGATGCATCGTCAACAGGCGAATTCAATGATATATAATATGCAACATAATATACTTGAGCAACACGAAAAGAAAGAGTTAGCAAATAGAAGCAACATATAGTAAACATAATTAACGAAGTTCATTGTACCCAAACTAACTAATTAACTAGCGCTACGCAAGTTGAGAAGGACCGTTTACATCACAAAGTTTCAAAGTTTCGTCGATTACATAAAGTACAAATTCAACGGACACGCCATCATGTCATCGTCAATCACAAGAAGTTCCATCCGTCCAGATCCTGGAGGATGCACCCTAGCTTCGTGAAAGGCGTCATGTCCATACGCTGTAGGCCTATGCGAGTTCGGACGTAAGCCCGTGATATAGGGCCGCCGTGGAACATCCTATTCTCTTCGACGACGTCTTTCATGATGATCGTCTCAATGTCCTGTTGGATGCGATAGAAGTCATTCCTCAGTTTATGATCCGGTGAGGCTCCTAAGGCTTCGGCCCATTTGCGGATATGGGCATCGGATGTAGATGTCATGCCAAGTTGTTGGCGATCCCTTCTGAATTCCATCATGTGATGGATGACGTAGAATCCATCGTTCGTACTTGCTGCCGGTTGCTGGACGCAGCAGAAGTCAGTTTTATGGCCGAAAGCATGCGCGTTCTTCCTTTGTTTCTTGATCTGAATGTGGCCACCCCTCATGCATAAGCCGATGAGAGCACGATCCAGAACACTCTTAATGTGTGTGTAGTCTTTCTTCACCGTGTTTTTGGACGAGTCCAAATACAGAGCATAGGAGATTCGCGGGTAAAGAACGATAAGGACGACGCGCCCCTCGCTGCGCAAAATAAATACACCTCAAATTGGCCTCCCTACGTGTGAAGGAATGATTGAAATGTACGAAAGGATGTGTTATAGCGGCTATCCGGGAATGACTTACATGGGATGATAAGGCAGCAGAATCCTTTCCTTGTCCATTTTCATTATCATGAAGTCTTTGATGTACTTACTCGCAGCTTTACGTTCCACATCGCTGATTCCCAAGAAGCCCTCATGCATGTAGTAGGGGTCCTCTACCGCGATTAGCGAGATTTGCTCTTTCCTGATGATGTAGCTCATATGTAGCGCAAAAAGGCGGACGAGCGTAAAATCGAGCCGCCTCTGGAGATACATCTCGAAGATGTTATCAAACCGCAGGAAGAACAGATCTGCGGGGCATCTCTGGACGTAGCACTTGCCCTCCGACACACGAACCGCGTAAAGCGGGTATCCTGGAGCATCCGAGGCGAGAAGCCTTTTCTTTGTCGACAACACATGGTCATGTAGTCTCCTGAGATCCCCATCTAGGTCCTTGAGAGTGTCCGACGGTAGCATCGGCTTGCCCACGACATGGAGTGATGCCGCACCTCTGCTCAATACATTGTCCGCAACCCTGGTCACGAGAGGCAGCTGGCTTCTAGAAGCATCTTTGGCGGCAGCAGAGCCTTTCCTCGGCGGTCTCTTCCTCTGCTTCTTCTTGGGTTCAGGTAGTGAGCCTTACAGACCCTTCCTCACCCCCACCACCAGTGTTGTCGGGCTAAGCACTCCATGACCCTCGGGTAGTTGACCCTGGGTTGAGGCGGCATCTGGAGGCGTGTCCTGCGAGGATTGCATGAACAGAGACTTCTTGCACTCAACCCGAGGACGTTCCGGCTCCGGTGCATCATGCGTCTCAACTTCACGCTCATAGCCCGAGTCATCATATGGCAGCTGACTCATCAGTTATGCGTCGTCATAGCCGGTATTGATGTACCGGAGAGGGTCATCCTCATCCATGTCATCATCCATATCTTCTTCCATGGGGGCGACGATTGGACCCCCTTCCTCGCATCGTCCGCTCTCACCCAACATGACAGACGGTGGTAATTGCTGAGGTAGGGTGGTGGTCATACCTTGCATTGGTATTGTTGTCATTGGTGTGCTCCCGGCCGCCTCCACACGAAGAAGATTCTTCGGCCACAGCAACGGCCAATTCTTGCATTGGCCCAGCTGTGCCGGGCTCTCGTTGTCCTCTCCCCCGGTTCGTAGTGGGGGAGCCAAACCCTCATAGGCAGCTTTCACCCTCGCCTCGAAAACCCTGAGGACGTTATCGGGCATCTGCCGGCCGTGGAACAAGCACTCCTTGGGCTTCGTTATCGTACCCTTTCTCACATCCACCAACTGGCCGTTGATGTGGTAGAGTAGGTTGCACGGATTTTCGTCGGCCTGCGAAGACATGTGTGTGGTGTGTCAGACACCCGAAAGGCACCAGAAACAAAAGAATATAGATATGTTGATGAGGGTGCAATGCGTAATTACCGTGAGGGCGTCGAGCTCAGCCAATGTGGAAGCCCCGCCGAGCATGCCAGAGAGGGAGGACGGGCTGCTATGAGCGAGTGCGGGAGCAGGTGCGGGTGCGGCAGCAGGTGCGGTTGCGAGAGTAGGTGCGGGTGCGATGTTCACCGAGTTGCTCCCGACGAAGCTGGGAAGGGGAAATCCTCTGCACTTTTGTTTGGATTTTCCTTCGTCCAGGTGACAACAGTCGGAATCAAGGAAGAAATCGAAGATACGATTTCCATTCTGCAGACAGCTACCGCTGCCTGGACTGCCTCCTGGACCGCCTCAGCTTTGGTCGCTTCTTTGGTCTCAGCTGTTTTTATCTCGACCGCCAGCGCCACCTTCTCGTCGATATTCACGTGGTTGAACTTCCTTCTCTGCCTTTTTGCCTCCAGGTCCTCACCGTAGTAGTACGTCCAAGTGGCGCCGTCTCTGGCGGCGTGCACACGTCCATACTGCGGCCGCTGGTCCACCGGGTATCCCTGCATTATGTTGATGGCTCGGTTGAAAGGGGTGTGATACGTCTCCAACGTATCTATAATTTATGAAGTATTCATGCCATGTTTACAATAGTTTATATGGTTTTGGTGCACTTTTATATTATTTTTATGGACTAACTTATTAATCTAGTGCCCAGTGCCAGTTCCTGTTTTCTGCATGTTTTTTGTTTCGCAGAAAAACCATACCAAATGAAGTCCAAACGCGATAAAATTTTACGGAGATTTATTTTGGAATATATGTGATTTTTGGGAAGAAGAATCAATGCAAGATGGTGCCCGAGGTGGTCACAAGGCAACCCGGCGTCCCATGGCCGCGCCCGCACACCATACCATCATTATTCCACACTCGCTATTTGTAATATATTCTAACTTTATTTAGGCAGCACCTATTTTTATGTTTTAGTTCTCCGATATCATGCAAAGCTATCCTCTTTATACCCACAACGTAGTTTTTCGTTTCTAGATGAAAGCAAATGCTCGGTGTACGTAGAGTCGTATCAGTGACAGATAGGACCTAAGAGAATATTGATCGTACCTTTAGCTCCTTGTGGGTTCGACATTCCATACTTACCACTTCCATCTTTGGAAAGTGCTACGATGATTCCTTGCATTTGGGGATTATCAAGCTCTTTTCTGGCGCCGTTGCCGGGGAGCAATAGCGTGGGGTTAATATTCTCGTGTATGCTTGTTTGCTTTCATCACTAAGTAGATTTTGTTTTTCCTTTTGTTTTTGCTTTCTTGTTTTCTTTCTTTAGTTGTGGGTGAAACAAACAAATATAAAATAAGAAAATGCAAAATAGAAAAAATTACTTGCCTCTTATGTCTAGCTTAATGGCTTTAAAGAAAGCGCTGCCTGGGAGACAATCCGGAAGTTTTAGAGAGTATTTTTCTTATTTTGTGTAATATAAACTTTATTATGTGTGCCATTTAAATATTTAAAAAAATAGAGGGGAACCTAAAACTTTTTCAAAAAGAGAAGCGATTGGAAAGCTATGCATTGAAGAAGTGAGGGTCGACCTTGAACACTTGTGTTCATGCTCATGGAAACAATATAGAATTTTTCATGGAAGTTTCTCACAAAAATAATTATCACCTTGTACAAATCCATTGTATTATAAAAATAATGCGCCAAGATTTACCTTTAGGGTGTTTAAATTGCTTGTTTGGTGTATGCAGTGCAAAAATAGAAACTTTTGCTGTAGTATTTGAATTTACATATTTTACCGGAACATGCAAAAATTCTGAAATTTTTACATAGTACTTCTATGCAAAAAAAATATTACGCCCTAATTTTTCAGAATAGTTTGAGTTACAGAAGTATATGTTTCATTTGCATCTTTACAAACTGTCCTGTTTTCACAGATTGGTGTTATAGTTTCTTTATTTGCTTATGTTTGAAATCTTGTTAAGCCCCATTAACTTGGAAGCCATAGAATTGTGATAGCATACAGTGGGTAATGTTTGATTATAATTATACAATAATGTTATAGCCGGACATGATGGGATTTGATGTTATATGTACTAACCCGTCTAATAAAAAGTTCGATTAAGTTTTGTGTGGATGAAGTGTTCGAAGATCGAGGAGGTATCGATATGAGAAGAATGAGGAGACGCAAGAGTTCAAGCTTGGGTATGCCCAAGGCACCCCAAGTAAATATTCAAGGAGACTCAAGCGTCTAAGCTTGGGGATGCCCCGGAAGTCATCCCATCTTTCTTCTTCGACAATTATCGGTATGTCTCGGTTTTTGTTTTGTTCACATGATATGCGTAAATTCTTGGAGCGTCTTTTGTGTTTATTTTTTTCCCTTTCCTTTCATGCACCATGCTGGTATGAGATAGTCCATGGTTGATTTATAGAATGCTCTATGAAATTCACCTATATCTTTTAGAGTATGAATGGAATTATCATCGAAAGTGGGTTTGGAAGAGTGTCAACTCTATATAGCAATGATCCCACTATTTTGGAGGGTGTTGAATCTTATTAGAATAATGATAAAGGTGGATTTGGAGAGGTCTTAACTTTATCTGGTGATGATTCCACTATTTTGGAAGAAAT
Source organism: Elymus sibiricus (assembly GCA_039707655.1). Classification (NCBI taxonomy): domain Eukaryota; kingdom Viridiplantae; phylum Streptophyta; class Magnoliopsida; order Poales; family Poaceae; genus Elymus; species Elymus sibiricus. Next base: position 189,644,280 of record CM077674.1, read on the forward strand.
TTCAATTGATTACGATGAGATAAAAGTTCCTACTTATGATAATTATTGTGATGGTACTTAAACTAGTGATAATTATTCTAATAATTTTTTTCATAATTATAAATATCCTATCAATAATACCAAGTTCCCTCTCCATGTGTTGAAATTTTTGAATTTGCACTTGTTATGCCTTCCTATGCTAGTTAATTTTCTTATCTTTAGGTGAGTATCATTAAAATATCAATGCATAGTTAAATTTTTTTACAGAAAAGTGCTTGTGTGGAGGCAACCCACCATTTATCTTTACTGTTTTTGTGTGTCCACATGATTAAGCTACTGTAGTAATCATTTCATGTATCTTTTATTTCAATAAAGTGCCAAGTAAGACCTTTGGGATAGTGCAAATGCTTGCTGATTTGATTCTGTGCAAAAACAGAAACTTTTGCGCTCAGTATTTGATTTTACATTTTTTACTGCAGCATCAAAAAATTCTGAAATTTTTACACAGTGTTGGGTTACAAATTGTTTAGGCTTTCCTAATTTTTCAGAATTTTTGGAGTTACGGAAGTATGGTTCTGATAACCCACAAGTATAGGGGATCGCAACAGTTTTCGCGGGTAGTATTTCACCCAGATTTATTGATTTGACACAAGGGGAGCCAAAGAATATTTGCAAGTATTAGCAGTTGAGTTGTCAATTCAACCACACCTGGAGATAAAATATCTGTAGCAAAGTGTTTAGTAGCACAGTAATATGATAGTTTTGATAGCAGTAGCAATAGTAACAATAGTAACGGTAACAGTAACAGTAGCAGTTTGTAGCAAGTGTAAAGCAGCCGCAACAAAGTAACTTAGCAGAAACCAATATGAGAAAGTCATAGGCATTGGATCGGTGATGATAATTATGTTGGATGATATTCATCATATAACAGTCACAACCTAGGGCGATACACAATAGCTCCAATTCATCAATGTAATGTAGGCATGTATTCCGTATATAGTCATACGTGCTTATAATAAGAACTTGCATGACATCTTTTGTCCTACCCTCCCGTGGCAGCGGGGTCCTTAAGGAAACTAAGGGATATTAAGGCCTCCTTTTAATAGAGAACTGGAACAAAGCATTAGCACTTAGTGAATACACGAACTCCTCAAACTACGGCAATCACCGGAAAGAATCCCAATTATTGTCACCTTGGGGTATGCGGATCATAACACGTAATAGGTGCATATAACATGCAAGATAGGATCAAGAACACAAATATATTCATGAAAACATAAAGGGTTCAGATCTGAAATCATGGCACTCGGGGCCTAGTGACAAGCATTAAGCATAGCAAAGTCATAGCAACATCAATCTCAGAACATAGTGGATACTAGGGATCAAAGCCCTAACAAATTGACTCGATTACATGATAAATCTCATCCAACCCGTCACCGTCCAACAAGCCTATGAAGGAATTACTCATGCCCGGTGGTGAGCATCATGAAATTGGTGATGGAGGATGGTTGATGATGACGACGACGTCGAATCCCCCTCTCCGGAGCCCTGAACGGACTCCAGATTAGCCCTCCCGATGAAGAACAGGAGGTGGCGGCGGCTCCGTATCATAAAACACAATTAATCTTCTTCTCTTATTTTTTTTCTCGGGGAAAGAGAATTTATAGCGTTGGAATTAGGTCAGACGACCGCCTATGGGCCCCACAAGGCATCAGGGCGCGCCCTGTTGCCTTGTGGGCAGCAGGTGGCCCCCCTTCTGTTGATTCTTGAGCCAATATTTTTTATATATTCCATAAAAATTCTCCAAAAAGTTTCCTCCAAATCCGAGAACTTTGATTTCTGCACAAAAACAACACCATGGTAGTTCTGCTGAAAACAGCGTCAGTCTGGGTTAGTTTCATTCAAATCATGCAAACTAGAGTCCAAAACAAGAGCAAAAGTGTTTGGAAAGTAGATATGGCGGAGACGTATCAACTCCCCCAAGCTTAACTCATTGCTTGTCCTAAAGCAATTCAGTTGACAAACTGAAAGTGATAAAGAAAAACTTTTACGAACTCTTTTGTTCTTGTATCCGTATATAAGCTTAAATAGTACCCAGGTTTTCAGCAAAGATCATGAACTAACCATGCTCATAATAACACTTAAGAACTATATTTACTCATATCAATGGCATAATCAACTAGCGAGCAATAATAACATATCTCAAATGCCAACAATTTGTCAAAAAATGATGATATAATATGATAACATGGTATCTCGCTAGCCCTTTCTGAGACCGCAAAACATAAATGCAGAGCACCCCCAAAGTTCAAGCAGCGACTAAACATTGTAATTCAGGGTAGAAGAGATCCAGTCGTGATGCACACAACATTAACTATACTCAATGCATAAGGATGAAAATAGTGCTCTCGGGATTGGCGCTTAGTGCAAGAAGGTGAGACTCAACAATAAAAGTAAAATAACATAAAGTAAATAACATAAAAGTAAATAGATAGGCCCTTCGTAGAGGGAAGCAGGGATTTGCAGCGGTGCCAGAGCTCGAAGCTTAAATCAGAGATGAAAAATAATTTTGGGAGGTGTACTTTTCCTGTCAATGTCACGACCGAGAGTTTTCAATACCTTCCATGCTAAACACATTATAGGCGGTTCCCAAGCTGAAAGGTAAAGTTTACTCCCCCTCCACCATACCAACACAAGCCATGGCTAGCCGAATCCTCGGGTGCCCTCCATACCAACAACTTTCCGGGAGCGTTTGTTTGCATTATGTATTTTCGATTTCGACCATAGGACTGGGCATCCCAAATACCAGCCTCTCTCGTGCAATGACAAGTGAATAAACACTTATCTCGAGAATAACCCGCTTAGCATGGAAGATACTGACCGCCCCCTGTCGCTCCATGAGCGGTACAGGCACACAAAATGGATGTTTATTTGAATGATTAGAGGTGGCACATGCAAATTTACTTGGAGCAGCAGAGTAATACCGCATATAGGTAGATATAGTGGACTCATCTGGAACAACTTTGGTTTAAGGATTGTGGATGCACAAGCAGAATTTCCGCTTAGTACAAGTGAAGGCTAGCAAATAGATTGAGAAGCGACCAACCAGAGAGCGAAAACGGTCATGATCATGCATTGAGAATAATTAACATTGAATACTAGCATGAGTAGGATATAGACACCCTGAACATAGATATCGTGGAGGCTATGTTGGTTTTGAATCAACTACATGCATGAACATGTGCCAAGTCAAGCCACTTGAAACATTCAGAGGAGGATACCATATTAACATACTACATCATAACCATTTTAATGCATGTTGACATCCAAGATAAATCATTATCCACTCCTAGTTACTTAAGCATGGCATGAGCAACTATAATCTCTAATTGTCATCACAAACATGTTTACTCATAATATGCTGAATCCTGGGTACTGTGTTAAACATATTTACAAAAACAAAAACAAGAAGAGTTCATACCAGCTTTTCCTTGCCACAGTCACTTCATCAAATCATCGTCATTATTGCCTTTCACTTGCATGACTGAATGATGTGAAAATAATAATAGTGCAAGTGTGCCGTGGACTAAGCTGAAATATGCAAACATTTTATTCAAGGGAAAAGACAAGGTAATATTGGCTCTTCGTTAGATCAACAATAAAGCATATGAGAGCCACTCAACATTTTCATCGTGGTCTTCTCCCTGCGACGACTCAACGAAAAGAAAAGAAATTCAGAGAAACACACTGAAATATTTTTGGAGTTTTTAGTTTTTCTGAAGAAAGCAAATTAAAAAAGGTAAAACAAAAAGAGCGAAAAACTATTTACACGGAAGAACTCCCAACAAGCAAAAGAAGAAACGAGAAATCTTTTTGGGTTTTCTTTTAATACTACGAACTAACAAACGGGAAAGAAAAACCGAAAAGAAGCGAGAAATATTTTTGGGTTTTTGAAGTTTATCAAACACACAAGAAGAAAACAGAAATAAAACTAACATGGATATACAATGAAAAAGGATGAACACCGACAACTGGAATGAATGTGTGAACATGAATGTAATGTTGGTGAGAGATACGTACTCCCCCAAGCTTAGGCTTTTGGCCTAGCTTGGTTTACTGCCATGGCTGTCCAGGATAATAATCGAAGTGATAGCTCGTGGAGGCGTTCTGAGCCGCCTCCTCAGCCAGACGGGCAGCCTCAACTGCCGCGCTGTACTCGTGCACCTCGTTCTCATGAAGAAAATATCTCTGTTTGTTCTGAAAATCAAGGAGGACAGGAGCAGGCAAAACGACAAACACAGAACGATATTTATCAAATATCAAGTTATAATCATAACTGTGAGTGTTGCGCTTAATGAACTCATGGTTCTGCATTGCCTCAAAATTCAAATATTTATCAGGTAAAAGAGGATCATTGGGCCTGGGCGAGACCCCTAGCCTTGCAGCTACTTGGGAGGCATAAATTCCTCCATATAAATCACCATTACCCGAGTTGTTGTGCAACCTACGTGCAACGATTGCCCCAAGATTATAATGTCTGCTACCTGTTAAGGCAGTGTGAATAAGGCTCAGGTCAGGGGCACAGTCTTGTTTACCAACAATGCATTTGCCATTAAAAAGTGCAAAGTAGCGAATAGCGGGAAAGTGAATGCTCTTTATCCTAGCTTGCGTAACTCCCCTATCCTCACCATTGCAAAGACTATTGAGAAACAGTTCATAATCAGATTGTCGCGGTTCACTAAGTGAACCCCAAAATGGAATTTTGCAAGCATCACAGAATTCTTCTAGAGGCATACTGTAAGATCTATCATAAAGATGAAATAAAACTCTAGAAGTGCGCGGATGATATTCAAAGTTTTGAGTGAATGAATGAGTAAGGTTGTAGTGCTGCGGTGGCTTATCTGCGACGAAGGCGGAGAGCTCGGTGTTGTGAATATATTGGTCAAATTCTTCCTTGATGCCTGCACTTAGCATGAACTTGTCGCACGGCCATCGACATGATTTTACTTCGGCACCCCGCACCGAACTTGCCCTTGGTTCAACATATGATTGGCGCGCGGGGCTTTCACTTGTTGATGCCTCGGAGGACCTCCTCCTTGATGAACTCCTTCTAAAAATGTTCATGTTCCTACGAACAAATTTTCTGAAAATTTTTGGACCACAAAAAGATGTTAACAAAACTTCACAAGATTGATAGCAACTACTCATATAAGTGCCTAGAGGCTATATCAAGCATTCAAACTACTTAGAACTCAAAGAATTCAACATGCAAGCTCATTTTTAGTAGCACCAATAGCAGCAATTTATGCAAAATATAATCCACTAAAGCAAAAACTAATTGGAGCAATGGGAGAGTCACATACCAAGGAGCAATCCCTCAAAACAGTTTCGGAAACGGAGCTCCGAGCAAAGAGATCGAAAATCTCAGGTTTGGGAGCAAGAACACGAGAGAGATAGAGAGAGCTACTATGATTTTTTTCTGGAGGTAGGAGATGAAGTGGGCTGAATGAATAAGTGAGTGGGTCCCTGTGGGACCCACAAGGCATCTTGGCGCGCCCTGTTGCCTTGTGGGCAATAGGTGCACCCCCCTGGGTTGTTTTCAGTGCCAAAAATTCTTTTATATTCCAGAAAAATCAATGTAAAATTTTATTGCATTCAGAGCACTTTTATTTTTGGCCATTTTTTTTATTGCACAGATAATTCAGAAAACAGGATAATCATGGCATTTTATTTTATTTAAACTAAAAATAACAGAGAGCAAACTAAGATTACAGAAAGTTGTGTTTACTAAATTCATCGTCCACATGTCCTTCAAAAAGAATCCTTTAATAAGGTTGATCAAGTCTTATTAACAAACTATTTCTGAGTGACATGAAACCGAAGAATTTTCGTATAACACTAAGTTACCTTAACGGGGATATGCATCTCCCCAACAATAAGAATTTCATATTTCTTTTTGATAGTAGGAAGAGGAAATTTGAATCCCCCAATAGTGATTGTCGAAACCTTCTCAATACAATTGATACCATTCACTGAAGTTTGTTTCTTCGGGAAATAAACCGTATGCTCATTACCATTGACATGAAAAGTAACCTTGCTTTTGTTGCAATCAATAACAGCCCCTGTAGTATTCATAGGGTCTTCCGAGAATAATTGACATGTTGTCGTCCTCGGGCATATCAAGTATAACAAAGTCTGTCAAGATAGTAACATTTGCAACTACAACGGGAACATCCTCACAAATTCCAATAGGTATAGCAGTAGATTTATTAGCCATTTGCAAAGATATTTCAGTAGGTGTGAGCTTATTCAAATCAAGTCTTCTATATAAAGAGAAAGGCATAACACTAACACCGGCTCCCAAATCACATAAAAGCAGTTTTAACATAACTTCTTTTAATGGAGCATGGTTTAGTAGGTATTCCCGGATCTCCTAACTTTTTAGGTACTCCACCCTTAAAAGAATAATTTGCAAGCATGGTGGAAATTTCAGCTTCAGGTATCTTTCTTTTATTTGTGACAATATCTTTCATGTATTTGGCATAGGGAGACATTTTCAACATATCAATCAAGCTGGTGCGCAAAAAGACAGGTCTTGGCATTTCAACAAAGCGCTCAAAATCCCCATCATCCTTATTTTTAGATGGTTTAGTAGGAAAAGGCATAGGTTTTTGAACCCATGGTTCTCTCTCCTTTCCATGTTTTCTAGCAACAAAGTCTCTTTTATCATATCTTTTATTCTTAGGAGGTGGGTTATCAAGATCAACAGTAGGTTCTATTTCTACATCATTATCTGGTTGAGCATCAACATGAACATCATCATTATCATTATCGTTATCATTATCACTAGGTGTATGTTCATTACCAGATTGTGTCTCAGCATCAGAAATAGAAGCATCATTATGATTCTCAGGAGGTTTTTCTATCTCAGGTTCACTAGAAGCATGCAAAGTTTTATCATTTTTCTTTTTATTTTTCTTCTTAGATGGACTAGGTGGATCAATATTATTTCTTGGAGAGTCTTGTTCAATTCTTTTAGGATGACCTTCAGGATATAGAGGATCCTGAGTCATGCTACCTCCTCTAGTAACAACTCTAACAGCATGGTCAATCTTTTTCATCTCATCGAGCAAATCATTTTGTGACTTAGCAATTTGTTCTAACTGAGTTTGAACCATAGAAGCATGTTTACTTAAGCATTTAACATCATTAGCAGTTCTAAACATCAAATCACTCAAGCGTTCAATCATTATGGCATTCCGTTTTAGTTGATTGCTAACATACATATTAAAGTGTTCCTGTTTAATGATGTAATTATCAAATTCATACAAGCATTGACTAGCAAATTTATTATAGGGAATATCACCTTCATCAAATCTAGTGAGAGAATTTACCTCTACTACCTGTGTCGGGATGTCGACCCCATGTATTTCTTCAATAGGTGGTAAATTCTTAACATCTTCAGCTTTAATACCTTTTTCCTTCATAGATTTCTTGGCTTCTTGCATATCTTCTGGACTGAGGAATAGAATACCTCTCTTCTTCGGAGTTGGCTTAGGTGGTGTTTCAGGAAGTGTCCAATCGTCGGCATTTCTCAATATATTATTCAATAGTACTTTAGCCTGTCCAACAGTTCATTCCCTGAAAACACAACCAGCACAACTATCTAGGTAGTCCCTAGAAGCATCGGCTAGTCCATTATAAAAGATATCAAGTATTTCATTTTTCTTAAGAGGATGATCAGGCAAAGCATTAAGTAGTTGGAGAAGCCTCCCCCAAGCTTGAGGGAGATTCTCTTCTTCAATTTGCACAAAGTTAAATATTTCCTGTAAGGCAGCTTGTTTCTTATGAGCAGGAAAATATTTTTCAGAGAAGTAATATATCATATCCTGGGGACTACGCACACAACCAGGAGCAAGAGTATTAAACCATTTCTTAGCATCACCCTTTAATGAGAAAGGAAACAACTTAAGAATATAGTAATAGCGAATTTTTTCCTCATGAGCAAATAGGGTGGCAATATCATTCAACTTAGTAAGGTGTGCCACAACAGTTTCAGTTTCATAACCATGAAAAGGATTAGATTCAACCAAAGTAATTAACTCAGTATCGACAGAGAATTCATAATCCTTATCAGTAACAAATATGGGAGAGGTAGCAAACTTAGGATCATATTTCATTCTCTCCCTCATAGATTTTTCTTTCATTTCAGCAAGCAATTTTATAACCTCATCTCTATCATTACAAGCAAGAATTGCTCTAGCTGTCTCCCTATCAAAAACATGTTCATCAGATGTTTCAGGTATTTCAACTCTAGTAGGAGAGCTAGGCATAATAGGTGAATCATAATTTTCAAGAGTTTCAACATTTTCAATTTCTTTAGCTTTAGCAAGTTGTTCATCAAGAAATTCACCAAGTGGCATAGTATTATCAAGCATAGTACTAGCATCATCATAAGTATCATTCATAGCAGAAGTAGTATCATCAATAACTTGCGACATATCAGAATGAATAGCAGGTGGTGGTGTCGCAAGCCTACTCAAAACAGAAGGTGAATCAAGTGCGGAGCTAGATGGCAGTTCCTTACCTCCCCTCGTCTTAGAGGGAACGATCCTGGTCTTAGAGTCTTTCAGATTTTTCATAGTGATCAACAGATATAAATCCCAAGTGACTCAACAAATAGAGCTATGCTCCCCAGCAACGGCGCCAGAAAAAGGTCTTGATAACCCACAAGTATAGGGGATCGCAACAGTTTTCGCGGGTAGTATTTCACCTAGATTTATTGATTCGACACAAGGGGAGCCAAAGAATATTTGCAAGTATTAGCAGTTGAGTTGTCAATTCAACCACACCTGGAGATAAAATATCTGCAGCAAAGTGTTTAGTAGCAATAGTAACAATAGTAACGGTAACAGTAACAGTAGCAGTTTGTAGCAAGTGTAAAGCAGCAGAAACAAAGTAACTTAGCAGAAACCAATATGAGAAAGTTGTAGGCATTGGATCGGTGATGATAATTATGTTGGATGATATTCATCATATAACAGTCACAACCTAGGGCGATACACAATAGCTCCAATTTATCAATGTAATGTAGGCATGTATTCCGTATATAGTCATACGTGCTTATAATAAGAACTTGCATGACATCTTTTGTCCTACCCTCCCGTGGCAGCGAGGTCCTTAAGGAAACTAAGGGATATTAAGGCCTCCTTTTAATAGAGAACCATAACAAAGCATTAGCACTTAGTGAATAAATGAACTCCTCAAACTACGACAATCACAGGAAAGAATCCCAATTATTGTCACCTTGGGGTATGCGGATCATAACACGTAATAGGTGCATATAACTTGCAAGATAGGATCAATAACACAAATATATTCATGAAAACATAAAGGGTTCAGATCTAAAATCATGGCACTCGGGCCCTAGTGACAAGCATTAAGCATAGCAAAGTCATAGCAACATCAATCTCAGAACATAGTGGATACTAGGGATCAAAGCCCTAACAAATTGACTCGATTACATGATAAATCTCATCCAACCCATCACCATCCAGCAAGCCTACGAAGGAATTACTCACGCCCGGTGGTGAGCATCATGAAATTGGTGATGGAGGATGGTTGATGATGACGACGGCGTCGAATCCCCCTCTTCGGAGCCCCGAACGGACTCCAAATCAGCCCTCACGATGAAGAACAGGAGGTGGTGGCGGCTCCGTATCATAAAACATGATGAAACTTCTTCTCTTATTTTTTTCTCGGGGAAAGAGAATTTATAGCGTTGGAATTAGGTCAGACGGCCGCCTGTGGGCCCTACAAGGCATTGGGGCGCGCCCTGGGGGGGTCGCGCCCTGTTGCCTTGTGGGCAGCAGGTGGCCCCCCTTCTGTTGATTCTTGCGCCAATAATTTTTATATATTCCATAAAAATTCTCCAAAAAGTTTCGTCCAAATCCGAGAACTTTGATTTCTGCACAAAAACAACACCATGGTAGTTCTGCTGAAAACATCGTCAGTCCGGGTTAGTTTCATTCAAATCATGCAAACTAGAGTCCAAAACAAGAGCAAAAGTGTTTGGAAAAGTAGATACCACAGAGATGTATCAGGTTCTAGTTCAGATCATTACAAACTGTTCTGTTTTTGACAGAATTTGTTTTGTTTGCATAGTTTGCTTCTTTTAGCATTTCCATAGCTTATCTTGAGTGATATAAATTGTGGAAATGATAGAGTACAGTAGGAATTATGTGAGAACAATTTTGGATCTTGTCTTGACAGTACCAAAGTGAATGATTTATTTATTATCATACTAACCTATCTCACGAGTTCCATTAAGTTTTGTGTGATTGAAGTTTTCAAGTTTTGGGTGAGATATCGACATGTGGAGAATAAGGAGTGGCAAGACCCTAAGCTTGGGGATGACCAAGGCACCCCAAGGTAATATTCAAGGAAGACTCAAGCATCTAAGCTTGGGGATGCCCCAGAGGCATCCCCTCTTTTGTCTTCAAAACTATCGGTATATCTTACTTGGAGCTATATTTTTATTCGTCACATGATATGTGTTTTGCTTGGAGCGTATTTTTTATTTTGTTTGCTGTTTGAATAAAATACTTAGATCAAAAATCTTGATTTGGAGAGAGTCCTCACATAGCTACTTAATTGATTGACTACTCATTGATCTTCACTTACATCTCTCAGAGTAGTTTGTCATTCACTCTCGTGCTTCACTTATATCCTAAGAGTGAATTGTTGAATGAATTGAATGTCATAAATATGAAATTATATATGCTTCATATGCTTGTCCCATGGGGAGTAATGACTTCACATACAAGAAGTATAAGTGGTAAAATTTATTGAAAGTTAGCAAACACAGCATTGGTCACTTGAACAATTCATGAAAGAATTTTAAAGGAAAAGAAATTTCACATATAAATATACTATCTTGGACATCTTCTATGATTGTGAGCCCCCATTAATTATTTTCAAGCTTGATCAAGTAGTTGATGTTGGACAAGGAGGATAACGTAATGGGTTATGTTTGTTTATATTCACATAGAAGTTATATTGTCATGGATCCTCTAACATGTGGTGCTTGCTTAGGATCTTTTGCTAGCCAAAAATTCGTACTAAGTAGAGATACTACTTGTGCATCCAAAAACCCTTAAACCTAGTTTCTTGTCATGAGAGTCCACCATATCTACCTATGGATTGAATAAGATCCTTCAAGTAAGTTGTCATCGGTGCAAAAAGCAATAAAAAATGCTCCTAAATATGTATGATCTTTTATTGGAAGGGAAAATAAGCTTTGTACGAACTTGTGATGGTGAAGAAATAAAAGTAACGGACTGCATAATAAAGGTTGCTATCACAAGGGGCAATATAAAGTGAAGGGCCTATCTTTTACTTTTCTGTCTTTACTTTTATGCAAGAGTCACTAATGTTCATCCCTATTCCGCTCTATTTATTCTCTAGTGGGCAAGCATCATGTGGTAGGGAATGATCCAGGCACATATATCCAGTTGAATATAGGTGATCATGAGTTATTATTGTTGACATTATCTCTGAGATAAATAAGTTGGGAGGCGAAACATCAAGGCCCTATCTTCCTATGTGTTTGACTGAAACGGTTTGTTCTAAAAATATGCTTTGAGTGTCAGCAATCATGGAAGACTCAATGATAGTTGAGTATGTGGAATTTGCTAAACCAAAGCTCTTACATAGACCCTTCCTGAAAATAAGATGAATTGCAATTGTTTGATGACTGAGAACATAGTTTGTTAGTTTTCAAGAAAGTTTATGGTCTATACTTTAACATGTGAATAGCTTGCTACTTGATCATGAGAAGTTCTATGAATTGAGATGCTGTTTATGATATATAATGATGCTAGAAAAAGTGATTGAAATTATCATCGATCAAACTTATGCACTATGCTAGCATTCACGCTTCATAAATTATTTCTTTTATCATTTACCTACTCGAGGACGAGCAGGAATAAAGCTTGGGGATGCTGATATGTCTCCAACGTATCTATAATTTATGAAGTATTCATGCCATGTTTACAATAGTTTTATATGGTTTTGGTGCACTTTTATATTATTTTTATGGACTAACTTATTAATCTAGTGCCTAGTGCCAGTTCCTGTTTTCTGCATGTTTTTTGTTTCGCAGAAAAACCATAACAAACGAAGTCCAAACGCGATAAAATTTTATGAAGATTTATTTTGGAATATATGTGATTTTTGGGAAGAAGAATCAATGCAAGATGGTGCCCGAGGTGGTCACAAGGCAACCCGGCGCCCCCCTGGCCGCGCCCGGTTGCCTTGTGACTCCCTTGAACGTCGGTTGGCGCCCTTCTTTCGCCGCAAGAAAGATAATTTCCAGATAAAAATCCCCTCAAAATTTCATCCCAATTGGAGTTACGGATCTCTGGGATTATAAGAAATGGTTTTCGGCCAGAAACAGAGACGCAAAAACAGAAGAGAACAGAGAGAGAGATCCAATCTCAGAGGGGCTCCCACCCCTCCGGGCACCATGGAGGTCAAGGACCAGAGGGAGAACCTCTCCCCATCTAGGGGGGCATGGAGGAGCAAGCCAGAGGGGGAGCCTCTCTTCCCCTCTCTCTCGGTGGCGCCGGAGTGCTGCCGGGGGAACCATCACCATGGTGATCATCTTCATCAACATCACCGCCTTCATCACTTCCCTCATCTCTTTTCAGCGGTCCACTCTCCCACACCCCGTTGTAATCCCCTACTTGAACATGGAGCTTTATGCCACATATTATTATCCAATGATGTGTTGCCATCCTATGATGTTTGAGTAGATTTCTTTTGTCCTTTGGGTTGATTGATGATCTTGATTGGTTTGAGTTGTATGTTTTATTTTGATATTGTCCTATGGTGCCTTCCGTGCCGCGCACACGTGGGGGATTCCCGCTGTAGGGTTTTGCAATACGTTCATGATTCGCTTATAGTGGGCGGCTAGAGTGGCAGAAGCTTACACCCGAGTAAGGGGGTTGTTGCGTATGGGAGTAAAGGGGACTTGATACTTAATGTTATGCTTGGGTTTACCTTAATGATTTCTAGTAGTTGCGGATGCTTGCTAGAGGTCCAATCATAAGTTCATATGATCCAAGTACAGAAAGTATGTTAGCTCATGCCTCTCCCTCATATAAAATTGCAATAATGATTACCGATCTTGTTAACAATTGCCTAAGACAATTCCGCACACCATACCATCATTATTCCACACTCGCTATTTGTAATATATTCTAACTTTTTTTGGCAGCACCTATTTTTATGTTTTAGTTCTCCGATATCATGCAAAGCTATCCTCTTTATACCCACAACGTAGTTTTTCGTTTCTAGATGAAAGCAAACGCTCGGTGTACGTAGAGTCGTATCAGTGGCAGATAGGACATGAGAGAATATTGATCTTACCTTTAGCTCCTTGTGGGTTCGACATTCCATACTTACCACTTCCATCTTTGGAAGGTGCTATGATGATTCCTTGCACTTGGGGATTATCAGGGTGTCCCACTTGTTCTTCGTCGACGACTGAGTCGATGAGTCGCTTTCTTCGGCTGCAAGCCTGTGTTGCTCTCTCTGCAAAATGAACGTGAATCGTTTACAAATGTGACTAGAATGTGGTCGACTTGATCAGAAGCTAATATAAGGTGGTAAATTAATAATTACCAGTATTCTCATGAACTCCCTCGTCGGCCCGTCTGTGTACCATTCCTTTTTTTCCTTGTCCCACTTGTATCGGGCCCCGATGATGTCATTCTCCTGCTGGTTGGTGAACTCCGCCAAGGGGTCTGGGATCCCCTGACTTTCATGTTCCGCGTCCTCCTTAGCCCACACGGGCCTCTTGCCCGTGTAACCACGGCTTTCGGGGTGGTGGATACCCAAGTTCCTGGACTGAAGCTCCTTCATTCTCTCCGCATTTTCCTTGGTTGCTTCGGCAACTATAGTCTCCTTGAATTTTTCTAAGTCCGCTTCCGTAAGTCCCGGATTAGCTGTAATAATCTTGGCGTCGGATTTCTTTTTTTTTAGAATCGATTTCTTCACCCGACCTTTCCTGGCACTCAATGCGTCACTGAACTTGCCAATGGCATGGTTGTTTATCTTTTTCATGGCTTTATCTTCCCACAGTTCTTTATCGTCATCCCGGCCGGGGAACTGGAATCTCGCGTGCAACCTGGTCAATAGGAGGCGCTCCAAGAGTGGTTTCTTTCGTATGTCTGTGTCGTTTATGTTGGCGGTATCCCAAAGGATGCATCCTATTTGGTTGCCGTAGCACGCTGCAACTTCCCGCGACTCTATTAGCTCGAATTCGCCGGGGTGCACCACCATGGCCACCAGTCTTCCGGTGCCGAGCTTGTTTGGTCGTCGTTCCCTCTTACTCTTCGTTACTTTGGCGGTTTGGCCGGTACTAGCTTCCGTGGTCTAGTTGACACCATCCGTGCTGGTCTCGGCGCCAGTGTTGGTGCCATCAGTGCCGGTGCCGGTATCGGTGTCGGCGGCACTACCACCCTCCGTTTTGACAAAGGGACCTTGCAACCCTTCTGCTTCTTGATTAACAAGATAGTCGTGGAAATTGTGTGCATTCTCGAAGCGGGCGTGATCAGAACCCCCGGCTTCATCATTGTGCGCCATGTTTCCTAGGGTTCAAAATGCTCGTTTAATACTCGACTATAATAAAATGAATAATGACATAAAAAAATGGCCTATGTTTTGCCGAATGTCATTTCATTCCCGTCTCGGTAAATCCCGGGCACTCGATATGTCCTACTTTCTAGCACAAGTCATGCCGAAATTCACGGGAAATTTTGGCATGACCTTTCCTAAAAAGTGGACATATCGAGCGCCTGAAATTTGCCGGAACGGAAATGAATCAACATTCCGGCAAAACATAGGCCACTCGGAATTAGATTCCCTGCAAACAAGAAAAGTCAAGATAGCACTTAGGTACATGATCCACATCATACACAACACATCATCTCCATCATTTGGCACATCATATGGCAACAACAGTAGCCAACATCATATTGCAGAAAGAAAGCTAACATCATTTGGCACTTCAATTTTCCAAAATATGTTTGCCATCAAATGTAAATGTTCATGTATATCAAAGAAACTATTCATGCATGTCAAGAAAACAATCACTCTAATTTCTTCTAGAGTTCATATATATTTTCATACTAATATATATCAAAATTTTCATCGCTGATAACCTAGAATTTGACGCGGGGAGGGGGGGAACCCTAGAAAAATCCCCTAATCAGTAATGAACCCTAGAAAATTTAGTTAACTACATTCATATATATTTTCATACTACATTTTCAAACTACATTTTTTCTGCACATTCATATATATTTTCTCAATGAAATTCTTTAACAGTACTTATTTCAGTAAACTGCCAATGATTAAATCCTCTCTTAGGGTTAATTCTAGGGTTCATATATATCAAAATCCTAGGGTTCATATACATTACACCTAGGGTTCATATATCACCTAGGGTTCATATATATTACACCTAGGGTTCATATATATAAAACAAAAAATTCCTAGCTAAATTCCTAGCTACTGTCCTAATAAAAAATAGCTATTGTCCTAATAAAAAATTCTCATGAACCCTAGAACGTTTTCCTAGAACATTTTCCTACAATTTGATGGGAAGTTGATAAAAATTCTTAATAAAAAAATTCATAGAACATTTTCCTAAACTAGAGTAAACTAAATCTGTCAAAAAATTCAGTTAAATTACTATGAACAGTACTAGAAATACTAGGGTTCATACACTCCAAATTTTAATTCTAGGGCTCATATATATATCAAAATCCTAGGGTTCATATACATCAAAATCCTAGGGTTCATATATATGAGTTCAAACTTATAATTCTGCCGTACTAGAAATCCTAGGGTTCATATGAGAGAGAGAGCGGAGAGAGAGAGAGAGAGAGAGAAGAGAGAGAAGAGGGAGGAGGGTAGAGGGGAGGGGAGAGGAGTGGCAGGGGACTTACAGAGGGGGGTCGGGGGAGACGGCGGCGCCGAGGAGGGTCGGAGGCGAGGCGGGGACGCGCGGGCACCGGAGGGGGTGACGTCGAGAAGGCAGGCGCGTGGCGACGTCGGGGAGGCAGGCACGGCGACGTTGAGGAGATAGGAGTGACATCGAGGAGGTAGGGGCGATGAGGACGGTGACGGCGACGGCGAGAGAGGAGTGGGGAATCGTGGGAGAATGGAGAGAGGGGAATGGAGAGAACGGCGTGCCAAGGTACTAGGTCAAAATAGCTGCAGTGCGGGGTCCTAACCCCTCGCTATAGCTAACTTTCCTATAGCGTGGGTTACTAACCCCTCGCTACTACTATCTTTCCAATTTCTTTTGTTTTACTTTTTTAAAATTCTAAAATTCCAATAGCGGTAGGCTGTAGCGCTGCACGTGGTACCCAGCGCTACAGCTAAGTTAGCAGTAGCGAGGCCCAGCGTAACCCGCGCTACAACTAAGGTTTTTATTATTTTTCTTTTTTCCTTTTCTTTTAGTTATTTTCCCTTTTTCTTTTTCTTATCTATTCCTTTCCTTGTTCTTTTCTTTTTCTTTTTCTCCTCTGAAAGACCGAGCCGGCCTCCCAGTCGATGGGAATGTCCGCTCCTACACTGAGCGAATATCACCGGAACCATGGTGGGCAGGGGATACAATGTATATAACTCAGACCGATGCACAATATTAATTAGTGATAATAATTAGTGCATAATATATATTACATCATTTGACCGATAATGGTTAAGTGCGTATACAAAATAGGTACATATATAAATGTTAGTTTCTCAGAGTCGACGATGTTTCAGAGTGATCTTCTTTCCTTTTTTGTTCGCTGTTGAATAATTGAACCCCTCGTCGTGACTTTTCCTTTTCCAGGGAGTACGATCTTTCTTACGTAATGTAGTCTTGCTTCTTCTTTTGACGTATGCTTCATCGTCATCGTCATCTTCCCTCATCGGGTCGCTGTACTGGTCGTAGTATTCCTCGCTGGCGACTCCATCCATTCTGACGATGCTCCTTTTGCCTCTCCTCACGACAACACGGCTGGGATTGCTCGGGTCGGTTATGAAAAAGCATTGTGTCACGTGCTTAGCGTGTACCCATGGCTCATTTTTAGCTTGGGCGTTCATGGTAGCACTCTTGGCGTCGGGTATAGACATGGTAGTGAAATACCGGTTTTCTCTGTGTACGTTCTTAGCCCATCTGACACGAAACACCGTCGCGTTGTGGAGTCCAGAATAGTCAAGCTCCCAGATCTCTTCGACCCTTCTATAGTATCTTTCAGTTACGTCATCGTCGTCGCTGGTCATGGATTCCATCGTCTCCCCTGAGTTCTGGTAATCACTGTTTATATCTTTGTCCTCCGTGTAGAACGTGTATCCGTTGATGTCGTATGCCTGATAAGTCGCGAGGTTGACCGCGGGGCCATGTGCTAAGGCGTATATGAGCATTCCGTTCGGACAACCCTCTTTCGGGGGAGTAGCCACAACTCGCTCTTTGAACCAACTCAAGAAAGTGGAGTTGTGCTCTCTAATAACTTCGGCGTCCGTCTTGCGCAGCCCCCGTTCAAGGTATTTCTTTGTGATTGTGTCTTTGTGCAGTGTCACGAAAGGAACTAGCACGTCTAGGTGCTGTAGCACTACTAAGTTTGCTCTGTCAAAGTCGTAGCATCGACCCGAGTGGTCCACATGCAATTCCCTCCAGCCTTCTCCTCCGAGCCTCCCGAGGTGCTTATTGACGGGCAAACCAACAACAGGGTCTCCGATGCCTAGAAAATTCTCACACAAGGAGATGCACTCTTGGGTCAGATAGCCCTGGACGATGCTTCCATCTGGACGGGACATGTTACGAACGAATCCTTTGATGACCCCGTTCATCCTCTCGAATGGCATCATGCTATGCAGGAATGTCGGCCCGAGGTCGATGATGTCATCCGCAATGTGGACACACAGATGCACTATGATGTCAAAGAACACGGGCGGGAAGTACATTGCTACTTGTAGTATGCGTTGGTATTTCCCCGAAGAGGAGAGGATGATGCAGTATAGTAGAGATAAGTATTTCCCTCAGTTAAGAACCAAGGTTATCAATCCAGTAGGAGAACCAAGCAAAATTCCGTTAAGTGCACCTGCACACACAAGAGCAAACACTTGCACCCAACGCAGATAAGAGGGTTGTCAATCCTCTTAAAGGTTATTTGCAAGGATAAATCTTATTGAGGTAAATAGATAAACTAAAATACTAATTAAAATAAAATTAAATAAATTGCAGCAAGGTATTTTTAGGTTTTTTTATATGATAAAGATAGACCCGAGGGCCATAGTTTTCACTAGAGGCTTCTCTCTCGAGCACAGAAACATACGGTGGGTAAACAAATTACTGGTGGGCAATTGATAGAAAAGCAAATAATTATGACGGATTCATGGCAATGATCATGTATATAGGCATCACGTCCGAGACAAGTAGACCGACTCCTGCCTGCATCTACTACTATTACTCCACTCATCGACCGCTATCCAGCATGCATCTAGAGTATTAAGTTAATAAAAACAGAGTAATGCCTTAAGCAAGATGACATGATGTAGAGAAGCAAATTCAAGCAATATGAATAAACCCCATCTTTTTATCCTTAATGGCAACAATACAAATACGTGTCATGTCCCCTTCTGTCACTGGGATTGAGCACCGCAAGATTGAACCCATCACAAAGCACCTCTCCCATTACAAGATAAATCAATCTAGTAGGCCAAACCAAATCGATAGATTGGAGAGAAATACAAAGCTATAACAATCATGCATAAAAGAGTTCAGAGAGGACTCAAATATTTCTCATGAATAATCTGATCATAAACTCACAATTCATCGGATCCCAACAAATACACCACAAAAGAAGATTACATCGGATAGAACTCCAAGAACATCAAGGAGAACATTGTATTGAAGATCAAAGAGAGAGAAGAAGCCATCTAGCTACTAGCTATGGACCCGTAGGTCTATGGTAAACTACTCACACATCATCAGAAGGGCAGCAAGGTTGATGTGGAAGCCCTCCGTGATCGATCCCCCCTTCGGCAGAGTACCGGAAAAGGCCACCAGATGGGATCGCGGAAGAATAGGGGCTTGCGGCAGTGGAAAGGTTTTCTCTTCTGGCTCTCTAGGGGTTTCCCAATATTTGTGAATTTATAGAAGTGGAATTAGGTCAAACGGAGTCACGTGGGCCCCACAAGGCAACACGGCGCACCCCCTTGGGGCGCGCCCTGTTGCCTTATGAAGCCTCCGTGAGGCTTCTGGCCTCCTCCCGAAGTTTCCAAGGTCTCTTTTGTCCAAAAAAAAATCTCCAAAAAGTTTCGTGGCATTTGGACTTCATTTGGTACTGTTTCTCGGAATGATCATGCAAAGCAATATGACAATGATGATGTATGTCATAAAAACGGAACGGTGGAAGTTGCATGGCAATATATCTCGGAATGGCTATGGAAATGCCATGATAGGTAGGTATGGTGGCTGTTTTGAGGAAGAATAAGGAGGCTTATGTGTGATAGAGAGTATCATATCACGGGGTTTGGATGCACCGACAAAGTTTGCACCAACTCTCGATGTGAGAAAGGGCAATGCACGGTACCGTAGAGGCTAGCAAATTGCGGAAGGGTGAGAGTGTGTATAATCCATGGACTCACATTAGTCATAAAGAACTCACATACTTATTGTGAAAGTTTATTAGCCCTCGAAGCAAAGTACTACTACGCATGCCCTGAGAGGGATAGATTGGTAGGACAAGGTCCATCGCTCGTCCCCGACCACCACTCATAAGGTAGACAATCAATAATAAATCATGCTCCAACTTCTTAGCATAACGACAGATCATACGTGCATGCATCGGGAATCACAAACCTTAACACAATTATTCTTACTAAACCACAATCATTCACTAGTACCTCCCACATATTACCATCTTAATATCGCAAAACTATTGCAAGGAATCAAATTTATCATATTCAGTGATCTACATGAAAGTTTTTATTATATCCCTCTTGAATACCTATCATATCAGGACCAAATTCATAATCTGTGCATATTACCATTGCTATCATGAGACTCTCAAAAAGATATAAGTGAAGCATAAGAGTGCAACTATTTCTTTAAAATATAACCACCGCCGTGCTCTAAAAGATATAAGTGAAGCACTAGAGCAACTGCCTAGCTCAAAAGATATAAGTGAAGCACATAGAGTATTCTAACAAATCACGAATAATGTGTGTCCCTCTCAAAAAGGTGTGTTCAGCAAAGATGATTGTGACAAACTAAAAACAAAACAAAAGCAAACAAACTATATCACAAGACGCTCCAAGTAAAACACATATCATGTGATGAATAAAAATATAGCTCCAAGTGAGTTACCGATAGATTGTAGACGAAAGAGGGGATGCCTTTCGGGGCATCCCCAAGCTTAGACGCTTGAGTCTTCCTTGAATGTTACCTTGGGGTGCCTTGGGCATCCCCAAGCTTAGGCTCTTGCCGCTCCTTATTCCTTTATCCATCGTAGTCTCACCCAAAACTTGAAAACTTCAGCACACAAAACTCAACAGAAACCTCGTGAGATCCGTTAGTATAACAAATAAATCTTAAACTTTAGGTACTGTTGTAAATTGATTCATATTTAATATTGGCATAATGCTACTATACTCCAACTTCTCCATGACTCATACCCCCCGATACGATCCATAGATTCATCAAAATAAGCAAACTATGCAACAAAAACAAAATCTGTCTAAAAAAGAATAGTCTGTAAAGATCTGAATTATGGTCATACTTCTGTAATTCCAAAAATTCTGAAACATTAGGAAAACGTTGGAAATTCATATATCAATACTGTGTAAAAAATTCAGAAGGTTCTGACACACAGCGAAAAAATTAGAAATTCCAGCATTGGACGCAAAAGTTTCTGTTTTCAAACAGCATCTATCATACTATCTTCCAAATCATCCCAAAGGCATTACTTGGCACAAACACTAATTAAAACATAAGAACACAATCATAACAGAAGCTATAATCATGCAAACACTCAAAAACAGAAATAAAAAGCTTATTGGGTTGTCTCCCAACAAGCTCTTTCTTTATAGCCATTAAGATAGGCTTGAGATTTCAATGATGCTCTCATGAAAGATAATAATTGAAGCACAAAAAGAGCATCATAAAACATGTGACAAACACATTTAAGTCTAACATACTTCCTATGCATAGGCATTTTATAAGCAAACAAATTATCAAGACAAGTAATATCTAGCATATGCTAATAGGAAGAATGAAGCATTAACATAACGAGAGGCAATTTAGTAACATGAAGATTTCTACAACCATATTTTCCTCTCTCATAATAATTACATGTAGGATCATAATCAGATTCAACAATATAGCTATCATATAAAATATTCTCTTCATGATCCACATGCATAAATGTTTTATAATCTTCCAAAATAGTGGGATTAACATCAACTAAAGTCATGACCTCTCCAAACCCACTTTTATCAAAAATTTCATAAGATTGATAATTCTCCAAAGTAGTGGGATCATTATTACCTAAAGTTGAAGCTCTTCTAAACCCACTTTTAATAGTGTTGCAAATTTTATTATCAATAACATATTCATCATGAGGCTTAAATAGATTTTCAAGATCATAAGAAGCATCATCACCCCAATCATGATCATTGCAATAAGTAGTGCACATAACAAAAATTTCATCCCCAAGCTTGTAGCTTTCCATATCATTAGCACAATTGACATTAATAGAATTTATAATAACATCATTGCAATCATGCTTTTCATTCAAGGAGCTATCAAGTATGGGTGCTATAGCAATAATTTCATGTTTAACATAAGGAACTATAGCAAGTTCATATCTATAAGCATCATTAATATTGGCATCATGGTCATAAGAATAGCAAGCATCATGTTCATCAGGAGGGGATATTTCAATCGAATCAACGGAATCACAATTATCTATGGATTCATGCATATTATTATCCCCTTCCAAAGTAGCAGACATTCTCTCAATAAATTCATTAACATAGGCATTAGGAGCATAGTTTTCATAGCAATATTTAAGTATGTCAAAATTTTCAGATTTGTAGAGAGTAATATCATACTTTTCAATCAAAGAAGCAACTTCATAAGCACCCTTAAAAGCAACAAATTCTTCATTTTGTTCGATATCATAGTAACTATAAACACCCTTGGCATAAGAAGATAAGATTTCATTATCATTAAACTCACATAGGTAGGGGAGGTGTTTTTTAGGGTTCTTAGAGCAACAAGTAAAATCATAAATTTCACATATATTCCAAGCATAACAAAGCAAACAAGTTATTTGATTCCATAAGAGTCTCCCTTTTTGAGACAAACGGTGACGTACAAAATGAGCATGCTCATCTAATGATTTTCCCTCAACTAAACTAGTTGGGGTTTCAGCACGAGCACAAATGGATCGAAGATGATCCAAGTAGAAAACTTTAAGGTGATCCATATTATCTTAAATTTTTGTTTTACCTTCTGTTCTTGTGTGTTTGACATGAAGGCAATAAAAGCAAGCAAGCAAGCAAACAAACAAGCAAATAAAAATATTTTTGTATTTTTATAAAAAAAAATAGAAGTGGGGGAGATGAAAACGAGAGGCAAATGCAAATAAAAGGCAAATAAAGTAAATGCAAGTGAATGATAATTTGTGCGAAGGTACTTGGTAATTTTGATGATGTCTCCCCGGCAACGGCGCCAGAAATTCTTCCTGCTACTTGTAGTCTGCGTTGGTATTTCCCCGAAGAGGAGAGGATGATGCAGTACAGTAGAGATAAGTATTTCCCTCAGTTAAGAACCAAGGTTATCAATCCAGTAGGAGAACCAAGCAAAATTCTATTAAGCGCACCTGCACACACAAGAGCAAACACTTGCACCCAACGCAGATAAGAGGGTTGTCAATCCTCTTAAAGGTTATTTGCAAGGATTAAATCTTATCAAGGTAAAGAGATAAACTAAAATACTAATTAAAATAAAATTAAATAAATTACAGCAAGGTATTTTTAGGTTTTTATATATGATAAAGATTGACCCGGGGGCCATAGTTTTCACTAGAGGCATCTCTCTCGAGCACAGAAACATACGGTGGGTAAACAAATTACTGTTGGGCAATTGATAGAAAAGAAAATAATTATGACGGATTCATGGCAATGATCATGTATATAGGCATCATGCCGGAGACAAGTAGACCGCCTCCTGCCTGCATCTACTACTATTACTCCACTCATCGACCGCTATCCAGCATGCATCTAGAGTATTAAGTTAATAAAAACAGAGTAACGCCTTAAGCAAGATGACATGATGTAGAGAAGCAAATTCAAGCAATGTGAATAAACCCCATCTTTTTATCCTTAATGGCAACAATACAAATACGTGTCATGTCCCCTTCTGTCACTGGGATTGAGCACCGCAAGATTGAACCCATCACAAAGCACCTCTCCCATTGCAAGATAAATCAATCTAGTAGGCCAAACCAAATCGATAGATCGGATAGAAATACAAAGCTATAACAATCATGCAGAAAAGAGTTCAGAGAAGACTCAAATATTTCTCATGAATAATCTAATCATAAACTCACAATTCACCAGATCCCAACAAACACACCGCAAAAGAAGATTACATCGGAAAGAACTCCAAGAACATCAAGGAGAACATTGTATTGAAGATCAAAGAGAGAGAAGAAGCCATTTAGCTACTAGCTATGGACCCGTAGGTCTGTGGTAAACTACTCACACAACATCGGAAGGGCAGCAAGGTTGATGTAGAAGCCCTCCATGATCGATTCCCCCTCCGGCAGAGTACCGGAAAAGGCCTCCAGATGGGATCGCGGAAGAACAGAGGCTGGTGGCGGCGGAAAGGTTTTCTCTTCTGGCTCTCTGGGGGTTTCCCAATATTTGTGAATTTATAGAAGTGGAATTAGGTCAAACGGAGTCAGGTGGGCCCCACAAGGCAACACGGCGCACCCCCTGGGGCGCGCCCTGTTGCCTTGTGAAGCCTCCGTGAGGCTTTGGCCTCCTCCCGAAGCTTCCAAGGTCTCTTTTGTCTAGAAAAAAATCTCCAAAAAGTTTCGTGGCATTTGGACTTCATTTGGTACTGTTTCTCTGAAAAGCCAAAAACAAGCAGAAAACAACAACTGGCACTGGGCACTAGGTTAATAGGTTAGTCCCAAAAAATGATATATAATTGCATATAAAAACATCCAAGATTGATATTATAATAGCATGGAACAATAAAAAAATTATAGATACGTTGGAGACGTATCGTACATCTCAAGCTCATTTAGTATGACAATGATCTCTTCCTATAGCCTTCGGAGCTGCTTCACACTGATCAACTTTCGAGAGATAACGTCGAAAAAGTTGCAGAAACCAGTAAGCGTGTCACGGACGTGCTTGTCCATTATCCCTCTAAGTGCAACCGAGATTATCTGCGTCATCATTATGTGACAGACATGAGACTTCATCCCGCTGAACCTTTTCTTCTTGGCATCTAGAAATCTGCTGATCTTCCCACAGTAACCGGAACTGACTTTGATTCCAGTAAGGCACTTGAAGAATTGATCAATCTCCTTCGGACTTAAGGTGAAGCAAGAGGGGGGCAATAATGCTCTTCCTTCTTGTTGACTTTTTTGCCCCTGTCCTCCGCCTCCGCCTCCTTCTCCGTCTCTGTCTCCGTCTCCGTCTCCTCCAACGACCTATTACATGGCATGTGGAGATCTTTCCTGATAGCTAAAAATTCCAAGTCTTTTCTTGCCTTCGGCCCATCCTTGGTCTTATCCGGCATGTTCATCATGTGCCAAGCAAGCTCTCTGGGACATTCTTCGTGATATGCATCTGATCAAGGCTTTGAGGCATGTCGAGTTTTGGCCAGTACTCCAAGTCCCAGAAAACAGACCTCGTTTTCCACACCTTCAGCAGCGGCTCCGGAGCCTTTTTCTTCTTTCTCGGCATGGGGCACTCTTCCCAGTTTTTCAACAACTCATCGATTTCAGCGTCGCTCCTCTTACGTGGAGGTCCTCGATGCTCAGCCTGACCATTGAATAGATCTCCACGCTTTCTCCATGGGTCATCCTTCTCGAGCCATCTTCGATGCCCCATGTACATGATTTTTGCAGACCCGCCATCTTTCGGTAGCTGCTGAGACATTGTATCATCCATGCACCTAGTGCATTCGCAATATCCGTGGAACACCTGGCTTGAGACATATCCGTAATCGAGATAGTCGTGCACCGTCGTCATCAGCGCCGCTCTCATATTGAAATACTCTCCTTTGCTGGCGTCCCATGTCTTGATCGGTGTTGTCCATAATGTGTCTAGCTCCTCTTTCAGTAGCCCGAGATACAGATTAATATCATTTCCCGGTTGTTTCGGCCCTTGAATCAGCATGCTCATGTGTATGTACTTTGTCTTCATGCACTTCCAGGGGGGAGGTTGTACATCCATACAAACACGGGCCATGTGCTATGGTTGGTGTTCTGGTTGCCAGATGATTCATGCCATCGGTACTCGCGCCAAGCATGATGTTCCTTGGATCATCTGCGAAATATCGATATTCGGCGTTGAACGCTCTCCACTGGCTTGCATCCGCGAGGTGTCTTAGCTTCGAATCATTTCCATCGTCGGGCTTCACCCTCTCCGTGTGCCAGCGCATGAGCTTTGCTTCCTTAGGATCTATGAAATAACGCTACAAACGGGGAGTGATCGGAAAGTACCATACAACTTTCTGAGGAGCTTTCGTTCCGGCCTTCTTGTACCGAGAAGCATTGCACAGTGGACAGCTGGTTTTTTCTGCATGCTCCTTCTGATAAATGATGCAATCGTTGATGCATGCGTGGTATCTAATGTGCAGCAGATCAAGAGGGCACACGATTTTCTTGGCCTCCTCGACACTAGTAGGACACAGGTTCCCCGCGGGAAGAACCTTCTTTAGAAACTTCAAATGATCATCGAGGCTTCGGTCGGTCCATTTTTTTTGCCTTCATCTTTAGACGTTCGAGCGTGAAACTCAAGCGGGTCACCTCGGGATCGCAACCATCATACAATGGAGTCTTCGAGTCTACCTCCAGTTGTACCAGCTTGGCCTCCTCTCTAGAAGCAACTATGTCGCTAGTCGTCTTCTTGTGAAGCAGGTCTCGAACATGAGGGTCCCACACAACTGAACTTAGTAGTGACGAAGACTGCGGCGTGTCCGCGTCTTCTCCTTCATGCCCGGCCTCTTCTCTGCTTTGTCCGGCCTCTTCTCCGCTGCCATGTCCGGTGCCCTCTTCTTCGGTTCCATTATCGCTCTTCTCTTCATCTGGCCCCATGTCGTTATTGGCTGCCCCATTGACGTCCTCATGATCATCTTCACTTATCCACCGAGTATAGCCATCCATGAAACCTTTCATGAGCAAGCACGCCTTCAAACTGCCATCCTTAAAGGGGTCGAGCCAGACTCCTCCTTTGCATCTTCGACACGGACATAAAATCGCCTTCCGGTTATTTTCGTACATGTCGTGCACCGCGGATCGCAACCATATTTCCACCATCCTTCCACTGACCTTCATGATCACCTACGCAGTATAAGCAAAAGAATTATAACCATGCATGCATGCATCAAAGTCATACAAAAAGTTCGGCATGACCTTCCCTAAAAATAGGACATATCGAGTTTGCCCGAAATTCGCCGAAACGGAAATAAATCGACATTTTGGCAAAATGTAGGCAACTCATGTCACGCACAAATTTCGGCAAATACACATAGCTAGGAACTCATGCCACACAGAATTCGGTCATATCGTACAATTCGGTCAAATCGCACACACACACACACACACATTTCCATTCTTGCACAACACTTCTTTTTACTCACCTATCTCGGGAGATATCGAGCACAGTGATGAGGCACATAGAATGAGTAAATCTAGATAGTGAGGTACATAGCTCTAACTAGTGGAAAGGGAGAGAGAGCTAGCTAGTGAGACAAAGCTAGGAGTGGAGAAGGGGCAAGAATATATATGGAAGAAGGGAGAGAAAGTGAGGAAGGGGGCATTAATGGAGATGGTGGAGGGGCATTAAAGGAGAGAGAGGGAGGAGGGGGGAGAATTAAAGGAAGAAGGAAGAAAGCAAGTGGAGGAGGAAGGAGAAGGAAGGGGGAGGGAGAGGGAGAGGGGATAGGTGGTAGATATTTAGGCTGGTGCGCCTTAGCAGTAGCGGGGGGTAGTAGGCCCGCGCTACTGCTATTCCTATTACCTGTAGCGCTGGTCAGGCACCAGCGCTGCTGCTAAGTGGGGCCCACCAGCTGGCCCTGTGTATGGGTAGTAGCATCATGGGCTAAAAGCGCCGCGCTACAGCTACCACATTAGTTGTAGCGCAGGGTATATGGCCAACGCTGCTACAACGGCTCCACCCGGGGGGTACCTTGGGCCCGCTTAGCAGCAGCGCTGGTTGAGCCCACCTGCGCTGCTGCTAATAGGTACCTGTAGCGCTGGGCTGCCACCATCGCTACTGCTACTTAACAGCAGTGTGGGTCACTCGCCCATGGCTACTGATAAGCATCTACCTATAAGATATTTCCTAGTAGTGACATCTTCATCATGTCCATCATTTGCATCCTCGTTGGCTATTGGGATGTTTGTATGATCATTTTCTTGAGAATGAGAGCCATCCATGTCATTGTCATCATCCTCAGTCACTAGATCTAATATACACAGTAAAAGAAATGCATGTGCTCAAAATTTAGGAATAATGGGTAAAAATCATTTAAATGATCAAGTGTAAGAATAGAAACACTACCATTCATATCTGCAATTTATCTCGATGCCATTTGGTGCACATCCTTTGCGGAATAATCTATCTCTTCCAGACTTAGTACAACGAGGTCATCTTCAAGAATCAAATTTTCATCAAATTTAATAATGTCTTCAAAACTAATTGGGTCATAGTTTCTAGTGTGGGACATACACCTAAACATGCAATGGAATTATAAAATGATGCAACATAAAACTGGAGAAGAAAGTAGGGAAAATAAGGATGTATAAAATATTATAACAAAAAGAGAGCACCTCTGCTCCAGTCTTGAGTTGTAGTGCACATAAGCAACATCATTCATACTTTGATGCTCAAGTTTATTCCTCTTTTTGGAGTGTATGCGCTCAAACAGGCTTCAATTTCTCTCATAATCTGAAGCACAACAAATTTTGGCTCAAGACATGAATAGCAAGCTTTTGCAAGTGTGGAGCAATATACAACCATAAGTCGACCATCATTCATCTAGAGCAAAGAAAGGATGCATATTGGAAAATCACTTTAAGGCTGAAATTGGAAAAGGAATAACAAAAGAGAAAAGTCTTACAATGACATACCAGGAAAATTTACTCCTATAAAGGATGTTGGAGTACCCACTGATGGAGTCTTGGATTAGGGGGTACTCACCACGTCATCTCCTAACCAGGTGGGTCAAGCCGAGGACACTCATGGCGGTTCACTAATGGGCTTCTTCGAGCAGTACATAACATATACAAGGGAGATTCCACAAGGCTTGATGCACAAGCCAAAGACTCCTCTCCACCGACGTATCCGACTAGGACTCTTGTTATCCTAGGCCTCCGGTACATTATATATGTTGAGGCCTGGCTAGTTGATAGATATACGCTAGATCATTAGAATTATACACAATAATCTTGTGGTAGATACCTGTACTATGTACTATCCCCCATATCAATACAATCAAGAGCAGGATGTAGGGTATTATCTCTTTGAGAGAGCCCGAACCTGTGTAAAATCCTGTGACCATGTTACCATCGCTCCAAGACGCCTAGCTTAGGATTGTTGGAAATATTCCCTAGAGGCAAAAATATTTGTATTATTATATTTCCGTATTCATAATTCAAGAGTTTATATTCTATGCTATAACTGCAATGATCCTGGAATATGCGATTCAGTGGAAAACTCATATGCACGTGTGGAATGATAAACGGTTAAATAAAAGGTTCCTAGTCCTGCCTCTAGGACTAGCTCAAGTGTTGTTGGTGATCAGGCTTTCCGGATCTTAGGATATCGTTAAGTGTAACGATAGTCCTAAAACAACAATGAGAATGTGACGTTGGAAGAACGATCGTATTGAATCGACCCAAACTTGTCTGTTATGAATTGCGTTAATATCGTCTGTAATCAATTGTAATAACACGGAGTGTTAACATGTGATTTTGCTCCTTAGACCATGAGAGTATTGTAGTCACTTCTTGCCGTACGGTGGACTTTGGGGTTGCTCAAACGTCACCTGTAACATGGTGATCATAACGACAACTTATAGGCTCATCGAAAAGTTTGACAAGGGACTAGATAGCTCGAGAGTGGGATTTGCTCCTCCGACGATGGTGAGATATTCTTAGGGCCCTCTCGGTGTGTCGGCAGCCATCATCATTTGTCCAGACATAGGTGACTATGTCACGGGGATGTCGGAACACGACAACGAGAAAGAAGAACAAAACCGGTAACGAGGACAATGGTATAGTGAGCATGGTGATGACTCAGGAAGATACCGAGTGACGGTGTCCTAGATTAGGGGGTGCTAGCCCAGCCGGCCCGTCTCCTCGGATGGGCCGAGGGGCCCCCGTACGTGATCAAGATGGACTCCGAAGGCCGTACACAGGAAGCGTGATTGAGACTGTCTCTGCCGAAGACTTGACGTATACTCCAAGATCTCTCCTGCCGCCTCTCTCCTAGATACCGACTTTGTAACCCTAGATACCCTCCCTGGCGTGTATATAAGCCATAGGGTTTAGCCCGTAGGGGGGGGGGGGACCAACACAATATCGCTCACCTAGCCCTAGAAGTTAGACACACGTTACGATCTCGAGGTAGATCAACTCTATACTCGATACATCTCCATTAATATAAACAGAAGCAGGACGTAGGGTTTTACCTCCATTAAGAGGGGCCAAATCTGGGTAAATACTGTCTCCCTTGTCTTTGTTACCACCGATCCGAGATCCACAGCTCGGGACCCCCTACCCCGAGGTTTGTCGGTTTTTACACCGACACTGGTGCTTTCATTGAGAGTTCCGCTGCGCGATCACCAGAAGGATCGATGTCTCACCTGCAGATCAACTGCGCTAACGGCCACGGGGACGTTTACGCCCCCGGCCAGCTCTTTGTCTTCGGCAGCATGGTATTTTGCGCCGACTCGACGGGTCATCTGACCTCTGTCGAGAACTACGCCCCAGGTCAGATTGTGACCTTCGGTGGCCTCGAATACACTGCGGATTCCCGTGGTGAACTCATCCTATCGGGATGGACTCCCGGCCAGATTGAGAGCTCGACCGGTTCTGGAGGCTCGACTCCGGAACCGAACTCTGTTGCGGCGCCTCTTGAGACCCCTGATGCCACCACTCCGGCCAGTTTCCTTCCGATCGCTAGTCCGGAGATAGATCCGGCTCCCACTCCCGAAATTACGTCAGTGCTAGAACTGACTTCGGCGTAGAACTCGGAATTGCGTTCGGATTCCCTTCGCACCGAAGACGCGCCAAGTTACACGCCGGGCATACTTCGAGTCAGCCCTGCCTATGGCGCATCAATGAATCCCGAAGAGTTATCTCACCTCGATGAGATGCTTGACCGCATCCGGAGCATGTCCATCTCGGATGGCAAGACTTCGGTTTACAATCAGATCGGACTTAAAACCGACGATAGGAAAATTTACATCCCACCCACCACCCACCTAGTCGCCACGATCGACGATTTAACCGACGTGCTGGACTATGGCGAGGCCTCAGACATGGAGGAGGACGCTGACGGCCCCATCGAGAACACCTTGCCCCCGGTAAACGCGGGCAGGTGGACTGCCACATCCACCTACGATGTTTACATGGTGGACACCCCCAAATCCCCTCCAAGACGTCGGCGAAGACGTTGAAGGGGTCCTAACGGGGAACCCAGTGGTAATAACGCAACAGCCAATAACGGCGACGCGGAGGACAGCGATGCCGGTAACCATGAAGAGGACGTTCAAGCCTCACCAGTAAGGAACGGCACACCGGACCGACTTCTCAGGGACTTAGATCCCGATGACCTCTTCGAAGGGGCCGACGACAACTACATGCCGGAATCCGAGGAGGACGAGAGCCTCGGCACCGAGGACTACATCGTCCCCGAAGACCCTTTTGAACAAGAACGCTTCCGGCGGTGCCTCGTTGCGACCGCCCGGAGCATGAAACGCAAGCAGCAGCTGCTGCAGGCCAATACCGATGCACTAAATGAAAAGTGGATCGAAGTGCTCTCCGCCGAGCAAGACATGGAGAACCGGCGCCATAGTGCGCCGAAATCATACCCACGTAGGCGTCTCTTGCCGGAGTTCAACGAGGAGCTCGCTGACGACCTCGACCGCCCCCTAGAGGCCGGGACAGGCCAAGACGAGAGGACCTCAGTGAACGGCCACCGCCACGCCGTTATGGCAAGGACCTTGTGGATTACTTAGACCCTCACGATGCTAGACGTCGCATTGAGGAAAACAGGGCTCCCCCTCGGTCCATCTATGGATCAAGGGGACGCACGCCCGCTGGGCTCGACGGCTACGATGCCTGGGTGGACAGGAACGGCCGCGCCCGAGATCAAGCCTACTCACGGCTTTCTCCCGACCTCCGACGAGATGCTCCTCGGTTTCGAGGTCCGGCTCACCCAATCTGCTTCACAGACAGGATGATGGAACATCAATTCCCGGAAGGATTTAAGCCCATCAATATAGAGTCATATGATGGCACCACGGACCCAGCAGTTTGGATCGAGGATTTCCTCCTACACATACACATGGCCAACGGAGATGATCTCCACGCCATTAAATATTTGCCGCTCAAGCTAAAGGGGCTGGTGAGGCATTGGCTTAACAGCCTCCCTCCTCACTCTATCGGCAGCTGGGAGGCCCTAGAAGACGCTTTTCGAGCAAACTTCCAGGGCATATATGTCCGACCTCCGAACGCTGATGACCTCAGCCGTGTCACCCAGTAGCCAGGCGAATTAGCACGGAAATTCTGGAATAGGTTCCTCACCAAGAAGAACCAGATCAGAGATTGCTCCAAAGCCGAGGCCATCGCCGCATTTAAAAACAATATCCGAGATGAATGGTTGTGATGCGGAGCATCCTTCGATCATCCCCATGGATACCTCACCAACTCACCAAGCACCAAGTGGACCTATGACAAGAGCTCGCGCGCGTGCCATCGAGAACATGGTGAACTCACTCCTTTACAACTTTCATATGGATATGGATGGGACTTGGATGCTACCTCACAAGGAAACTCTATGCATCATTAGGCATGAAGGAGTCGATCACCAAGGAGCTAAGGAGCCTCGTCAAGTCCAGGAAGAAGAGCAGGAACACCACAAGGAAGACCGAGTCAAGCAACGGGAAGAAGGACAGCTGCCCAGGCGACCCCGTGCCCACGGGCCTAATGGACCCCGTGCGCACGGGCTACCCAGAAAGTCTCTGGATACCCCGTGCGCACGGGCCCCTCGTTGTAGCTGCTGAATAGCCCATGCGCACGGGCGTGTACCGTGCCCACGGGACCCCCGTGCGCATGGGCCCCACTTACCCCGTGCGCACGGGCCACCCAGCGAGGTGGCTGACTTTGGTCTGTTTTACCCCTCACTTCGTCCCTTACCTCCCACCTCCTATATAAACCGTACCTAGACCATTTGTTAGGGTTAGAAAAGTGTATTGAGATATTCATAGAGGGCTTTGCTCATCTACCACTCCTCTTGGAGATCAAGACCTCCTAGAGAGAAGATCCCCCTGTGGATTCAAGACCCCTTCTAGGGAAGGATCCCCATCATAGGATCATCAAGACCTCACCTCCTTTGGAGTGGGAAGAACCTTATCTTTGTGCTATTTTCCTTTGATTGTCTATGTATGCTTGTGGATCTATGTATGCTACTCTAGTGGATGTGTGATTTGGGTTTGTTTGAGTGATTTCTCTCTTGTGTTCTTGTGAGTTCATCCCTCTTACACTCCAAGTGTGAAAAGATCTCCACCTAGGGTCTCTACCCTACAACATCTTGGTATCATGAGCCACGTTGATTCACATCTTGGAGTCCCTACCCCCCACTTTCTAGCCTGATTTGCTTTGTTTTGTCCCAATTTCGAAAATCCCCACAAAAATAGCCATCCCAATTTTTTTTTGCATTTGTTGGATCTTGTGAGATTTTGTTGTTTTGGTCCACGAATTTCTTGTTTGGCAACTGGATCTACCCTTTTTCCTCCTTCCCCCATCTTCCCCACCACCACTTTCCCCGCAATTTTGCACTTTTGCCACGGATTTGGGGTTGTTCTTCCGCAGCCGCCGACCCCGTGCGCACGGGCCCCGAGACCCCGTGCCCACGGGCCCAACTTACCCCGTGCGCACGGGCTAACCAGGGAGCTGTTCCACTTCTTGTTTTAGTCCAGTTTTACCACATTTTGCACCCCTTTCGTCTTCCGCACTAACACACATTGTTCATTGAGATTTTGAGTTGCGGTTGCCGTGTCCTAAGGTGTTTCGGCTACTTAGGGACGGTTCATCATCATCATCACCGCCATTCATACCAATCGAGGATGGTAACCTCGACGACACCTTGTATTTACCATTGCCATTGCATTGATAGCCTTGAGCCTATTGCGTCACTTACCCATCGAGACTAGCGAGTTGAGAATTGTCGGGCCACGTATTTGTGCACCATAGTGATATGCCTACTCCGAATAGCTACATTTAGCGTGCATCATCATCATCGTGCCATAAGTCTCTCCCGTGCATATCTTACTTACTTGTCTTAGATATCGGCTCTAGCATCAAGCATTTTGGCATAGTCAAAAAAGAAAGAAAGAAAAGAAAAAAAGCTTTTAAGCAAAAGAGAAGAAACAAAGAGCTTGTAAGCAATAGCATTGAGCCTTTTGCATAGTAGATCATATAGAACATACATATCATACTTGGGATTGAAGACAAGCACGTAACTCCCTTAGGTTGGTGCACAAGCGTATCTAGCCCATTTGAGCAATCGAGCTAGTGTCTCTCTAGCATCCGTGCAACAAGAGCATTTTCCGTGGTTCCACATTTTGAGCTCATTCCTTGGTTGTGCGGATCCCATTCATCTCCGTGTGTGTGTTTCCAAGTGTTCTACTAGGGTGTTGATCTATTTGTCTTACTTGCAATTTGTGAATCTTCTCAACATTTTCGATATCTTGACTAACACTTGCTTGAATTTTTGTACCACTCATCCTAACCAAGCTACTCCATAAGCCTTACTTTGTAGGTGTGAGAAACAAACCCGGTACCAATTCTACTATTGTTGCATTACATTGAGTGATACTTGATACATCTTCAATCATCGGAAAAGGTAACTTTGGTATTGTTCTCTCATTTCCTACTCACCACCACTTGACTATGATGGATAGGCCAAGTA
Organism: Elymus sibiricus; assembly: GCA_039707655.1. NCBI lineage: Eukaryota > Viridiplantae > Streptophyta > Magnoliopsida > Poales > Poaceae > Elymus > Elymus sibiricus. The sequence continues at coordinate 189,678,768 of CM077674.1, forward strand.
CATCGGCGAACCCGCTCTTTGAAGAGCAAGAGGAGACGCACGACTACGTCACCAAGGGTCATCTCTTCGGCGTCCAACGAGCGCTACACCATGAAAGTGAAGCTTTGGGAGATCGCATCGAGCAACTCGCCACCGACTTGCACCACTCCGAAACACGAACAAGGGACTACTTCGACGCCAAGCTTTCATCTCAAATGGAGGAATTGTGGGACATCATGGCCAACCGCGTTACTTCCACGACTTCATCTTCAAGACGGCGTCACTCAAGTCGACACTCTTCGGATTCTTCTTCACGCTCAAGTCCATCTCGAGCACGTTCTCATCGGCGCAACAATCATGACGATCATCAAGCTCCACAAAATCCATTCCATGGTAATGGGTTACAAAACCGACTTCGAGCACGAGAACGTCAAGCACGCCAAGGCCAAGCAACACCACGTCCGACAAAATGACCAAGACGGCGACGCCCTCCGGCAAGAACTCCTACGCCGAGAAGAACAAGCACTTGAAGCGCAACGTGCTCTCCGAGAAGCAACTCATGCCGTGAACGAGCGTAACCGTCGTGTGCGTGAACAAGAAGAAGTGCTACGACACGAACAACAACAAGAAGAAGCTCACCTTGAGGAGCGCCAAGAAAGAAGAAATCGAGCTCAGATTCCACCTCCAAGACCACCGCGTCAAGCAAATCGAGCGGAGCATGAGGATGACGATCCACCACCACGGCAAGAGCGACATCACCAACGAAGACATGATGAAGAACAACGTTTCGGCAAGCTCAAGTTCACCATGCCCAAGTTCCACGGCGGCCACGATCCCGAAGAATATCTCTCATGGGCATTGAAGGTCGACAAGATATTTCGCCTTCACAACTACGACGAAGAAAAGAAGATCGCCATGGCATCTCTCGAGTTCCAAGACTATGTTCTCATTTGGTGGGAGCAAGTGATCGCAAGACGTCATGAAAAGGGCGAGCCACCCATCGCGACTTGGGATCAAATGAAAGATGTCATGAGAACTCGTTTTGTGCCTACACATTACAACCGCGACCTCTTCAAGAAACTCCAACTCCTCAAGCAAGGAACCAAGTCGGTTGAAGAATACTATCAAGAAATGGAAGTTTCCATGATACGAGCCAATGTCAAGGAAGATGATGAACAAACTATGGCGCGTTTCTTGACTGGCCTCAACCATCCCATCAAGAAGATAGCGGACTTCCAACCGTACTCCAACCTCCTCAAGCTAGTGCACCAAGCGACCAAGGCGGAGCGACAAGTGCAAGACGACTACAAGTACTCAAAGTACTCTTCCAAGACCTCTCACGCTTCAACGCCTACGACAACTCCTTCCACGACTCGAGCTACCTCAAGTACCGGCGACAAGTCAAGCTCCAAGCAACCTTCGACATCTTCGAGTCGCCTTCCTTCTACTACCAGCAGCTCCAAGCAAAAGCCTTCGTCCTTGACACCTCCTACGGATGCCAACAAGACAAGTGACATCAAGTGCTTCACTTGCAAGGGCCGCGGCCACAAGTCTTTCGAGTGTCCAACTCGACGCACAATGATCCTCAACGACGACGGCACCTACGACTCCATGAGCGAAGATGAAATGGAAGCCCTCGAGCATGTGGCTATGCACCGACAAGTGAATGAAGACGAAGATGCACAAATCTATTGCGACAATGATGCGAGCCCCGCTCTTGTTGTATCCAAGGTCTTGACACTTCAACAACATCAAGACGAGGACCAACGTTGCCACATCTTCCACACCAAAGTGGACATCCAAGGACGTTCCGTCAAGGTCATCATCGACGGCGGAAGTTGCCACAATTTGGCAAGTGAAGACTTATGCTCCAAGCTACAATTGGTCAAGAAGACGCACCCTCGCCCCTACAAGGTCCAATGGCTTAGCGACTCCGGCACAATCCAAGTGGAGCACACCGTCCAAGTATGCTTCAAGATTGGCGCCTACGAAGATACCTTGGAGTGTGATGTGGTTCCCATGTCCGTCTGCCACCTCCTACTTGGGCGCCCTTGGCAATTCGATCGCGGCATCATCCACAACGGTCGGACCAACCACTATAGCTTCAAGATGAAGGGCAAGGAATTCGTTCTCCGACCAATGTCTCCAAGTCAAGTCGTCGCCGACAATCAAGCATCCAGCCATCGTGGAGAGACTAGTGCAAGAGTGAACCACCACAAAGAGAGTGAGCGCCACAAGCCAAAATTGAGTGACTCCACGATGAGCGACAAGAAAAACTTAGTTCTACTAGCCAACAAAAGAGATTTGAGGGATGTGAGTGAGAGCCCATCTAGTGTTGTTCACTTTGTGCTTTTATGCAAAGGTGAAGCTGAGCGGACTAATACTTCACAACATCTTCCTCTAGTGTTGTCTCATCTCTTGCAGGAATACAAGGACGTGTTTCCCGATGAGCTACCTCCCGGACTACCTTCTCTACGCGGAATCGAACACCGCATCGACCTCATCCCCGGCGCACCCCTACCGAACAAGGCACCATACCGCGTCAACCCCGACGAGACCAAAGAAATCCAACGGCAAGTCCAACATCTCATGGAGAATGGGTATGTACGCGAGAGCTTGAGTCCATGTGCCGTTCCGGTAATTCTTGTGCCTAAGAAAGATGGTACCTACCGCATGTGTTCTGATTGCCGTCCCATAAATGCTATCACCGTTAGATATTGCCATCCCATTCCACGCCTTGATGACATGCTTGATGAACTTAGTGGTGCCACCGTTTTCTCAAAAATTGATCTTAAAAGTGGTTATTATCAAATTCGCATGCAAGAAGGTGATGAATGGAAAACCGCATTCAAAACCAAATTTGGCTTGTATGAATGGTTAGTCATGCCTATGGGTTTATCGCAAGCACCTAGCACTTTTATGCGTGTCATGCACTATGTTCTTCGCAAATTAATTGGCATTTGTGTTGTGGTTTACTTTGATGACATCCTTGTGTTTAGTGAAACTCTCGAAGATCATGTCAAACACCTTAGAGAAGTATTGCAAGTTCTTAGAGACGAGAGACTTTATGCTAACATGGAAAAATGCACTTTTGGTGTTGATAAGCTTGTTTTCTTGGGCTTTGTTGTCTCTTCTAAGGGTGTTGAAGTTGATGAGTCTAAAATTGATGCTATTAAAACTTGGACACAACCAACCAACTTGCAACAAGTGTGTAGCTTCCTTGGTCTAGTCGATAATGGCATAGGTGGTGTTTTAATGCAAGAAAAGCGACCCATTGCATATTTTAGTGAAAAGCTTTCTGGTGCACAACTTAATTATCCCATCTATGACAAAGAGTTGTATGCTTTGGTGAGAGTCTTGCATGTTTGGGAGCATTATGTCCGACCGCGTGAATTTGTCATCCATACCGATCATGAAACGCTTAAGTACCTTCGAGGTCAAACAAAATTGAACAAACGACATGCTAAATGGAGTGAATTTATTGAGTCCTTCCCTTACATCATCAAATATATCAAGGGAAAGGAGAATGTTGTAGCGGACGCTCTTTCCCGCAAGTGCATGCTAGTTACTCATCTTGAATTGAATGTTATTGGCTTTGAGCACATTAAAGATTTATATGAGCATGATGATTCTTTTGCAACCCCGTACGCCAAATGTCTTGCTAACACTTATTGGGAGCGATATTATATCAAGGATGGATACCTTATGCGCGCTAACAAACTTTGTGTTCCCAAGTCTTCTCTTCGTTTGTTGCTTTTGCAAGAGGCTCACGGCGGTGGACTTATGGGACATTTCGGTCGCGACAAGACTTTTGTCACGCTCTCCAACAATTACTTTTGGCCCAAGATGTTTCGCGATGTCGCACGCTACACCAACCGATGCTCCACATGTCGCAAAGCTAAGTCACAAGCTCAATCTCATGGTTTACATATGCCGCTTCCTATACCATATCATCCATGGGAAGACATTAGTATGGATTTTGTGCTTGGCTTGCCGAGTACAAAAAATGGAAAAGACTCGGTATTTGTAGTTGTTGACCGTTTTTCTAAAATGGCACATTTTATTCCATGTCACAAGAACGACGATGCTTCACATGTTGCAAATTTGTTTTGCAGGGAAATCTTGCGACTTCATGGAATGCCAAAGACGATTGTGTCGGACCGCGACGTCAAGTTCCTTAGCTACTTTTGGAAGACACTATGCGGCAAGCTCGGGATCAAGCTCCTATTCACGTCGGCCTATCACCCACAAACCGACGGGCAAACGGAAGTCACCAACCGCACGCTCTCTACACTACTTCGCGTGTTGATCAAGAAGAACCTAACGGAATGGGAAGAATGCCTACTGATCGCCGAGTACGCCTACAATCGAGCAAGACACTCTACAACCGGCAAGTCTCCCTTCGAAGTGGTCTATGGCTTCAACCCTTTGTCGCCATTGGACATCCTACCGCTACCACTACAAGAGCGAGCGAACTTGGACGCAAGCGCAAGAGCAACATATATCAAGAAGGTGCATGAAGACACAAGGCTCACGATAGAACGCCACGTACAACGACTCGCCAACAAGCTCAACGCAACCAAGCAGCCCATGATATTCAACCCCGGTGATCTCGTGTGGCTACACCTTCGCAAGGATCGCTTCCCCAACGAACGCAAGTCCAAGCTTCTACCTCATGCCGATGGGCCATTCAAGGTGCTAGCACGCATTAACAACAATGCATACAAGATTGACCTCCTGCGAGACAAGTACAACGTGAGTGACACCTTCAACGTCAAGGATCTATCCCCCTACCATGGTGATGAAGATTTTGATCCGAGGGCGGATCTTTCCCAAGGGGGGGGGGGGAGATGATGCGGAGCATCCTTCGATCATCCCCATGGATACCTCACCAACTCATCAAGCACCAAGTGGACCTATGACAAGAGCTCGCGCGCGTGCCATCGAGAACGAGGTGAACTCACTCCTTTACAACTTTCATATGGATATGGATGGGACTTGGATGCTACCTCACAAGGAAACTCTATGCATCATTAGGCATGAAGGAGTCGATCATCAAGGAGCTAAGGAGCCTCGTCAAGTCCAGGAAGAAGAGCAGGAACACCACAAGGAAGACGGAGTCAAGCAACGGGAAGACGGACAGCTGCCCAGGCGACCCCGTGCCCACGGGCCTAATGGACCTCATGCGCACGGGCTACCCAGAAAGTCTCTGGATACCCCGTGCGCACGGGCCCCAAAAGACCCCATGCGCACGGGCCCCTCGCTGTAGCTGCTGAATAGCCCGTGCGCACAGGCGTGTACCGTGCCCACGGGACCCCCGTGCGCACGGGCCACCCAGCGAGGTGGCTGACTTTGGTCTGTTTTACCCCTCACTTCGTCCCTTACCTCCCACCTCCTATATAAACCGTACCTAGACCATTTGTTAGGGTTAGAAAAGTGTATTGAGATATTCATAGAGGGCTTTGCTCATCTACCACTCCTCTTGGAGATCAAGACCTCCTAGAGAGAAGATCCCCTTGTGGATTCAAGACCCCTTCTAGGGAAGGATCCCCATCATAGGATCATCAAGACCTCACCTCCTTTGGAGTGGGAAGAACCTTATCTTTGTGCTATTTTCCTTTGATTGTCTATGTATGCTTGTGGATCTATGTATGCTACTCTAGTGGATGTGTGATTTGGGTTTGTTTGAGTGATTTCTCTCTTGTGTTCTTGTGAGTTCATCCCTCTTACACTCCAAGTGTGAAAAGATCTCCACCTAGGGTCTCTACCCTACAACAGGTTGGCTCGTCAACTCGGCCAGGATAAGTCGAGGACTATGGCGGCCCTGACCTCACTGATGACTCGCTTCTGTGCGGGAGAAGACAGCTGGCTCGCTCGTAGTACTCATAATGGCGCGGCAGGCACCTCGAAAAATCGCGACGCCAATGGAAAACCCAAGCGCAACAAAAATAAGTGCAGGTATAAAAATGGCGGCAGCGACACTGAAGACGCTACGGTCAACGCAGGGTTCACCGGACCTAAATCCAGGAAGAAAAGAAAACCCTTTAAAGGGAACAAAGATGGACCTAGCCAGCTTGACAGGCTCCTGGACCGCCCATGTGGAATTCACGGCACTCAGGAAAAACCAGCAACCCACACTAACTGGAATTGCTGGGTCTTTAAACAAGCCGGCAAGATAGCGGCAGAGGGTCAGAGTAAAACCCAACACCGCAGCGAAGACGAGGATGAACCTCGGCGGCCCAATAATGGAGGCCAAAAGAAGTTTCCTGACGAGGTAACAGAGGTCAATATGATCTATGTCACCCACATCCCTAAAAGGGAGAGGAAGCGTGTGCTTCGGGTTGTATACACGCTGGAGCCTGTCGCCTCGAAGTATAACCCATGGTCGGCTTACCCGATCACGTTTGACAAGCACGATCATCCGACCAGCATCAGGCATGGCGGATCGGCGGCCCTCGTCCTGGACCCTATTGTTGATGGTTATCATCTAACTCGCGTCCTGATGGACGGAGGAAGCAGCCTCAACCTCATCTACGAGGACACAGTTCGGAAGATGGGCATCGACTCATCTCGGATCAAGCCGAGCTCCACCACCTTTAAAGGTGTCATTCCGGGCATCGAAGCCCGCTGTACCAGAACGGTCACCCTAGAGGTAGTCTTCGGCTCGCCCGAGAACTTCAGAAGTGAGGAGTTAATCTTCGATATCGTACCTTTCCGAAGTGAATACCACGCGCTCTTAGGGCGCATAGCCTTCGCGCGTTTCAACGTAGTCCCGCATTACACCTACCTTAAGCTCAAAATGCCGGGACCTAACGGCGTTATCACAGTCAATGGTAACACCGAACGTTCACTCTGGACAGAGGAACAGACCGTGGCTTTCGCAGCCGAGGTACAGGCGTCCGAGGAGGCAGCCCGCAGCGATAAACGTGCCGCCCACTCTTTGAAGCGCGCCCGGGCTGCACAAATCGACCTCGGCCAGGTACCCCCACACCCAAAATAGGGATGCGGGCTCCTCGCGTGCCCTCTCTGGAGTGGGCACTACGTCCCCAGAGTGCATAATTTCGCACTGAAGATTCCCTAGGCCGTCGAGGAGCCAAATATTTACTCAAACGTCGGTGAGGTTCAACCAAGCAAAGACGTGGCTTCGAGCCCCTGCACAGACAAGTCTCTGTACAAGAAACAGCCAAACATGACTATGTCCATGTGATTTCAACCATAGAACGGACTTCAGCAACGCCTCCTCTAAAGGAGCTCGGTCAATCAAACACTTGAAGTGTATAAAGGACCGGAAGGGCATCAACCTCCACAAATTCCTCACCATCAATGGTGAACATCTGGTCAACAGCTCGGAAACGCAGACGTGCGGTAGGTAGCGGCCCGGATTCTTCAAAATCCGTTAGCAATTATCCGCCCTGTTTCTTCCTCTTTCTTCTTTACTTTTTACATTGTATTCTTTCAATTCCTCTCGCCGCAGCTGGGCATGTACACGCTTGAAATTATGAAATAAAGAAATTGTGCCCCTTCAAGGTCTCTATCATATTTCTTTATCAGCATGGCCCCTGTGGGACGACGAAGTTCTCTAAAAAAGATACAATTGTATAACAAGTCTGAAGTACTCGGCGTCTCGGATTTTGGCCTTATATGCATCAGTTTCGAACCTAGATTTTGGTCAATAGTTGGGTTGCCCGGCTCCTATGTGTACCCCTTACGTTTTTGATGAATTCGGCTAAGGGCGTAATGGGAGAACGACTGCGATTGCGCTGCCAAGTCAATTGGCATAGCGCCTCAGTGGAGAAAGCCGAAAACTGACTATCTAGGTATGCGTAAACTGATCCGCCATCCGTAGACCGCGTCAAGCGATGTGACGATAGAGATCACCCGTGTTAAACGAAGGGCTTTCATTCCTAGCCGAAGTGTGTCATGGCCTAGACCTCGGCCGACCTGGCCAAACACTTCCCACACCGGGGGCTGGTCATCAGCCCCCACAGTCAAACTCCTATGACTAAGTGAAAGGTATAAAGCCACTATAGTCTGATTGCCTAGTTCCTATAAAGCACCGACCACCTCCGGGTACCGAGACGTCGGCTAAGGGTCAAGTGTGCCTTAAGGAACACCCTTTGTATGACCTACACTGGGGCTGAAGCCGATGACTGGCCACTCTCATTTTAAAACAGTCATATCGGAGGTAAAATAAATTATAAAGCAACACACATGGAATTTGAAGCCATCTTCATTCAACCTAAAGATAAAGTTTTATACAGCATACACTTAGGCATTCCGAAGTACTGTCTAGAAATACATAATGTCCTTTGGACACATGGCTTCTGTGGTACGAGCTCCCGCCTCCACCTCGGCGAAGAACTGTTCGGCGGTGCGCGGCTTGTCGGCAGGAGGGCCCGCGGCACATGTCACCGCATCAACCTTTCAGAAGTGCGTCTTCACACAGGCATACGCCCTCCACGCCCCTTCAAAGCACGCGGACCTCTTCCAGCGGTTCACGCAAGGCACGGCGTCTCGGAGACGGGCCGTAAGGCCGAAGAGGCTCTTCGGCATGGCTTCGGCTGGCCACAACGCGATGCAGAGGTCCTGGAGCGCCGGTCTCATCATGCGAAACAACTCCACCAGCTGCTTCACTCGATGATTCAGCAGCTGTGCGGACGGTGACCCCGGGAACTGCCCCCAGAAGGCCTTCTCTGCCTCGTGGCCCGCTAGCTGGCCGAAGTACGCCACCGCATCCGCCGCGCTCTGTGGAAGATCCGCAAAGACCTCTGCGGAACGCCATAACTGGGTGAGCTCGACACACCCTTTGCTGCCAAACGAACACTGCAGCAAAAATATCTTACCCGAGGTGATTTGCTCCACTTGCTGGAGCACCTCGTGGTCAGCTGGGGCCGAGGTATTGAGCTCGAAGTGGGCAAGTTGAAGCTTCTCGAGCTCCTCCTTTGTTTGTTGCCCCTCCTCCTGAAGCTTGTCACGTGCTTCAAACACGCCCTTCAGGGTCTCCTCAACCTCCAGCACCCGCGCCTGGTGCTTGTCCCCGCCCGCCTTCTCGGTGGCCCGGGCCTTCTCTGCCTCGGCGGCAGCAGCCTCCTGCTGCCGCACCTCATGCCGAGCCCTTTCGAGCTCGCCCTTGAGCGTCTCCAGCTCCACTAACGCTGCTGTTGTCAAAACAGTTCGGCCTTAGTTGTTTTCTTTAACAAAACATATCATACCTCCTTCGTCCAAAGTACAGGGCAAGTTTAAACTTGCTTACCTTGAGACTGCTTGAGTTTCTAGTTCGCCAGGATGAGCTCCTCCTGGGACCTCTCGAGTTTCCGGTTCATCTCCGCAATCTCCTCGGAGACGGAGTCCGGAACCGAGGTCGAAACCTGGCACAAAAAAAGATCCTTATTACAAAGGGAACAGTTAAATCAATAAAGGGTCCCAGGACGGCTGTCTTAAGCAGCGCCCTAGGGGCTACTTAACGGGCTCCTACTTAATCAAATGACCCCAATGCCAGTTTCTTGAAACCGATTTCAGGCTCAGGGGCTACTCACTCACTAAGCCTTTTAGCAGGCTGTACTCTTATGTCCTCGGACAAACTCATAACTTAAAAAAGTTCAAATAAACAAATTAGACTAGATGCACAGATAGAAGGCGTACCTCGAAACCTGCTATCAGGTTCTTGAAAACCTCATGCAGGTCGGCCCCTGCGGACCGGTAGCCCTGTAGCACCGCGCCTATCAAGGCACGGTGCTCTTCCTTGATGGAGGAGCCCTTCAGGGCGTCTTCCATCTCCTCGGTCCACCTCGCGCCAGCCCGTCCTTGGGCAGTTGGCTGGGGTGGAGGAATGACCTCGGATGCATCTACCCGGGTAGCCTCCACCTGGGGCGGCGGAGCCGAGGTAGATGTCGACTGGGCCGCTGACTGGCCCAGCCCTTCTTCGATGACCGCGGGGCGCTTCTCCCCCGGGTCCTGTTGGGCCGAGGTGTCGACCTCGGCCATGATGGCCACCTCGTCGGCCCCCGTCGTGTTAATGTCAGGGCCCAAGGTGGATGTTGCCTCCCCTAGCCCGTCATGTGCCGGGGGAGGATCAGCGGGCTCTGGAGTCCCGCTGGCGGATGGCAACCCGCTTGAGGAACCACTGGGGATTATCCTTGGTGGACTACATAAGAAAAGACGCCTCTGTAAATTTCCCCTTGCCTAGAAATAACTTGTCGAATTAAAAGACGGGATGCAAAGACGACGGCTCACCCTCGGGGCGCCGGCTTCTTCCTCCCCACAGCGAGGAGGTCTTCTTCTGAGTCACCAGAGAGTTCGGCTCTCTCCGACAACTTGTTGGCAGCCCCGGACGAGGTTCGCCTCGGCCTCTTTGGGCCCTTCGGCGGCATGCCCACGTCGGCGTCTTCTAATGCTGACCTCTTCCCCTTCGGGAGGGGGGGGGCACCTGCTCCTCCTCACCCTCCTCTGCGTCGCCGTCTTGCGCGGCGGAGGTGTGGGTCTCTTCGGACCGGGTGACCGAAGTCCCCCAAGTCCGAGCACTTGACCTACCCCTCTGGGACTTCGTCCCTTTGGGGGCCACCACGTGCGGCTCCTCGGTCAGGAGCGCCGAGAGCAGGGGAGTCGGAGGCTCCTCTGGCAGTGGGGCCGGGCATCGCACTCCTTGTACCCAGGCCAACCACTTCTGCAAAACATCAAACACGACGATTCAAGCAAAAATTTACTCCTCGGTACGATGGGCAAAGAATAATGATTGAGGGGCAGGACCACTCACCAGGGGGGCTTCATAGCCGTGTTCAAGGCCGCGGTCCTCCCCTTCCTCGGGGATCTTGTCCTTGGCCAGCTTCACGAGTCTCGTCCACATGGCGGCCAAAATGGAGCGGAAGAAGGTGGTGATGGTGTCCATGTCCTCGGGCTTTTGTGCCCACATCGGGGTAGCCCGAAGTTGGAGAGGGAGTATGCGGCGGTTGAGCATGACGTTGATGATGTCGGCAAGCTCAACCTTCCCCGTGGTGGACCACCACAAGATCCTGTCAATCAAGGTCTCCACCTCTTCTGGGTTCCCCCAGGCGACACCCTTCTCCTTCCAGGATTTGAGCTTCTTGGGAGGCCCGGCTGAGAAAGCCGGGACCTCGGTCTTACCAGGGGCGAGTGGTTCAGTGATGTAAAACCACTCTTTCTGCCACTCCTTCACTGTTTTGATGAAGGTGCCCTTGAACCAAGTGCCCCCTGGTTTTTGCTGATCATGGCCCCTCCGCACTCCGCGAGGTCCGAGCCGCTGGACTTCGGCTTAATCCCGAAGAGCTTCAGCCATAGGCCAAAGTGCGGCTCACAGCGGAGGAAGGCCTCGCAGACCGTGATGAAGGAGGCGAGGTGAAGAATGGAGTTGGGGGCCATGTGGTGGAAGTCCATCCCATAGAAGTACATCACTCCGCGCACGAAGGGATGCAACGGGAACCCCAGACCTTGGATGAGGTGGGGGACGAAGACTACCCGCTCCCCGGCGTTGGGAGCGGGCACCAGCTGGCCAGCCACCGGAGCGCGGGCAACGGTGGTGGTGGTCAGGTACCCCGCGCTGCGCAGCGCCGAGATGGTCGCGGCCGTCACAACGGAGCCGCCCCAGTGCCCCTTGAGGGTGTCGACCATGGCTGGTGGTGGAGGTTGGGCTCGCAAAAGGGAAAAGCGGGCAGGATGGATCTGAGCGCTAGAGCTAGACGAAGCAGTAGAGGGGTAGAATGGGAGCACGGTCGATTGCACTGTCCTCCTTTTTGCTCTTATAAGCCTGTGAAAGGCCAAGAGTCCCCCTCACTGCGCCGATAAACTCGCTATTCCCATCAAAAATGCCGTTGAGCATATGGGGGGAAACAAAATCTTGATGATATTCCTAAGGAAACGGGCACGATCTCTGCCTCGAGGGGACGTGCCAGTAGAAGGCTGCCTCGAACCGCGATTTAGGGGGGGGGGGGAGGCAGTAACTGCTCGACCTGTCGTGGGGCAAGCTTCTTCGATAAAGTTGTCAGGCCGGATTGGACCGTTCATACCTGAACAACGAGCCTTCGAGGCTAAGATATCTACCCCCTTTGGGCAGGGTGCAAGCTCGGCTGGACCTCGGATGTCAGTACTCCATTAAGAGAAGATGAAATATGAAGGGGAACTCGTCTGTCAAGCCAAAGTCTCCGGATCCGAGGTGGTGTCTATTGAGAAAGTCGTCCTCGGCATAGAAGACCAGTTCGGGGGCTACTAACGGTGTCCTGGATTAGGGGGTGCTAGCCCAGCCGGCCCGTCTCCTCGGATGGGCCGAGGGGCCCTCGTACGTGATCAAGATGGACTCTGGAGGCCGTACACAGGAAGCGTGATCGAGACTGTCTCTACCGAAGACTGGACGTATACTCCAAGATCTCTCCTGCCGCCTCTCTCCTAGATACCGACTTTGTAACCCTAGATACCCTCCCTGGCGTGTATATAAGCCATAGGGTTTACCCCATAGGGGGGGGGGAACCAACACAATATCGCTCACCTAGCCCTAGAAGTTAGACACACATTACGATCTCGAGGTAGATCAACTTTGTACTCGATACATCTCCATCAATATAAACAGAAGCAGGACGTAGGGTTTTACCTCCATTAAGAGGGCCCGAACCTGGGTAAATACTGTCTCCCTTGTCTTTGTTACCACCGATCCAAGATCCATAGCTCGGGACCCCCTACCCCGAGGTCTGCCGGCTTTTACACCGACACCAAGGCACCTCGGGTTTTGTCAAGTATCATGAAGCAAAGGGAACATCACATGATAACCAAAGGTTCACTCGAATGTCATTCGTGTAATCAAAGGGATCGATATGGACGTCCACGGTTCCGCTGTCGGTTATTGAACGAAGTGGTTTCGTTCATGTCTATGGTTTACCGAACCTACGGGGTCACAAGCTTAAGGAAATCACGATCTCCTGAATGTTAGTAGGACGAGAGTATCGAGTATTTATTTGTGGAATTGTTTCATTAATATTCAAAATAGTTTCGAGAGGAACCGGAAGCGTTTCGGGGTCATCGGAAGGGTTTCAGAGTTTATCGGGCAATTCCGGGTATTACCGATAAATAATATATAGGTGGAAAATGTTTCCGGTGATGTTAAATTATATATAAAAGGGTCTAATAATTATTAGAGGGCTTCTATATTAATTTAAATATCAACGGGCCTTAAAAGGCCATGAGGTGGAAGGCAACTTGGGCCACAAGGGCCCAAGTGGAGGAGGCGCCCCCCTTTCCTTATGAGGGGGGGACGAATCCTACTTGGGGAGGAGTCCAACTCCTGCCCCAAGGATGGAGCCCCAAGGAGGCTCCTTCCCTCCTTGGTGGCTGCCCTCTCCCTCCTCTCTAACCTATATATACTTGAGGTATTGGCCACAATTGAACATACAAGTTTTGGAGCCTCCTCTAGTTCTTCTAGTTCTAGTTCTAGATGGTCCTAGTTGACTAATTAGAGCTAGGTCTAGTTCCTCTAATCCTCATAATTAGAAGCCCAGTGTAGTTCTAATCTCCTCCCTCTAATTCTTCGGGGACGATTAGCTCTGGACGGTGAAGCGCTGCCGGATCGTGAAGGCTGCACGCTTGCAATGAAGTAGAGAGGTCGTGCTGTCAGTCTTCGGTTCGAGGGACTGTTTGTGGGCGGTTCGCGGGATCGTTCATCGACGGTTCGAGGGACTCCAAGTACGATATACACCGACATGTTCTTCTTCTGCTGCATCCCAGTGACGGTAACGATCGTGATCCCAACCTGTAATGCATCTTCATACTGATCTTGCGTGTGCGTAGGCGCGATTTTTTTTGTTTTCTACTATGTTTCCCAACAGTGGTTGCAGAGCAATTATATGAGTAGGTGCAGATTGCGATCTAGATCACATGTGGATGTGAGGGTTGATGTTCTTGCTATGTGATGTAGGGTGGAACCCTAATGTGATGATCTTTTCACACTTGGAGAGGGAAAAGGGCAAATTGAGAGAAGAACACAAAGGAAACACTCAATTGACACAAATCAAATCACACATGTGCTAAATCCACATACACATAAGAGGATACAAGGGTCCAAATCCAACACAAGAAGGTAAACAGGGTAGCTAGTTCATCCGAATTCTTGAAGGAGAGAGGTCTTGAATCCTAGAAGGATCTTCCCATAAGGGGTCTTGAATCCACTTGGGGGATCTTCTCACATGGAGGCCTTGAACTCCATGGGAATGGTAAGTGGATGAGCAAAACTCAATCTCTAATGAGCTATCGCTTTGCTAACCCTAGCTAGGAGGAGGGGGGGGGGGTCTATATATAGTAGTCCACGAGATAGGAGGGAAGAAAGAGGGATACATGGGCCTTTGGCTCGGTTGTGCATGCACAGGTGCCAGATGTTTGGGCTGGGGCCCGGATGTCCGGGGCTTCACGAGGCGCCAGATATCTGGGGCTCGGGCCGGATGTCCGACCTGTAGCTGGTCTCGGTGCGGATGCCTCGGGTTGGATTTCTGGGGTGGGGCCGGATGTCCGGCTCCTGGAGCTTTGCAGCGGCTGCCTTGCTGCAGAAGCTCGGGCCTTCAGGTGCGAGATGTCCGGGCCAAGGGCCGGATGTCCGGCCATTGTATCAATTCAGTGGTCTCCTTTGTTGTGCTTCTTCGCCCGTGTACTTTGGGACTTAGTCTTCATTCTGAGCGTCTCCGAGGGTGTCTTCTTCATACCTAAGCACACATAGCATTTCCGTTTGAGGTAGTAGCCATGTCTCATGTGGTTCATACGGAAGCTCATTAAGGAGAGATGTCACCTCGGTCTTGATAGCTCTTGCACGTGCTCATGCCATCGGTCCACTCGGCACTTGGCGAGATGAAGGTGGGTCCATGGGGATGACCGTAGGATGCTCCGCATCATCTCCCCCCCCCTTGGGAAAGATCCGTCCTCGGATCGAAATCGACATCACCATGGAATGGAGATAGGTCTTTGACGTTGAAGATGTCGCTCACGTTGTACTTTTCGTGCGGGATGTTGATCTTATTGGTATTGTTGTTGTAGCGTGCTAGCACCTTGAACGGTCTATTGGCTCGAGGTAGGAGTTTGGACTTGCGCTCGTTGGGGAAACGTTCTTTGCGTAGGTGTAGCCACACAAGATCTCCAGGGTTGAACACCATGGGGTGTTTGTTGATGTTGACCTTGGTCGCGAGGCGTTGTACTTGGTGCTTGATCGTGTGCCTTTTATCTTCATGCACCTTCTTGAGGTATGTTGCTCATGCGCTCGCGTCCATGTTGATGCGCTCTTGTGGTGGTAGTGGCAGAATGTCCAAGGGTGACAATAGGTTGAAGCCATAGACGACCTCGAAGGGGGACTTGCCGGTGGTCGAATGTCTTGCTCGATTGTAGGCGTACTTGGCGATAGGCAAATATTCCTCCCACTCCTTGATGTTCCTCTTGATCAACACGCGGAGGAGTGTCGATAGCGTCCGGTTGGTGACCTCCGTTTGGCCGCGGTTTGTGGATGGTATGCCAAAGAGAACAGTAGCTTGATTCCGAGCTTGGCACAAAGTGTCTTCCAAAAGTAGCTAAGGAACTTGACGTCGCGGTCCGATACAATCGTCATGGGCACTCCATGCAATCGCAAAATTTCCCTACAAAAGAGGTTGGCAACATGTGAAGCATCATCGATCATGTTACATGGAATAAAATGTGCCATCTTAGAGAAACGGTCCACAACGACAAATATCAAATCTTTGTCGTTTTGAGTTCGAGGCAAACTAAGCACAAAATCCATACTAATATCTTCCCATGGGTGATACAGTATAGGAAGTGGCATATATAGACCATGGGATTGAGCTTTAGACTTAGCTTTGCGGCATGTAGAGCATCGGTTGTTGTAGCGTGAGACGTCGTGAAACATCTTGGGCCAAAAGTAGTTCTTGGAGAGCGTGGCAAATGTCTTGTCTCATCCAAAGTGTCCCATAAGTCCTCCACTGTGAGCCTCTTGCAAAAGCAACAAACGAAGAGAAGACTCAGGGATACAAAGTTTGTTAGCTCTCATAAGATATCCATCCTTAAAATACTATCGCTCCCAAGAAGTGTGAGATAGGCATTTGGCATAAGGAATCGCAAATGAAACATCATGCACATACAATTCTTTAATGTGCTCAAATCCAATAACATTCAATTCAAGTTGAGTAACTAGCATGCACTTGCGGGCAAGAGCGTGTGCCACAACATTTTCCTTACCCTAGATATAGTTGATAACATAAGGAAAATACTCAATGAACTCACTCCATTTGGCATGCTGCTTATTCAATTTTGTTTGACCCTTAAGGTATTTAAGTGTCTCATGATCCGTATGGATGAAAAATTCACGAGGGCGAAGATAATGTTCCCACACATGCAAGACTCTCACTAAAGCATATAACTCTTTGTCATAGATGGAATAATTAAGTTGCGCGCCAGAAAGTTTCTCGCTAAAGTATGCAATTGGGTACTTCTCTTGCATTAACACGCCACCTATGCCATTACCGCTTGCGTCGCAATGCACTTCAAAAGTTTTCTCAAAATTGGGTAAGGCAAGTAACGGAGCATGCATAAGAAAGTTTTTAAGCTCAAGAAATGCGAGCATGCATAAGAAAGTTTTTAAGCTCAAGAAATGCGGCATCTTGTGAAGGACCCCAAACAAATGGTGCATTCTTCTTACTCAATGCATGCAATGGTGCTAAAATCCTTCACAAATCGACGATAAAATCCGGCTAAGCCAAGGAAACTATGCACTTGAATCATGTTGGTTGGTTGTGGCCAAGTTTTAATAGCATCAATTTTAGCTTCATCAACTTGAACACCCTTAGAGGAGACTACAAATCCCAAGAAAACAAGTTTATCAACATCGAAAGTGCATTTTCCATGTTCGCATAAAGTCGCTGTTTCTAAGAACTTGCAAGACGTCCATAAGATGTATGACATGATCTTCAAGAGATTGGCTAAACACAAGTATATCATCAAAGTAGTGCACAACACAAATGCCAATATATTTGCGAAGAACATAGTGCATCACACGCATAAAAGTGCTAGGTGCTTGAGCTAAGCCCATAGGCATGACCAACCATTCATATAACCCAAACTTGGTTTTGAAAGCCGTTTTCCATTCATCACCCTCTTGCATGCGAATTTGATAGTAGCCACTTTTAAGATCAATTTTTGAGAAAATGGTGGCTCCACTAAGTTCATCTAGCATGTCATCAAGGCATGGAATGGGATGGTGGTATCTAACGGTGATAGCATTAATGGGACAGCATTCGGAAAACATGCGATAAGTACCATCTTTCTTAGGCACAAGAATAACCGGAATGACACATGGACTTAAGCTCTCGCATACATACCCGTTTTCCATGAGATGTTGTACTTGCCGTTGGATCTCTTTGGTCTTGTCGGGGTTGACGCGGTAGGGTGTCTTATTTGGTAAAGGTGCGCCGGGGATGAGGTCGATGCAGTGTTCGATTCCGCGAAGTGGAGGTAGTCCCGGAGGTAGCTCATCGGGGAAAACGTCCGCGAATTCCTGCAATAAATGAGACAACACCAAAGCTAGATGTTGTGAAGTATTAGTCCTCGCCGCCATCTTTGCACACAAGCACAAAGTGAAGAACACTCGATGGGCTCTCACTCACATCCCTCATGTCTCTTTTGGTGGCTAAAAGCACTAAATCTTTCTTGTCGCTCATCATGGAGTCACTCAATTTGGGCTTGTGGCGCTCACTCTCTTTGTGGTGGTTCGCTCTCTCAATAGTACCTCCATGATGGGTTGAAGCTTGCTTGTCGATGATGACTTGACTTGGCGACATGGGTCGAAGCACGTACTCCTTTGCCCTTCATCTTGAAGTTATAGTGATTGGTCCGTCCGTTGTGTATGACGCCATGGTCGAATTGCCAAGGTCTTCCTAAGAGGAGATGGCATACGAACATGGGAACCACATCGCACTCCAAGGTGTCTTCGTTTGCGCCAATCTTGAAGGACACTTGAACGGTGTGCTCCACTTGAATGGTACCGGAATTGCTTAACCATTAGACCTTGTAGGGGCGCTTCTTAGCTTGGAACATAGCTCGTCGCTTGCCATGTTGTGGCAACTTCCGCCATTGATGATGACCTTGACGGAACATCCTTGGATGCCCGCTTTTGTATGGAAAATGTGGCAACGTTGATCATCGTCTTGTTGTTCTTAAAGTGTCAAGATCTTGGAGACAACAAGAGTGGGGCTCAAATCATTGTCACAAAAGACTTGCGCATCTTCGTCTTCATTCACTTGTCGGTGCATGGCCACGTGCTCTAGTGCTTCCATTTCTTCTTTGCTCATGGAGTCATAGGTGCCATCATCATTTGCGATCACGGTGTGCCGTGTGGGGCACTCGAAAGACTTGTGGCCTCGGCCCTTGCAAGTGAAACATTGGATGGAGCTTGTCTTGGCGGTAGCATCCGTTGGAAGAGTTGATGACGAAGCTCTTGGTTTTGAGGTGCTCGAAGTAGGACGACTCAAAGATGTCGAAGGTTGCTTGGAGCTTGCCTTGTCACCGGTAGTGGTTGTAGCTTGAGTCATTGTAGGAGGTGTCATTGTCGTTGAAGCTTGAGTATATGAACCGTAGGTCTTGGAAGAGTACTTGGAGTACTTGTAGTCCTCTTGCACTTGGCGCTCTGCTTTGGTTGCTTGGTGCACTAGCTTGAGGAGGTTGGAGTACGGTTCGAAATCCGTACGTTTCTTGATTGGATGGATAAGACCATTCAAGAAACGTGCCATAGTTTGTTCATCATCTTCCTTGACATTGGCTTGTATCATGGTAATTTCCATCTCTTGGTAGTATTCTTCAACCGACTTTGTGCCTTGCTTGAGGAGTTGTAGCTTCTTGAAAAGATCATGGCTATAGTGAGTAGGCACAAAACGAGCTCTCATGACTTCTTTCATTTGATTCCAAGTCGTGATGGGTGGATCGCCTTTTTCTTGTCGGCGCTCGATGACTTGCTCCCACCAAATGAGAACATAGTCTTGGAACTCAAGGGATGCCATGGCGATCTTCTTTTCCTCTTCATAATTGTGAAGACGGACTATCTTGTCGACCTTTAATGCCCATGAGAGGTATTCTTCGGGATCATTGCTTCCGGAGGACTTAGGCATGTTGAACTTGAGCTTGCCGAAGCATTGCTCCTCATTGTGTTGGGGGCGATGGCGTTGTTGCTCTTGTCTTGGAGGTGGGTCTTCTAGCTCTTGCTCCTCGTGCTCCACTTGATTAACTTGGCGTTGAGGGCGTGTGATTCTTGCACGGTTACTCATTTCTTGGCGTGCCTCAAGACGCGCGACTTCGTCTTGTCACTCTCGTCGGAGGGCTTCTTCTTGTTCACGCACTCAGTGGTTGCGCTCGTTGACGGCGCGAGTTGCTTCACGTAGAGCACGTTGAGCTTCAAGTGCTTGTTCCTCACGGCGTTGTTGTTCGTGTCGTAGAGCATCGCTGTCTTGGTTTTCGTGGCGTTGGCGGTGTGGAGCTTGCTCTTGGTCCATGGCATCTTGTTCTTAACGACGATGTCGTTCGCGCTCTCGAAGGCGGTCTTGCAAACCATTTCCATGGAATGGATTTTGTGAAGCTCGATGATCTTCATGGTCTTGGTGGCGATGCGAGCGAGCTCGTGGAAGACTTGCATCCGAAGACGTGTCCGAAGAGTGTCGGCTTGAGTGGCGCCTTCTTGAAGATGACGATGTGGAAGAAGTGTGGTTGACCATCATGTCATGGAACTCTTCCATTTGAGATGAAAGCTTGTCGTCGAGGTAGTCCCGTGTTCTTGCTTTGGATTGCCGCAAGTCGGTGACAAGTTGTTCGATGCGGTTGCCCAAAGCTTCATTCGCTTGATGCAAAGCTCTTTGAGCACCAAAGAGTTGAACCTTGGTGACGTAGTTGGCGGTTCTTCTTGCTCGTCGAAGATTGGGTTGGAAGAAGTGCTTGGCCTATCCATCATTCTCAAGCAAATGTTAGTGGAACAAAGGAACAAACTAGACCAAATGTACCTTATCCAATGTTGAAGATGAATCAATGATCACCCAAGATGGTATTATGGAAGTAGCACAATTGGTACCGGATCGTGTCAATCTCACACCTACACAAGTAAAGCTTTTGGAGGAGCTTGGTGAGGACGGTGGCACAAAATTTATGCAATTGTTAGCAAGATATGAATAATGTTGAAAAAGATTAACAAATTCACAAGTGAAACAAGTAGACCAATAGCAATGTGTGGCACACGGAAACACACACACGGATAGATAAGTGGGGTTGTGCAACCAAGGAATGAGCACAAAATGTGGAATCCACGGAAAATGCTCGTGTTGCACAACTCTAGAGAGACGCTAGCACAATTTCTCAATAGGCGGATACGAACTTGTTGACACCTATGAGAGACAAAACGTATCGACTTCTATCCCGATTATACTATGTATGTATGGTTCCTGGTGAATTCGCTCACGATGATCCAAGACGATCAATATGCTATGCAATGTGGCATGATGCTATGGCTATTGCTTACAAGCTCTTTGTTTTTCTTTTTCTTTGCTTAAAAGCTTTTCTCTCTCTTTTTTGATATGGCCACTATGCGAAATGCTCAAACCAAGATAGCAAGTATGTATATGCGGGAACAATTGATGACACAAGAGATGATACGAGGATATAGGCATGCTATGATAGCTATGCGAAATGTGTATCACTAAAGTGCACAAGTATCGTGGCCCGACAATACTCAACGGCTAGTCTCGGTAGGCAAGTGACGCAAAATGGTCTCAGGGTTAGCAATGCAAAGGCCAGGGAGAAATGTACAATGATGTCGGTGAGGTTACCGTCCTTGCTTACGGTGATGGTGTCAAAATGATGAAGTGGTCATTGTCGATGTCGAGTCCATGGTGAAGTTGAGTGGCGGTGATGTCGATGACTAACCATCCCTAAGTAGTCGAAACACGTTAGGAAATGGAAACCGCGAACTCAAGTTCTCAAATGGCAAAGTTGTGGTTGGTTGCGGAAGTCGGTGGTGGTTTGCGGAAGGAATGGAGGAAAAATGGTCAAAATTGGCTAGATTTGAAGGTGATGGAGTTTTTGGCTGCTAGGCGCTGGATGTCCGGGCGTCGGGCCGGATGTCCGGGGGCACGGGCCGGATGTCCGGGCATCGGGATCCGCGGATGAACTCGAAGAGGAACTTGGGGAAGACAAAATTTGTGGCAAAATTCATGGAATTTCATGGATGGAAATGGTGGGGAAGGTGAGGAAAAGCTAGATCCACCTGCAACACTTCGAATCCATGGATCAAAATCAACAAAACATCATCAAACCAACAAATCACAAAAAAAATTAGTATGGCTATTTTTGTGGGGAATTTTTGAATTGGGCAAAAACAAACAAAATTGGGGCTAGAAAGTGGAGGTTACACTTGGAGGGGGGGAAATGGCAAATTGAGAGAAGAACACAATGAAAACACTCAATTGACACAAATCTAATCACA
This sequence comes from Elymus sibiricus, assembly GCA_039707655.1. Taxonomy (NCBI): domain Eukaryota; kingdom Viridiplantae; phylum Streptophyta; class Magnoliopsida; order Poales; family Poaceae; genus Elymus; species Elymus sibiricus. The sequence goes on from CM077674.1 coordinate 189,700,234, forward strand.
CATGTGCTAAATCCACTTACACTTAAGAGGATACAAGGGTCCAAATCCAACACAAGAAGGTAAAGAGGGTAGCTAGTTCATCCCAATCCTTGAAGGAGAGAGGTCTTGAATCCTAGAAGGATCTTCCCACAAGGGGGTCTTGAATCCACTTGGGGGATCTTCTCAGATGGAGGCCTTGAACTCCATGGGAGTGGTAAGTGGATGAGCAAAACTCAATCTCTAATGAGCTATCACTTTGCTAACCCTAGATAGGAGGAGGTGGGGGTATATATATAATACTCCACGAGATAGGAGGGGAGAAAGAGGGATACATGGGCCTCTGGCCCGGTTGTGCACGCGCAGGTGCCGAATGTCCGGGCTGGGGGCCGGAGGCGCCGGATGTCTAGGGCTCGGGCTGGATGTTCGGCCTGTAGCTGGTCTCGGTGCTGATGCCTAAGGCCGAATTTTTGGGGTTGGAGCCGGATGTCCGGCTCCTGGAGCTTTGCAGCGGTTGCCTTGCTGCAGAAGCTCGGGCCTTCAGGCGCCGGATGTCCGGGCCAAGGGCCGGATGTCCGGCCGCTGTAGCAATTCAGCGGTCTCCTTTGTCGTGCTTCTTCATCCGTGTACTTGGGGACTTGGTTTTCATTCCGAGCATCTCCGAGGGTGTCTTCTTCATACCTAAGCACACATAGCATTCCCGTTTGAGGTAGTAGCCATGTCTCATGTGGTTCATACGGAAGCTCATTAAGGAGAGATGTCACCTTGGTCTCGATAGCTCTTGCACGTGATCGTGTCATCGGTCCACTCGACACTTGGGGAGACGTAGGTGGGTCCATGGGGATGACCGTAGGATGCTTCGCATCACTATGCTTCCCTCAAGTGTTGCTTTGGTTCAGTTCATCGACAGTATTATGTAGCTTTGTTACAAGGTTCTGACAATCGATCGGCTCTGGCTGTCGACGATCTGCTAACCGTTCCTTGGGCTTCATCATAGTCAAGAATAGTGAACCATCGCGTACACAAGAGGGTGCTGATGATGGATGATATTCTAGGGGGTCACGCGTATTTGACGAAGTTTAGTGTGGGGCTAGAGATTTTTAAATAAGTCTCTTGTTTCACACACCCCGAAACTTAATCTAGCATCAAGAATCATCGCCTATGTTGTGGACGTAGGTAGCTAGTATTATTTGTTAAAACTGGTTAACCGCGTAATTAAAGTTTGCTAAAACCGATTAGAGGACGTCTAACTTGGTTTTCCAGAGTATGCATATGATGTGGTATAGCCTTCGTCATGATAATGAGTTTATGTATAAGATGGTTATATGTTGTAATGTTAAGTGGCCTACGTGTCACGGCATGATGGCTGGAGCCACGAGATCGCCACGTTAATGTAACTATCGTAGAGATAGCCTACAGGTTACAGGTGACGACGGCAAACGTACACGGAGGACCCCGACGAGGAGAAGGTGTACTAGGCGCGAGACGAGGAGCTATAATTTCGAGCCACAACGGAATTTGTGAATTTGGTGCCACGACAATGTTTTCTGAAATGGTCGCCACGGCAACATTTTCTGAAATTAGTGCCACGGCAACGTTTTTGAAACGGTTGCCACGGTAACAAAATATTGGCCGTCACGACGCTTCAACTGGAGATTGAAGATGATCATGAAGGATTCCCCACGCCCAGGGATATACCATATCATGCTTTTATGAATTGCCTGAGATGTTTATCCCTTTGTTGTTTGCACCCTTTGATTGTGTAGTAGTCAATTATTAGGGTGATCTCTCACAGTAAATATCAAGTTAAAAAAGGTGCTCTTCCTAGTGTTGCAACCGTCTATAACATGTGGCCTTTCGGAGTACTACATGCTACCATGAGTACAAATGAGAAGTGAAGTGTAAGGAGGGTGAGGTAGGACTTCACAGCAGAAACACTCGGTTGTCTTGAAGTTCCAGCAAAAAAGTTCTGAGCTCGGAGCACGAAGCATCGAAAGATGAACAAGAGTCATATGGTGATATGATCGGCAAAAGATTGCCTACCGGTTGAAATTCACATCATATGAGATGCTACCATCCATGGGTGTGAATGAGATCAGGATCTTGAATCACTCACTTTCAATTATGAGAGATATTGATTTGAGTGGGAGTGCACTTTATATTAAAATTTGTTTAAACACTAGTGCAACATTAATTATGAACAAATGTCTAAATGAATTTTGTGTCTATCATTGTAGATCAATGGCTCACAATATGTTCAACTTAGCCCCTATGTTAGAGAAAGGAAAGTTGGCTGCTAATGGTGGAAACTATGCGGATTGGATCCGGAACCTGATATTTGTTCTCAGGAGTGCTAAGAAGGAGTATGTGCTGGATCGGCCCCTGGGTGATGCTCCTGCAAAGGATGCACCACCGGAATAAGTTGCTGCTTACACTGCTCGTAGTGATGACTATGATTCAGTCCAGTGCCTCATATTAACTTGCATGGATCCTGAACTACAGAAGCGTTTTGAACGATCTACTACTCAATTTATAATTGGGTCACTGGAAGTTCTGTACAAGAAGCAGGCAAGGACCAAACATTTTGAATTAACAAGGGCCTTGATTGAGTGCAAGATGAAAGAGGGTTCCTCAATGAGTGAGCATATAGTAAAGCTTTCTGGCTATGTTGATAGACTGGCTTCTTTGGAATTTGGAATTCCTCCAACACTCGGTACAGATATTGTGCTTGCTTCACTCCCCATCTTACAATGGCTTTATCATGAATTACAACATGAATGGGATGGAGAAAAGTGCAAACGAGTTGTTTGCTATCCTCAAAACTGTGGAAGCTGGAATGCAGAAGAACAAAACGGTGTTGATGGTCAATAAGACCACCAGTTCAAGAAGGAGGGCAAGTCCAAGAAGAAGAAATCTACTAAAGCCGGTAAGACCGAGTCTCAGAAGAAGAACAAGGGCGGAGCCTCTAAAGAGACTGAATGTTTCTACTGCAAGCAGAAGGGACATTGGAAGCGTAACTGCAAAAAATATTTGGAGGATAAGAAGAATGGTTCTTCCGGTAAAGGTATTATTGTTATACAAAGTTAATGTTATTCTACTTGTAAATTTCTGTATGTCATGAGTATTTGATACTGACCGGTTGCTCTAGTTTTTGCAAACCGATACAGGGACTACAGAAAGCTCACAAGGAGAGAAGAAATGAAGTCGTGATACAAGTCAAACCGATACATGGACTACAGAAAGCTCACAAGGAGAGAAGAAATGAAGTCGTGATACAAGTCGGGAATGGTGATGGGATCGCTGCTTAGAGAACGTTGCAGTCATGTCTTTAGATTATCTTCAAGATTTATCTTAGAATTGAAATAATAGTTATTTTGCTTCGAAGTTATGTAATGCATTACCCTATGGGTTATGCGATGGATATTCTTATAAGTTTTAAACAATAGTTGTTCAGATTATTATGAGGATATAGTCTTTGATTAAACCTCTATTTTGTGATGGTTTATTCATGATGAATCTTGAAGTTTGTGATCTATAACATTAAAGCTAAACGTCTTGAGAAAACTGATAAAACCACTAGTGAGTGGCACTGCTTGGTTATATTGGATAATTAATCTTCATAGAGATGAAGTATAATTGACTAAATACATTGTGATGTATGAAGTCCGATGAATATAACAGAGCGCGGTGAATATTTATACTCCATTAATGTTATGAGTAAATGCGATTTACTTGATAAAACATAAGGACTGAAATATTTGAAATAGTTCAAATATTCAGGATGAAGATATAATATCATTATGACAAAAGATAAACAGGATTCTTCTTATTGAAGAACTATATCTAAGTCATAAGTTTAGCAAGCAATGGAATTATTATGATTACTGATCTGCTCTTATTAAATTTTTGGAGATTTATAAATGAAACAACAAAATATTCACTAAACAGATGCTCCATCTAAAAGTCTAATGAAACTATAAAGAGTTATAGAATATTTTAGACCAATGCTTGATTGTAGGTTTTGTGTTGCTTTCATAAAATTCAAAGACAAAATGCTTGTCAGAGAATGAATATTTTTCGAGAAAAGGTTTACTCGTTAAAGAAATAATGGGAGGTTGATACAGCTTATTGAGAATATTGAATCTCCTGCTTAAGTTAAAACAAAACTAAACCAGAAATGTTCTGGAATATTTTGTCCGTAAAACTTAGCAAAGAATCTACTACATTAGATGTAGGAGCTTCAGTTAAGACTGTAACAAAATACGATGGCCAGGAAAGATTATCAAATCTACTGAATACTTCATCTTAGAAGAAGATGAATCAGCGCACTACGAGGAAGCAGTGATGGCGCCCAGCTAGAGAGGTATGGCTCAAAACATTGAAATCCAAAGTGAAGTCCATATACAAGGAACAAGTTTTGAACTTGGTGAAACCTTCAGAAGGTGTGTTAGTCATAAAATGTAAATGGATCTTCGAATATTCATGGATAGTGGTCCTGAAAGAAAATATTACAAAAGAAGTTTTGTAGGAATGGAAGAGTTGATCTTGTCAAATCTTCTTGTTAGTAGCAATACTAAAAGTATAAATGGATTACAATGGTGAGTGTTGTATATTATTGATATATAACAGATGAGTAACAATACTATTCTGAAAAAGGATTTCAAAACAGGATGTATATAAGATACAACCAAAGGTTTTGCTAGGAATACCGGAGTGATATAAATATTTCAAGCCATGTGTATGATTTGAAACAAAGTATCAAGTAGCTAGAATTTGATGAAGTAATATGAGAATTTAAACTTTATCAAGAAGCTTGTGAATACAAGAAGTTTAGTGGGAGCTCTATGGCATTTCTGATCTTACATATGTATGACATATCACTTGATCAGAAATAATATAAAGTATATTGGCACGAAAAAATTATAAACATGTTTCTAAAAAGACTTAGAATTATTGGATGAAAATCTATATAGATAGATTGAAACATCTGATTATGCTAAGACATGTACTATGACAAAGTTTTAAAGAAGTTTAAAAGGAGATTTTTTTTCTCAAAATGTCACATAGCATAACACTGTGCAGAAATAAATAGTTGATGTACATGTGTGAATGAATGGAGTTCAATTTGTTTCAGAGATTGAATTCATCATGTGTGCTCTCAAATGTACAAAGCCATATGTTTCGTATAAACTAATTGTTAGTAGTAAGTACCATAGTGATCCCAGAGAGGTTCACTAGGGTGATTGCTTCAAGATTAAGTACCTCAGTTGGAAGAAGGTTATACACAAATTGTTTGTTATAAAGGTTACACAAGACAACTTCATGACTGATATAAATAAACTATCAGGCTATAAGTTTTGGAATAGCTTTCAGGAAATGACATAATTGTGGATTCTATAAATGATATAGATTGAGGCTTGAGAAGTTTTTCAATAGAATATAATCTAGTTCAATAAAAGTTTATTGATAGACTATGGTGTAGTTCTAAATTAATATTGACTATATGGAGATATAGTAAATGGACTATATGGAGATATAGTGTACTACAAAGTGGACTATATAGAGATATAGTGATACCATTAAAGTAACATAAGAATTACACAGAAAAATGAGATATTGCCGACACAAATTACATTAGGATTTGAAGAGTATCAGATCCGGCGACGAAGTCTCTACCACTAACAAAGCATGAGCAACACCAGATAGCCATGGGTGTTAGAAAAGCATGCAACTAGATTATTGACTCTAGTGCAAGTGGGAGGCTGTTGGAAATATGCCCTAGAGGCAATAATATTTGTATTATTATATTTCCGTATTCATAATTAAAGATTTTATATTCTATGCTATAACTGCTATGATCCTGGAATATGCGATTCAGTGGAAAACTCATATGCACGTGTGGAATGATAAACGGTCAAATAAAAGGTTCCTAGTCTTGCCTCTCGGACTAGCTCAAGTGTTGTTGGTGATCACGCTTTCCGGATCTTAGGATATCGTTAAGTGTAACGATAGTCCTAAAATAACATTGAGAATGTGATGTTGGAAGAACGATCATATTGAATCGACCCAAACTTGTCTATTATGAATTGAGTTAATATCATCTATAATCAATTGTAATTACATGGAGTGTTAACATGTGATTCTGCTCCTTAGACCATGAGAGTATCTTAGTCACTTCTTACCGTACGGTGGACTTTGGGGTTGCTCAAACGTCACATGTAACACGGTGATCATAACGACAACTTACAGGCTCATCGGAAAGTTTGACAAGGGACTAGATAGCTCGAGAGTGGGATTTGCTCCTCCGAGGATGGAGAGATATTCTTAGGGCCCTCTCGGTGTGAGGGCATCCATCATCGTCAGGCCAGACACAGGTGACTACGTCATGGGGATGCCGGAACACGACAACGAGAAAGAAGAACAAAACCGGTAACGAGGTCAACGGTATAGTGAGCATGGTGATGACTCAGGAGGATACCGAGGCACCCCGGGTTTTGTGAAGTATCACGAAGCAAAGGGAACATCAACCAAAGGTTCACTCGAATGTATTTCGTGTAATCATAGGGATCGATATGGACGTCCATGGTTCCGCTGTCGGTCATTGAACGAAGTGGTTTCGTTCATGTCTATGGTTTACCGAACCTATGGGGTCACAAGCTTAAGGCAATCATGATCTTCCAAGTGTTAGTAGGACGAGAGTATCGAGGATTTATTTGTGTAATTGTTTCATTAATATTTGAAATAGTTTCGAGAGGAACCAGAAGCGTTTCAGGGTCACCGGAAGGGTTCCATAGTTTATCGGGCAATACCGGGTATTACCGATAAATAATATATAGGTGGAAAATGTTTTCGGTGATGTTAAATTATATATAAAAGGGTCTAATAATTATTACAGGGCTTTTATATTAATTTAAATATCAACGGGCCTTAAAAGGCCATGAGGTGGAAGGCAACTTGGGCCACAAGAGCCCAAGTGGAGGAGGCGCCCCCTTTCCTTATGGGGGCCCGAATCCTACTTGGGGAGGAGTCCAACTCCTGTCCAAGGCTGGTGCCCCAAGGAGGCTCCTACCCCCCTTGATGGCTTCCCTCTCCCTCCTCTCTAACCTATATATACTTGAGGTATTGGCCACAATTGAACATACAAGTTTTGGAGCCTCCTCTAGTTCTTCTAGTTCTTGTTCTAGATGGTCCTAGTTGACTAATTAGAGCTAGGTCTAGTTCCTCTAATCCTCATAATTAGAAGCCCAGTGTGGTTCTAATCTCCTCCCTCTAATTCTCCTGTGATGATTAGCTCTGGACGGTGAAGCGCTGCCGGATCGTGAAGGCTGCACGCTTGCAACGAAGTAGAGAGGCCGTGATTTCGGTCTTCGGTTCGAGGGACTGTTTGTGGGCAATTCACGGGATCGTTCATCGACGGTTCGAGGAACTCCAAGAACGATATACACTGACGTGTTCTTCTTCCGCTTCAACTCGGTGACGGTAACGATCCTGATCCCAACCTGTAATGCATCTTCATATTGATCTTGGGTGTGCGTATGCGCTTTTTTTTTGGTTTCTACTACGTTTCCTAACAAGGATCCCTACCTCGAGATATGCCGAATTTAGCACCGACATTGGTGGCCCATACAGGTTCATGCTGGTAGTCGCCGCGGTGTGATGGGAATTCAGATCGGCTCCGGTGCGATCTACGCGTTGGAACCGAGCTTCATTGTCGACGTCGGCATTTTCGTCGCCGGCTCAACTTGTCACCCCGGCTGGACTGAGTATGATACGTCTCCAACGTATCTATAATTTATGAAGCATTCATGCCGTGTTTACAATAGTTTTATACGGTTTTGGTGCACTTTTATATTATTTTTATGGACAAACTTATTAATCTAGTGCCCATTGCCAGTTCCTGTTTTCTGCTTGTTTTTTGTTTCGCAGACAAACCATACCAAACGAAGTCCAAACGCGATAAAACTTTACGGAGATTTATTTTGGAATATATGTGATTTTTTGGAAGAAGAATCAACGCAAGATGGTGCCTGAGGGCTCCACAAGGCAACACGGCGCCCCCCCTAGGGCCGCGCCCTGTTGCCTTGTGGGCACCTCATAGGTCGGTTGATGCCCTTCTTTCGCCGCAAGAAAGAGAATTTCCAGATAAAAATCCCCTCAAAATTTCAGCCCAATCAGAGTTACGGATCTCTGGGAATATAAGAAACGGTTTTCGGCCAGAAACAGGGCGCAGAAACAGAAGAGAACAGAGAGAGAGATCCAATCTCGGAGGGTCTCCTACCCCTCCGGGCACCATGGAGGCCAAGGTCCAGAGGGAGAACCTCTCCCCATCTAGGGGGGAGGCCATGGAGGAGCAAGCCGGAGGAGGAGCCTCTCTTCCCCTCTCTCTCAGTGGTGCCGGAGTGCCGCCGGGGGAACCATCACCGCGGTGATCGTCTTCATCAACATCACCGTCCATCACCAACCTCATCTCTTTTCAGTGGTCCACTCTCCTGCACCCCGCTGTAATCCCCTACTTGAACATGGTGCTTTATGCCACATATTATTATCCAATGATGTGTTGCCATCCTATGATGTTTGAGTAGATTTCTTTTGTCCTTTGGGTTGATTGATGATCTTGATTGGTTTGAGTTGTATGTTTTATTTTGGTGCTGTCCTATGGTGCCCTCCGTGCCGCGCACACGTGGGGGATTCCCACTGTAGGGTGTTGCAATACATTCATGATTCGCTTATAGTGGGTGGCTAGAGTGACAGAAGCTTACACCCGAGTAAGGGGGTTGTTGCGTATAGGAGTAAAGGGGACTTGATATTTAATGCTATGGTTGGGTTTACCTTAATGATTTCTTGTAGTTGCGGATGCTTGCTAGAGGTCCAATCATAAGTTCATATGATCCATGTACGGAAAGTATGTTAGCTCATGCCTCTCCCTTATATAAAATTGCAATAATGATTACCGATCTTGTTGTCAATTGCCTAGGACAATTCCGCACACTGATCCATCATTATTCCACACTCTCTATTTGTAATATATTGTAATATATTCTAAATTTATTTAGGCAGCACCTGCTTTTATGTTTTAGTTCTCCGATATCATGCAAAGCTATCCTCTTCATACCCACAACGTAGTTTTACTTCTCGTTTCTAGATGAAAGCAAATGCTCGGTGTATGTAGAGTCGTATCAGTGGCAGATAGGACTTGAGAGAATATTGATCTTACCTTTAGCTCCTTGTGGGTTCGACATTCCATACTTACCACTTCCATCTTTGGAAATTGCTACGATGATTCCTTGCACTTGGGGATTATCAAGCTCTTTTCTGGCGCCGTTGCCGGGGAGCAATAGCGTGGGGTTAATATTTTTGTGTATGCTTGTTTGATTTCATCACTAAGTAGATTTTGTTTTTCCTTTTGTTTTTGTTTTCTCGTTTTCTTTCTTTTGTTGTGGGTGAGAAAACAAAAAAATTAAAAAATGCAAAATACAAAAAAAAATTACTTGCCTCTTATGCCTAGCTTAATGGCTTTAAAGAAAGCGCTGCCTGGGAGACAACCCTGAAGTTTTAGAGAGTATTTTTCTTATTTTGTGTAATATAAACTTTATTATGTGTGCCATTTAAATATTTATTATGTGTAATATAAACTTATTACTTGCCTCTTATGAGTCGTCGCTCGACAACCACGGATCATCACCTCGGCGAGCGGACCAAGAGTTCGGCATCGCGAAGGCTAAATCATCATCAATACAACATTGTCGCCCCATGGATTGCATGGGTCGGGTGCGCCGGCATTGCCGCGCAGTCACTTCATCAAGCCAGCATTAACCGCGTCATAAATTTCAACCTGCGTCGGCATCGCCGTGCCGTCGCTTCTTCAAGCCGATGATCACCACGTCGACCTGCTTCGACACCTCGGTTGGCATTGGGGCTCCGAAGTCACCTTACGACCCGTTCCGTCACCTCAGCTAGTCCGGGGGCTTCGCCATCGCTTCATCGACATACTCCGGGGGCTTCATCATCACCATCCGACCAGCTTCGTCATGACAACTGGACTGGGGGCTTTGCCTTGCCACATCGACCGTGCTGCATCACCACCTCGTCAAGCCGAGCTCCTCACTCGTCCACCTCGGAACCGGCTTGAGGGCTGGGACCTCAGCAAGGCCGAGGACTATGCACCATATCAGATCTATCAGAGATCAATGGGCGTTTTCATCCTGCCACAAGCCCGGACTGCGTCATCAACACCGAGCACATTAACCAGCTAATTCACTTTCATGCTCAATTTTTTTAAAATTTTAATTTTTTTGTTCGGTTCAACCAAGCATTATATTTGTGTTAAACAAAAGCTGTTTGTTAAAAAACACTTTCTTTACCCGAGTTAACTGGGGGGCTCTTAGATTTATATGTGCCATTTTATAATAAATGTTTTCTTCTTAGTCATTGCAAAGTCTTTTTCTACTACTCTTTTTTCCGACGCGAGTGTGTGGTCAATAGCCGGATAGCCTAGTTTCTCTCTAAACCGCTCGAGTTTAGTTTGCTAAACTGGCCTGAGAAGCACTCCGCCTTCCGAAAAGGAGGTTGAAGCCGAAGGCTGACCCGCTTCAAGTCTAGAGATCAGACGTATCATGTTAAAGCACGATGGAAGCACAAATTAATTTTAAGAATAATTTTTGGATTGGCACCAAACAACTTGATTTAATTCATGTTTTTTGGTTTTTCGAGCTTAAGAGACATTTAACCTATTTATATGTTTTTCTTTCAGGAGGCAGGACATCCTCTTGATCGAGGTGTTCTGTGTGACGGTTCTGCTCAGGAAAATCTTTTCCAACCCGCAGTTTGGCATCTTCCCTGCCGAGCTGCACCTCGGCGTTGTCAAAACACACACGATGGTTGAACTAGTTCCCGAGGAGATATGGTCCTAGGGTCAGCCATGTAGCCCAACCCAAGTCTCAGGGGCTACTGCATTGATGATTTATTACAGAAAATTCAAAGTGCAAAACAGTTTCCGAGGAGATTATGATCCTCGGGTTGGTCGGCCGCACCCAACCTGAGTCTCGGGAGCTATTGTGCACTGCGTTTCTGTTCCAAAGTATACAACCAAGCAAAGAGTTGATCCTCAGGCCGATTTCGCGAATCGACCTGAGTCTCAGGGGCTACTAGGATTAGCGCTTTTATGTTATCCTTCAGGTGCATCCCGGATTTTAGGCTGGCACATACCTTGAGGGCTACTGTCTATACTTCTTGGGAGAGAATAAATTGCACCAATCGGAAAAAAAATTCTGCAAAAAATCAGCCCAAGGCCGAGGTGGTGCACCACCTCGGAAGCAGTCCGGCATAAAGCTCGGATACGAGTGGCTGGCTCCCTTGAGGACTTTTCCGGCATTAAGCTCGGCTGAACCCTTTCAACTTTTTCAAACCAAGGTAATCTAGGACACATAGGATGCAGGCTAGCCTTGGAGCTCGACTGCAAAAAGACACCTCGGATGCAGTCCCGCATTGGAGCTCGGCTGGAAGAGGACACCGCTGCACGGGAAAACTTCAAACCCGAGGTGTGGCGTAAAAATAAAAAGGCATTGATGAAGTCCGAGAACTTAAAGGGGATTCTCGGATGCCCGACGTATGAACTCCTCGGATACCCTATGTGTGAACTCTTCAGATGCACCTCGGTGATCCTCAAGATCGAAGATGGGAAGATTTGTTGAACCAGCTTTCAAGATCGACGACCGAAGATGAAGAACAGTTCAGAAGAACCGACGAGTGTCCCCAACTTGAAGACCGGTTCAAGGGGCTACTGATGGAGTCCTGGATTAGGAGGTACTCACCATGTTGTCTCCCGACTAGGTGGGTCGGGTTGAGGACCCCCATGGCAGTTCACTAATGGGTTTCTTCGGGTAGCCCATAATGTATAAAAGGTAGATTCCACAAGACTTGATGCACAAGCCGAAGACTCCTCTCCACCGACGTATCCGACTAGGACTCTTGTTATCCTAGGCCTCCAGTAAATTATATAAGTCGAGGCCAGGCTAGTCGATAGATATAGGCTAGATCATTAGAATCATACTCAAGAATCTCGTGGTAGATACCTGTACTATGTACTATCCCCCATATCAATACAATCAAGAGAAGGCCATAGTATTATCTCTTCAAGAGAGTCCGAACCTGGGTAAAATCATGTGTCCATGTTACCATCGCTTCAAGACGCCTAGGTTAGGATCCCTACCTCGAGATGTGCCGGATTTAGCACCGGCACCTGCCTTCTAGGGTGCTTCGCAGGCGAGGGGGCCCTCTACGTCATTCGTCTACTAGTGGCGTGCCACGAGGGCCTCTCGGGGGCTCTCCGCGCCGTCCAATCTGCTCAGTCAGCGTGGACTCGGGCAACCCGTGTCGGCGGTCCATGACGGGTGGACCACGGGCGCTTGCCGGGTCACCGTCTTGCGGCGGATTGGGTCACGCCCGTGTGCAAGGACCAGCGCTCGATGGGGAGGGAGGACCCGCCTATCGGCCAGCTTTGGCTTCTTGTGGGGTTGTCTAGTTGTGCCACCCGGGCTCGCGCGGCAAGGCCGCCCGCATCATCCAATTCCCGGTGGAGTGCCGTGGGTGCCTTCTAGATGCTCTTCGCATAGTCCGATCAGCCCGGACGACGCGTACCCGGGTGAGGAGCCTCGGGGGTCCATGATTGGTAGATCGAGGAAGCGCATATGTCCAATGTTACGTGGTGTTTTTGGTCGCGTCTATGTGCGAGGTCCCGCGTGTTGTCCCGCACGCAATGGGGAGATCGGACCCACCTATCGGCAGCCTTTGGCTCCGGGCGGAACGGTCCTGTTGCGCCATCCGAGACCCCGCGCATGGCCGTATGGGGGTGGCACGTGCCGGGTGGGCCGAGAGAGCCAGCCGGCTAGGGTCGCGATGGCTGGACATCCATCCATGAGTTCCCTTCGGCTAGGGGTCACAACGGCCAGAGGCCGGCATGCGCGCTTGACCCTGTCGGGTTGCTTCGCTTGCGCTAGCGAGGCACTGCTGATGGCCTGCAAGTCCACAGGGCTATGTAGCAATTTCGTGATAAGTAAGGTTTGTCGATCCCATAGGGAGCGAATAGGATGGCACCACAGTCCCCACAACTGCTTTGTCACTTAACACAACTACGTTCACTCCTAAGCCGGAGTTTGGAAATAGTTCACTTAAGTAGGTTGCTAGGGGAATGGTAAAAGGGAGAATTAAACTAAGTACTAGAGAGAATGGAAAATAAATACTAAACTAAACAGTGAAAATAAACTATGAGAGGTATGTGTTGTTTTATATGAGGTTCCTGGCATCTAGGTACGGCCTCGTTCGGTAAGGGCACGGAATGGAGTTAAGCTTTACGACTGATACGTCTCCAATGTATTTATAACTTTGATTGTTTCATGCTATTATATTATCACTTTTGTATGCTTTATATGCCATTTTATATTATTTTTATGGGATAACCTATTAACTTAGTGCCCAGTGCTAGTTCCTATTTTTTGCATGTTTTTGTTTCGCAGAAAAACCATACCTACCAAAGTCCAAACACGATGAAACTTTACGGCAATTTTTTTGAACATAAGAGACCCTAGAAGCTTCGGGGATGGACGAGAAGACCCACGTGGGCCCCACAAGTCAGGTGGGCGCGCACCCCTGACTTGTGGGCTCCATGTAGCTCCGTTTGCCCTAATTTTTGGCCTATAAATTCCTATATATTCTGAAACCCTCGGAACGAGACCCGAATTTGTTTTCCGCCGCCGCAAGCCTCTATTCTGAAGCGATCCCATCAAGAGCCCTGTTCCGGTACTCTACAGAAGGGCAAACCATTGGGGTGGCAATCTTCATCAACCTTGCTGCCTCCATGGTGATGTGTGAGTAGTTCCTTCAGGACCTACAGGTCCATAGTAGTAGCTAGATGGCTTTCTCTCTCTTTTGATCTTCAATACAACGATCTCTTCTGAGATCAACCCGATGTAATATTTTGCGGTGTGTTTGTTGGGATCCGATGAATTGTGTGTTTATGATCAGAATTATCTATTGAATTATTTGAGTCTCTTGAGATTTATTTGCTGCGTAATTTTATAACTTTGTATTTCTCTCTGATCTATCTGTCTTCTTTGGCCAATTAGATTGATTTATCTTCAGTAGGAGAGGTGCTTTGTAGTAGGTTCAATCTTGCGGTGATCTTGCCATGTGACAGGAGGGGCGAAGGCACGTATTTTTATTATTGCTACTAAGGATAAAACGACGGGTGAAAGGATCGGTATGGTCGACTAGAGGGGGGGGGGTGAATAGGCGACTAACAAAATTTTACTTCTTTTCAATTTTAGGCTCAACAAAGTAGTAAGTTGTCTAGATATGCAACTAGGTGGACAACCTATATGACAAGCTTAACAATAACAACCACAACCACAACAACAACAAGGTAATAACAAGCACAAAGTAAAGGACTGAAATAACCGCAAGTGAACTCGATGGAGACGAGCGTGTGTTGCCGAAGTTCTCTCCTTTGGGGGAGGTATGTCTTCGTTGGAGAGGTGTGGAGGCACAATTCTCTCCAAAATGTCACTAGGACCACCTTATTCTCCTCACGCCCTCGCATGATGCAAGGTGCCATGAATCCACTAGCGGCGCCCTTGAAGGCGGCGACCGTGACCTTCAGAAACAAGGTTGTGGTTCTCTCCACAACTTAATTGGAGACTCCGAACACAACCACGAAGCTTCACCACAATAGATTGTGGCTCCACGACAACCTCTTCCATCTAGGGTACCCAAAGACCCAAGAGTAACAAGTTGATGATGATGTAGAAGCCGGGGAACACAAAATGGTTTGGTGGAAGTGTAGATCGGGTGAATCTCCTCCTATCCCCAAAGTATGGTGGAGTTTGGGTGGTTGGGGAAGGAGATCTCAAGATTTTTAGTGGTGGGGAATGGTGGAGTATAGCTTGGGCAAAGATTTGGATTGGGAGGAAGAAGACGGGGGGGGGGGGGGGGGGCGTATTTATACCCCCACGAAAAATGTGACCGTTGTGCAGCCGCCACCCCGGGCACCTGGACAAAAGGGGTCCGGGCACCCGGACTCAACAGAGAAAAATGCCACAAAACCCGGGCACCCAGGGGTGAAACCCCGGGCACCCGGACACCAACGAGAAGCACATCGGCAAGGGGCCCGGGCACCCGGGGGTCCAAGACCACGGGCAGCCGGGGTGGGCAGAGAGGTGGCGGGTGGGGGCCCGGGCATCCAGGGGGCACGACCCGGGGCAACCCGGGGTGGTCCGAGTGTTGGAAATATGCTCTAGAGGCAATAATATTGTATTATTATATTTCCATGTTTATAATTAAGAGTTTATATTCTATGCTATAACTGCTATGATCCTGGAATATGTGATTCAGTGGAAAACTCATATGCACGTGTAGAATGATAAAAGGTAAAACTTGATTCCTAGTCTCGCCTCTAAGACTAGCTCAAGTGTTGTTCGTGATCATGTTTTCGGATCTTAGGATATCGTTAAGTGTAACGATAGTTCTAAAACAACTTTGAGAATATGTTGGAAGAACGATCATATTGAATCGACCCAAACTTGTTTGTTCTACTTTGAGATACAATCGTCACAAGTCAATTGATATAACACGGAGAGTTAACATGTGATTTAGTTCCTTAGACCATGAGAGTACCATCATCACTTCTTACCATATGATGGGCTTTGGGGTTGCTCAAACGTCATTTGTAATACGGTGATCATAATGACAACTTACAGGTTCATCGGAAAGTTTGACAAGGGACTAGATAAGTCAAGAGTGGGATTTGCTCCTCCGATGATGGAGAGATATTCTTGTTGGAAATATGCCCTAGAGGCAATAATAAATTGGTTATTATTATATTTCCTTGTTCATGATAATCGTTTATTATCCATGCTATAATTGTATTGATTGGAAACTCAAATACATGTGTGGGTACATAGACAACACTGTGTCCCTAGTAAGCCTCTAGTTGACTAGCTCGTTGATCAAAGATGGTTAAGGTTTCCTAGCCATTGACATGAGATGTCATTTGATAACAGGATCACATCATTAGGAGAATGATGTGATGGACAAGACCCAAACTAAGAACGTAGCATTTGATCGTGTCAGTTTATTGCTATTGTTTTCTGCATGTCAAGTATCTGTTCCTATGACCATGAGATCATGCAACTCCCTGACATCGGAGGAGTACCTTGTGTGTATCAAACGTCGCAACGTAACTGGGTGACTATAAAGGTGCTCTACAGGTATCTCCGAGGGTGTCTGTTGGGTTGGCATGGATCAAGACTGGGATTTGTTACTCCGTGTGACGGAGAGGTATCTCAGGGCCCACTCGGTAATACAACATCACAATGAGCCTTGCAAGCAATGTGACTAAAGTGTTAGCCACGAGATCTTGTATTACGGAACGAGTAAAGAGACTTGCCGGTAACGAGATTGAACTAGGTATAGAGATACCGACGATCGAATCTTGGGCAAGTAACATACCGAAGAACAAAGGGAATAGCATACGGGATTAACTGAATCCTTGACATAGAGGTTCGACCGATAAAAGATCTTCGTAGAATATGTAGGAGCCAATATGGGCATCCAGGTCCCGCTATTGGTTATTAACCGTAGAGGTGTCTCGGTCATGTCTACATAGTTCTCGAACCCGCAGGGTCTACACACTTAACGTTTGGTGACGATTAGTATAGTTGAGTTATTTTGTTGGTGACCGAAAGTTGTTCGGAGTCCCGGATAAGATCCCGGACATGACGAGGATCTCCGGAATAGTCCGGAGGTAAAAATTGATATATGTGATAATAGTGTTTTGATCTCCGGAAGAGTTCCGGAGTTCACCGGAAGGGGTTCCGGATGTTTACCGAAGTGTTCGGGTGCAGCAACACTTTATATGGGCCAGAGGGATAAAGCCCACGAGGTATTGGAAAGTGCAAAAAGTAGTTTTGCTGCCGCGTAAGCGGTACTACCGTTTTGTGAAGCGGTACTACCGCCCAAGCGGTACTACCGCTTGTGTGAAGCGGTACTACCGCCCAAGCGGTACTACCGCTTGTGCGCGGTACTGCAGGGATCCGAGTTGGACTCTTTCCCTGCGGGCCAAACCGACCTTGTGCGGGCAAAACCGACCTGGAGGAGGCTTTTACTCCAAGTTTAGACCCCAAGGCTCAACATATAAATAGAGGGGCAGGGCTAGCACACGGGACACATCAAGATTTCCCCAAGCCGTGTGCGGCAACCCTAACCCTCTAGTTCCTCCGTCATAATCTCCGTAGCGCTTGGCGAAGCCCTGCTGAGATTGTTCCTCACCAACATCACCACGCCGTCGTGCTGCTGGAACTCAACCACTACTTCACCATCGCTCGCTGGATCGAGGAGGTGAAGGCGTCATCAAGCCGTACGTGTGTTGAACGCGGAGGTGCCGTCCGTTCGGCGCTAGTTCGTGATCGGATCGAGGGACGACTTGTGATTTGGATCGCGGAGACGTTCGACTACATCAACCGCGTTTCTTAAACGCTTCCGCTTAGCAATCTACAAGGGTATGTAGATTCACTCTCCCTCTCGTAGATGCTCATCACCATGGATAGATCTTGTGTGTGCGTAGGAAAATTTTTGTTTCCCATGCAACGTTCCCCAACAGTGGCATCATGAGCCAGGTCTATGCGTAGATGAGATCTCGAGTAGAACACGAACGAGTTGTGGGCGTGGGTGTATACATATTGCTTGCCGTTACTAGTTGATATTTGATTCGGCGGTACTGTGAGATGAAGCGGCCCGGACCGACATTACGCGTACACTTACGCGAGACAGGTTCCTTCAACTGACATGTAACTTCGTTGCATAAAGATGGCTAGCGGGTGTCTGTCTCTCTCACTTTAGTTGAATCGATTTCAATGAAGAGGGTTCTTTTAGAAGATCAAAAAGCAATCACTACACCACGTTGTGGTTTTGCGTAGGTAAGAACGGTTCTTGCAAACCCGTAGCAGCCACGTAAAATTTGCAACAACAATTAGAGGACGTCTAACTTGTTTTTGCAGGGTATGATGTGATATGATATGGCCAATTACATGATGAGATATATGTGATGTATGAGATGATCATGTGTTGTATAGAATATCACGACTTGCATGTCGATGAGTACGGCAACTGGCAGGAGCCATAGAGTTGTCTTTAATTATTGTATGACCTGCGTGTCAATCATTAAGCGCTATGTAATGCTTTACTTTATCGCTAAACGTTAGCAATAGTCGTGGAAGCAACAGTCGGCGCGACAACCTTATGGCGACACGTTGATGGAGATCAAGATGATGGAGATCATGGTGTCATGCCGGTGACGATGGAGATCATGCCGGTGCTTTGGAGATGGAGATCAAAAGCACAAGTTCATGGCCATATCATGTCACTTATGATTTGCATGTGATGTTAATCCTTTTATGCATCTTATTTTGCTTAGGACGACGGTAGCATTATAAGGTGATCCCTCACTTAAATTTCAAGATAAATTGTGTTCTCCCCGAGTGTGCACCGTTGCGAAAGTTCGTCGTTTCGAGACACGCCGTGATGATCGGGTGTGATAGACTCCACGTTCACATACAACGGGTGCAAGCCATGTTGCACACGCGGAACACTCGGGTTAAACTTGACGAGCCTAGCATGTACAGACATGGCCTCGGAACACAAGAGACCGAAAGGTCGAACATGAGTCATATAGTAGATATGATCAACATGAAGATGTTCACCATTGAAACCACCTCAACTCACGTGATGATCGGACTTGAGTTGGTGGATTTGGATCATGTTACACTCGAATGACCGGAGGGATGTCAATTTGAGTGGGAGTTTTTTAAATAATATGATTAACTAAACTCATTATCTAGAACAATAGTCTAAGTTGTCTTTGCTATATTTATGTTGTAGATCATGGCTCGCGCAGTAGCACCCCTGAATTTTAATGCGTTCCTAGAGAAAGCTAAGTTGAAAGATGATGGAAGTAACTTTGTGGACTGGGCCCGTAATCTAAGGATTATCCTTACGGCTTCCCAGAAGGCTTATGTCCTTGATGCATCGCTTGGTGATCCACCCGCTCCAGTTGAGTCTCTAGACGTTGTGAACGCCTGGCAGGCTCGTTCTGATGATTACTCAATAGTTCAATGTGCAATGTTGTATGGCTTAGAACCGGGACTTCAAAGACGTTTTGAACGTCATGGAGCATATGAGATGTTCCAGGAGCTGAAGTTTATCTTTCAGAAGAATGCCCGAATCGAGAGATATGAGATCTCCGATAAGTTCTATGCTTGCAAGATGGAGGAGAACGGGTCTATCAGTGATCACGTGCTCAGAATGTCTGGGTACTCCACCCGTCTGGCTAAGTTAGGGATGCCCCTTCCGCCAGAGGCTATCACTGACAGAGTTCTTCAATCATTGCCACCTAGCTACAAGAGCTTCGTGTTGAACTATAAACATGCACGGGATGAACAAGTCAGTCGCCGAGCTGTTTGCGATGCTGAAAGCCGCTGAGTCTGAAATTCAGAAGGAGCATCAAGTGTTGATGGTCAATAAAACCACTAGTTTCAAGAAAAATGGCAAGGGTAAGAAGGGTAACTCCAAGAAGAGTGGCAAAGCAGTTGCTCCTCTCGTGAAGAAACCCAAGGCTGGACCCAAACCAGAAACTGTGTGTTTTCATTGCAAGGGAACTGGACACTGGAAGCGGAATTGCCCCAAGTATTTGGCTGACAAGAAGGCGGCCAACAACAAACAAGGTATATATGATATACATGTTATTGATGTGTACCTTACCAACTCTCGTTGTAGTGCCTGGGTATTTGATACCGGTGCGGTTGCTCATATTTGCAACTCAAAACAGGAACTGCGGAATAGACGGAGGCTGGCAAAGGACGAAGTGACGATGCGCGTGGGAAATGGTTCCAAGGTTGATGTGATCGCCGTCGGCACGCTCGCTCTTCGATTACCGTCGGGATTAGTGATGAACCTAAATAAGTGTTATTTGGTGCCTGCGTTAAGCATGAACATTATATCTGGATCTTGTTTATTGCGAGACGGTTACTCATTTAAATCAGAGAATAATGGTTGTTCTATTTATATGAGTAATATCTTTTATGGTCATGCACCCGATGTGAGGGGTTTGTTCTTATTGAATCTCGATAGTAATGATACACATGTTCATAACATTGATGCCAAAAGATGTAGAATTGATAATGATAATACCACTTTCTTGTGGCACTGCCGTTTAGGTCATATTGGCGTAAAACGCATGAGGAAGCTCCATACTGATGGACTTTTGGAGTCACTTGATTTTGAATCACTTGACACATGTGAGCCATGCCTCATGGGCAAGATGACTAAAACGCCGTTCTCTGGAACAATGGAACGGGCAACTGACTTATTGGAAATCATACATACTGATGTGTGTGGTCCGATGAGTATTGAGGCGCGCGGTGGTTATCGTTATTTTCTCACCTTCACTGATGACTTAAGTAGATATGGGTATATTTACTTAATGAAACACAAGTCTGAAA
Organism: Elymus sibiricus; assembly: GCA_039707655.1. NCBI lineage: Eukaryota > Viridiplantae > Streptophyta > Magnoliopsida > Poales > Poaceae > Elymus > Elymus sibiricus. The sequence continues at coordinate 189,720,756 of CM077674.1, forward strand.
CATTTGAAAAGTTCAAACAATTTCAGAGTGAAGTTGAGAATCATCGTAACAAGAAGATTAAATTCCTACGATCTGATCGAGGAGGAGAATATCTGAGTTATGAGTTTGGCAGTCACTTAAGACAATGTGGAATTGTTTCACAACTGACACTGCTTGGAACACCACAGCGTAATGGTGTGTCCGAACGTCGTAATCGAACTTTATTGGATATGGTGCGATCTATGATGTCTCTTGCCGATTTGCCACTATCGTTTTGGGGTTATGCATTAGAGACAGCTGCATTCACTTTAAATAGGGCACCATCGAAATCCGTTGAGACAACGCCATATGAACTTTGGTTTGGCAAGAAGCCAAAGCTGTCGTTTCTTAAAATTTGGGGATGTGATGCTTATGTCAAAAAGCTTCAGCCTGAAAAGCTGGAACCCAAAGCGGAGAAATGCGTCTTCATAGGATACCCAAAAGAGACAGTTGGGTATACCTTCTATCTCAGATCCGAAGGCAAAGTGTTTGTCGCTAAAAACGGAACATTTCTTGAGAAAGAGTTTCTCTCGAAAGAATTGAGTGGGAGGAAGATAGAACTTGATGAGGTTGTTGAACCTTTACTTCAACCTGAGAGTAGCGCAGTGCAGAAAGTTGTTTCTGTGGAGCCTACATTAGCTGAAGAGGAAGTTAATGATGATGATCATGAAGCTTTGGATCAAGTTGCTATCGAACCTCGTAGGTCGACAAGGACGCGTACTGCTCCCGAGTGGTACGACAACCCTGTCTTAGAGGTCATGTTGTTAGACAACGATGAACCTACGCTATGGAGAAGCGATGATGGGCCCGGATTCCGAGAAGTGGTTAGAGGCCATGAAATCCGAGATGGGATCCATGTATGAAAACAAAGTATGGACTTTGGAAGTATTACCTGAAGGGCGTAAGGTGATTCAGAACAAATGGATCTTTAAGAGGAAGACGGACGCAGACGGTAATGTCACCGTCTATAAAGCTCGACTTGTGGCAAAGGGTTTTTCACAAGTTCAAGGAGTTGACTACGATGAGACCTTCTCACCCGTAGCGATGCTTAAGTCCGTCAGAATCATGTTAGCAATAGCTGCCTTTTTCGATTATGAAATTTGGCAGATGGATGTCAAAACAGCGTTCCTTAACGGTTACCTTAAGGAAGAGTTGTATATGATGCAACCAGAAGGTTTTGTCGATCCAGAGAATGCTGACAAAGTTTGCAAACTCCAGCGATCCATTTATGGACTGGTGCAAGCATCTCGGAGTTGGAATCTTCGTTTTGATGAGGTGATCAAAGCGTTCGAGTTTATACAAGTTTACGGAGAAGCTTGTATTTACAAGAAAGTGAGTGGGAGCTCTATAGCGTTTCTAATATTATATGTGGATGACATATTACTGATTGGAAACAATATAGAAATGCTGGAAAACGTAAAGGAATATTTGAACAAGAGTTTTTCAATGAAGGACCTAGGAGAAGCTGCTTTCATATTAGGCATCAAGATCTATAGAGATAGATCGAGACGCTTAATAGGACTTTCACAAAGCACATACCTTGACAAAGTTTTGAAGAAGTTCAAAATGGATCAGTCCAAGAAGGGGTTCTTGCCTGTATTGCAAGGTGTGAAGTTGAGTAAGACTCAATGCCCAGTGACTGCAGAAGATAGAGAAAAGATGAGTGTCATCCCCTATGCTTCGGCCATAGGCTCTATCATGTATGCAATGCTGTGCACAAGACCCGATGTCAGCCTTGCCATAAGTATGGTCGGAAGGTTTCAAAGTGATCCAGGAATGGAACACTGGACGGCGGTCAAGAATATCCTGAAGTACCTGAAAAGGACTAAGGATATGTTTCTCGTTTATGGAGGTGATCAAGAGCTCGTCGTAAAGGGTTACGTCGATGCAAGCTTTGACACTGATCCGGATGACTCTAAGTCTCAAACCGGATACGTGTTTATTCTTAATGGGGGTGCGGTTAGCTGGTGCAGTTCCAAGCAAAGCGTGGTAGCTGATTCTACATGCGAAGCGGAGTACATCGCTGCCTCGGAGGCGGCGAAGGAAGGTGTCTGGATGAAGGAGTTCATGACAGATCTTGGAGTAGTGCCTAGTGCGCTTAACCCAATGACTCTGTTTTGTGATAATACTGGTGCCATTGCTCTAGCCAAGGAACCAAGATTTCACAAGAGGACCAGACACATAAAGCGACGTTTCAATTCCATCCGCGATTACATCAAGGAGGACGACATAAATATTTGCAAAGTACACACGGATCTGAATGTTGCAGATCCGATGACTAAACCTCTTCCAAGGGCTAAACATGAACAACACCAGAACTGCATGGGTGTTCGATTCATTACAATATAAATCACATAGTGATGTGAACTAGATTATTGACTCTAGTGCAAGTGGGAGACTGTTGGAAATATGCCCTAGAGGCAATAATAAATTGGTTATTATTATATTTCCTTGTTCATGATAATCGTTTATTATCCATGCTATAATTGTATTGATTGGAAACTCAAATACATGTGTGGGTACATAGACAACACTGTGTCCCTAGTAAGCCTCTAGTTGACTAGCTCGTTGATCAAAGATGGTTAAGGTTTCCTAGCCATTGACATGAGATGTCATTTGATAACGGGATCACATCATTAGGAGAATGATGTGATGGACAAGACCCAAACTAAGAACGTAGCATTTGATCGTGTCAGTTTATTGCTATTGTTTTCTGCATGTCAAGTATCTGTTCCTATGACCATGAGATCATGCAACTCCCTGACATCGGAGGAGTACCTTGTGTGTATCAAACGTCGCAACGTAACTGGGTGACTATAAAGGTGCTCTACAGGTATCTCCGAGGGTGTCTGTTGGGTTGGCATGGATCAAGACTGGGATTTGTTACTCCGTGTGACGGAGAGGTATCTCAGGGCCCACTCGGTAATACAACATCACAATGAGCCTTGCAAGCAATGTGACTAAAGTGTTAGCCACGAGATCTTGTATTACGGAACGAGTAAAGAGACTTGCCGGTAACGAGATTGAACTAGGTATAGAGATACCGACGATCGAATCTCGGGCAAGTAACATACCGAAGAACAAAGGGAATAGCATACGGGATTAACTGAATCCTTGACATAGAGGTTCGACCGATAAAAGATCTTCGTAGAATATGTAGGAGCCAATATGGGCATCCAGGTCCCGCTATTGGTTATTGACCGTAGAGGTGTCTCGGTCATGTCTACATAGTTCTCGAACCCGCAGGGTCTACACACTTAACGTTTGGTGACGATTAGTATAGTTGAGTTATTTTGTTGGTGACCGAAAGTTGTTCGGAGTCCCGGATAAGATCCCGGACATGACGAGGATCTCCGGAATAGTCCGGAGGTAAAAATTGATATATGTGATAATAGTGTTTTGATCTCCGGAAGAGTTCCGGAGTTCACCGGAAGGGGTTCCGGATGTTTACCGAAGTGTTCGGGTGCAGCAACACTTTATATGGGCCAGAGGGATAAAGCCCACGAGGTATTGGAAAGTGCAAAAAGTAGTTTTGCTGCCGCGTAAGCGGTACTACCGTTTTGTGAAGCGGTACTACCGCCCAAGCGGTACTACCGCTTGTGTGAAGCGGTACTACCGCCCAAGCGGTACTACCGCTTGTGCGCGGTACTGCAGGGATCCGAGTTGGACTCTTTCCCTGCGGGCCAAACCGACCTTGTGCGGGCAAAACCGACCTGGAGGAGGCTTTTACTCCAAGTTTAGACCCCAAGGCTCAACATATAAATAGAGGGGCAGGGCTAGCACACGGGACACATCAAGATTTCCCCAAGCCGTGTGCGGCAACCCTAACCCTCTAGTTCCTCCGTCATAATCTCCGTAGCGCTTGGCGAAGCCCTGCTGAGATTGTTCCTCACCAACATCACCACGCCGTCGTGCTGCTGGAACTCAACCACTACTTCACCATCGCTCGCTGGATCGAGGAGGTGAAGGCGTCATCAAGCCGTACGTGTGTTGAACGCGGAGGTGCCGTCCGTTCGGCGCTAGTTCGTGATCGGATCGAGGGACGACTTGCGATTTGGATCGCGGAGACGTTCGACTACATCAACCGCGTTTCTTAAACGCTTCCGCTTAGCGATCTACAAGGGTATGTAGATTCACTCTCCCTCTCGTAGATGCTCATCACCATGGATAGATCTTGTGTGTGCGTAGGAAAATTTTTGTTTCCCATGCAACGTTCCCCAACAGTGGCATCATGAGCCAGGTCTATGCGTAGATGAGATCTCGAGTAAAACACAAACGAGTTGTGGGCGTGGGTGTATACATATTGCTTGCCGTTACTAGTTGATATTTGATTCGGCGGTACTGTGAGATGAAGCGGCCCGGACCGACATTACGCGTACACTTACGCGAGACAGGTTCCTTCAACTGACATGTAACTTCGTTGCATAAAGATGGCTAGCGGGTGTCTGTCTCTCTCACTTTAGTTGAATCGATTTCAATGAAGAGGGTTCTTTTAGAAGATCAAAAAGCAATCACTACACCACGTTGTGGTTTTGCGTAGGTAAGAACGGTTCTTGCAAACCCGTAGCAGCCACGTAAAATTTGCAACAACAATTAGAGGACGTCTAACTTGTTTTTGCAGGGTATGATGTGATATGATATGGCCAATTACATGATGAGATATATGTGATGTATGAGATGATCATGTGTTGTATAGAATATCACGACTTGCATGTCGATGAGTACGGCAACTGGCAGGAGCCATAGAGTTGTCTTTAATTATTGTATGACCTGCGTGTCAATCATTAAGCGCTATGTAATGCTTTACTTTATCGCTAAACGTTAGCAATAGTCGTGGAAGCAACAGTCGGCGCGACAACCTTATGGCGACACGTTGATGGAGATCAAGATGATGGAGATCATGGTGTCATGCCGGTGACGATGGAGATCATGCCGGTGCTTTGGAGATGGAGATCAAAAGCACAAGTTCATGGCCATATCATGTCACTTATGATTTGCATGTGATGTTAATCCTTTTATGCATCTTATTTTGCTTAGGACGACGGTAGCATTATAAGGTGATCCCTCACTTAAATTTCAAGATAAATTGTGTTCTCCCCGAGTGTGCACCGTTGCGAAAGTTCGTCGTTTCGAGACACGCCGTGATGATCGGGTGTGATAGACTCCACGTTCACATACAACGGGTGCAAGCCATGTTGCACACGCGGAACACTCGGGTTAAACTTGACGAGCCTAGCATGTACAGACATGGCCTCGGAACACAAGAGACCGAAAGGTCGAACATGAGTCATATAGTAGATATGATCAACATGAAGATGTTCACCATTGAAACCACCTCAACTCACGTGATGATCGGACTTGAGTTGGTGGATTTGGATCATGTTACACTCGAATGACCGGAGGGATGTCAATTTGAGTGGGAGTTTTTTAAATAATATGATTAACTAAACTCATTATCTAGAACAATAGTCTAAGTTGTCTTTGCTATATTTATGTTGTAGATCATGGCTCGCGCAGTAGCACCCCTGAATTTTAATGCGTTCCTAGAGAAAGCTAAGTTGAAAGATGATGGAAGTAACTTTGTGGACTGGGCCCGTAATCTAAGGATTATCCTTACGGCTTCCCAGAAGGCTTATGTCCTTGATGCACCGCTTGGTGATCCACCCGCTCCAGTTGAGTCTCTAGACGTTGTGAACGCCTGGCAGGCTCGTTCTGATGATTACTCAATAGTTCAATGTGCAATGTTGTATGGCTTAGAACCGGGACTTCAAAGACGTTTTGAACGTCATGGAGCATATGAGATGTTCCAGGAGTTGAAGTTTATCTTTCAGAAGAATGCCCGAATCGAGAGATATGAGATCTCCGATAAGTTCTATGCTTGCAAGATGGAGGAGAACGGGTCTATCAGTGATCACGTGCTCAGAATGTCTGGGTACTCCACCCGTCTGGCTAAGTTAGGGATGCCCCTTCCGCCAGAGGCTATCACTGACAGAGTTCTTCAATCATTGCCACCTAGCTACAAGAGCTTCGTGTTGAACTATAAACATGCACGGGATGAACAAGTCAGTCGCCGAGCTGTTTGCGATGCTGAAAGCCGCTGAGTCTGAAATTCAGAAGGAGCATCAAGTGTTGATGGACAATAAAACCACTAGTTTCAAGAAAAATGGCAAGGGTAAGAAGGGTAACTCCAAGAAGAGTGGCAAAGCAGTTGCTCCTCTCGTGAAGAAACCCAAGGCTGGACCCAAACCAGAAACTGTGTGTTTTCATTGCAAGGGAACTGGACACTGGAAGTGGAATTGCCCCAAGTATTTGGCTGACAAGAAGGCGGCCAACAACAAACAAGGTATATATGATATACATGTTATTGATGTGTACCTTACCAACTCTCGTTGTAGTGCATGGGTATTTGATACCGGTGCGGTTGCTCATATTTGCAACTCAAAACAGGAACTGCGGAATAGACGGAGGCTGGCAAAGGACGAAGTGACGATGCGCGTGGGAAATGGTTCCAAGGTTGATGTGATCGTCGTCGGCACGCTCGCTCTTCGATTACCGTCGGGATTAGTGATGAACCTAAATAAGTGTTATTTGGTGCCTGCGTTAAGCATGAACATTATATCTGGATCTTGTTTATTGCGAGACGGTTACTCATTTAAATCAGAGAATAATGGTTGTTCTATTTATATGAGTAATATCTTTTATGGTCATGCACCCGATGTGAGGGGTTTGTTCTTATTGAATCTCGATAGTAATGATACACATGTTCATAACATTGATGCCAAAAGATGTAGAATTGATAATGATAATACCACTTTCTTGTGGCACTACCGTTTAGGTCATATTGGCGTAAAACGCATGAGGAAGCTCCATACTGATGGACTTTTGGAGTCACTTGATTTTGAATCACTTGACACATGTGAGCCATGCCTCATGGGCAAGATGACTAAAACGCCGTTCTCTGGAACAATGGAACGGGCAACTGACTTATTGGAAATCATACATACTGATGTGTGTGGTCCGATGAGTATTGAGGCGCGCGGTGGTTATCGTTATTTTCTCACCTTCACTGATGACTTAAGTAGATATGGGTATATTTACTTAATGAAACACAAGTCTGAAACATTTGAAAAGTTCAAACAATTTCAGAGTGAAGTTGAGAATCATCGTAACAAGAAGATTAAATTCCTACGATCTGATCGAGGAGGAGAATATCTGAGTTATGAGTTTGGCAGTCACTTAAGACAATGTGGAATTGTTTCACAACTGACACTGCCTGGAACACCACAGCGTAATGGTGTGTCCGAACGTCGTAATCGAACTTTATTGGATATGGTGCGATCTATGATGTCTCTTGCCGATTTGCCACTATCGTTTTGGGGTTATGCATTAGAGACAGCTGCATTCACTTTAAATAGGGCACCATCGAAATCCGTTGAGACAACGCCATATGAACTTTGGTTTGGCAAGAAGCCAAAGCTGTCGTTTCTTAAAATTTGGGGATGTGATGCTTATGTCAAAAAGCTTCAGCCTGAAAAGCTGGAACCCAAAGCGGAGAAATGCGTCTTCATAGGATACCCAAAAGAGACAGTTGGGTATACCTTCTATCTCAGATCCGAAGGCAAAGTGTTTGTCGCTAAAAACGGAACATTTCTTGAGAAAGAGTTTCTCTCGAAAGAATTGAGTGGGAGGAAGATAGAACTTGATGAGGTTGTTGAACCTTTACTTCAACCTGAGAGTAGCGCAGTGCAGAAAGTTGTTTCTGTGGAGCCTACATTAGCTGAAGAGGAAGTTAATGATGATGATCATGAAGCTTTGGATCAAGTTGCTATCGAACCTCGTAGGTCGACAAGGACGCGTACTGCTCCCGAGTGGTACGACAACCCTGTCTTAGAGGTCATGTTGTTAGACAACGATGAACCTACGCTATGGAGAAGCGATGATGGGCCCGGATTCCGAGAAGTGGTTAGAGGCCATGAAATCCGAGATGGGATCCATGTATGAAAACAAAGTATGGACTTTGGAAGTATTACCTGAAGGGCGTAAGGTCATTCAGAACAAATGGATCTTTAAGAGGAAGACGGACGCAGACGGTAATGTCACCGTCTATAAAGCTCGACTTGTGGCAAAGGGTTTTTCACAAGTTCAAGGAGTTGACTACGATGAGACCTTCTCACCCGTAGCGATGCTTAAGTCCGTCAGAATCATGTTAGCAATAGCTGCCTTTTTCGATTATGAAATTTGGCAGATGGATGTCAAAACAGCGTTCCTTAACGGTTACCTTAAGGAAGAGTTGTATATGATGCAACCAGAAGGTTTTGTCGATCCAGAGAATGCTGACAAAGTTTGCAAACTCCAGCGATCCATTTATGGACTGGTGCAAGCATCTCGGAGTTGGAATCTTCGTTTTGATGAGGTGATCAAAGCGTTCGAGTTTATACAAGTTTACGGAGAAGCTTGTATTTACAAGAAAGTGAGTGGGAGCTCTATAGCGTTTCTAATATTATATGTGGATGACATATTACTGATTGGAAACAATATAGAAATGCTGGAAAACGTAAAGGAATATTTGAACAAGAGTTTTTCAATGAAGGACCTAGGAGAAGCTGCTTTCATATTAGGCATCAAGATCTATAGAGATAGATCGAGACGCTTAATAGGACTTTCACAAAGCACATACCTTGACAAAGTTTTGAAGAAGTTCAAAATGGATCAGTCCAAGAAGGGGTTCTTGCCTGTATTGCAAGGTGTGAAGTTGAGTAAGACTCAATGCCCAGTGACTGCAGAAGATAGAGAAAAGATGAGTGTCATCCCCTATGCTTCGGCCATAGGCTCTATCATGTATGCAATGCTGTGCACAAGACCCGATGTCAGCCTTGCCATAAGTATGGTCGGAAGGTTTCAAAGTGATCCAGGAATGGAACACTGGACGGCGGTCAAGAATATCCTGAAGTACCTGAAAAGGACTAAGGATATGTTTCTCGTTTATGGAGGTGATCAAGAGCTCGTCGTAAAGGGTTACGTCGATGCAAGCTTTGACACTGATCCGGATGACTCTAAGTCTCAAACCGGATACGTGTTTATTCTTAATGGGGGTGCGGTTAGCTGGTGCAGTTCCAAGCAAAGCGTGGTAGCTGATTCTACATGCGAAGCGGAGTACATCGCTGCCTCGGAGGCGGCGAAGGAAGGTGTCTGGATGAAGGAGTTCATGACAGATCTTGGAGTAGTGCCTAGTGCGCTTAACCCAATGACTCTGTTTTGTGATAATACTGGTGCCATTGCTCTAGCCAAGGAACCAAGATTTCACAAGAGGACCAGACACATAAAGCGACGTTTCAATTCCATCCGCGATTACATCAAGGAGGACGACATAAATATTTGCAAAGTACACACGGATCTGAATGTTGCAGATCCGATGACTAAACCTCTTCCAAGGGCTAAACATGAACAACACCAGAACTGCATGGGTGTTCGATTCATTACAATATAAATCACATAGTGATGTGAACTAGATTATTGACTCTAGTGCAAGTGGGAGACTGTTGGAAATATGCCCTAGAGGCAATAATAAATTGGTTATTATTATATTTCCTTGTTCATGATAATCGTTTATTATCCATGCTATAATTGTATTGATTGGAAACTCAAATACATGTGTGGGTACATAGACAACACTGTGTCCCTAGTAAGCCTCTAGTTGACTAGCTCGTTGATCAAAGATGGTTAAGGTTTCCTAGCCATTGACATGAGATGTCATTTGATAACGGGATCACATCATTAGGAGAATGATGTGATGGACAAGACCCAAACTAAGAACGTAGCATTTGATCGTGTCAGTTTATTGCTATTGTTTTCTGCATGTCAAGTATCTGTTCCTATGACCATGAGATCATGCAACTCCCTGACATCGGAGGAGTACCTTGTGTGTATCAAACGTCGCAACGTAACTGGGTGACTATAAAGGTGCTCTACAGGTATCTCCGAGGGTGTCTGTTGGGTTGGCATGGATCAAGACTGGGATTTGTTACTCCGTGTGACGGAGAGGTATCTCAGGGCCCACTCGGTAATACAACATCACAATGAGCCTTGCAAGCAATGTGACTAAAGTGTTAGCCACGAGATCTTGTATTACGGAACGAGTAAAGAGACTTGCCGGTAACGAGATTGAACTAGGTATAGAGATACCGACGATCGAATCTCGGGCAAGTAACATACCGAAGAACAAAGGGAATAGCATACGGGATTAACTGAATCCTTGACATAGAGGTTCGACCGATAAAAGATCTTCGTAGAATATGTAGGAGCCAATATGGGCATCCAGGTCCCGCTATTGGTTATTGACCGTAGAGGTGTCTCGGTCATGTCTACATAGTTCTCGAACCCGCAGGGTCTACACACTTAACGTTTGGTGACGATTAGTATAGTTGAGTTATTTTGTTGGTGACTGAAAGTTGTTCGGAGTCCCGGATAAGATCCCGGACATGACGAGGATCTCCGGAATAGTCCGGAGGTAAAAATTGATATATGTGATAATAGTGTTTTGATCTCCGGAAGAGTTCCGGAGTTCACCGGAAGGGGTTCCGGATGTTTACCGAAGTGTTCGGGTGCAGCAACACTTTATATGGGCCAGAGGGATAAAGCCCACGAGGTATTGGAAAGTGCAAAAGGTAGTTTTGCTGCCGCGTAAGCGGTACTACCGTTTTGTGAAGCGGTACTACCGCTTGTGTGAAGCGGTACTACCGCCCAAGCGGTACTACCGCCCAAGCGGTACTACCGCTTGTGTTAAGCGGTACTACCGCTTGTGCGCGGTACTGCAGGGATCCGAGTTGGACTCTTTCCCTGCGGGCCAAACCGACCTTGTGCGGGCAAAACCGACCTGGAGGAGACTTTTACTCCAAGTTTAGACCCCAAGGCTCAACATATAAATAGAGGGGCAGGGCTAGCACACGGGACACATCAAGATTTCCCCAAGCCGTGTGCGGCAACCCTAACCCTCTAGTTCCTCCGTCATAATCTCCGTAGCGCTTGGCGAAGCCCTGCTGAGATTGTTCCTCACCAACATCACCACGCCGTCGTGCTGTTGGAACTCAACCACTACTTCACCATCGCTCGCTGGATCGAGGAGGTGAAGGCGTCATCAAGCCGTACGTGTGTTGAACGCGGAGGTGCCGTCCGTTCGGCGCTAGTTCGTGATCGGATCGAGGGACGACTTGCGATTTGGATCGCGGAGACGTTCGACTACATCAACCGCGTTTCTTAAACGCTTCCGCTTAGCGATCTACAAGGGTATGTAGATTCACTCTCCCTCTCGTAGATGCTCATCACCATGGATAGATCTTGTGTGTGCGTAGGAAAATTTTTGTTTCCCATGCAACGTTCCCCAACAGTGGCATCATGAGCCAGGTCTATGCGTAGATGAGATCTCGAGTAAAACACAAACGAGTTGTGGGCGTGGGTGTATACATATTGCTTGCCGTTACTAGTTGATATTTGATTCGGCGGTACTGTGAGATGAAGCGGCCCGGACCGACATTACGCGTACACTTACGCGAGACAGGTTCCTTCAACTGACATGTAACTTCGTTGCATAAAGATGGCTAGCGGGTGTCTGTCTCTCTCACTTTAGTTGAATCGATTTCAATGAAGAGGGTTCTTTTAGAAGATCAAAAAGCAATCACTACACCACGTTGTGGTTTTGCGTAGGTAAGAACGGTTCTTGCAAACCCGTAGCAGCCACGTAAAATTTGCAACAACAATTAGAGGACGTCTAACTTGTTTTTGCAGGGTATGATGTGATATGATATGGCCAATTACATGATGAGATATATGTGATGTATGAGATGATCATGTGTTGTATAGAATATCACGACTTGCATGTCGATGAGTACGGCAACTGGCAGGAGCCATAGAGTTGTCTTTAATTATTGTATGACCTGCGTGTCAATCATTAAGCGCTATGTAATGCTTTACTTTATCGCTAAACGTTAGCAATAGTCGTGGAAGCAACAGTCGGCGCGACAACCTTATGGCGACACGTTGATGGAGATCAAGATGATGGAGATCATGGTGTCATGCCGGTGACGATGGAGATCATGCCGGTGCTTTGGAGATGGAGATCAAAAGCACAAGTTCATGGCCATATCATGTCACTTATGATTTGCATGTGATGTTAATCCTTTTATGCATCTTATTTTGCTTAGGACGACGGTAGCATTATAAGGTGATCCCTCACTTAAATTTCAAGATAAATTGTGTTCTCCCCGAGTGTGCACCGTTGCGAAAGTTCGTCGTTTCGAGACACGCCGTGATGATCGGGTGTGATAGACTCCACGTTCACATACAACGGGTGCAAGCCATGTTGCACACGCGGAACACTCGGGTTAAACTTGACGAGCCTAGCATGTACAGACATGGCCTCGGAACACAAGAGACCGAAAGGTCGAACATGAGTCATATAGTAGATATGATCAACATGAAGATGTTCACCATTGAAACCACCTCAACTCACGTGATGATCGGACTTGAGTTGGTGGATTTGGATCATGTTACACTCGAATGACCGGAGGGATGTCAATTTGAGTGGGAGTTTTTTAAATAATATGATTAACTAAACTCATTATCTAGAACAATAGTCTAAGTTGTCTTTGCTATATTTATGTTGTAGATCATGGCTCGCGCAGTAGCACCCCTGAATTTTAATGCGTTCCTAGAGAAAGCTAAGTTGAAAGATGATGGAAGTAACTTTGTGGACTGGGCCCGTAATCTAAGGATTATCCTTACGGCTTCCCAGAAGGCTTATGTCCTTGATGCATCGCTTGGTGATCCACCCGCTCCAGTTGAGTCTCTAGACGTTGTGAACGCCTGGCAGGCTCGTTCTGATGATTACTCAATAGTTCAATGTGCAATGTTGTATGGCTTAGAACCGGGACTTCAAAGACGTTTTGAACGTCATGGAGCATATGAGATGTTCCAGGAGCTGAAGTTTATCTTTCAGAAGAATGCCCGAATCGAGAGATATGAGATCTCCGATAAGTTCTATGCTTGCAAGATGGAGGAGAACGGGTCTATCAGTGATCACGTGCTCAGAATGTCTGGGTACTCCACCCGTCTGGCTAAGTTAGGGATGCCCCTTCCGCCAGAGGCTATCACTGACAGAGTTCTTCAATCATTGCCACCTAGCTACAAGAGCTTCGTGTTGAACTATAAACATGCACGGGATGAACAAGTCAGTCGCCGAGCTGTTTGCGATGCTGAAAGCCGCTGAGTCTGAAATTCAGAAGGAGCATCAAGTGTTGATGGTCAATAAAACCACTAGTTTCAAGAAAAATGGCAAGGGTAAGAAGGGTAACTCCAAGAAGAGTGGCAAAGCAGTTGCTCCTCTCGTGAAGAAACCCAAGGCTGGACCCAAACCAGAAACTGTGTGTTTTCATTGCAAGGGAACTGGACACTGGAAGCGGAATTGCCCCAAGTATTTGGCTGACAAGAAGGCGGCCAACAACAAACAAGGTATATATGATATACATGTTATTGATGTGTACCTTACCAACTCTCGTTGTAGTGACTGGGTATTTGATACCGGTGCGGTTGCTCATATTTGCAACTCAAAACAGGAACTGCGGAATAGACGGAGGCTGGCAAAGGACGAAGTGACGATGCGCGTGGGAAATGGTTCCAAGGTTGATGTGATCGCCGTCGGCACGCTCGCTCTTCGATTACCGTCGGAATTAGTGATGAACCTAAATAAGTGTTATTTGGTGCCTGCGTTAAGCATGAACATTATATCTGGATCTTGTTTATTGCGAGACGGTTACTCATTTAAATCAGAGAATAATGGTTGTTCTATTTATATGAGTAATATCTTTTATGGTCATGCACCCGATGTGAGGGGTTTGTTCTTATTGAATCTCGATAGTAATGATACACATGTTCATAACATTGATGCCAAAAGATGTAGAATTGATAATGATAATACCACTTTCTTGTGGCACTGCCGTTTAGGTCATATTGGCGTAAAACGCATGAGGAAGCTCCATACTGATGGACTTTTGGAGTCACTTGATTTTGAATCACTTGACACATGTGAGCCATGCCTCATGGGCAAGATGACTAAAACGCCGTTCTCTGGAACAATGGAACGGGCAACTGACTTATTGGAAATCATACATACTGATGTGTGTGGTCCGATGAGTATTGAGGCACGCGGTGGTTATCGTTATTTTCTCACCTTCACTGATGACTTAAGTAGATATGGGTATATTTACTTAATGAAACACAAGTCTGAAACATTTGAAAAGTTCAAACAATTTCAGAGTGAAGTTGAGAATCATCGTAACAAGAAGATTAAATTCCTACGATCTGATCGAGGAGGAGAATATCTGAGTTATGAGTTTGGCAGTCACTTAAGACAATGTGGAATTGTTTCACAACTGACACTGCCTGGAACACCACAGCGTAATGGTGTGTCCGAACGTCGTAATCGAACTTTATTGGATATGGTGCGATCTATGATGTCTCTTGCCGATTTGCCACTATCGTTTTGGGGTTATGCATTAGAGACAGCTGCATTCACTTTAAATAGGGCACCATCGAAATCCGTTGAGACAACGCCATATGAACTTTGGTTTGGCAAGAAGCCAAAGCTGTCGTTTCTTAAAATTTGGGGATGTGATGCTTATGTCAAAAAGCTTCAGCCTGAAAAGCTGGAACCCAAAGCGGAGAAATGCGTCTTCATAGGATACCCAAAAGAGACAGTTGGGTATACCTTCTATCTCAGATCCGAAGGCAAAGTGTTTGTCGCTAAAAACGGAACATTTCTTGAGAAAGAGTTTCTCTCGAAAGAATTGAGTGGGAGGAAGATAGAACTTGATGAGGTTGTTGAACCTTTACTTCAACCTGAGAGTAGCGCAGTGCAGAAAGTTGTTTCTGTGGAGCCTACATTAGCTGAAGAGGAAGTTAATGATGATGATCATGAAGCTTTGGATCAAGTTGCTATCGAACCTCGTAGGTCGACAAGGACGCGTACTGCTCCCGAGTGGTACGACAACCCTGTCTTAGAGGTCATGTTGTTAGACAACGATGAACCTACGAGCTATGGAGAAGCGATGATGGGCCCGGATTCCGAGAAGTGGTTAGAGGCCATGAAATCCGAGATGGGATCCATGTATGAAAACAAAGTATGGACTTTGGAAGTATTACCTGAAGGGCGTAAGGCCATTCAGAACAAATGGATCTTTAAGAGGAAGACGGACGCAGACGGTAATGTCACCGTCTATAAAGCTCGACTTGTGGCAAAGGGTTTTTCACAAGTTCAAGGAGTTGACTACGATGAGACCTTCTCACCCGTAGCGATGCTTAAGTCCGTCAGAATCATGTTAGCAATAGCTGCCTTTTTCGATTATGAAATTTGGCAGATGGATGTCAAAACAGCGTTCCTTAACGGTTACCTTAAGGAAGAGTTGTATATGATGCAACCAGAAGGTTTTGTCGATCCAGAGAATGCTGACAAAGTTTGCAAACTCCAGCGATCCATTTATGGACTGGTGCAAGCATCTCGGAGTTGGAATCTTCGTTTTGATGAGGTGATCAAAGCGTTCGAGTTTATACAAGTTTACGGAGAAGCTTGTATTTACAAGAAAGTGAGTGGGAGCTCTATAGCGTTTCTAATATTATATGTGGATGACATATTACTGATTGGAAACAATATAGAAATGCTGGAAAACGTAAAGGAATATTTGAACAAGAGTTTTTCAATGAAGGACCTAGGAGAAGCTGTTTTCATATTAGGCATCAAGATCTATAGAGATAGATCGAGACGCTTAATAGGACTTTCACAAAGCACATACCTTGACAAAGTTTTGAAGAAGTTCAAAATGGATCAGTCCAAGAAGGGGTTCTTGCCTGTATTGCAAGGTGTGAAGTTGAGTAAGACTCAATGCCCAGTGACTGCAGAAGATAGAGAAAAGATGAGTGTCATCCCCTATGCTTCGGCCATAGGCTCTATCATGTATGCAATGCTGTGCACAAGACCCGATGTCAGCCTTGCCATAAGTATGGTCGGAAGGTTTCAAAGTGATCCAGGAATGGAACACTGGACGGCGGTCAAGAATATCCTGAAGTACCTGAAAAGGACTAAGGATATGTTTCTCGTTTATGGAGGTGATCAAGAGCTCGTCGTAAAGGGTTACGTCGATGCAAGCTTTGACACTGATCCGGATGACTCTAAGTCTCAAACCGGATACGTGTTTATTCTTAATGGGGGTGCGGTTAGCTGGTGCAGTTCCAAGCAAAGCGTGGTAGCTGATTCTACATGCGAAGCGGAGTACATCGCTGCCTCGGAGGCGGCGAAGGAAGGTGTCTGGATGAAGGAGTTCATGACAGATCTTGGAGTAGTGCCTAGTGCGCTTAACCCAATGACTCTGTTTTGTGATAATACTGGTGCCATTGCTCTAGCCAAGGAACCAAGATTTCACAAGAGGACCAGACACATAAAGCGACGTTTCAATTCCATCCGCGATTACATCAAGGAGGACGACATAAATATTTGCAAAGTACACACGGATCTGAATGTTGCAGATCCGATGACTAAACCTCTTCCAAGGGCTAAACATGAACAACACCAGAACTGCATGGGTGTTCGATTCATTACAATATAAATCACATAGTGATGTGAACTAGATTATTGACTCTAGTGCAAGTGGGAGACTGTTGGAAATATGCCCTAGAGGCAATAATAAATTGGTTATTATTATATTTCCTTGTTCATGATAATCGTTTATTATCCATGCTATAATTGTATTGATTGGAAACTCAAATACATGTGTGGGTACATAGACAACACTGTGTCCCTAGTAAGCCTCTAGTTGACTAGCTCGTTGATCAAAGATGGTTAAGGTTTCCTAGCCATTGACATGAGATGTCATTTGATAACGGGATCACATCATTAGGAGAATGATGTGATGGACAAGACCCAAACTAAGAACGTAGCATTTGATCGTGTCAGTTTATTGCTATTGTTTTCTGCATGTCAAGTATCTGTTCCTATGACCATGAGATCATGCAACTCCCTGACATCGGAGGAGTACCTTGTGTGTATCAAACGTCGCAACGTAACTGGGTGACTATAAAGGTGCTCTACAGGTATCTCCGAGGGTGTCTGTTGGGTTGGCATGGATCAAGACTGGGATTTGTTACTCCGTGTGACGGAGAGGTATCTCAGGGCCCACTCGGTAATACAACATCACAATGAGCCTTGCAAGCAATGTGACTAAAGTGTTAGCCACGAGATCTTGTATTACGGAACGAGTAAAGAGACTTGCCGGTAACGAGATTGAACTAGGTATAGAGATACCGACGATCGAATCTCGGGCAAGTAACATACCGAAGAACAAAGGGAATAGCATACGGGATTAACTGAATCCTTGACATAGAGGTTCGACCGATAAAAGATCTTCGTAGAATATGTAGGAGCCAATATGGGCATCCAGGTCCCGCTATTGGTTATTGACCGTAGAGGTGTCTCGGTCATGTCTACATAGTTCTCGAACCCGCAGGGTCTACACACTTAACGTTTGGTGACGATTAGTATAGTTGAGTTATTTTGTTGGTGACCGAAAGTTGTTCGGAGTCCCGGATAAGATCCCGGACATGACGAGGATCTCCGGAATAGTCCGGAGGTAAAAATTGATATATGTGATAATAGTGTTTTGATCTCCGGAAGAGTTCCGGAGTTCACCGGAAGGGGTTCCGGATGTTTACCGAAGTGTTCGGGTGCAGCAACACTTTATATGGGCCAGAGGGATAAAGCCCACGAGGTATTGGAAAGTGCAAAAAGTAGTTTTGCTGCCGCGTAAGCGGTACTACCGTTTTGTGAAGCGGTACTACCGCCCAAGCGGTACTACCGCTTGTGTGAAGCGGTACTACCGCCCAAGCGGTACTACCGCTTGTGTTAAGCGGTACTACCGCTTGTGCGCGGTACTGCAGGGATCCGAGTTGGACTCTTTCCCTGCGGGCCAAACCGACCTTGTGCGGGCAAAACCGACCTGGAGGAGGCTTTTACTCCAAGTTTAGACCCCAAGGCTCAACATATGAATAGAGGGGCAGGGCTAGCACACGGGACACATCAAGATTTCCCCAAGCCGTGTGCGGCAACCCTAACCCTCTAGTTCCTCCGTCATAATCTCCGTAGCGCTTGGCGAAGCCCTGCTGAGATTGTTCCTCACCAACATCACCACGCCGTCGTGCTGCTGGAACTCAACCACTACTTCACCATCGCTCGCTGGATCGAGGAGGTGAAGGCGTCATCAAGCCGTACGTGTGTTGAACGCGGAGGTGCCGTCCGTTCGGCGCTAGTTCGTGATCGGATCGAGGGACGACTTGCGATTTGGATCGCGGAGACGTTCGACTACATCAACCGCGTTTCTTAAACGCTTCCGCTTAGCGATCTACAAGGGTATGTAGATTCACTCTCCCTCTCGTAGATGCTCATCACCGTGGATAGATCTTGTGTGTGCGTAGGAAATTTTTTGTTTCCCATGCAACGTTCCCCAACAATTCTTAGGGCCCTCTTGGTGTGACGACATCCACCATCGTCTGGCCAGACACAGGTGACTAGCTCACGGGGATGCCGGAACAATGCAACGAGAAAGAAGAACAAAACTGGTAACGAGGAGACCGGTATAATGAGCATGTGTATGCCTCAAGAGGATACCGATATATCTCACCTCAGGTTTTGTAAAGTGTCGCGAAGGAAAGGGAACGACACATGATAACCAAAGGTTCACTCAAATGTAATTCATGTACTCATAGGGATCGATATGGACGTCCACGGTTCCGCTATTGATGAACGAAAGGGGTTTTGTTCATGTCTATGTTTTACCGAACCTATAGGGTCACAAGCTTAAGGTAATCATGATCTGCTGAATGTTAGTAGGACAGGAGTAATGAGGAAATATTTATGAAATAGTTTCATTAATATTCGAAATAGTTTCGAGAGGAACCGGAAGCGTTCCGGGGTCACCGGAAGGGTTTCGGGGTTTACCGGGTAATACCGATAAATAATTTATAGGTGGAAATAGTTTCCAGTGATGTTAAATTAATATTAAAAGACTCTAATAATGATTAGGAGGCTTTTATATTTGTTTAAACATCAACGGGCCTTTCCAACGGGCCTTAAAAGGCTAAGTGGTGGAAAGATATTGGGCCACTTGGGCCCAATAGGGGAAGCGCCCCCTTTGCTTCTTGGAGAAGCAAAGGGGGGAGGCCGAATTGGAGGGGAACTTCCCCTCCTTGGATGGCCAAGGGGGAAGGAATCCTTCCGCCCTTGTGGCGCCCCTCCCCTCTATATATTTATATTTATATATATAGAGGTTTTTGCACTTTTAGAGACACAAGTTTTTGGAGCCTCTAGTTCTTTAGTTCTAGTTCTAGTTGATAAAATTAGAGCTAGATCTAAATCCTCTCTAATTCACACAATTAGAAGCCCAGTGTGGTTCTAATCTCCTCCCTCTAATTCTCCGGTGACGATTAGCTTTGGACAGCAAAGCGCTGCCGGATCGTGAAGACTGTAGCTTGCAAACTGTGGGTTCGAGGGACTTCAAGTAGGATCTACACCGACTCGTCTTCTTCTGATGCAACCCGGAGTAGGTAACAGTCTGATCCAAACCGTTATTGCATCTTCATAGTGTTCCTAGTTGATCGTAAGGAGATTTTTTACTACGTTTCCCAACAGTGGCATCATGAGCGGTTCTATGAGTAGCTGCAGGTTTCGATCTAGATCACATGTGGATGTGAGGGTTTGATGTTCTTGCTATGCTTCCCTCGAGTGTTGCTTCGGTTCAGTTCATTGACGGCATGATGTAGCTTTGTACGAAGTTCTGACAATCGACCGGCTCTGGCTGTCGACGATCTACTAACAGTTCTTTGGGCTTCATCATAGTAAAGAACAGTGAACTGTCGCAAACATGAGAGGGCAATGAAGATGTTCAATCTTCTAGGGGGTCATGTGTATTGACGAAGTTTAGTGTGGGGCTAGTGATTTTTAATTAAGTCTCTTCCCTCACACACCCCGAAAGTTAATCTAGCAACAAGAATTATCGCCTTGATGGTGGACATAGGTAGCTAGAGTTATCCGGAAACACTAGAAGCCACATAATTAAAATTATCCAAACCAATTAGAGGACGTCTATCTTGGTTTTGCAGGTTGCATGTGATGTGGTATAGCCTTCATCATGATAATGAGTTTATGTATGAGATGGTTATATGTTGTAACGTTAAGTGGCCTGCGCGTCACAGTAGGACATGATGTCTGGAGCCAAGGGATTGTCACTTTAATGACCCGCGTTTCAACCTCATTATTTTATTTTATTGATGGGTGTGACGGACGTTCTACGGAGGACCCTTCACCAGGCGCAGGAGAGCATGGTGGTGGCTATGGCATCACCTCGGAGTACTTTCATGAAGACCATGGAGGATCATGAAGACATCCCTGGCGCCAAGGACTATACCATATCATGCTATTATGAATTGCCTAAGATGTTTATCCCTTTGTTGTTTGCACCCTTTTGATTGCGCAGTAGTCAATTATTAGGGTGATCTCTCATAGAAAATATCAAGTTAAAAGTGCTCTTCCCAGTGTGGCAACCGTCTATAACGCGTAGCAGTTCGAAGTGCGTCATGTCCACATGAGTACAAATGGATTGTGAGGTCTAAGGCGGGTGAAAGGTTAGACCGCGCAAGCAGAAACACTTGGTTGTAAGTTCTGGCAGAATCATTCTAAGCTCAGTGCACAAAGCATCGAAAGATGAACAAGAGTCATATGGAGATAGGATCGACAAGTTTGCCTACCGATTAAAGTTCACGTCATCAGTGATGTCCACATCAATGGCTGTGAATAAGATCAGGGTCTTGAATCACTTCAAATCAATTATGAGAGATATTGGTTTGAGTGAGAGCACAATTATGAATTAATTAAGTTTTATCACTAGTGCAATTAATTATAAACAATATCTTTGTATAGTTTGCATTATAGTTGCAGAATTATGGCTCATGGTTCCACCTTTTCTGTTGAAATTGATTAGCTGTTTTTATCTGGTTAAATCTTTTGAGAGGATAGTCATCTAGAGTGCCGAGAAGGATTTTGTTCTATTGCATGCTTACAATACTCTCCCACAGATGCCGTGGATGATGAGACTCACGTCCATCGATCCAAAAGGCTAGAATCCTATTACGGTCTAGTTGCTTCCAAGAAACCCAAGCATCAAAATGTTTGGGATAGTCATGTGATATTCTTGGAACTGAAATTGTTTTCAAAAACAAACAAAGGCTAAAAGATATGTGATATCTAAAGAAGTGTTTGCTCGCAAGTTCTAGTGGAACGTTCAACTATGTTTAAGGCTGAAATGCATAGGATCTGAAAGAACACCAGTCATGTGTTGATGGTGAGAACTTAAAAAAGAAAGAACAATTCCGAAGGATGTAGTAAGACTTACATGACTAGGGAAGTTCGGGGTCATGCCACTCTTAAAGTTGGATGCTTCTTCTATTGAGTGGGAGAAATATTGGAAGTAAAACTACAAGAAGTATATAGGCAAAAAGAAAAGAAGACTGGAGCTCAGGTATGAATGTCATACAAGTTATAAGATGTGGAGAAAGTCGGTCAGGTAAAGTGTAATTCTTGAGAATTGTGATTAAATAGTTAAACACTAATTCTTCAGGATTGTGGTTAAAAATTGATCATAAGGATACGGACTCGACTGCATGTTGTTGCCAATCGATGCAAGAACTACTACGGCCTAATGACCAACAAATGAGATTAAAATATCTGATGAAAACTTTGTAAAAGTTATGATATTTTTTATCAACATATTACCTCTGTATTTATTGCCATAATTCATTTTAGAGTTTTTTACACTCTAGCCCATTGCATAGAAGTTGTAAGAAGGTTGTTCATGAGAGAAGAATAGTTGTTCGATGTAATGAACAAAAGGCCATACTCTTATTATGAATAGAATGTATGTTATGAATATTGATGATAAAATTGAACATCTATAACACTGACGCTAAATGTCGCAAGACTAAAACAATACCACATATATGTGGCACTGCATTTTTTCACATTGGAGAAACCTGCATAGAGAAATTCCATAGTGATGGATTTTGAAGTCATCTGATTATGAATCATCTGACACTTGCAACTTTCATCCAAATGGTGAAGTATACTAAAATACCGTTCACAGGCCATAAAGAACGAGCAACAAAATAATTAGAAACATACATGTTGATGTGTGTAGAACAATAAGTGTTGTCGCAAGCAGTGGATTTATCTATCTTCAAGGATGATTCAAGTAGATAGTTATATTTACTTAATGAGACATAAATCTGGATTTTTTTAAATGTTTCAAAAGATTTTCAGAATGAAGTAGAAATTATTGTGACAAGAAACTTATGTTTCTACAATTGGATTGCAGAAAGGAATATTTGAGTTACAAGTTTATCGATTGTCTGATGAGTTGTGAAAAGAGTTTCTTAACTTGCACCTCCTGGAACATCACTGTGAGTGGTGTGTCTAAGTAGATGTAATCGAATCATGTATGACATGGTGAGATCAAAGATGACATTAAATCAATTTGCCAATATATTTTTAATGTGATGCTTTAGAGACTGTGGCTTTTAAACTGAAAAAGAGCGCCATCAAATTTGTTGAAATGACGCCATATAAGATATGGTATGGTATGCAAAACCATTTGGTCTTTTCTTAACATTTGGGAATATAAGACAAGTAAAAGTGTTTTATGAGTTTATGTCCCAAGTGAGATAAGTGCTACTTTGTTGGTTATCCCAAACAATTGGGTCCTCTATCACTACGCCGTGGCAAAGTGTTTTGCTACAGAGTGCGGTAAATTTTGAAGAAAATTTTTCTGTAAAATAGTGAGTGGGAGGATAGTTCAACTCAACAAGATTATAGATTCTTCGTCATCAAGTCAAAGGAATGAAACACTGGAAGTAGTTCCAGGATTTCCTATCATGACTGATACGAAAGCCTCTACATGAGATATAGAGACGTCTATCGAACTTGCAGCTGAACTATATAGGTTGGGCAACATCATGCAAACCTTCATGGTGTGCAGGCGAGATATTGTTGAACGAACAATTAACCTATAATACACAAAGAAGCGTAGATGGGCCCTGACTCCGGAATTGGCTAAATGCCAAAGTAATCCGAGATAGTATCCATGATTCAAGTTTAAGAACTTCATAAACCCTCCGAAAGACTTAGAGTCTAACATATAGTAATGGATCTATAAACTGACAGAGAAAAAAATGTTTTATGAAGCTTGCCTTGTTTATGACAAGATCAAGGAATTAACTATGATGAGATTGTCTTGTCATAACAATGATTAAAGTCAGTTCAAGTTAAACTAGCAATCACTACATATTTCAGTTATGAGATATAATAGTTTGATGTCAAAAGGATTTCCATGAGATGGAAATAGAACCAGGGTTGTATATATGTCATGGTCCAAAGGTAATTTTGTCAATCCATAGGATGCTGGTAAGTGTGCAAACTTCAAGAGATCCTATAATGGATTAAAGCAAGCATAGTGGAGTTGGAATCTTTGTTCTGATGAAATGGATAAAAAAATTGATTTCATCGAGTAAAGCAAAGATACTTGTGTTTACAAGAAAGTAAGTGGGAGCATGATAATATTTCTAAACACTTTATGTACATGACACATTGTTGATTGGAAATTATAAAATTCTTGACACGAATTAAGACTTTATTGAAACTAGTTTTTCAGTGAAGTGCTTGGGCAATATAGACTTAGTGTTAGGCATAATCTATGGAGATAGTATTGTGATGTAGGGCATGAGCCAAAGTGCCCCGATTTGTACCGATGTTCACGAATTGGAGGTGGCTCCGAGGAGGAACATGAAGAACATGAAGAACACGAGGGAAAACTGGGAGAAATCACAAGAGGAACACTCAAGAACAAGTCCAATCACACATCCACTAGACTAACAAACACACAAGATTCACAAGGTACATGAACAATCAAAGGGGACCAAGATACATGGTAGAGTTCATCCCAAATCCTAGAGGAGACGAGGTCTTGATGATCTTGATAGATCCTTCCCTAGAAGTGGTCTTGATATCCACTAGGGATCTTCTCACATGGAGGTCTTGATCTCATGGGAGAGGTGGTAGATATGAGCAAAGCTCTCTCTAGATATGAGCTATCACTTTGCTAACCCTAGTTCGTCCAAGTGAAGGGGTATATATAGTCTAGGGAGAGAGAGGGGAATACATGGATCAAAATCCGAGTGGCTGTGTGCAGGTAGTTCCGGACGTCTGGTGGTTCCGGTCGTCTGGTGGCTCGCGAGGGACCGGAAGTCCGGTGTGGACCGGACTTCTGGAATTTTGGCACTGGACTGGCGGAATCGGATTTCCGGAGGCGGGCGGCGTTCCGGTTGCTGTAGAGTGTCGGACGTCCGGTGGCTGCCGGTCGTCCGGCCGCTGTAGACTTGGCAGCTGCTGGACTTCGGGTCGGACGAGTGTGGTCGTGCCGGACGTCCGGTGGATGTCGATCGTCCGGTGGCTGTAGCTTCGCAGCTCTGTTTTCTTCCGTCTCCGTTTCCAAGCTTCCCTCACGGATGGTGTAGTCGTCCCTTGGTGCTTGCACTCCTCCTCTTCATCCGTGATGTTCCAATAATACCTATGTATGCACACGAGAGGAGTGTCAAGTAGTATACCATCCTTGAAGGGGTCAAGTGAACACATGTAAAGGAGATGATTCACCTTCATATGTAAGACGTAGATGTCGCACGCGTCACTTGCCAAAGGGACTCTTGCCATGGTGATGTCCGTGGGATGCTCTGCGTCATAATGCCTAATAACGCTGAGCCAAAATACATATTGACAAGATACTAAATGGTTTAGTGTGATAAAACGCCAAGAAGAGTGTCTTGTCAAAAGTCACACGAAAGGATTTTTAGCAAGAATCGGTATCCTAAAATATCGATGAGCGAGATACAGTTGTGTTAATCACACGTGTATTAATCATATTCCATGGTATGAAACAACCAGATATGTCCAGTACTCCAAGTAAGTTGTGAGTAAAGTTACCTTCACCTATGTTACCTTTTCCATTCCACTCAAGTGGTGTAGGTGAGGTGGTAAGGACCAACTCATGGTCACATCTTCATCGTGATGGAACCATGTGGGGGGTGCATCATATTCCACCATGTCCATCGTCTTGTCCCTAGGAGGGACGAAGTCGTCGAGGATCGGCACGTCATCATATATGGGGCCTCGCACCAAATGATAAGACACAAGAGAGGTAGAGGTTAAGTCATTTGAAATCGAAATGGCCTCACAAGACCTATAAACTAGTTCACCCTCCCTATGTGGTGGCTCACTCACTCCCTCAAAATAGCTGCACTCAAACTCACATATGGTGGAGTCACTCATCTCACTCAAGTGGTGGGGGTTGTGGCTCTCCTCACATGGGAATTGGGGCATCTCATCATATATGGGGCTAGTGGTGAACTCGCTCTCACTTTCAATATGGTGGCACAAGTCTCTCAACTTCTCTCCAAACGCCGCCGTGGTTGAGTGGAAAATCCCATGCTCAACCATCTCGTCACCGTCGCCGTGGATGAAGGCAGAAGATGGCACATCATCACTCTTCTCCGGGATGAAAGAGAAGGTCTCATTTGCGGTCTCATAGCTTGACTCCGAGTAGGAGTCCCATATGTGCGCCATCTTCATGTTGTCGAAGAGGTTCGTGCTCACCGCCTTGGTCAAAGGGAATGGCCCATGCTCGACCGCCTTGTCTGTAACGACTCGGTTCCGGAAAGGATCCAAGTCTCTGTGCTTAAGTGCCATCCCTGGATCGGTATGCTAGCACACACAGTACTCGATGAAATAACAGAAAATCACATGTATAAAATAACATAAATACTATTACCTTAGTCCATACAGCGAAAATAACATCAAAGGTTGTGGAGTCCCATCAACACCAACGGTAACGTTGAGTGTAGACAACGTAACCCTATCGTATCACTTACTCATCATATAATTCCTGCAACATGAGACGTTGCAGCCGTGTAGATCAGCACGTTGAATGTACTGGCAAGTCACACCACAAGAGATTATGAAGGTCCTACTTCTACATGCAATATGGCTGGTGGAAGGTTCTAAGTTTAATTTGCATAAAGCTGATTTTTTCCCCTATCATCAAAAAGAATATCAAATTATTACTACAAAGCTTATCATAATATGATTGAGATGGTTTCACCACTCAATCTATAACCAAGTTGATTAAAACCCATTAAATTAGTTAAATGTGATGAGATCGCTCAAATTCCCAATTTCTAGATGCTCAAGTTGTCCGTAACCGGGGACTGGCTAATCAATTAGTTTGACACTCTGCAGAGGTTTGTGCACTTTTCCCCACGAGAATCGACCCCTCCTTTTACGTCCTCGCACTACATGGTGTTTGAGAACAGGATTACCGAAACATGGTCTTTCAAAGAGTTTCCCTAACTTCTGCCAGTGCCCATCCAACCCTACCGTTCGTCTACATCTCATAGCACTGGTCCAGTCAGAGTCACAACTAAGATCGACCAAGCCAGAGCCCATATTGACTTGTGGCTGCGCAGGTAAGCTTCTAGTCATGAAAAACTGGTAAATCTCTTTGAGCCTGGGTGGCATTCCATAGGGTGATCTCACGGGTCCTCCGGAATCCCCTTGGGCAAGCACTGGTTTCTCTAGGTGCCCGGGCTAGTCCACTGGTTACTCCAGGGTGCTCCTACCAATCCACCCAGATGTGTGTTAATGTTGCCACCTTAAGGTTACCCAAAATTATTATATCTCTCGCAATTGCATGAATCACACATACCAATCCCCGTCTACAAAAGCATAGCAAAACTCCTACAACGTTGGCGACAAAGGAGTAAAGGCTCAAACCTACCTCAATGAACTACTGGGTTTATATTGCATAGCCATGTTATATACTCATGCAATCCTACAACAAAAGGACTAAATGCATATAGAAAACATAGGTATTAGAGGAGCATGATCAAGATGTAACTTGCCTTGCACTGTTGATGAAGATTCTTCTCACTCATAATCCTGATAGTTCTACTCGTCACACTCCGATAAATCTATTGTAAGCAAGCAATTATAACCACACATAAGCAATCACTCCAAGATAAAAAAGAAACCAAACAAAAGTCTCACGAAACTCCAAAGGAATCAAACAAAGTTTTCTAGACAGAAACGTATTTTTAACAGAAGAAAACATTATAAAACTTTATTTTAATAGAAAGTATTTACTATTAGTTTTAATTAGCAAAAAGAATCAACGGAAAAGGTTTTATAATACAAAAGTTATGGCCTAATTAAGATAGATCTCAAATCTGATCAGATTCAAAAAAAATTATATAAACAAAAATATTTTTATTAGTCCACTGGATAGGTATAACATATAGAAATCAGCAGCAAAAAGAATTAACCAAAAAGAAAGTTTTAAATAGAAAATATGCCCAAATTAGGGTTTAAATCAAATCTGTTTGAATTCATATTTTAAAATTTTCAAAAATATTTTTAGTTGGGTTCTCTGGATAGATGGGATTTTTATGAACCAGTAGGAAAAAGAATCACTAAATTTGGATCTATAGATTTAAAGATATGCTAAAAGAAAAATTGGATTGAATCTGAAATTGAAAGTACCAAATATTGGGCGACCGTGGCCGTAGTGCCACGTGGCGTGCTGTGGTTGCCGGCGGCTGTTTGCTGCGGTGCGAAGCGGCGGACTGCCGAAAGTTAAGAGAAAACGATTCGTTGAGAAAGAAAAAAAATCAGATCTAGCCTAGACGGTTAGATCTCGATCGAACGGCCAATGGGTGTTCGCTGTAGAATATAAGTGGCGGACGCCCGCTATTTAACGGAAATTGGTTCGGCCTAATAAAAAAAAGATGATCTAATCCAAGCTGCAGGATTTAGATCGAACGGAGGAGAAAGGCCAGCGGCTTACCGCGATAGAAACGACGACGAGGCGGCTCGGCGTCGACGGTGACGGCGCTCTGGTGATCTCCGGCAACGGAGAGTGGGTCTGGTGGATGCGGCGGAGCGAGGGGGTTGCGGTGGTGGCAAAGTTGGGGCTCGGGGACGTCGGGAGCAAGCGGGGTGAGCTCGTTGAAGCTCCTGTGTCCTGCGTGCTCCGGCGAGGTTCGGTGTCAGACGACGGCGAGGCTACAGAAGGATACAAGGGGCGAAACCATGTCAAAATGATGCGCAACAGCGCAGCAAAACAACAGACAGAAGGAGGGGTCAAGCAGAGGCTCACCGGCGATGATATCGACGTCGAAGTCTTCGGCGGCCGACGGATCTCGATGCGAGCTAGGGCTCGGTTTAGGTGGTTTCGGGAAAGGTTTCTAGGGGGAAACGAGAGAGGGGGTCTCGGTATTTATAGAAGACAAGCTTGGGCAAGGGGAAACGATCGAGGGGATCGAATCCCGGAAGATTCGGACGCGACGGCGTCGGCGTGCGCGAGCCGGGCTCTGCTCTGGCGTGGGGAGGAAGAAGAAAGGCGGGCCCCGCTGTCAGCGACAGGGAGAGGCGAGCAAGAGGGAGAGGAGGGGTCAGGCGACCGGCACGTAGCACTTCGGCGCTTGCACGGGCTGTGGGCCGGTTGAGTAGCTGGCTTGCTGGCTGGGCTGGCGGCTAGCGCTGGCCTGGCCAGTGGGCCTTTTTTGTTTTTGAATAAAACAGAGAAGGAATGTTATAAAAGAAAAAAACATATGAATTTTGCATACACAAAATGTATATCAAAATTCTTAGAATAAAACAAAGAAAAATATGAACTATTTTTTAGAGGAAAATAAATTACTTAAAAAATATATTTTTGTAATAACTTCTAATTGGATTTGAATTTGATTTTCAAATCTTTAGCAAATAGTTTCTGTTTTCTTTATTCAAATACTTTTGAAATCTTCTCTGAATTTTGAAGGGTCATGTTTCCTTCACTCAAATATTTTATATTCAGAGAATTTTGAGATGATTTGAAATTCCAACAGAAAAGGGAAAAATTCCTGATAAGGGGTGGCCCGATCTTCTCAGTGAGCTGATGGTGTCGATGATGAACTTGTTGGATAACTTGTGAGACGCTCACGAACTCTCCGGCTGTTCCCCCGTTGCCAATGCGACGGATCTTCAACCCTATGGATATTTGCAACACCACACACTTGCACACGTAGCCACCGACCACGAAGCAGTTCTGCAATCTCCCAATTCCCAATGGAACGACAGATAGCACTTGACTTTCAGTAGCAAATACACCCTATCGAAATGAATTTGGTGTAGATAAATATTCCTGATCGATGCAAAGAGGAATATGAATACAGAGGAATGCTTAAAGCAATTCAGTCTGGTATGAGTTTAATCAAAACATGGTCTAACCCTAAAAGCCACGACTTACAAGGGTATATAAAGACCCCTGGACGTCCAACCAAGTGTTGGGGTCGAAATCGACTATATCTGTAACTTTCCTAACTTAAACGACTCTATCTGGAAAACTGGCAGAAACAACCACGGTATTGTTTTGATGACTGCGACTCGGTCACCGCGAATCGCGGGCTGCGGGTATCCAGTTTGGAAAGCACACGACTCAAGCTTTCCAAATTGTATTTACATGCATTATTTGGACCACGGACACGAATTCTGCACGTATATCAATTTCGGGCTTCCTGGCTATCAATCCGAGTCTGAGATGGAATATATTGTTTCCAACTTTTGTTTTCTTCATGTGATGATGGCGCCACTTCCTCCCACACCTCCCTCGTGCTTGTCATCATTCCTTGCGCATAGCTTCTTGCCCATGTACCCGGCTCGCCATTAATGCAATCCTAGTGATACGAAAAGTCCATGATTTAGGTAGTATAAAATTCTTCCGAATCAAAGTAACATGTTCAACTAGGAATGAATTCACCTTGTGATATTTGTCAACGAGCCTCATTATTTCTTTCCAGCTTAAGCAAGCAGAATCATCATATTTCATGAATATATCCTCATCATCCTCCCTTTCTTCAAGAAAAGCCGTCCACGGCTTTGGGTAAGCTGAAAATGGCAGAAACAAAAAGAACAACGTGTACGCGTAATATATGTATATATAACATGCTGTATCATTTTTGTTGTCATGAAAAAGATTCCCAATATGCAATATGCAACTTAAATTGGAAGTATACAAGACAAAATGTCCGTACGGGAACACATAATATCTCAGGAATTGGCAATCATAATTGCAAGTATAAGTGAAGTTCATATAGTCATGATCAGAATGAGGAACAAACATGTATAAAGTCTTATTGTTCAGTATTAAGTCTAATGTCCTCACAGAAGATCGATGGCCAAATTTGCTATAACCAAGGGCAAACCAATAAAAAATGTTCAAATGTATATATATTGGATACCATGCTTCAACTGCGCCACTCTGATATGTAGAACAAACATATGTATGATCATCATGATTACTCGCAGCGTGTAAGATGCAACTCAGTTTGCAAATATAAGTGAAGTCTATAGCAATAGCATATAAATGCAACAGGTGTTGGGACAAACACAATGGATCAGATTCTATTTCAGCAAGATCACCACAATTCGACATAGCTGAATTTTTTTTGGCCGGAATAAATCAACTAGACCAAAATGATATTTCATATTCTGATGAAAATTAGCTACTGTCCCAAAGCAAAACGACTTTGTCACATAGCATATAGGAGTCAAAACAGCAAGTTTCAAATTAGCAATCCTATCACAGGTAATGCATATGTGATCCACCAGAAAATTATCAGTCATGCTATATTCACCAATTAAATTAAATGTGAAACTATAGGCATATGTGCTATAATTCAGATGTAAAATTTCAGAAATCTTATTTATAGCACAACTCAAACTAATAGGTTCATTTAGCATGATGGAATACAGAATATCAGCAGGTGGTATTCTTGCGAGAACTTCTTTATGTGTAAGTATTACCATATGATCAAAATCCAAAATTTGCAATTTATCGCATGGTGTTGTAACATGAGTGCAAATCAATTCACAAGAATTTACTAGCAAAGGATTAGACTCACAATATTTCGTTGTGGCTGCTTGTAGGTTGAAAACAACACTATGTTCAGGAACGTCCTCCAATGTAGAAGGAGGTACCATCGACACCTCTTCAAATGATGCAGGTTGTTGCGCATCTAGCTCCCTTTCTTCAAAAGCAACCTGCAAATCAGAAGAAACAACAGTAGAAATAGAGATGATTACATTAGTAGAAATGTCCTCATATGTCCTATCATCTACTACACTCATCTTGTCTGTCTCTCTCATACTCTCAGAATGGATGCTCTCATTCTCACGTTTAGTGGAATCACACAACTCACTTTTGATAACACTCACACTCAATTTGGCTATGTGTCTCTCATTCTCACATGGGTTGTGACACACATTGTGGTTAAAATGACATATAACTGAAATGTCACCATCCATGATAACCTTGTACTTAGCAGACAAACAAAATTCTTTTGTCCTCTCCTTGCGAAGAAGATGATACTCATGAAATTTGTCGGCTGGAGCACGCTCTTTCATGTTCCACTTGAAAGAAATTTTGTTGACTTGATGGCAAGGTTGAACTTGAAACTTTCTGCACCAACGATCTCCCAACAAAACGTGACAAGAATCAAGTGGCATAGGAGATACATCACATCGCACAACCTCGGCATGCACTCCGATAGTAATAGGAATATCAGCGGTGTGTGAAATCAGCAATGTGCCATACGATGAGTGCAGGAGGTATGGCACTGTATGAGCACATGTAGGTAGCTGCAACTTCTCTACAACCTCAATGCTGATCAAATTAAGAGTTGAGGATCCGTCAATGGTGGCTGCAGCACGTCGCTCTCCAATCACCACATCATGGTGAAATAGCCCATCTCCATCAAAGTTACCACGTTCTTCCTCCCAAAAGGTGGCACTACAATATTTGTTGCGGAGGAAGTCATATCTTCGAGACTCCAAATTATCCTCAGCACCTTCTGCCATGATTAGTGAATAACAAGTATGTATAGGTGAAAAACACTCAAATCACTCAAAACTGAAAGAAACAAGGTATCTTACCGTTCCAAAGTGAATTAGAATAGCTTACCAACTTGTAGAGGCAGAACGTGTGCGTATGTGATTAGCGAATACCGAGGGTGAAAACTATCACACAACAAACCAGGGTATATGGTGGAGCTTGGTTGGGATACTTAACAACACCAATTCACAAATCCTAGTGCTGATCGTATGACAAAAAGACCCACGGAAACACACACGGTGGAGATAAATGGGGTAAATGCAACTCTGAAATTGAGCTCAAAATTATGGTATGTCGGAGTGATGCTCGTGTTGCAATTGCACAGGAGAGACACTAGCAAAATGCTCAAAGTATACGGACACAAGATTGCTCAATCTACTAGTGCAATGAACATGGCAGAATTACTTAAACACGTCTCCAAAACAGTATCAAACTTTCACGTAGAGCTTTCTTTTTCTCTTTTTTTTTCTCTTTTTTTCTTTCTTTCTTTCTTGTTTTTTTTCTTTTTAATCAACAGAAACCTGAGCAATTAGTAACCAATCTGAATTTGCCAAAACAAATGATGCACTCTCCAAATTCCTATCTGAGCAGCCCGTAGAGCAAAGGATATGCTAGTCTCAATAGGAAAGTGCTACGCAAAAGAAGAAAGGCTGTCTATGGTTATCAAATGGAAACACAATCTAATTCGGATTGTTAATCTAAGCTAACTAAACTGACTCGAAGGAACAGACTTGACAGAAACCGAACGACTCCGACTTGTGAAAGAAAAATTCTGGACAATCTAATATGACTCAGATCAGAAAATAAGTTACGCAAATAAAAGAGTATGATCAGCAACTGAAACTTGGAACCGATACTATCTAGGCTATGGCAGCAAACTCTAAACCTAATCTTTTTGTATGGCTTTTTCTGTATAGGACTAAAACAAAATGAATCTAAGGGATTGATGTATGCTCACCGAGTAAACGCTGGAAATCTGATACCAAGATGATAAGGGGTGGCCCGATCTTCTCAGTGAGCTGATGGTGTCGATGATGAACTTGTTGGATAACTTGTGAGACGCTCACGAACTCTCCGGCTGTTCCCCCGTTGCCAATGCGACGGATCTTCAACCCTATGGATATTCGCAACACCACACACTTGCGCACGTAGCCGCCGACCACGAAGCGGTTCTGCAATCTCCCAATTCCCAATGGAACGACAGATAGCACTTGACTTTCAGTAGCAAATACACCCTATCGAAACGAATTTGATGTAGATAAATATTACTGATCGATGCAAAGAGGAATATGAATACAGAGGAATGCTTAAAGCAATTCAGTCTGGTATGAGTTTAATCAAAACATGGTCTAACCCTAAAAGCCACGACTTACAAGGGTATATAAAGACCCCTGGACGTCCAACCAAGTGTTGGGGTCAAAATCGACTATATCTCTAACTTTCCTAACTTAAACGACTCTATCTGGAAAACTAGCAGAAACAACCACAGTATTGTTTTGATGACTGTGACTTGGTCACCGCGAATCGCGGGCTGCGGGTATACAGTTTGGAAAGCACACGACTCAAGCTTTTCAAATTGTATTTACACAAATTATTTGGACCACGGACACGGATTCTGCACGTATATCAATTTCGGGCTTCCTGGCTGTCAATCCGAGTCTGAGATGGAATATATTGTTTCCAACTTTTGTTTTCTTCATGTGATGATGGCGCCACTTCCTCCCACACCTCCCTCGTGCTTGTCATCATTCCTTGCGCATAACTTCTTGCCCATGCACCCGGCTCGCCATTAATTCAATCCTAGTGATACGAAAAGTCCATGATTTAGGTAGTATAAAATTCTTCCGAATCAAAGTAACATGTTCAACTAGGAATGAATTCACCTTGTGATATTTGTCAACGAGCCTCATTATTTCTTTCCAGCTTAAGCAAGCAGAATCATCATATTTCGTGAATATATCCTCATCATCCTCCCTTTCTTCAAGAAAAGCCGTCCGCGGCTTTGGGTAAGCTGAAAATGGCAGAAACAAAAAGAACGACGTGTACGCGTAATATATGTATATATAACATGCTGTATCATTTTTGTTATCATGAAAAAGATTCCCAATATGCAATATGCAACTTAAATTGGAATTATACAAGACAAAATGTCTGTACGGGAACACATACTATCTCAGGAATTGGCAATCGTAATTGCAAGTATAAATGAAGTTCATATAGTCATGATCAGAATGAGGAACAAACATGTATAAAGTCTTATTGTTCAGTATTAAGTCTAATGTCCTCACAGAAGATCGATGGCCAAATTTGCTATAACCAAGGGCAAACCAATAAAAAATGTTCAAATGTATATATATTGGATACCATGCTTCAACTGCGCCACTCTGATATGTAGAACAAACATATGTATGATCATCATGATTACTCGCAGCGTGTAAGATGCAACTCAGTTTGCAAATATAAGTGAAGTCTATAGCAATAGCATACAGGTGTTCGGACAAACACAGTGGATCGGATTCTATTTCAGCAAGATCACCACAATTCGACATAGCTGAATTTTTTTTGGCCGCAATAAATCAACTAGACCAAAATGATATTTCATATTTTCATGAAAATTAGCTACTGTCCCAAAGCAAAACGACTTTTTCACATAGCCCGACAATTCTCAACTTGCTAGTATCGATAGGAAAGTAACGCAATGGGCTCAGGGATAACAATGCAATGGCAAGGGAATGTACAATGATGTCATCGAAGCTACCGTCCTTGCTTACGGCTGCGATGACAAACTGTGAAGGAGTCGTTGTCGATGTTGAGTTCATGGCGATGATGAGTGGCGGCGGTGTTGATGTTTAACCATTCCTAATTAGCCGAAATACCTTAGGAAATAGAAACCATAACTCAAAATTTCAAATAAAGATTGGGTTTAGGTGGCAGAAGAGTATAGTGGGGGGTTTATGCGGAAGTTATGGTGGAGGGATGTAGTCGACGGAGTTAGTCGGTACTTGTATCGCTCCACGTGGTGGTTGATGAAGAAGTAACCATCCCTAAGTAACCAAAACACCTTAGGAGACTCGAATCACAACTCAAGCAACCACAAATGCAATGGGGATCAAAATGGGTTAGGTTGGGGAAAGCTATGGTGGTATTGCGGATGATATGGTGGAGGGCCTAGGCAAAGATGCCAAAGTTCCAAACATTTGATAGAGTCAAATGATGTTGGTAGTATTTTTGTGGTATGGCCGATGTCAATAGCTACAAAACGAGCTAAAGAACGTCAAAATCCGAGTCTGTATGAATTAGTAATGACCAATACAAATTTCAGCCGAAGTTAGTTTTTCTGGAGTACCGGACGTCCGACAAGTTCCGGACTTCCTGTAATTTCATACTATTGTGGGGTACCGGACGTCCGGTAATGGTCGGACTTCCGGTGGCTTGAGAGGCTCCGGATGTCCGGTGGGTCTGGCTCAACTCGGCATTTCAGATCCGGGACGCGATTTTGGGTGGAGTTTTTTATTTTTGGGGTCAAAATTGATGGAGAAAAAGAAAATTTTGGGATGGATTTTGTGGTGGGGAGGTGGGGAAAGCCAAGATCCACTTGCCAAACAACAAAATCATGGATCAAACACAAGAAAATCTCACAAGAACCAACAAAATGCAAAATTTTTGGGACGGCTATTTTTGTTGAGGATTTTCGAATTGGGACGAAATCAAACAAAAATAGGCTAGAAAACAAAGAAGGGAGACTCAAAATTCATGTCAACCTGGCTCATGATACCAAGATGATGTAGGGCACGGGCCAAAGTGCCCCGATTTGTCCTGATGTTCATGAATTGGAGGTGGCTCCGAGGAGGAACACGAAGAACACGAGGGAAAACAGGGAGAAATCACAAGAGGAACACTCAAGAACAAGTCCAATCACACATCCACTAGAATAACAAACACACAAGATTCACAAGGTACACACTGGTGCAACGATGTGTATGCAAACAATTTTTAAGCCCTTTCCACGACAGAGTTTTAAACCGTCGCCTTGCCGATCTGTGCGATAGCGGGGGGTCCATCCCACATGACCCAAAAACAGTCGGCGATAGGGAGCGATGATGCAAATGCGTATGCGACGCAGGAACACATCACACATGCTATATTCTGGCACACGTGTGGGATTGGTGATCAATTACCCACGTCTCTCACGAGTCAAACGTTTCGAATTGCGCAGGGAAACCAAACGGTGTTTGCCATTCGACCGTTTGCGAAATATTACCTAAGCCACACGGGCCATCATAGAAACTGTGCGCGATATGTGGCCCATCGCACACGAGTATTCTGTGGCAAGCATTTGCCATGCATGACATCATCGCACACGTTTCCCAAAAAAATTTATGAGTGGGATTGCATTTTGCATTGGGCACGGTTTCCTCTAAGCTCACGTGTGCGATAATGTGCTATCACAAACGGTTGAGGAACCCCTATACACACACGTAGAAGTACTGCAAATCGTCTGTGATTTGTTGTGTATCACCAACGGTTCAGTTCATATCCCGTGTGCTTTTCCTGTAGATCACAGGCGGTTATGCTACGAATGGCGTGAGCTTTCCGTTCTGGATCCCACACGCTCAGTTACTAGAAACCCGTGTGCGCTTTAATATGGTTAGGTTATGGCAAAATATCACATTTGAATCGCCCTGCAAAAATCAAATTCGCCACAATATGCAATTGAACAAATAGCATCCACA
Organism: Elymus sibiricus; assembly: GCA_039707655.1. NCBI lineage: Eukaryota > Viridiplantae > Streptophyta > Magnoliopsida > Poales > Poaceae > Elymus > Elymus sibiricus. Next base: position 189,757,624 of record CM077674.1, read on the forward strand.
GGAAGAACATTCATCAAAATTCACCACAATATGCAACTGAACAAATGCTAGCTAAATTCCACAGATGTTTCAACATCTGCAGCACATAATCATAGTGTATGAAATACGAAGACCTCAGCACATGGAAAGCAATGCATCCATGCGCATATGTTTATCTGCTAATACTAACTGAATGCATACTGATTGTTTGAAGAAAAGCCTTGCTGAAATCTTCATTATCATCAATGGGATTGATGTAGTAATTCAGGAAGAACTTGGTCATAAATCTCCTAACAACCAGCAATTCACCAGCGGGGAGCGGGGAGCGGGTCATCGGTGCAAAGATGAGCTGCTGGATTTTTAGATCAGAATGTGACATACATGTGGAGTAGAAGATTCTCCCTCCGTCCCATAATATAAGAACATTTTTCAAACTAACATAGCTTCAAAAATGTTCTTATATTACGGGATAGAGGGAGTAATAATTAAGATACGGACTTACTGGTACTAAATGGACAACATCGTTACAACAATCAGCAGATTTGCAGATGGAGATCATGTGTCTGCAAACATAGTATCCACAAAGGTTGGTCCCTTCCTGTTATTGAGGACACTGAATTTTTTTCTACAGAATTAGTCATGTATTTACCTTGTTAGGAAAAACCTAACCGGTGTAAGCTGTTCATTTTTTTCTTTGGAGAGAAATAGAAAGAGGTTTATTTAGAAACTTGAACATTTGACTAGCATAAGAAAAGGTATTTGCGAACCTTTGGATACATTTTCTGAAAATAACGGATTTTAGTGTCTTACCAGAGAAACGTTCTCGTGCTGCAGAGGTAGTTGACGGTCGAACTTGGCCCCTCCTTTAGTTATGTAGATTGACAATACACTGCAAATGAGGATGAATTTTCACATACTCAATTCTTCAACCAGATATGAATACAAATTTCAACATCAAAGAATTCAATACCTATCCATGAAATCCTGAAGATGCGTCAAATCCTGAGGCTTAATTGACTCTCTGAGAGAATCCAGGTAGTAAACTGCGTTGTACTTTGGAACAATGACTACCAAGATCCAGTGCTTGCCACCGATTAAGAAATCCATGAACTTATAAACTATGTTGAACACTGAAAGACAATCAATGTATGCGTGGTTGTATATTTAACTTACCCTTCATGATATGGCCAGAGAAATAATTCTACATACTGCATGAAATGCAAGGCACTGGCGACCTGTTCCATGGCCCACCCCCGTTGTTCATGGGTCCCTTTTAACAATGTGCCGTTTGCTACATCAAGATCTATGAAATACGCTTTCTCCCTGATTGTTCTCTTTGCGATCAATCCCCTGAGAGGAATACAATACAGTTAGCTTTTTTTCGTTTACAGCCTTGTATGGAGAAGGTGATCAGAGTTTGTGAAGTACTTACAACATCAAGCATTTAACAAGAGTGGCAGCGAGCATATCGAAGTTGAAGAAGAGATGGAAGTCCTCGAATTCCACACTGATGGTACCCTGATCGTGACAGAAATGCTTTCTGTCATAGTGGACTTGCAGAATCTTATGACCTTCTGACATTTTCTTCATGCAATATTTATGTAACTTGCGGCAACTGGAACTGCACTCCTCATAGTATTCGCCAACAAGAAATGGCTAGCCATGGACGTACTTGCATGCTTCAAGTACGTGTGCTTCATTATTAGAGAGTATCATCTCCAATACTCCATCGCGCAAGCTATCAGAACTAGTATTACTCACCAATTCGAGCAACTTGCTGGTAATTTGGTTCTGGGCGCAGAGTCTTTGTAGTAAGAGGCTATCATTCTCATCCCTCCTCGGTTTCGGGGGCCGCTTCCTCGCGGGTGTGACCGTGCCCGCTTTCTGCTTGGTACTTGAAGCATTTCTGGTGCGAGGTCTGGATGAATGAATGACGGACTACTGAGCAGCCGGTGAAGCTACGATGGACTGTTGAGCAGACGGTGTAGCTACGTCGGACTGCTGAGCTGGTGGCGCTGCTGTGACAGACTGCTAAGCTATAGGAGCAGAGGCATCGGATTGCTGACCAGGCGTTGAAGCTATGTCGGGCTTCTGCGCAGGTGGTGCCAATGGGTCGGTGTGCTGAGGAGGCAGTGCCAACGCGTTGGTTTGCTGAGCAGGCAGTGCCGACGCATCGGTTTGCTGATCTCGTGGCTGTGAACCGCCGAACTGATGAGCAGGTGGTTCCGGACCTTCGGACTGCTTAGCAGGCGGTTCCAAACCAACTGACTGCTGAGCAAAGGGTTCCGAAGCATTGGACTGCACACCAGTCCGTTCCGCCGGGTTGGTCTGCTGAGCATGCGGTGCCGCTGTGTCTCCCCCAGCTGCTTCAATGGCCGGCATCCGAACCAGTGGTGCGTCTTCAGCGGTTGTAGGCCTTGCCACAGGCTGCTCAGGGGCGGACGATGACATGGCCTGTGTGGCAGGAAGTCGGGCGGTTTGATCACAGGTTGATGCATCGGCCGTCGGATTACGATTATTAGGTTCCTCTGGGGAAGCACACGAGAGCTGATGTGGTGAGAAGAGAGTCACCGGTTGAAGGGCTGCATTGGTTGCTCTTTGGGAGGCTTGAGGGATCTCATCCATGAAGTCTATTTCCTTTTGTGGCCACTGGATATGATTTAACAGTGTTTCTCCCAAGGTCGTCTGCTCATCATAGTCCCCTAGGACATTCTTCAGGGCAAATTCACTGAATCCAGGGTTTACTTCAATCACGTAGCACTTCACACATCCCGGCTTCAATGGCACATTGTCCAACAAGAGGCCCCCTCCGAGTGGGGGGGGGGGCAAACCAAGGCTGTTTCACATTTTAACATACCTTCATAATGTGTAAGCATGCCCCTCAGTTTGCCTGTCATTCCATATAGATCAGATATAGCATCATCATGCATAGCTACAGTCTCAGTGTCACTGGTGTCAGCTGATGCACAGCTACTCTTGTGCGGTGTTGTCACGCAATAAGCAGCATCCTCCATGCCTGCCTCCCCTCCCGCCTGCTGGCTATCTCTCAGTGTTAGAGTCTTCTGCATCATCATTGACTCCTCAATTTCCTTTCAAACTTTTGGATACATGTCCCTCCTCAACCTTTCGTACAAATCATTCTGCTTCATTTCACTCCTCGCTTTTTTCATGGTGAGCCTCTCTTCTTTGCTGAGTGTGAAATCCCTCTTGTGCGGGACATTGACCCCTATACCCTTGCACGATCGGGGGGCTCTTTGGTTTTCAGAGCCACGGACAGAATGTCACATGGCCCTGAGTTCCTGTAGAACCTTCCTGCTGGGTTGTCGGAAGCCTTTAACAACTCGAGATACAGTGCTTGGTCTTTTGAGTTTTCAAAGTAATAAGAACCATCGTCACGCCTCCTTGCACGTGCCCGCAAGTAGTCTCTAGCGCGACCGCCCCTAATTTTGCTAAAGGCCGGTTTGCCACCCACAACTATTGCTTCTTTGTCCTCCTGGTCCCATATCGGTTTCATGCCGTAGTATCCTGCCACACCCATACGGTGGTGGTGCGTGTCCCTCTTGTGAAGTTCCGATTGCTTGGTACTCTTCTTAATAAACTCCTCAGTGGCCCTGACCCTTTTGAATTCTGCCCAGTCTGCCACGGTAATTTGGGGGTATGCAGGGATTGGGTCCTTGCCTTCACTCAAGTACTTCTTATACAACACATGCTTCCAGTTTCTCCAAGCATCACTGGCTTTCTTCAGTGCAGCGTGTTCCACCTGCATTCTCCACTCCTCTGGAATGTTGAAGTGATCCATGATCTCCCGGACTATCCTGTGCCGTGTTTTTGTGTCAGCCTTCCGAAACCCCGGTAGATTAATGTTGAGCCTTGCCCTGCCAACAAATCCACACACACTCCTGAACCTCGTGCGTGCTTTATCTGGTTTAGTTGGAGCCCAAGACTTTAAATCGATCTCGGTTACTTCATATACACCTTTAGGCTAGTGTGTGGGCTTTCTTGGAGTGTTCTTCCGTGTCCTGACCGGAAGGGTGATTGCGGAAGCTCCATCCTGTTCCAAATTACTTGATCCCAGATCATCTGCTGGAGACCTAGGGTTATCGGACTCAGATGAAGATACATCGCTTGAAGTATGAGTGGTGTCGCTGCTACTCGGCATCTACAGAAAACACATGCGAAATTCAGAAAAGGGGTATAAGCATAAAGCTAACAACTTTGTAGCAAGTTGTCTAAACATGGTATGTAATAATTTGGAAAATGTACGGCTAATTTGTTCATTTTGTGTGACTTAGGGAAAAGGATAATGAACATATATTCGCTCTCCATGATCTGTAAGTCGACAATAACTAATTGGAACAAATACAGCTTATGTGTACTAGTTAGGAAGGTAGATAATGAACATATATTCGCTCTCCATTATTTTATAGCCAATTTGGGAACATACCGAACCTAATAGGGAAAAGGATCGCGAGGAAATAGGCCTCACCGCGATGGAGAGCAGTAACTGCCAGGTTTTTGTGCAAACCCGACAGGAGAGGCGAGAGTTACAGGATCGATATGCTCGAGGGCGGCTGGCGAGCAGACGAAGACGGTGAGGTGCGGGCATCCGCGTGCTGGGAACGGTAGTGAAGGTAGGGTTGGCGCCGAAGAGCGGGCACACGGCCAGGTTGAGCACGACGGCGCCGGTAACGGTTCTGTTGTGGATCTGGGGGAGGTGGAGCTTGCGATGGAGTTTGGGTAGAATATGCGGACTATTGAGTGAAACGGGGGCGGGCGGTGGGGGGGATGTTGGTGGTTTCGATGAAAAAAGTGAAAAAAGAGCGCCGGTCGCCGCGCGGAAAGGCCTATGCAAACGGTTATATCTACGTACCCGTGGGCACAAACAGCATAATTTCATTTGAAATGAAGACGTGCAATTTTGAAGTGAAGACGTGGCCTCATCGTTTCACCTCGAAATATTTTCCATGGTACGCAATCACCATTATACGCTGGTATTGATTTTATGTCACGTTTTAGGTCTCGTTTGCTATTTTTAAGCCATTTTTGCATACCATGCATTTAGTGCATATAAATCAAATCCCAACTGCAACTACATGTGGGTGTTGGCAAAGGTCTAAAAAATCTATTGTGTGTCGCTTTGCGTGTTTTCATTCATTGTCAAAGGAATGGGAAGAATTTTCAAACATTTCGGCTGCAAGATGCGGCCACCGGCGTCGGGATTGTTGGTATTTTAATTACAGGAAATGCGGTTGGACTCCGAAAATCACAAAAATCAGTGTGTCACCGTGGCATGATCTCAAGACCCCGTGGAAAAAATTGGTAAAGTTTGGCACAAGTTACGATGATCGCTCCTTGGAAACCGGAGCATCTCACAAGAAGGATCATAGTTTCCAAAAGGAGACATGGCAATTCGAACTACAATCAACGGTGGCTTCACCGTTTTGCCTCGAAATTTTTTCCACGGTATGCAGTCATCATTATACAATAGGTTTGATTTTCTAGTGCATTTCAGGGCTCGATTGCTATATTTAAGCCATTTTTCCATTTACCATGCATTTAGTGCATATAAATCAAATCCCAACTACAACTACATGTGGGTGTTGGCAAAGAAGGTCTAAAAGATGATTGGTGTGTCGCTTTGCGTGTTTTTATTCATTGTCCAAGGAATGGAAAGAATTTTCAAACATTTTGGCTACGAGATGCGACCACCGGCGTAGGGCTTGTTAGTATTTTAAATACAGGAGATGCAGATGGAGTTCGAAAATCACGAAAATCGGTGTGCCACCATGGCGTGATCTCAAGACCCCATGGGAAAATTTTGGTACAGTTTGGCACAAGTTACGATGATCGCTCCTTGGAAACCAGAGCATCTCACAAGAAGGATCATAGTTTCCAAACAGAGACGTGGCAAATCGTACTCCAATCGGCGGTGGCTTCACCGTTTCGCCTCGAAAATTTTCCCACGGTTGGCAATCACCATTATACGCTAGGTTTGATTTTCTGGCGCATTTCAGGTTCGTTTACTATATGTAAGCCATTTTTTACATTTACATGGCATTTAGTGCATATAAATAAAATCCCAACTGCAACTGCATGTGGTGATGAAAGGGATAAGGATAGCCGTTCAATCTGGGCACTTCCTACGGTGCAGATGCACGATCCGTGGAGTTTGGGTTCTGGCCAATCAGAGCGCACGACTCGCATCGCGCACAGTAGGGGTCATCAGCCATGGTTTCGTCGGCACACGGCTTTCGCGAATGAACCGTGTGGTAATGGTAAACATTTGCATCATGGAACAACATAATTTTGTTTCAAATAAAGACGTGGCAATTTTGAAATTAAGACGTGACTTCATCGTTTTGCCTCGATATTTTTCCCATGGTACACAATCACCATTATACTCTAGTATTGATTTTCTGTCTCGTTTCAGGTCTCGTTGGCTATATTTAAGCCATTTTTTGCATTTCCCGGGCATTTGGTGCATATAAATCAAATCCCAACTTCAACTACATGTGGGTGTTGGCAAAATAGGTCTGAAAAATCATTTGTGTGTCCCTTTGCGTGTTTTCAGTCATGGTCCAAGGAATGGGAAGAATTTTCAAACATTTCGGCTGCGAGATGCGGCCATCGACGTATGGCTTGTTAATAATTTAATTACAGGAAATGCAGATGGAGTCCATAAATCATGAAAATCGGTGTGTCACCGCGACGTGATCTCAGACCCTGTGGAATTTTTTTGGTAAAGTTTGGCACAGTTACGATGATCACTCCTTGGAAACCGGAGCATCTCACAACTAGGATCATAGTTTCCAAAGGAATGTGTCAATAGGAACTCCAATCGGCGGTGGCTTCGTCGTTTTGCCTCAAAAAAAATTCCACGGTATGCAATCACCATTGTAACATAGGTTTGATTTTCTGGCGCATTTCTGGGCTCGTTTGCTATATTTAAGCCATTTTTGCATTTACCATGCATTTAGTGCATATAAATCAAATTCCAACTGCAACTACATGTGGGTGTTGGCAAACAAGGTCTAAAAAAATCTTTGTGTGTCGCTTTGCGTGTTTTCATTCAATTTCCAAGGAATGGGAAGAATTATCAAACATTTCGGCTGCGAGATGCGGCCACCGGTGTAGGGCTTGTTGGTGTTTTAATTATAGGAAATGCAGATGGAGTCCGAAAATCATGAAAATCGGTGTGCCACCGTGGCGTGATCTCAAGACCCTGTAAATTTTGGTACAGTTTGGCACAAGTTACGATGATCACTCTTTGGAAACCGGAGCATCTCACAAGAAGGATCATAGTTTCCAAAAGGAGACGTGGCAATTCGAACTCCAATCGCCGGTGGCTTCACCGTTTCGCCTCGAAATTTTTCCCATGGTAGGCAATCACCATTATACACTAGGTTGTTTTTCTGGCACATTTCAAGGCTCGTTTGCTATATTTAAGCCATTTTTTGCATTTACAGGCCATTTAGTGCATACAAATAAAATCCCAACTGCTACTGCATGTGGTGATGAAAGGGATAAGGATTGCCGTTCGATCTGGGTGCATCCTACGGTGCAGACGCACGATCCGTGGGGTTTGGGTTCTGGCCAATCAAAACGCACGACTCACATCGCGCACATTAGGGGTTATCGACCACGGTTTCGTGGGCACACCGCTTTCGTGAATGAACCGCGTGCTAATGGTAAACCAGATTGCACATGTTCAGTTCATACATACTAGAGTGAGATCAATTGAGTGTGTTAGGTCTAGGTTATATAATCATAAATAGTTCAAATTCATTGCTAGGGCTGACAACATATCAAGGTCAACATATTAATCGTTCTTAGATGAACAGAAGGCCGGGCATAAAGCACAATTCAGTACATGCGACCGTTCTAATTGAACGAATTAATTTGCAGAATAGACATAATAATTAGTGTTACGGAATAATTCCCATGTACATGGGGTTACTGGGATCGTTAGGTTGACCCCGAATGAACTTAGGATTTTTGATGATTTTTAGCTTCTCTCCTCTGGTCTTGCATGATCGCTTAGTTGGCAACTCAGCAAATTGATTGTACTCATCCTCATCAGCAACATTCTCGACGCCCAGTACCCTCCTCTTCCTAGACATCACTACATGGCAGTTCTTATGCAATGGGTCTTTCACATAGAAAATCTGGGTAGCATCACTGGCAAGAATGAACGGGTCCTTGTGATATGCCATCTTTGTGAGGTTAACATAGACCTTCCTGTAATCATCAACTTTTACCTGACCAAGAGGGACCCATCTGCACTTGAATAATGCCACCTTTACTTTCACGTAGTCAAACTCCCAAATCTCTTCGATGGTTCCATAGTATACCTTTTTATCATCTTCATCTACAGTTAGGCCTTCTATTCGAACAGAGCTGTTATGATATGAGGTCTTCCCATCACGTTCCTCAGTGTAGAACGTGTTGCCATTTATGTCATACGCTTGGTACCTCATAACCGTAGCTGATGGCTTTTGTGCCAACCACGTTGCAATGTCATCCATGGATCCGCATGCCAAATGAGCCTTTAGCCATCTGACGTAGTCCTTATTGTGCATATTGATCTCGGCAGCTAATGGAAGCATAGTGGGTAAGGAGCTTCATCGTATCTCCTCCAAGTGTTCTTCAGCATAAGCATCGAGCTCTGGGCTGTTAAGCAGTACCGTCAAATGGGCTTTATCGGTGTCACCTCCAGGTGCACTAAATTGCGCGCCAGCAAGGACCGGCTTACCAGCCAGCCTTCCCTCGTGGCGAGGGAGGGGCAAACCTATAGGTTTTTGTTTCATGTATTCGGTACAAAACTCAACCTCCTCCTCCGCGGTATAACCTTGTAGGATGCTTGCCTCTAGATGACATCGGTTCCGACAATAGCGCCTCAATATTCCTATGAACCGCTCGAAGGGATACATGTTGCGAAGAAACACAGGACCACAATGCTTTATCTCGTCGACAAGGTGCACAGTGAGATGGACCATTGATACGTCCCAAACGTACCTACTTTTCCAAACACTTTTGCTCTGGTTTTGGACTCTAATTTGCATGATTTGAATGGAACTAACCTGGACTGACGCTGTTTTCAGCAGAATTGCCATGGTGTTATTTTTGTGCAGAAATAAAAGTTCTCCAATGGACCTAAAAATTTACAAAGAATTATTTCAGAATATATAAAAAATACTGGCAAAAAGATCCACTGGAGGGGAGCCACCCAGGCGCCACAAGCCCAGGGGGGCGCCTACCCCCCCAAGGCGCGCCTACCAGGCTTGTGGGCACCTGGAAACTCCAATTGACCTAATTCCAACGCTATATATACCTATTCGTCCAGAAAAAAATCAGAGAGAAAGAATCATCGCGTTTTACAATACGGAGCCGCCGCCACCTCCTGCTCTTCATCGGGAGGGCTGATCTGGAGTTCGTTCGGGGCTTCGAAGAGGGGGATTCGACGCCGTCGTCATCATCAACCATCCTACATCACCAATTTCATGATGCTCACCATCGTGTGTGAGTAATTTCTTCGTAGGCTTGCTGGACGGTGATGGGTTGGATGAGATTTATCATGTAATCGAGTCAATTTTGTTAGGGCTTGATCCCTAGTATCCACTATGTTCTGAGATTGATGCTGCTATGACTTTGCTATGCTTAATGCTTGTCACTAGGGCCCGAGTGCCATGATTTCAGATCTGAACCCTTTATGTTTTCATGAATATATTTGTGTTCTTGATCCTATCTCGCAAGTTGTATGCACCTATTACGTGTTATGATCCGCATACCCCAAGGTGACAATAATTGGGATTCTTTCTGGTGATTACCGTAGTTTGAGGAGTTCATGTATTCACTATGTGCTAATGCTTTTTCTGGTTCTCTATTAAAAGGAGGCCTTAATATCCCTTAGTTTCCTTAAGGACCCCACTGCCACGGGAGGGTAGGACAAAAGATGTCATGCAAGTTCTTACTATAAGCACGTATGACTATATACGGAATACATGCCTACATTACATTGATGAATTGGAGCTATTGTGTATCACTCTAGGTTGTGACTGTTACATGATTAATGCCATTCAACATAATTATTCATCACCGATCCAATGCCTACGCTTTTCGCATATTGATTTTTGCTAAGTTACTTTCGTTGCTGCTGTTGTTACAATCGCTACAAAACTGCTCCTGTTACTGTCTTTGTTACTATTGCTACTGTTACTATTGCTATCAAAACTATCATACTACTGTGCTACTAAACATTTTGTTGCAGATATTTAGTTCTCCAGGTGTGGTTGAATTGACAACTCAACTGCTAATACTCACAAATATTCTTTGGCTCCCCTTGTGTCGAATCAATAAATCTTGGTGAAATACTACCCGTGAAAACTATTGTGATCCCCTATACTTGTGGGTTATCAAGAACTTTTTCTTGCGCCGTTGCCGGGGAGCATAGCTCTATCTATTGAGTCACTTGGGATTATTATCTGTTGATCACTATGAAGAATCTGAAAGACGCTAAGACCAAGATCGTTCCCTCTATGACGAGGGGAGGTAAGGAACTGCCATCACACTCTGCACTTGATTAACCTTCTGTTTTGAGTAGGCTTGCAACACCACCACCTGTCATTTATTCTGATATGTCGCAAGTTATTGATGATACTACTTCTGCTATGAATGATACTTATGATGATGCTAGTACTATGCTTGATAATACTGTGCCACTAGGTGAATTCCTTGATGAACAAATTGCTAAAGCTAAAGAAACTAAAAATGCTGAAACTCCTAAAAATTATGAGTCACCTATTATGCCTAGTTCTCCTAGAATTGAAATGCCTAAGATACCTAATGGTTATGTCCTGGATGGAGAAATAGCTAGAGACTTTCTTGCTTATAATGATAGAGATGATGTTAGAAAATTGCCTGTTAAGCTTAAAGAAAAGTCTATGATGGAGATAATGAAATATGATCCTAAGTTTGCTACCTCTCCTACCTTTGTTACAGATAAGGATTTTGAATTCTCTGTCGATCCTAAGTTAATTACTTTGGTTGAATCTGATCCTTTTCATGGTAATGAATCCGAAACTGTTGTGGCACACCTTACTAAATTGAATGATATAGCCACCCTATTTGCTCATGAGGAAAAGATTCGTTACTATTATATCCTTAAGTTGTTTCCTTTTTCATTAAAGGGTGATGCTAAGAAATGGTTTAATACTCTTGCTCCTGGTTGTGTGCGTAGTCCCCAGGATATGATATATTACTTCTCTGAAAAATATTTTCCTGCTCATAAGAAACAAGCTGCCTTACAGGAAATATTTAACTTTGTGCAAATTGAAGAAGAGAATCTCCCTCAAGCTTGGGGGAGGCTTCTCCAATTACTTAATGCTTTGCCTGATCACCCTCTTAAGAAGAATGAAATACTTGATATCTTTTATAATGGACTAACCGATGCTTCTAGGGACTACCTAGATAGTTGTGATGGTTCTGTTTTCAGGGAACGAACTGTTGGACAGGCTGAAGAACTATTGAATAATATGTTGAGAAATGCCAATGATTGGACACTTCCTGATCCACCACCTAAGACAACTCCGAAGAAGAGAGGTATTCTATTCCTCAGTCCGGAAGATATGCAAGAAGCTGAGAAGTCTATGAAAGAAAAGGGCATTAAAGCTGAAGATGTTAAGAATTTACCACCTATTGAAGAAATACATGGGCTCAACATCCCGACACAAGTAGTAGAGGTAAATTCTCTCACTAGATTCGATGAAGGTGATATTCTGTATAATAAATCTGCTAGCCAATGCCTGTATTAATTTGATAATTACATCATTAAGCAAGAACACATCAATTTATATGTTAGCAATCAATTAAAAAGAAATGCCTTTATGATAGATCGTTTGAGTGATTTGATGTTTAGAACTGCTAATGATGTTAAAGGTTTAAGTAAACATGCTTCTATGGTTTATACTCAGTTAGAACAAATTGCTAAGTCACAAAATGATTTGCTTGATGAGATGAATAATAAAATGAATGATCATGATGTTAGAGTTGTTACTAGAGGAGGTAGAATGACTCGGGATCCTCTATATCCTGAAGGTCATCCAAAAAGAATTGAGCAAGATTCTCAAAGAATCAATACTAATGCACCTAATTCATCTAAGAAGAAAAAGAAAAAGAAGAATGAGAAAACTTTGCCTGCTTCTAGTGAACCTGAGATAGAAAAACCTCCCGAGAATCATAATGATGTTTCTATTTCCGATGCTGAGACACAATCTGGTAATGAACATCCACCTAGTGATAACGATAATAATAATGATAATGATAATGATGATGTTCATGTTGATGCTCAACCAGATAATGATGTAGAAATAGAACCTGCTGTTGATCTTGATAACCCACCTCCTAAGAATAAAATATATGATAAAAGAGACTTCGTTGCTAGAAAACATGGGAAAGAAAGAGAACCATGGGTTCAGAAACCCATGCCTTTTCCCACCAAACCATCTAAAAATAAAGATGAGGAAGACTTTGAGCGCTTTGTTGAAATGCTTAGACCTGTCTTTTTGCGCACTCGCTTGATTGATATGTTGAAAATGTCTCCCTATGCTAAATACATGAAAGATATTGTCATTAATAAAAGAAAGATACCTGAAGCTGAAATTTCCACCATGCTTGCAATTTTTTCTTTTAAGGGTGGAGTACCTAAGAAACTAGGAGATCCTGGAATACCTACATGCTCCATTAAAAGAAGTTATGCTAAAACTGCCTTATGTGATTTGGGAGCCGGTGTTAGTGTTATGCCTTTCTCTTTATATAGAAGACTTGATTTGAATAAGCTCACACCTACTGAAATATCTTTGCAAATGGCCGGTAAATCAACTACTATACCTATTGGAATTTGTGAAGACGTTCCCGTTGTAGTTGCAAATGTTACCATCTTAACAGACTTTGTTTTACTTGATATGCCCGAGGACGACAACATGTTGATTATCCTTGGTAGACCCTTTCTGAATACTGCAGGGGCTGTTATTGATTGCAACAAAAGCAAGGTTACTTTCCATTTTTATTGCACCGAAGAAACAAAGTTCGGTGAATGGTATCAATTGTATTGAAAAAGTTTCGACAATCACTATTGGAGGTTTCAAATTTCCTCTCCCTACTGTTAAAAAGAAATATGAAATTCTTATTGTTGGGGAGATGCATATCCCCATTGAGGTAACTTAGTGTTATACGAAGATTCTTCGGTTTCATGCCATTCAGAAATAGTTTGTTAATAAGACTTGATCAACCTTATTAATGGATTCTTTTTGAGGGGCATGTGGTCGATGAATTTAGTAAACACAACTTTCTGTACCCACCTTTTGCTCTCTGTTATTTAGGTTTAATAAAGTAGAAATGCCATGATTATCCTATTTTCTGAATTTTCCGTGCAATAAAAAATGGCCCAAAAATAAAAGTTCTCAGAATACCATGAGAATTTAGTATGATTTTTTATGCAATATTTAAGAATTTTTGGCATTGAACACACCCCAGGGAGGTGCACCTATGAGCCACAAGCTCACAGGGCGCACCCAGCAGGCTTGTGGGTCCCGCAGGGACCCACTCACTTATCCCAGCCTCCCACACCCTTCTTCTTCCTCTGAAAAAAATCATCCTTGCTCCCAAGCCCGTGTTCTTGCTCATTTTGCTGCAAATTTCGATCTCCTTGCTCGGAACTCCGTTTCCAAGACTGTTTTGAGAAATTGCTCCTCGGTATGTGACTCCTCCAATACTCCAATTAGTTTTTTTCTAGTGCTTTATGTTTTGCAAATTTTTGCTGCTGTGGTGACCATGTATATGAGCTTGCATGTTGAATTTGTATGGTCGAAAGTAGTTTTGATGCATGATATAGTCTCTAGATACATGTGGGGGTAGTTGCTATCAATTTTGTTGAGTTTCGTTCACTTTTATTTTGTGTCACTAAAAATTTCAGAAATTTTCAGAGGGAGAAAATGTTTAGAAAGATATTCCATGGTGGTTCCTCAAGCAAGAGTGCTCCAAGGCCTGCGATACGCAAGCCGGACCTCGAACCGCCACGGGAGGCCTCGGTGCAACCGTGCGAGTGGCCGTCTGATTCCTTCATGATTCGAGCGGGCATCAAGGATGAGTTTGATGTGTATGTACACAATGCTGAGCTCACAGACTTGTTGACAGATAAGTGCCCTCAATACCATGACCTTACTGATTCCTTCGTACGGAAATTCGAGTATGTACCTCACCGCACTTCTCATGATGTCATCTTTAATTTATATGAAAAACCTTTCCACATGTCCGTTGAACAGTTTAGTGATGCTTGTAGAATCCCATTTTGGGGGACATGCACCGAACGTTGTAAAGCAGACTGCAATGAATTTCTCATGAACATTACTATGGGTGAAACTAGAGGCATAACACAAGCTACTATGGGGAGCATTCATTTTCCTGCTATACATTATTTTGCTCTGTTCATAGGTAGATGCATTAATGGTAAACATGAACATAGTCATCTTTGCGCCCCTGATCTGAGCATTCTTAAGAGTGCTGTGTTGAGAGATAGACAATTTAACATGGGGGCTATTGTTGTACGTCGGCTACATAATAACGCCTTAGGTGGTGACTTCTTTGGTGGAATTTATGCTACTCGCTTAGCCGCTCATCTTTGTGTGTCCATTAAAGAAAATGATACCCTGTTGTCACCCAGTTTTCTTGACTATGATGCTATGGAACGCCACCAGTTCCTTGAGAGGAACAACCCTCCACTTAGATACATGCTAATCTTTAACAGGTGTCGTGTCTTCCATATTACTTTGCCTGCTCCTGCCTTCTTTAATTTCCAGGAAAACCATAGACATTTCATACTTGAGGAGGAGGCTGAGGAGTACGAGATGGCGGCGGAGACCGCTCGGCTTAATGAGTCAGCTCGTCAAGCTGTGGCAGCTGCACTCTAGTACAACCCGAACTACTACCACGAGTATTATCCAGGCAAGCCGTGGCCATAGAACAACTTAGGCCAAAAGCCTAAGCTTGGGGGAGTACGTATTTCTCACCGACATTACATTCATGTATCACACATTCATTCCAGTTGTCGGTGTTCATCCTTTTTCATTGTATATCCATGTTAGTTTTATTTTCTCTTTCTTCTTGTGTGTTTGAAAAACTTTGAAAAATCCAAAAAATTAGTTGTAGTTTCTTTCTTGTTCAGTTAATTCTTAGCATTAAAAGAAAACCCCAAAAGATTTCTCGTTTCTTCTTTTGCTTGTTGGGAGTTTTCCCATGTAAATAGTTTTCCTCGTTTTTCATTTTCCTTTGTTAATTTTGCTTTCTTCAGAAAAACTAAAAAATCCAAAAATATTTCAGTGTGTTTCTCTGAATTTCTTTTCTTTTCGTTGAGTCGTCGTAAGGAGAAGACCACGATGAAAATGTTGAGTGGCTCTCATATGCTTTATTGTTGATCTAACAAAGAGCCACTATTACCTTGTCTTCTCCTTTGAATAAATGTTTGCAGATTCCAGCTTAGTCCATGGCACAATTGCACTATTACTATTATCACATCATTTGATCAAGCAAGTTAAAGGCAATAATGACAATATTTGATGAAGTGACTGCGGTGAAGAAAAACTGGTATGAACTCTTACTGTTTTTGTCTTTGTAAATATGTTTAACTCAGTTCATGATTCAGCATTATTATGAGTAAACATGTTTGTGATGACAATTAGAGATCATAGTTGCTCATGCCATGCTTAAATAGCTAGGAGTGGATAATGATTTATCTTGAGTGTCAACATGCATTAAAATGGTTGTGATGTAGTATGTTAGTATGGTATCCTCCTCTGAACAATTCAAGTGGCTTGACTTGGCACATGTTCACGCATGTAGTTGATCCAAAACCAACATAGCCTCCACGATATTTATGTTCATGGTGTTTATATCCTACTCATGCTCGTATTCAATGTTAATTATTCGCAATGCATGTCTATGACCTTTTTCGCTCTCTAGCTGGCCGCTTCTCAATCTATTTGCTAGCCTTCGCTTGTACTAAGCGGGAATACTGCTTGTGCATCCAAAATCCTTAAACCAAAGTTGTTCCAGATGAGTCCACTATATTTACCTATATGCGGTATTACTCTGCCGTTCCAAGTAAATTTGCATGTGCCATCTCTAATCATTCAAATAAACATCTGTTTTGTGTGCCCGTACCGCTCATGGAGCGACAGGGGATGGTCAATATCTTCCATGCTAAGCGGGTTATTCTTAGATGAGTGTTTATTCACTTGTCATTGCACGAGAGGGGCTTGTAATTGGGATGCCCAGTCCTGTAATCAAAATGAAAAATATATATAATGCAAACAAACTCCCCCGGAAAGTTGATTGTATGGAGGGCACCCGAGGATTCGGCTAGCCATGGCTTGTGTTGGTATGGTGGAGGGGGAGTAAACTTTACCTTTCCACTTGGGAACCGGCTATAATGTGTTTAGCATGGAAGATATTGAAAATTCTCGGTCGTGACGTTGACAGGAAAAGCATACCTCTCAAAATTATTTTCATCTCTATTTTAAGCTTCGAGCTCTCGCACCGCTGCAAATCCATGCTTCCCTCTATGAAGGGCCTATCTATTTACTTTTATGTTATTTTACTTTTATTATTGAGTCATCACCCTCTCATTTAAGCACCAGTTGGAGAGCACTATTGTCATTTTTATGCATTGAGTATAGTTAATGTTGGGTGTGACATGACTAGATCTCTTCTACCATGAATTACAATATCTAGTCGTTACTTGAACTTCAGAGGTGCTCTGCATTTATGTTTTGCGGTCTCAGAAAGGGCTAGCGAGATACGATGTTATCATATTATATCATGATTGTTTTGACAAATTGTTGGCATCCGAGATATCTTATTATTGCTCACTAGTTGGTTATGTTATTGATATGAGTAAATGTGAGACCTAAGTGTTATCATTCATATGGTTAGTTCATAATCTTCGCTGAAAACTTGGATGCTACTTAAGTATATATACAAACAACAAGAACAAAAGAGTTTGTAAAAGTTTTTCTTTGTCACTTTCATTTTGTCAACTGAATTGCTTGAGGACAAGCAATGAGTTAAGCTTGGGGGAGTTGATACGTCCCAAACGTATCTACTATTCCAAACACTTTTGCTCTGGTTTTGGACTCTAATTTGCATGATTTGAATGGAACTAACCCGGACTGACGCTGTTTTCAGCAGAATTGCCATGGTGTTATTTTTGTGTAGAAATAAAAGTTCTTGGATGGACCTGAAAATTTACGGAGAATTATTTCAGAATATATAAAAAATACTGGCGAAAAGATCCATTGGAGGGGAGCCACCCAGGCGCCACAAGCCCAGGGGGCGCGCCTACCAGGCTTGTGGGCCCCTGGAAACTCCAATTGACCTAATTCCAACGCTATATATACCTATTCGTCCAGAAAAAAATCAGGGAGAAAGAATCATCACGTTTTGCGATACAGAGCCGCCGCCACCTCCTGTTCTTCATCGGGAGGGCTGATCTAGAGTCCGTTCGGGGCTCCGGAGAGGGGGGGGGTCGACACCGTCGTCATCATCAACCATCCTCCATCACCAATTTCATGATGCTCACTGCCGTGTGTGAGTAATTTCTTCGTAGGCTTGCTGGACGGTGATGGGTTGGATGAGATTTATCATGTAATCGAGTCAATTTTGTTAGGGCTTGATCCCTAGTATCCACTATGTTCAGAGATTGATGTTGCTATGACTTTGCTATGCTTAATGCTTGTCACTAGGGCCCGAGTGCCATGATTTCAGATCTGAACCCTTTATGTTTTCATGAATATATTTGTGTTCTTGATCCTATCTCGCAAGTTGTATGCACCTATTACGTGTTATGATCCGCATACCCCATGGTGACAATAATTGGGAATTCTTTCCGGTGATTACCGTACTTTGAGGAGTTCATGTAGTCACTATGTGTTAATGCTTTGTGCCGGTTCTCTATTAAACGGAGCGCCTTAATTACCCTTAGTTTCCATTAGGACCCCGCTACCATGGGAGGGTAGGACAAAAGATGTTATGCAAGTTCTTATTATAAGCACGTATGACTATATACGGAATACATGCCTACATTTGATTGATGAATTGGAGCTATTGTGTATCACTCTAGGTTGTGACTGTTACATGATGAATGTCATCCAACATAATTATTCATCGCCAATCCAATGCCTACGCTTTTCGCATATTGATTTTGCTAAGTTACTTTCGTTGCTGCTGCTGCTGTTACAATCACTACAAAACTGCTCCTGTTACTGTCTTTGTTACTATTGCTACTGTTACTATTGCTATCAAAACTATCATACTACTATGCTACTAAATGTTTTGCTGTAGATATTTAGTTCTTCAGGTGTGATTGAATTGACAACTCAACTGCTAATACTCACAAATATTCTTTGGCTCCCCTTGTGTCGAATCAATAAATCTGGGTGAAATACTACCCGCGGAAACTGTTGCGATCCCCTATACTTTTGGGTTATCAACCATGACATCAAAGAATGACGGTGGGAAAAACATCTCTAAGTTTGACAATATTCTTGCAATATCCGCTTGCATAAAATCCAGCTCTTCAACGTCTACCACCTTCTGCCATAGTTTTTTTTAAGAAATCACAGAGATCAATGAGTGTGTTTCTTATGTCTGTGTCCAGCATATTCCAGATGGCCACCGGGAGGATTTATGTCAACATTACGTGGCAATCATGTGACTTCATGTGCGCCAACATAGTTTTACCTGAGCTCACATCCACGAGACTTCTGATGTTTGCGGAGTAGGAAGAGGTTGTCTTAACTGACAACAAATTGTCGAAGAACTCTTTTGCTTCTTGTGGAGTGAAATTGTAACTCTGTTGAACATGGAGCAATTTGTCCTCATCTTCTGCTTCAGTCATGCGGTTTGGTTGATCACCAAGCATATCGAGTCGTGCACCGTCACCATCCTTTGTTTTGCCTTTAATCTTGAGCAGAGTACCAAGGATGCTTTCACAGACATTGTTCTCTACATGCATGACATCGATGCAGTGACGTACACTTAGAAACTCTCGGTAAGGTAATTGCCAGACCAATGATTTCTTCTTAAACACTTGCCCCTGGAGGTGTTATTTTCGATGACGAACCGGGTCCCTTGCCAAACACAACATTAATTTTTTTAGCCATGCTGTGGAACTCCTTCCCAGTATATGGTCTTGGGCCCGAACCTGTCTCTGCCGTACTATCAAATTCAGCTTTCATCTTTTGATATGGGTGATCGTTCCGTAAGTACCTACGATGACGCAAATACACGGTTTTGCGCGAGTTGGGAAGAAATCTAGTCACTGTCCTATCCATGCATGTGACACAGCCTACTTCTCCCCTTGTTTTCTACCCCGATGTGTTCCCTAATGCCAGCATATCTTGAATGGTGTGCAGCAGCAATGCATGTAGCTGGAAAAACTCTTTTTTATAAGCATCATAACATGTTACACCATGCTCTTTTCACAATGTCAGCAGTTCTTCTTCCAGTAGCTGAAAGTAAATGTCGATGTCATTTCTAGGTTGCTTCGGGCCTTGGATAATCATTGACATCATGATGTATTTTTTCTTCATACACAACCAAGAAGCAAGGTTATATATGCACAGAAGCACCGGCCATGTGCTGTGTTGGGTGCTCATATCACCAAATAGATTCATTCGTCTGTACACTCCCCGAGCCTTATATTTCTAGGATCCTGGGCAAAGTCTTTATACTCATCGTCGATTAATTGCCACTGAGCCGCATCTTTGGGGTGCCTCATATATCCACAGTTCACTCATCTTGATGCCACAACAATCTCTTTGCCTCTCTAGGGTTTGCAAACAACCTTGAACGGAATTCCTATCTTGATCTCGCCGTCCATTTTTTCCTTGTCCTTTGATCTCCTGCGCGTGTATCGTGGATGCTTGCATATGCGACATGAACGCAAATCTTTGTAGTCACCGTGGTAACATACAATCACTCACACAAGCGTGTATCTTCCGACTTCAAGTTCCAACGGGCAAAAAACTTTCTTCGCTTTGTTCGTGCTTTTGGGGAGCACATTATCCCCTGGAAGAATGTCTTTGAAAAGACCTAACAAGTCTGTGAAGCCCTTGTTTGATAGACCGCTTTCTGCTTTAAATCTGAGAAGCGTCAGTGTGGCACTCCACTTGGAATATTTCTTTTTGCAACCTGCATACAAATCTTTCTTGGAGTCCGCCTCAATGGTTGGCAGATCCTTGTACCCAACCATTTCTTTATCTGGGCCCTGGAAATCTGCAATCATAGCAGCAAAATCTAGCATACCATCAAGGTTGTCGGTGTCGTCTGCGTCGCGGCCTTGGTTTTTTTGTGGTTTTTTTTGGCATGTCTCTGTTCCGTCCGTAGCTTGATGTCTGAGCCCCGAGGTTAGATTCAACATCCATGTGACTCTGATCGGGGTTTGGCATCTCGCCGTGTCTAGTCCAACGTGTATATCCATCCATGAATCCCGGCTTGTATAAGTGGTACTCGACCTCCATAATTGGATGTGACTCTGTATTGGTACAATCCAGGCATGGACAGAGGATGTAATATTCTTCACCAACTCTCCTCTTTGTCCGTTCAGCCAAAGTCATGAACTCCTTCACGCCAAGCATAAACTCTAAGGTTGTCCGATACTTCATCCATTGAGATCGTTCCATCTGCACACATGAGGGGTAATCCAACCAAACATTAATAAATGGATTAACGGATGCCCAAAGATCCGTGAATAAATCACAAGATATTATTTTCATAATTTACGGAGGGCGCTCCATATTGTTATCCAGCCGTGCGATGACACAAATTAATGACCAGTTAATTTACACGTACAATACTACCCTTATGAATTGAATACTACCTTAATTAAGCCACTCAACGAAAAGAATACCTTAATTAATTCGCCGTGCGGCGACCTCCACCCAGCGGACAGAGCAGCACGTAGCCGCGGCATGCCGAGACAGCAGGGTCGAGGAGCTGCACTTAGCGGGGTAACCGCCTGAAGTTCGAGCTCCACTATCCCGCCATTGACCGCGAGGGATGTGCTCCAATCACGCCGCCACCGACCTTGAGGATTGAGCTCCTTCTAGTATCTCCCGCCACCGATCGAGGATTGACCTCCTATCACGCCGCCACCGCCGACCGACTGAGGATTGACCTCCTATCTGGTAGCCGCTGTGATGCGAAGCATCCTATGGTCATCCCCATGGTCATGCCATCGTCACCCGAGACACCGAGTGGACCGATGACAAGAGCTCATGCAAGAGCTACCGAATCCAACGTTAACTCGCTCCTCTCTAAACCTTCACTTTCTGCATGTGGGACATGGCTACTACCTCAAATGTATGTGTTATGCATGTTCAGGGACCAAGAGGAAGACCATGGAGCAGCTAGGAACAATGGACAAGAAGGCCAGGAAGTGGAATGCAAGAAGCAAGACGAGAAGCTGCCAGAAAGCTAAAGCGGACAGACGACCGACGCCAACCGGACGTCCGATACTCTACAGCGACCGGACTTGGAGACTTGAACATCTTACTTATGAAGCATGCTTGTTTGTTTGAGCTTAATGTCATTGGTTGTACTCGCATCATATGCTTCCAAACCATGCCACATTATCTTGTCCCTTCTTATGATATGAATGATGAAAACACTTGTTGGGTATCTCACCACACGAATGATAGGTTTTGCATTTCCGCTAACCTCATTTGTTTTTCCAAGTCTTTGTCATGTTCTTTCACTTTGGAGGATTCACAAGGCGGTGTCGTCATGAGACACATTGGTTATGCGAAGGCGTACACGATGCGCGACACCAACATTTTCGAGACCCTCCTAAAGGTGAATTCCTTCCTTTTGAGCCATCCTCAATTACGCATATTGGATGGGCCATTCTTTCATTGTTGTCTCCTTCTTCTTGTCTACATGATACATCTATTGGATGGAGGAGTGACTTTGGCGCTTGGCTCTACGCGACATCAAGTTGAGGAACGCTCGGACTTAGTGGATGCGCCTAATTTGGAAGCACCACCGGACCACCACTCATGCCACGACCTCGAGCAACGGTATGACAAGAAACTTTTGGCATATTGCACCAACACCTCCATATTTGTTGATGAGCATGCTAGTTGGACAAAACACACCCATGACAAGTTTGCTCTTTATGCATGGATTGACTCACATTATGAATGGCTTGATGCATCTTGTACTTTCATGTCATCCATGATATATGAGCTTGTGCACTTTCTTAGCAAATTTGTTGTGATCTTCCTTGATGGCCTATTCATACATAATGATCACATTGCCCACCATCAATTGCATGATAACACAATCACTTTGAGAACCAATTGCCATGTTCATGCTCTTGATAAACCATCCCACTGTGACATCATTTTGCACAATGGTAGAATTTGTAGCTTTATGCACCATGACAATTACCACACCTTTGTGTGCACAAAAAATGAATTTGCTCCCATGAATGCTTTACATGTCATTCTATATCATTGTGCTAAGCTTCATGCTCCATGTGCCAAACATTCTTGCCGCACAGACTCATGCTTACTTGATGGACACCTTGTGTGTGCTAACCATTGTATTTCCAAGTGTACCTTGTGTTTGCTCTTTTTGCATGTATACCTTTCCGGAGACATCTTGGAGTCTTTGATTGCGCTATGACATACACGACGTCCAAATACAAGCCCCTCCATGTCTACCATTTCCATGGTGATGAGGATTATGATCCGAGGACGGATCTTTTCCAAGGGGGAGGGGATGATGCGAAGCATCCTATGGTCATCCCCATGGTCATGCCATCATCACCCGAGACGCCGAGTGGACCGATGACAAGAACTCGTGCAAGAGCTACCGAATCCAAGGTTAACTCGCTCCTCTCCGAACCTTCACTTTCCGCATGTGGGACATGGCTCCTACCTCAAATGTATGTGTTATGCATGTTCAGGGACCAAGAGGAAGACCATGGAGCTGCTAGGAACAATGGACAAGACGACGAGGAAGTGGAACGCAACAAGCAAGACGAGAAGCTGCCAGAAAGCTACAGCGGCCGGACGACCGACCCCAACCGGACGTCCGACACTCTACAGCGACCGGACGACCGCCAGACACCGAACGTCCGACCACCTCCAGCTACTGGATGACCGACCACGTCCGGAAATCCGGTGCCAACCGACCAGAGAAGAAACGTCGAAAGTCCGACGACTTCCGGACGTCCGGACGCCCGTGAGCCACCGGACGACCGGAACCCACCGGACGTCCCGTACCTGCCGGCGCGCACAGACTCGGGCCGAGGCCCATGTACCCCTCTCTCCCACCTAGACTATATATACTCTTCTTCCACTCGAGTTAGGGTTAGCAAAGGATTAGCTCATTTGAGATAGAGCTTTGCTCATCCACCTACCTCTCCCATGGAGATCAAGACCTCCATGTGAGCATGTGAGAAGATCCCTAGTGGATTCAAGACCCCCGTGTGGGCAGATCCTCCTAGGATTCAAGACCTCAACTCCTTCAAGGATTGAGATGAACTAGTTACCTCTTTACCTTCTTGTGTTGGATTTGGACCGTTGTATCCCCTTATGTGTATGTGGATTTAGTGTATGTGTGATTGGATCTTGTCATTTGAGTGTTCTTGTTGTGTTCCTCTCTTGATTTGCTCCTTTCCCCCCTCCAAGTGTGAAAAGATCACCAATTAGGGTTCCACCTTACATCATCTTGGACCAGAGCCACGTTGATTCACACTTTGGAGTTCTTCCCCTCCACTTTCTAGCCCCAATTTTGTTGTTTTTACCCAAATTCAAAAATTTCCCACAAAAATAGCCATACCAATTATTTTTGTGAGTTGTTGGTTTGATGATGTTTTGTTGATTTTGATCCATGGATTTGAAGTGTTGCAGGTAGATCTAGCCTCCCCTCCATGAAATCCATCGAAAAAATTTCTTTTCCCCTTCAATTTTAACCCCCAAAACCGCGTCCTGGATCTCCAATCTCGAGTTGACCTAGACCCACCGGATGACCGACGTTTTTCTAACGTCCGGACCCTCCCAAAGCACCGGAAGTCCGTTACTTACCGAAAATCCGGAACCCCACATCAGTATCAAAATTCACGGATTTCTGGACGTCCGTTCCGCCCAGCCACCGGACATCCGACCATTTCCGGACGTCCGCTGCCTGTAGAAATTGACTTCGACTGATTTTTGTTTCGCCCATAACTAATTCACCCGGACTCCGATTTTGACGTTCTTTAGCTCGTTTTGTAGCTATTGACATCCCCCATCCCACAAAAGTACTTCCAACATCATTTGACTCCATCAAATTTTATGCATTTTGGCATCTTTGCCTAGGCCCTCCACCATATCATCCGCAATACCACCATAGCCTTCCGCAACCTAACCCATTGTGATCCCCATTGCTTTTGAGGTTGTTTGAATTGTGGTTTGTGTCTCCTAAGGTGTTTCGGCTACTTAGGGATGGTGACTTCAACTCTGACTCCACATAACCCACCACCTCCACTTCCGCACTGCCACCTTCGAAACCACCACCATATTCCGCTACCACCATTTGACATTTCCCGTCTGAGATTTTGAGTTCGCGGTTTTTTCGTTTCCTAGGGTGTTTCGGCTAACTAGGAACGGTTCCACATCGACAACACCGCCACTCATCATCGCCACGGACTCGACATCGACAACAACTCTTTCACCTTTGACACACCAACCGTAAGCAAGGACAGTAACCTCGACAACATCATTGTACATTCTCCTTGCCATTGCATGGTTAACCCCCGAGCCAATTTTGTGTCACTTGCCAACCGAGACTAGCCGTTTGAGTATTGCTGGGCAACGCTACTTGTGCACTTTAGTGATACATGTTCCGCATAGCTATAATTGCGTGCATATATCATCGTACCATCTCTTGTGTGATCAATTGTTCCCGCATATACAAAATTGCTATATTGGTTTGAGCATTTCGCATAGTGGCCATATCAAAAAAAAGAGAAAGAAAAGCTTTTAAGCAAAGAGAGAAAAAGGAAGCAAAGAGCTTGTGAACAATAGCCATAGCATCGCCACATTGCATAGCATATTAACTTCATTGATCATTTTGGATCATCGTGTGCAAAGTTCACCGGGAACCATACATACATAGCATAATTGGGATAGAAGTCGATACATTTTGTCTCTCTTAGGTTGTGCACAAGTTCGTATCCGCCAATTGAGCAATCGTGCTATGTCTTTCTAGAGTTGTGCAACACGAGCGTTTTCCGTGGATTCCACATTTTGTGCTCATTCCTTGGTTGCACAACCTCAATTATCTACTCGTGTGTGTGTTTCCATGTGCCATTCATTGCTATTGGTCTACTTGTTTCACTTGTGAATTTGTGAATCTCTTTCAACATTATTGAGAGGACTGGGCAGTAGCCCAGTGGCAAGGTCGCTGTGGCGCACCTTGCAGACCGGAGTTCGACTCCCGTCGGGGGCGAATTTCCGCGATCTCACCCGAGTGGGCTTCTTCTATAAAAATATGTCCTGGGTGCTAGTGCCCATGGATCTCATTTTTCAACATTATTGACTCTTGCCATCAATTTTTGTGCCACCTATCCTCACCAAGCTACTCCATAAGCTTTACTTGTGTAGGTATGAGAATTGACAAGATCCGGTACCAATTGTGCTACTTCCATAATACCATATTGGGTGATCATTGATCCATCTTCAACACTGGAAAGGTACATTTGGTCTAGTTCTTTCCTTTCTTCCACTCACATTTACTCGAGTCTTGTGATGGATAGGGAAAGCAAATCATCTCCGGTCTTCGACGACAACGATGTCGCGAATAACTACATCACCAAAGCTCCCCACTTCGGACTACAACGAGCAATGCAAGGTGCACAATGCCTTGCGAGAGCACATGGAGAACCTCGCCACCGACATACGACACTCTGAAGCACAGAAAAGAGACTACATCGACAACAAGTTGGATGCACACATGGATCAACTATGAGACATGTTGGCCAACTACGAGTCTTCTTCCCCTTCGTCATCTTCAAGGCAGCGGCGAGCAAGTCGCACATCTTCGGAGCACCCATGCAATGCAAGTGCAATTCGTCCATGTCCTCATCTTCGTGACAACCACCATCACATTCGTGATCCACATCATCATGAAGGGCAAGTCTCCTACAAGCAACATGTGCGCGATGACGACGAACACCATCGAGCTCAAGAACGACGACGTCACCATCAAGATGAAGATGCTCGAGAGGCGCACACCTACAAGTCCCAACAAGCTTTACATCAAGCTACGACCAAACTTCATGAGCACAAGAGAAGACCGCGAGACGAGCGCCACCAAGAAAAAGCTACGGCTACCGACACCACTTTGGCATCTTCGCCTAGTGCTATCAAGGCATCTTCGCCTTTGGACGTATGACATGTTCGCCCACTTCCCATGAGTACGGCTACGTCGACATCCACAAGTCCAAGGCGAACGACTACAAGCGAGGGCGACACTTCCATCTTCGGAAGCCCCCCAAGGAAGATGGCCGAGCATGGGAAATTTCCCTTCGTTCATGGAGGCGAGCAACGAGGTGCCACATCATATGGCCCTCCTACAAGAAGACAACGACAAGACGGTCGAGCATGGACCTTTCCCTTCGACCAAGGCGGCGAGCATGAACCTCTTCGACAACATGAAGACGATGCCCACATGGGACTCCTACTCCGAGTCAAGCTACGAGATGGCACATGAGACCCTCTCTTTGTCGGGACCCCGATCCTAAGTCACACCAATCTAGCATGTAACACATCATATCACTTTGCAGCCTCACGCACGGTAACCCACGGCTGCCGCCTTTACCTTGGCCGGGACCGTTTGCGTCTTTTGGCTCACGTATGTGATTGTGTTGCTAGCATCCATATGACAGAGAACCCGGGTCAACATGACTAGTCATAAACCAAGGTGGCACAAATGTACAGGGACAGGCATACGTAACCCAACAATGCACGTGTCGGTCAGCAGCGAGTGTAACCAAGTTGTAGCAAAGCCACAAGGAATATAGTAAACACTGCGTGACATTTTCCCATAGGGACAGACACAGGAGCAAACAAGGATACATGCCGGTCAATCCATGTGTTCCGGAGCAGTAGCAAACTACCAGGGCTCAGTGGAAGCACTAGGAGGCATTTCCCTGTATGGAAGGCTACCAAAGCAGATAACTAGGTGTCGAATCCCACACATACCAATGCATTTCAAACATACACACAATATGCACGATATGTGTAGATACAACATGGCATCAGAACATAACTCTACGACTCAAAGTATTTATTTAAGAGGCTCTGAAGAGCCATACATAACATTGTATTACAATCATGGGTCTCATGACCCAACATACAATTCATACAAGAAACGGAAGCATAACAAGTCTGAGTACAGACAACTACAAAAGAAAATAGCTCGGAGGCCTGACTATCTACAAGACCCTCCATAGGAACCAGACCTCTGTCTGGGATTCCCAAGCTACTTGTCAAAGCCCACGTGGAACTACTAGTGAGACTGAAGTCTCCTCTGCAAAAACATAAATTAAGCAAATGTGAGTACAAATGTACTCAACAAGACTTACATCAGAACTAACTACATATGCATCAGTTATCAATGAAGGGGATTGTGGGGTTTAACTGCAGCAAGACAGCTTTGACTCAGTGGCTATCCTGTAATACGACTACCGGTATTTTCTTTGAGGTGAGAAAGCGCACACGAGTCCACTAGTCGCCACAACAATACACTACTATGGATCTTCTCCCGTCTCCCTATGAGAAGGCCATCCATAGCACTCACACTTATCTTGCGCATTTTAGAGTATCCTGTTCAAGTTGTCTATGAACCATATAAGTCTCCAAGTAGTCCATATCCGAGGACGCGACTATTCGAATAGATCATTTAACCCTGCAGTAGTGTACTTCTTCACACATGCTCTCACCACTTACCACCATATACACGTCATGTATCTCGGCAACCTTCAAGCAGAACCCTGGCGAGGGTGTCGACCACAACCTGACTAACCACACGAGACTCTAGTCCAGGTTTATCGCCTATCTGAGGCTGAACCCGCAAGGGAAGTCCGACCGAAGTTTCCATCACGGCCCCAAACGATGTATGCAGGGTTCCCAAGACCACCTCGACGGATGGTTCTACACTTGGTACACCGGGCCACGGTGCCTAGTTTGTTCCAAGCCCACCTGTACCGGGTGCCACTTGGTAGACAAATAGCACGACCTACAAACACCAGAAACTAGTTGCAACTCCTGGACAGAGATCAGGGTGATTAATAAGCCGAGAGGGTCAATTAAGTATCCCAATGTGTGGTAGTAACTCTTCTTGGATAACATACACAGAACTCAATTCTTAAGGACGGTCTCAATGAGACAACCCACCATGTACTCTTACATGGCCTCTCATCGCTACCTTTACCAAATCATGTTCACACACTTAGCTCTCAACATCAGAACATGAGCACAGCCATTCCAATTCATTCCCCGATGAATTAGACCTGACACAACTCTAAGCAATAGCAAGCATGGCATGGATGAAGTCACAACATGAATCAAGCAACTCCTAATCATGGTAGGAAGGTTTAGCTATTTACTGTGACAATGACAGGTCATGCAGAGGAATGGGTTCAACTACCGCAACAAGTAACCGTTGAATTGTTGTTGTCCTAATGCAATAAAAGAGGGCAGGAGCGAGAGAGTGGGATTGTATCGGAATGCTCAAGGGGGTTTGCTTGCCTGGCACTTCTGAAGATAGCACTGCTCTTCATCGGTGTTAACGATCGCTAAGTCAGAATCGTCTTCTACCGAGAAGGAACAATCACCAGCAAACAACAAAGGAACAACATTCAAAGCAATGCACAACCAAATGAATGATTGACATGTTAAGGTGCTGGATGGATCTAATGCAACAGTAAGACATTTTAATTGAAGTGGAATTCAAACCTATATCAAATTCCAACTCCAAATATGTTTATCAAATTTGCCCTAATCATGATTTACCCTAAACAGTGATGTTAAGTTGTTCAAACATGCATGAACATGGCATAAATAGATTCTTTGCATTTTTCTGATAATTTTCCATATATAAATTATTTCCATCTGAGTTACGGTTTAATTTCTATGAATTTTTGAAGTTTTGAACATTTTCTAGAATTTGTTAAATCATTTCTGATCTATTAAAAACCGGAATAGTATTTATGACATTAGCTCTGTGTCAGCAAAACGTCAGTATGTCAAAGGGTCATCCAAGTCTAACATGGCTAATTAGTGGCTAATTAACACTAACTAAAAGTGTCAGTGAGGATTGGGCCCACATGTCAGTGAGTTAGATAGTTAATTAAGTTTAATTAAAACTTAACCAAAATCAACAGGGCCCTGGGCCCACCTGTCATAGATACAGAGGTGTCATTAGCGTTGGGTTTGACCCGATTAGACCGGCGGTTAGCTGCCGGCTATGGCAGGCACGGCGGAGGGCGTCAGAAATGCCGCTCCGGCGTCCAAACCAGCGGCGGAGACCACCGACGGGGTCCTGGGACTCGTCTACGTCGATTGGGACAAACAGTAGGTGCGGTGGTGGCCTGAGCTCGCTGGATGTGAGCTCGCGGCGGTGGCCGGAGTTCGGGCGCCGACGGCTACAGTGCTACGGTGCACGGGAGGTGATACGGGGTTGCCCGATCTTCACGGAGGATCTGCGTGAGGAACGAATCAACGCCACCTGAAGGGTACGAATGAAACCCTCGATCCCAGCCAACAACGTGGGGGAAGGGGTATTTATACTAGGAACAGCCCTCCTAGCTTAGGTGTGAAACCAGTCCAAAAGAGAGGCTCAAATTCGTGGTAACCAGCTGGTCAAGGGAGCAAACACATGGAGCCTCGCGCAGCAATTAATGCTCTGGACAGCTTGCATTGGAAGTCTCATATCCTTTGACTCAGGACTCCAAATGTTGCATCGTTTGATTTTCCTGAAAGTAGACTTCATATGCTGTCCATTTTGTACTCCCACACGTGCTGGATGCTCATATATTTGTGTTGCATGATGCAGGAAGTTCTGGGACGAATTCTGGAACTGTGCATGCAACAATAGGATGTTGAGATGGCTTGCTATTATTCCTTGAGGTGTGACATGTTGGCCTTGTCACCAAAACATGGTTTACATCAGAGTTGAAACTTGTTCTCTTCAAACTTGTTCTATGGACTTCAGAACTTGTTTCTTCATGAGCTGAATTTGTTTCTTCATGTGCTGAAAGTTGTTGGTTGTCCTCAACATTGTACCTGAGTAAAATCAGCACAGATGATTTAGGCAGTATAAAGTTCTCATGGATAGTTGAAGTATGATCAGCTAGGAGCGCATTCACCTCTTGTTCTATTTGTTTGGCACGACTCCTTGTCATGGGACTCAAATAGGTCTTCTTTGTAGAAGCTTCATTTGATAGCTGAGATTTATGATGAGGAGAAAATGACAAACGAGATGAACCTGGGATGTCCTCATCATCCTCCCCCTCTTCAAAAGGAGTCATCCTCGACTCTTGTCCCTCTTGAGCGAAGCATGGATATTGACCAACAATATTCAATGTGAACAATAGCTGGGCTCCTGAGTTCCTTCTCATCTTCACCTTTGGTTTGTGTAGATCATCATCCACATGCCTGCATAATAGTAATGATAGTAGCAGCTCGGCCACCCTTAAAACAAATAATATGGAACCCAAAGTATATGCGTTCACCTGATCGTCAACATGGCACAATAGTATGTGCGTTCCATGAATGCTCGTCATGATGGATTTCTCAAGTTGATGTTGTTGCATCTCAATATGAAACGTGCTTCTCGCCTTGTCATGATGTTTATAAATGAAGCTTACTGTTTGGTTGCAACTATACAATCTTACTTGCCTAGGATGGTCCTCATCATCCTCCCTTCCTTCAAGAAAAAACGTCCTCGGTTTTTGATAACCTGTAGCACCACTAAAAGAAACAAACAACGTGTATGCATGGTATATGAAGACGTCACACATTTTGTTGTTACCAAGATTTTGCGCATTCCAAATTTCAGAAAAGTAATCTTTATAGCAGAAAACCATAGGTTTGTAAAAATTGTTGCTTGTTTTGCAAATATAAGTTAGGGACATAGCAGAATCATTCACATCATTCCTACTCCTAGAAAAGCATGTTGTTATCATTTCAAAGCCAAAATCAGAAGTATGTATGTCCAACAGAACATATTTCACAAGCAAGATTATCTCATATGATAGTTCATATTTTCGCATAGTAAACCCGTGCAAATGCGATGAACAATTTTTTAGTATCAACCATTCATCAACTCGAGATCTGAGAAGTTTAGTGCATGCAAAACATGAACTTATGGGGACCAACAAATCAATGACACATTAACCACAAGCATACAGTTTCTTTTCACATGACACGAACTGTTTCACATGAGAATGGTTGCCCAATTGATTATCATTCAGTTCTGCAAGTCTATTGCAAGCAATGCATATTTTGTCCACAACAAACTTCCCGCCAACACCATAATCTCCAACCAAATTAAACTTAAAACAGTAGGTGTAGGTTTCATAGAGAGAGTATGAATGTGTGATTTCAGAAATGTTCATGACAGGATAACTCAATTCAATAGATTTAGCAAGCGTGGCACAATATAAAGCATGAACATGAGATATTTTATCAAGCATTTTGTCATGCCTTACTAATTTCACATTATCAAAATGATAGGCAATCATGTGATCCAATGGTTCATGCATGGTAGAACAAGCAATCATAGGAGGCGTTGTTGCAGCAGGGTTATACTTACAATCATTCTCTTGCTCTTGCTGCAATCTCGCTTCAATACCATCTTTCTTTTCTTCATCAAGCTGTTGTTCCTCCTGAGCACATGGTGAATCATCAACTCTGGTTTGCTTCTCTTCATGTTCCTCAATGTGGTGGGAAAGTGTATCGGCACCAGACTCCCTTTCTTCAAAGCAAACCTGTACATTGCGAGAGATAATGCAAGGAATAGAAATGTTTATGCTAGTTTCAGAATCCTCACATTTTGTATCAGCTAATACGCTCTTTTCCTTTGGTGTATCTCTCGAACTCTCATTTGTGGGACTCTCAATCTCACTTTGCGTGGAATCACACAGCTCACTTTTTGTAATATCACTCTCACTCTTTTTGGCTATGTGGCTCTCATTCTCACTTGGGATTTGATGTGTATTTGTTGCTATAGAATTTTGACCAATTGTGAGGCTCTTTTCTCGTGTTCCAAGCACCTTTTTCTCATCACAAGTCTTCTTACTTGTAGTGAACGACCAATTGTCCATCTTGTTCTCCGCATAGCTTAGCCTCTTCACACGACTGGTTCTTGAAGGAGATTGAATACTCATGTTGAATGGACGTGCACGTTCTTTGTGAATTCTCCTTTCTTCATCTATGGCAAAAGTCACAAGGTCCTGCATACTACCATCATATTTCAAACGAACTGTAGCAGCCACATCACGATTCAGACCACTTTTAAAATACGCCCTTGCTGCAGATTTATCCATAACATTGGCACGATACATTGCTACCTTCAGCTCATCATAATAGGCTTGGACAGATCTGAGACCTTGCTTAATGCTCTTCATGTGACGCAACAAATAGTCTTCATATCTTGTTGGTACAAACTCCTTCCTCATGATCTCCTTCAACTCGACCCATGTTCTTACAAACCTCCTTTTGCGGTGGTGCTTCCACCACTTACAAGCATACTCTTCAAACTCCATGGTTGCTCGAAGCACTTGTTTTGTTTCTGGAAATTTCTTCAACTCCAACTCCATGAATTGTACCCATTCAAGGTACTCCTCCAGATCAGCACTTCCGTAGAAAGGAAGTTCCACGTACTCACGACCTGCCATGGTTAGTTTTGCAAAAGCCCTATAGTACTAGAAGCATATATGTGGGTAACAACTCATGCTCACCTCACTTACCAACCGAAGCTCATGTAACTTCCAAGTGAGAGCAGAATCGTGCTCAACCGTGGTGCCGGTGGTTGGTATACAAGGAGTGATGAATCAAGCAAATACAATTCTAGGGTTGCACATGCGGGGGCTGTTTGGTGGAGCTTGGGTGGGATATGTATGTAGCAAAAGATGCACTAATCTGCAATCTAGATATTGTTGAACCAAGTAATCATCCACACAAGATTCTAATGCCCTTAGTTGCTGAATGAGATATAAGTGAGGTACATGCAACTCATACCAAGGAATCAGATTTGCTAGAAAGCAAGGATTGAAGATGTTGCAGACTTGACAAGTTTCAGCTCACAATACAAACAAGGATTTCTCAAGATATAATGGAAGAACAGTCCCAAATTTCTCTCTTTTGCTTCTTGCACACACTTTCTTTCTTTGGGCAGATATTTTTTTTTTGCCTCCTTTTTTTTTTGCTCTTTTTTTTGACAAACTTCAACAAGGGACTTGGATCTGAACACACACTTTGGGGGATCCACGAAAATTACAATGGATGAGCTCAAACAACAAGAACATGCAGCTGAAACTTTGGCAAAAAACACACACGAACTGATCTGATTTTTCTGGCTGGAAAACACGGTGGGAATCAGATCTAACAAGGATGGATGGAAAGTACACGGTGTGGGATTTCCAAAATGCACAAAAACACCCAAAACGGACTCCGGATGACAAAGATACACACGATTTGGTGGAGGATGCAGATCTGAAATCTGAGCACGAAAATGAACACAAACACACAAGATTGGATGGGGGGAAACTCAGCCACTAAAAACAAAGATCTAGTGGACAAGAACTTGATAAAACTCACCAAATAACAGATTAAAGGCTGCAAAGGGCTTGGTAAAGGTATATTTTTTTGTGGGGCTATTTTCTGGACTTTAGGATGAACAAGAACACGAACTAAACTAGGGATACAAGATCCTACCGTGTCAACCGAAGCTCTGATGCCAAGATGATACGGGGTTGCCCGATCTTCACGGAGGATCTGCTTGAGGAACGAATCAACGCCACCTGAAGGGTACGAATGAAACCCTCGATCCCAGCCAACAACGCTGTCGGGTAAAGGATAACTAGTGCAACCTGACGATACCGAAGCTAGCTACTGCATATGCAACAACCAGCAACAAGTATTCGCCCAACCACACTCTTAGGATTCCAATCCACGCAACCACGCACGAAGTTGGAAGCACGAACTGGTCGCCGCTTCAACGGCTACTGTTGTAAAATCACAAAGTGAGTTTACCCTCTCACAAGGCAAGATTACAAGAGCTAAGGAGGAAGTGAACTCTCAAACAAGATTCTGGTTGTACTTAGCTAACCTATGCTGAAATCAAATTGCCAAAGAGTTGTGGCTGAAGTGGGGGAAGGGGTATTTATACTAGGAACAGCCCTCCTAGCTTAGGTGTGAAACCAGTCCAAAAGAGAGGCTCAAATTCGTGGTAACCAGCTGGTCAAGGGAGCAAACACATGGAGCCTCGCGCAGCAATTAATGCTCTGGACAGCTTGCATTGGAAGTCTCATATCCTTTGACTCAGGACTCCAAATGTTGCATCGTTTGATTTTCCTGAAAGTAGACTTCATATGCTGTCCATTTTGTACTCCCACACGTGCTGGATGCTCATATATTTGTGTTGCATGATGCAGGAAGTTCTGGGACGAATTCTGGAACTGTGCATGCAACAATAGGATGTTGAGATGGCTTGCTATTATTCCTTGAGGTGTGACATGTTGGCCTTGTCACCAAAACATGGTTTACATCAGAGTTGAAACTTGTTCTCTTCAAACTTGTTCTATGGACTTCAGAACTTGTTTCTTCATGAGCTGAATTTGTTTCTTCATGTGCTGAAAGTTGTTGGTTGTCCTCAACATTGTACCTGAGTAAAATCAGCACAGATGATTTAGGCAGTATAAAGTTCTCATGGATAGTTGAAGTATGATCAGCTAGGAGCGCATTCACCTCTTGTTCTATTTGTTTGGCACGACTCCTTGTCATGGGACTCAAATAGGTCTTCTTTGTAGAAGCTTCATTTGATAGCTGAGATTTATGATGAGGAGAAAATGACAAACGAGATGAACCTGGGATGTCCTCATCATCCTCCCCCTCTTCAAAAGGAGTCATCCTCGACTCTTGTCCCTCTTGAGCGAAGCATGGATATTGACCAACAATATTCAATGTGAACAATAGCTGGGCTCCTGAGTTCCTTCTCATCTTCACCTTTGGTTTGTGTAGATCATCATCCACATGCCTGCATAATAGTAATGATAGTAGCAGCTCGGCCACCCTTAAAACAAATAATATGGAACCCAAAGTATATGCGTTCACCTGATCGTCAACATGGCACAATAGTATGTGCGTTCCATGAATGCTCGTCATGATGGATTTCTCAAGTTGATGTTGTTGCATCTCAATATGAAACGTGCTTCTCGCCTTGTCATGATGTTTATAAATGAAGCTTACTGTTTGGTTGCAACTATACAATCTTACTTGCCTAGGATGGTCCTCATCAGGAGGACCATCAGGTGGGTACGCTAAGCTCTTGGGAGCAGACTGAGTACGATGGAGGGCTCAGCTGTGAGCTGTAGCGGTTGTGGCCACGATAGCAACATGGCCGGTTGTTGTAGGGTGGAGACCCTAAGGGAAGATCTTTTCACACTTGGAGGGGGAAAAGGGCAAATTGAGAGAAGAACACAAGAACAAACACTCAATCAACAAGATCCAATCACACATGTGCTAGATCCACATACACATAAAGGGATACAAGGGTCCAAATCCAACACAAGAAGGTAAAGAGGTAACTAGTTCATCCCAATCCTTGAAGGAGTTGAGGTCTTGATGATCCTATGATGGGGATCCTTCCCTAGAAGGGGTCTTGAATCCACTAGGGGATCTTCTCCTTAGGAGGTCTTGATCTCCATGGGAGAGGGTAGATGAGCAAAGTACTCTCTAGATCATATCATATCCTTTGCTAACCCTAACAAATGACCTAGGTACGAAAAAATATAGGTGGATGGAGGTAGGGGACAAGCTGGAGGGCAAAACAGGCAGTTCACGGCTGCACTCCAGGGAGGGCCGTGCACACGGTCTAAGTAGACCCCGTGCGCACGGGGGTCCCGTGGGCATGGTACAAGCCCGTGCGCACGGGGTAGCAGAGGCTACAGCGAGGGGGGCCGTGCGCACGGGGTCATTGGGGCCCATGCGCACGGGGTATCCAGAGACTTTCTGGACAGGCCGTGCGCACGGGGTCCAATAGGCCCATGGGCACGGGGTCGCCTGGGCTGGACTTCTTGTTCCAGCTGCTGGCCTCCGTCTTCCGTGCGGTCTTGGCGTGGTTCCTCTTGGGTCTTGGAGATGTTGAGGTGTACATGGAGATGACCGTAGGATGCTCCGCATCATCCCCTCCCCCTTGGGAGAGATCTGTCCTCGGATCGGAAACCGCATCACCATGTAACCGGTAGGCATGGATGGACTTGCAGTTCTCCATGTGGTGGCATGAGTTGTGGTCCAGTGTCGATGTCGTAGGAGCTTGTGGAAGTCGCGGACTTGAGCTCGTGGAGTAGGCGACGATGCCGTACATCCGAAGGCGAAGATGCCTATGTAGTGGATGAAGCCGTAGCCTTGGAGTCGATGTCGAGGTACTTGAAGGCCCATGCGCACGGGGGTGCATGAGGCCGTGTGCACGGTGTCCCATCTTCAATGTCGGTCCTCCATCCAATAGATCTATCATGTAGGCAAGAAGGAGCAAACAAGAATGAAAGTTGGGCCCGTTCGATATGTGTATGTGAGGGTGGCTCAAAGGGAAGGAGTTCACCTTGACGAGTTCCTCGAAAATGTTGGTGTCGTGCATCGTGTATGCCTCCTCATGACCAATATGTCTCATGACGGCACCGCCTTGCGAATCCTTCAAAACGAAAGAATATGACAAACACTCGGAAAAACAAATGAGGTTAGCGTGAATGCAAAACCAATCATTCGTGTGGTGAGATACCCAACAAGTGTCGTCATCATTCTTATGATAAGAAGGAACAAGATAATGTGGCATGGTATGGAAGCATATGATGCGAGGACAACCAAAGATATTAAGCTCAATCAAACAAGCATGCATCACAAGTGAGATGTCCAAGTCTCCAATATCAATAAGCATAGCATGGTTGCACTCACTATAAGTGGATATGAGAGATGCAACGAATGGAGAGATGTGACAATGATCAATACAAATTATGTGAGAGGCATGAACATAGATGTCATCAACCCAATGGAACGAGCAAGTATGAATTATGGGTGATGCAACAAAGCAAGCAATCATAGTGATCAAGTTATGCAAGCTAGTAGTGCGAAGATGCAACATACTAGAGGTCATCATAGAATTCATGTCATGTGTGCAAATAGTGGGCATACATAATGCACATGACATATCACAAGCATGAAAACAAGATATGAGCAAAGTAGCAACATTGTATTGGCAAGAAGTTCTATGTAAATAGCAATTGAAGAACATGACTCTCCCGACACAAGAAGCAATAATTGCATAGGGCACACATAGAGCATGGCAATAGCAACAAGTATCTCCACCAAGCATGCAAATACACATAGTATGAGTAGAATGGTGAATCATGAGTAGATGCAAGCAAGGGTCACAATTGCATGACAAAGGCATAGAAGGAGGCATAACATGCAAAGTGAACACGGGAAGATGAGCATAAGTTGACAATTGGTAACTAGCCCATAGCCGTGTGAGAGCCAAGTGAAGGTAATGCGCAAAGTCCTTGCGCGAATGGAACGGTGTGAAGAACAATCCACGGGATCCCAAATCATCATTGCTCTCAAGAGCTCTTTTCGTCAACTCATGGGATTGAGAAGTTGACAAGTATTCGTGAGTACCTACACAAAACAAAGACAAAGGGAAAATTGTGTGCGCGTGGTATATGTACACATCATCCATTATGATGCGCACGTGCTTGTGTTGGTTAGCACAAAATATCCAATGCTCAAATAAATGATATGCATGATATAGAAACATGTCATCCATCATGATTGGTTTGTTGTTATGTATAGCATAATGGAGACTCAAAGTGTGTAATGCATCACTTCAAACATCTAGAGCATTGTTATTCATGATATGCGGATGGTGCACACAATGGATATAATCATGCGATCTACAATCATTTTCATGGCATGGCATTGTAGATGAATTGCACAAATCATGCAAAGGAAGCATAGCAATATCATCGCAAGAGAAACACATACCAATAACCATGATTTTGTCATCTATGCCATTAGTGCAAATGGGATTGATTTTAATTGGATATGCATAGTCACTACGGTGAGTTTGTAATGATGCAATATGGGAAATCTCACTCATAGCATATGACAAGTTTAATGGATTGTCACATGACGTGACCAATAGAATTGTCACAAGATATCCTATGGAGCATAGCATCACAACTAGGTAATTCGACATGATCATCATAATATTCATCATAAATGGGTGGCATATCTAAGCATGTAGAAGACATAGTATGTGGTGAATCCATAGGGTGATCAACATCATGCAAGCAATCGATGTCAAGATAGTCCACTAGTGGGACAAGCGAAGCACCTTCACCTATGTTACCGTTGGAGCTCCACTCATGTGGTGTAGGTGAGGTGGCAAAAATCAAAGCATGTTCAACATTGTCGTCTTGATGGAACCATGTGGGGGGTGCATCATCGTCCACAATGGCCATCGTATTGCCCATTGGAGGTATGTACTCGTCGAGGATTGGCACTTCATCTTGTAGGAGATCTAGCACCAAAGAAAACACACTTGGAGTAGAGGGTAAGTCGTTAGAAATCATAGTGGCCTCACATGCCCTATCAACTACCTCACTCACTAAGTGTTGTGGCTCACTCACTCCCGGTAAGATGCTCTCACTCATATGGTTGGTCGAGTCACTCAAAGGGTGGTGATGACTCTCAACCTCACATAGGATATGCGGCATGTACTCATGTGTGGGGCTAGTGGTGGTCACTCTCATCCTCTCATAGGAAATGCACTCAATGTCACATATGGTGGAGTCACTCATCTCACTCATGTGGTTGTGGCTCTCCTCACATAGGAATTGGGTCATCTCGTCATATGTGGGTGTCGGAGAGATGTAGGTGCAAGTGTCTCCATACTCAACTTCTTTCGCCGCCTCGGTTGTGGGAGTAGTCCCATGGTCAACCTCCTCATCCATAACGCCTCCAAAGATGAATGCCATAGGATGTGGCAAATCATCGCTCTCCTCCGAGACCAAAGATAGGGTCTCATGTGCGGTCTCATAGCTTGACTCTGAGTAGGAGTCCCATGTGGGCGTCGTCTTCATGTTGTCGAAGAGGTTCATTCTTGTCACCGTGGTCGGAGGGGATGGCCCATGCTCGACTGTCTTGTCGCCATCTTGTAGGAGGCCCATATGATGTGGCACCTCATTGCTCGTCTCCATGACCGAATGGAATTTCCCATGCTCGGCCATCTTCCTTGAGGGGCTTCCTAAGATGGAAGGGTCGCCCTCGTTTGTACTTAGTCGCCTTGGACTTGGCGCCGAAGCTTCTTCTTGGTGGCGCTCGTCTCGCGGTCTTCTCTTGTGCTCATGAAGGTTGGCCGTAGCTTGATGTCGAGCTTGTTGGGACTTGTTGGTGTGCGTCGCTCGAGCATCTTCATCTTGATGGTGATGTTGTCGTGCTTGACCTTGTAGTCGATGGCGTACGTCATCGTCGCATCCTTGTTTCTTGTAGTTGACTTGCCCTTCATGACGATGTGGATGTTGAACGTGATGATGATCGTCATGAAGGTGAGGATGTGGACGAATTGCTCTTTTGTCGGATGGGCGCTCCGAAGATGTGCTACTTGGTCGCCGCCGCCTTGAAGATGACGAAGGGGAAGAAGACTTGTAGTTGACCAACACGTGTCGGATGTCATCCATGTGTGCGTCCAACTTGTTATCGATGTAGTCGCTTTTCCGCGCTTCGGAGTTTCGTTTGTCGGTGGCGAGGATTTGGATGCGCTCTCGCAAGGCATGTTGTGCACCTTGCATTTGTCGTTGTAGTCCGTAGCGGGGCGGTTCGGTGTTGTAGTTTTGCGCGCCGTCGTTGTCATCGAAGGCCGAAGATGATGTGCTTGGCCTATCCATCACAAGACTCGAGCAAAGGTGAGTGGAAGAAAGGGAAGAACTAGACCAAATGTACCTTTCCAATGTTGAAGATGGATCAATGATCACCCAATATGGTATTATGGAAATAGCACAATTGGTACCGGATCTTGTCAATTCTCACACCTACACAATAAAGCTTATGGAGTAGCTTGGTGAGGATAGTGGCACAATTTTTTTTGCAATTGTTAGCAAGAGTCAATAATGTTGAAAAAGATTCACAAATTCGCAAGTAAAACAAGTAGACCAATAGCAATGAATGGCACACGGAAACACACACACAGATAGATAGATGGGGTTGTGCAACCAAGGAATGAGCTCAAAATGTGATATCCACGAAAAATGCTCGTGTTGCACAACTCTAGAGAGACACTAGCACGATTGCACTATTGGGCATGATACGAACTTGTGCACAACCTATAGAAATAAAACGTGTCGACTTCTATCCCAAGTATGCTATGTGTGTATGGTTTCCGGTGTCTCGCACACAATGATCCAAGATGATCAATGATGGTATATGATATGCTATTGCTATGATGCTATGGCTATTGCTTACAAGCTCTTTTCTTCTTCTTTTGCTCTTTGCTTAAAAGCTTTTTGCACTTTTTTTATGGCCACAATGCGAAATGCTCAAACCAATATAGCAATTTTGTATATGCGGGAACAATTGATGACACAAGAGTTGATACGATGATATATGCACACAATGGTAGCTATGCGGAACGTGTATCACTAAAGTGCGCAAGTAGCGTTGCCCGGCAATACTCAACGGCTAGTCTCGGTAGGCAAGTGATGCAAAATTGGCTCGGGGGTTAACAATGCAATGGCAAGGAGAATGTACAAAGATGTCATCGAGGTTACCGTCCGTGGCGAAGTTGAGTGGCGATAATGTCGATGTCGAACCGTTCCTAGTTAGCCGAAACACCCTAGGAAACGGAAAAACCGCGAAATCAAAATCTCAAACGGCAAATGTCAAATGATGGTAGCGGAATGCGGTGGTGGTATCGGAGTTGGCAATGTGGAAGTGGAGTTGAAGTCACCATCCCTAAGTAGCCGAAACACCTTAGGAGACACAACCTACAACTCAAACAACCTCAAATGCAAAGGGGAGGAACAATATGGGTTATGTTGCGGAAGTCGGTGGTGGTATTGCGGAAGTTATGGTGGAAGGCCTAGGCAAAGATGCCAAAGTTCCAAAAATTTGATGGAGTCAAATTGTGTTGGAACCTATCTAGATGGATGGTGGATGTCAATAGATACTCAACGAGCTAAAGAATGCCGAAATCGGACTCCGGGTGTGAAAGTTATGGCCGAAATGGTGAAGGAGTGCTGGCTGGACTGGGGGGTCGTGCGCACGGGGTTAGGAGCCCGTGGGCACGGGGTCCCATGCGCACCGTACAAGGCCGTGTGCACGGGGTGTCCCGAGACTTTGCGGGGGGCCGTGGGCACAGGGTCTAGGGCCCGTGTGCACGGGGGTGGCGGAATTTCGCGATTCCAACTCCCAAATTCGAAGGGGGAAAAGAAAAATTGGGTGGATTTCGTGGTGGGGAATGGGGTGGAAGGTTGGGGGGAAGCTAGATCCACTTGAAACACTTCGAATCCAAGGATCAAAATCAACAAAACATCATCAAACCAACAAATCACAAAAAAAATTGGTATGGCTATTTTTGGTGGGGATTTTTGAAATTGGACAAAAACAAGCAAAATTAGGCTAGAAAGTGGGGGGTAGGGACTCCAAGATGTGAATCAACCTAAGCTCTGATCCAAGATGTTGTAGGATGGAGACCCTAAGGGAAGATCTTTTCACACTTGGAGGGGGAAAAGGGCAAATTGAGAGAAGAACACAAGAACAAACACTCAATCAACAAGATCCAATCACACATGTGCTAGATCCACATACACATAAAGGGATACAAGGGTCCAAATCCAACACAAGAAGGTAAAGAGGTAACTAGTTCATCCCAATCCTTAAAGGAGTTGAGGTCTTGATGATCCTATGATGGGGATCCTTCCCTAGAAGGGGTCTTGAATCCACTAGGGGATCTTCTCCTTAGGAGGTCTTGATCTCCATGGGAGAGGGTAGATGAGCAAAGTACTCTCTAGATCATATCATATCCTTTGCTAACCCTAAAAAATGACCTAGGTACGAAAATATATAGGTGGATGGAGGTAGGGGACGAGCTGGAGGGCAAAACAGGCAGTCCACAGCTGCATTCCAGGGAGGGCTGTGCGCACGGCCTAAATAGACCCCGTGCGCACGGGGGTCCCGTGGGCACGGTACACGCCCGTGCGCACGGGGTAGCAGAGGCTATAGCGAGGGAGGCCGTGCTCACGAGGTCATTGGGGCCCGTGCGCATGGGGTATCAAGAGACTTTCTGGACAGGCCGT
This sequence comes from Elymus sibiricus, assembly GCA_039707655.1. Lineage (NCBI taxonomy): Eukaryota > Viridiplantae > Streptophyta > Magnoliopsida > Poales > Poaceae > Elymus > Elymus sibiricus. The sequence goes on from CM077674.1 coordinate 189,800,273, forward strand.
GCGCACGGGGTCCAACAGGCCCGCAGGCACGGGGTCGCCTGGGCAGGACTTCTTGTTCCAGCTGCTGGCCTCCGTCTTCCGTGCGGTCTTGGTGTGGTTCCTCTTGGGTCTTGGGGAGATGTTGAGGTGTACATGGTGATGACCGTAGGATGCTCCGCATCACCGGTGGACCGAAGCTGTTGGCTTCGGTGGTTGACACGGCTAGAGCGAGCAAATGAGCGTGGGAAGAGAGGGAAAACGAAGAGGAGCTCACGGTGAGACGAATGGGCGGCTCAGTGGGCTCGAAGAAGGCCGGGAGAGGTCATGCGGTCGCCAGGGATCTTGGCAGCCGAGGGTTGAAGACGAGGTCGGGGACGAAGCTGCAGGGCTCCCGGCGTCGTGTGGCTCAGCGGAGACGACGAGGACGATGCTGCGGTTCTTCTTGACACGTCGGCGAGGCATGGGGTGGCTTGTGGCTATGCGAGCGGTGGGCGGTGGCGACGAGCTCGTTCGGCCAAGCTCGAGATCGAGCGAGGAGCGGGGGAAAGCGAGGAGGGAGAGGTCGAGAGGGAGAGAGGGAGAGAGCGATTCAGAGGGCTCCCGGGGGGTCTATCCATGGCGCCACGCAAGTTAGCAGGCAGGAGCTTGCCGGGGCGTGTGCTTGCGCGCGGTGGCCACGCGCTCTCGTCCTTCAGGCAGGAGGAGGATGATGACTGGCGCGTTGCTGCTGGGCTGGGCCGGCTGGCTACAGGTAAGTTCTTCCTTTTTCTTTTTTCTGTTTTCTGTTTGTATTTATTTTGTTTGCCACTGTTTGTAAATTCAAATGAACTAAAACAGTGCCAAACTTCTCTGAATATTTTTATGCAGATACTTTGGACCAAGCCAAATGCACATAAAATATTCAGGGCATTTTGAATTTATATTCAATTATTATGAATATAAATCCAAAATCAAAGAAAATATTGATTTAAATTCAAGGACCAAGTAATTCCTTAAAAATGTTCACTATTTTTGGTTTGGATCAAAACCCTTGCCAAAATTTTCAAACACCAATGAAGGAATTTGTGGAAACATTGAATGCAATTTTTAGGGTTCTTTGCCCTTTGTTAAATAATTTCTGAGGCTTTGAATATTCCTTAATTCAAATTCCTTTGAATTTGAAATGATGCATGATGATGCTCACTAATGAAATTATTTACAATCAAATATAGGCTTGTGACAATTCACCCCCACTAAACAAGAATCTCGTCCCGAGATTCAAGATGTAGGGTAAGAGGAAGAGGGGACATGGAACTGACATATCTTCATGATCCAACTGCCCTTCTCGAAGATGTTGATCTGTTGCATCATCTTGATCTTGATGTCTTTGCTTTCGAGATCTCACCCAGACACTATGACAAAAGAGTGGGAAAACTCTAGAAGAATCGATCTTCACGAAGATCGAGCAACTCAGGATCAATTCACGGGATGAGACGTAAGAACATCTCTCGAGCTGAAATACAAAACACATAACAAGAACGAGGGAAGGAAGTAGATGACGAAGGTTCAAATTGGTGGGCAACAATTCCACGCTTAAGAGGCGGGTGAACGGGTTTCAAGGTAGCGAGGAGATATATTGCCCTTTATACCATAACGGGCACCTTAGGAGAGGTGACTCGTCGAATTATCTCCTAAGTCAGGCAAACAGAATTACTTTTGATATAAGGATCATTGAAACTCTTCCTACCAGACTCGGGCAAATTCACAAATGATCGTTTGAAGGAATCCGAGAGAATGGCATACCCAGATCAGAATGAAAACTATGGTTATAGAACAATCGGCAACTGAAGGCACAATCCAATTGATACCAAAGATATAACCTAGTGTCTGAGCATGCTTTCAAGAACTTGAGCATTTCCATATTCATCAGGGTTTTACCAACATCTATGCCAAGATCCTGGTAACACCTCATACTACCACGAAGAATAAAGATGGAGAATGCAGATGCAAGGGAAGACAACACTTTCTCAAATTTTACCTTAGCATTGCCAAGGGGACAAAATCTGGATGATCGACCGAGAGACATTTAACACTCCGCTTCTAATGTTCTCCTTGATGTACTAGCATAACCCAATTATAGGTACTGTTTGATATCTAGAACATCAAGTAAAGGTCGGACTTCGGAACCACAAAATCCATAAGGGACAACTTCTCGATTAATTCATACGAAATCCTCATGGGGAAGTGGCTAATGTTACTGATACAAGATACTATAATGATAGGTCTTCCGGCTAGGTGTGTTAGCCACAACATCACGCTACTGGGTTATGGAGAGACCAATATTATAATTCTTGGGAAATGTTCCAACCATCATATCTGCCTGAGATTCAGATCTGGTTGGTGACAGAATACTTCAGACTCAACATGTCTGGAAAAAGAAAATTGCAACACAAATCGACGAGATGGTGTTGCGAGATTCTCGGGAGATGAACTATGGCAGCAACTCGAAAACATGAGCTGGTTTGCAAGACACACGTGAACACACCGTCCAAGACAAGCATGACCACATAGAAGTCGTACAACAAAACACTACCGAGTTCTGGTTGGGAACCATCATTGAAGATAACGAAGTCTTGTGCATGTACCTTTGGGTCCTTAAGGATTAGCACTTAAGAACTTCTTTTCCTTGAACAAATCAATCAATGGCTTGGTGTGCTAGGGAATACATATGGAATGGAGGTAGCGAGCCTATCAATCCATAGACTACTTCGCACATGCATGACTGACTTGGGACGATTCCAAAAGAGGCAAAACAACTTTCTCAAATTCATGGTGGCAACTTGCATCAAATGCACATGAACTTAGAGGAAGTTACTCCTTTCACCATGACATATGCTTCATGGGCTAGCACGAAGATAATGCTTACGAAAGTTTCCAACACTAGCTTTAATGTCCAACATGAATCATGGAGGAGATAAAAATGTTGCCGATGGACTCAACAACAATTCATATAGGTTTCCATGAAGATGGAATTCCACAACTATGTGAACAAGGTGATAGCATTGGTCAGACCAAAAGATATAATGGTGTATGCTCGAGGAGACATCCACGAGCAAAACAACATTAGGAAAATCGTTGGTTTTGATTTTGATTTGACGATAGCCCATACTCCAAATCAAGGATTGGATAAGATAATAGGTCCAACAACTGAACACGAAGGTCAATCGGTGAAGATATCATCTTTCTTCAACACTCACACACACAAAAGATATCCCTTTGAATGAATTAAGTTAGGCAAAGCTTTTATCTTCCAACTCTCCAAGTTGTTGTTTAGCTTAACCAACTAGCTCAGGGGTATCCAACCAGATTCTTGGAGAGGGGGTGGTTTAGAGGAAAACCAACTTGATCACGAACTCAACATAACATTAGGGGACAACCTGGTGATACTCCCGAGGAGATATTCGGAAGATCACGAACCATCGATATGTTATTAAGCTCGAGAACAATCTTGCTTTTTAGGGCAAGACGATATGATCAAAAGAGCGAGGGATTGACACAATCCTAACTCATTGATCGAAGGGTGCACCGGGAATGGACTAGGTAGCACAATCAATCTTAGAATGGTGATTCAATAACCAACACGCTAAGAATGACATTATCGTCCATTAACTACCAAGAAACAAACTTGCTAGGAGTATTGATTTCACACATCACAGTTCACTAGCCGGCATTCCGGTTACTACAACACGGGGACCAAGGAATGAATAATGATGGCGATGAGTATCACTATATCAAGAGTTCATAGGAGGTGGTGCAATTCCCATGATATTCTTGACATGAAGATGGTAATACTTCAGGGTAGAGCAGAACAGAAGCTGGATTGGCTATCTTGAGCTGCGGAGCACAACTACTCCGACCCAATCCCAGAAATGGATGAGGTACTGGAGTTTGTTTCTCCTAGGCATTCTGAAATAGAATGGCCTAACAAACCACAAGAATAATGGCATCGATGAAACGAATGCACACATAATCTTGACTATCAGCTGATAGATGAAGGTCGGAATACAACTGAAGAGGGACAACTCAAAGGAACACATGATTTTCCGAGTTGTGGATGCATAGATTAGCATGTCCAACAAGGCTCAACATATTTGTTCCAGATAACCCATGCAGAAGGGAAGATTTGGCAGAGTCACAAACATAGAATGGAGAACTCATCAAGAGCACTCTTGTTGTGATCTTTTGGTTCAAAAGAACTTCTGCCATAATGGTTCATGGTATTGGAAGAATGATATACCACGGACCTTGAAGACTATCACAAAGGTTACTAATATCCTAAAGGAATGAGCAAACACTATCAACAGGAATAAGCAGATCGAAGCTTGGGTCCAAAAACCCAAAAATAGAATACCTACTAACTAAATAACATCACGAGATGCTTCCAAAAATGATGGCCAGAATCATCACACTAGGAACACAAACACATGGCTAGATTACCGGGTGGTTCTCTAAGATACCCTAGTGTCCTAATAACTTTAACAGATATGTTGAGGCAATAGGGTACCTCAATGAACCGCTTAGTGTGGTTACTCTGGCCCAAAAGACATCGAGAACGGGGAGAAAAGATTTGCAAATGCATCAGATTGTTTAGAAACCTGGGACAACTCGGACAGCATAACGGCTGTACATGCATGATATATGAAACAACCTGCAAGACAACTGACAACATAGCACCGAATTCTTATGGAACACCGATCCGAGAAGACGACAACTTTCCTATAAGTCTGCAAAATAGTAACTCATCATCCTGATAGATAGATAGATGAAAAAGCTTAGTTTCTTAATCCCCGTAGAAAAGAAGAGGGTGACTCAGAATCAGAATGACACAAGAAAAGGAGTAAAAAGAGCCTTACATTCCCTTCCACAATCAATTCCCCTATATAACTAAAGCATTCCTAGACTCGACATCGACCAGTTTGGCATGGTAATCCTACAGGCAGTCAGGCTCAGATACCAAAGCTGTCGGTACCCCGATCCTAAGTCACAGTGATCTAGCATGTAACACATCATATCACTTTGCGGCCTCACACACGGTAACCCACGGCTGCCGCCTTTACCTTGGCCGGGACCGTTTGCGTCTTTTTGCTCACGTATATGATTGTGTTGCTAGCATCCATATGACAAAGAACCCGAGTCGAAATGATTAGTCATAAACCAAGGTGGCACAAACGTACAAGGACAGGCATACGTAACCCAACAATGCACGTGTCGGTCAGCAGTGAGTGTAACCAAGTCGTAGCAAAGCCACAAGGACTATAGTAAACACCGCGTGGCATTTCCCCGTAGGGACAGACACAGGAGCAAAGAAGGATACATGCCGGTCAATCCTTGTGTTCCAGAGCAGTAGCGAACTACCAGGGCTCAGTGGAAGCACTAGGAGGCATTTCCCTGTAGGAAAGGCTACCAAAGGCAGATAACTAGGTGTCGAATCCCACACATACCATTGCATTTCAAACATACACACAATATGCACGATATGTGTAGATACAACATGGCATCACAACATAACTCTATGACTCAAAGTATTTATTTAAGAGGCTCCGAATATCCATACATAACATAATATTACAAACATGGGTCTCATGACCCAGCATACAAAGTCATACAAGCAACAGAAGCATAAACATGTCTGAGTACAAATAACTACAAAAGAAAAAGGCTAAGAAGCCTGACTATCTACAAGACCCTCCATAGGAACCAGACCTCTGTCTGGGATTCCCAAGCTACTCGTCGAAGCCCACGTGGAACTACTAGTGAGACTGAAGTTTCCTCTGCAAAAACATAAATTAAGCAACCGTGAGTACAAACGTACTCAGCAAGACTTACATTAGAACTATCTACTTATGCATCAGGTATCAATGAAGGGGATTGTGGGGTTTAACTGCAGCAAGCCAGCTTTGACTCAGTGGCTATCCTGTACTACGACTACCAGTATTTTCCTTGAGGTGAGTAAGCACACACGAGTCCACTAGTCACCACAACAATACACTACTATGGATCCTCTCCCGTCTCCCTACGAGAAGGCCATCCATAGCACTCACACTTATCTTGCGCATTTTAGAGTATCCAGTTCAAGCTGTCTATGAACCATATAAGTCTCCAAGTAGTCCATATCCGAGGACGCGGCTATTCGAATAGATCATTTAACCCTGCAGGGGTGTACTTCACACACGCTCTCACCACTTACCACCATATACACGTCATGTATCTCGACAGCCTTCAAGCGGAAGCCTGCGAGGGTGTCGGCTACAACCTAACTAACCACACAAGACTCTAGTCCAGGTTTATCGCCTATCTGAGGATGAACCCGCAAGGGAAGTCCGGCCGAAGTTTCCATCACGGCTCCAAACGATGTGTGCAGGGTTCCCAAGTCCACCTTGACAGATGGTTCTACGCTTGGTACACCGGGCCACGGTGCCTAGTCTGTCCCAAGCCCACCTGTACTAGGTGCCACTTGGTAGACAAATAGCACGACCTACAAACACCAGAAACTAGTTTGCAACTCCTGGATAGAGATCAGGGCGATTAATAAGTCGAGAGGGTCAATTAAGTATCCCAATGTGTGGTAGTAACTCTTCTTGGATAACATACACAGAACTCAGTTCTTAAGGACGGTCTCAATGAGAGAACCCACCATGTACTCTTACATGGCCTCTCATCGCTACCTTTACCAAATCATGTTCACACACTTATCTCTCAACATCATAATATGAGCACAACCATTCCAATTCATTCCCCGATGAATCAGACCTGACACAACTCTAAGCAATATCAAGCATGGCATGGATGAAGTCACAACATGGCTCAAGCAACTCCTAATCATGCTAGGAAGGTTTAGCTATTTACTGTGACAATGACAAGTCATGCAGAGGAATGGGTTCAACTACCGCAACAAGTAACAGTTAAATCGTTGTTGTCCTAATGCAATTAAAGAGAGCAGGAGCGAGAGAGTGGGATTGTATCGGAATGCTCAAGGGGGTTTGCTTGCCTGGCACTTCTGAAGATAGCACTGCTCTTCATCGGTGTTAACGATCGCTAAGTCAGAATCGTCTTCAACCGAGAAGGAACAATCACCAGCAAACAACAAAGGAACAACATTCAAAGCAATGCACAACCAAATGAATGACCTTACATGTTAAGGTGCTGGATTGACCCAATGCAACAGTAAGTCATTTTAATTGATGTGGAATTCAAACCTATATCAAATTCCAACTCCAAATCTGTTTATCAAATTTGCCCTAATCATGATTTACCCTAAACAGTGATGTTAAGTTGTTCAAACATGCATGAACATGGCATAAACAGATTCTTTGCATTTTTCTGATCATTTTTCATATATAAATTATTTCCATCTGAGTTACGGTATAATTTCTATGAATTTTTGAAGTTTTGAACATTTTCTGAAATTTATTAAATCATTTCTGATTTATTAAAAACCAAAATAATATTTATGACGTCAGCTCTATGTCAGCAAAACGTCAGCAGGTCAAGGGGTCAGCGAAGTCAAACCTGACCAGTGGGTCCCACTTGTTAGTGACTCTGTGGTTAACAGGGCTAATTAGTGGCTAATTAACACTAACTAAAAGTGTCAGTGAGGATTGGGCCCACATGTCAGTGAGTCAGATAGTTAATTAAGTTTAATTAAAACTTAACCAAAATCAACAGGGCCCTAGGCCCACCTGTCATAGACATAGAGGTGTCATTAGCGCTGGGTTTGACCCGGTTAGACCGGCGGTTAGCCGCCGGCGACAGCAGGCACGGCGGAGGGCATCGGAAGCGCCGCTCCAGCGTCCAAACCAGCGGCGGAGACCACGGACGGGGTCCTGGGACTTGTCTGCGTCGATTGGGACAAATGGTAGGTGGGGGTGGCCTGAGCTCGCTGGATGCGAGCTCGCGGCGGTGGCTGGAGTTCGGGCGCCGATGGTTACGGTGCTACGGTGCACGGGAGGACCATCTGGTGGGTGCGCTAAGCTCCTGGGAGCATACTGAGTATGATGGAGGGGTCAGCTGCGAGCTGTAGCGGCTGTGGCCATGACGGCGACATGGCCGGCGGAGCGAAGCTCTCGGCTTTGGTGGTTGACATGGCTAGAGCGAGCAAATAATCGTGGGAAGAGAGGGGTAACAAAAAGGAGCTCACGGTGAGTCGAGTGGGTGGCTCAGTGGGCTTGGGGAAGGCCGGGAGAGGTCGTGCGGTCACCGGGGATCTTGGCGGCCGAGTGTTGAAGACGAGGTCGGGGACGAAGCTGTAGGGCTCCCGGCGTCACATGGCTCGGCGGAGGCGACGAGGACGACGCTGCAGTTCTTCTGGACACGTCGGCGAGGCGTAGGGTGGCTGGTGGCTATGCGAGCGGTGGACAACAGTGACGAGCTCGTTTGGCCGAGCTCGAGATCGAGCGAGGAGAGTGGGAAAGCGAGGGGAGGTCGAGGGGGAGAGAGCGATTCAGACGGCTCCCGGGGGGTCTATCCACGGCGCCACGCAAGCTAGCACGTAGGAGGTGGCCGGGGCGTGTGCTTGCACGTGGTGGCCACACGCTCTCATCCTTCTAGCTGGAGGAGGACGATGACTGGCGCGTCGCTGCTGGGCTGGGCCGGCTGGCTACAGGTAAGTTCTTCCTTTTTCTTTTTTCTGTTTTTTGTTTCTATTTATTTTCTTTGCCACTTTTGTAAATTCAAATGAACTAAAACAGTGCCAAACTTCTCTGAATATTTTTATGCATATACTTTGGACCAAGCCAAATGCACATAAAATATTCAGGGCATTTTGAGTTTATATTCTAATTATTATGAATATAAATCACTCAAATAGAATATTGATTTAAATTCAAGGACCAAATGATTCCTTAAAAATGTTCACTATTTTTGGTTTGGATCAAAACCCTTGCCAAAACCAATGAAGGAATTTGTGGAAACATTGAATGCAATTTTTAGGGTTCTTTTCCCTTTGTTAAACAATTTCCGAGGCTTTGAATATTCCTCAATTCAAATTCCTTTGAATTTAAAATGATGCATGATGATGCTCACTAATGCAATTATTTACAATCAAATATAGGGTTGTTACATCTTTGGTCTCGGAGGAGAGCGATGATTTGCCACATCCTATGGCATTCATCTTTGGAGGCTTTATGGATGAGGAGGTTGAGCATGGGATTACTCCCGCAACCACGGCGGCGAAAGGAGTTGCGTATGGAGACATTTGCACCTACATCTCTCCGGCACGCATATATGATGAGATGCCCGAGTTGCCATGTGAGGAGAGCCACCACCACATGAGTGAGATGAGTGACTCTACCATATGTGACATTGAGTGCATTTCGTATGAAAGGATGAGAGTGACCACCACTAGCCCCACACATGAGAACATGCCAAACATCCTATGTGAGGTTGAGAGCCATCACCACCCTTTGAGTGACTCGACCAGCCATATGAGTGAGAGCATCATAGTGGGAGTGAGTGAGCCACAACACTTAGTGAGTGAGGTAGTTGAGAGGGCATGTGAGGCCACTACGATTTCTAACAACTTATCCTCTACTCCGAGTGTGTTTTCTTTTTTGGTGCTAGATCTCCTACAAGATGAAGTGCCAATCCTCGATGAGTCCATACCTCCAATGGACAAGATGATGGCCATGGTGGACGATGATACACCCCCACATGGTTCCATCAAGACGACGATGTTGAAATAGCATCGATCTTCGACACCTCACCTACAACACATGAGTGGAGCTCTAAGGGTAACATAGGTGATGGTTCTTTGCTTGTCCCACTAGTAGACTATCTTGAATATGATTGCTTGCATGATGTTGATCACCTTATGGATACACAACATACTATGTCTTCTACATGCTTAGATGTGCCACCCATTTATGATGCATATGATGATGAGCATGTCGATTTACTTAGTTGTGATGCTATGCTCCATAGGATATCATGTGAAAATTCTATTGGTCACATCATGTTTGACAATCAATTAAACTTGTCATATGCTATGAGTGAGATTTCCCATATGGCATCATTACAATCTCACCGTAGTGACTATGCATATCCAATTAAAATCAATCCCATTTGCACTTATGACAGAGATGACAAGATCATGGTCATTGGAATTTGCTTCTCTTGTGATGATATTGCTAAACTCCCTTTGCATAATTTGTGCAATTCATCTATTATGCCATGCCATGAAAATGGTTGTGTATCGCATGATTCCATCCCTTGTGTGCACCATATGCTTAACATTCATGACAATGCTCTAGATATGACTTGTGATGCATCACACGCTTTAAGTCTCCATTATGCTATACATAACAACAAACCTATCATGATGGGTGACATGTTTCTATATCATGCATCTCATTTATTTGAGCATTGGATATTTTGTGCTAACCGACACATGCACGTGCGCATCATAATGGATGATGTGTACATATACCACACGCACACATTTTTCCCTTTGCCTTTGTTTTGTGTAGGTACTCATGAATATTCCTCAACTTCACAATCCCATGAGTTGACGAAACGAGCTCTAGAGAGCAACGGTGATTCGGGACCCCATGGATTGTCCTCCACACCGTTCCATTCGCGCAAGGACTTCGCGCATTACTTTTACTTGGCTCTCACACGGCTATGGGCACTTGTCACCCTATGCTCATTTTACCATGTTCACCTTGCATGTTATGCCTCCTTATATTCGTTCGCCATGCAATTGTGACCCTTATATGCATTTACCCATGATTCACCACTATACTCCTACATTGTGTATTTGCATGCTTGGCGGAGATACTAGTTGCTATTGCCATGTTTACCTTTTGCCCCATGCTATTGTTGATTCTTGTGTTGGGAGAGTCATGATGTTCCATTGCGATTTACATAGGACTTCTTGCCAATACAATGATGATACATTACACATATCTTGTTTTCATGCTTGTGATATGTCATGTGCATTATGTATGCCCACTATTTGCACACATGACATGATTGCCATGATCACCTCTAGTATGTTGCATCTTCGCACTAGTAGCTTGCATGACTTGATCGCAATGATTGCTTGTTTTGTTGCATCACCCATGATACATAGTTGCTCGTTTCATTGGGTGATAGCATATATCTTCATGCGTCTCACATGATTTGTATTGATCATTGTTCCATATCTCCATTAGTTGCCACACACACATTTCCTTATCGTGAGTGCAACCATGCTATGCTTATTGATTTTGAGATTGGACTACCCTTCTCATTTATGCTTGGAGACTTGAACATCTTACTTGTGAAGCATGCTTTGTTTGAGCTTAAAGTCATTGGTTATACTCGCATCATATGCTTCCATACCATGCCACATTATCTTGTCCCTTCTTATGATATGAATGATGAAAACACTTGTTGGGTATCTCACCACACAAATGATAGGTTTTGCATTTCCGCTGACCTCATTTGTTTTTCCAAGTTTTTTTCATGTTCTTTCACTTTGAAGGATTCACAAGGCGGTGCCATCATGAGACACATTGGTTATGCGAAGGCGTACACGATGCGCGACACCAACATTTTTGAGACCCTCCTAAAGGTGAATTCCTTCCTTTTGAGCCATCCTCAATTACACATATTGGATGGGCCATTCTTTCATTGTTGTCTCCTTCTTCTTGTCTACATGATACATCTATTGGATGGAGGAGTGACTTTGGCGCTTGGCTCTACGCGACATCAAGTTGAGGAACGCTCGGACTTAGTGGATGCGCCTAATTTGGAAGCACCACCGGACCACCACTCATGCCACGACATCGAGCAACGGTATGACAAGAAACTTTTGGCATATTGCATCAACACCTCCATATTTGTTGATGAACATGCTAGTTGGACACAACACACCCATGACAAGTTTGCTCTTTATGCATGGATTGACTCACATTATGAATGGCTTGATGCATCTTGTACTTCCATGTCATCCATGATATATGAGCTTGTGCACTTTCTTAGCAAATTTGTTGTGATCTTCCTTGATGGCCTATTCATACATAATGATCACATTGCCCACCATCAATTACATGATAACACAATCACTTTGAGAGCCAATTGCCATGTTCATGCTCTTGATAAACCGTCCCACTATGACATCATTTTGCACAATGGTAGAATTTGTAGCTTTATGCACCATGACAATTACCACACCTTTGGGTGCACAAAAAATGAATTTGCTCCCACGAATGCTTTACATGTCATTCTATATCATTGTGCTAAGCTTCATGCTCCATGTGCCAAACATTCTTGCTGCACAGACTCATGCTTACTTGATGGACACCTTGTGTGCGCTAACCATTGTATTTCCAAGTGTACCTTGTGTTTGCTCTTTTTGCATGTATACCTTTCCGGAGACATCTTGGAGTACTTTGATTGCGCCATGACATACACGACGTCCAAATACAAGCCCCTCCATGTCTACCATTTCCATGGTGATGAGGATTATGATCCGAGGACGGATCTTTTCCAAGGGGGAGGGGATGATGCGAAGCATCCTATGGTCATCCCCATGGTCATGCCATCGTCACCCGAGACACCGAGTGGACCGATGACAAGAACTCGTGCAAGAGCTACCGAATCCAAGGTTAACCCGCTCCTCTCCGAACCCTTCACTTTTCGCATGTGGGACTTGGCTCCTACCTCAATTATATGTGTTATGCATGTTCAGGGACCAAGAGGAAGACCATGGAGCTGCTAGGAACAATGGACAAGATGACGAGGAAGTGGAATGCAACAAGCAAGACGAGAAGCTGCCAGAAAGCTACAGCGGCCGGACGACCGACCCCAACCGGACGTCCGACACTATACAGCGACTGGACGACTGCCAGACACCGAACGTCTGACCACCTCCAGCCACCGGACGACCGACCATCTCCGGAAATCCGGTGCCAACCGACCAGAGAAGAAACGTCAGAAGGCCGATGACTTCCAGACGTCCGGACGCCCGTGAGCCACCAGACGACCGGAACCCACCGGACGTCCCGTACCTGCCTGCGCGCACAGACTCGGGCCAAGGCCCATGTACCCCTCTCTCCCACCTAGACTATATATACTCTTCTCCCACCTCGAGTTAGGGTTAGCAAAGGATTAGCTCATTTGAGATAGAGCTTTGCTCATCCACCTACCTCTCCCATGGAGATCAAGACCTCCATGTGAGCATGTGAGAAGATCCCTAGTGGATTCAAGACCCCTGTTTGGGAAGATCCTCCTAGGATTCAAGACCTCAACTCCTTCAAGGACTGGGATGAACTAGTTACCTCTTTACCTTCTTGTGTTGGATTTGGACCCTTGTATCCCCTTATGTGTATGTGGATTTAGTGTATGTGTGATTGGATCTTGTCATTTGAGTGTTCTTGTTGTGTTCCTCTGTTGATTTGCTCCTTTTCCCCCTCCAAGTGTGAAAAGATCACCAATTAGGGTTCCACCCTGTCGAGGTACGACAATCTATGGGACCAGCAAAGGCCCCTTTGCGGTTCGGCTGTGGGAATCACAATGCGCAAAGAGCAGATCTAGCAATGGAGCACACAAGATTTACCCAGGTTCGGGCCGCCATGAGGCGTAAAATCCTACCCCTGCTTTGGTGGATTATTTGTGGAAATGCTCAAGTTACAAGAGAGTGCAACCTTGCCGGCAAGGAGCTCGGAGGTGCAGCTACATAGTGCAATTGAGCAGAGTGTCGACCCTTGTAACGGTTGTCGTGGGCCTCCTTCTATAGATGGAAGGGGCTACCACAGTGGAAAAACCTAAATTACATGATGACATGGCAGCTACAGTCCTATCATACCTAATACAGATGGATTAGGACAAAAGCAATAAATGCTCTGTTAGGTGTCATGCTGAGGAGCAATGCCGGCAAGGGAACCTGCACCGCTCGCCCAGCTACCTCCTAATCTATCGACAAGCCACTTCGATGGGTGTCAATAAAGTTGTTCCTTCAGGCGACGAGCAGCCATGTGCCCCGACAAACTCCACCAACCCGCCTGCCCGCTCGACACCTGTTCGGCAAGTCCCTGACACTTGCCATGGTGGAGCGGTGGAGTAGAGCTCATCGGTCTTGAGACTTGTTGGCCCGAAGCTTGCCGGCTCGATGCTTATCGGCAACTTGAACTTTGTTCTTCAGTACTTCATTAGTACTTCTTGATGACCTGCCTGGAGGTCTTCTTCATGGTTTTGATTACCAAGTATTGAGTGTTGATGAAGTGTTGTCCTCCGACAAGCCCTTGCCGCCGGGAAAGCTACAACTAGTCTGTGCATCGTCAGGGTATGAAGACCCATGTTCAATACACCGACAGGAGCCCCCGGGCCTGGGCCACACACATATGCCAAACGTTGTTGGGCTAGGCCCAAAACAATGCACAGCCACACATGGCAGAGGTTATCTGTTGTGATGATTACGTTTATGTTGTTGGGCTAGGCCCAAAGGCATTGAAGGTCACTGGAAAGAGCCCACCCAAGCCGACGTGGACGCATGGTTCACCAATTTGGCGGAGATGCCAACCAGGGAAGAAAATGACATGGTCCACCTGACAAAGAATGATGAACTTGAATTCATCACTACGCGAGCAGATGAGTTGAAGAAGGCGACGCGCTCCAAAGCATTGGTTGCCGACACTGAAGAGGAGGAGCTTGCCGACAAGCCTGAGGGCGATGAAGAACGCGCGGAGGCGCCGGAGGATGAAGAAGAGCGTGCCGACGAGTGGCAAGGAGAAGAGGTGTGCGCCGAAGAGTGTGTGGAGTAGGAGGACAAGGAGGAAGAGCCCCCTACACCTCCTGCTCGAACGAGGGCCACTGCTGCAAGAAGGACGACCAAGAAGATGCAGACGCGCGAAGAACCGGCCAGCAACGAGCTTGCCGGCACAGACGCTGTAGTCCAAGCTCCCTGGTAACAACCTCACCGACAACAGCGCAAATGCCTAGCTTCCCGACAACGGACTCCATCAGTTGCAGAGGAAGCAGGAACTTCTCGATCCACAACCTCTGCAACAAGGGAGAACACCAGATCTTCTCCACCTCCAAAACTAGCCCCTGATGCCGGAAATCAGGCGTACTGGGACCTTTCTCGCCTTTCTGAGGAGGAAGAGTAAGCACTTATCTCTTCCTCTACTTGTTGTATTCCTAGATTGCTTGTTGTTGTTGATTTGACATACTGACTTTGTTTTGTCCTTGTAGGGATGAAGAGCCACTGCAGCAGAGGTCTCGAAAGAAGCTAAGGACTGCCTCAACGAGCGAGCCGACGGCAAGCACAGACCAGGGAACGACAACTCCAGAAGTTGCCGTTCGGTACCTGCTGGCAAGCACCACGACTGACGCTCCCACCACCCATGCTGACATGGAAATGGAAGGTGCCCGTCAAGAAGAAGAGCGCCAAGAAGTTGATCCTTTGGCAATGTCTTCGTCAACTACCATCCCAGAGAGTAGCTCACCGGGAAGGAGCAACACTGATGAGCCTGTCCGCACTGTTGAAGTGCCGGCAAGTGAAACTGCCGGCAGCCAGGCGACGGCAACAAATGTTGCCGGAGTGGAAACTGTTCCCCCTCAACCGACCAATGCAGGTAATCTACTTTCTTAGAGCACTTCTCTTTCATTGTTGATCTTTTTTTTGGTCTTCTTGAACTTTGAATCTTGAATTCTTGGACTCCGATCTTGAACTCCATTTTCATCTTCTCCATCTTCGCAGATCCACCTCTACCAGAAGACATGGATATTTCTGTTGACATTGAGGGGATTGCAAAGAGCGCCGCCGACGAGGTCGCC
The DNA here is from genome assembly GCA_039707655.1 of Elymus sibiricus. Taxonomy (NCBI): domain Eukaryota; kingdom Viridiplantae; phylum Streptophyta; class Magnoliopsida; order Poales; family Poaceae; genus Elymus; species Elymus sibiricus. The sequence continues at coordinate 189,816,047 of CM077674.1, forward strand.
AGGATTGCTGCTGAGGAAGCCGACAAGGCTGCTACAGAAGAGGCTGCCAAGCTTGTCGCAGAGGAGGCCGCCAAGATGAGGCCACCGAGGCCACTGGGGACATTCCTGCCCCAGGAGCGCCAAGCACTGGCATGGATATAGATGTGGGAGCAGCCAATGACACCTTGCCGGCTGCTAGCAACCAAGCATCTACCTCCACTGCTCTTCCAACAAGAGACTTTTTGATGCTCTTGGGCCAGCCATGCGAATCCAAAGCCCCCAGCTCATCTGGCGCTGGAAAGGACACCCTCGAAAATGTGGATGGTGAGGTCGTCGTGCCCATGTCGCGAAGCACCGAAGAGGTGCACGCCGCCAACGACGATGACGCAGATCTTGCATTCCATAAGGCCATGGGTGATGGCTTCAAGGCCATGCAAGAGTGCTACAACAAGCGCTAGGAGAAGCTTCAAACCCAGCAAACCGTAGTGGAGATGGACGAGGAGAAGCTCAAGGAGAAGATCGAAGAGGCCCACATGTGGTATGAAGACCGGGTCTTGAATATAAAGGAGCACGAAGCCCAACTCGCCGCCGCTAGAGATGCCTTCATTTTGGATCAAGCTGCTGCCAACAAGGCCAGGGAGGAGGCTGACAAGATAGCTGCGGTAACCAATGCTGACCTGGTTAGACGCAAGGTTACCCTCGACTCACATGAAGAGGACCTTGCTGCCAGAGAAGCATATCTTGCCGCCAAGCTTCGCGCCAAGGACGGGGAAATCCAATCCCTCCTGACCAAGCGAGCCAAGGAGCTGGAGCAAAGGCACCAAGAAGCTCTTCAAGCACAAGCCACAAAACATGCCGGCAAGCTTAAAGAGGCTCTTGACGTTGTGGATGCTACAAACGCCGTCAAGGTTCAGCTTGAATCTAAAATCAAAGAACTTGAAGTAGAGCTGGCCGCCAAGAACGAGGATGTTGCTGCTCTCAAGGAAGCATCTCAGAAGGACACCCACACCCTGGTAGAGCTTCAAACTTTGCTGGCCGACAAGAACAGAGAGCTCCAGATTGCTGCCAATGCGAAGGACGACCTGCTGTCCAGGCTTACCGGCTCAAAAAAATCTCTCGAGGCCGCCAACGCCAAGAACCTACTCCTGGCAAAGGAGTTGGAGAAAACCAAGGCTCTCCTTACTGACGCCGAGGAGAAATTTGTGCAGCTGCATGACTCTATGGCTATCTGGACCAACCGCCTTGTTGACATCGCTGAACGCATCACCAAGCAGATGGCTGTCATGGAGATGGGAAGCTGGGGCTTCAAGCAGAGCTCCAATCAACCAGCAAGCGTGACGCTGCCTTTGTTCTGTGAGCATCTCTTGATGGCATTGGAAACACACCATAAGGACCGCGCGAAGAGGTTTGCTGAAGAGGCGCGCACACTTGTGCGGAATGCTTTCTTGAGAATCTTCACCAAGGTGGTGCACTAAGACCCCGGCGTCGACCTCTCTGACATCCCCAAGAAGACGCCTGCCGGTGTTAACACCTCAGCCGCCAGGGCACAGGTGCTGCCGCTCGCCAATGAGATTGAAGAGAGATGTATCTTCCGACACGGCAACCTCCAGAACTGATCTTGTGCCTTTACTTTTGTCCGCTGCTCAAGAGACATGTAAAGAACACATTTATCTTAAATCAGGCTTGTTTTATCATATGTGTAATATAACTTTATGCCTGAAATGAATGTATGCATCTTCCTTGCTTAATTTTTCCTTTGTATTTATTGTGCCCTACGCTTGCCGGAAAACCTTCCCGGTGCGCACATTCTAGCCGACAGCGCTTGAGGAACGGATCCGTAGCAGCTTGCCGGAAATGCTGCTTCTCGGTATAGTTAACACTTCTCAGTCTTGGCGCAGGTACTTAAATTGTTGAGCAGACTCGAAACAAATAAGAGCGCGACCAACCCCGATAAGGTTCCTTAGTGTGTAGGTTTTTCATACAAAGACAAAAATCGTTCAAGGAAAATGACAAAACCAACAAAGAAATTTTGTTTCAAAGTTTTGCAACTTAGCTTTCTTTGTTGTGTGCTAGCTTCTTGCACTTGATGATAACTTGAACGTCATTGGGTTTCCACACCACTACTGCCCCCGGGAAACTTGCACGCGGAGGAACCCTTCTGCCTTTGAGAAAAATAAAGAAGAGAAACGAGTGGCTATAACTCTTGTCGGTCCGTTAATCATCTCATACAAGACAAAATGTAACATAACATTGCATTCGACATACACAAATAAATATGTACTTTGACAAAGAGTTGTGAAACACTTAGCTTTATTCAACTACGCATGGGTCTGCGCCCGGCTCTGTACAAAGGATTACACGCCTTGCCGGCAAACTTGTACAAAAGAGGTTGCCAGGAGGCCCGACAACCGCGCCTTATGGATAGAACTTGCGAAGATGCTCAATGTTCCATGAGTTCTGCACAGGAGTGCCATCTTCGGTCTCTAGAAGGACTGAACCAGGTCTAGTGACTTGTACTACCCGATAAGGGCCTTCCCACTTCGGCGTCAACTTGTTTGATCCCTTCACGGACTGGATCCGACGAAGAACAAGGTCGCCTTCCTCAGGCTTTCGGGCATGTACTTTGCGGCTGTGGTAGCAGCGCAAAGCTTGCTGGTAACGTGCAGCACTGATACGTCTCCAACGTATCTATAATTTTTTATTGTTCCATGCTATTATAGTATCAATCTTGGATGTTTTATATGCAATTATATGCCATTATATATCATTTTTTGGGACTAACCTATTAACCCAATGCCCCGTGCCAGTTGTTGTTTTCTGCTTGTTTTTGCCTTTTCAGAAAATCATTATCAAAAAGTGTCCAAACGAGAAAAAAACTTTGGATTAATTTTTTCTGGACCAGAAGAGACCCAGGAAGCTTTGGGAGAAGACTAGAAGAGCCACGAGGAGGCAGCAAGCCTGGAGGCTGCGCCCAGGGGGGTAGGCCCTAATTCCAACGCTATAAATTCGCAAATATTCCCAAACCAACATCGAGACAGAAGAGAAAACCTTTCCGCCGCCGGAAGCCTCTGTTCTTCAGTGATCCCATCTGGAGGCCTTTTCCGGTACTCTGCTGGAGGGGGAATCGATCACGGAGGGCTTCTACATCAACCTTGCTGCCCTTCCGATGATGTGTGAGTAGTTTACCACAGACCTATGGGTCCATAGCTAGTAGCTAGATGACTTCTTCTCTCTCTTTGATCTTCAATACCATGTTCTCCTCAATGTTCTTGGAGTTCTATCCGATGTAATCTTCTTTTGCGGTGTGTTTGTTGGGATCCGATGAATTGTGAGTTTATGATCAGATTATTCATGAGAAATATTTGAGTCTTCTCTGAACTCTTTTATGCATGATTATTATAGCTTTGTATTTCTCTCCGATCTATTGATTTGGTTTGGCCTACTAGATTGATTTATCTTGCAATGGGAGAGGTGCTTTATGATGGGTTCAATCTTGCGGTGCTCAATCCCAGTGACAGAAGGGGACATGACACATATTTGTATTATTGCCATTAAGGATAAAAAGATGGGGTTTAATCATATTGCTTGAGTTTACTTTTTCTACATCATGTCATCTTGCTTAAGGCATTACTCTGTTTCATACTTAATACCCTAGATGCATGCTGGATAGCGGTCGATGGGTGGAGTAATAGTAGTAGATGCAGGCAGGAGTCGGTCTACTTGTCTCGGACGTGATGCCTATATACATGATCATTGCCATGAATCCGTCATAATTATTTGCTTTTCTATCAATTGCCGAACAGTAATTTGTTTACCCACCGTATGCTATGTGTTCGAGAGAGAAGCCTCTAGTGAAAACTATGCCCCCCGGTCTACTTTATCATATATTAAAAACCTAAAAATACCTTGCTGCAATTTATTTACTTTTATTTTAATTAGTATTTTAGTTTATCTATTTATCTCTATAAGATTTAATCCTTGCAAATAACCTCTAAGAGGATTGACAACCCTCTTATTTGCGTTGGGTGCAAGTGTTTGCTCTTGTGTGTGCAGGTGCGCTTAACATAATTTTGCTTGGTTCTACTACTGGATTGATAACATTGGTTCTTAATTGAGGGAAGTACTTATCTCTACTGTACTGCATCATCCTCTCCTCTTCGGGGAAATATCAACGCAGACTACAAGTAGCAGGAACAATTTCTGGCGCCGTTGCCGGGGAGACATCATCAAAATTACCAAGTACCTTCGCACAAACTACCATCCACTTGCATTTATTTTATTTGCATTTGCCTCTCGTTTTCATCTCCCCCACTTCTAAATTTTTTTTGTACAAAAACACAAAAATATTTTTATTTGCTTGTTTCCTAGTTTGCTTCCTTCGTCGCGATGTCTCAAGAAAATACAAAATTGTGTGACTTTTCCAATACTAATAATAATGATTTTATTTGTACTCCTATTGCTCCTCCCGCCACTAGTGCGGAGTCGTGTGACATTAATGCTACCTTGCTTAATCTTGTTATGAAAGAACAATTTTCTGGTAGTCCTAATGAAGATGCTGCATCCCATCTAAATACTTTCATTGAGCTTTGTGATATACAAAAGAAAAAAGAAGTGGATAATGATATTGTCAAATTAAAATTATTTCCGTTCTCACTACGAGACCGTGCTAAAACTTGGTTTTCATCCTTGCCTAGAAATAGTGTTGATTCTTGGGATAAGTGTAAGGATGCTTTTATTACCAAGTATTTTCCTCCCGCTAAGATTATTTCTCTAAGACATCAAATTATGAATTTTAAGCAACTTGAGCATGAACATGTTGCACAATCTTGGGAGAGAATGAAATTAATGATAAGAAATTGCCAAACTCATGGCTTAAATTTATGGATGACCATACAAAAAATTTATGCGGAACTAAACTTTGTCTCTAGAAATTTACTAGACTCTGCCGTAGGTGGTACTTTTATGGAAATTACATTGGGAGAAGCTGCAAAACTTCTTGATAATATTATGGCAAATTATTCTCAATGGCACACTGAACGACCTCCAACTGGTAAGAAGGTAAATTCTGTTGAAGAGATTAATACTTTGAGTGATAAGATGGATGCTCTATTGAAATTGGTTGCTAGTAAAAATGCTCATATTGATCCTAATGATGTGCCATTGTCTACCTTGATTGAACAAAATAATGATGCTATTGATGTGAATTTTTTCTCTAGAAATAATTTCAACAACAATGCTTATAGGGGTAATTTCAATCCTAGACCGTTTCCTGGAAATTCTTCTAATAATTATGGCAATCCTTATGGTAATTCTTATGATAATAATAATAGGATGCCCTCTGATCTTGAAAGTAATATTAAAGAATTTATTAGTTCACAAAAGAATTTCAATGCTATGATAGAAGAAAAATTGAATAGATTTGATGAATTGGCTAGGAACATGGATAGAATTGCTCATGATGTGGAAAATCTCAAAACTAAATTTTTGCCACCCAAGCATGATATAAATAAGTCTATTAAAGCTATATATGTCTCCATTAATGAAAGTAAAGAAAGGACCGCTAGGTTGAGAGGTAAGCGAGAATTTTTAGAAAAAGCGATTCCACCCGGTTTCTATCGTAGTAATGATGAAGATATTAAAATGATTGGTGTCACTCCTATTGAATCATTATTTAGTAACATAAAACTTGATGAAGGGACTGAAGAAGAGTCAACTTTAGATAGAAGGAGTCCCACTTGCTTGGAGGGTGATAATCTTGATGATAAAAATGAAAAAAGTGGGTTTGGAGAGGTCAAAACTTTAAATAGTAATGCACCCACTACTTTGGATTATAAGGACTTTAATTATGATAGTTGTTCTTTAATTGAGTGTTATTTCCTTGTTGCAATCCATGATTAATTCACCAAATGCATATGAGGAAAATAAAGCTTTCACGAAACATATTGTACAAGCCATGATGAAAGCACATGAAGAAAAACTTGAGTTTGAAGTTTCAATTCCTAGAAAATTACAAGATGAATGGAACCTACTATTAAAGTCAAAATTAAATATTATGAATGTAACGCTCGTTGTGATCTTGGTGCTAGCGTCTCCATTATACCAAAGTCTTTGTGTGATGTGCTAGGTCTCACCGACATGGATCCTTGTTCCCTTAATTTGCATCTTGCGGATTCCACTATTAAAAAGCCATTGGATAGAATAAATGATGTGATTATTCTTGCAAATAGAAATTATGTGCCCGTGGACTTTATTGTTCTTGATATTGAATGCAATCCTTCTTGCCCTATAATACTTGGTAGGCCGTTCCTACGAACAATTGGTGCTATTATTGATATGAAAGAAGGTAATATAAGATTTCAATTTCCATTAAAGAAAGGGATGGAACATTTCCCTAGAAAGAGAATTAAAGCACCTTATGAATCTATTATGAGGTCTACTTATGGAATTAACTTGAAGGATGACAACACTTGAAACTATGCATTATGCCTAGCTAGGGGCATAAAACAATAGTGCTTGTTGAGAGGCAACCCAATGAATAAAATAAATTTTTGCTTTTTCTTTCTGTTCTTGAGTGTTTACACAATTATAGCTTCTGTTATGATTGTATTTTTATGTTTTAATTAGTGTTTGTGCCAAGTAATGCCTTTGGGATGATTTGGAAGATAGTATGATAGATGCTGTTGGAAAATAGAAACTTTTGTGTCTAGTGCTGGAATTTTGTTTTTTCGCTCGTGTGTCAGAACCTTCTGAATTTTTTACACTGTATTGATATATGAATTGCCCACGTTGTCCTAATTTTTCAGAATTTTTGGAGTTACATAAGTATGACGTTAATTCAGATCTTTACAGACTATTCTGTTTTAGACAGATTCTGTTTTTGTTGCATAGTTCGCTTATTTTAATGAATCTATGGATCGTATCGGGGGGTATGAAGTACCTGAAAAGGACTAAAGAGATGTTCCTAGTTTATGGAGGTGAGGAAGAGCTTGTCGTAAAGGGTTACGCCGATGCTAGTTTCCAGACTGACTGAGATGATTGTCGATCACAGTCCGGATTCGTGTGCGTCATGAACGAAGGAGCAGTGAGCTGGATGAGTTCCAAGCAAGATACGGTGGCCGATTCTACCACAAAAGCCGAATACATTGCAGCTTGTGAAGCTGCAAAGGAAGGTGTTTGGATCCGGAACTTTCTGGATGATCTTGGTGTTTTCCCAGCCTCGGTAAAACCGTTGGACGTTTATTGTGATAATTCTGGTCCCATCGCATAGGCCAAGGAGCCGAAGAATCACCACAAGACCAGACACATAGATTGGAAATATCACTTGATATGAAAGATCGTAAAGAGTGGTGATGTAGAGTTATGCAAAATTCACACGGATGCAAATGTAGTAGATCCGTTGACTAAGCCGCTTCCACAACCCAGGCATGAGGGGCACGTTAGAGCTATGGGCATACGATGTCTATTTGATTCACTCTAGTGCAAGTGGGAGACTGTTGGAGATATGCCCTAGAGGCAATCATGTATGATGATATTTCCTATGTGTTTATGAATAAAGATAGTCCTTGGACGTTATCAATGATGTGTATCAGCAAGTACGTGACTTGTTTGTGGGACTATGCATTGTATGATGACTGTCCTAAAAGGTCCCTAGTCGAAAGGGCTGTGTGGACGCACAACCGACTAGACTAGCATATGACACGGTCGATGTCTCGGTCTCACTAGCCATGAAGCATTGGATGCTAGCCGGATAATATGGACTCGGAAGGATCTGGTCGGATTCGAGGTAGTCGGATCCGAGTCGAGATAAGGTCCGAGTCGGACAGACCCAACTATGAGACACAACGATATGTCATCTGTGAGTCTCTAGTACAACATACGTTCTATGTCCTAAGACCTGAGTTGGCGCATGTACTCGGGATGGTGACAGACCTGCTTTGGGCCGACCAAACGCTACTCCGTAACTGGGTAGTTATAAAGGTAGCTTTCGGGCTTGTCCAGACCCATGTTGGGAGACATGGTCGAGCAAGATGGGATTTGCCCCCCGATCAGGAGAGATATACTCTGGGCCCTTCGTGTGATCCGAACAGGATAAGCATGGCCGTGTGACAAGGATTATGAGATAATCCGGTTTGTGGTCGGCATCACTGGAACGAGAAAGAGGTCGGGCTAGCACAAGGATGATAGACTCACCTTGAGCCCGACAACATATATCATGTGGCAAAGGGAATAGAAGTGTGATGTACAGGTTCGCCTAACCAGCTTCATTCTCTACTTGGTGGTCGGCACGCCTTGCTAGAGGCCGCTACCAACCGAGCAGGTCGGATGTGATCCGAACTGCGACCAAGCCGACTTGAACCTAAGGGGTCTGTCGGCCCAGTGGGAACCAGGGTACCACGGGCCGTCTGCCTACGGCCCAGGAAGCAACGCATGGCGAAGGCCCAAGAGGCGGCCTAGCTACGGGCGCCGTGAAGCAAGACACCTCGCGAGGCTCCGGCCTCATGAGGACCCCTCCCCAGGAGGGACGGACCCACCGAAGACTCAGCATCAGCAGGAGGCCTCGCGAGGTCCACTCGTGAGGCGGCCCCCCGAGGTGGCCTCCCGAGGCAGCCTCCCGAAGCCACTCAAGCAGGGCGCTGCCTGGCGCCAGCCTGGTGGCCTCATGCCCATCACGTGGGTGACGCACCCCCGCAAGACGATGAAAGTGGCTGGGCCGTGCCACCGGGCGCGAACAGGAATGATTTCCTCTTTGGTGATAAAGGAGCAGCACCAGCTCCCCTCCTGCAAAGCAAGTCCCAAAGCTTGCCCGTTTGGTGTATGAAGACCAGGACAATAAGGCGCGCAATGCGGAGGTCATTACGGAGCCCACCGACACGTCATGGATAACACCTTTGCAGGCGAAGACCGCCTTTTGTCAGGATAAGCCTGGGCTCCTGTCCCCTTTCAAGACCGCCGTTGTGTGGCCACCCTTCCTGCCAATGTTTTCGGGCAAGAGGACCAAGGCGGCTATAAAGGGGGGCAGTGCTGCCACCGTAGAGAGGATCGATTCCACCTCCTCCTATCTTGTACGTTTGTACTCACCAGAGCAATCAAAACACAAGCAGTAGTAGGGTTTTACACCGCAAGGTGGCCCGAACCTGGGTAGCTGCTGTGTCCCCTATTGAGCCCTGCGCGTCCGTGCGCTCTCGCCGTGTCGAGCTTGCCGTAGCCTCGCCGTGGTCACCGTATAGCTGGTAGGAACAAGCTTGCCCCCAGTGTTCGAACCAGGGTCCCCGGAGCCCCGATTCAGACATTTGGCGTGCCAGGTAGGGGGCTCGCTTCCGTTTCGTCCGCTTCGACATTGCCATGGCCGACGCCCGACACGAGCGCGCTAAGCGCAGGGCAGTCAGGGTGGCCCAGACGGAGCCAACCGCCAACAACAACTGCCGTCGCCGTGCCGGCGCCACCACTGACCCTGTTGTGAGGGAGCAGCAGGCCTCCTCCCTCCACCCGCCGTGCAGCCGCCTGACCGCACCGCCACGACCTCCTCGCTCGCCTGCCGCGACCCGCCGGCCCCGCAGGCCGCTCTGCTCATGGCGCGTGAGCTGCTGCGCTACCGCCCCACCAAGGCCGTCTACGACGCCTGGCTCGCCCGCATCACCGAGCTCATCAACGCTGCCGGAGACGTCCCTGTGCCTTCTCACTCGCTCCACCCTCCGTCGCCGCGCGTCGGGGAGGTGGCGCATGGCGCGCACCCACCGCCTCCGCCATCCCACGAGGACGCTGGACGCCACCACGGCACGCGGGCACGAGAGCCGTCCCGCGGCGCATCCTCACCGGACCACGACGATGACAGCTACCAGATCGTCCAGCGCGCGCCGCCCGACGCGCGCGTGCTCCTCGAGCAGCAGCGCCAGCGCCAGGACCGAACCATCCAGGAGGCCAGGGTGGCCGGTCGCCAGAACCATGCCGCCCTCGCTGGCGGCGTCGTATCCAGCAGCGGGGGCTGCCGCGCCTTCACTCGTTAGCTGCGCCACGTTGTGTGGCCCATGAAGTGCAAGCCGAACCTGCCTCTTCGCTACGACGGCACCCCCAACCCCACGGAGTTCCTGCTGCTCTACACTCTGAGCATCGAGGCGGCGAACGGCGACAACAAGGTAATGGCGAACTGGTTCCCCATGGCCCTCAAGGACGCCCCGTGCTCGTGTCTCATGAACCTTCCCGAAGCGTCCATCTCTCAATGGGCCGAGCTTTGCAGGCAGTTCATCGCCAACTTCAAGGGCACGCACGAGCGCCCCCTCATGCTCAACGACTTGCGCACCGTGCGCCAGCGCCCTGACGAGACTCTCCGCAAGTACATCCAGCGCTTCAGCCAAGTGCGCAACAAGATTCCGCGCGCTTCCGACGCCGCCATCATCTCCGCGTTCTCTTCCAGCGTCACGGACGTCTGAATGCGTGAGAAGCTCGCCATCAATGATGAGCTTGACATCGTGGTTGAGCTGTTCGACCTCGCCGACAGGTGCGCCAAGGCTGAAGAGGGCCGCCTCTTCATCCACAATGACCCAGATGTGGCGCGTGATGCTGCCAAGGCCAAGAGCAAGGATGCCAAGCGCAAGGGCCCTACCGTGCTTGCGGCAGAGCCCGAGCAGAAGTGCGGACGTGACCTTGATGAGCCCAAGAAGGAGGGCCGCCCGTATTGCGCCTACTACAACATGTTCTCCCACAACACTGAAGACTGCCACGAGCTCAAGCTGCTTCGCGAGAGCCTCCAGGACGGGCGCGGCGGCCGCAACAATCGTGGCGCCAGCCACGGAGGCGGCCGCAGCAACAACCGCTAGGGCGATCACGGCAACAACGGCAACAACAACTTCCGGCAAGGCTGGCGCGACCAGCCGCGTCAAGCCAATCCTCTGGCCAACGCCGACCTGCCACCACTGCCGCCGCCGCCACCTGGTAGGAAAAACAACAACCAGCTTGAAGAGAATGCCGGGGGCTACCAGGAGCCTCGCGGCGTGGCATGCATCCTTGGCGGAGCCCAGGCTCCCTCATCCAACCGCCACTTCAAGCAGTTCTCTCGTGAGGTGAACGCGGCCCTCCCGAGGCCTGAGGCTTCTCAGCCCCTCAAGTGGTCACAATATGCAATCTCCTTCGATTCCACGGACCACCCCAAGTCCACGATGGCGGTGGGCACCGTTCCCATCCTGTGCATGCCCATGATCAACAACATCGCTGTCACCAAGATGCTTGTCGACGGCGGCGCAGGCCTCAACGTGATCTCCATCGAGACCTTCGAGAAGCTCCTAGTGCCCTACGAGCGCCTGATGCCGATGAGGCCCTTCTCAGGTGTGACTGACAGCTCGACCTTGCCTCTGGGGCAAGTGCGCCTTCCCGTCACCTTCGGCACCCGCAAGAACTACCACACTGAGCTCATCGACTTCGACGTGGCGCACATCGGCCTGCCCTACAACGCCATCTTGGGCTACCCCGCGCTCACCAAGTTCATGGCAGTGACTCACCACGCCTATAACGTCCTCAAGATGCCGGGCTGCAGCGGCATCATCACTGTCCGCTGCGACAAGAAGGATGCGGTTCGCTCCCTCGAGCGCGCCTACAAGGCCGCAACCACCGCGTACCCTGCTGATGAGGATAACGTTGAGCCTCCCGAGGCCGCACCCGCGAAGAAGAAGCAACTGTTCTCTCAAGCACGCACTGAGCCGAAGAAAGTGTCGGTGGATGGCAGTGGCTCCGGACCCGCCTTGGCAACGGCCTCGACCCTAAATAGGAAGGTGCGCTCGTCGCCTTCCTCCGGGCAAATGCCGATGTGTTCGCATGGACAGGATCAGATTTGTCCGGTGTGCCGAGGGAGGTGATCGAGCACCACTTAGCGGTGTGCCCTAACGCGCGCCCCGTCACGCAAAAGGCACGGCGCCAAGTGCCCAAGAAGCAATATTTCATCGTTCAAGAAGTTCAGAAACTACAAGAGGCAGGAGTCATCTGCGAGGTGCGCCACCCAAAGTGGCTCGCCAACCCTGTCATCATCCCCAAGAAAGGCGGCGAGAGCCGCATGTGCATCGACTTCACCAGCCTCAACAAGGCCTGCCCCCAAGACCCCTTCCCACTGCCGTGACTCGACCAGATCATAGACTCCACCACTGGGTGCGAGCTGCATTGCTTCCTAGACGCCATCTCAGGCTACCACCAGATCAAGATGGCGATAGAAGATGAAGAGAGGACGGCCTTCATCACCCCTTGCGGAACATACTTCTACATCTCTATCCCCTTCGGCTTGAGGAGCGCAGGGCTACCTTCCAGAGGCTGATGCGTATCGCCCTGGGGCCACAGATGGGAAGAAACGCGGAAGCCTACGTCGACGACATTGTCGTGAAGAGCTGCAAGTTCTGCTCCCTCATCGTAGACCTCGAAGAAACCTTCGCCAACCTCCGCAAGGTCAACCTAAAGCTCAACCCCTCCAAGTGTGTCTTTGGAGTTCCTTCCGGCAAGCGGCTTGGCTTCCTGGTCTCCCACCGCGGCATCAAGGCCAACCCTGAGAAGATCAAGGCCATCGAGCGGATGAAGCCTCCCCGGAACCTCAGGGAAATGCAGCGCCTCGCGGGATGCATGACCTCGCTTGGGCGCTTCACCTCCAAGTTTGGTGAACGTACCTTGCCGTTTTTCAAGCTCCTGAAGAGGTCGGGCCCCTTCAAGTGGACTCCTGAAGCTGACGCAGCTTTCGAGGACCTCAAGAGATATTTGACAAGTCCTCTTGTCATGGTCGCCCCGCGCCCATGCGAGCCTCTGCTCCTGTACTTGGCGGCCACCCCCCAGACGGTTAGCGTAGCCCTCATGGCGGAGCGGGAAGAGCCCATCATCGCCAAGAAAAAGTCTGCTACACCTGCTCCTGCCGAGGCCGCGCCAGTGCATGCCGAAGATCCTCTTCAAGGGGCCCCTGATGAGTTGCTTCCCGAGCTCCCCGAAGAACAAGCTGCCACACCCACGACTACGCACCTCGTCGAGCACCCCGTCTACTTCGTCAGCTCAGTGCTACGGGATGCGCACGAGCGGTACCCTATGCAGCAGAAGCTCCTCCTTGCGCTCCTTATCGCTTCTAGGAAGCAGCGCCACTACTTCCAGGGCCATCCCATCAAGGTGATCACCTCTTACCCCTTGGAGCAGGTCCTGCACTGCCCCAATGCCACTGGCCACGTCGCCGAGTGGAACATTGAGATGCAAATCTTTGCACAGGAATTCCTCACCACAAGGACAATCAAGGGCGCCGCTTTGGCGGAATTCACGGCAGAATGGATGGACCCACATCAAGAAGAGCTTCGCGAGGACGAGCCCCTCTTGCCGGGGGATGAGGCTCTCGGAGGCTGGGCTATGCACTTCGATGGCGCGTTCTCCCGGCAAGGCGCATGGGCTGGCGTCATGCTCACTTCACCAATAGGAGACAAGCTCTACTACACCGTACAACTCTGATTCAAGCATGCTGACAAGGTCTCCAACAACATCGCAGAGTATGAGGGCCACATCGCTGTGCTTAAGGCTGCTTCTGCCCTTGGCATCAAGCGCATCATCATCAAGGGTGACTCATAGCTCCTAGTCAGCTTCTCCAAGAAAAGCTACAAGCCCAAGGACGAGCACATGGCCGCCTATCTGGAAGAGGTGGGCAAGCTCGAGAAGCGCTTCCTCGGCATGGAGCTCCAGCACGTCCCTCGCGGCAACAACAAGGAAGCAGATGACATCGCCAAGCGAGCATCTCGTCGCGAGCCTCAAAAGCCCGGCGTCTTCGAGGAAAGGCTCTTGAAGCCATCAGCTACGCCACCCGCCTCTAACGCCGGGGCGCCTCCTGAAGAGCTCCCTCCCGCACCACCCTCAGGCACACCCGACTGTGGCCCATCTTCAGGCGCTCGCCTGCTGCTGGCGCTGAAGCCACAAGCTGACAGCTGGGCCAATGAAATCAAGACCTATCTGGAGGACGGCACCCTCCCAGAGAAGGACTCCGAGGCCGAACGTGTGGCCCGCCAAGCCACAACATACTGCTTGAGGAATGGCGATCTCTACCACAGGCGCCCCAATGGCGTCGTGCTGCGGTGCATCTCCGAGGAGCAAGGGCGCGAGCTGCTTGTCAACATACATGGTGGAGATTGCGGCCATCACTCCTCATCGCGCAAGCTAGCCGGCAAGGTGTTCCGCAGCGGCTTCTACTGGCCCACTGGGCTTCAAGACACCACCAAGCTGGTCCAATCCTGCAAAGCCTGCCAATTCCACGCCAAGCAAATCCACCAGCCGGCGCAAGGCCTCCAGACTATCCCCCTCTCGTGGCCCTTCGCGGTCTGGGGGCTGGACATTTTGGGTCCCTTCCCTCGCGCGGCTTGAGGCTACCACTATCTCTCCGTCGCCATCGACAAGTTCACCAAATGGACGGAAGTGGAGCCCGTCCGCACCATCCCGGTAGCCTCAGCCGTCAAGTTCATCAAGAACCTCATGAGCCACTTTGGTGTCCCCAATCGCATCATCACCGACAACGGCTCGTAGTTCACGAGTGGCCTCTTCAAGTCATACTGTGCCAATCTTGGCATGCAAATCTGCTACGCCACTGTGGCACACCCGCGAAGCAACGGCCAGGCTGAGCGTGCTAACGCTGAGGTTCTCAAGGGCCTCAAGACATGAATCTTCAAGAAAAAGCTCGACACCTGTGGCAAAGGCTCGCTCGACGAGCCCGAGTTCGTGCTATGGTCGATCCGCATGACAGCGACCAAGCGTACCGGCGAAACACCCTTCTTCCTCGTCTACGGGGCGGAAGCGGTCCTTCCCTCTGAGCTCAAGCATGGGTCTCCGCGAGTCCTCGCCTTCAACGAGGCTCATCAGGACGGCTCGCGGAAGGCTGATATGCTGCTCCTCGAGGAAGCTCGTCACCAGGCCGCTCTACGCGCTGCCCGATACCAGCAGGCTTTGCGTCGCTATCACAGCGCAACATACGCCCATGCACCCTCGAAACTGGTGATCTCGTCCTGTGAAGGATTCTCTCCAGAGAAGGGATCCACAAGCTCTCACCCATGTGGGAAGGCCCATTCAGGGTTGCCCATGTCTCCCGGCTTGGCGCCGCTCGGCTGGAGACGGAGGAGGGTGTTCCGGTGCCCAACACATGGAACATCCAACACCTCCGCAAGTTCTACCCATGACCTCACGCGTACGAACGAAACGGAGTTGTACACGCTTCGGAGCCTCTCTTTGCGCTGCCTGATGGGCCCGTGAGAGCTCCCTCCCACAACCTAGTGGAAGCCCCATGCTCAGCACTGGTGGAACGATCGAAACTGAGGGCGCCACCTGGCTGCACCATCCTCAAGCTGTCCCATGTCTGTCACGGCAGCCTCTTCTTTTTGGATGTGAAACTGTGGGCGCCGCCTGGCTGCACCATCCTCAAGCTGACCCGTGTCGAACACGACAGCCTCATCTTTTTTTGGTTGTGTAATGAAACCTATTTTATGCAGCAGTAAATTTTTATTTCCTAAGTATTGTGTGTGCTCGGTAAGCAATCCACTTTAGGAGGCTATGTGCGCTCGTGATCTCCCTCCTGCATATCACGCGAGCGGGGGCTGGACACGGTGCCTGCACTCGGGCCAGGCCCAGCAGCACCATCAAACCCAAGTGACTGAGCTCTGGCTCGCGGGCCTGCTCCTGCGCACGCCACCTCACCAAGGTCCTTGGTACTTCTCTCCTCGCGTGATACCCACGAGCAAGCTAGCGAGCGCGCGCCGCCACAATACTTGCAAAACTTGTCGACATGCAGTTGTCACAGGAACAAAGCGCATAGAAGGCCTCGCGGGCGCTGCCTCACGAGGCGGCCTGCGGCGGCCGTCTTCGCCAAGCACCAGCGGGAGGCCTCACGAGCGAGAGCCTCACGAGGCGCACTCCGCAAGCTACGACTCGCCAAGCACCGCGCTCCGTGAAAAAGCTAAGCCTAAAAACGCATCTCAAGCTGCTCTCAGCGCTTCTCAAGCTCTTCTCTCCCCAGAACCTCGCTGAGTGCTGGTGTTTTCTCGCTCGCGCGAGCCGCTTGCATGCCAAAGGGGGGCTCCCCGAGCATCGCGTCTCGAGAGCCCTTACCGCCATGTAGAGCCCTACACCCTCTGGCCTTGTCGAGGCATGCGTCCTAACATACCCACGACGGTCGTAGCTCGCTCGCGGGCTGGGTCCTGACGATGTAGAGCAACAAGGCAAGCAAGAAGAGAAAAATAAGCCTCACGAGGATGCCTCGCGAGAAACACAAGTTTAAGCAAACGCCAAATGCTTAAATTAATTGTACAGATCATGTCTTTACGCCCCCACGGGGCTACATCTTTTGGATACAGAGCCAAAGGAGAAAGGTAGAAGGCCTAAGAAGACGAAGCATCGTCGCCGCCATCTCCATCGCCGCCATTGCCGTTGCCTTCACAATCTTCAGCCTCGCCGGAGCTCTCGCTGCCATGGGAGAACTTCTTGAGCAGGGCATCCACGTGGTCCTCCACCGCCTTCCCGAGACCGCCGCAGAGATCCGGAGGGACAGGGCCATCACCCTGTCGAAGTCGAAGTTGGCGTCGGTGCGAAGGAGGTTGCTGAATATGCGCTTCGCCACCTGGCCGAGGAGATCGCGGCACTCATCCTTGATGATGTCGTTCACCCGCTTGGCCCCGTCCTCATGCCTCTCCACAAGCTTGGTGAAGAAGTTGAGGTAGCTGGCGTCGTTGTCTTCAAGGGGGCCGCCAAGCCTCTCCTGGCAGATGGTGGTCAGGGCGCCACGGGCCCAGAGGGAGAGGGCGTGGAACATCTTGGCGCGCTCGTGCTACCGCCCCCTCGCCCGAGCTGCCTCGTTCTTGGCCTTCTCGACCACCTCCGAGACACTGCCCACCTATTGCTGGAGGGAGGCCAGCTCCCCCTCCACGTCAGCCTTGGCCTTGAGCGCAACCTTCCGCCTGCCCTCCGCCTCTGTCAGCACCTCCTTGAGACCAGCGATCTCCTTCTGGAGCTCCTCGCGCTTCTTGATGAAGCGGTCCTCCTAGGCCTTCAACTTCTTGCTATAATCTGCGGCAAGCGCCTGGCGATTCCTCTTGGTCTTCGCATCAGCGTCCGCCTGGATCTTCTTCTCCTTGGCCTCCAGCTGGGCGTTGGCCCTCTCCATGCGCTGGTCGTAGGAGGCTTGGGCGGCAGCCACCTGATGGTCCAGCATCTCTAGGCTCTCACATTCCGTGACCTGCTCGGTTGCGGTCCTCGAGAGCTCCTGCTCGCGGATCGCGAGATCCGCCTCAAGACCCGCAAGGGCCTCAGTGCACTTGTCAAGCTCGCCCTCGCGGGAGTCAAGCTCCTCCTCGCGAGCGGTGAAGGCGTTCTCCCGCGCCTGTAACAGGACCGACTGGGCGGCAGACTGCTCCCGCATCACCTTCGCCTGGGCCTCCGCTTCCTCGCGGCGCTTGTCAGCCGCATCGGCCTCCCGGACGGCATTTTCGAAGATCTCCTTGGCGTCGAAGGCGGCCTTCTCACACTTCTCTCGCGCGGCTTCATCTTGGCGGCGACCCAGCTTGATGGCGACATCTAGTTGCCGCCACCCCTCCTCGACGCGCAGGCGCTCGTCGGCGATGCGCGCCTCCTCCGCCTAGAGGTCCGCCTCCAGCTGGTCAAGGCTTGCCCTGGTGCCCCGTAGCGCCCCGCGCTGGAGTACTGCGCTGCTGCTCACGAGCTGCAAGGCCTAGCTCGGGCTTGGCTCCGCGCCGCCCTCCATCGACATGACCTGGGAGGGGCCGACACCGGACCCCCTCCGGGCCTCCATCCTCTCGCTCCCCTCGGGAGCCGCGTCGCTTGCCAGCAGCGGGGGGCTCACCGGAGCCTCCTCCTCCTCTTGCTGCGGCGGTGCCCTCTGCGGGCTCGTCGCGCCAGCGTCGGGAGCCTCGCGAGCTGGCGAGCACTGGGGGCTTGCCGAGGCACCACCAGTGGCGCTAGCCTCCTTGGCGGGGGTGGAGCTCGGCGGGGGAGTTGGTGCCTCAACCCCCTCCATCGCTGCGTCCCCTCCTGAAGTGGGCGCCTCGGGAGGCGTGGCCCCTCCTTCGGAGACTGCCTCCCGAGGCTCGTCTTCCTTAGCCTCAGGAGCCGCGTCCATGCGCGGCTCCAGAGGAGCTACCTGTTCTTCATCCACCTCCGCGCGCCCCGTTTCAGCTTCGGGGCGGCGAGTGGCCTCTGCATGTCCCTCGGCGCCTGCGGTAGGCGCCGGGGGCCCCTTAGAGCTGGGGGTCTGCTTCTTTTTCTTCTTCGTGGGTTCCCTGCGCGAGGCGAGGGTTCAACCCCAGACCTTAGGAGGAAGAAGACCAAACGCAGAGGGAAAAGAAAGCAAGGTGCGGTGACTTACTCGTCGTTAGGAACCCACTATCTCTTCTTCAATTTCGGCACTGGGCAGCTGCCGCTGCCGCCTTCGCGCGGCTCGCTCGAGCGCGCCCCGGCGGGCTCGGCGTGGGACTTGCCGAGGCCCTTCCCCACCAGGTTGGTGCCGATCTCCTTCGCGGGGGGCACGGCGGCCTCGTCGCCGGTGCCGATCGTCTTTGGAGGGGGCGCGGCAGCCTCGTCGCTAGCGCCGGTCCTCTCCGCGAGAGGCGCGTCAACCTCCGCGCTGGTGCTTCCTTCACCTCCTGCGCGTGTGGGCCGGGAGGGCGCGATCACGAATCGCGTGTCATTGTCGTCATCGCCGTCGTCGTCACCAAGCTCGTTCCTGCTGCTGGCGGCGGCTTCGGAGGGTCGCCCCAGCGTCGCTCTCCTCCGCAGCGCTTGCCGAGGCCCCGGCGTCGTCATGGCCTCCCGAGCCGGGCGGCACCAAGAGAGGTTTGTCACGAGGCCCCTCGTGACCCTCCGTGATCAAGCCCTATTGGTCGAAGCGCGGCATCTCCTCGACCAGCTCATCCCTGTTCGAGTAGCGGTACAAGGGAGCCCATCTCGGGGCGGTTCTTCTGCCTCCTCACCCATCAGGAGATGCAGCACCTCCTCCACCACCTCCGGCACCAAGTTGTCAACGCTCAGCCGCATCGTGTCCTTGGCACCGGTAATGGCCCACACCGGGTGGGAGCGCTTCTAGAGGGGGGCGATGTGCCGACGCAGGAACTCCTTGACGACCATTGCTACCGTCACCTTCGCGGCCTTCAGCTCGTCCATCCTCCCCCATAGCGGCGCCAGCTTGGGGTCGGTGAGCTTGGCGTGCTCCCACCCGGAGCTCTTCACGGCGGGGGCTGCCAGTAGCTGCAGCAGGGGGCTGTACTGGCCCGCGTCCACGTAGACCCAGCGCTGCTTGTAGCCCTCCACCTTCTTGAAGATCTTCATGTCGATGGCTTCATCTGCCTTTCCTTCGACGATGTGGAATGAGGCACACCCCGAGCGCTGGTCCGCCGCCGACAGCCGCAAGCTGTAGAAGTGGCAAAAGATCACCACCGAGGGCATCACACCCACGAAGGCTTCGCAGAAGTAGGCGAAGATGGAGAGTAGAAGGATGGAGTTGGGCTGGAGGTGGAGCGTGTGCATTTGGTAGTGCGAGAGGATGGCGTTGAAGAAGTCGGAGAAGGGCGGCAGCAGGCCGGCGAAGATTGTATGGAGGTAGAGGGGAATGGTGGTGGCGTCGAGGTCGGGAACGTGGTGTGACCTCGGCAAAATCTTGGTGCCCTTCCACTCGTTGGAGGTGGCGGCGGTCATCGGGCGCACCTTGTCGAGCCCTTCGGCGTTGACGATTGTAGATCTTGCCAGGGCGGGCTCCAGCTCTGCCTCCACCATGGCCGCCGCCTTCACCCTACCCTTCTTTGGGGGCACCATGGATGCACAGTAAAGCATTGGATCAAGGAGAGGAGGAAGTTGCGAGAAGCAGTGCGCAAGGAAGATGAAGGGAGGCGAGGAGGGAAGCACGAAGGAAAGCAATGATGGCTCTGCGCCCCGCGCGGGTCAGTTTTATGGCAGCGCAGGCAGTTACCAAGGCATAGTGGAGGAAGTGGGGGCGTCCCACGTCCCATCACACGCCACGCGTCCCTGCCTGGGCCCGGCAGTCTTAGGCCCCGCGCCATTTCGTTCCCAATGGGCGAAACATGCGCGTCGCGGGCCCGGGGGCTACTGTCGGCCCAGTGGGAACCAGGGTACCATGGGCCGTCTGCCTACGACCCAGGAAGCAATGCCTGGCGAAGGCCCAAGAGGCGGCCCAGCTACGGGAGCCGTGAAGCAAGACACCTCATGAGGATCCCGGCTTCACGAGGACCCCCCTCCCAGGAGGGACGGACCCACCGAAGACTCAGCATCAGCAGGAGGCCTCGCAAGCTCCCCTCGCGAGGCGGCCTCCCGAAGCCACTCAAGCAGGGCGCCGCCTGGCGCCAGCCTGGCGGCCTCATGCCCATCACGTGGGTGACGCACCCCCAGAAGATGACGATAGCGGCTGGGCCGTGCCAGCGGGCGCGGACAGGGATGGTTTCCTCTTTGGTGATAAAGGAGCAGCACCAGCTCCCCTCCTGCAAATCAAGTCCCAAAGTTTGCCCGTTTGGTGTATGAAGACCAGGACAATAAGGCGCGCAGGGCAGAGGTCATCACCGAGCCCACCGGCGCGTCATGGATAAAACCTTTGCAGGCGAAGACCGCCTTTTGTCAGGATAAGCCTGGGTGCCTGTCCCCTTTCAAAACCGCCGTTGTGTGGCCACCCTTCCCCCTAATATTTTTGGGGAAGAGGACCAAGGCGGCTATAAAGGGGGCAGTGCTGCCACCGTTGAGAGGATCGATTCCACCTCCTCCTACCTTGTACGTTTGTACTCACTAGAGCAATCAAAACACTAGCAGGAGTAGGGTTTTACACCACAAGGCGGCCAGAACCTAGGTAGCTGCTGTGTCCCCTGTCGAGCCCTGCGCGTCCGTGCACTCTCGCCGTGTCGAGCTCGCCATAGCCTCGCCGTGGTCACCATCTAGCTGGTAGGAACGAGCTTGCCCCCGGTGTTCGAACCAGGGTCCCAGAGCCCCGATTCTGACAGGGTCGCGCGCTTAAGGGAAGGAACCAACGAGGTCGGATCCGAGGACACTGGTCGGATGTGATCCGAGCTGGACTTGGATCGTGACCGAGTAGACTTTGGGCTTTAGGGTCCATGCGGGGCCTAAGTGTAGAGCCCGCGATGGATGCCTATTTAAGTGGAGGTACGGCACACTCATTAGGGTTAATCGCCTCGGTGCCGTCATTAGGGCTTTGCATGTGTTAAAACTAGCCACCTCCACTCGCCACTGGTTGTGTGACCGGACCTAGCAGTCCACCGGCACTGCGCATCTAGTGGCAACGATCTGTGATCCACCTCCCTTAGCATGTTCCTGGATGTTCTACGGGTAGGAAATTTTAATTAGCAGTCGACGCACCCTACCGTAGATCCCAACAAATACGTGGCAAAGGAAAAGGATCTTTTGGGCATGCTTTGTTGATATCAGTGAAATCAATACAAAGTCTCCACTTTCCATTCGCCTTACGGACTACTACTGGGTTAGCTAACCATGTTGGGTGTAGCACTCCTCTGACTAAACCTGCTGCTTCAAGTTTTTGGATTTCTTGGGCGATGAATTATTGCCGCTCCAAAGCTTGCTTCCTGACCTTCAGCTTGACGGGTCTTGCATTGGGACAGACGGCAAGGTGTTGCTCAATTACTTCCCTGGGAACACCGGGGATGTTAGATGGTTGCCATGCAAACACATCGACATTCGCCCGCAATAAAGCAATGAGCGTGCTTTCCTATTTGTCATTGACGGTGGCACTTATGGTGAAAGTGCCTCCCGTCCCATCTTCCTTTGGAGAGACTTGCTTCGTTGTAGGTGGAGTACACTACTGCAGAAATGGCTAGCAGTGGCGGGTGCAAACTGGCCATCAGTGGCGGGCCACGTGTGACACCCTGGTTGTTCCCAACTTTTCTTTTCAAAAACCCATTTGAATTTTATTTGGATTTTAGTTTGGATTTTTAATTTGAATGGCTCTATGGACTTAAAACTTGGGAATATTCTTACTTTCCTTTCCCAAGTGACTCAAGATTCCAAAAACTTCTCCAAAGTCATGTCATTTCTACTCTTGCCCAATCTCAACTTTATTCCAATTTAATATTCCTTTTTCTCCTAAAGGAATAACCCTCCGAGTTCTAGGTTGTGAAGTAACCTATATTTCTATCTTCCCCAAAATTCTAAGAAAATTCTCATAAATTCTTTGGACCATGTGAACCTTGGATATGTGAAAATATTCAAGATTCCATGCTCATGGTGAGAACACCATCCAATCTTTGCTTCTGGTCACAATTTCAGTTTGTGAAGCAACTATATTTTATATTACTTCATAAATTCTGAAATTAATCCAGGACTCAAAGATCACTATATTATTTGAGCATGTCAAAATTCACATCATTTTGTCAAGCCATTTTCTCCACAAAATTCCCCCAAGTTTCTGTCCAGAGGAGAGCACTGTGAAGGAAGTACCATTTATACTTACCCAAATGAGATGAAATTTTTATAGCATCTTGCCACCACCAAATAACCCCCAGATATCAAATTTCAACCCAAGGAGCCCATCTATGTAAGTGCATCATCTTCAACAAGTTTCTGGACCAGAGAAGCAGTTATGAAGCAACTGCATCCAAAACTTGTCCATTTGGCCTGAAAGTTTCCCAGAATGGGCACCTTCCTACTACACTTCAGTGTGAAATTTTTTCCCTCTCAAAGCTCTAGCCATTTTCCCCAGCATCTTGCTCAAGTTTCTGTTCAGAAACTTTTCTGGAAGCTAGCCAGCTGTGCAAGCCATCTCTTGTCAAACTAGATGCAAAGGGAGGCCACAGGATGAGGAGACTATCGCGTAGACATGACCGGATGTGCCAGAGCGCACCGCGTGTGCCAGTGCACGCGTTGACCATGCGTCTGCCAGGGCCAAAGTCGCGCTCTGGGCGCCGAACCCTCTCGGGCCTCGCTGGCGCCACGCGCCCGCGTCGCCGTACCGTGTTTGGATGCGCCAGCATCCTCCCCGCCGTCCACCTAGCCCTTCTGGAGGCTCCCCGTCGCCGGTAGCGAGCTCGCCGGACACAGCCAATCACCGCCACTGTTGCTCCATACGGGCACTGTGGCTGCACTGGCTAGCGTCTTCCTCGCCGCTCCAAGCCAATACCATTACTCCTCTGCCCTCTCCCGTCACCTCCTCACGCGGCTCGGTCGCCAGCACGACGGCCAGCTCAATGCGGGACGCCGGCCATTTCCCCACAGCGGGATCCGGCTCGGGCATCGCCGCCCGGCTATAAAATCCGCTCCCCGGCCTCGTCTCTCCTCAGCACTCGCCCTCCCCACCTCTCAATCATCGCCCCGCACCCAAAAGCAGAGCCGGGAAGCTCTCCTTCCCCGTCTCCGACGAGGAGCTCCGCCGCTCTGCCCCTGCTTCCCCAGCTTGCTCCAGTGTCCCTCCACCCCAACAGAGCCCACCCCCGAGCTCCTGGTGCTCCTCTGGTCCTCCCCAGCCACTCTTCTACTCGAGAGCTCGCCGGAATCGCAGGATCGGTCGACGCCCGAAGCTCATCGCCGCCTGAGAAGAAGGGGCCGACGCCGTCCGGCCATCTCCCGTCGAGCTACTGGTACAGGCGTGCTCGCCATCAAGCACTCGTTCCATCCCCGCTCTCGCCCAGCTCCACCGTGGCCTCAACGCCGGCGAACGGCCGCCGGTACGCCCGCCGTCCTCTGTTCCCTTTCTCCCTCTGTTCAAAACAGACAACCGGGCCCCACCTGTCAGCGACCCAGCCGCGGCCGAAGGGGTACATAAGTGGAGGCGTATTCCCACTTTACGTCTTCGACGTGGCCGGCTGAGGATTTTTCTGAATTCTGTTTTAATTCAATTAAATCCAGAAGTTTGACTCAACTTTGACCAGTAATATCTTTTAAACCATAAGTCCAAATGAGTTCATTCTTTTTGCATTATTTTTCTTATGAGCTCCTTTATTTGCTGGAAAAGTTTGGTATTTTTCTCTGTTGTTTAGAATTTTTGGACAAAGGAAAATGCTCTATGTGTTGTTTATAAATGTTTCCAAAAATACTTTTCAGAATGATTTGAAGGGTTGGTGAAGGTCAGGAGTACTCCCACACTCCTTTGGTGCCAGGCAAGCCACAACTCTCATTTGCATGACTGCATTGCAATGCCATGGTTTTAAATAAATATTCATGCTAAAATTTGAATTATTTATAATTGGGTTATTCATGCAACACCTACAGGATTTCTTGGTTATGTTACTGTCATGTTGATTATTGGATTATTAGTAACTACCAGTTTACAAGTTTGATGATGCCATGATGCTATTAGGAGATTACCGTCTATGATTACTTCGTGATCCCATCAGGCATTCTGACTATGGAGTTAGTGGCAGTAACTTATTCATGTTGCTCATTGAATTACTAGTTGGTTATTGTTGTACCCTGGATCACCATGATACCGGAGTGTCAGTCATGACGGAGAAGTCACTTGGGAATGATTTCCTTCATTCGTTGATCAAGTGCCACTGAGCCGAGCTTCCTAGTGCAGCCACATCTGCCGATTTGGGATGACCTTGACTTGGTCTAACCTCGTGCTCTTTTATTGGTACCACCAAAGAGGGAAGGTTATGCGCACAGGCTACCCTGATCAGGTAGGCGGCAGTAACCTTGTGAGACCAGTTTGGTTATTAAGCTCAGGTCCCCATTTGGGACAGTTTAGTTGGCCACGACGGTGGCAGGTGTCAGAAGTGACACAGGGGCCACCCAGGGCATGACCTGGAAGGGGAATGATTGTCGGTGGTATGATAGAAGAGTCACAGGTTAGGCAAGTTTCGTTGGACGAAGGTCCATGGTGTGGGTAAAGTGCGCAACCTCTGCAGAGTGTAAGAATCTATTCGAATAGCCGCGTCCACGGTATTGGACACAATTCACACTAAGTCACACTATCTGATCAACACCGATGATGGAATGACTTGTTAATGATGGAAGAACTCGTCTTGGTATATCATGGTAACCACTTGGCAGAAGGCTGTTGATAAATATTGGTAATGATCTCGATAATGACCGTCCATGTATATTGAGACGATCGCGAGTTGATCACGAGAGCAGTTGGTGCGACTAGATAGCCAAGAGTAAGGCGGTCTCCGTGACCTTAACATTGGTGACTAGTGCAGACCGTTCGAAGATAACATGTTATTATTTTCTTCCACCGTTTTTAGTAACAATTGATCCTGATATAATCATGATTGCTATGATGTTGCTTTGCCTTGATGCTTTTGTTTGTTGTGAGCTTGCAAGTACATTCAAAGTACTCACCTGGCGTGTCATGCCAGTTTGCAGGTGCTGCCATGTTTGCATAACCCGAGGATTCCGAGTCACGAGCTAGGACGTGTCCCAGCCAGAGTCCCTGCAGAGTGGAGTCCATCACCGTTGTCATATTCCGCTGCAACAAGTGGTCCCGCTGCTAGCATAGAACTACCTTAGCAGACATAGTGTTGTCAATGTAACCCTTTGTAATACCCCAAACCCTTGTACTCCAATTGTTTGTAATAAAGAGCTGATTTGTTCTATGCCAAGCAGTGCCGTATTCTAGAAGACTTGATCGCTGGGCTGGAATACGGGGTGCTCCGGTTCCTCTGAGCCGGGGTGCCACAAGGTTTGGTATCAGAGCAGGTCTGGCTATAGGACGCCCTAGTCAGCGCGAGCGTTAGAAACTGGTAGCATAGAGCCTAGCTTGCTTGTGTGATGCATTTGAATTGCTGCATTTGGTTGCCGCATAACATGCATATAGATTTGGCTCACTAACCAGCTGATTTTGTAGATGGCATCCGTTCCAATTGACTACGACTCAGCCCCTGCACCACTCAGTTTCGCATCCCTCCTTGGTGATGTTTGGCGTCTTCTCTATCCCCGTGGAGAGATGCCAAGGTACCAAGTGTTCCAGACCCCGCTTGCAGGACTGGTGCTTGAGTATCAGGCCAATGTCCTCCTGTCAGTTGCCCTACCGATGGGAAAGCGCATCTATAGTCTCCCTGGTGGTTATACCTCAACACCAGAACGCGCTATTCAACTTGCCGCACCGGCAGGCCTAACTGTTCTTCGTCAGCAGGAAAGCGCGATGCAAGAGAATCGTGCCTTCCACTACTATCCCACTATGGCCATTACTCCCAGACGGGTTAGATTTCCTCCTGTTCGCTCAGATGACGACGCAGCTGTAGCATACATGTCCCGTTACATGATCGCAGAGTACGTCCTCATCGCTGAACTGGTCAGAGATGCAACCCGTGCCCGAAGAGCACTTGGTATGGCTTTAGCTTCATCAACCTCTCCGCCAGCTCCTTCGCTCTCCAGTAACCCGCCACCCAATCATAGTACCTAAGCACCTGCGAGGTTCATGTCGCATAAGTTGTGGTAGTACCGAAGGTTGTAAATTGCCCTGAGTAGTAATAAAGTGTGGTTTCGGTAAGCTTGGTGCATTTCCTTGAGTAGTTTTCATTTGCTTTTCATTTGGCTCCTCGGTGTCACATTACTTTCCCTATGGAAGTTGCTCATCAACCGCCATCAGACTCAAAAGATCAATGAGGATTTCAAATACTTGGAAGCTCAGCTGAACATTATGAAATTATCAGTTGACTGTCTAGTATTTGGAATATCGGGTTTGAATGCAAATGATATCCTGAATTGGCTATCAACATCAAGTCTGCCTCAGTGTGTAACCATTACAACTGTAAGGAACCAGCAGGAAGATAATTTGGGTGCAAGACCAACCAGGTTAAAGGTATGGATCATATACGAAGTTTGGTTCCGCTTGAGTAAAATGTAAAACAGGAAGCAAGCAAGAATGTGCCATGTATCCCGAACTCAGCAAGAAGGATAGTCAGACAAATTCTTCTCATACAAGTAATCAACAACAGGAGTTGTAAGGATGTATATATAGTAGCATAGCATAGAGAGAAACTTCTGGTGTAAGCAACCCAGTCTTCCTCTGCACGCTACCAGAGAAGCTTACGATGCAAGGTTCCTCAAATCTTCCTCAGTACGATATGTGGATAGCTTCTAACACAAGATACTCTGTCTTCTTCGACAAGCTACCGTGTAAAGCTTCCGGCATAAGGCACCGAATCTTCCCCGATAAGCAACCAGGAGGAGAAGCTTCGGAAGTACGGTACCCGGTCTTCTTCAACACGCTATCCCGGCAAAAGCTTCAAACATAAGCTACCCAGTCTTCTTCAGCACGATACTCTCGATGGCTTCCCACACAAGCTATCCAATTTTTGTCAGTACGGCACTACCAATAGTTGGCAACAGTGGTACAAGCAAGTACACAATGCATTGGCAGTGCATCTTAAAAAGTCAAGCCCACAACCGCTTGGTCAAAAACCCGAGCTAGTCAGGACACAAGTGTCTGCCTTGGGAAGAAGATGTTCAGCTACACACACTTTCATATATATTGTGAGCATGCTGCCCAGGTTATGCAAGTCACTCATACGAGGAGCAACTATGTTCAAGCAGGTCTACCGAAGGAAGGAATCCAACACCTGCATAAGTCATGCAAGAGGAAGAAGACCAGTATACACCTCAGTGTGTTGCAAGGACCGACAAGCTATGAAGTAAGACAATTTGGAACAACAATTTTGGCAGTGGATATCAAGGCCAGTTTCCTCCAACCGACAAAGTAATATCATTAACCCTTGCCACTGTCATGTATGATTAACCACAACAGTGAGCCCTATGCAAGTACCCGTGAACCTGGTATATGATCCTGATGAACCCTTGCCTACTTTTCTTTGGTGACGGCACCACGCCTGTGTTCTGAGCTGCTTTCGGCCGTCCGGGGTGGATGCCGACTTTATATTTCTCTTTTCAACAACTGGCCCGTGTTCTTAGATGCTTTTCGGCCGTCTCGGGCAGCTGTTGAGTTTCTTTTTGTAGCAGTGACCCTATGCTCTGAGCTGTTCTTCGGCCATCTTGGGGAACTGCTACATTCTTCTTATTAACATGGTCTCATGCTCTGAGCTGCTTTTCAGCCGTCTTGAGCCATGGTTGAGTTATTTCAGTAAGGTCCCAGATCTGAGTTGTAAAGACCGTTCTGGTGACCACTGATTTGTTTGCCAATTTCATGCAAGGGTTCGGATGATCATTACCCTACCGTTAGAGCTTGAAAATGGAAAACTTGCCATTTACAAGTTGTTGCCGGAACATTGCACCCGACAGCACCTATGGTCATACAAAGAATTAAGGATATATATGGCCAAGCTTTTCCGGCAAAGGATTCAGGCAAAAATAATGAAGGAGCAAGACTGACAATACAGGGATCTCCTATCAATGTGACTCTCTTGTCCAACTGCATATGCTCGGAATTGTCAGTAGCAAATGTCCAAGTCTGTCATGTGAAATCAAAGATTTCTTGGCCAGCTCAGGAGTTTGACTCCAGCAACTGTGTTAAAGCATCACACGGCTTATGGATATATTGACAGAATGAGTACCCAAAATGCTAAACAATAGTCTCGGATTATGTGCTCTCACGTGTGGTACCCTGTCATGAACAAGATCCTTCTGCCAGAACCATTGTCAGTCAAGTCTCTAGAAGCTATTGCTATAAGTATTATTCCTTTATACTGGTCATGACAGGTGACAGTCAAATCGCCTGTACGGACTTGAGACAAAGAAGTCAGCCCGGATGATCCAGACCCCCTACAAGCAGTCAGAAGCTACCAAGATAGTAGATATGACTCCCAGCATTGTCTTGAATCCGGAGGACATGTACCTACTCGGGTAACCCAATACAAGGAGTAAAAGGGTTGCGTGACCACTGAGGAATTTGTTCACAATTTCATGGAATACTATTGGTGAAAGAATGACGTGTCAAACGGAAAACCACTCCCGGATTTATCGGAAGATGAAATATTCCGGTCATGATGACATACCAGATGAGCCACTAGATATGACAGAATTGGAGTCAGCATAATGATGACCATATGAGGAAAGACCTATCAGAATGTGGGTACGGTGAAGCAAACCACCCCAGAGCAACGCAGCCAGATCATATTAAATTCAGTGGGAACAAGTTATAAAGGAAAAGATACCGGAGCTGGGATCGGTTTCCTTAAGTCAGAATATTTATACTTGTTCACTGAGCAACCAAATCTCGAGGACGAGATTTATCCTAAGGGGGGTAGGTTTGTGACACCCTAGTTGTTCCCAACTTTTCTTTTCAAAAAACTCATTTGAATTTTAGTTTGGATTTTTAATTTGAATGTCTCTATGGACTTAAAACTTGGGAATATTCTTACTTTCCTTTCCCAAGTGACTCAAGCTTCCAAAAACTTCTCGAAAGTCATGTCATTTCTACTCTTGCCCAATCTCAACTTTTATTCCAATTTAATATTCCTTTTTCTCCTAAAGGAATAACCCTCTGAGTAATAGGTTGTGAAGCAACCTATATTTTTGTCTTCCCCAAAATTCTAAGAAAATTCTCATAAATTCTTTGGACCATGTGAACCTTGGATATGTGAAAATATTCAAGATTCCATGATCATGGTGAGCACACCATCCAATCTTTGCTTCTGGTCAGAATTTCAGTTTGTGAAGCAACTATATTTTATATTGCTTCATAAATTTTGAAATTAATCCAGGACTCAAATATCACTATATTCTTTGAGGATGCCAAAATTCACATCATTTTGTCAAGCCATTTTCTCAACAAAATTCCCCCAAGTTTCTGTCCAGAGCAGAGCATTGTGAAGGAAGTACCATTTATACTTACCCAAATGAGATGAAATTTTTATAGCATCTTGCCACCACCAAATAACCCCCAGATATCAAGTTTCAACACAAGGAGCCCATCTTTGTGAGTGCATCATCTTCAACAAGTTTCTGGACCAGAGAAGCAGTTATGAAGCAACCGCATCCAAAACTTGTCCATTTGGTCTGAAATTTTCCCAGAATGGGCACCTTCCTACTACACTTCAGTGTGACAAATTTTCCCTCTCAAAGCTCTAGCCATTTTTTCCCAGCATCTTGCTCAAGTTTCTGTTCAGAAACTTTTCTGGAAGCTAGCCAGCTGTCCAAGCCATCTCTTGTCAAACTAGTTGCGCAGGGAGGCCACGTGATGAGGAGACTATCGCGTAGACATGACCGAACGTGCCAGAGCACACCGCGTGCGCCAGTGCACGCGATGACCACGTGTCTGCCAGGGCCAAAGTCGCGCCGAACCCTCTCGGGCCTCCCTGGCGCCGCGCGCCCGCGTCATCGTACCGTGTCCGGATGTGCCAGCATCCTCCCCGCCGTCCACCTAGCCCTTCTGGAGGCTCCCCGTCACCGGCAGCGAGCTCGCCGGACACAGCCAATCGCCGTCGTTGTTGCTCCGTACGGGCACTGTGGCCGTGCTGGCTGGCGTCTTCCTCGCCACTCCAAGCCAACGCCATTACTCCTCTGCCCTCTCCCGTCACCTCCTCACGCGGCTCGGTCACCAGCATGACGGTCAGCTCAAGGCGGGACGCCGGCCATTTCCCCGTGGCGGGATCCGGCTCGGGCATCGCCGCCCAGCTATAAAAGCCACTCCCTGGCCTTGTCTCTCCTCACCACTCGCCCTCCCCACCTCTCAATCATCGCCCCGCACCCAGAAGCAGAGCTGGGAAGCTCTCCTTCCCCATCTCCGACGAGGAGCTCCGCCGCTCTGCCCCTGCTTCCCCAGCTCGCTTTGGTGTTCCTCCGCCCCAACCAGGCGCACCCCCGAGCTCCTGGTGCTCCTCTGGTCCTACCCAGCCACTCCTCTACTCGAGAGCTCGCCGAAATCGCCGGATCAGTCGACGCCCGAAGCTCGTCGCCGCCTGAGAAGGAGGGGCCGACGCTGTCCGGCCATCTCCCGTCGAGCTACTGGTACGGGTGTGCTCGCCATCAAGCACTCGTTCCATCCCCGCCCTCGCCCAGCTCCGCCGTGGCCTCAACGCCGGCGAACGGCCGCCGGTACGCCCGCTGTCCTCTGTTCCCCCTCTCCCTCTGTTCAAAATAGACAGCCTGGCCCCACCTGTCAGCGACCCAGCCGCGGCCGAAGCGGTACGTAAGTGGAGGCGTATTCCCACTTTACGTCTTCAATGTGGCCGGCTGAGGATTTTTCTGAATTCTGTTTTAATTCAATTAAATCCAGAAGTTTGACTCAACTTTGACCAGCAATATCTTTGAAATCATAAGTCCAAATGAGTTCATTGTTTTTGCATTATTTTTCTTATGAGCTCCTTTATTTGCTGGAAAATTTTGGTATTTTTCTCTGTTGTTTAGAATTTCTGGACAAAGGAAAATGCTCTATGTGTTGTTTATAAATGTTTCCAAAAATACTTTTCAGAATGATTTGAAGGGTTGGTGAAGGCCAGGAGTACTCCCACACTCCTTTGGTGCCAGGCAAGCCACAACTCTCATTTGCATGACTGCATTGCAATGCTATAGTTTTAAATAAATATTCATGCTAAAATTTGAATTATTTATAATTGGGTTATTCATGCAACACCTAGAGGATTTCTTGGTTATGTTACTGTCATGTTGATGATTGAATTATTAGTAACTAGCAGTTTACAAGTTTGATGATGCCATGATGCTATTAGGAGATTACCCTCTATGATTACCTTGTGATCCTGTCTGGCATTCTGACAATGTAGTTAGTGGCAGTAACTTATTCATGTTGCTCATTGATTTACTAGTTAGTTATTGTTGTACCCTGGATCACCATGATACCGGAGTGTCAGTCATGACGGAGAAGTCACTTGGGAATGAATTCCTTCATTCGTTGATCAAGTGCCACTGAGCCGAGCTTCCTAGTGCAGCCACATCTGCCGATATGGGACGGCCTTGACTTGGTCTAACCTCGTGCTCTTTTATTGGTACCACCAAAGAGGGAAGGTTATGCGCACGGGCTACCCTGATCAGGTAGGCGGCAGTAACCTTGTGAGCCCGGTTTGGTTATTGAGCTCCGGTCCCCGTTTGGGACAGTTTAGTTGGCCACGACAGTGGCAGGTGTCAGAAGTGACACAGGGGCCACCCAGGGCATGACCCAGAAGGGGAATGATTGTCGGTGGTACGATAGAAGAGTCACAGGTTAGGTAAGTTTCATTGGACGAAGGTCCATGGTGTGGGTAGTGCGCAACCTCTGCAGATTGTAAGAATCTATTCGAATAGCCGTGTCCACGGTATTGGACACAGTTCACACTAAGTCACACTGTCTGATCAACACCGATGATGGAATGACTTGTTAAAAATGGAAGAACTCGTCTTGGTATAGCATGGTAACCACTTGGCAGAAGGCTGTTGATAAATCTTGGTAATGATCTCGATAATGACCGTCCATGTATATTGAGACGATCGCGAGTTGATCATGAGAGCAGTTGGTGCGACTGGATAGCCAAGAGTAAGGCGGTCTCCGTGACCTTAACATTGGTGTCTAGTGCAGACCGTTCGGAGATAACATGTTTATTATTTTCTTCCACCCTTTTTAGTAACAATTGATCCTGATATAATCATGATTGCTATGATGTTGCTTTGCCTTGATGCTTTTGTTTGTTGTGAGCTTGCGAGTACATTCAAAGTACTCACCTGGCGTGTCATGCCAGTTTGCAGGTGCTGCCATGTTTGCATAACCCGAGGATTCCGAGTCACGAGCTAGGACGTGTCCCAGCCAGAGTCCCTGCGGAGTGGAGTCCATCACCGTTGTCATTATTCCGCTGCAACGAGTGGTCCCGCTGCTAGCATAGAACTACCTTAGCAGACATAGTGTTGTCAATGTAACCCTTTGTAATACCCCAAACCCTTGTACTCCAATTGTTTGTAATAAAGAGATCATTTGTTCTATGCCAAGCAGTGTCGTATTCCAGAAGACTTGATCGATGGGCTAGAATACGGGGTGCTCCGGTTCCTCTGAGCCAGGGTGCCACACTACGGGCCCAAGAAAGCCCGCCACTGACCTCCTGCCACTGGTAAAAGGCCACCTGTGGCGGGAGGGCCAACCGCCACTATTAATCAGTTAGCAGTGGCGGGCGCAAAAGCTTGCCACCACTAGTAACTCGAATACCATTAGCGGTTTTACTTTATATCAGTGGCGTGCACCTAGTCCTGCCCGCCATTGCTAGTTGTTTTAGGATTTTTTAAAAATGTACTTGTACTATGATGTACAGAGTACAGTTTCTGTAATACATAGTATTATCAGATGTACATACACATAACATATTGGCTGCATGGAGTATACAAATTTACATTCATCATCATTGATATACAAATTTACATAGGCTAGCATGGAGGGCACACACATATCATCAATGTTCTATCGACAAGAAATAAAATAGGAAGAACGGAAGGGCCGCGAACAGGGTAGGCGCTGCTCCTCCTAGTAGCCTTTTGCTTACTAGTTCTTTCCTGGTTGGATCTCACCTGCAAAAGAAAATGAATATGAAGCCATGAAGCTGTGAATCCATGAACCAGATAAAAAATGATCATCCATGGGTGAGAATCCACCTGATGTGCATCCAAGAAAGAATGAATCTAGCATGTTTATCTTGTTCATTCTGGATTATTTTTAGAAGAGATGTATGTGTCTATGCTATAAGAGAAAGAACTTCTAGATAAAGACAAGGTAATGTTGCACATTTAACATCTTAACTACAGGAGGAGAAATCATTTCTTAGCATGTAAACTCCTACAAGCTTGAAAAGTTACTCTATGAACTACAGAATATTTAATACATCAAGAACACTCACCATTAATTGCCCATCGTACATAATACTTATTGGGTTAATAATCTGCAGCTGTGTATTTTTAGTTACTGGAATATCCACTTGCTATTGTGAAACATCAATACTCAGCATGTTCAGAAAACTTTTATCTTCTTCCATGCATAATAGATACAGGCGTCATATAATAGCAAAAATTGCAGTAGCAGCAAGCGAGCGGCACGCCTCTATCTGAACTATCAAGTAAAAAATGATGTAGTAGCAGCATTGGATAAATTAAATCCAGTCACACCACTATCATCACAACACTGCATATAACAAGTTCATCAATGCACTTGCCTTAACCTCGACGGTCCACCAAGGAATTAGCATCGGCACCCAAATCTCCCGAACCTGTAGTTCAGTTCAGACTAGATTATTTCAGCAGCAACTTTGACCAACAGTATACAGTAGTACAATTAGTACTGGTAAGAGAAAACATGTAGGTAAGCACATATATAGAAAGAAAAAAGGAAGTAAATGGGGTACAGAATAAAAGAAATATAGAACATCTAACCACTATTTGTACAACAGAACGAATCATATCTTCCATGGATCCGATAAAAGATCTTTTGGATACAACACAAAAAGAGATAACATTAATTAATTAAACAAAGAAATCGTCATGGCAAGTTGGACACATAACTAGCTAACTCTGGTGAACTAGTAGACTACAGTTAGCTTGCAACATGTAGCTAGCTTCAGGGACATGTGTTGTTTACAACAGCTAGATGCAATACTTTGATAATTTCAAAACCATGATATCTTATTCTTATACCAACAAGCTAAAATACTGTAGTTTTTCAATACTTCAGTTTTTATGACAGTTTATTGCCAAACACAGTCGTAATCTTTTTCATCATTTGTGCAGAGAGGGGGTTGCTTGTGTGGAAGCATCGCTTACCCGCAGACCCATGTCGATCGACACTAGCTGCTGCGGCCATGGCCATAGCCACCATCACGGACCATGCCGCCGCTGTCGGGACCGTGGACATGCGAGAGGCCGTGGTAGGCGACGGATAGGACACTACAAAAAAAAGATACATCCGTGACACTATGGCCAGAACGAAAACTTTTTCCGTCATGGTTGTGACACTTCTATGACAATAATTGTGACAAAAACACGTATCATCATAGAAGTGGTGGGCTCCTACTTCTATGACAAAAAATTATGATAGAAAATGGGTTTTTCGTCCTGGGCGGGCCAGAGACGCACCCGCATGACATTCTTTGGGCCGTCCATGACGTAAAAAATCATGGTAGAAGTGAGGGCGAGGAAATTTTCGGGGAGTTCCCGGTTAAGGAGGGTGGTCGGGGCCGAGCGATGCAGTGTGGTTTGCGCGTTTCTCTCATACGCGTGCGCGTGCGTGAGGTGCTCGCTAACTGAATCCGAGCAAGGCGTTCGCTTACTGAACCCGAGCGATCGATCTCACCTTTGCACTACGTACTGAACTCGATCGATCCCTTCGCTGGTAACTGAACCCGAGCGATTCCTTAGCTGCTAACTGAACCTGACAGATTCCTTTGCTGCTAACTGAATCCGAGCGATCGGTCGCTGCTGCTGCTTACTGAAGCCGATCGATCGATGCGTTGCATCGAGCCCCCATGCGAGACGTATCCAACTGGTGTTGGGTTGCCTCTCGATGAACAGTGTCCGTTGCTGCCGCGCGCGCGATACATGTAGACACGAGTCGAGATGCATTGATCGAGCCGGTTGGTTGGCTGTAGATGAACAGTTCCCATTGCTGTTGCCCGCTCGTACGCCCCACCCTAGCCAGTGGGTTGGCTGTGGATGAACAGTACCCTGGCCGTGTGAAGGTGGTTGGCGCTGGATGAACAGGACCCTGAGGAGAGGCCGCTACACCCTAGTCGATTGGGGGTGGATGAACAGGACCCCGTGGAGGCTGGATGAACAGTAGCCAGTGGAGGCTGGAGGAAGTCGACGGTGGATGAACAATAACTAGTGGAGGCTGGAGGAGGTCGACCGTGGATGAACAATAGACTGTGGTGTCCCATTTTGTGCTACGCCACACCCCTCCCGATGAACAGGACCCCCGTTTCGACCGTAGGCAGTTGGGGAGAAGTCCGTTTCCTCCGTTTTGCGGTACGCCAGAGCCCTCCCGATCAACAGGACCCCGTTTGTCCGTAGGCGCTCGAACAGAAGTCTGTTTCCTCCGTTTTGCGGTACGCCAGACCCCCAGCCGATGAACAGGACTCCGTTTCGACCGTAGGCGGTCGAACAAAAGACCGTTTCCTCCATTTTGCGATACGCCAGACCCCGAGTCCATGAACAGGACCCATTTCGGCTGTTCCGTCCAAGCCGGTTGGCTCCCGATGAACAGGACGCGTTCCAACCCAGTTGCTTGGCTCCCTATGAACACGACGCTGTTTCCTCCATTCCGTCCCAGCTGGTTAGCTACCGATGAACAGGAGGCCGTTGCTGCCGTCCATTGCCTCTCCATCTACACGAGCCCTGGCCGTACGTAGGTGCGAGTACACGTTCGAGACCCCGCCCGTATGTACGTACGTGGCCGTATTCTTTGTCGTGTGGCTGTACGTACATGTACATGATTTAGACGGGACTGTCTGAACTGCCACGTCGGGGGCTCTACTACGACACGTGCCGCTACTTACTCGACGATGGTTCATCCTTGCAGAGAGACCGAGCGACCAGTATGTACGTAGACGTTCGCGACCAGACATACAACGCTACGTACGGTTTGACTTGGTGGGTCCCAGCTGTCAGTGGATAAGGAGGCACTTCCTTGCGTGCGAAGATATAGATGGTGGGTCCCAGTTGTAATGGGGAGGAATCATTTTTTTGCGCGTAATAAGGAGGCACTTCCTTGCGTGCGAAGATGTAGCTAGTGGGTCCAGCTGTCAGCCTCACCATGTACAGTCCTCTTCCGATGGGTGTCGTTCATTGACCATGCTGACTATGCCGCGCCGAGAGCACCAAGGCGGTGGACGACGGCGAGGCCTAGGAAGGGAACGATGAGGAGCCAGGGAAGACGCGGCAGTGGATGCCCACGCGGATGGGAGTACGAGGGTTGACTGGTTCGGCTGTGGTGTGAGGCTGCCATCGCCGGAGAATAACAGGGGATGTGTGTGAGTAGAGGGAAGGCCTGGCCAGCGGTGGGAGTAGGGTGGGGTGGTGAGGCCTGCGCGACAGCACAGCCGGCCACGGGAGGCAGGAGCAGGCGGTCCCGCCGGCGCTGGTTTGGGCGGCTGGAGCAAGAAGATCAGAGATTGAAGAAGCATCACGTCTGTTGGATTAGCATCCAACGGTCACTGCTGCTAGAATCGTTTGTTGACTAAGTTGACGAAGCCCTGCATACGCGTCAACCTAGTAGGCCCACAAGTCAGCCTCCAAATCTGGTGGGTCTCAGTTGTCATGGGTAGGAATCGTTTTTTTCGTATAATAAGGAGGCACTTCCTTCCGTGCGAAGATATAGCTGGTGGGTCCCAGCTGTCAGGGGGAGGAATCATTTTTTCGCGTAATAAGGAGGCACTTGCTTGTGCGTGGCCATGGACCATGTGGGTCCCTACTGTCAGCCTCTCCACATACATCCCTCTTCCGATGGCTGTCGTTTGTTGACCACGTTGACCACACCGCGCTGAGAGCACCAACGCGGTGGACGACGGCTAGGCCCAGGAAGGGAACGACCCGGAGCCGGCCACAACAGTGGATGCCCACACTGAGGGGAGTATGAGGGTTGACTTGTTCAGCTGCGGTGTGAGGCCTGTGTTGCCGGAGAATAATAGGAGGTGTGGGTGAGTAGATGGATGGCCTAGCCAGCGGTGTGAGTAGGAGGGGGCAGTGAGGCCTGCGCGGCAGCACAGCCGGCCACGGGAGGCGGGAGGAGGCAGTCGCGTTGGCGCTGGATTGGGCGCCTGGAGCAAGAAGATCAGAGATTGAAGAAGCATGACGGCCGTTGGATTGACATCCAATGGTCACTTCTGCTAGAATCGTTTGTTGACTAATATATAATAAGTAAAGAATTCTTGCATACGCGTCAACTTAATAGGCCCACAAGTCAGCCTCCCAATCTGTGGCGGATAGCATACAACCCATTTGCTATTTTTTAAAATAATTTACAGCTCATTTGCAAATTCTTATGCAATTTATTGCAGTCCATTTTCTTTTTGTTGGCCAGGACCAGGGTTAAAAATTTAAATGAAATTTTGCATATTTTGGTGGGGTCCAAACTATTTTTAATCCCGAAATGTCGAGCCAGATTTAAAGTAATTTCAAAATAAATTTAAATTAGGTTAAAAACCAATGAAATTTGAAATCTGAAAGTGTGAATTTTTTTAGAAATTTGAAAGTAATTGCCAATTTGTTGTGTGTTTTTTATATTTACAGTCCATTTCATATTACTTTTAAGATTTGCAGCCATCTTGAAAGATTTGCAGCCCAGCAAGGCGGAGAAAAACAAGTTGGCCTAGGTTGGGTTGGCCTCGATTGGGTATTCATCAGAAAAAAACTGGGCTAGCCATTTTCACAAAGAAAAAATTGCTAGGCTGGTCATGTGGTAAACGTAAAATAGAAGCCTGGGCTAGACGGGCCATAGCCTAGTTGATACCCTGCTCCGTCTCAACAATAACAAAAAAAACTACTCGAGCTGCTAGGTCCCAGGTGTCAGCCGCTCTTGTGCAGTTCTCTTGTCTATTGACTATACGCTCACAATGTCGTGGATCCCAGATGTCAGCAAACCATTAGGAGGAAGCATTTTCTTTTTTGCTTGTACCAATGAGGCACTTGCTTGCATACGTCCATGGACATGGTTGGTCCCTACTGTCATCCTCTTCACATACAATCCTCTCCCGATTCCTCTCGTTTGTTGACCATGTTGACAACGCCAGACGGCGGTGACGCAGCGAGCGCACCAAGGCGCGTGGAGGACGACGACGAGGCCTCGGACGGGAATGAACAGGAGCCGGGGAAGATGCGGTAGTGAAGTCTTGGGCAAAGGGGAGTTCGAGGGTTGACTGGTTCGGGTGCGGGGTGGGGCTGACATCGCCGTTAACGATTTAGGGGACGGTAGGGCAGCGATGCGTGTGTGGAGCCAGCCAGCCGTGGGAGGCGGGAGCAGGCAGCCCTGCCGGCGCTGGTTTGGTTTTGGCGGCTGGAGGAAGAAGAGACTGAAGAAACACGACAGACTGTACAAGCAGCAGGAGTACTTAACAACGTTAACTGAAAGCAGTAGGAGCACTTAACAACCAAAGCTGAAAGCAGTATGAGTACTTATACAGGTTCAACCGTACAAGGCACGCCTCCAACAGTGCTACTTTGCCTACTGTTAACGAAGGGTGAGGCCACCAAGCCCCAGGACAAGGCCCAGGCGCCACCCCGTGCATCCACAACTTTCTGAAAGCGGCTTCATCTCGCAATGTGGCCAATAAACAGGACATTCACTTCAGAGCCATGGAAAAGCATGAACATAACCTTCTGTCCTATTCTCCAAGATCGACGGGCCTTCATGATTTGAGACCACCCATGAATAATTATCTTTTCACCTCTAAGGGAAATGGAGTAGGTCGACATAAACATCATGTTGTGACCAAGCGCAAGTCTGAGTCGACCATGGCCAGGCATCTATATAGGAACAATAAAACCGGGCAGTTTCTGTTTCAAGAAGAAGAACACAGCTGTAAAACTGTGTATAAGCAAGAGTTTACGAACAACATATATAACAGAAAACAACTTGTACCATCAGTTTCTTGACACAGTTGGACCTGTTCACGTGTGCACCAGTGGTACACATATCCCACGTGGCCTTCCACCATTGAAATGCCCCACAAGGTCCTCAAGACGATCAATAAAGTGTAGGAATTGGTGGATGTCGTTCCAGTCGACTTCGGTGCCATCAGTAACTGTCGAGTTCTTATCAAATAACAGACGAGTAGTGTCCTGCACTTTGTAATAACTTGTCAGCAATTATAAGAAATATTAGTTAGAAGTAGCATCATTGTGAGAGAAGGGAATCACAAATTGTTGCTACTTCTAAAGTCAAATTGTGATCAGTTAGACAGAATAGGTGGATTACAAAGTAAAAGTGGCCACATGCAAGAACCAGATACAAAACTAGCATGGATGAACCACTGGAACGACGTCGGGGTGGAAGGTCACAGGGAAGATAAGACTAGGTTCTGCTATTTCCATGAACATTGGTGTGCCAACTTTCAGTCCGTAACACTTGACAAAGTTTATCCAAGTTTGGCCATAAAAAAAGGAGCGATCTTCTTGGTTAATGAACCCAACTGTGAACTTATATCCATGGCATGTCTCCAATGTGACCATTATACTGGTGTATTCAGTTATGGCAAGGCCGACCTTCTTGAGTACATGTGTTCTGGCAGAGCAAGGGATGCACTGCAGGAAAAATAATATGAGAACACAATTTATTCGCTATCCAAATCTAGAAATAATTTCCTCTTTCACGTCAGTGTTGAGCATGGTACTAGTACCTTTTATCCAAATATAGCAATCCAAATTTCCAAATTAGTCGACAGCATGTTCAAAAACCCCAACCCTACCGGATAGAAAAGAGGATTCTACGAACATACCGTGCGATTTTTGAAATCCTATGTTAGGATGAGAAGGAACAAGTCTGGCGTCTCGCCAAGGGCACAGAAACCTGTAGGGTCCTCGCACTTTGGGCACTGCAAATGAAACACACTAGATTCAGTACGAAGAAAAATGCATCAACGGCGGCGGTTGCCATCCTAGGATTACCGGCGACAAAGGGACAAGGATTTATCACGGATGGATGAAGATTTCGTACCTGGTTCTCCATGAGAAAACCCTAAGCAATCGCCGAGAGGTGGTTTTCTATGAACAAGCAGACGAGGGAGAAGGGGATTCAGGTCGAGTGAAATATTGTTGCTTCATCCGTCGAGCTTACTGCTACTGCTGGAAAGGTGGGGTTTTGTGATTTGACAGCTCATTGAGCATTACTGCGGCGCTAGGACTGGGGTGAGTCTACCGTCCAGTTGTGCACTCTAATTTGGTGCATGGCACGTGGACCTGGTTGCTGGATGTCCCGCATATCAGCTAAATGAAGTAGAAAGGTAGGAGTAACTAATTACACATAATTTTTTTTTGATAAGAGAGACACTCCCTCTATAAAGAAATATAAAAATCTTTTATATCAAAACTTTATAAATAAGAAAAATCAAGGGGAATATATATACATAAATATGGGGTTCGGATATATATATATATGTGTGTGTGTGTGTGTGTGTGTGTGTGTGTGTGTGTTTGAGAATAAAATACTCAGATAGGCTGACGGCTCTTGACTTTGGGCCACAGGCCAGTGGGACTGCATGTTTGGGGGCCCATGTGTTCTAAGTCATCGCATTTCATCCCATATATATTGCATCCGATAGGGACAGCGCTGGTTTTAGATGCTGTCACAAGGAGAAGACAGAAAATTGAATAAAGCACGGCAGCTGTTAGACTAAAATCGAACGACAGTTCCTAACCAGCAATCAGAGTTGCAATTCTTTTAGGATGTCCTACGTGATATACGCTAGTACTGCTTATACACACAGGACACTTGTTTCACCATGGCATATATTTCATCAAAAGCTCTTGGAGGATAGATCAGTTCGGTAGTTGCGTGCTGCTACTGAAGAATTTCAAAGTTGATTAGGACCAGATCTCCTTGCAGAGAAACTTCGATTCTGACATCATTCCCTACCGCAAGATTTGATTGAGTTTTGAACCTTGACCATCCTTTAGCATCAATCATCATGCGACCATCCTTTCTACTTACGGTATATTGCGCAGGTTCATTCACACCAAGGCTGCACATGGTAAGAGAAACTTGGCCATGGTCATCCGGATTATTGAACGACTCCTTCATTGCTCTAGGAATTTTTTGCTTGCAAACAAGAGGACATACGCAAACAGTTAGATCAACACGGTGAATCATGTGAAACAACATGGAAAGACAAGAACGAAGCACTTGGGCTGCCAGTGCTTACCAAAAAGGTGGAGATGTCGGTTTTTGTAAGGACTTTGGTATATGCAGTGCGAACTGCAGCCCAGTCTGTTGCCAGTGCAAGTGCTGGTTCCGTTGCCGCTGCACGGGCCGGAGCAGATGCAAGTGCAAGTTCAAGTGTTGGTGCAGGTGCCGGAACCGTTGCTGGTGCCTGTGGCGGTGCGACTGGTAGTGCCGCTGCTGCTGCAGGAGACGGTGCTCCTTCTAGAGCTGGTGCCGGTGTCGGTGCCCGATCCTCTGGTACATCAGCCTGATCCGCTGACGTGGTCGGTGCCCAATTCTCTGCTGGATCAGACTGAGACGCTGCCGTTGTTAGTGCTAGATCTAGTGTCGGTGTCGGAGCAGGTGCCGGTGCTCGATCCGCTGCGGCTGCCGATGCTGGAGGTGGTACCGATGTGCGAGACAACAACGCTCGTCTCTGGTCTGCTTTGATTTCAGACTGCAGCTTTGTAACTTTGCTACGCATCCTTCTTAAGCGAGAGTGCACATGAGCAATTCGAACTTCCTCTGGCTCCGTGACCTGGATCCAGTCTTTTTCTTTCCTTCTTTTAAAG
Source organism: Elymus sibiricus (assembly GCA_039707655.1). Classification (NCBI taxonomy): domain Eukaryota; kingdom Viridiplantae; phylum Streptophyta; class Magnoliopsida; order Poales; family Poaceae; genus Elymus; species Elymus sibiricus. The sequence continues at coordinate 189,858,320 of CM077674.1, forward strand.
GAGACAAGGACTAATTCTGGCGTGTTTGTTAAAGTAAACTGCAGTTGATTAGAGGGCTTCAGATTGTACTCAGACAACAGAGGGATCCGATTGTGTCCACTAATATAAGTGATGGACAGTGCCTTCGTTATTGACACATCATAAGAAGTGAAACCTGCTAAACTAACCATCATGGAGCAAACCAAACGGTTTATTCTGTAACGAATGTGACATGGCAAAACCCGCATCGTAAAATTGCAGCAAAAGTAAGAAAACATGACAGTTAATCAATGAGATTTACTTTATGTGACACGACTTAATCCTTACCAGGAAATCACTATCTTCAAGTTCTAAATTGAAGGTTGTTCGTCCAATTACGGGTGGCATGTAGGGCCCCTCCTTACTCCCACAAGCAGGACAGTCCAAAGGTCATGACAACTCGTATGGAGTGAACATCCGCGGGAATGGAAATCCTGGTGGATGCGATAAACCCTGTAATGCATACATATATTGGAGTGTAACCATAACTGATGTATACTCCCGCCGTCCACAAAAATAAGATGATCTGGATATTTCAAAATATACAGACTGAATTGAGTGGACAAACACACAAAAACGTGTCTAACTCTATATACATCTGATTCATAAAAAATGTAAACATCTCATGTCTTTGAGCAGAGGGAGTACTGTACTGGCATGAAAAAACACAGATATCAAACAACCGAAATTGGTATTATAGGTTCACCATTTCTAAAACATTAACATAGAGTGTTCTCTGGATTCACCACAAAACAAAAGCGGCAGTACTAACCCATACAGGGTTCACACATACAAATCAAGTACTGAACAATATTACTTACTACACACAAGCCAAGTTGCACTAATTAAACTCTGCAGACTATTTCTTGCCACCGACCTACGGGGTGTGCCCCACAAAACTGACCAGGCCATGGACATCGTGAGAGATGTCTATCGGCACCTTCGCCATCCCGTCAACCTTGGAGAACCTAACAGTGTGGTCTTTCCACTCATCAACATGCCGATGAAGACAGGCCGCATCTGATTTGTTGGGAAGCTTTACAAGAACCACACCCTTCGTAATCGCAGGCACAGCTATGAAATTGTTGTGGTGAAGTACACCCTCGAGAACACGCCTGACAACAATGCTACAGGAAAACACTTGTTCATGACTTGTGGCTACAAGGACACGGCAGCTGGATAGTTTAGTAGTGCACATCCTTAGGTCTTCCAGTTCACGCGGCATGACTTTGAGAACTTCATCTCCACAGCGGACCTGGTTCTAATTCAAACAGAAACCAATATTTTATTACTGCCTCCATTCACAAATATAAGATGATTTTCTATATTTTACTCCATATAAGACTACATATAAGCACATAAATGAGTGAACAAAGACACTAAAACATGTCTACATCAGATACACAAAAAAGTTAGAACATCTTATTTTTGTGAACAGAGCGATTACTTACAATACCCATAACACAAGTTACTGAGGGTACTATATTCTCTTCCTACAGCTAGCATTGATGTTCATAAAGTAGTTGAAAGTAATATATAAGAAATATGTGTTATGTGCAAAAATCATATGCATGTCAACCTCTCGCATGTTTTGGTCAAAAAAGACATTTAGAACCATCATTTAGCACACAAAAATCACATGCAAGATCGCCCAGAAAGTTATACTACTAGTACTACGTGTACATTACACAAACATCGCATATTAGCAAGCACTTTGCAAGTTAGATCAAAAAACAGGATCAAGATCACCAAAAAGATCATCAACAAGAGATATTACCTCGACCGGCTTAACGAGGGATCCCGGAGAGGTGGACTTGGCCAAGGCGATGGCCTTGAGCTTGTCTGTGGTCGTCTCGACGGGGTGCTTGCGCTTCTTCAGACTCTGAGCCTCGACAGTTTTGGCCAGAGCCATAGACATCACTTTGGTCGGTGCTCCAGGGTCCATCAAGAAACTGTCAAATATAAATAAAAGGAAAGAAAATGATACTCATAAACCCAAAAGAAGAACAGAGAGGGAGTTAGGATCGGTCGCGGGGTTGCAAAAGATGACTAGAACGGAAGTATAGCAGCACCATTGATGCGCTCACCTTTCCTTCTTTGGGGGAGAAGAACAATGGCAGAAGCGAGTTGGGGTTTTCTTGAAGAAATGAGGAACAAGATGAGGGAGAAGCGAGTGGGGTTTTCTTGAAGAGAGGAAGATGAGGAAGAAGAGTGAAATGATGGTTCCTTCGTCCGTCCAACTTACTGCTGGAAAGGTGGGGTTTTGTGATTTGACGCCTCATGGGGCATTACTGCGGTGCTACGACCGCGGTAAGTCCACCGTGCAGTTGTGCACTCTAGTGCGGAGTAATTTGGTGCATGGCAAGTGGACCTCAATGCTGGCTGTCCCACATGCAACGAAAGTGAGTAGTAAGGTTCCCGACGACCGTGGAGGAGGATCCGCGCGGTAGAGCGTCTCCACTATTTCTTAAAAAAAATTGTTACAGCAAGCGTTTCCACTCTTACGACGGAGGAGTGCGAAACACGGCTGCCACATGAACTTACACTACTAGTACTCCTACTAATAGGCATGTGCAGTGGTTCATGCAGTAGTCTTATCTTGTTGCCAGTGTAGTAAGATATGATGATAAAAAATGATGTATAGTAAACTGATTATACCACCCGAAGAAAAGTAACTGAGTATAAATAAATCTGTTGTGAGGGATATTGTTGCGAGTGTTTCAGCATATTTTTGGTTTTCATCGCGGCTAGTATTCATGAATACGGTCCTGGGTGGGTCCCCTCCGTGTACGTGCCTTCCATCCCGTGCTACCTCGGCATACAGTCGACCTGTGGTGGAGTACTATTATTTTTAGCAGACAAGGCAACCAGAGAAGTAGAATCAAGGGATGGAGGCGGCAGCCGCTCCGGAAGGGTGTCTCCGGAGGATTGACATCCAGTGGCATGCTGTGCACATGTCACCTATGAATAGTAGTGTAACATGCCCATTTGTTTAACGTTCGATCGAGAATGAATGATGAGATCAATGTCAACAGTACTCGGGGTACAGTGCATGGAGAGTATGCTGCTACAGTACTCGACCGGACAGGAACCATACGAAGCACGCCTCTATAGTGCTCTGTGCTACAGTGACTGTTCTGGACCGTTTGAGTTTGTTCCAACGGTCATGTTACGCCGTGACATGCCCATGCATAGGATGCCTAAACAGCACCAAAGTCCCTCTGCTTCTCCAGGTGCACGATAGTGGTGATGCAGGGTGCCACCGCCCTCAAAGCCCGCTCCCGGTCGACGGGAGACAGCTCGTCTAAGACGGCGTCCAATGGCACAAATGGATTCCGGTGACGTAGCCTGGAGATTCGCCCGGCAATGGCGACGGCCGCCTACGCACCCCCTCCTTGTCCAGCGCCGCCCCACCACCGCGCGGAGATGGTTCAGCTCCTCAGAGATATAGGTGAAGAAGGAGACCAGGTCAGGAAGCCGCAGCTCGTTGAAGTCGATGGGGTAGTCGAACGGGTTTAGCCCGACGGCCGGCATGGTCGCGCTGGCACGACAGTAGGCATCGCGTAGCTGCAACACTTGCATGGCAACATGGTCTAGCAAGTGGTTGAGGCGATCTTGGACCTCGTCACGATCGGCCCGCTTGTGCTCTAGCTAGCTCGCCATCAGGGCAACCTGGCCTCCTATGGTATCTCCCGCTTTCTGCAACAACGCCGCCGACGCCTCAAGCATCTTTGTGGTGGACTCCTGCCGCTTTTGAAGCTCCGTGAACTCCTGCTCATAACGGAGGAGCATGGCACTCCCTTCCTCCCTGAGCTCACGGATCTCCACGTCCTTGGCCCTGAGCTCCGCATCCTTGGCCTGGAGCTCCTCTGTCAGGCGCCTCACCTCAGACTCCGTGATCTGGTGCACCACCATGGAACCCGATAGAAGCAATGGGGAAAGGAAGCAAAGGGGGTGAAATGGCTGGAAGGCAATGCAATCTACGGGAAGGCGGAGGGATTGGGGTAAATCTTTTGGTTTTCACCATGGAAAACCCCAGTCGATGCCTTTTCACATCAGAGAGCAGTGGGTTTTACTGGTGGAGTCATCATGACTAATTCCTGCCGTGCCTGCTCCCGTGAAACAAAAAAAGAATCCTGCCGCGCCCAAGGAACAAAGCAACGCAGTGGTGGATAGTATTTTAATTTACCTAGCGGCAAGGAGGGAAAAATGCTTGAAAAAACAAATGTGGCGGTGGCCTAGCTGATCGGTCGCACTAGCCCAACTAGCTAGCCACCGTGCTTGTACTCAGCGGGAAAGGTGGGGTTTTGTGATTTGATGACTCACTACTTCGGCGCTACGACTGAGGAGAACCCAGAAACCGCGCGGTAGGGTGTCCCACACTCCCACCATCCCACATCGCAATAAGGAAGAAAATATGCGTGCACCACCGGGGAGGACCCAAAAACCGCACGGTAGGGTGTGCCATGTCTCAACACGGCGGAAAATGTGCGTGTAAAAATATATGAGACGTAGCGATGGTACTCCCTCAGTTTCTTTTTAGTCTGCATATAAATTTTGGTCAAAGTCAAACTATGTCAAGTTTGACTAACTTTATAGAAAAAAATACCAACATTCACAATATGAAATCAATATTCTTAGATGCATCATGAAATTAATTTTTCTAACATGTAGCTTTAGTATTGTAGATGTTGATATTTTTTTCTACAAAATTAGTGAAACTTTACAAAGTTTGACTTTGACCAAATTTTATATGCAGACTAAAAAGAAACGGAGGGAGTAAGAACTCAGGACCCAGCCAGTCGGTCGAAAACACCCCACTAGCCACACAGCTTCATCATGCTAACGTGGCAGAGAGGATAGGTGTGGTTAGCTCCGTCTCGACCAGCCACAAGGTCTCTTGTTCCTAGGCGATTCATCTATTTTCCAAGCAGTTTTTTAGTTATAATAACACCACGGCCAGCTCGCGCCGCTCTTCGTGTTTGCCCATGCATCTAAAGGTTGTAGATGGAGAGGAGAGAGAGATCGCAGACATAGGACCAGCTAGTAAGTGAGTCAACATTCATGCACGTGCTGACGAGCCACTCCCTCTACTCTACTCAACGTGATACAGTATAAAATCAAGTTATGCGACAAAGCCAACAACCGTTGCTATTTCTAGTTATCGACGTACGCTTTGTAGTCCAGGTTGCCGGCTCGAATCTCGTCCTTCTGATTTTTTATTTTTAGGTCCAAATTTGTTCCATGATGAGTGGGACCCCTGTGTGTTGTTTCGATATTTTTGTGTACGAAGGATTTTTTGCACAAACACTTTGCGCGGTTAGACATGTTACGGCACCAGTTACACGTATTTTACAAGTTTAGGAACAAAAGTGACAGCGGCAGAGAATATCATGTGCTCCGCGCGGCTTAGATGCTACGGTGATACGAGATTCTACGTCGTTGGATCTGATATCCAATGGCATGTGAGTAGTCTTTGTACTTTTGCACAATTCCCAAATCTTCGAGGGCTTTTTTTTGCAAAAAAAACATACAGACCTCTATGAGCTGCTGGATCTTGGATCCAATGGCTCCCAGGAGCTCGTATCACGGTAGCATCTAAGGTGTGGGAGAAACCAATATTCTCATGTACGAGGGAATATAAGGTGCTCCCCGCAGCTTAGCCGCTACGGCGATACGAGCTTCTAGCAGCCGTTGGATCTGAGATCCAATGCCATGTGCGTAGTATTTGTACTTCTGCGCAATTCCCAAACTCTTTGAGGTATATTGCAAAAACATTCAGACCTCCTAATGGGAGCCGTTAGATCTCCCGGGAGCTCATATCACCGTAGTATCTACGGTATGGGAGCACCTCATATTCTCCCACGCGAGAGAACATCAGGTGCTCTCGCTGCTTGGATGCTACGGTGATACGAGCTTCGAGGCAGTTCGATCTGAGATCCAATGGCATCTGAGTATAGTCTTTGTACTTGTGAGCAGTTCCCAAACTCTTTGAGGTTTTTTTGCAAAAACCATTCAGACCTACTAGGAGTTGTTGGATCTCAGATCCAACGGCTCCGAGGAACTCGTATCACCACATCATCTAAGGTGTGGTAGTACATGATATTCTTATAGACGAGAGAATATTAGGTGTTCCCACATCTTAGATGCTACGGTGATACGAGCTTCGAGGCCGTTGGATCTGGGATCCAATGGCACCTGAGTAGTTTTTGTACTAATTGTGTGCAATTCCCAAACTCATTAACGTTTTTTTTGCAAAAATATTCAGACCTCGTGTGAGCCATTGAATCTGAGATCTAACGGCTCACAAGAACTCGTATCACCATATAACATCTAAGGTGTGGGAGCACCTGATATTCTCCCGGGGTGGGGGTGGGGGCACAACTCATCAGTGTTTGGGAGGGTGGGGTCAAATGTTTAAAAAATATAATCTAAACCCTCCTAAAAACGACCTTCACAATTTTATCTAAGGTTGGGGATTACCCCCCCCCCCCCCCGACAATCTACATAGCTCCGCCTATGCAAGAGGTGTAAAGCGAGCGTCTATGTGTGAGAGAGATGACACGAGCTCAATTGAGTCATATATAGTGGGAGAGATTGTAACACCCCCAGTGTTAATCGATAGTAGTCTCCCTCTAATGGTGGCCATGTCATCATTCTTTACTGAGTCAAATTGCCACTTGTCCAAATCAAAGTCAAATTTCAATTTGAATTGCATGTCAAATATTTACTTCTTCTGTCATGCAATCAAAATAGTTCATAATTTGGTAAATATTCCCTAAGTATTTGTCATGTTGGAACCAACCTCACCTAAATTCCAAAAATACCCCTAGGAATTATTTGAGTGATCCAGCAGCATTTAATTTGGCCTTTTCCATTTCTAAAAATGGTTAAACAACTTCTTTTACTCTGAAACTTTTTGTGCAGCACCACAACATTATTCTTGGTTTATGTGCAAAGTTTCACACTTAGCAAAAATCATTTGAGAGCTCAGCAAAATGCAACAGGAGCTATTTCCTTTCACAGATAAAAGAAAAAGGAAAAGGGCAAAGGGGCACTGTGCCCCTGGGCTTCTAGTCGCCACAGTGCCAGGCCCAGCCCGCCTGGCCACTTTCTCCCTCCTCTCGCCTCTCCCTCCTCGCTGTCGACAACAGCGCGCACGCACGCCCTGGCCCCCCCTCGTGCACGCACGACAGCGCGCGGCTGCTGCTCCGCGGATGCCTGCAAGACCCCTACGCCCCCTCTGGCAAACTCTAGACGCCCCATCTCCCCTCTCTCACTCGCATCCTTCCATCTCGTCGGAGCCCGACGCTGCCATGGCCGCCCCTCCGTAACCACGCGGCCACCCAGCCCCTCCTGCCTCGCCGAGGTGACCCACGGCTCCGCCTCGACGTCGCCTTCCACCACGCCAACGCACGCTGGCCGGGGTGCTCCACATCGACGCCTACGACCCCGTCTTCTCCCTCGGCTCTGACACACTCCGGCGACGATTCCAGCACCAGCAAGCCTCCCCCGAACCCATTAAGCTCACCTACAGGCTCACCGTGAGCATCTCTACCTTTCCCCTCATCTCTCTCTCTCTCTCTCTCTCTCGGTCGTCCTCTAGCTGCCATCTTCGACGTGGCCGAGCCCACCACCGCGTGAGCTCATCGCCGGCAACCTTCCGGTGACCAAATGGTCACGCGCAGGAGTCCTTCGACCTCGTGCGCGTACGTAGAGGCCCCCTGGCCGTTTAATTTATTTGCAAACACGCTGCCGCCGCTGACCCGCATCGACCCGAGCTCCGGCCGCCGCTTGTGAGCTCGCCGCCGTCGACTCCGGCTACCGCAGGACCTCGCACCGCCACCTTTTGAGGAGGGCGAGCCTCTGCTTTCCAACGGTGCCCGCAGCGCACCCAACCGTGGCCTGTGCCGCGTTTCCGGCCAACTCCGGCGAAGCACCGCCGTGAAACGGCTCGCCAGAGCCGCTCCGGTCGCCGGCGCTGACGTGGGCACCTCTGGGCCCCACCCCTGTGTCGCTACCACTAGGCCCCACGGTCCCGTTGACCGAGTAAATCGTGCTGACTGGGCTCACCCAGTCACTGACGTGTGGGACCCCCTGGGCCCAGTTGACCAGTCAACGGTCATAGTTGACTGCTGACTGGGCAGTCAACTAGGACCCATCTGTCAGCCTAATAAGCACTTTGCTGGGTACACTTCTGTGTACCCGTAGCAATTTAGCTATTTAATTTTCGAATTTAAATTAATTCCAGAAATTTCAGAAAATGTTTAAAACTTTGAAAAATCATAGAAAATAAACCGTAACTCGGATGAAAAAGTTTTCTACATGAAAGTTGATCAGAAAAACGAGACGAACCCGAATATGCCCTCCATGTAGTTGCCACATGCCTACAACATAGCAAATATGAAACCTTCCCCTCCGGTTCATCTGTCTGACAGATGCCTAAAGCCGGGAAAATATTCCCAGATATTTTCCCGCTCCGTCTCTAACGTGTAGTGCTGCATTAGGTCACCCCCAGCACAGCCTATTGCCATGCCATGCATCTGTGTTGCTTTTGTTTGCTTTTTATTTATTGTTTCTTCCCCCTCTTCTCTCCGGTAGACCCCGAGACCGACGCTGCTGCCGAGTACGACTACGCCCCTGACGACCAGACCTTTTCAGCAGAGCTTCCAGGCAAGCAAACCCCCTTGAACATGCCTATATCTCCCATTCTTTCTCTCTTATGCTTGCATTAGAATTGCTACAGTTGTTGTTCCGAAAATACCTATTCTGATGCATAGCCTGTTTTTGTAACTGCTGTTGATACCATTCCTGCTATCCTAAATGCTTAGTCTAGGTTGGTTAGTGAACCATCTATGGCCCCTCATCCTTGTCCCTGTTGCCCCGCCTTGTTACCGGTGCCCCGATCAATGTGATCGATGGGCTGAGACCAGCACATCACCGCACACCCCCTTAGTTGTACGACTCTGCAGAGCTACTATCGGGTGCCGAGGGTGATACCTCCTACATCACTTTTGATGATATCTCTGTAGCGTAACTAGTCGGTTGTGGGATACCGAGGGTGATTCCTCTTTCACCACCTCTGATGATGTCTCTGTCGTGCAACCCCTCAAGTGTGAACCCATCGAGGGTGATTCCTCTAAGTTCACCTTGAAGGATACGTTGAGTGGGAATCCATCGAGGGTGATTCCTCGGATTTCCCCTGGATGTATGAACACACGTTTACCCTATATTTAACTCAGTCCCTTGTTGAAGTCGGGTCGACCCCGAGGGGTACCCGCGAGAGTTGTGGAGTCGGGTTGACCATGAGGGTACCCGCGAGATAAATACGAGGCACGGCCGGGCAGGCAGACTGCCCCAGGAGAGGGTTGGATGGGCCTGGTCCTTGCCGTAAGTCCTCGAGACGGGGCGATAGGAGCACTGATCATCACCGCGAGCTCCCAACACACTAATGGGTTAGGATATGTGATCTGGTAGGCCTCTAGCCTTTTCGCACTAACCACCACGCGGGAATAGTATGGGCACTTGGCATCGTATGTATCAGCCGAAGCTCTCCAGACGCCAGCAGTTGAGCAGCGCGCACAGGGTTGGACGGGAACCGCCTGCGCTTGTATTAAGGGGGTGGGTCTGCTCCCGGCCGCGTACGCAACGCGCAGGAGTGCAAAGGGCGATGGGCCCAAGACCCCTGAGCGCTTAGGGTGTAGAACGGCGTGCTGGCCTCTCTGTTGAGCCTAGGTAGGGCTACGACGTGTCAATCAGCCGAGGCTGGGCATGGACCGAGTAAGTGTGTCCGGCCAGAGTTAATCGAGCGTGTTGGGTAAGTTGGTGCACCCCTGCAGGGAAGTTATCTATTCGAATAGCCGTGTCCATGGTAACAGGACACTCGGAAAGTATCCCGATCTACTACAACTAGAGCTGGATACTTGTGATGTTTAATAATATGTTAGCTCGGGGATCGCTTTCTCACAGGGGTCGAGGAAGAATCTCTGGGCGTTGTTACTACTTGCTTACTACTTTACTATGTACTAATCTACACTCTTCTAATGCTGCAAGATGCTGCAAGTTGCTAGTCTTCGATAGGCTAGGCCTTCCCCCCTATTCTGGCATTTCTGCAGTCTAGTCCACAGATACAGCCCCTTCACTTGAAACCAATGCATAAATAGAATAGTTCTGATGTAAGTCTTGCGAGTACTTTGGATGAGAACTCACGGTTGCTTTGCTCCCCTATTTCCCCATACCCGATTGCTGTGATCAGACGACGGATCCCAGGAGCCAACTGCTCCCGCCGACGACTACTACTACCCTACCGGTGGAGCCTACTACTACGTGGAGACCGATGACCGGGAGTAGATTCGGAGGCTCCCAGGCAGGAGGCCTGCGCCTTTTCGATCTAGTGTCGTTGTTTTGCTCAGCCATCTTAAGGCAGACTTGTTTGACCTTTATGTCTGTACTCAGATACTGCTGTTGCTTTTGCTAACGCTTGTGCTCAAGCTTGTGTATTCGAGCCCTCGAGGCCCCTGGCTTGTAATATAAAGCTTGTATGACTTTTATATGTGTTTAGAGTTGTGTTGTGATATCTTCCCGTGAGTCCCTGTGCTTGATCGTGCGCATTTGTGTGTATGATTAGTGCACGATTAAGTCGGGGGTGTCACAGAGATCGAGTGAGTGTGGGCTAGCGTACACTCGAATGTGAAAGACGATATAGAGAGATATCGTTCGACGAAGTTGTAGTGAGTGCTGGAGGGAGATAATTACCGAGAGAGTGGCCTAGATAGACTTTGTGTTTGTGCGCGCGGCGTGCATGGAGTTTTTTTTTACAGAGGCAACATATGTGTCTAGAGGGAGAGATGGAGAGAGATAGAGAGGGAGAGAGAGAGAGAGCTCGTCATGGAGGGCACGACGACGTTGTGTGTGAGAAATACATTTGTTGAGAGTGTGAGGGCGGGTGTGAGATAAATGGAGATCGAAACATGAAGAGAAATAATGAGCATGTGTCGGATACCAATAGCTCTATTAACAAAGAGATGAAGATCGATCGATACAGGAAGTATGTGTGGTGAAGGGGTGGGCGATGGAGAGACCTAAACACAAGATTTGAGTGTACATAGTAGTAGACTTAATATTCACATTTCAGTTTAGTGTACATTGTAAACATTGAATTGAGGATCATGTATGGCTTACATTTTATTTTTGAATTCGTGCCATACATGCATGGATTGGAAAAAGTAGATGCACTATACTGACTCGTTTGTTGTTGTATTTGTGTGTGTGTGGTCATATGCTTGAATACATACAAATTTTTCTCACCACCATACCTGATAAGGGGTGTCCCGATCTTCTCGTTGAGCTCGATGTAGGTGGATGATAACTTGTGGGACGCTGACGAATCTCTGGTTGTTCCCCCGTTGCCAATGCAACAGTTCTCAACCCTATTCGATATTCGCAACTTCACACACTTGCGCACGTAGCCGCCGACCACGAAGCGGTTTGCAATCTACCAATTCCCAATGGAACAGCAGAAGACACTTGAATCTTGCAGTAGGATAAACACCAGATCGCAACAAAGTGGTGAAGGTAGAATACTCCTGATCGAATCAAAGAGGAATATTGATTACAGAGGAATGCTTAAAGCAATTCAATCTGAAAAGAGGTTTAATCAAAACGTGGTCTGCTCTAACTAACCCTAAGGAAGGGTATTTATATCCTAAGATAGTTGAAAGGGGTACACGGGCCGTCAGCCCAAAAGCCTGCGCGCAGGCAGCACGGTAGTACCGCTTATGGCATGCGGTACTACCGCTCCAAGCGGTACTGCCTCTTAAGTACCGCTCTAGTACCGGTTAGGTCGCTTGGATGCCAGAAATATTTTGGCTAAGCGGTACTGAGTACGGTAGCACGGGGCGGTACTACCGCTTTAAGCGGTACTACCGCTGGTGTGGGGCGGTAGTATCGCCCTGGAAACTGCAGGGTCCTCCTCCCTGCCCAGCTGCATTGCCTCCTTGCTCTCCTTCTTGCTCCCTTGTGCTATGCCTTCCTCTCCAATGTACCTAATGACACACACACACACACAAGGATTTAGGCAGTATAAAGCTCTCATTAAAATAAATAGCATTATCAACTAAGGGAGAATTCACCTTATGATATTTGTCAACGAGGCGCAATATTTCTTCCCAGTTTAAGCAAGCAGAATCATCATATTTCGTGAATATATCCTCATCATCCTCCCTTTCTTCAAGAAAAGCCGTCCGCGGCTTTGGGTAAGCTGAAAATGGCAGAAACAAAAAGAACAACGTGTACGCATAATATATGTATATATAACATGCTGTATCATTTTTGTTGTCATGAAAAAGATTCCCAGTATGCAATAAATTGCAAGTATACAAGACAAAATGTCCATGCAAAAACAAATAATATCTGAGGAATCGGCAATCATAATTGCAAGGATAAGTGAAGTACATATAGTCATGACCAGAATGAGGAACACACATGTACAATGTCTTATTGTTCAGTATTAAGTCCAAAGTCCTCACAGAAGATCGATGATCAAATGTGCTATAAGCAAGGTCAAACCAGTCCAAAATATTGAAAGATACATATATTGGATACCATGCTTCAACTGTGCCACTCTGATATATAGAACAAACGTATGTATGGTCATGAGCAGGACTCGCAGCGTGTAAGATGCAACTCAGTTTGCAAATATAAGTGAAGTCTATAGCAGGAGCATATAAATGCAACAGGTATTGGGACAAACACAATTGATTAGATTCGGTTATAGCAAGATTAGAACAATCCAAAATAGCTGAAACTTGTTTTGGCCGCAATAAATCAACGAGAACAGAATGATATTTCGTATTCTCATGAAAATGAGGTACTGTCCCAAAGCAAAATGACTTTGTCACATAGCATATAGGACGTAAAACATCAAGTTTCAAATCAGCAATCCTATCACTGGTAATGCATATGTGATCCACCAGAAAATTATCAGTCATGCTATATGCACCAATTAAATTAAATGTGAAACTATAGGCATATGTGCTAGAATTTAGATAAGAGATTTCAGAAATCTTCTTCATAGCACAACTCAAACGAAGAGGTTCATTTAGCATGATGGAATACACAATATCAACAGGTGGTATTCGAGCAAGTACTTCCTTATGTGTCATAAGTACCACATGATAAAAGTTTGAAATAGGTAATATATCACATGGTGCTGAAACAGCGGTGCAAGGCAAATCACAATGAGGCAGCAGCAAAGGAATAGACTCACAATATGTCGCACGTGCTGGCTGTAGCTCGAAATCAGTACCTATATCAACGACAGTCTCCTCAGATGTAGGAGGCACTTGGACCTCCTCCTCAAGTGACAATGCACGGTCCTGTGATGCAGGTTGTAAAACAGACGGCTCCCTTTCTTCAAAAGCAACCTGCATATCACAAGAAACAACACTAGGAGTAGAAATGATCACATTAGGTGAATCCGCACATGTTTCATCTACTCCCACTTGCAGGTTTTCTGGAACACTCAAACTCTCACTCGTATGGCGTACACTCATATCTACACAAATGGTGGAATCATTAACGTTGGGGTTCTCAATTGTGCAGAGGGTGGAAACATTCAACTTAGGTGCAAGAACAGGATCATCATGGGGCTTTTTCTTAGTGGTTGCAGGCGGACGTAGGTTTTGACGCCTAAGCTCCTGAAACTGCATAATGCGAGTAGGTGATAACCACGTGTGCTTCCTATTCCAAAAGATGGAGGGGTCAGGATGACCACTACCAAAAACGACCTGAAAGTGATCACACCAAAATCTTCCCAACATGAGATGGCAGAAATTAAGCGCTCTAGGAACCACATCACATGCAATATGTCGAGTATGACCATAAATGGTTAGAGGAACAGATGCGGACCGAGTAATTGGCAGTGCATGATCAGAAGTAGCTAACAGATATGGATCACGTTTGGGACATGTACGCAACTGCAGCTTTTCAACAACCTCAACACTAACCAAGTTCGTTAAAGAACAATTATCAATGGTAACAGCAACATCTCTACCATTGATGTCTGCCGTGAAGTGGAACAAACCCGAAACAGGCACCACTCGAAAATCCTCCTCCCAGAAGTTGTTGCTGCAATAGAATTTCAATGGTAATGGAACCTCCTCCTCATCATCTGCATGGTTAGAAAATACAAAGGAAGTTGCAGCAAAGTATATATATATGGTGGAAACTCTCAGCTCACTCAAAAACTGACAAGAAAAGGAAATCTTACCGTTCCAAAGTGAATAGTAATCGCTTACCAACTTGGATAGGCAGAACTTGCACGGATGGGAGGAAGCGAATACCGAGGGAAGAACTATCACACGACAAACCAGGGTATATAGTGGAGCTTGGTTGGGATACCTAACAACACCGAAGACAAGTCCTACTGCTGATCGTGTGAGCCAACAACCAAGGAAAACACACACGGTGGAGAAAAATGTGGCAGAGCAACTATCAAAACAGGATGTGTTGCAATGCACTCGAGAGACACTAGCAATGCTCAATGTAAACAGGCACAAGATTGCTCAATTCTACTAGTGCACAATCGCAAGAAGCTAACAGTGCAAGAGATAGCAACAACGTCCAGCCACTGTTTCTCTCTTTTCTTTCTTTCGCTCTGTTTTTTTTTGTTTTTTTTGTTTTGAGGCCACAATAGATCGCAAGCAGCGGCAACTGTTCTTGGATCACGTCCAGAAATTGCAAAGCACCAAAACCTATATGAGCAGCCTGTAGAGCGGAAACTAGTCTCGTGGGTAAGTTCCTAACACCTTTTGTGTAGACAGGCTGTGGCTATGGATTGGAATTTGCAAAACAGGATAGCTGATCGAACAACAATCCAATCTACGATGCAATCTACGATGGAAACTAAAAACCAATGGATTCGAAGGAAAAAACTACGCAAAAAGAAAGACACAACGACCAGCAACTAAAACCAATCTACGATGCAATCTAGGCTATGGCAAAAACCCTAACCCGAATCTTTTTGTGAGGCTTTTTCTGGATAGGATGAAAAACAACACTAATCTAAGGGATTGATGGATGCTCACCGAGTAAACACTGGATATCTGATACCAAGATGATAAGGGGTGTCCCGATCTTCTCGTTGAGCTCGATGTAGGTGGATGATAACTTGTGGGACGCTGACGAATCTCTGGCTGTTCCCCCGTTGCCAATGCAACAGTTCTCAACCCTATTCGATATTCGCAACTTCACACACTTGCGCACGTAGCCGCCGACCACGAAGCGGTTTGCAATCTACCAATTCCCAATGGAACAGCAGAAGACACTTGAATCTTGCAGTAGGATAAACACCAGATCGCAACAAAGTGGTGAAGGTAGAATACTCCTGATCGAATCAAAGAGGAATATTGATTACAGAGGAATGCTTAAAGCAATTCAATCTGAAAAGAGGTTTAATCAAAACGTGGTCTGCTCTAACTAACCCTAAGGAAGGGTATTTATATCCTAAGATAGTTGAAAGGGGTACACGGGCCGTCAGCCCAAAAGCCTGCGCGCAGGCAGCACGGTAGTACCGCTTATGGCATGCGGTACTACCGCTCCAAGCGGTACTGCCGCTTAAGTACCGCTCTAGTACCGGTTAGGTCGCTTGGATGCCAGAAATATTTTGGCTAAGCGGTACTGAGTACGGTAGCACGGGGCGGTACTACCGCTGGTGTGGGGCGGTAGTACCGCCCTGGAAACTGCAGGGTCCTCCTCCCTGCCCAGCTGCATTGCCTCCTTGCTCTCCTTCTTGCTCCCTTGTGCTATGCCTTCCTCTCCAATGTACCTAATGACACACACACACAAGGATTTAGGCAGTATAAAGCTCTCATTAAAATAAATAGCATTATCAACTAAGAGAGAATTCACCTTATGATATTTGTCAACGAGGCGCAATATTTCTTCCCAGTTTAAGCAAGCAGAATCATCATATTTCGTGAATATATCCTCATCAATACCGTTCATCTTTTAAATTTGAATTTGCATTCAAAAACTTAGTGTGGATACTATGAAATGTGAAATCCACGTTGAGATCACTATATCACAAACTCACTCTAATTCCAGAACTCGTCATAAATCAATTACCGTCCCTTTTGGAATGACCAATTATTTGCAAGCAAAATACGGGCATTGTAATACATATAGATTCATTCGCCAATTTTTAAAAAGATTCCTTTCACATTCTCGAATGGTAGCACCCGATGGCGTACCAGCCAGACCGGGCTCGTATCGTGGTGGTGGCATGCATGGTAAGCACATTAGCCAACCCCAACCAAAAGAACCGCGATAAAAACTTCGCGCCTCCACTCGAGCCTCCGCGTTTCAAATTGAAATATCTGGCGGCCAGAATTCCAGCCCTGCGAAGTTCCCCTTATGTCCCCGGTCCATAATGACTACTACCGATGCACACTGGAGGGATGCTTTAGTAACTAGCCCACGTTACCTACCATGCCGAGCACGTTCAAGTCCCTCGGTCGCCGCTACCCAAGGTCACCCGTCAACTCCATTGCCTACTACACTAGGATGAGTATAGAATGGAGCTTCGTTTGTTCGTGCCTACTAGAGTATGACACAATGCACTGGTACGGGGGAAGTATCTTTTTTACTCTGCATATATAATTTGTTTGAAGTCTAACTAAGCAATGTTTGACCAAACTCCATCTTAAAAAATATTAACATCTACTACAACACTAAAGATGTATCGCCTGAAAGTTTATTTCATGATGCATGTAATGATATTGTTTCGAATCCTGGTTTTTAAATTTAAGAAAATCCAAAACTCACCTGAAATTCATGAAACTGCGCATGGTCTTGTGGTACGGCGCAAATAGGTTGTGGTAATTTTTTTGTTCAATTTGTGACAAGCTGCTTATGAAAAGTTGCACACATGAATAACCAAGGTATTTCGGAACAAAGAGTTGTCACGTTAACGCTAACGGTTCACTATTGTATTCAAACCATGGGCGTTAGACCAGCGTGCCGCCACGCGTCCCACTTCTCATAGGCAGGTGCCGTCCGAGCAAGCGTGTGAGTCGACGGGATGCATGCAAGTAGGCCGCTGCGCAGGCTCACCGGGAGGCGAGCCATTGGACCAGCCTCCGCCACCCACCTTCATCCCAACCACACCCACTTTTAATGGCGCCCGCGCCGCAGTTTAAATCACCGCCGCACTCCCCGCTCTCGCTACAATCTTCTTTCTGCCTCTCTGATTCTTCTGTCGTCTGCCTCCAATCAGCCTGACCTTGGCGTACGCCATGGCGCATCACGATGGGCTGCCCCTAGTCTTCCAGTTTCCTGAGGAAGACCCTAAGGAGGTTTCGGACGAGCTTGACCTGGCTGTGCGGGAAGTCGTCGCGCCTGTTCCCATGCACGTTCCAGCTCCCGTCGCCGTGCCAGCGCCAGCACCCATCCCCGTGGCATTGATGGGCTGGGAGCTGCACACTGTCGCCCAGCTTGAAGCCGCGGGGATCCATGAGGTCCCCGCTGACTTGCACGCGCCCGTGCACCTACCAGTGCATGCGCCTACGTGTGCACTGACGCACGTGCCCGTGCCGGTACCCGTGCACACGAATGTCTCCGCCGCGCCGTTGCTAGCGCCTGTCCCCGCATCGGTGCCAATGCCCCCCTCAGCGGCATGGGCCGCCGCCGTCAACCGCTTCCTTGCAGCGACGCCAGTCGCCGCCTCCCGTCGGTTGACTAGCTCCTGGAGACCGAAGTCCAGAACATACTGGCCTACCTTGAAGCTTGGGCCAACGTCCAGGAGTATGCCAACGCCGGCGCAAGACGCCGCCGACGTCGCCGGCTAGTGGCCCAACAACACACAGGGCACGACAGAGGAGTCGCTTCCCGCCGCAGGACGTACCCGCCGCCGCTGCAATTAGTTTTATTCATTTATTTTTTTAGTTTGATCGTGGTATGAATGTAAAGTCACAGTCAGACTGAATGAAATCTATGGTTTGATCGATTGAGTGTTCTGCTAGAGCCCTATCAAATTAAATAAAAAAAGTCATCAAGCGACATGTATTCCTTCTCGTCGCAAACATTCCATATTAAATACCTGCGTCAATTCCAAATACTTGTAGGGAGCGAGCAGGTCCCTTCGAGCACTAGGCGAAACATACATTTATCCATGCATTTAATTATTACTACTAGTTAAATACACCACGGGTGCCTGAACTTGTTAGTCACGGTCACTTTTTTGCTATATTTGTAAAATACTAGTAGGTGAAACTGGTGCCGTAACTTGTGAAGGCGTCCAGATACGGTCGACGGCATCGGGCATCTGCCCCGGGTGGCGCGCCATGTTTACTAGCTCGCACGTTCTTCGTGTTTGCCCGTGCGTCTAAACATAGAAGGGGAGAAGGGAGAGAGAGCAGACATGGGACCCACCAGTAAGTGGCTCAACGAAGGGCAGTAGTACGTGCTGATGAGCCGGCCCCACTAATGTACTGAAAGTAATATAAAAACATGTTATCCATTAAAGATACAACAAACACGATAATCCATTTCTGAGTCCAGGCTCATCTGCACCAACGCTGAAGAACAAAATGAAAACAAATACTAGAAAAATTCAAAAAATTCCATTTTTTGTATGGTAGACAATTTGGTGCGTGATGTCCGCTCCAATTTTCATATCATTTGGACATTTGAGTAGCTCTCGGCAAAAACGACAGATTTGGGGTTTGTAAAAGAGTGTACTATTCAAGTACTGTTCTGACCCAATTTGTCTTTTTTGCTGAGAGCTACTAAGATGTTCTAATGCTCTTAAAATTGGAGCGAACCTCACGCAACAAATTATCTAGCACACACAAAAAAATTGGAATTTTTGAATTTTTTTTAATTTTTTGTGATTTTTTTGAATTTTTTTGAACTTTTTGTGAATTTTTTCTTGACCGGGTGCAGATGACCCTGGGCACCGAATCGCTGACGTGCACCTGGAAGGACCTGGTCGCCTGTGCGATCCTCGTCCTTTTCATTTTTAATTTATATGGGTCCAAAATTGTTCCATGATAGGTGGGTCCCCCGGTGTGTAGTTTGTAGCATTTTAATTTATGGGTCGAAATTTGTTCCATTACAGGTGGACCCCCGGTGTGTAGTTTGTAGCTTGTTTGTAATAATTAAAGGAAACACGAGAGTTTTTTTTGCAAAAATACCATGGTGTGACGGGAAAGGTGAGAAAGAGCGTGCGAGAGAGCGGTCACAGAGCTAGAGGGAAATAATTGGGAGAGGGGCAGGGCCACAGGGGAGGGGCGGCAACGGTGTTTGGAGTAGTTGTGGGCCAAATGCTAGAAAAAAAACTAACCTAAACCCTCCGAAATAAATGCCTTCACAAATTAATCCAAGGATGGAGGCATAGTCCCCCTGGCAAAGTAAATAACTCCGGCCCTACGAGAGATGGAGAGGTAGCGTCTATGTGTGGGAGAGACGGCACGAGAAAGCGAGGTCAATCGAGACATAGATAGACAGGGAGATAGGGTGAGTGTGGCCCGACATTCGGTCAAAAGAGAGATATGCTCTGGAGAGATATGATGCGATTGAGCTTTTGGGGAGGGTGAGGGCTGTAAGGGAGATCTTGAGAGATTGACCTACATAGACAATGTGCGTGACAGAGTATACAGAGTGTGGATCGAGGCCCAGACAGGGAGATATATCGTTTGTGTGTGAGAGGAAGCAAGGTCAATCGAAACATAGATAAAGAGAGAGAGAAAGAGATTGAGTGAGTGTGGGCCACCATGCGGTCGAAAGAGTGAGAAGTACTGGTTGGAGAGAGTGACCTAGATAGATAATGTGCGTGAGAGAGTATATACAATATGTCGAACTAGGCCCAAACAAGGAGATATATCATTTGTGTGTGAGAGAAAGCGAGGTCAATCGAGACATACATAAAGAGAGAGGGAGAGATTGAGCGAGTGTGGGCCGCCAAATGGTCGAAAGAGTGGGACGGTTTGGTGAGAGTGACCTAGATAGATAATCTGCGTGATAGAGTATGGAGTGTGTCGATCGAGGCCCAAACAGGGAAATATAACGTTTGTGTGTGATAGAAAGCGAGGTTAATCGAGACTTAGATAAAGAGAGAGAGAGAAAGATTGAGTGAGTGTGGGCCGTTGTGCGGTCGAAAGAGTGAGACGGTGTGGAGAGAGTGACCTAGATAGACAATGTGCGTGCATGTGCGCGAGAGGGGGGGGTCTAGAGAGCCAATGTATGTATCTAGCGAGGGAGGGTAGGAGGGAGAGAGAGAGAGAGAGAGAGAGCACGGCATGGAGTGCAATGGAAGGTGTGTGAGAGAAATACGTTTGTTGAGAGAGTGGGGGAAAGGGGGTTGTGTATTTGAGAGAATTAGAGATTAAACCACGAAGAGAAAGAATGAGTGGGTGTCGGAAACCAATAGCTCTATAAGGTGGTTAAGAGTGGAAGATTGATCGATAGAGGAAGTATGTAGTGTGTGTGCCGGGGGGGGGGGGCTAGACACAACATTTGAATGTAGATAGTAATAGACTTAATATTGACGTTTCAATTTAGTGCACACTGTAAAATTTGAATTGAGGACCATGCATATGGCTTCTGTAATTATTTCGAATTCGTGCCACACTTGCATGGTTTGGAAAAGTTGATGCACTAATATTGACTCGGTTGTTGTGGTATTTTGTATGTGTGTGTTCATATGCTTGAATACATCCAAAGTTTTCTCACCACCATAGTGTTCATCTTATATATGAATTTGCATTCAAAAACTTAGCGTGGATACCATGAAATTAGAAATCCACGTTAGAATTGGAGATCGCTATGTCACAAACACGCTCTAATTCAAAGAACTCATCATTAATTAATTACTAGTATGTCGTTTTGAAGGACTAATTATTTGCAAGGAAAAGACGGGCATGGTAATACATATAGATTCATTTGCCAATGAAAAAAGATCCGTTTGCATTCTCAAATGTAGGTGCACCAGGTAGACCACGGTCGTGTCGTGGTGGTGGCGTGTGTCGTACGGACGTTATAAACTTCGCGCCTCCACGTTTCGGATCGAAATATCTGGCGGCCCGAATTCCAGCCATGCAAAATCCCCCTTCTCCCCCCTTCCGCACCTAGAGCGCTCAAATCCCTAATTTGCCGCCACCCAAGCAAAATTTGAATCGCCCCACGTCTCGTCTCGTTCCCCACCTCCGTACCGGACGGCGACGATGAAGACGACGGTCGCGCTGCACCACCGCATCGGAGCTGCCTCATCTACGCCCTTGTCCACCGCTCCGAGTGGTCCACCGACAACGTCGGCCACCGCAGCCGACGTGCTTCACAGACACAGACTTCCACCGCATCAGGTCTACTTCACCGACGCCGTCTTCCACCTTACCGGGGCTACTTCACCGAGCACATCATCGCACCTCCACCCCCCCTCCCGCTGGTGCTTCACCAACGACCTCGTCCACCGCATCGTAGCGCTCTGCCGCCGCTCAACATCTGCTTTCGTAGGCGGCCAACCAATGCAAGCGCATCACCCTCAACGGCTCTGAAGTGACCCGCACTCTAGGCGAGTATGCCCAAACGCCGGCCCGAACTAGGTATCCACATATCACTGCGTTGTGCATTGTTCCGACGATGCTTGGATATCCTTTTACTGCTCTCTTAGCTTATACACCTATGCAACTCTGACTTCAACTCTTATTTCTTTTGGAGCTATCATCTGAAACAAGCAAAACCATTTTTTAGCGAAGCATGACGGCTCTACGTGATCTGGTACACATCCTGCACGCTCGTATAACCTGGTAAGTACCTGTCCTCCGGTACAATAGCAAGGTCGATTCCTGTCATTAGATCAACCATTCACCGTGCCAAAAATGCAGAGGGGGGAGGAAGGAGTACACGGCCTGCACATCCAAGCAAGTGGTAACATGGACTTCTTCATGGAACATCCCAAGCGCAAGCCGAGCTGCAGTGAGCCTGTACAATGAGCTAGCGTAAGTCCCTGCATTTCATTTAATTCGTACTGGCCTACGTGTATGATTTGCATGTATGATTGGGGTAGTGAAATGTATTCCAGTGGCGCTTTTGATTTATCCACAAAATGGTTGAATTGCTTGTTTCTATGAACCGAGTTGGCCAATAATGAGAAGGATGTCAGTCTTTTCATCCTATTGTAGATTGCTTAGATCTCGATAGGCCAAATATAATCGCATGTATTATACAGTAAAAGCCAGTGTGGTGTGTATTGCTACAACTAGTATGACAACCTGTCCTCATATAATATAACAAGGTCGCACCATCTTATAAGATTAACCATTCAACTTACCAAAATGTAGTGTGGAAAGGAAGGAGTATTGGGACTGCATATCCAAGAAAGTGATGTCATGGACTCCTTCGTAGAACGTCGTAAGCGAAAAAGAAGTTGCAGTG
This sequence comes from Elymus sibiricus, assembly GCA_039707655.1. Lineage (NCBI taxonomy): Eukaryota > Viridiplantae > Streptophyta > Magnoliopsida > Poales > Poaceae > Elymus > Elymus sibiricus. The sequence continues at coordinate 189,880,769 of CM077674.1, forward strand.
TGCCTGTACAAAGAGCTAGCGTAAGTTCAGTTATCTGCTTCTTGGAATTTTATTTAGCCACTGATTAAAAAATTGTTCAATTACCTTGCTTGCCTTAATTTAGTTTGCTATTGATTACATAATGCCATATCCTGTTAATCCTATTATAGACTGCGCCTATCTATGTGTTTGTTACTTACTATTTAGAGAACTACCTATGCCTGAACTTCAATAGCTACTTAAGCACGTAGATAGCTGGTCATATCTACTTCTAGGGTGCAACAAAATTCATGTGTAATTTACCTTCTGATACCCTGTTTGATTATCTTGTTTGCTGTTATGACTTCTAGCACTAGTAATGTTTGCATGTTCATGGAGAGACAACTGTCAGGTTTATATGAGGGACACCGTCTTTTTAACTTATATATACGTGTTAGAATCATTTTGCTTACATGAATGAAATTTTGAGATGTATGTGTTGCTGGTAAACTCTACCGACTTGTTACTTTAATACGTTGCCAAAAACTTGTTAGTTTTACTAGTTCATGTGTAATTAAATACGTTACCAAAACTGATTAGTTTTACTAGTTTGATGTTAGTTTCTTATGGCTCTTGCAACACTTTATTTATGCTTGCTAACTATCAAGTTTTCAGGATCCAATTGAAACTCTGATGGCACAACGGGTATGTTCTGAAAAACAAACTTGTTTAACTGGTTTGCTGCTGTAAGTTGTTGCTCTAATCATGTTACCAACTTCAACTTCTCAGGATCCAATTGGAACTCCAATTGCACAGCAGGTACATTTTAAAAAACTTATTTGTGTAACAGGTTTGCTGTTGTAACTTGTTGCTCTAATCAAGTTACTGACTACTCAACTTTTCAGGATCCAAGATAAACTCCAATGGCACAACAGGACCCTTTTGTAAAACTTGTTTGTTTAACTGCTTTGCTGCTGCAACTAGTTTCTCTAATGATGTTAATAACTTATACTTTTTAGCATCCAATTGAAACTCTTTAAATCCTTGTTTGTTTAACTAGTTTGTTGTTCTAACTCCAACTTTTCTGAATCCAATCAGAACTATAATGGCAAAATAGGTTAGCCCAAGATCAAAGAGCGAGGTCCCCATGGACGTTGGATCATCCCAGAGCAGTGGCACTGGCCCAATCGTGCATCGTGAATTGCTAACTGCTCATGCTCTAGAGTCTAAACTATTGGTAGAAAGAGAGTTTGCTTCTGCACTTAGAGATGAAGTTGACATGTTGAGGAAGCAAACAGCACAATCAGAAGCAGTACTCACGAAAACCATTAAATAATTGGTGGATTTCACAATGAAGCAAGCTGAGACTGACCGCATTGTTAAGGTCCTGGAGGAAAAAAGGAAATTAAAATCCCACTTGGTAAATCATAGGTGAAATGTTTTTTCCATCATTGAATCTTTGCATTGTTTGTTCATGTAATAGATTGGAACCATTTGTTTTAGAGATCATGTAATAATTGTTTTTTGGTCTGTATTTTTTTTGAGCACGAGTCTGTAATAATTGATAAGAACATGAGACATTTCATTTTTTTTGTTGAGGCAAAGACATTTCATTTTGTTTGCTTTGCCAGGCCTACAAAATATGCCAATCAGGCTGATTGTGCATTCAGCAAAAATAGTAGTATAGATGGGCCTTAAGTGGCACGCATCTGAAAGGGCCAAGATGCTATACTAGCTTTGGTACAAAAAAAGATGCTCTTCTAGCCAAAAACAGTAGAGCGGCCTGGCTTATGTATGTTAGTTCGTATTATTTATCCATATACACTATATGTGGTCATATGTCTGTTAGTTTTCTATATTATTGGTTGGTTGGCTCAGTATTTTGAATTTTGAGACATCGCTTGGCTTCTGAAATTCATATCTAAAAGGGAGTACACTATATGCTGCTTGTGTCATACATGTTACAATTGAGTTGAACATAAAGTGGCTTCAAATATTCGTATTCACCTTAAACTGGATTCAACCTTCTGAATTCGAGTATCATGGCATTTGTAAATCATATTCATATATAAAGGTGGAATACATCTTTGTTGTGCTTTTGAAGATATATAAAAAAATAGAATGATTTATAAAGATTCGTAATTGAATACAAAATGGTTTCGAATTTAGTTGCCAGGGTAAACGTGAATGCTTATTCTCCCAAGATTCGAAAGAAGCGGCAAAACACCCACTCCCACGTCGGCTGCCCGAAACCAGTGTTTGGGAGATGGAAATTACTGTCTACCCCTGACACGCACAACCTATCGGCCCGATTTCCACTGCTCTAAATAGGGGTTGGTTTGTAACTTCACTCAGACATGACACGACCGCCTCTCATCCCATTCAGACACGGTGAGCACCAAACGTGGGCGGCAAAACACATTTGATTCAAGCTCGTCCCAAAGACCTCTATCTCCCCCTCCATTTCCCCATTCATACACGATGGGCGGCAAAACAAACTCTCCTCGGCCGAAATCGATCTAGGCAAATATTTTAAGTAGGGGCAGGTTTGTAACTTCACTCATACGTGACACAACCGCCCTACCTGTCAGCCCCGTTCATACACCGTGGGCACCAACCGTGGGCGCCAAAACACCCTCTCCTCGCTCGAAATCGCTCTCGGCAAATATTGGGGAGATGCGAGATTACCGTCCTATCCCCAACCGACGAGACTGTCCGAAATTTTAAACGTGGGCTAAGTTCGTAACTTTCCCACATTTCAGACAAGCGCGTCCTAAAGACATGGTTCCCCTACCCCTCTCCCTCAATTTTCCCATTCATACACCGTCGGCACCAAAACACCATCTCCACACCAGCCTCCTCCGTTCGCCACCCCATCCATCGCCGCCCTCCTCCACCATGCCGGAGCGCCTACCCAGACCGCGTCGTCCACTGCAAGAGATCGACGTTCCTCATCCACGGCACCAGACCAGGAGCCTTGCATCGCGTCCTCTCGCTTCATCTGCACCGTCGTCCACCTTGCCGGGGCCGCTCCGATGACCTTCTCATCCACCGCAACGGGACTTTATCCCCCGATGCCTCCGTCTACCGTCGCATATCTACTTCCACGCTGCCGACAGCCATCACACCCCCAATGCCTAAACGGCGCCGCAAGAGAGGTGGTACTCTTTCATATTGTCGGTGTACTAAGACATGGGTGCCCTCGTACCCAGACTTGTGCACAGGCGGTTGTAGCCTCCCGTCCGGCACGGGCTTGACAGAGGATAACTACAACTCAAGACTCAACTCCAAGACTGTGAAGAAGACCTCAAGGCAGGTCATCGAGAAGTACTATTCTCGTATAGGAGATCGACGCTTCCCTTGCTGGCGAGCTCCATCCCGGCAAGGTGGAGACCAAGGTTATGGTTGCCGGCAAGCTCCCTTGCCGGCAAGCAAGGCCCGGCAAGCTCCATGCCAGCAGGCTTGTTCTGTCCCGTTACCGTTCCACCTCACCATCGACCAGATAGGTGCGTATGCTAGGTGTCGAGCGGGCGGCCAGTCAACATAGCCAGCCAAGGCATGTGTCAGCATGCCACGCCAAGATTAACTTTAATGACACCCACCCCTGGGACGTGTCGAGACTACAGAAGGGTGCCAGGACCGGTGGTATAGATCTTTTACTCAAGGCCTCGCCTCCCCAATGTAGCACTGAACGGTGCATTAAATGCGTTTGTCTTACCCCATTGGAAGATAGACGTGATGACGGTGCAAGTCACTGTTCATACTCTGTAATGACCGTATTAGCCATTGTGGTAACCCCTTGGTCTATAAAATGAGGCCCACGGCTACAGGTAGAAGGGTCGACACCCAGCTCAATGACACTCCATAGCTGCATTTTCCCGTGCACCTTGCCGGAAAACTGCGCTCCCTGTAACCAGAGTTCATATACGATCAACCACAGAGCAGGAGTAGGGTTTTACGCTCATAGCGGCCCGAACCTGGATAAATCCCCCACGTGTTCTTGCACCTACTAAAAATTTGCTCTTTGTCCCATGCATGTCCCCTGAGCCGAATCGCAAAGGGACCCGTTCGGTCCCATAGATAGTCGTTTCCCATGACATCTTTGGCGCGCCAGGTAGGGGGATTGTGTGTCACAAATCAGTTCTTTGGTAGTGTGAGTACCAACTTCATCATCTTCGTTGATGGCGCTGAAGAAAAGGAGTGGAGCCACGAAGGATCCTACCGCGTCCAAGCCACCTTCCCAGGCGGCTGCAGACGGCGCAGCCGGCACGGGCGCTACGGTCAGGATGGGCGGTGCAAGAGGCGCAAGTGGTGCGGGTGCCCAGCACCCCCGCCACGATGCTGAGCCCAGCCACAGGACCGGCGACGTCGCAGCCGATCAACTTCCAAGACATTCTGGTGAGCGCAGTCATCATAGTAATATAGTTCATACTGCCGTGACCCAGAACCCAGCTGCCGCAATGTCCCAGAACGTAGCAGCGACGTTCAACAAGGGCACGGGGAGACATACGCCACGACCATCGCAAGATGGGCACAACACACTCCCCCACGTTGCTGGTGGTTCCAGACGACCGCAAGGCGAGATCCCCGTGCAGCAACTTCCGATTGCTCACGGAGCGCCGCCGCCACCCCCGCGTCCGCCTGTTGGCGAGCATGAGCTGCGGTGGCACGGATGTAACGAAGCTCCTTCTGGCTCCACCAGGAGTCGAGCGACGCCTCGTTCTGTGCTCCTAGCCATGCCAACCACGGCGGCAGAAGCCATGGCGCGGGTTCAAATACTTTTGAATTTCCCGTCAGGCTCAGACAAGATGGGCTAATGGAGAGACACCTTTCAGAGTCTCATCAGTTTTGCCGATCCTGGAAAAACACAAGACGTGGGGCCCTCGTGGTGACCACCCACATGCTGGCAGGACCCTCCGGCTACCTTGCTGGAGATGCCGCGCCAATAGTGCAGTCGCCACGGCACCCCCCACCATCTCAGCGGCCGGCCTGCCGATCAGACGACCATGACGTGCTGTCTATGGCCTCGTCAGATCCGCGGTGCCACCAAGATCAGCGCCAAGTGCTCCGCGAGCGGTGCGATGAAGACGCCCGCACGAAGATCGAGTGGCGCCGGGAAGCACGCCGTCAATCTGACGACCGTGCCAGGCCGGCAGTGAACATGCTTGCTCCAGTAGCCGCTGGGTACTTGCCCTACGATGTGGGGTGCCCAGCGTTTACTCATGAGCTGTGGCAAGTTCGCTGGCCGTCCACCCGTGCCTTCAAGCCGGAGCTGCCCGACAAGTATGACGGCATGCTCAACCCAGCCGAGTTCCTTGGCATCTACACCATCGCGGTGGAGGCTGCCGGGGAAGGAAACGAGAAAGTGCTCGCCAACTACTTCCCGTTGGCGCTTTGGCCCAACATCAGGTCATGGTTGATGAAACTGCCTGAGGGCTCCATCTCTTCTTGGGCGGATTTGTGCCATCATTTCATTGGTGCATACCAGGGTGGCCACAAGCTCCCAGGTCAGCCCAGCGATTTGCAAGTGATCCCCCAAAGAGATGGAGAGAACCTCCATAGGTACATACAACGGTTCAGCCGTGTGCACCACAACGTCCCCAACATCCATCCCGCAGCTGTTGTTGCCGCATTCCACACGAATGTGCGCAACCGCAGGATGCGGTCAGAGATGAATGTCGAGCAGGTTAAGACCCTCAACGATCTGTACGCCTTGGCGGATAGGTGTGCACGTGCTGAGGAAGGGAGGCGACTCCCCAAGGAAGATGCGGGTGCAGACGTTGATTCCGAGGACGACGGCCCATGAACCCCGCAAAAGAAGAATAGGAAGCGCAACAGAAAGCGCAAGAATAAGACTGTATTGGCCGTCGAGAGCTCCGACGATACCAACGCCACCAAGAAGCCGAAGGCAGACGTCCCCGGCAAGGAGGTTGCCGGGTGCGATGCTTGCCGGGAAGCTGCGGTAGGCGAGAAGGCCGGTAAGCCCAGCAGGCCGTACTGCAAGATCCACCGCACCAAGGGCCACGATCTCCAACAATGCCGGCAAGTAGAGCAACTTGCCGAAAAGCAGAAGCAAGAGTACGAGAAGTGTGACAAGGAGAAGGGCCAAAACGGTGCTGCTGGGTCCGGCAAGCAAGACCATGGTAGCCGCGGAGGGCGCCGTGGCAAGGCCAAGCAGCCAAAAGAGAAGGTTGCTCAGGGCCAGCAAAAAAGAGGATGATAGTGATGAGGACGGAAGCAGGTCCGGCAAGGAGTTCCAAAATGCGGTGGATGCCATGTGTGTTGACAGAGGAGTATCTTTGCACTCCTCGCACCGGCAACTAAAGCAGTGGATCCGCGAAGTCAATGCAGCGGAGCCGGTGATGGAGGCACAGAAGCCACTCAAGTGGTCACACTCGCCCATCGTCTTTGACGCCGAGGACCACCCTGATCGCACCACTGCGGTCGGGTGTTTGCCGTTGTTGGTTTCACCAACAATTCGCAACCTCAAGGTGACAAAGATGCTGGTTGACGGTGGGGCAGGCTTGAACTTGATCTCCCCAGATGTGATCAAGAGGTTGCAGATCCCCGACAAGGATCTCGAGGAGACATGCAGTTTCCAAGGGATCAGTCCGGGGAGGAACAAGCCGAAGGGCCAAGTCACGTTGTCGGTCACGTTCGGCAGTGAGCTCAACAATCGGACGGAGAAGATTACCTTCGACATCGTCAAGATGCCGCTGCCGTACAATGGGATTCTGGGCCGTCCAGCCCTAGCAAAGTTTATGACCGCGTCGCACTATGCGTACAACATCATCAAGATGCCGGGGCTGATGGGTGTCCTCACAATCAAGTCAAACCACATGGACGCAATCATCTGCACCAACAAGCTCTACCAGGAGGCGGCGGTAGTGGCTGCCATCGAGGCACTTGCCCCTGCCGTCAAAACTCCCGGGGAAGGAAAGATGAAGAAGACCGGCAAGACCACTGTGAAGGACTCTGGAAAGTGCACTTCAGAGTGCAGCATGCCGGTCAAGGACACACCAGAGAGCTCTACCGGCAAGAGCAAGAGAGCCAAGGCTTCCGCGTCCACGACCAAACAAGTTTCTGCGAAGGGGGATGGGATGAGTGGCACTTTTTCTGAAAGTGCCACTCTCGGCGACAAATAGGGAGTCAAGCTCGTTGCCTTCCTACGAGTGAATGCCAGTGTGCTTACCCAGCAAGCACCTGACAACCCCGAAGTTCTTAGGAGGGCAACTGAGCACCACCTTGCTCTTTGCCCTCATGCGAGACCCGTCAAGCAGAAGGTCAGGAAGCAAGCCTTGGTGCAGAAGTAATACTCCCCACGAAACTCAGATACGGGTCACCTCGAGTCTTGGCCTTCAATGAGGAGGACCAAGATGAGCTGCGGCATGACGATGCCACACTCCTTGAGGAAGATCGTTCCCAGGCTGCTGCCCGTGCCTGCACGGTGCCAGCAAGCTTTGCGCCACTACTTTGGCCGCAAAATGAAAGCTAGGGACCTTGAGAAAGACAACCTTGTTCCTCGTCAGATTTGATCCACGAAGGGTAAAAAAACAAGTTGACGCCAAAGTGGGAAGGCCCTTACCGGGTAATACGAGTCACTAGGCCCGGCACAGTCCACCTAGAGACTGAAGATGGCACTCCGGTGCTAAACTCATGAAATATTGAGCATCTTCATAAGTTTTACCCGTAAGGCGCGGTTGCCGGGCTGCCTGGCAACCTCTTTTGTACAAGTTTGCCGTCAAGGCATGTAATCCTTTGTACAAAGCCGGGCACAGATCCCGTGCATAATAAATAAAAGTTAGATGTTTCACAGTTCTTTGTCAAGTACATATATATACTTATGTGTTGCAGGCAGTCTTGTGTTACATTTTCCCTTGCATAAGGTGATTAATGAACCGCCGAGGTCCTAGCTTCCTCTTTTCTTTTCTTTCTTCTTCTTAAAGGAAAGAAGGGTTCCTCGCGTACAAGTTTCCCGGGGGGAGTGACGGTATGGATACCAAAGGACGCGTTCAAGATATCGCCCTACGGCAAGGAGTACGCGTGTTCAAGATATCGCCCTACGGCGAGGAGTACAACAAGGAACGAACTAAGTTGCAAAACTTTGAAATAAATTCTTTGTTGTAGTTGTGACTCTCCTTGAATGATTTTGGCCTTTGTATGAGAAACCTGCACGCTAAGGAACCTTGTCGTGATCGACTGCGCTCTTACTTTGCTTCGAGTCCGCTCAGCAACCTAAGCAGCCGCGTTGTGACCGTCAAGCGTGACGTTGCCAGTAGCGGCACTTCCGACAAGCTGCTGAGGACCTGCTCCTCAAGCGCTCACGGCAGGGGTGTGCGCACCGGCAAGTTTCCGGCAAGCGTAGGGTACGAAAATCATGCAAAGATAGAATGGAATAAGGAGAACAGCGCACATACATCCATCTTAAGCATAAGTTATAATACATCAAGGCCAAGTGCAGTCTGACTTAAGATAAACATGTCTTTTGCATAACCTTACACCCGGCAAACTAAGGAGGCGAAGCCTAGCTCATGACCCCGCCCTCTTTCCTGGGGATTTGGCTGACCCTATTGGCGATGGGTGCGACGAGCTCATCGATAGCCCTGGTGTCGGCTCCCTTGGGCAGGCTTACGAAGACTTTGGAAAGGTCAATACTTGGGTTTCGGTACACCACTTTTCTGAGCATCTTGAAGAGGACATCCCGGCAAAGCCTGCGGGACTCGTTGGCAAGGTATGCAGCTCGAGCCCCGTGGTGTTTCTTCAGCACCTCACCCAAGCCTTCGAAGAAGAAGGCAAGCCTGGCACTGGTGGTGTCCCCTTCGGCTGTGGAGTAGTGGTATTCCGACAAGCCCAAGGCACGTAGATTGACGGAAATACTCTCCGCGGCAACCACAAGCCGGTCAGCCCAAAGCCCGTAGGCATCCTTGAGCTTGTTGAAGGAAGTCGCAACACTTGCAAGCTTTGACTTCTCGTCTTGAAGTTCCTTCGCCAAGGTCTTCTCACGGTTTTCGGCCTCGTCAAGGGACTGCCCTAAGGTGTTCAACTTCAACTTGTGGTCTTCGATCATATCTTTGGCCTTGGCGAGCTCTTGGTTCTTGGTGGATACCGAAGTTTGCAGCCCCGCCAAGGTGTGGAATGCCTTCTCCGCGTTTGCTTTGAGCGCCAAGATCTCTTGGCCGTTGGCAGCAAGGTTTGCTTCGAGTGCCTGCACTTTGTTTTCCAGTTCGATCTTGGCGACCTCTGCAGGTCCGGCAGCATCGATGGCCTCCTTGATCTTGCTGGCATGCTCTGTGGCTTGAGCCTCGATAGCCTCTTTGTGCTGCTGCCTTAGTTCCAGGGTTTGTTGGGCAACGAGAGCTTGGATCTCGTTGTCCTTGCCACGAAGCGTAGCAGCAAACCCGGCTTCACGACCGGCAAGCTCTTCCTCATGAGCGTCAAGGCCGACCCTACGCTCATTCAACCTTGCCTCCTTTGCTGTTATCCTCCGTGCAGCCTCCTCCTATGCCTTCTCGGCATCAGCTTTCTCCAGAATGAACTTCTCCTGGGCCTTGGCGAGCTGAGTTTGACGTTCATAAAGGTCTTGGAGGCATTCCGCATACCAAATCTGCGTTTCTTCCATGCGTCTCTTGAAATCATCCTCCGCCTTGTCAAGGACGGCCGCCCTGGAGTCCAAGTTATCCGTGCGCTCGTGGTGGCACGCCTGGAGTTTCCGAAAGTTCTCGCTCATGGCTTTGAGGAGTTGCTGCTCCTTGGTCTCGTTGATGTTGGCAGGCAGCTCATCAACGACCTCAAGTCCGGCAGCAGCAAGGACCTCGCCGTCCAAGATCTCTCCCTCCATAGGCACCCTGATGCTTGACGTCCCAGGAAGGTTGACGAATAGGTTGTCGCCAATCTTCAAGTATCTGCTTGAGAAGGGTTCTTCAGATGTCGAGGGGCGGTCATCGGCAACCGCCTTGCCGGCCAAGATCGCCCTCCTAGCCAAGTTAGCGCTTGGCGCTCCTGAGACAGGAATTTCTTCAGTGGCCTCAACGTTCTGATTACCGCCTTCCTCGGCGGCACCCGCGGTGGCCTCTTCGTGAGCGACCTTGGCGGTCTCCTCGTTAGTCATCCTGATGGCCTCGTCAGCGGCAATGTTGCTGGCTTCTTTGGTGGCATCCTTCGCGATCTCCTCAATGGTGGAATCGACGTCCATATCGTCAGATAAAGGGAAATCTGAAAGGATGGGGAGTAGAGGAAATCAAGACTTGGATCAAGTTTAAGAAAACAAAAAGAAAAAGAAAGAGAAGGTCAAAAGAAAAAGCTACTCGACGGTAGAAGACGTACCAGACTGAGGCTGTTGAGGGGGGATAATCTCCTCCCCGGCAACTTCGGTTGTCGTCGACTGGTTGCCGGCGGCCACGGTTGCCGGCACATCATTAGTACGAACGGCCTCGTCTGTGGAGATCCTTGCCGGAGAACCGCTTGTCGGGGGAGTGGTTGATGGAGACGTCCCAGTTGGATCGGCTTCCGGGCGTTCCTTCTCGAGACGCTCTTCTCCTGCTCCCGTGCCAATATCAGCAGTGAACATCTCAACACCCATGCTCGCCAAAGGAAAGTGAATAGTGGCCTCACGCTGAGGGCTGCGCTGGGGGCTGGCTTCCGAGACGTCGTCGTCTAGCGCCATGCTTGTTGCCGGTCCTCTTTTGCTCTGGTCCTTGGCCTCTTGGCCATCCTTTGTGCCAGAGTTTCCCTGTCACTGTCAACCAAGGCAAGGCGAAACAAGTCAGATTAACGTAGGCAAGAAATCAAGAATTGAATGAAGGAAATTGGGGATATATACTCCTCTTCCTCCTCTTCATCGCTAAGGATGGAGAGATCATACAAGCCTTCGGGCCTGCTGCTGGAGGAAGGCGGCGGGAAAGAAATCATTGCCCGTTTAGTTGCCACAGGCGCAGCAGGACGAGACAACCCGGCCGCTCTGCCGGCGGTGCGGCTGTACTCTTCTAAGAAGTACGCCACGTTCGTTGTTGTTGAGGGGTTTGGCGTTGAGTCCCTCGTCGCCCGGCAACCTCACCGGTCGCCTCTTCATCGGCAACTTCCTCGCCCGAGGGCGAAGAGCGAACCGGCTCCCCAGAAGCAGCTCTCCGGAGGACACGAGTCCTCCTTGCCGGAGCAAGGGGCTCCTTGAGCGCCTGCTCCTCAGCAGCCTCTTTACTCTAACCTCCGGCAAATTGCTCTTGCCTCCCGGCAGACTCTTCCGGCGACTCGCTTGCCAGCCTTTCCTCATTACCCTCCTCAGCATTGGATGCCATACAGCCGGAGCCGCCGGCATCCCTAGCCAACTTTGCCTCCGCCGCTCTCCTGGCAATATACTCTAGCTCCACCTGAGAGGTGTCACGGTAGAAGTCCTTCTCCTCACGGATAGGCTTCTCCACCAGCGTATCAAACCATCTTCTTACCGCGTCTTCGGGTGGTGCTTGCCAACTCCCCTCGACACCTTGGGTGTTGCAAGATGGCATCATGGCGTCCTTGGCAGAGTTGTTGCACAGCGGCAGCACGCCTGCTGGCCAGTTAAACTTACCGCCAGCACGGAAGAGCATGCCGCAGAGAGCCGCGTGTTGCATTACTTTCAGGGTGGTATGAAGCCTTGTGTTCACCCGCATGATGTCAGCCGCATTCTGGTAATCCCAAGCAAGCCTTCCTCTATTCTGAAGAGGAGCAATACGGCGACGAAGGAAGTCGGCCCCCACCATCTCAATGGTGAGGCCGGCGGCCCTAAGGCGGAGAATGCGGGTCGTGGTGATTTGGAGTTGGGCATCCTTGTCGTCAAAGTGGTCCCAGCTCTCGACGCGTCTTGCCTTCTTCGTTCTGAGCTTGTAGAGGTCAGGGAACCTGGCATCCTTGATCCAGCACCACTCTCTGCGCCATTCGCTCCATTCCCGATCAAATAGCCGAGGGGGATAAGCGTCCCCGTCCCTAAGAATCCAAGCAATACAGCCAGAGAGGGTGTCCGCCTCAATGCGGGGGATGAAATAGTGGCGGAACAGAGCTGCGTTGGGCATTACTAAAACAAAGTTTTCGCAGAAATGCGTGAAAACGGCCAGTCAGGTCATGGCATTCGGTGTGAAATCTAAGAGGTGGAACCCGTATGTGTACATGATCTCGCAAAAAAAACTCAGAGAAAGGAAGGACAAGCCCGCAATAGAAGTAAGCGGCGAAGAAGGGATACTTGTCATCACTGGGCTGAACGGAGCCGGGAAGAACCTCAGGCGCGGAGTGGGCTTTAGTATCCTTCCCCCACATGATCGCATACCGCTCCACCAGGTCATGCTCCTCCAGCACTGTAACACCCCAAAAATTTCTCTCTGGATTTTCAAATCTTTTTATTAAAATAAAATGCTTTGAATTATTCTGGCCCTATTTTTTCTTTTTCTCTTTCTTCTGTTCTGAAAATCATTTTTTTATTGGATTTCAAAATTTTAAATGGTTCTGATTTGGATGGTTATTTACTTGGGTAATTACTTTTGGAAAAACAAAAATATTTTTTTCTTTAGAAAAGTTTCTGGAATAAATAAAATTATTCCATGAAAATGATCATCTCACTCCTTTCAAGCCCTTCTAAATTCTTCCAATAATTTTTCTAACACTTCTAAATTATCCCTCAAGTCATTCTCACATTCTAGGACAGAGTCCAATACTTTTCCACTCCACAAAAATATTTCTCTTATTTTAAATAAATTCCAAAGTTGGAATTTATATTTATCATGGTTTCTCTGATTTACAAAGGAACCATATTCTCCTCAATTCTTCTGCACCCACAAAAATTATCCTAGCAACTAGACAGTACCCACAACCCATTTCACCAAAAACTTTGGGTTCCACAGTTCAAAATTTTCGAATTTCATCCAGTTCAAATTTGGACCAGAAATAATCTCTCTGATACAAACCTATTTTTAATAGCTCCAAAAATTCTGAAACTTTGCCAGACTCTCTTATATGCATCAACACCTCACCACAAAAATTCCGCAAAATTCCTAAAATACCTAGACCTCTCTGTCATTTCATCAAACACGTGGTGTGCACACTGTTCACTGCTGTCAAATTCAGTTAACTGAATTTGGTCCAGTCGGCAGAGGAGTTCGTCGCCGTGCTCCTCACTCCACCGTCTCTGCGTCTCCTCCACGCCTCCTCTGGCCATTAATGGGTCGCCTGAGACCCCACTGGTCAGTGGTCGCCTCCGACAGCACAGGAGGTGGCCAGTGCAATGGCCACCGTCCTCGACCGCGGCAACCCGAGCGGATCACCACGGCGCCCGGCATCTTCACTGCTTCTGTTGTCCTCCCTCACCTAATCTCCTCCACGCGTCGCCCCTCTCCGCAGTCTCGCACCATCTGGAGCCCGCTGTCAGTCGTCGGAGTGGGACGACGTCTGCCATGGCCGTACCCAGCTCTTCGGTGGAGGGAACTGATAGCGCTCGAGCTCGTCCACACAGAGGCTTCTGGAGAGCTTCATTGACCTCCCCGATCATGCACCGCACTTGCCCGCCGCCCATAACCTACCTCGCCGGCGGAGTTACTCCGGCGTCAGCCGCAAGCCGCTGACCTCCTCGGACTGCCTATAAAAAGGGCTCCCGAGCTCCGTGCACTCTACACACCACCCACACTCTCTCTCAATCGACCCCTACGCCACTCCCCCGACCTCGAGGAGGTCGTCTTCCTCCTCTCCGACCACCGATCCGCCGCTAGCTCCACTGATCAGCACGACTCCATCACTCCATCTCCGCCTCCGAAACTCCACCAGTAGCCTCATACCGCTCCCTCTCGTCGATCCCGCGCTCCAATTCCACCTCCCGAGCTCTCTCCGGCGAGATCCCAACACACCCGAATCACCGTCCGCCGGCGTCGACCTCGCCGTCGTTCTGTTGCTCGGCGTCGACCACCACCGCCACCCACTGACACGGACGGACTCCCTGATCACGTCCCGATCATCGCCGCCCACTGAAAACCCCGGCGATCGTCGCCGGTGATCGCTGCCTCCCCACTGTCTTCGCGCGCGAGCGCGTTCAAATTTGAACCTGACGGGTGGACCCCACCCGTCAGCGTTTTATTCTTTTCCGTTTAAAACAGAAAGCGTATTCTGTCGTTTACGCTTTCTGAGTTGGAAGGCGTATTTCTTCCCGAAGCGTTTTCTTTCTAAATGCACAGGGACCTGGCTGTTTTGCAGAAAAACCCCTGGGTTTAAAAGTTTAATAACTTTTAAACCACAACTCTGATTGAGTTGATTCTTTTTTTGAAATTCTTATTTCTCTCTCTAGTTTTTTTAGTATTTATTTAAAAAAAATTTGAGACAACTTTTGGTACTGTTGCAAATTTTTGATTTGAATTCAAATTTGAATTTTTCAGAAAACGAAGAGGGAAACTTTGCCGGGAATTTCGAGGGTTCACTTTCTGACTACTTTGGACAAGGCAAGCATTTTGAACTTGGGATATGGGAATTGCATTGCATGGTTACATTAGTTTGAGTTTGCACCATATGTGTAGTATATCACAAGTGCATGCATGCATGGTCATGTCCTTTGTGCATTACTTGCATTTCACTCAAGAGTCTGACTACCGTGGATAAGAATTGTGAGAAACCAGAAGTGTGTCTCCTGCCTTGGGACGTGCCAGTGGGCACGGGTCTCGTTATGACACGACGGTGTCACCGTGGCATGTGAGACATGCTAGACATAATAATAACAACACCTCCTAAGTCGACCTAGATCGAGTCTTGTTCCGTCACACCTAGCTAAACACCGTGCTGCCACGGGTCTTTCCGCGAGGGAAGTACGGTTTAGTAAGTTGCTAACCCCTGTCTGTGTACACACCACATAGAGGGCCATGATGAGGGTTTCCACGGCCATGGACTAATGCTCGTCATCAGGTCAGGGGGCATGGGTGTATCCGGCTGGGCTGAGAGGGGGGCACCCCTTGTAATCCGTGCGTATGAATAGTGATCCCATGCTATTCGAGATTGTAGTCTCCCCGACTTAAAGTTTTTCTTGAACGGTGCTTTGGGTGATTCCTGGCATCCGGAAAGTTAATCTGGTGTGTGCTGGTCAGGTGTGTTTTCAACCCAAAGACCGTAGTGGGAATTAGTCAGTGCCACGGTGTTGACTAAAGAAATCTCATACACGTGGGTAAAGAGTACACCCTCTGCAGAGTTATACCTATTCGAATAGCCGTGTCCGCTGTCAAGGACGTTAGCTGGGAAGGGTCAAGTGTCGGTCCGGTGTCGGTCTTCGGAGGAAATAATTAATTTGAGCATCAATTATTTTATAGGATATTATTATTTCATCACTAACGCTGTCATGGATATTTTTGTTATCATGAATATTATGGTTGTGAATATTATTGTTACTATGCATATTATTGTGGACTAACCCGTTTCTCTTATTTTATTTTCTGAATGTCTCAGGGGCTGGCTAGACTACCCCGGCACTCAGTTTTATTTTCAAGACCTCTCGTGGCGTCGCTTGAGTTCTCGGGCGGTCCTGTCTCGCCCGATTCTCTTTTAGACACCCGTTTGGCATTTCTTTTCAAGACCTCTCGTGGCGTCGCTTGAGTTCTCGGGCGGTCCTGTCTCGCCCGATTCTCTTTTAGACACCCGTTTGGCATTTCTCTTGGATTCTCGGGCGGTCTTGTCTCGCCCGATTCTCCACCTTACATTTTCATTTCGATTCTCGGGTGGTCCTGTCTCGCCCGATTGTCCACTTTTAACTTTGTTTGTTTGTCACTAACATTTTATATTCTGCACATGCTAATATTTATCATGCCATGTTTTAAATTTCAGTCAGCATGAACAGATCATTTAATCCATCATGAGCATATGTATTCGGTATATCTTTTGTTCATAATGTTTGCGAGTACATTCAAACGTACTCACTGGCTTGTCCCTGGCTATTTCATTGGCCAGACCTGGAGGAGGACGAGCTTGTGGAAGGAGATTGCGCTAGCAAGCCCGGCGCTTAGAGGTGTCCCAGTCAGTCAACCTGTGATCATGGAGTCTACCACATGTATCATCCGCTGAGTTTCCGCTACACCAATAAAATAGCCAAGCCTCACACTGACGCTTGACTTTATTTTATTGTATCAGTGTTGTTCTACCACCACACCACTGTGTTATTCCACCACCGTAGTATGTTGGTAAGCTTGTAATAATTGTTGAGCCCTCAGACTCAACCTTGTGTAATATTATATTTGTACTGGTTATCTATATCAAGGAAGTCTACCAGTTGATCTTGGGGCTGATATGACTTGAGGCTCTTCTGTGATTTATCCCAGAAATGGGCCTGACAAGCACCAGCTTGAGGACGATGTTTGCCCTCCGCAGCGCCGCCCACTCCGTTTCCCCCGCCTCCACATCCGGGTCGGTCGCCTTCCCCGATCTATTCCGACTCCTCTTAGGCGCCATGGCTGCGCAAGGTGGATGGATTCAGAAGCCGGCGGGGGACGCGATGCGGTGGTGGAAGAAAAAGGCGCTCTGACGCGAGATTGAAGACGGCGGTGAACTGGCTAGATTGGGAAGAAGGGGGGGGTAAATGAGCAACGCCCCTCGCGGTTTCCTTTTTTATGGGGAAGGCGCGGGGGCTGGCACTTTTCTGTCCTACGTGGCCACGGTTTTCAGGCGCACCACCTCCCGCCGCCGTTCCGCTCCACCTCTCCCACGCCCGCATTTAATGCGCATCGTGGGCGGGTGCGGTAAAAGAGAAGATTACAACAGTTATCCTCTACCACGTGCCGCCTGTGCACTGTTTGGGCCTAGCCCAACGACGCCTCGCATGCGCGTGTGGCCCAGGCCCAGGGGCTCCTGTCGGTGTACTAAGACATGGGTGCCCTCGTACCCAGACTTGTGCATAGGCGGTTGTAGCCTCCCATCCGGCAAGGGCTTGACAGAGGATAACTACAACTCAAGACTCAACACCAAGACCGTGAAGAAGACCTCAAGGCAGGTCATCGAGAAGTACTATCCTCGTACAGGAGATCAACGTTGCCCTTGCCGATGAGCTCCATCCCGGCAAGCTGGAGACCAAGGTTATGGTTGTCGGCAAGCTCCCTTGCCAGCAAGCAAGGCCCGGCAAGCTCTGTGCCAGCAGGCTTATTCTGTCATGTTACCGTTCCACCTCACCATCGACCAGATAGGTTCGTATGCTAGGTGTCGAGCGGGTAGGCAGTCAACATAGCCAGCCAAGGCACGTGTCAGCACGCCATGCCAAGATTAACTTTAATGACACCCGTCCCTGGGATGTGTCGAGACTACAGAAGGGCGCCAGGACCGGTGGTACAGATCTTTTACCCAGGGCCTCGCCTCCCCAACGTAGCACCGAACGGTGCATTAAATGTGTTTGTCTTACCCCGTTGGAAGATAGACGTGATGACGGTGCAAGTCACTGTTCATACTCTGTAATGACCGTATTAGCCATTGTGGTAACCCCTTGGCCTATAAAAGGAGGCCCACGGCTACAGGTAGAAAGGTCGACACCCAGCTCAATTACACGTCGTAGCTGCATTTTCCCGTGCACCTTGCCGGAAAACTGCGCTCCCTGTAACCAGAGTTCATATACGATCAACCACAAAGCAGGAGTAGGGTTTTATGCTCATAGCGGCCCGAACCTAGATAAATCCCCCGCGTGTTTTTGCACTACTAAAAATCTGCTCTTTGTCCCGTGCATGTCCCCTGAGCCGAATCGCAAAGGGACCCATTCAGTCCCATAGATAGTTGTTTCCCACGACACATATCTACTCAACTTCTTGATCTCAACCAGAAAACCGATCGTCACTTGTTTACTGTACTTTTTTCAGCTCTTAGAATCTTAGTTGTTAGTTCAACGCAAACATTGGTTGCTAAGTAGCCATTGTGCGGTTTGCAGCTTCAGATCTGCCATGGCGAAGTCATAATAGGGTTTAATTGATTATGCTTAGGGTTTCCCCCCTTTTATGATCACTGTACGATCCGCTTACGTGCTCCGTGTCATAATAGCACTGCTCCACCCATCAAGCTAAACAAGCTTAGTTGTTCAAATACGAATCTGATATGATGCTGATATTAGTAAAATAGAGTCGTTTAATTGGTCTCCTAAGTGTTCCTAATTTAATTTCGAAATGCATGTGCGCCGCTGGGCGGATCTACAGGGTGGCCAGCATGGTCCGCGGCCCACCCTTGGATTTTGGGTCGGCCTGTACCATAAGAGATTAGAACATGGTCAGCTAGCCAATGCCTTTGCTAAAAAAGCCAATGCCTCCAGACTCCGATTCCCCTCTGTTCTGCTCCGCTTCCGATCTCTACTCGCAGCCAGCCGCCTGCCTCGCTGGCGACTTGCCGTCGTCGGACGCTATGACTTTAGGAGGAAACGCCGGACTAACAAGAGGTCAGGAGCCGCTCACCCAACAGCGTCACCGCTGCCTGGCCGCGTCGGTGTGCCTAGCTTCCCAGTCCGTTCAGGGCTCAGGCGTGCAGCACCCACTCTACCAACCCGATTTATCCTGAGATACGCCGTCCTCAAAACTCAGCAGCCACTTCCCATCACCCATTCTCTAATTGATTCATCACTCATTAGGTAGGACTCTCATTAGGGTTTATTGTGTATCGAGTGCTACCTACATTTAATGGTTCAGATGTTTCAGTAATCTTTAGTACCTGTAAAGTTGACAGGGTTTCAAAATTCCTCGCCTAGGAACAAACACTAGTCATGTTGGATTGTTAGTCATAGTGACATTGACCCAGATTACTACCGCAGGCCAGGATTGTTGACAATCTTACTAGTCTTTGTTACTCATTCGATATGATATCCAATTATTCACTTCTATTAATTGCAAACAATAAGTTCTAGCCCAACTTCTTGATTCAGATTTTGGACGGTCTCTTACTGCAGTTATGATTCTGCATACTTGTCCTAGTAAGCTCACAAGTAATGATTGATTCACTAGCTTTATGCTTGCCTTGTCATATTTGTTGTCAATATTTTTTTAGGGTGGACCACCCTGTTTCAAAATCATGGAACCGCAGACATGAGTGAATAGTATTTCTCTGTGTGATCTCTTCCATCATGTGTGGGCAACGAACACTGCATTATATAGAAAGAAAAGTGTTATATCCACCTTTTACATAGACTACGATCTTTTACATGGAATACAATCTGCCTACGTGCTTTGTGTCGCACTACCAGTACTCCACCCTTGAAGCTAAACATTATGCCACTCATAATTCCGAAGTTTATTTGTTCAAATACGAATTTGATATGATGCTAATGTTCATACTTCCCTTATAGAGACATAAGAGGTTAGTATTTCTGTGTGTGGTTTGGTCAGCACGGTTGGGGGATGAACTTTGTATACGCAGGGGTTTGTAGGGAGACACTATTGGAGTAGAATCCGCAATGCATTCCAGAGATAATGTGACTACTTTTTATGTTTTCGTGAATCTCAGATACTGAACATCATCATAATGATTATGAGCTTGGGCGCATGAGAAGAATAAAGTAGAACAATGACATGGCTATCAAACTTGGCGTTAAGCGACTGAGATCCAGTCTGGATGCAATGGAATGCGCACTCTCTCCACCTACAGATTCGTGTTCAGAATATGATCCTAACAATGATTCTGAGCTAGAGGGAGACTTAAGTCAATGTAGCTCCCTAGTGGAGGAGTCAGAGGCAGATGCCCTATCTTATTCACCCATCAAGGTGCTTTCTCTAACTTGGCAAGGTTATATTGGTCGCACATATCTTGGAAATGATGCTTTGCATTGCTTCTACTTTGTTACACCGCCATTTGCTTAGTTTACACATCATATATGTGAATATGCCATGCCTATCCATTTTCAGTACATATTCCATCTGTCATCATACCATATTTCTCCATTCAAATGATGTTCTTGTGTATCAGACGTTCAAAAGGAAGAGGGCGATTGCTGATCGTGATTGTGCATGAACAAAGTATTTGGAAAAGGTAGTGACACCTGACAAATCAAATAGCCCATTAGGTGTAGTGGCAATATCACTAGACCCACAAAACACAGCCCCAACTCTAGCAGACTCTACCCCTACCCCACTGGCCATCTCAGATGCCCCAACTCAGCAGACCCCAACTGCAGCAAAAAGTATGACGATTCCAGTTGACATAGCACCAGCTCTACGACACAAAACCCCCATTCCAGCAAAGAGTACACCAACTCCAGTTGCCAAATCCCTTTTCGAACTGGAGAGAGCCCCAATTGTAGCAAATAGGACCCCTGTTCTACTTCTTTCCAGTTTAGAAGATGAAGCTTTTATTGTTGTCAGGAACTTTGTGCGCATCTTTCCTTCATGGAAAGATTAAACTACAGACAAACAAAAATTTCCAATCTTCCTCCGCAACTTACGTCTAAGTAATGTACTAATGTTATTCAAGGTAATTAGTGCCTATGTTTCTATTGACAGAACTCAAAAGATTTCATTCATTTAAATAGGCGAGGACCAAACTGGATAGTCAAGACGAGCAAAGCTTGGTTGCGCTTTTCAAGCACGCTTTGAGGAAGTATCATTGCTACCTGAGGCAAGCACACTTCGATGGCAAGCCTCTAAACGAAATTTCTGTGAAGTCTTCGGTGCTTCATTTACTAGACATTGACTGGAATAAGCTTGTTACACATTGGTTTTGTCTGCAGCGTAAGGTACTGTCTATGATATCACATCACAATCTGAATTACATTTCTGCATGTGCCTTACCGTCTCACTTGTATGAAAACTGTTTGCAGGAGAATATCCAGTCTCAAGGGACCACAGGATCTCGCAACTATACTGCACACTGCATTGCTCTTGTGAGTACCTCTTGCCCTGTATCACCATACTTACTTTCATAGCTGGTTGATTATGTAGCATCACTGCACATGTTAACCTCCTTATCCTCCATTTGGTGGACATTATAAGATCCGTATTGACTCTTACATAAATTTAGAATAAACCCAATTCTTCTGAAGAAGTTTAGCTCTGCAGTCCTCTTGTAAGGACCGAACGTCTTGTATCATTGTACTTACATTAATAGCTACTCCATCCGTCCCATAATATAAGAGCGTTTTGTACACTACACTAGTGTACAAAACACTTATATTATGGGACGGAGTGAGTAGTTCATTGTGTTGCATTACTCTGCATCTTGTCTCCCTCGCCCACCATTTCCTAAAAATTATCAAATCTATACTTAATCTTACCAAAAAGTTGAATACACAAACAATGCCAGTGTAGAAATGTAACCCATTGCTCTTCTCAGTACATTTTGTCATGTAACGCTGTACTTACATGGATTGGTAGTTGATTATGTAGAATCACTGTGCATCTTATCTTCATTATCCTCTATCCCTTCCAGTATTATCATATCAATAATTACTCTCTACAAAATGTAGAGTACAGGCAATGCTTATGAAGAAGTTTTTGTGCTAAAATTCTTGATTTATCCCTCCCTTGACATGGAGAAGGGCATTATAGAGCCGGTGTTAACTGTTAATGTAAGTCCGTCCTTCTAAAGCCTTTCTCCTCAACTGCTGTTTAATTTGCTCATACTCCCTATCGTCAACTGCTGTTTAGTTTGCTGTTTCTATCAAAATGCATGTTCGCAACAACTGCAAGTTTCAAGTTTTAGTCGTGAAACCAAATTCCTTATTCATACCATGCACATTATTCAATACAGATCCATTAATTTTCTTTAGCCCTGCATGTATGCTTGTGTTGTTGATCTGTAATCCAGTGTGTGGTGAAGCTGCCCACATTTGCACCTTGTCATTTCCTGCTTTGTCTTAACTGATCTGGCTGATGATATGAACATGGCATGCACATTAACGAAAAGAGATACAATGATTTTCTTTTGCCCTGCATCTATGCTTGTGTTGTTGATCTGTAATCCAGTAGTGTGGTGTAGCTCCCCGCATTATGAACAATGCCAAATTATGCTCTTGACATTTTGAATCGTCTCTTTATTTTCTAATATGAAACTTGATGGAATTGATAGCGCACTTACCATCTTTGTTTATATACGTGCAAAACCTATCATCTGTCTTGTTGTTTTAGGGTGATATGCATGATGGCACGCACAAGTCTACTGAAGATTCCGAGACAAACCCAACGTATATTGCAGCAAAGAAGGCAAAACATCTTGAAGATAGTGAGACAACCCCAAAGTCATGTCTTGATGCAGTGTTCAAGTTACTCGAGACTAGTAGTCACACAAGATAACAGAAGTCGCTGCCTGAATCAGTTCGACTTCTTCAGTCTCAATTGCAAGCAGAAAGGCATAGTGCAACTCAACTTCGACTTGAAGTCCAATCTCTAAGGAAGATCACAGAGAACTCCAATGAGAACCTCATTGCTAAACAGCTAGAGCTGGAAGATATGACCGACATGCTAGGTCGTTCTCACTGCCTTGCTCAGCTGCATGCGCAGCAGCTCCCGCACAAGGCTAATGTTTCTTGAACTGTGTTCAAGTGGTCTTGGTTCAGTATTATTTTGTTGTGCTGCAATGGCAGGGCCTTTGATGCCCAGGTTTTGTAATCTGCTTCTTGGTTGCGCTTTATGATCACTGGTGGCGAACTTTGATGCCCAGTGGATGTAATATGCCCTAATTCCTTTATTGTGTAGTGTAGGTTTATTCTAAGTTACTATGTTGTAATTTCTTTATTGTATAGTGTAGGTTTGTTCTTAATTCGTAGTTATCGTATATGTCATCATTCGCTATCAGAAAAAGGGTGAAAAATCTGATTCAGGCGAACGGACCGAAACATGCGCCTCTAACGGGCCTGCATTTCAGTGGGCCATTAATGGGCCGCCCCGCAACAGCCTTTACTCCGGCCTGCGCAGACCTGCCGTATGGGCCCTTCATGGACACGGTATGCCCAGGCCCATAACTCACATGGGCTTCTAGTGGGCCCAAACTTTAGTTTGGCCCATGTAGCTTCGGGCCATTAACAGGCTGAATATTCTGCTGGTCTGTTATGGCCCAGAAGATAGCATGGGCCTTTAGCAGGCCGAAAAGCTTGTTGGGCCTCAACTTTCATGAGTCGACCACGGGCCTTTAGCAGGCTGAAATATACCTCGGACCATTATTGGCCCAGTTACATGATGGGCCGTTACCAGGCCGAAACATATCTCGGGCCTTGGTTGGCCCAATCATATCATGGACCTTTAGTAGGCCGAAAGGTTAGTAGAGGACCAACGGGCCGAATTGTACGACAGGCCTTTAACAGGCCCAAAGTTAGGTTGGGCTGGAATTTTGCCACCGAGATCACGGGCCGTCAAGGGGCCGAATGTCACATCGGACCATATATGGCCCATGTGCAGCACGGGCCATTAACAGGCCGAAAGGCACACCGGGCTGAAATGGGCCCATTTCTACATCGGGCCTTTAACAGGCCAAAAACTCACTGGGCCGTAATGGGGCCCAAAGACTGAGCGAACAATTAACGGGCCCGATCTAGCGGTGGGCTATAAATGGGCCATGTTTAAGGAGGCTGCTAGTGGGCCGGCCCACTAGTACCTGAGTAAATCTTATGGGCCATTGACTGGGCCAGCCTTTTTACCTAAATGGGCCACTGTTGGGCCATTCCACGTGTCACCGTTTCATAGGCGCGTACTGTCCAATGGATGGATGACATCTGTCACGACGTCCAGCTGGCACGTGGATCTGTTGGCGAATGAGAATTTTACATGTGGAAAATCACCATTGGTCAGGGCTGTTAACGGGTTATCGGATCCAAACCCGCACCCGATAGCTTAACGGCGACCCGTTATGGTCGATGCCATGTGTCGGTCACCCTTGACGAAAACACTTGCATGCCGTGCCATTTATCGTCATGGAAGTGGACACTTCCGTGATGATAATTTCAGTATTGTCATGGAACACTTCTACGACAACACAGGTATGGCTATCTTGATTCTGTCATAAAATCGCACGGATGTACATGCATGACAGAAAACGTGGCCTACTGTGACAAAGACATATCATCACGGAAGTGTTTTTTTTGTAGTGGGACCAGCCAAGGTCGCCTGTGTAACAAGCATTACATCAATCACATTATCATGGTATAAATTCGGAACACAAGTATCTATATGCATGAATAGCAATGGGAAATTATATGATAGTACTCGAGAATTACATCAATCAAATCCTCATGGCATAAAAATACTGCCACTCCCATTGATAAGAATACCTATAACATAATTAGATAACTTGGTCCAGCAAAGAAACAAAATTTAGTATAACAATCCCCACAGGTCATGAGATCTCTATCTTTATTAAGTAGAGACTGCAAACAAACAAGAAGTTGAAGTGTTGTTTCTTAGTTAATGAGTTGACTGAACTAAAGATCATATAAAATTCAAGTAAATGAAAAGTTGATTGAACTAAATATCATATATTTTTATATTTTCCTTCAAAGAACATGAAAGCTCAATGATCAATGTACATAATAACAAAGTTTGTGGAATAACAACCAGAAACGGACATGTCTATCCAGAAGAAAAAAATCACATCTTGCAATGAGGCTTTTTTTATACATGGCTGCTGTAATACAAGCAGAATTACAAGCATCATATACTAGTTCTATATATCCACTATTTTCCCCTTGTGAAGCAAGCACCAAGCAACACATAACAATTAAATTGCACATTTAATTGAACCAAGGCCTGCTGTTGTGTCCAGAACAATTGCATTCAAATAAAACTGCACATTCAAATTGTTGTGGCCAGAATTTGCAAGTGAGCAGATCTGCTAGGGGTAGAAAGAGAGGACCTTCCAATGCATATTATGGGTAAATTTTGCATTGCACAGGGCATTTCTTATTTTGGTCAGACAACAAGAAATGGTGGCACAATACTTAACCCATCAGCGATTGCAAAAGAATGGCAGATGATATGATGTATGTACGTACAATCAATCTCTCACTCTCTCTAAAACCAAATTGATCTTTTCTTCCTCTGTTCCATCCATGTACGTACATGTAAATGTTAACTAAAACCCAAAGGACTCCCCAAATTGTGGCAAACTAAACTAGAAGATTGGATTGGAACTAAAAGGCTAGCTGCAAGCAAGGAATGGAGGAAGAAAAGGGCCACTTCTTGTACTCGAAGCTGCTGCAGCCCGCTGGCGTGGTGGTTCAGGTGGTCAAGGAAGAAGAGGAGCAGAGCAGGCTAGGTGCGCCCCTCCTCCTACTGCTCCTCGAGCAGAACAAGTCCGGCGGCTGATGGGCTTGTCGAGCTCGGGATCCTACGGGACGAGGAAGGCCTCCCCTTCGCCCTGTTTTGGGATCCGGTGCCTCGACCCTTCCGTGCCATGGGAGACCTACAGCAAACGGAAGGGAAGGAAAGGAAGAGAAGGTGAGGTGAGGAGAGGAGGAGAGGGTTGGCGGTGGTTGTGGCGGATCCTGACGAAGGAGGAGAGGGCCTACCGGAGCCGCGCCGGCATCGGAGATGACCGAAACCCTAGCCGCGGACGAGGGTAGAGACCGCGACTGGTGGATCTGGCCGGAGGGGAGGAAGACCCGGAGCGAGGGGAGCACGTGAGCCTGCCGCGTGCGGGCGGAAGTCACCGGAATCCGCCGTCGTGGGTGGTGGCGGCGTGTAGTCGTGGGGAGAGAGATGGTTCGGGTTAGGAGTTGACTAGGAGATCCGGGAGGAGGGAGATGGACGGGAGGGGTTAGGTTTAAGATATGTAGATGGGCTTCCGCGTGGGCTTTTAGGCCAGTGGTGGGCACCTCTTAAACCATGAGGCGGGCACAAAACAGAGCCTGCCGCTGCCATTTGAGTTACCAGCGGTGGGTCTAAATTAGTGCCCGCCACTGTTTTTTTTTGAACAGATTTATCGCGAGACCAAATAATAACAGTGATGGGCGCGCAAATTTGCCCGCCACTGGTAAGACAAGTACCAGTGGCGGGTGCTGTTTCGTGCACGCCATAGTTAACATTTGTCCCAAGGAAAATCTGGACAGCTATTACCAGTGGCGGGCGGAAACTGGCGCCCATCATTGGTAAGCCAATAGCTGTGGCAGGCCGGTTTTTGTGCCCGCCACTGCTAATTTTTTATTTTAGCAGTGGCGGGTGCTAGACTGCGCCCGCCACTAATGGGGGTTCACCTATAAGGCCTTTCCCAGTAGTGGTAGCTTTGGACTTCTTGCTCTTGTCGGCAGAGGTCTTTGGCTCCTCAACGGACGTGCTGCACTCTGCAGTGCGCTTTCCGGAGGCCTTGGCCTTGCCGGTCTTCTTCCCCCCGGGAGCTTTGTCGGCAGGAACACGTGCCTTGCCGGCAGATGCTGCAACTGCTTCCTAGTAAAGCTTGTCAGTGCAGATAACTATGTCCTTCTTGTCGGAGTAGATGGTGATCACACCCATGGGCCCCGGCATCTTCAACGTGTTGTAGGCGCAGTGTAACGCTACCATGAATTTTGCCAGAGCTGGGCGTCAAAGAATCCCATTATAAGGCAATGGAATCTTGACGACATCAAAGACTATCTTCTCTGTTCTGTAATTGAGTTCGCTGCCAAAAGTGACCGGCAACGTGATCTGGCCTTTGGGCTTGGTCCTTCCCAGATTGACTCCTTGAAACGATCCTGTCTCTTGGAGCTCTTCGTCAGAAATCTGCAGCCTCTTGATCACATCCGGGGAGATTAAATTCAGGCCAGCGCCACCGTCAGCCAACATCTTCGTGACCTTGAGGTTGCGAATTGTTGGCGAGACCAACAACGGCAAGCATCCAACCACGGTGGTGCGATTAGGATGGTCCTCGGCATCAAAGATGATGGGAGTGTTTGACCACTTCAGCGGTGATGTCTACTACACAATTTATTCTTGTAGACTCATGTTTGGCCTCCAAGCGCAGAGTTTTGTAGGATAGTAGCAATTTTCCCTCAAGTGAATGACCTAAGGTTTATCAATCCATGGGAAGCGTAGGATGAAGATGGTATCTCTCAAACAACCCTGCAACCAAATACAAGAAATCTCTTGTGTGCCCAACACACCCAATACAATGACAAATTGTATAGGTGCACTAGTTCGGCGAAGAGATGGTAATACAAGTGTAGTATGGATAGTAGATATAGGTTTTTGTAATCTGAAAAATAAAAAAACAGCAAGGTAGCAATTGATAAAACGGAGCACAAACGGTATTGCAATGCTTGAAAACAAGGCCTAGGGTTCATACTTTCGCTAGTGCAATCTCTCAACAATGCTAATATAATTGGATCATATAATCATCCCTCAACGTGCGATAAAGAATCACTCCCAAGTTCCTATTAGCAGAGAACATAAGATAGAAATTGTTTGTAGGGTACGAAACCACCTCAAAGTTATCATTTCCGATCGATCTATTGAGCTATTCCTATAAGTGTCACAAACAGCCCTAGAGTTCGTACTAAAATAACACCATATGATACACATCAACCAACTCTAATGTCACCTAGATACTCCAATGTCACCACAAGTATCCGTGAGTTGATTATACGATATGCATCAAACAACTTCATAATCATAATATTCAATCCATACAAAGAACTCCAAGGAGCACCCCAAAGTTTCTATCGGAGAAAAGATAATGAAAACGTGCATCAACCCCTATGCATAGATTACCCCAATGTCACCACAGGAATCCGCGAGCTGAGTGCCAAAACATATATCAAGTGAATCAATATAATACCCCATTGTCACCACGGGTATTCATATGCAAGACATACATCAAGTGTTCTCAAATCTGAAATATTCAATCCAACAATAACGAAACCTCAAAGGGAAAAGATTTGATTCATCACAACAAGATAGAGAGGGAGAAACACCATATGATCCAACTATATTAACAAAGCTCGCGGTTCATCAAGATCGTGCCAAATCAAGAACATGAGAGAGAGAGATCAAACACATAGCTACTAGTACATACCCTCAGCCCCGAGGGTGAACTACTCCCTCCTCGTCATGGAGACCGCCGGGATGATGAAGATGGCCTCCAGTGATGCTTCCCCCCTCCGGTAGGGTGCCGGAAAAGGGTTGTAGATTGGATCGTGGAGGTACAGAGGCTTGCGGCGGCGTAAAAACTCATCTAGGTTATCTTTCGGGGGTTTCTGAACATATATGATTTTTCGGCGTTGGAATCACGCGAAGAGGGGCCACAGGGGGCCCACGAGGCACCAGGGCGCGCCTGGGGGGGGGCAAGCGCGCCCAGGTGGCTCGTGGGCCCCCTGTGGCTCTTCTGCTGCTCGTCCGAAGCTTCGTGGGTCTGTTTCCATCCAGAAAAAATCGTCAAAAAGTTTCGCTGCATTTGGACTTCATTTGATATGGATTTTCTGGAAAACCAAAAACAAGCAGAAAACAGCAACTGGCACTGGGCACTAGGTCAATATGTTCGTCCATAAAAATCATATAAAAGCCATATAAAAGTGCACCAAATTCATACAAAACTATAATAAACATGGCATGAATACTTCATAAATTATAGATACGTTGGAGACGTATCAGCATCCCCAAGCTTAATTCCTGCTCGTCCTCGAGTAGGTAAATGATAAAGAAATAATTTATGAAGTGTGAATGCTAGCATAGTGCATAAGTTTGATCAATGATAATTTCAATCACTTTTTCTAGCATCAATATATATCATAATCAGTTGCTCATCTCATAAAACTTCTCATGATCAAGTAGCAAGCTATTCACATGTTTAAAGTATAGGTCATCAAACAATTGCAATTCATCTTATTTTCAGGAAGGGTCTATGTAAGAGCTTTGATTTAGCAAATTCCACATACTCAACTATCATTTAATCAAAGCATATTTTTAGAACAAACTGTTTTAGTCAAACACATAGGAAGATAGGGGCTTAATGTTGTGCCTCCCAACTTATTTATCTCATGGATAATGTCAACAATAATAACTCATGATCACCTATATTCAACTGGATATATGTGCCTGGATCATTCCCTACCACATGATGCTTGCCAACTAGAGAATAATTGAGGTTGAAACGAGAAGAAACAATATTGACTCTTGCATAAAAGTAAATACATAAAAGTAAATGTATAAAAGTAAAAGATAGGCCCTTCGCAGAGGGAAACAGAGGTTGTCATGCGCTTTTTATTTTTGGATGTCAAGCCCTTAATGCAAAGGAACGTCACGTAATATTGCCCCTTGTGATATAGCAACCTTTATTATGCAGTCCGTCGCTTTTATTTCTTTACCATCACAATTCGTACAACGCTTATTTTCCCTTGCAATAAAAGATCATACATATTTTAGGAGCAATTTTTTTTATTGCTTTTTGCACCGATGACAACTTACTTGAAGATCTTATTCAATCCATAAATAGATATGGTGGACACTCATGGCAAGAAACTGGGTTTAAGGGTTTTGGATGCACAAGTAGTATCTCTACTTAGTACGAATTTTTGGCTAGCAAAATATCCTAAGCAAGCACCACATGTTAGAGGATCCATGACAATATAACTTCTATGTGAATATAAACAAACATAACTCATTACGTTGTCTTCCTTGTCCAACGTCAACTACTTGATCAAGCTTGAAAATAATTAATGGGGGCTCACAATCATAGAAGATGTCCAAGATAGTATATTTATATGTGAAATTTCTCTTCCTTCAAAATTCTTTCATGAATTGTTCAAGTGACCAATGCTATGTTTGTTAACTTTCAATAAATTTTACCACTTATACTTCTTGTATGTGAAGTCACTACTCCCCATGGGACAAGCATATGAAGCATATAAATTTCAACTTTATGATATTCAATTCATTTCAACAATTTACTCATAGGATAAGTGAAGAACAAGAGTAAATGACAAACTACTCCAAAAAGATATAAGTGAAGACCAAATGAGTAGTTAAGCAAATAGGTAGCTATGTGATGTACCAGCGGCCCGATCTTTCGATGAGAGTGGGAATAACTATCGATTTGGTGGATTTTGACCTTGACGATCCGGCTATACCGTACCCGACGATACGCCTCGACAATCGCTAAACCAATCTTCGATGGTTATTGACCTTGCCGTAGACACGATCAACCTGAACAACGAGGTTCGAGTTCCTGCAAGCAACCGAAGAACCGGCAAGAACTATGATCATGCAATCTAAATTGCGAATATATATTAAGCACGAGATAAAAGTGGGGTTCCACTGTGGATCTGACAAGGCGGTAGTCCTACACGTCTCGTAGATGCAAATTGTAGCAATGGCTAGACAATACAATAAAACCCAAGTCTAAACCTAATAAACAGTAGCTATTTATTGGAGGATTACAGGAGCCTGCGCCGCCTCAACATTCCTTTCCTGTTACGAATATGTTGCAGCCGATGGTAGGAAGGGCCACGGCCTTGTTCCATGTTGGGCTTGTGGTGGACATCAGATCCATGTATGCATGCACGAATCACACATGGGCTTGGGCCCCACTCCCTTGAATTAGCACTTGACATACACGTGCACACATACATGGATTAGTTAGACAAAGTCTAGGCATGCATGTGTACTCAATGCATGTATGCATATTAGTACATGTATACGATGCATGTATGTGCCCACACTGCTGTAGGATATATTGGTTGACGAATAATCCTCGTATTTTGACCTGTGGCTTGTAGAGATACTCCATAATTCTGCACATAATAAATAAGGTGTTGTATCTTTGTATTTTTACCATAAAATAATTCATGAAATTATTGTTAATTGAAAACACCTGTAAATTGTATATGCGGATAATATTTTTGGTCGTATCCGTAAAGGCCATGTCCACATCATCCTCCCTTTCTTGAAAACAAAGCCGTCCTCGGCTTTGAATAATCTGAAAATAGACAAACCAAGAAAACAACGTGTATGCATGGTATATGTATATATCATCCGTTTTAACTCCTCTCATGTGTTGCACAATTAATATCTCTATGTAGGAGTGATTAGCATATTTGGTGAGATGAAAAGTCAAGGAACCATCACAAGAAATATATTGGTCGAACAAATTACAACTTAATTTGCACATATAATTGAAGCCCTTGTTCATATCATATAAGTGAAGCATTGACTTGTTAATATTCTCTTTCAAGCTAGTAAGATCATCACATGTGATGCAAATTTTATGCACCAAAAATTCATTGTCTACGCAATCTTTTCCAATCAAGTTAAAAAGTTAGATTAGGCGCATAAACACTTTTCAGAGAACGCAAACAAGTGAATTCAGTTATTTTAGCTCTCGCATGTGACAAATGCATAGGTGGATCCATCAAGATAGAATACAAAGAATTAGCATGAGAAATTCTAGCGAGCACTTCATCTTGTTTAACCAATTGTATGTAATCAAAACCAGATTTAATTATTAACTCAGATGGTTCAGTCTCAGTTGCCTTTAATTCGGTGAGGGCACTCAAATCAATGAGGGAATCAATTTCAGCAGTTGGTCCACACAAAACAATTGGTGTTTCGGTTATTTGATCACACAATTTGTCTAAGGTAGCAACACAATTATCCTTAACAATTGGTGTGGTTAAACAGAGGGTATTTCATTCAACTCAACACACGAATCTGTTAATTCAACATGACATAAATCGATATCAGGTGGATGAGGTGATTCTGTACCTTTCTTATTACCTTGTATATGTGACTTTGAAGATGTAGGTATTGTCAGTGGCATCATGTCGCAAGACTGGAGTGATGTGGGTCCAACAACCACAGTATCTTTTGCATGAGAAGAAGTAACCAAAACTAAATTTCGTGCAGGGGCTTGCACTATGTGTTTGTTTGTCTCATGTACGTGTCTATTAATTTTCTGCTCAACTTTACAAGCAAGACGAAACAAACCATTCATGGAATAATATTCTTTATGCACAAGTATATCATAAATATCACAGTTTAATCCTCTCAAGAATCTATTCGTGGTAGCTTCTTCACATTCTTCTAAGCCACAACGAAATAAAGCAGTGCACAAATTATCATAATATTCTTCAACGGTGTTATGTCCTTGTGCTAAACGTTGCAATTTTCTAAGCAGATCACTAGCATGGTATGAAGGAACAAATCGGTTTCGCATAACAAGTTTTAAAGCTTTCCAAGTAGTAGGTAGATTAGAAACATTATCCCTACAATAATTTCTCCACCAAACTGAAGCAAAACCGAAAAAGCTTTTAGTGACAACATTTATTTTCTTATGCTCAGAAAAATCACGGCTACCAAATATTTCTTCTACCTCAAATTCCCAATCAATATATGAATCAGGGTCATATTTACCCTCAAAATTTGGCAAAGAGGTAACCTGATGATGTGTGTTTCTACCATGATGTCCATCATGTGACGGTCGTCGTACCTTCTTTGGTGGGAAAGAGTGATCTGTATCAATATACGGCAAGTCGTCTCCCACAATAGACGCAACCCAACTGTTGGCCGCTCTAGGATCTGCCATGGTTAGTACCACACAAAAACAAAATCACAAGTATAATGTTCCTATAGTACTACTCAGAGGTGGTGGGAAAAATTCTCTCAACACTCTAGCAATTACCAAGCTCTTACTAGTTCTTACCATGCTGCAGTGGTTGTTGGCCGTTGGCGTTGTCAAAAGTTACCGAAAGATTGATATAGCGATTACCAAGTGTCCGAACAAGGTACGGTATAGGAAGTGGAGCTTGGTGATGGTTTCCTCAACTCACAATATCAGTGGCACAATTAAGCAAAAAGTAATGCAAGCTGAATAATTGCTCAAACTCCTAACTAGTGCTGGCAGTCGACTAGTAAGAGATAAAACAATCTAAGCCCAGATACTGAATCAAGTGAGTGAAACCGCGTGAAGAAAAATATGTGATAATCGAAGTAGCGAGAGACACACAAATATATAACAAGGCTCAAACAGATTATGATGTGGTGGTTGGAGCAACAAAATAATGTCCAGAATATCAATCGCAAAAGATTAGTCTCAACAGATGTAGGCGGCCTTTTTTTTTGCACTGTCCTTTTTTTTCTCTTTTTTTTTTCTTTCTTTTTTTTCTTTTTTTTTTCACTGGCCGGTTACTAGCAGAAGATACACAAGATGGCACGTACACAAGTTGGGGCCAAAAAAAGAAACAAAAGTGCGTTGACCAAGTGCTACAGCAAGGCTAGAAAAGCTAGCTAGATATTAATGGCTGTTGTGATTAGAGAGTAGTACTACGTACTTCACACAAGATCAGTTGGTGGAGTGGTGTACGTGGCGCGCGTGGAGTGATGTAGAACTGTGCCGCGCGGGGAGGCAGACACAGATTGCGAGATGTCTGGTGACTTGCTTCTGCGTGTGGATAGCGGCGCTGCCTTGGCTCTCGTGAAGCGCGACGTGTATATGGATGGGACGCACGCGCGGTGCCAGGCACGATGGTTGTGTGTCTGGTCGTTCGCGTAACCTGCCGCTGTGTGCGCGGTAATATGTAATGGGATCTTAATCAGCGTCCGATAAATATTGTAACCAAGGAAATAAAGGCGTCCAGAATCCACAAGAATCGGAAACAACCAATCGCAATCTCGTTTTTTTTTTTAAGTTTCTTTTTTTTGGACAAGCACGACAGAGGAAAATATGATGGACAAAAGAGGATCGATCTAGTAGATAATTTCTCCCTAACTAATCTAAACCAGCACTAATTCTAGGATGAATGCAACCAAAAATTCAACAAAGCAAATACTAGATGCAAAAATTGCTAAAGGCTAAAAAGATAGGTGTAAAGGATGAACTAATCTAATTTTTTTTGGCTTATTTGTGGGTTGTAGGACAGAAAATAACTAATCTAATAAAACTGTAAATCTCTCACCGATGAACCTGAAAACTGATACCACTTGATGTACCAGCGGCCCGATCTTTCGATGAGAGTGGGAATAACTATCGATTTGGTGGATTTTGACCTTGACGATCCGGCTATACCGTACCCGACGATACGCCTCGACAATCGCTAAACCAATCTCCGATGGTTATTGACCTTGCCGTAGACACGATCAACCTGAACAACGAGGTTCGAGTTCCTGCAAGCAACCGAAGAACCGGCAAGAACTATGATCATGCAATCTAAATTGCG
This sequence comes from Elymus sibiricus, assembly GCA_039707655.1. Lineage (NCBI taxonomy): Eukaryota > Viridiplantae > Streptophyta > Magnoliopsida > Poales > Poaceae > Elymus > Elymus sibiricus. Next base: position 189,914,766 of record CM077674.1, read on the forward strand.
AATATATATTAAGCACGAGATAAAAGTGGGGTTCCACTGTGGATCTGCCAAGGCGGTAGTCCTACACGTCTCGTAGATGCAAATTGTAGCAATGGCTAGACAATACAATAAAACCCAAGTCTAAACCTAATAAACAGTAGCTATTTATTGGAGGATTACAGGAGCCTGCGTCGCCTCAACATTCCTTTCCTGTTATGAATATGTTGCAGCCGATGGTAGGAAGGGCCACGGCCTTGTTCCATGTTGGGCTTGTGGTGGACATCAGATCCATGTATGCATGCACGAATCACACATGGGCTTGGGCCCCACTCCCTTGAATTAGCACTTGACATACACGTGCACACATACATGGATTAGTTAGACAAAGTCTAGGCATGCATGTGTACTCAATGCATGTATGCAAATTAGTACATGTATATGATGCATGTATGTGCCCACACTGCTGTAGGATATATTGGTTGACGAATAATCCTCGTATTTTGACCTGTGGCTTGTAGAGATACTCCATAATTCTGCACATAATAAATAAGGTGTTGTATCTTTGTATTTTTACCATAAAATAATTCATGAAATTATTGTTCATTGAAAACACCTGTAAATTGTATATGCGGATAATATTTTTGGTCGTATCCGTAAAGGCCATGTCCACATCACTATGTGAGGACTCTCTCTCATTAAAGATTTCAGATCTTGATAATTTTATCCAAACAGCAAACAAAATGAAAATAAAAGGACACTCCAAGAATAGCACATATCATGTGAACAAGTAAAAACTTAGGCTCAACCGATACTAACCGATAATTGTTGAAGAAGAAAGGTGGGATGCCTACCGGGGCATTCCCAAGCTTAGATGCTTGAGACTTCTTGAAATATTATATTGGGATGCCTTGGGCATCCCCAAGCTTGAGCTTTTGTGTCTCCTTAATTCCTCTCATATCATGGTTTCCCTAATTCTTAAAAACTTTATCCACACAAAACTCAACAAGAACTCGTGAGATAAGTTAGTATAAATCAACTCAAAACCTTAACATTGTCTACTGTAGCAAATTACTAAAATTATAATTAAACATTGCATACTAAATGCCTCTGCATATTTAATACCCCTATCCACAAATAGAAACATTAAACAAGCAACACATGCGAACAATGCAACTATAACCGAAATCTGCCAAAACAGAACAGTCTGTAAAGGGTGAATAAGAATTCATACTTCCCTAACTCCAAAAATTCTGAAAAATTACCACGTGACATAGAACTCATACATGCTTACTGTGCAAAAATTTCAGATTTTTATCATGTTCTGACTATTCAGGAATATTCTGGACATAACAGAAAACTTTTTGTTTTCAAACAGCAACACATGAACTTGCAAACTGAGCATGGTAAAGGCTATAATTGGCATTTTATTGAACTAAAAGATACAAAACATGATTATTGATAACACCAAACAAATATAAATAGAAGAAAATGACACTCCAAGCAAAACTCATATTATGTGACGAATAAAAATATAGCTCCGAGTGAGGTTACCGATAATGTTGAAGACGAAAGAGGGATGCCTTCCGGGGCATCCCCAAGCTTAGACGCTTGAGTCTTCCTTGAGTATTACCTTGGGGTGCCTTGGGCATCCCCAAGCTTAGGGTGTTTCCACTCCTTATTCTCCTCATATCGTTATCTCACCCAAAACTTGAAAACTTCAATCACACAAAACTTAACGGAACTTCGTGAGATAGGTTAGTATGATAAAAATAAATCATCCACTTAGGTACTGTCAAGACAAGATTCATAATTGTTCTCAAATAATGCCTACTGTATTCTATCATTTCCACAATTTATATTACTCAATATAAGCTATGGAAACACTAAAACAAGCAAACTATGCACTAAAAACAGAATCTGTCAAAAACAGAACAGCGTGTAGTAAGTGATTTAAAAACCATACTTCTGTACCTCCAAAAATTCTGAAACATTGGTACAACGTAAACAATTTGTAACCCAATACTATGTAAAAATTTCAGAATTTTCTCATGCTCCAGTACAGAATATAAATTCCAGCACTGGACGCAAAAGTTTCTATTTTTGCACAGAATCAAATCAACAAGCATCCACACTATCCCAAAGGCTTTGCTTGGCACATTATTGAAAGAAAACATATAAAACATAATTACTACAATAGCTTAATCATGTGAACACACAAAAAGCACTTTTCTTTAATGCCTTTTAGCTAGGCATGATGATTTCAATGATGCTCACATAAAAGTAAAGAATTAAAACACAAAGAGAGCATCATGAAACATATGACAAGCACATTTAAGCCTAACCCACTTCCTATGCATAGGGATTTTGTGAACAAATAATTTATGTGAGCAAGAATCAACTAGCATAGGAAGGCAAAACAAGCATAACTTCAAAACTTTCAACACATAGAGAGGAAACTTGATATTATTGCAACACCTACAAGCATATGATCCTCTCTCATAATAATTTTCAGTAGCATCATGAAGAAATTCAACAATATATCCATCACACAAACCATTCTTTTCATGATCTACAAGCATAGAAATTTTATTACTCTCCACATAAGCAAAATTATTCTCATGAATAGTAGTGGGAGCAAACTCAACAAAATAGCTATCATGTGATACTTGATTGGCATAATCGAATTGAAAATTAAAATCATGATGAAAAGTTTCATGGTTATCATTACTCTTTATAGCATACATGTCATCACAATAGATAGGAGGCATGCAATCATCATAATAAATTTTTTCATCAAAACTTGGGGGACTAAAAACATCATCTTCATCAAACATAGCATCCCCAAGCTTGTGGCTTTGCATATCATTAGCATCATGGATACTCATAGAATTCATACTAACAACATTGCAATCATGCTCATCATTCAAAGATTTTATGCCAAACATTTTATTGAATTCTTCTTCTAACAATTGAGCACAATTTTCTGCTCCATCATTTTCAAGAAAGACATTATAAAGATGAATAATATGAGGCAACCTCAATTCCATATTTTTTGTAGTTTTCTTTTATAAACCAAACTAGTGATAAAACAAGAAACTAAAAGATTCGATTGTAAGATCTAAAGATATACCTTCAAGCACACACCTCCCCGGCAACGGCGTCAGAAAAGAGCTTGATGTCTACTACACAACTTATTCTTGTAGACTCGTGTTGGGCCTCCAAGCGCAGAGTTTTGTAGGACAGTAGCAATTTTCCCTCAAGTGGATGACCTAAGGTTTATCAATCCGTGGGAGGTGTAGGATGAAGATGGTATCTCTCAAACAACCCTGCAACCAAATATAAGAAATCTCTTGTGTCCCCAACACACCCAATACAATGACAAATTGTATAGGTGCACTAGTTCGGCGAAGAGATGGTAATACAAGTGTAGTATGGATAGTAGATATAGGTTTTTGTAATCTGGAAAATAAAAAACAGCAAGGTAGCAATTGATAAAACGGAGCACAAATGGTATTGCAATGCTTGAAAACAAGGCCTAGGGTTCATACTTTCGCTAGTGCAATCTCTCAACAATGCTAATATAATTGGATCATATAATCATCCCTCAACGTGCGATAAAGAATCACTCCCAAGTTCCTATTAGCGGAGAACATAAGATAGAAATTGTTTGTAGGGTACGAAACCACCTCAAAGTTATCCTTTCCGATCGATCTATTGAGCTATTCCTATAAGTGTCACAAACAGCCCTAGAGTTCGTACTAAAATAACACCATATGATACACATCAACCAACTCTAATGTCACCTAGATACTCCAATGTCACCACAAGTATCCGTGAGTTGATTATACGATATGCATCAAACAACTTCATAATCATAATATTCAATCCACACAAAGAACTCCAAGGAGCACCCCAAAGTTTCTATCGGAGAAAAGATAATGAAAACGTGCATCAACCCCTATGCATAGATTACCCCAATGTCACCATGGGAATCCGCGAGTTGAGTGCCAAAACATATATCAAGTGAATCAATATAATACCCCATTGTCACCACGGGTATTCATATGCAAGACATACATAAAGTGTTCTCAAATCTGAAATATTCAATCCAACAATAACGAAACCTCAAAGGGAAAAGATTCAATTCATCACAACATGATAGAGAGGGAGAAACACCATATGATCCAACTATATTAACAAAGCTCGCGGTACATCAAGATCGTGCCAAATCAAGAACACGAGAGAGAGAGATCAAACACATAGCTACTAGTACATACCCTCAGCCCCGAGGGTGAACTACTCCCTCCTCGTCATGGAGACCGCCGGGATGATGAAGATGGCCTCCGGTGATGCTTCCCCCCTCCGGCAGGGTGCCGGAAAAGGGCTGTAGATGAGATCGTGGAGGTACAGAGGCTTGCGGCGGTGTAAAAACTCATCTAGGTTAACTTTTGGGAGTTTCTGAATATATATGATTTTTCAGCGTTGGAATCACACGAAGAGGGGCCACAGGGGGGCCACGAGGCACCAGGGCGCGCCTGGGGGGGCAGGCGCACCCAGGTGGCTCGTGGGGCCCCTGTGGCTCTTCTGCTGCTCCTCCGAAGCTTCCTGTGTCTGTTTCCTTCCAGAAAAAATCGTCAAAAAGTTTTGCTGCATTTGGACTTCATTTGATATGGATTTTCTGGAAAACCAAAAACAAGCAGAAAACAGCAACTGGCACTGGGCACTCAGTCAATATGTTAGTCCATAAAAATCATATAAAAGCCATATAAAAGTGCACCAAAATCATACAAAACTATAATAAACATGGCATGAATACTTCATAAATTATAGATACGTTGGAGACGTATCAAGCGGCTTCTGCGCTGCGGCTGTCGGCTCTGCAGCATTAATCTCACAGGCCCACTACTTGAGTTGCCGGTGAGAGGAGTGCAAAGATGCTCCTCCATCAATGCACATAGCATCAACGACATTCTAGAACTCATTTTCAGACTCTTCTTCTTCGTCATCACCATCCTCTTCCTCTCCTTCTTTCTTGTCGTGCCCACGCGCGGGTTTCTCCTTTTGTTTGCCGGCCTTGCTACGGCAGCCCCCGCAGGCACCACGGTTTTTCTTGCCGGACCCACCAGCACTGTTCTAGCCCTTCTCCTTGTCGCGCTCCTCATACTCGAGCTTCTGCTTTTCAGCAAGATGCTCGACTTGCCGGCACTCCTGGAGATCGTGACCAGCTGTACGGTGGATCTTGCAGTATGGACCGCCAGTCTTTTCACCACCAGCAGCTTCATGACCACAGGTACACGCGACAACCTCCTTGCCGGCACCTTCGGTCTTCAGCTTCTTGCCGGTATCTCCTGATCCCTCAACGGCCATAATTGCCTTGCCTTTCCACTTGTGGTTATGCTTGCGGTTCTTCTTCTTCGGAGTAGTTGCATCATCATCCTCTGAATCGACAGGCGCTCTAGCATCTTCTCCAGGGAGTCGCCTCCCTTCTTCAGCACGTGCACACTTGTCGGCTAGAGCGTATAGCTCGGAGATATCCCTGACTTTGTTGATGGCCATTTCCTCCCGCATCATGTGATTGCGCACGTTTGTGTTGAACGAGGCAATTACAGCAGCAGGGTGGATGTCTGGGATATTGTGATGTACACGGCTAAACATCTGGATGTACTTGCGTAAGGGCTCACTGTCTCTCTGTGGGAGCACATGCAGATCGCTGGGCTGACCGGGAAGCTTGTGTCCTCTGGTGTAAGCACCAACGAACTGATGGCATATGTCTGCCCAAGATGAAATGGAGCCCTCCGGCAAGTTCATCAGCCAAGACCTCACATTGGGCTTGAGCGCCAATGGGAAGTAGTTGGCGAGAATCTTGTCGTCTCTACCACCCGCAGCCTGGACGGCTATGGTGTAGATACCGAGGAACTCAGCTGGGTTGATCTTGCCGTCGTATTTGTCTGGCAGCTCTGGTTTGAAGCTTCGGGAGGAGGGCCAGCGAATTTGCCACAGCTCACGGGTAAAAGCTGGGCAGCCGATGTCATATGGCAAGCACCCAGGGTACCCTGGCGCAGGCTCGTTCGCTACCAGCCCCGCACGGTCATCGGATTGACGACGTGCTTCCGGGCGCGGCTCGATGGTGGTGCGAGTGTCTTCGACTCGCTCTCCTGTAGCACCTGGCATTAATCTTGTCGGCTCTACGGCACAGACGACACCATGGACACCTCGTCCTGCGCATCAGTTTGTCGGGCGTGCCGCTGCTGTTACGGAGGAGACTGCACTGTTGGTGCAGCACCTCTAGTCCTCTCGCCAGCCGCCCTTGCCGGGGCAGCTGGTTGTCACCGTGAAGGCCCTGCCAACTCTGCGCCATCATTGTTGGTGAAGCTGATGAGGCTCTGGATGGTGGCTCTCCACTCCTCCATCTTGTTAGCTATTGGCAGGAAGTTCAACAACATCTGGGCCCGCGCCATGGCCTCCGCCAGCGTGCTAGGCATGGCCGGGAGCGAGGAACGAGATGGTTCTCTACTCCTGATAGAGCCAAAGGGAGATCCATCCCGCACCAGCCGCCGCGGCACATTCTCGCCGACGGGTTGACGTGGTGGTGGTTCGTGAGCATCTTGAGGACGATGCTCATCGTTTTTGTCTTGACGCCATCCGGAGCCGCCAGCGTCACGGGGAAGTGTGTCGCGTCCATCTTGCGATGGCCTTGACGTGTGCTTCGCCACGCCATTCTTGGATGTCGCTGCCCCATCCTTGGATGTCGCAGCGTCACCATGGTGGCTTGCAGCAGTCCGAACTACGCCAGCCTGATGACTGGGGTCACCAGAACGGCGAGGAAGTACCACCTGCACCTCCTGCGGACACCTGCAACGGCAGCTTGGATGTAGAAGGAGCTGTAGTGGCCGCGCCCTTGGCCTTCTTTGGCGCCATGGACGATGCAGCTAGCGCTCACACTGCCGGAGCAGTTTCGCGCACGTGATCCCCTACCTGGCGTGCCAAAGATGTCGACGTACAACAATCTATGGGACCAGCAAAGGCCCCTTTGCAGTTCGGCTGTGGGAATCACAATGCGCAAAGAGCAGATCCAGTAATGGAGCACACAAGATTTACCCAGGTTCGGGCCGCCGTGAGGCGTAAAACCCTACTCCTGCTTTGGTGGATTATTTGTGGAAATGCTCAAGTTACAAGAGAGTGCAACCTTGCCGGCAAGGAGCTCGGAGGTGCAGCTACGTAGTGCAATTGAGCAGAGTGTCGACCCTTGTAACGGTTGCCGTGGGCCTCCTTTTATAGATGGAAGGGGCTACCACAATGGCATATAATTACATGATGACATGACAGCTACAGTGCTATCATACTTAATACAGATGGATTAGGACAAAAGCAATAAATGCTCCGTTAGGTGTGACGCTGAGGAGCAATGCTAGCAAGGGAACCTGCACCGCTCGCCCAGCTACCTCCTATTGCATCGACACGCCACTTGGACGGGTGTCAATAAAGTTGTTCCTTCAGGCGACAAGCTGCCACGTGCCCCGACAAACTCCAGCAACCCGCCTGCCTGCTCGACACCTGTTCGGCAAGTCCCTGACACTTGCCATGGTGGAGAGGTGGAGTAGAGCTCGTCGGTCTTGAGACTTGTCGGTCGAAGCTTGCTGGCTCGATGCTTGCCGGCAACTTGAACTTTGTTCTTCAGTACTTCTTTAGTACTTCTCGATGACCTACCTAGAAGTCTTCTTCATGGTTTTGATTACCAAGTATTGAGTGTTGATGAAGTGTTGTCCTCCGACAAGCCCTTGCCACCGGGAAAGCTACAACTAGTCTGTGCATCGTCAAGGTATGAACACCCATGTTCAATACACCAATACACCCTACATCACGCTGCCTCAGCCGCCGCCCCCATCTCTATCCGCAGAGCGGCTGTTTTTATTTTTTTGATGACGGGTATCCGTAGAGCGGCTATTTACCCTAAGTATTACATCACATACGGTTATGTTACGGGAACCGTGTCTCGCGCACGTTGTCATATCACACGATTTGGTGTGGAAATGGTGTGTGAAGCTGTAATATCGAACATGCACGATATGTACAAACCGTGTGCCGTATACAACAGAATGCGATAAGTAGTTTCCCGACCGTTATCAGATCCCCACAGTTTCCCCATTTCCCCAAATCCCTAGATAGCCTCTGAATCCCTAGCCCCCAAATTCCCTAGCGTAGCACTGACATTTGGGGAATGCGGACGACTGGTGCTAATGGTTTCTGTGTAGCTGCTCCGGCTCATGTCGTCGCTCTTAGCAGCGCGATGGGCGGCGCTGCCACGACGGCGGTCACCGCCGAGCACTTGCCTAAGGTCATCAGAAGGCCGGTGTACTACGGATCCGAATCGTCTTGCCAGGTTCAAATCAATCCTGATCTTTTTAGCATGTCCATAGTAGCTCCCTCAATCCGTCTTGAATGCGCAACCCCCACCCCCCCAGGAAAGCGATCAATTGCCGGATCCGGAGTATGACCCCAGACTCCCACAACATGAGTTCGAGTCCGAGTTTTGCGCCACCGAGAAGTATCAAAAGCTGAGTTGTGTGCATGGACACACTCCCGCTTGATATGTATGCACGGAGGAATTTGACATTGGCAGACGGTTTCTCAGTTGCCCCTTAGAGGTTATTGCTAAGTTCATCCTTTAAGTTGAGTTAATGCCCCCACTCATCCTGAATATTTAACATTCGTAGGGATATGAGGCTTGTGCCTTTGTTAACTAGTTGGATGATGAATGGCATGGCAGGGCTCGGAGTGTTATCACCAAGCTCGTAGAAGATAACGTAAAGCTAAAGAAAAAACTGACTAATCTGGAGTGTACAATCACTACGATGAAGCAAGAAAGAATCAATCACAGGCAACAGATTAAAGCAAGAGACAAGAAGGAACTAGCATGTGTAGTTGTAGTTGTCGCATTAGCCATCTTCTATGTGTTGTTTGCAATGATTATTAGGGGTTTTGTTTGATTATTACTGGCTACATCAATAAGCATAGCTCATCTATTGCTTGCTGTTAAATGCTTGTTTCACATTTGGACGCTCCAACCCGTGTGCGTAATTATCACATTGAGAACTGCGCAACCACGGGAATTTGGAGCGACTGGTGTACTAATAATCATGGTTGATTATATCAGAATTCTAACCGCCTGCCGAGGTGCCAATATAATCCGTCAACCCCCCGCTTCAATTGCCATTAGTCTTTTCTTCATACCCTGCTTCAATTGCCATTCCTCTTTTCTTCATACCCCACTTCAGTCGCCACCATCTTCATCGTCCCGGCCGGCCGCGCTACACACTTACACACACTCTACAATCTTGCTTTCTCGCGGTTTGTATACCTAGCGCAGCCATGTTGAGCGACATCGAGGATGACAGTTCCACCAGCAGTCTAGCGTCCGATCAAAGGTCAACCTAAGAATCATCCCGCTCATCTTCCATGAGTCCGGCGTGGAGCCCATACCTCAATTTTATCCGGTTCATGGAAGGGACGCCGCCGCCCGAGTTGTCGAACGACGACCAGATGGACGAGGAGCCGACGGAGGGCGAAGACGACGACAACAATGATGAGAAGTAGGAGGAATGGTCGAACGAGGAGGAGGACGACGAGGACATCAACGACGATGACGACGACGAAGAGGACGACGACGGTGATGAAAAGCCAACGGTCAGCGGCAAGAAGTGTCCTCCCCAAGACGATGTCGCGGGGCCATCCAACAAGAAGAATAAGGACTAAATTAAGTAGAATGTATATCTCTGTTGCCGTTCCCTCATCTTAATTTGTTATCTCTATTTCCCCTGTCAATCTGATCGCAGACAGTTAGCAATACGTATTCGACAGCGATCTTTTACAGTATCACTTACAGTTGGTTTCCTGAATTGCGTGCCCTGTCGAGCACACAATTCACAAAAAAAAATCATATGGCCTGTCTAGAATTATCGCACACAATTCTGATTACCTACGTGTTTGCCAGGTATCACACACATCTTGTTACGGCAAATCATTTGTGTTTTGATGGATCATCGCAAACAGTTCATCTGAGTGACCTGTATGCCGTCTATCACACACATCTAGATCCGGGTAATCGTGTGTGTTATTTTTGCTCATCGCAAACAGTTCATCCACGTAAACTGTATGCCGTCTATCGCACACGTATGGATTTGGATAACCGTTTGCGTTATTTTGTATCATCGCAAATAGTTTGTATGGATCAATTGTATGCCACTTATCGCACACGGAACTCTTTTCTGAATCGTATTTGATGTCTCAGTCATCTCACACAGTTTGTTTTATTGGTGACGGTTTTATTACGATACCGTTTGTGATTCATGCATCGCACACAGTTTGGTCGATTGGTCTCCTATACAAGTGTCGCATTAGGACCATCCTGCAATAGTGACATGAACAATCAAAGGGGACCAAGATACATGGTAGAGTTCATCCCAAATCCTAGAGGAGATGAAGTCTTGATGATCTAGATAGATCCTTCCCTAGAAGGGGTCTTGATATCCACTAGGGATCTTCTCACATGGAGGTCTTGATCTCCATGGGAGAGGTGGTAGATATGAGCAAAGCTCTCTCTAGATATGAGCTATCACTTTGCTAACCCTAGTTCGTCCAAGTGAAGGGGTATATATAGTCTAGGGAGAGAAAGAGAGGAATACATGGGTCAAAACCCGAGTGGCTGCGCACAGGAAGTTCCTGACGTCCGGTGCTTCCGGTCGTCTAGTGGCTCGCGAGGGACCGGACGTCCGGTGTGGACCGGACATCCAAAATTTTGGCACTGTATTGGTGGCATCGGATTTCCAGAGGCGGGCTGCCGTTCGGTCACTGTAGAATGTCGGACGTACGAGAGCTGCCGGTCGTCCGGCCGCTATAGACTTGGCAGCTGCTGGACTTCGGGTCAGCCGAGCGTGGTCGTGCAGGACGTCCGGTGGATGTCGGTCGTCAAGTGGCTGTAGCTTCGCAACTCTGTCTTCTTCCGTCTCTGCTTCCACGCTTCCCTCGCGGATGGTGTAGTCGTCCCTTAGCGCTTGCACTCCTCCTCGTCATCCGTGAAGTTCCGATGATACCTATGTATGCACACGAGAGGAGTGTCAAGTAGTATACCATCCTCGAAGGGGTCAAGTGAACACGTATAAAGGAGATGATTCACCTTCATATGTAAGACGTAGATGTCGCACGTGTCACTTGCCAAACAGACTCTTGCCATGGTGATGTCCTTAGGATGCTCCGCATCATCCCCTTCCCCTTGGAAAAGATCCGACCTCGGATCAAAAACCAAATCGCCATGGGAAAGAGATGGCATCACCGTGTAGAAGTTAACGAACACCAAGGGCTCATCATCGTCATGATCAAAATGGGTACTCTCCAATGTCGCACCGTCTTGTAGTTCCTTCAAAAGGAGCAAACAGAACGAACACTTGGAAAAACAAATGTGGTTAGCGTTAGTCCAAATCCAAGCATTCACGTGGTGATTTACCAAGCAAGTGTCGTCATCATGCATAGCATATGGTGCGGCAAAGGATTGAGACATGTCATGCAAGCACATAAATTGAGCAAAATTAAGGGCATCATGGAAACAAGCATGCAAATGGGAGGTAGAGATGCTAATGCATGTGTGTTACAAGTGAACAAGCATCTACCTCAAAGTCATAGCAAGCATTCACAAAGTGCTCAACAAACTGTCGATGGTAGGCATATGAATCATTCACAACACCAAACAAAATGGAAAGTCTAAACACATGGGTCAAGTGCAAGACAATCCAAGCATAATGTGCATGGGGTGTAGTGAAATTAGTGTGGCACTCAACACAAGTGAAATAGCAATTGTGCAACATGTGCGAAGCAATCAAGTCAAGCAAGTAATGATCAATTGAGCATGGCATATGTGAAGTGATGACATTGTTGCAATCAAACATATAGGAATAGCATGGTATAATCATGTTCGATGCAACACACAAGGCATAAATATCATGAGGCATGGCAATGTGGCAATCATGAGTGATAGCAATATCTCTAACATGCGTGTGAATGGTGCAAGCAACACATGAAGTATGATCCACAATATTCATGCTCATGGTTTCGGGGTTCTCAAGAGAGAAGGATATCACCTCAAAAGTGTGCTCTCGTGCGTCCTTCACAATGCCGAAGTGGTAGCAAATGTGTTGTAGAAGCGCGTCGGTCGAAAGTGGCTCGCTCTAAAGAGCTCGAATGGTCAACTCACATGAAGTGGAAGTTGACACGGGTTGAACGATCCTACACATGCACACAACAAAGCAAAGAATGTATGTGCATGGTAGATAAACACATCATCCATCATGATGGTTCTGTTCTATTGCACATAACCATTAAGATCACAAGTGCATGAATAATATGATGCAACAATGGCTATATTCATGGCACTAGGTATATGGTGCAAAGAGGTAAGACAAGCATGCTTCACATGAAAGATGTCAAAACTCCAATAATATGGGAAAAAGCTATGGGGGCTATCTCATTAGCAAGACTAAAATCATTGTTGCATGCATGGCAAATCATCTAGCATGAGAGAGGCAACATATGCAGATATATGAGAACAAGCAATATCAATCATGTGCAAAGCATGGGAATAGGTGCCATCAACAGCATGAACTGAGCAAGTATGAATCATCAGGGATGCAACATAGGGAAGCATAGCAATCACGACATGCAAACTAGTAGTGCGAAGATGCAACATATTAGAGGAAATCATGGCAATCATGTCATGTGAGCAAATAATAGGCATAGGCAATGGAGATGATATGTCACAAGTACGAATACAAAGCAAGATCAAAGTATCATCATAGACATGGGGTAGAAAGCAAACATGGCAATAACAAGTGATATCTCCACCAAGCATGCAAATAGACATACAAGTACTAGAAAGGTGTATCATGTGTAAAGCAAAGCATGGGTCCCAAATGCATGTCATCCAAATGAAATGAGCATATCATGCAAAGTGAACATGGCAAGATGGGCATAGAATATGTAATGGACAATAACCCATAACCATGTGAGGGCCATGTAGAAGAAATGCGCGAAGGCTCGTCACGAAGAGGGTGGGTGGAGGGTAAGCTCTCCATGGTGGCACACGTCTTCATTGCTCGCTAGAGCTCGTTTCGTCAACTCATGTGCTTGCAAGGTTAACGAGGAAGTATGGATAACTACACAAGAAAGAGACAAACAAAACAACGTGTATGTGCACATGAGAGTTAGCACAAGATAAGCAATGCTTAAAGAAATTTGATGCATGGTATAAGAACATGTCATCCATCATGAAGGAATAGTTGTTATGTATAACATGATGGGGACATAGATTGAGCATGCTAGTATATGGCACAACAATAGCATTGTTACTCATGGGGAGCATATTGTGCACATAATTATTGGGATCATGCAATGGATGGGGCGGATCAAAATATCCTAACATGTATGAGGAAACTATGGGGGTCTCCTCATGAGCAATAGCAGAAGCATTATACGGAGAAAATTGACAACATGGCAAACAATGCATGTCCGGAGCTAGGTGGTCACGACATGGCATATGATGGCAATGATGCAAAGGGAGCATATCAATATCATCACAAGAAAAACAAATGCCAATAACCATGGGCTTGTCATCTATGCCATATGTGCAATTTGGGTTCATTTTAATGGCATATGCATAGTTACTACGATGAGATTGCAAATATGACATATGGTTGATCTCATGCATAGCATATGACAAGTTAAGCGGATTATCAAACATGATGTGACCGAGAGAATTATCACAGGAAATCCTATGCAACATGGCATCACAATTAATAGACTCCACATGAGAATCGTCAAACTCATCATAAATGGGTAGTTCATCACATGAGGAAGTCGCACTAGCGTGAAGCATTTTAATAGGTGGATCGACATCATTCAATCAAGCAATGTACACTAGTGGGACAAGAGCATCACCTTCACCTATGTTACCTTTTCCATTCCACTCAAGTGGTGTAGCTGAGGTGGTAAAGACCAACTCGTGGTCATCTTCATCATGATGGAACCATGTGGGGGTGCATCATATTCCACCATGGCCATCGTCTTGTCTGTAAGAGGGATGGAGTCATCGAGGATCGGTGCGTCATCATATATGGGACCTAGGACCAAATGATAAGACACAAGAGAGGTAGAGGTTAAGTCATTAGAAATCGAAATGGCCTCACAAGACCTGTCAACTAGTTCACTCTCTCTATGTGGTGGCTCACTCACTCCCTCAAAATAGGTGCACTCAAACTCACATATGGTGGAGTCACTCATCTCACTCAAGTGGTGGGGGTTGGCTCTCCTCACATGGGAATTGGGGTATCTCATCATATATGGGGCTAGTGGTGAACTCGCTCTCACTTTCAATATGGTGGCACAAGTCTCTCAACTTGTCTCCAAACGCCACCGTGGCTGAGTGGAAAATCCCATGCTCAACCGTCTCGTCACCGTCGCCGTGGATGAAGGCCGAAGATGGCACATCATCACTCTTCTCCAAGGCCAAAGAGAAGGTCTCATTTGCAGTCTCGTAGCTTGACTCCGAGTAGGAGTCCCATATGGGCGTCGTCTTCATGTTGTCGAAGAGGTTCGTGCTCGCCGCCTTGGTCAAAGGGAATGGCCCATGCTCGACCGTCTTGTCGCCGTCTCCTTGTATGAGGCCCATATGATATGGCACCTCGTTGCTCGCCTCCATGACCGAAGGGAATTTCCCATGCTTGGACATCTTCCTTGTGGTGCTTCCAAAGATGGAAAGGTCACCCTCGCTTGTAGTTTGTCGCCTTGGACTTGGCGCCGAAACTTCTTCTTGGTGGCGCTCGTCTCGCGGTCTTCTCTTGTGCTCATGAAGGTTGGTCGTAGCTTGATGTAGAGCTTGTTGGTACTTGTTCGTGCGCGCATCTCGAGCGTCTTTGTGTTGATGGTGACATTTCCACGCTTGACCTTCATGTCAATGGTGTTCGTTGTCTTGAAGATGAGGATGTGGTCGAATTGCACTTGCGTCGGATGGTCGCTCCGATGAGTTGTGACTTGAGCGTTGCTGCCTTGAAGATGAAGAAGGGGAAGAAGACTTGTAGTTGGCCAACATGTCTCGTAGTTGATCCATGTGTGCGTCCAACTTGTCGTTGAAGTAGTCTCTTTTCCTTGCTTCGTGCTGATGAATGTCGGTGGCAAGTCCCTCAATGCGGTCACGCAAAGTACGTCGCATTGCTCGTTGTAGTCCGGAGTGGTTCATGTTATCGTGGACGTCGAAGACCAGAGACGATGTGCTTTGCCTATCCATCACAAGACTCGAGCAAAGCTGAGTAGGAAATGAGATAAACTATACCAAGCTAACTTTTCCCAAAGTTGAGGATGTATCCTGTGACACTCATTGTGAATTGAGAGAATAGTGGAATTGGTACCGGACTTGTTCACTCACACCTACAAAGTAATGATTATCAAGTATCTTGGTTAGGACAAGTGACACAAAATTCAAGCACGTGTTAGTCCAAGATATTGATAATGTTGAGAAAGATTCACAAAATTGCAATGTAAAGCAAATAGATAAATAGCTATGTATAGGACATAGAAACACACACACGAAGCTAAGTGGGATCCGTGCAACCAATGAATAAGCACAAAATGTGTTACCACGAAAAAGCTCTTGTTGCACGGATGCTAGAGAGACAGTAGCTCGATTGCTCAATGGGCTAGATGCGCTTGTGCACCAACCTATGTTACTAACCATGCCATTTTCAATCCCAAGTATGCTATGTATGTATGATCCAATGATGTACTATGCAAAATGGCTCAATGCTATTTCTATTGCTTACAAGCTCTTTTGTATATCCTCTTTTCTCCTTTTTTTTGCATGCTTCCTTTACCGCTATGCTTGATGCTCGAGCCAAGATATGAGACAAGTATGTAAGATATGCATGGGAGAGACTTAATGGCACAATGATGATTGCACGCTAAATATATCTATGTGGCGTAAGCGTATCACTAAGGTGCACAAATAGCGTGGCCCGACAATTCTCAAGTTGCTAGTCTCAATAGGAAAGTAACGTAATGGGCTCGGGGCTAACAATGCAATGGCAAGGGAATGTACATTGATGTCGTCGAAGCTACCATCCTTGCTTACGGTCGCGATGTCAAAATGTGAAGGAGTCATTGTTGATGTCGAGTCCGGGTGATGATGAGTGGCGGTGGTGTTGATATTTAACCATTCCTAATTAGCCGAAACACCTTAGGAAATAGAAACCGCAACTCAAAATCTCAAACAAAGATTGGGTTAAGGTGGCAGAAGAGTATGGTGGGGGGGTTATGCGGAAGTTATGGTGGAGGGATGTAGTCAACGGAGTTAGTCGGTACTTGTATCGCTCCACGTGGTGGTTGATAAAGAAATAACCGTCCCTAAGTAGCCGAAACACCTTAGGAGACTCGAATCATAACTCAAGCAACCTCAAATGCAATGGGGATCAAAATGGGTTAGGTTTCGGAAGGCTATGGTGGTATTGCGGATGATATCACTACTAGGGAAAACCCTATCAGTAGCGTGGGGATTTTGCCTATGAGTAGCGCGGGGTCCCGCGCTACTGATAGGGCGCTACAACTAACTTTTAGCAGTAGCAGAGGTTTGACCCATGCTACTACTAACTCTAGTAGCAGTAGTGTTGGTGTGGAACCTGCGCTGCTGATAAGTAGTAGCAGCGTGCGCTCTGCCCCGCGCTACTGCTATTCGTCCGTAATTTTTTTACTGTATTTATATACGGTTATACAAATTTTGATACAGTAGCAATTAAGAGATTGTTATATCATTATGATCATGATGAGTTATTATATCATTGGGTGGAAGAAACGCAGATTAGATTCAAGTGGATGGATCCAAAGTGACCAAAAGTTGGATTAGTCGGACGACTAATCGAAGACTAATCCAACTTTTGGTCACTTTAGATCCATCCACTTGAATCTAATCCGTGTTTCTTCCACCCAATGATATAATAACTCATCATGATCATAATAACAACTCATCATCATCATCGTCAATCATATAAGAACTCATGCATCATCATCATCATAATAACGACTCATCATCATCATCATAATAACAACTCATCATCATCATCATCATAATAACAACTCATCATCATCATCATCATAATAACAACTCATCATCATCATAATAATAATAACAACTCATCATCATCATTATAGTCATAACTAGCACTAGCTAATTGTTCTTAGCAGCTGATGAGTACTAGCTAGCTAGGACCTACTCTCGGCTAGGTAAAATAGCATAAAACAGGCGAACCCCTCCATCTCCATTATGGAGAATAGAGATCCACCTGTCTCCAACTCATGGGTAGCGCACCGTGTTGTCTCCAAGTACTACCCTGCGCGTCTGCATTACTTTTCTCAATCCTGTGATTGTGATGTCTTCATCTCGTCGAGAAATCGAGTATGAACAGCGCCATGCCCTAGTCGGATTTGGATATAAGTTAAAAACATCCAAGTCACCTTTGATATACATCAATTGAGGCACACACTCCTTCAAAAGCTTCTGTTGAAGAACATAATAGTAACATACTTAGCAAAAACGTTTAATTAGCTTAAAAAGAATGTATGCAAAAGATGGACTAGTGACAAAATAGTAAAAAATGCTACCATGGTATCTCCATTGATGTTAACATAGTTCAACACATGCACTAGTGGCACATATTGACCATAATGTGGGATGATGTGATGATTTTTCTTGAAAGTCTCGACATCATTAATAAATGAGATAAGATAGTTTTTCTCCTCCGAATTTAGTTCGGAGCCATAACTGTAGTAGGTTTTGTCTACTACGTTCCTTATATTTCTTGGAGATTGAAAATAAGCTGTCAATGGAAATAAGCTGTCAACTATTTATAAATAAACAATATAAATTACTTAATAAATATGTTTGAGAAACTCACATGGAGGTAGAACTGGAAGTGTATCCACATCGACCCAAATGTCGATATTATCTTCAATGTCATCTTCAGGACGAATATCGAAGGTAACATGCATATTCTCCTGAAATCCATATGCCTTGCGTAGTGCTCTCCAATTTGAGCAACCAAAATGGGAGTGGTTCACTGCATTGTATATCTTAATGGCAAAAGCGTAACCATGTTGGGTCCTCAAGTGGGTTTTCTTCGTCTCTATACTCTCACGATCTTCGAAACCGATCTTATCCAAGACATAAGGTCTTGCATGGCAGGGGAAGCACTAGTCGAATTGTAAAAAACCGAAATTACACGTTGAAGCAAAGAAGTAGAAGTCATGCTTAATTACGAGAAAAGACTTGTCGTTGTGACGTACCGTAAAAACATTGAAGGTCTCGCCGAGCTTGATGGTGAAGCGCCTACCGTCTTCCAGGTGAGGCCTGTCGCACATACCCCAGTCGTTGGAGTAGTACTCGCACTCAGGGATCCTATCATCGTCAGACATTTCCTATGTTCATAATTCAAAGATTAAAAATCAATCGACGACAATTACCAGGAAACTCAACACACAGATCACTATTCAGCACGGGTTGACTTTCGGTCCGTCGAGTCTTCCTTGCTAAACTCTCATCTCACGTGGTGTATATGGTGGGCACTCCCTCTCTGATATTGCGACCGTCGGTGATGGTCGCTCCTCCCTTCGTTCCCGAGTGCATTACACCAAAATGTCTAGCACATGGGAACGAAGGAGAAGCGACCCCCATGACAACAGTCGGGATTCTTCCTCTCACCTCGCATGGTGTATATGGTGGACACTCCCTCACAGATATTTCGACCATCGGTGATGGTCGCTCTTCTCTTCCTTCCCGTGCATTACCAAAAGGTCTATCACGAGAAAGAAGAGGAAGAGCGACCCCCACGACAATAGTCGGGATTCTTCTCTCTCATATATGGAGCAACGAGCCCCAACAGACTGAAAGTCAACCCGTTACATATATGGAACAATGGCATAAAAAATGGCCTATGTTCTGCCGGAATGTCGATTAATTCCCGTTGCGGCAAATCAGGGGCACTCGATATTTCCTACTTTCTAGCACAAGTCATGCCAAAATTCACGAATTTTTTTGGCATGACCTTTGCTAAAATAGGACATATCGAGCGCCTGAAATTTGCCAGAACGGAAATGAATCAACATTCCGGCAAAACATGGGCCACTCGGAGGTGTTCCCTGCAAAAAGCATCCATGCATCCATTTTGTCGACTATTTTCAAAATGAAACAAAAGTGCAACAATCAATAATGCATCCATGCATCCATCCATCTAACCAGCCATCTAGCAAACATACATCCATCTACATATATATTAAAAAAAACTAAACCTAAAACTAAACAGAGAGGAGAGGGAGGTGCTCACGGTGGGCGGGACGGGGCCGAGCGGGAGAGGGAGACGCGACACGAGAAATCCTGCATAGTCCACCGAGTGAAAAATTTAGATCATCAATATAATTGGCAACAACATTTTTATGTTCTATTCTATTACTAGTTTTTATATTTTTCATTCTTGTATACACCATTCATAAAAATTGTATGAGCAAGATCATTCACTATTAACATTCTTGTATACAACATTTTTATATTTTGTTTGATACCTAAAATACTTAAAGGTTAAAGGTATTTGGTTCAAAAGACCTACATCGAATGAATAACAATTTTCTATTGTATTCAAAAGACCTACATTTACTGAAAAATTTCTAATTTTCTCTTTTATTCTACATTTACTAATTTTCTATTCTATTCAAAAGACCTACATTTACTGAAAATTTTCTATTCTATTCAAAAGACCTACATTTACTAAAAATTTCTCATATAGCATTCCAATACATTTTTATACCTAAAAATTTCTATATTGAACAGATACAGAGAGGAGGTGGGAGGTGGGAGGAGGGACGAGTGAGGAGGAGGAGGGCAATGGGAGGAGAATGGAGGAGGGCGGCCGAAGAAGGAGGGAGGATGGCGGAGGGAGAAGGAAGGAGAGAGAGAAGGAGGAGGGAGGAGGGCGACCGGAGGAGGAGGGAGGAGGGCGGCTAGAGAAGGAGGGAGGAAGGAAGGGACATACCTCGGGGGCGACGATGGGCGAGGGCTGCGGCGGGCGACGGCGGTGGCTGGTGGGCGACGACAGCGAGCAAGAGAGTGTGAGGGGAGAATGAGGGAGAAAGGAAACGAGCGGGGTGGATAAGGTGCGTATAGTAGTAGCGCGGGTAGGGAACCAGCGCTGCTACTAACCTCACTAGCTGTAGCGCGGTTACCAGGCCCACGCTGCTGCTAATTGAGGCCGGGTAGCTGGGCCCGGGCTGGCCACAGTAGCAACGCGGGCGGCCTGGCCCGCGCTACTGCTAGTGCACTTAGCAGTAGTGCGGGCCCTTGACCCGCGTTGCAACTGTGGCTAGCCCGGGGGGCACGACGGGGCCCACTTAGTAGTAGCCGTTCTACCAGGCCCGCGCTGCTACTAAAGCCAACCTGCAACGAGGCTATATGGCCCGCGCTACTACTAAGTAACAGTAGCGCGGCCAATTTACCCCACGTTGCTATTACTGTCTACCTATAGGGTTTTCCCTAGTAGTGTATGGCGGAGGGCCTAGGCAAAGATGCCAAAGTTCCAAACATTTGATAGATTCAAATGACGTTGGTAGTATTTTGGTGGTATGGGGGATGTCAATAGCTACAAAACGAGCTAAAGAACGTCAAAATTTGAGTCCGTATGAATTAGTTAGGACCAAAACAAATTTCAGCTGAAGTTAGTTTTTCTGGAGTACCGGACGTCCGACAAGTTCCGGACTTCAGGTAATTTCGTACTGTTGTGGGGTACCGGACGTCCGGTAATGGTCGGACTTCCGGTGGCTTGAGAGGCTCCGGACATCCGGTAAACGCCGGTTGTCCGGTGGGTCTGGGTCAACTCGGGATTTGAGATCCGGGACGCGATTTTGGGTGGAGTTTTTTATTTTTGGGGTCAAAATTGATGGATAAAAGAAAATTTTGGGATGGATTTTGTGCTCGGGAGGTGGGAAAAGCCAAGATCCACTTGCCAAACAATAAAATCGTGGATCAAACACAACAAAATCTCACAAGAACCAACAAAATGCAATTTTTTGGGAGGGCTATTTTTGGTGGGGATTTTTGAATTAGGACGAAATCAAAAAAAAATAGGCTAGAAAACGAAGGGGGGAGACTCAAAATTCATGTCAACCTGGCTCATGATACCAAGATGATGTAGGGCACGGGCCAAAGGGCCCCGATTTGTCCCGATGTTCATGAATTGGAGGTGGCTCCGAGGAGGAACACAAAGAACACGAGGGAAAACGAGGAGAAATCACAAGAGGAACACTCAAGAACAAGTCCAATCACACATCCACTAGAATAACAAACACACAAGATTCACAAGGTACAAGAACAATCAAAGGGGACCAAGATACATGGTAGAGTTTATCCCAAATCCTAGAGGAGATGAGGTCTTGATGATCTAGATAGATCCTTCCATAGAAGGGGTCCTGATATCCACTAGGGATCTTCTCACATGGAGGTCTTGATCTCCATGGGAGAGGTGGTAGATATGAGCAAAGCTCTCTCTAGATATGAGCTATCACTTTGATAACGCTAGTTCATCCAAGTGAAGGGGTATATATAGTCTAGGGAGAGAGGGGGGGATACATGGGTCAAACCCCAGTGGCTGCGCACAGGCAGCTCCTGACGTCCGGTGGTTCTGGTCGTCTGGTGGCTCGCGAGGGACCGGACGTCCGGTGTGGATCGGACTTCTGGCATTTTGACACTCGACTGGCGGTGTCGGATTTCCGGAGGCGGGCGGCCGTCCGGTCGCTGTAGAGTGTCGGACGTCAGGTGGCTACCGGTCGTCCGGCCGCTGTAGACTTGGCAGCTACTGAACTTCGGGTCGGCCGAGCGTGGTCGTGCCGGACATTCGGTGGATCTCAGTCGTCCGGTGGCTGTAGCTTCGCAGCTTCATTTTCTTCCGGATTTATTTCCAAGCTTCCCTCGCCGATGGTGTAGTCGACCCTTGGTGCTTGCACTCCTTCTCGTCATCCGTGAAGTTCCGATGATACCTATGTATGCACACGAGAGGAGTGTCAAGTAGTATACCATCCGTGAAGGGGTCAAGTGAACACACTCTTGCCATGAAGATGTCTGTATGATGCTCCGCATCATAATGCCTAATAACGCTGAGCCAAAATACATATTGACAAGATACTAAATGGTTTAGTGTGATAAAAAGTTGTAGGGTCGAGAAGATAGGTCTAGAGGGGGGGGGGTGAATAGACTCTTAGCCAATCAAAGTTGCAGTTTTTAGTTCTCTTGAAACTTAGGCAGATTTTAGCACTAGTTAAGATATCACCAAGACTTCCTACACATGCATATCTAGAGATAGAGCAGCGGAAATAGTAAAGCATGCAATTGTGTGGAAAGTAATGGGGTAGAGAAGAGAAGATCAAACGCAATGAAGACACAGTGGTTTTTGGCGTGGTTTCGATAGGTGGTGCTATCGTACGTCCACATTGATGGAGACTTCAACCCATGAAGGGTAACGATTGCGCAAGTCCACGAAGGGCTCCACCCACGAAGGGTCCACGAAGAAGCAACCTTGCCTATTCCACCATGGCTTCTGTCCATGAAGGACTAGCCTCACTTGTGTAGATCTTCACAAAGTGGGCGATCTCCTTGCCCTTACAAACTCCTTGGTTCAACTCCACATGATCTTGGAGGCTCCCAAGTGACACGTAACCAATCTAGGAGGCACCACTCTCCAAAAGGTAATAGACGGTGTTGTTGATGATGAACTCCTTGCTCTTTGCTTCAAATGATAGTCTCCCCAACACTCAATCACTCTCTCACAGATTTGGCTTTGGTAGGAGAAGGATTTGAGTGGAAAGCAACTTGGGAAGGCTAGAAATCAAGGTTCAAATGGTTGGATTGGAATCTCTTGATCTCAACACATGAGTAGGTGGTTCTCTCTCAGAAAATGAATGGTGGAAGTGTAGGTACTGTCGGTGTACTAAAGCATGGGTGCCCTCGTACCCTGACTTGTGCACAGGCAGTTGTAGCCTTCCTGATGGCAAGGGCTTGCCGGAGGGTTGCTGTGACCCAAGACACAGATTAAACAAGACCGTGAAGAAGACCTCAAGGCAGGTCATCGAGAAGTACTATTCTAGTACTGAAGATCAACATTGCCCTTGCCGGCAATCTTCATACCGGCAAGGTGAAGACCAAGACTCTGGTTGCCGGCAAGCTCCTTGCCGGCAAGCGAAGGCCCGGCAAGCAACGCGCCGGCAGGCTCGTTCTGTCCCGTTACCGCTCCACCTCATCATCGGCTAGATAAGCACGCGTGATAGGTGTCGAGCGGGCAGGCAGTCAACTCAGCTGGCCAAGGCACGTGTCGGCATGCCACGCAGAGATAAACTTTAAGGACACCCGTCCCTGGGACGTGTCAAGATAACAGGAGGGTGCCAGGACCGGTGGTACAGATTTTTTGCCCAAAGCCTCGCCTCCCTGATGTAGCACCTAACGGTGCATTAAATGCGCTTGTCCTACCCCATCTGGAGATAGACGTGGTGACGGTGCAAGTCACTATTCATACCCTGTAAATGACTGTTTTAGCCATTGTGGTAACCCCTTGGCCTATAAAAGGAGGCCCACAGCTACACTTAGAACGGTCGACTCCTAGTTCAATTACACGATGTAGCTGCACTTCCCGTGCACCTTGCCGGCAAGCTGCGCTCTTTGTAACCTTTGAGCACATGCACAATCAAACCACCACCAGAATAGGAGTAGGGTTTTACGCTCACAGCGGCCCGAACCTGGATAAATCGTTGCTTGTGCTCATATGTACTAGCCCTGCTCTTTGTAGTATATTGATCTCACAGCTGAACCGCAAAGGGATCCTCTCGATCCCATAGATCATCGTTTTCCCACGACATCTTTGGCGCGCCAGGCAGGGGCTCCTATATTACGAATCAGTGTTTGTAGTTTGAGTACCGGCTCCGTCACCTTCATCGATGGCGCTGAAGAAGAAGACCGGAGCCACGACGGCTCCCACCACCTCCAAGCGGCCCGCCGAGGCGTCCAGAGATGGCACATGCGGCGCAGTCGGCGCGGGCGCTACGGTTTGGACGGCCGGGACAGGAGGCGCCGGCGGTGCGGGCGTCCAGCACCCCCACCGTTTGGGCGACGCAGTCAGCACACTGGAGACGGCATAGACGGCCAACTCCAACAACCCGCTGGTGAGCACGATCATCCCAGTATTACAATTCGGACCGGTGTGAACCAGGACCCCGTGTTGTAGGGTAGAGACCCTAGGTGGAGATCTTTTCACACTTGGAGTGTATGAGGGATGAACTCACAAGAACACAAGAGAGAAATCACTCAAACAAACCCAAATCACACATCCACTAGAGTAGCACACATAGATCCACAAGCATACATAGACAATCAAAGGAAAATAGCACAAAGATAAGGTTCTTCCGACTCCAAAGGAGGTGAGTTCTTGATGATCCTATGATGGGGATCCTTCCCTAGAACGGGTCTTGAATCCACAAGGGGATCTTCTCTCTAGGAGGTCTTGATCTCCAAGAGGAGTGGTAGATGAGCAAAGCCCTCTATGAATATCTCAATACACTTTGCTAACCCTAACAAATGTCCTGGGTACGGAATATATAGTAGGTGGGAGGTAGGGGACGAAGAGAGGGCAAAACAGGCAAAAGTCAGCCACCTCGCTGGGTGGCCCGTGCGCACGGGGTAAGTGGGGCCCATGCGCACGGGGGTCCCGTGGGCACGGTACACGCCCGTGCGCACGGGCTATCAGCAGCTACAGCGAGGGGTCCCGTGCACACGGGGTCTTTTGGGGCCCGTGCGCACGGGGTATCCAGAGACTTTCTGGGTAGCCCGTGCGCATGAGGTCCATTAGGCCCGTGGGCACGGGGTCGCCTGGGCAGCTGTCCTTCTTCCCGTTGCTTGACTCCGTCTTCTTGGCGGTGCTCCTATTCTTCTTCCTGGACTTGACGAGGCTCCCTAGCTTCTTGGTGGTCGACTCCATCATGCCTATTGATACATAGGGTTCCTTTGTGAGGTAGCATCCAAGTTCCATCCATATCCATATGAAAGTCGTAAAGGAGTGAGTTCACCTCGTTCTCGATGGCACGTGCGCGAGCTCTTGTCATAGGTCCACTTGGTGCTTGGTGAGGTGGTGAAGTATCCATGGGGATGATCGAAGGATGCTCCGCATCACCCCCCCCCCCCTTGGGAAAGATCCGCCCTCGGATCAATATCTTCATCACTATGGTAGGGGGATAGATCCTTGACGTTGAATGTGTCACTCACGTTGTACTTGTCTCGCGGGAGGTCAATCTTGTATGCATTGTCGTTGATGCGTGCTAGCACCTTGAATGGCCCATCGGCACGAGGTAGAGGCTTGGACTTGCGTTCATTGGGGAAGCGATCCTTGCGAAGGTGTAGCCACACGAGATCACCGGGGTTGAATATCATTGGATGCTTGTTTGCGTTGAGCTTGTTGGCGAGTCGTTGTACTTGGCGTTCTATCGTGAGCCTTGTGTCTTCATGCACCTTCTTGATATATGTTGCTCTTGCGCTTGCGTCCAAGTTCGCTCGCTCTTGTAGTGGTAGCGGTAAGATGTCCAATGGCGACAAAGGGTTGAAGCCATAGACCACTTCGAAGGGAGACTTGCCCGTGGTAGAGTGTCTTGCTCTATTGTAGGCGTACTCAGCGATCGGTAGGCATTCTTCCCATTCCGTGAGGTTCTTCTTGATCAACACGCGAAGTAGTGTAGAGAGCGTCCGGTTGGTGACTTCCGTTTGACCATCGGTTTGTGGGTGATAAGCCGACGTGAAGAGGAGCTTGATCCCGAGCTTGCCGCATAGTGTCTTCCAAAAGTAGCTTAGGAACTTGACGTCGCGGTCCGATACAATCGTCTTGGGCATTCCATGAAGTCGCAAGATTTCCCTACAAAACAAGTTTGCAATATGTGAAGCATCGTCGTTCTTGTGACATGGAATAAAATGTGCCATTTTAGAGAAACGGTCAACAACTACAAAAACCGAGTCTTTTCCATTTTTTGTTCTAGGCAAGCCAAGCACAAAATCCATGCTAATGTCTTCCCATGGATGATATGGTATAGGAAGTGGCATATGTAACCCATGAGATTGAGCTTGTGACTTAGCTTTGCGACATGTAGAGCATCGGTTGGTGTAGCGTGCGACATCGCGAAACATCTTGGGCCAATAGTACTTGTTGGAGAGCGTGGCAAAAGTCTTGTCGCGACCGAAATGTCCCATAAGTCCACCGCCGTGAGCCTCTTGCAAAAGCAACAAACGAAGAGAAGACTTGGGAACACAAAGTTTGTTAGCGCGCATAAGGTATCCATCCTTGATATAATATCGCTCCCAATAAGTGTTAGAAAGACATTTGGCATAAGGAGTTGCAAATGAATCATTATGCTCATATAAATCTTTAATGTGCTCAAAGCCAATAACATTCAATTCAAGTTGAGTAACTAGCATGCACTTGCGTGAAAGAGCGTCCGCTACAACATTCTCCTTTCCCTTGATATATTTGATGATGTAAGGGAAGGACTCAATAAATTCACTCCATTTAGCATGCCGTTTGTTCAATTTTGTTTGACCTCGAAGGTACTTAAGCATTTCATGATCGGTATGGATGACAAATTCACGAGGTCGGAGATAATGCTCCCAAACATGCAAGACTCTCACCAAAGCATACAACTCTTTGTCGTAGATGGGATAATTAAGTTGTGCACCGGAAAGCTTTTCACTAAAATATGCAATGGGGCGCTTTTCTTGCATTAGAACACCACCTATGCCATTACCACTAGCATCACAATGCACTTCAAATGTTTTCTCAAAGTTTGGCATGGCAAGAATTGGAGCATGTGTAAGCAAATTCTTAAGCTCATGAAATGCGGTATCTTGCGAAGGTCCCCAAACAAAAGGAGCGTTCTTCTTACTCAAAGCATGTACGGTGAAGCAATACTACTAAAGTCCTTAACGAAGCGACGGTAAAATCCGGCTAGACCAAGGAAGCTACGCACTTGTTGCAAGTTGGTTGGTTGAGGCCAAGTTTTAATAGCAGCAATTTTAGACTCATCAACTTCAACACCCTTAGAAGAGACAACAAAGGCCAAGAAAACAAGCTTATCAACACCAAAAGTGCATTTTTCCATGTTAGCATAAAGTCGCTCGTCTCTAAGAATTTGCAATACTTCTCTAAGGTGTTTGACATGATCTTCGAGAGTTTCACTAAACACAAGGATGTCATCAAAGTAAACCACAACACAAATGCCAATCAATTTGCGTAGAACATAGTGCATGACACGCATAAAAGTGCTAGGTGCTTGCAATAAACCCATAGGCATGACTAACCATTCATACAAGCCAAATTTGGTTTTGAAAGCGGTTTTCCATAAATCACCTTCTTGCATGCGAATTTGATAATAACCACTTTTAAGATCAATTTTTGAGAAAACGGTGGCTCCACTAAGTTCATCAAGCATGTCATCAAGGCGTGGAATGGGATGGCGATATCTAACTGTGATAGCATTTATGGGACGGCAATCGGAACACATGCGATAGGTACCATCTTTCTTAGGCAAAAGAATTACCGGAACGGCACATGGACTCAAGCTCTCGCGTACATACCCATTCTCCATGAGATGTTGGACTTGCCGTTGGATTTCTTTGGTCTCGTCGGGGTTGACGCGGTATGGTGCCTTGATCGGTAGGGGTGCGCTGGGGATGAGGTCTATGCGGTGTTCGATTCCGCATAGAGGAGGTAGTCCGGGAGGTAGCTCATCGGGAAACACGTCCTTGTATTCCTGCAAGAGATGAGACAACACTAGAGGAAGATGATGTGAAGTATTAGTCCGCTCAGCTTCACCTTTGCATAAAAGCACAAAGTGAACAACACTAGATGGCCTCTCACTCACATCCCTCAAATCTCTTTTGGTGGCTAGTAGAACTAAGTTTTTCTTGTCGCTCATCGTGGAGTCACTCAATTTTGGCTTGTGGCGCTCACTCTCTTTGTGGTGGTTCACTCGCTCACTAGTCTCTCCACGATGGCTCGATGCTTGATTGTCGGCGACGACTTGACTTGGAGACATTGGTCGGAGAACGAATTCCTTGCCCTTCATCTTGAAGCTATATTGGTTGGTCCGTCCGTTGTGGATGACGCCGCGATCGAATTGCCAAGGGCGCCCAAGTAGGAGGTGGCATACGGACATGGGAACCACAGCACACTCCAAGGTATCTTCGTAGGCGCCAATCTTGAAGGATACTTGGACGGTGTGCTCCACTTGGATTGTGCCGGAGTCGCTAAGCCATTGGACCTTGTAGGGGCGAGGGTGCTTCTTCTTGACCAATTGTAGCTTGGAGCATAATTCTTCACTTGCCAAATTGTGGCAACTTCCGCCGTCGATGATGACCTTGACGGAACGTCCTTGGATGCCCGCTTTGGTGTGGAAGATGTGGCAACGTTGGTCCTCGTCTTGATGTTGTTGAAGTGTCAAGACCTTGGAGACAACAAGAGCGGGGCTCGCATCATTGTCGCAATAGATTTGTGCACCTTCGTCTTCATTCACTTGTCGGTGCATAGCCACATGCTCGAGGGCTTCCATTTCATCTTCGCTCATTGAGTCGTAGGTGCCGTCGTCGTTGAGGATCATTGTGCGTCGAGTTGGACACTCGAAAGACTTGTGGCTTCGGCCCTTCCAAGTGAAGCACTTGATGTCACTTGTCTTGTTGGCATCCGTAGGAGGTGTCGATGACGAAGGCTTTTGCTTGGAGCTGCTTGTAGTAGTAGGAAGTCGACTCGAAGATGTCGAAGGTTGCTTGGAGCTTGACTTGTTGCTGGTACTTGAGGTAGCTCGAGTCGTGGAAGGAGTTATCGTAGTCGTTGAAGCTTGAGTGTATGAACCGTAGGTCTTGGAAGAGTACTTGGAGTACTTGTAGTCGTCTTGCACTTGTCGCTCCGCCTTGGTCGCTTGGTGCACTAGCTCTAGGAGGTTGGAGTACGGTTGGAAGTCCGTTATTTTCTTAATGGGATGGTTGAGGCCATTCAAGAAACGCGCCATAGTTTGTTCATCATCTTCCTTGACATTGGCTCGTATCATGGAAACTTCCATTTCTTGATAGTATTCTTCAACCGACCTGGTTCCTTGCTTGAGGAGTTGGAGTTTCTTGAAGAGGTCGCGGTTGTAATGTGTAGGCACAAAACGAGCTCTCATGACATCCTTCATTTGATTCCAAGTCGCGATGGGTGGCTCGCCCTTCTCTTGACGTCTTGCGATCAGTTGCTCCCACTAAATGAGAACATAGTCTTGGAACTCGAGAGATGCCATGGCGATCTTCTTTTCTTCGTCATAGTTGTGAAGGCGAAATATCTTGTCGACCTTCAATGCCCATGAGAGATATTCTTCGGGATCTTTGCCGCCGTGGAACTTGGGCATGGTGAACTTGAGCTTGCCGAAATGTTGTTCCTCATCATGTCTTCGTTGGTGATGTCGTTCTTGCCGTGGTGGTGGACCGTCGTCCTCATGCTCTGCTCGATTTGCTTGGCGCGGTTATCTTGGAGGTGGAATCTGAGCTCGATTTCTTCTTTCTTGGCGCTCCTCAAGGTGAGCTTCGTCTTCTTGTTGTTTGTGTCGTAGCGCTTCTTCTTGTTCACGCACACGGCGGTTGCACTCGTTCACGGCATGAGTTGCTTCTCGGAGAGCACGTTGCGCTTCAAGTGCTTGTTCTTCGCGGCGTAGGAGTTCTTGCCGGAGGGCGTCGCCGTCGTGGTCATTTTGTCTTGGACGTGATGGTGCTTGGCCTTGGTGCGCTTGACGTTCTCGTGCTCGAAGCCGGTCTTGTAACCCATTGCCATGGAATGGATTTTGTGGAGCTTGATGATCGTCATGAGTGTTGCGCCGAGGAGGACGTGCTCGAGATGGACTTGAGCGTGAAGAAGAATCCGAAGAGTGTCGACTTGAGTGTCGTGTCTTGAAGAGGAAGTCGTGGAAGTGGCGCAGTTGGCCATGATGTCGCGCAATTCCTCCATTTGAGAGGAAAGCTTGGCGTCGAAGTAGTCACTTGTTCGTGTTTCGGAGTGGCGCAAGTCGGTGGCGAGTTGCTCGATGCGATCTCCCAAAGCTTCACTTTCTTGGTGTAGCGCTTGCTGGATGCCGAAGAGATGACCCTTGGTGACGTAGTCGTGCGTCTCCTCTTGCTCTTCAAAGAGCGGGTTCACCGATGTACTTGGCCTATCCATCATAGTCAAGTGGTGGTGAGTAGGAAATGAGAGAACAATACCAAAGTTACCTTTTCCGATGATTGAAGATGTATCAAGTATCACTCAATGTAATGCAACAATAGTAGAATTGGTATCGGGTTTGTTTCTCACACCTACAAAGTAAGGCTTTATGGAGTAGCTTGGTTAGGATGAGTGGCACAAAATTCAAGCAAGTGTTAGTCAAGATATCGAAAATGTTGAGAAGATTCACAAATGGCAAGTAAGACAAATAGATCAACACCCTAGGAGAACACTTGGAAACACACACAAGGAGATGAATGGGACCCGCACAACCAAGGAATGAGCTCAAAATGTGGAACCACGGAAAATGCTCTTGTTGCACGGATACTAGAGAGACACTAGCTCGAATGCTCAATTGGGCTAGATACGCTTGTGCACCAACCTAAGAGAGTAACGTGCTGGTCTTCAATCCCAAGTATGATATGTATGTATGATCCAATATGATGTACTATGCAAAGGCTCAATGCTATTGCTTACAAGCTCTTTGTTTCTTCTCTTTGCTTAAAAGCTTTTTCTGTGTTTTTTTTACTATCCCAAAATGCTTGATGCTAGAGCCGATATCTAAGACAAGTAAGTAAGATATGCACGGGAGAGACTTATGGCACGATGATGATAGCAAGATGAATGCACGCTAAATGTAGCTATGCGGAGTAGGCATATCACTATGGTGCACAAATACGTTGCCCGACAATTCTCAACTTGCTAGTCTCGATGGGTAAGTGACGCAAAATGGCTCAAGGCTATCAATGCAATGGCAAGGGTAAGTACAAGATGTCGTCGATGTTACCGTCGTTTGGTTCTCGTGGTAAGCAAGGACGGATGATGATGAAGTGGACAATGTCGATGTCGGGTCCGAGGCGATGATGAATTGCGGTGATGATGATGATGAACCATCCTTAAGTAGCCGAAACACCTTAGGACACGGCAACCGCAAGTCAAAATCTCAATGAAACACGTGTGTTAGAGCGGGAGACGAAAATGGTGCAAAAGTGTGGTAAAACTGGACTAAAACAGGAAGTGGAACAACTCCCTGGTTAGCCCGTGCGCACGGGGTAAGTTGGGCCCGTGTGCACGGGGTATCGGGGGCCGTGCGCACGGGGTCGGCGGCTGCGGATGAACAGCCCCAAATCCGTGGCAAAAGTGCAAAATCGCGGGGAAATTGGTGGTGGGGAAGATGGGGGAAGGTGGAAAAAGGGTAGATCCAGTTGCCAAACAAGAAAATCGTGGACAAAAACAACAAAATCTCACAAGATCCAACAAATGCAAAAAAAATTGGGATGGCTATTTTTGTGGGGATTTTCGAAATTGGGACAAAACAAAGCAAAATCAGGCTAGAAAGTGGGGGTAGGGACTCCAAGATGTGAATCAACGTGGCTCATGATACCATGATGTTGTAGGGTAGAGACCCTAGGTGGAGATCTTTTCACACTTGGAGTGTATGAGGGATGAACTCACAAGAACACAAGAGAGAAATCACTCAAACAAACCCAAATAACACATCCACTAGAGTAGCATACATAGATCCACAAGCATACATAGATAATCAAAGGAAAATAGCACAAAGATAAGGTTCTTCCCACTCCAAAGGAGGTGAGGTCTTGATGATCCTATGATGGGGATCCTTCCCAAGAAGGGGTCTTGAATCCACAAGGGGATCTTCTCTCTAGGAGGTCTTGATCTCCAAGAGGAGTGGTAGATGAGCAAAGCCCTCTATGAATATCTCAATACACTTTGCTAACCCTAACAAATGTCCTGGGTACGGAATATATAGTAGGTGGGAGGTAGGAGACGAAGAGAGGGCAAAACAGGCAAAAGTCAGCCACCTCGCTGGGTGGCCCGTGCGCACGGGGTAAGTGGGGCCCGTGCGCATGGGGGTCCCGTGGGCACGGTACACGCCCGTGCGTACGGGCTATCAGCAGCTACAGCGAGGGGTCCCGTGCGCACGGGGTCTTTTGGGGCCCGTGCGCACGGGGTATCCAGAGACTTTCTGGGTAGCCTGTGCGCACGGGGTCCATTAGGCCCGTGGGAATGGGGTAGCCTGGGCAGCTGTCCTTCTTCCCGTTGCTTGACTCCGTCTTCTTGGCGGTGCTCCTGTTCTTCTTCCTGGACTTGACGAGGCTCCCTAGCTTCTTGGTGGTCGACTCCATCATGCCTAATGATACATAGGGTTCCTTTGTGAGGTAGCATCCAAGTTCCATCCATATCCATATGAAAGTCGTAAAGGAGTGAGTTCACCTCGTTCTCGATGGCACGTGCGCGAGCTCTTGTCATAGGTCCACTTGGTGCTTGGTGAGGTGGTGAAGTATCCATGGGGATGATCGAAGGATGCTCCGCATCACCCCGCCATTGCGACGTCCAAGGACGGAGCGGCGACGTCTAACAACACTGCGGCGGGACATGTGCAGCGACCATCGCAAGATGGGCGCGCCACGCTTCCCCACGGCGCTGGTGGCCCTGGACGGCGTCAAGCCGGCCCTGAGCATCGTCCTCATGATGCTCAGGCTCCACCACCACCACGCCAACCCATTGGTGAACATGCGCCGCGGTAGCAGGTACGCGACGAGCTCCCTCCTGGCCCAGCCAGGAGTCGAACGCCATCCTGTTCCGTGTTTCCCGCCATGCTAACCACGGCGGCAGAGGCTATGGCGCGAGTTCAAATGCTTTTGATCTTCTCGCCAGCCCCAGACAAGATGGAAGAATGGAGGGCCACCATTCAGAGCCTCATCAGTTTTGCTGATCCCGGCAAGACACAAGATGTGGCCCCCTCCAGACGACCACCCACAGTGCCGGCAGGACCATCTGGCTGCTGTGCCGGAGACGGTGCACCAACAGTGCAGTCGCCTCCACGCCAACAACCACAGCGGCGGCAAGCTCGCCTATCGGATGACCAGGACACTATGTCCATGGCATCGTCGGATCCGCGGGGCCGCCGAGACTAGCGCCAAGTGCTCCACGAACAGCGCGAAGAGGATGCCCGTACGAAGATTGAGCGGTGCCGGGAAGCACGCCGTCTATCAGACGATCTTGCCGGGCCGGCAATATACGTGCCAGTGCCAGGGTACCCTGGGTGCTTACCTTACGAGGTGGGCTGCCCAGCATTTACTCGTGAGCCGCAGCAAGTTTGCTGGCTGTCCGCCCGCCCCTTCAAACCTGAGCTGCCCGACAAGTACGACGACACGCTTAGTCCAGCAGAGTTCCTTGGCATCTACACCATCGCGGTGCAGGCTGCCGGGGGGCGTGACGACAAGCTTTTGGCCAACTAATTTCCGTTGGCGCTCAGGCCCAACGTCAGATCGTGGTTGATGAACTTGCCGGAGGACTCCATTTCTTGTTGGTCGGATCTATGCCATCAATTCGTGGGTGCCTACCAGGGTGGCCACAAGCTCCCTGGTCAGGAGAGCGATTTGCATGTGATCCCCCAGAGAGATGGTGAGACCCTCCGCAAGTACATATAGAGGTTCAGCCGTGTGCACCACAACATCCCCGATGTTCATCCCGCAGCTGTTTGCACCGCATTCCACACGAATGTGCGCAACCGCAGAATGCGGTCTGAGATGAATATCATGAAGGTTAGAACCATCAACGAGTTGTACGCCTTGGTGGACAAGTCTGCACATGCTGAGGAAGGGAGGCGACTCCCTGGGGAAGATGCTGGCGTCGAAGTCGACTTCGAAGATGACGACGCAGACGATGCATCGACCCCATAGAAGAAGAGCCGGAAGCGCAAAGGCAAGACAGTGATGGCAGTTGAGAGCCCCGGCGGCACCAACGCCGCCAAGAAGTCCAAGGCAAAAAGCCCCGACAAGGAGGTTGCCGGATGTGCTGAGCGCCGGGAGGCGGCGGTAGGCGACAAGAGCGGCAAGACCGGTGGGCTGAACTGCAAGATCCACCGTACCAAGGGCCACGATCTCTAGGAGTGCTGGCAAGTGGAGCAGCTTGCCGAGAAGCAGAAGCAAGAGTACGAGAAGCATGACAAGGAGAGGGGCCAGGATGGAGCCGGTGGATCCAGCAAGCAGAACCGTGGTGGCCGAGGGGGGCGCCGTGGCAAGGCCAAGCAGCCGAAATAGAAGGCTGCTCAGGGCCAGAATGATGATGATGAGGACGAAGATGAGTCCGACAAGGAGTTCCAGAATGCAGAGGATGCCATGTGTATTGACAGAGGTGTATCTTTGCACTCCTCGCATCGGCAACTGAAGCAGTGGATCCGCGAGGTGAATACCGCGGAGCCCATGATGGGAGCACAGAAACCACTCAAGTGGTCACACACGCCCATCGTCTTTGATGCCGTGGATCACCCTGGTCGCACCACTGCGGTTGGGTGTTTGCCATTGTTGGTTGCGCCAACAATCTGCAACCTCAGGGTGACGAAGATGTTGGTTGACGGTGGGGCCGACTTGAACTTGATCTCTCCCGACGTAATCAAGAGGCTGCAAATCCCCGACAAGGATCTTGAGGAGACCGGCACGTTCCAAGGGATCAATCTAGGAAGGAACAAGCCGAAGGGCCAGATCATGCTGCCGGTCACATTCGGCAGCGACCTCAACTACCAGACGGAGAAGATCGTCTTTGACGTCGTCAAGATGCCCATGCCATACAATGGCATTCTGGGCCGTCCGGTGTTGGCCAAGTTCATGGCCGCGTCGCACTTTGCCTATAATGTCATCAAGATGCCAGGGCCGATGGGGGTCCTCACCATCAAGTTGAACCACAAGGATGCAATCATCTGCACCGACAAGCTCTACCGGGAGGCAATGGCAGCATCTGCCATCGAGGCACCTGCTCCTGCCAGCAAAGCTCCCGGGGGAGGAAAGAAGAAGAAGAAGTCCGACAAGACATTTGATATGGACTCTGGGAAGCGCACTTTAGAGTGCAACACGCCTGTTGAGAACATACCAGAGAGCTCTACCGGCAAGAGCAAGAAAGCCAAGACCTCTGCGCCGGTGACCAAGCAAGTTTCTACGCGAGAGGATGGGACGAGTGGCACTTTTTCTGTAAGTGCCACTCTCAATGACAAATAGGAAAGCGAGCTCGTTGCCTTCCTACGGGCGAATGTCGATGTGTTTGCTTGACAAGCATCTGACATCCCCAGTGTTCCTAGGGAGGTAATTGAGCACCATCTTGCTGTCTGCCCTCATGCAAGACCCGTCAAGCAGAAGGTCAGGAAGCAAGCCTTGGAGCGGCAAGAGTTCATTGCCGAGGAAATCAAGAAGTTGGAAGCAGCATGCCTAGTCAGAGGAGTGCTACACCCTACGTGGTTAGCCAATCCAGTCATAGTGCGCAAGGCGAATGGGAAGTGGAGGCTTTGTATAGACTTCACTGATATAAATAAATCCTATCGAAAGGACCCTTTCCCTTTGCTGCGCATCGACCAGATTGTAGACTCCACTGCCGGCTGTGATTTACTCTCTTTCCTTGACGCCTATTCTGGTTATCATCAGATCTTTATGGCCAAGGAAGATGAGGAGAAAACTGCATTCATCACTCCATGTGGCACATACTGCTTTTTGCGTATGCCTTTCGGATTAAAGAGTGCCGGGGCAACCTTTGCCAGAGCGGTCCAGATTGGTTTTGAGCCACAGCTGCACTGAAATGTGGAAGCCTACATGGATGATATTGTGCTCAAGACCAGAGACAAGTCAACCCTGATCCAGGATTTGGAAGAGACGTTTGTGAACTTGCACAAGCTCAACTTGAAGCTCAACCCTGAGAAGTGCGTGTTCGGTGTTCCGTCCGGCAAGCTTCTTGGGTTCTTTGTATCTCAGAGAGGGATTGAAGCCAACCCAGACAAGATCAAAGCAATTGAGCAGATTGAAACACCGAGACGCGTCAAGGATATCAGGTGTCTTGCCGGCTGCGTTGTCGTCCTCAGCAGGTTCATCTCCAAGTCAGCAGAGCGCGCCTTGCCGTTTTTCAAGATATTGAAAAAGGTAGGTCCAGTAAACTAGACTCCAGAAGCGGAGGCCGCGCTCCAAGATTTGAGGGAGTACATGTCCTCTCCACCAGTCCTAGTTGCATCTAGGCCG
This sequence comes from Elymus sibiricus, assembly GCA_039707655.1. Taxonomy (NCBI): domain Eukaryota; kingdom Viridiplantae; phylum Streptophyta; class Magnoliopsida; order Poales; family Poaceae; genus Elymus; species Elymus sibiricus. Next base: position 189,951,145 of record CM077674.1, read on the forward strand.
CAAGAGACGTTGCTGCTAAACTTAGCGGCAACAAATCAAGTGGTTAGTGCTGCACTTGTGGCTGAAAGAGAGGCAGAGGAGGAGGAGGCAGCAGCCGCAGAGCCACGACCCGACGAGCCAGAATCTTCTCTGGCAAGGTCTGGTGCGAACAAGCTAGAGATTGTGCAAGCCAATAAGCCAGATCAACAAGTTGTGAAAAAGAAGATGGTGCAGCGCCCGGTCTACTTTGTCAGCTCCCTCCTGCAAGGGGCTAGATCAAGGTACTCTGGTGTGCAGAAGCTACTCTTTGGCCTTCTCATGGGCTCAAGGAAGCTGCGCCATTATTTTCAAGCACACCCAGTCACCGTCGTCACTCGCTTTCCGTTGCAACGCATCTTGAGAAATCCAGAAGCAACTGGCAGGATTGTGGAGTGGGCGTTGGAGTTGTCAAGCTTTGATTTGAAGTTTGAGAGTACCTTAACAATTCAGAGCAGAGCCTTGGCGGAATTCATTGCAGAATGGACCCCAACACGAGACGAAGAAGTTCCAGAGACCTCTCTCACCGGCAAGGAAACTGTTGACGATTGGATCATGTACCTTGACGGTGCTTTCACGCTGAAAGGCGGCGGTGCCGACGTGCTGCTCATAACACCTACCGGAGAGCACCTCAAGTACATGCTTCAGATGCACTTTCCCAGGGAGCAGGCCACCAACAACACTGCTGAGTATGAAGGATTGCTTGCCGGTCTGTGCATTGCAATCGACCTTGGTATTCGAAAGCTTATTATCAGAGGCGGCTCGCAGCTAGTGGTGAGGCAAGTCAACAAGGATTACCAGAACCCTTTGATGGAGGCATACGTTGATGAGGTGAGGAAGTTGGAAGAGCACTTTGACGGTCTACAAGCAGAGCACGTTCCCCGTGCCCAGAATTGGATTGCCGACGACCTGTCAAAGCTTGCAGCCTAAAAGATGCCTATGGAGCCAGGAACTTTTGTGCTCCATCTGACTCAGCCATCCGTTACACCATCATGGCCGGCGAAAAAGAGAAAGCAAGATGTTGGTGGTTACTTTTCGGCAGAGCTATCAGCAGCCGCCAAGAATGTAGATACTGCCCACAAGATGCCCTTGGTCGGTGAGCCGCAGTTTCCGGCAAGCGCTCCCGCAAAGGAAGAAGTGCCTTTAGTCCTTGTCGTCGAGCCACAAGCTCCGGCATGGGCACAACCAATTGTCCAGTACCTTCAGATATGAGATCTTCCCGATGAACAAGAGGACGCAGAAAGAGTAGCCCATCAATCAAGGATATACCAGTTTGTTGACAACATTCTGTACAGAAAGAGACCAAATGGGGTGAAATTGAACTATATCTGCCAGGAAGTTGGACAGAGGCTGTTGGAAGAGATGCATGAAGGGATGTGTGGCTCTCACATTGGGTCACGCGCACTTGTCGGCAAGGCATTTCGTCAAGGATTCTACTGGCCGACAGCCCTTCAAGACGCCTTGGCAGTGGTCATCAGATGCGAAGCATGCCAGTTCCACTCCAAGGACATCCACCAGCCAGCTCAAGCCCTCCAAACCATCCCTCTCTCATGGCCTTTCTCGGTCTGGGGGCTCGACATCGTCGGCCCCTTCCCCCGTGCTACCGGGGGTTTGAATTCTTGTACGTTGCAATCGACAAGTTTACAAAGTGGCCTGAGGTAGAGCCAGTGAGGAAGGTGACGACACAGTCAGCCATCAAGTTCCTCAAAGGATTGGTTGCTCGTTTTGGTGTCCCCAACAGGATCATCACCGACAACGACACCCAATTCACGAGCCGTGCCTTCACAGCATATTGCCAAGAACTTGGAAATAAGATTTGCTACGCATCTGTTGCTCACCCAAGGAGCAATGGACAAGTAGAGAGGGCAAATGCTGAAGTGTTGCGTGGTCTCAAGACCAGAACTTTTGATAGGCTGCAGAAGTGTGGAAGGCTCTGGGTGGAAGAGTTGTCGGCGGTTCTTTGGTCGATCAGAACGATGCCAAGTCGAGCCACTGGCCAGACACCCTTCTCCCTTGTTTATGGTGCAGAAGTGGTGCTCCCCATAGAACTCAAATATGGGTCACCTCAAGTCTTGGCCTTCGATGAGGAAGATCGTTTCCGGGTTGCTGTCCGTGCTGCACGGTATCAGCAAGCTTTGCGCATCGTAAACGTTGCACCATAGAATACGGAGTGCGATGGTAATGCGAGCACACATGAGTAGCAAGGATGGAGCATTTGGGATATTCGATAGATCACAAACAGTTGTGTGACGAGTCGCATTTGGGATAGATCAGGCATCGCATATGCTTAGTTCTGCGAAACATATGCTTGCGTGCTCCCTATCGCCGATGGTTTCTGGGTCATGTGGGAAGACCCCCCCAAATCGCACACACAGGCAAGGCGACGGTTTAAAATTGTGTCGCGGAAAGGGGTTAAAAATCGTTTGTATAGCAGCTCGCTGTACCAGTGACTATAAGGTACATTAAAGTGGGTGAGGAGAATACAAAGTTCTTCCATGCCATGTCCACTGAGAGATTTAGAAGGAACTCTATTGCAAGTTTACAGCGCCCTGATGGATCTGTCATATCAGAGCACTCTCAAATGGAGGGGATTATTTGGTCTATTTTTAAAGGAAGAATGGGGGCTTCCAGAGGACTCAACATGGGCTTTGATTTGAAAGCTTTATTAAAGCCAGTGCCTGGTTTGGATGTTTTGACCAAGCCCTTTTCTATTGAGGAAATGGATCAAGTGGTCAAGCACATGCCTGTAGATAAAGCACCTGGCCCTGATGGATTTAATGCTCTTTTTTTAAAAAAAAGTGTTGGCACATTATTTGCAAGGAATTCTATTCCCTTGCTCGTGATTTTTATGATGGGAAAGCTAAGCTGGAGAATATTAATGGATCCTACATTACTCTGATACCCAAAAAGTTGTCACATGAGGCTGTGGGTGATTATAGGCCTACTTCTCCGTTAGGGATGGGGATTAAATTCTTGTCTAAGATTGCTGCCAACAGATTCCAGGAATTGATCATAGACTGCATCCACAAGAACCAGTATGGATTCATTAAATCAAGGATCATTTAGGATTGGATTGGGTGGACCATGGAGTATTTACATCAGTGTCATCATTCAAAAAGGCCCATCTTAATTCTCAAACTTGATTTTGAGAAAGCTTTTGATCCTATTGAGCATTCTGCTATCATTGAAATAATGAAGCATAAAGGGTTTAATAGCAAATGGATCAACTGGGTGAAGGAACTTTTGTCCACTGGGACTTCCTCTGTCCTCCTGAATGAGGTGCCTGGAAAGCAATTTTTATGCAAAAAAGGGGTTGGGTAGGGGGGGTCCTATATCCCCACTCCTCTTTGTGCTAGCTGATGATATCTTGCAGTCTGTGGTTAATGATATGCACCAAAAAGGGGAGTTGCAACTGCCTATTCCATGCCATGACAGGGACTACCCAATTGTGCAGTATGCGATGACACACTTATCATTGTACCTGCAGATGAGCATCAGTTATTGGCTTTGAAGAGAATGCTTTTGGTCTTTTCACAGTCCACTGGTTTGGATGTTAATTACCACAAATCCTCAATGGTGCCCATTAATGTTAGTCAGGAGGAAACTGGGAGGCTTGCTTCTGTCTTTGGATGTCAAGTGGGCAAAATGCCTTTTACATATGTGGGTCTTCCTGTTGGTACAACAAGACCAAGAATCAATGATCTCATGCCTTTGGTGGATTGCATGGAGAGGAGAATGACTGCTAGCTCTTCTATCCTTGCCCAAGGAGGAACTCTCCAATATTTGAATTCTACCTTGTCATCACTGCCAATCTTCTTTCTCTGCAGTTTGTTCATTCCTCCTGGCATTCTCAAGCTACTTCAAAGAATTCAGAGGCAGTGTCTCTGGAGGAAAAACAAGCAAGAGCCTACTCCCGCACTTGCAGCCTGGGAGTTAATTTGTAGGCCAGAAAATAAAGGAGGTTTGGGCATCGAAAATCTTGGGATTCAGAACATTGCATTGCTGATGAAGCATGTTAACAAATTTCTGAATAAGGCAGACATTCCTTGGGTGCAGCTTATTTGGGACTCTTATTATCATGGTCTGGTCCCTCAAGGAATAGCTTCCTGTGGTTCTTTTTGGTGGAAAGACATTTTGAAGTCGTTTGATCAGTTCAGAGAGGTTTCCTGGGTTGAGGTTAACCAAGGTGATACTGCACTGTTTTGGCTGGAAAAATGGAAAATTGGGTGTTAGAAGGGATAGAGAGGGCGTAATGCGATGGATGTATTATTGAGCCTCGAGGGCGAAGATATATTGAGTACAAGACTTGGAGGGCAAGACGCCTCCTAGAGATAAGATGGAAACAATTCCTATCTAATCTCGGACAATCTCTACATACCAAATATATCTCTAACATCCCCCCGCAGTCGTAGCGGTAGCCTTGCGAACAACAGGAGCGTCGCGGATGGTCAAACTGGAGAGAATAGCAGCCGACTTGCTGACATCCCCCCGCAGTCAAAGCGGGAGCGTCGTGGACGGTGTCGCGTCGCGGACGCGTGGAATGTAGAGGAAGACGTCGAGTTGGTCAAGCGAGGTGACATCCCTTTGTGCCGATGTCGATGTAGCCGAGAGCGTAGGGTAGTGCAGCCGAGGTCGAGGTAGCCGTGCGAGGGACGCCGTGGTCGATGTCGAGTCGGGGTGGCCGGTGTCGAGGTAGTCGTCGTGGACCGGGAAGAAGAACGGCGGCGACGGCCTGAGGAGACGGCAGCGGCGGCTAGGTCAGACGTGCGGTGGCGGTGCTCGAAGTAGGCTAGGAAGAACCCGACAGCGTGACAAAGACCGGCGCGGACGGTGGCGTTCCCACGCCTAAGGATGAGGCGTGACGCATACCACGTAGAAGTCGATGCGCGGGGACGGCGGATTGGACCGGGTGCCGCGGCGCTACGACCCGAAGGGGCGACGCAGCGGCAGCGCGTGGGGACGGGGCGACGGCGGGGAAGACCTCAGGGCGGTGGCAGGGACCGCGTGCCACGCTCGCTACAGACTGATGGGGCAACGCAGCGGCAGCGTGAGGGTCGGTGCAACCACGGGGACGGCCTTAAGCGGACGGCCTCGGGGTGGCAGTGGACCGCGGGCCGCGGCACTACGGCCCGAAGGGGCGACGCAGCGGTAGCGCGAGGGTCGGTGCAGCCGCGGGGAGAACCATGGGGTGACGGCAGGGACCGCGTGCCACGGTCACTACGGCCCAATGGGGCGACGCAGCGGCAGCGCGAGGGGCGGTGCAGCCACGGGGACGGCCTGGAGCGGACGGCCTCGGGGCAACGGTGGACCGCGGGCCGTGGCACTACGGCCCGAAGGGGCGACGTAGCGACAGCGCGCGGATCAGTGCAGCCGCGGGGAGAACCACGGGGCAGCGGCGCTGCTGCCCGACGGGGCGACGCAACGGCAGCCCGTTGCTCTATCGGTGAAGGATGCGCTGTACTCGGGGACAGGGCGGCGATGGCCGACGCGGAGCGACGGGCGGGCGGACGCACGGATGATGGCCGTGGCGGGCCGCAGCATCGCGCGAGGCCGCCGGGTCGGAGAAGGGGGCGAGCGGCGTGTCGGTGTTGGAGTAGAGGCGCGCGTGGTCGACGGCGGCGGTGGGCGACTCAAACCGATCTTAGATTGGAAAACCAAAAAGAAACGCCGATCAATGCGACCGACGATAGAGAGAAAAACCCGATCAAAGGATCGAAAAAAACCACTCTCTAGGGCAGCCGATCAACAGGATCGGCAAACAAACCCTAGGTACAGGCGGCGCGGCCCCCAGCGGCGATCATGGAGATCGATCGCCCCGGGGGCGGCGCGAAGCGGAAGCGGCGGGCAGCGGCTAGTGTTTGGATCGGTTAGGCTGATAGCATGTTAGAAGGGATAGAGAGGAAGGATTGGCATAATGAGATGGATGTATTATTGAGCCTCGAGGGTGAGTATATATTGAGTACAAGACTTGGAGGGCAAGACGCCTCCTAGAGATAAGATGGAAACAATTCCTATCTAATCCCGGACAATCTCAACATACCAAATATATCTCTAACATTGGGGATTCAATACCGCCTTTGCAAAACTGATTCCCAAGGCTCTTTTCATATGTAAAGGACACACTAGTTTCTATCAAAGATGGCCTTGAGTGCTAGAATATTCTGTCTTGGTTTAATTTTCCCTTATCTGGGCAAGCTTACCAGGAGCTTCAGTCTTTTCAAGTTTTGCTTCAGTCCCATGATAGACAACCTGGTTTGAAGGATGTTCGGTTGTGGCATGGCACTAGCAAACCCTACATTCCAAAAACATTTTATACCTTTATGCATTCAAATCTCATCTTCAACCCATTGCTTACATGGGTATGGAAGAGTTGCTACACTATGAAAATAAAGGTTTTTGCTTGGATGCTCATTATGGACAGACTGAACACCAAGGATATGGTCGAAAGGAGGCACTGGCATATTGATGATGGGGTTCATTGTGTGTTGTGTCCCACACAGTCCAGGGAGGATAGAGATCATCTGTTCTTCAATTGCAACTTTAGCCAGAGAGTTTGGAACTACTTGCAGATTGATTGGTCTACTAGCAATGAAATGGGAGAAATTGCTTATAATGCTAGAAGGGAATTCTGCAAACCTTTCTTTGCTGAGGTGATCTTCACTGCTTGCTGGAATATTTGACTAATCAGGAATGCAAAAGTCTTTCGGCATGAGAGACCTAGTTTTAATCGCTGGAGAGGGGCTTTTATTCATGATATGTATCTTCTCTCATAGAATTAAGTCTAGGCTTAAGGAGGAGCTTGTTAGATGGGTCACTTTCCTTCCACCATGAGTTTTCCTTTACCCTTAGTTTGTATTAGGTAAGCTTTTCTTTTTGTTTCTAGGTTACTCTTGGTAACCTTTGTAAATACTGTGTAAGCTTTGAATAAATTGAAATGACTGTGGGTTTTTTCCCTACAGTGCCTAGTCAAAAAAAAGACAAATAAAAGTATTACAAGCCCATAGAATAATCAAAGGAAGAACAAGGGCTTGCAATCTCTCCAAGCACACGGCGAATCCTAATAGAACACTTCTCCCTCTTTGGCATCGAGACACCAAGAAGGGAAAAGGCAATGCTAACGAAACGCCCTAAACGTGATGAGGTGCACTGACATCATCATCATCCTCACGCTCTGGAATGTAGCCAAGACAAGGGTTGGTGTAGATCGTGGCAGCACAGTCAGTGTCCTTAGGCCCTCTAGGCTCTGCCACACCAGACTCACCCTCTCTGGCAGCCTTCTGCTCTCTCATCTACCTCTTTCTGAAGTTGGTCTCCACCACCTGACGCCTGGCAGCGGACTGGCACATCTTGAACAAGTTGTTGAATCCACGAAACAACATGTTCTTCTCCTTCTTAGAGAAAGAAGGCGAAGAAGCAAGAGAGCGAGCAAAGTCTATGAGATCCTCTGTGGTGGCACCTCGTGAGGAGGAACCACCAATCTCAACAGCTGCAGTAGACACCTTCTTAGGCTTGGGCTGCTTGCCAACTAGATGGAGAAGACCGGCATGCACATGTGGTTTGACATTTGTGGACCTCACGGGCAAAGTAACGTGAAACTTACAAGAGCTTCTCTCTGTCATTGGTCTTGCTCTCAATGAGAGTCTGAATGAAGGGTGCAAAAACAACTAACTTCTTCTCATACACATGCCTTCATCTCCTCATACATGAAGTCCATGATATCCACATCCGTCTCCTCATGAGAATACACCAGCAAGTCAATGGTTGTCCCCCAAATCTCATCAGAAGGGCCTGCCTTGGGGGCCAACGAGGTCCAGAAGATACGACGGAGAGCATCATACTTTGGCGTCATCCCCCAAATAGTACCAATATAAGACTGTGAGATTGTCTCCTGGTAGGCAAAAGCAAGAGCGTTCTTGCTACGATGGTGCTGCACAACACGGGCAAACTCAGGATGAGGCTCAGGATAGAACGTGTACCCAGTGATAGTGGCCAAGTCAGACATTGAACCCTTAAGGTTCTCACCACCTAATCTCCATGCAAATCCACCATCAAAGCCCCTCTCAAAGTAGATAGTGGCATAGAACTGCATAATGAGATCCTTATTGTAGGCTTTGTTGAAGCTCAAAAAAGGAAACAAGCCCATCTTGTCCAGAACACGGTAGACATCAGGATAAAGATCATCACGAGAGCGAATGTAGTCCAAATCCAGATTGCGATGGGGATCCACCTTACATTTATTTGGTTTAAGTATATCCTCAAAGGTACGATGCTGAAACTTATTATAGAACCTCCAGTCCACATTCGCACTGTGATCACACACATATGGGTCTTCCACACGAATTTGCATGTACTCAGACTTCCCGAGCTTATTCAGATTATCAATGGACAGAGGATCGTTGGTCACATGTTCTTCCTCCTCATCTTCCTCAGACTCATGCTCATCATCCTCAGACGCAGCTACATTGCCCACAAACTGCACTTCATCATCGTCACTACTGGATGCCTCAATGATAGCCTTGCGAGCAACCTTCCGGTGAGCACGAGCTGGTGGATCAACTTGAGAGCCCTGGCCAGAGCGGTCTTGATGAATAAAATTGCCTTTCCCAACAACATCTTTCTTCTTCTTAGAGCGACGAGCACCAACAGCCCCTCCCAATGAGTCTAAATAGCAAAGACAAGAGAGTAGAGCAAGGGTAAGTGCAAGAGTCCATGCAATAAAAGTAAAACATCTACTATTTCTTTTTTTTAAATGAAACAGCCTCGGACACGGCTGGGCACCCGGGGTGCTGAGCGGGAGGCCCAGTGTGCGGCCGGGCACCCGGCCAAGAGGACCGATGACACGAGCACGTGCAAGAGCTCTCGAAACCGAGGTGACATCTCTCCTTAGTGAACTTCCATTCGACTCGAGTGAGACATGGCTACTACCTCAAACGGAGACACTTTGCATACTTAGGTACAAAGGAATCGGCCAAGGAGAAGGAATGGAGCAAGATGGACACCAAGGACTTGGAAATGACTGTGCCCAGCCCAGGAACACCGGTACAACCGCCCCACTACCGGTCAACAACCGGTCCACCGGTTTAACCGCTCCACTACCGCCCAAGTACCGGTCAATCTTCTGTATTCGAGCGGAGCAAGGCCGGTACCAGCCCGGTTATACCCCCAGCGCCAGCCAGCCCGGTACAACCGGTCCCCCAAGCGGTACAACCGGCCCTCCCTTCAGCGAACACCTCCAGGAACCGGTGCCTGAGCCCCCAGCGGTACAACCGCCCGCAAGTCCGGTACAACCGGTCAGCCTGCGCGCTGTGAAAGGGCAACGACCCATGTATCCCTCCACTTACCCCTTGGACTATAAATACTTGTCTCCTAGCTCTGAATTAGGGTTAGCAAAGTAGTTGGCTCTCTGAGATAGAGCTTTGCTCATCCATACGTCTCCCATGGAGATCAAGACCTCCATGAGACCCATGTGAGAAGATCCACTCCGGATTCAAGACCTCAACTCCTCTACGGATTGGGATGAACTAGCTACCGTGTATCCTCTTGTGTTGACTTTGGATCTTGTATCTCTACTATGTGTATGTGGATCTAGTGCATGTGTGATTTGGATTGTGTCATTTGAGTGTTCTTCGTGTGTTCTTCTTGGATTTGCTCCTTTTCCCCCTCCTAAAGTGTGAAAAGATCGTCATCTAGGGTTCCACCCTACATCATCTTGGATCAGAGCCACGTTCATTCACACTTTGGAGTTCTTCCCCTCCACTTTCTAGCCCCAATTTTGCTGTTTTTGCCCAATTTCGAAAATTCCCCACAAAAATAGCCATACCAAAAATTTTGTGATTTGTTGGTTTGATGATGTTTTGTTGACTTTGATCCATGGATTTTCTGTGTTTCAAGTGGATCTAGCCTTCCCCACCACGAAATTCCCCAAAAAATTTCCTTTCCCCACCAAGTTTCCTCTTACATCTCGTGTTCTTCCGCCATATTTGAAATCTGGAAATTTTCCCGTGTTTACCGGTTGTACCGCCCAACTACCGGTCAACTACCGGTCGACCGATACAACCGCCCTACCACCGCTCAACAACCGCCCCACCTGACAACTTCCGCAACATCGACACTTTCTACGAGAAGGGCATCTTCCACAACGGTGCAGCGGCATCTTCGCCAACGTACTGAAGACCGTGCGCTCCCCTTCCTCGACATCGACAACGACCGTCTCACCATCATGATACCACAACCGTAAGCAAGGACGGTAACCTCGACGACAACTTGTTCTTTTCCTTGCCATTGCATTGTTAACCCCAAGGCCCTCTTTTGCGTCGCTTTCCTATGAGACTAGCGATTTGAGTATTGCCGGGCAACGCTACTTGTGCACTTAGTGATACTGTTCCGCATAGCTATTATAGTGTGCATATATCATATATCATCTCTTGTGCCAAAATTTTGTTCCCGCATATACATCATTGCTATCATCGTAAGAGCATTTCGCATAAGTGGCCAAAGGAAAATATCGAAAGAAAGAGAAGCTTTTAAGCAAAGAGAAAAGAGTAACAACAAGCTTGTAAGCAATAGCCATAGCATCGCCACATTACATATTATATTTGATCATCTTGGATCATCGTGACCGAGTTCACCGGGAATCATACATACGTAGCATACTTGAGATAGAAAGTCCATACGTTTTGTCTCTTATAGGTTGTGCACAAGTTCGTATCCGCCTATTGAGCAATCGCGCTAGCGTCTCTCTAGTGTTGTGCAACACGAGCGTTTTCCGTGGATTCCACATTTTGAGCTCATTCCTTGGTTGCACGACCTCATTTATCTATCCGTGTGTGTGTTTCCGTGTACTCCTTATTGCTATTGGTCTACTTGTTTTCACGTGCGAACTTGTGAATCTTTTTCAACATTATTGATATCTTGCTAACAATTGTAGAAATTTTGTGCCACCATCCTAACCAAACTCCTCCAAAAGCTTTACTTGTGTAGGTGTGAGATTGACACGATCCGGTACCAATTGCACTACTTCCATAATACCATATTGGGTGATCATTGATCCATCTTCAACATTGGATAAGGTACATTGGTCTAATTCATTTCTTTCTTCCACTAACACTTGTTTGAGAATCATGGTCTAGTTCATTTCTTTCTTCGACTAACACTAGTTCATTTCTTTCTTCCACTAACGCTTGTTTGAGCAAGAAGACGAACCGAACAACTACGTCACCAAGGCTCACCTCTTCGGCGTCCAACGAGCATTACATCAAGAGAGCGAAGCATTGGGCGAACGCATTGAACAACTCGCCTCCAACTTTCGACAAACCCTTGATGACAAGCTATCATCTCAAATGGAAGAGTTCCGAACCATGATGGTCAACCGCGATTCTTCCACTTCGTCTTCATCAAGATCAAGACGGCGCCATTCGAGCCGACACTCTTCGGACACTTCTTCGGATGCAAGTCTTCCACGAGCACGCTCTCATCGTTCCCAAGAACATGACGACCGACAAGCTTCAAGAAACCCATTCCATGGCAATGGTTTGCAAGACCGCCTTCAAGATGGCGAACGACACAAACGGCAAGCACAAGCCAACGGGAACCAAGATCAAGTTCCACAACGCCAATGTCAAGTACACCAAGACGACGACGACCTACAACAAGAACGACAACGTCGTGAGGAGCAAGCACTTGAAGCTCAACGTGCCCTACGCGAGGCAACTCGCAATGTTGCCGAACGAAACCGCCGAGTGCGCGAACAAGAAGAAGCCGCACGACAACGAGATGAGGAACCGTGCGCGTATTCCAAGACAACGAGATCAAGCCAATCAAGATGAGCACGAGGCGCAAGAGCTAGAAGATCATCCTCCACGGCACGAGCGTCATCGCAATCGCCATCAACGAAATGAGGAGCGCTACGGCAAGCTCAAGTTCACCATGCCTAAATTCTCCGGTGGAAATGATCCCGAAGAATACCTTTCATGGGCATTGAAAGTCGACAAGATATTCCGTCTTCATAACTACGACGCGGAAAAGAAGATTGCCATGGCATCTCTAGAGTTCCAAGACTATGTTCTCATTTGGTGGGAACAAGTGATTGAACGGCGTCAAGAGAAAGGCGAACCACCCATCACCACTTGGAATCAAATGAAGGATGTCAAGCGAGCTCGTTTTGTGCCTACACACTATAGTCGTGACCTCTTCAAGAAACTTCAACTTCTCAAGCAAGGTACCAAGTCCGTTGAAGCGTACTACCAAGAGATGGAAATTGCAATGATCCGAGCCAACGTCAAGGAAGATGATGAACAAACTATGGCACGTTTCTTGAATGACCTCAACTATCCCATCAAGAAAATTGCGGACTTCCAACCGTACTCCAACCTCCTCGAGCTAGTGCACCAAGCCACCAAAGCGGAGCGACAAGTACAAGAGGACTACAAGTACTCCAAGTACTCTTCCAAGACCTATTGTTCATACAACCAAACTTCAACGACTTCTACAACTACTTTCACAACTCGAGCTACACCAAGTACCGGTGACAAGTCAAGCTCCAAGCAACCAACGACATCTTCGAGTCGTCTTCCTACTACTACAAGCAACTCCAAGCAAAAAGCTTCGTCATCAACAACTCCTTCGGATGCCACCGACAAAACAAGTGACATCAAGTGCTTTACTTGCAAAGGCCGAGGACACAAGTCGTTCGAGTGCCCCACAAGACGCACTATGATCATGAACGCCGACGGCACCTACGATTCCATGAGTGAAGATGAAATGGAAGCCATCGAGCAAGTGGCCATGCACCGCCAAGTGAATGAAGATGAAGATGCGCAAATCTTTTGCGACAATGATTCAAGCCCCGCTCTTGTTGTCTCCAAAGTCTTGACACTTCAACAACATCAAGATGAAGACCAACGTTGCCACATCTTTCATACCAAGGCGGGTATTCAAGGCCGTTCCGTCAAGGTCATCATCGACGGCGGAAGTTGCCACAACTTGGCAAGTGAAGAATTATGTTCCAAGCTACAATTGGTCAAAAAGAAGCACCCTCGCCCCTACAAGGTCCAATGGCTAAGCGACTCCGGCACCATTCAAGTGGAGCACACCGTTCAAGTCTCCTTCAAGATTGGCGCGTACGAAGATACATTGGAGTGTGATGTGGTTCCTATGTCCGTGTGCCATATACTCCTTGGAAGACCTTGGCAATTCGATCGCGGTGTCACCCACAACGGATGGACCAATCACTATAGCTTCAAGATGAAGGGCAAGGAATTCATTCTTCGACCTATGACACCAAGTCAAGTCATCGCGGACAAGCAAGCATCTACCCATCATGGAGAGAAAAGTGAGCAAGTGAACCACCAAAAAGAGAGTGAGCGCCACAAGCAAAACATGAGTGACTCCACGATGAGCGACAAAAGAGATCTAGTCCTCCTAGCCACCAAAAGAGATTTGAGGGATGTGAGTGAGAGCCCATCAAGTGTTCTTCACTTTGTGCTTGTGTGCAAATATGAAGTGGTGCGGACTAATACTTCACAACATCTTCCTTTGGTATTGTCTCATTTATTGCAGGAATTCGCTGACGTGTTTCCCGATGAGCTACCTCCCGGACTTCCTCCACTTCACGGAATCGAACACCGCATCGACCTCATCCCCGGCGCACCCCTACTGAACAAGGCACACTACCGCGTCAACCCCGAAGAGACCAAAGAGATCCAAAGGCAAGTACAACATCTCATGGACAATGGGTATATACGCGAAAGCTTGAGCCCTTGTGCCGTTCCGGTAATTCTCGTGCCTAAGAAAGATGGTACTTATCGCATGTGTTCCGATTGCCGTCCCATTAATGCTATCACCGTTAGATATAGACATCCCATTCCACACCTTGATGACATGCTTGATGAACTTAGCGGAGCCACCATTTTCTCAAAAATTGACCTTAAAAGTGGCTATTATCAAATTCGCATGCAAGAAGGTGATGAATGGAAAACGGCTTTCAAAACCAAATTTGGCTTGTATGAATGGTTAGTCATGCCTATGGGTTTATCACAAGCTCCTAGCACTTTTATGCTTGTGATGCATTATGTTCTTCGCAAATATATTGGCATTTGTGTTGTGGTTTACTTTGATGGCATCCTTGTGTTTAGTGAAACTCTTGAAGATCATGTCAAACACCTTAGAGACGTATTGCAAGTTCTTAGAGACGAGCGACTTTATGCTAACATGGAAAAATACACTTTTGGTGTTGATAAGCTTGTTTTCTTGGGCTTTGTTGTCTCCTCTAAGGGTCTTCAAGTTGACGAAACTAAAACTGATGCTATTAAGAATTGGCCACAACCAACCAAATTGCTTCAAGTGCGTAGTTTCCTTGGCTTAGCCGGATTTTATCGACGCTTTGTGAAGGATTTTAACACTATTGCATCACCATTGCACGCATTGAGTAAGAAGAATGCACCATTTGTTTGGGGCCCATCCCAAGATGCCGCATTTCATGAGCTTAAGACCTTGCTTACACATGCTCCATTACTTGCATTACCTAATTTTGAGAAAACTTTTGAAGTGCATTGTGACGCTAGTGGTAATGACATTGGTGGTGTGTTGATGCAAGAGAAGCGCCCTATTGCATACTTTAGCGAAAAATTCTCCGGCGCGCAAGTTAACTACCCCATCTATGACAAAGAGTTATATGCTTTAGTGAGAGTCTTGCTTGTGTCAGAACATTACCTTCGCCCTCGTGAATTTGTTATCCATACGGACCATGAAATGCTTAAGTACCTTAAGGGTCAAACTAAATTGAATAAGCGTCATGCTAAATGGAGTGAGTTCATTGAGTCATTTCCTTATGTTATCAAGTATATCAAAGGTAAGGAAAATGTTGTGGCGGACGCTCTTTCCCGCAAGTGCATGTTGGTTACTAAACTTTAGTTGAATGTCATAGGATTTGAGCACATTAAAGACTTGTATGAACATGATTCGTCATTTGCAATTCCTTATGCCAAATGTTTACCTCATAAAACTTGGGGGCAATATTACTTGAAAGATGGTTATCTTATGCGGGCTAACAAACTTTGTATTCCCGAGTCTTCTCTTCGTTTGCTACTTTTGCAAGAAGCTCATGGTGGAGGACTCATGGGACATTTTGGACATGACAAGACATTCGCTACGCTATCCAAGAACTACTTTTGGCCAAAGATGTTTCGCGACGTCTCACGCTACACCAACCGGTGCTCTACATGCCGCAAAGCTAAGTCAAAAGCTCAATCCCATGGTTTATATATGCCACTTCCTATTCCGTATCACCCATGGGAAGATATTAGTATGGATTTTGTCCTTGGTTTGCCTCGAACTCAAAACGGCAAGGATTCCGTATTTGTTGTTGTGGACCGTTTCTCTAAGATGTCACATTTCATTCCTTGTAACAAGAGCGACGATGCTTCACATGTTGCAAATCTCTTTTGTAGGGAAATCTTGAGGTTGCATGGAGTGCACAAGACGATTGTATCGGACCGCGACGTCAAGTTCCTAAGCTACTTTTGGAAGACCTTATGCGCCAAGCTCGGAATCAAGCTCCTATTCTCTTCGGCATATCATCCACAAACCGATGGCCAAACGGAGGTCACCAACCGGACGCTATCCATACTCCTTCGCGTGTTGATCAAGAAGAACATAAGGTAGTGGGAAAAATGCTTGCCCATCGCCGAGTACGCCTACAACCGAGCAAGACACTCTACTACCGGCAAGTCCCCCTTCGAGGTCGTCTACGGTTTCAACCCGCTGTCCCCATTGGACATCCTACCGCTACCATTACAAGAGCGAACCGACATGGACGCGAGTGCAAGAGCGAGCTACATCAAGAAGATGCATGAAGATACATGGCACACGATCGAGCGCCAAGTACAACGCCTCGCGACCAAGGTCAACATCACCAAGCATCCCATGGTATTCAACCCCGGAGATCTTGTGTGGCTACACCTTCGCAAAGACCGCTTCCCCCACGAGCGCAAGTCCAAACTACTACCCCGAGCCGACGGACCCTTCAAGGTGCTAGCACGCTACAACAACAATGCCTATAAGATCGACATCCCTCGCGACAAGTACAATGTGAGAGACACATTCAACGTCACGGACTTATCTCCCTTCCATGGTGATGTGGATTCCGATCTGAGGACGGATCTTTCCCAAGGGGGGGAGATGATGTGGAGCATCCTACGGTCATCCCCATGGACCCACCTACGTCTCCCCAAGTACCAAGAGGACCGATGACACGAGCACGTACAAGAGCTCTCGAAACCGAGGTGACATCTCTCCTTAGTGAACTTCCATTTGACTCGAGTGAGACATGGCTACTACCTCAAACGAAGACACTTTGCATACTTAGGTACAAAGGAATCGACCAATGAGAAGGAATGGAGCAAGATGGACACCAAGGACTTGGAAATGACCGTGCCTAGCCCAGGAACACCGGTACAACCGCCCCACTACCGGTCAACAACCGGTCCACTGGTTTAACCGCTCCACTACCGCCCAAGTACCGGTCAACCTTCTGTATTCGAGCGGAGCAAGGCCGGTAACAGCCCGGTTATTCCCCCAGCGCCAGCCAGCCCGGTACAACCGGTCCTCTAAGTGGTACAACCGGTCCTCCCTTCAGCGAACACTTCCAGGAACCGGTGCCTGAGCCCCCAGCGGTACAACCGCCCGCAAGTCCGATACAACCGGTCAGCCTGCGCGCTGTGAAAGGGCAACGACCCATGTATCCCTCCACTTACCCCTTGGACTATAAATACTTGTCTCCTAGCTCCGAATTAGGGTTAGCAAAGTAGTTGGCTCTCTAAGATAGAGCTTTGCTCATCCATACCTCTCCCATGGAGATCAAGACCTCCATGAGACCCATGTGAGAAGATCCACTCCGGATTCAAGACCTCAACTCCTCTACGGATTGGGATGAACTAGCTACCTTGTATCCTCTTGTGTTGACTTTGGATCTTGTATCTCTACTATGTGTATGTGGATCTAGTGCATGTGTGATTTGGATTGTGTCATTTGAGTGTTCTTCGTGTGTTTTTCTTGGATTTGCTCCTTTTCCCCCTCCTAAAGTGTGAAAAGATCGTCATCTAGGGTTCCACCCTACATCAGCGAGCCTAGGCGGCGGCCCAGGCACTTGACCGTAGCCGCCGTGCACCTCGAGGGGGGGCGGCGGGGGGAGGGGGCGCACTTCCCATGCGGAGTCCCGGGCACCTGGCCGAATGCCACCGGGCACCCGGGGGAAGCTGAGAGGCTTCCAACCACCGTGCATACGCCTCCCATGAAGGTCAAATGGCACAAAACAGAAAATAAAGCTCCTACTATGCAATCCTAGATCATATCTTTATCTAAACATGAGAAAAAGAGAGATTTGACCAATAAAAACAAAAAAAGAAGAGGGTCGGTGGCTGGGGCACCTTTGTTAGAGTATGAATGGTTTAGCACCGCGAAGATTTTAACCTTGAGCCAGAGACCAAAACTCATCTTTGAAGCACAAGTATCATCATAAATGGCGGATGTGAAAGATTGGTTTAATTTATGCATTAGTAGGGATTTGAGAGATCATGAGTTGATTTCCACTCTCCCTACTAGTGTGCCTACATCTAGAACAAGATAAAATGTTGAGAGTGGTGGGGTGTGCATTGTCATAGACCACATTACTCGAATCTATGGTATTTAGCTCATGCCTTAGCTCACGAAATCTTGCTTAATCCAAAAGCTTCATGAAAATATCCACGAGTTGTTGCCCGGTACCTACATAAATTAGATCAATATCTCCACGCTTGACGTGATCCCGGATGAAGTGATGACGAATGTCAATATGCTTCATCTTGCTATGTTGCACAGGGTTGTAGGCAATCTTGATTGCACTTTCATTGTCACATAGAAGAGGCACTTTGTCACAAATGACACTGTAATCCTTAAAGTTTGCCTCATCCATAGCAATTGGGCACAACAACGTTGGGCGGCGATGTACTCGACCTCGGTGGTGGAGAGAGACACATGATTTTGCTTCTTGGAAAACCAACTCACCAAAGAGCGACCAAGGAATTGGCACCCTCCGGAAGTCAACTTCTTCTCCACACGGTCTCCCACCCAATCCGAATCTAAATATCCCATGAGATCAAAGCTTGCTCCCATAGGGAACCATAAGCCAAAGTTTGGGGTATGAGCCAAATATCGAAAGATCTTTTGTCCACCACAAAGTGGCTTTCTTTTTGTGTGGATTGAAACCTTGCACACATTCCCACACTGAATATGATATCCCGTCTAGATGCACAAAGGTAAAGCAAAAATCCAATCATAGAACAATATACCTTTTGATCCACAACTTTACCATTGGGATCAAGGTCAAGTTGGCATGTGGTTGGCATAGGAGTCTTGGCCGGTTTGACATCTTCCAACTTGAACCTCTTGAGCATGTCTATGGTATATTTGTCTTGGTTGATGAACGTCCATTGCGTGACTTTGAATCCGAGAAAGAACTTCAACTCTCCCATCATAGACATCTCAAACTTATCGGTCATTAGTGCGGAGAACTCATCATTGAAAGCTTTGTTAGGAGAACCGAAGATAATATCATCAACATATAGTTGGCATATGAACAAATCCTCTTTAATCCTCTTAGTAAAAAGAGTGGGATCAATTTTCCCAATTTCAAACCCATGATCTTCTAACAACTCGGTAAGGCGCTCATACCACGCACGCGAGGCTTGTTTAAGGCCGTAGAGCACCTTATCGAATTTATAGACATGATTGGGGAACTTGGGATCCTCGAACCCTGGGGCACGTCATAAGTGCATTACTATGATTGCATTCTGTATATGTTCAATTGTTGTGATATGCATTTAATTCTTCCGCCCTTAACAAATCTCAAGGACGAGATTTTCTTAAGGGGGGTAGAGTTTGTAACACCCCAAAAATTTAACCACATTTTATTAAGTAAAATTAGGCCAGAAATAAAATCTTGAATTATATTAGGTCTTTTATTTATTTCAGAGTATTTCTGTTTCTGTTTTCCAAAATTCTTCCCTCCATATAGAAAATTTTGGAAAAAAATAATATGGGCTTTGGTAGTTTTCTTAAATCATTTCTTTTATATTCTAATAACAGTAGGAAATATTTTCATAATAAAATTTTGCCCAAGATAATCTTTTTTATAGCATTTTCAATTCTTAAAATGCTTCTGTTGCACTATAACCATTTTAAATAATTCTTTATAAATTCCACAAAAATTATGAGGGGTCATGTGATGCCTATAGAGCACTTTTATGCAAAAACCCACCTTGGTCTTTTGGAAATTTTGAGCACAACTTCCATTTTTCAATTCTATCCCAATCCTAGGTTATAACTGCAACCCCAATTTTCCTTGATCCAAAAATTCTGAAATTATTCCACCTTATAGTCCTACCAACCAAACCCTTAAGTCCAGAAGATCAGCTCCAATTGCCTCATTTTATTTCACCAAATAAATACTCCAAGTTTCTGTCCAGAACTGTATTCCTCCAAAACTTGCACTAACAAGTTTTTCCTTTTGCCAAACTAACTCCACCACCATCCTTATCATCTGAGGAGACACCATCCTGGCAATTTCCACACCCAATAAAGTTCCCTAGCTAGCCCTAGCATTTCATCAAACACATTTTGTGCATGGCATAATTTTGCAACCTCTCAAACCTGCATTGCACACTTGCTCATCTGGACAAAGTAACATGTCCATCCCTCTCACCAGACCATGCACTGCTACCCTACAAAAACTCAGCCCAATTGGGACACCCTAGGCCCCCCTGGCATTTGATCGAGCGCGCTGCGTGCGTGCACTGGGCGTGGCCAGAGCGCCCGCGTTGCACCCGTCGGCGCCCGAGCCTCTGCCACCCCTACTGATGCCTCCCTGGCTCGCCCCGCTCATCCCAGCTAGCCATCGCACCTGCTGCGACCTCCCCCTGATCCCCAAGCGCCGCCCGCCACCGACCTGCACCGACCAGAGCCGCCGCCCGCGGTCGCCGATTCGGGTAGCACCGTCCAAGGTGCTCGACGCCAATCAGAGGCCACCAGTGCATCGCGCACTTAAGTCCTAACCCCTTGAGTTCATCCGCTGCTCGCCGGCCTCACCACCGACCACGCTCGCCATTAATGGCCGCCGCCGCGGTCTGCTGTGGACGGCGCCGTCCGGGCCACCTGGCGCTCCCCTGAGCCCTCCAGCTCACGTGGAGATCATCTGCAGACCACCGATCACCTCACCTACCCAATGGTCTCGCCACCGCCCTCCTTCGCCATGAATGGCCGCCGCCGGAGTCGGTTGGCATAGCAACCCGAAGAACCGACGTCGCCGCCTATAAATTGGCCTCCCCGGGCTCGTTCGGAGGATCAGCCCTCCTCCTCCTCCCTTTGTAAGCCTTCCAGAGCAACCTCACGACCGGTAATGGCCGTCTTCGTCGTTTCCGGCAACCACGGTCGCCGCCACTGTCCGGATGTTTCCGACACCACCCGAGCCTCCCCCTCTCCATGCTCTTCACAAAAAGCTTCCTCTAAACCCCACGAACTCACTCCCCCTCCCAATTTAGCATGAGGTCAGCCAGGGGTGAAATGCCCAAATTGCTTCCGCCGAAGCTCTTCGGGAGAGCTCGCTGCCGGCAACCTGGCGCTCCCCGAAGGACATGCCGCACCTCATCGTGATCGCCGGAACCTCCTGAGTCAATCCATGCCCTCAGCTCCCCGAACAGCATTGCCGTTCGCCGGCGAGCCTCGCCGGAGCGTCGCCTCTGCTCGGCCAGAAGAGAGGACGCGCGCGGGCGACTGGTCAAACCTGACCAGTGGGCCAGGCGGGCCCACTGTCAGTGACCCGTGACCCACGCCACGTGGATAAGTGGAGACGGGCTCCCGCAAAGTTGTCTTCGCGCGGGGGAAATGTATTCCAGGAGTACACCTTCGACGTCGCAGCCCTCCCGCGCGGCCGAGCGGCTGGGCCCGGCCCAGTGGCATCGCACGGCTAAATTACGCTCAAGGCGTGCCTCTGCTTTTTCCTCTTTTTCTTTTCCAGCAACTCTCAAATAATTCCACAACATTCTTTTCAAGACCAAATTTGATGACTCAAATTTCCACATACTCATAAATTCATGCTCTATTAATCCAGCTAGGGTGAACCTTTTTCCTAAGCTTAGTTTTTGTTGGATCAATTAAATATTCCATTTAGTCATTTATTTCAGCTTAGAAAATTCCTAGGAAAATCATATGAACTCCAAATAATTTGATTCTTTTTCTGAAATTCCTAATTTTTCATCTAGTTTATTTTAGTATTATTTCAAAAATTTCCAAACAACTTTTTAGCACTGTTTTGGCTATATGTGGTAATTTCAATATTTTTCAAAATAGGAAATGGAGGGAAGATAAAATTTTCAAACTTTTGGAGTGCACCCAACTGTTCTGCATGCTCAAGGCAAGCATCTTGAACATTTGATATGGTGATTGCATGGTTAAATGTTTGCAAGAACAATTGTATCATGCATATGTTGAATTCAAATAAAATTTGCATGCCTGTAGTGATGGCATGTTTCCTCGTACCGTGCAACGTGTGCTTGTCATGAGTAACTTGCAGGAGCAGGTATAAGAGAAATACCGTTACCGGCAGAAGGGTGATCACATCGAAGCGTGATCATGCCTTGTTGGTTATCCATGTTGGGACATGCAAGGGTTGTGGCCCTGTTTTGGTGTTACTGTTGAAAGAACACTTTATTGTGCTAACCACTGCAGGAAAACTTAAGCCTCCTGAGTCGACCATAAATCGAGTCTTGTTTTGGTAACC
The DNA here is from genome assembly GCA_039707655.1 of Elymus sibiricus. Taxonomy (NCBI): domain Eukaryota; kingdom Viridiplantae; phylum Streptophyta; class Magnoliopsida; order Poales; family Poaceae; genus Elymus; species Elymus sibiricus. The sequence continues at coordinate 189,972,968 of CM077674.1, forward strand.
CCCATACTTGATCCGTGCTGCCACTTGTCCCTGCCACAGGTAGGGTATGGTTAGAGTAAGTTGTTAACCCCTTTCCTGCACACACCGTACAGAGAGGCCATAGTAAAAGATACCATTGGCCCATGGTAGGCATGTCACTTGGTCAGGGGGCATGGGTGTATTCGGCTGGGCCGAGAGGGGTAGCGCCCCTGATCTTTGTGCACGTTATATATAAGATTGTGATCCCATGCTATTCGAGATTGTAGTCTCCCCGTCTTAGAGTTTATCTTGAACGATGCCATGGGTGATTCCTGGCATCAAGAAAGTTAATCTGGTGTGTGTGTTGGTCAGGTGTGTTTTCAACCCAAAGACCATAATTGGAATTAGTCAGCGTCTCGGTGCTGACTAAAGAAATCCTTTAGTTGTGGGTAAAGAGTACACCCTCTGCAGAGTTATATCTATTCGAATAGCCGTGTCCGCGGTTAAGGACTACAGTCTGGGTTGGTCAAGTGTCGGTCTTAGTGTCGGTCTCCGGAGGAAATAATTAAATTGATCATGATTCATTTTTGCAGGATGATTATTGTCACTACTGATGCTATCATGAACATTATTGTTAACATGATTATTATTGTGGACTAACCTTTTCTTTTATGTGCATCTCTGAGTATCTCATGGGCTGGCTAGACTACCCGGATACTCAGTTTTATTTTCTTTCTGAATATCTCATGGGATGGCTGCACTACCCGGGATATTCATTTTCTTTTCTGGGTATCTCATGGGCTGGCTAGGCTACCCGGATACTCAATTTTATTTTCTTTCTGAATATCTCATGGGATGGCTGGACTACCCGGGATATTCATTTCCTTTTCTGGGTATCTCTTGGGATGGCTGGACTACCCGAGATATTCATTTATTTTCAAGACCTCTCGAGGCGTCGCTTTTAGACATCCGTTTGGCATTTCTTTTCAAGACCTCTCGAGGCGTCACTTTTAGACACCCGTTTGGCATTTCTTTTGGATTCTCAGGCGGTCCTGTCTCGCCCGATTCTCCACTTTTATATTTTCTTTTGGATTCTCGGGCGGTCCTGTCTCGCCTGATTCTCCACTTTTATATTTTCTTTTGGATTCTCGGGCGGTCCTGTCTCGCCCGATTCTCCATTAACTTTATTTGTTTGTCACTAACATTTCATATTTATTCTTCAGCACCGTGTTAATATTCATCATGCCATGCTTTAATTTCGTTCAACATATGCATATAATTTAACCCATCATGATCATATGCATTCGGTATATCTTTTGTTCATTATGTTTGCGAGTACATTCAAACGTACTCACTGGCTTGTCCCTGGCTATTTAATTGGCCAGGTCATGATTGTAACGAGGAGTACTACAGGACGTCCATGCAGAGCCTAAGATAGCAGCCACGCGAGATAGGAATTATCTGGGTCAACTGTTCCTGTGGGAATGGAGCCCCATCGGCGTTGGAGGACCACGAGTCGCTTCCGTCACCTGTCACTAGAAATCATTGTTGTATCATTAGACCTTTACGGTCTTGTATCCAATTCCTGTAATTGCTTGGTAATCTGTAACAAGGACGTGTCCACCAGTAACAATAATCCTGGGCTGGTGATGACACGAGGGGTTAATTTCTGGGATATTATGTCTCGGAGATCCGGCCCCGACACCAACTCATTAAGAGGAGCATTAAGAAACGCACTCTTCACATGCATTTGTTACAACTTGAAATCATGATGAGATGCTGCTACTCGTGACCTGCGTTGGGATTTCCCCGAAGAGGAGAGGATGATGCAGTATAGTAGAGATAAGTATTTCCCTCAGTTAAGAACCAAGGTTATCAGTCCAGTAGGAGAACCAAGAAGAACCTCGTTAGCAGCACCTACGCACACAAAAGCAAATACTTGCACCCAACGCGAACAAGGGGGTTGTCAATCCCCTCAGTGGTTACTTGCAAGGATTAAATCTGATAGTGATAGATAGATAATAAATTACAAAATAAAGATGAAGGTAAATAAATTACAACAAGGTATTTTTGATTTTATATATGATTGATAAATGACCCGGGGGCCATAGTTTTCACTAGAGGCTTCTCTCTCGAACACCTAGCATACGGTGGGTAAACAAATTACTGTTGGGCAATTGATAGAAAAGTGCATAGTTATAACGATATTCAAGGCAATGATCATGTATCACGTTCGAGACAAGTAGACCGACTCCTGCCTGCATCTACTACTATTACTCCACCCATCGACCGCTATCCAGCATGCATCTAGGGTATTAAGTTAATGAAAACAGAGTAGCGCCTTAAGCAAGATGACATGATGTAGACAAAGTAAACTCAAGCAATATGATTAAAACACATCTTTTTATCCTTAATGGCAACAATACAAATACGTGTCTTGTCCCTTTCTGTCACTGGGATAGAGCACCGCAAGTTTGAACCCATCACAAAGCACCTCTCCCATTGCAAGATAAATCAATCTAGTTGGCCAAACCAAATGGATAGATCGGAGAGAAATACAAAGCTATAACAATCATGCATAAATAAGTTCAGAAAAGACTCAAATATTTCTCATGAATAATCTGATCATAAACCCACAATTCATCGGATCCCATCAAACACACCACAAAAGAAGATTACATCGAATAGAACTCCTAGGAGATCAAGGAGAGCATTGTATTGAAGATCAAAGAGAGAGAAGAAGCCATCTAGCTATGGACCCGTAGGTCTGTGGTAAACTACTCACACATCATCGGAAGGGCAGCAAGGTTGATGTAGAAGCCCTCCGTGATCGATTCCCCCTCCGGCAGATTACCGGAAAAGGCCTCCAGATGGGATCGCGGAAGAACAGAGGCTTGCGGCGGTGGAAAAGTTTTCTCGTCTGTCTCTCTGGTATATTGGGAATATTTGGGAATTTGTAGTGCTAGAATTAGGTCAAGATGTGCCACGAGGGGCCCACAAGCCTGGGGGGCGCGCCTACCCCCTAGGCATGCCTCCTGGGCTTATCGCTCCCTCGTGACTTGTCTGGTCTTCTCTCGAAGCTTCTAGGGTTCCTTCTGGTCCAGAAAAAATTAATCCAAAGTTTTTCTTCGTTTGGACTCCATTTGATAATGATTTTCTAAAAAGGCAAAAACAAGCAAAAAACAACAAATGGCACTGGGCACTAGGTTAATAGGTTAGTCCCAAAAAATGATATAAAATTGCATATAATTGCATAATAAACATCCAAGATTGATACTATAATAGCATGGAACAATAAAAAATTATAGATATGTTGGAGACGTATCAAGCATCCCCAAGCTTAATTCCTGCTCATCCTCGAGTAGGTAAATGATAAAAACAATTTTTTTGATGTGGAATGCTACCTAACATGTTTCATCATGTAATTCTCTTTTACGGTATGAATATTAAGATCCGAATGATTCAAAGCAATAGTCTATAATTTGATATAAAGACATCAATACTCAGGCACACTAGCAAACAATCATGTCTTTCAAAATAAAAATGCTAAAGAAAGTTATCCCTACAAAATCATATAATCCTGTCATGCTCCATCTTCTTAACATAAATATTTATCATGCACTACCCGGATGACAAGCCGATCAATTGGTTCATACTTTTTAACACGCTTCAGCTTTTTCAACCCGCACGCAATACATGAGCGCAAGCCATGTATATAGCACTATGGGTGGAATAGAATATAATGATTGAGATTAATAAGGGCAAGTCAAAAAGAAAAGATAATCTCACATCGACGCGGCTAATCAACGGGCTGTGGAGATACCCATCAATTGATGTCAATGTGAGGAGTAGGGATTGCCATGCAACGGATGCACTAGGAGCTATAAGTGTATGAAAGCTTAAAATAAAAACTAAGTGGGTGTGCATCCAACTAGCTTGCTCATGAAGACCTCGGGCATTTGAGGAAGCCCATCATTGGAATATACAAGCCAAGTTCTATCATGAAAAATTCCCACTAGTATATGAAAGTGACAACATAGGAGACCCTCTATATGAAAAACATGGTGCTACTTTGAAGCACAAGTATGGAAAAAGATAGTAACACTGCCCCTTCTCTCTTTTTCTCTCATTTTTTTGTGGGCTCTTTTGGGCCTCTTTTTTTATATTTCCTCACTGGGACAATGCTCCAATAATGATGATCATCATACTTCTATTTACTTACAACTCAAAATTACAACTAATACTAGAACAAATATGACTCTATATGAACTCTGGCAGTGTACCAGGATGTGTAATGATGCTAGCATAACATGTATGAAAATGATGAACGGTGGCTGAGCCACGAATACTATGCCAGCTATATGATCATGCAAAGCAATATGACAATGATGATGTGTGTCATATAAACGGAACGGTGGAAGTTGCATGTCAAGATATCTCGGAATGGCTACAAAAATGCCATAATAGATAGGTATGGTGGCTGTTTTGAGGAAGATATAAGGAGGCTTATGTGTGATAGAGCGTATCATATCACGGGGTTTGGATGCATCGGCGAAGTTTGCACCGACTCTCGAGGTGAGAAAGGGCAATGCACGGTACCGAAGAGGCTAGCAAATTGCGGAAAGGTGAGAGTGCGTATAATCCATGGACTCACATTAGTCATAAATAACTCACATACGCATGCCCCTAGGGGGATAGATTGGTAGGAAAAGACCATCGCTCGTCCCGCCAATCATAAGGTAGACAATCAATAATAAATCATGCTCCAACTTCTTAGCATAACGACCGACCATACGTACATGCTTCGGGAATCACAAACCTTAACACCAATATTCATACTAAACCACAATTATCTACTAGTACCTCCCACATATTACCATCTTAATATCGCAAAACTATTACAAGTAATCAAACTTATCATATTCAGTGATCTACATGAAAGTTTTTATTATATCCCTCTTGAATACCTATCATATTAGGACCAAATTCATAACCCGTGCATATTACCATTGCTATTTATTAGACTCTCAAAAAGATATAAGTGAAGCATGAGAGTGCAACTATTTCTTTAAAATATAACCACCGCTGTGCTCTAAAAGATATAAGTGAAGCACTAGAGCAACTGCCTAGCTCAAAAGATATAAGTGAAGCACATAGAGTATTCTAACAAATCACGAATAATGTGTGTCCCTCTCATAAAGGTGTGTTCAGCAAATATGATTGTGGCAAACTAAAAAGCAAACATAGAAAATAAAACTATAGCACAAGACGCTCCAAGTAAAACACATACCATGTGATGAATAAAAATATAGCTCCAAGTGATATACCGATAGATTGTAGACGAAAGAGGGGATGCCATCCGGGGCATCCCCAAGCTTAGACGTTTGGGTCTTCCTTGAATATTACCTTGGGGTACCTTGGGCATCCCCAAGCTTAGGGTCTTGCCGCTCCTTATTCCTTCATCCATCGTGGTCTCACCCAAAACTGAAAACTTCAGCACACAAAACTCAACAGAAACCTCGTGAGATCCGTTAGTATAACAAACAAATCTTAAACTTTAGGTACTGTTATAAATTGATTCATATTTAATATTGGCATATGCTAGTGTACTCCAACTTCCCCATGGCTTATACCCCCCGATACAATCCATAGATTCATCAAAATAAGCAAACTATGCAACAAAAACAGAATCTGTCTAAAACAGAACAGTCTGTAAAGATCTATTTAAATTCTATACTTCTATAACTCCAAATTTTTTGAAAGATTAGGACAACGTAAAAAATTCATATACCAATACTGTGTAAGAAATTCAGAATTTTATCACACTTCAGTATAGAACAAAAAATCCAGCACTGGACTCAAAACTTTTTGTTTTCAAACAACATCAATTATACTATCATCCAAATCATCCCAAAGGCATTACTTGGCACAAACACTAATTAAAAGATAAAAACACAATCATAACAGAAGCTTACAATTGTGTAAACACACAAAACAGAAAACAAAACAAAAATTTAAGATAAATATTGGGTTGCCTCCCAACAAGCGCTATTGTTTTATTCCCCTAGCTAGGCACAATGCATAGTTTCAAGTGTTGTCATCCTTCAAATTAATTGCATAGGTGGACCTCATAATAGATTCATATGGTGGATTAATTCTCTTTCTAGGGAAGTGTTCCATCCCTTTCTTTAATGGAAATTGAAATCTTATATTACCTTCTTTCATATCAATTATAGCGCCTATGGTTCATAGGAAAGGCCTACCAAGTATTATAAGACAAGACGGATTGCATTCTATGTCAAGCACAATAAAATCCACGGGTACATAATTCCTATTAGCAAGAATAAGCACATCATTTATTCTACCAAATGGTTTTTTAATAGTGGAATCCGCTAGATGTAAATTAAGGGAACAAGCATCCATATCGGTGAGACCTAGTACATCACATAAAGATTTTGGTATAGTAGAGACGCTAGCACCTAGATCACATAAAGCATTACATTCATAATCTTTAATTTTAACTTTAATAGTAGGTTCCCATTCATCATGTAATTTTCTAGGTATTGAAACTTCTAACTCAAGCTTTTCTTCATGAGCTTTTATCATAGCTTCTACAATATGTTTAGTAAAAGCTTTATTTTGTTCATAAGCATTAGGAGAATTAATCATGGATTGTAACAAGGAAGTACATTCAACTAAAGAGCAATTATCATAATTAAAGTCCTTGTAATCCAAAGTAGTGGGCACATCACTATTTAAAGTTTTAACCTCTCCAAACCCACTTTTATCATTTTTATCAATAAGATCATCACCCTCCAAATAATTGGGACGCCTTCTAGCTAAAGTTGACTCATCTTCAGTCCCTTTTTCATCAAGTTTTATATTACTAAATAGAGATTCAATAGGTGAGACACCAATCATTTTAATATCTTCATCACTATTAGAGTAAAACCCGGGTGGAATAGCTTTTTCTAGGAATTCTCGCTTAGCTCTCAACCTAGCGGTTATTTCTTTACTTTCATTAATGGAGACATGGATAGCTTTAATAGACTCATTTATATCATGCTTGGGTGGCAAAATTTTAATTTTGAGAGTATCCACATCGTGAGCAATTCTATCCATGTTTCTAGCCATGTCATCAACTTTATTCAAATTTTCTTCTACCATAGCATTGAAAATCTTTTGAGAATTAATAAATTCTTTAATATTACTTTCAAGATAAGAGGGTATCCTATTATTATTATTATATGAATTACCATAATTATTAGAGGAATTTCCGGGAAACGATAGGATTGAAATTACCCCTATAAGCATTGTTGTTAAAATTATTTCTAGAGACAAAATTCACATCAATAGCATCATTATTTTGCTCAATCAAAGTGGATAATGGCACATAATTAAGATCAACATTAGCACTTTTACTAGCAACCATTTTCATAAGAGCATCCATCTTATCACTCAAAGTATTAATTTCTTCGACAGAATTTGCCTTCTTACAAGTTGGAGTTCTTTCGGTGTGCCATTGAGAATAATTTGTCATAATATTATCAACAAGTTTTGTAGCTTCTCCCAATGTAATTTCCATAAAAGTACCACCTGCGGCAGAGTCTAGAAGATTTCTAGAAACAAAGTTTAGTCCAGCACACTGTTCAAAAACTCATCCGATTCGGCGATTTATCATCCGATTTATCGCTACTCGGGGGGTGACCGATAAGATTATGCCTTATCTTCACCATTTATCATTTGGGCCGATTTATCGCTCTGACAAGCGATTTATCGGGAATCTACCGATAAATCGGGCCTATTCGCAGCACTATGTTTGCAAAAACTATGTTTATTTGTGTTTTGTGGACCTTGTTATGCAATATGTACTATTGTCCTATTTTTTTGTCATTATACGAGGATTCAAAGGCTAGGAATCAAGGTAACACTTATGTCCAATATTTTTTTGCTGTTGAATATAGCATATTTTAGTGTTGGGAACCTGGGATTTGCAAAAAATGGCCGATTAATAGTCGACCGATAAAATCGATTAATCAGCCGATTTCCGATTAATCTCTAATCCCCAGCTGACCGAGACGCTAACGATAAGCGATATCCTCAACATTGGTCCAGCATAAAATTTTTGTATGATCATCCATAAGCTTAAACCATGAGTGGGGCAATTTCTTATCATTAATTTCATTCTCTCCCAAGATTGTGCAACATGTTCATGCGTAGAGCTTGTCGGGGCACGTGGCGGCTTGGCGCTGAAGATACAACTTTATTGCCACCCATCCAAGTGGCGTGGCAGAAGAATAGAAGGTAGCTGGGCGAGCGGTGCGGGATCCTTGCCGGCATTGCACCCCAGCGTGACACCTAACGGAGCATTTATTGCTTTTGTCCTAATCCATCTGTATTAGGTATGATAACACTGTAGCTGTCAGTCCACTATGTAATTATGGTTTTGCCACTGTGGTAGCCCCTTTCATCTATGAAAGGAGGCCCACGGCAACTGTTACAAAGGTCAACACTTTGCTTAATTGCACTAGGTACCTGCACCTCTGAGCTCCTTGCCGGCAAGGTTGCGCTCTCTTATAACTTGAGCATTTCCACAAATAATCCACCATAGCAGGAGTTAGGTTTTATGCCTCACCGCGGCCCGAACCTGGGTAAACTTTGTGTGCTCCATTGCTGAATCTGCTCTTTGTGCATTGTGATCCTCACAACCGAACCGCAAAGGGGCCTTTGCTGGTCCCATAGATTGTCGTACTTCGACATCTTTGGCGCGCCAGGCAGGGGATCGCGTGCGCGAAACTGCTCCAGCAGTCACTACAAAGAAAACACTTCCGTGATGATACATCTTTGTCACAGTAGGTCATGTTTTCTGTCACGCATGTACATCCATGACGATTTTATGACAGAATCAAGATAGTCATACCTGTGCTATCATAGAAGTGTTCCGTGACAATACTGAAATTATCATCATCGAAGTGTCCACTTCCATGACGATAAATGTCATGTCATGGAAGTGTTTTCGTCAAGGGTGACCACCACGTGGCATCCACCGTAACGGGTTGCCGTTAAGCTATCGGGTTCCGGTTTGGATCCGATAACCCGTTAGCAGCTTTGACCAATGGCGATTTTCCATGTGTAAATTTCTCATTCGCCCCCGGATCCACGTGTCAGCTCGGCGTTGCTACAGATGTCATTCGTCCAATGGACAAGACGCGCCTATGATACGTCGACATGTGGCACGGCCCAACAGTGGCCCATTTGACCTAAATGGGCGGGCCCAGCTAAAGGCCCACAAGATTTTGTCAGACACTAGTGGACCGGCCCGTTAACAGCCTGCCATGGTTTGGGCCAAATTATGGCCCATATCGGATCGTGTTTTGGGCCAAATTAAGGCCCATAATAAATCCGGCCCGTTAACAGGCCACTGTGCTTTTGGGCCCATTGTAGGCCCGGTTTGTATCTCGGCCTGTCAAAGGCCCGTTTAACAGTTCGGCCTGATATTCGTTTCGGCCTGTTAGCCGCTGTTGCTGCATATGGGCCTTTTTTTTGGCCCGGTTTAACTTTCAGCCATTTAACGGCCCATGCTGCATCTGGGCCGATTTCTAGTCCGAAGTGACTTTGGGCCTCTTAATGGCCCGTACTCTTCGTGGATAAATTTCAGCCCAACCTGACTAACGGCCTGTTAAAGGCCCGTGACATAGTTTGGCCAAATTATGGCCTACTTTGCATCTGGCCTGCTTACAGCCCATAATTTTATTGGGCCAACCAAGGCCCGTGATAAATTTTGGCCTGTTAACGGCTCGTATGCAATTGGGCCAATCATGGGCCTATGAATGTTTCGGCCTACTTCCGGCCCATGAATTGTTCGGCTCAATTCAGGCCCAATCTACTTTTCAGCCTGTTAAAAGCCTAGGGAAATTTCTGGCTGCGGCCCACGTTTTACTCGGCCTGTTAAAGGCCGAAAACTACTTTAGGTTTAGGCCTAATAATGGCCCGAGATGATTATAGGCCGACTTCCCAGCCCATATATAACTAGTTATGGGCCGACCCGTTTGGGTAGCGTAATTTCTTTTTATATACCGCTGACAGATCGATAACGTATTGGGCCGTTGAGCTCCGTTGAAGCAGCTGGCCTAAATTACAGTATACCGACTAAGAATAAACCTAGACTATACAATAATGAAATTACGGAATATTACATCCACTGGGCATCATAGTTTGCCTCCAATGACAATAAAGGGCAACCAGACCATAGATTACATACATTGGGCATCAATGGTCGCCAATAGTGCAAAAAAATGCGCCGACAAAATAATATACAAAACCAACAGCACTTCAACACAGTTCAAGAAACGTTAGTTTTACCCTGGTGTTGCAGCGCAAGCAGCTGAACAAGCTAATGAGACCTCAGTTGTCTGAACGTTAAATCCTCTAGCTCTAGCCGCATAGCTATAAAGCACGCACGGGTGTCCTCTTTGATCTTCATTAGAGATTGTACTTCAAGTCGGACCTGAGCTGCACCAAGTCTTTCAGCTTGAAGTTGAGACTGAAGAAGTCGAACTGATTCAGGCAGCAACTTAACCAAGGTCGTGTCACAGCTGGTGAGTCTCTTGAACTCACTGTCTTCATCAAGACATAACCTTGGGGTCATCTCGCTCTCTTCAAGATGGTTTACCTTCTTCGTTGTAATATAAGTGATAGGTACCAGCAATGGGTTTGGCTCACTATCTTCCCTAAAGTTCTGCCTGGCGTCAGAGATATTAATCTGAAAGAGAAAGAAGGAGACAAAGAACAAGTTTCACAAATATATAAGCAACGATGGTCAGTGTGTGACAATTCCATCCCATTTTATATTGGCAAATTCAGAGATACAATTTAAAATAGCATTAACATAATACGGCATTGTCCGTATCATCGGCAAAATCAGTTAAGACAAAGTAACAAATGAGATGATGCAGACATGGCCAGCTTCACCACACCACCGGATTAGAGATCTAGAACACAGGCATACATGCAAGGCTAAAGAAAATCAACGCATCTGTTCTGATTAATGTGAATGGTACGAATAAGGAACATGTTTTTACAACTACAATTTGAAACTGGCAGTTGTTGCAAACATGCAATCTGATGCAAACACCAAAATAAAAAGTAGTGGAGGAAATGATGCCTATCCAAATCTATACTAGAACAAAGTTTGAAGGCTTGAGAAGGATGGACTTACATTACATGTTAACATGGGCTCGACAAAGCCCTTCTCCATGTCAATGGAATGATAATTCAAGAAATTCCCCAAAGAAACTTCTTCATAAGCGTTGCCTTTATTCTACATTTTTTAAAGAGTAAATATAGATCTAATAATATTGGAAGAAATAGAGGATAATGAAGCTCAGATGCAGAGTGATGATACATAATCAAATAGCTATCAATTAAGTACAGCGTTACAAGGCAAAAGGTACTGACAAGAGGAATGCAGACCTCAACTTGTGCAGTGCCATTGGCTTTATTCAACATTTTGGCAAGAGTAAATGTAGATCTGATAATTTGGAGAAAATGGAGGGCAGGGCAGATAAGATGTAGAGTAATGCCAAACAATTAACTATCTCTCAATGTAAGTACAATAATACTACCTTCGTCCGGAATTACTTGTCGCTGAAATGAGTGTATCTAGCACTATTTTAGTTCTAAATACATCCAATTGAGCAACAAGTAATTCGATACGGAGGGAGTACATGACAGCAGGTAATTACAAGAGCAATCCAGAACTTCCTAACCATTGGGATTATTCTACATTTATGTAAGAGTAAATATAGATCTTATAATTTCGAGCAAACGGTGGATAAGGAAGCTAACATGCACAGTGATGCTACATAATCGAACAGCAATGAGTTTAAGTATGGTGATAAAGGGCAAGAGGTACTGACAAGAGCAATGCAGTGCGCAGTATTTTTGTGAGATCCTATGATCCCTTGAGAATGGATCACTGCCTTTTGCAAATACTTTGTTTGTACTCCTTCAGGATCTGCAATCACCCTCTTCCTTTTGGACATCTATTACGAAAGAACAACATTTGAGTGGAAAAACCTAATATGATGACACATGGAATAGGTACAAAAAATGGATAGGCATGGCATATTCTCATATATGATGTGTAAACTAAGCAGATGGTGGTGTAACAAAGTAGAAGTAATGCAAGATACGTGCGACCAATACAGTTAGAGCAAGCACCTTGATGGGTGAATAAGATAGGCCATCTGATTCTGACTCATCTGGAGAGCTAAATAGACTTGGGTCTCTATCTTGGTCAGAATCTTCTTTAGGATCATATTCTGCAATGGAATCTGTAGATGGGGAGCGTGTGTGTTCCATTGCATCCAGACGGGATCTCAATCCCTTGATGCCAAGTTTGTTAGCCAGTGGATTGTTCCGCAATATTCCTCTGGTGCACCCATTGTCATATTCATTATGATCATGTTCAATACCTCACATGCATGAAAACATAAAAATAAGTGAGATTATCTTTGTAATGCATAGGGGATTCTAATCCAATAGTGCCTCCCTGTAAACCCCTATGTGCTATCTCTGTGCAATTCTTCTGAGAGATGCCATGTGTGCTGTAATTTGGTGTCTGCATTAATATAATGTGGCCTGCTACTCAAAATATAGGCTCCCTGTTGAGAGCTCCAGAAGTAATGATACTTCGCAGATGACAGCTTCAAAATATACTAAGGAAGAACAACTCGACTTGACCTGTCGACCACAAATGTCTCTGCTCCTCTTCCCAGAGAAGGAACATACTGTACTTATTAAAGAACAAGAGAAGATGATCATGTTAAAGAAGAGCAGAAGAGCAAGCAGATTGTAGATATTACAAGTATTTCTATACAATGTCTGTTGCCCACCCATGATGAACCAGAGCACACAGAGAAATACTATTCTTTTTGTCTCTCTATATGTGGCTCACATGCATTTCGAAACTAAAGTAGGAACATTTAGCTGACCAATTAAACCTGTCTCTGTCTTACTAATATCAGCATCATATCAGATTCAAATTTGTACAACTAAGCTTGTTTAGGTTGATGGGTGGAGCAGTGCTCTTACAACACGAATCACGTAGGCTGATCGTAGTGATCATAAAAGGGGGAAACCCTAAGCATGATGAGTATAGTGTTGACCGTGGCATGGCAGATCTGAAGCTGCAAACCGCACAAAGGCTACTTAGCAACCGATGTTTGCTTTCAACTAATAACTAAGATTTGGTATGGACAAGATAGTACAGTAAACAAGTGACAAAGAAATGCAATTACCTGCTGTCTCTCTATATGTTGCCACATGCATTTGGAAACTCAAGTGGGAGCATTAGCTGACCAATTAAATGTGTGTCTGTTAACTAATATCAGTATCATATCACATTCGTATTTGAACAACTAAGCTTTGGAATTATGAGTGGTGTGTTGTTTAGCTTGAAGGGTGGAGTGCTGCTAGTAGTGTACATAAAAGGGGAAAACCCTAAGCATCACGAGTGAAATCGGGAAAGTGGAACTAGCTGGAACATATGGGATTGTATTGCCGATACAGCTGGAAACGCTTCGGATCCCCTACAGGGGCAGCACTATTCAACTGAAGGCGCAATAGTATTACTATCAGTCTAGACTCTCAAAGGCGACACAGCTCCCAGCATTTCCTAGATATTATGGCAAACCAACTAGAATAGTTGAAAGCATCCATCAGAAGCGACCCAATATACATGTCGACTGCAAATGTCCCTGCTCAAATTCCCGACAAGGAACATACTGTACTACTATACTTATTAAGAAGAATAGAAGAGGAACATGTAAAGAAGAGCAACCAGATTTTGGATAATACAATGTGTGTTGCCCACCCATGATGAACCAGAGCGCATAAAGATATGCAATTCCCTGCTGTCTCTCCATATGTGGCGCACATGCTTTTCGAAACTAATGTAGGAACATTAGCTGACCAACGTTCTCTGTTTTAGTAATAGCAGCATCATATCATATTCGTATTTGAACAACTAAGCTTTGGAATTATGAGTGGCATGTTGTTTCGCTTGATGGGTTGAGGGGCAGTGCTAGCACGACACGAAGCACCTAGGATGATGGTAGTGAATATAAAAGGGGAAAACCATAAGCATTGCGAGTATAGTGTTGATCGTGCCATGGCGGATCTAAAGGTGCTAACCGGACAAAGGCTACGTCGCAACCAATGTTTGCTTTCAACTAACAAATAAAGATTAGGTATGGACAAGAAAGTACAGTCAACAAGTGACGATTTATTTTCCGGGTGAGATCAATAACTTAAGCAGATATGAAAGAGTACCACCTCTCTTGCGACGCCGTGTAGGCCTCTGCTGATACGTTGAGGGTGCTGCGGGTGCTATGGCTGTCGATGGCGCGGAAGCAGATCTGAGACAGCAGACGGCGGCATCGGGGGATAAGTCATGTTGCCGTGGACGAGACGGTCGTAGGAGTGGCCACGGCAAGGTGGACGATGGCGCAGATGAAGCAAGAGGACGCGATGCTAGGATCCTGATCTGGCGCGGCGGATGAGAGACGTCGATCTCTTGTAATGGATGATGGCATCGGGGTAGCTGCTCCGGCATGGAGGAGGAGGACGGCGGTGAATGGGGTGGCGGACGAAGGAGGCTGGGGTGGAGAGGGTGTTTTGGCGCCCACGGAGTACGAATGGGGAAATGGAGCGAGAGAGGAGGGGGGAAAATGTCTTTGGGACGAGCTTGTCTGAAATGTGGGGAAGTTACCAACTTAACCCCCATTTGAAATTTTGGACATCTCATCGGTTGGGGATAGGACGGTAATCTTGCATCTCCCCAATATTTGCCGAGAGCGATTTTGGGCAAGGAAAGGGTGTTTTGGTTCCCACGGTTGGCGCCCACGGTGTATGAACGGGGCTGACAGGTAGGGCGGTTGTGTCACGTATGAGTGAAGTTACAAACCTGCCCCTACTTAAAATATTTGCCTAGATCGATTTTGGCCGAGGAGAGTTTGTTTTGCCGCCCACCGTGTATGAATGGGGAAATGGGGGGAGAGAGAGGTGATGCGGAGCATCCTATGGTCATCCCCATGTACACTACGACAACTCCCCAAGCCCCAAGTGGACATACGACGAGACACCGAGCATACGCCGTTGGACACAAGGTGAACTCGCTCCGTAATGCTCCCCTTCTCCATTTATGCAAGACATGGTCGCTACCTAATGCAAAGACACTACATGTGCTTAGGTACCGAGAAGACCCTCTCGGAGATGCTCGGAACGATGGACAAGTCGGCAAGTTCACGGATGAAGAGGACCAGTGAGGATGGTCACCGAAGGTCTACAGCAGCCGGACATCCGGCATGCAGCCCGGACATCCGGCCCCTGGAGGCTACAGTAGCTTCCCAGATCAGCCGCAGCCATGTCCCCAGGCCCCGGACATCCGGCCCGTCCACCCCGGACATCCGGGACCCTGCCGGAAATCCGGCACCCTATACAATAGGTTGGCCAGTTTTGGTCGGACATCCGGCTCTCAAGCCCAGACATCCGGCACCCTGCTGAACCGCCGGACATCCGGCCTTACGCCCGGACATCCGGCCCGACACCCGCATGTATCAGGCCCTTGGGCCATGTATCCGCCCCCATCTCGCCCCAACTTGTACTAGCACTATATAAGGACCTCTCCCTCCTCCCTCTAGGGTTAGCATTGTGATAGCTCATTCATAGTTGAGCTTTGCTCCTACCTTCTCCTCTTGAGAGAGAGAGAGAGAGAGAGACCACTCCCATGGAGTTCAAGACCTCCATGTGAGCATGTGAGAAGATCCCACGGGATATCAAGACCTCGACTCCTCTCCGGATCGGGATGAACTAGCTACCCTATGTATCTCTTGTGTTGGATTTGGACCCGTGTAGCCCCTTATGTGTATGTGGATCTAGCACATGTGTGATTGGATCTTGTCTATTTGAGTGTTCTTCTTGTGTTCTTCTTGGATTTGCTCCTTTTCCCCCTCCTAAGTGTGAAAAGATCGTCATCTAGGGTTCCACCCTATATCATCTTGGATCAGAGCCACGTTGATTCACACTTTGGAGTTCTTTCCTCCACTTTCTAGCCACAATTTTGTTGATTTTGCCCAATTTCAAAAATTCCCCACAAAAATAGCCATACCAAATTTTTTTGTGATTTGTGAGTTTGATGATGTTTTGTTGATTTTGATCCATGGATTTGCTGTGTTTCGAGTGGATCTATCTTTCCCCCATCTTTTCCCCACTTTCCATCCACGAAATTCGCCCAATTTTGACATTGAAATCATCTATTTCCGCCCCCAATTCGAAAATTTCCGCCCCAAACGAGATCTGGAATCGTCGGGCCGGACATCCGGGTCCCCGGCCGGACATCCGGCACCTGGAGCACAAAATCGCGCAAGTTTCTGAACAGAGGGCCCCGGAAATCCGGCCTTGACCCCGGACATCGGGCCCCTGTAGCATCAGCCTCCCGTGTTTCACCGTTTCGGCCATAACTAATTCATCCGGAGTCTGATTTTGACGTTTTTTAGCTCATTTTGTAGCTATTAACATCCCCCATCACCCAAAATTAATACCACCACCATTTGACTCCATCAAATTTTTGAAAATTTGGCAAGTTTGCCTAGGCCTTCCACCATAACTTCCGCAATACCACCACCGACTTCCGTAACCTAACCCTTTTTTATCCCCGTTACATTTGAGATTGTTTGAGTTGTAGTCTGTGTCTCCTAAGGTGTTTCGGCTACTTAGGGATGGTGACTTCAACTCCACTTCCACATTGCCAACTCCGAAACCACCACCGCTTTCCGCTACCACCATTTGACCTTTGCCGTTTGAGATTTTGAGTTCGCGGTTTTTTCGTTTCCTAGGGTGTTTCGGCTAACTAGGAACGGTTCGACATCGACATCACCGCCTCTCATCATCACCAAGGACTCGACATCGCCATTGTCCACTTCATCATCATCCGTCCTTGCTTACAAACGAGAACCCAACGACGGTAACTTCGACGACATCATTGTACATTCTCCTTGCCATTGCATTGTTAACCCCTGAGCCAATTTTGCGTCACTTGCCTACCGAGACTAGCCATTTGAGTATTGCCGGGCAACGCTACTTGTGCACTTTAGTGATACACATTCCGCATAGCTATCATTGCGTGCATATATCATCGTATCATTTCTTGTGTCATCAATTGTTCCCGCACATATAAAATTGCTATATTGGTTTGAGCATTTCGCATAGTGGCCATATAAAAAAAAGAGTGCAAAAAGCTTTTAAGCAAAGAGAAAAAGAAAGCAAAGAGCTTGTAAGCAATAGCCATAGCATCACGACACATTGCATATCATACACCATCATTGATCATCTTGGATCATTGTGTCCGAGACACCGGGAACCATACATACATAGCATACTTGGGATAGAAGTCGACACGTTTTGTTTCTATAGGTTGTGCACAAGTTCGTATCACGCCCAATAGTGCAATCGTGCTAGCGTCTCTCTAGAGTTGTGCAACACGAGCATTTTCCGTGGATATCACATTTTGAGCAAATTCCTTGGTTGCACGACCCCATCTATCTATTCGTGTGTGTGTTTCCGTGTGCCATCCACTTGCTATTGGTCTACTTGTTGCATTTGCGAATTTGTGAATCTTTTTCAACATTATTGACTCTTGCTAACAATTGCATCAAATTTTGTGCCACTATCCTCACCAAGCTACTCCATAAGCTTTATTGTGTAGGTGTGAGAATTGACAAGATCCGGTACCAATTGTGCTATTTCCATAATACCATATTGGGTGATCGTTGATCCATCTTCAACATTGGAAAGGTACATTTGGTCTAGTTCTTCCCTTTCTTCCACTCACTTTTGCTCGAGTCTTGTGATGGATAGGTCAAGCACATCATCTCTGGTCTTCGACGACAACGACGGCGCGAACAACTACAACACCAAAACGCCACGATACGGACTACAACGACAAATGCAAGGTGCACAACATGCCTTGCAAGAGCGCATCGAGAACCTCGCCATCGACATACAACACTCCGAAGTGTGGAAAAGAGACTACATCAACAACAAGTTGGACGAACACATGGATCAACTACGAGACATGTTGGCCACCTACAAGTCTTCTTCCCCTTCGTCATCTTCAAGGTGGCGGCGAGCAAGTCGCACATCTTCAGAGCGCCCATCCGCCGCAAGCACAATCCGACCACGTCCTCAACTTAGTGACGACCATCATCACGTTCGGCATCCACATCGTCATGAAGGGCAAGTCTCCTACAAGCAACATGTGCTCGACGACGACGAACGTCACCATCAACACGAAGACACTCGAGATGCAAACACCAACAAGTCCCAACAAGCTCTACATCAAGCTACGACCAACCTTCATAAGCACAAGAGAAGACCGCAAAACGCGCGCCACCAAGAAGAAGCTTCGGCGCCAAGTCCAAGGCGACCAAGTACAAGCGAGGGCGACCCTTCCATCTTCGGAAGCCCCTCAAGGAAGATGGCCGAGCATGGGAAATTCCCTTTGGTCATGGAGACGAGCAACGAGGTGCCACATCATATGGGCCTCCTACAAGAAGACGACGACAAGACGGTCGAGCATGGACCATTCCCTTCGACCAAGGCGGCGAGCACGAACCTCTTCGACAACATGAAGACGACGCCCACATGGGACTCCTACTCGGACTCAAGCTACGCGACCGCAAATGAGACCCTCTCTTTGGTCTCGGAGGAGAGTGATGATTTGCCACACCCTATGGCATTCATCTTTGGAGGCGTTATGGATGAGGAGGTTGAGCATGAGACTATTCCCACAACCACGGCGACGAAAGAAGTTGAGTATGGAGACATTTGCACCTACATCTCTTCGACACCCACATATAACGAGATGACCCAATTGCCATGTGAGGAGAGCCACCACCATATGAGTGATATGAGTGACTCCACCATATGTGACATTGAGTGCATTTCCTATGAGAGGTTGAGAGTGACCACCACTAGCTCCACACAAGAGTACATGCCGCATATCCTATGTGAGGTCGAGAGCCATCACCACCATTTGAGTGACTCGACCAACCATATGAGTGAGAGCATCTTAGCGGGAGTGAGTGAGCCACAACACTTAGTGAGTGAGGTAGTTGATAGGGCATGTGAGGCCACTATGATTTCTAACGACTTAACCTCTACTCCGAGTGTATTTTCTTGTTTGGTGCTAGATCTCCTACAAGACGAAGTGCCAATCCTCGACGAGTCCATACCTCCAATGGGCAATACGATGGCCATGGTGGACGATGATGCACCCCCACATGGTTCCATCAAGACGATAATGTTGATCAAGCGTCATTTTTTGCCACCTCACCTACACCACATGAGTGGAGCTACAAAGGTAACATAGGTGAAGGTGCTTCTCTTGTCCCACTAGTGGAATATCTTGAATAAGATTGCTTGCATGATGTTGATCACCTTACGGATACACCACATACTATCTCTTCCACATGCTTAGATGTGCCACCCATTTATGATGAATATGATGATGAGCATGTCGAATTACCTAGTTGTGATGCTATGCTCCATAGGATATCATGTGAAAATTCTATTGGTCACGTCATGTTCGATAATCCATTAAACTTGTCATATGCAATGAGTGAGATTTCACATATTGCTTCATTACAATCTCACCATGGTGACTATGCATATCCCATTCATATAAATCCCATTTGCACTTATGGCATAGATGACACGGTCATGGTCATTGGAATTTGCTTCTCTTGTGATGATATTGCTATGTTCCCTTTGCATAATTTGTGCAATTCATCTACTATGCCATGCCATGAACATAATTGTAGATCGCATGATTCCATCCCTTGTGTGCACCATATGCTTCACATTCATGACAATGCTCTAGATATTACTCGTGATGCATTACACCCTTTGAGTCTCCATTATGTTATACATAACAACAAACCTATCATGATGGATGACATGTTCGTATATCATGCATCTCATTTATTTGAGCATTGGATATTTTGTGCTAACCGACACATGCACGTGCTCATCATAATGGATGATGTGTATATATACCACATGCACACAATTTTCCCTTTGCCTTTGTTTTGTGTAGGTACTCATGAATATTTGTCAACTTCACAATCCCATGAGTTGACGAAACGAGCTCTTGAGAGCAACGATGCTTTGGGATTCCTTGGAATGCTTCTCCGACCGATTCCCTCATGCAAGGACTACGCGCTTTGCTTTTACTTGGCTCTAACACGGCTATGGGCTATTTACCACTTGTCACCTTATGCTCATTTTACCGTGTTCACTTTGCATGTTATGCCTCCTTCTATGCCTTTGTCATGCAATTGTGACCCTTGCTTGCATCTACTCATGATTCACCATTCTACTATTACTATGTGTATTTGCATGCTTGGTGGAGATACTTGTTGCTATTGCCATGCTCTATGTGTGCCCTATGCAATTATTGCTTCTTGTGTTGGGAGAGTCATGTTGTTCAAGTGCTATTTACATAGGACTCCTTGCCACTATAATGATGCTACTTTACTCATATCTTGTTCTCATGCTTGTGATATGTCATGTGCATTATGTATGCCACCCATTTGCACACATGAAATGATTGCCATGATTTCCTATAGTATGTTGCATCTTCGCACTACTAGCTTGCATGACTTGATCACTATGATTGCTTGCTTTGTTGCATCACCCATGATTCATACTTGCTCATTTCATTGGGTTGATGGCATATATGTTATTGCCTCTCACATGATTTATTTTGATCATTGTCAATTGTCTCCGCTAGTTGCATCTCTCCTATCCACTTGTAGTGAGTGCAACCATGCTATGCTTATTGATCTTGGAGACTTGGACATCTTACTTATGATGCATGCTTGTTTGATTGAGCTTAATGTCTTTGGTTGTACTTGCATCATATGCTTCCATGCCATGCCACATTCTCTTGTCCCTTCTTATGATAAGAATGATGACAACACTTGTTGGGTATCTCACCACACGAATGATAGGTTTTGCATTCACGCTAACCTCATTTGTTTTTCCGAGTGTTTGTCATGTCCTTTCGTTTTGAAGGATTCACAAGACGGTGCCGTCATGAGACATATTGGTCATGCGAAGGCGTACACGATGCGCGACACCAACATTTTTGAGAAACTCGTAAAGGTGAACTCCTTCCCTTTGTGCCACCCTCACATATACATATCGAAAGGGCCACACTTTCATGCTTGTTTCCTCCTTGTCTACATGATACATCTATTGGATGGAGGACCGACATTGGAGATGGGCCCAATGGACCTTCAAGTTGAGGAGCACTCGGAAGTAGCGAATCCACCACCGGACCACGACTCATGCCATGACGTCGGGCAATGGTATGCCATGAAACTTTTGCCATATTGCACCAACACCTACATATTTGTTGATGAGCATGCTAGTTGGACGCACCACACACATGACAAGTTTGCACCTAATGCATGGATTGACTTACATTATGATTGCCTTGTTGCATCTTGTATTCCCATGTCATCCTTGATATATGAGCTTGTGCACTTTCTTAGCAAATTTGTTGTGATCTACCTTGATGGCATATTCATACATAATGATCACATTGTCCACCGTCAATTGCATGACATCATCATCATTTTGAACACCCCTTGCCATGTTCATGCTCTTGATAAACCATCACTTTATGACATCATTTTGCACAATGGTTGCATTAATCACTTTCACAACACCTTTGTGTGCACACCAAATGAATTTGCTCCCATGAATGCTTTACATCTCATTCTATATCATTTGGTTAAGCTTCATGCACCTTGTCACGAACATTCTTATCGGACGACCTCATGCGCATCAATGGTTACATAATTGATGGACACCTTGTGTGCGCTAACCATTGTATTTCCAAGTGTACCTTGTGTTTGCTCCTTTTGCATGTATACCTTTCCGGAGACACCTTGGAGTATTTGGATTGCGCCATGACTTCCACTCCGTCCAACTACAAGTCCGTCCACGACTACCGCTTCCATGGTGATGAGGTTTTTGATCCGAGGACGGATCTTTCCCAAGGGGGGGGGAGATGATGCGGAGCATCCTATGGTCATCCCCATGTACACTACGACAACTCCCCAAGCCCCAAGTGGACATACGACGAGACACCGAGCATACGCCGTTGGACACAAGGTGAACTCGCTCCGTAATGCTCCCCTTCTCCATTTATGCAAGACATGGTCGCTACCTAATGCAAAGACACTACACGTGCTTAGGTACCGAGAAGACCCTCTCGGAGATGCTCGGAACGATGGACAAGTCGGCAAGTTCACGGATGAAGAGGACCAGCGAGGATGGTCACCGAAGGTCTACAGCAGCCGGACATCCGGCATGCAGCCCGGACATCCGGCCCCTGGAGGCTACAGCAGCTTCCCAGATCAGTCACAGCCATGTCCCCAGGCCCCGGACATCCGGCCCCGAAGCCGGACATCCGGGCCTGATGTAGGGTGGAACCCTAATTGACGATCTTTCACGAATTGGAGGGGATCCTACGAAGAACACGAAGAACACGAGGAAGAACACGGGGGAAAATCACAAGGGAAACACTCAAGAACAAGTCCAATCACACATCCACTAGACTAACAAGCACATGGATCCACAAGGTACATGAACAATCAAAGGGAAAGGTACAAGGTAAAGTTCATCCCAAATCCTATGAAAGAGATGAGGTCTTGAATCCACTAGGGGATCTTCTCACATGCTCACATGGAGGTCTTGATCTCCATGGGAGAGGTCACTCTCTCTCTCTCAAGAGGAGTAGTGGTAGGAGCTAGGCTCAACTAGATGAGCCAATACTTTGCTAACCCTAATTCAGAGCTAGGAGACGAGTATTTATAGTTCAAGGGGTAAGTTGGGGGATACATGGGTCGTTGCCCCTTTTACAGCGCGCAGGCTGACCGGTTGTACCGGACTTGAGAGCGGTTGTACCACTGGGAGCTCAGGCACCGCTTCCTGGAGGTGTTCGTTGAAGGGGGGACCGGTTGTACCGCTTGGGGGACCGGTTGTACCAGTCTGGATGATGCTGGGGGAATAACCGGCGTTGTACCGGTCTTGCTCCGCTTGATTACAAAAGATGGACCGGTAGTTGGGCGGTAGTGGAGCGGTTGTACCGGTGGACCGGTAGTTGGGCGGTAGTGGACCGGTTGTACCGGTAATTCTGGGCTGACACAGTCCTCTTCTTCCTTCTCTTCCATGCTTCCCTCGCGGATGGTGTAGTTGTTCCTTGGTGCTTGCACTCCTCCTCGACATCCGTGAAGCTCCGACAATACCTATGCATGCACACGAGAGGAGTGTCAAGTAGTATACCATCCTCAAAGGGGTCAAGTGAACACGTGTAAAGGAGATGATTCACCTTTATGTATGTGAAGTAGATGTCGCACGTGTGACTTGCCAAACGGACTCTTGACATGGTGATGTCCGTAGGATGCTCCGCATCATCCCCTCCCCCTTGGAAAAGATCCGTCCTCGGATCGAAAACCAAATCACCATGGAAAGAGATGGCGCCGCCGTGTAGGAGTGGACGATCACCAAGCACTCTTCATCTTGACGCTCGAAATGGGTACTCTCCAATGTCCCACCGTCGTGTGATTCCTTCAAAAGGAGCAAGGACAACAAACACTTGGAAAAACAAATGTGGTTAGCGTTAGTGCAAAACCAAGCATTCAAGTGGTGATCCACCCAACAACTGTCGTCGTCATGTATGGCATAAGGTGTGACAATGGAATGAGACATGGTATGTAAGCATACAAATTGAGTACAATCAAGATCATCATGGAAGTAAGCATGCAAATGGGAGGTAGAGATGCTAATATGTGTGACAAGAGAACAAGCATCTACCTCATGTTCATAGCAAACATGCATAAAGCGCTCAACAAATGGTCTATGGTAATCATAGGAATCATTCACAACACCAAGGAAGATGAGATGCCGAAACACATGGGGCAATCCAAAGTGCAAGACAATCCAAGCATAATGGTAGTGAAAATAGAGTGGCACTCAACACAATAGGAGGAGTAATTGTTCATCATGTGTGAGGCAATCAAATCAAGCATGTAGCAATCAATGGGACATGGCATATGTGAAGAAATGACATTGTTGCAATCAAACACATGGGAATAGCATGGGATAATCATGTTCGATGCAACACACAAGGCATATATATCATGAGACATGGCAATGTGGCAATGACAAGTCAAAACAAGAGCTCTAGCATGTGTGCAATGTGTCATGGTGCAACCAACACATGAAGTATGATCCACAATATTCATGCTCATGGTTTTGGGGTTCTCAAAAGAGAAGGATATCACCTCAAAAGTATGTCCTTGTGCGTCCTTCACAATGTCGAAGTGGTAGCAAATGCGTTGTTGAAGCGCGTCAGTCGGAAGTGGCTCGCTCTCAAGAGCTCGAATTGTCAACTCACGTGAAGTGAAAGTTGACACGAAGTCCAAGTATCCTACACATGCACACAACAAAGCAAAGAACGTATGGGCATGGTAGATAAACACATCATCCATCATGATGGTTCTCTTCTCTTGCACATAACCATTAGAAGCAAAAGTGCATGAATAATATGATGCAACAATGGCTATACTCATGGCACTCAGTATATGGTGCAAAGAGGTATGGGGGCAATCTCATTAGCAAGACTAAAAGCATTGTTGCACTCAATACAAGGCAAATCAGCTAGCATGAGAGAGGCAACATATGGAGCAATTGGATCACATTTAATAGCAATCATGTGCAAAGCATGGAAATGGATGCCATCAACCGCATGAAACGAGCAAGTATGAATCATCGGTGATGCAACAAGGCAAGCAATTATAGTAATCATGTCGTGCAAACTAGTGGAGCGAAGATGCAACACACTAGATGAAATCATGGCAATCATGTCATGTGAGCAAATAATAGGCATAACAAATGCGCATGACATATCGCAAGCACGAAAACAAGGCAAGATCAAAGTATCATCATAGGCATGGGGTACAAAGCAAACATGGCAATAGCAAGTGATATCTCCACCAAGCATGCAAACACACATACAAGTAGTAGAATCATGGATCGTGTGTAATGCAAAGCATGGGTCACCAAAGCATGTCATCCAAGTGGAAATGAGCATATCATGCAAAGTGAACATGGCAAGATGGGCATAGAATATGTAATGGACAATAACCCATAACCATGTGAGGGCCATGTAGAAGAAATGCGCGAAGCCTCGTCGCAAAGAGGGCGGGTGGAGGGTAAGCACTCCATGGTGGCACACATCTTCATTGTTCTCTAGAGCTCGTTTCGTCAACTCGTGCGCTTGCGAGGTTGACGAGTAAGTGTGATTACCTGCACAAGAAAGACACAAGCGAAAGAATGTGTGTGCGTGATAAATGTATACATCATCCATCATGATGTGTATGTGCACGTGAGAGTTAGCACAAAACAAGCAATGCTCAAAGAAATTTGAGGCATTGTATAAGAATATGTCATCCGTCATGAAAGAATAATTGTTATGTATAACACGATGGGGACACAAATTGAGCATGCAAGTATTTGGCACATCAATATCATAGTCATTCATGGGGAGCATATTGTGCACACAAATATTAGGATCATGCAATGGATGTGATGGATCAAAATCTGCTAATAAGGATGAGGAAACTATGGGGGTCTCCTCATGAGCAATAGCGGAAACATCATATGGAGAAAATTGACAACATGGCAAACAATGCATGTCCGAAGCTAGGTGGTCATGGCATGGCATATGATGGCAAGGATGCAAAGGGAGCATATCAATATCATCACAAGAAAAACAAATGCCAATAACCATGGGCTTGTCATCTATGCCATATGTGCAAATTGGGTTTATTTTAATGGCATATGCATAGTTACTACGATGAGATTGCAAAGATGCGATATGGTTGATCTCATGCATAGCATATGACAAGTCAAGCGGATTGTCAAACATGATGTGACCGAGAGAATTCACACAAGAAATCCTATGCAACATGGCATCACAACTAATAGACTCCACATGGCAATCATCAAACTCATCATAAACGGGTAAATCATCCCATGGGGAAATCATACTAGCATGAAGCGTGTCAATAGGAGGATCAACATCATGCGAGCAATCAATGTCCACTAGTGGGACTAGCTCATCACCTTCACCTATGTTACCTTTTTCATTCCACACATGTGGTGTAGGTGTTACCTTTTTCATTCCACACATGTGGTGTAGGTGAGGTGGCAAAGACCAGATTGTGGTCATCTTCATTGTGATGGAACCATGTGGGGGGTGCATCATATTCCACCATGGCCATCGTCTTGTCCAAAGGAAGGACGAAGTCATCGAGGATCGGCGCGTCATCATATATGTGACCTAGCACCAAATGAGAAGACACAATAGAGGTAGAGGTGAAGTCATTAGAGTTCAAAATGTCCTGACATGACCTATCAACTATCTCACTCTCTCTATGTGGTGGCTCACTCACTCCCTCAAAGTAGGTGCACTCAAAGTCACATATGGTGGAGTCACTCATCTCACTCAAGTGGTGGGGGTTGTGGCTCTCGTCACATGGGAATTGGGGCAACTCGTCATATCTAGGGCTAGTGGTGAACTCGCTCTCACTCTCAATATGGGTGCTCATGTCACTCAAGTCATCTCCAAACGCCGCCGTTGTCGATGGGAAAATCCCATGCTCAACCATCTCATCATCGTCGCCATGGATGAAGGCCGAAGATGGCACATCATCACTCGCCTCCGTGACCAAAGGGAAAATCCCATGCTCGATCATCTCACTCTTGCCTCCAAAGATGGAAGCATCATCCTTGCTCGCCACCATATCGCTCACCTCCAAAGCTTGGTCCTTGATTGGCTCCGTAGTCGTAGTCGTCGTCGTGCCGTCTTCAAAAAGAGTCGTGGTAGACTCGGCATCATCAATGCCGCAAAGAGGGATGGCGGTGAAGTTGAACTTGGGAGCGTCGTCTTGGAGCTCGTTGGGCTTGGACATCATGGTGGTACTATCCTCATGCTCGCTGTCTTGGAGCTTGGTCTTCACGAAGTGTGCTTGGGGTGGAGAAGTCTTGGCCTTATTGAGTTCTTTTGCCGCCTTGAGAGCACCAATGTAGATGTCGTCGAGGGACTCGTAGTTGTCGAGGAAGATAGTCTTGGAGATGTCGTTGTTCAATCCCATCATGAAGTGGAACTTCATCCAAATGGGGTCGTCCACGCTGGCTCGTCGCAAGGCTTTCTTCATCTCCATGAAGTACTCGTTGATGGACTTGGATCCTTGGATGGTGTTCTCCAATTGGCGAAGAAGATGTTCCGTGTAGGTGGTTGGCAAAAACTCTCGCCGCATCGCTTTCTTCGTCTTGGGCCAACTCATGTTGAAGCTCTTCGAAGGTGTGTGAAGCCACCATGTCGACGCGTAGTCGTGGAAGTTACTTGTGGCGCACTTCACTTGATCTTCGGAGGGGACTTGATGTAGCTTGAGGTAGTCGTCCATCTTGCGCTCCCACTTGAGATACTCCTCGGGGTCTTGAGTCCCATAGAAAGGAATCTCGTGGTCGGTGTCGAGGTCGTAGTAGCTCGTGGAAGTCGCGGACTTGAGCTTGGGAAGCTTCTCTTGAGCGTAATCTTGAGGTGCTTGCCGGCGAAGATGCCGAATGTCCAAAGGCGAAGATGCCTTGAAGTTGCTTGGCGAAGATGCCAAGGTAGATGGTGAAGTCAAAGAGCGGTGGTTGGTGTTGAGCTCTTGACCTTCACGTTGTAGTCGGTGATGGTGTCGATGCCGATGTGATCTTGCCGGAGATGGTAGCTCGGAAGCATGTGCACTTGAGCGTCTTCTCGAAGATGAGGAAGACCTCTTGGTGGACTTGATGAGGGCTTTGAGCTCCTCCATTTGAGCATCCATCTTGGCGTCCAAGTCGTTCTTCATGGCATCGAACTCGTCATTGTTGTTGTAGACCGAAGTAGATGTGCTTTGCCTATCCATCACAAGACTCGAGCAAAGGTGAGTAGGAAATGAGATAAACAATACCAAGATACCTTTTCCCAAAGTTGAGGATGTATCCCGTGTCACTCAATGTGAAATGAAAGAATAGTGGAATTGGTACCGGACTTGTTCACTCACACCTACAAAGTGAAGCTTATCGAGTGGCTTGGTTAGGACAAGTGGCACAAAATTCAAACAAATGTTAGTCCAAGTTATTGAAAATGTTGAGGAAGATTCACAAAATTGCAATGTAAAGCAAATAGATCAATAGCTATAGTGGCACAAGGAAACACACACGGATAGATAAGTGGGATCCGCGCAACCAAGGAATGAGCGCAAAATGTGTTACCACGCAAAAAGCTCGTGTTGCACGGATACTAGAGAGACAATAGTTCGATTGCTCAAATGGGCTAGATACGCATGTGCACCAACCTAAGCGAGTAAAACGTGCCGTCTTCAATCCCAAGTATGCTATGTATGTATGCTCCAAGAGTATGTACTATGCGAGATGGCTCAATGCTATTTCTATTGCTTACAAGCTCTTTTGTATCTCCTCTTTTGCTTAAAAGCTTTTTGCTCTTTTTTTTGGCTTTGCCACAATGCTTGATGCTCGAGCCAAGATATGATATCAGACAAGTATGTAAGATATGCACGGGAGAGACTTATGGCACAATGATGATAGCAAGACGATTGCACGCTAAATGTAGCTATGCGGCGTAAGCGTATCACTAAGGTGCACAAAGAGCGTGGCCCGGCAATTCTCAACTCGCTAGTCTCGATAGGAAAGTGACGCAATAAGCTCAAGGTGATCAATGCAATGGCAAGGAAATGTACAATGATGTCGTCGAGGTTACCGTCGGTGGGTTCTCGTTTGTAAGCAAGGACGGATGATGATGAAGTGGACAATGTCGATGTCGAGTCCGTGGCGATGATGAGTGGCGATGTAGAACCGTTCCTAATTAGCCGAAACACCTTAGGAAACGGGAAACCACAACTCAAAATCTCAAATGTCAAATGGTGGTAGCGGAATGCGGTGGTGGTTGCCAAGTCGGCAATGTGGAAGTGGAGGTGATGGTTGATGAAGAAGTAACCGTCCCTAAGTAGCCGAAACACCTTAGGAGACTCGAATCACAACTCAAACAACCACAAATGCAATAAGGATCAAAATGGGTTAGGTTGCGGAAGGCTTTGGTGGATGGCGGATGATATGGTGGAGGGCCTAGGCAAACTTGCCAAAATGACAAATATTTGATGGTGTCTAATGGTGTTGGAACCTATCTATATGGATGAGGGATGTCAATAGCTATCCAACGAGCTAAAGAATGTCAAAATCGGACTTCGGATGTGAAAGTTATGGTCAAAACGGTCAATCAGCCGATGCTAAAACTGGGAGGGGCGGTTGTACCGCTTGCGGGGGCGGTTGTACCGCTCCTGGAGCGTCCTGGGGTTCCAGATTTGTGTTGGCGGAAGTATCAGGGGATGGTGTAGCGGTTGTACCGCCTTGGGGGGCGGTTGTACCGCTCTGCTCGAGAAAATTCCCAGGTTTCAGATCTGGGTACGGGAAAAACACGAGATCTAAGTCTAAAATTGGTGGGGAAACGAAAAAAAATTGGGGAATTTCGTGGTGGGGAAGGTGGAGATGGTGGGGGAAAGCTAAGATCCACTTGCCAAACAACAAAATCGTGGATCAAACACAACAAAATCTCACAAGAGCCAACAAAATACAAATTTTTTGGGAGGGCTATTTTTGGTGGGGATTTTCGAAATTGGGACAAAAACAAACAAAATTAGGCTAGAAAGTGGGGGGTAGGACTCCAAATTCGTGATCAACGTGGCTCATGATACCAAGATGATGTAGGGTGGAACCCTAATTGACGATCTTTCACGAATTGGAGGGGATCCTACGAAGAACACGAAGAACACGAGGAAGAACACGGGGGAAAATCACAAGGGAAACACTCAAGAACAAGTCCAATCACACATCCACTAGACTAACAAGCACATGGATCCACAAGGTACATGAACAATCAAAGGGAAAGGTACAAGGTAAAGTTCATCCCAAATCCTATGAAGGAGATGAGGTCTTGAATCCACTAGGGGATCTTCTCACATGCTCACATGGAGGTCTTGATCTCCATGGGAGAGGTCACTCTCTCTCTCTCAAGAGGAGTAGTGGTAGGAGCTAGGCTCAACTAGATGAGCCAATACTTTGCTAACCCTAATTCAGAGCTAGGAGACGAGTATTTATAGTTCAAGGGGTAAGTTGGGGGATACATGGGTCGTTGCCCCTTTTACAGCGCGCAGGCTGACCGGTTGTACCGGACTTGAGAGCGGTTGTACCACTGGGAGCTCAGGCACCGCTTCCTGGAGGTGTTCGTTGAAGGGGGGACCGGTTGTACCGCTTGGGGGACCGGTTGTACCGGTCTGGATGATCCCGGGGGAATAACCGGCGTTGTACCGGTCTTGCTCCGCTTGATTACACAAGATGGACCGGTAGTTGGGCGGTAGTGGAGCGGTTGTACCGGTGGACCGGTAGTTGGGCGGTAGTGGACCGGTTGTACCGGTAATTCTGGGCTGACACAGTCCTCTTCTTCCTTCTCTTCCATGCTTCCCTCGCGGATGGTGTAGTTGTTCCTTGGCGCTTGCACTCCTCCTCGACATCCGTGAAGCTCCGACAATACCTATGCATGCACACGAGAGGAGTGTCAAGTAGTATACCATCCTCAAAGGGGTCAAGTGAACACGTGTAAAGGAGATGATTCACCTTTATGTATGTGAAGTAGATGTCGCACGTGTGACTTGCCAAACGGACTCTTGACATGGTGATGTCCGTAGGATGCTCTGCATCAGGGCCCCTGCCGGAAATCCGGCGCCCTATACAGTAGGTTGGCCAGTTTCGGCCGGACATCCGGCTCTCAAACCCGGACATCCGGCACCCTGCTGAACCGCCGGACATCCGGCCTTACGCCCGGACATCCGGCCCGACACCCGCATGTATCCAGCCCTCAGGCCATGTATCCGCCCCCATCTCGCCCCAACTTGTACTAGCACTATATAAGGACCTCTCCCTCCTCCCTCTAGGGTTAGCATTGTGATAGCTCATTCATATATGAATATGATTTATTCCACCTTTATATATGAATATGATTTACAAATGTCATGATACTCAAATTCAGAAGGTTGAATCCACTTTGAGTCAAATAGTTATTTCATCCAACACAATCTGCTCACACGAAAAACTGTTCACCTTATGTCCACTCCTACAAGTACTAAGGATTGCCTCGCCTAAGAAAATCAGATCATTAGAATACATGGACAACAAATAAGGGGTCTTACAACATAATCCATTCACAAACATGACACAACATGCAAGTATACTAATCTAATGACAATTTCAACTGGTATCTAAAGAAGAACTAGGATTATCCTGGGCTTCAGATAGTAGAGCAGCAGGACCTTCTCCGTCTCCAAATGCAACTGTCTTACTTGCTCCTCTTCTTGGTTTGCTTGCATAATGCGTGTAGCTAATTGCATAATTTCCAGCCTCATGATCAGGATTACCTCATTCATGGCAACCACACCATCTCTTTCTGCCTCTAGTAGAGCCTCAAGAACTACAATATCTGTGCTCTCCAATGGGGTTGCCTCTGAACTGCTACCATCTGGTAACATGGACGGTGCACTGCTTCCACAAATAGATCCTGGGGGTGTACATTGTGTCCTAGTTTGAACTGCATCCTGAAAGGTTTCCGCTGGACATAAGTAACAGATACTTATCGCATGATCCAGGCAGTCAGCTTACATGGTAAACTACATACGAATTATTGCCGAGCATAGCAAGCTATATTTTAATGGTTCGAAGTTGCATCAGCCGAAAACAAATTAAAATGGTTAGCTGAAAGGCAGTATACCACAGCTATATTTAGTTCCCCAAGCATATAAACAGTTAAAAAATTCTGAGAAAGCACTTAAACAATGTGGCCTCATATAAACTAGCAAGACAGTCTTATGATGGAGTTCATAAGAAAAGTGATGTAGGGTGGAATCCTAGTTCGTCGATCTTTTCACAATTGGAGGGGGAAAAGGCAAGAACACAAGAACACAAATCACTCAATTGACACAATCACAAGTCACACATACACTAGATCCACATACAGATACGAGGATTCACGATACAAAGTCAACACGGAAGGATACACGGTAACTAGTTCATCCCTATCTGGAGAGGAGTAGAGGTCTTGGCATCCGGAGTGAATCTTCTCACATGGGTCTCATAGAGGTCTTGATCTCCATGGGAGAGGTATGGATGAGCAAAGCTCTAATCTCAAGAACCAACCCTTTGCTAACACTAAAACATAGAGGAGGAGGGGTATTTATAGTCTAGGGGACGAAATAGTTACATGGGCCTCGGGCCAAAACACATGTGCTGCGGGGTGCCCGGACGATCCGGGTGATGGTCCGGATGATCCGGTTGTCGGGAGCCCGGATGATCCGGGTGGTCACCCGGACGTCCGGGCGGGTCACTTTCAGGCGTGGAAGGGCCGGACATCCGGGCTGGGCCAGATGATCCAGACGGGGGTCCGAATGATCCGGCTTCGTCAAGGCAAGTGCTGTTGCCTTGGGGCGCTGTAGCCACATCGTCCGGATCATCCGGACGGCGGTCCGGATCATCCGGGCAGTTGTTGTTTCGCCCGTTTCCTTCTCCGTCTTCGCGTTCCTCTTTCTCCTTCGCTTGGCCTTGCTCCGTAGCTTCTCCATGACGAACTCCTTGGTACCCGAGTATGCATAGGGTCTCCGCTTGAGGTAGCATCCATGTCTCATATGCTTCGAAGGGAAATTGCGAGAGGAGTGATGTCACCTCGTTCTCGATGGCTCTTGCTCGTGCTCGTGTCATAGGTCCTCGTGGCACTTGAGGTGACGAAGGTGAGTCCATGGGGATGACCTCGGGATGCTCCGCATCATCTCCCCCCCTTGGGAAAGATTCGTCCTCGGATCAAGATCCATCACCATGGAAGGGAGATAAGTCCTTGACGTTGAAGATGTCGCTCACGTTGCACTTGTCGTGTGGTATGTCGATCTTGTAGGTGTTGTCATTGTAGCGTGCTAGCACCTTGAACGGTCCATCGGCTCGAGGAAATAGCTTTGACTTGCGTTCGTTGGGGAAGCGTTCTTTGCGTAGGTGTAGCCACACAAGATCTCCGGGGTTGAACACCATGGGGTGTGTCGGTTTATAAAACATGGTTATTTTTACCCTGACTTATGCACAGACAGTGGTAGCCTTCCTGATGGCCAGGGCTTGCTGGAGATTACCAAGATCAAGATTCAAGACCTAGTTGCAATGGCACTAGGGAGAAGATCAAGACAAGATGTCAAGAAGCACCTGACTTGTGCTAGATATGAAGATGATATTTGCCGGCAAGGCTCAAGCCGGCAAGATGAAGGCCCGGCAAGCTCCGTGTCGGCAAGCCCTCGCTAGCTCGTCTACGCTCCACCGCACCGAGCAGCTAGTCACTAATCGGTGAGGTGTCGACCGCCCAGGCAGTTTGGTGAAGCTTGTCGGGACACGTGTCAGCTTGCTGGAAGGAGAATTAGCTTTAATGACACCCGTCCAGGAGGCATGTCAAGATAATAAGAGGTAGCCGGGCGAGCGGTGTAGAAACCTTGCCGGGGCTCCTCCTCCACATGACACCTAACGGCGTAATGAATGCTTTTGTCCTAATCTGGCAGAGTTAGGTATGATAGCACTGTTTGCTATCTAATCAACTTGTAATGACTGTTTTGCCACTGTGGTTACCCCTTGAGCTATAAAAGGAGGGCCAGGGCAACCTTTACAAGGGTCGGCATTTTGCTCATTCTGCATGCGTAGCTGCTCTTTCTGCACCTTGCCGGCAAGAAGCGCTCCTTGTACTTGAGCTCAAACACATCCAATACACGAAGCAGGAGTAGGGTTTTACACCTCAAGGTGGCCCGAACCTGGGTAAAATCCTTTGCATTTGCTGTTGATTCTGCTCTTTGTGCTTGTGCATTCCCCTAGTCGAACCGCAAAGGGGCTAGATGGCCCCATAGATGGTCGTACTCACGACATCTTTGGTGCGCCAGGTAGGGGGATCGCTTGCGCGAACCTGAATCAGCAGTTTGTGCGTCAACTACATCTTCATCACCAGTGATGGCGCCCAAGAAGAAGGGCGCATCTGCAGCAGCTCCATCGACCTCCAAGCTTCCATCGCATACGCCCACGGGCGGCGGAGATGATCCGGCCGGCGCAGGCAGAGCGGAAGGTGTCACCGGTGTAGGCGGCGCGGGCGATGTAGCTAGCACTGGTAGCGCAGGCGGAGCGCGCAACACCAACTCCCAGCTTCCTCGCCATTCTGGCAATCGAAGCCACAATGGTGCAGGCGGTGCGGATGGCCAACTCCCGCCTCCTCGACGCATCGACGAGCGAAGCCACCGGAGCAACACTGTCCGGTCCGGCGCGAGCCAAGACCCCGCTGCTGCGGCGTCCAAGGATGCTGCATCGGGACACACACCGTGACCGTCGCAAGATGGGCGCAACGTGGCTCCGAACGGCGCAGGCGGCTCCGGTCGGCGGCGACCACATGGCAAGACGCCTGTCGATCGTCCGCAATACCTTCAGGCACCACCTCCACCGCGTCAACCAGCTGCTAAACATGAGCCACGGCAGCAAGATCGCAATGGCGCTCCTGCTGCCTCTGCCAGGAATCGAGCGACATCGCGTTCTTCGCTCCCAGCCATGCCAGCAACAGCTGCGGAGGCAATGGTGCGGGCCCAGATGCTGCTAAACTTCCCTCCAACGGTAGACAAGATGGATGAGTGGAGGGCCACCATCCAAAGCCTCATTGGGTCTTCCGAAGCCAGCAAGTCAGAGCAAGCGGGACCATCTCAACGCCCGCAAACAACACCAGTAGCTCCAACTGGTGGCTGTGTTGAAGGTGTTGCGCCAACGGTGCAATCACCTCCGCGGCAACAACGCCAACAGCAACAATAACAGCAGCCGCGGCAAACTCAACGACCTGCTGAGCCCGACAAGATGTCGATGGCTTCTTTGGATCCGCGAGTACGGCAAGATCAGCGGCAAGTGCTGCAAGATAGGCGGGTGGAGGATGCCCGTACCACCATTGAACGGCGCCGGGAGGCGCACCGTCAGTCTGACGAGTGCAACGGCCCAGTCATCGATGAACCTGCGCCCGAGGCCGGCGGGTATCTGCCTTACGAGGTTGGGTGCCCAGCCTTCACTCGTGAGCTGCGGCAAGTCCGCTGGCCGTTTGTCCGAGCCTTCAAGCCAGAGGTACCAAAGAAGTACGACGACAAGTTGAACCCGGCAGAGTTTTTAGGCATCGATATGATTGGCGTGCAAGTTGTCAGGGGAAGAGATGAAAAAGATTCTCGCCAACTACTTTCCATTGGTGCTCAAGCCCAATGTGAGGTATTGGCTGATGAACTTACCGGAAGGCTCCATTTCTTCATGGTCCGATCTTTGTAACGAGTTTGTTGGTGCTTTTACCGGGGGCCACAAGGCTCCTGGTTAGCCCAGCGACCTGCAAGTGATCCCGCAAAGAGATGGCGAATCCTTACGCAAGTATATCCAGAGATTCAGCCACGTGCACCGCAACATTCCAGATGTGCACCCCGCAGTCGTGATTGCCGTCTTTCACACGAATGTGCGCAATCGGAGGATGCGGGAAAAGATGAACATCAAGTTACCAAAGACCGTCAACGAGATGTACACGTTGGTGGATAAATGCGCGCGGGCTGAGGAAGGGAGGAGGCTCCCTGGGGAAGATGCGGGCGCCAAAGTCGATCCAGAGGACGACGACGCCGCCACCCCAAAGAAGAAAGGCCAAAAGCGCAACAGAAAGCGCAAGGGCAAGACAGTTATGGCCGTCGAGGGTTCCGGAAATTCCAACGCCGCCAAGAAAGCCAAAATAGAGGGCTCCGGCAAGGAAGCTGCTACATGTGCTGATTGCCAGGAAGCCGCGGCAGGCAAAAAGATCGGCAAGATTCACCGCACTAAAGGTCACGATCTCCAGGAGTGCCGGCAAGTTGAGCAGCTTGCCGAGAAGCAAAGGATGAATATGAAAAGCGCGACAAGGAGAAGGGCCAGGATGGTGCTGGCGGATCTGGCTAGAGAGGCCGTGGTGGTAAAGGAGGCTGTCGCGGCAAGGCCAAGCAACAAAAAGAGAAGCCTGCTAGAGGCCGAGAGAAGAAAGAGGATGATGATGGAAGTGACGAGGAGGACGACGAAGAGTCCAGCGAGCATGAATTCCAAAAAGCAACTGAGGCTATGTGCATTGACGGAGGTGCATCTTTGCACTCTTCTCACCGCCAACTCAAGCAGTGGGCGCGTGAAGTCAACGCAGCGGAACCGGTAATAGGCGCTCAGAAGCCACTCAAAAGGTCACACACGCCTATCATTTTTTATGCCGAGGATCACCCTGATCGCACAACTGCGGTCGGGTGTTTGCCGTTGTTGGTTTCGCCAACAATCCGCAACCTCAAGGTCACAAAAATGTTAGTTGACGGTGGGGCCGGCCTGAACTTGATTTCACCAGAGGTAATCAAGAGGCTGCAGATTCCCGACGAGGAACTCAAGCAAACTGGCACGTTTCAAGGAGTAAACCCGGGAAGAAGCCAACCCAAAGGGAAGATCACTTTGCCTGTGACATTTGACAGGGAATTGAATTACAGGACAGAAAAGATAGTCTTTGATGTAGTCAAGGTCCCTTTGTCGTACAATGGAATTCTCGGTCGCCCAGCCCTGGCAAAATTCATGGTAGCATCTCATTATGCTTATAACACGCTGAAGATGCCAGGGCCGATGGGTGTCATAACCATGAACTCCGATAAGAAGGATGCAGTTATATGCGTCGATAAACTCTACAGAGAAGCGGTTGCAGCATCCGCCGTCAAGGCACCAGCTCCCGCTGAGAAGAAAAACAAGAAGTCCGGCAAGACCTCTGGCAAAGACTCTGGGAAGCACACCTCTTCGGAGGGTTGTGCACCCGTTGAGGATTTGCCAGAATGTTCTACCGGCAAGAAGTCCAAAGCTACTCCACCAGCAACCAAGAAGGTGCCCGCGAAGGAGGACGGCACTGGCGGTACCTTTACCGTCAGTTCCACCCTTGACAACAAATAGGAAAGTGTGCTTGTTGCCTTCCTGCGGGCGAATGTCGATGTGTTTGCATGGCAACCATCTGACATCCCCGGCGTTCCCAGGGAGGTAATCGAGCACCACCTTGCTATCTGTCCCCATGCGCAGCCCGTCAAGCAGAAGGTCAGAAAGCAAGCTTTAGAACGACAAGAGTTTGTAGCTGAAGAAATAAAGAAGTTGGAAGCAGCAGGCTTGGATAGAGGTGTGCTACATCCAACATGGTTGGCAAATCCGGTTGTAGTACGCAAAGCAAATGGAAAGTGGAGACTTTGTATTGACTATACTGATATCAACAAAGCATGTCCCAAGGATCCTTTCCCTTTGCCACGCATCGATCAAATTGTTGACTCTACTGCCGGCTGCGATCTACTCTCCTTTCTTGATGCATATTCTGGTTATCATCAGATTTTCATGGCCAAGGAGGATGAGGAGAAAACCGCATTCATTACTCCATGTGGCACATACTGCTTCGTGCATATGCCTTTTGGATTAAAGAGTGCTGATTCAACCTTTGCAAGAGCTGTCCAAATTGGTTTTGAGCCCCAGCTGCACAGAAATGTGGAAGCATATATGGACGATATAGTGGTCAAAACCAAGGACAAATCAACCCTCATTCAAGATTTAGAAGAAACATCTGCAAATTTGCGCAAGATCAATCTGAAGCTCAACCCCGAGAAGTGTGTGTTTGGCGTTCCATTCGGCAAGCTTCTCGGGTTCTTTGTATCTCAACGTGGAATCGAAGCTAATCCCGACAAGATCAAAGCCATCGAGCAAATTGAAGCACCGAACCGCGTCAAAGATGTGCGGCGTCTTGCCAGCTGTGTCACTGCGTTGAGTAGGTTCATTTCCAAATCTACTGAGCGCGCCCTGCTATTTTTCAAGATTTTGAAAAAGGAAGGTCCAATGAAATGGACTCCGGAAGCGGAGGCCGCGCTGCAAGATTTGAAAAAGTACCTCTCCTCTGCGCCAACACTAGTTGCGCCTAAGCCACAAGAACCATTGCTGCTGTACTTGGCGGCAACAAATCAAGTGGTCAGTGTTGCATTAGTGGCATAGAGGGAAGTTGATGACGAAGAAGCAACAACAGCAAGCCCGCCAAGCGACAAGCCGGAATCTTCTCCGGCAGAGTCTGGTGCCAATAGATTAGAAGCAGTGCAAACAAATGAAGTAAATCAACAGATAGTGCCCAAGAAGAAATTGGTGCAGCGCCCAGTTTACTTTGTAAGCTCCCTTTTACAGGGGGCTAGGTCAAGGTACTCTGGTGTGCAAAAATTGCTTTTCGGCCTCCTCATGGCCTCGAGAAAGCTAGGCCATTACTTCCAAGCACATGAGATTACCGTCGTCACTCACTTTCCGTTGCAGCGTATTTTGAGAAATCCAGATGCAACCGGCAAGATAGTGGAGTGGGCGTTGGAGCTATCGAGCTTTGCACTCAAGTTTGAAAGCACTTCAACTATTCAGAGCAGAGCCTTGGCGGAGTTCATTGCAGAATGGACGCCAACGCAAGATGAAGAGATTCAAGAATCAGCTCTCCTCGGCAAAGAGACAACTAAAGAATGGATTATGTACTTTGATGGTGCCTTTTCGCTACAAGGCACCGGTGCCGGAGTGCTGCTTGTCGCACCAACCGGAGAGCATCTCAAGTACGTAATCCAAATGCACTTTCCCAGGGAGAAAGCTACAAACAACACTGCTGAGTATGAAGGACTCCTTGCCGGTCTCAGGATCACAGTGGACCTTGGAATCAGGAAGTTGATCATCCGTGGCGATTCGCAGCTCGTTGTCAAGCAAGTCAACAAAGATTATCAGACCCCGTTGATGGAAGCATATGTGGAAGAAGTGAGGAAATTGGAAGAGCACTTTGACGGATTGCAAACAGAGCACATTCCTCGTGCGGAAGACAGCATTGCTGATCACCTGTCAAAGTGTGCCGCTCAAAAGCTCCCTGTGGAACCAGGAACTTTTGTGCTCCATTTGAATCAACCATCAGTCACTCCATCAACGCAGGTGAGCAAAAGAAGAAAGTTGAACACCGGCAAATATTTTCCGGCAGAGCTCCCAGAAGCCGTCGGCAAGAATGTTGCCGGGAACAACACCGCGGTTGTTAGTGAGCAGCAGCCTCTAGCAAAGCATCAAGTTCTTGCCGTGGAAGCAAGCGCTCTTACACCCGAAGAGATGCCTTTAGTCCTTGTCGCCGAGCCGCAGGCTCCAGCTTGGGCACATCAAATAATTCATTTCCTTCAAATAGGAGAGCTTCCCGATGACCAAGAAGAAGCTGAGAAAGTAGCCTGTCAGTCAAGTATGTATCAGTTTGTGGATAACATTCGGCACAGAAAGAGACTGAATGGGGTGAAATTGAAATGCATTTGCTGGGAAGATGGACTAAAGCTGTTGGCAGAAATACATGGAGGCATATGTGGCTCTCACATAGGATCAAGAGCACTTATCGGCAAAGCTTTCCAGCAAGGCTTTTATTGGCCAACTGCTCTCCAAGATGCGACTGAGCTAGTCACCAAGTGTGAAGCATGCCAGTTTCATTCAAAAAAGTTACATCAACCAGCCCAAGCCCTTCAGACAATCCCTCTCTCTTGGCCCTTCTCGGTCTGGGGGCTTGACATTTTGGGCCCCTTTCCCCGTGCTACCGGGGGCTTTGAGTTCTTGTACGTTGCAATCGACAAGTTCACAAAGTGGCCTGAAGTGGAGGCAGTGAGGAAGGTGACAACACAGTCAGCCGTCAAGTTTTTCAAAGGATTAGTTTGCCGTTTTGGTGTTCCCAATGGGGTCATCATAGATAACGGCACACAGTTCACAAGCCGCACCTTCATGCAGTACATCCAAGACCTTGGCGGCAAAATATGTTTTGCATCTGTTGCTCACCCAAGAAGCAATGGCCAAGCGGAAAGAGCAAATGCTGAAGTGCTGCGAGGCCTCAAGATGAGAACATTTGACAGGCTGCACAAGTGCGGAAGGTGTTGGATTGATGAGTTGCCGGCAGTTCTTTGGTCACTCAGGACGACACCAAATCGAGCCACCGGCCAAACGCCCTTCTCCCTAGTCTATGGTGCAGAAGCGGTGCTCCCGACAGAACTCACATACGGGTAACCTCGAGTGCTCGCCTACGATGAGGCAGAGCAAGAGCAGCTGCGGCAAGATGATGCCACGCTGCTTGAGGAAGATCGTCTTCAGGCAGCTATGAGAGCTGCATGCTACCAGCAAGCCTTGTGCCTCTATCACAGCCGCAAAGTGCATGCCCGAAGCCTTGAGGAAGGCGACCTTGTTCTTCAACGCATCCAGTCCGCCAAGAATTCAAACAAGTTGACGCCGAAGTGGGAAGGCCCTTATCGGGTAGCACGTGTCAAGACCCGGCGCAGTCCGTCTGGAGACCGAAGATGGCATCCCGGTGCAAAACTCATGGAATATTGAGCATCTTCGCAAGTTCTACCCGTGAGGCGCGGTTGCCGGGCCTCCCGGCAGCCCCTTTTTGTACAAGCTTTGTCGACAAGACATGTAACCCTCTGTACAAAGCCAGGCGCAGATCCTGTGCATAAGTGAAATAAAGCTAAGTATTTCACAACTTTTTGTCAAAATACATTTTAATTTATGTATGTTTGCATGTGATGTTGTGTTATGCTTCGCCTTGTATGCAATGAATGACGACACGCCAAGGTCTCCGGACTGTCCCTTTTCTCTTCTTTCTTTTTCTTAAAGGCAGAAGGTTCCCTCGCGTGCAAGTTTCCCGGGGGAGTGAAGGTACGGATACCATATAATGGCGTTCAAGAGATCAGTTGGCAACAAGAAGAACAGTGCAAGGAAAAGCTAAGTTGAAAAACTTTGAAACAAATTCCTTGTTACATTTGCAATTTCCCTTGAACGATTCAGTATTTGTATGAAAAACCTGCACGTGAAGGAACCTTGTCGTAATCAGTTGCGCTCTTACTTTGTTTCGAGTCCGCTCAACAATTTAAGTAGCTACATTTGAAAACGTCAAACGAAAACTTGCCGACGGCAACATTACCGGCAGGCTGTTAAGGATCCATTCCTGAAGCGCTCGTGGCAAGTGCACGCACCGGCAAGCTTTTGGCATGCGTAGGCTATAAAGAAATCATACAAAGACAAAGTAAAACAAGGGAGATAGCATACATTCATTCATCGACACAAGTTATATTACATCACAAAATCAGTGCGGATCTAACATAAGATCGAATGTATCTTTTACGTGACAGCACTGTGGCGAATACAATGACAAGTTTAATCCTGACGATCGCCTTGGATCCTGGGGACTTGGAGAACCTTGTCGGCGAGAGGACCGGCGATCTTGTTGGTGGCGGTGATGTCGATGTTCTGTGGCAACTTTCTGAAGATCCCGGAGAGAACGAGGTCAGGATGGCAGTGAGCGAGCTTGAGCAGTACCTTATAAAGGATGTTGCGCGCAAACTTCCGAGATTCGTCAGCAAACAAGGCAGATCTATCTTCATGATACGTCTTCAAGGCGTCAATGAGACCCTCGAAGAACTTGGTTAGCCTGACGCTGGTGGTCTCCTTGTCATTGATAGTGAAGCCCCAGCTCCTCATATCCATGACGGCAATTTGGGAGGTGATGCGCTCAGCAATGTTGACAAGACTGTTGGTCCAGAGGGAGAGGTTCTCTTGCAGCTGATTAAACTTTTTTTCAACATCTACGGGCAAGGCTTCCTCTGTTTCCAACTTCTCCGTCAAGAATTTTCCCTCTCCTTGGCGGAATCAGGATCTGCCTCCATTGTGACAAGCTTGGACTTCAAATCTTCAATTACCTTGGCGACAGTATCGAGATCTTGATTCTTAGATGATAGCTGCATTTGCAGTCCCCCTAGGGTGTGGGCTGCCTTCTGCGCTTCGTTCTTAAGAGTCTCAATAATAGAGGCGAGGGTCCCGATCTTTCGATGAGATGAAAACTATCGATTTGGTGGAGACGACTTTGACGATCCGACTTCAAACGTGCACGACGTTGCGCCTTAGCAATCGCTAAACCAATCTCCAAGAGGTTATTGACCACGCCGGAGCACGATCAACCTGACCACGAAGGTCTATTCCTACAAGCAATCGAAGAACAAGCAAGAATATGATAATGCAATCTGAATATTGCGAATATAGATGAAGTATTGATAATGGTGGGGTTCCGAAAGCGGTCTTGATCTGGTCGTTGGACACAAACGAAGTACACGAAGTTGCAATGGCTAACTTTTAACTAAACAAAACCCAAAGGAAAAGCTACTAGATTGATCTACTTATATAGGAGCAAGGGGTGGCGGCCAAGGAGGTGGGAGGACGTCAAGGCAGCCTAAAACTAACCCTAGGTCGTACAAGGCCTATGGGCCCAAGTGGAGGTGATGCAACACCTTTGGACTTGTAGTTTGATTCGGATTCTGGTGCAACGTCATATTGTTTCGTCGATATCTCCACCCTACGGACGAATTTGAAGGTGATTCCAATTGGTACGGAAAGCAGATAAAATCTACTTTTCAGCAAAAAAAGAATCACCCAATTCGGAGTCCGGATGAAAAAGTTATTGCCATTTTGGTACAGGTATGTCTGTGCAGTCCGAATCTGAGTCCAGAACGTGAGAGACTTGGACTCTATCTTCTCTTGGCCAAAAAGTGACGTGAGAGAACTTGTTGAATAGCACCTAATTGTTTTCTTTGACATGAGAGGACCTCTTGAATAGCACCCAACCATTTCCTCTTCTTTTGTCATCACACGTGGTTCATACAAGTGTTCGTCCATCCTGCATTTAGGCATAACGTAAAAATAGGTGAAGTATTTTTGTTCCGGATAACATAAATAAATTATTACATAACTCTTATAAGAAATCACCTCACAAATATGCATGTATGCAATATTTTTGGTCGTATCCAAGGTAGTCATGTCCTCATCATCCTCCCTTTCTTGAAAACAAAGCCGTCCTCGGCGTTGCTTAATCTGAAATATGGCTAACAAAAGAGACAAGGTGTACATGTTGTATATGTATATGTCATCTATTTTTCTGGATCTCAGTTGTGGCACATGTGACACATTTATACAAGAGCACACTTCAAATGTCATGAAATATAAAGCCAAAATATTATCACAAGAAGTAGAAGGCATTAAAATATTGCAACACGGTTTGCATATATAAGTGAAGTCCTTATTCATATCAAAAGATTGACAATGTTCATCATTAAACCATCCCAACATTGGTAAATAAACTTGAATTATTCCAAATTTTGATGCTACAACATGCTTAAAT
Source organism: Elymus sibiricus (assembly GCA_039707655.1). NCBI lineage: Eukaryota > Viridiplantae > Streptophyta > Magnoliopsida > Poales > Poaceae > Elymus > Elymus sibiricus. The sequence continues at coordinate 190,016,451 of CM077674.1, forward strand.
AAGCAAATATGCAACATGTCATTTGGCACAGAATCGTCACCAAAATTGGAGGTCATATCAAAATGATTAAACAATGGCAAAATTATTTTCAAACATATTTGATCCAAATTTGATTTATTTCCTGATTCACATGGTTCTTTCTCATCAACAGTTAATTCAATAGGTGCACTCAAAATTGTTGATATTTGATCACATGGCAAAGTCAAATCATGAACATATTCCTCTAAAATAGGTGGTGTGATCAAAGTAATGGGTAGCTCATCACATGGTACATTGGAATTGACAAGGCATTCATCATACTCATGTGGAGGTGGAAGATCAGTACCTTTGTCATTACCTCTTATGATCAACTCACATGATGTAGGCACTCTCGGTGGTGACGTGTCACATGGTGAAGGTGATGTAGCCCTCACAACAATTGATGTGGTTGTCATACTATGCCTAGTAGTTGAAGGAACAACCGTATCAACTCTTGAAATGTGCACCTTGCGCTCGTTCTCCTTGTGGGCAACACGTTGTTTTATTACCTGCTCAGCTTTGCAAGCAAGACAAAACAAACGATGCATAGAATAACACTTTTCATGAATTAGTATCTCCTGAATATCACGGTTTAATCCTCCCCAAAATCTATCCATAAAATCTTCTTCACTTTCTTCTAATGAGGAATGCAACAAGGTCGTTTGTAAATCGTCATAATATTTCGTTACGGTGTCACTACCTTGTTTTAAATTTTTGAACTTTTTAATCATGTCACGAGTGTAATAAGTAGGAACGAATGTGTGTCTCATGGCAAGTTTTAAATCATCCCAAGTAATATGTATATAATCAGGGTGTAAACGACAATATTCACTCCACCAAACTGAAGCATAACCAGTGAATGAATCAATCGCGACCTTAACTTTTTTATGTTCAGCAAAATTATGAGAAGCAAATATATCATTTATTTCGAACTCCCATTCAATATATAAAGCAGGTCTAAAACAGCCATTAAATGGTGGTATAGAAACATTAACCTGATCATGTGTATTGGAATGTCTTTGCACTTCTCGTGACGGTTGTGGTATTTGCTTAGGTGGTGGCACGTCTCCCACGATTGACGAAGCCCACAAACTGACAACTCTGGATCCTGTCATGATTAGTAGAAACAAGAAATAAAATCCAAGAATATTGTTCCTATGAACTACTGGGATGTGGTGGTAAGACGCTCACAGTAAAGCAAATATCAATGTCTTACAAATTCTTACCATGCAGCAGGTGGTGACCGGCAACCGATGGTGTCAATATCTCCGAAGATTGAGTAAAGCGATTACCAGGTGAACGTATGCATACACGGTGTAGAAATATATGGAGCTTGGAAGGCTTAATATATGGTAGCAAAAGATTAGCAATAATCAATTCAGAGATGCAATGTTGAATAAACGCTCAACGACGGTACTGTGCTGGTCCTAGGCTAGACCATACTAGAGACGTGAGCCTAGAACACTAATGAAGTCACGGCATAGGACAAATAGCAGCAACGGATGATAGGAATTAGCTCTGGACAGCAAGATATAAGTGAAGATCACAATGGCAGTAAAGACAATGATGATAAATGACCGCCAAGCAGGATATACCAAAACTCTCTCTACAATTTTCCTATGAAAGATAATATGTCAAATTTCTGATATTTTTTGTCAAGAATGCTACTGACTCAAGCTTTCGTATGCAAAAAGAATCACTCAATTCCGAGTTCGTATGAGGAGTCAAATAATTCAGAAACGAACCTGGAAAATAATGACAAACTGTGTTCACGACCTTCGGAGGGCAAAAAGTCATATTTAGAAGCCGATTTGGAGGTGACAATAATGAACTAGCTTGATGAACTATTCAGATGCGACTCGTCGATAGCTCGAATTTGAATACTCGTGGAGCCAAAACGGAGTTCGTATGAGGAAGATACGTCTGTTTTACTGAACACTGCGCAAAACAGATTTCAATCCGAATTCAGATACGAGATTGAGTCTAGATAGATCCGAAATTTGTGTTTTTTTTCTCTTCTCTCTTTTTTTTCACTGACTTTTTTTTTGTCTTCTTTTTTTTTCTCTCTCACTTTTTTTTTCTCTCTCACTTTTTTTTCCAACAAAATCAGATAAGATGCAGATTGGATCAAGCGTAGATGTGAACGACCTCAAGTATGATAATGACAATGACCGAAATAGGCGGTGGAAATTGATGTGGGCAACAACGGAAGGGATGACGGCTGTGTGCTGGTGGTATATGGCAGCAGCGATGAAGATGGTGCGGCGGTGGCGTGACAATCTGTGGACAGAACTCGAAACTCTAAGGCACTAGATGCTAAGACCAGCAACTCGACACGACGATGCAACCGATAATTCAACTATGCAAGCACTGAAAAGAAAATTGCAAAGGCTCAGACTGGCTTGGACAAAGGATGAATAGATCTAACTTTTTTTTGTATGGCTTTTTCTTGGGTAATAGGTAAGAAAAATAAATCTAATCTAGGGATAACGGGAAATTCTCACCGAGCAACCTGAAAACTGATACCACTTAATAGAGGCGAGGGTCCCGATCTTTCGATGAGATGATAACTATCGATTTGGTGGAGACGACTTTGACGATCCGACTTCGAACGTGCACGACGTTGCGCCTTAGCAATCGCTAAACCAATCTCCAAGAGGTTATTGACCACGCCGGAGCACGATCAACCTGACCACGAAGGTCTATTCCTACAAGCAATCGAAGAACAAGCAAGAATATGATAATGCAATCTGAATATTGCGAATATAGATGAAGTATTGATAATGGTGGGGTTCCGAAAGCGGTCTTGGTCTGGTCGTTGGACACAAACGAAGTACACGAAGTTGCAATGGCTAACTTTTAACTAAACAAAACCCAAAGGAAAAGCTACTAGATTGATCTACTTATATAGGAGCAAGGGGTGGCGGCCAAGGAGGTGGGAGGACGTCCCAAGGCAGCCTAAAACTAACCCTAGGTCGTACAAGGCCTATGTGCCCAAGTGGAGGTGATGCAACACCTTTGGACTTGTAGTTTGATTCGGATTCTGGTGCAACGTCATATTGTTTCGTCAATATCTCCACGCTACGGACGAATTTGAAGGTGATTCCAATTGGTACGGAAAGCAGATAAAATCTACTTTTCAGCAAAAAAAGAATCACCCAATTCGGAGTCCGGATGAAAAAGTTATTGCCATTTTGGTACAGGTATGTCTGTGCAGTCCGAATCTGAGTCCAGAACGTGAGAGACTTGGACTCTATCTTCTCTTGGCCAAAAAGTGACGTGAGAGAACTTGTTGAATAGCACCTAATTGTTTCCTTTGACATGAGAGGACCTCTTGAATAGCAGCCAACCATTTCCTCTTCTTTTGTCATCACACGTGGTTCATACAAGTGTTCGTCCATCCTGCATTTAGGCATAACATAAAAATAGGTGAAGTATTTTTGTTCCGGATAACATAAATAAATTATTGCATAACTCTTATAAGAAATCACCTCACAAATATGCATGTATGCAATATTTTTGGTCGTATCCAAGGTAGTCATGTCCTCATCACTCAATCTCTTTACTACTGACGGCGAGCTCATCTTTCAGTTTAGCGAATTGGGAATCAAGATCCGCCTTGGCGGCAACAGCAGCGGCAGCTTCGTCAGTAGCCTCCTTGAGCTTGGCGGCATTTTCTCGAGCTTGGGTCTCGATGGAATCCTTATGGTTCTTCTCCAACTCCTGCGTCCTTTGCTCAAGGAGCTTCCCGATTTCTTCATCCTTGCCGCGAAGTTTAGCGTCAAGGGCCTCTTCCTGTGCAGCAAGATTCTTTTCCCGGGCATTGAGCTGTGCCTCGCGCTCTGCCAGCTTGCCGTCCAAGGCTGTCGCCTTCTCCTGGGCAGCGGTAAGTTTTTCCTCTTGCCTCCTCAGATTGTGGAATTGATTGTTGTACCAAGTGCGGATATCTTCCACCTTCGTCTTCAGTTTCTCCTCGATCACCTCCAGAGCCATGTGTTCTAATTGAAGCTTGTCCCATCGCTTACCATAGCATTCTTGCACATCCCTGAGACCGGTAGCCATGGTTTCCAGGGAGGCGAGATCTGCTGTGCTATCGGTAGTGTTGTCGGATTCGAGGGTACTCTTGGGGATGGAGGCAAGGATGTGAGCAATTTCCTCGTCAAAGTTTAGCTCTCCGGTTCTTGATGAACTGGGGGCTTCAGACCCTTGCTGGGAAACGGCAAGCGTCAAGGCGTCCGCCAAGATTTGAGTAGCTGGTGTGGTTGGTTGAGCAACAGAGTCTGGCTTGTCAGCGACAACCACCACCATTTCTGTGCTTGCTTGAGGGGGAACGGCTGTGTTGTCGGGGGACTTTCTCTCCTCCCCTGCAACTTCCTTTGCTTCCTCAGCGGCAAGTTTGGCGGCCACCTCAACAGAAATCTTGGCAGCTTCATCAACAACACTCTTAGCAATCTCTGCCACATCTGCGAGGATTTCTCCATCTTCAGGAGAAGTGGGAGCTGCAAAGGATGAAGTAAGATTCAACTTATGAGTCAAGTTCAAGAAAACAAAAAAATTGGAAAGTGCTTGAAAGCAAGACCTATTGGCGCTTGTTGTGGAGGGACAGTTCCTTCCCCGGCAACCTGGGTTGCCGCCACACGGTCATCGGCGGTCTCGCTCGCCGGAATGATCTTCGTGTGGATAGGCTCATTGGTAGAGGCCCTTGTTGGAGACGCACTCTCCGGGACGGTAGTTGACGGAGGAACCACGGTGAGATCCGCCTCTTGGCGCTCTTCCTCCTGGTGGCCTTCTCCTACCTCCTTGTTGAGACCAGAAGAAGGAGCATCGGCGCCAGTGCTAGCTAGTGGGAACCGTGCCACGACTTCGCGCAGGGGGCTGGGCTGGGAGCTGATGATGGCGGTATCGACGGATACGACCCCTTGCCCAGTGCTTGCCGCAGGCTCGCTTTCCACTGCAGCCTTGGTTCGCTTGGCCCGGTGCACAAGTGGCTCTGTGTCTCTGCAAAAATAGAAGAAAATCAAGTCAGAAATCATAATCAAGATGGAGTCAAGACTTGGTAAAGATAAGGCAGTTGTGCTTACTCTTCGTCTTCGGATTCACTGAGGATGGAGAGGTCATATTCCACCGGCAAGGGCGACTCCCTGGCCCTTTTGAGTAGGGGATGAACTTGCCGGTTGAGAAGACTCGACTTCCCCAACAATCTCTTGCTGGGAGGATGGGCGCTGAGCTCAGGGACGCCGGGATGGTTGCCGGCGCACCTCTTCTTGGTGACCAGTCTTGGTGGTTGACTTCTTCATGACAGGGCCAGCCCTTGGCAGAGAAGGATGCATTGCCTCTTGACTGGATGCTCTGCGGAGGGTGCGCGCTCTTTTCTTTGGGGCCTGGGGATCTTCTTCTTCGGCAAGTTCCTCGGCAGCTTCGTCCCCGGCAAGATCTCCCTGATGCTCCATGGCAACCTCTTCCTCGGGGGCTTCTTCCTCCCCGCCGGTCGCCATGGCGCGAGAACCACTTGCTTTGCCGGCCTTCAAAGCCTCTTTGGCCCTATAAGTGATAAATGTCAGTTCTTTGGCCCTAGTAGCTTGGATGAGGTCCTTCTCTTCACGAGTGGCCCTCTCTGTCAAATTTGAAGCCCAAGTCATTTCATCCTCAAGTGAGGGCGGCTCCCAAGTAGCCTCAACTCCTTGGGTGTTGCACGCTGGCATTGCAGCTATGATGGAATCCTTGGCGGAGTTGATATGCAACGGCACGACATTGGCCGACAAGTGGAACTTGCCGGAGACCCAGAACAGCTGGTGGCATAAGCTGATGTGCTGCCGGACCGTCAAGTTGTTGCCGAGTCCTGGGTACAGCCGCATGATGTCGCCAGCGTTCTGGTACTCCCAAGTGAATCTTTGCCTTCTCTACAGCGGCGCGATACGTCGCTGGAGAAAATCAGCTCCTACCATCTCGATCGTCAACCCAGCAAGCTGGAGGCGAGCGATCCGGTTGAGTGCCGGGTGGAGCTTCTTGTCGGTGGCACCAAGGTCACTCCAATTCTTGTTGCGGTCAATCTTCTCCGTGCGCGGCAAGCACAAATGGGGGAAATCCTTCTCCTTAATCCAGCACCATTCTGCCCGCCATTCTTCCCACTTCAGATGCAACTGCCCGGTAAGGTACTGGCCCTTGGTCTTGGCCTGAGGGATCCATGTCACGCTGCCGGAAAGTGCATCACCCTCGATGCGTGGGATAAAGAAGTGGCGGAACAGATCAACATTGGGGGGACTCCAACAAAATTTTCGAATAGATGGACGAAGGCTGACATGCACGTCATGGCATTCGGAGTAAAATCCAGCAGTCGAAACCCAAAACTGTGCATCATTGCGCTGAAGAAGTCCGAGAGTGGAGGAACTAGCCCGCAATAGAAATATGCACAAAAGAACAGATATGAATCTGATGCGGTCTTGCCACCTGCGGGGAGCACCACCGGAGCCTTATGATCCTTGGTGTCTCTTCCCCACATGTAGGCATACCACTCGATCAAGGTGTTGTTATTCAGAGTTGGCGGCCGGAAAACCGCACTTTCCCTCCGCCGCTGCTCCAGCTCAGCTTTCCGCTTCTCCATGTTGGGGTCGACGGACTTGGCGGGCTTCTTCCCCTCCGCGTCCGCCTTCTTGGGCGCCATAGGTGCTCGGGGAGAAGGAATGGGTTGGGGAAGATTGCGAATCGGCGACAACGGCGGCGGCGAGGTTCGCTCTGGCGAGAGGAAGAAGATGAAGCAGGAAGGAGCAGGGGTGAATGAGCAGCGCCCTCTCGTGGTTGCCTTTTTATGGGGAAGACGCGAGGGTGCTGGCTCTTTACTGTTTTGCTTGACAGCGTCTTTGCAGGCGCACTACCACGGAATCATCTCTACAGTCCACTACTCCCGCGACCCGCATTAAATGCGTGGCATGGGCGTGCTTGGAGGGAAATCATCATTGCAAAAATTACGGCAGTAATTTCCCGCCACGTGTCTGTGCATTGTTGGGCATAGCCCAACGACGCTTCGGACGCGCGTGTGGCCCAGGCCCGGGGGCTCCTGTCGGTGTATAAAACACGGGTATTTTATACCTTGACTTATGCACAGACAGTGGTAGCCTTCCTGATGGCTAGGGCTTGCCGGATATTACCAAGATCAAGATTCAAGACCTAGTTGCAAAGGCACTAGGGAGAAGATCAAGACAAGATGTCAAGAAGCACCTGACTTGTGCTAGATATGAAGATGATATTTGCCGGCAAGGCTCTAGCCAGCAAGATGAAGGCCCGGCAAGCTCCGTGCTGGCAAGCCCTCGCTAGCTCATCTACGCTCCACCACACCGAGCAGCTAGTCGCTAATCGGTGAGGTGTCGACCGCGCAGGCAGTTTGGTGAGGCTTGTCGGGACACGTGTTAGCCTGCTGGAAGGAGAATTAGCTTTAATGACACCCGTCCAGGAGGCGTGTCAAGATAATAAGAGGTAGCTAGGCGAGCGGTGCAGAAACCTTGCCGGGGCTCCTCCTCCACATGACACCTAATGGTGCAATAAATGCTTTTGTCCTAATCCGGCAGAGTTAGGTATGATATCACTGTTTGCTATCTAATCAACTTGTAATGACTATTTTTCCACTGTGGTTACCCCTTGAGCTATAAAAGGAGGGCCAGGGCGACCTTTACAAGGGTCGACACTTTGCTCATTCTGCATGCGTAGCTGCTCTTCCTGCACCTTGCCGGCAAGAAGCACTCCTTGTACTTGAGCTCAAACACATCCAATACATGAAGCAGGAGTAGGGTTTTACACCTCACGGTGGCCCGAACCTGGGTAAAATCCTTTGCGTTTGCTGTTGATTCTGCTCTTTGTGCTTGCGCATTCCCCTAGTCGAACCGCAAAGGGGCTAGATGGCCCCATAGATGGTCGTACTAACGAGCTTGTTGATGTTGACCTTGGTTGCGAGACGTTGTACTTGGCGCTCGATTGCTTGCCTTGTATCTTCATGCACCTTCTTGATGTATGTAGCTCGTGCACTCGCGTCCATGTTGATGCGCTCTTGGAGTGGTAGCGGTAGGATGTCCAATGGAGACAACGGGTTGAAGCCGTAGACGATCTCGAAGGGGGACTTGCTGGTAGTCGAATTTCTTGCTCGATTGTAGGCGTACTCGGCGATGGGTAAGCACTCCTCCCACTCCCTTATGTTCTTCTTGATCAACACGCGAAGGAGTGTGGATAGCGTCCGGTTCGTGACCTCTGTTTGGCCGTCGGTTTGCGGATGATATGCCAAAGAGAATAGTAGCTTGATTCCGAGCTTGGCGCATAGGGTCTTCCAAAAGTAGCTTAGGAACTTGACGTTGCGGTCCGATACAATGGCCTTGGGCACTCCATGCAATCTCAAGATTTCCCTACAAAAGAGATTTGCAACATGTGAAGCATCGTCTATCATGTTACAATGAATAAAATGTGCCATCTTAGAGAAACGGTCCACAACAACAAATACCGAATCTTTGCCATTTTGAGTACGAGGCAAACCAAGCACAAAATCCATACTAATATCTTCCCATGGTTGATACGGAATAGGAAGTGGCATATATAGACCATGAGATTGAGCTTTAGACTTAGCTTTGCGGCATGTAGAGCACCGGTTGGTGTAGCGTGAAACGTCTCAGAACATCTTTGGCCAAAAGTAGTTCTTGGAGTGCGTAGCGAAGGTCTTGTCACGTCCAAAATGTCCCATGAGTCCTCCACCATGAGCTTCTTGCAAAAGTAGCAAACAAAGAGAAGACTTGGGGATACAAAGTTTGTTAGCTCGCATAAGATAACCATCTTTCAAGTAATATTGCTCCCAAGTTTTATGCGGTAAACATTTGGCATAAGGAATTGTAAAGGATGAATCATGCTCATACAAGTCTTTAATGTGCTCAAATCCTATGACATTCAACTCTAGTTGATGAACCAACATGCACTTGCGGGAAAGAGCGTCCGCCACAACAATTTCTTTACCTTTGATATACTTGATAACATAAGGAAATGACTCAATGAACTCACTCCATTTAGCATGACGCTTATTCAATTTAGTTTGACCCCTTAGGTACTTAAGCGTTTCATGATCCGTATGGATGACAAATTCATGTGGACGAAGATAATGTTCCCACACATGCAATACTCTCACTAAAGCATATAACTCTTTGTCATAGATAGGATAGTTAAGTTGCGCACCGGAGAGTTTTTCACTAAAATATGCAATGGGTCGCTTCTCTTGCATTAACACACCACCTATGCCATTACCACTAGCGTCACAATGCACTTTGAAGGTTTTCTCAAAGTTGGGTAATGCAAGTAATGGAGCATGTGTAAGCAAGTTCTTAAGCTCATGAAATGCGGTATCTTGGGATGGACCCCAAACAAATGGTGCATTCTTCACAAAGCGTCTATAAAATCTGGCTAAGCCAAGGAAGCTACGCACTTGAAGCAAATTGGTTGGTTGTGGCCAATTTTTAATAGCATCAATTTTAGCTTCATCAACATGAACACCCTTAGATGAGACAACAAAGCCCAAGAAAACAAGCTTATCAACACCAAAAGTGCATTTTTCCATGTTAGCATAAAGTCGCTCGTCTCTAAGAACTTGCAATATGTCTCTAAGGTGTTTGACATGATCTTCAAGAGTTTCACTAAACACAAGGATGTCATCAAAGTAAACCACAACACAAATGCCAATATATTTGCAAAGAACATAATGCATCACACGCATAAAAGTGCTAGGAGCTTGCGATAAACCCATAGGCATGACTAACCATTCATACAAGCCAAATTTGGTTTTGAAAGCCGGTTTCCATTCATCACCTTCTTGCATGTGTTTTTGATAATAGCCACTTTTAAGGTCAAATTTTGAGAAAATTGTGGCTCCACTAAGTTCATCAAGCATGTCATCTAAGCGTGGAATGGGATGGCGATATCTAACGGTGATAGCATTTATGGGACGGCAATCGGAACACATGCGATAGGTACCATCTTTCTTAGGCACAAGAATTACCGGAACGGCAGATGGGCTCAAGCTCTCGCGTACATACCCATTCTCCATGAGATGTTGCACTTGCCTTTGGATCTCTTTGGTCTCGTCGGGCTTGACGCGGTAAGGTGCCTTGTTCGGTAGAGGTGCACCGGGGATGAGATCGATGCGGTGTTTGATTCCGCATAGAGGAGAAAGTCCGGGAGGTAGCTCATCGGGAAACACGTCCTTGTATACCTGCAATAGATGAGACAACACTAGAGGAAGATGTTGTGAAGTATTAGTCCGCTGAACTTCACCTTTGCATAAAAGCACAAAGTGAAGAACACTTGATGGGCTCTCACTCACATCCCTCAAATCAATTTTGGTGGCTAAAAGAACTAGATCTCTTTTGTCACTCATCGTGGAGTCGCTCATTTTTGGCTTGTGGCGCTCACTCTCTTTTTGGTGGTTCACTCTCTCACTTGTCTCTCCACGATGTGTAGATGCTTGCTTGTCAGCGATGACTTGACTTGGCGACATTGGTCGAAGCGCAAATTCTTTTCCCTTCATCTTGAAGCTATAGTGATTGGTCCGTCCGTTGTGGGTGATGCCGCGATCAAATTGCCAAGGTCGTCCAAGTAGGAGATGGCATACGGACATGGGAACCACATCACACTCCAAGGTGTCTTCATATGCACCAATCATGAAGGAGACTTGAACGGTGTGCTCCACTTGAATGGTGCCGGAGTCGCTCAACCATTGGACCTTGTAGGGGCGAGAGTGCTTCTTCTTGACCAATTGTAGCTTGGAACATAACTCTTCACTTGCCAAGTTGTGGCAACTTCCGCCGTCGATGATGACCTTGACGGAACGTCCTTGAATACCCGCTTTGGTATGGAAGATATGGCAACGTTGGTCTTCGTCTTGTTGTTGTTGAAGTGTCAAGACCTTGGAGACAACAAGAGCAGGGCTTGAATCATTATCGCAATAGATTTGAGCGTCTTCATCTTCATTCACTTGGCGGTGCATGGCCACTTTCTTGAGGGCTTCCATTTCATCTTCACTCATTGAGTCGTAGGTGCCATCGGCATTGAGTATCATAGTGCGTTGTGTTGGGCACTCAAATGATTTGTGGCCTCGTCCCTTGCAAGTGAAACACTTGATATCACTCGTCTTGGTGTCGTCCGTAGGAGTTGTTGATGACGAAGGCTTTTGCTTGGATGTACTTGTATGACGACTCGAAGATGTCGTAAGTTGCTTGGAGCTTGACTTGTCGCCGGTACTTGGTGTAGATCGAGTCGTTGAAGATTGAGTGTATGAACCGTAGGTCTTGGAAGTACTTGGAGTTCTTGTAGTCCTCTTGTACTTGTCGCTCCGCTTTGGTTGCTTGGTGCACTAGCTCGAGGAGGTTGGAGTACGGATGGAAATCCGCAATTTTCTTGATGGGATGGCTGAGGCCATTCAAGAATCTCGCCATAGTTACTTCATCATCTTCCTTGACATTGGCTCGTATCATTGCAATCTCCATTTCTTGGTAGTATTCTTCAACGGACTTGGTGCCTTGCTTGAGGAGTTGTAGCTTCTTGAAGAGGTCACGGCTATAGTGTGTAGGCACAAAGCGAGCTCGCATGACATCCTTCAATTGATTCCAATTGGTGATGGGTAGCTCGCCCTTCTCTTGGCGTCGTTGAATAACTTGCTCCCACCAAATGAGAACATAGTCTTAGAACTCAAGAGATGCCATGGCAATCTTCTTTTCCTCTTCGTAGTTGTGAAGACGGAATATCTTGTCGACCTTCAATGCCCATGAGAGAGGTATTCTTCGGGATCATTCCCACTGGAGAATTTAGGCATGTTGAACTTGAGCTTGCTGTAGCACTCCTCATTGTTTTGTTGGCGATGGCAATGACGCTCGTGTCTTAGAGGAGGATCTTCTAGCTCTTGCTCGTCGTGCGCATCTTGATTGACTTGCCATCGAGGTCGTGGAATTCTTGCATGGTTCATCATCTCTTGGCGCTCCTCATTTCTTGCGGCCTCATCTAGTTGGTCGCGTTGGGGTGCCTGTTCTTGTTCTCGCACACGGCGGTTGCCGTCGGCGACATTGCGAGTTGCTTAGTGTAGAGCACGTTAAGCTTCAAGTGCTTTCTCCTCATGACATTGTCGTTCTTGTAGTAGAGCGTCGTCGTCTTGGTTTACTTGTCGTTGGGGTTGTGGAACTTGATCTTGCTCCATGTTTGCGTTTGCTTGCCGGTTTTGTCGTTCGTGCTCTCGAAGACGGTCTTGCAAACCATTGCCACGGAATGGATTTCTTGAAGCTTGCCAGTCTTCATGTACTTGAGGGCGATGAGAGCGTGCTCGAGGATGAATTGCATCCGAAGAAGTGTCCGAAGAGTTGCGGCTTGAGTGGCACCGTCTTGATCTTGAACTTGATGAAGTGGAAGAAGTGCGGTTGGCCAACATGGTACGGAAATCTTCCATTTGAGATGATAGCTTGTCATCAAGAGTTTGTCGAAAGTCGGAGGTGAGTTGTTTGATGCGTTCGCCCAAAGCTTCACTTTCTTGATGTAAGGCTCGTTGGACACCAAAGAGGTGTGTCTTGGTGACGTAGTCGTTCGGTGCATCGTCATGCTCGTCGAAGAGAGGATTCATAGAAGTGCTCGACCTATCCATGATTCTCAAACAAGTGTTAGTGGAAGAAAGGAACGAACTAGACCAATGTACCTTATCCAATGTTGAAGATGGATCAATGATCACTTGATATGGTATTATGGAAATAGTGCAATTGGTACCGGATCATGTCAATTCTCACACCTACACAAGTAAAGCTTTTGGAGGAGTTTGGTTAGGATGGTGGCACAAAATATTTGCAATTGTAAGCAAGAGATCAATAATGTTGAGAAAGATTCGCAAATTCGCAAGTGAAACAAGTAGACCAAAAACAAAGTAACACAGAAACACACACACGGAAAAGATAAGTGAGGTCGTGCAACCAAGGAATGAGCACAAAATGTGGAACACCCGGAAACGCTCGTGTTGCACAACTCTAGAGAGACGCTAGCACGATTGCTTAATAGGCGGATACGACACTTGTGCACAACCTATAGGAGACAAAACGATCAACTTCTATCTCAAGTATGCTTTGTATGTATGAGTCCCGGTGAACTTGTCACAATGATCCAAGATGATCAAATATGATATGTAATGTGGCGATGCTATGGCTATTGCTTACAAGCTTGTTGTTGCTCTTTCCTCTTTGCTTAAAAGCTTTCTTTCTTTTGATATTTTTCCTTTGGCCACTTATGCGAAATGCTCTCACGATGCAATATGTGGGAACAAAATTTTGGCACAAGAGATGATATGATGATAAATGTATGCTATGATAGCTGTGCGGAATGGTATCACTAAAGTGCACAAGTAGCGTTGCCCGGCAATACTTAAATGGCTAGTCTCGTAGGAAAGCGACGGAAAAGGGGGCCTTTGGGTTAACAATGCAATGACAAGGGAATGAACGAGTTGTCGTCGAGGTTACCGTCCTTGCATATGGTGGTGATGTCACGATGGTGAGACGGTCGTTGTCGATGTCGAGTCCGTGGCGATGATGAGTGGCGGTGAAGTCGATGTCGAACTGTGCCTAGAAAGCCGAAACACCCTAGGAAACGGTAAACCACAATGCAAAATCTCAATGCAAATGTCAAATGGTGGTGGTGGGGTGTGGTGGTGGTCTAGGGGTATAGGTAATGGTGGCAATGCTATGATGGGGCTCGGGGAAGCTATGCGGAAGTGGTGTCGGCGGTGGAAAAGCTGCTGGAAAAAAATTCAGCGAAATTGAGAGGTAGCCAGATGATCCGGGCCTCGGTCTGGCTGATCCTGGTCCTGGTCTGGATCGTCCGGGAAGGTCAAACGCGCGCGGGTGAGGCTTGGGTAGGGCTAAAATATCCGAGAAAATTCAAAAATCCAAGGGATTTCGAGGGGGTTTCGAGGTGGGGATTGTGGGGAAGTGTAGATCTATTTGCAACACACGAAATCCACAGATCAAAATCAACAAAACATCATCAAACCAAAAAATCACAAAAAAAAATTGGTGGGGCTATTTTTGTGGGAATTTTCAAAATTGGGGAAAAACAACAAAATTGAGGGTAGCAAATGGAGGGGAAGGACTCCAAATTGTGAATCAACGTGGCTCTGATCCAAGATGATGTAGGGTGGAACCCTAGTTCGTCGATCTTTTCACAATTGGAGGGGGAAAAGGCAAGAACGCAAGAACACAAATCACTCAATTGACACAATCACAAGTCACACATACACTAGATCCACATACACATATGAGGATTCACGATACAAAGTCAACATGGAAGGATACACGGTAACTAGTTCATCCCGATCCGGAGAGGAGTCGAGGTCTTGGCATCCGGAGTGGATCTTTTCACATGGGTCTCATGGAGGTCTTGATCTCCATGGGAGAGGTATGGATAAGCAAAGCTCTAATCTCAAGAGCCAACACTTTGCTAACCCTAAAACATAGAGAAGGAGGGGTATTTATAGTCTAGGGGACGAAATAGTTACATGGGCCTCAGGCCAAAACACATGTGCTGCGGGGTGCCCGGACGATCCGGGTGATGGTCCGGATGATCCGGCTGTCGGGAGCCTGGATGATCCGGGTGGTCGCCCGGACGTTCGGGCGGGTCACTTTCAGGCGCGGAAGGGCCAGACATCCGGGCCGGCGTCCGGACATCCGGGCTGGGCCAGATGATCCGAACGGGGGTCCGGATGATCCGACTTCGTCGAGGCCCGTACTGTTGCCTTGGGGCGCTATAGCCGGATCGTCTGGACGGCGGTCCGGATCATCCGGGCAGTTGCTGTTTCGCCCGTTTCCTTCTCCGTCTTCGCGTTCCTCTTTCTCCTTCGCTTGGCCTTGCTCCGTAGCTTCTCCATGACGAACTCCTTGGTACCTGAGTATGCATAGGGTCTCCACTTGAGGTAGCATCCATGTCTCATATGCTTCGAAGGGAAAGAGTGATGTCACCTCGTTCTCAATGGCTCTTGCTTGTGCTCGTGTCATAGGTCCTTGTGGCACTTGAGGTGACGAAGGTGAGTCCATGGGGATGACCTCAGGATGCTCCACATCAAAAAGTTAAGGAGTCAAATGAAGTATGCATGCATTTCTTTACGGCAGGCACTTCTGACACACTGGCCAACTCAGGTATAGCCTAACAAGTACTCCCTTTGTAAACTAATATAAGAGCGTTTAGATTACTAAAGTAGTGATCTAAACGCTCTTATATTAGTTTACGGAGGGAGTAACAAACAAGCATTCTAATCAAAAAATATAGCAAAGCAGGCAACTAAACTATTTGTAATTCTGTAGGATTACAGGTTGAGGGCACAAGCCAAGAAAGCAGCCCACACGCATGACATTTCACAGTAACTAAAACACACTAGCTTACCATATGTCGCTGTGAACGCTCGCTGCTATTGCAATGTTCTTTGAAGATGTCGTCAGCATCCCGTGCATGCAAATCTAGTCATTGTAGTTTATTCTTCCCCCTCTATTTTGGTAAAACTAATTTAATCACATGCACTGTTCAAATTGAACATCAATGATTCATCTAAACTAATGAAAGAAGGGTGTGTGCTTAAACGACAATATGTGTGCTTCACTCTATTTTTGTGCTTGTTCGAGGTGCCAGCCCCAAAAGAAAAAGCATTTTGCTTGATGCGGTTGGCAGCTCCATAATGAATAAAAGCAGCGGAGCTACAAGCTAGTTTACTGATGTGTAATTTAGCATAGAGAACATAGAAGCAGTCCAGTACAATAATTGTAACCAAGAGGTGACATCAGAACAACACCATTATCATAAATATAGCATGCAAGAAGTAAAATAGGAGGCAGTAATATCTAGGAAGTATAGTAATACTTAGGACAAAGAAAAAGCATTGTAACTACAGGTGCACTGATTTGTAATTTAGCACATATAACCTGTTCACTACCACACGTTTGGACCTACAGGTGCAAGCAGAATAACGCCTCTCATAGAAAATTGAATGATGCCCTGAAGAAATTCGAAGGTGCGGTGCTTATGCTAAGAAGGTGAACGTAGGCGCCTACCTGATTCTCGGCGGCTTATGGGCATCGTTGTCATACGTGAAAGCTAAGTGTCGTCGATGGTGCTCGTGTTGCGGTTGAGTTGGGCCGGCTGTCGCCATTCGTGAAGCGGCTCCGGTGCATAGGTGTGGCGCCTGTCGACATCCAAAAAAGCTGGTCTGTGGTAAGTGAACTGTTGTACAAGAAAAACAAGAAAAACCAAAGGAGTACTAATTGAAATAACCTGATGAGGCGGCGGCGGCAGTAAAGCTGGGCCGGTGGAGTTGAACATGGCGTCCGTGGAGCGGGTCCGGTGCAGTGGACGAAGGCGTCGGCGATGCACATCCGGCGCGGTGTACAGTGCTTTCGGTGAGGCGGATCTGTTACGGCGGACGAGGGCTTCTATGAAGGGCCAGCGATGTGGCAGATGAGGGCGTCGGTGAAGGGCCTACACTGTGGTGGACGAGGGCACCGGTGAAGCAGATCCGGTGCGCTGGACCATCATGGCGGTCAAGGAGATCTGGTGCGGTGGACAAGCCAGTCGCTGAAGCGGCTCCGGTGTAGTGGTGAGTTGGCAGTTGGGGGTTCCAAGGTGCGGAAGGTAGATCCGGCGGGGTGTGAGGTGCACCGCCGCGGCGGAGGACTAGATTGGGCAGCTTGGGGGAGGGGGGAGGCGAGGAGGGGAGTGGTTCTGGGTTAGAATATTGGGGGCAAAGAGGGGAAAACAATGGAGTTACCAAAGCAGCCCTTTTCCGTTGATGTGGTAGGGGTAAAAGAGGAATATCGTAGGGATAAACTTTCTGGGGCAAGAAATTTCGATGTGAGCGGGAAGTTTGAAAGCTTTTGGCGGCTGAAATTATGTGTTCTCGTCTTGTACAACCGACTATGATATCATGGCCGAGTATTTATTTGTTGTGCACGCGAGAAAACAAAGGTGCAAGTTTTGAAAATCAATGTCTCCAACTCGAAACTAAGATTGTCCATTCAATTCAAATATGGATCATTGAGCTAGTGCAAGCAAATACCATCATATGCTCCAATTCAAATGAAATTTTGAATGTGTTTCTCCTAAATATGATGACACAAACAAATATGTATGTGTATGAATAAAGTGGATGATTACAAGGTTTGAACACGACCGTATGTCTATATCTCTAGGTTTGATATATGAATTTGAAATCACGCAATCGGGTTAAAAATTGTACCCCCACTTAAATGAATTAAAAAAAGCTAATAATGCAGTCGAATTCAGAATTTCCAATCTTAGGTCAGTAATTCTGGTACTTCAAAATATACCTCGCATGTTCAAAAGTATCGCTATCTCATAGTACAAAAAAATAAAAAAAAATGATCAAGCATGACTGCACACACTCTTGACCATGTATTTTAATTACATCTATATCTCTCAGACATACACCCCTCACTCTTTATCTGAAGCACACCACCCTGACCCCTCTCCCCCCACACAAGCCTTTCTTTCCTCCGGACACAAACATGCGCACACATTATGCCCTCTCTCTCTCTCTCTCTTCTAGGTCTGAACCCCAATATAGGTCTCTATCTCTTTGTCTCTCAGACATGCACACATCTGTTCCCCCACTCTCTAGCTCTCTCGGCATCTATCTTTCCCAAGCACACACCCCATAGCCGTGTATCTTTCCCATACACACAAAACACACTGTCCCAACATCTTTCTCCCTACGTATATCTGGCTCTCACACGCTCTCCACCATCTCTCACTCTCACATTGGCACACATCTCACTCACCACCCCCACTACACACAAACACCCTCCCTCTCCTTGTGCACCTCTCGCCTCTTTCCATCTCTTCACATGCGGACCCGACCCTTCTTCCCACTATATGTCGTGACTCTCTCCATAAATCTCTAGCGTATCATCGATCTCAAACTCGCGCGATGTTCTCTCCACCATCTATTTTGATCTCTCATGAAGTCTCTCTGATGCACACAATGACTCGCTTTACTTGTGTCTCCCTACATAGGCCACTTTCGAACACCATTGACCTCCTCTGCCTATCTATAGGCCACTTTTCGCACACAATCGACCACCATCTCTCTCTCTCTCACTCTCTCTATCCATCTCTCTCCCTCTCTCTCTCTCTCTCTCTCTCTCTCCCTCTCCCTCTCTCACACTCTCTCTCTCACACCCCTCTCTCACACACACTCGATGTCTCTTCCAAATATATAGCACGCACCCCCGCCCGCACCCACGTTGTCCCGCTAATAGACATGCCTCTCTCTTTCTTGGACACACATGCCATATCATCCCCCTCCCCCTACTAGGTTTACATCATTAGTGGTCTCTCTTCTCCACACACACACACTCTCCCTTTCCCACACACGCGCGCACAAAATAGACACAGACACACACACCACGCCATCTATCTGGATCCCTCTTTTAAGACACACACCCTTGTATATTCTCTCCAGCTCTAGGTATATATATATATATCCCTATCTTTCACTCTCTCTAACTCACATGCACACCAAAAATCCCCGTCTCTCTAATTCACACCTCTCTCCCTATGTCCACATGCGTATCTCACACACCCACTCTGTGACTATGTCTATCCGCCTCCACGTTACACAACACAAAGTCCCATAGGTCTCTCTATCTTCCACACACACACAAACACGCAATGACTCTCTTATCTCCGCCTTAGTCTCTCCATATCACACACATGCACAATCTATTGCTCGCACACACACTCAACCAAGGTTTTCTTGCGAGATACTTATGATCTATTCATTAGTCGTGACAGTACAAAGAACACGAGACGTGAAAAAAAATACATCTACACGTTCGTAGACCACCTAGCGATGACTATGAGCACTAGAGCCAGCCGAAGGCGCGCCGTAGTCATCCTCCTCCTTACTGGAGACGGGAAACCTTGTTTTAGACAGTCGGGAAGTCATCGTGCTAAGGCCCCACATGCTCTGCCGTTGAATAGAACGCAGATCCAAGTTTATGGAAACAAGTATCAATAATACATTTGTATTTCCATAGTTTTGAGTTTTCCATCAAGATATTAGTCACCCATGATCGATATTTAGTTCAAATTATGTACACATACTTACTATGTAACTAGCCGTGCTTATAGACTTCCAAAGCTTAGTTTTCACTCCTACTTACAATATGTAGAGTATTTAACAAAAGACTACCACTTTCAACCAGCCCTAGAAAGAAACTATTGTACAAAAAATAGCAAAAACATACCAAAAATTTCTCAATCCGTGCCAAAAAACTACTACCAAACTCCTAAAAAAACTAGTCCCAAGTGCCGATTAGGCTCGTTTAAACCCGTTTATGACAGGGTTGGCCCACACGTCCGTGCTGATGACGCACCTTAAGTCAACACCGTATGTTTGACCGTAGAGTTGACTATTATGACAGGTGGGACCCACATGTGAGCATCTATCCTCTTCTTCAAACAGTTCGTATGCGTGTTCATCGCCGGCGCCAGTGATGGGCGAGCTGGCCGCTGCTCCGCCAGACGGGCCGGCCGCCGCGCTGGCCTCCGCACAGGCTGGCTGGCTGGCCCGACCGCGGCTCATGCGTGAGCAAGCCGCCACGCTGGCATCCGCACGGGCTGGCTGGCTGGCCCGAGCGCGGCTCACGCGCGCGCAAGCCACCGCGCTGGCCTCCGCCCGAGCCGGATGGCTGGCCCGAGTGCGGCACGCGAGAGCAAGCCGCCGCGCTGGCCTCTGCTCGAGCCGGATGGCTGGCCTTAGTGTGGCACACGCGAGCAAGCCACCGCACCACCGTGCCAAGCTAGCTAGCAAAGCTTGCACACAAGCAGCTGGATGCATCCAAGAGGTTGTGTGCTAGCTTGGCTAGCTAGCGGCCGCGAGCGCCGCGTCGAGCTGACTTCCGGCTGACGCAAGATGGGCTCCACGCCGCTGGTGCTTTTGACCTCGCTTTCAGTCGGCGGCGGTGGCTGCCTCCCATGGCCGAGGATGACTAGGTGGATGGGCCGGAGGTAGGAGGTGACTCGGGGATTTTTTTTTGAGACTGACATGTAGGTCCCACAAGTCATAACGCCTAAGTTGCCGGTCAAACAGACGGCGTTGACTTAAGGTGCCACATGGGTTTAAACGAGCCTAATCGGCACTTGGTAGTTTTTCACGACGGTTTAAGAAATTTTTGGTATGTTTTTGCTAATTTTTGTAGAGTGGTGGTTTCTTGGTATGGCTGGTTCGAAAGTGATAGTTTTTTTTAAATACTCCAATATGTATAAGGAACAATCTACTAGCGACAAATAGGAATTCAACGTTGCGTTGTACTAGTGGATAGCCCAGCCACGTGCACAGGTTTTCCCTCCCGTATATTTTGCACGCGCCATCATCTCGTGGCTCGCGTAGAGTAGCAGCCGCCCTCGCTTGCTGCTTCCTCAGCTGCCATCTTTAATGCCGCCTCCCAATTAAGCTGGAGGAGCCGGAAAAGCCTGGTGCCGCATTGGGAACTGTGCAATATGGCCCTGGACCTGGACCTAAAGTACTCTGTAGCTTGTGGCGTTGCACGCATGGACTTTGCTCCTTATAGTACAAATTTAGCTTGAAAAACGTTTTCATAATATGGAATGGAGGGAGTAGAATAGTTGATTTGTTAGACTTTTCTAGAGCCATGTGATTGTTTCTTTCTTTTGCAAAAATCATGGAAAAGTTGTATTCATAAATTGAACATTGCACGTGCTGTGCATGTACACGTGTACTAGTGGAAAAGAAAAAGCCTACTCTCGCGGTATGAAAGAATTCAAATGTTTTGCCCCCGCAATAGTGTGTGCGTGAGAGGAGCGGCTGAGCAGGCCAGTTACATGCATGAATAGAGCAGCAAGCAGGTCTGCAGTACGCAGGTGTACTTTACCTGCATTGATAGTTACAGCGATGGTTCTAGAGAACAATACTACTGCTACTTCCGGGCTGGTTTACATATTTTGCACGCCCCATCGTATTTTGTGTTAAAGTTTGATCACATATTTGACTAGCAAAATGTTAATGCATGTCACCAAAAATTATATTGTTGGATTCGAATTTGAATGTACTACCCTCCACTTGCTACTGTAGCTCCTTGGCCTTGAGATTCAAAAGTTGAAAACTGGTACACTAAGAGCATCTGCAATAGTCTGTATGATAGATTCGTTGGTGTAAGGAACACGTCAGCAGTCATCAGTGTGTCATATACAAGTTCTCCAATGAATCGTACTCTGATGGGTACCACACACATTAAATCAATAAACAAAACCTGATGACCAACGCCCGAGAGAAGGAAATTGGGGAGCCAGCTGCGGCAGCTCTCACCAGGTCATTCAGGGCCCACAGAAATGAATGTAATTATATCGGAGCTTGTGCCCGGAAAGTAGGTTCAGGATCATATGATCTCATTCTCTCTCTTCTTTTATTTTACGCCACCTCACCAAAACAGTCTACGTGGCAGATCTACCAACGATGATCATACGATCATTGGAGTACTAGTACTACTCCTATATTAAATAATACGTAACTGCACCATCGCAGTACCGCTAATGTGTGCCCGCATAACTTCCTTCACGAAGGGACGAGGCCCTGCGGTTATGCTATTATCTCCTCCTCGCCAGTTCCCCTCCCGAAGAGACCAAGGCAGTTCGTCGGTGCTGCCATGGATTCGCCAGGCGGTTCTCCTCCTCGTTGGGGCTGGGATGCCTTGGACGAC
This sequence comes from Elymus sibiricus, assembly GCA_039707655.1. Lineage (NCBI taxonomy): Eukaryota > Viridiplantae > Streptophyta > Magnoliopsida > Poales > Poaceae > Elymus > Elymus sibiricus. The sequence continues at coordinate 190,038,236 of CM077674.1, forward strand.
GATTCTCTGGGAGAAATCACACGCAGCTCCGACTTCCTCACCGCCGCAAGACTCGGTGCTTCCTGCACCAACTATTTTAAGACAGTGCGTAAACAGGCTTGGGAGAAGGCCATGCTTGTTGGTCTTCCATGCGTCCTCGAGAAGAAGGTTATTCAATGGGACTCCAATCCACTGCAACGTGGCCACAGTTGCATCTTGACGCCAGTTGAGTTGCCGACGTTGAGAGGCAGTCGGATTTTGTGCGATGAGAAGGTCAGTCATTGTGTTTGATCATGTAATGTATATTCTAAAGTTACTTAGTTATTCCATCCCATAATTTCTCCGCTACCCACCATCCCACAGGTTTCGGTTGGTGGAACCAGAGATTGGCTTGCATACCTATGGCCGGATACCACCATCATTTTGCACCACATCCACAGCAGTGCGGTCGTTCCCGTAGACCCCTTGTCTAGCATTGGGATCGGCCATCCGGACAGGCACGGCTTGAATAGGTATGATGATGCCACCATGAGATTGAAGAAGATAGCAATTGCGGACCCGCCGACCAAGCACCGCAGCTATGATGATTAGTGTCTCATCGCGGTGTTCGACATATGGATTGCCATCAATAAGAATGGCCCTGACGGTAGAGGCTGGCACATGTTGGTCGCGGCAGATTTGTTCCCGCACAAGTTCGAAGACGCCGTGTGCCATGTAGGCCGCATCTTCGTTGTGACAAGCCAGGGGACTTGTTTCATCTGGGTGCCATCCTTCGGTACGGGAGATAACAAACGAAATGCACTAACCATCATTTGCATCCCTAATAGTACTCCATTATTTTGCAGGGACCACACATCCCCTGATCAAAATTATATCGCCGATGCCATTCGGTCTAACCTGGAACCTTGTAGTTGGCTTTGGCAAATTGGGATCAACTATCTTAGCAGTGGTTACCCATGGTACCATTGATGTGCAACAAGGTGCCACGATCTACCACGAGCAGACCCTCACCATGTACCCAAGTATTCCATTCTCTCATTGCCTTCTCTTTCATTGTACTACTAGTACTACTACTACTACTACTAGTAGTATTACTACTACTACTACTACTTCGGATCCATAGTAGTGTGTCGCAGGGATTGGCGGGAGTAGTACTTTTTACCTAGGAGTACGCGTATAGCTGGCTCTTGAATTCACTCCCACCATTTTTTTCCATGTCTTATCTCCTCCGTCTAGCCCAAAATGGCTATATATAATCAGTCGGTTATTGAACTTCCTCTATAGTATAGTAGTACTACTCGCTGCACAATATTACTACGCGCCATATTTGAGCACAACATTATCCTGCATGGACCTTGACCATGTACGTCACCATGTGTCTAGATCTGAGATGCCACGTGTACCAGATGGACGGCTACAAGTTCGACCCCCGTGATGCTATGTGGGAGCCGAGGAACACTCTTGGAGGGTACTTACTTTTCATTGGGGACAGCTACCCCATTGTCAAACATATGCCACCTTCCGTGCACGACACCGAAGGCCTGTCGTTCATGAAGCATGGTTGTGTCTTCAGTGTGCACCGCCGGTTGAACATGTTGGGACACGCAATCCCTGATTTATGCCGCTTCAGCTTGGATGAGTCTCAATCGTGTGGAACCGGACTAGAAAGTTGCAACGATGATTCCCGTTGCCCACCGCTATGAATCATGCCATCTATGAAGAACACCTGGGACTGGAACCTGGAGGACGACATGGAGCCCATCTATAACGTGTAAGTGGAGTATGGTAAATTGTGAATGGTAGCGTTGTAAATATATGTAGAGTAGTCGTGCACAAATGATGTAGGGTGGAACCCTAGATGACGATCTTTTCACACTTAGGAGGGGAGAAAGGAGCAAATCCAAGAAGAAGACAAGAAGAACACTCAAATAGACAAGATCCAATCACGCATGTGCTTGATCCACATACACATAAGGGATACAAGGGTCCAAATCCAACACAAGAAGGTAGCAAAGGTAGCTAGTTCATCCCAATCCTAAGAGGAATTGAGGTCTTGAATCCTTCAGAGAATCTTCTCACATGGGGGCCATGGAGGTCTTGATCTCCATGGGGGAGAGGTGGATGAGCAAAGCTCTAATCAAAGGTAGCTACTTTGCTAACCCTAATTCGGAGCTAGGAGACGAGTATTTATAGTCCAAGGGATAAGTGGGGAATACATGGGGCGTGGCCCCTTTCACAGCGCGCAGGCAGACCGGTTGTACCGGACTTCAGACCGGTTGTACCGCTGGGAGCTCAGGTACCGGTTCCTGGAAGTGGTCGCGGAAGGTGGGACCGGTTGTACAGGTGGAAGGACCGGTTGTACCGGTCTGGTTGGCGCTGGGGGAACAACCGGCGTTGTACCGGCCTTGTACAGCTTGACAACAGAACGTTGGGCAGTGGTTGAGCGGTAGCGGAGCGGTTGAACCGGTCGAGCGGTAGTTGACCGGTAGTTGACCGGTTGTACCGGTGTTTCTGGGCTGGTCACAGTCACCTCCAAGTCCTTGGTGTCCTTCTTGCTCCATTCCTTCTCCTTGTTGGTTCCTTGGTACCAAAGCACACAAAGTGTCTTCGTTTGAGGTAGTAGCCATGTCTCATGTGGTTCCAAGGGAAGTTCAACAAGGAGAGAGTTCACCTTATGTCCAATGGCACATGCTCGAGCTCTCGCCGTATCTCCACTTGGAGCTTGGGGAGTAGATGTAGTGAACATGGGGATGACCATAGGATGCTCCGCATCATCTCCCCCCCCCTTGGAAAAGATCCGTTCTCGGATCGTGAACCTCATCACCATGGAAACGGGAGCCGTGGACGGACATGGCTCAATGTCGTGGCATGAGTTGTGGTCCGGTGGTGCATCCACTATTTCCGAACGCTCCTCAACTTGAAGGTCCATAGGGCCAATCTCCAAAGTCGGTCTTCCATCCAATAGATGGATCATGTAGACAAGAAGGAGCAAACAACAATGAAAGTATGGCCCATCCAATATGCGTATGTGAGGAAGGCTCAAAAAGAAGGAGTTCACCTCTATAAGGTTTTCGAAAATGTTGGTGTTGCGCATCATGTACGTCTTCGCATGACCAATATGTCTCATGACGGTACCTCCTTGTGAATCCTTCAAAATGAAAGAACATGACAAACACTTGGAAAAACAAACTAGGTTAGCGTAAATGCAAAACCTATCATTCATGTGGTGAGATACCGAACAACTGTCTTCATCATCCATATCATAAGAAGGAACAAGATAATGTGGCATGGTATGGAAGCATAAGATGCGAGTACAACCAAAGACATTAAGCTCATTCAAACAAGCATGCATCATAAGTAAGATGTCCAAGTCTCCAATCATAGATGAGAAAGGTAGAGCAATCTCAAAATCAATAGGCATAGCATTGTTGCACTCACTACAAGAGAATATGAGAGAGGCAACTAATGGAGACAAGCAACAATCATCGAGACAAATTGTGGTAGGCATGAACATATAAGTCATCAACCCAATGAAACGAGCAAGTATGAATCATGGGTGATGCAACAAAGCAAGTGATCATATGAATCAAGTCATGCAAGCTAGTAGTGCGAAGATGCAACATGCTATAGGTAATCGTGGCAATCATGTCATGTGTGCAAATAGTGGGCATACATAATGCACATGACATATCACAAGCATGAGAACAAGATATGAGTAAAGTATCATCATTGTATTAGTAAGAAGTCCTATGTAAATAGCATTTGAACAACATGACTCTCCCAACACAATAAGCAACAATAGCATAGGGCATATGGTAATCATGGCAATAGCAACAAGGATCTCCACCAAGCATGCAAGTACACATAGAAATAGTAGAATGGTGAATCATGAGTAAATGCAAGCAAGGGTCACAATTGCATGGCAAAGGGATAGAGGGAGGCATAACATGCAAAGTGAACATGGTAAAATGAGCATAAGGTGACAAGTGGTATATAGCCCATAGCCGTGTGAGAGCCAAGTAAAAGAAATGTGCATAGTCCTTGCGCGAGGGAAGCGGTTTGAAAGACAATCCACTGGATCCCAAATCCTCGTTGCTCTCAAGAGCCCGTTTCGTCAACTCATGGGATTGAGAAGTTGACAAGTATTCATGAGTACCTACACAAAACAAAGGCATAGGGAAAATTGTGTGCGTGTGGTATATGTACACATCATCCATTATGATGCGCACGTGCTTGTGTTGGTTAGCACAAAATATCCAATGCTCAAATAAATGAGATGCATGATATAGGAACATGTCATCCATCATGAAAGGTTTGTTGTTGTGTATAGCATAAGGGAGACTTGAATTGTGGAAAGCATCATGAGAAACATCTAGTGCATTGTCATGAATGTTAAGTATATGGTGCACACAAGGGATGGAATCATGCGATCTATTATTATTTTCATGGCATGGCATAGTAGATGAATTGCACAAATTATGTAAAGGGAGCATAGCAATATCATGACAAGAGAAGCAAATTCCAATGACCATGATCTCGTCATCTATGCCATGAGTACAAATGGGATTGATTTTAATGGTGTATGCATAGTTACTACGGTGAGTTTGCAATGATGCAATATGGGAAATCTCACTCATAGCATATGACAAGTTTAATGGGTTGTCAAACATGACGTGACCAATAGAATTTTCACATGATATCCTATGGAGCATAGCATCACAACTAAGTAAATCGACATGCTCATCATCATATTCATCATAAATGGGTGGCACATCTAAGCATGTAGAAGACATAGTATGTGGTGAATCCATAAGGTGATCAACATCATGTAAGCAATCGATGTCAAGATGGTCCACTAGTGGGCCAAGCGAAACACCTTCACCTATGTTACCTTTGGAGCTCCACTCATGTGTTCTAGGTGAGGTGTCAAAGATTGATGATATGTCATAATAGAGGCGAGGGCCCCGATCTTTCGATGAGATGATAACTATCGATTTGGTGGAGACGACTTTGACGATCCGACTTCGAACGTGCACGACGTTGCGCCTTAGCAATCGCTAAACCAATCTCCAAGAGGTTATTGACCACGCCGGAGCACGATCAACCTGACCACGAAGGTTTATTCCTGCAAGCAATCGAAGAACAAGCAAGAATATGATAATGCAATCTGAATATTGCAAATATAGATGAAGTATTGATAATGGTGGGGTTCCGAAAGCGGTCTTGGTCTGGTCGTTGGACACAAACGAAGTACACGAAGTTGCAATGGCTAACTTTTAACTAAACAAAACCCAAAGGAAAAGCTACTAGATTGATCTACTTATATAGGAGCAAGGGGTGGCGGCCAAGGAGGTGGGAGGACGTCCCAAGGCAGCCTAAAACTAACCCTAGGTCGTACAAGCCCTATGGGCCCAAGTGGAGGTGATGCAACACCTTTGGACTTGTAGTTTGATTCGGATTCTGGTGCAACGTCATATTGTTTCGTCAATATCTCCACGCTACGGACGAATTTGAAGGTGATTCCAATTGGTACGGAAAGCAGATAAAATCTACTTATCAGCAAAAAAATAATCACCCAATTCGGAGTCTGGATGAAAAAGTTATTGCCGTTTTGGTACAGGTATGTCTCTGCAGTCCGAATCTGAGTCCAGAACGTGAGAGACTTGGACTCTATCTTCTCTTGGCCAAAAAGTGACGTGAGAGAACTTGTTGAATAGCACCTAATTGTTTCCTTTGACATGAGAGGACCTCTTGAATAGCACCCAACCATTTCCTCTTCTTTTGTCATCACACGTGGTTCATACAAGTGTTCGTCCATCCTGCATTTAGGCATAACATAAAAATAGGTGAAGTATTTTTGTTCCGGATAACATAAATAAATTATTGCATAACTCTTATAAGAAATCACCTCACAAATATGCATGTATGCAATATTTTTGGTCGTATCCAAGGTAGTCATGTCCTCATCATCCTCCCTTTCTTGAAAACAAAGCCGTCCTCGGCGTTGCTTAGTCTGAAATATGGCTAACAAAAGAGACAAGGTGTACATGTTGTATATGTATATGTCATCTATTTTTCTGGATCTCAGTTGTGGCACATGTGACACATTTATACAAGAGCACACTTCAAATGTCATGAAATATAAAGCCAAAATATTATCACAAGAAGTAGAAGGCATTAAAATATTGCAACACGGTTTGCATATATAAGTGAAGTCCTTATTCATATCAAAAGATTGACAATGTTCATCATTAAACCATCCCAACATTGGTAAATAAACTTGAATTATTCCAAATTTTGATGCTACAACATGCTTAAATAAGCAAATATGCAACATGTCATTTGGCACAGAATCATCACCAAAATTGGAGGTCATATCAAAATGATTAAACAATGGCAAAATTATTTTCAAACATATTTGATCCAAATTTGATTTATTTCCTGATTCACATGGTTCTTTCTCATCAACAGTTAATTCAATAGGTGCACTCAAAAATTTTGATATTTGATCACATGGCAAAGTCAAATCATGAACATATTCCTCTAAAATAGGTGGTGTGATCAATGTAATGGGTAGCTCATCACATGGTACATTGGAATTGACAAGGCATTCATCATACTCATGTGGAGGTGGAAGATCAGTACCTTTGTCATTACCTCTTATGATCAACTCACATGATGTAGGCACTCTCGGTGGTGACGTGTCACATGGTGAAGGTGATGTAGCCCTCACAACAATTGATGTGGTTGTCATACTATGCCTAGTAGTTGAAGGAACAACCGTATCAACTCTTGAAATGTGCACCTTGCGCTCGTTCTCCTTGTGGGCAACACGTTGTTTTATTACCTGTTCAGCTTTGCAAGCAAGACAAAACAAACGATGCATAGAATAACACTTTTCATGAATTAGTATCTCCTAAATATCACGGTTTAATCCTCCCCAAAATCTATCCATAAAATCTTCTTCACTTTCTTCTAATGAGGAATGCAACAAGGTCGTTTGTAAATCGTCATAATATTTCGTTACGGTGTCACTACATTGTTTTAAATTTTCGAACTTTTTAATCGTGTCACGAGTGTAATAAGTAGGAACGAATGTGTGTCTCATGGCAAGTTTTAAATCATCCCAAGTAATATGTATATAATCAGGGTGTAAACGACAATATTCACTCCACCAAACTGAAGCATAACCAGTGAATGAATCAATCGCGACCTTAACTTTTTTATGTTTAGCAAAATTATGAGAAGCAAATATATCATTTATTTCGAACTCCCATTCAATATATAAAGCAGGTCTAAAACGGCCATTAAATGGTGGTATAGAAACATTAACCTGATCATGTGTATTGGAATGTCTTTGCACTTCTCGTGACGGTTGTGGTATTTGCTTAGGTGGTGGCACGTCTCCCACGATTGACGAAGCCCACAAACTGACAACTCTGGATCCTGTCATGATTAGTAGAAACAAGAAATAAAATCCAAGAATATTGTTCCTATGAACTACTGGGATGTGGTGGTAAGACGCTCACAGTAAAGCAAATATCAATGTCTTACAAATTCTTACCATGCAGCAGGTGGTGACCGGCAACCGATGGTGTCAATATCTCCGAAGATTGAGTAAAGCGATTACCAGGTGAACGTGCATACACGGTGTAGAAATATATGGAGCTTGGAAGGCTTAATATATGGTAGCAAAAGATTAGCAATAATCAATTCAGAGATGCAATGTTGAATAAACGCTCAACGACGGTACTGTGCTGGTCTTAGGCTAGACCGTACTAGAGACGCGAGCCTAGAACACTAATGAAGTCACGGCGTAGGACAAATAGCAGCAACGGATGATAGGAATTAGCTCTGGACAGCAAGATATAAGTGAAGATCACAATGGCAGTAAAGACAATGATGATAAATGACCGCCAAGCAGGATATACCGAAACTCTCTCTACAATTTTCCTATGAAAGATAATATGTCCAATTTCTGATATTTTTTCTCAAGAATGCTACTGACTCAAGCTTTCGTATGCAAAAAGAATCACTCAATTCTGAGTTCGTATGAGGAGTCAAATAATTCAGAAACGAACCTGAAAAATAATGACAAACTGTGTTCACGACCTTCGGAGGGCAAAATGTCCTATGTAGAAGCCGATTTGGAGGTGACAATAATGAACTAGCTTGATGAACTATTCAGATGCGGCTCGTCGATAGCTCGTATTTGAATACTCGTGGAGCCAAAACGGAGTTCGTATGAGGAAGATACGCCTGTTTTACTGAACACTGCGCAAAACAGATTTCAATCCGAATTCAGATACGAGATTGAGTCTAGATAGATCCGAAATTTGTGTTTTTTTTCCTCTTCTCTCTTTTTTTTTCACTGACTTTTTTTTTGTCTTCTTTTTTTTTCTCTCTCTCTCACTTTTTTTTTCTCTCGCACTTTTTTTTTCCAACAAAATCAGATAAGATGCAGATTGGATCAAGCGTAGATGTGAACGACCTCAAGTATGATAATGACAATGACCGAAACAGGCGGTGAAAATTGATGTGGGCAACAACGGAAGGGATGACGGCTGTGTGCTGGTGGTATATGGCAGCAGCGATGAAGATGGTGCGGCGGTGGCGTGACAATCTGTGGACAGAACTCGAAACTCTAAGGCACTAGATGCTAAGACCAGCAACTCGACACGACGATGCAACCGATAATTCAACTATGCAAGCACTGAAAAGAAAATTGCAAAGGCTCAGACTGGCTTGGACAAAGGATGAATAGATCTAACTTTTTTTGTATGGCTTTTTCTTGGGTAATAGGTAAGAAAAATAAATCTAATCTAGGGATAACGGGAAATTCTCACCGAGCAACCTGAAAACTAATACCACTTAATAGAGGCGAGGGTCCCGTTCTTTCGATGAGATGATAACTATCGATTTGGTGGAGACGACTTTGATGATCCGACTTCGAACGTGCACGACGTTGCGCCTTAGCAATCGCTAAACCAATCTCCAAGAGGTTATTGACCACGCCGGAGCACGATCAACCTGACCACGAAGGTCTATTCCTGCAAGCAATCGAAGAACAAGCAAGAATATGATAATGCATTCTGAATATTGCGAATATAGATGAAGTATTGATAATGGTGGGGTTCCGAAAGCGGTCTTGGTCTGGTCGTTGGACACAAACAAAGTACACGAAGTTGCAATGGCTAACTTTTAACTAAACAAAACCCAAAGGAAAAGCTACTAGATTGATCTACTTATATAGGAGCAAGGGGTGGCGGCCAAGGAGGTGGGAGGACGTCCCAAGGCAGCCTAAAACTAACCCTAGGTCGTACAAGCCCTATGGGCCCAAGTGGAGGTGATGCAACACCTTTGGACTTGTAGTTTGATTCGGATTCTGGTGCAACGTCATATTGTTTCGTCAATATCTCCACGCTACGGACGAATTTGAAGGTGATTCCAATTGGTACGGAAAGCAGATAAAATCTACTTTTCAGCAAAAAAAGAATCACCCAATTCGGAGTCTGGATGAAAAAGTTATTGCCGTTTTGGTACAGGTATGTCTGTGCAGTCCGAATCTGAGTCCAGAACGTGAGAGACTTGGACTCTATCTTCTCTTGGCCAAAAAGTGACGTGAGAGAACTTGTTGAATAGCACCTAATTGTTTCCTTTGACATGAGAGGACCTCTTGAATAGCACCCAACCATTTCCTCTTCTTTTGTCATCACACGTGGTTCATACAAGTGTTCGTCCATCCTGCATTTAGGCATAACATAAAAATAGGTGAAGTATTTTTGTTCCGGATAACATAAATAAATTATTGCATAACTCTTATAAGAAATCACCTCACAAATATGCATGTATGCAATATTTTTGGTCGTATCCAAGGTAGTCATGTCCTCATCATGTCAACATCGTTGTCTTGATGGAACCATGTGGGGTGTGCATCATCGTCCATCATGGCCATAATCTTGTCCATTGGAGGTATGGACTCATCGAGGATTGGTGCTTCGTCTTGTAGGAGATCTAGCACCAAAAAAGAAAAAACACTAGGAGTAGAGGTTAAGTCATTAGATATCATAGTGGCCTCACATGCCTTCTCAACTACCTCACTCATTAAGTGGTGTGGCTCACTCACTCCCGCTATGATGCTCTCACTCATATGGTTGGTCGAGTCACTCAAATGGCAATTGGGGCATCTCATCATATATGGGTGCCGGAGAGATGTAGGTGCAAACGTCCCCATACTCAACTTCATTTGCCGCCGTGGTCGTGGGAGTATTCCCATGCTCAACCTCCTCATCCATAATGCCTCCAAAAATGAATGCCATAGGATGTGGCAAATCATCGCTCTACTCCGAGACCAAAGAGAAAGTCTCATGTGTGGTCTCGTAGCTTGACTTGGAGTAAGAGTCCCATGTGGGCGTCGTCTTCATGTTGTCGAAGAGGTTTGTGCTCGCCGCCTTGGTCGAAGGGAATGGCCCATGCTCGACCATCTTCCTTGGGGTGCTCCCGAAGATGGAAAGGTCACCCTCGCTTGTAGTTGGTCGCCTTGGACTTGGCGCCGAAGCTTCTTCTTGGTGGCGCGTGTCTCGCGGTCTTCTCTTGTGCTCATGAAGATTGGTCGTAGCTTGATGTAGAGCTTGTTGGGACTTGTTGGTGTTTGCATCTCGAGCGTCTTCATGTTGATGGTGACGTTGCCACGCTTGACCTTGGTGTCGATGGTGTTCGACGTCTCGAAGATGAGGACATGGTCGAATTGTGCTTGTGTCCGAAGGGCGCTCCGAAGATGTGCGAGTTGCTCGCCGCCGCCTTGAAGATGACGAAGGGGAAGAAGACTTGTAGTTGAACAACTTGTCTCGGAACTCTTTCATTTGAGATGATAGCTTGTCGTCGAGTGTTCGTCGCAAGTCGGTGGCGAGGTTCTCGATGCGCTCTCGCAAGGCATGTTGTGCACCTTGCATTTCTCGTTGTAGTCCGAAGCGGGAAGTTTGGGTGATGTAGTTGTTTTGCCGTCATTGTTGTCGAAGACCGGAGATGATGTGCTTTGCCTATCCATCACAAGACTAGAACAAATGTGAGTGGAAGAAAGGGAAGAACTAGACCAAATGTACCTTTCCGATGTTGAAGATGGATCAATGATCACCCAATATGGTATTATGGAAATAGCACAATTGGTACCGGATCTTGTCGATTCTCACACCTACAGAATAAAGCTTATGGAGTAGCTTGGTGAGGATAGTGGCACAAAATTAATGCAATTGTTAGCAAGAGTCTATAATGTTGAAAAAGATTCACAAATTCGCAAGTGAAACAAGTAGACCAATAGCAAAGAATGGCACACGGAAACACACACGCGGATAGATAAATGAGGTCGTGCAACCAAGGAATGAGCTCAAAATGTGGAATCCATAGAAAAACGCTCGTGTTGCACAACACTAGAGAGACGCTAGCACGATTGCTCAATAGGCGGATATGAACTTGTGCACAACCTATAAGAGACAAAACGTATGGACTTTCTATCTCACTTATGCTATGTATGTATGATTCCCGGTGTCTCACACACAATGATCCAAGATGATCAATGATGGTATATGATATGCAATGTGGCATGATGCTATGGCTATTGCTTACAAGCTCTTTGTTCTCTTTCTTTATGCTTAAAAGCTTTTTGCACTTTTTTTTTGATATGGCCACTATGCGAAATGCTCAAACCAATATAGCAATTTTGTATATGCGGGAACAAGTGATGACACAAGAGATGATACGATGATATATGCACGCTATGAAAGCTATGCGGCGTATGGATCACTAAAGTGCACAAGTAGCGTTGCCCGGCAATACTCAAATGGCTAGTCTCGGTAGGCAAGTGACGCAAAATTGGCTCAGGTGTTAACAATGCAATGGCAAGGAGAATGTACAATGATGTCGTCGAAGTTACCGTCGGTGGGTTGTCGTTTGTAAGCAAGGACGGATGATGATGAAGTGGACCATGTCGATGTCGAGTCCGTGGCGATGATGAGTGGCGGTGTTGTCGATGTTGAACCATTCCTACTTAGCCGAAACACCCTAGGAAATGGAAAAACCGCGAACTCAAAATCTCAAACGGCAATGTCAAATGGTGGTAGCGGAATTAATGCAGTGGTGGTTTCGAAGTCGGCAATGTGGAAGTGGAGGTGGTGGTTGATGAAGAAGTAACCGTCCCTAAGTAGCCGCAACACCTTAGGAGACTCGAATCACAACTCAAGCAACCACAAATGCAATGAGGATCAAAATGGGTTAGGTTGCGGAAGGCTATGGTGGTAATGCGGATGATATGGTGGAGGGCCTAGGCAAACTTGCCAAACTTCACACAATTATATGGAGTCAAATGATGGTGGTACCTATCTATATGGATGGGGGATGCCAATAGCTACAAAATGATCTAAAGAACGTCAAAATCGGACTCCGAATGTGAAAGTTATCATCAAAACAGTCAATCAGTCTAGGCTGGAACTGGGAGGGGCGAATGTATCGCTTGGGTCGGCGGTTGTACCGCTCCTGGAGCGTCCTGGAGTTCCAGTTTTGTGCTGGAGGAAGTAACAGGGCACAGGGGGAGCAGTTGTACCGCCTTGGGGGCCGGTTGTACCGCTCTGCTCGGGAAAATTCCCAGAACACGAGGTCTAAGTCGAAAATTGGTGGAGAAACAAATTTTTTTGGGGAATTTCGTGGTGGAGAGGAGGGGAAATGCTAGATCCACTCGAAACACAACAAATCCATGGATCAAAATCAACAAAACATCATCAAACCAACAAATCACAAAATTTTTGTTATGGCTATTTTTGTGGGGAAATTTTTGAAATTGGGCAAAAACAACAAAATTGGGGCTAGAAATTGGAGGGGAAAGACTCCAAAGTGTGAATCAACGTGGCTCTGATCCAAGATGATGTAGGGTGGAACCCTAGATGACGATCTTTTCACACTTAGGAGCGGGGAAAAGGAGCAAATCCAAGAACACAAGAAGAACACTCAAATAGACAAGATCCAATCACACATGTGCTAGATCCACATACACATAAGGGATACAAGGGTCCAAATCCAACACAAGAAGGTAGCAAAGGTAGCTAGTTCATCCCAATCCTAAGAGGAATTGAGGTCTTGAATCCATGCGAGGATCTTCTCACATGGGGGCCATGGAGGTCTTGATCTCCATGGGGGAGAGGTGGATGAGCAAAGCTCTAATCACTAGAGCCAACTACTTTGCTAACCCTAATTCGGAGCTAGGAGACGAGTATTTATAGTCCAAGGGGTAAGTGGGAATACATGGGGCGTGGCCCCTTTCACAGCGCGCAGGCGAACCAGTTGTACCGGACTTCAGACCGGTTGTACTGCTGGGAGCTCAGGTACCGGTTCCTGGAGGTGGTCGCGGAAGGTGGGACCGGTTGTACTGGTGGAAGGACCGGTTGTACTGGTCTGGTTGGCGGTGGGGGAACAACCGGCATTGTACCGGCCTTGTACAGCTTGACAACAGAACGTTGGGCGGTGGTTGAGCGGTAGCGGAGCAGTTGAACCGGTCGAGCGGTAGTTGACCGGTTGTACCGGTGTTTCTGGGCTGGTCACAGTCACCTCCAAGTCCTTGGTGTCCATCTTGCTCCATTCCTTCTCCTTGTTGGTTCCTTGGTACCTAAGCACACAAAGTGTCTTCGTTTGAGGTAGTAGCCATGTCTCATGTGGTTCCAAGGGAAGTTCAACAAGGAGAGATTTCACCTTATGTCCAATGGCACATGCTCGAGCTCTCGCCGTATCTCCACTTGGAGCTTGGGGAGTAGATGTAGTGAACATGGGGATGGCCATATGATGCTCCACATCATCAAATTTATCACATGAAGTGGAGATGAACTTGTGTGGCATATTGGCATTTGTACTTTAGAATTTACTAGTAGATGTGTTATGTGTACGTGCAACTTGTGTGGCTTTTCCATGGGCTCCAACACGCTTTGTGAGAAAAAAAAGGTGGCACAGCTTTGGCTATAGGTGACGTGGCAGCATCATACAGTAGCGGTTGTTCGCTATAGTTGTACGACTGCTCGTACTCCTATAAACCTTGCGCTTGGCTCTTCACCTCTTCGGGAGGTCCAAGTTCAACAATGACGGTACTACAGTACTATATGCTTCTGGCAATCTGACACCGAATGAACTGCCGCATGTCCACCGCGTGAGCGAGGGAAAGGGAGAGCGCGTTGTAGTCAAAAGCTTCTCCTCGTCCTGCGAGCCACGATGCGTGTGGGCGAGGGAGAGGGCGTAGGTGTACTAAGCAAGCTTCTCCTCGTCCTACGAGCCACCACGCACGCAGGCGAGGGAGAGGGCATAGTAAGCAAGCTTCTCCTCGTTCTGCGAGTTGACCGGACACAGTAGTACTAGTAGTCCATACTGCCTCCTTCCGGTTAATATGGCTTAATTTGAAACAAGATAAATAAAGTGGCGGTCACTGTATTTGTAACAATACGGTCACTAGACTTCATAATACGCTCATTACGGTCACTATATACGTTTTGCGGTGATTATACGGTCACTAGCTCACCGTTGAGCACCGTATTGCACTCTGCTGACCGGCCAAATAGTCTACGTGACACTTTCTTGATTGGTTAAATCGGCACATGGTTTCTGGGTCCCACCTGTCAGTTGGCAGAGCAAAGAAATAAGTTAAACAAAACTTTACGTAGGCGCGACAGGAGTCCAACCCTTGCGCGCGATCCACCCTGGCTGTGTATGTGTGTGCATGCATGTGTAGGTTGAGCACTTGAGCGTGAGCGTGTGTGTTGCGTCATGTGCTATGTGCCGCATGCATGGCTGCATGAGTGTTGCATGCGTGCATGTGTACGTGTGAGTGTTGCATGCATGTGTGAGGGTTCTAGTCCCTCCCATTCACATGTTCATATTTCAAGGTTCATTAAAACGTTGCATGCAAGAATTACTTCAATGCATGTAAAAGTCCTGGTCATTTATTTTTCACGCATGCACGCATGCATTGCAATTAATATGTTCGTAAACACAATTTTCTTGAGGAAAACGAGCCCATTAATTGAGTACTTATGCAAAGTACTGCAGTAGTACTACAAAAAATTCTTCTGGCACTCATCATCTACTATTACCTTGGTTGATGAATCTTTTTTATTAAGCTCTTTATAAACCGGAATGAGGGAGTAGGTACTACTACGTAATTGGCGCCGGGAGCCTTGGCCAATGGTTCTTAATGTTGGACATGATGAGAGTAGAGGCATAGATAGGAAGTCTTGGCGATCCATTATTCTCCATCGGTCTATTCAACTACTAGTCTTCACAATGAAGTGACAATACACGCTGCAGCAGATGGGACACTTGATTAATAAGCTGAGCCAGCGTGCCGGTGTTACTAAATCAGCCTTACCCTATAGTGCCATCATGTCTGCCAGTGGAGCACGCTTCCGAAATTACGCGTACGCACCTCTCTCTTCTGTTGACTGGCATATGGGCCCGCTTGACATAGACCCACATGTCATCTGCTTAACTATTTACACTCATGCATACTAGTAGTACTAGTTGAATTGAGATTTAATGCACCTTCTTCCCCGTCTTGCCCTCTTCGTCCTCCTCTCTTCCCCATGGACGTCCCTTCCCCATCTTCGTCCGCACACCATTTTCTAGTGCTCACTGCTCGCCCGCCCGCGCCATCTTCCTCGGTCGCTCGCGCGCACCATCTCCCCCCGCTCACTGCTCGCCCGCACACGCCATCTTCTTCCCTCGCCCGCCCGCATCCACTTCCCCGCTCGCCCGCACGCACCGAAAACCCCAATCACTCAGCGCCCTAAAAAACCCAATGGCAGAACCGACTGACACACAGAGCCGCGATTGGAATTCCCTCCCCGATGTTTTCTTGGAGCAGATCTGTAATCGTATGGACCTGCTCAGCACCGTGCGTCTGGCCGCATGTTCGGTGTCTATGCACCGTCTACTCATTGGCAGCCGGCCAGCCCTTTTCAAGACACCTTGCTTGCTAATGCCCGATCCTCGCAACTGGCCCAGACACCGACGTGACGATCCTATGGAGGTTGCCGTCGTGCCCCTCGACATGCTACCACTCCCAGCCCACCTGCCCTTCATGCACCCCCACTACTGGGCGGACATTAAGGCCAACTGGATCGTCCTCATCCACCAATCGGGTAGTCCGTGGCATCTCATGGATATCTACACCCAGCGAGAGAGCGGCCTTCCATCGTTGGATACTGCCGACATCGAGCCTCGCGGCCCGCCGGACACTCCTGCCTACTACGCATGAGAGGTGTCGGGCACTTGGTTGGACCTCCGTTTTGCTTAAGGTTGTAATCTACGAAGTACCCACACCATCAGAAGACTCCATAGATTACAAGCTCATTGCCTTGTTCGGCGGGGGATT
This sequence comes from Elymus sibiricus, assembly GCA_039707655.1. Taxonomy (NCBI): domain Eukaryota; kingdom Viridiplantae; phylum Streptophyta; class Magnoliopsida; order Poales; family Poaceae; genus Elymus; species Elymus sibiricus. The sequence continues at coordinate 190,054,614 of CM077674.1, forward strand.
AGCCTATCTGGAATCCGGTCGCCATACATGGTTATGGCTCATCATCAATCCTGTTTACCCTCCATTTCTGTCTGATGCTATAGTGCACGATGGCATCGTTTACGCGGTGGACGGACAGATTGGCTGCATATACTGGTGGAATCTATCATCATGTAATTGTTCTATCTCATCGCATCTTTACCATATGAATACGACTGCCTGTTGATTGTTAGAAATTTAGAATAGATAGTATGACTATAACCACATCATTGCTATATGTTCCTCTCATTTCCTAGATTTTTATGACCACACATGTTATTGTTAGAGTTGATATGAGAACAATTGGCATCTAATGATTGTTAGAATAGATATTATGAGTATAACCACGTCATTGCTAAATGTCCTCTCATTTCCTAGATTTTTATGACCACACATGTTATTGTTAGAGTTGATATGAGAACAATTGGCATCTAATGATTGTTAGAATAGATATTATGAGTATAACCACATGATTGCTATATGTTACTCTCATTTCCAAGATTTTTATAAACACGCATGTTATTGTTAGAGTTGATACGAGAACAGTTGGCATCTAACTGTTATTGTAGGATATGAGTAGGCCCTGGCATAGTTGTTTTCCTCTCATTTTTACATCATCTTTGAACCATGACATATTGCTAGAATATGAAAGCCATTGGCATTTTTTCAAAATTAGGGTATGATTATGACCACGGCATTGTAATTCTCTGGCTATGATCTGTATCACTGTTATAATAATCTTAATTCCACACATACTCAGAACATGATTGTATATTTTTGTCCTTTTGGTCTCCAATTTGATTTGTTGCAGCAGATGCAGATGCGCTGGCCTTTATAATTCCAGGACCTGGAAATATAAATGTTAATGGGTGGTGGTTTATCGCTCGTTCAGCTGACAGTGGGCATTTGATGCTCATTCGCACATACCAAAGTGACCAAACCATTTCATCAAACCACATGCAGTACAATGCGTGGGGCGTTCGCGACTGTGATGGCTATGGCCGCGTCGTCTTCGAGAAAGATCCAAGCTCCGTTGGGCCAGGCGTATTCAATTGGAGGTGGGTTTACAGCCTCGGCAACCACTCCCTGTTCCTCGGGCTAAATTATCCGATCATCCAACCAATCATCGAACATATTACCGGCGATGATTATCGTGCCATGCAAGTTCCATTCGCCAGGGGGAACTGTGTTTACACATCGTACCATGGATTTCATGAAGCACCATATCCAGAGATTCGTCCACACAGCTTGTTGCCAGATGAACTTCAGTGTGTGAAAGGCATCAAGCTTCCAAGCGATGAATGGCTTTTGCAAACCCGACATGTGGCGATGTGGTTTATGCCAATAGCTAATATGCACAACTTGATTCATAGTGATATCTAGACTGAGCCATGTATCCTGCTAGTTGTCGCATGACCCTGTTATGTTGGTTATTTTGTACTGTAGTTAGTTTGAAGGTTAAATACCTTTCTGGGACCAAGTGCATCCTACATCACCTGCGTGGCATGTATTTTGATAATGATGATGGAGATGATGTGCAGAAGCCATATATAGCAATTAAGCTTCAAGTGTGTACTTGTTCGTGAAAGTGTTGTCCAATGGGAATTATATTTTGTATTACTTGTAGCCTACAAGTCTGTCGCACAGCCTTGTAACTTTCTAGGCACCTATTTGTAAGCTCCTTCTAAACACTCTTACATAATGCCCTTAAAACTAAGGCTTTAGCAACGCCCCTCTGATATTATTTAAAGCAATATGGAAGCAACCTGGAGATTGGATGAATGTACACCATTTCTAAAATTTGTACCACTAGTAGTCCTCTATACCGTATATTGCGCTACTCGTACCAAGTAAGTAGTACTTGTACGACTAGTAGTACTAGTACACATTGGTCAAATTATTCATCACATCCTCACATTGAATTGACGTGACAACTCGCTGCGCGTGAGGTGACACAAGAGTCCCGGCTGCGTGTTCGGTTCACCAAAGTGAGCCTCACCCCTCTGGTAGTCCAGCAGCACTCTCCCGTTCTCTCCCATTCTCTCCCGGTCTCCCCGCCTCCCAGCCGTCGCCTTGTTCCGATCCAGTTGGTACGATGGGCGATGAGCTAGTGGAGCTGCTATACTTCATTGCAACTAGTCAAAAGGAAGACGCTGAGAAATTTGATCTCAACAAGGAAGCTCTTTAAGATAGCCGCATGATGGGTGGAACCAGCGAGGCCGCTCCTGTGAGTATTCGTCCCGTCGCCCTATATGATGATTTCGATCTTTATGGGTTTTTTCAAGTCTTTAGAGTATGCATGTAATAATGAAGCCAAGACCCTAGTTTGTTCGGGTGTCATGGATTTTAGATTTGGAGTAGCACTTATCTGTCGAAATCTTTCATCATTTACTTAAACAGTTGATTGATCATACATTGAGTACCATTTAACTGGAATTAACAGCTGCAAGTCCAAGAAGGATTGGCCGGTGCTGCCGGCTGGCGTCAAGTTCGATCCCAGGGATCAGGAGCTGATCGAGCACCTTGAGGCTAAAGAGAGTGCTCACAGCACGAGATCTCACCCCCTCATTGATTTGTTCATACCGACCATCGACAGCGAGCACGGCATATGCTCCACCCCTCCTGAGAAACTTCCAGGTGAGGCACCGATCGACCGTCTACTTGAACAAAATATATTCCTTTCTTTTTACAAATTTCTGATGTATGCTGCCCGGCCTGGGATTGTATTTCGCCAATACTGCAGGTATCACACTGAGTGGCCTAAGCAAGCATTTCTTCTAGCGCAACTCCCGGGTGTTCAAAAGGGGTACGCGGACGCGTTGCAAGATAAAATCGAAGAGCGGCATGCATGCGATGTGGCACAAGACCAGCAATACCATGCCGGTGATGGTCAATGGCCGACGGAGGGGCAGCAAAAAGGTTCTGGTGCTGCACACCAACAAGAACTTCGACCAGCAGAGGACCAACTGGGTGATGCACCAGTACCACCTCGGGGACCTCAAGCAACAGAAGGAGTGGGAGCTGGTCGTCCGCAAGATCTTCTACCAGACGAAAACGAGGGCCAGGACTAAAAAGATTATAAGTTAGTTTGGTAGTACTAGTTCTACCTGGCCGTCTGTAAGTTGGTGTTGTTGTTAAGGATCTTTCGGTCTGAACTTGGCATTTCCTTCCAACCAGCATGTCGAGGGTCAACGTCGATATAATGCTGAAGTAATTGTTGTGAAACGAATTTTCAGGCACCTGATATAAGTAGCAAAAGCACCTGCCGTTCGAATTCCCAGTTCTCCAAAATTTTACTAACATCTTCCAGTACACAGGGGATCCATCAGGTTTCACAGGCTGACAGTTGGACGCAACACGTCGGGACTAGGCTGTGGCACGCCAAGCCCAGCTGCAAATTGTTAAACAGAGGAGTGATGGATTTGGGCCTTCAAGAACAGTTAAGTGTCGGGACCTCGATCGCGGGAAGCGCCTCCCATGCCATCCCTCTAACCCACATACCACATATAGCAACCCAGAAGTTTTAGAGAGTCATTTTGTTCTGTTGTGTGCTTTTAAAAAGTTTAAAAACAAAACATATAGAGGGGAACCTACAACTTTTTCAAAAAGAAAAGTGAAAGTGAGAAAGACGAGCACCGTTGAAGTGGGATCATGCCTTGAACTTTGTTCATGCCCATGGAAACTTTGTGAACCTTGATTACAGAAATTTTTCAACAAAAATAATTATCCCCTTGTACAAATCCAGTGTATTATAAAAATAATGTGCCAAGATTTACCTTTAGGATGTTTAAATTGCTTGTTCGGTGTGTGCAGTGCAAAAACAAAAACTTTTGTTGTAGTATTTGAATTTACATATTTTACTAGAGCGCGCAAAAATTCTGAAATTTTTACACAGTACTGCTATGCAAAAAATTTATTATGTCCTAATTTTTCAGAATTTTTGGAGTTACAGAGTTATATGTTTCATCTGCATCTTTGCAGACTATCCTGTTTTCACAGATTGCTGTTATAGTTTCTTTATTTGCGTATGTTTGAAATCTTGTTGAGCACCATTGACTTGGGAGCCATAGAATTGTGATAGCATACTATGGGTAATGTTTGATTATAATTATACAATAATTTTACAGCAGGACATGCTGGGATTTGATGTTATATGTACTAACCCCTCTAATAAAAAGTTCGGTTAAGTTTTGTGTGGATGAAGTGTTCGAAGATCGAGGAGGTATCGATATGAGAAGAATAAGGAGAGCTGAGAGTTCAAGATTGGGGATGACCAAGGCACCCCAAGGAGACTCAAGCATCTAAGCTTGGGGATGCCATGGAAGGCATCCCATCTTTCTTCGACAATTATCGGTAAGTTTCGGTTTTTTTTGTTCACATGATATGCGTAAATTCTTGGAGCGTCATGTGCTTTTTATTTTTATTTTAGTAATGCACCATGCTGGTATGAGATGGTCCTTCGTTGATTTATAGAATGTTTCATGCACTTCACTTATATCTTTTGAGTATGGCTTTATAGAATGCTTCATGTGCTTCACTTATATCTTTTGAAGTTTGGATGCCCGTTTCTCTACATTTGGAAAACCGTTATTTATAGAATGCTCTTTTGCTTCACTTATATTTATTAGAGTGTGGACTTTTGTAGAAAGAATTAAACTCTCATGCTTATTTAGAGAGTTAACAGGAATTGGTCATTCACATGGTTAGTCATAAAATCCTACATAAAACTTGTAGATCACTGGATATGATATGTTTGATTCCTTGCAATAGTTTTGCGATATCGAGGTGGTAATATTGGGGCATGCTAGTAAAAAAATTAAAGTTGAGTATTAATAATGGTGTTAAGGGAAGTAAGTCTTTACGCAAGTAAATCCTCACGCATGTAAAGTGGTGACCGCTGACATTAGCGGTGAGGTCGGAGCATGATTTATCATTGATTGAGTCTTTGTGTTGTTCGGATCAGGGGTGCGCGATGGTTAACTCCTCCCAACCTCCCCCCTAGGGGCATGCGAGTAATACTTCGCTTCGAGGGCTAATAGGCTTTGCAATAAGTATATGAGTTCTTTATGACTGATGTGAGTCCATAGATTATACTCACTCTCGCCCTTCCGCATTTTTCTAGTCTCTTCGGTACCATGCATTGCCCTTTCTCACCTCGAGAGTTAGTGCATACTTCGCCGGTGCATCCAAACCCCATGATATGATATGCTCTATCACACATAAGTGATGCGGAGCATCCTACGGACATCTCCATGGCAAGTGACATGTGTCACATTTACTTCTATACAAAGGTGAATCATCTCCTTTACACGTGTCCACTTGTGCCCTTCGAGGATGGTATACTACTTGACCCTCTCTCGTGTGCATACATAGGTGTGAGCGGAGCTACACATTCATCGAGGAGGAGTCCAAGCTCAAGAGGACATGTAGATCAGGAACACTGCAAGGGAGACGGAGTCAAGCAACGGGAAGAAGGACAGCTGCCCAGGCGACCCCGTGCCCACGGGCCTAATGGACCCCGTGCGCACGAGCTACCCAGAAAGTCTCTGGATACCCCAAAAGACCCCGTGCGCACGGGACCCCTCGCTGTAGCTGCTGATAGCCCGTGCGCATGGCAGTGTACCGTGCCCACGGGACCCCCGTGCGCACGGGCCCCACTTACCCCGTGCGCACGGGCCACCCAGCGAGGTGGCTGTCTTCTGCCTGTTTTGCCCTCCAGCTCGTCCCCTACCTCCATCCACCTATATATTTCGTACCTAGACCATTTGTTAGGGTTAGCAAAGATTATGAGACATTAGAGAGAGCTTTGCTCCTTGTATCTCCCCTTGTGGGAACCTTCTTGAGAGAGGCACACTCCATTGGAGTTCAAGACCTCCATTGGAGAAGATCCTTAGGGATATCAAGACCCCCTTGTGGGAAGGATCTATCTAGATCATCAAGACATCATCTCCTCTTGGATTTGGGATGAACTTTACCATGTATCTTTCCCTTTGTTGTTCTTGTACCTTGTGGATCTTATGTGTTGCTAGTCTAGTGGATGTGTGATTGGACTTGTTCTTGAGTGTTTCTCTTGTGATTTCCCCTCGTATTCTTCATGCTCTACGTGTTCCTCCTCATAGCCACCTCCAATTCGTGAACATCGGGACAAATCGGGGCACTTTGGCCCGTGCCCTACAACATCTTGGTATCATGAGCCACGTTGACACGAATTTGGAGCCCTACCCCCCATGTTCTAGCCTAATTTTGCTTGTTTTTGTCCAATTTCGAAAATTCCCCACAAAAAGAGCCATACCAATTTTTTTGTGATTCGTTGTTCCTAGTGCGTTTTTGTTGATTTTGATCCGTGGATCTAGTGTTTAGCAAGTAGATCCATCTCCTATTGCGTCCCCATAGCCCAAATTTTCTTTTCCCCCTTCGAATTTGGAGTTGAAATCACAATTTTTACGCCACCCCCGTGCCCACGGGCTCCCCACCCCGTGCCCACGGGCCCCCGATACGTCTCTAGACACCCCGTGCCCACGGCCCATGTACCGTGTGCATGGGACCCCGTGTCCACGGGCCTTAGACCCCGTGCGCACGGCCCCCTTCAGGAACAGCAGCACCGCTTCACCGTTTTCTTCATATCTCCCACTTCCGAACTCCGATTTGGGTGTTCTTTGGCTCGTTGAAAAGCTAGCGACGTGGCCGAGCTGCTCATCTTGGTTTTACCACCTTTTGACTCCAACAAATTTTGTGCATTTTTGCATCTTTGCATAGGCCCTCCGCCATAACTTCCGCACCACCACCATAAACTTCCGCAACCTAACCCATTTTGGTTTCCATTGCAATTGTGGTTGTTTGAGTTGTGATTTGAGTCTCCTAAGGTGTTTCGGCTACTTAGGGACGGTTACATCAACTACATCCACCACGACATCCCGCATCGACGACGACCATCCATCCTTTGAGACCATCTTCAACCGGAAGCAAGGCCGGTTACCCCCGACTTCGTGAAAGGTTAAGTGTGACGAAGGTATCCATTCCGTCATAAATTTTTCCTTCCTTGCCATTACATCTTGATAGCCCCACCATCTTTGCGAATACCTTCATACCTATTGAGACTAGCTATCCGAGTATTGCCGGGCTTCGCGAAAACTTGTGCACCTTAGTGATACAATATCATATTGTTGCATCATTTGATATATCATATTGTGCAATTGCTTGCTCACGTGCATATCTTGTGATACTTATCTCATGTGTTTGGTTGAGGCTCATTAAGCATAGTGGAAAGGAAGAGAAGAGAGCAAAAAAAAGCTTTTAAGCAAGAAAAAGAAAGATCAAAAGCTTATAAGCAAAAGAGTGTTGAGCATGAAAAGAGATACTTGTGCATGAGGATACATGGAATATGAAACGTTTTGCTTGCATACATATAGGTTGGTGCCAAGTGGTGAATCGTGCCCAAATGTGCAATCAAGCTAGCGTCTCTCCTTGTGTTTGTGCAACACGAGCTTAGTCTTCGTTAGGCAATTTTGTATTGCTCATCCCTATAGTCGCACAAGCCCCATTATCCCACCGTGTGTGTTTCTTTATTGCCCTCATCTATATTTGTGATCACTTGCTCTGCATTTTGAGTCCTTTGGATTTATTTCAACATTTACATATCTTGGACTTCAATTTGCATGAATTTGTGCCACTTGTCCTAACCAAGCCACTCGATAAGCTTTACCTTGTAGGTGTGAGTGAACAAGTCCGGTACCAATTCCACTATTCTTTCATTTCACATTGAGTGAAACGGGATACATTCTCAACTTTGGGAAAAGGTAGCTTGGTATTGTTTATCTCATTTCCTACTCACCTTTGCTCGAGTCTTGTGATGGATAGGCGAAGCACATCATCTCCGGTCTACAACAACGACGACGAGTTCGGTGCCATGAAGAACTTCATCGACGCCAAGATGAACAAGTACATGGAGGAGTTCAAGATCCTCATCAACACCGGCAAGCGGTCTTCCTCATCTTCGAGAAGACGCTCAAGTGCAAAGACTCCCACGCTACCATCTCCGGCAAGTACACAACAGCATCGACACTGACAAGACCATGAAGAGCAACCTTTTGGACGTGAGTTGGCTGCTCTGGCACCCCCGTGCACACGGGCCTGCGACCCCCGTGCACACGGGACCCCGTGTACACGGCCTCCTGCACCCCCGTGCGCACGGACCCTACAGAACCGCGACATCAACCCCAAGGCTGCGGCTCCATCCACTACATTGGCATCTTCGCCAAGTGACTTCAAGGCATCTTCGCCTTCGGATGTACGGCCTCTTCGCCTACTCCACGGGCTCAAGTCCGCGACTTCCACGAGCTACTATGACCTCGACACCGACCACGAGCTTCCTTTCTATGGGACTCAAGACCCCGAGGAGTATCTCGAGTGGGAGCGCACGATGGACGACTACCTCAAGCTACATCAAGTCCCCTCCGAAGATCAAGTGAAGTGCGCCACAAGTACCTTCCACGACTACGCGTCGACATGGTGGCTTCACACACCTTCGAAGAGCTTCAACATGAGTTGGTCCAAGACGAAGAAAGTGATGCGGCGAGAATTTGTGCCTTCCGCCTACACGGAACATCTTCTTCACCAATTGGAGAATACCATACAAGGATCCAAGTCCCTCGACGAGTACTTCATGGAGATGAAGAAAGCCTTGCGACGAGCCGGTGTGGACGATCCCATTTGGATGAAGTTCCACTTCACGATGGGATTGAACAACGACATCGCCAAGACTCTCTTCACCAACAACTACGAGTCCCTCGACGACATGTACATTGGTGCTCTCCAAGCGGAACAAGAACACATGAAGGCCAAGTCAACTCGACCCCGAGTACACTTCGTGACGACCACGCTCCAAGACGGCGAGCATGAGGCTAGCACCACCGAGATGTCCACGCCCGATGAGCTCCAAGACGATGCTTCCAAGTTCGACTTCACCGCCATACCCCTTTGTGGCATTGACGATGCCGAGTCTACCACGACTCTTTCTGAAGACGGCACATCGACGACTACGACTACGGAGCAACTCAAGGATCAAGATTTGGAGGCGAGCGACAAGGTGGCGAGCAAGGATGATGCTTCCATCTTTGGAGGCGAGAGTGATGATGTGCCATCTTTGGCCTTCATCCACGACGACGACGAGACGGTTGAGCATGGGATTTTCCCTTCGACCAAGGTGGCGTATGATGATGAGTTGAGCGACTTATGCCACCATATTGAGAGTGAGAGTGCCTTCACCACTAGCCCCATATATGATGAGATGACCCAATGCCCATGTGAGGAGAGCCACCACCACCACTTGAGTGATTTGAGTGACTCCACCATATGTGACATTGAGTGCACCTATTTTGAGGGAGTGAGTGTTCCACCACATAGAGAGAGTGAGGTAGTTGATAGGGCATGTGAGGCCATTTCGATTTCTAACGACTTAACCTCCCCCTCTATTGTGTCTTCTCCTTTGGTGCTAGGTCCCATATACGACGACGCCCCGATCTTCGACGACTTCGTCCTTCCTTTGGACAAGACGATGGCCATGGTGGACTATGATACACCCCCCACATGGTTCCATCACGATGATGATGACCACGAGTTAGTCCTTGTCACCTCACCTACACCACATGAGTTGAGTGCGAAAGGTAACATAGGTGAAGGTGATGCTCTTGTCCCACTAGTGGACATTCTTGACATTGATTGCTTGCATGATGTCGATCCTCCTATTAACATGCTTGATGCTAGTGCGACTTCCTCATGCGATGATTTACCCATTTATGATGAGTATGATGATTGCCATGTGCAGTCTATTAGTAGTGATGACATGTTACATAGGATATCTTGTGCTAATTCTCTTGGTCACATCATGTTTGCAACCCCTCTTGACTTGTCATATGCTATGAATGAGATCTCCCATATGTCATATTTGCAATCTCATCGTAGTAAAATGAACCCAATTTGCACATATGGCATAGATGACAAGCCCATGGTTATTGGCATTTGTTTTTCTTGTGATGATATTGATATGCTTCCTTTGCATCATTTCGCTCATATGCCATGCCATGACCACCTAGCTTTGAACATTCATTGTTTGCCATATTGTCAATTTTCTCCATATTATGCGTCCGCTATTGCTAATGAGGCGATCCCCATAGTTTCCTCATACATGTTAGGAGATTTAGATCCATCCTATGAATTGCATGGTTTCCATGATTGTGTGCACCATATGCATCCCATGAATGAAAATGCTTTTGATGTGCCACACACTTGCTATAATTTGCATCCTCATCATGTCATACATAACAACTATTCTTTCATGATGGATGACATATTTCTCTACCGTGCCTCACATTTCTTTGAGCATTGCTTATCTTGTGCTAACTCTCACGTGCACATACACATCATGATGGATGATGTGTCCATTTACCACGCACACACTTTGTTTCGTTTGTCCCCATGTTGTTTAGGTACCCATGCTTCCTCGTCGACTTCGCAAGCGCAAGAGTTGACGAAACGAGCTCTAGAGAGCAATGATGATTTGGGATCCCGCGGATTGTCATCCCCACCGCTCCCATCGCGCAATGACTTCGCGCATTTCTTCTACATGGCCCTCACATGGTTATGGGTTATTGGCCATTATATATCATTTGCCCATCTTGCCATGTTCACTATGCATGATATGCTCATTCCTATGCCTTTGCCATGCATTTGTGACCCATGCTTTGCATCTCACATGACACTTGATTCTACTACTTGTATGTTTGTTTGCATGCTTGGTGGAGATATTGCTAGTTATTGCCATGTTTGCTATGTACCCCATGCCTATGATGATACTTTGATCATGTTTCGCTTTCGTGCTTGTGATATGTCATGTGCATTTGTTATGCCTATTATTTGCTCCCATGACATGATTACCATGATTTCCTCTAGTGCGTTGCATCTTCGCTCCACTAGTTTGCACGACATGATTACTATGATTGCTTGCTTTGTTGCATCACCGATTATTCATAATTGCTCGTTTCATATGGTTGATGACAACCATTGCCATGCTTTGCACATGATTGATATTGCTTCTTATCATATATCTCCATATGTTGCTTCTCTCATGCTAGAGGATTTGCCATGTATTGAGTGCAACAATGCTTTTAGTCTTGCTAATGAGATTGCCACCATAGCTTTCTCACATATACTCGGAGCTTTTGACATATTTCATGTGAAGCATGCTTGTCTTCCTTCTTTGCACCTTATGCATAGTGCCATGAATATCGCCATTGTTTCATCATATCATTCATGCACTTTTGCTACTAATGGTTATGTGCAAGAGAAGAGAACCATCATGATGGATGATGTATTTATCTACCGTGCACATACGTTCTTTGCTTGGTTGTGTGCATGTGTAGGATCGTTCGACTCCGTGTCAACTTCCACTTCACGTGAGTTGACCATTCGAGCTCTTGAGAGCGAGTCACTTTCGACCGACGTGCTTCTACAATGCATTTTCTACCACTTCGGCATTGTGAAGGACGCACAAGAGCACACTTTCGAGGTGATATCCTTCTCTTTTGAGAATCCCAACACCATGAGCATGCATATTGTGGATCATACTTCATGCGTTGCTTGCCACATGACACTTTGCACACATGCTAGAAATCTTCCTTCGACTTGTCATTGCCACATTGCCATGCCTCATGATATATATGCCTTGTGTGTTGCATCGAACATGATTACCACATGCTATTCCCATGTGTTTGATTGCAACAATGTCATTTCTTCACATATGCCATGTCCCATTGCTTGCTACCTGCTTGACTTGATTGCCTCACACATGATGAACAATTGCTCTTTCTATTGTGTTGAGTGCCACACTATCTTCACTACACCATGTGCACATTATGCTTGGATTGTCTTGCACTTCGGATTGCCCCATGTGTTTAGACATCTCATTCTATTTGGTGTTGTGAATGATTCATATGCCTACCATCGACCGTTTATTGAGCGCTTTGTGCATGCTTGCTATGACCTTGAGGTAGATGCTTGTTCTCTTGTCACATTTAATTGCATCTCGACCTCCCATTTGCATGCTTGTTTACATGATGACCTTGACCATGCTCAATTGATATGCTTAAATGCCATGTCTCACTTCCTTGTCAAACCATATGCTATGCTTGATGACTACACTTGTTGGGTGAATCACCACCTGAATGTTTGGTTTTGCACTAACGCTAACCACATTTGTTTTTCCAAGTGTTTGCTGGCATTGCTCCTTTTGAAGGAATCACACGACGGTGCGACATTGGAGAGTGCCCATTTCGAGCTTCAAGATAATGATTTCTTGGTGATCGTCCACTTCTACACGACGACGCCATCTCTTTCCCATGGTGATTTCGTTTTTGATCCGAGGACGGATCTTTCCCAAGGGAGTGCGGATGATGCGGAGCATCCTACGGACATCACCATGGCAAGTGACACGTGTCACATTTACTTCTATACAAAGGTGAATCATCTCCTTTACACGTGTCCACTTGTGCCCTTCGAGGATGGTATACTACTTGACCCTCTCTCGTGTGCATACATAGGTGTGAGCGGAGCTACACATTCATCGAGGAAGAGTCCAAGCTCAAGAGGACATGTAGATCAGGAACACCGCAAGGGAGACGGAGTCAAGCAACGGGAAGAAGGACAGCTGCCCAGGCGACCCCGTGCGCACGGGCTACCCAGAATGTCTCTGGATACCCCGTGCGCACGGGCCCCAAAAGACCCCGTGCGCACGGGACCCCTCGCTGTAGCTGCTGATAGCCCGTGCGCACGGCAGTGTATTGTGCCCACGGGACCCCCGTGCGAACGGGCCCCACTTACCCCGTGCGCACGGGCCACCCAGCGAGGTGGCTGTCTTCTGCCTGTTTTGCCCTCCAACTCGTCCCCTACCTCCATCCACCTATATATTTCGTACCTAGACCATTTGTTAGGGTTAGCAAAGATTATGAGACATTAGAGAGAGCTTTGCTCCTTGTATCTCCCCTTGTGGGAACCCTCTTGAGGGAGGCACACTCCATTGGAGTTCAAGACCTCCATTGGAGAAGATCCTTAGGGATATCAAGACCCCCTTGTGGGAAGGATCTATCTAGATCATCAAGACCTCATCTCCTCTTGGATTTGGGATGAACTTTACCATGTATCTTTCCCTTTGTTGTTCTTGTACCTTGTGGATCTTATGTGTTGTTAGTCTAGTGGATGTGTGATTGGACTTGTTCTTGAGTGTTTCTCTTGTGATTTCCCCTCGTATTCTTCGTGCTCTACGTGTTCCTCCTCGTAGCCACCTCCAATTCGTGAACATCGGGACAAATCGGGGCACTTTGGCCCGTGCCCTACAACATCTTGGTATCATGAGCCACGTTGACACGAATTTGGAGCCCTACCCCCCATGTTCTAGCCTAATTTTGCTTGTTTTTGTCCAATTTCGAAAATTCTCCACAAAAAGAGCAATACGAAATTTTTTGTGATTTGTTGTTCCTAGTACGTTTTTGTTGATTTTGATCCGTGGATCTGGTGTTTAGCAAGTAGATCCATCTCCTATTGCGTCCCCATAGCCCAATTTTTCTTTTCTCCCTTCGAATTTGGAGTTGAAATCGCAATTTTTACGCCACCCCCGTGCCCACGGGCCCCCGATACGTCTCTGGACACCCCGTGCCCACGGCCCGTGTACCGTGCGCACGGGACCCCGTGTCCACGGGCCTTAGACCCCGTGCGCACGGCCCCTTAAGGAACAGTTGCACCGCTTCACCGTTTTCTTCATATCTCCCACTTCCGAACTCCGATTTGGGTGTTCTTTGGCTCGTTGAAAAGCTAGCGACGTGGCCGAGCTGCTCATCTTGGTTTTACCACCTTTTGACTCCATCAAATTTTGTGCATTTTTGCATCTTTGCATAAGCCCTCCGCCATAACTTCCGCACCACCACCATAAACTTCCGCAACCTAACCCATTTTGGTTTCCATTGCAATTGTGGTTGTTTGAGTTGTGATTTGAGTCTCCTAAGGTGTTTCGGCTACTTAGGGACGGTTACATCAACTACATCCACCACGACATCCCGCATCGACGACGACCATCCATCCTTTGAGACCATCTTCAACCGGAAGCATGGTCGGTTACCCCTGACTTCGTGAAAGGTTAAGTGTGACGAAGGTATCCATTCCGTCATAAACTTTTCCTTCCTTGCCATTACATCTTGATAGCCCCACCATCTTTGCGAATACCTTCATACCTATTGAGACTAGCTATCCGAGTATTGCCGGGCTTCGCGAAAACTTGTGCACCTTAGTGATACAATATCATATTGTTGCATCATTTGATATATCATATTGTGCAATTGCTTGCTCCCGTGCATATCTTGTGATACTTATCTCATGTGTTTGGTTGAGGCTCATTAAGCATAGTGGAAAGGAAGAGAAGAGAGCAAAAAAAAGCTTTTAAGCAAGAAAAAGAAAGATCAAAAGCTTATAAGCAAAAGAGTGTTGAGCATGAAAAGAGATACTTGTGCATGAGGATACATGGAATATGAAACGTTTTGCTTGCATACATACAGGTTGGTGCCAAGTGGTGAATCGTGCCCAAATGTGCAATCAAGCTAGCGTCTCTCCTTGTGTTTGTGCAACACGAGCTTAGTCTTCGTTAGGCAATTTTGTATTGCTCATCCCTATAGTTGCAGAAGCCCCATTATCCCACCGTGTGTGTTTCTTTATTGCCCTCCTCTATATTTGTGATCACTTGCTCTGCATTTTGAGTCCTTTGGATTTATTTCAACATTTACATATCTTGGACTTCAATTTGCATGAATTTGTGCCCCTTGTCCTAACCAAGCCACTCGATAAGCTTTACCTTGTAGGTGTGAGTGAACAAGTCCGGTACCAATTCCACTATTCTTTCATTTCACATTGAGTGAAACGGGATACATTCTCAACTTTGGGAAAAGGTAGCTTGGTATTGTTTATCTCATTTCCTACTCACCTTTGCTTGAGTCTTGTGATGGATAGGCAAAGCACATCATCTCCGGTCTACAACAACGACGATGAGTTCGGTGCCATGAAGAACTTCATCGACGCCAAGATGAACAAGTACATGGAGGAGTTCAAGATCCTCATCAACACCGGCAAGCGGTCTTCCTCATCTTCGAGAAGACGCTCAAGTGCAAAGACTCCCACGCTACCATCTCCGACAAGTACACAACGGCATCGACACCGACAAGACCATGAAGAGCAACCTTCTGGACGTGAGTTGGCTGCTCTGGCACCCCCATGCACACGGGCCTGCGACCCCCGTGCACACGGGACCCCGTGCACATGGGACCCCGTGCACACGGCCTCCTGCACCCCCGTGCGCACGGGCCCTACAGAACCGCGACATCGACCCCAAGGCTGCGGCTTCATCCACTACATTGGCATCTTCGCCAAGTGACTTCAAGGCATCTTCGCCTTCGGATGTACGACATCTTCGCCTACTCCACGAGCTCAAGTCCGCGACTTCCACGAGCTACTACGACCTCGACACCGACCACGAGCTTCCTTTCTATGGGACTCAAGACCCCGAGGAGTATCTCGAGTGGGAGCGCACGATGGACGACTACCTCAAGCTACATCAAGTCCCCTCCGAAGATCAAGTGAAGTGCGCCACAAGTACCTTCCACGACTACGCGTCGACATGGTGGCTTCACACACCTTCGAAGAGCTTCAACATGAGTTGGTCCAAGACGAAGAAAGTGATGCGGCGAGAATTTGTGCCTTCCGCCTACACGGAACATCTTCTTCACCAATTGGAGAATACCATACAAGGATCCAAGTCCCTCGACGAGTACTTCATGGAGATGAAGAAAGCCTTGCGATGAGCCGGTGTGGACGATCCCATTTGGATGAAGTTCCACTTCACGATGGGATTGAACAACGACATCGCCAAGACTCTCTTCACGAACAACTACGAGTCCCTCGACGACATGTACATTGGTGCTCTCCAAGCGGAACAAGAACACATGAAGGCCAAGTCAACTCGACCCCGAGTACACTTCACGACGACCACGCTCCGAGATGGCGAGCATGAGGCTAGCACCACCGAGATGTCCACGCCCGATGAGCTCCAAGACGATGCTTCCAAGTTCGACTTCACCGCCATACCTCTTTGTGGCATTGACGATGCCGAGTCTACCACAACTCTTTTTGAAGACGACACGGCGACGACTACGACTACGGAGCAACTCAAGGATCAAGATTTGGAGGCGAGCAACAAGGTGGCGAGCAAGGATGATGCTTCCATATTTGGAGGCGAGAGTGATGATGTGCCATCTTTGGCCTTCATCCACGACGACGACGAGACGGTTGAGCATGGGATTTTCCCTTCGACTAAGGTGGCGTATGATGATGAGTTGAGCGACTTATGCCACCATATTGAGAGTGAGAGTGCCTTCACCACTAGCCCCATATATGATGAGATGACCCAATGCCCATGTGAGGAGAGCCACCAACACCACCACTTGAGTGATTTGAGTGACTCCACCATATGTGACATTGAGTGCACCTATTTTGAGGGAGTGAGTGTTCCACCACATAGAGAGAGTGAGGTAGTTGATAGGGCATGTGAGGCCATTTCGATTTCTAACGACTTAACCTCCCCCTCTATTGTGTCTTCTCCTTTGGTGCTAGGTCCCATATACGACGACGCCCCGATCTTCGACGACTTCGTCCTTCCTTTTGACAAGACGATGGCCATGGTGGACTATGATACACCCCCCACATGGTTCCAACTTGATGATGATGACCACGAGTTGGTCCTTGCCACCTCACCTACACCACATGAGTGGAGTGCGAAAGGTAACATAGGTGAAGGTGATGCTCTTGTCCCACTAGTGGACATTCTTGACATTGATTGCTTGCATGATGTCGATCCTCCTATTAACATGCTTGATGCTAGTGCGACTTCCTCATGCGATGATTTACCCATTTATGATGAGTATGATGATTGCCATGTGGACTCTATTAGTAGTGATGCCATGTTACATAGGATATCTTGTGCTAATTCTCTTGGTCACATCATGTTTGCAACCCCTCTTGACTTGTCATATGCTATGAATGAGATCTCCCATATGTCATATTTGCAATCTCATCGTAGTAAAATGAACCCAATTTGCACATATGGCATAGATGACAAGCCCATGGTTATCGGCATTTGTTTTTCTTGTGATGATATTGATATGCTTCCTTTGCATCATTTCTCTCATATGCCATGCCATGACCACCTAGCTTTGAACATGCATTGTTTGCCATATTGTCAATTTTCTCCATATTATGCGTCCGCTATTGCTAATGAGGCGACCCCCATAGTTTCCTCATACATGTTAGGAGATTTAGATCCATCCTATGAATTGCATGGTTTCCATGATTGTGTGCACCAGATGCATCCCATGAATGAAAATGCTTTTGATGTGCCACACACTTGCTATAATTTGCATCCTCATCAGGTCATACATAACAACTATTCTTTCATGATGGATGACATATTTCTCTATCGTGCCTCACATTTCTTTGAGCATTGCTTATCTTGTGCTAACTCTCACGTGCACATACACATCATGATGGATGATGTGTCCATTTACCACGCACACACTTTGTTTCGTTTGTCCCCATGTTGTGTAGGTACACATGCTTCCTCGTCGACCTCGCAAGCGCAAGAGTTGACGAAACGAGCTCTAGAGAGCAATGATGATTTGGGATCCCGCGGATTGTCATCCCCACCGCTCCCATCGCCCAATGACTTCGCGCATTTCTTCTACATGGCCCTCACATGGTTATGGGTTATTGTCCATTATATATCATTTGCCCATCTTTCCATGTTCACTATGCATGATATGCTCATTCCTATGCCTTTGCCATGCATTTGTGACCCATGCTTTGCATCTCACATGACACTTGATTCTACTACTTGTATGTGTGTTTGCATGGTTGGTGGAGATATTGCTTGTTATTGCCATGTTTGCTATGTACCCCACGCCTATGATGATACTTTGATCATGTTTCGCTTTCGTGCTTGTGATATGTCATGTGCATTTGTTATGCCTATTATTTGCTCCCGTGACATGATTACCATGATTTCCTCTAGTGCGTTGCATCTTCGCTCCACTAGTTTGCACGACATGATTACTATGATTGCTTGCTTTGTTGCATCACCGATGATTCATACTTGCTCATTTCATGCGGTTGATGACAACCATTGCCATGCTTTGCACATGATTGATATTGCTTCTTATCATATATCTCCATATGTTGCTTCTCTCATGCTAGAGGATTGGCCATGTATTGAGTGCAACAATGCTTTTAGTCTTGCTAATGAGATTGCCACCATAGCTTTCTCACATATACTCGGAGCTTTTGACATATTTCATGTGAAGCATGCTTGTCTTCCTTCTTTGCACCTTATGCATAGTGCCATGAATATCGCCATTGTTGCATCATATCATTCATGCACTTTTGCTACTAATGGTTATGTGCAAGAGAAGATAACCATCATGATGGATGATGTATTTATCTACCGTGCACATACGTTCTTTGCTTGGTTGTGTGCATGTGTAGGATCGTTCGACTCCGTGTCAACTTCCACTTCACGTCAGTTGACCATTCGAGCTCTTGAGAGCGAGCCACTTTCGACCGACGTGCTTCTACAACGCATTTTCTACCACTTCGGCATTGTGAAGGACGCACAAGAGCACACTTTCGAGGCGATATCCTTCTCTTTTGAGAATCCCAACACCATGAGCATGCATATTGTGGATCATACTTCATGCGTTGCTTGCCACATGACACTTTGCACACATGCTAGAAATCTTCCTTCGACTTGTCATTGCCACATTGCCATGCCTCATGATATATATGCCTTGTGTGTTGCATGGAACATGATTACCACATGCTATTCCCATGTGTTTGATTGCAACAATGTCATTTCTTCACATATGCCATGTCCCATTGCTTGGTACCTGCTGTTGACACACGAACACGTCACCGTGTACCCTCGACGCCGGGGGTGATGCACCGCAGCTCACGTCGAAGGAGGTCCGACCGGCAGCGCGATACGCAGGACAGCCGGCAGACGCTTTTGAAGACCCGAAGCCCCGCACGCCCGGGAGGGACCCCGTCAGGGAGTGCAGCAGCAATGGGCTGCCCTAGGTCGATTCGCTCGCCCCTAGAGCCTCTGTACTCGCAGCTCTCCAACACGAAGAACGACGAAGAACGAGAGAGAAAAACGATGGAAAGATAAAACGTAGATGAAAAAGTAGTATAATGATTGTTCGATTGTGTGTTGTTTCAATCGGCCATCACCCCCAACATATATAAGAGGCGGCTGGACTTTCCGTACAAGCAAAGGATTCACCTAGGCTTTCCTTACAAGAAAATTACATCAATTCACGTCCTAGAGTCCTAGTTCTGGTCCCACTCGGATTCAGCCCGAATCTGGTCCAATCTTCTGCCTTGCTCCTTGCGTGGGCCATGGAATCTGCATACGACTTCCGATGGAGACGGTTCAAATACCAATTTTATGCGCTTTGACGAGGCCAACAATCCGTATGTTGATCACTTTTCCAAATAAGGCCATCTTGAATACTCCACGGGGTCATCCTTAATTTCGAGTCGGACTCGTTCATATAGCTGACTGGACCGTCCGACTCTTGTATCGTCTCTGCAGGTCATATACTACGTCCGATGACGATGACTCCAAAAGCAAAGTTGACCGTTTCGACGAGACGAACAACTTTCATGTTGAACACTTTTTCATCCGAGGCCATCTTCTTTTCTCGCGGCAAGATCTTTACCCGGCAATCCCTTGGCCCGGCAAACTTTCTGCACCTTGCGGGTTCCTTTTGTGATAGTAAACGAGCTCGGATGAAAATGAGCTCAAAAGCAATTTTAACCGTTTCGACGAGACGAACAACTTTGGTGTTGAACACTTTTTGATCCGAGGCCATCTAGATAAGTATTTGAGCCCATCTTCAGCATCTGGTCGGATTGCCCTTGACAGTTTTACTGTTCACGACGGCAAAGCTTTCCCCCGGCCTGTTCACGGCGGCAAGGTACTGTTCACGCGGCAAGGTTACTGTTCACTGCGGCAAGGTTACCGTTCACTGCGGCAAGCTTTTCCCCGGCAAGGTTACTGTTCACCGCGGCAAGGTTACCGTTCACTGCGGCAAGCTTTTCCCCCGGCAAGGTTACTGTTCACCGCGGGAAGGCACTGTTCATTGTTCACCGCGGCAAGGTACTGTTCACGCGGTAGGTTACTGTTCACTGTTCGCCGCGGCAAGGTTACTGTTCACGGCGGCAAGCTTTCCCCGGCAAGTTTTCTGGCTGCACCTTCCGGCAAGGTTTTTGAGGCAGTAAACGACCTCGGATGAAAATGTGCCCAAAAGCAATTTTGACCGTTTCGACGAGAGGAACAACTTTCATGTTGAACGTTTTTCGATCCGAGGCCATCTTGAAGGTCTAATTGCTCACGCATTGCATCAGACGCCCATCAGACATGCGCGCCGTATTTTGCCTCTTGACAGGGCTGCATTCAAATAGCTCTAACTTTCGCATACGAACCCGGTTTGAGACGGTTTTTATATGAAAATCAACCGATTCGACGAGACGAAGATAATTAATATAGAGCATTCCTTCATCCGAGATTGTCTTGGAGGCGTAATCGACCAAAAAGCACTCAGAACACCTAAACATGACAATCCGAGTGTAGTTTTGGTCTTTGATATGATGCCGAATGATTATGGTCCAAACATCAAAGTTGTTCCACTCGGCAATGTGAAGTTTCTCACGTAGAATATCTTGTCATTTGAGGTCATCTCTATTGCATTTTGTGTTGTGCCAAAATCAGGTGTCAACACCTGCTTGACTTGATTGCCTCACACATTGAACAATTGCTCTTTCTATTGTGTTGAGTGCCACACTATCTATACTACACCATGTGCACATTATGCTTGGATTGTCTTGCACTTCGAATTGCCCCATGTGTTTAGACATCTCATTCTATTTGGTGTTGTGAATGATTCATATGCCTACCATCGACAGTTTATTGAGCGCTTTGTGCATGCTTGCTATGACCTTGAGGTAGATGCTTGTTCTCTTGTCACATTTAATTGCATCTCGACCTCCCATTTGCATGCTTGTTTACATGATGACCTTGACCATGCTCAATTGATATGCTTAAATGCCATGTCTCACTTCCTTGTCAAACCATATGCTATGCTTGATGACTACACTTGTTGGGTGAATCACCACTTGAATGTTTGGTTTTGCACTAACGCTAACCACATTTGTTTTTCCAAGTGTTTGTTGTCATTGCTCCTTTTGAAGGAATCACACGACGGTACGACATTGGAGAGTGCCCATTTCGAGCTTCAAGATGATGATTTCTTGGTGATCGTCCACTTCTACACGGCGACGCCATCTCTTTCCCATGGTGATTTGGTTTTTGATCCGAGGACGGATCTTTCCCAAGGGGGAGGGGATGATGCGGAGCATCCTACGGACATCACCATGGCAAGTGACACATGTCACATTTACTTCTATACAAAGGTGAATCATCTCCTTTACACGTGTCCACTTGTGCCCTTCGAGGATGGTATACTACTTGACCCTCTCTCGTGTGCATACATAGGTGTGAGCGGAGCTACACATTCATCGAGGAGGAGTCCAAGCTCAAGAGGACATGTAGATCAGGAACACCGCAAGGGAGACGGAGTCAAGCAACGGGAAGAAGGACAGCTGCCCAGGTGACCCCATGCCCACGGGCCTAATGGACCCCGTGCGCACGAGCTACCCAGAAAGTCTCTGGATACCCCGTGCACATGGGCCCCAAAAGACCCCGTGCGCACAGGACCCCTCGCTGTAGCTGCTGATAGCCCGTGCGCACGGCAGTGTACCGTGCCCACGGGACCCCCGTGCGCACGGGCCCCACTTACCCCATGCGTACGGGCCACCCAGCGAGGTGGCTGTCTTCTGCCTGTTTTGCCCTCCAGCTCGTCCCCTACCTCCATCCACCTATATATTTCGTACCTAGACCATTTGTTAGGGTTAGCAAAGATTATGAGACATTAGAGAGAGCTTTGCTCCTTGTATCTCCCCTTGTGGGAACCCTCTTGAGAGAGGCACACTCCATTGGAGTTCAAGACCTCCATTGGAGAAGATCCTTAGGGATATCAAGACCCCCTTGTGGGAAGGATCTATCTAGATCATCAAGACCTCATCTCCTCTTGGATTTGGGATGAACTTTACCATGTATCTTTCCCTTTGTTGTTCTTGTACCTTGTGGGTCTTATGTGTTGCTAGTCTAGTGGATGTGTGATTGGACTTGTTCTTGAGTGTTTCTCTTGTGATTTCCCCTCGTATTCTTCGTGCTCTACGTGTTCCTCCTCGTAGCCACCTCCAATTCGTGAACATCGAGACAAATCAGGGTACTTTAGCCCGTGCCCTACAACAATAAGCCTCCTTATATCTTCCTCAAAACAGCCACCATACCTACCTATCATGGCATTTCCATAGCCATCACTAAAAAAAAAGACACATCCGTGACATTATGGCCCAAATGAAAACTTTTTCTGTCATGGTTGTGACACTTCTATGACAATAATTTTGACAAAAACACGTATCATCGTAGATGTGATGGGCTCCTACTTCTATGACAAAAAATTATGACAGAAAATGGGCTTTTCATCCTGGGCGGGCCGGAGACGCACCCACATGACATTCTTTGGGCATCCATGACGTAAAAAATCATGGTAGAAGTGAGGGCGAGGAAATTTTCGGGGAGTTCACGGTTACGGTGGGTGGTCGGGGCCGAGCGATGCAGTGTGGTTTGCGTGTTTCTCTCGTACGTGCGCGTGTGTGCGAGGCGTTCGCTGACTGAACCCGAGCGGGGCGTTCGCTTACTGAACCCGAGCAATCGCACTAGCTACGTACTAAAGCCGATCGATCCCTTCGCTGCTAAATGAACCCGAGCGATTCCTTCGCTGCTAACTGAACCCGAGCGATTCCTTCGCTGCTAACTAAAGCCTGTCGAGCCCCCGTATGTGTGAGATGTAGCCGGTTGGGTTGCCTCTCGATGAACAGTGCCCGTTGATGCCGCGCGCGCGATACGTAGAACGAGTCAAGACGCATCGATCGAGCCCTTTGCGCGAGACGGGGTGAGTTGATCTAGCCGGTTCGTTGGCTGTGGATGAACAGTTCCCATTGCTAACGCCCGCTCGTACGCCCCACCCCAGCTGGTAGGTTGGCTGTGGATGAACAGTACCCTGCCCGTGTGAAGGTGGTTGGCGCTAGATGAACAGGACCCTGAGGAGGCCGCCACACCCCAGCCGGTTGGGGGTGGATGGACAGGACCCCGTGGAGGCTTGAGGAACAGTAGCCGGTGGAGGTTGGAGGAAGTCGACGGTGGATGAACAGTAGCTGGTGGAGGCTGGAGGAGGTCGACCGTGGATGAATAGTAGCCCGTGGAGTCCCGTTTTGTGGTATGCCACAGCCCTCCCGATGAACAGGACCCCCGTGTCGATCATAGGCAGTTGGGGAGAAGTCTGTTTCCTCCGTTTTGCGGTACGCCAGAGCCCTCCCGATCAACATGACCCCGTTTCGACCGTAGGCGCTCGAACAGAAGTCCGTTTCCTCTGTTTTGCACCAAGATCCACACCAAGTACTCCTCAAATCACAAGCAATACAAGAGGTGCATCAAGATAAAAGAACAACAAGGGAAATAAGATACAAGGTAGTTCATCCAAATCTCTAGGAGAGATGGGTCTTGAATTCCATGGAGGAATCTTCCCACAAGGGGGTCTTGATATCCCTAGGGACCTTCTCCAATGGAGGTCTTGAACTCCAATGGAGTGTGCCTCTCTCAAGAGGATTCCCACAAGGGGAGATACATGAGCTAAGCTCCAATGTCTAGATCTAATCTTAGCTAAAGCTCAATGGAGGAGGAGGAGTATATATAGTCCTAGGCAATGAAGGGACAAGCCCGCAGCTGCACACAGGCAGCCCCGTGTGCATGGGGTAAGTGGAGCCCGTGCGCACGGGGTATCCAGTGACCTGACGACTGAGCCCGTGCGCACGGGCTTGTACCATGGGCACGGGGTCCCGTGTGCATGGGGTCCAGGGCCCGTGCGCACGGGGTATCCAGAGGCCTCGCCGTCAGCCTTCTCGTGAACGCCCATCGACGCATGTGGAACCTCGCCGTCTTCTTGACGGTTCCTTCTCTGCTTCCAAGCTTCCCTCTTGGATGATGTAGTTGTTCCCTTGCGCTTGCACTTGTCCTCGCTATGTGTGAAGCTTCGATAGAACCTATGCATGCACACGGAAGGATTGTCAAGTAGTATACCATCCTCGAAGGGGTCAAGTGAACATGTAAAGGACATGATTCACCTTTATGTATGGGAAGTAGATGTGGCACGTGTCACTTGCCAAACGGACTCTTGACATGGTGATGTCCGTAGGATGCTCCGCATCACCAGACCCCCAGCCGATGAACAGGACCCCGTTTCGACCGTAGGCAGTGGAAGAGAAGACCGTTTCCTTCGTTTTGCGGTACGCCAGACCCCGAGTCGATGAAGAGGACCCCGTTTCGGCTGTTCCGTCCAAGCCGGTTGGCTCCCGATGAACAGGATGCGTTCCGACCCAGTCGCTTGGCTCCCGATGAACACAACGTTGTTTCCTCCGTTCCGACCCAGCCGGTTGGCTGCCGATGAACAGGAGGCCGTTGCTGCCATCTGTTGCCTCTCTCCATGTACACGAGCTCTGCCGTACGTATGCGCGAGTACGCATTCGAGACCCCGCCCGTATATGTACATACGTGGCCGTATTTTTTGCTGTGTGGCTGTACGTACGTGTACATGATTAAGACGGGGTTGCCTGAACTGCTACGTCGGGGGCTCTACTAAGACACGTGGCGCTCCTTACACGCCCACGGTCCATCGTTGCAGAGAGACCAATCGACTAGTATGTATGTACACGTTCACGACCAGACAGACAACTCTACGTACGCTTCGATCGGGTGGGTCCCAACTGTCAGGAAGGATAAGGAGGCACTTCCTTGCGTGTGAAAATATAGCTGCTGGGTCCCAGCTGTCAGGGGGGAGGAATCATTTTTTTTGCGCGTAATAAGGAGGCACTTCCTTGCGTGCGTAGATGTAGCTGGTGGGTCCAGCTGTCAGCCTCACTGCGTACAGTCCTCTTCCGATGGCTGTCGTTCATTGACCACGTTGACCACGCCGCGCCGAGAGCACCAAGGTAGTGGACGACGACGAGTCCTAGGAAGGGAACTATGCGGAGCCGGGGAAGACGCGGCAGTGGATGCCCACGCGGAGGGGAGTACGAGGGTTGACTGGTTCAGCTGCAGTGTGAGGCTGCTGTTGCCGGAGAATAACAGGGGATGTGGGTGAGTAGAGGGAAGGCCTGGCCAGCGGTGGGAGTAGGGTGGGGCGGTGAGGCCTGCGCGGCAGCACAACAGGCCACGGGAGGCAGGAGCAGGTCGTCCCGCCGACGCTGGTTTGGGCGGCTGGAGCAAGAAGATCACAGATTGAAGAAGCAGCATGGCCATTGGATTAACATTCAACGGTCACTGCTGCTAGAATCGTTTGTTGACTAAGTTGACAACGCCCTTCGTACGCATCAACTTAGTAGGCCCACAAGTCACCGGCAAATCCGGTGGGTCCCAATTGTCATGGCGAGGAAACATTTTTTTTTCACGTAATAAGGGGGCACTTCCTTCCGTGCGAAGATATAGCTGGTGGGTCCCAGCTGTCAGGGGGAGGAATCATTTTTCCGCGTAATAAGGAGGCACTTGCTTGCGTGCGGCCATGGACCATGTGGGTCCCTACTGTCAGCCTCTCCACGTACATCCCTTTTCCGATGACTGTCGTTTGTTGACCACGTTGACCACGCCGGGCCAAGAGCACCAACGCGGTGGACGACGGCGAAGCCCAGGAAGGGAACGACCCAGAGCCGGCGAAGCCACAACAGTGTATGCCCGCGCTGAGGGGAGTACTAGGGTTGACTGGTGATGCGGAGCATCCCACGGTCATCCCCATGGACCTATGACACGAGCACGTGCAAGAGCTCTCGAAACCGAGGTGACATCACTCCTAAGTGAACTTCCATTTGACTCGAGTGAGGCATGGCTACTACCTCAAGCCGACGTGCTATGTGTGATCAGGTATGAAGAAGACCGCCTCGGGAATGCTCGGAGCGAAGACCAAGTCGGCAAGTACACGGAGGAACGTGCGCGAGGAGGAAGACCGCTGAAAAGCTTCAGCGGTCGGACATCCGGCCGCTGAAGAGATGCCCACCACCAGCAGCCCAGCCGTGCA
The DNA here is from genome assembly GCA_039707655.1 of Elymus sibiricus. NCBI lineage: Eukaryota > Viridiplantae > Streptophyta > Magnoliopsida > Poales > Poaceae > Elymus > Elymus sibiricus. The sequence continues at coordinate 190,081,022 of CM077674.1, forward strand.
GACGCTACAGGGCCCGGACATCCGGCCAGAGGCCCGGACATCCAGCCCAACCAGGCCGGACATCCGGCCTCTGCCCGGAAATCCGGCCCTGCATCACAGTAGTTTGACCCCCTTCAGGCCGGACATCCGGCGCCAGGGCCGGACATCCGGCACCCCCGCGAACCGCCGGACATCCGGCCCGACGCCCGGACATCCGGCCCCCTGACAGCAGCTTTAGGCCTTTTGGCCGTGTATTCTCGTCCACTCATCCCCCACTTCAACCTAGACTATAAATAGACCTCCTCCTCATCCTTTCTAGGGTTAGCAAAGTATTTTGAGACATCTAGTTGAGCTTTGCTCCTTGTATCTCCTCTTGGGGAATCAAGACCTCTCTAGGGAGAAGGATCCCCATCATAGGATCATCAAGACCTCCTAAGGGAGAAGGATCTCATCTAGATCATCAAGACCTCACCTCCTCCGGAGTGGGAAGAACTTTACCTTGTGCTTGTTTCCTTGGATTGTCCTTGTATACTTGTGGATCTCATGTATGTTATCCTAGTGGATGTGTGATTTGGCTTTGTTTGAGTGATTTCCCTTGGTTGACTTTTGTTGTTCCTCTCTTTTCCCCCTCCTAAAGTGTGAAAAGATCGTCAATTAGGGTTCCACCCTACATCATCTTGGATCAGAGCCACGTTGATTCACACTTTGGAGTCTTTCCCCTCCACTTTCTATCCCCGATTTTGTTGTTTTTGCCCAATTTTGAAAATTCCCCACAAAAATAGCCATACCAAATTTTTTGTGATTTGTTGGTTTGATGATGTTTTGTTGATTTTGATCCATGGATTTGCTTGTTTTCGAGTGGATCTAGCTTTCCCCCATCTTCTCCATCGATTCCATCCACAAAATCGTTCGAATTTTGCCCCAAAATTTTCTTTTCCCCAGCTGTTCTTCGAGTTCATCCACGGATCCAGCAGCCCGGACATCCGGCCCCTGGGAAACCAGCACGCCAACACTTCACCTTTTCGTCAATTTTCGCCTTTTTCCCACCGTTTCTTCCGCAATCCCTTAAGCTCCTCCACCACCGCTTTTCGCAAACCACCACTTCGTGTCATTTGAGATTTTGAGTCGCGGATTTGCCGTCTCCTAACGTGTTTCGGCTACTTAGGAATGGTTCGACATCGACATCACCGCCGCTCATCATCGCCACGGAACTCGTCATCAACAACACCAACTCCACCATTGTGACACCCTAACCGTAAGCAAGGACGGTAACTTCGACGACAACTTGTTCATATCCTTGCCATTGCATTGTGAAACCCCGAGACCATCTTTTGCGTAGCTTTCCTACGAGACTAGCCATTTGAGTATTGCCGGGCAACGCTACTTGTGCACTTTAGTGATACCGACCCGCATAGCTATCATAGCATGCATACATACACATATCATCTCTTGTGCCAAAATTTTGTTCCCGCATATACATCATTGCTATCTTTGTACGAGCATTTCGCATAACTGGCCAAAGGAAACCATCAAAAGAAAGAGAAGCTTTTAAGCAAAAGAGAAAGAGCAACAAGCTTGTAAGCAATAGCCATAGCATCGCCACATTACATAGCATATTTCATCATCTTGGATCACTGTGACAAGTTCACCGGGAATCGTACATACATAGTATAAGTGAAATAGAAAGCCATACATTTTGTCTCTTATAGGTTGTGCACAAGTTCGTATCCGCCTATTGAGCAAGCGTGCTAGCGTCTCTCTAGTGTTGTGCAACACGAGCATTTTCCGTGGATCCCACATTTTGAGCTCATTCCTTGGTTGCACGACCTCATTTATCTATCCGTGCGTGTGTTTCCGTGTCCTACTTATTGCTATTGGTCTACTCGTTACACTTGCGAACTTGTGAATATTTTTCAACATTATTGATATCTTGCTTGCAAATTGCAACTATTTTGTGCCACCATCCTAACCAAGCTACACCATAAGCCTTTTTGTGTAGGTGTGAGAAACAAACCCGGTACCAATTCTACTATCATAGCACTACATTGAGTGATACTCGATACATCTTCAATCTTCGGAAAAGGTAACTTTGGTTTTGTTCTCTCATTTCCTACTCACCTCTACTTGATCATGATGGATAGGCCAAGTACATCTTCGAATCCTCTCTTCGACGAGCACGAAGCACCGAACGACTACATCTCCAAGAGTCATCCCTTTGGGGTACAACGAGCCTTGCATCAAGAAAATGAAGCTTTGGGTGATCGCATCGAGCAACTCGCCACCGACTTGCGTCACTCCGAAACACGAACAAGAGACTACCTCGACACCAAGCTTACTACACAAATGGAAGAATTTCGTGCCATGATGATTGACCGCGCTTCTACAACTTCGTCATCGACAAGGCAAACACGGTCAAGACGCCATTCTTCGGATTCATCATCGGATGCAAGTCTTCCTCGAGCTCGTCTACATCCTTGGCAAGAACATCAAGCTCGCCAAAATCCATTACATGGCAATGGTTTGCAACAACGACTTCGAGAGCGCGAACGACAACGCCATCAAGTTCAAGGCGCCACGCACCAAGAGCAAGTTCCACGACGTCAACAACAAGACGCCCAAGATGGCGATCCCCTTTGGCAAGAGCAACAACGTCGTGCACAACAAGCCCTCGAAGCACAACGTGCCCTTCGCGAAGCCACTCGTGCTCTAGACGAACACAACAGTCGCGTGCATGAAGAAGAAGAGGCACGTCTCCAAGAAGAAGCCGCACACCATGAAGAGAATCAAGAAAGGAGGAACCGGGCAAGAATACCTCGTCCCCACCGTCAAGCCAATCGCGTGGACCAAGAAGAAAACGAGGATGACGACCCACCTCCAAGACAAGAACGACGACAACATCGGCATAATGATGAACAACGCTACGGCAAGCTCAAGTTCAACATGTCAAAGTTTTCCGGAAGCAACGACCCCGAAGACTACCTCTCATGGGCCTTAAAGGTTGACAAGATATTTCGTCTACATAACTATGACGAAGAAGAGAAGGTAGCCATGGCATCGCTTGAGTTCCAAGATTATGTTCTCATTTGGTGGGAGCAAGTGGTCGAGAGACGCCAAGAGAAAGGCGAACCACCTATCACAACGGGGACTCAAATGAAGGATGTCATGAGAGCTCGCTTTGTGCCTACACACTATAGCCGCGACCTCTTCAAGAAACTTCAACTCCTCAAGCAAGGCACCAAGTCGGTTGAAGAATACTACAAAGAAATGGAGATTGCAATGATACGAGCCAACGTCAAGGAAGATGATGAACAAACGATGGCGCGTTTCTTGAATGGTCTCAACCATCCAATCAAGAAAATCGCGGACTTTCAACCTTACTCCAACCTCCTCGAGCTAGTGCATCAAGCCACCAAAGCGGAGCGTCAAGTGCAAGATGACTACAAGTACTCTTCCAAGACCTACGGTTCGTACACTCAAGCATCTACGACTATGACACCTCCTACAACGACTCGTGCTACACCAAGTACCGGTGACAAGTCAAGCCACAAGAACCCTTTGACATCATCAAGTCGTCCTCCTACTACTACAAGCAACTCCAAGCCAAGAGCTTCGTCATCAACAACTCCTACGGATGCCAACGACAAGACAAGTGACATCAAGTGCTTTACTTGCAAGGGCCGAGGCCACAAGTCTTTCGAGTGCCCCACACGACGCACTATGATCCTCAACGCCGACGGCACCTACGTATGAGTGAAGACGAAATGGAAGCACTTGAGCATGTGGCAATGCATCGACACGTGAATGAAGAAGAAGATGATCAAGTGTTTTGCGACAATGATTCGAGCCCCGCTCTTGTTGTCTCCAAGGTCTTGACACTTCAACAACATCAAGATGAAGACCAACGTTGCCACATCTTCCACACCAAAGCGGGTATCCAAGGATGTTTCGTCAAGGTCATCATCGACGGCGGAAGTTGCCACAACTTGGCAACTGAAGAATTATGCTGCAAGCTCCAATTGGTCAAGAAGAAGCACCCTCACCCATACAAGGTCCAATGGCTTAGCGACTCCGGCACCATTCACGTGGAGCACACCGTCCAAGTGTCCTTCAAGATTGGCGCCTACGAAGACAACTTAGAGTTTGATGTGGTTCCTATATCCGTATGCCACCTCCTCCTTGGAAGACCTTGGCAGTTCGACCGCGGCGTCATCCACAACGGACGGACCAATCACTATAGCTTCAAGATGAAGGGCAAGGAATTCGTCCTTCGACCTATGACACCAAGTCAAGTCATCGCGGATAAGCAAGCATCTACCCATCATGGAGAGACAAGTGAGCGAGTGAACCAACAAAAATAAAGTGAGCGCCACAAGCCAAAAATGAGCGACTCCACGATGAGCGAAAAGAGAGACCTAGTTCTTTTAGCCACCAAAAGAGATTTGAGGGATGTGAGTGAGAGCCCATCAAGTGTTCTTCACTTTGTGCTTGTGTGCAAAGATGAAATGGTGCGGACTAATACTTCACAACATCTTCCTTTGGTATTATCTCATTTATTGCACGAATTCACGGACGTGTTTCCCGATGAGCTACCTCCCGGATTTCCACCACTTCGCGGAATCGAACACCGCATCGACCTCATCCCCGGCGCACCTCTACCGAACAAGGCACCTTACCGCGTCAACCCCGAAGAGACCAAAGAGATCCAAAGGCAAGTGCAACATCTCATGGAGAATGGGTATGTACGCGAAAGCTTGAGCCCTTGTGCCGTTTCGGTCATTCTTGTGCCTAAGAAAGATGGTACCTATCGCATGTGTTCCGATTGCCGTCCCATTAATGCTATCACCGTTAGATATAGACATCCAATTCCACGCCTTGATGACATGCTTGATGAACTTAGTGGAGCCACTATTTTCTCAAAAATTGATCTTAAAAGTGGCTACTATCAAATACGCATGCAAGAAGGTGACGAATGGAAAACCGCTTTCAAAACCAAATTTGGCTTGTATGAATGGTTAGTCATGCCTATGGGTTTGTCGTAAGCTCCTAGCACTTTAATCCATGTGATGCATTATGTTCTTCGTCCATACATTGGCATTTGTGTTGTAGTTTACTTTGATGACATCCTTGTGTTTAGTGAAACTCTTGAAGATCATGTCAAACACCTTAGAGACGTATTGCAAGTTCTTAGAGACGAGCGACTTTATGCTAACATGGAAAAATGCACTTTCGGTGTTGATAAGCTTGTTTTCTTGGGCTTTGTTGTCTCCTCTAAGGGTGTTCAAGTGGATGAAACTAAAATTGATGCTATTAAGAATTGGCCACAACCAACCAATTTGCTTCAAGTGCGTAGTTTCCTTGGTTAGCAGGCTTTTATCGTCGCTTTGTGAAGGATTTTAGCACTATTGCATCACCATTGCACGCATTGACTAAGAAGAATGCACCATTTGTTTAGGGTCCATCTCAAGATGCCGCATTTCATGAGCTTAAAACCTTGCTTACACATGCTCCATTGCTTGCATTACCCAACTTTGACAAAACTTTTGAAATGCATTGTGACGCTCGTGGTAATGGTATTGGTGGTGTGTTAATGCAAGAGAAGCGACCCATTGCATATTTTAGTGAGAAGCTCTTCGGCGCGCAACTTAACTACCCCATCTATGACAAAGAGTTATATACTTTAGTGAGAGTTTTGCATGTGTGGGAACATTATCTCCGTCCACGTGAATTTGTCATCCATACGGATCATGAAACGCTTAAGTACCTTAAGGGACAAACAAAATTGAATAAGCGTCATGCTAAATGGAGTGAGTTCATTGAGTCATTTCCTTAGGTTATCAAGTATATCACAGGTAAGGAAAATGTTGTGGCGGACGCTCTCTCACGCAAATGCATGTTGGTTACCCAACTTGAGTTGAATGTTATAGGATTTGAGCACATTAAAGACTTATATGCGCATGATGCATCATTTTCGATTCCTTATGCCAAATGTTTACCACATAAAACTTGGGAGCAATATTACTTGAAGGATGGTTACCTTATGAAAGCTAACAAACTTTGTATCCCCGAGTCTTCTCTTCGTTTGTTGCTTTTGCAAGAGGCTCACGGTGGAGGACTCATGGGACATTTCGGACACGACAAGACATTTGCTACGCTCTCCAAGAACTACTTTTGGCCAAAGATGTTTCGAGACGTTTCTCGCTACACCAACCGGTGCTCTACATGCCACAAAGCTAAGTCCAAAGCTCAATCTCATGGTCTATATATGCCACTTCCTATTCCATATCATCCATGGGAATATATTAGTATGGATTTCGTGCTTGGTTTGCCTCGCACTCAAAACGGCAAAGATTCCGTATTTGTTGTTGTGGACCGTTTCTCTAAGATGGCACATTTCATTCCTTGCAACAAGATAGACGATGCTTCACATGTTGCAAATCTCTTTTGTAGGGAAATCTTGCGTTTGCATGGAGTGCCAAAGACGATCGTGTCGGACCGAGACGTCAAGTTCCTTAGCTACTTTTGGAAGACACTATGCGCCAAGCTCGGAATCGAGCTCCTATTCTCATTGGCATATCACCCTCAAACCGACGGCCAAACGGAGGTCACGAACTGGACTCTTTCCACACTACTCCGCATGTTGATCAAGAAGAACATAAGGGACTGGGAGGAATGTTTACCCATCGCCGAGTACGCCTACAATCGAGCACGACACTCTACTACCGGCAAGTCCCCCTTCGAGGTCGTCTATGGTTTCAATCTGTTGTCTCCATTAGACATTCTACCGCTACCTCTACAAGAGCGCATCGACATGGACGCAAGTGCACGAGCAAGCTACCTCAAGAAGATGCACGAAGATACAAGGCATGCGATCGAGCGCCAAGTACAACGACTCGCGAACAAGGTCAACATCAACAAGCAGCCCATGGTGTTCAACCCCGGCGACCTTGTGTGGCTCCACCTTCGCAAAGACCGCTTCCCCAACGAGCGCAAGTCCAAACTACTACCCCGAGCCGATGGACCTTTCAAGGTGTTAGCATGCTACAACAACAATGCCTACAAGATCGACATCCCTCGCGACAAGTACAATGTGAGCGACACATTCAACGTCAAGGACCTATCTCCCTTCCATGGTGATGTACATTCCGATCCGAGGATGGATCTTTTTCAAGGGGGGGGGGGAGATGATGCGGAGCATCCCACGGTCATCCCCATGGATCTACCTATGTCTCCTCAAGTGCCAAGTGGACCTATGACACGAGCACGTGCAAGAGCTCTCGAAACCGAGGTGACATCTCTCCTAAGTGAACTTCCATTTGACTCGAGTGAGGCATGGCTACTACCTCAAGCCGAAGTGCTATGTGTGATCAGGTATGAAGAAGACCGCCTCGGGAATGCTCTGAGCGAAGACCAAGTCGGCAAGTACACGGAGGAACGTGCGCGAGGAGGAAGACCGCTGAAAAGCTTCAGCGGCCGGACATTCGGCCCCTGGCCCAGACATCCGGCCCCTGAAGAGATGCCCACCAGCAGCAGCCCAGCCGTGCAGACACTACAGGGCCCGTACATCCGGCCAGAGGCCCGGATATCCGGCCCAACTAGGGCGGACATCCGGCCTCTGCCCGGAAATCCGGCCCTGCATCACAGTAGTTTGACCCCCTTCAGGCCGGACATCCGGCACCAGGGCCGGACATCCGGCACCCCCGCGAACCGCCGGACATCCGACCCGACGCCCGGACATCCGGCCCCCTGACAGCAGCTTTAGGCCTTTTGGCCGTGTAATTTCATCCACTCATCCCCCACTTTGACCTAGACTATAAATAGACCTCCTCCTCATCCTTTCTAGGGTTAGCAAAGTATTTTGAGACATCTAGTTGAGCTTTGCTCCTTGTATCTCCTCTTGGGGAATCAAGACCTCTCTAGGGAGAAGGATCCCCATCATAGGATCATCAAGACCTCCTAAGGGAGAAGGATCTCATCTAGATCATCAAGACCTCACCTCCTCCGGAGTGGGAAGAACTTTACCTTGTGCTTGTTTCCTTGGATTGTCCTTGTATACTTGTGGATCTCATGTATGCTATCCTAATGGATGTGTGATTTGGCTTTGTTTGAGTGATTTCCCTTGGTTGACTTTTGTTGTTCCTCTCTTTTCCCCCTCCTAAAGTCTGAAAAGATCGTCAATTAGGGTTCCACCCTACAACAACTTGTCAGCTGCAGTGTGAGGCCTGTGTCGCTGGAGAATAACAGGAGGTGTGGGTGAGTAGAGGGATGGCCTGGCCAGCGGTGGGAGTAGGAGGGGGCGCTGAGGCCTGCGCGGCAGCACAGCCGGCCACGGAAGGCGGGAGCAGGCAGTCCCGCCGGCGTTGGTTTGGCGGCTGGAGCAAGAAGATCAGAGATTGAAGAAGCAGCATGGTTGTTGGATGTTATCCAATGGTCACTGCCGCTAGAATCGTTTGTTGACTAAGTTCACAAAGCCCTGCGTACACGTAAACATAGTAGGCCCACAAGTCAGCCTCCAAATATGTGGCAAACAGCATACAGCCCATTTGCCATTATTTTTAATAATTTACAGCCCATTTGCTAATTCGTATGGTTTTTTTGAAGCCCATATTCTTTTTGTTAGCATTACAGCCCATATTCTAGCCATGGTTAAAAAATTCAACAAAATTTTGCATATTTCGGTGGGGTCCGAACTGTTTTTAATCCCAAAATTTCGAGTCAGATTCAAACTAATTTGAAAAATAAATATATATTAATTTAAAATCCAACAAAAATTTCCCGCAAAAAAATCAATGAAATTTAAAATCTGGAAATCATAAAAAAACCGTAATTTGAAACTAATTGCCGGTTTGTTGTATTGTTTTTAAAAGTTATAGCCCATTTCTTACTACTTATAGCCCATTTATGGGCAAGCCCCAAATACATCCCTCCTCGTCTTGAAAGATTTGCAGCCAAGCAGGGCTGAGAAAAGCAAGTTGGCCTCGGTTGGGTATTCTGCAAAAAAATAGAAGTGGGCTAGCCATTTTTAGAAAGAAAAAAAACAACTAGGCTGGTCATGTGGTAAGCAGAAAATAAAAGCCTGGCAATTCTCTCATTTATTGACTATACATTGACAATGAGGTGGGATCCAGATGTCAGGAAACCATTAGAGGAAGCATTTATTTTGGCTTGTAACAAGGAGGCACTTGCTTGCGTACTGCCATGACCCTGGTGGGTCCCTACTGTTATCCTCTCCATGTACAATCATCTCCTGATTCCTCTCGGTTGTTGACCATGTTAACAACGCCAGAGGGCGGCGCCGCGGCGAGCGAACCAAGGCGAGAACGACGGCGAGGCCTCGGACGGGAATGAACAGGAGCTGGGGAAGATGCGGCGGTGTAGTCACAGGCGGAGGGGAGTATGAGGGTTGACTGGTTCGAGTGCGGGGTGGGGCTGACTTCGCCGGAGAATAACAGGAGGTGTGTGGGTTAGAGGGATGGCCTGGCCAGAGTTTTAGGGTGCGATGGGACGGCGATGCGTGCGCGGTAGCGCAGCCAGCCGAGGTGGGAGCAGGCGGTCCCGCCGGCGCTGGTTTGGTTTTGGCGGCTGAAGGAAGAAGACTGAAGAAACACGACAGACGTTGGATATCAATCCAACGGTCAAGGTTGGAAGAATCGTTTGTTGACTGAGCCGACACCACGTTGCATACATTTTTCGCAAGAAAAGAAAAACTAGGCTCGTTCGCCAGATAACATTCCCGAAACTACCACCGTTTGATCTTGCGCTGCAACTAAAACTGGCAGAAAAATGCGTTCGTTTGCCATCCTCCTCCCAGGGAACGTTCGCGAGATAACATTCCCGAAAATCAAAGTCTTGAGAAGGCGTACAGAACAAGCTAGTCTGGCAGTAAAGAGACGTTCCTGACTGTTAGAAAAAAGAGAGACGTGCTACTGTAATTGGTTCGAATCCAAACCTAGACTACATATTGTGTTATACTACTGTGCAAGTAATGAAACTGACATATCCAACGTTCTCTTCTCCTCTTCTCTAGTTACTCAGCCTAGCTTCAGAAGTTGCGGCCGCAGCAACCATGTTCGCTGGCTCGTCCACCTGCTCTTCAGTAGGGAATCGAGCCAACAACCAGATGTACGCGAAGTTGCCACCCGTACCACCGCCTGTGGGTCTCATCACAACCCCGCTGGCACACTCACCGCAGCCGGTTGCTCATCGTACCCCGCTACCGTTGGTGTGGTGCCACTACTGCAAATCACGCAGAGTCATCCGTTGCGTCTCAACTACAACCCTCAACCCTGGCCGAGTCTTCTACAAATGCCCAAATCATGGGGTAATATGGTCAAGTTGTTCGAATTTGATTCGTGCAGAAAAGGGAGGATTCTTGTGATTTGTATTTCTGGGAAGTTGCTGATGTGGGGGAATGGAACTATGCGGATTATTTGATTAGCCGACGAATCCCAATACCAGCAGGCTGGGGTGTTGGACAAGTAACTGAAGGAACGGCAGAGGAGGAAGATGCAGAGCAGAAGGTTAAAGATGATGCAGTTCATCAGATCATGGCCAAGCAACAGCTGGTGAACAGCCTTGGCAGCAATGAGGAGATGAAAGAGCTTGTGAAGATAATGGGCAAGATTGTTGTGCTCTGTAGGATGATTGTCTCTTTATTTGCAGTGTATGTAACACTCGTGATGTATTCAGTGGCTCTGACATGAGCACTTTGCTGAAAATAGTAATGAATGAAACCTATTTAGCAGCCTGGGCGTCTAGTGTTGTGAACATCTAATGATTTCTATTAACGGAAATCGGGGGGCATCCCCTTTTGCTAATAAATAAATAAATAAGCAGAGGACCTGTCGGGTCAGCTTTGTTCCCATTGCAAGACGTTCAGCAAATTGCAGTCCAACAGCAAACTGCCATCAGCTACATTTGCGGTTGTACAATTATCAAATACAAGTTTCACAGCAAGATATGAGTACTACTAAACAACAATGTCATCATGTTTCAGTCATCATACAATCACCAAACACAAATCAACATACATAATAAGTGATGTTCTCACTGAACAACTACTTCATCAGGTTTCAGTTGTCATAGCAAACACAATTTAACATAGTAGATAATAAGTCGTCTTCTCACAGGCAAATACGACAAAAGCAATCTAATCATCATCCGCAGCAGCAACGTCAACATCTTCAGCATGGGTGTCAGTCTGAATCGTAATCCCCCCAGTGTCATCTTCTTCTTCAGAATCAATGTCCTCAAACATTGGCTTCTTATTGATCAACTCATCTACTTCCACAGCCTGAGAGGCAATCTTTTCTCCAACCTTATTGATGTGATGGTCCGCAAACATATCATAAACATCTGCGGCATCCTCTACATCAGCAGCAGTGTAAGCATCATCTTGTTGTGCAACTTCATTAAACGAATTCCTTTGCTCAAACTTTTGCAATACTCTCCAGTCTTGGTTACGTGCATATGTGTCTTCCAAGAAAAATATATGTGTTGTTTGATTTGCCAAAATATAAGGCTCGTCGGTGCGGTACGCCACCTTGATATTGATGGATTTGAAATAATCATCAGCTTTGGGTTTTGAGATCTTGGTAAACTGGTTATACCAACGACAGCAAAACAGAACCACGCACCGATGAACCTCGAAACTGGAGATATACTGCAATTGAACAATGTCTGTTATGTTAGCATACATTTCAGTTGTCACTTTCTTATGCATATCCGTGCTCATGACGGCGCTGTTGTGTCTTCCTGCCTTCGTCGCGTGCAAGGGTGTTGTAGCGCACATCTCCAACAACGCAAGATGCATAATGTCTTACCGGAGTATCAGGACCCATTGCTAGTGCGTAAAGGGTATCACTAACTGCCCGCCCCTCCTCCCGCATCTTCTTAACCTCTGGTTAGAAAATAGACAAGCTAATCATCTTAGGTACTCTATATGTTAAAAAACCTGACAGTGCAATTCAAAAGCTTACACGGCTCTTCAACCATTTCGCAAATCCTTCCCTAACCCGTTTGTCAATGTTTCTTGGATTTTGCGCCAGTAACTTGATGCAGGGTGGAACCCTAATTGACGATCTTTTCACACTTGGAGGGGGAAAAGGGAAGAACAACAAGAACAACAAGAGGGAAATCACTCAAACAAACCCAAATCACACATCCACTAGGATAGCATACATGAGATCCACAAGCATACAAGATCAATCCATGGAAACAAGCACAAAGGTAAAGTTCTTCTCACTCCAAAGGAGGTGAGGTCTTGATGATCTAGATGAGATCCTTCTCCCTTAGGAGGTCTTGATGATCCTATGATGGGGATCCTTCTCCGTAGAGAGGTCTTGATTCCCCAAGAGGAGATACAAGGAGCAAAGCTCTACTCAAATGTCTCAATATACTTTGCTAACCCTAGCTAGGAGGGGGTAGGGGAGTATTTATAGTAGTCCACGAGGTAGGAGGGGAGAGGAGAGGGATTACATGGTCGGATGGCCGAATGCATGCTGGTAGGGGCCGGATGTCCGGGGGTTCACTGAGGTGCCGGATGTCCGAGCCATGGGACCGGATGTCCGGCCGGGTGTTCTGGCCGGCTGGGTGGCATTCTGGACATGAGGGCCGGATTTCCGGCAGGGGGCCCAGATGTCCGGGTCCTGGGCTTGGCAGTTGTCGTGCTGGTGCTGTTGGCGACGTTTCCAGGGGCCGGATGTCCGGGCCGTAGGCCGGATGTCCGGCTGCTGATGCACGGCTGCACTTCCTCTTCTCGATCTCCTTCATCCATGTACTTTGGGACTTGTCCGTTGTTCCGGGCTTCTCCGAGAGGGTCTTCTTGGTACCTAAGTACACAGAGCATTCCGGAATGAGGTAGTAGCCATGTCTCACGAGGATCATACGGAATGTCGTTAAGGAGAGATGTCACCTCGGTCTCGATAGCTCTTGCACGTGCTCGTGTCATTGGTCCGCTTGGCACTTGAGGAGACGTAGGTGGGTCCATGGGGATGACCGTAGAATGCTCCGCATCATCTCCCCCCCCCCCCTTGAGAAAGATCTGTCCTCGGATCGGAATCCACATCACCATGGAAGGGAGATAAGACCTTGACGTTGAAGATGTCGCTCACGTTGTACTTGTCGGGAGGGATGTTGATCTTGTAGGCGTTGTTGTTGTAGCGTGCTAGCACCTTGAAAGGTCCGTCGGCTCGGGGTAGTAGTATGGACTTGTGCTCGTTGGGGAAGCGGTCTTTGCGAAGGTGTAGCCACACAAGATCTCCGGGGTTGAACACCATGGGGTGCTTGTTGATGTTGACCTTGGTCGCGAGTCGTTGTAATTGGCGCTCGATCGCATGCCTTGTATCTTCGTGCATCTTCTTGAGGTAGTTCGCTCATGCACTCGTGTCCATGTCGATGCGCACTTGTAGAGCTAGCGATAGAATGTCCAATGGGGACAACGGATTTAAGCCGTAGACGACCTCGAAGGGGGACTTGCCGGTAGTAGAGTGTCGTGCTCGATTGTAGGCGTACTTGGTGATGGGCAAACATTCCTCCCACTCCCTTATGTTCTTCTTGATCAACACGCGGAGGGGTCTGGATAGCGTCCGGTTCGTGACCTCCGTTTGGCCGTCGGTTTATGGGTGATATGCCGATGAGAATAGGAGCTTGATTCCGAGCTTGGCGCATAGTGTCTTCCAAAAGTAGCTAAGGAACTTGACGTTGCGGTCCGACACGATTGTCTTGGGTACTCCATGCAATCGCAAGATTTCCCTACAAAAGAGATTTGCAACATGTGAAGCATCGTCGATCTTGTTACATGGAATAAAATGTGCCATTTTAGAGAAACGGTCCATAATAACAAATACCGAATCTTTGCCGTTTTGAGTTCGAGGCAAACCAAGCATACAATCCATACTAATATCTTCCCATGGGTGATATGGAATAGGAAGTGGCATATATAGACCGTGAGATTGAGCTTTGGACTTAGCTTTGCGGCATGTAGAGCACCGGTTTGTGTTGACACATCTGGAAACATCTTTAGCCAAAAGTAGTTCTTGTAGAGCGTGGCAAATGTCTTGTCGTGACCGAAATGTCCCATGAGCCCTCCACCCGTGAGCCTCTTGCAAAAGCAACAAACAAAGAGAAGACTCGGGGATACAAAGTTTGTTAGCTCTCATAAGATAATCATCTTTGAAATAGTATCGCTCCCAAGTTTTGTGTGATAAGCATTTGGCATATGGAATCGCAAATGAAACATCATGCGCATACAAGTGTTTAATGTGCTCAAATCCTATAACATTCAACTCAAGTTTAGTAACTAGCATGCACTTGCGGGAAAGAGCGTCCGCCCCAACATTTTCCTTACTGTTGGGGATATTTCCCAGCTTGGAGACCCGGCAGGAAGATGACCCGGCCATAGAGCTATAAGGCTCTGTGGGTTACCTTACTGCTGGGCCTTGAAGATTCATGGTGGGCCAGCTTGACGTAGGCCTGGCGCGAGGGCCGGCTTAGTGCGTGGGCCAGCTTGAGAAGAAAGGATAATACAAGATTACCTTGAAGAACAAGATAACTAGAGTACGAGTAGGGTACGGGTTAATGTTACGACCCGGACTCTCATGTAAACCTAGGGCTCGACCTGTTATATAAAGGGGAGCACCTAGGGCAGAAAAGACTAAGTTGCAATCTCTCGAGAGCTATGTTAAGTGAATCCGCACCCTTGTAATCGAGATCCAAAGCAATACAATCAAGCAGGACGTAGGCTTTTACCTCCATCGTGAGGGGCCGAACCTGGGTAAACTTGTGTCTTCTCGTTCCCGATCAACCCCGTTAAGCTTCCACCTTCGTGCGATGGCCTCATCACTAAGTCCTTTTACGAGGGCATCTGCCATGTCAAAACCACGACACTTACCTTTGATATACTTGATAACATAAGAAAATGACTCAATGAACTCACTCCATTTAGCATGACGCTTGTTCAGTTTGGGTTGACCCTTAAGGTACTTAAGCGTTTCATGATCCGTATGGATGACAAACTCACGTGGTCGGAGATAATGTTCGCACACATGCAAGACTCTTACTAAAGCATATAACTCTTTATCATAGATGGGGTAGTTAACTTGCGCGCCGGAGAGTTTTTCGCTAAAGTATGCAATGGGTCGCTTCTCTTGCATTAACACACCACCTATGCCATTACCACTAGCGTCACAATGCACTTCAAAAGTTTTATCAAAGTTGGGTAATGCAAGTAATGGAGCATGTGTAAGCAAGTTCTTAAGCTCATGAAATGCGGCATCTTGAGATGGACCCCAAACAAATGGTGCATTCTTCTTACTCAATGCGTGCAATGGTGATGCAATAGTGCTAAAATCCTTTACAAATCGACGCTAAAATCCGGCTAGGCCAAGGAAACTACGCACTTGAAGCAAATTGGTTGGTTGTGGCCAACTTTTAATAGCATCAATTTTACCTTCATCAACTTGAACACCCTTAGATGAGACTACAAAGCCTAAGAACACAAGCTTATCAACACCAAAAGTGCATTTCTCCATGTTAGCATAATGTCGCTCGTCTCTAAGAACTTGCAAGACGTCTCTAAGGTGTTTCACATGATCCCCAAGAGATTGGCTAAACACAAGAATGTCATCAAAGTAAACCACAACACAAATGCCAATGTATTTGCGAAGAACATAATGCATCACACGCATGAAAGTGCTAGGTGCTTGCGATAAACCCATAGGCATGACTAACCATTCATACAAACCAAATTTGGTTGTCAAAGCCATTTTCCATTCATCACCTTCTTGCATGCGTATTTGATAGTAGCCACTTTTAAGATCAATTTTGGAGAAAATGGTGGCTCCACTAAGTTCATCTAGCATGTCATCTAGGCGTGGAATGGGATGGCGATATCTAATGGTGATAGCATTTATAGGACGGCAATCGGAACACATGCGATAGGTACCATCTTTCTTAGGCACAAGAATTACCGGGACGGCACATGGACAAAAGCTCTCGCGTACATACCCATTCTCCATGAGATGTTGGACTTGCCGTTGGATCTCTTTGGTCTCGTCGGGGTTGACGCGGTAAGGTGCCTTGTTCGGTAAGGGTGCGCCTGGGATGAGGCCAATGCGGTGTTCGATTCCGCGAAGTGGAGGAAGTTCGGGAGGTAACTCATTTGGAAAAACGTCCACGAATTCCTGTAATAGATGAGACAATACCAAAGGAAGATGTTGTGAAGTATTAGTCCGCACCACTTCATCTTTGCACACAAGCACAAAGTGAAGAACACTTGATGGGCTCTCACTCACATCCCTCAAATCTCTTTTGGTGGATAAAAGTACTAAATCTTTCTTGTCGCTCATCGTGGAGTCGCTCATTTTTGGCTTGTGGCGCTCACTCTCTTTTTGGTGGTTCACTCGCTCAATACTCTCTCCACAATGGGTAGATGCTTGCTTGTCGGCGATGACTTGACTTGGTGACATTGGTCGAAGAACGAATTCCTTGCCCTTCATCTTGAAGCTATAGTGATTGGTCCGTCCGTTATGGATGACGCCGCGGTCGAATTGCCAAGGTCTTCCAAGGAGGAGATGGCATACGGACATGGGAACCACATCACACTCCAAGGTGTCTTCATACGCGCCAATCTTGAAGGACACTTGAACGGTGTGCTCCACTTGAATGGTGCCGGAGTCGCTTAACCATTGAACCTTGTAGGGACGAGGGTGCTTCTTCTTGAGCAATTGTAGCTTGGAACATAACTCTTCACTTGCCAAATTGTGGCAACTTCCGCCGTCGATGATGACCTTGACGGAACGTCCTTGGATACCCGCTTTGGTATGGAAGATATCGCAACGTTGGTCTTCGTCTTGTTGTTGTTGAAGTGTCAAGATCTTGGAAACAACAAGAGTGGGGCTCGAATCATTGTCGCAAAATACTTGATCGTCTTCATCTTCATTCACTTGTCGATGCATGGCCACGTTCTCAAGTGCTTCCATTTCTTCTTCGTTCATAGAGTCGTAGGTGCCGTCCACGTTGGCGATCATGGTACGCTGTGTGGGGCACTCAAAAGACTTGTGGCCTCGGCCTTTGCAAGTAAAGCACTTGATGTCACTTGTTTTGTCGGTGGCATCCGTAGGAGTTGTTAATGACGAAGCTCTTGGCTTGGAGTTGCTTGTAGTAGTAGGAAGACGACTCGAAGATGTCGAAGGGTTCTTGTAGCTTGACTTGTCACCGGTACTTGGTGTAGCTCGAGTCGTTGGAGGAGGTGTCATAGTCGTTGAAGCTTGATTGTAAGAACCGTAGGTCTTGGAAGAGTACTTGGAGTACGTGTAATCCTTTTGCACTTGACGCTCCGCTTTGGTGGCTTGGTGCACTAGCTCAAGGAGGTTGGAGTAAGGTTGGAAGCCCGCAATTTTCTTGATTGCATGGTTGAGACCATTCAAGAAACGCGCCATAGTTTATTCATCATCTTCCTTGACGTTTGCTCGTATCATTGCAATCTCCATTTCTTTGTAATATTCTTCAACCGACTTGGTGCCTTGCTTGAGAAGTTGAAGTTTCTTGAAGAGGTCACAGCTATAGTGTGTAGGCACAAGGCGAGCTCTCATGACATCCTTCATTTGAGTCCATGTTGTGATAGGTGGTTCGCCTTTCTCTTGGCGTCTCTCGATCACTTGCTCCCACCAAATGAGAACATAGTCTTGGAACTCAAGCGATGCCATGGCTACCTTCTCTTCTCGTCATAGTTTTGTAGACGGAATATCTTATCCACCTTTAAGGCCCAGGAGAGGTAGTCTTCGGGGTCGTTGCTTCCGGAAAACTTGGGCATGTTGAACTTGAGCTTGCCGTAGCGTTGTTCATCATTATGCCATTGTTGTCGTCGCTCGTTTCTTCGAGGTGGGCCTTCATCCCCATTCTCTTCTTGCTCTATGCAGTTGGCTTGACAGTGGGGAGGAGGTACTCTTGCCCGGTTCCTCCTTTCTTGATTCTCTTCTTGGTGTGTGGCTACTTCTTGGTGACGTGCCTCTTCTTCTTCACGCACACGACGGTTGTGTTCGTTGAGGGCATGAGTGGCTTCTCGAAGGGCACGTTGAGCTGCGATAGCTTGTTCCTCACGATGTTGTTGCTCTTGACGGAGTGGATCGCCGTCTTGTGTTTCTTGTTGATGACGTCATGGAACTTGCTCTTGGCGCGTGTCGTCGTGAACTTGATGACGTTGACGTTCGCGCTCTCGAAGGCATTGTTGCAACCCATTGCCATGTAATGGATTTGGTGGAGCTTGTTGGTCTTGTCGATGACGTAGACGAGCTCGAGGAAGACTTGCATCCGATGATGAATCCGAAGAATGGTGTCTTGACCGTGTTCGCCTTGTCGAGGAGGAAGTTGAGGAAGCGCGGTCAAACATCATGGCACGAAATTCGTCCATTTGTGTAGTAAGCTTGGCATCAATGTAGTCTCTTGTTCGCGTTTCGGAGTGATGCAAGTCGGTGGCGAGTTGCTCAATGCGATCGCCCAAAGCTTCACTTTCTTGATGCAAGGCTCGTTGTACCCCAAAGAGATGGCTCTTAGATACGTAGTCGTTCGGTGCTTCGTGCTCGTCGAAGAGAGGATTCGAAGATGTACTTGGCCTATCCATCATGATCAAGTAGAGGTGAGTAGGAAATGAGAGAACAAAATCAAAGTTACCTTTTCCGAACATTGAAAATGTATCAAGTATCACTCAATGTATAGCTATGATAGTAGAATTGGTACCGGGTTTGTTTCTCACATCTACACAAAAAGGCTTATGGAGTAGCTTGGTTAGGATGGTGGCACAAAATAGTTGCAATTTGCAAGCAAGATATCAATAATGTTGAAAAAGATTCACAAGTTCGCAAGTGTAACTAGTAGACCAATAGCAATAAGTAGCACATGGAAACACACGCACGGATAGATAAATGAGGTCGTGCAACCAAGGAATGAGCTCAAAATGTGGAATCCACGGAAAACGCTCGTGTTGCACAACACTAGAGAGACGCTAGCACAATTGCTCAATAGGCGGATACAAACTTGTGCACAACCTATAAGAGCCAAAACGTATCGACTTTCTATATCACTTATGCTATGTATGTATGAGTCCCGGTGAATTTGTCACAATGATCCAAGATGATCAAATATGCTATGTAATGTGGCGATGCTATGGCTATTGCTTACAAGCTTGTTGTTGCTCTTTTTCTTAAAAGCTTCTCTTTCTTTTGATAGTTTCCTTTGGCCACTTTTGCGAAATGCTCTTACGAAGATAGCAACGATGTATATGCGGGAACAAAATTTTGGCACAAGAGATGATATGATGATATATGCACGCTATGATAGCTATGCGGAATGGTATCACTAAAGTGCGCAAGTAGCGTTGCCCGGCAATACTCAAATGGCTAGTCTCGTAGGAAAGTGACGCAAAAGATGGTCTCGGGGGTTAACAAATGCAATGGCAAGGAGATGAACAAGTTGTCATTGAGGTTACCATCCTGGCTTACGGTGATGGTGTCACAATGGTGAAGTGCTCGTTGTCGATGATGAGTCCATGGCGATGATGAGCGGCGGTGATGTCGATGTCGAACCGTTCCTAAGTAGCCGAAACACGTTAGGAAATGGAAAATCGCGACTCAAAATCTCAAGTGGCAAACGTGACAAAATTTGCGGTGGTTGCGGGAGTCGGTGGTGGAGTCACACGAGTATACGATGGTTTGCGGAAGAATCGGTGGAAAAAGATGAAAAAACGAAGAAAAACGGCTATGTGGTGAAGTGTTGGGTGCCAGGGGCTGGATGTCCGGGGCGCCGGATGTCCGGGCTCTCGGGCCGGATGTCCGGGCTGGGGATCCATGGATGAACACGATGAAAAAGTGGGGAAACAAAAATTCGGGGCAAAATTCGAAAGATTTTGTGGATGGAGTTGATGGAGATGGTGGGGAAAAGCTAGATCCACTTGAAACACAGCAAATCCATGGATCAAAATCAACAAAACAACATCAAACTAACAGATCACAAAAATTTTGGTAGGGCTATTTTTGTGGGGAATTTTTGAAATTGGGCAAAATCAAACAAAATTGGGGCTAGAAAGTGAGGGGAAAGACTCCCAAGTGTGAATTAACTTGGCTCTGATACCAAGATGATGTAGGGTGGAACCCTAATTGACGATATTTTCACACTTGGAGCGGGAAAAGGGAAGAACAACAAGAACAACAAGAGGGAAATCACTCAAACAAACCCAAAGCACACATCCACTAGGATAGCATACATGAGATCCACAAGCATACAAGATCAATCCATGGAAACAAGCATGAGATCCTTCTCCCTTAGGAGGTATTGATGATCCTATGATGGGGATCCTTCTCCCTAGAGAGGTCTTGATTCCCCAAGAGGAGATACAAGGAGGAAAGCTCTACTCAAATGTCTCAATATACTTTGGTAACCCTAGCTAGGAGGGGGTAGGGGAGTATTTATAGTAGTCCACGAGGTAGGAGGGGACAGGAGAGGGATTACATGGCCGGATGGCCGAATGCATGTTGGCAGGGGCCGGATGTTCGGCCGTCGGGCCGGATGTCCGGCGGTTTACTGAGGTGCCGGATGTCCGGGCCTTGGGGCCGGATGTCCAGCCGGGTGTTCTGGCCGGCTGGGTGGCGTTCTGGACAGGAGGGCCGGATGTCTGGGGCTGGTCGGGCCGGATGTACGGCAGAGGGGCCGGATGTCCTGGTCCTGGGCTTGGCAGCTGCTCTGCTGGTGCTGTTGGCGACGTTTCCAGGGGATGGATGTCCGGGCCGTAGGCCGGATGTCCGGCTGCTGATGCACGGCTACACTTCCTCTTCTCGATCTCCTTCATCCATGTACTTTGGGACTTGTCCGTTGTTCTGGGCTTCTCCGAGGGGGTCTTCTTGGTACCTAAGTACACATAGCATTCTGGAATGAGGTAGTAGCCATGTCTCACGTGGATCATACGGAATGTCGTTAAGGAGAGATGTCACCTCGGTCTCGATAGCTCTTGCACGTGCTCGTGTCATTGGTCCGCTTGGCACTTGAGGAGACGTAGGTGGGTCCATGGGGATGACCGTAGGATGCTCCACGTCATAACTCCTCTTCGTACATGCTGCAGAACATAGTGATCGCGTCAAACATCTAAATATATAAGAATGTGCTGCAAGTTTAGTAGATTACGATGTATAAGCTGCAGTACTTAGCACTTACTCGATATAAGGTAGAATCTTAGGACAGTTATTCAACACATGCCAAACCATTTTGTCCAAATCTTTAGGTTTATCATCTTGTCGACTCTTCCCTGTTAGTCGAACAGCAGGATCGAAAACATTGAGCTCAGGATTTTTTTCACCCACCTTTTTGCTAGGCTAACCAGCTGTTTCAATGTATCTTGAGTAGAATGTCAACGCTTCTGTAGCAATGTAGGCCTCTGCAATGGAACCCTCAGGTCTAGCTCTGTTCCTAACATAGCCCTTGAAAGTGCCTAGCCGCCTTTCAATAGGGTACATCCATCCATACTGTTCTGGACCTCTAAGTAGTGCCTCATCAGGTAGATGAACAGCCAAATGCACCATCACATCAAAGAAGGCTGCAGGATATATCTTCTCAAGGTCGCATAGGATAGTTGGTATCTTGTCTTTAAGACGTGTCACAACATCTATCCTGATATTTCTACTGCAGAGTTCCCCGAAGAATTGTCCCAACTCTGCAACTGCTCTGTATAAGTCAGGGCGGCCCAATCCTCTAAGGAGAATAGGTAAAACCCTTTGAAGTAGGATGTGGCAGTCATGAGTTTTCAACCCTTGTACCTTGGTTCCATCTGCACTGATTCTCCTTTCAGGGTTGGAAGCAAATCCATGTGGGAATCTCACACGTGACAGGACCTTGCAGAATTCTTTTCTTTTTTGCTTGTCCAAGACGTACACAGCTGGTGTCATATCCTGTGATTCACCAGTGCTATCCACCTGCAAATCGGATCTGATACCCATGTGTGAGGGCCGAATTTCCGGGACACAAATATCCTAGAAATTAACCCCTCGTGTCACCACCAGCCCCAGGTTTACTGTTACTGGGGGACACGTCCTTATTACAGTTTACCAAGCGAGTACAAGAATTGAATACAAGACCATAAAGGTCTAATGATACAACAATGATTTCTAGTGAAGGGTGACAGAAGCGACTCGTGGTTCTCCAACGCCGATGGGGCTCCATCCCCATAGGAACAGCAGACCCGGATAATTCCTATCCCGCGTGGCTGCTATCCTAGGCTCCGCATGGACGTCGTTGTAGTACTCCTTGTGAAATCCTGACCTGGCCAATTAAATAGCCAGGGACAAGCCAGTGAGTACGTTGGAATGTACTCGCAAACATAATGAACAAAAGAGATACCGAGTGCATATGATCATGATGGGTTAAATTATATGCATATTCTGAACGAAATTAAAGCATGGCATGATGAATATTAATACGGTGCTGAAGAATAAATATGAAATGTTAGTGACAAACAAAAAAAATTAATGGAGGATCGGGCGAGACAGGACCGCCCGAGAATCCAAAAGGAAATAAAAAAGTGGAGAATCGGGCGAGACAAGACCGCCCGAGTATCCAAGAGAAATGCCAATCGGGTGTCTAAAAGAGAATCGGGCGAGACAGGACCGCCCGAGAACTCAAGTGACACCACGAGAGGTCTTGAAAAGAAATGCCAAACGGGTGTCTAAAAGAGAATCGGGCGAGACAGGACCGCCCGAGAACTCAAGCGACGCCACGAGAGGTCTTGAAAAGAAATGCCAAACGGGTGTCTAAAAGCGACGCCTCGAGAGGTCTTGAAAATAAATGAGTATCCGGGTAGTCTAGCCTGCCCATGAGACACTCAGAAAATAAAATAAGAGAAACGGTTAGTCCATAATAATAACAATAATATTCATGATAGCGTCAGTGGCGACAATAATTATCCTGCAAAATAAATTATGCTCAATTTTCATTATTTTCCTCCGGAGACCGACACTACGACCGACACTTGACCAACCCAGACTGTAGTCCTTAACCGCGAACACGGCTATTCGGATTGGTAAAACTCTGCAGAGGGTGTACTCTTTACCCACAAGTAAAGGATTTCTTTAGCCAGCACCGAGACGCTGACTAATTCCGATAACGGTCTTTGGGTTCAAAACACACCTAACCAGCACACACCAGATTAACTTTCCGGATGCCAGGAATCACCCAAAGCATCGCTCAAGATAAACTCTAAGACGGGGAGACTACAATCTCGAATAGCATGGGATCACTATTAATATGCACGGATTACAAGGGGTGCCCCCCTCTCGGCCCAGCCGGATACACCCATGCCCCCTGACCCGATGACTGGCATTATAACCGATATCTGGAAACCTTCATCGCGGCCTCTCTATATGGTGTGTGCAGGGAAAGGGGTTAACAACTTACTGAACCGTACCCTACCTGTGGCAGGGACAAGTGGTAGCACGAAACAAGTATGGGGGTTACCGGAACAAGACTCGACCTACGGTCGACTCAGGAGGTTTAAGTTTTCCTGCAGTGGTTAGCACAATAAAGTGTTCTTTCAACAGTAACACCAAAGCAGGGCCACAGCCCTTGCATGTCCCAACATGCATAACCAACAAGGCATGATCACGCTCCGACGTGATCACCCTTCTGCCGGTAATGGTATTTCTCTTATACCTGCTCCTGCAAGTTAGTCATGAGAAGCACGCGTTGCACGGTACGAGGAACATGCCAACACTACATGCATGCAAATTTTATTTGAATTCAACATATGCATGATTCAATTATTCTTGCAAACATTTAACCAAGCAATCACCAAATCAAGTGTTCAAGATGCTTGCCTTGAGTATGCAGAAAGATTGGGTGCACTCCATAATTTTGAAAATTATATCTTCCCTCCATTTCCTATTTTCAAAAAATATTTGAAATTACCTCACAAAGCAAAAATAGTCCTAAAGAGTTGTTTGGAATTTTTTTTAATAAATACTAAAATAAACTAGAGGAAAAATGAGGAATATCAGAAAAAGAATCAATTGATTTAGAGTTCATATGATTTTCCTAGGGAATTTCTAAGCTGGAATAAATAAGGAAAAGGACTATTTAATAAATCCTGCAGAAACAGAGCTTAGGAAAAATGTTCACCCTAGCTAGATTAATAGAGCATGATTTTAGGAGTATTTAGAAATTTGGATTTGAAACGGTTGCTGTGGAAATATTTGAAACTTGCTGGAAAAAGAAAAGAGGAAAGGGTAGAAGCGCGCCCTGAGCGCTGTATAGCCGTCTGGGGCTACTGGGCCAAGCCTAGTCGTTCGGCTGCGCGGGAGGCGGTTGACGTCGAAGGCGCACTTATGCGAATACGCCTTCCGCGCGCGAAGCCGGATAGGGGGAAAGCTGTCTCCACTTAAACGGCGGGGTCACTGAGAGTGGGCCCACCTGGCCCACTGGTCAGGTTGGACCGGTCAAACCGGTTGTCTCCTCCCTCTCACACGCGTAGGAACAGAGGAGGGGAGCAGGGGACTCCGGCGACGGCTATCACCGGTGATAGGCGAGGCCCCCGTTGACGCAGACCGTGCTGGGAGGACCGCTGCACCTTCCGCACCTCAGCAAGGTAGCTCATGGCTGGCGAGGGCCTCTGGTGGCGACGCCCCCTTCTTCACCGCGCATGGCCATGGCTGCCTGAGGTCGAAATCATGGCCAGAGCAAGCGGAGCTTCGTTCTGACCGCGCCAAAATCTTTCTCTAGCCTCACTTATTCTACATGTTCACTGATTTGGCCAGGAGTTCCCTCGGTTGGTTCGGAATCGACTGGAGATTGCCGTCAGTCCCCTGGTCTGTAGGTGAGGATACCGGGGTCTCCACTCGTTTCATCAGCCAAGGAGACACTAGAGGGAAAGGGGAGAGGTGTCGTGAGCTGAGCGAGCTCCGGCTCGAGTATTTATACACCGAAAACAATGGTTCCGCGGTTCCAGAGACGGACATGGCTGCGGGCGGCCATTAATGGCGATTTGCGGTAGCTGACGAGGTCGGCGATGGACGATGGAGCTCTGGTAGATGGAGGTTGAATAAGGGGGTGTGCTGGAGGCCTCGGGTTCGTCCAGGGCCTCAGGTAGGTACGTGACAGCGACGGGCGACGGCTGGTGGTGGCTTGGGATGGTGGTTTGGTCGGCGCTGGCCGGCGCTAGCGGCCAGGGACGATGCAGGGGAGGTGCAGGCGGCCAGCTGGTGCGTGCGGGGTAAGTCAGTGCGGCAGCAGGGCACGACAGTGGCTCGGGCGTCGGCACGGCTATTGGCGCGCTCTGGCCATGCCCCAGAGCACGCTCACATAGTGTTTGACAAAATGCCCGAGTGACCTAGGGAGCCCTTTTTGCTGTGAATCCTTGTATGGTGATGATACTAGGGATGGTGAGGATGTTGGACATGCTATTTTGGCCAGAGGAGCAAGTTCCGAATGCAGTTTAGGAAGGGGCAAAATTTCTGTCATGCACACAAGGTGCTTGACAGAATGCTATGGCCATTTAGAGATTTCTTTTGGAAGTGATACTTGGCAGAATGGTGCCTCCTTGGATGTTAGTGAGGGTGGCAGGGTTGGTTTGACCAAAAGAAAAACTTGCAAGTGCAAGTTTTACTGAATTTCAGTTCTGGACCAAATACTGAGGAAATTATCTGGAGGTCTTCCAGAATGCAATTGGAGTTGATCTTCTGGACCTACGTGTTTGGTTGGAAGGACTATAAGGTGGAATAATTACAGAATTTTTGGATCAAGGAAAAATAGGGTTGTAGTTGAAACCCAAAAATAGAACTGAATTGAAAAGAGGATGTTTCACTCAATATTTTCAAAAGGCCAGGTTAGGTTTTTGCATAAAGGTGATCTATAGGCATCACATGACCTCTCATAATTTTTGTCGAATTTTAAAAGAATTATTTAAAATAGTTGTAGTGCAACAGAGGCGTTTAAAGTATTGAAAATGATGTTAAAAGAATTATTTTGGGCAAATTTTATTATTATGGAAATATTTCCTACTGTTATATAAATATAAATGAATTGATTTAAGAAAACTACCATAGCCCACAATATTTTCCAAATAATTTTCTATGGAGGGAAGAATTTTGAAAAACAGAAAACAGAAAAGACTCTGAAAATAATAAAAGACCTAATATAATTCAAAATTTTATTTCTGGCAAAATTTTACTTAATAAAAATGTGGTTAAATTTTTGGGGTGTTACAAACTCTACCCCCCTTAAGAAAATCTCGTCCTCGAGATTTGTTAAGGTGGTCATTAAAATTTAAACCCACCTTTTCGAGGAGAATTTTCTGAGCTAATAATCTAAATAACCTAATTAGGCACAGTTGATGTGGGGCTACTGATAATTGGTGCAACTACAGTGAGGTACTGGTGTTGTGGTTCTACTGCTATGATAAATTTGGAAAAAGTAGAATTTCTAATTCCAAATTTTGCTTGCCGTACTCCAGTGCACAGTGCTCGCTCTGGCTGACAGGTGGGTCCAGGGCCCACTGTCAGGCTCTTCTTCTTCCCCCGACTCTTCTTCTTCCTCTCTCTCTCGCGTGCTTTCCCGCACTTTCCCCTCCTATGGCGCCTAGCACGTAGGGCATCTAGGCCGTACCGTGATAGTGCGCGGCGTGCCTGTCGCCGGCGCAGCGTGCACTCACCTCGCGGGCCAGCACCTTGTCGGCACTACTCGCGGATTCGCCTCCGAACACCGGCGATCGAGCGACGAGCGGCGCTGGTGGACTCAGCACACCGTGCACCGAGCTCGAGCTATAAAAACGACCGCCGTTTTCTTCTTCCTCCTATCTCGCACCTCGCCCCACCTCTTCCTCTTCTTCTGCTTCTCCTTCTGGCTGCAGGAGCTCGAGACGAGGCATCAATGGAGGACGTGGGCTCGAAGCTGATCACGATCCTCCTAGTCGGTCTACTGGCAGCGTTGGTCGGCTCCTTGATGCTACTGTGCGTGATGATCCTCGACGATCATCGTGATGCCGCTGCACGGGTGGTGGCTCTCCGAGGCGGCAGTGTCGGGTGTGAAAGAGTGTTAGTGTGTTCTGCAGTAGACTCTGTAGGAATAAAAACCCACGAGTTTTTCTTCGGAAAAACTGTGGTGTGGTGAGAGTGATCGAGGCCGTGAATTAGGTGCTAAGTGTGTGTGTGTGTGTGGTTACTGTGCTTAGGGCATGTAGCAGAGCGAGTGTGGCTGTGAGCCGGATGTCGTGGCTGTACGCGAATTAAATTCATGTTGAGGAATTTTTGTGTCAGCGGTTATGTGTAGTTCTGAGATACATATACCTACACTATCAAAACCACACGGTAGCAAAAACGGTGTATGCTACACCTCAAGTATATACAAGCGGTGCTTCACCCAATGCTACTAGTACAGGACATGCAACTACACAATGCAACAGCATTCCATGGGACTAATCCACATGATTGCTGGGCGGGCTAGGACCTGGGGGAGAGTGGTTCCCTGCTTGGGCTTCCACATTTGAGTTGGCTAAGACGGAAACTAAACTCGAGTGGCGGCGACGTTGGTGTGGTTCTGGATGAGATGTTCCGGCTCTGGTCCTGACGGTGTACTCTTCAAACACTCGACGACTGATAAGGGGTGTCCCGATCTTCTCGTTGAGCTCGATGTAGGTGGATGATAACTTGTGGGACGCTGACGAATCTCTGGCTGTTCCCCCGTTGCCAATGCAACAGTTCTCAACCCTATTCGATATTCGCAACTTCACACACTTGCGCACGTAGCCGCCGACCACGAAGCGGTTTGCAATCTACCAATTCCCAATGGAACAGCAGAAGACACTTGAATCTTGCAGTAGGATAAACACCAGATCGCAACAAAGTGGTGAAGGTAGAATACTCCTGATCGAATCAAAGAGGAATATTGATTACAGAGGAATGCTTAAAGCAATTCAATCTGAAAAGAGGTTTAATCAAAATGTGGTCCGCCTGTAACTAACCCTAAGGAAGGGTATTTATATCCTAAGATAGTTGGAAGGGGTACACGGCCCGTCAGCCCAAAAGCCTGCGCGCAGGCAGCACGGTAGTACCGCTTATAGCATGCGGTACTACCGCTCCAAGCGGTACTACCGCTTAAGTACCGCTCTAGTACCGGTTAGGTCGCTTGGATGCCAGAAATATTTTGCTAAGCGGTACTGAGTACGGTAGCACGGGGCGGTACTACCGCTTTAAGCGGTACTACCGCTGGTGTGGGGCGGTACTACCGCCCTGGAAACTGCAGGGTCCTCCTCCCTGCCCAGCTGCACTGCCTCCTTGCTCTCCTCCTTGCTCCCTTGTGCTATGCCTTCCTCTCCAATGTACCTAATGACACACACACACACAAGGATTTAGGCAGTATAAAGCTCTCATTAAAATAAATAGCATTATCAACTAAGAGAGAATCCACCTGTTGTTCTAGTAGTTTAGCACGAGCTCTTGTAATGGGTCCAATCCTGATTTCATCATTGGACATCTTCTTTGTAGCAACAGGTTGTTCATGAGGTAGAGATGGAGTCATAGTATAGATGTCCTCATCATCCTCCCCCCCTTGAAAAGGCGTCGACCTCGACGCGTCAAGGTCATCTCCAAGATAGGGCGTCAAATCAGCAACATTAAAAGAATTACTGACACCAAACTCCTCGGCAGGAAGATCAATCATGTATGCATTATCATTTATTTTTGTAAGCACTTTATAAGGACCAGCACCACGTGGCATCAACTTGGACTTGCGCAGATTAGGGAACCTATCCTTGCGGAAGTGTACCCACACCATGTCACCCGGCTGGAACAACACCTCCTTGCGCTTCTTGTTAACACGAGCAGCTGTGTGCTTGCCCTTCTTCTCAATGGCTGCCTTTGTTTTCTCATGAATCTTTTTCACAAAATCTGCACGCTGCGAGGCCTCCATGTTCACCGTTTCTTGCGTTGGCAGCGGCAGCAAGTCAAATGGTGCAATGGGTTTGAAACCATAGACCACCTCAAATGGACAAAGTTGCGTGGTAGAGTGCACCGCTCTGTTGTAAGCAAACTCCACATGCGGCAAGCATTCCTCCCACTCACGCAGATTCTTCTTGATCATGGTTCTCAGCAATGTGGAAAGTGTACGATTCACCACCTCCGTTTGACCATCAGTTTGGGGATGACAAGTAGTACTGAACGGTAGCTTCGTTCCCAGCTTGCCCCAAAGTGTCTTCCAGAAGTAGCTCATGAATTTCACATCACGGTCAGAAACAATCGTCCTTGGTACGCCATGTAAACGCACGATGTCCCTGAAAAACAGATTAGCAATATGCGACGCATCGTCGCTTTTGTGGCAGGCAATAAAATGTGACATCTTTGAAAATCTGTCTACTACCACAAAAATAGAATCATGTCCTCTCCTGGTTCTAGGCAATCCTAAAACAAAATCCATGCTGATATCTTCCCATGGAGAATGAGGTGCAGGAAGAGGGGTATACAGACCGTGAGGTTTCAGCTTGGACTTTGCCTGATTGCAAGCGATGCAACGCTTCACATACCTGTCCACATCACGCCTCATCTTTGGCCAGTAAAAATGATCTGCGAGCATAAGGAACGTCTTCTCACGTCCAAAGTGGCCCATCAAACCGCCAGCATGAGATTCCTGCAACAAGAGCAAACGCACGGACGATTCTGGCACACACAGTTTGTTAGCGCGAAACAAGTACCCATCATGTATATGGTATTTTTCCCACGCTTTCACAGCAGAACATTGAGCAAATGGCGTCGCAAAATCAGTATCCAAAGCATATAAATCACGCAAACTCTCTAAACCAGGAACTTGAACATCAAGTCGTGTCAATAACATGCTTTTCCGAGAGAGTGCATCAGCAACAACATTGTCTTTTCCTTTCTTATACTTAATGATGTATGGGAAGGATTCAATGAACTCAACCCATTTAGCATGTCGTTTATTCAGATTTGACTGGCTTTTTAAAAACTTCAAAGCCTCATGGTCAGAATGTATGATAAATTCTTTTGGCCACAAATAATGTTGCCAAACCTCAAGAACTCTAACGAGAGCATACAATTCTTTATCATAAACAGGATAGTTCAATTGTGCACCATTCAGTTTCTCAGAAAAATATGCAATTGGTTTACCCTCTTGCATTAGCACACCTCCGATTCCAATGCCACTAGCATCACATTCGATCTCAAATTGCTTATGGAAATCAGGAAGTACAAGCAACGGTGCAGTAATTAAACGACGTTTCAGCTCATCAAATGCAGAATCTTGGGCTGTGCCCCACACAAACTCAACACCTTTTTTGGTAAGGTCATTCAAAGGTGCAGCAATAGTACTGAAATCTTTCACAAAACGTCTATAAAAACCAGCAAGACCATGAAAGCTTCGTACTTGACTAACATACAAAGGAGTAGGCCAATTTTTAATAGCTTCAATTTTAGATTCATCTACCTCAACACCATGAGCAGAAACAACATAACCCAGAAATATGACCTTATCTTTGCAAAATGTGCATTTATCCAGATTACCATAAAGCTTAGCATCACGCAACACTTGCAAAACTTGGCGAATATGATCAGAATGTTCAGATGCATTGCGGCTGTAAATAAGTATATCATCAAAATAGACAACCACAAATTTACCAATAAAGTGCCTCAAAACATGGTTCATTAATCTCATGAAAGTACTAGGTGCATTAGTTAACCCAAAAGGCATGACTAACCACTCATATAAACCAAACTTTGTTTTAAAGGCTGTCTTCCATTCATCCCCTTGTTTCATCCTAATTTGATGATAACCACTACGCAAGTCAATTTTAGAGAAAATAACAGCACCACTCAATTCATCTAGCATATCTTCCAAACGTGGAATAGGGTGACGATATCGAATAGTGATGTTATTTATAGCTCGACAATCTACGCACATGCGCCATGTACCATCTTTCTTAGGAACTAAAATTACAGGAACAGCACAAGGACTTAAGCTCACGCGAATATAACCTTTGTCGAGAAGCTCTTGTACTTGTTTCTGAATTTCCTTAGTTTCCTCGGGGTTGGTGCGGTATGGGGCCCGATTGGGCAGCGACGCTCCTGGTATCAAATCAATTTGATGCTCGATACCCCGCAATGGTGGCAAACCAGCAGGGACCTCCGCCGGAAACACGTCACCAAATTCCTGTAACACATTAGAAACACCAAGAGAGAGAGGAGTCATATCATGAGAAATCAAAATTTCACCCCTGCACAGAAGCACAAGAGGAACAGCAGTGGGATCCTCACGGAACTCTCTCAAATCAGATTTGGTGGCTAACATGACTAAGGAATTCACTCCCTCACATTTACTTTTACCGCTCAAATTTGGCTTGTGGCTCTCACTCACCGGAAGTGTAGTCTCTCGCCTATCTAATCTCTCGCTCTCTTTCTCAAGATTCACTTCAATTTTTTGACGAGATTCAGTTACAATTTGCTGCGGAGTCATGGGTCGCAAAATAATGTCCTTGCCATGCCAAGTCAACTGGTATGTGTTGGCTCTCCCATTGTGAAGAACGTTTCTATCATATTGCCATGGGCGGCCCAACAACAAGTGACAAACAGTCATAGGAACCACATCAAACTCAATGGAGTCTTTATATGGTCCAATCTGAAAGTCCACACGCACCATGTGGCTGACCTTCATCTCTCCAGTATCACTCAACCACTGAATATAATAAGGGTGTGGGTGCGGTAAATATTTCAGCTTTAGTTTGGCACAGAGCTCTTTACTAGCCAAATTGTGACAACTACCACCATCAATGATCACTTTGCACGCCTTGCCAGGACCAATAATAGCCTTTGTTTGAAACAAATTACACCGCTGATTATCAGCACTAGGCTGAACACTTAACACTCGTTCCGAGCAAACGATAGTAGGAAAGTGTGTTGCATAAGCATCGAGAGCCCCATCAGTGGTATCCTCATTCTCCCAATCTTCAGAAGTAGGATCAGCATCATCACCGGTCTCATACTCTAAATCCTCATTAATCAACATGACCTTCTTATTGGGACAATCCTTCTTGAAGTGACCTTTGCCTCCACATGTATGACAATGCATATCCCTATTTCTTGCTATAGACATAGATGAACCAGTAGCACTCGCAGCAGGGTGCACCGGTTTCTTTGCAGTAGAAACAGCAGAATCTGACTTGTTACTGGAAGGAACAGGAAAACCAGAAGTATCAATTTGTGGGGGCGCCCCACCAGTAGGTCGTGGGGTGAAACGACCACGAGCAGAAGCAGAACGAGAGGTAAACTTGGCTTCTTCGGCCAACTGAATTTCTGCTTCACGGGCTTGATGTAACAAATCTGACATGTCTTGATATTGGTGATGCCGAACAATACGCTTGATATTGTATGTCAAACCAGAAAGAAATCGCTGCATGGTCTGTTCGGGCTGTTCACGGACTCGGGCACGCTGCATAATCAACTCCATCTCTTGAAAATAATCATCCACATACATTGTACCTTGCCGCAAATTCTGCAACTTATCATAGAGAGAACGAATATAGTTGCGTGGAACAAACCGGGCACGCATCACTTCCTTCATATTGCGCCATGTAAGAATTGGAGGATCTCCATCCTCCCGTCTTGTACGCACAAGATGATCCCACCAACGCAAAGCATAACCATCAAATTCAGAAGATGCCAACTTGATTTTTCTGTCCTCGGTGTACTCATGTAAACGCCACAATCTCTCTATCTTGAGCTCCCAACTAAGATATTCTTCCACATCAGTAGAGCCCTCAAATGTGGGAATAGAGAATTTCGGCTTACCCAGCCCATCCTCATCACGGTGAGGTTGCTGAATATCAGTATCACGGCGTGCACCCAAAACAGCAAACCCACGGCCACCCCCACGGCCGCCATTACCACGGCCACCATGACCACGGCCACCATGAACCATAATATTGGCAGCATGAGCAGCGTTTGCAGCTGCGTCAGCTACATGACCACCATGAACACTTGCCTCACCATCATCATCAAGATCATCATCTTGCTCCCGAATGCGTCGTTGACCCACGGAAGCTTGCAACGCAGCTACGGCATGCGTCAAATCCGTAACGGACTGCTGAAGTGTAGTCATAGTTTCACGAGTTGTATTCATGGTATCTTGAGTGTCAGCAAGCTTTAAGTCAATAGCACGCACATCCTCTTGTATACCATCACAAGCAGAATTAAATTGGTTCGTCAAATGATCACGAAGTGCCGCATATTCATTCCAATGCACCACGGATTTAGGATCCTTTCGCTGCTGGACATCAAAAGACTCTTCGGACATGATTAGGGAATTAGTACGCACAGAAAGAAAAATATAGTGGGTGTATGTGGAAAACTCTCAACTCACTCAAAACTGAAAGAAACAAGGTATCTTACCGTTCCAAAGTGAATTAGAATCGCTTACCAACTTGGATAGGCAGAACTTGCACGGATGTGAGGAAGCGAATACCGAGGGAAAAACTATGACACGACAAACCAGGGTATATAGTGGAGCTTGGTTGGGATACCTAACAACACCGAAGATAAAGCCTAGTGCTGATCGTGTGAGTCACACCCAAGGAAACACAAACGGTGGAGAGAAACTTGGCAAAGCAACTCTCGCACGGTACGCAGCTCCACAACTGCGAAAGATAATAACAAGGAACTGCCCTCGATTCTTCTCTTTCTTTCTTTCTTTCTTCTTTTTTTTTTCAAATGTCACGTGAACAGTGCCGTGAACAGTACGCGGATTTTTTTTTTAACTACTTGGAATCAAATCTGGAAATCTAAACTCCAATGGAAATAGATCGGATCACAAGGATAAACCCAACGACCAGCAACTAAAACCAATCTACGATGCAATCTAGGCTATGGCAAACTATGAAGAACCCTAATATTTTTGTGAGGCTTTTTCTGGATAGGAGGAAAACAACACTAATCTAAGGAATTGATGGATGCTCACCGAGTAAACACTGGATATCTGATACCAAGATGATAAGGGGTGTCCCGGTCTTCTCGTTGAGCTCGATGTAGGTGGATGATAACTTGTGGGACGCTGACGAATCTCTGGCTGTTCCCCCGTTGCCAATGCAACAGTTCTCAACCCTATTCGATATTCGCAACTTCACACACTTGCGCACGTAGCCGTCGACCACGAAGCGGTTTGCAATCTACCAATTCCCAATGGAATAGCAGAAGACACTTGAATCTTGCAGTAGGATAAACACCAGATCGCAACAAAGTGGTGAAGGTAGAATACTCCTGATCGAATCAAAGAGGAATATTGATTACAGAGGAATGCTTAAAGCAATTCAATCTGAAAAGAGGTTTAATCAAAACGTGGTCCGCCTCTAACTAACCCTAAGGAAGGGTATTTATATCCTAAGATAGTTGGAAGGGGTACACGGCCCGTCAGCCCAAAAGCCTGCGCGCAGGCAGCACGGTAGTACCGCTTATAGCATGCGGTACTACCGCTCCAAGCGGTACTACCGCTTAAGTACCGCTCTAGTACCGGTTAGGTCGCTTGGATGCCAGAAATATTTTGCTAAGCGGTACTGAGTACGGTAGCACGGGGCGGTACTACCACTTTAAGCGGTACTACCGCTGGTGTGGGGCGGTACTACCGCCCTGGAAACTGCAGGGTCCTCCTCCCTGCCCAGCTGCACTGCCTCCTTGCTCTCCTCCTTGCTCCCTTGTGCTATGCCTTCCTCTCCAATGTACCTAATGACACACACACACACAAGGATTTAGGCAGTATAAAGCTCTCATTAAAATAAATAGCATTATCAACTAAGAGAGAATCCACCTGTTGTTCTAGTAGTTTAGCACGAGCTCTTGTAATGGGTCCAATCCTGATTTCATCATTGGACATCTTCTTTGTAGCAACAGGTTGTTCATGAGGTAGAGATGGAGTCATAGTATA
The DNA here is from genome assembly GCA_039707655.1 of Elymus sibiricus. Lineage (NCBI taxonomy): Eukaryota > Viridiplantae > Streptophyta > Magnoliopsida > Poales > Poaceae > Elymus > Elymus sibiricus. The sequence goes on from CM077674.1 coordinate 190,115,942, forward strand.
GATGTCCTCATCAACGACAGTAGCCAGAAGAGAGGGACGGGCCATTCTGCTGGTTGTCCCCTGGAATTCTTGAATTACTTCCCGGGACTGCTGACAGAATAATTGATGGTTCTGCACTCCCCCTTACTAGTGGGTGTTGAGCAATGGCTCTCCTCGTAATGGAGAGTTCCCTGGCAACTTGGGTGAGCAGTGACTCTTGTGCGGCCACAAAATGCACCAAGTTTTCTAGGGCAGAGTTTTGCTCGTGCTCGGAGTTGGCAATATGCATTCCTCTATCGTAGCTGGATCTAGATGGATAGTAGAAAAATGAGCGATTGTGAGTTCTTGAATCTTGGTGGCGAAGTTGGGCAATAGCTTCTCTAGCTGCATATTGGATGGCTTGATATTCACCAGCCATTACTCTTCCCGTGAATCGGTAAGAGTGTTCTTGTGCCAAAGCCCTTCCATTAATAGATACTCTGGTCCAAAACTGGGTGAGGCCATTGCGATCCCTTGCTTGGTACACCACATATCGTGGTGATTCTTCCAAATCAAAGGCACGTCGGGTGACGTTAGAGAGTATGCGGACGAAGACATCAAGCTCCGGCGCGATGGTCTCGTGGTGGATGAGGGAACGAGGCATCTTGGTGGTTTGGATTAAAGTGAGAATGAAGGTTGTGCCGCGCTGAGTTGAGGCAAGGCTTCCTTAATAGGCTAGCTGAGCCTTCCATCACACGCTTGTGGATAGGACAACTCAGGTGTCGGCCACAGGCACACGGCCTATGGGCAGGACTGATAGGTTGGGCACCGACTGCCAAAAAGGTGTTGGCTGGCTACTGTGCAGACTTATCGGAAGAGATGGGCTTAGCTACGGACAGAAAAGATTAGGATGGTGTGGAAACCTAAGGATAATGACCAGGCTAAGATAGGATTAGCCAGTGGTCAGCATGGCTCTGATACCAAGGCTGTGAGGGCCGGATTTCCGGGACACAAATATCCCAGAAATTAACCCCTCGTGTCACCACCAGCCCCAGGTTTACTGTTACTGGGGGACACGTCCTATTACCAAGCGAGTACAAGAATTGAATGCAAGACCATAAAGGTCTAATGATACAACAATGATTTCTAGTGAAGGGTGACGGAAGCGACTCGTGGTTCTCCAACGCCGATGGGGCTCCATCCCCACAGGAACAGCTGCCCCGGATAATTCCTATCCCGCGTGGCTGCTATCCTAGGCTCCGCATAGACGTCGTTGTAGTACTCCTTGTGAAATCCTGACCTGGCAATTAAATAGCCAGGGACAAGCCAGTGAGTACGTTGGAATGTACTCGCAAACATAATGAACAAAAGAGATACCGAGTGCATATGATCATGATGGGTTAAATTATATGCATATGTTGAACGAAATTAAAGCATGGCATGATGAATATTAATACGGTGCTGAAGAATAAATATGAAATGTTAGTGACAAACAAAAAAAATTAATGGAGGATCGGGCGAGACAGGACCGCCCGAGAATCCAAAAGGAAATATAAAAGTGGTGAATCGGGCGAGACAAGACCGCCCGAGTATCCAAGAGAAATGCCAATCGGGTGTCTAAAAGAGAATCGGGCGAGACAGGACCGCCCGAGAACTCAAGCGACGCCACGAGAGGTCTTGAAAAGAAATGCCAAACGGGTGTCTAAAAGAGAATCGGGCGAGACAGGACCGCCCGAGAACTCAAGCGACGCCACGAGAGGTCTTGAAAAGAAATGCCAAACGGGTGTCTAAAAGCGACGCCTCGAGAGGTCTTGAAAATAAATGAGTATCCGGGTAGTCTAGCCTGCCCATGAGACACTCAGAAAATAAAATAAGAGAAACGGTTAGTCCATAATAATAACAATCATATTCATGACAACAATAATATTCATGATAGCGTCAGTGGCGACAATAATTATCCTGCAAAATATATCATGCTCAATTTTAATTATTTTCCTCCGGAGACCGACACTAAGACCGACACTTGACCAACCCAGACTGTAGTCCTTAACCGCGGACACGGCTATTCGGATAGGTAAAACTCTGCAGAGGGGGTACTCTTTACCCACAAGTATAGGATTTCTTTAGCCAGCACCGAGACGCTGACTAATTCCGATTACGGTCTTTGGGTTGAAAACACACCTAACCAGCACACACCAGATTAACTTTCCGGATGCCAGGAATCACCCAAAGCATCGTTCAAGATAAACTCTAAGACGGGGAGACTACAATCTCGAATAGCATGGGATCACTATTAATACGCGCGGATTACAAGGGGTGCCCCCCTCTCGGCCCAGCCGGATACACCCATACCCCCTAACCCGATGACTGGCATTATAACCGATATCTGGAAACCTTCATCGTGGCCTCTCTGTACGGTATGTGCAGGGAAAGGGGTTAACAACTTACTGAACCGTACCCTACCTATGGCAGGGACAAGTGGTAGCACGAAACAAGTATGGGGGTTACCGGAACAAGACTCGATCTACGGTCGACTCAGGAGGTTTAAGTTTTCCTGCAGTGGTTAGCACAATAAAGTGTTCTTTCAACAGTAACACCAAAGCAGGGCCACAGCCCTTGCATGTCCCAACATGCATAACCAACAAGGCATGATCACGCTCCAACGTGATCACCCTTCTGCCGGTAATGGTATTTCTCTTATACCTGCTCCTGCAAGTTAGTCATGAGAAGCACGCGTTGCACGGTACGAGGAACATGCCAACACTACATGCATGCAAATTTTATTTGAATTCAACATATGCATGATTCAATTATTCTTGCAAACATTTAACCAAGCAATCACCATATCAAGTGTTCAAGATGCCTGCCTTCAGTATGCAGAAAGATTGGGTGCACTCCATAATTTTGAAAATTATATCTTCCCTCCATTTCCTATTTTCAAAAAATATTTGAAATTACCTCACAAAGCAAAAACAGTCCTAAAAAGTTGTTTGGAAAATTTTGCAATAAATACTAAAATAAACTAGAGGAAAAATGAGGAATATCAGAAAAAGAATCAATTGATTTAGAGTTCATATGATTTTCCTAGGGAATTTCTAAGCTGGAATAAATAAGGAAAAGGACTATTTAATAAATCCTGCAGAAACAGAGCTTAGGAAAAATGTTCACCCTAGCTAGACAAATAGAGCATGATTTTAGGAGTATTTAGAAATTTGAATCATCAGATTTGGATTTGAAACGGTTGCTGTGGAAATATTTGAAACTTGCTGGAAAAAGAAAAGAGGAAAGGGTAGAAGCGCGCCCTGAGCGCTGTATAGCCGTCTGGCGCTACTGGGCCAAGCCCAGTCGTTCGGCTGCGCGGGAGGCGGTCGACGTCGAAGGCGCACTTATGCGAATACGCCTTCCGCGCGCGAAGCCGGATTAGGGGAAAGCAGTCTCCACTTAAACGGCGGGGTCACTGAGAGTGGGCCTGCCTGGCCCACTGGTCAGGTTCGACCGGTCAAACCGGTCGTCTCCTCCCTCTCGCATGCGTAGGAACAGAGGAGGGGAGCAGGGGATTCCGGCGACGGCCATCACCGGCGATAGGTGAGGCCCCCGTTGACGCAGACCGTGCTGGGAGGACCGCTGCACCTTCCGCACCTCAGCAAGGTAGCTCACGGCTGGCGAGGGCCTCTGGTGGCGACGCCCCCTTCTTCACCGCGCATGGCCATGGCTGCCTGAGGTCGAAATCATGGCCAGAGCAAGCGGAGCTTCGTTCTGACCGCGCCAAAATCTTTCTCTAGCCTCACTTATTCTACATGTTCACTGATTTGGCCAGGAGTTCCCTCGGTTGGTTCAGAATCGACTGGAGATTGCCGTCAGTCCCCTGGTCTATAGGTGAGGATACCGGGGTCTCCACTCGTTTCATCAGCCAAGGAGACACTAGAGGGAAAGGGGAGAGGTGTTGTGAGCTGAGCGAGCTCCGGCTCGAGTATTTATACACCGAAAACATTGGTTCCGCGGTTCCAGAATCGGACATGGCTGCGGGCAGCCATTAATGGCGATTTGAGGTAGCTGGCGAGGTCGGCGATGGACGATGGAGCTCTGGTAGATGGAGGTTGAATGAGGGGGTGTGCTGAAGGCCTCGGGTTCATCCAGGGCCTCAGGTAGGTACGTGACAGCGACGGGCGACGGCTGGTGGTGGCTTGGGATGGTGGTTTGGTCGGCGCTGGCCGGCGCTAGCGGCCAGGGACGATGCAGGGGAGGTGCAGGCGGCCAGTTGGTGCGTGCGGGGTAAGTCAGTGCGGCAGCAGAGGGGCAGCAGGGCACGACAGTCGCTCGGGCGTCGGCACGGCTGTTGGCGCGCTCTGGCCATGCCCCAGAGCACGCTCACATAGTGTTTTAGAAAATGCCCGAGTGACCTAGGGAGCCCTTTTTGTTGTGAATCTTTGTATGGTGATGATACTAGGGATGGTGAGGACGTTGGACATGCTATTTTGGCCAAAGGAGCAAGTTCCGAATGCATTTTAGGAAGGGGCAAAATTTCTGTCATGCACACAAGGTGCTTGACAGAATGCTATGGCCATTTAGAGATTTCTTTTGGAAGTGATACTTGGCAGAATGGTGCCTCCTTGGATGTTAGTGAGGGTGGCAGGGTTGGTTTGACCAAAAGAAAAACTTGCAAGTGCAAGTTTTTCTGAATTTCAGTTATGGACCATATATTGAGGAAATTATCTGGAGGTCTTCCAGAATGCAATTGGAGTTGATCTTCTGGACTTAAGTGTTTGGTTGGAAGGACTATAAGGTGGAATAATTACAGAATTTTTGGATCAAGGAAAAATAGTGTTGTAGTTGAAACCCAAAAATAGAACTGAATTGAAAAGAGGATGTTTCACTCAAAATTTTCAAAAGGCCAGGTTAGGTTTTTGCATAAAGGTGATCTATAGGCATCACATGACCTCTTATAATTTTTGTGGAATTTTAAAAGAATTATTTAAAATAGTTGTAGTACAACAGAGGCGTTTAAAGTATTGAAAATGATGTTAAAAGAATTATTTTGGGCAAATTTTATTATTATGGAAATATTTCCTACTGTTATATAAAATATAAATGAATTGATTTAAGAAAACTGCCAAAGCCCACAATATTTTCCAAATAATTTTCTATGGAGGGAAGAATTTTGAAAAACAAAAAACAGAAAAGACTCTGAAAATAATAAAAGACCTAATATAATTCAAAATTTTATTTCTGGCCAAATTTTACTTAATAAAAATGTGGTTAAATTTTTGGCGTGTTACACCAGGTGTGTCAAATCAATCCTAGATTTTAAGGCATCTTTTGTCTTGCCTTCAATATTAAGGAGTGTGCCGATAATGCTGTCACATATATTTTTCTCGATGTGCATCACATCAAGATTTGCCTCAGATCCAAATCTTTCCAATACTCCAAGTCCCACAAAGTGGACCTGCGGGTAAACAATAATCTCTCTTCTTCCTTGCCATGCTTCCTTTTCCCGCTACCATTATCGAGATGGTTTCCTGGTGTAATATGCCTGACCTTCTGTAATTCCTCCTACAACTCATCGCTGGTGAGCCTCTTTGGTGCAACACGGTTTTCATGACTTGCTTTGAAAACAGGTTTTCGGTATTTTCTAACACGCGGCTTGTCCTTGTCAAGGTAACGGTGGTGTCCAATGTAACAGACCTTGCTAAGTATTGGGTATGACAGCGGATTCTTGTCACAGCGAACACATTCACTGTAACCATGTGTCGTTCGCCCTGACATAGTGCCCAAAGCCGGATAATCATGGATGCACTAAATTATAACAGCACGCAGAATGAAATCAGCTGGTGGGCTGCTATATAGGTCTCGGGTGAGAACACCCCTCCATAGCTTTTGAAGTTCCTCCACAACAGGCTCCATGAATAAATCAAAATCCTTTCCAGGACTTTTTGGACCTGGGATGAGCAAGGCCATGATGTAGTTTGATTCTTTGATGCAGACATTTGGCGGCATGTTGTAAGGGATAACAAGCACTGGGCACATGCTATATGTGGCACTCTGGTGGCCAAATGGGTTGAATCTATCTGTAGCTAAGCGAAGTCTAATGTTTCTCAGCTCAGCAGCAAACTCTTTGTGTTTCAGATTCAAGCTTGTCCAGTCACTACCATGAGATGGATGGCTCATTACATTCCGATCTCTGTACTCCTGGTTCCTAGAATGCCACAGTACATCCTCTCTTGTTTGAGCATCATGAAACAACCTCTGCAATCTTGGTATAATTGGAAAATGACTCATAACCTTATGAGGAATCCTCTTCACAGCATCACCATCTTTCCATCTTGATGATTTGCATTTTGGGCATTCACTTAAGTTGGCATAATCCTACCGGAACAGAACACAATTATTCTCACAAACATGGATCATATCATATCCAATTCCAACCGCATGGAGGAAATTCTTCATTTTACTGTAGGTGTGTGGCAGCTCTGACATAGCTGGGTAACAATCGTGGAAAGCAGCCATCATCGCATCGAATGATTTGTTGGTCATCTGCTGAGATGTCTTCACCTGAAGAAAGTTGACCATAGCTGAGAATACTGATAGCTTACAACCTGCGGTGACTGCCACGTTGCATTGCTCCAACATGCGGCACACCGTTTTTCTTGTACAGGTGTAAGTTCTCGAAATGCGCGAGCATTTCGTAGCATTGTTTCAATCTTGGTCAAAATCACTGGCTCCGCCGCCACCTCCTCCTCCTCCTCCTCCTCTTCCTCCTGAGCATCAAGCAGATCAAGATGGTGATCTGCTGCTTCCACATAGTCAGTGACATTGACGTTCACAGCTTCACCATGATGAACCCACCTAGTATATGTGACTGACATCCCATACAAGTGTAGATGATTTTGCACAGTTGACTGGGGTCTTGAAACTGAATTCATACAACTACTACACGGGCATCGCACATCTGCTTTCGGACCACCATACTCAGCTCTGATAAAGTTCATGAAGTTTTGAACCCCCTCGACATATGCAGGGGAGAATCGTCGAGCAGAAGTTATCCAAGTCCTGTCCATCTATCAGACATGAAAATTAGTTCTTCTACTAGATATTACAGGAAAAACATATATGTTTCATTATAAAGTCCAGAAAAAATAGCTAGGTCGGTGTCTAAAGCTATGGCAAGATATTTGGACAAGCAGATCTAAGTAACGAAATATATGTAAAGCTAATTCAGCAAACAGATTGAGTGCTAAAGCAGGCTATTTCAGCAATCAATGAGGCCGAGCACACAGCCATCGAAGGCCATCTCAGCAACAAAGATTGAGTGTAAAATGATGTCGAGCTATTTCACCTAACAGATTGGCTACTAGACCATGGCAAACTCTTTCACAATACATACATGGTCCTAAAATATGGCAGGATATTTTAGCAACTAATCAGGCATGGCATGCCATCTCAGCAAAGTAGATTGAGTGCAGAACAGGGCAAGGTAGCTTTTTAAGCAGAGCATATTGAGTGTAAACTATTTCGGCAAGCAGTGAGATTAACAGCGTCTATCAGCTAATATCCAGTGCTACTCTGACATGCACGGGGTCTCAGTCTAGAATGCGCATACTGTGGGAGAAGCTGAACGCCGTGCGTCTCCACAAGAACATCGCCAGCGGTGGTGGTGCGGCTGGAGGACGGCAGTTTACGAGAGCGTACTGTGGGATCGAGAGGATCACCGTGCGTCCCATCGAAGAACCACGACGCCGACGTATCGGCATGGCGGGGAGGGCTAGTTTGGCGGAGCGAATGGAGTGGAGGGGGGCGGGGTGAGGTTTTTGGGGAATATTATTGGCTAGTTGGCCGAAGGGAAGTTGAATTTGTGATTTGGGGGAATTTTCACGCGGTGGGCGGGGGAGTTTGGCGAATGGTCGGTTTCTCCAATTGCGGTCCCATGTGTCAGTGAAGAGGCAAGCCGAAGCGCGTTCCCTTTGGGTGAGCGGTGTGCAGGACCGATCGTGTGAGGGGTGCAATGCGACCGCGACAGGCGTGTTGTAAGTGTACTGCCTTTGCCTTTTGAACTTGCAGAGCGTAACACTTGGTTTTGGTGCTTCGCGCGATCCATCGATACAAATCCTGACTAAAACGGCACGGGCGGGTCTTTTCCCGCGCGATATGCTGGGAGTTTGGCTTGGTTGGTTTGACAGACAAAGCAAGAGAAAGACGTGAAATGCATGAATGTGTAGTGGACGTACTTTTGGAGGGCCTAAGAGAAATTGTGTATGTAAACCCTCTGTATTTATTTACTTCACATATTAGCTTTGTCTCGGGTCAAACTTTCTAAACTTTGACCAAGTTTATTCATACAAAAACAATGACAACCACAATACCAAGTAAATACGATTAGAATCATCATTCAATATATTTTCACACAATATATCTTTTTATTGTGAAACTTCATATAACCGGACAAGATTCATGCACACGACAAATTTTCATTACATTTCGAACATTTAGGACAAAAAAAGAAAATAAACTCGACCCTCAACCTATCCTACGGCGACGGCCTACGTCCACTTTCCTTTGTATTCCGCATCGGCGACCAGGTCCTCCATCTGCCGTCTCCATGAACGGCGGCGGGGTTCAAGACCCGTGAAGTGAAGGTGCGGTCTTCGGCGAGGAAGAGCACGGGTGACAGACCGGCCCACTTGGGACACCATGCCCTGCCGCCTCCCATGCCCTACTCATCCTCGGAGGAGTCCGCGACCTCAACAGTGCCGGTGGACATGAGGTCAATGATGGACGTGGACGGTCCATCGTTGTTCACGTGCCATATGTGCCCCCGAACATTGGACGGCGGCGCATAGGATGCGCGGCTGGCGGTGCTCTTGTCCTCGGCCGCCGGCGCGGTCGGCGCTTGTGCGGCCACGTTCGCGTCCGGCGATGCCGGCATTGCATTGCGAGCGGTGGGTTGAGCAAAGGCGGCGACCTCGAGCTTCATCTCTGAAGACAAACTCTCCCGCAGAGCGTTCCCGCCCGCGGTCATGGTGGATGTGGTGCCAGGGAGGAGGATGTGCTCTGGTGTGGATTTTAGCTGGGTGTTGCCGCCTTTAAGTAGCGCATACAGGTGAGGCCAAGCGTCCGGGTGCGTCAATGAGTCGCCGGAGTTCATACCTCGGGAGGCAAGCCTACTTAATGGAGGTATACGGATGGACGACATGAATGCAGGCAGCTGGCGTCAGGGGGGAACGCACGCAGGCGTGGGATGAGGGTTTTTTGTGGGCTAGGGTAGTCAGCTGCGGGCGTGGCAACGTCGCAGATGCCCTTTGCTCACATGCGATCCCACATGTCAGTGACAAAGCAAGACGACCCGCGTTCCCTTGGGTCAGAAGCATGCCGGACCGACCGTCTGGGGGTGCGACGTGAACGCGACAGGGGTGCTATCAGTGCATCGCCTTTTCATTTCGATCTTGTAAACCGTAACACTTGTAGAGCGTAAGACCGAAAGCATATATGAAGTTGGCACCTCACCTATATCCAGCCTAGTAGCCCACATGTACAATAGTTATTCATACTAGCATATGTACCATTCTAATTAGTGTACCGCCTTTTCCTTTTCAACTCGTGAAGCGTAACGCTTGATTAAGTAGCTGGAAAATGTGTGTTGCCTGTCTTTGTATGTATTTGAGGTGTCCGGCTGTTTGAAGGAATAATTGAGGTGTGCCCGGTCCGTGCCCGCATTTAGGTGACCAACTTACCATGTTCCGGCTGTAGTGACTATACTATGTAAGTTGCTTGGAAAAATAGTTACCTAGGTCAGTTTTGTGAGCCGTCCAAATATAATCATGCGGCTTTGCTTCTTTCTCATTCCCCTCCAACCCTCTTCTCCATCGATCATGCATGCCGCCCTCCGATCGACTCCATCCTCTCGCATTCCTCATCTGAACATTCCGCCGAGTGTCATTCACATGTGGGCCTAGACCCTGTATTTATGTTATAGTTCAACGGTGTGCCAGTTTGTCCAAAGTTGTATGTCTGGCATGCATACATACAAATGGTTCGTCTAAAGTTTCGTGTTGCCTCGACTACGTGTCGCTCCCCATCTTAGTAGTGACAAACCCCTTCGGTTCATGACCCGACACATCTTGACGAGATCGATAGATGTGGAGATATCGAGTGTGTGTCATGCAAATCAAGGTTTTGGTGTGTGTCTATGATAGAAATGATCGTGTGGGGGTGGAGAGAGGGGGGTGTTTGTGTGTACGCTAGTCGGTCATGTACCATCTAGCTGTAGATCGATTGAAAGAGGACTAGGGTGGGTCCGAAGATCGATCGATCGACCGATCTAGAGAGGGGCGTAGAGAAAGATGAATGTATGCTTAGAAAAAGATAGATTAAAGGCTTGGTTACAATTAATGCATGGTAGAGTGACCTAGACGTGTGTCGAAGAGCGACTTGATGAGCGAGATACAATCCCGATACCTCAAGAGGTCGATCATGTGTGACATGCACAAAGAGGAAGAGAGGTGGCATGCGAGTGTGTGCGAGAGAGAGAGAGAGAGACCCTGAGATGAAACCGAGAGAGATCGAGTGGGTGTGCAATATAGAGAGAGCATGCGTCAAAGAAAAAAAACATGACAACACTCTATGTTGGGTGTGTGATACACATTATGCATAAGAAGACACTTGGTACTTGAATCGAACCTAAAAAAGTTTCAAATATTAGAATTCAACCTAAAGTGGATTCAAATATTTGAACCAGTGATCATAGCATTTGCAAATCATATGTAAAGGGTATTCAATCTTCGTTTCACTTTTCAACTTACAATATACCATGTAAAGCATGTACATAAATTTGTATTCAAACAGAAAATGGTTTCCAATTTGTATTCAAACACATGAATGTTTGTTCTCGTGCATGCGCTTGCTACTAGGATTTCGCCACGTCTAGCCAGTCCAATAGCAGTAGGAGTACTAGTACTAGTACTGCCTCCGTCCTGAATTTTTGGCCCCCTTTGTTTTTCGTGCCAAATTTTGACCATAATTTCAACTAACAAAATATTAATGCATGTCATCAAAAATTATATCATTCGATTCATATTTGAACATAGTTTCTAATGACATTATTTTCGGTGACATGCATTAATATTATTTTAGTTAAATTTGACACAAAATACGAAGGGGACCAATAAACCAGGATGGAGGCATCTGCACTAGAGTATGGAGTGCTTATTAACACATAGCCCACCTCACACTCTCAACAAATTTCTTGGAATGTGTTCTACAATCTCTCCCTCCTCGTCTCTCTCTTCTAGTGTTTTTTTTAATCAGTCGTCTCTCTCTTCTAAATTCAGCCGACGCGGGCGGGGAAGGGGGAGAGGGGAGGGGAAAGTTTGCCTACCATCGGTTTGCTCTCAACTGCGGTCCCACAAGCGAGCGAAAACGCAAGACGAAGCGCGTTCCATTCGGTGAGCGATGTGCCGGACCGACTGTGTCGGGGTGCAACGCAAACGCGACAAGTGTGATGTACACCGTTCATTCCTTTTGAACTTCCATACTTTTTTTTGAGGGAATGAACTTCCATACTTCGAGTACTCCTATTGCATACATAACATTTGGTTTTGCTGCTTCGAGCAATCCATCGATACAAATCCCACCTACAGCATCTCAAAAAAACAAATCCCACAGACCAACCGGTGGGGAGGTCCGGATGTCTACCACGTCAAACTCCAAAACTTTGGTCCCATCCCACCCCATAACTCTCCAGGCTCCAGCCGTCCGGCTTTGCAAACTCCGCACAGTCAAAACCGATTGACCGGTCGTCACCGGTAGCACTATTCACACCAGAACCTTCGCTGCTCGGCCTACGCCAGCTACTTGCCGGCCGGTCACCACTGCCCCAAAACCACACCTCCCAGCCCATTCTCCCAACTTTTGATCCCCTAGCCCGCATCAGCCCTCCCCTAGTTCGCCGGATAGCCATGGTGCGCAGCCAGATCACGTATTACAAGATGTTGATGCCGGAGCGCCGCGTAGAAATCGTGGCGGCGGTAGGCACCACATACCTCCATTCCCAAGCTCGCTTTGCGGCGGGCCAATCCCCGAGTCCTCTGGAGCCAAGCTCCGAGGAGGAAGGCGATCCAATGTTCATGGCGGAGGTCGCGGCGAAGGAGACGATGGACGTCGACTTCGTGCCGGCGTCTGATACGTCTCCAACGAATCTATAAGTTATGAAGTATTCATGCCATGTTTACAACAATTTTATATGGTTTTGGTATGATTTGAATGGAACTAACCCGGACTGACGTTGTTTTCAGCAGAACTACTGTGGTGTTGTTTTTTGTGCAGAAATAAAAGTTCTCGGATTGGGCTGAAAATTTACTGTGATTTTTTATGGACCAAAAGAGACCCCCGAAGCTTCGAGGAAGGACCAGAAGCCTCACGAGGAAGCGACAAGCCTGGGGGGCGCGGGTCCCCCCTAGGGCGCGCCTACCAAGCTTGTCGCTCCCTCGTGGGCCCCCCTGGCATGAATCCAACGCTGAAATATACTATAAATATAGAAAACCCCGAAAAGAAACCTAGAACTTTCACGCCGCCGCCGCGAGCCTATGTACCAAAGCGATCTCATCCGGAGCCCTATTTCAGCACCCTGTCGGAGGGGGAAATCATCACCGGAGGCCATCTTCATCATTCCGGCGGTCTCCATGACGAGGAGGGAGTAGTTCACCCTCGGGGCTGAGGGTATGTACCGGTAGCTATTTGTTTGATCTCTCTCTCTCTCTCTCTCTCTCTCTCTCTCTCTCTCGTGTTCTTGATTTGGCACGATCTTGATGTACCGCGAGCTTTGTTAATATAGTTGGATCATATGGTGTTTCTTCCCTCTCTACCTTCTTGTGATGAATTGAGTCTTTCCCTTTGAGGTTTCATTATTGTCAGATTGAATACTTTGGATTTGAGAACACTTGATGTATGTCTTGCATGTGGATACCCGTGGTGACAATGGGGTATTCTATTGAGTCACCTGATGTATGTTTTGGTAATCTACTTGCGGATTCCCATGACCTTGGGGTAATCTAGGCACATAGGTTGATACAAATCGAGCGACGGCGGCCGTCGGTGCAGAGGACGAAGACGGCGTCGATGGCGACGTCTCGGTGTTCCCCTGGATGTGTACGTCTCCATGGAGATGTACCGGAGCTCTACGGGGCGTCTGGACATGGCGGAAGGTCGAGGCGACGACGGTGGCCACGGAGACAAACAGTGGTGGCCGGCGGTTGCTCTCGGGTGGATCGGACGAGCTCGGGGCGAGCGCTAGGGCGAGGAGAGGGACCAGAGAGGGAGAGAAGAGGTCGACGGGGTCTCTGGGCATCTCCTGGCGACGAGATTGGAACGAGGGGAGGAAGCAGGAGGTGGCTACGCTACGTGCGCGCTCGACAGGCAGCAGCATGCCTGCCTGACGCGAGGAAGAAGACAGTCCAGCCCCTGGTGGGCTGGGCTGGCTTGTCCAGATGGGCTGCAGGTAAGTTGGGCCGGGTTAGTTTCCTTCTTTTTCCATTTCTGTTTCTGTTTTTCTATTTTCTTTCTTTGTTTTGACTTAATAAAAATACTAAACCACTTCTAAAAATCCTGAGATAAATTTTGGGCATCTTTTGAATTATTTCCAACAGCCCATATTTAGTTTTAGAATTGTTTGAGCATTTAAAATAATTATAGCAATTAAATGCCCAAATTCAAATACACTATGATTTAATTCAAAAATCCAGGATGACCTAGAAAAATGTGCACCATTTTTGGCAGAGGTTTCCAACCAATTCAAAAATGATGAACTTTTCTGAAGGGCATTTTGGGATCATTGAAAAATGTTTTAGTTGATCCAATTTGAAATATTTAGTGCTAGGGTTTTGATCATCCCCATTTCAACTTCAAATAAATTTAGACATGATGCATGGATGATTATGCAAATATTTACAAGCAATTTCTAGGGCTGTGACATCTTTGAAGTTCTTTGTGTGGATTGAATATTATGAATCTGAGATTGTTTGATGCATATCGAATAATCAACTCACGGATACTTGTGGTGACTTTGGTGTATCTAGGTGAAATTAGAGTTGGTTGATGCGTATCATATGGTGTTATTTTAGTACGAACTCTAGGGCTGTTTGTGACACTTATAGGGATGGCTCAATAGATTGATTGGAAAAGATAACTTTGAGGTGGTTTTGTACCCTACAACAATTTCATCTTATGTTCTCCGCTAGATAAGAACTTTGGAGTGATTCTTTATTGCCCGTCGAGGGATTGTTATATGATTCAATTATGTTAGCATTGTTGAGAGATTGCACTAGTGAAAGTATGAACCCTAGGCCTTATTTCCAAGCATTGCAATACCGTTTGTGCTCACTTTTACTACTTGTTACCTTGCTGTTTTTATTATTTAAGATCACAAAAACCTATATCTACTATCCATACTACACTTGTATCACCATCTCTTTGCCGAACTAGTGCACCTATACAATTTACCATTGTATTGGGTGTGTTGGGGACACAAGAGATTCTTTGTATTTGATTGCAGGGTTGTTTGAGAAAGACCATCTTCATCCTACACCTCCCATGGATTAATAAACCTTAGGTCATCCACTTGAGGGAAATTTGCTACTATCCTACAAAACTCTGCGCTTGGAGGCCCAACAGAGTCTACAAGAAGAAAGTTGCGTAGTAGACATCAAGCTCTTTTCCGGCGCTCTTGCCGGGGAGGTGAGTGCTTGAAGCTATATCTTTAGATCTTGCAATTGAATCTTTTAGTTTATTGTTTATCACTAGTTTGGTTTATAAAAGGAAACTACAAAAAAAATGGAATTGAGGTTGCCTCAAATGCTTTATCTCTATAATGTCTTTCTTGAAAATGATGAATCAGAAAATTGTGCCAAAGTGTTAGAAGAAGAATTCAATAAAATGTTTGAATGATAAGCATGATTGCAATGTTGTTAGTATGCTTTATATGAATATCCATGATGCTAATGATATGCAAAGCCATAAGCTTGGGGATACTATATTTCATGAAGATGATATTTTCAGTCCCCCAAGTTTTGATGAGCAAATTTATTATGATGATAGCATGCCTCCTATTTATGATGATTATATTGGTGAAAGTGGGTTTGGAAGAGTGTCAACTCGGTAATAATGATCCCACTATTTTGGAGGGTGTTGAATCTTATTGTAATAATTATGAAAGTGGATTTGGAGAGGTCATGACTTTATTTAATGATGATTCCACTATTTTGGAAGAGGTTTCAATTGATTATGACAAGAAAGTTGCTATCTATGATGATTATTGTGATGACATGTATGCTATAAAGAGTAATGATAACGATGAAACTTGTCATCATGATTTTAATGTTCAATTTGATTATGCCAATCAAGTATCTTATGATAGTTATTTTGTTGAGTTTACTCCCACTATTATGAATGAGAAGAAATTTGCTTATGTGGAGAGTAATAAAATTTGTATGCTTGTGGATCATGAAAAGAATGCTTTATGTGATAGTTATATTGTTGAATTTATTCATGATGCTACTAAAAATTATTATGAGAGAGGATCATATGCTTGTAGGTGTTGCAATAATATCAAGTTTCCTCTCTATGTGTTGAAAGTTTTGAAGTTATACTTGTTTTGCCTTCCTATGCTAGTTGATTCTTGCTCCCACAAATTGTTTGCTCACAAAATCCCTATGCATAGGAAGTGGGTTAGGCCTAAATGTGCTAGTCATATGCTTCATGATGCTCCCCTTATGTTTCAATTCTTTATTCTTATGCGAGCATCATTGAAATCATCATGCCTAGCTACAAGGCATTAAAGAAAAGCGCTTGTTGGGAGACAACCCAATATTTATACCTACTGTTTTTGTGTGTCCACATGATTAAGCTACTGTAGTAATCATGTTTTATATGTTTTCTTTCAATAATGTGCCAAGTAAAGCCTTTGGGATAGTGTGGATGCTTGTTGATTTGATTCTGTGCAAAAACAGAAACTTTTGCGTCCAGTGCTGGAATTTCTATTCTGTACTGGGGCGTGATAAAATTCTGAAAGTTTTACAGGGTATTGGTATACAAATTTTTTATGTTGTCCTAATTTTTCAGAATTTTTGGAGGTACATAAGTATGCTTTTTAATTAGCTCACTACATGCTGTTCTGTTTTTAACAGATTCTGTTTTCAATGCATAGTTTGCTTGTTTTATTGTTTCTATAGCTTATATTGGTCAATATAAATTGTAGAAATGATAGAGTACAGTAGGCATTATGTGGGAAAAATTATGAATCTTGTCTTATTTTGTGTGATTGAAGTTTTCAAGTTTTGGGTGAGATATCGATATGAGGAGAATAAGGAGCGGCAAGATCCTAAGCTTGGGGATGCCCAAGGCACCCCAAGGTAATATTCAAGGAAGACTCAAGCATCTAAGCTTGTGGATTCCCCGGATGGCATCCCCTCTTTTGTCTTCAACACTATCGGTAACCTCACTCGGAACTATATTTTTATTCGTCACATGATATGTGTTTTGCTTGGAGCGTCATTTTCTTTTGTTGAGATTTGCTTGCTGTTATCAATAATCATGTTTTGTATCTTTCAGTTCAATAAAATGCCAATTATAGCCTTTACCATGCTCCGTTTGCAAGTTTATGTGTTGTTGTTTGAAAACAGAAAAATTTCTGTTATGTCCTGAATATTTGTGAATTGTCAGAACATGATAAAAACCTGAAATTTTTACACAGTAAGAATGCATGAGTTTTCTGTCACGTGGTAAATTTTCAGAATTTTTGGAGTTAGGGAAGTGAATTTTTATTCCCCCTTTACAAACTATTCTGTTTTGGCAGATTGTTGTTATAGTTGCATTGTTTGCATATGTTTGCCTATTTAATGTTTCTATTTGTGGATAGGAGTATTAAATATGCAGAGGCATTTAGTATGCAATGTTTAATTATAGTTTTAGTGATTTTCTATAGTAGAAAATGTTAAGGTTTTGAGTTAATTTATACTAACTTATCTCACGAGTTCTTGTTTTGTGTGGATGAAGTTTTTAAGATTTAGGAGAAGCCATGATATGAGAGGAATTAAGGAGACACAAGAGCTCAAGCTTGGGATGCCCAAGGCTCCCCAAGATAACATTCCAAGAAGTCTCAAGCAACTAAGATTGGGGATGCCCCGGTAGGCATCCCACCTTTCTTCATCAACACCTATCGGTTAGCCTAAGTTTTTACTTGTTCACATGATATGTGCTATTCTTGGAGTGTCCTTTTCTTTTCATTTTGTTTGCTGTTTAATAATCTCATTAGATCTAAAAGTTTTTATTGAGAGAGAGTCTTCACATAGCTACCCATTCACTTAACTACTCTTTGTTCTTCACTTATATCTTTTGGAGTAGTTTGTCATTCACTCTCGTGCTTCACTTATATCCCAAGAGTAAATTGTTGAATTAATTGAATATCATAAAGTTGAAATTATATGTGTTTCATATGCTTGTCCCATGGGGAGTAGTGACTTCACATAAAATAAGTATAAGTGGTAAAATTTATTAAAAGTTAGCAAACACATCATTGGTCACTTGAACAATTCATGAAAGAATATTGAAGGAAGAGAGATTTCACATATAAATATACTATCTTGGACATCTTCTATGATTGTGAGCCCCATTAATTATTTTCAACCTTGATCAAGTAGTTGATGTTGGACAAGGAAGACAATGTAATGGGTTATGTTTGTTTATATTCACACAGAAATTATATGTTCTTGGATCATCTAACATGTGGTGCTTGCTCATAATCTTTTGCTAGCCAAAATTTCGTACTAAGTAGAAATACTACTTGTGCATCCAAAAACCCTTAAACCCAGTTTCTTGCCATGAGAGTCCACTATATCTACCTATGGATTGAATAAGATCCTTCAAGTAAGTTGTCATCGGTGTAAAAGCAATAAAAAATGCTCCTAAATATGTATGATCTTTTATTGTAAGGGAAAATAAGCTTTGTACGAACTTGTGATGGTGAAGAAATAAAAGCGACGGACTACATAATAAAGGTTGCTATCACAAGGGGCAATATAAAGTGATGTTCCTTTGCATTAAGAGCTTGCACATCCAAAAATAAAAGCGCATGACAACCTCTGCTTCCCTCTACGAAGGGCCTATCTTTTACTTTATGTATTTACATTTATGCAAGAGTCAATAGTGTTCTTCTCTATTCTGTTTTTATTTTCTCTCTTGGCAAGCATCATGTGGTGGGAAAAGATCCAGACACATATATCCAGTTGAATATAGGTGATCATGAGTTATTATTGTTGACATTATCCCTGAGATAAATAAGTTGGGAGGCAAAACATTAAGCCCCTATCTTCCTATTGTTTGACTGAAACGGTTTGTTCTAAAAATATGCTTTGAGTGTCAGCATTCATGGAAGACTATATGATAGTTGAGTATGTGGAATTTGCTAAATCAAAGCTCTTACATAGACCCTTCTTGAAAATAAGATGAATTGCAATTGTTTGATGACTGAGAACATAGTTTGTTAGTTTTCAAGAAAGTTTATGGTCTATACTTTAGCATGTGAATAGCTTGCTACTTGATCATGAGAAGTTTTATGAGATGAGCTACTGTTTATGATATATAATGATGCTAGAAAAAGTGATTGAAATTATCATTGATCAAACTTGTGCGCTATGCTAGCATTCACACTTCATAAATTATTTCTTTTATCATTTACCTACTCGAAGACGAGCAGGAATTAAGCTTGGGGATGCTGATACGTCTCCAATGTATCTATAATTTATGAAGTATTCATGCCATGTTTACAACAATTTTATATGGTTTTGGTATGATTTGAATGGAACTAACCCGGACTGACGCTGTTTTCAGCAGAACTACCGTGGTGTTGTTTTTTGTGCAGAAATAAAAGTTCTCGGATTGGGCTGAAATTTTACGGTGATTTTTTATGGACCAAAAGAGACCCCCGAAGCTTCGAGGAAGGACCAGAAGCTTCACGAGGAAGCGACAAGCCTCAGGGGCGCGGGTTCCCCCCTAGGGCGCGCCTACCAAGCTTGTCGCTCCCTCGTGCCCCCCCCGGCGTGAATCCAACGCTGAAAAATACTATAAATATAGAAAACCCCAAAAAGAAACCTAGAACTTTCACACCGCCGCCGCAAGCCTATGTACCAAAGCGATCTCATCTGGAGCCCTGTTCCGGCACCCTGTCGGAGGGGGAAATCATCACCGGAGGCCATCTTCATCATCCCGGCGGTCTCCATGACAAGGAGGGAGTAGTTCACCCTTGGGGCTGAGGGTATGTACCAATAGCTATGTGTTTGATCTCTCTCTCTCTCTCGTGTTCTTGATTTGGCATGATCTTGATGTACTGCAAGCTTTGTTAATATACACTACACCACAACACCAATGCAATGGCATATAATCTGCCGGGAGAACACAATTAAGATGGCAGATAAATTGCCGAGAGAGAGGTTTTCCCGGCAGATAGAACTGCCACGTCAACGGCTGCCGAGGAATACTTGTCCCGGCAGATAAACAACCCCCGGCAGTTTTTCTACCCCGGCCATTTTATCCGCCGGCAGTTTATTTTCTCCTGGCAGACACATCATGGCATAGCAAATGCAGTTTACCCGCAGTTCCACTATGTGCACAAGTGCATTTACCCGGCAGGTAATATGCCAGGACGTGCTTTTTAACAAGTAATCTAAATTATTCTTGGCACGATATCCCTGATTAAATATACAATCATTATATTCAAACTGTCATGACAGATCACACAACTTATACATACAGTTCAATCAAATTACATGTAAGGCCTCATTCAATAGCAGAAACCGACCAAAAACATATGCTTTTAACGCATGCATGAACTGTACATATGTAAGGACATTTTGCCTCAAAATGCAAAGTACATATGTTTAAAAGGTAAAGAAATCGTGCCAGACAACCAAAATGAGCATACAATGGCTTGTGTGCTGAAACAACCACCAAAATGAGCAGTATAAAACTTGCCAATATATGGAGGTTCAACAAACAAGGCATATTACATATATATCATCACTCCAGCAACTTGTAGACCTTCAAAACCTCCAGCAACTTGTAGATCTTCCAAACCTCCATCAACTTGTGTATCTTTGAGAAACCTGCAACAAATCAGAAACTCAAAAATGGTGCTATCGTTTCAGATTTTAAATCAACATATTAAAGATTTTGATGTGCTGCAGTTTAACTCGTTAGCATAAAACTCTTCTAAATGTGCAGCACTTCATCACAACAAGAAGCAGTGATTATTACGTGCATAATTAGATCAAGCAGATATTATTTGCGCTTCACATACAAAAATCTTCCATTGGCAAATATGGCAAAACAAGAATGTGTAACATTGTTGCTTGCTTCACTAAACCGTACAGTCCAAGTGCACCCAAAGAAATAGATCGCACTAATTTTATCAGTAAACTTTCAGGTCCGATATGAAAGAGTCAACCTAGAACAAAAGAAAGAATCCACAAAACAAAATTGAAAAACCAGAGGATTGTACAGCAAAAAATCAAAGTTGAAGATGCATGTTACCTCCTCAACTTTCTTGTGGTCGCGTTGCTGCATTTGCTAGACTTATCCTCTTCCAGCTGCATACATAGAAGCAGGCTTTTAAGGTGTAAAAATAAATCGAGAGCAAGCATTGAGCATGCAAAAGAAATTGCAACCACACAAGCCAGGGCAAAATTTGTGCATGACCAAATATTTGGCATCGTGGATCTGGGCACAAAACAAACACATTGATAAAACATTAATGCAGAATATGGTCAAGCTGTTACATACCTTAAATGAGTCTTTCAGCTGCTCTTTGAAGCCCATAACATGAGGGATGATAATTTGGATCAGTGGAAACTGTTCAGGGATGCCACAAGAATCTCGAGACAGTAAAATGTATCAACTCAGAGGTAACTGGCAATTTAGAGGCATGTGCATTATTAGCAAGCTGCTAACAAAAACCAGAAACATGAAACTGGCTTTGACTGGAACTTCTTGCAATATGAAGCCCAAAACTTGTAGAAACCCACATATCCCAGTTCCATATGTGTTCCCTGGAAACTCCCAGATTTTAATGACTTTGAGTGAATATCAATAATTGATTTGCATTCTTCCTTTGAACTTTTGTTAATCACCAATTGTATTTGTCCTTGGAACTGAAAGCCTACTATTCATATTGTAAGTCTGCTCTATCTCATAGGTTACTGAGAAACAACGGACAATTTAAGCATTCAATTTAATATACATGAAATTACAACAAGGACTGGCTTATTAATAAGGAATGCCAACACACTATGAAAGTAAATGTAAACAAAAACGATGACAATGGAGGGAGCATCGGATTCCGTGCGAATATTTTTTTTGAAATAAAAACTTCATAAGCAACAATGGTGAAGTATTAGTATTACAGACATACTAGTGTGTTTAAACATAAATACCCATTCCAGCAGCATTAGAGCCTCATGATTCTCAGTTTCCGACATATAGTGGTAAACAAGCCGCAAATGATGCATGAACAGTTAGTATACATTAATAGCTAAAGAGTACATGATGACTCATTCAACTGTGTATAGGGAAAGGCCAATAGCATACAAATTACAGGAAGATGCATAGATAAAGGTGAGTGAAAAAACATACAGAAACAGTGTATGTACATTGTTTACATGGGGCTGGTGCATCCATGCAGAAAGAAAAGGAAGGGCAAGCTAGGCTTCATGGAGAACTAGGAAGACTTGATTACCCAAATAGCAATTTTTACACATGGGGGCATCAACTTGCAGAGTATGTTTTGAAAACTACTACAGAAATCAACTCTGAAAGGCTGGTGTAAAGGGTAAATCACTTGTGTAGAAGTCTAGGCTATTATATTACAAGTTCTATGAAGCTCATCAACTCTGAAAGGCTGGTGTAAAGGGTAATCCACTTGTGGTACAAGTTCTATCAAGATCTCCAAAGTTTTCTAACCAAAGTTACATCAACAGAGAATAGCAAAAGGGATATTGCCTGAGTGGGCAAAAGTACTGCATGTAAGAGAAGAATGCCACAGTAAAACATCATATGTTTAGGTGCCTGGATATCACAACCAAGGAAAAAAATAGTGCCGCCCTTGAATTTTTTTGGCATGACCAAAGCAAAGGGAAATTTTGGTAAGCTGTTGTTGTTTGGATTATAGCCATTGTGCCTTCCAATTTTTTGGTAAATAGGATAGGCTTCCGTTTGGTTTGTAACCAGCTGAGGTGATAAACTGTTTGGATTGGCTAGTGTTTGTGATTTGTATATTAGTAAAATTAGATGGAGATGGGGTCAACGATAAAAAGGAATTTAAGCCAAGAGAATCGCAAGCAACTCTGTAGTTTGTAGTTATCTTGCTGCATGCACTTGCCGGCCAGTTTGTTAAGCAAAAAGAGGAGTCCATGCGTACCATATATATCACGATACTGGAAAGATTTGCGGACCTGCCAAATCCTTTTTTAAGTAAAATAATCAAAAAAGGACTGGAGTGTACGTACATGGCTGTTACTGTGCTGCACTAATTATGCAGCTCCCACACAGACTGAGTGGGCGAGGGCGCTGCCAATATTTTGGCGTAGCTTTTCCACGCCAACGATTCGCCCTTGCGTTGGCGAGAATTACGGTAGCGCACCGTGGGCACCTTGGCCGAGCCAAAATTTTGGCATCCATCCAAATGCTAACTAATTTTCATGGGCTTGCCAGTTTTTTGGTGTGGCTGGTTTTGGTTGCAATCCAAACACACCCTAAGAGCATCCGCCCTAAACCATCAGTGTGCCTGTCTCCTGTTGATATTTTGCAAGAACCGGTTTTTCCTGTAATACCACAATTTTAGTTATGAATCTGCTTCCTTGAAATATACATCTATTTTAGAGGAAAACAGAAAACTTGCTATAGTTACACAAAGTTCCATAAGTAAGGCTGGGAGTATTACTTATACTCTTACAGAGGCAGAATGCTATACAATGGAAAATACTGTATAAAAGTTGCACATCACGTTAAAAAATGCACAGTAGACCACTCAAAGTTATAACAATAGCAAGATAATGATGCACCCTAACATCATAAACAAGTTCAAGGTAAACATAACTAACAAAAATTCAGGACGGAAGTCTAACATACTGGAAAGACGGACCATAAAATTTGGTTATATACAGAAAATTCTTAAACCAACAATCCATGAGCATGTAAAAAGATCTCCAAATCTGGCCAGTTTTAAGTCCATTTGGCTTTTTACCTGCCGAACATATTTTGCAGTTTTCCAGACAAAAAACAACCGAAATTGCCGTCTATGGTCAAGCAGGATTTCAAAATTATTTCTGCATTACGTTTACTCACTCTTTCCAACAGTGATGCAATAACAACAAGCAAGAGCCGACACGTTATGGCACCCAACAGTTTAAACGTCTTACAACCACATGAACAGAGCAAGTAAAAGACCACACCAGAAACCAGGCAATCAATGAGAAACTAGGTCTAGTTATGAGAAGCAGATTACCAAAGAATACAGATAATATTCCCGAAAATCTAGCCAGCTTTCAGCCAATCGAAGGTTCATGTCAACACACTGCATCTCATGACTAAAACTGCTAGATGCTGAATAATAATAGAAGTTAGCAAACAAATCTAGCCTCCAAATGCTCTCGGTTGGGGCAGGAAAGTAGAGGAGGCAGCGCCGCCCAGGGATAGGATGTTGAGGAGGCAGAGCTGCTCGCTGGAGGGGACGGACACTCCACTGCTTGGGGAGAGGATGTAGGGTGGTGTCGATGGAGCGTTGGGCGGAGGACGGTGGTCGGCGTTGGAGTGGCTGCGGCTTAGATCCGTATTAGTTGGGTGCTCGGCAGCGCTGCAATGGGGTGTTAGGGGCGACGGAGGCAGTGGTCAGGGTGGTTGAGGACGTAGGCAGGGGTGAGGTGGTTGGGGGCGGCGGCGGCGAGGGTACGCTGGGTCAATTTGGGGTCGACTTGGAGGAGAGGGCGATTTGGGAGATTGGGATCTTTTTTTTCCTGAGAAACGGGAGATTGGGATCTCGTCTGTACTTCGTTGGGTGCCAAAAATTTCGCATCTCGCGGGCTTTCCCTCAATAGCGCGCGCTTAGGCCCAAACCTATTTTAGTCTCGCGCCAAACACAGGTCCCGGCAAAAAATGTGCCGTGCTTTAGTTATCCCGGCAGATAATGTGCCCTTTTCGGGTGGACGTGGTTACCGGCAGTTTTTGTGCCCCCGTTATACAAGTTCTAGCGGCAGTTTTTCTACCGTGAAGTAGTTCTACCGGTAGTAACAAGCTTCCCTCCAGATCTTTTGCCCTTATTCAGTTTTTTCTCCCAGCAGTTAATTGCCCCCAATTAAGTGTTGTGGTGTAGTGATAGTTGAATCATATGGTGTTTCTTCCCTCTCTATCTTCTTGTGATGAACTGAATATTTCCCTTTGAGGTTTCGTTATTGTCGAATTGAATACTTTGGATTTGAGAACACTTGATGTATGTCTTGCATGTGGATACCCGTGGTGACAATGGGGTATTCTATTGAGTCACTTGATGTATGTTTTGGTAATCAACTTGCGAATTCCCGTGACCTTGGGGTAATCTAGGCACATAGGTTGATACACGTTTTCATCCACTTTCTCCGATAGAAACTTTGGGGTTCTCTTTGAAGTTCTTTGTGTGGATTGAATATTATAAATCTGAGATTGTTTGACGCATATCGAATAATCAACTCATGGATACTTGTGGTGACATTGGAGTATCTAGGTGACATTAGAGTTGATTGATGCGTATCATATGGTGTTATTTTAGTATGAACTCTAGGGCTGTTTGTGACACTTATAGGGATGGCTCAATAGATTGATCGGAAAAGATAACTTTGAGGTGGTCTTGTACCCTACAACAATTTCATCTTATGTTCTCTGCTAGATAAGAACTTTGGAGTGATTCTTTATCGCACGTTGAGGGATTGTTATATGATTCAATTATGTTAGCATTGTTGAGAGATTGCACTAGTGAAAGTATGAACCCTAGGCCTTTTTCCAAGCATTGCAATACCGTTTGTGCTCACTTTTACTACTTGTTACCTTGCTGTTTTTATTATTTAAGATCACAAAAACCTATCATCTACTATCCATACTACACTTGTATCACCATCTCTTCGCCGAACTAGTGCACCTATACAATTTACCATTGTATTGGGTGTGTTGGGGACACAAGAGATTCTTTGTATTTGATTGTAGGGTTGTTTGAGAGAGACCATCTTCATCCTACACCTCCCACGGATTGATAAACCTTAAGTCATCTACTTGAGGGAAATTTGCTACTGTCCTACAAAACTCTGCGCTTGGAGGCCCAACAGAGTCTACAAGAAGAAAGTTGCATAGTATACATCAGCGTCCGGGTCCCCCATGGTGCAGGCGGACCAGTGGTTCAACCTGGCGATCCAAAAGGAGCACCGGGCGGCGGAGGCTCAACTCGACGGGGAGCGCGTGGATGCTGTTGCCATCGAGGCCCTCCTGCAGGCGGAACCGGATGTCGTGGTCGTGAACTGGGCGGCGGAGGCTCAACTCGAGGTGGAGCGCGCAGATGCCGCTACCATCGAGGCCCTCCTGCAGGCGAAACCGGATGTCGTGGTCGTGAACCGGGCGGCGGAGGCTCAACTCGACGCGGAGCGTGCGGATGCCGCTGCCATCGTGGCCCTCCTGCAGGCGGAACCGGATGTCGTGGTCATGAACCAGGTGGCGGAGGCTCAACTCGACGCGGAGCGCGTGGATGCCGCTGCCATCGAGGCCCTCCTGCAGGCGGAACCGGACGTCGTGGACTTGAACAGGGTGGCGGAGTCTCAACTCGACGCGGAGCGTGCGGATGCCGCTGCCATTGAGGCCCTCCTGCAGGCGGAACCAAACGTCGTGGATGTGAACCGGGCGGTGCTCGCATCCGTACAGAGCGCCCTCACGCTCCACGTGAACGAGTAGCTAGAGGCCGAGAACAACCATGCCGCGGAGACACACGTCGGCAGCTCCGGCTGGTTCGCGCCAGCAGCCAAAGGCGACGAGGCTGGCTCGTTCCGCGAGCAGTGATAGTTTTTATTTATGTTGTTGTTTTTAGGGATCATTTGCTGTTTAAAAACATATTTGTATTTAATAAATCAGCCTTATAAACATATACTGTATCAACGAAAATTAGGTGTCAGCGGTTGGATGGCTGAGTTTTGGTTTGATCACATGCGATTTCTCCCTCCGTCCAGGTGTACAAGAACATCTACAGCCGGACCCCCTATTTCCTCCTCAAACATCCGAAACGCCCACCCGGTCAGTGCCCGGTCAAAAAAAGTTGATCCAACCGGACCCCCCACTTCCTCCCTAAACGCCCGGACTGACCGGCGTACCTCAAACCCATCTCAAATATGGGGCCAATATGAGGCTGCCCGGTCACGCCCGGGCACCCCACTCCACGTCATATTCATCCGCGAGGACCCCACCTGCAGCCACACAATTCTCGTTCCTCTCCGTCTCTCTCTCGCGTGGAGCACACAACACACAATGACACCGGACCGGAGCTCGCACGTGGGCCGCCGCGTGCTGCAGCGTGCGGCGTCCTGGCCGCCGCAGCCGGAGCCGCCACGAGCGGGCGTCCATGCTGGACGTCGCCGCATGCCGTGGGCGGGCGGGCGGAGCCAGATCCGCGAACGCGCGTACTCTGACGCGTGCCCAGAGCTCGCGCGCTTGCCGCTGCAGGCTGGCAGGTGTGCTGCACGCCGCCGCACCCGGAGCTGCATGCCGCTGGGGACGGGCATGCGTGCGGGTGTGCTGGACGCTACTGCAGCTCCTGGCCGCCGTGCCGCAGCCGCGTGCGTGCGCGCGTAGTAGCCGTAGCCCGCGCCGGAGCCGGGGATTGCACGCTCACGTCAGAACTGGGGCGCCGCAATTCTGTGTCGGTCGCCGCTTCCCTCGGGCGTCATGCTAGTGTGCGTGTGTGCTGCTGCCGTGGTTGCTCTGCCCAAGCCGGACGCGAGCCTGTGCCAGAGCTCACGCGTGCCAGGGCTGCTGCTCTCGCGGTGGGCCACACGCGTGCCGGAGCACGGCATGTCCGCCGTGCTAGCACTAGCTGCTGTGCTCGCATGCTCACCCTGCTGTGCGTGCTGCCGCGCTCGAGCTGGCCGCCGTGCTAGCGTGCTAGCTAGCTAGCGTCTAGCCGCCGCAACCGTTGGCCACAACCACTTGCTGGCGTGCCACAACCACTTGCTAGCGCCGCCGCGGGCTTGCTAGCTTGCCAGCCGCCGGCCTCGTATGTGCTCTGCGTGCTCGCACGCAATGTGCTCGACGAAATGACTAAGAAAATAAGAGGAGAATTTGAGGGGTGTGGTTATTTGGTGGCAAATATGAGGAGTCAAAACGGACACGCCCGGTCACTGTCCGGGCGTATCCGCGGGTGTTTGAGGGGTCAAATTAGCAATGTCCGGCTGTAGATTCTCTAAGTCACCTTACGAAAATTAGATATTCCCAAAATGCTTAGGCGCAATGCATTAAATTCCGTCCTCGTTCCCCACACTGCCTCGTTCATCAGCGAGCAAATTTTTTGGCCGAACCACGTGCGGGGAGGAAGATAATGCGGGAGAGAAATGGCGACCTATGCATGCAGAGAAGGAACACATTGATTAGGGGAGGGATTGACACCAGTTTGCATGCACGTATTAATTAGGGAAGTGGGCTTGCATGGGTTGGCTGAAACGGCAGCCCTATTAATTAGGGATTCATTGCTAATTTTCGTTTGGTTTATGTGGAAAGAACCGGCGTGGTGATTGGAAGAATTCCCGGTCCGACTCTTTCGCCTCCTCCAATCCGCAGCCACCGGGTCGTGCTGCTCCACCTTAGGTGACTTAAATACACCTGGACGGAGGGAGTACCACATGTCAATGAAAAGGCAAGCCGAGGCGCGTTCCCTTGGGTTTGCGGCATGCCGGACCGACTGTGTGAGGGTGCGATGCGACCGCGACAGGCATGCGTAAGTGTACCGCCTTTTCATTTTGAACTTGTAAATCATAACATTTGGTTTGCGAGTGAGCGACTTCGATTTTAGTATTGTGTTAAAAAGAAGGGCGGGGTTTTTCCTTCGCGCGATCAATCGATACAAATCCTGATTAGAAATGCGACGGTGCTACTTGTGAGCTGCGTTGGGATTTCCCCGAAGAGGAGAGGATGATGTAGAACAATAGAGATAAGTATTTCCCTTAGTTCAGAAGCAAGGCTGTCAATCCAGTAGGAGAACAACACAGAACCTCGTTAGCAGCACCTACACTCACAAAAGCAAATACTTGCACCCAACGCAAACAAGAGGGTTGTCAATCCCCTTGGCGGTTACTTGCAAGGATTAATTCTGATAGTGATAGATAGAAAAGTAAATTGCAAAACAAAAGAAAGAAAATAAAATTGCAGCAAGGTATTTTTGGATTATAATATATGATAAAAGTAGACCCGGGGGCCATAGTTTTCACTAGAGGCTTCTCTCTCGAATGCATAACATACGGTGGGTAAACAAATTACTGTTGGGCAATTGATAGAAAAAGCGCATAGTTATGACGATATTCAAGGCAATGATCATGTATATAGGCATCACGTCCGAGACAAGTAGACCGACTCCTGCCTGCATCTACTACTATTACTCCACCCATCGACCGCTATCCAGCATGCATCTAGGGTATTAAGTTAATGAAAACAGAGTAACGCCTTAATCAAGATGACATGATGTAGACAAAGTAAACTCAAGCAATATAATTAAACCCCATCTTTTTATCCTTAATGGCAACAATACAAATACGTGTCTTGTCCCTTTCTGTCACTGGGATATAGAACACCGCAAGATTGAACCCATCACAAAGCACCTCTCCCATTGCAAGATAAATCAATCTAGTTGGCCAAACCAAACGGATAGATCGGAGAGAAATACAAAGCTATAACAATCATGCATAAATAAGTTTAGAAAAGACTCAAATATTTCTCATGAATAATCTGATCATAAACCCACAATTCATCGGATCCCAACAAACACACCGCAAAAGAAGATTACATCGAATAGAACTCCAAGAACATCGAGGAGAACATTGTATTGAAGATCAAAGAGAGAGAAGAAGCCATCTAGCTACTAGCTCTGGACCCGGAGGTCTGTGGTAAACTACTCACACATCATCGGAAGGGCAGCAAGGTTGATGTAGAAGCCCTCCGTGACCGATTCCCCTTTCGACAGAGTACCGCAAAAGGCCTCCAGAAGGGATTGCGGAAGAACAGAGGCTTGCGGCGGCGGAAAAGTTATTCGAGGTGGCTCTCTGTTGGTTTCCCAATATTTGAGAATTTATAGAAGTGGAATTAGGTCAAACAGAGCCACGAGGGACCCAGAAGGCATCAGGGGGTGCCCCCCTGGGCCGCGCCCTGTTGCCTTGTCATCTCCTTGTGAGGCTTCTGGCCTCCTCCCGAAGCTTCCAGGGTCTCTTTTGTCCAGAAAAAAATCGTCAAAAAGTTTCGTGGCATTTGGACTTCATTTGGTACTGATTTCCTGAAAAACCAAAAACAAGCAGAAAACAGCAACTGACACTGGGCACTAGGTTAATAGGTTAGTCCCAAAAAAATGATATAAAATAGCATATTATTGCATATAAAACATCCAAGATTGATACTATAATAGCATGGAACAATTAAAAATTATAGATACGTTGGAGACGTATCAGACGGCGGGGCGGGCTAGTTTGGCCCATGGTCGGATTGCTGACATGCGTTCCCACATGCCAGTGAAATGCCAAGCCGGTTGGCTTTGAGCGACGGGGTAGATCGACCGTGTGCTGGTCTGATGCGAACACGATAGGCGTGCTGTCAGTGTTCCTTTTCCTCGTTTTAAACTTGTGAAGATAACCCCCTCAAAAAAAAGTGAAGATGACACTTGGTACTTTGCCTTCGCATGATACATCGATGGAAATCCCGATTATATTGACGCTGAATTTTCTTCTAAATCCCGTAAAAAGGCGTCCTCTTCGCCCCTTTGGCCGCAATCATCGCGCTAATCATACTTTCTATTTGACTTCCTTCCCCATTACGGTGACGTCGACGATATCGCGATCGCTGTGGCTTTGGCGAAGTGCCTTCGATGGAGCGCACCATTGAGACAGAAGACGGTCATGTCGTTCGGAAGTGCCGCCTGGAAGCCGAGACAACCGCCTTCTTTGCATCCAGGAAGTCCGTAGGAGACAGCAACTATCGTGTCACCGTGACCGTTGGATGCGACGTGACCACGTCATTCGAGCTCGAGCTGCCGCAAGGGGACTTGAACGTGACCGTGTACCCTTACACGGGCACCGGTTTACTGTCAGAAAGGTTGTTCCGCGTCGAGGACCCGTCCAGCCTGTGCAACCAACGGAAATGCCGGCGTGCAGTTCGGGGCTGGCTCCGCTCATCGATCTACGTCCAACGAAATAGTGGGAGACGGTCGTCCCTGACGGCGTTGTGAGGAAGATAGTCCAGGAGGCGAATCGTCGGCGGTTGCATCAACGAGGAGGGTGTGACTTCTGCTTCGACATGAATGTGGACCGGCGTCATGTCGTTAGCCTGCCGGCACTACGTTCGTCTTGCAAGGAGAAGCTTCTTTGCGAGGAAGGTGCTGGGACGTGCCCGGTATGTCTCGCACACACCATCAAACAAGTACAGTAGTACCGCTTATCTAGGCTTTCGCCGGCCTATTGATGCACATACGAGAATTTTTAAATCATATAATGCTCTATGTACGTTTGGTCTTGTCACTAATAAGTACTACTATTTGTACCCATTGAGTAACTGGTACTACTTAGTGAATGTTGCGTAGTCGTGGATGTCCGAGCTAAATTTGAAACACAGTCACGATCAAACGAGATGTTACCATTGAGCTCCACCACTCCACCAGCCAGAATCACCTTGGCCTATTTGATTTGCAGGATCCTCAAAACACAGGAATCGCAAAAATATAGGATTGTTCTCTTTGGATAGGAATGGCTTGGAATGGAGTATATGATGTAGGGTGGAACCCTAGATGACGATCTTTTCACACTTTAGGAGGGGGAAAAGGGGCAAATCCAAGAAGAACACAAGAAGAACACTCAAATGACACAATCCAAATCACACATGCACTAGATCCACATACACATAGTAGAGATACAAGATCCAAAGTCAACACAAGAGGATACACGGTAGCTAGTTCATCCCAATCCATAGAGGAGTTGAGGTCTTGAATCCGGAGCGGATCTTCTCACATGGGTCTCATGGAGGTCTTGATCTCCATGGGAGAGGCATGGATGAGCAAAGCTCTATCTCAAAGAGCCAACTACTTTGCTAACCCTAATTCGGAGCTAGGAGACAAGTATTTATAGTCCAAGGGGTAAGTGGAGGGATACATGGGTCGTTGCCCTTTCACAGCGCGCAGGCTGACCGGTTGTACCGGACTTGCGGGCGGTTGTACCGTTGGGGCTCAGGCACCGGTTCCTGGTGGTGTTCGTTGAAGGCAGGACCGGTTGTACTGCTTGGGGGACCGGTTGTACCGGGCTGGCTGGCACTGGGGGAATAACCGGGCTGGTACCGGCCTTGCTCTGCTCGAATACAGAAGGTTGACCGGTACTTGGGCGGTAGTGTAGCGGTTAAACCGGTGGACCGGTTGTTGACCGGTAGTGGGGCGGTTGTACCGGTGTTCCTGGGCTGGGCACAGTCATTTCCAGGTCCTTGGTGTCCATCTTGCTCCATTCCTTCTCCTTGGCCGATTCCTTTGTACCTAAGTATGCAAAGTGTCTCCGTTTGATGTAGTAGCCATGTCTCACTCGAGTCGAATGGAAGTTCACTAAGGAGAGATGTCACCTCGGTTTCGAGAGCTCTTGCACGTGCTCGTGTCATCGGTCCTCTTGGTACTTGGGGAGACGTAGGTGGGTCCATGGGGATGACCGTAGGATGCTCCGCATCAGTATAGGATTAGGAATGTGTGTTTGATGTCATAGGAAAGACAGATGCATTTTTAAAATACTCCTTGGTTGGAGTAGATGCAGGATTTCCTATTATTAAATGTAGCACAATAGCTTCGTCCGTCCAGCTTACTGCGGGAAAGGTCGTTTTTGGAAGAAGAAGATGGATAAGCGGATTCAGCGAAGAGTGAAATGATGGTTGCTTCGTCCGTGCTTTGTGATTTGATGCCTCATTGCTTTGTGATTTGTGATAGTTGAAAGGAGTAAACTCTATGCTCTATGCATGCATCCATGCAAGGGAGAAAGAGGAGAGATGTTGCATTTTTTTATTCCTTCAATCAATTTGGCATCGGCGCACCAGCGAGCTTCGGTTCCCACTTTTTTGGCTTTCGCAGCACCTTCCACAATGGTTCCCATCGATGCCAGAAGCTATTTTACCATTTGGCTACACATTGTGGATGCCCTTAAGCGTACCACTTGGTTTTGATTTGTAAAGAGGAGGTGCTTTTGCCGCGCGGAAGGTGGGGGAGGTTGGCCTCACGGTTTGCTAACATGCAGTCCCACGTGTCAGTGATGTACCAAGCTGATCCGCGTACCACATGGCTACATGAGGCAGAACAACGGCATAAGCAACTTCAGCGAAGAGTGAAATGATGGTTGCTTCGTCCCTCCAACTTATACTGCGGGAAAGCTGTAGCTTTGTGATTTGATGCCTCATTGCTCATTACTACTGCAGTGCCACGACCGGGGTGCGTCCCCCTGCTGCTCTACACTATTATTTGGTGCATGGCACATGGACCCGGATGTTGGATGTCCCACATGTCGGCGAAAGGGAGTAGAACATTTACGAAAGCGAGCACTCCACTCTTACGATGGAGGAGTACAAGACACGGCGGCCCAGTGAACTGTAACTTGTACTGTACTACTGTAGTATGTGGTAGTCTTGTACTCTTGTACCACTTGGTTTTGCTGTTTCGCGCGATCCATCGATACAACCCCGATTAAACAGGCTAGGGAGGGTCTTTTCCCGCACGGTTGGAAGGGTAGTTTGGCATAGTCGGTTTGACAGAGAGACTGAGAGAAAGATGTGAAATGCTTGAATGTGTAGTGGGCCCTTTTTTTGTGTCGTGTGTGTGTAGTCGGACCTTTCGGATCACTAGATGATACTAGCCATACATTTCAACGCAATTTTAATGTATGCAACATGAATAATTGAAGTAACAATATGAGATCTAAAACTAAAAATACATATGATTTATTGTGTTAGAGTATAGTAGTACTGTATTGCATAGTTGTTAGATGTAACATGTGAGAACGTGTAGGGACGTACTTTTGGAGGGCCTACAGAGAGAAATTGGGCATAAAGTGGATTCAAATATTTGTATTCGTCATCATAGCATTTGTGACTCATATCTAGAGTTTATACGGTAGACATGAATGCTTGTTCGCTCTTACGAAACTAGTACAACAATATTGGGGTGGCGTGCGCCAATTTAGGCGTGGGTGGTTGGCCTAGTCGGCTCCATGGAGAGAGTGAGAGAAGAGATAAATACACTGGCGGTCACTGTATTTGAAGCGAAAGCATAATACGGTCACCGGACTTCAGAATACGCTCATTACGGTCACTATGTACGTTTTACGGTGATTATATGTGTCGTGGGAAAACGACGATCTATGGGATCGAGAGGATTCCTTTGTGGTTCGGAAGTGGGATCACAATACTACAAAGAGTAGGGCTTGTAGATATGAGCACAAGTAACGATTTATCCAGGTTCGGGCCGCTATGAGCGTAAAACCCTACTCCTGTTCTGGTGGTTTGATTGTATGTGAGCTCAAGAGTTACAAAGAGCGCAGCTTGCCGGCAAGGTGCGCGGGAAGTGCAGCTACAACGTGTAGTTGAGCTAAGAGTCGACCGTTCTAAGTGCAGCCGTGGGCCTCCTTTTATAGGCCAAGGGGTTACCACAGAGGCTAACATGGTCATTACAGAGTATGAATAGTAACTTGCACCGTCAGCACGTCTATCTCCAGACGGGGTAAGACAAGCACATTAAATGCACCGTTAGGTGCAATGTCGGGGAGGCGAGGCTTTGGGTAAAAGATCTGTGCCACCGGTCCTGGTGCCCTCTTGTCACCTTGACACATCCCAGGGACGGGTGTCATTAAAGTTAATCCTGGTGTGGCATGCTGACACGTGCCTTGGCCAGCTGCGTTGACTGCCTGCCTGCTCGACACCTATCATGCGTGCTTATCTAGCCGATGATGAGGTGGAGCAGTAACGGGACAGAACGAGCTTGCCGGCGCGGAGCTTGTCGGGCCGTTGCTTGCCGGCAACCA
Source organism: Elymus sibiricus (assembly GCA_039707655.1). Lineage (NCBI taxonomy): Eukaryota > Viridiplantae > Streptophyta > Magnoliopsida > Poales > Poaceae > Elymus > Elymus sibiricus. Next base: position 190,150,222 of record CM077674.1, read on the forward strand.
GGGTCTTGGTCTCCACCTTGCCGGTACGAAGCTTGCCGGCAAGGGCAATCTTGATCCTCAGTATGAGAATAGTACTTCTCGATGACCTGCCTTGAGGTCATCTTCACGGTCTTGTTTATTCTAAGTCTTGTGTCATAGTTATTCTCCGTCAAGCCTTTGCCGTCAAGGAGGCTACAACTGCCTGTGCACAAGTCAGGTTACGAGGGCACCCATGCTTTAGTACACCGACAGGAGCCCCTGGGCCTGGGCCACACGCGCATGTGAGGCGTCGTTGGGCCAGGCCCGAACAGTGCACAGGCACACATGGCAGAGGATAACTGTCGTAATCTTCTCTGTTACCACGCCCCCCACGACGTGCATTAAATGCGGGCGTGGGAGAGGTGGAATGGAACGGGCGCTGGGAGGTAGTGCGCCTGAAAAGTGCAGCCACGTAGGACGGTAAAGAGCCAGCCCCCGCGCCTTCCCCATAAAAAGGAATCCGTGAGGGGCGCTGCTCATTTGCCCCCCTCCTCGATTCCTGCTATTGAAGAAGGCGAAGCGGCAGGGAAGATGACCCCCTAGGGTGCTATAAAAAGGGCGAGGGGGGGGGGGGGTGGAGGCCTCCCCACTCATCTTCTACCCTTGCCTCTCTCCTCCTTCAACCTCTCACCCATCCTTGCTTTCCCTGAGGTCCACCACCGCGATGGCGAGGGGTGGAGGTCGGGCCCGTGCATTTGCTGCTGCCACAAGGGCCCCCTCTCGGGGCCGAACGCGTTCCTCGATGGCCGCCACGGAGGCCAGCTCTGGCGCCCGTGGAAGGGTCGCCCCCCGTGGCCATGGGGGCGCGGCGGAGCGGCCGCCCCTCCCCCTCAGGCGGAGGCCCACACGGCGATGGCGGCGCACGAGTTCGTCGTGGGGCTGCACCATCGGCCCCGCAGTTGGCTCCAGCTCCCGAATTCCTTTGCGAGGGCGATGGAGGACAGCAGGCCCTCGGGCCTGTGGCTACAGGCAGATGGCTGCTGCAACGGCCCCTCCTGGGTGGCGGCTGAGTTCTCCACCGCCGGCTTCTTGTTCCTGAGACGGGGGTGGAAGACGTTCGCCCGCTCCCGTGGTCTAGGGCAGGGGCATCTCCTCCAGTTTAGGTATGATGGGGCCGCCACACTGTTTGTGAAGTTCTTTGGGGCCTCCGGCGGCCGTATGGAGTGCTACGCGGAGAGCAAGAGCAGCAACGGCACCGATTACCCCAGCGGGAGCGACGAAAGCTCCCCGGGCATCAAGAGTGAGGGCGAAGATTCTGACTAGGCGTAGGCAGCATCCGAGTCGAATCCTGAAGACGAGCCACACTCCGCCTAGTTCCCTCTCTTTTGTTCCTGTATCAGAATCAATGTAGCCCCGTGGGGGTGTGAAAAATGACTTTTGCATTCAAGCGCTTAATGGTTACTGTAATTTGTGTTTTGGATGGATGCATGCATGCTATCTCTCTTGTCTTATTCTGTCTTTGCATGGTTCTTGTACACTACGCTTGCCAGAAACTTGCCGGTGCGCGCACTCTTGCCGCGAGCGCTTGAGGAACGGGTCCTTAGCAGCTTGCCGGAAGTGCCGCTGCCGGCAAGGGTACACTTGACGATCACAACGCAGCTACTTAAGTTGCCGAGCGGACTCGAAACAAAGTAAGAGCGCAGTCGATCACAACAAGGTTCCTTAGCGTGAAGGTTTCTCATACAAAGGCCAAAATCATTCAAGGAGAAGTTGCAACTACAACAAAGAATTTACTTTAAAGTTTTGCAACTTAGCTTTTTCCTTGCTGTGCTTCTTGCCGTAGGACAATATCTTGAACGTCATTCGGTATCCATACCATCACTCCCCCCGGGAAACTTGTAAGCGAGGAACCCTTCTGTCCTTTGAGAAAAAGAAAGAAGAGAAAAGAGGAGGCTGGAACCTTGACGGTTCGTTAATCATCCTATGCAAGGGAAAATGTAGCACAGGGCTGCCTGCAACATACAAACAAATATGTACTTGGACAAAGAATTGTGAAACACTTATCTTTATTTATGTGCACGGGATCTGCGCCCGGCTCTGTACAAAGGTTTACATGCCTTTCTGGCAAACTTGTACAAAAGAGGTTGCCGGGCAGCCCGGCAACCGCACCTTACGGGTAAAACTTGCGAAGATGCTCAATATTCCATGAGTTGAGCACCGGACTGCCATCTTCGGTCTCTAGGTGGACTGCGCCGGGCCTAGTGACTCGTACCACCCGGTAAGGGCCCTCCCACTTAGGCGTCAACTTGTTTTGACCCTTCGTGGATTGAATCTGACGAAGACAAGGTCGGCTTCCTCAAAATTCCTGGCGTTCACTTTGCGGCTATGGTAGCGGCGCAAAGCTTGCTGGTACCGTGCAGCACGGACAGCAGCCCGGAAACGATCTTCCTCAAGGAGCGTGGCATCATCTTGACGCAACTCATCTTGAGCCTCCTCATCGAAGGCCAAGAGTCGAGGTGACCCGTATTTGAGTTCTGTGGGGAGCACCGCTTCTGCACCATAAACAAGGGAAAAGGGTGTCTGGCCAGTGGATCGACATGGCGTCGTCCTGATCGACCAAAGAACCGCCGGTAACTCTTCCACCCAGCGCTTTCCACACTTGTGCAGCCTGTCGAAAGTTCTGGTCTTGAGACCACGTAGCACTTCTGCATTTGTCCTCTCTACTTGTCCATTGCTCCTCGGGTGAGCAACAGATGTGTAGCAAATCTTATTTCCAAGTTCTTGGCAATATGCTGTGAAGGTGTGGCTCGTGAATTGGGTGCCGTTGTCGGTGATGATCCTGTTGGGGACACCAAAACGGGCAACCAATCCTTTGAGGAACTTGATGGCTGACTGTGCCGTCACCTTCCTCACTGGCTCCACCTCAGGCCACTTTGTAAACTTGTCGATTGCTACGTACAAGAATTCAAAGCCCCTGGTAGCACAGGGGAAGGGGCCGACATTGTCGAGCCCCCAGACCGAGAAAGGCCAGGAGAGAGGGATGGTTTGGAGGGCTTGAGCTGGCTGGTGAATGTCCTTGGAGTGCAACTGGTATGCTTCGCATCTAATAACCACCGCCAAGGCGTCTTGAAGGGTTGTCGGCCAGTAAAATCCTTGACGGAACGCCTTGCCGACAAGCGCACGTGACCCAATGTGAGAGCCACACATCCCTTCATGCATTTCTTCCAACAGCCTCTATCCATCTTACTGGCAGATGCACTTCAATTTCACCCCATTTGGTCTCTTCCTGTACAGAATGTTGTCAACAAACTTGTACATCCTTGATTGACGGGCTACTCTTTCTGCATCCTCTTTCTCATCGGTAAGATCTCCTATCTGAAGGAACTGGACAATTGACTATGCCCATGCCGGAGCTTGTGGCTCGACGACAAGGACTAAAGGCATTTCTTCCTCTGCGGGAGCGCTTGCTTCGACGGCAAGGATCTAGCTTGCCGAAAACTGCGGCTCACCGGCCAAGGGTATCTTGTTGGCGGTATCTGCTTTCTTGGCAGCTGCCGGCAGCTCTGCCGGAAAGTAACCACCAACATCTTGCTTTCTCTTCTTCTCCAACCTTGATGGTGTAACGGATGGCTGAGTCAGATGGAGCACAAAAGTTCCTGGTTCCACAGGCATCTTTTGGGCGGCAAGCTTTGATAGGTCGTCGGCAATCCAATTCTGGGCACGTGGAATGTGCTCTGCTTGTAGACCGTCAAAGTGCTCTTCCAACTTTCTCACCTCATCAACGTACGCCTCCATCAAAGGGCTCTGGTAATCCTTGTTGACTTGCCTCACCACTAACTGTGAGTCGCCTCTGATAATTAGCTTCCGAATACCAAGGTCGATTGCAATGCGCAGACCGGCAAGCAATCCTTCGTACTCAGCAGTGTTGTTGGTGGCCTGCTCCCGGGAAAGTGCATCTGAAGCACGTACTTGAGGTGCTCTCCTGTGGGTGCTATAAGCAGCACGCCGGCACTTGCGCCTTTCAGCGTGAAAGCACCATCAAAGTACATGATCCAATCGTCAACAGTTTCCTTGCCAGGGAGAGAGGTCTCTGGAACTTCCTCGTCTGGCATTGGGGTCCATTCTGCAATGAATTCCGCCAAGGCTCTGCTCTGAATCGTTGAGGTGCTCTCAAACTTCAAATCAAAGCTTGACAGCTTCAATGCCCACTCCACAATCCTGCCGGTTGCCTCTGGATTTCTCAAGATGCGTTGCAACGGAAAGCGAGTGACGACGGTGACTGGGTGTGCTTCAAAATAATGGCACAACTTCCTTGAACCCATGAGAAGGCCAAAGAGCAGCTTCTGCACACCAGAGTACCTTGACCTAGCCCCTTGCAGGAGGGAGATGACAAAGTAGACTGGGCGCTGCACCATCTTCTTCTTCACAACTTGTTGATCAGGCTGGCTGGCTTGCACACTCTCTGGCTTGTCGGCACCTGACCTTGCCGAAGAGGATTCCGGCTCGTCAGGTCGTGGCTCTGCGGCTGCTACCTCTTCCTCATCTGCCTCTCTTTCAGCCACAAGTGCAGCACTAACCACTTGATTCGTTGCTGCTAAGTATAGCAACAACGTCTCTTGCGGCCTACGCGCAACTAGGACTGGCGGAGAGGACAGGTACTCCTTCAAATCTTAGAGCGCGGCCTCCGCTTCCGGACTCCAGTTCACTGGACCTGCCTTTTTCAATATCTTGAAAAACGGCAAGGCGCGCTCTGCTGATTTGGAGATGAACCTGCTGAGGGCAGCAACGCAGCCGGCAAGACGCCTGACATCCTTGACGCGTCTCGGTGCTTCCATCTGCTCAATTGCTTTGATCTTGTCGGGGTTGGCTTCAATCCCTCTCTGAGACACAAAGAAACCAAGAAGCTTGCCGGATGGAACACCGAACACAAACTTCTCGGTGTTGAGCTTCAAGTTGACCTTGCGCAAGTTCGCAAACGTCTCTTCCAAATCCTTGATCAGGGTTGACTTGTCTCTGGTCTTGACCACAATATCATCCATGTAGGCTTCCACTTTTCTGTGCAGCTGTGGCTCAAAACCGATCTGAACTGCTCTGGCAAAGGTTGCCCCGGTACTCTTCAATTCGAAAGGCATACACAAGAAGCAGTATGTGCCACATGGAGTGATGAATGCGGTTTTCTCCTCATCTTCCTTGGCCATAAAGATCTGATGATAACCAGAGTAGGCGTCAAGGAAACAGAGTAGATCACAGCCGGCAGTGGAGTCTACAATCTGGTCGATGCGCGGCAAAGGGAAATGGTTCGTTGGACAGGCTTTATTTATATCAGTGAAGTCTATACAAAGCCTCCACTTCCCGTTTGCCTTGCGCACTACAACTGCATTGGCTAACCACGTAGGGTGTAGCACTCCTCTGACTAGACCTGCTACTTCCAACTTCTTGATCTCTTCGGCAATGAACTCTAGCCGCTCCAAAGCTTGCTTCCTGACCTTGTGCTTGACGCGTCTCGCATGAGGGCAGACAGCAAGGTGGTGCTCAATTACCTCCCTAGGAACACCGGGGATGTCAGATGCTTGCCAAGCAAACATGATGCGGAGCATCCTTCGATCATCCCCATGGATACTTCACCACCTCACCAAGCACCAAGTGGACCTATGACAAGAGCTCGCGCACGTGCCATCGAGAACGAGGTGAACTCACTCCTTTACGACTTTCATATGGATATGGATGGAACTTGGATGCTACCTCACAAAGGAACCCTATGTATCATTAGGCATGATGGAGTCGACCACCAAGAAGCTAAGGAGCCTCGTCAAGTCCAGGAAGAAGAACAGGAACACCGCCAAGAAGACGGAGTCAAGCAACGGGAAGAAGGACAGGTGCCTAGGCGACCCCGTGCCCACGGGCCTAATGGACCCCGTGCGCACGGGCTACCCAGAAAGTCTCTGGATACCCCGTGCGCACGGGCCCCAAAAGACCCCATGCGCACGGGACCCCTCGCTGTAGCTGCTGATAGCCCGTGCGCACGGGCGTGTACCATGCCCACGGGACCCCCGTGCGCACGGGCCCCACTTACCCCGTGCGCACGGTCCACCCAGCGAGGTGGCTGACTTTTGCCTGTTTTGCCCTCTCTTCGTCCCCTACCTCCCACCTACTATATATTCCATACCCAGGACATTTGTTAGGGTTAGCAAAGTGTATTGAGATATTCATAGAGGGCTTTGCTCATCTACCACTCCTCTTGGAGATCAAGACCTCCTAGAGAGAAGATCCCCTTGTGGATTCAAGACCCCTTCTAGGGAAGGATCCCCATCATAGGATCATCAAGACCTCACCTCCTTTGGAGTGGGAAGAACCTTATCTTTGTGCTATTTTCCTTTGATTGTCTATGTATGCTTGTGGATCTATGTATGCTACTCTAGTGGATGTGTGATTTGGGTTTGTTTGAGTGATTTCTCTCTTGTGTTCTTGTGAGTTCATCCCTCATACACTCCAAGTGTGAAAAGATCTCCACCTAGGGTCTCTACCCTACAACATCATGGTATCATGAGCCACGTTGATTCACATCTTGGAGTCCCTACCCCCCACTTTCTAGCCTGATTTTGCTTTGTTTTGTCCCAATTTCGAAAATCCCCACAAAAATAGCCATCCCAATTTTTTTTTGCATTTGTTGGATCTTGTGAGATTTTGTTGTTTTGGTCCACGAATTTCTTGTTTGGCAACTGGATCTACCCTTTTTCCACCTTCCCCCATCTTCCCCACCACCAATTTCCCCGCGATTTTGCACTTTTGCCACGGATTTGGGGCTGTTCATCTGCAGCCGCCGACCCCGTGCGCACGGGCCCCGATACCCCTTGCACACGGAGCCCCGTGCACACGGGCCCAACTTACCCCGTGCGCACGGGCTAACCAGGGAGCTGTTCCACTTCTTGTTTTAGTCCAGTTTTACCACACTTTTGCACCATTTTCGTCTCCCGCACTAACACACGTGTTTCATTGAGATTTTGACTTGCGGTTGCCGTGTCCTAAGGTGTTTCGGCTACTTAGGGACGGTTCATCATCATCATCACCGCAATTCATCATCGCCCCGGACCCGACATCGACATTGTCCACTTCATCATCATCCGTCCTTGCTTACCACGAGAACCAAACGACGGTAACATCGACGACATCTTGTACTTACCCTTGCCATTGCATTGATAGCCTTGACGTCACTTACACATCGAGACTAGCAAGTTGAGAATTGCCGGGCCACGTATTTGTGCACCATAGTGATATGCCTACTCCGCATAGCTACATTTAGCGTGCATTCATCTTGCTATCATCATCGTGCCATAAGTCACTCCCGTGCATATCTTACTTACTTGTCTTAGATATCGGCTCTAGCATCAAGCATTTTGGCATAGTCAAAAAAAAACACAGAAAAAGCTTTTAAGCAAAGAGAACAAACAAAGAGCTTGTAAGCAATAGCATTGAGCCTTTGCATAGTACATCATATTGGATCATACATACATATCATACTTGGGATTGAAGACCAGCACGTTACTCTCTTAGGTTGGTGCACAAGCGTATCTAGCCCAATTGAGCAATCGAGCTAGTGTCCCTCTAGTATCCGTGCAACAAGAGCATTTTCCGTGGTTCCACATTTTGAGCTCATTCCTTGGTTGTGCGGGTCCCATTCATCTCCGTGTGTGTGTTTCCAAGTGTTCTCCTAGGGTGTTGATCTATTTGTCTTACTTGCTTGAATTTTGTGCCCCTCATCCTAACCAAGCTACTCCATAAAGCGTTACTTTGTAGGTGTGAGAAACAAACCCGGTACCAATTCTACTATTGTTGCATTACATTGAGTGATACTTGATACATCTTCAATCATCGAAAAAGGTAACTTTGGTATTGTTCTCTCATTTCCTACTCACCACCACTTGACTATGATGGATAGGCCAAGTACATCGGCGAACCCACTCTTTGAAGAGCAAGAGGAGACGCACGACTACGTCACCAAGGGTCATCTCTTCGGTGTCCAGCGAGCGCTACACCAAGAAAGTGAAGCTTTGGGAGATCACATCGAGCAACTCGCCACCGACTTGCGCCACTCCAAAACACGAACAAGGGACTACTTCGACGCCAAGCTTTCCTCTCAAATGGAGGAATTGCGCGACATCATGGCCAACCGCGCCACTTCCACGACTTCCTCTTCAAGACGACGACACTCAAGTCGACACTCTTCGGATTCTTCTTCACGCTCAAGTCCATCTCGAGCACGTCCTCCTCGGCGCAACACTCATGACGATCATCAAGCTTCACAAAATCCATTCCATGGCAATGGCTTACAAGACCGGCTTCGAGCACGAGAACGTCAAGCGCGCCAAGGCCAAGCACCATCACGTCCAAGACAAAATGACCACGACGGCGACGCCCTCCGGCAAGAACTCCTACACCGCGAAGAACAAGCACTTGAAGCGCAATGTGCTCTCCGAGAAGCAACTCATGCTGTGAACGAGCGCAACCGCCGTGTGCGTGAACAAGAAGAAGCGCTACGACACGGACAACAAGAAGACGAAGCTCACCTTGAGGAGCGCCAAGAAAGAAGAAATCGAGCTCGGATTCCACCTCCAAGACAACCGCGCCAAGCAAATCGAGCGGAGCATGAGGACGACGGTCCACCACCACGGCAAGAACGACATCACCAACGAAGACATGATGAGGAACAACGTTTCGGCAAGCTCAAGTTCACCATGCCCAAGTTCCACGGCGGCAACGATCCCGAAGAATATCTCTCATGGGCATTGAAGGTCGACAAGATATTTCGCCTTCACAACTACGACGAAGAAAAGAAGATCGCCATGGCATCTCTCGAGTTCCAAGACTATGTTCTCATTTGGTGGGAGCAAGTGATCGCAAGACGTCAAGAGAAGGGCGAGCCACCCATCGCGACTTGGAATCAAATGAAGGATGTCATGAGAGCTCGTTTTGTGCCTACACATTACAACCGCGACCTCTTCAAGAAACTCCAACTCCTCAAGCAAGGAACCAAGTCGGTTGAAGAATACTATCAAGAAATGGAAGTTTCCATGATACGAGCCAATGTCAAGGAAGATGATGAACAAACTATGGCGCGTTTCTTGAATGGCCTCAACCATCCCATCAAGAAAATAGCGGACTTCCAACCATACTCCAACCTCCTAGAGCTAGTGCACCAAGCGACCAAGGCGGAGCGACAAGTGCAAGACGACTACAAGTACTCCAAGTACTCTTCCAAGACCTACGGTTCATACACTCAAGCTTCAACGACTACGATAACTCCTTCCATGACTCGAGCTACCTCAAGTACCGGCGACAAGTCAAGCTCCAAGCAACCTTCGACATCTTCGAGTCGACTTCCTACTACTACAATCAGCTCCAAGCAAAAGCCTTCGTCATCGACACCTCCTACGGATGCCAACAAGACAAGTGACATCAAGTGCTTCACTTGCAAGGGCCGAGGCCACAAGTCTTTCGAGTGTCCAACTCGACGCACAATGATCCTCAACGACGACGGCACCTACGACTCAATGAGCGAAGATGAAATGGAAGCCCTCGAGCATGTGGCTATGCACCGACAAGTGAATGAAGACAAAGATGCACAAATCTATTGCGACAATGATGCGAGCCCCGCTCTTGTTGTCTCCAAGGTCTTGACACTTCAACAACATCAAGACGAGGACCAACGTTGCCACATCTTCCACACCAAAGCGGGCATCCAAGGACGTTCCGTCAAGGTCATCATCGACGACGGAAGTTGCCTCAATTTGGCAAGTGAAGAATTATGCTCCAAGCTACAATTGGTCAAGAAGAAGCACCCTCGCCCCTACAAGGTCCAATGGCTTAGCGACTCCGGCACAATCCAAGTGGAGCACACCGTCCAAGTATCCTTCAAGATTGGCGCCTACGAAGATACCCTGGAGTGTGATGTGGTTCCCATGTCCGTATGCCACCTCCTACTTGGGAGACCTTGGCAATTCGATCGCGGCGTCATCCACAACGGACGGACCAACCAATATAGCTTCAAGATGAAGGGCAAGGAATTCGTTCTCCGACCAATGTCTCCAAGTCAAGTCGTCGCCGACAATCAAGCATCGAGCCATCGTGGAGAGACTAGTGAGCGAGTGAACCACCACAAAGAGAGTGAGCGCCACAAGCCAAAATTGAGTGACTCCACGATGAGCGACAAGAAAAACTTAGTTCTACTAGCCACCAAAAGAGATATGAGGGATGTGAGTGAGAGGCCATCTAGTGTTGTTCACTTTGTGCTTTTATGCAAAGGTGAAGCTGAGCGGACTAATACTTCACAACATCTTCCTCTAGTGTTGTCTCATCTCTTGCAGGAATACAAGGACGTGTTTCCCGATGAGCTACCTCCCGGACTACCTCCTCTACGCGAATCGAACACCGCATAGACCTCATCCCCGGCGCACCCCTACCGATCAAGGCACCATACCGCGTCAACCCCGACGAGACCAAAGAAATCCAACGGCAAGTCCAACATCTCATGGAGAATGGGTATGTACGCGAGAGCTTGAGTCCATGTGCCGTTCCGGTAATTCTTGTGCCTAAGAAAGATGGTACCTATCGCATGTGTTCCGATTGCCGTCCCATAAATGCTATCACAGTTAGATATCGCCATCCCATTCCACGCCTTGATGACATGCTTGATGAACTTAGTGGAGCCACCGTTTTCTCAAAAATTGATCTTAAAAGTGGTTATTATCAAATTCGCATGCAAGAAGGTGATGAATGGAAAACCGCTTTCAAAACCAAATTTGGCTTGTATGAATGGTTAGTCATGCCTATGGGTTTATCGCAAGCACCTAGCACTTTTATGCGTGTCATGCACTATGTTCTACACAAATTGATTGGCATTTGTGTTGTGGTTTACTTTGATGACATCCTTGTGTTTAGTGAAACTCTCGAAGATCATGTCAAACACCTTAGAGAAGTATTGCAAATTCTTAGAGACGAGCGACTTTATGCTAACATGGAAAAATGCACTTTTGGTGTTGATAAGCTTGTTTTCTTGGGCTTTGTTGTCTCTTCTAAGGGTGTCGAAGTTTATGAGTCTAAAATTGCTGCTATTAAAACTTGGCCTCAACCAACCAACTTGCAACAAGTGCGTAGCTTCCTTGGTCTAGCCGGATTTTACCGTCGCTTCGTTAAGGACTTTAGCACTATTGCTTCACCGTTACATGCTTTGAGTAAGAAGAACGCTCCTTTTGTTTGGGGACCTTCGCAAGATAGCGCATTTCATGAGCTTAAGAATTTGCTTACACATGCTCCAATTCTTGCCTTGCCAAACTTTGAGAAAACATTTGAAGTGCATTGTGATGCTAGTGGTAATGGCATATGTGGTGTTCTAATGCAAGAAAAAGCGCCCCATTGCATATTTTAGTGAAAAGCTTTCCGGTACACAACTTAATTATCCCATCTATGACAAAGAGTTGTATGCTTTGGTGAGAGTCTTGCATGTTTGGGAGCATTATCTCCGACCTCGTGAATTTGTCATCCATACCGATCATGAAACGCTTAAGTACCTTCGAGGTCAAACAAAATTGAACAAACGGCATGCTAAATGGAGTGAATTTATTGAGTCCTTCCCTACCTCATCAAATATATCAAGGGAAAGGAGAATGTTGTAGCGGACGCTCTTTCCCGCAAGTGCATGCTAGTTACTCAACTTGAATTAAATGTTATTGGCTTTGAGCACATTAAAGATTTATATGAGCATGATGATTCTTTTGCAACGCCTTATGCCAAATGTCTTGCTAACACTTATTGGGAGTGATATTATATCAAGGATGGATACCTTATGCGCGCTAACAAACTTTGTGTTCCCAAGTCTTCTCTTCATTTGTTGCTTTTGCAAGAGGCTCACGGCGGTGGACTTATGGGACATTTCGGTCATGACAAGACTTTTGCCACGCTCTCCAACAAGTACTATTGGCCCAAGATGTTTCGCGATGTCGCACGCTACACCAACCGATGCTCTACATGTCGCAAAGCTAAGTCACAAGCTCAATCTCATGGGTTACATATGCCACTTCCTATACCATATCATCCATGGGAAGACATTAGCATGGATTTTGTGCTTGGCTTGCCTAGAAAAAAAATGGAAAAGACTCGGTTTTTGTAGTTGTTGACCGTTTCTCTTAAAGGCACATTTTATTCCATGTCACAAGAACGACGATGCTTCACATATTGGAAACTTGTTTTGTAGGGAAATCTTGCGACTTCATGGAATGCCCAAGACGATTGTATCGGACCGCGACGTCAAGTTCCTAAGCTACTTTTGGAAGACACTATGCGGCAAGCTCGGGATCAAGCTCCTCTTCACGTCGGCTTATCACCCACAAACCGATGGTCAAACGGAAGTCACCAACCGGACGCTCTCTACACTACTTCGCGTGTTGATCAAGAAGAACCTCACGGAATGGGAAGAATGCCTACCGATTGCCGAGTACGCCTACAATAGAGCAAGACACTCTACCACGGGCAAGTCTCCCTTCGAAGTGGTCTATGGCTTCAACCCTTTATCACCATTGGACATCTTACCGCTACCACTACAAGAGCGAGCGAACTTGGACGCAAGCGCAAGAGCAACAGATATCAAGAAGGTGCATGAAGACACAAGGCTCACGATAGAACGCCAAGTACAACGACTCCCTAACAAGCTCAACGCAAACAAGCATCCAATGATATTCAACCCCGGTGATCTCATGTGGCTACACCTTCACAAGGATCGCTTCCCCAACGAATGCAAGTCCAAGCTTCTACCTCGTGCCGATGGGCCATTCAAGGTGCTAGCACGCATCAACGACAAAGCATACAAGATTGACCTCCCGCGAGACAAGTACAACGTGAGTGACACATTCAACGTCAAGGATCTATCCCCCTACCATGGTGATGAAGATATTGATCCAAGGGCGGATCTTTCCCAAGGGGGGGGGGAGATGATGCGGAGCATCCTTCGATCATCCCCATGGATACTTCACCACCTCACCAAGCACCAGGTGGACCTATGACAAGAGCTCGCGCACGTGCCATCGAGAACGAGGTGAACTCACTCCTTTACGACTTTCATATGGATATGGATGGAACTTGGATGCTACCTCACAAAGGAACCCTATGTATCATTAGGCATGATGGAGTCGACCACCAAGAAGCTAGGGAGCCTCGTCAAGTCCAGGAAGAAGAACAGGAGCACCGCCAAGAAGACGGAGTCAAGCAACGGGAAGAAGGACAGCTACCCAGGCGACCCCGTGCCTACGGGCTACCCAAAAAGTCTCTGGATACCCCGTGCGCACGGGCCCCAAAAGACCCCGTGCGCACGGGACCCCTCGCTGTAGCTGCTGAGAGCCCGTGCGCACGGGCGTGTACCATGCCCACGGGACCCCCGTGCGCACGGGCCCCACTTACCCCGTGCGCACGGGCCACCCAGCGAGGTGGCTGACTTTTGCCTGTTTTGCCCTCTCTTCGTCCCCTACCTCCCACCTACTATATATTCCGTACCCAGGACATTTGTTAGGGTTAGCAAAGTGTATTGAGATATTCATAGAGGGCTTTGCTCATCTACCACTCCTCTTGGAGATCAAGACCTCCTAGAGAGAAGATCCCCTTGTGGATTCAAGACCCCTTCTAGGGAAGGATCCCCATCATAGGATCATCGAGACCTCACCTCCTTTGGAGTGGGAAGAACCTTATCTTTGTGCTATTTTCCTTTGATTGTCTATGTATGCTTGTGGATCTATGTATGCTACTCTAGTGGATGTGTGATTTGGGTTTGTTTGAGTGATTTCTCACTTGTGTTCTTGTGAGTTCATCCCTCATACACTCCAAGTGTGAAAAGATCTCCACCTAGGGTCTCTACCCTACAACAAAACACATCAACATTCGCCCGTAGGAAGGCAACGAGCTCGCTTTCCTATTTGTCACCGAGAGTGGCACTTACAGAAAAAGTGCGTCCCATCCTCTCTCGCAGAAACTTGCTTGGTTGCTGGCGCGGAGGCCTTGGACTTCTTGCTCTTGCCGGTAGAGCTCTCTGGTATGTCCTCGAAGGGCGTGCTGCAGTCTAAAGTGCACTTCCCGGAGTCCGTATCAGATGTCTTGCCGGACTGCTTCTCCTTCTTTCCTCCCCCAGGAGCTTTGCCGGCAGGAGCAGGTGCCTTGTCGGCAGATGCTGCCACTGCCTCCCGGTAGAGCTTGTCGGCATAGATGATTGCGTCCTTGTGGTTCGATTTGATGGTGAGGACCCCCATCAGCCCTGGCATCTTGATGACATTATAGGCGAAGTGCGACGCGGCCATGAACTTGGCCAGCGCCGGACGGCCCAGAATGCCATTGTAGGGCAGGGGCATCTTGACGACGTCGAAGACGATCTTCTCCGTCATGTAGTTGAGGTCGCTTCCGAATGTGACCGGCAACGTGATCTGGCCCTTCGGCTTGTTCCTCCCTGGACTGATCCCTTGGAACGTGCCGGTCTCCTCAAGATCCTTGTCAAGGATCTGCAGCCTCTTAGTCATATCAGGAGAGATCAAGTTCAAGCCAGCCCCACCGTCAACCAACATCTTCGTCATCCTGAGGTTGAGGATTGTTGGTGAAACCAACAACGGCAAACACCCGACCGCAGTGGTGCGATCAGGGTGATCCTCGGCATCAAAGACGATGGGCGTGTGCGACCACTTGAGTGGCCTCTGCGCTTGCATCATGGGCTCCGCAGCATTCACCTCGCGGATCCATTGCTTCAGTTGCCGATGCGAGGAGTGCAAAGATGCGCCTCCGTCAACACACATGGCATCCACTGCGTTCTGGAACTCCTTGTCGGACTCATCTTCGTCCTCATCATCATCATCTTAGCCTTATGCAGCCTTCTCTTTCGGCTGCTTGGCCTTGCCGCGGCGGCCCCCTCGGCCACCACGGTTCTGCTTGCCAGATCCACCTGCACCATCCTGGCCCTTCTCCTTGTCACGCTTCTCGTACTCTTGCTTCTGCTTCTCGGCAAGCTGCTCTACTTGCCGGCACTCCTGGAGGTCGTGGCCCTTGGTACGATGGATCTTGCAGTAGGGCCCACCGGTCTTGCCGCTCTTGTCGCCCGCCGCAGCCTCCCGGTAGTCAGCGCATCCGGCAACCTCCTTGCCGGGGCTTTCTGCCTTGGACTTCTTGGCGGTGTTGGCATCACCGGGGCTCTCCACTGCCATCACTGTCTTGCCTTTGCGCTTTCGAATGTGCTTCCGGCTCTTCTTCTGCGGGGTCGATGCATCATCTGCGTCGTCGTCTTCTGAATCGACGTTGGCGCCAGCATCTACCCCCGGGAGTCACCTCCCATCCTCAGCACGTGCACACTTGTCTGCCAAGGCGTACAACTCGTTGATGGTCCTAACCTTCATGACATTCATCTCAGACCGTATTCTGCAGTTGCGTACATTCGTGTGGAATGCGATGCAAACAGCTGCAGGATGAACATCAGGAATGTTGTGGTGCACATGGCTGAACCTCTGTATGTACTTGCGGAGGGTCTCGCCGTCTCTCTGGGGGATCACATGCAAGTCGCTCTCCTGACCTGGGAGCGTATGGCCACCCTAGTAGGCACCCACGAATTGATGGCACAGATCCGCCCAAAAGGAAATGGAGCCCTCCGGCAAGTTCATCAACCACTATCTGACGTTGGGCTTAAGCGCCAACGGAAAGTAGTTGGCTAGAAGCTTGTCATCGTGTCCCCCGGCAGTCTGCACCGCAATGGTGTAGATGCCAAGGAACTTTGCTGGACTGAGCGTGTCGTCATACTTATCAGGCAGCTCTGGCTTGAAGGGATGAGTGGACAGCCAGCAAACCTGCCGCAGCTCATGGGTGAACGCTGGGCAGCCTACCTCATAAGGTAAGCACCCAGGGTACCTTGGCACTGGCACGTATGCTACCGGCCTGGCACGGTCGTCTGACCGACGACATGCCTCCCGACGCTGCTCGATCTTCGTGCGGGCATCCTCATCGCGCCACTCGTGGAGCACTTGGCGCTGGTCTTGGCAGCCCCGCGGATCTGATGATGCCATGGACATGGTGTCCTGGTCATCTAATCGGCGAGCTTGCCGCCGTGGTGGTTACTGGCATGGAGGCGACTGCACCGTGGGTGCACCATCTCTGGCACGGCAGCCAGATGGTCCTGCCGGCACTGCGGGTGGTCGTCTGGAGGGACCCACATCCCGTGTCTTGCCGGGATAGGCAAAACTGATGAGACTCTGGATAGTAGCCCTCCATTCTTCCATTTTGTCTAGGGCTGGCGGGAAGTTCAAAAGCATTTGAACTCACGCCATAGCCTTTGCCGTCGTGGTTGGCATGGCAGGAAACACGGAACGAGACGCCGTTCGACTCCTGGCAGGGCCAGGAGGGAGTTCGTCGCGCCCCTGCTGCCTCGGCGCATGTTCACCAATGGGTTGGTGTGGTGATGGTGGAACCTGAGCATCGTGAGAACGATGGTCAGGGCCGGCTTGACGCCGTCCTGGACCGCCAGCGCCGCGGGGAAGCGTGGCGCGCCCATCTTGTGATGGTCGCTGCACACGTCCTGCCGCAACGTTGTTGGACGTCGCCGCTCCGTCCCTGGACGTCGCGGCGAACGGGTCCTGGTTCGCACCGGTCCGAATTGTAATACTGGGATGAACAGGCTCACCAGCGGTTTGTTGGAGTTGGCCGTTTGCGCCGTCTCTGGTGCGGTGGCTGGGTTCGCCGGCATGGTGGGGGTGCTAGACACCCGCACCGCCGGCGCCTCCTGCGCCGGCCGTCCCAACCGTAGCGCCCGCGTCGACTGCGCCACCTGCGCCGTCTACGGACGCCTGGGAAAGCCGCTTGGAGGTAGTGGGAGCCGTCGTGGCTCCGGTCTTCTTCTTCGGCGCCATCGGTGAAGGTGATGGAGCCGGTACTCAAACTACGAACACTGATTCGTAATATGAGACCCCCTGCCTGGCGCGCCAAAGATGTCGTGGGAAAACGACGATCTATGGGATCGAGAGGATCCCTTTGCGGTTCGGAAGTGGGATCACAATACTACAAAGAGCAGGGCTTGTAGATATGAGGACAAGCAACGATTTATCCAGGTTCGGACTGCTATGAGCGTAAAACCCTACTATTGTTCTGGTGGTTTGATTGTATGTGAGCTCAAGAGTTACAAAGAGCGCAGCTTGCCGGCAAGGTGCGCGGGAAGTACAGCTACAGCGTGTAGTTGAGCTAAGAGTCGACCGTTCTAAGTGCAGCCGTGGGCCTCCTTTTATAGGCCAAGGGGTTACCACAGAGGCTAACATGGTCATTACAGAGTATGAATAGTAACTTGCACCGTCACCACGTCTATCTCCAGACGGGGTAAGACAAGCGCATTAAATGCACCGCTAGGTGCTATGTCGGGGAGGTGAGGCTTTGGGTAAATGATCTGTGCCACCGGTCCTGGCGCCCTCTTGTCACCTTGACACGTCCCAGGGACGGGTGTCATTAAAGTTAATCCTGGCATGGCATGCTGACACGTGCCTTGGCCAGCTGCGTTGACTGCCTGCCTGCTCGACACCTATCACGCGTGCTTATCTAGCCGATGATGAGGTGGAGCGGTAACGGGACAGAACGAGCTTGCCGGCGCGGAGCTTGCCGGGCCGTTGCTTGCCGGCAACCAGAGTCTTGGTCTCCACCTTGCCGGTACGGAGCTTGCCGGCAAGGGAAATCTTGATCCTCAGTACGAGAATAGTACTTCTTGATGACCTGCCTTGAGGTCTTCTTCACGGTCTTGTTTATTCTAAGTCTTGAGTCATAGTTATTCTCCGTCAAGCCTTTGTCATCAAGGAGGCTACAGCTGCCTGTGCACAAGTCAGGGTACGAGGGCACCCATGCTTTAGTACACCGACAATACGGTCACTCGCTCACCGTTCAACATCGTATTGCACTCTGTTGACCGGCCAAATAGTCTAGGTGGCACTATGTTGACTGTTTAAATTTGCCACGTTCCTTGTGGGTCCCACCTGTCAGTTGGCAGAGGAAAGAGATAAGATAAACAGAAATTTACGCAGGCACGACAAGACTCGAACCCTTGCGCGCGAACCTCCTGGCTGTGTATGTGTGTGTCAGGGCCTGATGTGTGTGCATGCACGTGTAGGTTGAGCACTTGAGCGTGAGCGTGTGTGTTGGTCGTGTGGTGAGTGCATGCATGCGGGCGTGCGTGCGTGTCTACGTGTGTGTGCATGCATGCGTGCGTGTGAGTGTTGCATGCATGCAGTTCTTGTGCATGTGTGTGTGTGTGTGTGTGTATAATCACCACACTAGATGATGTGTATTAAAAAAAACCAGTCAACCAGCACAGCGTACCAATACAAGGCCACCTTGTCCGCTGTGGTTAGCGCGCGCGGGTGCGAACCCTAGGTCACCACTTCGAATCCCTTCTACTAGTAATACCCACCGTGCAATATTTTATTTTCGTTTGTTTACATTTGTATACCCGCTGACAGGTGGGCCCTATGGTAGTGAGATAATGTGCGCTAATGGTGCAACACTAGATGCGCCACGTGGACTGTTTAACTGGTCAACTAATCGTGTCTTCAACAAATACAGAGCTCTACGGTGAGCCTGTGACTGTATAACAACCACAAAACGTATATGGTGACCATAATGAGTGTATTCTGAAGTCCAGTGATCGTATCGTGCTTTTGCTTCAAATACAACGATCGTCGGTGTATATCTCGCGAGATAAAGATGGAACATGCGTGAATGTGACGGGGCGTATTTTTAGAGGGCCTAGAGATAGTTTGTGTGCGTACGTGAAAGAGGCGTAGAGAGAGGGGGGTGATGGAGAGCGAGAGATGCTCTTCGTTTCTCTTTATTATGACTAACATTATAAGTAGTATAAAAATATAAACATTCACAATGCGGAATAAATATCATTGGATGCACCATGCAAGTAACTTTCCTACTCCATATAACTTTGTAATATTGTATAGATGTAGATTTTATAAAATAAATTTTGGCCACACTTTGCGTAGTTTTAATTCAAAAGGAATCTTGTATGTGAAGTAAAAGTGAACAGAGGGCTTTTTAGATCAATGGAGCACATGATAAGATGCAACATGTGTGAATGTGTAGTTGACGTATTTGGCAGGGCCTGGAGAGGGTATGTGTACATATTCAAGAGAGGCGCGGATAGAGGGGGTGTGTGTGCGATGAGAGATAGATAGCACGAGAAATGAGAGAGGTCTAGAGAGGGAGACGAATAGGATGTCTCGACGAGAGATGGTCTTGAGTGTGTGTATGCAAGGGAGAAGGGGAGAGAGACATGAGCAGAAATAGTGTGTGGGGTGTGTGTGTTTGGTATGTGTGGGTGTGAGAAGATACCGAGACCTAGGAGGGTAGGGGTGTGTGAGGTCTGGTGGGCCGAGGTGAGGCCCCCTGTGGCACCCCGGCTCAGAGGAACTGAAACACCCCGCATTCCAGCCCAGAGATCAAGTCTTCTGGAATACGGCACTGCTTGGCATAGAACAAATCAGCTTTTTATTACAAATAGTTGGAGTACAAGGGTCTGATGTTACAAAGGATTACAGTGGCATGGTGACTCTACGCCTGCTCAGATAGCTCTATGCTGGCAGCGGAACAACTCATAGCAGAATAACTTCTAGCAGCGGAACAACGACGACGGTGATGAACTCCACTCCATAGGGACTCTGGCTTGGACGCATCCTAGAGCACAACCTCGGGATCCTTGACAAGCAATCAAACATGGCATCACCTGCAATCTGGCATGACACGCCAGGTGAGTACTTTGAATGTACTCGCAAGCTCACAGCAACCAAAGCAATCAAGACAAACAACAACATGGCATTTACAGGTTAATTACCATTGATGAACATGATACTACTAGAATCAACATGAGAGTGAGCATGGCATGTACATGTTACTCATGATATGAACATGATGATACTAGCAGTAGCATGCAAGGGGGTCGACGTTTAAGGTCTAATGGACCCACTTACTCTGCTCGGAGGTTATCCCATAACCACCATAGGTATCAATCTTTCTTACCGTCGTGATCATCACACGATCACCTCATGATCAACCATCATCAAGAATACCATCGTGATCATCCCGTGACCACATAAAGATCAACCAACTTCTTTTCTCATCGAACCGGGGTTGTTATTATTCAGGTTAATATTACTGTTGACCCATAGTGTGACCTACTACGAACTGTGTCCATGACCGAGGACGCGGCTATCGATAGATTATACACTCTGCAGAGGTTAGTACACTGTACCCACACTACGGAACTCATGGCCTCATGCTCCCATTTGGGTGGACCAACGACATTCCAACAAAACCAATCTATTGCATGACACTCTCCCGGCCACTCCGAGAAACTCCCCTTTGGGCTATATCATGGGTGGCCCCGATGTCAACTCGTGACATCCGCCACCTTTGTGGCTGCCACCGTCGTGGCCAAAACAAACTCGTCCCAAACGGGGACACCCGGGTACAACACAACTCGGGCACACAATGGTATGGCCGCCTACCTGATCAGGGTAGCGCACGCACATAACCATCCCTAGTTGAAGGCACCGGCAAGAGGCATGACAATAGACCGAATTAGGGCCTCCCCATCCAGGCAAGTGTGGTTGCACTGGTGAGCTCGTGATGCAGAGCATCCTACGGAGATCACCATGTCAAGAGTCCGTTTGGCAAGTGACACGTGCGACATCTACTTCACATACACAAAGGTGAATCCTCTCCTTTACACGTGTTCACTTGACCCCTTCGAGGATGGTATACTACTTGACACTCCACTCGTGTGCATGCATAGGTATTGTCGGAGCTTCACGGATGTCGAGGAGGAGTGCAAGCGCCAAGGAACGGCTACACCATCCACGAGGGATGCGTGGAAGCGAAGACGGAAGAAACGGAGCTGCAGGAAGCTACAGCGGCCGGACATCCGGGCCAGAGGCCGGACATCCGTCGTCACACCAGCAGCTGGACATCCGGCCAGTGCCCGGACATCCGGCGATTGGCAACAGAAGGTCGGGCATCTCCAGGCCGGACATCCGGCCAGTGCCCCGGACATCCGGCGCCTCCCGAGAGGCTGGACATCCGGGCCCCAGCCCGGACATCCGGCGCCGCCTGCGCGCGTGGACAGGGCCCGAGGCCCATGTATCTCTCTTTACTCCTCCCACTTCATGGCTAGACTATAAATACCCGTTCCCCTCCTCATTCTAGGGTTAGCTAAGATTAGAACTACACATTAGAGCTTAGCTCATGTACCTCCCCTTGTGGGATTCCTCTTGAGAGAGAGAAGGATCTACCTAGATCATCAAGACCTCCTGAGGGAGAAGGATTCCCCAAGTGAATCATCAAGACCTCATCTCCTCTTGGATTTGGGATGAACTCTATCTTGTACCAATTTCCCTTTATTGTTCTTGTACCTTGTGATCTTGTGTGTTTGTTAGTCTAGTGGATGTGTGATTGGACTTGTTCTTGAGTGTTTCCTCTCGTGATTTCTCCCCGTTTTCCCCTCGTGTTCGTCGTGTTCTTCGTAGGAACCTCCTCTAATTCGTGAAAGATCGTCAATTAGGGTTCCACCCTACATCAGCTCGATTCGGTGGCACCATGACTCAGCCAACAGATTTGTTCAAGTTCGTTTAATGTCAGGTTTACCTTGAATGGTGATGAGCTGAGTCATAACAACATAGCATAATGAAATAATAATGCATATGAGCATGATATCAGTGTAACCATGGATGGGCAACATAACCATTTAACATCAACAATGATAAATCATTTAGTCTACGGGGTGTAAATGAGCAGGGCATAACGATGATCATGACTGTCACAAGTATTTTCATATCAAACTATAACAATTCATATGAGCATTTCATTATCATTAGCATCTAAAATGATTACAAGAATAAAACATGATAAGAACAACATTAGCAATTAATTATTTCACCTACTAGATGAAAATGAACATGGTATAAGAAATGAGCATGGATTCACAAGCATTTACATAGCATTCAAAATAATTGCATGAACAAATAATTACTCGCATATTCAAGTGAAAACCATGGCTATTGCAATGCCATCATGCAAGTGGCTGTCGTGGCTTGCCTGGGGTTGATGGATTCACCGGGGAGAGGTGCGATGAACTCGCGGAAAGAATCGTCGGAAAAGTTTCCCTCTCGGCGGAGCTAATTAGGGGGCAAGGGCAAAATGGTCATTTTCACAGTGTGACAACCTCATGAAAATGATACCAACAGAACGGGCTCGGCGAGTAGAGAACGTGGGCTTTTGAATCACCTGAATCGGAGTCACGGTCGCGGAGATACGGCCGTTCGTTCGTTACGCAGAAAATTAAATAAAAATATTCATTTCTGCGCTTAACGGGCGAATGCCCTCAATTTAACAGATTTGGCCGGCGGGGCTGGGCTGAAAGCGTATTCTGAGAAATACGTTTTCGGAGTAGTGAAGGCGTATTTTCAATCGAAGACGCACCAAAGTACGCTTTCATAAAATGAAAACGTATTTTACCGAAGTACGCCTTCACTTAAAACTGCGCGGGCCCGGGGTCAACTCCCTAGTTAGTCTGACGAGTGGGGCCGCAGGGTGGTGGGGCCCGCCCGGCCAGGTCATCGTCTTCTTTCTCCTCCAGCGCGCGATGGAGACAGAGGAGAGCCCGCGCTGCGGGTGCCCGTCCCGGCGACCTGGGCCATCCCCGGCGACGCCCTGCACACCGACGGGCTCAGGGAGACGAGACGCTCCTGCCTGACCACCTCACGCACGCCGAGGTGCACCGGAGCGAGCGCGGCATTAGCCGCGGCGGACGGCGGCGTCGGGCGCCGGTGGGCTCGCGGCCACGGGGCAACAGAGGAGGAGGTGAAGGGCGGGGGCCTCCGTGGTGGATAGGGGATCTCTCTGGTGCGGAGATGAGGCGGGGAGGAGCTCCGCATTGCGTGAATTTGAGCATGGGAGGGCGGCGGCCATGGCGGTCGACTGAGCCGAGGAGGGCGGCTTGAGCTCGATGGAGTGGTTCGGGAGGTTGCTAGAGGACGGGTGAGGAGGCTGGTGAGGTCGGGGGAGCTCGGGGGCGGCTTAAATAGCCGGGGCGAGCTCGGGGTGAGCGTGGCTACGGCGACGCGTGCGCCGCGTGCCGGGGCTCGGGGACATGCGGAGGAGCAGGGGCGACGCGTCTAGAGGGTTCACGAGGAGCAGAGGGAGCTCGGGCGTGCTTGAGAAGGCTCGGGGCGGCGTGGCCGACCGGCCTTGATGGAGCAGACGCGGTCTGCTCCTAGACGCGGTCGCCATGACGCGTTGGGCGAGAGAGAGGAGGGGAAGAGGGGCCAGAGGGCTACGTGGGCGATGGAGGAGGGTGGACGGCACCAGGGGACGAGCAGAGGCGGACGAGGAGAAGGGACCCGAAGCAAAACGACGCTGAGAGCGCGACAATGGCCTCCCAGCTGCGTGGTCACCGCGTGTACATGCGTACGCGGTGCGTTCTGGCCAGCAAAAACATGTCTAGTGTGTAGTCCTTCCAAAGTAGGACCTCTCTGAAGTGATGGCTCAACAAAAGGAGCTTTGGGTTGATTGGATAGCTCAGAGAAAGTTTGTTGTAGCAAACTTGATCATGAAGTTGTGGTAAAACTGAAGAGGTAAGAGCTAACCAGGATGTCACAGGGGTTTAGGGTGGGAAGGAGTACATTCCTGTGAAATATGAAAGGATTTGGACCAGTATTTGTCATAGTTGCTTCACAACTGCCAATCTGGTCCAGAAACTGGATCTTGAAGCTGCACTCACATGGAGTGTTGGATTGAGCTGAAATTTGGTGGAGGATGATCATTTGGGCATATGAAGGCACTATAAAAATTTCATACCATTTGGATACACTAAAATGGTACTTGCTTCACAATGCTTTCCTCTGGACAGAAACTTGGGGGAATTTTGTAGAGAAAATGGCTTGGGAAAATGATGTGAATTTTGGCATGCTCAAAGTATATAGGGATATTTAGATCCTGGATTAATTTCAGATTTTATGAAGCAATACAAAATATAGTTGCTTCACAAACTAAAATTATGACCAGAAACAAAGATTGGATGGTGTGCCCACATAGATTGTTGGATGGATATGAAATTTGGTGGAGAGTAATGATTCGATCATATGGATGATCTGCCAAAATTTCAACTCATTTGGATTAGCCTTGCTAGTACTTCCTTCAAAAAGCTTCTCTGTGGACAGAAACTTTGGAAATTTGCTGAGGAAGATTTACTAGGCAAATGAGGCTGAATTTTGGCATGTAGCAATTATTTGGATATGAAAGAGTGCTGAAAAAGTTTGAGGGCAATCAAGAAAATATAAATAGCACTTCCTTCACAAAGTGCCATACTGGACAGAATAGGAAATGAATATTCCGGAATTATTTTTGAACTAGGCAAGGATGGGTTTTGACATATTTGTGGGGAATATGGTCCAAAGAATTTATGAGAATTTTGTGGGAATTTTAGGAAAGACAGAAATATAGGTTGCTTCACAACCTAGAGCAAACAGGGTTATTCCTTTAATAGAAAAAGGAATATTCCCAAGAAATAAATGTTGGAGTTGGGCTAAGATGGAAATGACATGGCCTTAAGAAAGATTTGGGAGTGACAAGACACTTGGGAGAGGAAGAAGAGATAATCTTCCCAGGTTTCAAGAGCACAAAGCCACAGAACAGGAACTCCAAATAAAAATTCGAAGAAATCCAAAAGAAAAAGAAAGGGCCAAAAATCGGGGTGTTACAAACCTACGCCCCTTACGATAAATCTCGTCCTCGAGATTTGGTTGCTCAGGGAACAAGTATGAATATTCTGACTTAAGGAAACCGGTTCCAACTCGAGTATCCTTTTCCTTGATGTTCCCTCCGAATTGCATCTGACTGACTGCCTTGCTCTGGGGTGGTTTGCTTCACTGTATCCAACATTCTGACAGGTCTTCCCTCATATGTTCAATCTTACGCTGACTCCAATTCCTTCATATCTGCTGGCTCACTGATATATTATCATGACTGGAATTTCCATATGTTCGGGAGGAACTTCCCCATGGATGTGTCATTCTTATATCCAGCACTGATAGTATCATTGGAGTCGTGAACAAATTTCCTCAGTGGACATGAAACATTTATTCCTTGCATCGGGTTACTCGAGTAGATGCATGTCCTCCGGGTTCAAAACAATGCTGAGAATCATAATCGTTCTCTTGGCGGAATCTGACTGCTCATAGGTAGTTCTAAATTTTGCTGACTCCTTTGTCTCAGATCCGTACCGACGATTCAACTGTCACCTTAATATGAGATCCTTACAAACAGAGTAGACCCCTTGGGTGTGTGTTCATGATGATCAATACGGAATCAGACTGTCTTGGGTATCCGTGCCATGTTGTTCATGCCACAATTATCATACCTGTATTGCCGGTCTTGCTCCTTCATTATTGTTCTCTTTTTCTGAATCCTTTGCTGAAAAGAGCTTGGCCATATATATCCTTAATTCTTTGTGTGACCATAGGTGGTGTCAGGTGCAATATTCCGGCAGGCATACCTTATCCTTATTCTACGACACTGCAACAATGTTTAACTGGCAAGTTTATCATCTCTCGAGCTTTAACTGTAGGGCAATGATTATCCGAACCTTTGCATGAAATCAGAAAATAAATCAGTACCCACCAGAACGGTCTTTACAACTCAGATCTGGGACATTACTGAAATAACTCAACTGTGGCTCACGACGGCTGAAAAGCAGCTTAGAGCATGAGGCAGTGTTGATAAGAAGAATGTAGCAGTTCCCTAAGACGGCCGAAGAACAGCTCATAGCATAGGGTCACTGCTACAAAAAGAAACTCAACAGTTGCCTGAGACGGCCGAAAAGCAGCTCAGAACACGGGCCAGTTGTTGAAAAGAGAAATATAAAGGCGGCATCCACCCTGGACGGCCGAAAGCAGCTCAGAACACAGGCGTGGTGCTGTTACCAGGAAGAGGTAAGCAAGGGTTCATCAGGATCATATACCAGGTTCACAGTTACTTGTATAGAGCTCACTGTTGTGGTCAATCATACATGGCGGTGACAAGGGTTAAGGATATCGCCTTGTCGGGCGTGAGGAAGCTGGCCTTGATAACCACGTGCTTACATCATCGTGCAAGTGACTTGCATGACTTTGGCCGCATGTTCACAATATTTCTGGAAGCATGTGTATCTGAGCATTTGATTCCCAAGGCAGACACTTGTGTCCTGACTAGCTCGTGTTTTTGACCAACCTGTTGCGGATCTGATTCTTGAGGTGCACTGCCATATACTATCAACTCACTGGGTAACATCTTGTACCAATGTCGATGGCTGTTTGTAGTGCCGTACTGACCAAGACTGGATAGCTTGTGTTGGAAGCCATCTGAGAGTAGCGTGCTGAGGAAGACTAGATATCTTACGCTCGAAGCTTTTGCCGGGATAGCGTGCTGAAGAAGACTGGGTACCGTACCTCAAAAGCTTCTCCTCCTGGTTGCTTGGTGGGGAAGATTTGGTGACTTATGTCAGAAGTTTTCTGCGGTGGCTTACTGAACAAGACAGAGTATCTCATGCTGGAAGCTATCCACATATCGTACTGAGGAAGATTGAGGAGCCTTGCATTGTAAGCTTCTCTGGTAGCGTGCGGAGGAAGACTGAGTTGCTTACACCAGAAGCTTTTTTCTCTGATATGCGGACTGAATGCCATATATATATACACCTTTGATATTCCTTTGACTGATAATATACTGTTGGTCTTGCACACCACTTGTCTTCTGACTGATTTAATCATTACCGATGTGAAGATTGCACCACTGTTGTAAACTTGATGTTGGTAATTACTCCAGGATGTCATTTGCAGTTAGACCAGATATTCCCAAAATAATACAGTCGACTGAGAAGTCCATAATGCTTAGCCGAGCTTCTAAATATTTGAACTCCTCACTGTTTCTTCGGGTCCGGTGTCGGTTGATGAGCAACTTTCAGAAGGGAAGGTAAGGCTACACCGAAGGCCCAAAGAAAGAAGCAAAAGAAACGACTGAACAAAAGCACACAAGGCATCAAGACTACATACAAGCACATCACATTTTACTGCTATACACAACAATATGCATGCCTACTTAAGCACACAAATCTCGCAGAAACTCCGGTACTACGGTCTAGTATGCTGTGGCGGTGTGCACGAAAGTGAATCAGCGTGTGGAGCGGTTGGTGTAAACAGAGCTACACCAAGAGCTGGCTCTGCACCGGTTGCATCTGGACCAGCTTAGGGATGAGGACGGACTCAATGATCATGTAGCGAGACACGGATGTCACGGCCACATCATCAAGTGGACGGAAAGGAACCGTACTTGTCCAGAGAATGGGTGATAGGGTAGGATAGTGGTGGAAAACAGGATCTGCTGGCATTGCCCTTTTCTGGTAATGAAGACCAGTAAGGGTTGCCAAAGCGGTGAGTTGGATGGCAAGATCCGGGATAGAAACATGTCTATCACCGGAACGATAGGTGTGGCTGAAGAAAATATATTGGTGGGATAGCTGTGCATCAATCCTGCAAGAGATCGACATCACTAGGTACCTCGGCATCACTCCGCTGGGATAGAGATGACACCAAACCCCAAAGAGCAGCTATGCAAAGCTGGAGGGTGCAGGTAGTGGATCGAAACCGATGCCACCCACTCACAAGATTGACCGTTAGCGACAATATAATAAGTCTACATGCATGTTGTGCAGCAAACAAATGCAGCAAACCAACTAGACTCTATACTACCATTTTCTAACGCTCGCGCTGACTAGGGCGTCCTACAGCCGAACCTGGCTCTGATACCAAGCGCTATGGCACCCCGGCTCAGAGGAACCGGAACACCCCGCATTCCAGCCCAGAGATCAAGTCTTCTGGAATACGGCACTGCTTGGCATAGAACAAATCAGCTTTTTATTGCAAATAATCAGGGTACAAGGGTCTGATGTTACAAAGGATTATAGTGGCACGGCGACTCTACGCCTGCTCAGATAGCTCTATGCTAGCAGCAGAACAACTCGTAGTAGAATAACTTCTAGCAGCGGAACAACGACGACGGTGATGAACTCCACTCCGTAGGGACTCTGGCTGGGACGCATCCTAGAGCGCAACCTCAGGATCCTCGACAAGCAATCAAACATGGAATCACCTGCAATCTGGCATGACACGCCAGGTGAGTACTTTGAATGTACTCGCAAGCTCACAGCAACCAAAGCAATCAAGACAAACAACAGCATGGCATTTACAAGTTAATTACCATTGATGAACATGATACTACTAGAATCAACATGAGAGTGAGCATGTCATGTACATGTTACTCATGATATGAACATGATGATACTAGCACTAGCATGCAAGGGGGTCGACGTTTAAGGTCTCATGGACCCACTTACTCTGCTCGGAGGTTATCTCATAACCACCATAGGTATCAATCTTTCTTACCGTCGTGATCATCACACGATCACCTCATGATCAACCATCATCAAGAATACCATCATGATCATCCCGTGACCACATAAAGATCAACCAACTTCTTTTCTCATCAAACCGGGGTTGTTATTATTCAGGTTAATGTTACTGTTGACCCATAGTGTGACCTACTATGAACTGTGTCCATGACCGAGGACGCGGCTATCGATAGATTATACAATCTGCAGAGGTTAGTACACTGTACCCACACTACGGAACTCATGGCCTCGTGCTCCCATTCGGGTGGACCAACGACATTCCGACAAAACCAATCTATTGCATGACACTGATGAGGACATCTATACTATGACTCCATCTCTACCTCATGAACAACCTGTTGCTACAAAGAAGATGTCCAATGATGAAATCAGGATTGGACCCATTACAAGAGCTCGTGCTAAACTACTAGAACAACAGGTGGATTCTCTCTTAGTTGATAATGCTATTTATTTTAATGAGAGCTTTATACTGCCTAAATCCTTGTGTGTGTGTGTCATTAGGTACATTGGAGAGGAAGGCATAGCACAAGGGAGCAAGGAGGAGAGCAAGGAGGCAGTGCAGCTGGGCAGGGAGGAGGACCCTGCAGTTTCCAGGGCGGTAGTACCGCCCCACACCAGCGGTAGTACCGCCCCGTGCTACCGTACTCAGTACCGCTTAGCAAAATATTTCTGGCATCCAAGCGACCTAACCGGTACTAGAGCGGTACTTAAGCGGTAGTACCGCTTGGAGCGGTAGTACCGCATGCTATAAGCGGTACTACCGTGCTGCCTGCGCGTAGGCTTTTGGGCTGACGGGCCGTGTACCCCTTCCAACTATCTTAGGATATAAATACCCTTCCTTAGGGTTAGTTAGAGGGAGACCACGTTTTGATTAAACCTCTTTTCAGATTGAATTGCTTTAAGCATTCCTCTGTAATCAATATTCCTCTTTGATTCGATCAGGAGTATTCTACCTTCACCACTTTGTTGCGATCTGGTGTTTATCCTACTGCAAGATTCAAGTGTCTTCTGCTGTTCCATTGGGAATTGGTAGATTGCAAACCGCTTCGTGGTCGGCGGCTACGTGCGCAAGTGTGTGAAGTTGCGAATATCGAATAGGGTTGAGAACTGTTGCATTGGCAACGGGGGAACAGCCAGAGATTCGTCAGCGTCCCACAAGTTATCATCCACCTACATCGAGCTCAACGAGAAGATCGGGACACCCCTTATCATCTTGGTATCAGATATCCAGTGTTTACTCGGTGAGCATCCATCAATCCCTTAGATTAGTGTTGTTTTCCTCCTATCCAGAAAAAGCCTCACAAAAATATTAGGGTTCTTCATAGTTTGCCATAGCCTAGATTGCATCGTAGATTGGTTTTAGTTGCTGGTCGTTGGGTTTATCCTTGTGATCCGATCTATTTCCATTGGAGTTTAGATTTCCAGATTTGTTTCCAAGTAGTTAAAAAAAAAATCCGCGTTACTGTTCACGGCACTGTTCACGTGACATTTGAAAAAAAAAACAAAAAAAAAAGAAAAAGAAGAAAGAAAGAAAGAAAGAGAAGAATCGAGGGCAGTTCCTTGTTATTATCTTTCGCAGTTGTGGAGCTGCGTACCGTGCGAGAGTTGCTTTGCCAAGTTTCTCTCCACCGTTTGTGTTTCCTTGGGTGTGACTCACACGATCAGCACTAGGCTTTATCTTCGGTGTTGTTAGGTATCCCAACCAAGCTCCACTATATACCCTGGTTTGTCGTGTGATAGTTTTTCCCTCGGTATTCGCTTCCTCACATCCGTGCAAGTTCTGCCTATCCAAGTTGGTAAGCGATTCTAATTCACTTTGGAACGGTAAGATACCTTGTTTCTTTCAGTTTTGAGTGAGTTGAGAGTTTTCCACATACACCCACTATATTTTTCTTTCTGTGCGTACTAATTCCCTAATCATGTCCGAAGAGTCTTTTGATGTCCAGCAGCGAAAGGATCCTAAATCCGTGGTGCATTGGAATGAATATGCGGCACTTCATGATCATTTGACGAACCAATTTAATTCTGCTTGTGATGGTATACAAGAGGATGTGCGTGCTATTGACTTAAAGCTTGCTGACACTCAAGATACCATGAATACAACTCGTGAAACTATGACTACACTTCAGCAGTCCGTTACGGATTTGACGCATGCCGTAGCTGCGTTGCAAGCTTCCGTGGGTCAACGGCGCATTCGGGAGCAAGATGATGATCTTGATGATGATGGTGAGGGTGTTCATGGTGGTCATGTAGCTGACGCAGCTGCAAACGCTGCTCATGCTGCCAATATTATGGTTCATGGTGGCCGTGGTCATGGTGGCCGTGGTAATGGCGGCCGTGGGGGTGGCCGTGGGTTTGCTGTTTTGGGTGCACGCCGTGATACTGATATTCAGCAACCTCACCGTGATGAGGATGGGCTGGGTAAGCCGAAATTCTCTATTCCCACATTTGAGGGCTCTACTGATGTGGAAGAATATCTTAGTTGGGAGCTCAAGATAGAGAGATTGTGGCGTTTACATGAGTACACCGAGGACAGAAAAATCAAGTTGGCATCTTCTGAATTTGATGGTTATGCTTTGCGTTGGTGGGATCATCTTGTGCGTACAAGACGGGGGGATGGAGATCCTCCAATTCTTACATGGCGCAATATGAAGGAAGTGATGCGTGCCCGGTTTGTTCCACGCAACTATATTCGTTCTCTCTATGATAAGTTGCAGAATTTGCGGCAAGGTACAATGTCTGTGGATGATTATTTTCAGGAGATGGAGTTGATTATGCAGCGTGCCCGAGTCCGTGAACAGCCCGAACAGACCATGCAGCGATTTCTTTCTGGTTTGACATACAATATCAAGCGTATTGTTCGGCATCACCAATATCAAGACATGTCAGATTTGTTACATCAAGCCCGTGAAGCAGAAATTCAGTTGGCCGAAGAAGCCAAGTTTACCTCTCGTTCTGCTTCTGCTCGTGGTCGTTTCACCCCACGACCTACTGGTGGGGCGCCCCCACAAAGTGATACTTCTGGTTTTCCTGTTCCTTCCAGTAACAAGTCAGATTCTGCTGTTTCTACTGCAAAGAAACCGGTGCACCCTGCTGCGAATGCTACTGGTTCATCTATGTCTACAGCAAGAAATAGGGATATGCATTGTCATACATGTGGAGGCAAAGGTCACTTCAAGAAGGATTGTCCCAATAAGAAGGTCATGTTGATTAATGAGGATTTAGAGTATGAGACCGGTGATGATGCTGATCCTACTTCTGAAGATTGGGAGAATGAGGATACCACTGATGGGGCTCTCGATGCTTATGCAACACACTTTCCTACTATCGTTTGCTCGGAACGAGTGTTAAGTGTTCAGCCTAGTGCTGATAATCAGCGGTGTAATTTGTTTCAAAGAAAGGCTATTATTGGTCCTGGCAAGGCGTGCAAAGTGATCATTGATGGTGGTAGTTGTCGCAATTTGGCTAGTAAAGAGCTCTGTGCCAAACTAAAGCTGAAATATTTACCGCACCCACACCCTTATTATATTCAGTGGTTGAGCGATACTGGAGAGATGAAGGTCAGCCACATGGTGCGTGTGGACTTTCAGATTGGACCATATAAAGACTCCATTGAGTTTGATGTGGTTCCTATGACTGTTTGTCACTTGTTGTTGGGCCGCCCATGGCAATATGATAGAAACGTTCTTCACAATGGGAGAGCCAACACATACCAGTTGACTTGGCATGGCAAGGACATTATTTTGCGACCCATGACTCCGCAGCAAATTGTAACTGAATCTCGTCAAAAAATTGAAGTGAATCTTGAGAAAGAGAGCGAGAGATTAGATAGGCGAGAGACTACACTTCCGGTGAGTGAGAGCCACAAGCCAAATTTGAGCGGTAAAAGTAAATGTGAGGGAGTGAATTCCTTAGTCATGTTAGCCACCAAATCTGATTTGAGAGAGTTCCGTGAGGATCCCACTGCTGTTCCTCTTGTGCTTCTGTGCAGGGGTGAAATTTTGATTTCTAATGATATGACTCCTCTCTCTCTTGGTGTTTCTAATGTGTTACAGGAATTTGGTGACGTGTTTCCGGCGGAGGTCCCTGCTGGTTTGCCACCATTGCGGGGTATCGAGCATCAAATTGATTTGATACCAGGAGCGTCGCTGCCCAATCGGGCCCCATACCGCACCAACCCCGAGGAAACTAAGGAAATTCAGAAACAAGTACAAGAGCTTCTCGACAAAGGTTATATTCGCGTGAGCTTAAGTCCTTGTGCTGTTCCTGTAATTTTAGTTCCTAAGAAAGATGGTACATGGCGCATGTGCATAGATTGTCGAGCTATAAATAACATCACTATTCGATATCGTCACCCTATTCCACGTTTGGAAGATATGCTAGATGAATTGAGTGGTGCTGTTATTTTCTCTAAAATTGACTTGCGTAGTGGTTATCATCAAATTAGGATGAAACAAGGGGATGAATGGAAGACAGCCTTTAAAACAAAGTTTGGTTTATATGAGTGGTTAGTCATGCCTTTTGGGTTAACTAATGCACCTAGTACTTTCATGAGATTAATGAACCATGTTTTGAGGCCCTTTATTGGTAAATTTGTGGTTGTCTATTTTGATGATATACTTATTTACAGCCGCAATGCATCTGAACATTCTGATCATATTCGCCAAGTTTTGCAAGTGTTGCGTGATGCTAAGCTTTATGGTAATCTGGATAAATGCACATTTTGCAAAGATAAGGTCATATTTCTGGGTTATGTTGTTTCTGCTCATGGTGTTGAGGTCGATGAATCTAAAATTGAAGCTATTAAAAATTGGCCTACTCCTTTGAATGTTAGTCAAGTACGAAGCTTTCATGGTCTTGCTGGTTTTTATAGACGTTTTGTGAAAGATTTCAGTACTATTGCTGCACCTTTGAATGACCTTACCAAAAAAGGTGTTGAGTTTGTGTGGGGCACAGCCCAAGATTCTGCATTTGATGAGCTGAAACGTCGTTTAATTACTGCACCGTTGCTTGTACTTCCTGATTTTCATAAGCAATTTGAGATCGAATGTGATGCTAGTGGCATTGGAATCGGAGGTGTGCTACTGCAAGAGGGTAAACCAATTGCATATTTTTCTGAGAAACTGAATGGTGCACAATTGAACTATCCTGTTTATGATAAAGAATTGTATGCTCTCGTTAGAGTTCTTGAGGTTTGGCAACATTATTTGTGGCCAAAAGAATTTATCATACATTCTGACCATGAGGCTTTGAAGTTTTTAAAAAGCCAGTCACATCTGAATAAATGACATGCTAAATGGGTTGAGTTCATTGAATCCTTCCCATACATCATTAAGTATAAGAAAGGAAAAGACAATGTTGTTGCTGATGCACTCTCTCGGAAAAGCATGTTATTGACACGACTTGATGTTCAAGTTCCTGGTTTAGAGAGTTTGCGTGATTTATATGCTTTGGATACTGATTTTGCGACGCCATTTGCTCAATGTTCTGCTGTGAAAGCGTGGGCAAAATACCATATACATGATGGGTACTTGTTTCGCGCTAACAAACTGTGTGTGCCAGAATCGTCCGTGCGTTTGCTCTTGTTGCAGGAATCTCATGCTGGCGGTTTGATGGGCCACTTTGGACGTGAGAAGACGTTCCTTATGCTCGCAGATCATTTTTACTGGCCAAAGATGAGGCGTGATGTGGACAGGTATGTGAAGCGTTGCATCGCTTGCAATCAGGCAAAGTCCAAGCTGAAACCTCATGGTCTGTATACCCCTCTTCCTGCACCTAATTCTCCATGGGAAGATATCAGCATGGATTTTGTTTTAGGATTGCCTAGAACCAGGAGAGGACATGATTCTATTTTTGTGGTAGTAGACAGATTTTCAAAGATGTCACATTTTATTGCCTGCCACAAAAGCGACGATGCGTCGCATATTGCTAATCTGTTTTTCAGGGACATCGTGCGTTTACATGGCGTACCAAGGACGATTGTTTCTGACCGTGATGTGAAATTCATGAGCTACTTCTAGAAGACACTTTGGGGCAAGTTGGGAACGAAGCTACTGTTCAGTACTACTTGTCATCCCCAAACTGATGGTCAAACGGAGGTGGTGAATCGTACACTTTCCACATTGCCGAGAACCATGATCAAGAAGAATCTGCGTGAGTGGGAGGAATGCTTGCCGCATGTGGAGTTTGCTTACAACAGAGCGGTGCACTCTACCACGCAACTTTGTCCATTTGAGGTGGTCTATGGTTTCAAACCCATTGCACCATTTGACTTGCTGCCGCTGCCAACGCAAGAAAGGGTGAACATGGAGGCCTCGCAGCGTGCAGATTTTGTGAAAAAGATTCATGAGAAAACAAAGGCAGCCATTGAGAAGAAGGGCAAGCACACAGCTGCTCGTGTTAACAAGAAGCGCAAGGAGGTGTTGTTCCAGCCGGGTGACATGGTGTGGGTACACTTCCGCAAGGATAGGTTCCCTAATCTGCGCAAGTCCAAGTTGATGCCACGTGGTGCTGGTCCTTATAAAGTGCTTACAAAAATAAATGATAATGCATACACGATTGATCTTCCTGCCGAGGAGTTTGGTGTCAGTAATTCTTTTAATGTTGCTGATTTGACGCCCTATCTTGGAGATGACCTTGACGCGTCGAGGTCGACGCCTTTTCAAGGGGGGAGGATGATGAGGACATCTATACTATGACTCCATCTCTACCTCATGAACAACCTGTTGCTACAAAGAAGATGTCCAATGATGAAATCAGGATTGGACCCATTACAAGAGCTCGTGCTAAACTACTAGAACAACAGGTGGATTCTCTCTTAGTTGATAATGCTATTTATTTTAATGAGAGCTTTATACTGCCTAAATCCTTGTGTATGTGTGTGTCATTAGGTACATTGGAGAGGAAGGCATAGCACAAGGGAGCAAGGAGGAGAGCAAGGAGGCAGTGCAGCTGGGCAGGGAGGACGACCCTGCAGTTTCCAGGGCGGTAGTACCGCCCCACACCAGCGGTAGTACCGCTTAAAGCGGTAGTACCGCCCCGTGCTACCGTACTCAGTACCGCTTAGCAAAATATTTCTGGCATCCAAGCGACCTAACCGGTACTAGAGCGGTACTTAAGCAGTAGTACCGCTTGGAGCGGTAGTACCGCATGCTATAAGCGGTACTACCGTGCTGCCTGCGCGCAGGCTTTTGGGCTGACGGGCCGTGTACCCCTTCCAACTATCTTAGGATATAAATACCCTTCCTTAGGGTTAGTTAGAGGGAGACCACGTTTTGATTAAACCTCTTTTCAGATTGAATTGCTTTAAGCATTCCTCTGTAATCAATATTCCTCTTTGATTCGATCAGGAGTATTCTACCTTCACCACTTTGTTGCGATCTGGTGTTTATCCTACTGCAAGATTCAAGTGTCTTCTGCTGTTCCATTGGGAATTGGTAGATTGCAAACCACTTCGTGGTCGGCGGCTACGTGCGCAAGTGTGTGAAGTTGCGAATATCGAATAGGGTTGAGAACTGTTGCATTGGCAACGGGGGAACAGCCAGAGATTCGTCAGCGTCCCACAAGTTATCATCCACCTACATCGAGCTCAACGAGAAGATCGGGACACCCTTATCAGACACTCTCCCGGCCACTCCGACAAACTCCCCTTTGGGCTATGTCATGGGTGGCCCCGATGTCAACTCGTGACATCCGCCACCTTTGTGGCTGCCACCGTCGTGGCCAAAACAAACTCGTCCCAAATGGGGACACCCGGGTACAACACAACTCTGGCACACAAGGGTATGGCTGCCTACCTGATCAGGGTAGCGCGCGCACATAACCTTCCCTAGTTGGAGGCACCGGCGAGAGGCATGACAATAGACCGAATTAGGGCCTCCCCATCCAGGCAAGTGTGGTTGCACTGGTGAGCTCGATTCGGTGGCACCATGACTCAGCCAACAGATTTGTTCAAGTTCCTTTAATGTCAGGTTTACCTTGAATGGTGATGAGCTGAGTCATAACAACATAGCATAATGAAATAACAATGCATATGAGCATGATATCAGTGTAACCATGGATGGGCAACAAAACAATTTAACATCAACAATGATAAATCATTTAGTCTACGGGACGTAAATGTGCAGGGCATAACGGTGATCATGACTATCACAAGTATTTTCATATCAAACCATAACAATTCATATGAGCATTTCATTATCATTAGCATCTGAAATGATTACAAGAATAAAACATGATAAGACAAACATTAGCAATTAATTATTTCACTTACTAGATGAAAATGAACATGGCATAAGAAATGAGCATGGATTCACAAGCATTTACATAGCATTCAAAATAATTGATTGAACAAATAATTACTCGCATATTCAAGTAAAAACCATGGCTATTGCAATGCCATCATGCAAGTGGCTATCGTGGCTTTCCTGGGGTTGATGGATTCACCGGGGAGAGGTGCGATGAACTCGCGGAAAGAATCGCCGGAAAAGTTTCCCTCTCGGCGGAGCTGATTAGGGGGCAAGGGCAAAATGGTCATTTTCACAGTGTGACAACCTCATGAAAATGATACCAACAGAACGGGCTCGACGAGTAGAGAACGTGGGCTTTTGAATCACCAGAATCGGAGTCACGGCCGCGGAGATTCGGCCGTTCGTTCGTTAGGCTGAAAATTAAATAAAAATATTCATTTATGCGCTTAACGGGCGAACGCCCGCAATTTAACAGATTCGGCCGGCGGGGCTAGGCTGAAAGCGTATTCTGAGAAATACGTCTTTGGAGTAGTGAAGGCGTATTTTCAATCGAAGACGCACCAAAGTACGCTTTCATAAAATGAAAACGTATTTTACCGAAGTATGCCTTCACTTAAAACTGCGCGAGCCCGGGGTCAACTCCCTAGTTAGACTGACGAGTGGGGCCGCAGGGTGGTGGGGCCCGCCCGGTCAGGTCATCGTCTTCTTTCTCCTCCAGCGCGCGATGGAGACAGAGGAGAGCCTACGCTGCGGGTGCCCGTCCCGGTGACCTGGGCCATCCCCGGTGACGCCCTGCACACCGACGGGCTCGGGGAGACGAGACGCTCCTGCCTGACCACCTCACGCATGCCGAGGTGCACCGGAGCGAGCGCGGCATTGGCCGCAGCGGACGGCGGCGTCGGGCGCCGGTGGGCTCGCGGCCACGGGGCACCAGAGGAGGAGGTGAAGGGGGGGGCTCCGTGGTGGATAGGGGATCTCTCTGGTGCGGAGATGAGGCGGGGAGGAGCTCCGCATTGCGTGAATTTGAGCATGGGAGGGCGGCGGCTATGGCGGTCGACTGAGGCGAGAAGGGCGGCTTGAGCTCGATGCAGTGGTTCGGGAGGTTGCTAGAGGAGGGGTGAGGAGGCTGGTGAGGTCGAGGGATCTCGGGGGCGGCTTAAATAGCCGGGGCGAGCTCGGGGTGAGCGCGGCTACGGCGACGCGTGCGCCGCGTGCCGGGGCTCGGGGACACGCGGAGGAGCAGGGGCGACGCGTCCAGAGGGTTCACGAGGAGCAGAGGGAGCTCGGCCGTGGCGCGGTCTGCTCCCGGACGCGCTCGCCGCGACGCATCAAGCGAGAGAGAGGAGGGGGATGGGGTCAGAGGGCTACGTGGGCGATGGAGGAGGGTGGACGGCACCAGGGGACGAGCAGAGGCGGGCGGGGAGAAGGGACCCGAAGCAAAACGACGCCGAGAGCGCGACCATGGCCTCCCAGCTGCGTGGTCACCGCATGTACAGGCGCACGCGGTGCGTTCTGGCCAGCAAAAACATGTCTA
The DNA here is from genome assembly GCA_039707655.1 of Elymus sibiricus. NCBI lineage: Eukaryota > Viridiplantae > Streptophyta > Magnoliopsida > Poales > Poaceae > Elymus > Elymus sibiricus. Next base: position 190,188,503 of record CM077674.1, read on the forward strand.
GTGTGTAGTCCTTCCAAAGTAGGACCTCTCTGAAGTGATTGCTCAACAAAAGGAGGTTTGGGTTGATTGGATAGCTCAAAGAAAGTTTGCTGTAGCAAACTTGATCATGAAGTTGTGGTAAAAATGAAGGAGGTAAGAGCTAACCAGGATGTCACAGGGGTTTAGGGTGGGAAGGAGTACTTTCCTGTGAAATATGAAAGGATTTGGACCAGTATTTGTCATAGTTGCTTCACAACTGCCAATCTGGTCCAGAAACTGGATCTTGAAGCTGCACTCACATGGAGTGTTGGATTGAGCTGAAATTTGGTGGAGGATGATCATTTGGGCATATGAAGGCACTATAAAAATTTCATACCATTTGGATACACAAAAATGGTACTTGCTTCACAATGCTTTCCTTTGGACAGAAACTTGGGGGAATTTTGTAGAGAAAATGGCTTGGCAAAATGATGTGAATTTTGGCATGCTCAAAGGATATAGGGATATTTAGATCCTGGATTAATTTCAGATTTTATGAAGCAATGAAAAATATAGTTGCTTCACAAACTGAAATTATGACCAGAAACAAAGATTGGATGGTGTGCCCACATAGATTGTTGGCTGGATATGAAATTTGGTGGAGAGTAATGATTTGATCATATGGATGATCTGCCAAAATTTTAACTCATTTGGATTAGCCTAACTAGTACTTCCTTCACAAAGCTTCTCTCTGGACAGAAACTTTGGAAATTTGCAAAGGAAGATTTACTAGGCAAATGAGGCTGAATTTTGGCATGTGGCTATTATTTGGATATGAAAGAGCGCTCAAAAAGTTTGAGGGCAATCAAGAAAATATAAATAGCACTTCCTTCACAAAGTGCCATACCGGACATAATAGGATATGAATATTCCTGGATTATTTTTGAACTAGGAAAGGATGGGTTTTGACATATTTGTGGGGAATATGGTCCAAAGAATTTATGAGAATCTTGTGGGAATTTTAGGAAAGACAGAAATATAGGTTGCTTCACAACCTAGAGCAAACAGGGTTATTCCTTTAATAGAAAAAGGAATATTCCCAAGAAATAAATATTGGAGTTGGGCTAAGATGGAAATGACATGGCCTTGAGAAAGATTTGGGAGTGACAAGCCACTTGGGAGAGGAAGAAGAGATAATCTTCCCAGGTTTCAAGACCACAAAGCCACATAACAGGAATTCCAAATAAAAATTCGAAGAATTCCAAAAGAAAAAGAAAGGCCAAAAAATCGGGGTGTTACACCCCAGTCGGTTCCGTCCTGTGCCACAATTGTTCGCCTGTGACGCATTATACGGAGACCCCTGGAGGACAAGTCGCACAAGACAAAGAAACCAGGGCCGCTAAGGACTTTGTGTCCACTAACAAGGTCGGCTAGGATTTGTAACCCTAGGCCCCGGGTCTGTTATACAAGCGTGGGGCCTAGTTCGTCGATAGCATACACATAATCTCTTGGTACTCACGTAGTGTACTTTGTACACACCCTACTCACAAATATACATGACCGGGTGATGGTGTCCTGGATTAGGGGATCCTGGCCTAGGTGATTAGCCTATGGGCCGGACTCCAGGCCCGTTGAAGACAGAGACTCCGGAGGTTTCCAACCTGAAGAACTGACGTACCAGGCCTCACCGAAGACTTGGCGTGCACCCCAAGGATATGAGGATTCAGCATGCATTCCTCTAATTGTAACCGACCATGTGTAAGCCTAGATACCCCTGGTGCCTATATAAGTAGAGGGTTTTAGTCCATAGGGACATGATCATTCATCATACCCTTAGGCTTAGACCACATCTTACAATCTCGAGGTAGATCAACTCTCTACCTTGATACACCATCAATATAAACAAGAGTAGGACGTAGGGTTTTACCTCCATCGAGAGGGCCCGAACCTGGGTAAATCACCGTGTTATACGTTCCCTGTTAAGCCATTGATCCGATCTCACAGCTCGGGTCCTCCAAACCTGAGATCTGCCAGTTTTGACACCGACATTGGTGATTTCATTGAGAGCTCGCTGTGTGATCATCTGAGATCAATGGCTTCGCCAACTGGCAGCCTAAGTCCCTTCAGCACCTTGGGTGCACCCGCGATCTTCACCAATGGACCGTCTGACGGCTCCATACACTTCGGATCATTTCGCCCCTTTGAGGTAATGGGACGCGGTCGGGAGATCTCCCCGGAGCGCTACGCTCCCGTCGCAAGCCCGGTCGAAGGCAACCTCAGATCCGAGCCCCCACCTGCGAGACGAGCGCAAGTAGCTCGATGAAGCCAGCCCGTCAGGCGTCGAGCCGAGCTCCAACTCTCCTGCGCATCTTTCCCGCAAGGAGCATGGGGACACCTTGGAGGCCACCCCGATCGGACTGAAATTTTCGATCCCACCCACCCCCCACATCGAGTATTGCCCGAGTAATTCGGGCCCTTTTGATGTATGGGACTTAATGTACACAAAGCAACGAGCCGACAGGTCAGTTCGGCAGTTTTGGTCAAGATTCTTGTTAGTCAAGAACAACATAACCAACTGCCTAGACATGGAAGCACTCGCGGCCTTCCAGCGCAGCTGTCACGATGAAGGTGCGTTAAACGCCCTCGCTCGACACCGCCTTTAGACTTTCTCGGAGCTCTCTAGGCTAGTGTCGAAGTTCTGCAAAATTGAAGATACCTGGCTGGCCCCAGAATTAGCCAGCAGGAACAGCTCAGAAGAATTCAACTCCGCACCCGAGCCGCCATCAAAGTGCCCTTTACCTGTGCAGTCTTGGCGCAAAAGGAGGAAAACGGCATCTCCAACCGTCCTAGATAGACTACTGGATCAACCATGCCATATTCACTCCATATCATCTGACGCAATTCCAACGCACAGCCTTCGAGCTTGCTGGGTCGTCAGACAAGTGGCCAAGGGCGGCAAGGCCCTTCTTACAAATAGGCTCACCCTCAGCCCGGCCATAGACTCCTCGGACGAAGCCGAGGTCCTGACGATCTACCAGACATACATATCAAAGAATCAAAGAAAACGGGCTCTACACGAGCTTGGCCCCGCCCAGATGCACACACCTCGGGCCGCGTGGTTAGACACGCCGATCACATTCGCGGAACGCGTTCAGCTGGCAGTTGAGCTAACCCAGTGCCCAGCCGCCCTGGTCCTCGACCCAATAGTGTGTGGATGCCGGCTGCACAAGGTGCTGATGGACGGAGGTAGCAGTTTGAATCTCAGCTATAGAGATACTCTGGACAAGATGCAACTGGATACAGCCCTCATCCAACATAGCTTCATCACTTTCAAAGGAATCATCCCCGGGAAGGGGGCACGATGTGAAGGGGAGATCACTCTCGACGTGGTCTTCGGCACTCCCGAGAACTATCGGTCCGAGGAGTTAATGTTCCACATTGTACCTGATGTAGGGTGGAACCCTAGATGACGATCTTTTCACACTTAGGAGGGGGAAAAGGAGCAAATCCAAGAAGAACACAAGAAGAACACTCAAATAGATAAGATCCAATCACACATGTGCTAGATCCACATAGACATAAGGGGCTACACGGGTCCAAATCCAACACAAGAGATACATAGGGTAGCTAGTTCATCCCGATCCGGAGAGGAGTCGAGGTCTTGATATCCCGTGGGATCTTCTCACATGCTCACATGGAGGTCTTGAACTCCATGGGAGTGGTCTCTCTCTCTCTCAAGAGGAGAAGGTAGGAGCAAAGCTCAACTATGAATGAGCTAGAGGGAGGAGGGAGAGGTCCTTATATAGTGCTAGTACAAGTTGGGGCGAGATGGGGGCGGATACATGGCCTGAGGGTCGGATACATGCGGGTGTCGGGCCGGATGTCCGGGCGTAAGGCCGGATGTCCGGCGGTTCAGCAGGGTGCCGGATGTCCGGGCTTGAGAGCCGGATGTCCGGCCGAAACTGGCCAACCTACTGTATAGGGCGCCGGATTTCTGGCAGGGGCCCGGATGTCCGGGGTGGACGGGCCGGATGTCCGGCTTCGGGGCCGGATGTCCGGGGCCTGGGGACATGGCTGCGACTGATCTGGGAAGCTGTTGTAGCCTCCAGGGGCCGGATGTCCGGGCTGCATGCCGGATGTCCGGCTGCTGTAGACCTTCGGTGACCATCCTCGCTGGTCCTCTTCATCCATGAACTTGCCAACTTGTCCATCGTTCCGAGCATCTCCGAGAGGGTCTTCTTGGTACCTAAGCATGTGTAGTGTCTTTGCATTAGGTAGCGACCATGTCTTGCATACATGGAGAAGGGGAGCATTACGGAGCGAGTTCACCTTGTGTCCAACGGCGTATGCTCGGTGTCTCGTCGTATGTCCACTTGGGGCTTGGGAGTTGTCGTAGTGTACATGGGGATGACCATAGGATGCTTCGCACAGTACCCTTCCGAAGTGATTACCACGCCCTTCTCGGGCGACACGCATTTATCAAATTCCATGCCATACCCCATTATGGATATATGAAATTAAAAATGCCGGTCCCAAATGGAGTGATTACCGTCACCAGCAACCCAGAAAGGACGCTCAGGGCTGAGAATAAAACGGCCTCACTTGCCCTTGAATCGCTGGCAGAGGCCTTCGCAGCCGAAGAACTGACGGCACTCCGGGCCACGGTCAACTCGAACGACGTCATTCTGGATAAAAGATCTAAATCAACATCGTTCAAACCAGCTGCTGAAATCATTAAATTTCAAGTACACCCAACATACCTGAGTAAAACGGCGTCCATCGGTGCCCAGCTGGACCCAGAAATTGACGAAGCCCTTTGAAACTTCCTTCGGGAAAACTAGGATATCTTCGCCTGGCACCCCTCTGACATGCCCGGCATCCCACGGAACTTAGCTGAGCACAGCTTGAACATTATAAAAGGGTTTAAACCAGTCAAACAGGCACTTCGGCGATTCTCTGAACCCAAGAGTCAGGCTATGGGCGAGGAACTGGCTAAATTGTTGGAAGCAGGGTTCATACGCGAGATCAAGCACCCGGAGTGGTTGGCTAACCTGGTTATGGTGCCGAAAAAGGACAAATCTTGGCGGCTTTGCATAGATTTCAAAGACGTTAACAAAGCCTGCCCTAAAGATCCCTTCCCACTGCCACGCATCGACCAGATCATCGATGCCACGGCGGGGCATGACTCCCTCTGTTTCCTGGATGCTTATTCAGGATACCATCAAATAAAGATGAAGGAATCCAACCATGAGGCAACGGCCTTTATAACACCTTATGGACCGTTCTGCTTCAACACAATGCTGTTTGGATTAAAAAACACTGGTGCAACATACCAACGCATGATTAAAACATGCCTCGAAAAACACATTGGCAAGACAGCCGAAGCCTACGTCGACGACGTGGTTGTGAAAACCAGAGACGTCAAGCAGCTGGTACATGATCTCGGCGAGATATTCGCCAGTCTCTGGGTTTACCACATAAAGCTCAACCCAGAAAAGTGCGTGTTCGGAGTACCTGCAGGCAAGTTGCTCGGATTCATTGTTTCCCATAGAGGCCAATCCGGCAAAAATCCACGCCTTGTCCGCACTACAAATCCCCACCGAGCTCAAGCACGTTCAAAAACTCACCGTCTGCGTAGCCGCCCTCAGTCGTTTCATCTCCTGACTTGGGGAGAAGGCTTTACCACTGTACAAGCTGTTGAAGCAAACAAAAAACTTCCAATGGACTAAGGAGGCAGGGGACGCCTTTGAAGAGATCAAAAGGCTTCTCGCCACCAACCCAATACTCGCAGCGCCAGGAATAGGCAAGCCGATGCTGTTATACTTCTTGGCAATGAAACAAGTGGTCAATGCAGTCCTCGTAGTAGAACGGGACGATGAAGGCCACAAGTTCCAGGTGTACTATGTTTCCGAGGTGTTAACCCCATGTAAAACAAGGTACCCCCACTACCAAGAGATCGCCTATGCAGTTTTCATGGCATCTCTATGACACTACTTTCAAGAGTGCTCTATCACCGTGGCATCCGAGGTCCCCCTGGGCGACATAATCAACAACAGAGACGCAACGGGTCGTATCGCAAAATGGGCAATCGAGCTCCTCCCCTTCGAAATCTCATTTCGCTCACGTCGAGCTATTAAATCTCAGGTGCTGGCCGATTTCGTGGCTGAATGGACAAAGGCCGAACTCCCTCGAGAGTACAGTACATATTCCCATAGGACGATGTACTTTGACGGCTCTAAGATGCTGGCCGGACTGGGGACTGGAGTAGTCCTCACTTCACCCACTGGGGACAGCATATGATACGTCCTGCAAATCATGTATGCGGACTCAAACAATGTGGCCGAGTGCGAGCCTTTGTATCGTGTCCTGCAAATTGCAGTATCCATGGGCATCCAGCGTCTGGAGGTCCGAGGTGACTCCAACTTAGCGATCTCACAAGTTAATGGTGAGTTCGACGCAAAGGATCCCAAGATGACGGCATATCGAAACGTCGTCCTAGCCATATCAACTCGCTTCGAGGGCTTGGAATTCCATCATATACCACGAGATAGCAACCAAGCCGCCGACGTCCTCGCCAGAATGGGCGCAAAACATGACCCGGTACCAGAGAACACGTTCTTGGAACAGCTTTTTAAGCCGTCCGTGGTCTGGCAGGACGGAGATACCACAACGGCCACCGCTGACTCAGGAAATATAAACTCTTCGGCAGCCGAGAAGGATGAGGGTATAATTGGAGGCTCATCTATTGAAGAAACATCCTCGGCTCACGAAGTGATGGCAGTTATCGCACCATGGACCGAGCCCTTCCTCGGGTATTTGCTCCGTAACGAGCTAACCGAGGACCAAACTGAAGTGCGAAGAATAATTCGCTGATCAAAGGCCTATCGGGTCCATGAAGGGAGCTTTACAAGCGAAGCGTCACCGGTATCCTCCAGAGGTGTATAACCGCCGAGGAAGGGCGCAAGCTCCTTGCTGAAATACATTCCAGCATGAGCAGCCATCACGCCGCAGCTCGGGCCTTGGTCAGCAAGGCTTTCCAAGCTGGTTTTTACTGGCCCACATCCAAGGAAGACGCGAAAACTCTGGTTCAGCGATGCCCCGGCTGCCAGGTTTTCGCCAACCAAAGCCACATGCCCCCCACGGCTCTTCGGACCATTCCGATCACTTGGCCTTTTGCGGTCTGGGGGCTGGATATGGTCGGCCCTCTTAAAGGGGGCTCGGGTAAAAAGAAATACTTGCTCGTCATGATAGACAAATTCACAAAATGGATCGAGGCAAGACCAGTAACTACAGCCGAGGCAGTGCCAGTTGTGGAGTTCATCTCCAGTATAGTGCACCGTTATGGTGTTCCTCATAGTATAATTACAGATAATGGCAGTAATTTTACCGCCAACGAGGTGCAGGCGTGGTGCACCAAAATGGGCATTCAGCTCAATTACGCCTCCGTCTATCACCCCCAAACCAACGGGCAGGTCGAGTGTGTTAACAGACTCGTTTTGCAAGGCATCAAGCCACGCTTAGTCCGATCCTTGAAGGAAGCCGATTCTCACTGGGTAGAAGAGCTCGACTCTGTGTTGTGGGGCTTACGCACCACGCCCAACAGGTCCACAGGCTACACACCATTTTTTATGGTGCATGGAGCCGAGGCCGTCCTACCATGTGACCTCATTCATGACGCACCTCGGGTGCGGATGTACGAAGAGAGGGAGGCCGAGCTAGATCGGCAGGACGACTTGGACGCCCTCGAAGAAGAAAGGGATGTTGCTTGGGCACGTTCCACATTCTACCAACAACAAGCACAGCGCTACCAGAGCAGGCAGGTCAGGACGAAGGCGTTCAATAAAGGAGACTTGGTCATGCGGTTTAATCCAGAGAAGCAGAAGGACAAGCTATCCCCGAAATGGGACGGGCCGTTCATCATCGACCAAGTACTCACCGGAGGCGCTTATCATATTCGAGACCCTGAAGACAACAGGTTGGTCCCGCACTCCTGGAATGCCACCCTACTCCGGCGCTTTTATTGTTAATCAGAACCATGCTTGATCTACCTTTCCGGTTATTCTCCTATCCAATATGCAATAGATATGAACTTCTCCTTTCAAGTTGTTAAAACTTTTTGGATAAATGTGTTCGGTAAAGCCGAAGTGATTATGTTCCTTCGGACGCGTTCTATTTGTAACGGCACGAACCGCGTTTTTTGCTTATTTTTTCGAAGCTGCATGAATTTTTGAAGCACTTTTGGTGCCTCCTTCCAATAATATCGCTGTATGCCTTTATATGCATCGACTTGACTTAAGTTTTGGCCAAGCTGGGTTGCCTGGCCCAAGTGCTTGCCCCCTATGTTCCCTATTGTTCGGCTAGGGGGTAAAGGGAGCACCTCTGCGATTGTTGCCTCCGGGTCATCCGGATATGCACCTCAGACGGGTGAAGCCGAAAGCTAGCGTTCTTAAGAAGATAGTTGATCGGCTCCGATGGAAGTATGTTTAATCAGTTTTATATAGTCAATCACCGGGGGATTTATGCTCATCTCGGACGTATGTCCAGACCTGCTTCAAAACAGGCAAAAACATTTTCCCCAAGGAAAAGAACTGATAGCGGAACTATTTTCCTCGGAAGGTGTTTCTTACGCTTCGACGTAATATAACACAAGCTCTGGTTCACTTTGCTTTCCGATCCCCATAGTCGGATTGCCTTGCTATCCGAAATACCTGATCCAGTTCTCGGACCAAGAAGTAGGATGCACTCCTCGGCTTATGGCCCCGGAGGGAGAAGCCAAAGGCTGGCTAGCAGAGTTCGTACAACAGTAGCTTTTGTAATACCATAAAGTACATTGATACATCGAGTCATTACAACATAGCCTAAAATTTATCTATGTCGTCTATCAACGACTTGAGGGAGCAGTCCTGCTGAGAAAAGCGCGCGGCCTCCATGACATCATCATAAACTGGAGAAGTTGGCACCTCTTTGCCATCGGCACCAATCGGGCCGACCTCGGCGAGATGATTTGGCTCCAGCTTGGTGTACCGGGTTTTGACCATGGCCCACGCTTCCCTCGTGCCCTCCCGGATTCGGCAAAACCTTCCAGGCCTGTATTCGGCACCGAGCCCCTTTCAGGCGATCGGCAAGTTCGGCCATGTCCTCGGGCACACACTCTTCGGGCCATAAAGCCTTGAAGACGACCTTCATCGCTGTTCAAGCTCGCTCGTGCACCTCCGCCAGTTCCGTCAGGGCATCTTCAGCGTAGGGGCTCCCGGTCTCTTTCAGCCGACCTATCTGCAATACTAAATGGATTACGTAATAGCCGATGACAGGAGTCAAAGCTTTTGTCGTTATATGGGAGGTACTCACCGGATATCTCTCCATCCGTTCTCTTATTTTTCGCTTCGGCAGCGGCCAGTTGAGCCTTGAGGCGGTCAATCTCTTCGGCTTGCTGTGCATTCTTTGCCTTCAGCTCCTTTGTTTTGTCCTTACTTCGGGACAGAACAAGGTGCTTGGCCTGCCGCTGTGATTCTGAATATACCAGGTCCTCACGGGCCTGTTTCAGATCCTTTTCCATTTGGCCTATGACTGCCGCTGCTATGAATTATACGGTAGTTAGTTTTCGAACAACTGCATTTCCATAATAATGCGCCATAAAACTAGATGCACTTACCATGCGCTTCGCTGGTAAAGGATTTGACTTGTGCAACCTCCGCATGAGCAGCATCAAGTTGGGTCTTGGCCTGCGTCAGCTCTGCGGAGAGGCTCGCATTTTTCTCCCGTGTAGCCTGAAAATTGCCATTGCTATTTATCAAAACCATACATGGTCACCCAAGCCCACATTATGACGTGGGGGCTGTGGAGCTCACTCCTTATGGCAGAAAATGAATCCACCCATCGGCTGTCCCATCTGACAAGTGACTTGGGGGCTCTTGCTTAGTCGGTGGTCGGTTTATTGAAATTCTAAACAAAAAAAATACAATTACCTGCAGGCCTGTGGACACGACGTCCACCGCTTTCTCGAAAACATTATGGGTGGCACCGAGGTCGGCGTCCACCGAGCTAAGGGCGTTGAACTCCTGGCTCGAAAAGAAGGGACTCCTTAGAGAGGCTCTTCGGCGCCTATGGTTCATCGAGCTTTCGACCTCGGAGGTAGTGGCCGAGCAGGTCCCCGAGGCGGCTGGTTCTGGCCCTTCAGGAATGCCCCCTGCGCGTGAAGGCGGCTCTGTATTATTCATCCAGGGCGAGGCGGTGGCTCCCTCTGCTAACGGTGTGTCAGCAGAAGATTTGTGCAAGAAAATAAATTAGCCTTGCGATCCTCGGTCCTTAACGAACAAGCGTAATAAGAAACACAGGTTACCTGTTTGGGGGAGGGGCGGCAGGCTCCGTTCCTATGATTCCCTCCCCTTCCGGGGTCCTTTGTGCGGTGGCTGGAGGGCCCCTTTGCGGGACCGAGCGGCCGCGTGCGCACTTTGAGCGTCGGCCCTTAGGAAGAGGAGTCAGGGTGCCTGGGGTTCCGCGAGTTGAAGTTCTCTTTCGAGAGGAAGGAGGAGGAGGCTTTACCGACGAAGATGGACGCATCCCTAGCAAGTCAGGGATGATGGCCACTCGTGAGCCATCAAGGCTCTCCTGATAGAAGGTGCCCTCTTCATACAGGGTGGATATTTCCTCGTCTTCATGGAAGACGGGGTCATTGTCTCGCCGATATCTCTCCAGCTCAGGCGCCGGGCTGTTCAGGCTTTCAACCCATTGCCTCCATTTCTGTTCGGGCAAAGTGAACGGTTATCATAAAACAGCAAAATCAACTTGTTCGGATGGACGAGAAGCTGATATTTAAAACTCACCAGTTTGGCTGGCTGGTAGTAGGACAGGCCATCGATGAACTTTCGCTTGGCGAAGTCCGTGGCTTCTCCCTTGTATATGCCGGCCAAGGCTGCGCCAAATGCCGCGTCATCTCGGAAGCTTTTTCGGATAGACCGCGTGGCATTGATGTCTCCATTATACATAAACAATGGATGCTGACATTGCCGAAGAGGCTGAACTCTTCAGTTGATGGCTGTAGCCATCTTGTCAATGATGGTGAGGCCGGTGCTCGTCAGGCATCTCACCTTGGCTGCTAGGGACGCTACCTTCGAGTCATCCTGCTGTGCGGGGCTCTGTGGTCTCTAGCTAAAGCGCTTCTTCGGTGGATCCGAAGAGAAGGTCAGGAGCTCGGGCCGAATTGGATCGTGTAGCAGGACATCTTCCATATAAAAGCATTCGGACGACCATGTGTCGGTGTCCTCTCGAGGGGTCCCTGTGGGGTAGCCGGTCCTGGCTATTTGGCAGACCTCAGCTGCTCCCACTTCGTGTAATTTCCCATCATGGGAGCAAGGCATGATGCAGAAATACTTTCTCCACAGCCCAAAATGGGCCTCGCACCCGAGGTATATCTCACAAAGGGCGACATACCCCGCGATGTGCAGAATCGAGTTGGGAGTGAGGTGGTGAAGTTGGATCCCATAGAATTTGAGGAGACCTCTGAGAAAGGGATGAATTGGGAAACCTAAGTTGCGTAGGAGGAATGGAACGAAACACACCCACTCGTCCCCGTGAGGGATAAGGTGGCTGTCGGCGTGCACTTGCCCATCTATGGATATCAAGCCGGGGCTGGTGGAAGCTAAATCTGAATTGGGCAAATAACCCTGGGTGGATAATCGATCTAGTTGGAAGCGTGTGATGGAGCAGCTACCCCAGTCACCTTTGAGGGTGCCGTGGGGGCACTTGGAGGAGCCCACGCCGCTCGCCATTTTCAGGGCGCTCGAAGCATGACTTTGGGAGTGCTGGCTTGCGAGGGGCAGCGGAAGAAGGAAGGATGAGATGTGTTTTGATGCAATTGTTGCTCGGGAACCTATTAATAAAAGATGGGCTGAAGGACGCTTTGATGTCTTGCCGTAAAGTGACTCATCCCCCGAGGTGGTGCGATGTTCGAGATATCTCAAGGTGAGTCCAGGACCGAAAGACGTTTATGACCGAAGTCACGAAAAGGTGAGAACTTGCCCACTAAGCCGAAGAGCTTTTATGCCGAAGACATTCGTCTGAAGTCATTTATCCGAAGAAGGAGGCCATCCTCGGCTTCGAAGTCAAGTTCGGGGGCTACTAACGGTGTCCTGGACTAGGGGGTCCTGGCCTAGGTGATTAGCCTATGGGCCGGACTCGAGGCTCGTTGAAGAGCAGAGACTCCGGAGGTTTCCAACCTGAAGAACCGACGTACCAGGCCTCACCGAAGACTTGGCGTGCACCCCAAGGATATGAAGATTTGGCATGCATTCCTCTAATTGTAACCGACCATGTGTAACCCTGGATACCCCTGGTGCCTATATAAGCAGAGGGTTTTAGTCCATAGGGACACGATCATTCATCATACCCTTAGGCTTAGACCACATCTTACGATCTCAATGTAGATCAACTCTGTACCTTGATACACCATCAATATAAACAAGAGCAGGACATAGGGTTTTACCTCCATCGAGAGGGCCCGAACCTGGGTAAATCACCGTGTTCTACGTTCCCTATTAAGCCATTGATCAGATCTCATAGCTCGGGCGCCCCTACCCGAGATCTGCCGGTTTTGACCCCGACACTGGGGGTAGGGTATTTCCTCGATCGCAAGGGCCCAAACTAAGGTAAATCCTTGTCTCTTATTACCATGCATCCAACCTAGCTGTAAGGGATATCCTACTGAATGCTCTGCTGGAATCATATTCGTCAATTAGTAAGAGAGGTGGAGACAATGCGTGCGAGATATATAGGCCTAAGCATGCGGGAGACACGTAGGCAGGTATATGTATAGAGAAAAGGGTCGATGGAGATCGTGCGTGCCTATGCGTGTGAGAGAAAGAGTTCTTGTGACAAAGATTAGTGAAAAGAGTCATAGATAGCTGTGAGAGAGAGGGAGGGAGGGAGATATAGACAACGTGCATGCGAGAGACACCTCAGGAGAGAGTGTGAGCATGTGTGAGAAAGAAGGCCGATGGATATACAGTGTGTGCGCGTATGTGTGTGAGAGAAAGATAACGTGTGTGTGAGGAGGGGACGAGGGAGAGTGAATCTACGCGTCAAAGATTGATGTACACCTTAAATTAAAATATAAATTGTATTAAAAAATAAACATGATTATAGCTTATGTTGTGTGTGTAAAGCAAATTATACATACAAAAGATTCATAGTGAACATTCTAGATAGCTAGCTAGGAACTAGCATACATTCGAATTCAACTTAAGGTGGTTTCAAATATTCGAATTCAACATGAAGTGCATTCAATTATTTGAATTCGAGATCATGGCATTTGTAAATCATACCTAAATTAAGGGTGCATCAATCTTTGTTTTGCTTTTGTACATAATAACATATAGCCGTGTACAAAATACATTCAAATTTACCACCTCCATTCTAAAATAATAGTAGTTATAGGATTTTCAAGGGTCAAAATTTCAAAAGAAGCGCATAATTTAATGAGGTTTCAATCATACAAGGTCAAATTTAACGAGGTCTATTAAGGTCAATCCTAATAGTTCAAGAGTACTCTAAACGTGAATGCTTCTGGTTCAAATTTTTGAACGAAGCGCCAAAAGAGCGTCTCCTCGCCCGAAACCGCGCGAGACCAATGTTTGGTAGAAGGAAATTACCATCTTAACTCTGACCAATGAAGCCTACCGGCCCGACGTCCAGAAGTCTAAACCGGGGTAGGTTTGTAACTTCACCGAGATGCCACACAACCGCCTCCGAAAAACATTCATATACCGCGGGCGCCTAAATGCCGATGCACTCGGCCGAAATCGCTCCCGCCCACTATTTGGGACACGTGAGTTTACCATCCTACCCCCGACCCGCAGCATGTCCGAAATTTTAGATGGGGGTAAAGTTTGTAACTTTCCCCAAATTTCAAACAAGCATGTCCCGGAAACATGGTTCCCCCTTAGCTTCCCCCCTCCCCCGTCCGATTCCACATTCATACTCCGTGGGGCGCCAAAACTCCCTCTCCACCAGCCGCGAAACCCCAGCCTCCTCCGTCCGCCAGCCCATCGCACCGATCCACCGCCGCCCTCCTCCATCACGCCGGAGCCGATACCCCGACGTCGTCGTCCACCGCAACCTCAACCGCAGTGCCCTCCAGGACTTAGCAGTTGAAGCCGGGGCAGAGCTGCCTCCACAACGCGGATGTGCGCCGTACCCGAGCCACTTCAACCCCTCCATCATGCGCCTCACCGCTACCGCTCCAACGTCGCAACCGTCCACCGCACCAGAGCTATTCCCGCTACGCCATCGTTCGCCGCCTCAGATCTGCTTCTCCGCCGCCGATAGAGGGCCACCGCACCACACTCAACAACTTGGCCATGGGTTCATCCAAGGCTCCACCGTCCTCCACAACATCTGGTTTCCAGCGAACCACAAGAAGATCATCGAAAAATCATAAGGAGGACACAGCATGGCGAGCCGATATTGGTACTCCTCTTCCCTTATTCTTGCAAATCTTACATGTCTACTCGCACAGTATTCATCCCACGAAGGAAACTAGTTGACCACTTCTTACTGCACATTCTTCCTGATACTAGATGTTCCAAGTAACTCGCGATGCACAAGGTTTCCCCCCATTTACTATTTCACATTACCTAGAGGCCCGTCGCCTGCCTGGATTTCAATTCAGTGTCAGTTGATTCCCAATTAAAGGAAGCACCACCTGCGGAGGCACGCGGAGCACCTAGTCCGCCTGTTCGCCGGGGAAGCAGTGCCTCGGTGTCTATCTTAGAGGTGTGTGTGGCGCAGGAGCTGCTGGCGCCCGATCTGGAGGTCCGCCGGGCTTAAAGGGATGGCCGGGGGGCGCTGCCAAGCACGGCGGTGGGGTGAGGTCGAGGGGTGGGCGGGGCGGCGGAGGCAGGGGTCTGGGCCGGTGGTCGCTGGCGGTTCAAGGAAGATCGTCAACAGTGACTGGCGGGAGGTAGATGAAGGCCATCTGCCCGTTCCTTCTAGATCGGACGATGCAGAAAAAATCAACTGGCCTATTTGTTTTCAATCGATTGTTATTTTCATAGGACCACATGTGGTGGTTTGCTGGAGGATTACCTGCACTTCCCAGCCATCCCTGTGCTCATATTTCAAAAGCCTAGAATCTAATTTCGTGTGCCATGCATGTTGTAGAGCTATCATATGTCTGCTGTCATTTATTTTTATCCCACCTGCTATCTGATACTTTTACACTGCACTACTTGTGCTCAAAGTACACCCATACTCTCACTATTGTTTTATTATGCATGGGTATTTCAGAATCTGAAGCACAATATTCTCAAAAGAAAATAGAGCAGTTGCTCCAGTCTGCATCGAGGATTGGAAAGACGTGGTTTGACGCTCTAAAGAAGAGTGTAGTGTCATTCGATGAAGACTGTCAACGTAGCTCTGTAGTTGATGACCCCATTCGCCATACACCAGCAGCGCAGGTGCTTGCTTTAACTTCACGGTGTCATATGTGGTTGCATGTTGCATATGGTGTCTACCTTGTATTGCTTCTAAATTGGTTAAATTGCATCTGCTTAGCCATATACTGTGAATATGACATGCCTTCTTGTTTTTGGTACATACTGTATCTGTCTATTAACCATGTTCTTACATCAAACTAATGTTCTTGTGTATCCCTCATCAATCACTTATGATGAGACAGTCACACCCGTGGGTTAGTGTGAGACGCGCTACTCCTTTAAAGAGTGCAGTGTCATCCTCCCCACATGATTTTCAACAAACAGCAAGGCTAGATGAAGATAGTCAATGTAGCTCTGTAGTTGGTGACCGCATTTCCCCTACACCACCATCGCAGGTGCTTGCTCTAACTTGGCAGTGTGATATGTGGTTGCATGTTGCATATGCTGTCTAGCTTGTAATTCTTCTAATTTGGTTAAATTGCATCCGCTATTCTGCTTAGTTTACACATTATACTTGTTAATGTGACATGCCTTCCTGTTTTTGGTACATACTACATCTGTCTATTAACCATGTCCTTACGTAAAACTACTGTTCTTGTGTATCCCGCATCAATAACTTATGACGAGACACCTTTTGTATATGCAGTGTGATATTTGTTGCATCTTGCATATGATTTATTGCATGTACTGCGTCTAATTTGTTGAAACGCCATTTATGATGAGACACTTTTAACATGGCAGAGTCATATTGGTTGCATCTTTCATGTGGTGTCTATCTTGGATTGCTTCTAATTTGTTGAAATGGATTCTGCTTAGTGTTGGTGTACTAAAGCATGGGTGCCCTCGTACCCTGACTTGTGCACAGGCAGCTGTAGCCTCCTTGACGGCAAAGGCTTGATGGAGAATAACTATGACTCAAGACTTATAATAAACAAGACCGTGAAGAAGACCTCAAGGCAGGTCATCGAGAAGTACTATTCTCATACTGAGGATCAAGATTGCCCTTGCCGGCAAGCTCCGTACCGGCAAGTTCCGTACCGGCAAGGTGAAGACCAAGACTCTGGTTGCCGGCAAGCAATGGCCCGGCATGCTCCGCACCGACAAGCTCGTTCTGTCCCGTTACCGCTCCACCTCATCATCGGCTAGATAAGCACGTGTGAAAGGTGTCGAGCAGGCAGGCAGTCAACGCAGCTGGCCAAGGCACGTGTCAGCATGCCACGCCAGGATTAACTTTAATGACACCCGTCCCCGGGACGTGTCAAGGTGACAAGAGGGCGCTAGGACCGGTGGTACAGATCTTTTACCCAAAGCCTCGCCTCCCGGACATAGCACCTAACGGTGCATTAAATGCGCTTGTCTTACCCCGTCTGGAGACAGACGTGGTGACGGTGCAAGTTACTATTCATACTCTGTAATGACCTTGTTAGCCTCTGTGGTAACCCCTTGGCCTATAAAAGGAGGCCCACGGCTGCACTTAGAATGGTCGACTCTTAGCTCAACTACACGCTGTAGCTACACTTCCCGCGCACCTTGCCGGCAAGCTGCGCTCTTTGTAACTCTTGTGCTCACATACAATCAAACCACGAGAACAGGAGTAGGGTTTTATGCTCACAGCGGTCCGAACCTGGATAAATCATTGCTTGTGCTCATATCTACTAGCCCTGCTCTTTGTAGTATTGTGACCCCACTTCCGAACTGCAAAGGGATCCTCTCGATCCCATAGATCGTCATTTTCCCACGACATCTTTGGCGCGCCAGGTAGGGGGGTCTCATATTACGAATCAGTGTTCATAGTTTGAGTACTGGCTCCATCACCTTCACTGATGGCGCCAAAGAAGAAGACCGGAGCCACGACGGCTCCCACCATCTCCAAGCGGCTTCCCCAGGCGTCCGTAGACGGCGCATGCGGTGCAGTCGACGCGGGCGCTACGGTTGGGCCGGCCGGCGCAGGAGGCGCCGGCGGTGCGGGTGTCCAGCATCCCCACCATGCCGATGAACACAGCCACCACACCGGAGATGGCGCAGATGGCCAACTCCAACAACCCGCTGGTGAGCCTGTTCATCCCAGTACTACAATTCGGACCGGTGTGAACTAGGACCCCGTCGTCGCGACGTCCAGGGATAGAGCGGTGACGTCTAATAACGCTGCGACGGGACGTGTGCAGCGACCATCGTAAGATGGGCGCGCCACGCTTCCCCGCGGCACTGGCGGTCCTGGACGGCGTCAAGACGGCCCCGAGCATCGTTCTCACGATGCTCAGGTTCCACCATCACCACGCCAACCCATTGGTGAACATGCACCGAGGCAGCAGGTACGCGACGAGCTCCCTCCTGGCCATGCCAGGAGTCGAACACCGTCCCGTTCTGTGTTTCCCGCCATGCCAACCTCGGCGGCAGAGGCTATGGCGCGAGTTCAAGTGCTTTTGAACTTCCCGCCAGCCCCAGACAAAATGGATGAATGAAGGGCCACTATCCAGAGTCTCATCAGTTTTGCCGATCCCGACAAGACACATGATGTGGGTCCCTCCAGGCGATCACCCGCAATGCCGGCAGGACCATCTGGCTGTCGTGCCGGAGACGGTGCACCCACGATGCAGTCGCCTCCATGCCAGCAACCACCACGGTGGCAAGCTCGCCGATCGGATGACCAGGACACCATGTCCATGGCGTCATCGGATCCGTGAGGCCGCCCAGACCAGCGCTAAGTGCTCCATGAGCGGCGCGATGAGGATGCCCGCACAAAGATCGAGCGGCGCCGGGAGGCACGTCGTCGATCAGACGACCGTGCCGGGCCGGTAGCCATACGTGCCAGTGCCAGGGGTACTCTGGGTGCTCACCTTACGAGGTAGGCTGCCCAGCGTTTACCCAGGAGCTGCGGCAGGTTTGCTGGCCGTCCACCCGTCCCTTCAAACCAGAGCCGCCCGACAAGTACGACGACACGCTCAGTCCAGCAGAGTTCCTTGGCATCTACACCATTGCGGTGCAGGCTGCCGGGGGGCGCGATGACAAGCTTCTAGCCAACTACTTCCGTTGGCGCTTAAGCCCAATGTCAGATCGTGGTTGATGAACTTGCCAGAGGGCTCCATTTCCTCTTGGGCAGATCTGTGCCATCAGTTCATGGGTGCCTACCAGGGTGGCCACACGCTCCCTGGTCAGGAGAGCGACTTGCATGTGATCCCCCAGAGAGACGGCGAGACCCTCTGCAAGTACATACCGAGGTTCAGCCATGTACACCACAACATTCCTGATGTTCATCCCGCAGTTGTTTGCATCGCATTCCACATGAATGTACGCAACTGCAGAATGTGGTCTGAGATGAATGCCATGAAGGTTAGGACCATCAACGAGTTGTACGCCTTGACGGACAAGTGTGCACGTGCTGAGGAAGGGAGGCGACTCCCGGGGGAAGATGCTGGCGCCGACGTCGATTCTGAAGACGACGACGCAGATGATGCATCGATCCCGCAGAAGAAGAGCCGGAAGCGCAATCGGAAGCGCAAAGGGAAGACAGTGATGGCAGTGGAGAGCCCCGGTGACACCAACACCGCCAAGAAGTCCAAGGCAGAAAGCCCCGGCAAGGGGGTTGCCGGATGCGCTGACAGCCGGGAGGCTGCGGCTGGCGACCGAAGCGGCAAGACCGGTGGCCCCTACTGCAAGATCCACCGCACCAAGGGCCACGACCTCAAGGAGTGCCGGCAAGTAGAGCAGCTTGCCGAGAAGCAGAAGCAAGAGTATGAGAAGCGTGACAAGGAGAAGGGCCAGGATGGTGCCGGTGGGTCTGGCAAGCAGAACCATGGTGGCTGAGGGGGCCGCCGTGGCAAGGCCAACCAGCCGAAAGAGAAGGCTGCACAAGACCAAGATGATGATGAGGAGGACGAAGATGGGTCCAACAAGGAGTTCCAGAACACAGTGGATGCCATGTGTGTTGACGGAGGCGCATCTTTGCACTCCTCGCACCAGCAATTGAAGCAATGGATCCACGAGGTGAATGCTGTGAAGCCCATGATGGAAGCGCAGAGGCCACTCAAGTGGTCGCACACGCCCATCGTCTTTGACGCCGAGGATCACCCTGATCGCACCACTGCGGTCGGGTGTTTGCCGTTGTTGGTTTCGCCAACAATCTGCAACCTCAGGGTGACGAAGATGTTGGTTGACGATGGGGCTGGCTTGAACTTGATCTCTCCCGATGTGATCAAGAGGCTGTAGATCCCCGACAAGGATCTTGAGGAGATCGGCATGTTCCAAGGGATCAGTCCAGGAAGGAACAAGCCGAAGGGCCAGATCACGTTGCCAGTCACATTCGGCAGCGACCTCAACTATAGGATGGAGAAGTTCATGGCCGCGTCGCACTTCGCCTACAATGTCATCAAGATGCCAGGGCCGATAGGGGTCCTCACCATCAAGTCGAACCACAAGGATGCAATCATCTGCGCCAACAAACTCTATCGGGAGGCAGTGGCAGCATCTACCGACAAGGTGCCTGCTCCTGCCAGCAAAGTTCCCGGGGGAGGAAAGAAGAAGAAGAAGTCCGGCAAGACGTCTGATACGGACTTCGGGAAGCGCACTTTAGAGTGCAGCACACCCGTCGAGGACATACCAGAGAGCTCTACCGGCAAGTGCAAGAAGTCCAAGGCCTCCGCGCCGGCGACCAAGCAAGTTTCTGTGAGAGAGGATGGGACGAGTGGCACTTTTTCTGTAAGTGCCACTCTCGGTGACAAATAGGAAAGTGAGCTCGTTGCCTTCCTACGGGCGAATGTCGATGTGTTTGCTTGGCAAGCATCTGACATCCCAGGTGTTCCTAGGGAGGTAATTGAGCACCACCTTGCTGTCTGCCCTCATGCGAGACCCATCAAGCAGAAGGTCAGGAAGCAAGCTTTGGAGCGGCAAGAGTTCATTGCCGAAGAGATCAAGAAGTTGGAAGCAGCAGGTCTAGTCAGAGGAGTGCTACACCTCATGTGGTTAGCCAATCCAGTTTGATGCGGAGCATCCCACGGTCATCCCCATGGACACTACACCAACTACCCAAGCACCAAGTGGACCCATGACAAGATCTCGTGCACGTGCTATTCAATCCGAGGTGACATCTCTCCTACTTGAGCTTCCCTTACACGTGAACGAGACATGGTTGCTACCTCAACCAGAGATACTATGTATGATCAGGTACTGCGAGCATCCCGAGGATCCGAGAGCTGAAGGAGAAGAAAGGGACAGGAGTGCAAACTCTCTGTCTAGCCCGGAACTTCCGGCCACCGCCCGGAACCTCCGGACACCGGAACTTCTGGCCATCCCGGAACTTCCGGCCCCTGGCGATCCAGACGACCACCGGATGTGCAAGGTTTCTGTCAAGCCCGGAACCAGCCCAGACCCCCGCCCGGACCTTCCGGCCGTCCCGGAACTTTCGGTCCCCGGACTTCAGCCCAACTCCCGCCATGTCAACTCTCTGGTTAGCCCGGAACCTGGCCGGAACTTCCGGCCACCGGAACCTCCGGCCGTACCCTTCTTGAATTGAAGTCGTCCTCGACGGAAGCTCATATTCCTCACCCAAATAAGGCTTCAAATCTGCAATATTAAAAGTGGGACTAACCCCAAAATCTGGAGGCAGCTCAAGTTTATATGCATTATCATTTATTTTCTCTAACACCTTAAAAGGACCATCAGCACGTGGCATTAGTTTTGACTTGCGCAAATCAGGAAACCTATCCTTACGCAAATGTAACCAAACAAGATCTCCAGGTGCAAAGACAACACGTTTTCTACCCTTATCTCCAGCAAGTTTATATTTAGCATTCATACGCTCAATGTTTTCCTTAGTTAACTCATGCATTTTTAAGATCAATTCAGCACGTTGTTTAGCATCAAAATTAACCTTCTCCGAAGATGGAAGAGGCAACAAATCAATAGGTGCATGAGGTTGGAAACCATACACAACTTCAAAAGGGCACATCTTAGTAGTAGAATGCAGCGAACGATTATAAGAAAATTCAATATGAGGTAAGCATTCTTCCCACATTTTCAGATTAGTCTTTAAAACAGCCCTAAGCATAGTAGACAATGTTCTATTGACTACTTCAGTTTGTCCATCAGTTTGGGGGTGACATGTAGTACTAAAAAGCAATTTCGTCCCCAACTTAGCCCATAAACATCTCCAAAAGTGGCTAAGAAATTTAGTATCACGATCTGAAACAATTGTATTTGGCACACCATGCAAGCGAGTAATTTCACGAAAGAACAAATCAGCAACATTTGCAGCATCATCACTTTTATGACATGGTATAAAGTGTGCCATTTTCGAAAATCTATCCACGATAACAAATATGCTATCCCTCCCCTTCTTTGTTCGAGGTAAACCTAAAACAAAGTCCATAGATATATCTTCCCATGGAACAGTAGGTACAGGCAAAGGCATATATAAACCATGAGGATTGAGTCGTGACTTAGCTTTTTGACATGTAGTGCAGCGAGCAACAAAACGCTCAACATCCCGTCTCATCTTTGGCCAAAAGAAATGTGTAGCAAGTACGTCCTCCGTCTTCTTCATGCCAAAGTGTCCCATTAATCCTCCTCCATGCGCCTCCTGCAACAACAAAAGACGAACGGAGCTAGCTGGAATGCATAGCTTGTTAGCACGGAACACAAATCCATCATTAATGACAAACTTGTTCCATGTTCTTCCTTCTTTACAATTCTGCATTACATCTTTAAATTCAGCATCATGCACATATTGATCTTTGATGGTCTCCAAACCAAATATTTTAAAGTCAAGTTGAGAAAGCATAGTATATCGACGAGACAATGCATCAGCAATAACATTTTCTTTACCCTTCTTGTGTTTAATGACATAAGGGAAAGTCTCAATGAATTCAACCCATTTAGCATGTCTACGATTCAGTTTTGCTTGACTTTTAATATGTTTCAAAGATTCATGATCAGAATGTATAACAAATTCTTTGGGCCATAAATAATGTTGCCATGTTTCTAAAGTCCGAACAAGAGCATATAATTCTTTATCATAAGTAGAATAGTTCAGACTAGGCCCACTCAATTTTTCAGAAAAGTATGCAACAGGTTTACCATCTTGTAATAACACACCTCCTAATCCAATTCCACTAGCATCACATTCAAGCTCAAAAGTCTTATTAAAATCAGGAAGTTGGAGTAAAGGAGCATGTGTCAACTTATCTTTCAATACCGTGAAGGCCTCTTCCTGTGCAGTACCCCAAACAAAAGGCACATCCTTCTTTGTAAGCTCATTGAGAGGTGCAGCAATGGTGCTGAAATCTCTCACAAAATGCCTATAGAAACCAGCGAGGCCAAGAAAACTCCTCACTTGTGTGACCGTTTTGGGCTGCGGCCAACTCTCAATAGCTTCAATCTTGGCTTTATCAACTTCAATTCCCTGTGGAGTAACAACATAGCCAAGAAAAGATACTCGGTCGGTGCAAAAGGTGCACTTCCCAAGGTTACCAAACAAACGTGCATCACGTAGCGCAATAAAAACAGCACGTAAATGTTCCAAATGTTCCTCCAAAGATCTGCTATAAATCAGTATATCATCAAAATAGACTACCACAAATCGTCCAATGAAAGCACGTAAAACCTCATTCATTAATCTCATGAAAGTACTAGGTGCATTAGTTAACCCAAAAGGCATGACTAACCACTCATATAAGCCAAACTTAGTTTTAAATGTTGTTTTCCATTCATCTCCCAATTTCATACGAATTTGATGGTATCCACTACGCAAATCAACTTTGGAGAAAATTGTAGAGCCACTTAATTCATCAAGCAGATCATCTAGCCTAGGAATAGGATGACGATAACGAATAGTAATATTATTAATGCCTCTACAATCAACACACATACGCGATGTACCATCCTTTTTTTGCACTAGTATAATAGGAACAGCACAAGGACTAAGAGATTCGCGTATATAACCTTTGTCGAGCAGCTCCTGTACTTGACGCATAATCTCCTTCGTCTCCTCTGGATTGGTACGGTATGGCGCACGGTTGGGCAGTGATGCACCGGGAATTAAGTCAATCGGATGCTCAATCCCTCGAATAGGTGGTAATCCCGATGGCACGTCATGTGGAAAAACGTCAGCGAACTCCTGCAAAATGTTAGTGATAGCAGGAGGCAAAGAGGGTGGCATGTCCTCGAATGAAAATAATGCCTCTTTGCACACAAAAGCATAGCAAACAGATTTGCTAAAATCTAGATCATCAATATCAGATTTGGTGGCAAGCAAACATCCACTTTTCAATTTAATTTCAGAAGCAACATGAGAGGATGGTTTGTTATTAGGCTTCATTTGGTGCTCAAATTCTTTTGCCACAATCTGATTTTCACTCTTGTTCTGCTCCTGCTTTGCTTTACTAGCTCTATTCACGTCGTCTTTCAAAATGTGTTCAGGAGTCATAGGAAGCAACGTAATATGTTTATCCTTATGAACAAGAGTATACTGATTGTTTCTACCATGGTGTACAGAATTTTTATCGAATTGCCATGGTCTACCAAGTAATAAGGAACATGCTTGCATGGGTACCACATCACAATCAACATAATCAGCATATGTAGCTATACTAAAATGCACACGAACAGTACGTGTTACCTTAACTTTCCCGATGTTGTTGAACCATTGTATGTAGTAAGGATGTGAATGTGGTCTTGTGGTGAGAGACAGCTTCTCCACCATCTCCATGCTAGCCAAGTTGTTGCAACTCCCTCCATCTATGATGACGCGCACAGAACGTTCCTTCACAACTCCCTTCATATGGAACAAATTGTGCCTCTGATTTTGCTCAGCCTGTGTTACCTACACACTCAAAACATGTTGAGCAACTAAACTTTCATACCTGTCAGCGTCTTCAGCAGCCATGTATTGTGTCTCTTGTTCAGAATCATGTCCACCCTGGTCTTCACTAGCAATAAGAGTCAAAGACTCCTCATCATAGTCACTAGCGGACTCATACCCACCATCCTCAGTAACAATCATCACACGCGGAGACGGACATTTGCTCACATAGTGACCTCCACCCTTGCAACGACGACATATAACATCATGTGTTTGCCCTGTTGATGCCATGGATGAAGAAGAGCTCTGTGCTGGACCAGAAGGTGTGTTCTTGGCGGATGGTTGTGGTGGTGCCTGTTTTCTTGTATCCCGGTTGGAGTTGGCGGAGGAAGTAGGCGGTATTGCAGCAGGACGTGTGGAAGTAGACGATGTACGCGGTGTCCATGATGAAGATCGACCTGCAGAAAAGTTAGTTCGCGCCAATGCCTGTCGATCCTGCACTTCACGTTCAGCTTTGCAAGCAAGATGGAATAAACGAGTGATATTGTTATACTCCTTATACTCTAAGATGGTTTGAATTTCTCTCTTTAAGCCACCCATAAAACGTGCAAGCATAGCTTCATTATCCTCAACAATACCACATCTAATCATGCCAGTTTGTAATTCCTGATAATATTCTTCCACAGAATTTTTTCCTTGTCTTAAACGCTGCAATTTTTGAAGTAATTCACGTTGATAATATGGTGGAACCCAACGAGTACGCGTAGCATTTTTCAGAGCAGCCCAAGTAGTTGGAATATTATCATGATATACTCTACAATGTTCAGACCACCAAACACAAGCAAAACTAGTGAAAGCACAAACAGCAGCAGCAACACGTCTACCCTCAGGATATTGTAAGCATGTAAAACGTTGTTCAGTTTCTAACTCCCAAGTAAGATAGACATCAGGAATGTATCTACCCTCAAATGGCGGAATATTCAATTTCAGTTTAGGGATATGGTCATTATCTCGTACCTGAGGAGGTGGAGCAGCCCTACCGTTGCGATCATATGCATGTGGACGACCCGGTGGTGGTGGTGCTGGTGGTTGCACGTAGTTCTGATTTTGAGCAACCTCATCCTCATAATCATCTTCGTAATCATCGTTCTCGTTAACAGCAGCAGCAGGAGCCACAGAAGCATCAGCAGCAGTTGCAGCGGCACCAGAATGTTGGCCGGCCTCAAGGGGAACACGCTGCGCTCGTCCTACTGGAGCGGGGCGATGTGGAGGTGGTCGTTGTTGGTGTTGCAACGGTGCAGCAGGGGCAGCAGGTGGTGGTGGTAGACGCGCGAGTAGCTCATCGAACTTGGCGTCCAACTTGGTGTCAATTGTCTTCTCAATGTCATCTATCCTCTCCAGAGCCTTACCAAAACTGCTCATCACATCTTGTACCTGTTCACCCAACATTTGTTGAAACTTATCATGTAGTTCCTTCTGCGTCATGTTCTCCCAGTCGATCTGGTCGGCTTGTGATCCTGTCATGGTTAGCAGCAATAGAAACACACAAGAATATGTCCTACCGACTACTAATATGAAGTGGTGTGGTGGAAAGTCACAAATCCGTCAAGCGAATCACAAATTCTTACCCGTTCTTACCAAGCAGCAGGTGGTGATCGGCAACCGTTGTAGTCAAAAACGCCTCAAAGCGTGGATAGAGCGATTGCCAGGTGGTGTCAAACGCACGATGTAGAGAATATGTGGAGCTGGGAAGGCTTAATATATTGTAGCAAAAAGGTCAGCAACAATCAATTCAGAGATGCAAAGATGAATAAACGCTCAACGATGGTACTGTGCTGGTCCTAGGCTAGACCGTACTAGAGACGCGAGCCTAGAACACCAACAAAATCACGGCGTGGCACGTCAACAAGGGAAAAGCACACTCTGAAAAAAAAATTGCTTTTTTTTGGCGCTTTTTTTTGCGCTCTTTTTTTTTCAGCGAAAAATTGCTATAATGGCGAGTGTCTCAAAACTCTTCCCGAGGTCTAAAAACAGGATAGACATGAATTTTTTTTTGAATTTTTTTTTTCGGCTGTCCGGACCAAAAATTGGAAACTTCTCAAAAAAAATTTGGGCCTAAACGGAGGGTGGTTTCCAGACTCTTTTTTTTTCCGAAACCTACTCCGGCAAGGGAAAACGAATCTGACTACAAAAGGATCTCGGAAGCAAACCTAATATGAAAAGGGCTAGGATTGGTGGTGGTATATGGAGTAGGATTGGAGGTATATGTAAGGCAGCGGCGATGTATATGATGTGGTGGTGTATATGACAGCGAGGAAGATGGTGCGGTGGGGGTATATGGCAGCGATGAAGATGGTGTGGCGGCGGCGTGACAACTTGTGAACAGAACTCGAAACTCTAAAGGACTAGACGCTAAGACCAACAACTTGACACGACGATGCAACCGCAAATTCAACAAAGCAAAACACCGAACAGAAAATTGCAACAGGCTTAGATTGGTTCGGATATGATGAACTAACCCTAATTTTTTTTTGTGGTTTTTTCGTGGACTGTAGGTATGAAGAACAAATGCAATCTAGAGTACGAAAACTGGTAAAATCTCACCGAGCAACCTGGATATCTGATACCACTTGATAGAGGCGAAGGTGTCCCGTCTTTCGATGAGATGGTGGCTACCGTTTTCGATGGAGCAGACTTTGACGATCTGACTACGAACGTGCGAGGACGTCGCGCCTTAGCAATCGCTAAACCAACTCCGAGAGGTTATTGACCACGCCGGAGCACGATCAACCTGACCACGAGGGTCTATTTCCTGCGAGCAAATGAAGAACAAGTAAGAAACTGAGATTGCAATCTGGATATTGCGAATATAAGAGGAAAGCTTTATTAATCAAGTGGGGTTCTGTGACGTCTTGGTCTGGTCGTTGAACACAAACGAAGTACGCGAAGTTGCAGCTATGGCGAACTTTTAATCTAAACAAAACCCAAGGTCTAAACGACGCCCTAAGGGCTGTATATATGAGGGAGTAGGGGGGAATTTCGTGACCCCTTGGAGGAGGGGTCCGAAATCAACCCTAACTCTGTTTCCCCACACATACGGACTCTAAAAACAGCCTATACTGATGTATTTCGAAATTACATGGGCCTGGCCCAAAAAATAAGGTGACACAGCACCTATAATAGCCTCTGGACGAGATTTATGAAGTGACATCTTGTACATTTCGTCCAAGATTATGGTGGCTTCAAAGTCCTGAAATCATCACTTGAAACACCATTGAGGTCTCCCGTGCACACACCTTCCGCTCCATGCTTGATCCCGCTCCAACGGCCATCCCTCTTGTCCGTGCTAGGCCCTTCATTTGTAAGCAAAACAAAAGTATCTAATTTAGGCAGCATCATATGTTCATGAACATTAGAAGGGTTTCCAAGAAACGAAAGTACCTAGTAATTTAATTGGCGTGCGCGAGCTCTAGTAATTGGTCCCATGTATGTAACAGCAGGGGCTGTGGGTGTAACTGTGGTAGTGATGTCCTCATCACATCACAACTTGGGATCAAATGAAGGATGTCACGCGAGCTCGTTTTGTGCCCACACACTATAGCCGCGACCTCTTCAAGAAACTACAACTCCTCAAGCAAGGCACCAAGTCGGTTGAAGCATACTACCAAGAGATGGAAATTGCAATGATACGAGCCAACGTCAAGGAAGATGATGAACAAACAATGGCGCGTTTCTTGAATGGCCTCAACTATCCAATCAAGAAAATTGCGGACTTCCAACCGTATTCCAACCTCCTCGAGCTAGTGCACCAAGCAACCAAAGCGGAGCGACAAGTACAAGAAGACTACAAGTACTCCAAGTACTCTTCCAAGACCTACGGTTCATACACTCAAGCTTCAACGACTTCCACAACTCCTTCCACGACTCGAGCTACACCAAGTACCGGCGACAAGTCAAGCTCCAAGCAACAAATGACATCTTCGAGTCGTCTTCCTCCTACTACAAGCAACTCCAAGCCAAGAGCTTCGTCATCAACAACTCCTTCGGATGCCACCGACAAAACAAGTGACATCAAGTGTTTTACGTGCAAAGGACGAGGCCACAAGTCCTTTGAGTGCCCAACAAGATGCACTATGATCATGAACGCCGACGGCACCTACGATTCTATGAGTGAAGATGAAATGGCAGCCATCGAGCAAGTGGCCATGCACCGCCAAGTGAATGAAGAAGAAGGTGATCAAGTGTTTTGCGACAATGATTCGAGTCCCGCTCTTGTTGTGTCCAAGGTCTTGACACTTCAACAACATCAAGATGAAGACCAGCGTTGCCACATCTTCCATACCAAAGCAGGAATTCAAGGACGTTCCGTTAAGGTCATCATCGACGGCGGAAGCTGCCACAACTTGGCAAGCGATGAGTTATGTTCCAAGCTCCAATTGGTCAAGAAGAAGCACCCTCGCCCCTACAAGGTCCAATGGCTTAGCGACTCCGGCACAATTCAAGTAGAGAACACCGTCCAAGTATCCTTCAAGATCGGCGCCTACGAAGATACGTTGGAATGTGATGTGGTTCCCATGTCCGTATGCCATCTCCTCCTTGGACGACCTTGGCAATACGACCGCGGCGTCATCCACAACGAACGGACCACTCACTATAGCTTCAAGATGAAGGGCAAGGAATTCGTTCTTCGACCTATGACACCAAGTCAAGTCATCGCGGACAAGCAAGCATCTACCCATCGTGGAAAGAAAAGTGAGCGAGTGAACCACCAAAAAGAGAGTGAGAGCCACAAGCCAAACATGAGTGACTCCACGATGCGTGACAAGAGAGATCTAGTTCTTTTAGCCACCAAAAGAGACTTGAGGGATGTGAGTGAGAGCCCATCAAGTGTTCTTCACTTTGTACTTGTGTGCAAAGATGAAGTGGTGCGGACTAATACTTCACAACATCTCCCTTTGGTATTGTCTCATTTATTGCAGGAATTCGCGGACGTGTTTCCCGATGAGCTACCCCCCTGACTTCCTCCACTCCGCGGAATCGAACACCGCATCGACCTCATTCCCGGCGCACCACTACCGAACAAGGCACCATGCCGCGTCAACCCCTAAGAAACCAAAGAGATCCAAAGGCAAGTGCAACATCTCATGGAGAATGGGTATGTACACGAAAGCTTGAGCCCTTGTGCTGTTCCGGTCATTCTTGTGCCTAAGAAAGATGGTACCTATCGCATGTGTTCCGATTGCCGTCCTATAAATGCTATCACCGTTACATATCGTCATCCCATTCCACGCCTAGATGACATGCTTGATGAACTTAGTGGAGCCACAATTTTCTCAAAAATTGACCTTAAAAGTGGCTCTTATCAAATTCGCATGCAAGAAGGTGATGAATGGAAAACCGCTTTCAAAACTAAATTTGGCTTGTATGAATGGTTAGTCATGCCTATGGGTTTATCGCAAGCTCCTAGCACATTTATGCGTGTGATGCATTATGTTCTTCGCAAATTAATTGGCATTTGTGTTGTGGTTTACTTTGATGACATCCTTGTGTTTAGTGAAACCCTCGAAGATCATGCCAAACACCTTAGAGAAGTATTGCAAATTCTTAGAGACGAGCGACTTTATGCGAACATGGAAAAATGCACTTTTGGTGTTGATAAACTTGTTTTCTTGGGCTTCGTTGTTTCCTCTAAGGGTGTTCAAGTGGATGAAACTAAAATTGATGCTATTAAGAATTGGCCACAACCAAGCAATTTGCTTCAAGTGCGTAGCTTCCTTGGCTTAGCCGGATTTTATAGACGTTTTGTGAAGGATTTTAGCAATTGCATCACCATTGCACGCATTAAGTAAGAAGAATGCACCATTTGTTTGGGGTCCATCCCAAGATGCCGCATTTCACGAGCTTAAGAACTTGCTTACACATGCTCCATTAGTTGCATTACCCAACTTTGAGAAAACTTTTGAAGTACATTGTGACGCTAGTGGTAATGGTATTGGTGGTGTGTTAATGCAAGAGAAACGACCTATTGCATATTTTAGTGAAAAACTCTCCGGCGCGCAACTTAACTATCCTATCTATGACAAAGAGTTATATGCTTTGGTGAGAGTCTTGCATGTGTGGGAACATTATCTCCGTCCACGTGAATTTGTCATCCATACGGATCATGAAACGCTTAATTACCTTAAGGGTCAAACTAAATTGAACAAGCGTCATGCCAAGTGGAGTGAGTTCATTGAGTCATTTCCTTATGTTATCAAGTATATCAAAGGTAAGGAAAATGTTGTGGCGGACGCTCTTTCCCGCAAATGCATGTTAGTTACTACACTTGAATTGAATGTCATAGGATTTGAGCACATTAAAGACTTCTATGAGCATGATATTTCATTTGCTATTCCTTATGCCAAATGTTTGACTCACATTTCTTGGGAGCGATATTACCTCAAGGATGGATATCTTATGAGTGCTAACAAACTTTGTATCCCCTAGTCTTCTCTTCGTTTGTTGCTTTTGCAAGAGGCTCACGGTGGAGGACTTATGGGACACTTTGGACGCGACAAGACATTCGCTACGCTCTCCAAGAACTACTTTTGGCCCAAGATGTTTCGTGACGTCTCACGCTACACCAACCGATGTTCTACATGTCGCAAAGCTAAGTCTAAGGCTCAATCCCATGGTCTTTATATGCCTCTTCCAATTCCATATCGCCCATGGGAAGATATTAGTATGGATTTTGTGCTTGGTTTGCCTAGGACTCGTAACGGAAAAGATTCGGTATTTGTTTCTCTAAGATGGCACATTTATTCCTTGCAACAAGATAGACGATGCTTCACATGTTGCCAATCTCTTTTGTAGGGAAATCTTGCGTCTACATGGAGTGCCCAAGACTATTGTATCGGACCGCGACGTCAAGTTCCTTAGCTACTTTTGGAAGACTGATGCGGAGCATCCTACGGACATCACCATGTCAAGAGTCCGTTTGGCAAGTGACACGTGTCACATCTACTTCCCATACATAAAAGTGAATCATCTCCTTTACACGTGTTCACTTGACCCCTTCGAGGATGGTATACTACTTGACAATCCTTCCGTGTGCATGCATAGGTTCTATCGGAGCTTCACACATAGCGAGGACAAGTGCAAGCGCAAGGGAACAACTACACCATCCAAGAGGGAACCTTGGAAGCGGAGAAGGAACCGTCAAGAAGACGGCGAGGTTCCACATGCGACGACGGGCGTCCATGAGAAGGCTGACGGCGAGGCCTCTGGATTCCCCGTGCGCACGGGCCCTGGACCCCATGCACATGGGACCCCGTGCCCATGGTACAAGCCCGTGCGCACGGGCTAAGACGTCAGGTCTCTGGATACCCCGTGCGCACGGGCTCCACTTACCCCGTGCGCACGGGGCCTCCAGCGTGTTGCTGTTGGGCTTTGCCCATGTAATCCCTATTACGCCCCTGCTTACCCATTCATTTGCCTAGGACTATATATACTCCTCCTCCTCTATTTAGGGTTAGCTAAGATTAGATCTAGACATTGGAGCTTAGCTCATGTATCTCCCCTTGTGGGAATCCTCTTGAGGGAGGCACACTCCATTGGAGTTCAAGACCTCCATTGGAGAAGATCCTTAGGGATATCAAGACCCATCTCTCCTAGAGATTTGGATGAACTACCTTTGTATCTTTATTTCCCTTGTTGTTCTTGGATCTTGATGCACCTCTTGTATTGCTTATGATTTGAGGAGTACTTGGTGTGGATCTTGTCCATTAGAGTGTTGTTCTTGTGTTTTCCCCTTGTGTTCAGTTCTTCCTCAAATCCACCTCCAATTCATGAACATCGAACCACCTAGGGTCTTGCCCTACATCATCTTGGTATCATGAGCCACGTTGACACGAATTTGGAGTCTCCCCCCTTCGTTTTCTAGCCTAATTTTGTTTGATTTCGTCCCAATTTGAAAATCCCCACCAAAAAGAGCCATACCAATTTTTTTGTGATTTGTTGTTCCTTGTGAGTTTTTGTTGATTTCAATCCATGGATCTGGTGTTTAGCAAGTAGATCCACCTTCTATTACGTCCCCATAGCCCAATTTTTCTTTTCCCCTTCGAATTTGGAGTTGAAATCGCGAAATTTCCGCCACCCCCGTGCCCACGGGTCCCAGACCCCGTGCACACGGGCCCCCGCGAAGTTCCTAGACACCCCGTGCCCACGACCTTGTACCGTGCGCACGGGACCCCGTGCCCACGGCCCTTTGACCCCGTGCGCACGGCCCTCCCAGAAATAGCCAGCACCACTTCACCGTTTCGACCATATCTTCCACTTCCGAACTCCGATTTGGGTGTTCTTTGGCTCGTTGGAAAGCTAGCGACGTGCCCGAGCTGCTCATCTTGGTTTTACCACCATTTGACTCCATCAAATTTTGTGCATTTTTGCATCTTTGCATAGGCACTCCGCCATAACTTCCGCACCACCACCATAAACTTCCACAACCTAACCCATTTTGGTTTCCATTGCATTTGTGGTTGTTTGAGTTGTGATTTGAGTCTCATAAGGTGTTTTGGCTACTTAGGGACGGTTACATCTTCATCACCACCGGCGACTTGTATCATTACATCAACTACATCCACCACGACATCCCGCATCGACGACGACCATCCATCCTTTGAGACCATCTTCACCCGGAAGCAAGGCCGGTTACCCCCGACTTCGTGAAAGGTTAAGTGTGACGAAGGTATCCATTCCGTCATAAACTTTTCCTTCCTTGCCATTACATCTTGATAGCCTCACCATCTTTGCGAATACCTTCAGACCTATTGAGACTAGCTATCCGAGTATTGCCGGGCTTCGCGAAAACTTGTGCACCTTAGTGGTACGATATCATGTTGTTGCATCATTTGATATATCATATTGTGCAATTGCTTGCTCCCGTGCATATCTTGTGATACTTATCTCATGTGTGTGGTTGAGGCTCAATAAGCATAGTGGAAAGGAAGAGAAGATAAAAAAAAGCTTTTAAGCAAGAAAAAGAAGATCATATGCTTATAAGCAAACGAATGTTGAGCATGAAAAGAGATACTTGTGCATGAGGATACATGGAATAGGAAACGTTTTGCTTGCATACATATAGGTTGGTGCCAAGTGGTGAATCGTGCCCAAACGTGCAATCAAACTAGCGTCTCTCCTTGTGTTTGTGCAACACGAGCTTAGTCTTTGTTAGGCAATTTTGTATTGCTCATCCCTATAGTTGCACAAGCCCCATTATCCCACCGTGTGTGTTTCTTTATTGCCCTCGTCTATATATTTGTGATCACTTGCTTTGCATTTTGAGTCCTTTGTCTTGATTTCAACATTTACATATCTTGGACTTCAATTTGCATGAATTTGTGCCACTAACCCCACCGAGCTCCACTATAAGCCATTTGTGTAGGTTGTGAGGATTGGACAAGGTTTTTCACCAAGTGCACTCTTTTCCTTGCATACATTGTGGTATTTGAGATCCATCTACAACTTCGGAAAGAGGTAACTTTGGTATGTTCATTCCATCTCGTTCTCACATCTTCTCGAGTGCTTTTATGGATAGGGACGGCACATCTCCTTCGGTCTACAACCACGACGACGAGTTCGATGCCATGAAGAACTTCATCGACGCCAAGATGGACAAGTACATGGAGGAGTTCAAGGTCCTCATCAACTCCGGCAAGCGGTCTTCCTCATCTTCGAGAAGACGCTCAAGTGCAAAGACTCCCGAGCTACCATCTTCGGCAAGTACACAACGGCATCGACACCGACAAGACCCAAAAGAGCAACCTTCTGGACGAGAGTTGGCTGCTCTGGCACCCCCGTGCACACGGGCCTGCGACCCCCGTGCACACGGGACCCCATGCACACGGCCTCCTGCACCCCCATGCGCACGGTCCCTACAGAACCGCGACATCGACCCCAAGGCTGCGGCTTCATCCACTACATTGGCATCTTCGCCAAGTGACTTCAAGGCATCTTCGCCTTCGGATGTACGGCATCTTCGCCTACTCCACGAGCTCAAGTCCGCGACTTCCACGAGCTACTAGGACCTCGACACCGACCACGAGCTTCCTTTCTATGGGACTCAAGACCCCGAGGAGTATCTCGAGTGGGAGCGCAAGATGGATGACTACCTCAAGCTACATCAAGTCCCCTCCGAAGATCAAATGAAGTGCGCCACAAGTACCTTCCACGACTACGCGTCGACATGGTGGCTTCACACACCTTCGAAGAGCTTCAACATGAGTTGGTCCAAGACGAAGGAAGTGATGCGCCGAGACTTTGTGCCTTCCGCCTACACGGAACATCTTCTTCACCAATTGGAGAATACCATACGATCCAAGTCCCTCGACGAGTACTTCATGGAGATGAAGAAAGCCTTGCGACAAGCCGGTGTGGACGACCCCATTTGTATGAAGTTCCACTTCACGATGGGATTGAACAACGACATCGCCAAGACTCTTCACCAACAACTACGAGTCCCTCGACGACATGTACATTGTGCCCTCCAAGCGGACAAAGAACACATGAAGGCCAAGTCTACTCGACCCCGAGCACACTTCGCGACGACCACGCTCCAAGACGACGAGCATGAGGCTAGTACCACTGAGATGTCCACGCCCGACGAGCTCCAAGGCGATGCTTCCAAGTTCGACTTCACCGCCATACCTCTTTGTGGCATTGACGATGCCGAGTCTACCACGACTCTTTTGGAAGACGGCGCGGCGACGACTACGACTACGGAGCAACTCAAGGATCAAGATTTGGGGGCGAGTGACAAGGTGGCGAGCAAGGATGATGTGCCATCTTCGGCCTTCATCCACGGCGACGACGAGACGGTTGAGCATGGGATTTTCCCTTTGACCAAGGAGGCGTATGATGATGAGTTGAGCGACTTATGCCACCATATTGAGAGTGAGAGTGACTTCACCACTAGCCCCATATATGATGAGATGACCCAATTCCCATGTGAGGAGAGCCACCACCACCACCACTTGAGTGATTTGAGTGACTCCACCATATGTGACATTGAGTGCACCTATTTTGAGGGAGTGAGTGAGCTACCACATAGAGAGAGTGAGGTAGTTGATAGGGCATGTGAGGCCATTTCGATTTCTAACGACTTACCCTCTACCTCTATTGTGTCTTCTCATTTGGTGCTAGGTCCCATATACGACGACACCCCGATCTTCGACGACTTCGTCCTTCCTTTGGACAAGACGATGGCCATGGTGAACT
Source organism: Elymus sibiricus (assembly GCA_039707655.1). NCBI lineage: Eukaryota > Viridiplantae > Streptophyta > Magnoliopsida > Poales > Poaceae > Elymus > Elymus sibiricus. Next base: position 190,223,939 of record CM077674.1, read on the forward strand.
ATGATACCCCCCCCCCACATGGTTCCATCATGATGATAATGACCACAAGTTGGTCCTTGCCACCTCACCTACACCACATGAGTGGAATGAGAAAGGTAACATAGGTGAAGGTGATGCTCTTGTCCCACTAGTGGACATTCTTGACATTGCTTGCTTGCATGATGTAGATCCTCCTATTGACACGCTTCATGCTAGTATGATTTCTCCATGCGATGATTTACCCATTTATGATGAGTTTGATGATTGCCATGCGGAGTCTATTAGTTGTGATGCCATGTTGCATAGGATTTCTTGTGCTAATTCTATCGGTCACATCATGTTTGCAACCCCTCTTGACTTGTCATATGCTATGAATGAGATCTCCCATATGTCATATTTGCAATCTCATCGTAGTGACTATGCATATGCCATTAAAATGAACCCAATTTGCACATATGGCATAGATGACAAGCCCATGGTTATTGGCATTTGTTTTTCTTGTGATGATATTGATATGCTTCCTTTGCATCATTTTTCTCATATGCCATGCCATGACCACCTAGCTTTGAACATGCATTGTTTGGCATATTGTCAATTTTCTCCATATTATGCGTCCGCTATTGCTAATGAGGCGACCCCCATAGTTTCCTCATACATGTTAGGAGATTTAGATCCATCCTATGAATTGCATGATTTCCATGATTGTGTGCACCATATGCATCCCATGAATGAAAATGCTTTTGATGTGCCACACACTTGCTATAATTTGCATCCTCATCATGTCATACATAACAACTATTCTTTCATGATGGATGACATATTTCTCTATCGTGCCTCAAATTTCTTTGAGTATTGCTTATCTTGTGCTAACTCTCACGTGCACATACACATCATGATGTATGATGTGTACATTTACCACGCACACACTTTGTTTTGTTTGTCCCCATGTTGTGTAGGTACACATGCTTCCTCGTCGACCTCGCAAGCGCAAGAGTTGACGAAACGAGCTCTAGAGAGCAATGATGATTTGGGATCCCGCGGATTGTCATCCCCACCACTCCTTTCGCGCAAAGACTTCGCGCATTTCTTCTACATGGCCCTCACATGGTTATGGGTTATTGTCCATTATATATCATTTGCCCATCTTGCCATGCTCACTTTGCATGATATGCTCACTCCTATGCCTTTGCCATGCATTTGTGACCCATGCTTAGCATCACACATGACACTTGATTCTAGTACTTATATGTGTATTTGCATGCTTGGTGGAGATATTCCTTGTGTATTGCCATGTTTACTATGTACCCCATGCCTATGATGACACTTTGATCATGTTTCGCTTTCGTGCTTGTGATATGTCATGTGCATTGCCTAGGCCTACCATTTGCTCACATGACATGATTGCCATGATTTCCTCTAGTGCGTTGCATCTTCGCTCCACTAGTTTGCACGACATGATTACTATGATTGCTTGCCTTATTGCATCACCGATGATTCATACTTGCTCGTTTCATGCGGTTGATGACAACCATTGCCATGCTTTGCACATGATTGATATTGCTTCTTGTCATACATCTCCATATGTTGCCTCTCTCATGCTAGATGATTTGCCATGTATTGAGTGCAACAGTGCTTTTAGTCTTGCTAATGAGATTGCCCCCATAGCTTTCTCCCATATGTTTGGAGCTTTTGCCATCTTTCTTGTGAAGCATGCTTGTTTTACCTCTTTGCACCATATGGCTAGTGCCATGAATATCGCCATTGTTGCATCATATCATTCATGCACTTTTGCTTCTAATGGTTATGTGCAAGAGAAGAGAACCATCATGATGGATGATGTGTTTACCGACCGTGCACATACGTTCTTTGCTTGGTTGTGTGCATGTGTAGGATCGTTCGACTCCATGTCAACTTCTACTTCACGTGAGTTGACTATGCGAGCTCTTGAGAGCGAGCCACTTTCTACCGACGTGCTTCTACAATGCATTTTCTACCACTTAGGCATTGTGAAGGACGCACAAGGACATACTTTTGAGGTGATATCCTTCTCTTTTGAGAATCCCAAAACCATGAGCATGAATATTGTGGATCATACTTCATGTGTTGCTTGCACCATGACACATTGCACACATGCTAGAAATTTTGTTTTGACTTGTCATTGCCACATCGCCATGTCTCATGATATATATGCCTTGTGTGTTGCATCGAACATGATTATCCCATGCTATTCCCATGTGTTTGATTGCAACAATGTCATTTCTTCACATATGCCATGTCCCATTGCTTGCTACATGCTTGACTTGATTGCCTCACACATGTTGAACAATTGCTCTTTCCATTGTGTTGAGTGCCACACTATCTTCACTACACCATATGCCATTATGCTTGGATTTTCTTGCCCCATGTGTTTAGACACTTCATTTTATTTGGTGTTGTGAATGATTCCTATGCCTACCATAGACCTTTTGTTGAGCACCTTGTGCATGCTTGCTATGACATTGAGGTAGATGCTTGTTCATTTGTCACACATATTAGCATCTTTACCTCACCTTTGCATGTTTGTTTCCATGATGACTTTGCATGTGCTCCATTAATATGCTTAAATGCCATATGTCACTCCTTTGTCAAACCATATGCTATGCTTGATGACTACACTTGTTGGGTGAATCACCACTTGAATGCTTGGTTTTGCACTAATGCTAACCACATTTGTTTTTCCAAGTGTTTGTTGTCATTGCTCCTTTTGAAGGAATCACAAGACGGTGCGACATTGGAGAGTGCCCAATTCGAGCTTAAAGATGTTGAATGCTTGGTGATCGTCCACTTGTACACGGCGACGCCATCTCTTTCCCATGGTGATTTGGTTTTTGATCCGAGGACGGATCTTTCCCAAGGGGGAGGGGATGATGCGGAGCATCCTACGGACATCACCATGACAAGAGTCCGTTTGGCAAGTGACACGTGTCACATCTACTTCTCATACATAAAAGTGAATCATCTCCTTTACACGTGTTCACTTGACCCCTTCGAGGATGGTATACTACTTGACAATCCTTCCGTGTGCATGCATAGGTTCTATCGGAGCTTCACACATAGCGAGGACAAGTGCAAGCGCAAGGGAACAACTACACCATCCAAGAGGGAAGCTTGGAAGTGGAGAAGGAACCGTCAAGAAGACGGCGAGGTTCCACATGCGATGACGGGCGTCCATGAGAAGGCTGACGGCGAGGCCTCTGGATACCCCGTGCGCACGGGCCCTGGACCCCGTGCACACGGGACCCCGTGCGCACGGGCTAAGACGTCAGGTCTCTGGATACCCCGTGCGCACGGGCTCCACTTACCCCTTGCGCACGGGGCCTCCTGCGTGTTGCTGTTGGGCTTTGCCCATGTAATCCCTATTACGCCACTGCTTACCCCTTCATTTGCCTAGGACTATATATACTCCTCCTCCTCCTCTATTTAGGGTTAGCTAAGATTAGATCTAGACATTGGAGCTTAGCTCATGTATCTCCCCTTGTGGGAATCCTCTTGAGAGAGGCACACTCCATTGGAGTTCAAGACCTCCATTGGAGAAGATCCGTAGGGATATCAAGACCCATCTCTCCTAGAGATTTGGATGAACTACCTTTGTATCTTTATTTCCCTTGTTGTTCTTGGATCTTGATGCACCTCTTGTATTGCTTGTGATTTGAGGAGTACTTGGTGTGGATCTTGTCCATTAGAGTGTTGTTCTTGTGTTTTCCCCTTGTGTTCAGTTCTTCCTCAAATCCACCTCCAATTCATGAATATCGGGCCACCTAGGGTCTAGCCCTACATCAAAGACGCTATGCGCCAAGCTCGGAATCAAGCTCCTATTCTCGTTGGCATACCATCCACAAACCGACGGCCAAACGGATTTCACGAACCAGACGCTATCGACTCTCCTCCGCATGTTGATCAAGAAGAACATCAAGGAGTGGGAGGAGTGCTTACCCATCGCCGAGTACGCCTACAATCGAGCACAACACTCTACTACCGGCAAGTCCCCCTTCGAGGTCATCTACGGATTCAATACATTATCCCCTTTGGACATTCTATCACTACCTCTTCAAGAGCGCCTCAACATGGACGCGAGTGCCTGAGCGAGCTATCTCAAGAAGATGCATGAAGATACAAGGCACACCATCGAGCGCCAAGTACATCGTCTCGTGACCAAGATCAACATCAGCAAGCAACCCATGATATTCAACATTGGAGATCTTGTATGGCTACACCTTCGCAAGGATCGCTTCCCCAACGAGCGCAAGTCCATGCTCCTACCACGTGCCGACGGACCCTTCAAGGTGCTTGCACGCTACAACAACAACGCCTACAAGATCGACATCCCCCGCGACAAGTACAACGTGAGCGATATCTTCAACGTCAAGGATCTCTCTCCCTACCATGGTGATGAGGTTTTCGATCCAAGGTCGGATCTTCCCAAGGGGGGGGGGAGATGATGCGGAGCATCCCACGGTGATGCGGAGCATCCTTCGATCATCCCCATGGATACTTCACCACCTCACCAAGCACCAAGTGGACCTATGACAAGAGCTCGCGCACGTGCCATCGAGAACGAGGTGAACTCACTCCTTTACAACTTTCATATGAATATGGATGGAACTTGGATGCTACCTCACAAAGGAACTCTATGTATCATTAGGCATGATGGAGTCGACCACCAAGAAGATAGGGAGCCTCGTCAAGTCCAAGAAAAGAACAGGAGCACCGCCAAGAAGATGGAGTCAAACAACGGGAAGAAGGACAGCTGCCCAGGCGACCCCGTGCCCACGGGCCTAATGGACCCCGTGCGCACGGGCTACCCAGAAAGTCTCTGGTACCCCGTGCGCACGGGCCCCAAAAGACCCCGTGCGTGTACCGTGCCCACGGGACCCCCGTGCGCATGGGCCCCACTTACCCCGTGCGCACGGGCCACCCAGCGAGGTGGCTGACTTTGGTCTGTTTTTCCCCTCACTTCGTCCCTTACCTCCCACCTCCTATATAAACCGTACCTAGGCCATTTCTTAGGGTTAGCAAAGTGTATTGAGATATTCATAGAGGGCTTTGCTCATCTACCACTCCTCTTGGAGATCAAGACCTCCTAGAGAGAAGATCCCCTTGTGGATTCAAGACCCCTTCTAGGGAAGGATCCCCATCATAGGATCATCAAGACCTGACCTCCTTTGGAGTGGGAAGAACCTTATCTTTGTGCTATTTTCCTTTGATTGTCTATGTATGCTTGTGGATCTATGTATGCTACTCTAGTGGATGTGTGATTTGGGTTTGTTTGACTGATTTCTCTCTTGTGTTCTTGTGAGTTCATCCCTCTTACACTCCAAGTGTGAAAAGATCTCCACCTAGGGTCCCTACCCTACAACATCATGGTATCATGAGCCAGGTTGATTCACACCTTGGAGTCCCTACCCCCCACTTTCTAGCCTGATTTTGCTTTGTTTTGTCCCAATTTTGAAAATCCCCACAAAAATAGCCATCCCAATTTTTTTTGCATTTGTTGGATCTTGTGAGATTTTGTTGTTTTGGTCCACGAATTTCTTGTTTGGCAACTGGATCTACCCTTTTTCCACCTTCCCCCATCTTCCCCACCACCACTTTCCCCGCAATTTTGCACTTCTGCCACGGAATTGGAGTTGTTCATCCACAGCCGCCGACCCCGTGCGCACGGGCCCCGATACCCCGTGCACACGGAGCCCCGTGCACACGGGCCCAACTTACCCCGTGCGCACGAGCTAATCAGGGAGCTGTTCCACTTCTTGTTTTAGTCCAGTTTTCCCACACTTTTGAACCATTTTCGTCTCCCGCACTAACACACTTGTTTCTTTGAGATTTTGACTTGCGGTTGCCATATCCTAAGGTGTTTCGGCTACTTAGGGGCGGTTCTACATCATCATCACTGCAATTTCATCAGCGCCCCGGACTCGACATCGACATTGTCCACTTCATCATCATCCGTCCTTGCTTACAAACGAGAACCCCCAACGGTAACATCGACGACATCTTGTACTTAACCCTCGCCATTGCATTGATAGCCTTAAGCCATTTTGCGTCACTTACCCATCGAGACTAGCAAGTTGAGAATTGCCGGGCCACGTAATTGTGCACCATAGTGATATGCCTACTCCGCATAGCTACTTTTAGCGTGCATTCATCTTGCTATCATCATCGTGCCATAAGTCTCTCCCGTGCATATCTTACTTACTTGTCTTAGATATCGGCTCTAGCATCAAGCATTTTGGCATAGTTAAAAAAAACAGAAAAAGCTTTTAAGCAAAAGAGAAGAAACAAAGAGCTTGTAAGCAATAGCATTGAGCCTTTTTGCATAGTAGATCATATAGGACATACATATCATACGTGGGATTGAAGACAAGCACGTTACTCTCTTAGGTTGGTGCACAAGCGTATCTAGCCCATTTGAGCAATCGAGCTAGTGTCTCTCTAGTATCCGTGCAACACGTGCATTTTCCGTGGTTCCACATTTTGAGCTCATTCCTTGGTTGTCCGGATCGCATTCATCTTCGGGTGTGAGTTTGCAAGTGTTCTACTAGGGTGTGATCTATTTGTCTTACTTGCAATTTGTGAATCTTCTCAACATTTTCGATATCTTGACTAACACTTGCTTGAATTTTGTGCCACTCATCCTAACCAAGCTACTCCATAAGCCTTACTTGTAGGTGTGAGAAACAAACCCAGTACCAATTCTACTATTGTTGCATTACATTGAGTGATACTTGATACATCCTCAATCATCGGAAATGGTAACTTTGGTATTGTTCTCTCATTTCCTACTCACCACCACTTGACTATGATGAATAGGCCAACAACATCTGCGAACCCGCTCTTTGAAGAGCAAGCGGAGACGCACGACTACGTCACCAAGGGTCATCTCTTCGTCGTCCAACGAGCGCTACACCAAGAAAGTGAAGCTTTGGGAGATCGCATCGAGCAACTCGCCACCGACTTGCGCCACTCCGAAACACGAACAAGGGACTACATCGACGCCAAGCTTTCATCTCAAATGGAGGAATTGCGGGACATCATGGCCAACCGCGCCACTTCCACCACTTCCTCTTCAAGACGGCGACACTCTTCGGATTCTTCTTCACGCTCAAGTCCATCTCGAGCACGTTCTCATCGACGCACTAATCATGACGATCATCAAGCTCCACAAAATCCATTCCATGGCAATGGGTTACAAGACCGACTTCGAGAACGAGAACGTCAAGCGTGCCAAGACCAAGTACCATCACGTTCAAGACAAAATGACCAAGACGGCGACGCCCTCCGGCAAGAACTACTACGCCGCGAAGAACAAGCACTTGAAGTGCAACGTGCTCTCCGAGGAGCAACTCATGCCGTGAACGAGCGCAACCGTCGTGTACGTGAACAAGAAGAAGCGCTACGACATGAACAACAAGACGAAGAAGCTCACCTTGAGGAGCGCCAAGAAAGACGAAATCGAGCTCGGATTCCACCTCCAAGACCACCGCGCCAAGCAAATCGAGCGGAGCATGAGGATGACGATCCACCACCACGGCAGGAGCGACATCACCAACGAAGAAATGATGAGGAACAACGTTTCGGCAAGCTCAAGTTCACCATGCCCAAGTTCCACGGCGGCAATGATCCCGAAGAATATCTCTCATGGGCATTGAAGGTCGACAAGATATTTCGCCTTCACAACTATGACGAAGAAAAGAAGATCGCCATGGCATCTCTCGAATTCCAAGACTATGTTCTCATTGGGTGGGAGAAAGTGATCGCAAGACGTCAAGAAAAGGGCGAGCCACCAATCGTGACTTGGAATCAAATGAAAGATGTCATGAGAGCTCGTTTTGTGCCTACACATTACAACTGCGACCTCTTCAAGAAACTCCAACTCCTCAAGCAAGGAACCAAGACGGTTGAAGAATACTATCAAGAAATGGAAGTTTCCATGATACAAGCCAATGTCAAGGAAGAAGATGAACAAACTATGACCCGTTTCTTGAATGGCCTCAACCATCCCATCAAGAAGATAGCGGACTTCCAACCGTACTCCAACCTCCTTGAGCTAGTGCACCAAGCGACCAAGGCGGATCGACAAGTGCAAGACGACTACAAGTACTCCAAGTACTCTTCCAAGAACTACGGTTCATACACTCAAGCTTCAACGACTACGACAATTCCTTCCACGACTCGAGCTACCACAAGTACCGGCAACAAGTCAAGCTCCAAGCTACCTTCGACATCTTCGAGTCGACTTCCTACTACTACAAGCAACTCCAAGCAAAAGCCTTCGTCATCGACACCTCCTACGGATGCCAACAAGACAAGTGACATCAAGTGCTTCACTTGCAAGGGCCGAGGCCACAAGTCTTTCGAGTGTCCAACTCGACGCACAATGATCCTCAATGACGACGGCACCTACGACTCAATGAGTGAAGATGAAATGGAAGCCCTTGAGCATGTGGCTATGCACCAACAAGTGAATGAAGACGAAGATGCACACATCTATTGCGACAATGATGCGAGCCCCGCTCTTGTTATCTCCAAGGTCTTGACACTTCAACAACATCAAGACGAGGACCAACGTTGCCACATCTTCCATACGAAAGGGGGTATCCTAGGACGTTCCGTCAAGGTCATCATCGACGGCGGAAGTTGCCACAATTTGGCAAGTTAAGAATTATGCTCCAAGCTACAATTGGTCAAGAAGAAGCACCCTCGCCCCTACAAGGTCCAATGGCTTAGCGACTCCGGCACAATCCAAGTGGAGCACACCGTCCAAGTATCCTTCAAGATTGGCGCATACGAAGATACCATGGAGTGTGATGTGGTTCCCATGTCCGTTTGCCACCTCCTACTTGGGCGATCTTGGCAATTCGATCGCGGCGTCCTCCACAACGGACGGACCAACCACTATAGCTTCAAGATGAAGGGCAAGGAATTCGTTCTCCGAGCAAATAGCACAAAGATAAGGTTCTTCCCACTCCAAAGGAGGTGAGGTCTTGATGATCCTATGATGGGGATCCTTCCCTAGAAGGGGTCTTGAATCCACAAGGGGATCTTCTCTCTAGGAGGTCTTGATCTCCAAGAGGATTGGTAGATGAGCAAAGCCCTCTATGAATATCTCAATACACTTTGCTAACCCTAACAAATGGCCTAGGTACGGTTTATATAGGAGGTGGGAGGTAAGGGACGAAGTGAGGGGAAAAACAGACCAAAGTCAGCCACCTCGCTGGGTGGCCCGTGCGCACGGGGTAAGTGGGGCCCGTGCGCACGGGGGTCCCGTGGGCACGGTACACGCCCGTGCGCACGGGCTATCAGCAGCTACAGCAAGGGGTCCAGTGCGCACGGGGTCTTTTGGGGCCCGTGCGCACGGGGTATCCAGAGACTTTCTGGGTAGCCCGTGCGCACGGGGTCCATTAGGCCCGTGGGCACAGGGTCGCCTGGGCAGCTTTCCTTCTTCCCGTTGCTTGACTCTGTCTTCTTGGCGGTGCTCCTGTTCTTCTTCCTGGACTTGACGAGGCTCCCTAGCTTCTTGGTGGGTGACTCCATCATGCCTAATGATACATAGAGTTCCTTTGTGAGGTAGCATCCAAGTTCCATCCATATCCATATGAAAGTTGTAAAGGAGTGAGTTCATCTCGTTCTCGATGGCACGTGCGCGAGCTCTTGTCATAGGTCCACTTGGTGCTCGGTGAGGTGGTGAAAGTATCCATGGGGATGATCGAAGGATGCTCCGCATCATCTCCCCCCCTTGGGAAAGATCCGCCCTAGGATCAATATCTTCATCACCATGGTAGGGAGATAGATCCTTGACGTTGAAGGTGTCACTCACGTTGTACTTGTCTCGTGGGAGGTCGATCTTGTATGCATTGTCGTTGATGCGTGCTAGCACCTTGAATGGCCCATCGGCGCGAGGAAGAAGCTTTGACTTGCGTTCGTTGGGGAAGCGGTCCTTTCGAAGATGTAGCCACACGAGATCACCGGGGTTGAATATCATGGGATGCTTGTTTGCGTTGAGCTTGTTGGCGAGTCGTTGTACTTGGCGTTCTATCGTGAGCCTTGTGTCTTCATGCACCTTCTTGATATATGTTGCTCTTGCGCTTGCATCCAAGTTCGCTCGCTCTTGTAGTGGTAGCGGTAAGATGTCCAATGGCGACAAAGGGTTGAAGCCATAGACCACTTCGAAGGGAGACTTGCCGGTGGTAGAGTGTCTTGCTCGATTGTAGGCGTACTCGGCGATCGGTAGGCATTCTTCCCATTCCGTGAGGTTCTTCTTGCTCAACACGCGAAGTAGTGTAGAGAGCGTGCGGTTGGTGACTTCCATTTGCCCGTCGGTTTGTGGGTGATAGGCCGACGTGAATAGGAGCTTGATCCCGAGCTTGCCGCATAGTGTCTTCCAAAAGTAGCTAAGGAACTTGACGTCACGGTCCGAAACAATCGTCTTGGGCATTCCGTGAAGTCGCAAGATTTCCCTACAAAAAAGATTTGCAACGTGTGAAGCATTGTCGTTCTTGTGACATGGAATAAAATGTGCCATTTTAGAGAAACGGTCAACGACGACAAAAACCGAATCTTTTCCATTTCTTGTTCGAGGCAAGCCAAGCACAAAATCCATACTAATGTCTTCCCATGGATGACATGGTATAGAAAGTGGCATATGTAACCCATGAGATTGAGCTTGTGACTTAGCTTTGCGACATGTGAAGCCTCGATTGGTGTAGCGTGCGACATCGCGAAACATCTTGGGCCAAAAGTACTTGTTGGAGAGCGTGGCAAAAGTCTTGTCGCGACCGAAATGTCCCATAAGTCCACTGCCGTGAGCCTCTTGCAAAAGCAACAAACAAAGAGAAGATTTGGGAACACAAAGTTTGTTAGCGCGCATAAGGTATCCATCCTTGATATAATAAAGCTCCCAATAAGTGTTAGCAAGACATTTGGCATAAGGAGTTGCAAATGAATCATCGTGCTCATATAAATCTTTAATGTGCTCAAAGCCAATAACATTCAATTCAAGTTGAGTAACTAGCATGCACTTGCGGGAAAGAGCGTCCGCTACAACATTCTCCTTTCCCTTGATATATTTGATGATGTAAGGGAAGGACTCAATAAATTCACTCCATTTAGCATGCCGTTTGTTTAATTTTGTTTGACCTCTAAGGTACTTAAGCGTTTCATGATCGGTATGGATGACAAATTCACGAGGTCGGAGATAATGCTGCCAAACATGCAAGACTCTCACCAAAGCATACAACTCTTTGTCATAGATGGGATAATTAAGTTGTGCACCGGAAAGCTTTTCACTAAAATATGCAATGGGTCGCTTTTCTTGCATTAAAACACCACCTATGCCATAACCACTAGCGTCACAATGCACTTCAAATGTTTTCTCAAAGTTTGGCAAGGCAAGAATTGGAGCATGTGTAAGCAAATTCTTAAGCTCATGAAATGCGGTATCTTGCGAAGGTCCCCAAACAAAAGGAGCGTTCTTCTTACTCAAAGCATGTAATGGTGAAGCAATAGTGCTAAAGTCCTTAACGAAGCGACGGTAAAATCCGGCTAGACCAAGGAAGCTACGCACTTGTTGCAAGTTGGTTGGTTATGGCCAAGTTTTAATAGCATCAATTTTAGACTCGTCAACTTCAACACCCTTAGAAGAGACAACAAAACCCAAGAAAACAAGCTTATCAACACCAAAAGTGCATTTTTCCATGTTAGCATAAAGTCGCTCGTCTCTAAGAACTTGCAATACTTCTCTAAGGTGTTTGACATGATCTTCAAGAGTTTCACTAAACACAAGAATGTCATCAAAATAGACCACAACACAAATGCCAATTAATTTGCGAAGAACATAATGCATCACACGCATAAAAGTGCTAGGTGCTTGCGATAAACCCATAGGCATGACTAACCATTCATACAAGCCAAATTTGGTTTTGAAAGCGGTTTTCCATTCATCACCTTCTTGCATTCGTATTTGATAGTAACCACTTTTAAGAACAATTTTGGAGAAAATGGTGGCTCCGCTAAGTTCATCAATCATGTCATCAAGGCGTGGAATTGGATGTCTATATCTAACGGTGATAGCATTAATGGGACGGCAATCGGAACACATTCGATAGGTACCGTCTTTCTTAGGCACAAGAATTACCGGAACGGCACATGGACTCAAGCTCTCGCGTACATACCCATTCTCCATGAGATGTTGGACTTGCCGTTGGATTTCTTTGGTCTCGTCGGGGTTGACGCGGTATGGTGCCTTGTTCGGTAGGGGTGCGCCGGGGATGAGGTCGATGCGGTGTTCGATTCCGCGTAGAGGAGGTAGTTCGGGAGGTAGCTCATCGGGAAACACGTCCTTGTATGCCTGCAAGAGATGAGACAACACTAGAGGAAGATGTTGTGAAGTGTTAGTCCGGTCAGCTTCACCTTTGCATAAAAGCACAAAGTGACCAACACTAGATGGGCTCTCACTCACATCGTAGAACTAAGTTTTTCTTGTCGCTCATCGTGGAGTCACTCAATTTCGGCTTGTGGCGCTCACTCTCTTTGTGGTGGTTCACTCTCTCACTAGTCTCTCCATGAGGGCTCGATGCTTGATTGTCGGCGACGACTTGACTTGGAGACATTGGTTGGAGAACGAATTCCTTGCCCTTCATTTTGAAGCTATAGTGGTTGGTCCGTCCGTTGTGGAGGACGCCGCGATCGAATTGCCAAGGTCACCCAAGTAGGAGGTGGCAAACGGACATGGGAACAACATCACACTCCAAGGTATCATCGTAGGCGCCAATCTTGAAGGATACTTGGACGGTGTGCTCCACTTGGATTGTGCCGGAGTCGCTAAGCCATTGGACCTTGTAGGGGCAAGGGTGCTTCTTCTTGACCAATTGTAGCTTGGAGCACAATTCTTCACTTGCCAAATTGTGGCAACTTCCGCCGTCGATGATGACGTTGACGGAACATCCTTGGATACCCGCTTTGGTATGGAAGATGTGGCAACGTTGGTCCTCGTCTTGATGTTGTTGAAGTGTCAAGACCTTGGAGATAACAAGAGCGGGGCTCGCATCATTGTCGCAATAGATGTGTGCATCTTCGTCTTCATTCACTTGTTGGTGCATATCCACATGCTCGAGGGCTTCCATTTCATCTTCACTCATTGAGTCGTAGGTGTCGTCGTCGTTGAGGATCATTGTGTGTTGAGTTGGACACTCGAAAGACTTGTGGCCTCGGCCCTTGCAAGTGAAGCACTTGATGTCACTTGTCTTGTTGGCATCCGTAGGAGGTGTCGATGACGAAGGCTTTTGCTTGGAGTTGCTTGTAGTAGTAGGAAGTCGACTCGAAGATGTCGAAGGTAGCTTGGAGCTTGACTTGTTGCCGGTACTTGTGGTAGCTCGAGTCGTGGAAGGAATTGTCGTAGTCGTTGAAGCTTGAGTGTATGAACCGTAGTTCTTGGAAGAGTACTTGGAGTACTTGTAGTCGTCTTGCACTTGTCGATCCGCCTTGGTCGCTTGGTGCACTAGCTCAAGGAGGTTGGAGTACGGTTGGAAGTCCGCTATCTTCTTGATGGGATGGTTGAGGCCATTCAAGAAACGGGTCATAGTTTGTTCATCTTCTTCCTTGACATTGGCTTGTATCATGGAAACTTCCATTTCTTGATAGTATTCTTTAACCGTCTTGGTTCCTTGCTTGAGGAGTTGGAGTTTCTTGAAGAGGTCGCGGTTGTAATGTGTAGGCACAAAACGAGCTCTCATGACATCCTTCATTTGATTCCAAGTCGCGATTGGTGGCTCGCCCTTTTCTTGACGTCTTGTGATCACTTGCTCCCATCTAATGAGAACATAGTCTTGGAATTCGAGAGATGCCACGGCTATCTTCTTTTCTTCGTCGTAGTTGTGAAGGCGAAATATCTTGTCGACCTTCAATGCCCATGAGAGATATTCTTCGCTATCGTTGCCGCCGTGGAACTTGGGCATGGTGAACTTGAGCTTGCCGAAACGTTGTTCCTCATCATTTCTTCGTTGGTGATTTCGCTCCTGCCGTGGTGGTGGATCGTCATCCTCATGCTCCGCTCGATTTGCTTGGCGCGGTGGTCTTGGAGGTGGAATCCGAGCTTGATTTCGTCTTTCTTGGCGCTCCTCAAGGTGAGCTTCTTCGTCTTGTTGTTCATGTCGTAGCGCTTCTTCTTGTTCACGAACACGACGGTTGCGCTCGTTCACGGCATGAGTTGCTTCTCGGAGAGCACGTTGCGCTTCAAGTGCTTGTTCTTCGCGGCGTAGTAGTTCTTGCCGGAGGGCGTCGCCGTCTTGGTCATTTTGTCTTGAACGTGATGGTACTTGGTCTTGGCGCGCATGACGTTCTCGTGCTCGAAGTCGGTCTTGTAACCCATTGCCATAGAATGGATTTTGTGGAGCTTGATGATCGTCATTATTAGTGCGCCGATGAGAACGTGCTCGAGATGGACTTGAGCGTGAAGAAGAATCCGAAGAGTGTCGCCGTCTTGAAGAGGAAGTAGTGGAAGTGGCGCGGTTGGCCATGATGTCCCGTAATTCCTCCATTTGAGATGAAAGCTTGGCGTCGAAGTAGTCCCTTGTTCGTGTTTCGGAGTGGCGCAAGTCGGTGGCGAGTTGCTCGTTGCGATCTCCCAAAGCTTCACTTTCTTGGTGTTGCACTCGTTGGACGCCGAAGAGATGACCCTTGGTGACGTAGTCGTGCGTCTCCGCTTGCTCTTCAAAGAGCGAGTTCGCCGATGCAGTTGGCCTATCCATCATAGTCAAGTGGTGGTGAGTAGGAAATGAGAGAACAATACCAAAGTTACCTTTTCCGATGATTGAGGATGTATCAAGTATCACTCAATGTAATGCAACAATAGTAGAATTGGTACCGGGTTTGTTTCTCACACCTACAAGTAAGGCTTATGGAGTAGCTTGGTTAGGATGAGTGGCACAAAATTCAAGCAAGTGTTAGTCAAGATATCAAAAATGTTGAGAAGATTCACAAATTGCAAGTAAGACAAATAGATCACACCCTAGTAGAACACTAGGAAACTCACACCCGAAGATGAATGGGATCCGCACAACCAAGCAATGAGCTCAAAATGTGGAACCACGGAAAATGCTCGTGTTGCACGGATACTAGAGAGACACTAGCTTGATTGCTCAAATGGGCTAGATACGCTTGTGCACCAACCTAAGAGAGTAACGTGCTTGTCTTCAATCCCACGTATGATATGTATGTCCTATATGATCTACTATGCAAAAAGGCTCAATGCTATTGCTTACAAGCTCTTTGTTTCTTCTCTTTTGCTTAAAAGTTATTTCTGTTTTTTTAACTATGCCAAAATGCTTGATGCTAGAGCCGATATCTAAGACAAGTAAGTAAGATATGCACGGGAGAGACTTATGGCACGATGATGATAGCAAGATGAATGCACGCTAAAAGTAGCTATGCGGAGTAGGCATATCACTATGGTGCACAATTACGTGGCCCGGCAATTCTCAACTTGCTAGTCTTAATGGGTAAGTGACGCAAAATGGCTTAAGGCTATCAATGCAATGGCGAGGGTTAAGTACAAGATGTCGTCGATGTTACCGTCGGGGGTTCTTGTTTGTAAGTAAGGACGGATGATGATGAAGTGGACAATGTCGATGTCGAGTCCGGGGCGATGATGAAATTGTGGTGATGATGATGTAGAACCGCCCCTAAGTAGCCGAAACACCTTAGGATACGGCAACCGCAAGTCAAAATCTCAATGAAACACGTGTGTTAGTGCGGGAGACGAAAATGCTTCAAAAGTGTGGGAAAACTAGGCTAAAACAATAAGTGGAACAGCTCCCTGATTAGCCCGTGCGCACGGGGTAAGTTGGGCCCGTGTGCATGGGGTATCGGGGCCCGTGCGCACGGGGTCGCCGGCTGCGGATGAACAGCTCCAAATCCATGGCAGAAGTGCAAAATTGCGGGGAAAGTGGTGGTGGGGAAGATGGGGGAAGGTGGAAAAGGGGTAGATCCAGTTGCCAAACAAGAAATTCGTGGACCAAAAAAACAAAATCTCACAAGATCCAACAAATGCAAAAAAAATGGGATGGCTATTTTTGTGGGGATTTTCGAAATAGGGACAAAACAAAGCAAAATCAGGCTAGAAAGTGGGGGGGGGGTAGGGACTCCAAGGTGTGAATCAACTTGGCTCATGATACCATGATGTTGTAGGGTAGGGACCCTAGGTGGAGATCTTTTCACACTTGGAGTGTAAGAGGGATGAACTCACAAGAACACAAGAGAGAAATCACTCAAACAAACCCAAATCACACATCCACTAGAGTAGCATACATAGATCCACAAGCATACATAGACAATCAAAGGAAAATAGCACAAAGATAAGGTTCTTCCCACTCCAAAAGAGGTGAGGTCTTAATGATCCTATGATGGGGATCCTTCCCTAGAAGGGGTCTTGAATCCACAAGGGGATCTTCTCTCTAGGAGGTCTTGATCTCCAAGAGGAGGGGTAGATGAGCAAAGCCCTCTATGAATATCTTAATACACTTTGCTAACCCTAACAAATGGCCTAGGTACGGTTTATATAGGAGGTTGGAGGTAAGGGACGAAGTGAGGGGAAAAACAGACCAAAGTCAGCCACCTCGCTGGGTGGCCCGTGCGCACGGGGGTCCCGTGGGCACGGTACACGCCCGTGCGCACGGGCTATCAGCAGCTACAGCGAGGGGTCCCGTGCGCACGGGGTCTTTTGGGGCCCGTGCGCACGGGGTATCCAGAGACTTTCTGGGTAGCCCGTGCGCACGGGGTCCATTAGGCCCGTGGGCACGGGGTCGCCTGGGCAGCTGTCCTTCTTCCTGGACTTGACGAGGCTCCCTAGCTTCTTGGTGGTCGACTCCATCATGCCTAATGATACATAGAGTTCCTTTGTGAGGTAGCATCCAAGTTCCATCCATATCCATATGAAAGTTGTAAAGGAGTGAGTTCACCTCGTTCCCGATGGCACGTGCGCGAGCTCTTGTCATAGGTCCACTTGGTGCTTGGTGAGGTGGTGAAGTATCCATGGGGATGATCGAAGGATGCTGCCTTGTTCAGTAGGGGTGCGCTGGGGATGAGGTCGATGCGGTGTTCGATTCCGCGTAGAGGAGGTAGTCCGGGAGGTAGCTCATCGGGAAACACATCCTTGTATTCCTGCAAGAGATGAGACAACACTAGAGGAAGATGTTGTGAAGTATTAGTCCGCTCAGCTTCACCTTTGCATAAAAGCACAAAGTGAACAACACTAGATGGGCTCTCACTCACATCCCTCAAATCTCTTTTGGTGGCTAGTAAAACTAAGTTTTTCCTGTCGCTCATCGTGGAGTCACTCAATTTTGGCTTGTGGCGCTCACTCTCTTTGTGGTGGTTCACTCTCTCACTAGTCTCTCCACGATGGCTCGATGCTTGATTGTCGGCGACGACTTGACTTGGAGACATTGGTCGGAGAACGAATTCCTTGCCCTTCATCTTGAAGCTATAGTGGTTGGTCCGACCGTTGTGGAGGACGCCGCGATCGAATTGCCAAGGTCGCCCAAGTAGAAGGTGGCAAACGGACATGGGAACCACATCACACTCCAAGGTATCTTCGTAGGCGCCAATCTTGAAGGATACTTGGACGGTGTGCTCCACTTGGATTGTGCCTGAGTCGCTAAGCCATTTGACCTTGTAGGGGCGAGGGTGCTTCTTCTTGACCAATTGTAGCTTGGAGCATAATTCTTCACTTGCCAAATTGTGGCAACTTCCGCCGTCGATGATGACCTTGACAGAAGGTCCTTGGATACCCGCTTTGGTATGGAAGATGTGGCAACGTTGGTCCTCGTCTTGATGTTGTTGATGTGTCAAGACCTTGGAGATAACAAGAGCGGGGCTCGCATCATTGTCGCAATAGATGTGTGTATCTTCGTCTTCATTCACTTGTTGGTGCATAGCCACATGCTCGAGGGCTTCCATTTCATCTTCACTCATTGAGTCATAGGTGCCGTCGTCGTTGAGGATCATTGTGCGTCGAGTTGGACACTCGAAAGACTTGAGGCCTCGGCCCTTGCAAGCTAAGCACTTGATGTCACTTGTCTTGTTGGCATCCGTAGGAGGTGTCGATGACGAAGGCTTTTGCTTGGAGTTGCTTGTAGTAGTAGGAAGTCGACTCGAAGATGTCGAAGGTTGCTTGGAGCTTGACTTGTCGCCGGTACTTGTGGTAGCTCGAGTCGTGGAAGGAGTTGTCGTAGTCGTTGAAGATTGAGTGTATGAACCGTAGGTCTTGGAAGAGTACCTGGAGTACTTGTAGTCGTCTTGCACTTGTCGCTCCACCTTGGTCGCTTGGTGCACTACCTCGAGGAGGTTGGAGTACGGTTGGAAGTCCGCTATCTTCTTGATGGGATGGTTGAGGCCATTCAAGAAACGGGCCATAGTTTGTTCATCTTCTTCCTTGACATTGGCTCGTATCATGGAAACTTCCATTTCTTGATAGTATTCTTTAACCGTCTTGGTTCCTAGCTTGAGGAGTTGGAGTTTCTTGAAGAGGTCGCGGTTGTAATGTGTAGGCACAAAACGAGCTCTCATGACATCTTTCATTTGATTCCAAGTCGCGATTGGTGGCTCGCCCTTTTCTTGACGTCTTGCGATCACTTGCTCCCACCAAATGAGAACATAGTCTTGGAATTCGAGAGATGCCATGGCGATCTTCTTTTCTTCGTCGTAGTTGTGAAGGCGAAATATCTTGTCGACCTTCCATGCCCATGAGAGATATTCTTCGGGATCGTTGCCGCCGTGGAACTTGGGCATGGTGAACTTGAGCTTGCCGAAACGTTGTTCGTCATCATTTCTTCATTGGTGATGTCGCTCCTGCCCTGGTGGTGGATCGTCATCCTCATGCTCCGCTCGATTTGCTTGGCGCGGTGGTCTTGGAGGTGGAATTCGAGCTCGATTTCGTCTTTCTTGGCGCTCCTCAAGGTGAGCTTCTTCGTCTTGTTGTTCATGTCGTAGCGCTTCTTCTTGTTCACGTACACGATGGTTGCGCTCGTTCACGGCATGAGTTGCTTCTTGGAGAGCATGTTGCGCTTCAAGTGCTTGTTCTTCGCGGCGTAGTAGTTCTTGCCGGAGGGCGTCGCCGTCTTGGTCATTTTGTCTTGAACGTGATGGTACTTGGTCTTGGCGCGCTTGACGTTCTCGTGCTCGAAGTCGGTCTTGTAACCCATTGCCATGGAATGGATTTTGTGGAGCTTGATGATCGTCCTGATTAGTGCGCCGATGAGAACGTGCTCGAGATGGACTTGAGCGTGAAGAAGAATCCGAAGAGTGTCGCCGTCTTGAAGAGGAAGTAGTGGAAGTGGCGCGGTTGGCCATGATGTCCCGCAATTCCTCCATTTGAGATGAAAGCTTGGCGTCGAAGTAGTCCCTTGTTCGTGTTTCGGAGTGGCGCAAGTCGGTGGCGAGTTGCTCGATGCGATCGCCCAAAGCTTCACTTTCTTGGTGTAGCACTCGTTTGACGCCGAAGAGATGACCCTTGGTGACGTAGTCGTGCGTCTCCGCTTGCTCTTCAAAGAGCGGGTTCGCCGATGTAGTTGGCCTATCCATCATAGTCAAGTGGTGGTGAGTAGGAAATGAGAGAACAATACCAAAGTTACCTTTTCCGATGATTGAGGATGTATCAAGTATCACTCAATGTAATGCAACAATAGTAGAATTGGTACCGGGTTTGTTTCTCACACCTACAAGTAAGGCTTATGGAGTAGCTTGGTTAGGATGAGTGGCACAAAATTCAAGCAAGTGTTAGTCAAGATATCAAAAATGTTGAGAAGATTCACAAATTGCAAGTAAGACAAATAGATCACACCCTAGTAGAACACTTGGAAACTCACACCCGAAGATGAATGGGATCCGCACAACCAAGGAATGAGCGCAAAATGTGGAACCACGGAAAATGCACGTGTTGCACGGATACTAGAGAGAGACTAGCTTGATTCCTCAAATGGGCTAGATACGCTTGTGCACCAACCTAAGAGAGTAACGTGCTTGTCTTCAATCCCATGTATGATATGTATGTCCTATATGATCTACTATGCAAAAGGCTCAATGCTATTGCTTACAAGCTCTTTGTTTCTTCTCTTTTGCTTAAAAGCTTTTTCTGTTTTTTTTACTATGCCAAAATGCTTGATGCTAGAGCCGATATCTAAGACAAGTAAGTAAGATATGCACGGGAGAGACTTATGGCACGATGATGATAGCAAGATGAATGCACGCTAAATGTAGCTATGCTGAGTAGGTATATCACTATGGTGCACAATTACGTGGCCCGACAATTCTCAACTTGCTAGTCTCGATGGGTAAGTGACGCAAAATGGCTTAAGGCTATCAATGCAATGGCGAGGGTTAAGTACAAGATGTCGTCGATGTTACCGTCGGGGGTTCTCGTTTGTAAGCAAGGACGGATGATGATGAAGTGGACAATGTCGATGTCGAGTCCGGGGCGATGATGAAATTGCAGTGATGATGATGTAGAACTGCCCCTAAGTAGCCGAAACACCTTAGGATACGGCAACCGCAAGTCAAAATCTGAAAGAAACACGTGTGTTAGTGCGGGAGACGAAAATGGTTCAAAAGTGTGGGAAAACTGGACTAACACAAGAAGTGGAACAGCTCCCTGATTAGCCCGTGCGCACGGGGTAAGTTGGGCCCGTGTGCATGGGGCTCCGTGTACACGGGGTATCGGGGCCCGTGCGCACGTGGTCGGCGACTGCGGATGAACAGCTCCAAATCCGTGGCAGAAGTGCAAAATTGCGGGGAAAGTGGTGGTGGGGAAGATGGGGGAAGGTGGAAAAAGGGTAGATCCAGTTGCCAAACAAGAAATTCGTGGACCAAAACAACAAAATCTCACAAGATCCAACAAATGCAAAAAAAATTGGGATGGCTATTTTTGTGGGGATTTTTGAAATTGGGACAAAACAAAGCAAAATTAGGCTAGAAAGTGGGGGGTAGGGACTCCAAGGTGTGAATCAACCAGGCTCTGATACCATGATGTTGTAGGGTAGGGACCCTAGGTGGAGAGCTTTTCACACTTGGAGTGTAAGAGGGATGATGAACTCACAAGAACACAAGAGAGAAATCACTCAAACAAACCTAAATCACACATCCACTAGAGTAGCATACATAGATCCATAAGCATACATAGACAATCAAAGGAAAATAGCACAAAGATAAGGTTCTTCCCACTCCAAAGGAGGTGAGGTCTTGATGATCCTATGATGGGGATCCTTCCCTAGAAGGGGTCTTGAATCCACAAGGGGATCTTCTCTCTAGGAGGTCTTGATCTCCAAGAGGAGTGGTAGATGAGCAAAGCCCTCTATGAATATCTCAATACACTTTGCTAACCCTAACAAATGGCCTAGGTACGGTTTATATAGGAGGTGGGAGGTAAGGGACGAAGTGAGGGGAAAAACAGACCAAAGTCAGCCACCTCGCTGGGTGGACCGTGCGCACGGGGTAAGTGGGGCCTGTGCGCACGGGGGTCCCGTGGGCACGGTACACGCCCGTGCGCACGGGCTATCAGCAGCTACAGCGAGGGGTTCCGTGCGCACGGGGTCTTTTGGGGCCCGTGCGCACGGGGTTTCCAGCAACTTTCTGGGTAGCCCGTGCGCACGGGTTCCATTAGGCCCGTGGGCACGGGGTCGCCTGGGCAGCTGTCCTTCTTCCCGTTACTTGACTCCGTCTTCTTGGCGGTGCTCCTGTTCTTCTTCCTGGACTTGACGAGGCTCCCTAGCTTCTTGCTGGTCGACTCCATCATGCCTAATGATACATAGAGTTCCTTTGTGAGGTAGCATCCAAGTTCCATCCATATCCATATGAAAGGTGTAAAGGAGTGAGTTCACCTCGTTCTCGATGGCACGTGCGCGAGCTCTTGTCATAGGTCCACTTGGTGCTTGGTGAGGTGGTGAAGTATCCATGGGGATGATCGAAGGATGCTCCGCATCATCTCCCCGCCCCCTTGGTAAAGATCCGCCCTCGGATCAATATCTTCACACCATGGTAGGGAGATAAATCCTTGACGTTGAAGGTGTCACTCACGTTGTACTTGTCTCGTGGGAGGTCGATCTTGTATGCATTGTTATTGATGCGTGCTAGCACCTTGAATGGCCTATCGGCGCGAGGTAGAA
The DNA here is from genome assembly GCA_039707655.1 of Elymus sibiricus. Lineage (NCBI taxonomy): Eukaryota > Viridiplantae > Streptophyta > Magnoliopsida > Poales > Poaceae > Elymus > Elymus sibiricus. Next base: position 190,246,108 of record CM077674.1, read on the forward strand.
GCTTTGACTTGCGTTCGTTGGGGAAGCGGTCCTTTCGAAGATGTAACCACATGAGATCACCGGGGTTGAATATCATGGGATGCTTGTTTGCGTTGAGCTTGTTGGCGAGTCATTCTACTTGGCGTTCTATCGTGAGCCTTGTGTCTTCATGCACCTTCTTGATATATGTTGCTCTTGCGCTTGCGTCCAAATGTGCTTGCTCTTGTAGTGGCAGCGGTAAGATGTCCAATGGCGACAAAGGGTTGAAGCCATAGACCACTTCGAATGGAGACTTGCCGGTGGTAGAGTGTCTTGCTCGATTATAGGCGTACTCGGTGATCGGTAGGCATTCTTCCCATTCTGTGAGGTTCTTCTTGATCAACACGCGAAGTAGTGTAGAGAGCGTGCGGTTGGTGACTTCCGTTTGCCCGTCGGTTTGTGGGTGATAGGCCGACGTGAATAGGAGCTTGATCCCGAGCTTGCCGCATGGTGTCTTCCAAAAGTAGCTAAGGAACTTGACGTCACGGTCCGAAACAATCGTCTTGGGCATTCCATGAAGTCGCAAGATTTCCCTACAAAAAAGATTTGCAACGTGTGAAGCATCGTCGTTCTTGTCACATGGAATAAAATGTGCCATTTTATAGAAACAGTCAACAACGACAAAAACCGAATCTTTTCCATTTCTTGTTCGAGGCAAGCCAAGCACAAAATCCATACTAATGTCTTCCCATGGATGATATGGTATAGGAAGTGGCATATGTAACCCATGAGATTGAGCTTGTGACTTAGCTTTGCGACATGTGGAGCATCGATTGGTGTAGCGTGCGACATCGCGAAACATCTTGGGCCGTACTTGTTGGAGAGCGTGGCAAAAGTCTTGTCGCGACCGAAATGTCCCATAAGTCCACCGCCGTGAGCCTCTTGCAAAAGCAACAAACAAAGAGAAGACTTGGGAAAACAAAGTTTGTTAGCGCGCATAAGGTATCCATCCTTGATATAATATCGCTCCCAATAAGTGTTAGCAAGACATTTGGCATAAGGAGTTGCAAATGAATCATCGTGCTCATATAAATCTTTAATGTGCTCAAAGCCAATAACATTCAATTCAAGTTGAGTAACTAGCATGCACTTGCGGGAAAGAGCGTCCGCTACAACATTCTCCTTTCCCTTGATATATTTGATGATGTAAGGGAAGGACTCAATAAATTCACTCCATTTAGCATGCCGTTTGTTTAATTTTGTTTGACCTCTAAGGTACTTAAGCGTTTCATGATCGGTATGGATGACAAATTCACGAGGTCGGAGATAATGCTCCCAAACATGCAAGACTCTCACCAAAGCATACAACTCTTTGTCATAGATGGGATAATTAAGTTGTGCACCGGAAAGCTTTTCACTAAAATATGCAATGGGTCGCTTTTCTTGCATTAAAACACCACCTATGCCATTACCACGAGCGTCACAATGCACTTCAAATGTTTTCTCAAAGTTTTGCAAGGCAAGAATTGGAGCATGTGTAAGCAAATTCTTAAGCTCATGAAATGCGGTATCTTGCGAAGGTCCCCAAACAAAAGGAGCGTTCTTCTTACTCAAAGCATGTAATGGTGAAGCAATAGTGCTAAAGTCCTTAACGAAGCGGCGGTAAAATCCGGCTAGACCAAGGAAGCTACGCACTTGTTGCAAGTTGATTGGTTGTGGCCAAGTTTTAATAGCATCAATTTTAGACTCGTCAACTTCAACACCCTTAGAAGAGTCAACAAAACCCAAGAAAACAAGCTTATCAACACCAAAAGTGCATTTTTCCATGTTAGCATAAAGTCGCTCGTCTCTAAGAACTTGCAATACTTCTCTAAGGTGTTTGACATGATCTTCAAGAGTTTCACTAAACACAAGAATGTCATCAAAATAGACCACAACACAAATGCCAATTAATTTGCGAAGAACATAATGCATCACACGCATGAAAGTGCTAGGTGCTTGCGATAAACCCATAGGCATGACTAACCATTCATACAAGCCAAATTTGGTTTTGAAAGAGGTTTTCCATTCATCACCTTCTTGCATTCGTATTTGATAGTAACCACTTTTAAGATCAATTTTGGAGAAAATGGTGGCTCCGCTAAGTTCATCAAGCATGTCATCAAGGCGTGGAATTGGATGTCTATATCTAACGGTGATAGCATTAATGGGACGGCAATCGGAACACATTCGATAGGTACCGTCTTTCTTAGGCACAAGAATTACCGGAACGGCACATGGACTCAAGCTCTCGCGTACATACCCATTCTCCATGAGATGTTGGACTTGCCGTTGGATTTCTTTGGTCTCGTCGGGGTTGACGCGGTATGGTGCCTTGTTCGGTAGGGGTGCGCCGGGGATGAGGTCGAAGCGGTGTTCGATTCCGCGTAGAGGAGGTAGTCCGGGAGGTAGCTCATCGGGAAACACGTCCTTGTATTCCAGCAAGAGATGAGACAACACTAGAGGAAGATGTTGTGAAGTATTAGTCCGCTCAGCTTCACCTTTGCATAAAAGCACAAAGTGAACAACACTAGATGGGCTCTCACTCACATCCCTCAAATCTCTTTTGGTGGCTAGTAGAACTAAGTTTTTCTTGTCGCTCATCGTGGAGTCACTCAATTTTGGCTTGTGGCGCTCACTCTCTTTGTGGTGGTTCACTCTCTCACTAGTCTCTCCACGATGGCTCGATGCTTGATTGTCGGCGACGACTTGACTTGGAGACATTGGTCGGAGAACGAATTCCTTGCCCTTCATCTTGAAGCTATAGTGGTTGGTCCGTCCGTTGTGGAGGACGCCGCGATCGAATTGCCAAGGTCGCCCAAGTAGGAGGTGGCAAACGGACATGGGAACCACATCACACTCCAAGGTATCTTCGTAGGCGCCAATCTTGAAGGATACTTGGACGGTGTGCTCCACTTGGATTGTGCCGGAGTCGCTAAGCCATTGGACCTTGTAGGGGCGAGGGTGCTTCTTCTTGACTAATTGTAGCTTGGAGCATAATTCTTCATTGGCCAAATTGTGGCAACTTCCGCCGTCGATGATGACCTTGACGGAACGTCCTTGGATACCCGCTTTGGTATGGAAGATGTGGCAACGTTGGTCCTCGTCTTGATGTTGTTGAAGTATCAAGACCTTGGAGATAACAAGAGCGGGGCTCGCATCATTGTCGCAATAGATGTGTGCATCTTCGTCTTCATTCACTTGTTGGTGAATAGCCACATGCTCGAGGGCTTCCATTTCATCTTCACTCATTGAGTCGTAGGTGCCGTCGTCGTTGAGGATCATTGTGTATCGAGTTGGACACTCAAAAGACTTGAGGCCTCGGCCCTTGCAAGTTAAGCACTTGATGTCACTTGTCTTGTTGGCATCCGTAGGAGGTGTCGATGACGAAGGCTTTTGCTTGGAGTTGCTTGTAGTAGTAGGAAGTCGACTCGAAGATGTCGAAGGTTGCTTGGAGCTTGACTTGTCGCCGGTACTTGTGGTAGCTCGAGTCGTGGAAGGAGTTATCGTAGTCATTCAAGCTTGAGTGTATGAACCGTAGGTCTTGGAAGAGTACTTGGAGTACTTGTAGTCGTCTTGCACTTGTCGCTCTGCCTTGGTCGCTTGGTGCACTAGCTCGAGGAGGTTGGAGTACGGTTGGAAGTCCGCTATCTTTTTGATGGGATGGTTGAGGCCATTCAAGAAACGGGCCATAGTTTGTTCATCTTCTTCCTTGACATTGGCTCGTATCATGGAAACTTCCATTTCTTGATAGTATTCTTCAACCGTCTTGGTTCCTTGCTTGAGGAGTTGGAGTTTCTTGAAGAGGTCGCGGTTGTAATGTGTAGGCACAAAACGAGCTCTCATGACATCTTTCATTTGATTCCAAGTCGCGATTGGTGGCTAGCCCTTTTGTTGACGTCTTGCGATCACTTGCTCCCACCAAATGAGAACATAGTCTTGGACTTCGAGAGATGCCATGGCGATCTTCTTTTCTACGTCGTAGTTGTGAAGGCGAAATATCTTGTCGACCTTCAATGCCCATGAGAGATATTCTTCGGGATCGTTGCCGCCGTGGAACTTGGGCATGGTGAACTTGAGCTTGCCGAAACGTTGTTCCTCATCATTTCTTCGTTGGTGATGTCGCTCCTGCCGTGGTGGTGGATCGTCATCCTCATGCTCCGCTCGATTTGGTTGGCGCGGTGGTCTTGGAGGTGGAATCCGAGCTCGATTTCGTCTTTCTTGGCGCTCCTCAAGGTGAGCTTCTTCGTCTTGTTGTTCATGCCGTAGCGCTTCTTCTTGTTCACGTACACGACGGTTGCGCTCGATCACGGCATGAGTTGCTTCTCGGAGAGCACGTTGCGTTTCAAGTGCTTGTTCTTCGCGGCGTAGTAGTTCTTGCCGGAGGGCGTCGCCGTCTTGGTCATTTTGTCTTGAACGTGATGTTACTTGGTCTTGGCGCGCTTGACGTTCTCGTGCTCGAAGTCGGTCTTGTAACCCATTGCCATGGAATGGATTTTGTGGAGCTTGATGATCGTCATGATTAGTGCGCCGATGAGAACGTGCTCGAGATGGACTTGAGCGTGAAGAAGAATCCGAAGAGTGTCGCCGTCTTGAAGAGGAAGTGGTGGAAGTGGCGCGGTTGGCCATGATGTCCCGCAATTCCTCCATTTGAGATGAAAGCTTGGCGTCGAAGTAGTCCCTTGTTCGTGTTTCGGAGTGGCGCAAGTCGATGGTGAGTTACTCGATGCGATCTCCCAAAGCTTCACTTTCTTGGTGTAGCGCTCGTTGGACGCCGAAGAGATGACCCTTGGTGATGTAGTCGTGCGTCTCCACTTGCTCTTCAAAGAGCGGGTTCACCGATGTAGTTGGCCTATCCATCATAGTCAAGTGGTGGTGAGTAGGAAATGAGAGAACAATACCAAAGTTACCTTTTCCGATGATTGAGGATGTATCAAGTATCACTCAATGTAATGCAACAATAGTAGAATTGGTACCGGGTTTGTTTCTCACACCTACAAGTAAGGCTTATGGAGTAGCTTGGTTAGGATAAGTGGCACAAAATTCAAGCAAGTGTTAGTCAAGATATCGAAAATGTTGAGAAGATTCACAAATTGCAAGTAAGACAAATAGATCACACCCTAGTAGAACACTTGGAAACTCACACCCGAAGATGAATGGGATCCGCACAACCAAGGAATGAGCTCAAAATGTGGAACCACGGAAAATGCTCGTGTTGCACGGATACTGGAGAGACACTAGCTCGATTGCTCAAATGGGCTAGATACGCTTGTGCACCAACCTAAGAGAGTAACGTGCTTGTCTTCAATCCCACGTATGATATGTATGTCCTATATGATCTACTATGCAAAAAGGCTCAATGCTATTGCTTACAATCTCTTTGTTTCTTCTCTTTTGCTTAAAAGCTTTTTCTATTTTTTTTAACTATGCCAAAATGCTTGATGCTAGAGCCGATATCTAAGACAAGTAAGTAAGATATGCACGGGAGAGACTTATGGCACGATGATGATAGCAAGATGAATGCATGCTAAAAGTAGCTATGCGGAGTAGGCATATCACTATGGTGCACAATTACGTGGCCCGTGATGCGGAGCATCCTACGGACATCACCATGGCATGTGACACGTGTCACATCTACTTCACATACATAAAGGTGAATCATCTCCTTTACACGTGTTCACTTGTGCCCTTCGAGGATGGTATACTACTTGACCCCTCTCTCGTATGCATACATAGGTGTGAGCGGAGCTACACATTCTTCGAGGTGGAGTCCAAGCTCAAGAGAACGACTACATCATCCAAGAGGGAATCTTGGAAGCGAAGGAGGAACCGTCAAGAAGAAGGACGTGAAGCACGGATCAGAAGACCCCGTGCGCACGGCCCCTCTGGACCCCGTGCGCACGGCCCGTCTGGACCCCGTGCGCACGGCCCGTCTGGACCACGTGCGCACGGCCTATCCAGAGAGTTCCTGGATACCCCGTGCGCATGGGCCCTAAAGACCCCGTGCGCACGGGCACCTCTGCTGTAGCCGCCGTCTACCCCGTGCGCAACCATTTTGTGTAGGTACACATGCTTCCTCGTCGACCTCGCAAGCGCAAGAGATGACGAAACGAGCTCTAGAGAGCAATGATGATTTGCCATTCCGTGGATTGTCATTCCCACCGCTCCCTTCGCGCAATGACTTCGCGCAATTCTTCTACATGGCCCTCACATGGTTATGGGTTATTTTTCATTACATCCTCTATGCCCATATTGCCATGTTCATTTTGCATGATATGCTCATTCCTATGCCTTTGCCATGCATTTGTGACCCATGCTTTGCATCTCACATGACACTTGATTCTACTACTTGTATGTGTGTTTGCATGCTTGGTGGCGATATTGCTTGTTATTGCCATGTTTGCTATGTACCCCATGCCTATGATGATACTTTGATCATGTTTCGCTTTCGTGCTTGTGATATGTCATGCGCATTGCCTAGACCTACCATTTGCTCACATGACATGATTGCCATGATTTCCTCTAGTGCGTTGCATCTTCGCTCCACTAGTTTGCACGACATGATTACTATGATTGCTTGCCTTGTTGCATCACCGATGATTCATACTTGCTCGTTTCATGCGGTTGATGACAACCATTGCCATGCTTTGCACATGATTGATGTTGCTTCTTGTCATACATCTCCATATGTTGCCTCTCTCATGCTAGATGATTTGCCATGTATTGAGTGCAACAGTGCTTTTAGTCTTGCTAATGAGATTGCCCCCATAGCATTTCTCCCATATGTTTGGAGCTTTTGCCATCTTTCTTGTGAAGCATGCTTGTTTTACCTCTTTGCACCATATGCCTAGTGCCATGAATATCGCCATTGTTGCATCATATCATTCATGCACTTTTGCTTCTAATGGTTATGTGCAAGAGAAGAGAACCATCATGATGGATGATGTGTTTACCGACCGTGCACATACGTTCTTTGCTTGGTTGTGTGCATGTGTAGGATCGTTCGACTCCATGTCAACTTCTACTTCACGTGAGTTGACCATTCGAGCTCTTGAGAGCGAGCCACTTTCGACCGACGTGCTTCTACAACGCATTTTCTACCACTTCGCATTGTGAAGGACGCACAAGGACATACTTTTGAGGTGATATCCTTCTCTTTTGAGAATCCCAACACCATGAGCATGAATATTGTAGATCATAGTTCATGTGTTGCTTGCACCATGACACATTGCACACATGCTAGAGATTTTGTTTTGACAAGTCATTGCCACATTATCATGCCTCATGATATATATGCCTTGTGTGTTGCATCGAACATGATTATCCCATGCCATTCCCATGTGTTTGATTGCAACACTGTCATTTCTTCACATATGCCATGTCCCATTGCTTGCTACATGCTTGACTTGATTGCCTCACACATGTTGAACAATTGCTCTTTCCATTGTGTTGAGTGCCACACTATCTTCACTACACCATATGCACATTATGCTTGGATTATCTCGCCCCATGTATTTAGACACTTCATTTTATTTGGTGTTGTGAATGATTCCTATGCCTACCATAGACCTTTCGTTGAGCACCTTGTGCATGCTTGCTATGACATTAAGGTAGATGCTTGTTCATTTGTCACACATATTAGCATCTTTACCTCACCTTTGCATGATTGTTTCCATGATGACTTTGCATGTGCTCACTTGATATGCTTAAATGCCATGTCTCACTTCCTTGTGAAACCATATGCTATGCTTGATGACTACACTTGTTGGGTGAATCACCACTTGAATGTTTGGTTTTGCACTAACGCTAACCACATTTGTTTTTCCAAGTGTTTGTTATCATTGCTCCTTTTGAAGGAATCACACGACGGTGCGACATTGGAGTGTGCCCATTTCGAGCTTCAAGATGATGAATGCTTGGTGATCATCCACTTCTACACGGCGACGCCATCTCTTTCCCATGGTGATTTGGTTTTTGATCCGAGGACGGATCTTTCCCAAGGGGGAGGCGATGATGCGGAGCATCCTATGGACATCACCATGGCAGTGACACGTGTCACATTTACTTCACATACATAAAGGTGAATCATCTCCTTTACACGTGTTCACTTGTGCCCTTCGAGGATGGTATACTACTTGACCCCTCCCTCGTATGCATACATAGGTGTGAGCGGAGCTACACATTCTTCGAGGTGGAGTCCAAGCTCAAGAGAACGACTACATCATCCAAGAGGGAAGCTTGGAAGCGGAGGAGGAACCGTCAAGAAGAAGGACGTGAAGCACGGATCAGAAGACCCCGTGTGCACGGCCTATCCCGAGAGTTCCTAGATACCCCGTGCGCACGGGCCCTAAAGACCCCGTGCGCACGGGCACCTCTGCTGTAGCCGCCGTCTACCCCGTGCGCACGGGCGTGTACCGTGCACACGGGACCCCCGTGCACACGGGCCTCACTTACCCCGTGCGCACGGGCTCTACAGGAAGTTGGCCGAGGGTTGCCTGTTTTGCCCCTCCACTCGTCCCTCACCTGTAGCCACCTATATATTTCATACCTAGACCATTTGTTAGGGTTAGCAAAGATTATGAGACATTAGATAGAGCTTTGCTCCTTGTATCTCCCCTTGTGGGAACCCTCTTGAGAGAGGCACACTCCATTGGAGTTCAAGACCTCCATTGGAGAAGATCCTTAGGGATATCAAGACCCCCTTGTGGGAAGGATCTATCTAGATCATCAAGGCCTCATCTCCTCTTGGATTTGGGATGAACTTTACCATGTATCTTTCCCTTTGTTGTTCTTGTACCTTGTGGATCTTATGTGTTGCTAGTCTAGTGGATGTGTGATTGGACTTGTTCTTGAGTGTTTCTCTTGTGTTTTCCCCTCGTATTCTTCTTGCTCTACGTGTTCCTCTTCATAGCCACCTCTAATTCGTGAACATAGGGACAAATCGGGGCACTTTGGCCCGTGCCCTACAACATCTTGGATCAGAGCATAGGTTGACACGAATTTGGAGCCCTACCCCCCATGTTCTAGCCTTTAGTTTGCTTGTTTTTGTCCAATTTCGAAAATTCCCCACAAAAAGAGCCATACCAAATTTTTTGTGATTTGTTGTTCCTAGTGCGTTTTTGTTGCTTTTGATCCGTGGATCTGGTGTTTAGCAAGTAGATCCATCTCCTATTGCGTCCCCATAGCCCAATTTTTCTTTTCCCCCTTCGAATTTGGAGTTGAAATCGCAATTTTTCCGCCACCCCCGTGCCCACGGGCTCCCCACCCCATGCCCACGGGCCCCCGATACGTCTCTGGACACCCCGTGCCCATGGCCCGTGTACCGTGCGCACGGGACCCCGTGTCCACGGGCTTTAGACCCCGTGCGCACGGCCCTCCCAGGAACAGCCAGCACTGCTAACTGTTTCGGCCATATCTCCCACTCCCGAACTCCGATTTGGGTGTTCTTTGGCTCGTTTGAAAGCTAGCGACGTGCCCGAGCTGCTCATCTTGGTTTTACCACCAGTTGACTCCATCAAATTTTGTGCATTTTTGCATCTTTGCATAGGCCCTCCGCCATAACTTTCGCACCACCACCATAGACTTTCGCAACCTAACCCATTTTGGTTCCCATTACATTTGTGGTTGTTTGAGTTGTGATTTGAGTCTCCTAAGGTGTTTCGGCTACTTAGGGATGGTTACATCTTCATCACCACCGACGACTTGTATCGATACATCAGCTACATCCACCACGCCATTTCGCATCGACGACGGCCATCCATCCTTTGAGACCATCTTCAACCGGAAGCAAGGCCAGTTACACCCGACTTCGTGAAAGGTTAAGTGTGACGAAGGTATCCATTCCGTCATAAACTTTTCCTTCCTTGCCATTACATCTTGATAGCCCCACCATCTTTACGAATACCTTCATACCTATTGAGACTAGCTATCCGAGTATTGCCGGGCTTCGCGAAAACTTGTGCACCTTAGTGATACGATATCATATTGTTGCATCATTTGATATATCATATAGTGCAATTGCTTGCTCCCGTGCATATCTTGTGATACTTATCTCATGTGTTTGGTTGAGGCTCATTAAGCATAGTGGAAAGGAAGAGAAGAGTAAAAAAAAAGCTTTTAAGCAAGAAAAGGAAAGATCAAAAGCTTATAAGCAAAAGAGTGTTGAGCATGAAAAGAGATACTTGTGCATGAGGATACATGGAATAGGAAACGTTTTGCTTGCATACATATAGGTTGGTGCCAAGTGGTGAATCGTGCCCAAACGTGCAATCAAGCTAGCGTCTCTCCTTGTGTTTGTGCAACACGAGCTTAGTCTTCGTTAGGCAATTTATTGCTCATCCCTATAGTTGCACAAGCCCCATTATCCCACCGTGTGTGTTTCTTTATTGCCCTCCTCTATATTGTGATCACTTGCTTTGCATTTTGAGTCCTTTGGCTTGATTTCAACATTTACATATCTTGGACTTCAATTTGCATGAATTTGTGCCACTTGTCCTAACCAAGCCACTCGATAAGTTTTACCTTGTAGGTGTGAGTGAACAAGTCCGGTACCAATTCCACTATTCTTTCATTTCACATTGAGTAAAACGGGATACATTCTCAACTTTGGGAAAAGGTAGCTTGGTATTGTTTATCTCATTTCCTACTCACCTTTGCTCGAGTCTTGTGATGGATAGGCGAAGCACATCATCTCCGGTCTACAACCACGACGACGAGTTCGATGGCATGAAGAACTTCATCGACGCCAAGATGGACAAGTACATGGAGGAGCTCAAGGCCCTCATCAACACCGACAAGAGGTCTTCATCATCTTCGAGAAGATGCTCACGTGCAAAGACTCCCGAGCTACCATCTTCGGCAAGGACACACCGGCATCGACACCGAAAAGACCAGGACGCTCAAGTTCATCCAAGGCGTACCACAAGAACGGAAGAACAGCCTTCCGGGAGCATGTTGGCTTCTCTGCCAACCCCATGCACACGGGCCTTCGACCCCCGTGCACACGGGACCCCGTGCACACGGCCTCCTGCACCCCCGTGCGCACGTGCCTTACACTACAGCAACATCGACTACGACTCTGCAGCTTCATCACCGACGTTGGCATCTTCGCCACGAGACTTCCAGGCATCTTCGCCTTCGAATGTACGGCATCTTCGCCTACTCCACGAGCTCAAGCCCGCTACTTCCACGGGATACATCGACTTCACCAACAACTACAAGTCCACTCGACCCCGAGCACACTTCGCGACGACCACGCTCCAAGACAGCGAGCATGAGGCTAGTACCACCGAGTTGTCCAAGTCCGACGAGCTCCAAGACGACGTTCCAAAGTTCGACTTCACCGCCATACCTCTTTGTGGCATTGACGATGCCCGAGTCTACCACGGCTCTTTTTGAAGACGGCACGGCGACGACTACGACAAAGGAGCAACTCAAGGATCAAGATTGGGAGGCGAGCGACAAGGTGGCGAGCAAGGATGATGCTTCCATCTTTGGAGGCGAGAGTGATGATGTGCCATCTTCGGCCTTCATCCATGACGACGGTGACGAGATGATCGAGCATGGGATGTTCCCTTCGGTCATGGAGGCGAGTGATGATGTGCCATCTTCGGCCTTCATCCACGGCGACGACGAGACGGTTGAGCATGGGATTTTCCCTTCGACCAAGGAGGCGTATGATGATGAGTTGAGCGACTTATGCCACCATATTGAGAGTGAGAGTGACTTCACCACTAGCCCCATATATGATAAGATGACCCAATTCCCATGTGAGGAGAGCCACCACCACCATCACTTGAGTAATTTGAGTGACTCCACCATATGTGACATTGAGTGCAACTATTTTGAGGGAGTGAGTGAACCACCACATAGAGAGAGTGAGGTAGTTGATAGGGCATGTGATGCCATTTCGATTTCTAACGACTTACCCTCTACCTCTATTGTGTCTTCTCATTTGGTGCTAGGTCCCATATACGACGACGCCCCGATCTTCGACGACTTCGTCCTTCCTTTGGACAAGACGATGGCCATGGTGGACTATGATACACCCCCCACATGGTTCCATCACGATGATGATGACCACGAGTTGGTATTTCCCACCTCACCTACACCACATGAGTGGAATGACAAAGGTAACATAGGTGAAGGTGATGCTCTTGTCCCACTAGTGGACATTCTTGACATTGCTTGCTTGCATGATGTAGATCCTCCTATTGACACGCTTCATGCTAGTATGAGTTCCCCATGCGATGATTTACCCATTTATGATGAGTTTGATGATTGCCATGCGGAGTCTAGTAGTTGTGATGCCATGTTGCATAGGATTTCTTGTGCTCATTCTATCAGTCACATCATGTTTGCAACCCCTCTTGACTTGTCATATGCTATGAATGAGATCTCACATATGTCATATTTGCAATCTCATCGTAGTGACTATGCATATTCCATTAAAATAAAACCAATTTGCACATATGGCATAGATGAAAAACCCATGGTTATTGGCATTTGTTTTTCTTGGGATGATATTGATATGCTTCCTTTGCATCATTTCTCTCATATGCCATGCCATGACCACCTAGCTTCGGACATGCATTGTTTGCCATGTTGTCAATTTTCTCCATATTATGCGTCCGCTATTGCTCATGAGGCGATCACCATAGTTTCCTCATACATGTTAGGAGATTTTGACCCATCCTATACATTGCATGATTTCCATGATTGTGTGCACGATATGCTCCCCATGAATAAAAATGATATCGATGTGCCATATACTTGCATGCTCAATTTGTGTCCCCATCGTGTTATACATAACAACTATTCTTTCATGATGGATGACATGTTCATATACCATGCCTCAAATTGCTTTGAGCATTGCTTATCTTGTGCTAACTCTAACGTGCACATACACATCATGATGGATGATGTGTACATTTACCACGCACACACTTTGTTTCGTTTGTCCCCATTTTGTGTAGGTACACATGCTTCCTCATCGACCTCGCAAGCGCAAGAGTTGACGAAACGAGCTCTAGAGAGCAATGATGATTTGGGATTCCGTGGATTGTCATTCCCACCGCTCCCTTCGCGCAATTCTTCTACATGGCCCTCACATGGTTATGGGTTATTTTTCATTACATCCTCTATGCCCATATTGCCATGTTCACTTTGCATGATATGCTCATTGCTATGCCTTTGCCATGCATTTGTGACCCATGCTTTGCATCTCACATGACACTTGATTCTACTACTTGTATGGGTGTTTGCATGCTTGGTGGCGATATTGCTTGTTATTGCCATGTTTGCTATGTACCCCATGCCTATGATGATACTTTGATCATGTTTCACTTTCGTGCTTGTGATATGTCATGTGCATTGCCTAGACCTACCATTTGCTCACATGACATGATTGCCATGATTTCCTCTAGTGCGTTGCATCTTCGCTCCACTAGTTTGCACGACATGATTACTATGATTGCTTGCCTTGTTGCATCACCGATGATTCATACTTGCTCGTTTCATGCGGTTGATGACAACCATTGCCATGCTTTGCACATGATTGATGTTGCTTCTTGTCATACATCTCCATATGTTGCCTCTCTCATGCTAGATGATTTGCCATGTATTGAGTGCAACAGTGCTTTTAGTCTTGCTAATGAGATTGCCCCCATAGCATTTCTCCCATATGTTTGGAGCTTTTGCCATCTTTCTTGTGAAGCATGCTTGTTTTACCTCTTTGCACCATATGCCTAGTGCCATGAATATCGCCATTGTTGCATCATATCATTCATGCACTTTTGCTTCTAATGGTTATGTGCAAGAGAAGAGAACCATCATGATGGATGATGTGTTTACCGACCGTGCACATACGTTCTTTGCTTGGTTGTGTGCATGTGTAGGATCGTTCGACTCCATGTCAACTTCTACTTCACGTGAGTTGACCATTTGAGCTCTTGAGAGCGAGCCACTTTCGACCGACGTGCTTCTACAACGCATTTTCTACCACTTCCGCATTGTGAAGGACGCACAAGGACATACTTTTGAGGTGATATCCTTCTCTTTTGAGAATCCCAACACCAAGAGCATGAATATTGTAGATCATAGTTCATGTGTTGCTTGCACCATGACACATTGCACACATGCTAGAGATTTTGTTTTGACAAGTCATTGCCACATTATCATGCCTCATGATATATATGCCTTGTGTGTTGCATCGAACATGATTATCCCATGCCATTCCCATGTGTTTGATTGCAACACTGTCATTTCTTCACATATGCCATGTCCCATTGCTTGCTACATGCTTGACTTGATTGCCTCACACATGTTGAACAATTGCTCTTTCCATTGTGTTGAGTGCCACACTATCTTCACTACACCATATACACATTATGCTTGGATTATCTCGCCCCATGTGTTTAGACACTTCATTTTATTTGGTGTTGTGAATGATTCCTATGCCTACCATAGACCTTTCGTTGAGCACCTTGTGCATGCTTGCTATGACATTGAGGTAGATGCTTGTTCATTTGTCACACATATTAGCATCTTTACCTCACCTTTGCATGATTGTTTCCATGATGACTTTGCATGTGCTCACTTGATATGCTTAAATGCCATGTCTCACTTCCTTATCAAACCATATGCTATTCTTGATGACTACACTTGTTGGGTGAATTACCACTTGAATGTTTGGTTTTGCACTAACGCTAACCACATTTGTTTTTCCAAGTGTTTGTTGCCATTGCTCCTTTTGAAGGAATCACACGACGGTGCGACATTGGAGTGTGCCCATTTCGAGCTTCAAGATGATGAATGCTTGGTTATCGTCCACTTCTACACGGCGACGCCATCTCTTTCCCATGGTGATTTGGTTTTTGATCCGAGGACGGATCTTTCCCAAGGGGGAGGGGATGATGCGGAGCATCCTACGGACATCACCATGGCAAGTGACACGTGTCACATCTACTTCACATACATAAAGGTGAATCATCTCCTTTACACGTGTTCACTTGTGCCCTTCGAGGATGGTATACTACTTGACCCCTCTCTCGTATGCATACATAGGTGTGAGCGGAGCTACACATTCTTTGAGGTGGAGTCCAAGGTCAAGAGAATGACTACATCATCCAAGAGGGAAGCTTGGAAGCGGAGGAGGAACCGTCAAGAAGAAGGACGTGAAGCACGGATCAGAAGACCCCGTGCGCACGGCCCCTCTGGACCCCGTGCGCACGGCCTATCCAGAGAGTTCCTGGATACCCCGTGCGCACGGGCCCTAAAGACCCCGTGCGCACGGGCACCTCTGCTGTAGCCGTCATCTACCCCGTGCGCACGGGCGTGTACCATGCACACGGGACCCCCGTGCACACGGGCCTCACTTACCCCGTGCGCCCGGGCTCTACAGGAGGTTGGCCGAGGGTTGCCTGTTTTGCCCCTCCACTCGTCCCTCACCTGCAGCCACCTATATATTTCGTACCTAGACCATTTGTTAGGGTTAGGAAAGATTATGAGACATTAGAGAGAGCTTTGCTCCTTGTATCTCCCCTTGTGGGAACCCTGTTGAGAGAGGCACACTCCATTGGTGTTCAAGACCTCCATTGGAGAAGATCCTTAGGGATATCAAGACCCCCTTGTGGGAAGGATCTATCTAGATCATCAAGACCTCATCTCCTCTTGGATTTGGGATGAACTTTACCATGAATCTTTCCCTTTGTTGTTCTCGTACCTTGTGGATCTTATGTGTTGCTTGTCTAGTGGATGTGTGATTGGACTTGTTCTTGAGTGTTTCTCTTGTGTTTTCCCCTCGTATTCTTCGTGCTCTACGTGTTCCTCTTCATAGCCACCTCCAATTCGTGAACATCGAGACAAATCGGGGCACTTTGGCCCGTGCCCTACAACAACCCGGCTATTCTCAACTTGCTATTCTCGATGGGTAAGTGACGCAAAATGGCTTGAGGCTATCAATGCAATGGCGAGGGATAAGTACAAGATGTCGTCGATGTTACCGTCGGGGGTTCTAGTTTGTAAGCAAGGACGGATGATGATGAAGTGGACAATGTCGATGTCGAGTCCGGGGCGATGATGAAATTGCGGTGATGATGATGTAGAACCGCCCCTAAGTAGCCGAAACACCTTAGGATACGGCAACCGCAAGTCAAAATCTCAAAGAAACACGTGTGTTAGTGTGGGAAACGAAAATGGTTCAAAAGTATGGGAAAACTGGACTAAAACAAGAAGTGGAACATCTCCCTGATTAGCCCGTGCGCACGGGGTAAGTTGGGCCTGTGTGCACGGGGCTCCGTGTGCACGGGGTATCGGGGCCCGTGTGCACGGGGTCGGCGGCTGCGGATGAACAGCTCCAAATCCGTGGCAGAAGTGCAAAATTGCGGGGAAAGTGGTGGTGGGGAAGATGGGGGAAGGTGGAAAAAGGGTAGATCCAGTTGCCAAACAAGAAATTCGTGGACCAAAACAACAAAATCTCACAAGATCCAACAAATGCAAAAAAATTTGGGATGGCTATTTTTGTGGGGATTTTCAAAATTGGGACAAAACAAAGCAAAATCAGGCTAGAAAGTGGGGGTAGGGACTCCAAGGTGTGAATCAACCTGGCTCATGATACCATGATGTTGTAGGGTAGGGACCTAGGTGGAGATCTTTTCACACTTGGAGTGTAAGAGGGATGGACTCACAAGAACACAAGAGAGAAATCACTCAAACAAACCCAAATCACACATCCACTAGAGTAGCATACATAGATCCACAAGCATACATAGACAATCAAAGGAAAATAGCAGAAAGATAAGGTTCTTCCCACTCCAAAGGAGGTGAGGTCTTGATGATCCTATGATGGGGATCCTTCCCTAGAAGGGGTCTTGAATCCACAAGGGGATCTTCTCTCTAGGAGGTCTTGATCTCCAAGAGGAGTGGTAGATGAGCAAAGCCCTCTATGAATATCTCAATACACTTTGCTAACCCTAACAAATGGCCTAGGTACGGTTTATATAGGAGGTGGGAGGTAAGGGACGAAGTGAGGGGAAAAACAGACCAAAGTCAGCCACCTTGCTGGGTGGCCCGTGCGCACGGGGTAAGTGGGGCCCGTGCGCACGGGGGTCCCGTGGGCACGGTACATGCCCGTGTCACGGGCTATCAGCAGCTACAGCGAGGGGTCCCGTGCGCACGGGGTATCCAGAGACTTTCTAGGTAGCCCGTGCGCACGGGGTCCATTAGGCTCGTGGGCACGGGGTCGCCTCGGCAGCTGTCCTTCTTCCCGTTGCTTGACTCCGTCTTCTTGGCGGTGCTCCTGTTCTTCTTCCTGGACTTGACGAGGCTCCCTAGCTTCTTGGTGGTCGACTCCATCATGCCTAATGATACATAGAGTTCCTTTGTGAGGTAGCATCCAAGTTCCATCCATATCCATATGAAAATTGTAAAGGAGTGAGTTCACCTCGTTCTCGATGTCACGTGCAAGAGCTCTTGTCATAGGTCCACTTGGTGCTTGGTGAGGTGGTGAAGTATCCATGGGGATGATCGAAGAATGCTCCGCATAATGATGTTGTAGGGTAGGGACCCTAGATGGAGATCTTTTCACACTTGGAGTGTAAAAGGGATGAACTCACAAGAACACAAGAGAGAAATCAATCAAACAAACCCAAATCACACATCCACTAGAGTAGCATACATAGATCCACAAGCATACATAGACAATCAAAGGAAAATAGCAGAAAGATAAGGTTCTTCCCACTCCAAAGGAGGTGAGGTCTTGATGATCCTATGATGGGGATCCTTCCCTAGAAGGGGTCTTGAATCCACAAGGGGATCTTCTCTCTAGGAGGTGTTGATCTCCAAGAGGAGTGGTAGATGAGCAAAGCCCTCTATGAATATCTCAATACACTTTGCTAACCCTAACAAATGGCCTAGGTACGGTTTATATAGGAGGTGGGAGGTAAGGGACGAAGTGAGGGAAAAAACAGACCAAAGTCAGCCACCTTGCTGGGTGGCCCGTGCGCACGGGGTAAGTGGGGCCCGTGCGCACGGGGGTCCCGTGGGCACGGTACACGCCCGTGTGCACGGGCTATCAGCAGCTATAGCGAGGGGTCCCGTGCGCATGGGGTATCCAGAGACTTTCTGGGTAGCCCGTGCGCACGGGGTCCATTAGGCCCGTGGGCACGGGGTCGCCTGGGCAGCTGTCCTTCTTCCCGTTGCTTGACTCCGTCTTCTTGGCGGTGCTCCTGTTCTTCTTCCTGGACTTGACGAGGCTCCCTAGCTTCTTGGTGGTCGACTCCATCATGCCTAATGATACATAGAGTTCCTTTGTGAGGTAGCATCCAAGTTCCATCCATATCCATATGAAAATTGTAAAGGAGTGAGTTCACGTCGTTCTCGATGTCACGTGCGCGAGCTCTTGTCATAGGTCCACTTGGTGCTTGGTGAGGTGGTGAAGTACTATGGGGATGATCGAAGAATGCTCCGCATCATGATGTTGTAGGGTAGGGACCCTAGGTGGAGATCTTTTCACACTTGGAGTGTAAGAGGGATGAACTCACAAGAACACAAGAGAGAAATCACTCAAACAAAGCCAAATCACACATCCACTAGAGTAGCATACATAGATCCACAATCATACATAGACAATCAAAGGAAAATAGCAGAAAGATAAGGTTCTTCCCACTCCAAAGGAGGTGAGGTCTTGATGATCCTATGATGGGGATCCTTCCCTAGAAGGGGTCTTGAATCCACAAGGGGATCTTCTCTCTAGGAGGTCTTGATCTCCAAGAGGAGTGGTAGATGAGCAAAGCCCTCTATGAATATCTCAATACACTTTGCTAACCCTAACAAATGGCCTAGGTACGGTTTATATAGGAGGTGGGAGGTAAGGGACGAAGTGAGGGGAAAAACAGACCAAAGTCAGCCACCTTGCTGGGTGGCCGGTGCGCACGGGGTAAGTGGGGCCCGTGCGCACGGGGGTCCCATGGGCACGGTACACGCCCGTGTGCACGGGCTATCAGCAGCTACAGCGAGGGGTCCCGTGCGCATGGGGTATCCAGAGACTTTCTGGGTAGCCCGTGCGCACGGGGTCCATTAGGCCCGTGGGCACGGGGTCGCCTGGGCAGCTGTCCTTCTTCCCGTTGCTTGACTCCGTCTTCTTGGCGGTGCTCCTGTTCTTCTTCCTGGACTTGACGAGGCTCCCTAGCTTCTTGGTGGTCGACTCCATCATGCCTAATGATACATAGAGTTCCTTTGTGAGGTAGCATCCAAGTTCCATCCATATCCATATGAAAATTGTAAAGGAGTGAGTTAACCTCGTTCTCGATGTCACGTGCGCGAGCTCTTGTCATAGGTCCACTTGGTGCTTGGTGAGGTGGTGAACATGGGGATGATCGAAGAATGCTCCGCATCATGATGTCGTTGGGTAGGGACCCTAGGTGGAGATCTTTTCACACTTGGAGTGTAAGAGGGATGAACTCACAAGAACACAAGAGAGAAATCACTCAAACAAACCCAAATCACACATCCACTAGAGTAGCATACATAGATCCACAAGCATACATAGACAATCAAAGGAAAATAGCACAAAGATAAGGTTCTTCCCACTCCAAAGGAGGTGAGGTCTTGATGATCCTATGACGGGGATCCTTCCCTAGAAGGGGTCTTGAATCCACAAGGGGATCTTCTCTCTAGTAGGTCTTGATCTCCAAGAGGAGTGGTAGATGAGCAAAGCCCTCTATGAATATCTCAATACACTTTGCTAACCCTAATAAATGGCCTAGGTACGGTTTATATAGGAGGTGGGAGGTAAGGGAAAGTGAGGGGAAAAACAGACCAAAGTCAGCCTCCTCGCTGGGTGGCCCGTGCGCACGGGGTAAGTGGGGCCCGTGCGCACGGGGATCCCGTGGGCACGGTACACGCCCGTGCGCATGGGCTATCAGTAGCTACAGCGAGGGGTCCCGTGCGCACGGGGTCTTTTGGGGCCCTTGCGCACGGGGTATCCAGAAACTTTCTGGGTAGCCCGTGCGCACGGGGTCCATTAGGCCCGTGGGCACGGGGTCGCCTGGGCAGCTGTCCTTCTTCCCGTTGCTTGACTCCGTCTTCTTGGCGGTGCTCCTGTTCTTCTTCCTGGACTTGACGAGGCTCCCTAGCTTCTTGGTGGTCGACTCCATCATGCCTAATGATACATAGAGTTCCTTTGTGAGGTAGCATCCAAGTTCCATCCATATCCATATGAAAGTTGTAAAGGAGTGAGTTCCCCTCGTTCTCGATGGCACGTGCGCGAGCTCTTGTCATAGGTCCACTTGGTGCTTGGTGAGGTGGTGAAGTATCCATGGGGATGATCGAAGGATGCTCCGCATCATCTCCCCCCCCTTGGGAAAGATCCGCCCTCACATCAATATCCTCATCACCATGGTAGGGAGATAGATCCTTGACGTTGAAGGTGTCACTCACGTTGTACTTGTCTCATGGGAGGTCGATCTTGTATGCATTGTCGTTGATGCGTGCTAGCACCTTGAATGGCCCATCGGCGCGAGGTAGAAGCTTTGACTTGCGTTCGTTGGGGAAGCGGTCCTTTCAAAGATGTAGCCACACGAGATCACCGGGGTTGAATATCATGGGATGCTTGTTTGCGTTGAGCTTGTTGGCGAGTCGTTGTATTTGGCGTTCTATCGTGAGCCTTGTGTCTTCATGCACCTTCTTGATATATGTTGCTCTTGCACTTCCGTCCAAGTTCGCTCGCTCTTGTAGTGGTAGCGGTAAGATGTCCAATGGCGACAAAGGGTTGAAGCCATAGACCACTTCGAAGGGAGACTTGTCGGTGGTAGAGTGTCTTGCTCGATTGTAGGCGTACTCGGCGATCGGTAGGCATTCTTCCCATTCCGTGAGGTTCTTCTTGATCAACACGCAAGTAGTGTAGAGAGCGTGCGGTTGGTGACTTCCGTTTGCCCGTCAGTTTGTGGGTGATAGGCCGACGTGAATAGGAGCTTGATCCCGAGCTTGCCGCATAGTGTCTTCCAAAAGTAGCTAAGGAACTTGACGTCACGATCCGAAACAATCGTCTTGAGCATTCCATGAAGTCGCAAGATTTCCCTACAAAAAAGATTTGCAACGTGTGAAGCATCGTCGTTCTTGTGACATGGAATAAAATGTGCCATTTTAGAGAAACGGTCAACAACGACAAAAACCGAATCTTTTCCATTTCTTGTTCGAGGCAAGCCAAGCACAAAATCCATACTAATGTCTTCCCATGGATGATATGGTATAGGAAGTGGCATATGTAACCCATGAGATTGAGCTTGTGACTTAGCTTTGCGACATGTGGAGCATCGATTGGTGTAGCGTGCGACATCGCGAAACATCTTGGGCCAAAAGTACTTATTGGAGAGCGTGGAAAAGTCTTGTCGCGACCGAAATCTCCCATAAGTCCACCGCCGTGAGCCTCTTGCAAAAGCAACAAACGAAGAGAAGACTTGGGAACACAAAGTTTGTTAGCGCTTATAAGGTATCCATCCTTGATATAATATCGCTCCCAATAAGTGTTAGCAAGACATTTGGCATAAGGAGTTGCAAATGAATCATCATGCTCATATAAATCTTTAATGTGCTCAAAGCCAATAACATTCAATTCAAGTTGAGTAACTAGCATGCACTTGCGGGAAAGAGCGTCCGCTACAACATTCTCCTTTCCCTTGATATATTTGATGATGTAAGGGAAGGACTCAATAAATTCACTCCATTTAGCATGCCGTTTGTTTAATTTTGTTTGACCTCTAAGGTACTTAAGCGTTTCATGATCGGTATGGATGACAAATTCACGAGGTCGGAGATAATGCTCCCAAACATGCAAGACTCTCACCAAAGCATACAACTCTTTGTCATAGATGGGATAATTAAGTTGTGCACCGGAAAGCTTTTCACTAAAATATGCAATGGGTCGCTTTTCTTGCATTAAAACACCACCCATGCCATTACCACGAGCGTCACAATGCACTTCAAATGTTTTCTCAAAGTTTGGCAAGGCAAGAATTGGAGCATGTGTAAGCAAATTCTTAAGCTCATGAAATGCGGTATCTTGCGAAGGTCCCCAAACAAAAGGAGCGTTCTTCTTACTCAAAGCATGTAATGGTGAAGCAATAGTGCTAAAGTCCTTAACGAAGCGACGGTAAAATCCGGCTAGACCAAGGAAGCTACGCACTTGTTGCAAGTTGGTTGGTTGAGGCCAAGTTTTAATAGCATCAATTTTAGACTCGTCAACTTCAACACCCTTAGAAGAGATAACAAAACCCAAGAAAACAAGCTTATCAACACCAAAAGTGCATTTTTCCATGTTAGCATAAAGTCGCTCGTCTCTAAGAACTTGCAATACTTCTCTAAGGTGTTTGACATGATCTTCAAGAGTTTCACTAAACACAAGAATGTCATCAAAATAGACCACAACACAAATGCCAATTAATTTGCGAAGAACATAATGCATCACACGCATCAAAGTGCTAGGTGCTTGCGATAAACCCATAGGCATGACTAACCATTCATACAAGCCAAATTTGGTTTTGAAAGCGGTTTTCCATTCATCACCTTCTTGCATTCGTATTTGATAGTAACCACTTTTAAGATCAATTTTGGAGAAAATGGTGGCTCCTCTAAGTTCATCAAGCATGTCATCAAGGCGGGCTCCATTCCCACAGGAACGACTGACCAGGATAATTCCTATCTCGCGTGGCTGCTATCCTAGGCTCCACATGGACATCGTGGTAATACTCCTTGTCGAAATCCTGACCTGGCCAATTAAATAGCCAGGGACAAGCCAGTGAGTACGTTTGAAAGTACTCGCAAACATTATGAACAAAAGATATACCGAATGCATATGCTCATGCTGGATTAAATGATATGCTCATGCTGACTAAAATTTAAAACATGGCATGATAAATATTAACAGGTGCGGAAAAATAAAATGTTAGTGACAAACCAAGAAAGTTAAAAGTGGACAATCGGGCGAGACAGGACCGCCCGAGAATCCAAAAGAAATGCCAAACGGGTGTCTAAAAGAGAATCGGGCGAGACAGGACCGCCCGAGAACTCAAGCGATGCCACGAGAGGTCTTGAAAAGAAATGCCAAACGGGTGTCTAAAAGAGAATCGGGCTTCACAGGACTGCCCGAGAACTCAAGCGACGCCACGAGAGGTCTTGAAAAGAAATGCCAAACGGGTGTCTAAAAGAGAATCGGGCGAGACAGGACCGCCCGAGAACTCAAGCGACGCCACGAGAGGTCTTGAAAATAAAACTGGGTGCTCGGGGTAGTCTAGCCAGCCCCTAAGACACTCAGGAAATAAAATAAGAGAAACGGGTTAGTCCACAATCATATGCATAGTAACGATAATATTTGTAACCATAAATAACCATGATAGCATCAGTGGTGATAATACTTATCCTGCAAAATAATTCATGCTCAACTTAATTATTTTCCTCCGGAGACCGACTCTAAGACCGACACTTGACCAACCCAGACTGTAGTCCTTAACTGCGGACACGGCTATTCGAATAGGTATAACTCTGCAGAGGTTGTACTCTTTACCCACAAGTATAGGATTTCTTTAGCCAGCACCGAGACGCTGACTAATTCCCATTACGGCCTTTGGGTTGCAAACACACCTGACTAGCACACACCAGCTTCACTCACCAAAGCCAGGAATCACCCAAGGCAATGATAAAGTAAAACTCTAAGTGGGAAGGCCTCATTCAACGGCCTCCAATAGCATGGGATCACAATATTTATATCGGCGTGCAAACAGGGGTGCTACCCCTTTTCGGCTACAACCGGAGACACCCATGCCCCCGGACCAAGTGACATGCCTACCATGGGCCAATGGTATCTTTCACTATGGCCTCTCTGTACGGTGTGTGCAGGAAAGGGGTTAACAACTTACTGAACCGTACCCAACCTGCGGCAGGGACAAGTGGCAGCACGAACAAGTATGGGGGTTACCGGAACAAGACTCGATCTACGGTCGACTCAGGAGGTTAAGTTTTTCCTGCAGTGGTTAGCGCAATAAAGTTTTCTTTCAATAGTAACACCAAAATAGGGCCACATCCCTTGCATGTCCCCACATGCATAACCAACAAGGCATGATCACGCTCCAACGTGATCACCCTTCTGCCGGTAACGGTATTTCCCTTATACCTGCTCCTGCAAGTTAGTCATGACAAGCACACGTTGCACGGTACGAGGAAACATGCCAACACTACATGCATGCAAATTTTATTTGAATTCAACATAAGCACGATTCAATTATTTCTTGCAAACATTTAACCATGCATTCACCATATCAAGTGTTCAAGATGCTTGCCTTGATCATGCAGAAATATTGGGTGCACTCCAAAAGTTTTGAAAATTCTCTTCCCTCCATTATTCCTATTTTCAAAAATATTGCAATTACCACATAAAGTCCAAACAGTGCTAAAAAGTTGTTTAGAATTTTTTTAAATAAATGCTAAAATAAACTAGAGGAAAAATAAGGAATAACAGAAAAAGAATCAAGTTATTTGGAGTTCATATGAATTTCCTCGAGAGTTTCTAAGCTGAAATAAATGACTAATTGGACTGTTTAATAGATCCAGTAGAGACAAAGCTTAGTAAAAATGTTCACCCTAGCTGGATTAATAGAGCATGATTTTAGGAGTATTTAGAAATTAGAATCATCAGATTTGGATTTGAAAATATTGCTGTGGAAATAATTGAAATCTGCTGGAAATGAAAAAGGAAAAAGGACAGAAGCGCGCCCTGAGCGTTGTATAGCCGTGCGGTGCTACTGGGCCGAGCCCAGCCGTTCGGCTGTGCGGATGATCTGCTGACGTTGAAGGCATATTCTGGGAGTACGTTTCCCGTGCGCGAAGACGACTCCTACGGGACCCGTCTCCACTTATCCACGCGGCGCGGGTTACGGGTCACTGACAGTGGGCCCCACCTGGCCCACTGGTCAGGTTTCACCAGTCGCCCGCGCGCGTCTTCTTTGTTGGCCGAACGGAGGTGGAACTCCGGCGATGGTCGCCGGCGAACGGCGGCACCTCTCGGGGATCTAGGGCCATCCACGTGTTCAGGGGATCATGGCGATCCCGTGGAGGTAGGGGACGATCAAGGGGAGGCACGAGTTCGCCGGCGACGAGGTCTTCCCGAGGACTCCGGTGGAACCAAATTAGGGATTTCGTCCACGACGCCTCTCTGATGGAATTGAAGGTGGGGTTGGGTTCGCGGGACCACGGGGAGGCCTCTTGTGCAGAGAGTGGAGACGGGGAGGCTCCGGTTGCGTAGGAATCGACCGGAACATGGCGGTGGCCGTGGTTGTCGGAGGTGAGGAAGACGGCCATCTCAGCTTGAGTGGCTGCTCGGGGTGGTACACAGAGAGGAGAGGAGGCAAGGTAGAGGGTGCAGCGAGCTCGGGTGTCCATTTATACGCGGGGTAAGGAGGTTCCGTGCCTTCCCGACGAAGAAATGACGGCGGCGGCAATTGATGGCACCGTTGAGGCCGGTGAGAGGTCGTGGTGGTTGGCGAGGCAGTGAAGAGGCTACAGGGGAAGGGGGATGAGCACGAGTGGCTCTGGTGGTTCAGAAACGAGCCACGCGTCTCGAAGCTGACGTGACAGAGAAGGCAACGTCGGCGGCGATGATAGCGATGGCTGGCCGGCGCTAGAGGCTAGGGTGTTGTGTCGGCGAGGTGTAGGGATGACCTGGTGATCCAGATGAAGGCCAGGACGAGCGAGGGGAGCAGCAGAGAGCAGCAGGAGCTCGATGCCAGTGGATGCAGTGGGCGTGCTCCGGGCACTCCCTGGGCATGCACGAAACATGCTCGACGAATTGCCAGCGCATCCTATGATAGTCCAATTGAACTGAATTTTTGTAGGGTGATGCTTAGAAGGATTACAAGGTTACTAGACATTCTGGTTTGGCCAGATGAGCTAGTTCCATTTGTAGTTTTAGGATGTTGCCAGATTCTGCCATGCTCACAACTTGCTTGACAAAATGCCAAGGCTATCTAGGCATTTTTGTTAGCTATGAAAATTGACATGATGATGTCTCATTAGATGGTAGAGGTGATGGTGGAGTGGGTTGGGCAAAAAGAGGAACTTGTTAGTGCAAGTTTTGGAGGAATACAGTTCTGGACAGAAACTTGGAGTATTTATTTGGTGAACCAAAATGAGGCAATTGGAGCTGATCTTCTGGACTTAAGGGTTTGGTTGGAAGGACTATAAGTGGGAATAATTTCAGAATTTTTGGATCAAGAAAAAATGAGGTTGTAGTTATAACCTAGGAATGGGACAGAAATGAAATGAGGATGTTTCACTCAAAATTTTCAAAAGGCCAAGTTGGGTTTTTGCATAAAAGTGATCTCTAGGCATCACATGACCCCTCATAATTTTTGTGGAATTTTAAAATAATTATTGAAAATAGTTGTAGTGCAACAGAGGCATTTAAAGAATTGAAAATGCTATAAAAATGATTATCTTGGGCAAAATTTTATTATGCAAATATTTCCTACTGTTATTAAAATATAGAAGAAACGATTTAAGAAAACTACCAAAGCCCATAATATTTTACAAAAATTTCTATATGGAGGGAAGAATTTTGGATAACAAAAACAGAAATACTCTGAAATAGATAAAAGACCTAATATAATTTCAAATTTTTATTTCTGGCCAAATTTTATTTAATAAAAATATGGTTAAATTTTTGGGGTGTTACAATTTTCATGTACTAGTGGGAATTTTTCATTATAGAACTTGGCTTGTATATTCCGATGATGGGCTTCCTCAAATGCCCGAGGTCTTCATGAGCAAGCAAGTTGGATGCACACCCACTTAGTTTCAGTAGTGAGCTTTCAAACACTTATAGCTCTAGTGCATCCGTTGCATGGCAATCCCGACTCCTCGCATTGATATCGATAGATGGACATCTCCATAGTCCATTGATCCGCCGAGTTGATGCGAGACTTTCTTCAATTTTGACTTCTCCTATTGATCTCTACCACCGCATTCTATTCCACCCATAGTGCTATCTACATGGCTCACGCTCTTGTATTGAGGGAAGTTGAAAATGTTGAAGCGTGTTAAAAAGTATGATCCAATTGCTTGGTTTGGCACCGGGGTACTCCTGATTTGATATGTCTATGTAGGGAAGAACGAGCGTGTCATGCTTACCACAACTAAGTGTATAGAGGTTGTTTCCATTAGCTCCATTATTAAGAAAGGCAATGATGAAATACATGCATGTTTTGTATTATTGTTTCAATATCAAATCGATAGACTATTGCCTTGAATCATTCGTATCTTAATATTCATGCCATGATTAGATTATATGATCAAGATTATGCTAGGTAGCATTCCACATCAAAAATTATCTTTTTATCATTTACCTACTCGAGGACGAGCAGGAATTAAGCTTGGGGATGCTGATACGTCTCCTTCGTATCTATAATTTTTGATTGTAAATTGTTTCATGCCAATATTCTACAACTTTCATGTACTTTTGGCAACATTTTATATTATTTTTGGGACTAAGATATTGATTCAGTGCCAAGTGACAGTTCCTGTTTTTTGCATGTTTTTTGTTTTGTAGAAAATTCATATCAAACGAAGTCCAAATGCGATAAAATTTTACGGAGATTTATTTTGGAATATATGTGATTTTTGGGAGGAAGAATCAACACAAACGGAGGCCCACATCCTTCACAAGGCATCAGGGCGCCACCCCCCAGGCCGCGCGGGGTTGCCTTGTGGCCACCTCGTAAGTCGGTTGGAGTCCTTCTTCGGCCACAAGGAAGCTTATATCGAGAAAAAAATCGTGTTAAAATTACAGCCCGATCGGAGTTACGGATCTCCGGATATTTAAGAAACGGTTTTCGGCCAGAAACAGGGGACGCGAAACAGAAGAGAAACAGAGAGAGAGAGAGATCCAATCTCAGAGGGGCTCCTGCCCTCCGGAAGCCATGGCGGCCATGGACCAGAGGGGAAACTCTCCTCCCATCTAGGGGGGAGGCCAAGCAAGAAGAAGAAGGAGGGGGGCTCTCCCCCCCTCTCTTCCGGTGGCTTCGGAGCGCCGCCAGGGGAACTATCGTGACGGCGATCTACACCAACAACTTTGCCGCCGTCATCACCAACTCTCTCCCCCTATATGCAGCGGTGTAACCTCTCTATTCCCGCTGTAATTCTCTACTTAAACATGGTGCTTAATGCTATATATTATTATCCAATGATGTGTGGCAATCCTATGATGTTTGAGTAGATTTCTTTTGTCCTACGGGTTAATTGTGGTATGGTGTGATTGATATGAGATGTATGTTGATATGGTGCTATCCTATGGTGCCCTCCATGTAGCGCAAGCGTGTGGGATTACCACTATAGGGTTTGCAATACGTTCATGATTCGCTTATAGTGGGTGGCTAGAGTGACAGAAGCTTACACCCGAGTAAGGGGGTTGTTGTGTATGGGAGTAAAGAGGACTTTTTACTTAATGCTATGGTTGGGTTTTACCTTAATGATCTTTAGTAGTTGCGGATACTTGCTAGAGTTCCAATCATAAGAACATGTGATCCAAGTACGGAAAGTATGTTAGCATATGCCTCTCCCTCATTGCATATGATAATTATCACACATGTTATATTCAATTGCCTATGGACAATCTTTCTCATCGTTCTACAAAAGCTCTCTACTAAACAACTAACTTTTATTATCTTGCAAATTACTCCTAGTTTTATTCCCACTAAGTACTTCTAGTTTTATTCTTGCAAACGTATCCTTACACCTACAAAGTAGTTTTATTCTTGTTCTAGGTAAAGCGAACGTTAAGTGTGCGTAGAGTTGTCTCGGTGGTCGATAGAACTTGAAGGGAATATTAATTCTACCTTTAGCTCCTCGTTGGGTTCGACACTCTTATTTATCAAAAAAGCTACAATTGATCCCCTATACTTGTGGGTTATCAAGTACCAACCTAGTTCGCCTACAGTCCATGGGCCGAACCCGCGGCCCACCATTCTTACAAGGAAGGACTCCGGAAGCCTCGCAGTCTGGCGTGATCAAGATGGACTCTGCCGAAGACTTGACGTGTACTCCAAGGACAGCATCGGCCGTTAGCGTGTGTATCCCTAGATGGACAACCGACCATCTGTAACCCTAGGTACCCCCAGCATCTATATAAGCTGAGGGGTTTAGTCCGTAGAGGCCACGGCCACAATTATAACCACCTAGCCTTAGGGTTAGAACACAGATTTACGATCTCGAGGTAGATCAAACTTGTACTCGATACATCATCATCAATACAATCAAAGCAGGACGTAGGGTATTACCTCTTTGAGAGGACCCAAACCTGGGTAAATAGTGTCTCCTTCATCCCTTGTTACCCATAGATCCGAGATCCACAGCTCGGGACCCCCTACCCCGAGGTCTGTCGGTTTTAGTACCGACAACAAGGGAGACAATGTAGAATGATGTCGCCGAGGTTACCATCCTTGCTTACGGTGATGGTGTCAAAATGATCAAGTGGTCATTGTCGATGTCGAGTCCGTGGCGAAGATGAGTGGCGGTGATGTCGATGTCGAACCGTTCCTAAGTAGCCGAAACACGTTAGGACACGGAAACCGCGAACTCAAGTTCTCAAATGGCAAACGTGGCAAAATTGCGGTTGGTTGTGGAAGTCGGTGGTGGTTTGCGGAAGAAACAGTGAAAAAACGAACAAAATTGCCAAAATTGAAGGTGATGGAGTTTTGGCTGTGAGGCGCCGGATGTCCGGGCTGCCAGATGTCGCCGGATGTCCGAGGGTATGGGCCGGATGTCCGGGCTGCTAGATCCATGGATGAACTTCGAAGATGAACTTGGGGAAGAAAAATTCGGGGCAAAATTCATGGAATTTCATGGATGGAAATGGTGGGGAAGGTGAGGAATACCTAGATCCACCTACAACACTTCGAATCCATGGATCAAAATCAACAAAACATCATCAAACCAACAAATCCCAAAAAAATGGTATGGCTATTTTTGTGGGGAATTTTTGAATTGGGCAAAAACAAACAAAATTGGGGCTAGAAAGTGGAGGGGAATAACTCCATAGTGTGAATCGACGTGGTTCTAATCCAAGATGATGGAGTTGATGAGGAAGTTCTTGGCTTGAAGTTTCTTGTAAGAGGACGACTCGAAGATGTCATAGCTTGTTTGGAACTTGACTTGTCACTGGTGCTTGGAGATGCTTGAGTGGTAGTTAAAGGTGCCGTAGTGGTGGAGACTTGTGATGCGGAGCATCCTACAGACATCACCATGTCAAGAGCCCGTTTGGCAAGTGACACGTGTGACATCTACTCCACATAGGTATTGTCGGAGCACCTCGGACGAGGAGGACGAGTGCCAGCGCACGTGTACAACTACACCGTCCACGAGGGAAGCTTGGAAGAGAGGGAAGAAGAAGCATGGACAAGCTTCTGAAAAAGCCCAGAACCTCTAGCCTCCAGCCCGGAACTTCCGGCCCCCGGACCTTCCGGCCGCTCCGGAACTTCCGGCCTCCGACGTCCAGAACAGCCCCAGGCGTGCCAACTCTCTGTTCAGCCCGGAACTTGCCCGGAACCTCGGCCGGAACCTCCGACCCCCGGAACCTCCGGCGTGCCCGGAACTTCCGGCCCCCGGCGTCCAGAACAGCCCCAGGCGTGCCAACTCTCTGTTCAGCCCGGAACTTGCCCGGAACCTCGCCCGGAACCTCCGGCCTGCCCGGAACTTCCAGCCCCCGGCATCCAGCCCAGCCCCGAGCGCGACAACTCTCTGGTTAACTCGGAACCTGCCCGGAACTTCCGGCCACCGGAACCTCCGGCCATACCCGAAACTTCCGGCCCTGCCTGCGTGCATTGACTTGGGCCGAGACCCGTGTACCCCTTCGCCCCTTAGACTATATATACTCTTCTTTCACCTACGTTTTAGGGTTAGCAAATATGATAGCTCATCTTAGCTGAGCTTTGCTCCTACCTCTACTCTTGAGAGAGAGAGAGAGAGAGAGACCACTCCCATGGAGTTCAAGACCTCCATGTGAGAAGATCCTCCAGGATATCAAGACCCCGACTCCTCTCCAGATCGGGAAGAACTAGCTACCGTTTGTATCGTCCTTTGTTGACTTTGGATCGTGAATCTCTCCGTGTGTATGTGGATTTAGCACATGTGTGATTGTGTCTTGTCTATTTGAGTGTGTCCTCTCGTTTGCCCCTCTCGTGTTCTTCGCGGGATCCGCTCCAATCGTGAAAGATCGACACCGTTAGGGTTCCACCCTACATCATCTTGGTATCATGAGCCACGTTGATCACGATTTTGGAGTCTCCCCCACCGTTTTCTAGCTTGATTTTGTTGTTTTTGTCCTAATTCGAAAATCCCCACCAAAAAATAGCCATACCAATTTTTTTTGTGATTTGTTGGTTGGATGATGTTTTGTTGATTTTGATCCATGGATTCGTTGTGTTTCAAGTGGATCTAGCCTTCCCCATCTTTTCCCCCATTTCCATCCACGAAATCTTCTCAATTTTGCCCCGGGAAATCGTGTTTTTCCGCCCCCGTTCTCAGATCTAGAATTTAGGGTTCGTCCCGGAAGAAATTCCACGACCCCCAGAACTTCCGGCATTCCCCGGAACTTCCGTCCCACGGAACTTCCGTCCCACGGAACTTCCGTCCTCACCCCGGAACTTCCGGGCTAAACCGAAAGTTTACCCCGAAATCCCCCGGTTTACCCCACACCTCACCCGCGACCCCCGGAACTTCCGGAATTCCCCCGGAACCTCCGGAGCCCGGAACTTCCGGCCCTAACCCCGGAACTTCCGGCCTAACCAGAAACTTTACCCAAAATTTCAGCATCACCCTTCTTCGCCATTTTCATCACAACTTTTCGCTCCGAACTCCGATTTGAGTGTTCTTTGGCTCGTTTTGAAGCTATCGACGTGCCCGAGGTCCTCACCTTGGTTTCACCACCATTTGACTCCATCAAATTTTTGGAACTTTGGCATCTTTGCCTAGGGCCTCCACCATATCATCCGCAATACCACCATAGCCTTCCGCAACCTAACTCATTTTGATCCCCATTGCATTTGATTTTGTTTGAGTTGTGGCTTGTGTCTCCTAAGGTGTTTCGGCTACTTAGGGACCATGCTTTCCACTCCAACAACGTGTATAGCTCACCATACTCTTCCGCCACCTTAACCCATTTTGACCGGGTTTCCACCAATACTTCCACAACCACCACCGCTAATCCGCTACCACCATTTGACATTTGCGTTTGAGATTTTGAGTTCGTGGTTTTTCCGTTTCCTAAGGTGTTTCGGCTAATTAGAACGGGTCGACTTCAAGAACACCGCCACTCATCATCGCCACGAGGTCGTCATCGACATTGTCCACTTCATCATCATCCGTCCTTGCTTACAAACGAGAACCCACCGACGGTAACCTCGACGACACCATTGTATATTCCCCTTGCCATTGCATTGTTAACCCCTAGCCCATTTTGTGTCACTTGCCTATCGAGACTTGCCATTGAGTATTGCCGGCAACGTTACTTGTGCACTTTAGTGATTATCTGATGAGGATATATTCACGAAATATGATGATTCTGCTTGCTTAAGCTGGAAAGAAATATTGAGCCTCATTGACAAATATCACAAGGTGAATTCATTCCTAGTTGAACATGTTACTTTGATTCGGAAGAATTTTAAATCATGGACTTTTCGTATCACTAGGATTGAGTTAATGGCGAACCGGGTGCATGAGCAAGAAGCTATGCGCAAGGAATGATGGCAGGCACGAGGGAGGTGTGGGAGGAAGTGGCGTCATCATCACATGAAGAGAACAAAAGTTGGAAACAATATATTCCATGTCAGACTCGGATTGACACCCAGGAAGCCCAAAATTGATATACGTGCAGAATCCGTGTCCGTGGTCCAAATAAGGCGTGTAAATACAATTTGGAAAGCTTAAGTCGTGTGCTTTCCAAACTATATACCCGCAGCCCGCGATTCGCGGTGACCGAGTCGCAGTCATCAAAACAATATGGTGGTTGTTTCTGCCAGTTTTTCAGATAGACTCGTTTAAGTTAGGAAAGTTAGAGATATGGTTTATTTTGACCCCAACACTATGTTGGACGTCCAGGGGTCTTTATATACCCTTGTAAGTCGTGGTTTTTAGGGTTAGACCATGTTTTGATTAAACCTCTACCAGATTGAATTGCTTTAAGCATTCCTCTGAAATCATATTCCTCTTTGCATCGATCAGGAATATTTATCTACACCAAGTTCGTTTCGATAGGGTGTATTTGCTACTGAAAGTCAAGTGCTATCTGTCGTTCCATTGGGAATTGGGAGATTGCAGAACCGCTTCGTGGTCGGCGGCTACGTGCGCAAGTGTGTGGTGTTGCGAATATCC
Organism: Elymus sibiricus; assembly: GCA_039707655.1. Lineage (NCBI taxonomy): Eukaryota > Viridiplantae > Streptophyta > Magnoliopsida > Poales > Poaceae > Elymus > Elymus sibiricus. The sequence continues at coordinate 190,279,513 of CM077674.1, forward strand.
ATAGGGTTGAAGATCCGTCGCATTGGCAACGGGGGAACAGCCGGAGAGTTCGTGAGCGTCTCACAAGTTAACCAACAAGTTCATCATCGACACCATCAGCTCACTGAGAAGATCGGGCCACCCCTTATCATTATCGATCCGCCCTTCCATTGCATACATACCTCATTTGGTATCATCATATCATCTCTTGTGTCACAAGATTGTTCCCGCATATACACACTTGCTATCTTGGTTTGAGCGTTGCGCATATTGGCAAAAAAAAAGCTTTTAAGCAAAGAGAAAAACAAAGGGCTTGCAAGCAAGAGTCATAGCATCATACCACATTGCATATCATATACCATCATTGATCATCTTGGATCATCGTGTGAGAAACACCGGGAACCATACATACATAGCATACTTGGGCTAGAAAGTCGATACGTTTTGTCTTCCCTAGGGTGTGCACAAGTGTCGTATCTGCCTATTGAGCAATCGTGCTAGCGTCTCTCTTGAGTTGTGCAACACGAGCGTTTTCCGTGGATTCCACATTTTGAGCTCATTCCTTGGTTGCATGACCCCATTTATCTATCCGTGTGTGCGTTTCCGTTTGCCATTCATTGCTATTGGTCTACTTGTTTCATTTGCGAATTTGTGAATCTCTTTCAACATTATTGACTCTTACTAACAATTGCATCAAATTTTTGTGCCACTATCCTCACCAAGCTACTCCATAAGTTTTACTTGTGTAGGTGTGAGAATAGACAAGATCCAGTACCAATTATGCTACTTCCATAATACATTATTGAGTGATCATTGATCCATCTTCAACGTTGGATAAGGTACATTTGGTCTAATTCTTTCCTTTCTTCCCCTCACATTTTTGCTTGAGCATGATGGATAGGCAAAGCACATCTACTTCGGTCTACACCAACAACGACGAGTTCGATGCCACGAAAAACTTCATCGACGCCAAGATGCAAGCTCACAAGGAGGAGCTCATTGCCCTCATCAAGACCGCCAAGAGGTCTCCCTCATCTTCGAGAACACGCTCAAGTGCACATGCTTCCGAGCTACCATCTCCGGCAAGATCACATCGGCATCGACACCGACAAGAACGTGAAGGTCAAGAGCTCAACACCAACCACCGCTCGACGACTTCACCATCTACCTTGGCATCTTCGCCAAGCGACTTCATGGCATCTTCGCCTTTGGATATGCGACATCTTCGCCGGCAAGCACCTCAAGAGAAGCTCACCAAGCTCAAGTCCGCGACTTCCACGAGCTACTACGACCTCGACACTGACCACGAGCTTCCTTTCTATGGGAATCAAGACCCCGAGGAGTATCTCGAGTGGGAGCGCAGGATGGACGACTACCTCAAGCTACATCAAGTCCCCTCCGAAGATCAAGTGAAGTGTGCCACAAGTAACTTCCACGACTACGCGTCGACATGGTGGCTTCACAAACCTTCGACAAGCTTCGACGTGAGTTGGCCCAAGACGAAGAAAGCGATGCGGCGAGAATTTTTGCCTTCCACCTACACGGAACATCTTCGACGCCAATTGGAGAACACCATCCAAGGATCCAAGTCCATCGACGAGTACTTCAAGGAGATGAAGAAAGCCTTGCGACGAGACGGTGTGGACAACCCCATTTCGATGAAGTTCCACTTCATGATGGGATTGAACAACGACATCTCCAAGACTATCTTCCTCGACAACTACAAGTCCCTCGACGACAACTACTTTGGTGCTCTCAAGGCGGAAAAAGAACTCAAGAAGGCCAAGGCTTCTCCATCCCAAGCACACTTCGCGACGACCAAGTTCCAAGACGATGCTCCCAAGTTCGACATCACCGCCAGCCCTCTTGGTGGCAGTGACGATGCCGAGTCTGCCAGGACTCTTTTTGAAGACGACACGGCGACGACTACTACTACGGAGCAACTCAAGGATCAAGATTTGGAGGCGAGCGACAAGGTGGCGAGCAAGGATGATGCTTCCTTCTTTGGAGGCGAGCGTAATGATGTGCCATCTTCGGCCTTCATCCACGGCGACGACGAGACGGTTGAGTATGGGATTTTCCCTTCGACCAAGGAGGTGTATGATGATGAGTTGAGCGACTTATGCCACCATAGTGAGAGTGAGAGTGACTTCACCACTAGCCCCATATATGATGAGATGACCCAATTCTCATGTGAGGAGAGCCACCACCACCACCACTTGAGTGATTTGAGTGACCCCACCATATGTGACATTGAGTGCACCTATTTTGAGGGAGTGAGTGAGCCACCACATAGAGAGAGTGAGGTAGTTGATAGGGCATGTGCGGCCATTTCAATTTCTAACGACTTACCCTCTACCTCTCTTGTGTCTTCTCATTTGGTGCTAGGTCCAATATACGACGACGGCCTGATCTTTGATGACTTCGTCCTTCCTTTGGACAAGACGATGGCCATGGTGGACTATGATACACCCCCCACATAGTTCCATCACGATGATGATGACCACGAATTGGTCCTTGCCACCTCACCTACACCACATGAGTGGAATGAGAAAGGTAACATAGGTGAAGGTGATGCTCTTGTTCCGCTAGTGGACATTCTTGACATTGCTTGCTTGCATGATGTAGATCCTTCTATTGACACGCTTCATGCTAGTATGATTTCCCCATGCGATGATTTACCCATTTATGATGAGTTTGATGATTGCCATGCGGAGTCTATTAGTTGTGATGCCATGTTGCATAGGATTTCTTGTGCTAATTCTCTCGGTCACATCATGTTTGATAATCCGCTTGACTTGTCATATGCTATGCATGAGATCAACAATATGACATATTTGCAATCTCATCGTAGTAACTATGCATATGCCATTAAAATGAACCCAATTTGCACATATGTCATAGATGACAAGCCCATGGTTATTGGCATTTGTTTTTCTTGTGATGATATTGATATGCTTCCTTTGCATCATTGTTCATATATGCCATGCCATGACCACCTAGCTTCGGACATGCATTATTTGCCTTGTTGTCAATTTTCTCCATATGATGTTTTCGCTATTGCTCATGAGGAGACCCCCATAGTTTCCTCATACATGTTTGGAGATTTTGATCACTCCCATCCATTGCATGATCCTCATAATTATGTGCACAATATGCTCCCCATGAATAATGCTCTTGTTGTGCCACATACTTGCATGCTCAATTTGTGTCCCCATCGTGTTATACATAACAACTATTCTTTCATGATGGATGACATGTTCATATACCATGCCTCAAATTTCTTTGAGCATTGCTTGTTTGGTGCTAACTCTCACATGCACATACACATCATCATGGATGATGTGTACATTTACCACGCACACACTTTCTTTCGCTTGTGCCTTTCTTGTGTAGGTCATTACACTTACTCGTCAACCTCGCAAGCGCACGAGTTGACGAAACGAGCTCTAGAGAGCAATGAAGATGTGCGCCAACATGGAGTGCTTACCCTCCACCCACCCTCTACGCGACGAGCCTTTGCGCATTTCTTCTACATGGCCCTCACATGGTTATGGGTTATTGTCCATTATATATCCTTTGCCCATATTGCCATGTTCACTTTGCATGATATGCTCATTTCCATTTGGATGACATGCTTTGGTGACCCATGCTTTGCATTACACATGATCCATGATTCTAGCACTTGTATGTGTATTTGCATGCTTGGTGGAGATATCCCTTGTTATTGCCATGTTTGCTATGTATTCCATGCCTATGATGATACTTTGATCATGTTTCGCTTTCGTGCTCGTGATATGTCATGTGCATTGCCTAGGCCTACTATTTGCTCACATGACTTGATCGCCATGATTTCCTCTAGTGCGTTGCATCTTCGCTCCACTAGTTTGCACGATATGATTGCTATGATTGCTTGCCTTGTTGCATCACCGATGATTCATACTTGCTCGTTTCATGCGGTTGATGGCATCCATTCACATGCTTTGCACATGATTGATATTGCTTCCTGTCATATATCTCCATATGTTGCATCTCTCATGCTAGATGATTTGCCATGTCTTGAGTGCAACAATGCTTTTAGTCTTGCTAATGAGATCGCCCCCATAGTTTTCTCCCATATTATTGGAGCTTTTGACATCTTTCATGTGAAGCATGCGTGTCTTCCTTCTTTGCACCATATGCCTAGTGCCATGAATATTGCCATTGTTGCATCATATTATTCCTGCACTTTTGCTACTAATGGTTATGTGCAAGAGAAGAGAACCATCATGATGGATGATGTGTTTATTTACCATGCACATACGTTCTTTGCTTTGTTTTGTGCATGTGTAGGATCGTTCGACCCCGTGTCAACTTCCACTTCACGTGAGTTGACCATTCGAGCTCTTGAGAGCGAGCCACTTTCGACCGACGTGCTTCTACAACGCATTTTCTACCACTTCGGCATTGTGAAGGACGCACAAGAGCACACTTTCGAGGTGATACCCTTCTCTTTTGAGAACCCCGAAACCATGAGCATGAATATTGTGGATCGTACTTCATGTGTTGCTTGCACCATGACACATTGCACACATGCTAGAGATCTTCATGTTTTGACTTGTCATTGCCACATTGCCATGCCTCATGATATATATGCCTTGTGTGTTGCATCGCACATGATTATCCCATGCTATTTCCATGTGTTTGACTGCAACAATGTCATTTCTTCACATATGCCATGTCCCATTGATTGTCACATGATTGACTTGATTGCCTCACACATGATGAACACTTGCTATTTCTATTGTGTTGAGTGCCACACTATTTTCACTACACCCTATGCACGTTATGCTTGGATTGTCTTGCCCTTGACCCATGTGTTTAGACACTTCATTTTATTTGGTTTATGAATGATTCCTATGCCTACTATAGACCTTTCATTGAGCGCTTTGTGCATGTTTGCTATGCCTTTGAGGTAGATGCTTGTTCACTTGTCAAACATATTAGCATCTCTACCTGCCATTTGCATGCTTGTTTCCATGATGACTTTGCTTGTGCTCAATTCATATGCTTAAATGCCATGTCTCAATCCTTTGTCACACCATATGCTTTGCATGATGACGACACTTGTTTGGTGAATCGCCTCTTGAATGCTTGGTTTTGCACTAACGCTAACCACATTTGTTTTTCCAAGTGTTTGTTGTCCTTACTCCATTTGAAGGAATCACAAGACGGTGCGACATTGGAGAGTGCCCATTTCGAGCTTGAAGATGATGAGTACTTGGTGATCGTCCACTTCTACACGGCGCAGCCATCTCTTTCCCATGGTGATTTGGCTTTTGATCCGAGGTCGGATCTTTCCCAAGGGGGGGGGAGATGATGCGGAGCATCCTACGGACATCACCATGTCAAGAGCCCGTTTGGCAAGTGACACGTGTGATATCTACTCCACATACACAAAGGTATTGTCGGAGCACCACGGACGAGGAGGAGGAGTGCCAGCGCACGTGTACAACTACACCGTCCACGAGGGAAGCTTGGAAGAGAAGGAAGAAGAAGCATGGACAAGCTTCTGAAAAAGCCCGGAACCTCCGGCCTCCAGCCCAGAACTTCCGACCCTCGGACCTTCCGGCCGCTCCGGAACTTCCGGCCTCCAACGTCCAGAACAGCCCCAGGCGTGCCAACTCTCTGTTCAGCCCGGAACCTCGCCCGGAACCTCCGGCCCCCGGAACCTCCGGCCTGCCCGGAACTTCCGGCCCCCGGCATCCAGCCCAGCCCCGAGCGCGACAACTGTCTGGTTAGCTCGGAACCCGGCCGGAACCTGCCCGGAACTTCCGGCCACCGGAACATCCGGCCATACCCGGAACTTCCGGCCCTGCCTGCGTGCATTGACTTGGGCCGAGACCTGTGTACCCCTTCGCCCCTTAGACTATATATACTCTTCTTCCACCTACGTTTTAGGGTTAGCAAATATGATAGCTCATCTTAGTTGAGCTTTGCTCCTACCTCTACTCTTGAGAGAGAGAGAGACCACTCCCATGGAGTTCAAGACCTCCATGTGAGAAGATCGTCCGGGATATCAAGACCTCGACTCCTCTCCGGATCGGGATGAACTAGCTACCGTTTGTATCGTCCTTTGTTAACTTTGGATCATGAATCTCTCCGTGTGTATGTGGATTTAGCACATGTGTGATTGTGTCTTGTCTATTTGAGTGTTTCCTCTCGTTTTCCCCTCTCGTGTTCTTCGCGGGATCCGCTCCAATCGTGAAAGATCGACACCGTTAGGGTTCCACCCTACATCAACTTGATTATAGGAGCCGTTGTTCTTGGATGAGTACATCTTGCACTTGTCGCTCCGCCTTGGTCGCTTGATGCACTAGCTCGAGGAGGTTGGAGTATGGTTGGAAGTCGGCGGTCTTTTTGATGGGGTCGTTGAGGCAATTCAAGAAGCGTGCCATAGTTTGCTCATCGTCTTCCTTGACATTGGCTCGTATCATGGCAACTTCCATCTCTTGGTAGTATTCTTCAACCGACTTTGTGCCTTGCTTGAGGAATTTTAGCTTCTTGAAGAGATCCCAGCTATAGAGGGTAGGCACAAAACGAGCTCTCATGATATCCTTCATTTGGTTCCAAGTCGTGATGGGTGGTTCGCCTTTCTCCCTACGTCACTCAATCACTTGCTCCCACCAAATGAGGACATAGTCTTGAAACTTGAGGGAGGCCATGGCGATCTTCTTTTCCTCTTCATAATTGTGAAGACGGAATATCTTGTCGACCTTCAATGCCCTTGAGAGATATTCTTCGGGATCGTTGTTTCCGGAAAACTTGGGCATGGTGAACTTGAGCTTGCCGAAGCGTTGTTCTTCATCATAGTTGCGATGGTGATGTCGCTCTTGTCTTGGAGGTGGGTCTTCAACTTCTTGCTCCTCATGATTGGCTTGATGTGGAGGACGAGGGATTCGTGCACGGTTCCTACTTTCTTGGCGCTCCTCAAGACGAGCGGCTTCATCTTGTTGCTCTTGCCGGAGCGCTTCCTCTTGCTCACGTACTCGACGGTTGCCCTCATTGACGACGCGAGTGGCTTCTTGGAGGGCACGTTGTGCTTCGAGTGCTTGTTCTTCATGGCATTGTTTTTATTGCCGTAGTGCGTCGCCATCTTGGTCTTTTTGGCATTGGCGTTGTCGAGCTTGCCCTTGGCCCATGGCGTCTTGGTCTTAGCGCCAATGCCATTCGCGCTCCCGAAGACGGTCTTCTAACCGGTTGCCATGGAATGGATTTTGTGGAGCTTGATGATCGTCTTGACGATGAGAACGTGCTCGTGGAAGACTTGTGTGGGAAGAAGAATCCGAAGAGTGCCGACTCGAGTGGCGCTGTCTTGAAGATGAAGTTGTGGAAGAAGCGCGGTTGACCATCAATTCACGAAATTCTTCCATTTGAGATGATAGCTTGGCGTCAAGGTAGTCCTGTGATGCGGAGCATCCTACGGTCATCCCCATGGACCTACCTACGTCTCCTCAAGTGCCAAGCGGGCCAATGACACGAGCACGTGCAAGAGCTCTCGAGATTGAGGTGACATCTCTCCTTAATGAACTTCCATTTGACTCGTGTGAGACATGCCTACTACCTCAAGCCGGAATGCTATGTGTGATCAAGTACGAAGAATACCGCCTCGGGAATGCTCGGAACGAAGACCAAGTCCCCAAGTACACGGACGAAGAAGAGCGCCAAGGCAGACCGCTAAAAAGTATCAGTGGCCAGACATCCGGCCCCTGATGAAGATGACAGTAGCAGCAACCCTACAGCAGAACTTCTACAGGGCCCAGACATCCGGCTGGAGGCCCGGACATCCGGCCCGACCAGGCCCGGACATCCGGCCCCTACCCGGATTTCCGGCGAAGCATCACAGAACCTGGAAACGCTTCCAGGCTGGACATCCGGCGTTTGGCCCGGACATCAGGCCCGACTAGAACGGCCAGACATCCGTCCCGACGGCCGGACATCCGGCCCCTGCCCACGCCAAAAGGGCCCTTCGGCTGTGTAACCTCTCTCCTTCACCCCCACTTCGTCCTAGACTATAAATAGACCTCCTCCTCATCCTTTCTAGGGTTAGCAAAGACATTGAAACATTTGAGTAGAGCTTTGCTCCTTGTATCTCCTCTTGGGGAATCAAGACCTCTCTAGGGAGAAGGATCCCCATCATAGGATCATCAAGACCTCCTAAGGGAGAAGGATCTCTTCTAGATCATCAAGACCTCACCTCCTTTGGAGTGAGAAGAACTTTACCTTGTGCTTGTTTCCATGAATTTATCTTGTATGCTTGTGGATCTCATGTATGCTATCCTAGTGGATGTGTGATTTGGGTTTGTTTGAGTGATTTCCCTTTGGTTGTCTTGTTGTTCTTCCCTTTTCCCCCCTCCAAGTGTGAAAAGATCGTCAATTTGGGTTCCACCGTACATCATCTTGGATCAGAGCCACGTTGATTCACACTTTGGAGTCTTTTCCCCCTCACTTTCTAGCCCAATTTTTTTGTTTTTGCCCAATTTCGAAAATTGCCCACAAAAATAACCCTACCAAAATTTTTGTGATTTGTTGGTTTGATGATGTTTTGTTGATTTTGATCCATGGATTTGCTGTGTTTCAAGTGGATCTAGCATTCCCCCACCTTCTCCATCAATTCCATCCACGAAATTCCTTGAATTTTGCCAGGAAATTTTTCTTTTCCCCACTTGATCATCGTTTCATCCACGGACCCCCAGCCACGGACATCTGGCCCGTGTCCCCGGACATCCGGCCCCTAGCAGCCAACATTTCACCCCATCCACTTTTTCTCTGATTTTTCGTTGTTTTCCACCGTTTCTTCCGCAATACCATCGCATACTCGTGTGACTCCACCACCGATTTCCGCAACCACCGCAAAAAATTTCATGTTTGCCACTTGAGATTTTGAGGCGCGGTTTTCCATTTCCTAACGTGTTTCGGCTACTTAGGGACGGTTCAACATCGACATCACCGCCGCTCATCATCGCCACAGACTCGTCATCGACAACGACCACTTCATCATTGTGACACTATCACCGTAAGCAAGGACGGTAACCTCGATGACAACTTGTTCATTTCCTTGCCATTGCATTGTTAACCCCCGAGACCATCTTTTGCGTCGCTTTCTTACAAGACTAGCCATTTGAGTATTGCCGGGCAACGCTACTTGTGCACTTTAGTGATACCGTTCCACATGGCTATCATAGCGTGCATATGTCATCGTATCATCTCTTGTGTCAATATTTGTTCCCACATATACATCATTGCTATCTTCGTAAGAGCATTTCGCATAAGTGGCCAAAGGAAAATATTAAAAGAACGAGAAGCTTTTAAGCGAAGAGAAAAGTGCAACAACAAGCTTGTAAGCAATAGCCATAGCATCGCCACATTACATAGCATATTTGATCATCTTGGATCATTGTGACAAGTTCACCAGGGCACATACATACATAGCATAAGTGAGAAAGAAAGTCGATACGTTTTTTCTCTTATAGGTTGTGCACAAGTTCGTATCCGCCTATTGAGCAATCGTGCTAGCGTCTCTCTAGTGTTGTGCAACACGAGCATTTTCCGTGGATTCCACATTTTGAGCTCATTCCTTGGTTGCACGACCTCATTTATCTATCCGTGCGTGTGTTTTCGTGTGCTACTTATTGCTATTGGTCTACTTGTTACACTTGCGAACTTGTGAATCTTTTTCAACATTATTGATATCTTGCTTGCAAATTGCAACTATTTTGTGCCATCATCCTAACCAAGCTACTCCATAAGCCTTATTTGTGTAGGTTTGAGAAACAAACCCGGTACCAATTCTACTATCATAGCTATACAATGAGTGATACTCGATACATCTTCAATCTTTGGAAAAGGTAACTTTGGTTTTGTTCTCTCATTTCCTACTCACCTCTACTTGATCATGATGGATAGGCCAAGTACATCTTCGCATCCTCTCTTTGACGAGCACGAAGCACCGAACGACTACGTATCTAAGAGCCATCTCTTTGGGGTACAACGAGCCTTGCATCAAGAAAGTGAAGATTTGGGCGATCGCATTGAGCAACTCGCCACCGACTTGCGTCACTCCGAAACATGAACAAGAGACTACCTCGATGCCAAGCTTACTATACAAATGGACGAATTTCGTGCCATGATGCTTGACCACGCTTCCTCAACTTCGTCCTCGACAAGGAGAACACGGTCAAGTCGCCATTCTTCGGATTCATCATCGGATGCAAGTCTTCCTCGAGCTCGTCTACATCATAGACAAGACCATCAAGCTCCACCAAATCCATTACATGGCAATGGTTTGCAACAACGTCTTCGAGAGCGCGAACGTCAATGTCATCAAGTTCAAAATGACACGCGCCAAGAGCATGTTCCACGACATCCACAACAAGACACACAAGACGGCGATCCACTCCGTCAAGAGCAACAACGTCATGAGGAACAAGCCATCGCAGCTCAACGTGCCCTTCGAGAAGCCACTCATGCCCTCAACGAACACAACCGTCGTGTGCGTGATGAAGAAGAGGCACGTCACCAAGAAGAAGCCGCACACCAAGAAGAGAATCAAGAAAGGAGGAACCGAGCAAGAGTACCTCGTCCCCACCGTCAAGCCAACCGTGTAGAGCAAGAATCGAACGGGGATGAAGACCCACCTCCAAGACACCAGCGACGACAACATCAGCATAATGACGAACAACGCTACGGCAAGCTCAAGTTCAACATGCCCAAGTTTTCCGGAAGCAACGACCCCGATGACTACCTTTCATGGGCCTTAAGGTGCACAAGATATTCCATCTACAAAACTATGACGAGGAAGAGAAGGTAGCCATGGCATTGCTTGAGTTCCAAGACTATGTTCTCATTTGGTGGGAGCAAGTGATCGAGAGACGCCAAGAGAAAGGCGAACCGCCTATCACAACGTGGACTCAAATGAAGGATGTCATGAGAGCTCGCTTTGTGCCTACACACTATAGCCGCGACCTCTTCAAGAAACTTCAACTCCTCAAGCAAGGCGCCAAGTCGGTTGAAGAATATTACAAAGAAATGGAGATTGCAATGATACAAGCCAACGTCAAGGAAGATGATGAACAAACTATGGCGCGTTTCTTGAATGGTCTCAACCATCCAATCAAGAAAATTGCGGACTTCCAACCTTACTCCAACCTCCTCGAGCTAGTGCACCAAGCCACCAAAGAGGAGCATCATGTGCAAGAGGATTACAAGTACTCCAAGTACTCTTCCAAGACCTACGGTTCTTACACTCAAGCTTCAACGACTATGACACCTCCTCCAATGACTCGAGCTACACCAAGTACTGGTGACAAGTCAAGCTACAAGAACCCTTCGACATCTTCGAGTCGTGTTCCTACTACTGCAAGCAACTCCAAGCCAAGAGCTTCGTCATCAACAACTCCTACGGATGCCACCGACAAAACAAGTGACATCAAGTGCTTTACTTGCAAAGGCCGAGGCCACAAGTCTTTTGAGTGCCCCACACGGCGTACCATGATCGCCAATGCGGACGGCACCTATGACTCTATGAGCGAAGAAGAAATGGAAGCACTTGAGCACGTGGCCATGCATCGACAAGTGAATGAAGATGAAGACGATCAAGTATTTTGCGACAATGATTCGAGCCCCGCTCTTGTTGTGTCCAAGATCTTGACACTTCAACAACAAGACGAAGACCACAGTTGCCATATCTTCCATACCAAAGCCGGTATCCAAGGACGTTCCATCAAGGTCATCATCGACGGCGGAAGTTACCACAACTTGGCAAGTGAAGAGTTATGTTCCAAGCTACAATTGCTTAAGAAGAAGCACCCTCGCCCCTACAAGGTCCAATGGTTAAGCGACTTCGGCACCATTCAAGTGGAGCACACCGTTCAAGTGTCCTTCAAGATTGGCGCATATGAAGACACCTTGGAGTGTGATGTGGTTCCCATGTCAGTATACCATCTCCTCCTTGGAAGACCTTGGCAATTCGACCGCGGCGTCATCCACAACGGACGAACCAATCACTATAGCTTCAAGATGAAGGGCAAGGAATTCGTTCTTCGACCAATGTCACCAAGTCAAGTCATCACCGACAAGCAATGATGCGGAGCATCCTACGGTCATCTCCATGGACCCACCTACGTCTCCCCAAGCACCAAGAGGACTAATGACTCGAGCACGTGCGAAAGCTCTCGAAAACGAGGTGACATCACTCCTTAGTGAACTACCGTATGACGCATGCGAGACATGGATGCTACCTCATTCCGAAACACTATGTGAGCTTAGGTACCAGGAGGACCCTCTCGGAGAAGCCCGGAACAATGGACAAGTCGGCAAGTTCACGGATGAAAAGGACCAGCGAAGACGGTCACCGGAGGCATACAGGGCCCGGACATCCGGCCCCAAGCCCGGACATCCGGCCCCTGGGATCAACAGCAGCAGCAGCCGCCTTACAGCAGAAGAGGCTACAGGCGTCGGACATCCGGCCGGCAGCCCAAACACCCGGCCCGTGCAGCCCGGACATCCGGCGCCAGCCCAGAAATCCGGCACCTCCCGACAGAGGACACCCGTAGGTTGCCCAGTTTCGGCCGGACATCCGGCCCCCAGGCCTGGACATCCGGCACCATGATGAACCGCCGGACATCCAGCCCGACTCCGCGTGTTTTCGGCCCTCAGGCCCTGTAACCCCCTCCATCTCGCCCTAAGTTGTACTAGCACTATATAAGGACCTCTCCCTCCTCCCTCTAGGGTTAGCAAAGTAGATAGCTCTTTGAGATTAGAGCTTTGCTCATCCATACCTCTCCCATGGAGATCAAGACCTCCATGAGACCCATGTGAGAAGATCCACTCCGGATATCAAGACCTCGACTCCTTCGCGGATCGGGATGAACTAGCTACCGTGTATCCTCCTTTGTTGGATTTGGACCTTCGTATCCCTCTATGTGTATGTGGATCTAGTGCATGTGTGATTTGGATCTTGTTGATTTGAGTGTTCTTCTCGTGTTCTTCGTGGATTTCCTCCTTTTCCCCCTCCTAAGTGTGAAAAGATCATCATCTAGGGTTCCACCCTACATCATCTTGGATTAGAGCCAAGGTTGATTCACACTTTGGAGTTCTTCCCCTCCACTTTCTAGCCCCGATTTTGTTGGTTTTACCCAATTTCGAAAATTCCCACAAAAATAGCCCTCCCAATTTTTTTTGTGATTTGTTGGTTTGATGATGTGTTGTTGATTTTGATCCATGGATTTGCTTGGTTTCGAGTGGATCTAGCGTTTTCCCATCTTCCCCACCTTTTTCTTCCACAAAATCGTCCAAATTTTGCCCCGAAATTTTCTTTTCCCCACTTGTTCATCAAGTTCCTCCGCGGATCTGACAGCCCGGACATCCGGCCGACAGCCCGGACATCTGGCGCTCCGGACATCCGGCCATCTGGCCCGGACATCCGGCCCCTGTGCACCAGCACGCCAACAGCTCACAATTTCGTCGATTTTCGCCGTTTTCCCACCGTTTCTTCCGCAACCCCTTGAGCCACTCCACCACCATCTTCCGCATACCACCACCTTCGTGCCACTTGAGATTTTGAGCCGCAGATTTTGCCGTTTCCTAACGTGTTTCGGCTACTTAGGAACGGTTCGACAACGACATCACCGCCGCTCATCATCGCCCAGGACTTCGACATTGACAACGACCATCTTCACCATCGTGACACCCTAACCGTAAGCAAGGACGGTAACATCGACGACATCTTGTTCATATCCTTGCCATTGCATTGTGAACCCCCGAGACCATCTTTTGTGTAGCTTTCCTACGAGACTAGCCATTTGAGTATTGCCGGCAACGCTACTTGTGCACTTTAGTGATACCGAGCCGCATAGCTATCATAGCGTGCATACATACACATATCATCTCTTGTGCCAAAATTTTGTTCCCGCATATACATCATTGCTATCTTTGTACGAGCATTTCTCATAAGTGGCCAAAGGAAACAATCAAAAGGAGAGAAGCTTTTAAGCAAAAGAAAAAGAGCAACAAGCTTGTAAGCAATAGCCATAGCATCGCCACATTACATAGCATATTTGATCATCTTGGATCATTGTGACAAGTTCACCGGGAATCATACATACATAGCATAAGTGAAATAGACAGCCATACGTTTTGTCTCTTATAGGTTGTGCACAAGTTCGTATCCACCTATTGAGCAATCGTGCTAGCGTCTCTCTAGTGTTGTGCAACAAGAGTATTGTCCGTGGATTCCACATTTTCAGCTCATTTCTTGGTTGCACGACCTCATTTATCTATCCGTGCGTGTGTTTCCGTGTGCTACTTATTGCTAGTGGTCTCCTTGTTACACTTGCGAACTTGTGAATCTTTTTCAACATTATTGATATCTTGCTTGCAAATTGCAGAAATTTTGTGCCACTATCCTAACCAAACTCCTCCAAAAGCTTTACTTGTGTAGGTGTGAGATTGACGCGATCCGGTACCAATTGCACTATTTCCATAATACCATATTGGGTGATCGTTGATCCATCGTCAACATTGGATAAGGTACATTGGTCTAGTTCGTTACTTTCTTCGACTAACACTTGTTTGAGAATCATGGATAGGCCGAGCACTTCTATCAATCCACTCTTCGATGAGCAAGAAGACGCAACGAATAACTACGTCGCCAAGGCTCAACTTTTCGGAGTCCAACGAGCATTACATCAAGAGAGCGAAGCATTGGGAGAACGCATCGAACAACCCGCCTCCGACTTTCGACAAACCCTTGATGACAAGCTATCATCGCAAATGGACGAGTTCCGGACCATGATGCTCAACCGTGATTCTTCCACTTCGTCATCATCAAGATCAAGATGGCGCCATTCCAGCCGACATTCTTCGGACACTTCTTCGGATGCAAGTCTTCCACGAGCACACTCTCATCGTCCCCGAGCACATGACGACCGGCAAGCTTCAAGAAACCCATTCCATGGCAATGGTTTGCAAGACCGCCTTTGAGAGCACGAACGACAACAACGACAAGCACAAGCCAACGGGAACCAAGATCAAGTTCCACAACGCCAACGTCAAGTGCACCAAGACGACGATGCCCTACACCAAGAACGACAACGTCGTGAGGAGCAAGTGCTTGAAGCTCAACGTGCCCTACGCGAAGCGACTCGCAACGTCGTCGAACGCAACCGCCTCGTGCGCGAACAAGAAGAAGCCGCACTACTTGAGGAACGCCAAGAGATGAGAAACCGTGCACGAATCCCAAGGCAACCACGTCAAGTCAATCAAGATGAACACGACGACGAGGATGAGCTAGAAGATCAACCTCCACGGCAAGAGCGTCATCGCAACTGCCGACAACGCAATGAGGAGCGCTACGGCAAGCTCAAGTTCACCATGCCTAAATTCTCCGGTGGAAATGATCCCGAAGAATACCTTTCATGGGCGTTGAAGGTCGACAAGATATTTTGCCTTCACAACTACGACGAGGAAAAGAAGATCGCCATGGCATCTCTAGAGTTCCAAGAATATGTTCTCATTTAGTGGGAGCAAGTGATCTCGCAAGGCGTCAAGAGAAGGGCGAACCACCCATCGCGACTTGGGATCAAATGAAAGATGTCATGCGAGCTCGTTTTGTGCCTACATATTACACCCGTGACCTCTTCAAGAAACTCCAACTCCTCAAGCAAGGAACCAAGTCGGTTGAAGAATACTATCAAGAAATGGAAGTTTCCATGATACGAGCCAATGTCACGGAAGATGATGAACAAACTATGGCGCATTTCTTGAACGGCCTCAACCATCCCATCAAGAAGATAGCGGATTTCCAACCATACTCCAACCTCCTCGAGCTAGTGCACCAAGCGACCAAGGCGGAACGACAAGTGCAAGAGGACTACAAGTACTCCAAGTACTCTTCCAAGGCCTACGGTTCCTACACTCAAGCTTCAACGACTACGACAACTCCTTCCACGACTCGAACTACACCAAGTACCGGCGACAAGTCCCGCTCCAAGCAACCTTTGACATCTTCGAGTCGTCTTCTTCCTACTACTACTAGAAGCTCCAAGCAAAAGCCTTCATCCGCGACACCTCCTACCGATGCCAACAAGACAAGTGACATCCAGTGCTTCACTTGCAAGGGCCGAGGCCACAAGTCCTTCGAGTGTCCAACTCGACGCACAATGATACTCAACGACGATGGCACATACGACTCAATGAGCGCAGATGAAATGAACGCCATCGAGCAAGTGGCCATGCACCGCCAAGTGAATGAAGAAGAAGATGATCAAGTCTTTTGCGACAATGATTCGAGCCCCGCTCTTGTTGTCTCCAAGGTCTTGACACTTCAACAACATCAAGATGAAGACCAACGTTGCCACATCTTCCATACCAAAGCAGGAATTCAAGGACGTTCCGTCAAGGTCATCATCGACGGCGGAAGTTGCCACAATTTGGCAAGTGAAGACTTATGCTCCAGGCTCCAAGTGGTCAAGAAGAAGCACCCTCGCCCATACAAGGTCCAATGGCTTAGCGACTCCGGCACACTGCAAGTGGAGCACACCGTCCAAGTATCCTTCAAGATTGGCACCTACGAAGATACATTAGAATTTGATGTGGTTCCTATGTCCGTATGCCACCTCCTACTTGGACGACCGTGGCAATTCGACCGAGGCGACACACACAATGGACGGACCAATCAATATAGTTTCAAGATGAAGGGCAAGGAGTTCATTCTTCGACCAATGACACCAAGTCAAGTCATCGCGGACAAGCAAGCATCTACCCATCGTGGAGAGAAAAGTGAGCGAGTGAGCCACCAAAAAGAGAGTGAGAGCCACAAGCCAAACATGAGTGACTCCACGATGCGTGACAAAAGAGATCTAGTTCTTTTAGCCACCAAAAGAGACTTGAGGGATGTGAGTGAGAGCCCATCAAGTGTTCTTCACTTTGTACTTGTGTGCAAAGATGAAGTGGTGCAGACTAATACTTCACAACATCTGCCTTTGGTCTTGTCTCATTTATTGCAGGAATTCGCGGACGTGTTTCCCGATGAGCTACCTCCCGGACTTCCTCCACTCCGCGGAATCGAACACCGTATCGACCTCATCCCCGGCGCACCACTACTGTTGTAGGGTGGAGACCCTAGGTGAAGATCTTTTCACACTTGGAGTCTAAGAGGGATGAACTCACAAGAACACAAGAGAGAAATCACTCAAATAAACCCAAATCACACATCCACTAGAGTAGCATACATAGATCCACAAGCATACATAGACAATCAAAGGAAAATAGCACAAAGATAAGGTTCTTCCCACTCCAAAGGAGGTGAGGTCTTGATGATCCTATGATGGGGATCCTTCCCTAGAAGGGGTCTTGAATCCACAAGGGGATCTTCTCTCTAGGAGGTCTTGATCTCCAAGAGGAGTGGTAGATGAGCAAAGCCCTCTATGAATATCTCAATACACTTTGCTAACCCTAACAAATGACCCAGGTACGGAATATATAGTAGGTGGGAGGTAAGGGACAAAGTGGGGGCGAAAACAGGCAAAGACAGCCACCTCGCTGGGTGGCCCGTTCGCACAGGGTAAGTGAGGCCCGTGCGCACGGGGTAGCAGAGGCTACAGCGAGGAGGCCCGTGCGCACGGGGTATCAAGAGACTTTCTGGATAGGCCGTGCGCACGGGGTCCAACGGGCCGGTGGGCACGGGGTCACCTGGGCAGGACTTCTTCTTCCACCTGTAGGCCTCCGTCTTCCGTGCGGTCTTGGCGTGGTTCCTCTTGGCCTTGGTGATTATCCTTAGTCTCCCGGTGGTCAATTCCATCGTTCCTAATGATGCACAACATTCCTTTGTGAGGTAGCATCTAAGTTCCATCCATATCTATGTGTAAGTCATAAAGGAGTGAGTTCACCTCGTTCTCGATGGCACGTGCGCGAGCTCTTGTCATAGGTCCACTTGGTGCTTGGTGAGGTGGTGAAGTATCCATGGGGATGATCGAAGGATGCTTCGCATCATCTCCCCCCCCCCCTTGGGAAAGATCCGCCCTCGGATCAATATCTTCATCACCATTGTAGGGGGATAGATCCTTGACGTTGAAGGTGTCACTCACGTTGTACTTGTCTCGCGGGAGGTCAATCTTGTATGCATTGTTGTTGATGCGTGCTAGCACCTTGAATGGCCCATCGGCACGAGGTAGAAGCTTGGACTTGCGTTCGTTGGGGAAGCGATCCTTGCGAAGGTGTAGCCACACAAGATCACCGGGGTTGAATATCATTGGATGCTTGGTTGCGTTGAGCTTGTTGGTGAGTCGTTGTACTCGGTGTTCTATCGTGAGCCTTGTGTCTTCATGCACCTTCTTGATATATGTTGCTCTTGCGCTTGCGTCCAAATTCGCTCGCTCTTGTAGGGGTAGCGGTAAGATGTCCAATGGCGACAAGGGGTTCAAGCCATAGACCACTTCGAAGGGGGACTTGCCGGTGGTAGAGTGTCTTGCTCGATTGTAGGCGTACTCGGCGATCAGTAGGCATTCTTCCCAATCCGTGAGGTTCTTCTTGATCAACACGCGAAGTAGTGTAGAGAGCGTCCGGTTGGTGACTTCCGTTTGACCATCGGTTTGTGGGTGATAAGCCGACGTGAAGAGGAGCTTGATCCCGAGCTTGCCGCATAGTGTCTTCCAAAAGTAGCTTAGGAACTTGACGTCGCGGTCCGATACAATCGTCTTGGGCATTCCATGAAGTCGCAAGATTTCCCTACAAAACAAGTTTGCAATATGTGAAGCATCGTCGTTCTTGTGACATGGAATAAAATGTGCCATTTTAGAGAAACGGTCAACAATGACAAAAACTGAGTCTTTTCCATTTTTCGTTCTAGGCAAGCCAAGCACAAAATCCATGCTAATGTCTTCCCATGGATGATATGGTATAGGAAGTGGCATATGTAACCCATGAGATTGAGCTTGTGACTTAGCTTTGCGACATGTGGAGCATCGGTTGGTGTAGCGTGCGACATCGCGAAACATCTTGGGCCAAAAGTACTTGTTGGAGAGCGTGGCAAAAGTCTTGTCGCGACCGAAATGTCCCATAAGTCCACCGCCATGAGCCTCTTGCAAAAGCAACAAACGAAGAGAAGACTTGGGAACACAAAGTTTGTTAGCGCGCATAAGGTATCCATCCTTGATATAATATCGCTCCCAATAAGTGTTAGCAAGACATTTGGCATAAGGCGTTGCAAAAGAATCATCATGCTCATATAAATCTTTAATGTGCTCAAATCCAACAACATTCAATTCAAGTTGAGTAACTATCATGCACTTGCGGGAAAGAGCGTCCGCTACAACATTCTCCTTTCCCTTGATATATTTGATGATGTAAGGGAAGGACTCAATAAATTCACTCCATTTAGCATGCCGTTTGTTCAATTTTGTTTGACCTCTAAGGTACTTAAGCGTTTCGTGATCCGTATGGATGACAAATTCACGAGGTCGGAGATAATGCTCCCAAACATGTAAGACTCTCACCAAAGCATACAACTCTTTGTCATAGATGGGATAATTAAGTTGAGCACCGGAAAGTTTTTCACTAAAATATGCAATGGGTCGCTTTTCTTGCATTACAACACCACCTATGCCATTACCACTAGCGTCACAATGCACTTCAAATGTTTTCTCAAAGTTTGGCAAGGCAAGAATTGGAGCATGTGTAAGCAAATTCTTAAGCTCAAGAAATGCGGTATCTTGCGAAGGTCCCCAAACAAAAGGAGCGTTCTTCTTACTCAAAGCATGTAAAGGTGAAGCAATAGTGCTAAAGTCCTTAACGAAGCGACGGTAAAATCCTGCTAGACCAAGGAAGCTACGCACTTGTTGCAAGTTGGTTGGTTGTGGCCAAGTTTTAATAGCATCAATTTTAGACTCATCAACTTCAACACCCTTAGAAGAGACAACAAAGCCCAAGAAAACAAGCTTATCAACACCAAAAGTGCATTTTTCCATGTTAGCATAAAGTCGCTCGTCTCTAAGAACTTGCAATACGTCTCTAAGGTGTTTGACATGATCTTGGAGAGTTTCACTAAACACATGGATGTCATCAAAGTAAACCACAAAACAAATGCCAATTAATTTGCGAAGAACATAGTGCATGACACGCATAAAAGTGCTAGGTGCTTGCGATAAACCCATAGGCATGACTAACCATTCATACAAGCCAAATTTGGTTTTAAAAGCGATTTTCCATTCATCACCTTCTTGCATGCGTATTTGATAGTAACCACTTTTAAGATCAATTTTTGAGAAAATGGTGGCTCCGCTAAGTTCATCAAGCATGTCATCAAGGCGTGGAATGGGATGGTGATATCTAACGGTGATAGCATTTATGGGATGACAATCGGAACACATGCGGTAGGTACCATCTTTCTTAGGCACAAGAATTACCGGAACGACACATGGACTCAAGCTCTCGCGTACATACCCATTCTCCATGAGATGTTGGACTTGCCGTTGGATTTCTTTGGTCTCGTCGGGATTGACGCGGTATGGTGCCTTGTTCGGTAGGGGTGCGCTGGGGATGAGGTCGATGCGGTGTTCGATTCCGCGTATAGGAGGTAGTCCGGGAGGTAACTCATCGGGAAACACGTCCTTGTATTCCTGCAAGAGATGAGACAACACTAGAGGAAGATGTTGTGAAGTATTAGTCCGCTCAGCTGCACCTTTGCTTAAAAGCACAAAGTGAACAACACTAGATGGGCTCTCACGCACATCCCTCAAATCTCTTTTGGTGGCTAGTAGAACTAAGTCTTTCTTGTCGCTCATCGTGGAGTCACTCAATTTTGGCTTGTGGCGCTCACTCTCTTTGTGGTGGTTCACTCTCTCACTAGTCTCTCCACGATGGCTCGATGCTTGATTGTCGGCGACCACTTGACTTGGAGACATTGGTCAGAGAACGAATTCCTTGCCCTTCATCTTGAAGCTATAGTGGTTGGTCCGGCCGTTGTGGATGACGCCGCGATCGAATTGCCAAGGGCTCCCAAGTAGGAGGTGGCATACGGACATGGGAACCACATCACACTCCAAGGTATCTTCGTAGGCGCCAATCTTGAAGGATACTTGGACGGTGTGCTCCACTTGGATTGTGCCGGAGTCGCTAAGCCATTGGACCTTGTAGGGGCGAGGGTGCGTCTTCTTGACCAATTGTAGCTTGGAGCATAATTCTTCACTTGCCAAATTGTGGCAACTTCCGCCGTCGATGATGACCTTGACGGAACGTCCTTGGATGCCCGCTTTGGTGTGGAAGATGTGGCAACGTTGGTCCTCGTCTTGATGTTGTTGAAGTGTCAAGACCATGGAGACAACAAGAGCGGGGCTCGCATCATTGTCGCAATAGATTTGTGCATCTTCGTCTTCATTCACTTGTCGGTGCATAGCCACATGCTCGAGGGCTTCCATTTCATCTTCGCTCATTGAATCGTAGGTGCCATCGTCGTTGAGTATCATTGTGTGTCGAGTTGGACACTCGAAAGACTTGTGGCCTCGGCCCTTGCAAGTGAAGCACTTGATGTCACTTGTCTTGTTGGCATCCATAGGAGGTGTCGATGACGAAGACTTTTGCTTGGAGTTGCTTGTAGTAGTAGGAAGTCGACTCGAAGATGTCGAAGGTTGCTTGGAGCTTGACTTGTCGCCGGTACTTGTGGTAGCTCGAGTTGTGGAAGGAGTTGTCGTAGTCGTTGAAGCTTGAGTGTATGAGCCATAGGTCTTGGAAGAGTACTTGGAGTACTTGTAGTCGTCTTGCACTTGTCGCTCCGCCTTGGTCGCTTGGTGCACTAGCTCGAGGTGGTTGGAGTACGGTTGGAAGTCCGCTATTTTCTTGATGGGATGGTTGAGGCCATTCAAGAAACGGGCCATAGTTTGTTCATCATCTTCCTTGACATTGGCTCGTATCATGGAAACTTCCATTTCTTGATAGTATTCTTCAACCGTCTTGGTTCCTTGCTTGAGGAGTTGGAGTTTCTTGAAGAGGTCGCGGTAGTAATGTGTAGGCACAAAACGAGCTCTCATGACATCCTTCATTTGATTCCAAGTCGCGATGGGTGGCTCTCCCTTCTCTTGACGCCTTGCGATCACTTGCTCCCACCAAATGAGAACATAGTCTTGGAACTCTAGAGATGCCATGGCGATTTTCTTTTCTCCGTCGTAGTTGTGAAGGCGGAATATCTTGTCGACCTTCAATGCCCATGAGAGATATTCTTCGGGATCGTTGCCGCCGTGGAACTTGGGCATGGTGAACTTGAGCTTGCCGAAACGTTGTTCCTCATCATGTCTTCGTTGGTGATGTCGCTCTTGCCGTGGTGGTGGATCGTCATCCTCATGCTCCGCTCGATTTGCTTGTCGCGGTGGTCTTGGAGGTGGAATCCGAGCTCGATTTCGTCTTTCTTGGCGCTTCTCAAGGTGAGCTTCTTCTTCTTGTTGTTCGTGTCGTAGCGCTTCTTCTTGTTCACTCACACGACGGTTGCGCTCGTTCACGACATGAGTTGCTTCGCGGAGAGCACGTTGTGCTTCAAGTGCTTGTTCTTCTCGGCGTAGTAGTTCTTGCCGGAGGGCGTCGCCGTCTTGGTCATTTTGTCTTGAACGTGATGGTACTTGGTCTTGTCGCGCTTGACGTTCTCGTGCTCGAAGTCGGTCTTGTAACCCATTGCCATCGAATGGATTTTGTGGAGCTTGATGATCATCATGATTGTTGCGCCGATGAGAACGTGCTCGAGATGGACTTGAGCTTGAAGAAGAATCCGAAGAGTGTCGACTTGAGTGACGCCGTCTTGAAGATGAAGTCGTGGAAGTAGCGCGGTTGGCCATGATGTCTCTCAATTCCTCCATTTGAGATGAAAGCTTGGCGTTGAAGTAGTCCCTTGTTTGTGTTTCGGATTGGCGCAAGTCGGTTGCGAGTTGCTCGATGTGATCTCCCAAAGCTTCACTTTCTTGGTGTAGCGCTCGTTGGACACCGAAGAGATGACCCTTGGTGACGTAGTCGTGCGTCTCCTCTTGCTCTTCAAAGAGCGGGTTCGCCGATGTAGTTGGCCTATCCATCATAGTCAAGTGGTGGTGAGTATGAAATGAGAGAACAATACCAAAGTTACCTTTTCCGATGATTGAGGATGTATCAAGTATCACTCAATGTAATGCAACAATAGTAGAATTGGTACCGGGTTTGTTTCTCACACCTACAAAGTAAGGCTTATGGAGGGGCTTGGTTAGGATGACTGGCACAAAATTCAAGCAAGTGTTAGTCAAGATATCGAAAATGTTGAGAAGATTCACAAATTGCAAGTAAGACAAATAGATCAACACCCTAGGAGAACAGTTGGAAACACACACACGAAGATGAATGGGATCCGCACAACCAAGGAATGAGCTTAAAATGTGGAACCACGGAAAATGCTCTTGTTGCACGGATACTAGAGAGACACTAGCTCGATTGCTCAATTGGGCTAGATACGCTTGTGCACCAACCTAAGAGAGTAACGTTCTTGTCTTCAATCCCAAGTATGATATGTATGTCCTAAATGATCTACTATGCAAAAAGGCTCAATGCTTTGCTTACAAGCTCTTTGTTTCTTCTCTTTTGCTTAAAAGGTTTTTCTGTTTTTTTTACTATGCCAAACTGCTTGATGCTAGAGCCGATATCTAAGACAAGTAAGTAAGATATGCACGGGAGAGACTTATGGCACGATGATGATGATGCACGCTAAATGTAGCTATTCGGAGTAGGCATATCACTACGGTGCACAATGCGTGGCCCGGCAATTCTCAACTCGCTAATCTCGATGGGTAAGTGACGCAACAGGCTCAAGGCTATCAATGCAATGGCAATGGTAAATCCAAGGTGTCGTCGAGGTTACCGTCCTCGATTGGTATGAAATGAAGTTGTCGATGTCGAAGTCGAGGCAGGGCGATGATGAATGGCGGTGATGATGATGATGAACCGTCCCTAAGTAGCCGAAACACCTTAGGACACGGCAACCGCACCTCAAACTCTCAACGAACAATGTGTTTTAGTGCGGAAGACGAAAGTGGTGCAAAATGTGGTAAAACTGGACGAAAACAGGAAGTGGACAAAACTCTCTGATGAGGCCGTGCGCACGGGGTAAGTTGGGCCCGTGTGCACGGGGTATCGGGGGCCCGTGCGCACGGGGTCGGCTGCTGCGCAAGAACAGCTCCAGATCCGTGGCAAAAATCGCAAATTCGTGGAAAAGGTGTGGTGGGGAAGGTTGGGGATGGTGGAGAAGGGGTAGATCCAGTTGCCAAACAAGAAATTCGTGGACCAAAACAACAAAATCTCACAAGATCCAACAAATGCAAAAAAAAATATTTGGGATGGCTATTTTTGTGGGGATTTTCGAAATTGGGACAAAACAAAGCAAAATCAGGCTAAAAAGTGGGGGGTAGGGACTCCAAGGTGTGAATCAACGTGGCTCTTGATACCATGATGTTGTAGGGTGGAGACCCTAGGTGAAGATCTTTTCACACTTGGAGTGTAAGAGGGATGAACTCACAAGAACACAAGAGAGAAATCACTCAAACAAACCCAAATCACACATCCACTAGAGTAGCATACATAGATCCACAAGCATACATAGACAATCAAAGGAAAATAGCACAAAGATAAGGTTCTTCCCACTCCAAAGGAGGTGAGGTCTTGATGATCCTATGATGGGGATCCTTCCCTAGAAGGGGTCTTGAATCCACAAGGGGATCTTCTCTCTAGGAGGTCTTGATCTCCAAGAGGAGTGGTAGATGAGCAAAGCCCTCTATGAATATCTCAATACACTTTGCTAACCCTAACAAATGACCCAGGTACGGAAAATATAGTAGGTGGGAGGTAAGGGACGAAGTGGGCGGGAAAACAGGCAAAGACAGCCACCTCGCTGGGTGGCCCGTGCGCACAGGGTAAGTGAGGCCCGTGCGCACGGGGGTCCCGTGTGCACGGTACACGCCTGTGCGCACGGGGTAGCAGAGGCTACAGCGAGGAGGCCCGTGCGCACGGGGTAATTGGGGCCCGTGCGCACGGGGTATCCAGAGACTTTCTGGATAGGCTGTGCGCACGGGGTCCAACGGGCCCGTGGGCACGGGGTCGCCTGGGCAGGACTTCTTCTTCCAGCTGTAGGCCTCCGTCTTCTGTGCGGTCTTGGCGTGGTTCCTCTTGGCCTTGGTGATTATCCTTAGCCTCTCAGTGGTCAACTCCATCGTTCCTAATGATGCACAACATTCCTTTGTGAGGTAGCATCCAAGTTCCATCCATATCTATGTGTAAGTCATAAAGGAGTGAGTTCACCTCGTTCTCGATGGCACGTGCGCGAGCTCTTGTCATAGGTCCACTTGGTGCTTGGTGAGGTGGTGAAGTATCCATGGGGATGATCGAAGGATGCTCCGCATCAACTACCGAACAAGGCACCATACCGCGTCAACCCCGAAGAAACCAAAGAGATCCAAAGGCAAGTGCAACATCTCATGGAGAATGGGTATGTACGCGAAAGCTTGAGCCCTTGTGCCGTTCCGGTCATTCTCGTGCCTAAGAAAGATGGTTCCTATCGCATGTGTTCCGATTGCCGTCCTATAAATGCTATCACCGTTAGATATCGCCATCCCATTCCACGCCTTGATGACATGCTTGATGAACTTAGTGGAACCACAATTTTCTCTAAAATTGACCTTAAAAGTGGCTATTATCAAATTCGCATGCACTAAGGTGATGAATGGAAAACGGCTTTCAAAACCAAATTTGGCTTGTATGAATGGTTAGTGATGCCTATGGGTTTATCGCAAGCACCTAGCACTTTTATGCGTGTGATGCACTATGTTCTTCGCAAATTAATTGGCATTTGTGTTGTCGTTTACTTTGATGACATCCTTGTGTTTAGTGACACTCTCGAAGATCATGTCAAACACCTTAGGGAAGTATTGCAAATTCTTAGAGACGAGCGACTTTATGCGAACATGGAAAAATGCACTTTCGTTGTTGATATGCTTGTTTTCTTGGGCTTTGTTGTTTCCTCTAAGGGTGTTCATGTTGATGAAACTAAAATTGATGCTATTAAGAATTGGCCACAACCAACCAATTTTCTTCAAGTGCGTAGTTTCCTTGGCTTAGCCGGCTTTTACCGTCGCTTTGTGAAGGATTTTAGCACCATTGCATCTCCATTGCACGCATTGAGTAAGAAGAATGCACCATTTGTTTGGGGTCCATCTCAAGATGCCGCATTTCATGAGCTTAAAACCTTGCTTACACATGCTCCATTACTTGCATTACCCAATTTTGAGAAAACTTTTGAAGTGCATTGTGACGCTAGTGGTAATGGTATTGGTGGTGTGTTAATGCAAGAGAAACGACCCATTGCATATTTTAGTGAGAAACTGTCCGGCGCGCAACTTAACTACCCCATCTATGACAAAGAGTTATATGCTCTAGTGAGAGTCTTACATGTGTGGGAACATTATCTCCGTCCACGTGAATTTGTCATCCATACGGATCATGAAACGCTTAAGTACCTTAAGGGACAAACCAAATTGAACAAGCGTCATGCTAAATGGAGCGAGTTCATTGAGTCATTTCCTTATGCTATCAAGTATATCAAAGGTAAGGAAAATGTTGTGGCGGACGCTCTTTCCCGCAAGAGCATGTTGGTTACCAAACTTGAGTTGAATGTCATAGGATTTGAGCACATTAAAGACTTGTATGAGCATGATTCGTCATTTGCAACTCCTTATGCCAAATGTTTTCCTCATAAAGCTTGGGAGCAATATTATTTGAAAGATGGTTATCTTATGCGAGCTAACAAACTTTGTATTCCTGAGTCTTCTCTTCGTTTGCTACTTTTGCAAGAAGCTCATGGTGGAGGACTCATGGCACATTTTGGACGTGACAAGACATTCGCTACGCTCTCCAAGAACTACTTTTGGCCCAAGATGTTTCGAGACGTCTCACGCTACAGCAACCGGTGCTCTACATGCCGCAAAGCTAAGTCCAAAGCTCAATCTCATGGTTTATATATGCCACTTCCTATTCCATATCACCCATGGGAAGATATTAGTATGGATTTCGTGCTTGGCTTGCCTCGAACTCAAAACGGCAAAAATTCCGTATTTGTTGTTGTGGACCGTTTCTCTAAGATGGCACATTTCATTCCTTGCAACAAGATAGACGATGCTTCACATGTTGCAAATCTCTTTTGTAGGGAAATTCTTGCGCTTACATGGGGTGCCCAAGACGATTGTATCGGACCGCGACGTCAAGTTCCTAAGCTACTTTTGGAAGACCCTATGCGCCAAGCTCGGAATCAAGCTCCTCTTCTCTTAGGCATATCACCCACAAACCGACGGCCAAACGAAGGTCACGAACCGAACGTTATCCACACTTCTTCGCGTGTTGATCAAGAAGAACATACGGGAGTGGGAAGCATGCTTGCCCATCGCCGAGTTCACCTACAACCGAGCAAGACACTCTACTACCGGCAAGTCCCCCTTCGAGGTCGTCTACGGTTTCAACCCTTTGTCACCATTGGACATCCTACCGCTACCGCTACAAGAACGAACCGACATGGACGCGAGTGCACGAGCGAGCTACCTCAAGAAGATGCATGAAGATACAAGGCATGCGATCGAGCGCCAAGTACAACGTCTCGCGACCAAGATCAACATCAACAAGCACCCCATGGTGTTCCACCCCGGCAATCTAGTGTGGCTACACCTTCGCAAAGACCGCTTCCCCAACGAGCGCAAGTCCAAACTACTACCACGAGCCGACGGACCCTTCAAGGTGCTAGCACGCTACAACAACAATGCCTACAAGATCGACATCCCTCGCGACAAGTACAACGTGAGCGGCACATTCAACGTCAAGGACTTATCTCCCTTCCATGGTGATGCGAATTCCGATCGGAGGACGGATCTTTCCCAAGGGGGGGGGAGATGATGCGGAGCATCCTACGGTCATCCCCATGGACCCACCTACTTCTCCCCAAGCACCAAGAGGACCAATGACTCGAGCACGTGCGAAAGCTCTCGAAAATGAGGTGACATCACTCCTTAGTGAACTACCGTATGACGCGTGTGAGACATGGATGCTACCTCATTCCGAAACACTATGTGTGCTTAGGTACCAGGAGGACCCTCTCGGAGAAGCCCGGAACAATGGACAAGTCGGCAAGTTCACGGATGAAAAGGACCAGCGAAGACGGTCACCGGAGGCATACAGGGCCCGGACATCCGGCCCCAAGCCCGGACATCCGGCCCCTGGGATCAACAGCAGCAGCAGCCGCCTTACAGCAGAAGAGGCTACAGGCGCCGGACATCCGGCGCCAGCCCGGAAATCCGGCACCTCCCGACAGAGGACACCCGTAGGTTGGCCAGTTTCGGCCGGACATCCGGCCCCCAGGCCCGGACATCCGGCACCATGATGAACCGCCGGACATCCGGCCTGGAGCCCGGACATCCGGCCCGACTCCGCGTGTTTTCGGCCCTCAGGCCCTGTAACCGCCTCCATCTCACCCTAAGTTGTACTAGCACTATATAAGGACCTCTCCCTCCTCCCTCTAGGGTTAGAAAAGTAGATAGCTCTTTGAGATTAGAGCTTTGCTCATCCGTACCTCTCCCATGGAGATCAAGACCTCCATGAGACCCATGTGAGAAGATCCACTCCGGATATCAAGACCTCGACTCCTTCGCGGATCGGGATGAACTAGCTACCGTGTATCCTCCTTTGTTGGATTTGGACCTTTGTATCCCTCTATGTGTATGTGGATCTAGTGCATGTGTGATTTGGATCTTGTTGATTTGAGTGTTCTTCTCGTGTTCTTCGTGGATTTCCTCCTTTTCCCCCTCCTAAGTGTGAAAAGATCATCATCTAGGGTTCCACCCTACATCAAGCAAGCATCTACACATCATGGAGAGACTACTGAGCGAGTGGACCACCAAAGAGAGAGTGAGCGCCACAAGCCAAAAATGAGTGACTCCACGATGAGCGACAAGAAAGATTTAGTGCTTTTAGCCACCAAAAGAGATTTGAGGGATGTGAGTGAGAGCCCATCAAGTGTTCTTCACTTTGTACTTGTGTGCAAAGATGAGGTGGTGCGGACTAATACTTCACAACATCTTCCTTTGGTATTGTCTCATCTATTGCAGGAATTCGCGGACGTTTTTCCAAATGAGTTACCTCTTGGACTTCCTCCACTTCGCGGAATCGAACATCGCATTGACCTCATCCCCGGTGCACCACTACCGAACAAGGCACCTTACCGCGTCAACCCCGATGAGACCAAAGAGATCCAACGGCAAGTCCAACATCTCATGGAGAATCGGTATGTACGCAAGAGCTTGAGTCCATGAGCCATCTCGGTAATTCTTGTGCCTAAGAAAGATGGTACCTATCGCATGTGTTCCGATTGCTGTCCTATAAATGCTATCACCATTAGATATCTCCATCCCATTCCACGCCTAGATGACATGCTAGATGAACTTAGTGGAGCCACCATTTTCTCCAAAATTGATCTTAAAAGTGGCTACTATCAAATATGCATGCAAGAAGGTGATGAATGGAAAACGGCTTTCAAAACCAAATTTGGCTTGTATGAATGGTTAGTTATGCCTATGGGATTATCTCAAGCACCTAGCACTTTCATGCGTGTGATGCATTATGTTCTTCGCAAATACATTGGCATTTGTGTTGTGGTATACTTTGATGACATTCTTGTGTTTAGCCAATCGCTTGAAGATCATGTCATACACCTTAGGGAAGTTTTGCAAGTTCTTAGAAACGAGCGCCTTTATGCTAATATGGAGAAATGCACTTTTGGTGTTGACAAGCTTGTTTTCTTGGGCTTTGTAGTTTCCTCTAAGGGTGATCAAGTTGATGAAGCTAAAATTATTGCTATTAAAACATGGCCACAACCAACTAATTT
The DNA here is from genome assembly GCA_039707655.1 of Elymus sibiricus. Taxonomy (NCBI): domain Eukaryota; kingdom Viridiplantae; phylum Streptophyta; class Magnoliopsida; order Poales; family Poaceae; genus Elymus; species Elymus sibiricus. The sequence continues at coordinate 190,309,445 of CM077674.1, forward strand.
GCTTCAAGTGCGTAGTTTCTTGGCTTAACCGGATTTTATCGTCGCTTTGTGAAGGATTTTAGCACTATTGCATCACCATTGCACGCATTGAGTAAGAAGAATGCACCATTTGTTTGGGGTCCTTCCCAAGATGCCGCATTTCATGAGCTTAAGAACTTGCTTACACATGCTCCATTACTTGCATTACCCAACTTTGATAAAACTTTTGAAGTGCATTGTGACGCTAGTGGTAATGGCATAGGTGGTGTGTTGATGCAAGAGAAACGACCTATTGCGTACTTTAGCAAAAAACTCTCCAGCGCGCAACTTAACTACCCCATCTATGACAGAGTTATATGCTTTAGTGAGAGTCTTGCATGTGTGGGAACATTATCTCCGACTACGTGAGTTTGTCATCCATACGGATCATGAAACGCTTAAGTACCTTAAGGGTGAAACCAAATTGAATAAACGTCATACTAAATGGAGTGAATTCATTGAGTCATTTCCTTATGTTATCAAGTATATCAAAGGTAAGGAAAATGTTGTGGCGGACGCTCTTTCTAGCAAGTGCATGCTAGTTACTAAACTTGAGTTGAATGTCATAGGATTTGAGCACATTAAAGATTTGTATGCGCATGATGTTTCATTTGCGATTCCATATGCCAAATGCTTATCACACAAAACTTGGGAGCGATACTATTTGAAAGATGCTTATCTTATGCGAGCTAACAAACTTTGTATCCCTGAGTCTTCTCTTCGTTTGTTGCTTTTGCAAGAGGCTCACGGTGGAGGACTCATGGGACATTTCAGTCGCGACAAGACATTTGCCACGCTCTCCAAGAACTACTTTTGGCCAAAGATGTTTTGATATGTGTCACGTTACACCAACCGGTGCTCTACATGCCACAACGCTAAGTCCAAAGTTCAAGCTCATGGTCTATATATGCCACTTCCTATTCCATATCACCCATGGGAAGATATTAGTATGGATTTTGTGCTTGGTTTGCCTCGAACTCAAAACGGCAAAGATTCGGTATTTGTTTTTATGGACCGTTTCTCTAAGATGGCACATTTTATTCCATGTAACAAGATCAACGATGCTTCACATGTTGCAAATCTCTTTTGTAGGGAAATCTTGCGATTGCATGGAGTGCCAAAGACGATTGTGTCGGACCGCAATGTCAAGTTCCTTAGCTACTTTTGGAAGACACTATGCGCCAAGCTCGGAATCAAGCTCCTATTCTCTTCGGCATATCACTCACAAACCGACGGCCAAACGGAGGTCACGAAACGGACGCTCTCCACACTCCTCTGCGTGTTGATCAAGAAGAACATAAGGGAGTGGGAGGAATGTTTGCCCATCGCCGAGTACGCCTACAATCGAGCACGACACTCTACTACTGGCAAGTCCCTCTTCGAGGTCGTCTACGGCTTCAATCCATTGACTCCATTGGACATTCTACCGCTACCTCTACAAGAGCGCATCGACATGGACGCGAGTGCATGAGCGAACTACCTCAAGAAGATGCACGAAGGTACAAGGCACGCAATCGAGCGCCAAGTACAACGACTCGCGACCAAGGTCAACATCAACAAGCACCCCATGGTGTTCAACACCGGAGATCTTGTGTGGCCACACCTTCTCAAAGACCGCTTTCCCAACGAGCGCTAGTCCAAACTACTACCCCGAGACGACGGACCCTTCAAGGTGCTAGCACGCTAGAACAACAACACCTACAAGATCGACATCCCTCGCGACAAGTGCAATGTGAGCGACATCTTCAATGTCAAGGACTTATCTCCCTTCCATGGTGATGTGGATTCCGATCCGAGGACGGATCTTTTTCAAGGGGGGGAGATGATGCGGAGCATGCTACGGTCATCCCCATGGACCTACCTACGTCTCCTCAAGTGCCAAGCGGGCCAATGACACGAGCACGTGCAAGAGCTCTCGAGACCGAGGTGACATCTGCCCTTAATGAACTTCCATTTGACTCGTGTGAGACATGTCTACTGCCTCAAGCCGGAATGCTATTTGTGACCAGGTATGAAGAAGACCGCCTCGGGAATGCTCAAAACGAAGACCAAGTCCCCAAGTACACGGACGAAGAAGAGCGCCAAGGCAGACCACTAAAAAGTATCAGCGGCCGGACATCCGGCCCCTGATGAAGATGACAGCAGCAGCAGCCCTACAGCAGAACTTCTAAAGGGCCCGGACATCCGGCCCCTGCCCGGATTTCTGGCGAAGCATCACAAAACCTGGAAACACTTCCAGGCCGGACATCCGGCATCTAGCCCGGACATCCAGGCCGACTGGAACAGCCGGACATCCAGCCCCTGCCAGCGCCAAAAGGGCCCTTCGGCCGTGTAACCTCTCTCCCTCACCCCCACTTCGTCCTAGACTATAAATAGACCTCCTCCTCATCCTTTCTAGGGTTAGCAAAGACATTGAGACATTTGAGTAGAGCTTTGCTCCTTGTATCTCCTCTTGGGGAATCAAGACCTCTCTAGGGAGAAGGATCCCCATCATAGGATCATAAAGACCTCCTAAGGGAGAAGGATCTCTTCTAGATCATCAAGACCTCACCTCCTTTGGAGTGAGAAGAAGTTTACCTTGTGTTTGTTTCCATGGATTGATCTTGTATGCTTGTGGATCTCATGTATGCTATCCTAGTGGATCTGTGATTTGGGTTTGTTTAAGTGATTTCCCTTTGGTTGTTCTTATTGTTCTTCCCTTTTCCCCCTCCAAGTGTGAAAAGATCATCAATTAGGGTTCCACCCTACATCATCCTGGGTCCGTGCTTCGGTGTGGCGCAAGTTGGTGGTGAGTTGCTCGATGCGGTCGCCCAAAGCTTCACTTTCTTGATGTAGAGCTCGTTGGATGCCAAAGAGATGACCTTTGGTGACGTAGTCGTTCGTTTCATCTTGCTCCATTTCCTTGAAGAGCGGGTTTGATGTGCTTGGTCTAGACATCATGGCCAAGTAGAGGTGAGTAGGAAATGAGAGAACAATACCAAAGTTACCTTTTCCGAAGATTGAGGATGTATCGAGTATCACTCAATGTAATGCAATAATAGGGGAATTGGTACCGGGTTTGTTTCTCACACCTACAAGAGTAAATGCTTATGGAGGAGCTTGGTTAGGATGAGTGGTACAAAATTCAAGCAAGTGTTAGTCAAGATATCGATAATGTTGAAGAGATTCACCAATTGCAAGTAAAACAAATAGATCACTCAAGCATATCATGTGGAACACACACACGGAAGATAAGTGGGATCCGCACAACCAAGGAAATGAGCACAAAATGTGTTTCCATGAAAAAGCTCGTGTTGCACGTGTTACTAGAGAGACACTAACGCGATTGCTCAAATGGGCTAGATACGCTTGTGCACCAACCTATGAGAGTAGCGTGACGTCTTCAATCCCAAGTATGCGATGTATGTGTGATCCAATATGATGTATGATGGAAATGGCTCAATGCTATTGCTTACAAGCTCTTTGTTTCTCTTCTTTTGTTGTATATGTGCTATCGAGACTTATGGCACAATGATGATAGCAAGATGATTGCACACTAAATATAGCTATGCGGAGTAAGCGTATCAGTAAGGTGCACAAAGAGCGTGGCCCGGCAATTCCCAACTTGCTAGTCTCGATCGGTAAGTGACGCAACATGGCTCAAGGCTATCAATGCAATGGCAAGGGAATGGACAAAGATGTCATCAAGGTTACTGTCCTTGCTTACAGTTGGTATGAAGATGAAGTGATCGTTGTCGATGACGAGTCCGTGGCGATGATGAATGGCGGTGATATTGATGTTGAACCATCCCTAATTAGCCGAAACACCTTAGGAAACGGAAACCGCAACTCAAAATCTCAAATAAAGGGGTGGTAGCGTGATGTGGAGCATCCTACGGTCATCTCCATGTACACTTCAACATCTCCCCAAGACCCGAGAGGAACCACGCCAAGGCCACAAGGACGACGGAGGAAGAAAACCCGAAGAGGAGAGCACCTCCCAGGCGACCCCGTGCGCACGGGCCCCCAAGACCCCGTGAACACGGGATACGGCAAAACTACTGGAACCCCCGTGCACACGGGCCCCCCGGACCCCGTGCGCACGGGCCTCGCCGCTGTAGCACCCCGTGCGCACGGGCATATACCGTGCACACGAGACCCCCGTGCGCACGGGCATGTACCGTGCACACGAGACCCCCGTGCGCACGGGCCACCCTGCGTGGTGGCTGTCTTCTGCCTGTTTTGCCCCTCACTTCGTCCCTTACCTCCCACCTCCTATATATTTCGTACCTAGACCATTTGTTAGGGTTAGCAAAGATGTATTAGAGATCTAGTAGAGCTTTGCTCCTATCTATCACCTCTCCCATGGAGATCAAGACCTCCATGTGAGAAGATCCCTTAGGGATTCAAGACCTCTCTTGTGGAGAAGATCCTCCTAGGATTCAAGACCTCAACTCCCTCAAGGATTGGGATGAACTAGCTACCTCTTTACCTTCTTGTGTTGGATTTGGACCTTTGTATCCCTTTATGTGTATGTGGATCTAGCACATGTGTGATTGCATCTTGTTGATTGAGTATTTGTTCTTGTGTTCTTCTCTCAATTTGCCCTTTTCCCCCTCCAAGTGTGAAAAGATCTTCCCTTAGGGTCTCCACCCTACAACATCTTGGTATCATGAGCCACGTTGATTCACATCTTGGAGTCCCTACCCCCCACTTTCTAGCCTAATTTTGCTTGTTTTTGTCCAATTTCGAAAATCCCCACCAAAAATGGCCATACCAATTTTTTTTGTGATTTGTTGGTTTGATGATGTTTTGTTGATTTTGATCCATGGGTTCAAAGTTTTTCAAGTGGATCTAGCTTCCCCCAACCTTCCACCCCTTTCCCCACCACGAAATCCACCCAGTTTTTCTTCAGATCAGAGCTTCAAATCGCGAAATTCCGCCACCCCCGTGCACACGGGCCCCAGACCCCGTGCCCACGGGCCCCCGCCAAGTCTCTGGAGACCCCGTGCACACGGCCTTGTACCATGCGCACGGGACCCCGTGCACATGGGCTCCTAACCTCGTGCGCACGACCCCCTAGTCCAGCCAACATTCCTTCACCATTTCGGCCATAACTTTCACATCCGGAGTCCGATTTTCGCGTTCTTTAGCTCGTTGAGTAGCTATTGACATCCACCATCCATGTAGATAGGCTCCAACACCATTTGACTCCATCAAATTTTTGGAACTTTGGCATCTTTGCCTAGGCCTTCCACCATAACTTCCGCAATACCACCACCGACTTCCGCAATATAACCCATTTTTGTTCCCCCCCCCCCTTGCATTTGAGGTTGTTTGAGTTGTAGGTTGTGTCTCCTAAGGTGTTTCGGCTACTTAGGGACGGTGACTTCAACTCCACTTCCGCATTGCCGAATTCCGCTACCACCATTTGACATTTGCCGTTTGAGATTTTGAGTTCGCGGTTTTTCCGTTTCCTAGGGTGTTTCGGCTAACTAGGAACGGTTCGACATCGACATCACCGCCACTCAACTTCGCCACGGACGGTAACCTCGATGACATCTTTGTACATTCTCCTTGCCATTGCATTGTTAACCCCCCCGAGCCAATTTTGTGTCACTTGCCTACCGAGATTAGCCGTTGAGTATTGCCGGGCAATGCTACTTGTGCACTTTAGTGATACACATTCCGCATAGCTATCATTGCGTGCATATATCATCGTATCATCTCTTGTGTCATCAATTGTTCCCGCATATACAAATTGCTATATTGGTTTGAGCATTTCGCATAGTGGCCATAGAAAAAAAAAGCTGTTAAGCAAAGAGAAAAAGAAAAATCAAAGAGCTTGTGAGCAATAGCCATAGCATCATAGCAATAGCATATCATATACCATCATTGATCATCTTGGATCATTGTGTGCGAGACACCGGGAACCATACATACATAGCATACTTGGGATAGAAGTCGACACGTTTTGTTTCTATAGGTTGTGCACAAGTTCGTATCACGCCCAATAGTGCAATCGTGCTAGCGTCTCTCTAGAGTTGTGCAACACGAGCATTTTCCGTGGATATCACATTTTGAGTTCATTCCTTGGTTGCACAACCCCATCTATCTATCCGTGTGTGTGTTTCCGTGTGCCTTTCATTGCTATTGGTCTACTTGTTTTACTTGAGAATTTGTGAATCTTTTTCAACATTATTGACTCTTGCTAACAATTGCATAAAATTTTGTGCCACTATCCTCACCAAGCTACTCCATAAGCTTTATTGTGTAGGTGTGAGAATTGACAAGATCCGGTACCAATTGTGCTATTTCCATAATACCATATTGGGTGATCATTGATCCATCTTCAACATTGGAAAGGTACATTTGGTCTAGTTCTTCCCTTTCTTCCACTCACATTTGCTCGAGTCTTGTGATGGATAGGCCAAGCACATCATCTCCGGTCTTCGACGACAACGACGGCGCGAACAACTACAACACCAAAACGCCCCGCTATGGACTACAACGACAAATGCAAGGTGCACAACATGCCTTGCGAGAGCGCATCGAAAACCTCGCCACCGACATACGAAACTCCGAAGTGCGGAAAAGAGACTACATCGACAACAAGTTGGACGCACACATGGATGACATCCGACACGTGTTGGTCAACTACAAGTCTTCTTCCCCTTCGTCATCTTCAAGGCGGCGGCGACCAAGTAGCACATCTTTGAAGCGCCCAACTGACGCAAGCGCACTTCGACCACGTCCTCATCTTCAAGACATCACACAACATCGACATCAAGGTCAAGCATGGCAACGTCACCATCAAGATGAAGATGCTCGAGCGACGCACTCCAACAAGTCCCAACAAGCTCAACATCACGCTACGGCCAACCTTCATGAGCACAAGAGAAGACCGCGAGACGAGCGCCACCAAGAAGAAGCTTCGGCGCCAAATCCAAGGCGACCAAGTACAAACGAGGGCGACCCTTCCATCTTTGGAAGCCCCTCAAGGAAGATGGCCGAGCATGGGAAATTCCCTTCGGTCATGGAGCCGAGCAACGAGGTGCCACTTCATATGGGCCTCCTACAAGACGGCAACAAGACGGTCGAGCATGAGCCATCCCCTTCGACCACGGTGACGACCACGAACCTCTTCGACAACATGAAGATGGCGCCCACATGGGACTCCTACTCCGAGTCAAGCTACGAGACCGCACATGAGACCCTCTCTTTGGTCTTGGAGGAGAGCGATGATTTGCCACATCCTATGGCATTCATCTTTGGAGGCGTTATGGATGAGGAGGTTGACCATGGGACTACTCCCACAACTGAGACTGCGAACGAAGTTGAGTATGGAGACGCTTGCACCTACATCTCTCCGACACCCACATATGACGAGATGACCCAATTGCCATGTGAGGAGAGCCACCACCACATGAGTGAGATGAGTGACTCAACACCATATATGACATTGAGTGCATTTCCTATGAGAGGATGAGAGTGACCACCACTAGCCCCACACATGAGTACATGCCGCATATCCTATGTGAGGTTGAGAGCCATCACCACCATTTGAGTGACTCGACCAACCATATGAGTGAGAGCATCTTAGCGGGAGTGAGTGAGCCACAACACTTAGTGAGTGAGGTAGTTGATAGGGCATGTGAGGCCACTATGATTTCCAACGACTTACCCTCTACTCCGAGTGTGTTTTCTTGTTTGGTGCTAGATCTCCTACAAGATGAAGTGCCAATCCTCGACGAGTACATACCTCCAATGGGCAATACGATGGCCATTGTGGACGATGATGCACCCCCCACATGGTTCCATCAAAACGACAATGTTGATCACGCTTTGATTTTTGCCACCTCACCTACACCACATGAGTGGAGCTCCAAAGGTAACATAGGTGATGGTGCTTCGCTTGTCCCACTAGTGGACCATCTTGACATCGATTGCTTGCATGATGTTGATCACCCTATGGATTCACCACATACTATGTCTTCTACATGCTTAGATATGCCACCCATTTATGATGAATATGATGATGAGCATGTCGAATTACCTAGTTGTGATGCTATGCTCCATAGGATCTCTTATGAAAATTCTATTGGTCACGTCATGTTTGACAATCCATTAAACTTTTCATATGCTATGAGTGAGATTTCACATATTGCATCATTACAAACTCACCGTAGTGACTATGCATATCCAATTAAAATCAATCCCATTTGCACTAATGGCATAGATGACAAGATCATGATTATTGGTATGTGTTTCTCGTGCGATGATATTGCTATGCTTCCTTTGCATGATTTGTGCAATTCATCTACTATGCCATGCCATAAAAATGACTGTAGATCGCATGATTACATCCATTGTGTGCACCATCCGCATATCATGAATAACAATGCTCTAGATGTTTCAAGTGATGCATTACACACTTTGAGTCTCCATTATGCAATACATAACAACAAACCAATCATGATGGATGACATGTTTCTATATCATGCATCTCATTTATTTGAGCATTGGATATTTTGTGCTAACCAACACATGCACATGCGCATCATAATGGATGATGTGTACATCTACCATGAGCACACAATTTTTCCTTTGCCTTTGTTTTGTGTAGGTACTCACGAATGCTCGTCAACTTCTCAATCCCATGAGTTGACGAAGAGAGCTCTTGAGAGCAACGATGCTTTGGGATTCTACGGATTGTTTTTAACACCGTTCCATTCGCGCAAGGACTTCGCGCTTTACGTTCACTTGTCTCTCACACGGCTATGGGCTATTTACCACTTGTCACCTTATGCTCATTTTACCGTGTTCACTTTGCATGATATGCCTCCTTCTATGCCTTTGCCATGCAATTGTGACCCTTGCTTGCATTTACCCATGATTCACCATTCTACTATTTCTATGTGTACTTGCATGCTTGGTGGAGATCCTTGTTGCTATTGCCATGTTTACCTTGTGCCCCATGCTATTGTTGATTCTCGTGTTGGGAGAGTCATGATGTTCCTTCGCTATTTAAATATAACTTCTTGCCAATACAATGATGATACATTACTCATATCTTGTTCTCATGCTTGTGATATGTCATGTGCACTATGTATTCCCACTATTTGCACACATGACATGATTGCCATGATTACCTCTGGTATGTTGCATCTTCGCACTACTAGCTTGCATAACTTGATCACTATGATTGCTTGCTTTGTTGCATCACCCATGATTCATACTTGCTTGTTTCATTGGGTTGATGGCATATATGTTCTTGCCTGTCACATGATTTATCATGATCATTGTCCCTTGTCTCCTTTAGTTGCATCTCTCATATCAACTTGTAGTGAGTGCAACCATGCTATGCGTATTGATATTGGAGACTTGGACTGATGAGGACATCTATACTATGACTCCATCTCTACCTCATGAACAACCTGTTGCTACACAGAAGATGTCCAATGATGAAATCAGGATTGGACCCATTACAAGAGCTCGTGCTAAACTACTAGAACAACAGGTGAATTCTCTCTTAGTTGATAATGCTATTTATTTTAATGAGAGCTTTATACTGCCTAAATCCTTGTGTGTGTGTGTCATTAGGTACATTGGAGAGGAAGGCATAGCACAAGGGGGCAAGGAGGAGAGCAAGGAGGCAGTGCAGCTGGGCAGGGAGGAGGACCCTGCAGTTTCCAGGGCGGTAGTACCGCCCCACACCAGCGGTAGTACCGCTTAAAGCGGTAGTACCGCCCCGTGCTACCGTACTCAGTACCGCTTAGCAAAATAGTTCTGGCATCCAAGCGACCTAACCGGTACTAGAGCGGTACTTAAGCGGTAGTACCGCTTGGAGCGGTAGTACCGCATGATATAAGCGGTACTACCGTGCTGCCTGCGCGCAGGCTTTTGGGCTGACGGCCCGTGTACCCCTTCCAACTATCTTAGGATATAAATACCCTTCCTTAGGGTTAGTTAGAGGCAGACCACGTTTTGATTAAACCTCTTTTCAGATTGAATTGCTTTAAGCGTTCCTCTGTAATTAATATTCCTCTTTGATTCGATCAGGAGTATTCTACCTTCACCACTTTGTTGCGATTTGGTGTTTATCCTACTGCAAGATTCAAGTGTTTTCTGTTGTTCCATTGGGAATTAGTAGATTGCAAACCGCTTCGTGGTCGGCGGCTACGTGCGCAAGTGTGTGAAGTTGCGAATATCGAATAGGGTTGAGAACTGTTGCATTGGCAACGGGGGAACAGCCAGAGATTCGTCAGCGTCCCACAAGTTATCATCCACCTACATCGAGCTCAACGAGAAGATCGGGACACCCCTTATCATCTTGGTATCAGATATCCAATGTTTACTCGGTGAGCATCCATCAATCCCTTATATTAGTGTTGTTTTCCTCCTATCCAGAAAAAGCCTCACAAAAATATTAGGGTTCTTCATAGTTTGCCATAGCCTAGATTGCATCGTAGATTGGTTTTAGTTGCTGGTCGTTGGGTTCATCCTTGTGATCCGATCTAATTCCATTGGAGTTTAGCTTTCCAGATTTGTTTCCAAGTAGTTACAAAAAAAAATCCGCGTTACTGTTCACGTGACAGTTGAAAAAAAAAAAAAAAAGAAAGAAAGAGAAGAATAGAGGGCAGTTCCTTGTTATTATCTTTCGCAGTTGTGGAGCTGCGTCCCGTGCGAGAGTTGCTTTGCCAAGTTTCTCTCCACCGTTTGTGTTTCCTTGGGTGTGACTCACACGATCAGCACTAGGCTTTATCTTCGGTGTTGTTAGGTATCCCAACCAAGCTCCACTATATACCCTGGTTTGTCGTGTGATAGTTCTTCCCTCGGTATTCGCTTCCTCACATCCGTGCAAGTTCTGCCTATCCAAGTTGGTAAGCGATTCTAATTCACTTTGGAACGGTAAGATACCTTGTTTCTTTCAGTTTTGAGTGAGTTGAGAGTTTTCCACATACACCCACTATATTTTTCTTTCTGTGCGTACTAATTCCCTAATCATGTCCGAAGAGTCTTTTGATGTCCAGCAGCGAAAGGATCCTAAATCCGTGGTGCATTGGAATGAATATGCGGCACTTCGTGATCATTTGACGAACCAATTTAATTCTGCTTGTGATGGTATACAAGAGGATGTGCGTGCTATTGACTTAAAGCTTGCTGACACTCAAGATACCATGAATACAACTCGTGAAACTATGACTACACTTCAGCAGTCCGTTACGGATTTGACGCATGCCGTAGCTGCTTTGCAAACTTCCGTGGGTCAACGGCGCATTCGGGAGCAAGATGATGATCTTGATGATGATGGTGAGGCAAGTGTTCATGGTGGTCATGTAGATGACGCAGCTGCAAACGCTGCTCATGCTGCCCATATTATGGTTCATGGTGGCCGTGGTCATGGTGGCCGTGGTAATGGCGGCCGTGGGGGTGGCCGTGGGTTTGCTGTTTTGGGTGCACGCCGTGATACTGATATTCAGCAACCTCACCGTGATGAGGATGGGTTGGGTAAGCCGAAATTCTCTATTCCCACATTTGAGGGCTCTACTGATGTGGAAGAATATCTTAGTTGGGAGCTCAAGATAGAGAGATTGTGGCGTTTACATGAGTACACCGAGGACAGAAAAATCAAGTTGGCATCTTCTGAATTTGATGGTTATGCTTTGTGTTGGTGGGATCATCTTGTGCGTACAAGACGGGAAGATGGAGATCCTCCAATTCTTACATGGCGCAATATGAAGGAAGTGATGCGTGCCCGGTTTGTTCCACGCAACTATATTCGTTCTCTCTATGATAAGTTGCAGAATTTGCGGCAAGGTACAATGTCTGTGGATGATTATTTTCAGGAGATGGAGTTGATTATGCAGCGTGCCCTCGTCCGTGAACAGCCCAAACAGACCATGCAGCGATTTCTTTCTGGTTTGACATACAATATCAAGCGTATTGTTCGGCATCACCAATATCAAGACATGTCAGATTTGTTACATCAAGCCCGTGAAGCAGAAATTCAGTTGGCCGAAGAAGCCAAGTTTACCTCTCGTTCTGCTTCTGCTCGTGGTCGTTTCACCCCACGACCTACTGGTGGGGCGCCCCCACAAAGTGATACTTCTGGTTTTCCTGTTCCTTCCAGTAACAAGTCAGATTCTGCTGTTTCTCCTGCAAAGAAACCGGTGCACCCTGCTGCGAGTGCTACTGGTTCATCTATGTCTACAGCAAGAAATAGGGATATGCATTGTCATACATGTGGAGGCAAAGGTCACTTCAAGAAGGATTGTCCCAATAAGAAGGTCATGTTGATTAATGAGGATTTAGAGTATGAGACCGGTGATGATGCTGATCCTACTTCTGAAGATTGGGAGAATGAGGATACCACTGATGGGGCTCTCGATGCTTATGCAACACACTTTCCTACTATCGTTTGCTCGGAACGAGTGTTAAGTGTTCAGCCTAGTGCTGATAATCAGCGGTGTAATTTGTTTCAAACAAAGGCTATTATTGGTCCTGGCAAGGCGTGCAAAGTGATCATTGATGGTGGTAGTTGTCGCAATTTGGCTAGTAAAGAGCTCTGTGCCAAACTAAAGCTGAAATATTTACCGCACCCACACCCTTATTATATTCAGTGGTTGAGCGATACTGGAGAGATGAAGGTCAGCCACATGGTGCGTGTGGACTTTCAGATTGGACCATATAAAGACTCCATTGAGTTTGATGTGGTTCCTATGACTGTTTGTCATTTGTTGTTGGGCCGCCCATGGCAATATGATAGAAACGTTCTTCACAATGGGAGAGCCAACACATACCAGTTGACTTGGCATGGCAAGGACATTATTTTGCGACCCATGACTCCGCAGCAAATTGTAACTGAATCTCGTCAAAAAATTGAAGTGAATCTTGAGAAAGAGAGCGAGAGATTAGATAGGCGAGAGACTACACTTCCGGTGAGTGAGAGCCACAAGCCAAATTTGAGCGGTAAAAGTAAATGTGAGGGAGTGCATTCCTTAGTCATGTTAGCCACCAAATCTGATTTGAGAGAGTTCCGTGAGGATCCCACTGCTGTTCCTCTTGTGCTTCTGTGCAGGGGTGAAATTTTGATTTCTAATGATATGACTCCTCTCTCTCTTGGTGTTTCTAATGTGTTACAGGAATTTGGTGACGTGTTCCCGGCGGAGGTCCCTGCTGGTTTGCCACCATTGCGGGGTATCGAGCATCAAATTGATTTGATACCAGGAGCGTCGCTGCCCAATCGGGCCCCATACCGCACCAACCCCGAGGAAACTAAGGAAATTCAGAAACAAGTACAAGAGCTTCTTGACAAAGGTTATATTCGCGTGAGCTTAAGTCCTTGTGCTGTTCCTATAATTTTAGTTCCTAAGAAAGATGGTACATGGCGCATGTGCGTAGATTGTCGAGCTATAAATAACATCACTATTCGATATCGTCACCCTATTCCACGTTTGGAAGATATGCTAGATGAACTGAGTGGTGCTGTTATTTTCTCTAAAATTGACTTGCGTAGTGGTTATCATCAAATTAGGATGAAACAAGGGGATGAATGGAAGACAGCCTTTAAAACAAAGTTTGGTTTATATGAGTGGTTAGTCATGCCTTTTGGGTTAACTAATGCACCTAGTACTTTCATGAGGTTAATGAACCATGTTTTGAGGCACTTTATTGGTAAATTTGTGGTTGTCTATTTTGATGATATACTTATTTACAGCCGCAATGCATCTGAACATTCTGATCATATTCGACAAGTTTTGCAAGTGTTGCGTGATGCTAAGCTTTATGGTAATCTGGATAAATGCACATTTTGCAAAGATAAGGTCATATTTCTGGGTTATGTTGTTTCTGCTCATGGAGTTGAGGTAGATGAATCTAAAATTGAAGCTATTAAAAATTGGCCTACTCCTTTGAATGTTAGTCAAGTACGAAGCTTTCATGGTCTTGCTGGTTTTTATAGACGTTTTGTGAAAGATTTCAGTACTATTGCTGCACCTTTGAATGACCTTACCAAAAAAGGTGTTGCGTTTGTGTGGGGCACAGCCCAAGATTCTGCATTTGATGAGCTGAAACGTCGTTTAATTACTGCCCCGTTGCTTGTACTTCCTGATTTCCATAAGCAATTTGAGATCGAATGTGATGCTAGTGGCATTGGAATCGGAGGTGTGCTAATGCAAGAGGGTAAACCAATTGCATATTTTTCTGAGAAACTGAATGGTGCACAATTGAACTATCCTGTTTATGATAAAGAATTGTATGCTCTCGTTAGAGTTCTTGAGGTTTGGCAACATTATTTGTGGCCAAAAGAATTTATCATACATTCTGATCATGAGGCTTTGAAGTTTTTAAAAAGCCAGTCAAATCTGAATAAACGACATGCTAAATGGGTTGAGTTCATTGAATCCTTCCCATACATCATTCAGTATAAGAAAGGAAAAGACAATGTTGTTGCTGATGCACTCTCTCGGAAAAGCATGTTCTTGACACGACTTGATGTTCAAGTTCCTGGTTTAGAGAGTTTGCGTGATTTATATGCTTTGGATACTGATTTTGCGACGCCATTTGCTCAATGTTCTGCTGTGAAAGCGTGGGAAAAATACCATATACATGATGGGTACTTGTTTCGCGCTAACAAACTGTGTGTGCCAGAATCGTCCGTGCGTTTGCTCTTGTTGCAGGAATCTCATGCCGGCGGTTTGATGGGCCACTTTGGACGTGAGAAGACGTTCCTTATGCTCGCAGATCATTTTTACTGGCCAAAGATGAGGCGTGATGTGGACAGGTATGTGAAGCGTTGCATCGCTTGCAATCAGGCAAAGTCCAAGCTGAAACCTCACGGTCTGTATACCCCTCTTCCTGCACCTAATTCTCCATGGGAAGATATCAGCATGGATTTTGTTTTAGGATTGCCTAGAACCAGGAGAGGACATGATTCTATTTTTGTGGTTGTAGACAGATTTTCAAAGATGTCACATTTTATTGCCTGCCACAAAAGCGACGATGCGTCGCATATTGCTAATCTGTTTTTCAGGGACATCGTGCGTTTACATGGCGTACCAAGGACGATTGTTTCTGACCGTGATGTGAAATTCATGAGCTACTTCTGGAAGACACTTTGGGGCAAGCTGGGAACGAAGCTACTATTCAGTACTACTTGTCATCCCCAAACTGATGGTCAAACGGAGGTGGTGAATCGTACACTTTCCACGTTGCTGAGAACCATGATCAAGAAGAATCTGCGTGAGTGGGAGGAATGCTTGCCGCATGTGGAGTTTGCTTACAACAGAGCGGTGCACTCTACCACGCAACTTTGTCCATTTGAGGTGGTCTATGGTTTCAAATCCATTGCACCATTTGACTTGCTGCCGCTGCCAACGCAAGAAAGGGTGAACATGGAGGCCTCGCAGCGTGCAGATTTTGTGAAAAAGATTCATGAGAAAACAAAGGCAGCCATTGAGAAGAAGGGCAAGCACACAGTTGCTCGTGTTAACAAGAAGCGCAAGGAGGTGTTGTTCCAGCCGGGTGACATGGTGTGGGTACACTTCCGCAAGGATAGGTTCCCTAATCTGCGCAAGTCCAAGTTGATGCCACGTGGTGCTGGTCCTTATAAAGTGCTTACAAAAATAAATGATAATGCATACACGATTGATCTTCCTGCCGAGGAGTTTGGTGTCAGTAATTCTTTTAATGTTGCTGATTTGACGCCCTATCTTGGAGATGACCTTGACGCGTCGAGGTCGACGCCTTTTCAAGGGGGGGAGGATGATGAGGACATCTATACTATGACTCCATCTCTACCTCATGAACAACCTGTTGCTACACAGAAGATGTCCAATGATGAAATCAGGATTGGACCCATTACAAGAGCTCATGCTAAACTACTAGAACAACAGGTGAATTCTCTCTTAGTTGATAATGCTATTTATTTTAATGAGAGCTTTATACTGCCTAAATCCTTGTGTGTGTGTGTCATTAGGTACATTGGAGAGGAAGGCATAGCACAAGGGGGCAAGAAGGAGAACAAGGAGGCAGTGCAGCTGGGCAGGGAGGAGGACCCTGCAGTTTCCAGGGCGGTAGTACCGCCCCACACCAGCGGTAGTACCGCTTAAAGCGGTAGTACCGCCCCGTGCTACCGTACTCAGTACCGCTTAGCAAAATAGTTCTGGCATCCAAGCGACCTAACCGATACTAGAGCGGTACTTAAGCGGTAGTACCGCTTGGAGCGGTAGTACCGCATGCTATAAGCGGTACTACCGTGCTGCCTGCGCGCAGGCTTTTGGGCTGACGGCCCGTGTACCCCTTCCAACTATCTTAGGATATAAATACCCTTCCTTAGGGTTAGTTAGAGGCAGACCACGTTTTGATTAAACCTCTTTTCAGATTGAATTGCTTTAAGCATTCCTCTGTAATCAATATTCCTCTTTGATTCGATCAGGAGTATTCTACCTTCACCACTTTGTTGCGATCTGGTGTTTATCCTACTGCAAGATTCAAGTGTTTTCTGCTGTTCCATTGGGAATTAGTAGATTGCAAACCGCTTCGTGGTCGGCGGCTACGTGCGCAAGTGTGTGAAGTTGCGAATATCGAATAGGGTTGAGAACTGTTGCATTGGCAACGGGGGAACAGCCAGAGATTCGTCAGCGTCCCACAAGTTATCATCCACCTACATCGAGCTCAACGAGAAGATCGGGACACCCCTTATCATGGACATCTCACTTGTGATGCATGCTTGCTTGAATGAGCTTAATGTCTTTGGTTGTACTCACATCATATGCTTCCATACCATGCCACATTATCTTGTTCCTTCTTATGATAAGAATGATGACGACACTTGTTGGGTATCTCACCACACGAATGATTGGTTTTGCATTCACGCTAACCTCATTTGTTTTTCCGAGTGTTTGTCATATTCTTTCGTTTTGAAGGATTTACAAGGCGGCGCCGTCATGAGACATATTGGTCATGAGAAGGCATACACGATGCACGACACCAACATCTTCGAGGAACTCATAAAGGTGAATTCCTTCCCTTTGAGCCGCCCTCACATACAAATATCGAACGGGCCAAACTTTAATTCTTGTTTGCTACTTCTTGTCTACATGATACATCTATTGGATGGAGGACCGACATTGAAGATGGGCCTTCAAGTACCTCGACATCGACTCCAAGGCTACGGCTTCATCCAATACATAGGCATCTTCGCCTTCGGATGTACGGCATCTTCGCCAACACCACGAGCTCAAGTCCGCGACTTCCACACGCTCCTACGACATCGACACCGGACGACAACTCTTGCCACAACATGGAGAACTACAAGTCCATCCATGCCTACCGGTTACATGGTGATGCGGTTTCCGATCCGAGGACGGATCTCTCCCAAGGGGGAGGGGATGATGCGGAGCATCCAACGGTCATCTACATGTACACCTCAACATCTCCCCAAGACCCGAGAGGAACTACGCCAAGGCCACGAGGACGACGGAGGAAGAAAACCCAAAGAGGATAGCACCTCCCAGGCGACCCCATGCGCACGGGCCCCCAAGACCCCGTGCACACGAGATACGGCAAAACTACTGGAACCCCCGTGCACACGGCCCCCCCGGACCCTGTGCGCACAGGCCTCGCCGCTGTAGCACCCCGTGCGCACTGGCATGTACCGTGCACACGGGACCCCCGTGCGCACGGGCCCCACTTACCCCGTGCGCACGGGCCACCCAGCGTGGTGGCTGTCTTCTGCCTGTTTTGCCCTCACTTCGTCCCTTACCTCCCACCTCCTATATATTTTGTACCTAGACCATTTGTTAGGGTTAGCAAAGATGTATTAGAGATCTAGTAGAGCTTTGCTCCTATCTATCACCTCTCCCATGGAGATCAAGACCTCCATGTGAGAAGATCCCTTAGGGATTCAAGACCTCCCTTGTGGAGAAGATCCTCCTAGGATTCAAGACCTCAACTCCCTCAAGGATTGGGATGAACTAGCTACCTCTTTACCTTCTTGTGTTGGATTTGGACCTCTGTATCCCTTTATGTGTATGTGGATGTAGCACATGTGTAATTGGATCTTGTTGATTGAGTGTTTGTTCTTGTGTTCTTCTCTCAATTTGCCCTTTTCCCCCTCCAAGTGTGAAAAGATCTTCCCTTAGGGTCTCCACCCTACAACATAGCGGAAGTGTGTGTATATGGTGGAGTGAAAGTAGTGCGGAAGGCTAATGGTGGTGTGTCGAGTGTAAAACTGGGCAAAAAGGGCGAAGGAAAACCCCTCTGTTGGGGCCGTGCGCACGGGGTAAGTGAGGCACGTGTGCACAGGGTATCGGGGTAAGTGAGGCACAGCGCAAGAACACGCCCAAATCCATGGAAAATTGAAAAATTTTGGAAAAATTCGAGGGTCTGATGGGTAGGGGATGGAGTGTAGGGTTTGATCCACTTGCCAAACCACAAATTCGTGCACCAAATCAAAAAAATCTCACAAGATCTAACAAATTGCAAAATAAAAAATTGTAGGCTATTTTTGGTGGGGATTTTCGAATTTGGACAAAAACACACAAAATTGGGGCTAGAAAGTGGAGGGGGAGAACTCCAAGGTGTGAATCAATGTTTCTCTTGATACCAAGATGTTGTAGGGTGGAACCCTCGATGAGATCTTTTCCCACTTGGAGGTGGGGAAAGGGGAAAATCACAAGAACAACAAGAACACAAAGGGAAAATCTCTCAAACAAACCCAATCACACATCCACTAGAATAGCATACATAAGATCCACAAGGTACATGAACAATCAAAGGAAAGTAACACAAAGGTAAGGTTCTTCCTAAATCCAAAGGAGATGAGGTCTTGATGATAGTCTTCTCCAAGAGGAGGTCTTGATATCCACTTGGGATCTTCTCCTAGGAGGTCTTGATCTCCAAGAGGAGGTGTAGATTGATGTAGGGTGGAACCCTATAGTGATGATATTTTCACACTTGGAGGGGGAAAAGGGCAAATTGGGAGAAGAACACAAGAACAAACACTCAATCAACGAGATCCAATCACACATGCACTAGATCCACAAACTACTGTGATGCAGGGCCGGATTTCCGGGCAGAGACCAGATGTCCGGCCTGGTCGGGCCGGATGTCCGGGCCTCTGGCCAGATGTCCGGGGCCTGTAGCGTCTGCACGGCTGGGCTGCTGCTGGTGGGCATCTCTTCAGGGGCCGGATGTCCGGGCCAGGTGCCGGATGTCCGGCCGCTGAAGCTTTTCAGCGGTCTTCCTCCTCGCGAACGTTCCTCCATGTACTTGTCGACTTGGTCTTCGCTCCGAGCATTCCCGAGGCGGTATTCTTCATACCTGATCACACGTAGCACTTCGGCTTGAGGTAGTAGCCATGCCTCACTCGAGTTAAATGGAAGTTCACTTAGGAGAGATGTCACCTCGGTTTTGAGAGCTCTTGCACATGCTCGTGTCATAGGTCCACTTGGCACTTGAGTAGACGTAGGTAGGTCCATGGGGATGACCGTGGGATGCTCCGCATCATCTTCCCCCCCCCCCCTTAAAAAGATCCGTCCTCGGATCAGAATCCACATCACCATGGAAGGGAGATAGGTCCTTGACGTTGAATGTGTCACTCACGTTGTACTTGTCGCGAGGGATGTCGATCTTGTAGGCATTGTTGTTGCAGCGTGCTAACACCTTGAAAGGTCCGTCGGCTCGGGGTAGTAGTTTGGACTTGCGCTCAATGGGGAAGCGATCTTTGCGAAGGTGTAGCCACACAAGGTCGCCGGGGTTGAACACCATGGGCTGCTTGTTGATGTTGACCTTGGCCGCGAGTCGTTGTACTTGACGCTCGATCGCATGCCTTGTATCTTCATGCATCTTCTTGAGGTAGCTTGCTCGTGCACTCGCGTCCATGTCGATTCGTTCTTGTAGAGGTAGCGGTAGAATGTCCAGCGGAGACAATGGATTGAAGCCATAGACGACCTCGAAGGGGGACTTGCCAGTAGTAGAGTGTCGTGCTCGATTGTAGGCGTACTCGGCGATGGGTAAACATTCCTCCCACTCCCTTATGTTCTTCTTGATCAACACGCGGAGTAGTGTGGAAAGAGTCCGGTTCGTGACCTCCGTTTGGCCGTCGGTTTGAGGGTGATATGCCGATGAGAATAGGAGCTTGATTCCGAGCTTGGTGCATAGTGTCTTCCAAAAGTAGCTAAGGAACTTGACGTCTCG
The DNA here is from genome assembly GCA_039707655.1 of Elymus sibiricus. Taxonomy (NCBI): domain Eukaryota; kingdom Viridiplantae; phylum Streptophyta; class Magnoliopsida; order Poales; family Poaceae; genus Elymus; species Elymus sibiricus. The sequence goes on from CM077674.1 coordinate 190,329,644, forward strand.
GTCCGACATGATCGTCTTTGGCACTCCATGCAAACGCAAGATTTCCCTACAAAAGAGATTTGCAACATGTGAAGCATCGTCTATCTTGTTGCAAGGAATGAAATGTGCCATCTTAGAGAAACGGTCCACAACAACAAATACGGAATCTTTGCCGTTTTGAGTTCGAGGCAAACCAAGGACGAAATCCATACTAATATCTTCCCATGGATGATATGGAATAGGAAGTGGCATATATAGACCATGAGATTGAGCTTTGGACTTAGCTTTGCGGCATGTAGAGCACCGGTTGGTCAAAAGTAGTTCTTGGTGAGCGTAGCGAAGGTCTTGTCGCATCCAAAATGTCCCATGAGTCCTCCACCGTGAGCCTCTTGCAAAAGCAACAAATGAAGAGAAGACTCGGGGATACAAAGTTTGTTAGCTTTCATAAGGTAACCATCCTTCAAGTAATATTGCTCCCAAGTTTTATGTGGTAAACATTTGGCATAAGGAATAAAAAATGATCCATCATGCACAGTCTTTAATGTGCTCAAATCCTATAACATTCAACTCAAGTTGGGTAACCAACATGCATTTGCGTGAGAGAGCGTCCGCCACAACATTTTCCTTACCTTTGATATACTTGATAACATAAGGAAATGACTCAATGAACTCGCTCCATTTAGCATGACGCTTGTTCAATTTTGGTTGTCCCTTAAGGTACTTAAGCGTTTCATGATCCGTATGGATGACAAATTCACGTGGACGGAGATAATGTTCCCACAAATGCAAAACTCGCACTAAAGCATATAACTCTTTGTCATAGATGGGGTAGTTAAGTTGCGCGCCAGAGAGTTTCTCACTAAAATATGCAATGGGTCTCTTCCCTTGCATTAACACACCACCAATACCATTACCACTAGCGTCACAATGCACTTCAAAAGTTTTGTCAAAGTTGGGTAATGCAAGCAATGGAGCATGTGTAAGCAAGGTTTTAAGCTCATGAAATGCGGCATCTTGAGATGGACCCCAAACAAATGGTGCATTCTTCTTACTCATTGCGAGCAATGGTGATGCAATGGTGCTAAAATCCATAGGTATGACTAACCATTCATACAAGCCAAATTTGGTTTTGAAAGCCATTTTCCATTCATCACCTTCTTGCATGCGTATTTGATAGTAGCCATGATGAGGACATCACTACCACAGTTACACCCACAGCCCCTGCTGTTACATACATGGGACCAAATACTAGAGCTCGCGCACGCCAATTAAATTACCAGGTACTTTCGTTTCTTGGAAACCCTTCTAATGTTCATGAACATATGATGCTGCCTAAATTAGATACTTTTGTTTTGCTTACAAATGAAGGGCCTAGCATGGAAAGAGGGATGGCCGTTGGAGCGGGATCAAGCATGGAGCGGAAGGTGTGTGCACGGGAGACCTCAATGGTGTTTCAAGTGATGATTTCAGGACTTTGAAGCCACCATAATCTTGCACGAAATGTACAAGATGTCACTTCATAAATTTCGTCCAGAGGCTATTATAGGTGCTGTGTCACCTTATTTTTGGGCCAGGCCCATGTAATTTCGAAATACATCAGTATAGGCTGTTTTTAGAGTCCGTATGTGTGGGGAAATAGAGTTAGGGTTGATTTCGGACCCCTCCTCCAAGGGGTCATGAAATTCCCCCCTACTCCCCCATATATACAGCCCTTAGGGCGTCGGTTAGACCTTGGGTTTTGTTTAGATTAAAAGTTCGCCATAGCTGCAACTTCGCGTACTTCGTTTGTGTTCAACGACCAGACCAAGACGTCACAGAACCCCACTTAATTAATAAAGCTTTCCTCTTATATTCGCAATATCCAGATTGCAATCTCAGTTTCTTGCTTGTTCTTCGTTTGCTCCCAGGAAATAGACCCTCGTGGTCAGGTTGATCGTGCTCTGGCGTGGTCAATAACCTCTCGGAGTTGGTTTAGCTCTTGCTAAGGCGCGACGTCCTCGCACGTTAGTAGTCGGATCGTCAAAGTCTGCTCCATCAAAAACGATAGCCACCATCTTATCGAAAGACAGGACACCTTCGCCTCTATCAAGTGGTATCAGATATCCAGGTTGCTCGGCGAGATTTTACCAGTTTTCGTAGTCTAGATTGCATCTGTTCTTCATACCTACAGTCCACGAAAAAACCACAAAAAAAAATTAGGGTTAGTTCATCATATCCGAACCAATCTGAGCCTGTTGCAATTTTCTGTTCGGTGTTTTGCTTTGTTGAATTTGCGGTTGCATCGTCGTGTCAAGTTGCTGGTCTTAGCGTCTAGTCCTTTAGAGTTTCGAGTTCTGTTCACAAGTTGTCACGCCGCCGCCACACCATCTTCATCGCTGCCATATACCCCCACCGCACCATCTTCCTCGCTGTCATATACACCGCCACATCATATACATCGCCGCTGCCTTACATATACCTCCAATCCTACTCCATATACCACCACCAATCCTAGTCCTTTTCATATTAGGTTTGCTTCCGAGATCCTTTTGTAGTCCGATTCGTTTTCCCTTGCCGGAGTAGGTTTCGAAAAAAAAAAGTCTGGAAACCACCCTCCGTTTAGGCCAAAAAATTTCCAAAAACGCAGCTGTCAAAAAAATTTCTGGCTATCCTATTTTTAGGAGTTTCCGAGCGTTTTGAGACAGTCGCCATTATAGAAAGATTTTTTTGAGTAGTTTCCAATTTTTGGTCCGGACAGCCGAAAAAAAAATTAAAAAAAAAATTCGTGTCTATCCTGTTTTTAGACCTCGGGAAGAGTTTTGAGACACTCGACATTATAGCGATTTTTCGCTGCAAAAAAAAGAGCGCAAAAAAAAGCGCCAAAAAAAACAAGGCAAAAAAAAAATCAGTGTGCTTTTCCCTTGTTGACGTGCCACGCCGTGATTTTGTTGGTGTTCTAGGCTCGCGTCTCTAGTACGGTCTAGCCTAGGACCAGCACAGTACCGTCGTTGAGCGTTTATTCACTTTTGCATCTCTGGATTGATTGTTGCTGACCTTTTTGCTACCATATATTAAGCCTTCCCAGCTCCACATATTCTCTACATCGTGCGTTTGACACCACCTGGCAATCGCTCTATCCATGCTTTGAGGCGTTTTTGACTACAACGGTTGCCGATCACCACCTGCTGCTTGGTAAAAACGGGTAAGACATATTCTTGTGACTTTCCATCACACCACTTAATATTAGTAGTCTGTAGGACATATTCTTGTGTGTTTCTATTGCTTCTAACCATGAAAGGATCACAAGCCGACCAGATCGACTGGGAGAACATGACGCAGAAGGAACTACATCATAAGTTTCAACAAATGTTGGGTGAACAGGTACAAGATGTGATGAGCAGTTTTGGTAAGGCTCTGGAGAGGATAGATGACATTGAGAAGACAATTGACACCAAGTTGGACGCCAAGTTCGATGAGCTACTCGCGCGTCTACCACCACCACCTGCTGCCCCTGCTGCACCGTTGCAACACCAACAATGACCACCTCCACGTCGCCCCGCTCCAATAGGACGAGCGCAGCGTGTTCCCCTTGAGGCCGGCCAACATTCTGGTGCCGCTGCAACTGCTGCTGATGCTTCTGTGGCTCCTGCTGCTACTGTTGACGAGAACGATGATTACGAGGATGATTATGAGGATGAGGTTGCTCAAAATCAGAACTACGTGCAACCACCAGCACCACAACCACCAGGTCGTCCACATGCATATGATCGCAACGGTAGGGCTGCTCCACCTCCTCAGGTACGAGATAATGACCATATCCCTAAACTGAAATTGAATATTCCGCCATTTGAGGGTAGATACATTCCTGATGTCTATCTTACTTGGGAGTTAGAAACTGAACAACGTTTTACATGCTTACAATATCCTGAGGGTAGAAGTGTTGCTGCTGCTGTTTGTGCTTTCACTAGTTTTGCTTGTGTTTGGTGGTCTGAACATTGTAGAGTATATCATGATAATATTCCAACTACTTGGGCTGCTCTGAAAAATGCTATGCGTACTCGTTGGGTTCCACCATATTATCAACGTGAATTACTTCAAAAATTGCAGCGTTTAAGACAAGGAAAAAAATTCTGTAGAAGAATATTATCAGGAATTACAAACTGGCATGATTAGATGTGGTATTGTTGAGGATAATGAAGCTATGCTTGCACGTTTTATGGGTGGCTTAAACATAGAAATTCAAACCATCTTAGAGTATAAGGAGTATAACAATATCACTCGTTTATTCCATCTTGCTTGCAAAGTTGAACGTGAAGTGTAGGATCGACAGGCATTGGCGCGAAATAACTTTTCTGCAGGTCGATCTTCATCATGGACACCGCGTACATCGTCTACTTCCACACGTCCTGCTGCAATACCGCCTACTTCCTCCGCCAACTCCAACCGGGATACAAGAAAACAGGCACCACCACAACCATCCGCCAAGAACACACCTTCTGGTCCAGCACAGAGCTCTTCTTCATCCATGGCATCAACAGGGCAAACACATGATGTTATATGTCGTCGTTGCAAGGGTGCAGGTCACTATGCGAGCAAATGTCCGTCTCCGCGTGTGATGATTATTACTGAGGATGGTGGGTATGAGTCCGCTAGTGACTATGATGAGGAGACTTTGGCTCTTATTGCTAGTGAAGACCAGGGTGGACATGATTCTGAACAAGAGACACAATACATGGCTGCTGAAGACGCTGACAGGTATGAAAGTTTAGTTGCTCAATGTGTTTTGAGAGTGCAGCTAACACAAGCTGAGCAAAATCAGAGGCACAATTTGTTCCATACGAAGGGAGTTGTGAAGGAACGTTCTGTACGCGTCATCATAGATGGAGGGAGTTGCAACAACTTGGCTAGCATGGAGATGGTGGAGAAGCTGTCTCTCACCACAAGACCACATCCACATCCTTACTACATACAATGGTTCAACAACAGCGGGAAAGTTAAGGTAACACGTACTGTTTGTGTGCATTTTAGTATAGCTACATATGCTGATTATGTTGATTGTGATGTGGTACCCATGCAAGCATGTTCCTTATTACTTGGTAGACCATGGCAATTCGATAAAAATTCTGTACACCATGGTAGAAACAATCAGTATACTCTTGTTCATAAGGATAAACATATTACGTTACTTCCTATGACTCCTGAACACATTTTGAAAGACGACGTGAATAGAGCTAGTAAAGCAAAGCAGGAGCAGAACAAGAGTGAAAATCAGATTGTGGCAAAAGAATTTGAGCACCAAATGAAGCCTAATAACAAACCATCATCTCATGTTGCTTCTGAAATTAAATTGAAAAGTGGATGTTTGCTCGCCACCAAATCTGATATTGATGATCTAGATTTTAGCAAATCTGTTTGCTATGCTTCTGTGTGCAAAGAGGCATTATTTTCATTCGAGGACATGCCACCCTCTTTGCCTCCTGCTGTCACTAACATTTTGCAGGAGTTCGCTGACGTTTTTCCACATGACGTGCCACGGGATTACCACCTATTCGAGGGATTGAGCATCAGATTGACTTAATTCCCGGTGCATCACTGCCCAACTGTGCGCCATACCGTACCAATCCAGAGGAGACGAAGGAGATTATGCGTCAAGTACAGGAGCTGCTCGACAAAGGTTATATATGCGAATCTCTTAGTCCTTGTGCTGTTCCTATTATACTAGTGCCAAAATAGGATGGTACATCGCGTATGTGTGTTGATTGTAGAGGCATTAATAATATTACTATTCGTTATCCTCATCCTATTCCTAGGCTAGATGATATGCTTGATGAATTAAGTGGCTCTACAATTTTCTCCAAAGTTGATTTGCGTAGTGGATACCATCAAATTCGTATGAAATTGGGAGATGAATGGAAAACAGCATTTAAAACTAAGTTTGGCTTATATGAGTGGTTAGTCATGCCTTTTGGATTAACTAATGCACCTAGTACTTTCATGAGATTAATGAATGAGGTTTTACGTGCTTTCATTGGACGATTTGTGGTAGTCTATTTTGATGATATACTGATTTATAGCAGATCTTTGGAGGAACATTTGGAACATTTACATGATGTTTTTATTGCGCTACGTGATGCACGTTTGTTTGGTAACCTTGGGAAGTGCACCTTTTGCACCGACCGAGTATCTTTTCTTGGCTATGTTGTTACTCCACAGGGAATTGAAGTTGATAAAGCCAAGATTGAAGCTATTGAGAGTTGGCCGCAGCCCAAAACGGTCACACAAGTGAGGAGTTTTCTTGGCCTCGCTGGTTTCTATAGGCGTTTTGTGAGAGATTTCAGCACCATTGCTGCACCTCTCAATGAGCTTACAAAGAAGGATGTGCCTTTTGTTTGGGGTACTGCACAGGAAGAGGCCTTCACGGTATTGAAAGATAAGTTGACACATCGTCCTTTACTCCAACTTCCTGATTTTAATAAGACTTTTGAGCTTGAATGTGATGCTAGTGGAATTGGATTAGGAGGTGTGTTATTACAAGATGGTAAACCTGTTGCATACTTTTCTGAAAAATTGAGTGGGCCTAGTCTGAACTATTCTACTTATGATAAAGAATTATATGCTCTTGTTCAGACTTTAGAAACATGGCAACATTATTTATGGCCCAAAGAATTTGTTATACATTCTGATCATGAATCTTTGAAACATATTAAAAGTCAAGGAAAACTGAATCGTAGACATGCTAAATGGGTTGAATTCATTGAGACTTTCCCTTATGTCATTAAACACAACAAGGGTAAAGAAAATGTTATTGCTGATGCATTGTCTCATCGATATACTATGCTTTCTCAACTTGAATTTAAAATATTTGGTTTGGAGACCATCAAAGATCAATATGTGCATGATGCTGAATTTAAAGATGTAATACAGAATTGTAAAGCAGGAAGAACATGGAACAAGTTCGTCACTAATGATGGATTTGTGTTCCGTGCTAACAAGCTATGCATTCCAGCTAGCTCCGTTCGTCTATTGTTGTTGCAGGAGGCGCATGGAGGAGGATTAATGGGACACTTTGGCGTGAAGAAGACGGAGGACGTACTTGCTACACATTTCTTTTGGCCAAAGATGAGACGGGATGTTGAGCGTTTTGTTGCTCGCTGCACTACATGTCAAAAAGCTAAGTCACGACTCAATCCTCATGGTTTATATATGTCGTTGCCTGTACCTACTGTTCCTTGGGAAGATATATCTATGGACTTTGTTTTAGGTTTACCTTGAACAAAGAAGGGGAGGGATAGCATATTTGTTGTCGTGGATAGATTTTCGAAAAAGGCACACTTTATACCATGTCATAAAAGTGATGCTGCTGCAAATGTTGCTGATTTGTTCTTTCGTGAAATTATTCGCTTGCATGGTGTGCCAAATACAATTGTTTCAGATCGTGATACTAAATTTCTTAGCCACTTTTGGAGATGTTTATGGGGTAAGTTGGGGACGAAATTGCTTTTTAGTACTACATGTCACCCCCAAACTGATGGACAAACATAAGTAGTCAATAGAACATTGTCTACTATGCTTAGGGCTGTTTTAAAGACTAATCTGAAAATGTGGGAAGAATGCTTACCTCATATTGAATTTGCTTATAATCGTTCGCTGCATTCTACTACTAAGATGTGCCCTTTTGAAGTTGTGTATGGTTTCCTACCTCGTGCACCTATTGATTTGTTGCCTCTTCCATCTTCGGAGAAGGTTAATTTTGATGCTAAACAACGTGCTGAATTGATCTTAAAAATGCATGAGTTAACTAAGGAAAACATTGAGCGTATGAATGCTAAATATAAACTTGCTGGAGATAAGGGTAGAAAACGTGTTGTCTTTGCACCTGGAGATCTTGTTTGGTTACATTTGCGTAAGGATAGGTTTCCTGATTTGCGCAAGTCAAAACTAATGCCTTGTGCTGATGGTCCTTTTAAGGTGTTAGAGAAAATAAATAATAATGCATATAAACTTGAGCTGCCTCCAGATTTTGGGGTTAGTCCCACTTTTAACATTGCAGATTTGAAGCCTTATTTGGGTGAGGAATATGAGCTTCCGTCGAGGACGACTTCAATTCAAGAAGGGGAGGATGATGAGGACATCACTACCACAGTTACACCCACAGCCCCTGCTGTTACATACATGGGACCAGTTACTAGAGCTCGCGCACGCCAATTAAATTACCAGGTACTTTCGTTTCTTGGAAACCCTTCTAATGTTCATGAACATATGATACTGCCTAAATTAGATACTTTTGTTTTGCTTACAAATGAAGGGCCTAGCATGGACAAGAGGGATGGCTGTTGGAGCGGTATCAAGCATGGAGCGGAAGGTGTGTGCACGGGAGACCTCAATGGTGTTTCAAGTGATGATTTCAGGACTTTGAAGCCACCATAATCTTGGACGAAATGTACAAGATGTCACTTCATAAATTTCGTCCAGAGGCTATTATAGGTGCTGTGTCACCTTATTTTTGGGCCTGGCCCATGTAATTTCGAAATACATCAGTATAGGCTGTTTTTAGAGTCCGTATGTGTGGGGAAACAGAGTTAGGGTTGATTTCGGACCCCTCCTCCAAGGGGTCACGAAATTCCCCCCTACTCCCCCATATATACAGCCCTTAGGACGTCGTTTAGACCTTGGGTTTTGTTTAGATTAAAAGTTCGCCATAGCTACAACTTCGCGTACTTCGTTTGTGTTCAACGACCAGACCAAGACGTCACAGAACCCCACTTAATTAATAAAGCTTTCCTCTTATATTCGCAATATCCAGATTGCAATCTCAGTTTCTTGCTTGTTCTTCGTTTGCTCACAGGAAATAGACCCTCGTGGTCAGGTTGATCGTGCTCTGGCGTGGTCAATAACCTCTCGGAATTGGTTTAGCGATTGCTAAGGCGCGACGTCCTCGCACGTTCGTAGTCGGATCGTCAAAGTCTGCTCCATCGAAAACGATAGCCACCATCTCATCGAAAGACAGGACACCTTCGCCTCTATCAAGCCACTTTTAAGATCATTTTTTGAGAAAATAGTGGCTCCACTAAGTTAATAAAGCATGTCATCAAGGCGTGGAATTGGATGTCTATATCTAACGGTGATAGCATTAATGGGACGGCAATCGGAACACGTGCGATAATTACCATCTTTCTTAGGCACAAAAATGACCGGAACTGCACAACGGCTCAAGCTTTCGCGTACATACCCATTCTCCATGAGATGTTGCACTTGCCTTTGTATCTCTTTGGTTTCTTCGGGGTTGACGCGGTAAGGTGCCTTGTTCGGTAGAGGTGCGCCGGGGATGAGGTCGATGCGGTGTTTGATTCCGCGAAGTGGAGGAAGTCCGGGAGGTAGCTCATCGGGAAACACGTCCGTGAATTCCTGCAATAAATGAGATAATACCAAAGGAAGATGTTGTGAAGTATTAGTCCGCACCACTTCATCTTTGCACACATGCACAAAGGGAAGAACACTTGATGGGCTCTCACTCACATCCCTCAAATCTCTTTTGGTGGCTAAAAGAACTAGGTCTCTTTTGTCGCTCATCGTGGAGTCGCTCATTTTTGGCTTGTAACGCTCACTCTCTTTTTGGTGGTTCACTCGCTCATTTGTCTCTCCACGATGGGTAGATGCTTGCTTGTCTGCGATGACTTGACTTGGTGTCATAGGTCGAAGAACGAATTCCTTGCCCTTCATCTTGAAGCTATAGTGATTGGTCCGTCCATTGTGGATGACGCCGCGGTCGAACTGTCAAGGTCGTCCAAGGAGGAGGTGGCATACGGACATAGGAACCACATCAAACTCTAAGTTGTCTTCGTAGGCGCCAATCTTGAAGGACACTTGGACGGTGTGCTCCACTTAAATGGTGCCGGAGTCGCTAAGCCATTGGACCTTGTATGGGCGAGGGTGCTTCTTCTTGACCAATTGGAGCTTGGAGCATAATTCTTCACATGCCAAGTTGTGGCAACTTCCGCCGTCGATGATGACCTTGACGGAACGTCCTTGGATACCCGCTTTGGTGTGGAAGATGTGGCAACGTTGGTCTTCATCTTGATGTTGTTGAAGTGTCAAGACCTTGGAGACAACAAGAGCGGGGCTCGAATCATTGTCGCAAAACACTTGATCATCTCCTTCTTCATTCACTTGTCGATGCATTGCCACGTGCTCAAGTGCTTCCATTTCGTCTTCACTCATAGATTCGTAGGTGCCGTCGGCGTTGAGTATCATAGTGTGTCGTGTGGGGCACTCGAAAGACTTGTGGCCTCGGCCCTTGCAAGTAAAGCACTTGATGTCGCTTGTCTTGTCGTTGGCATCCGTAGGAGTTGTTGATGACGAAGCTCTTGGCTTGGAGTTGCTTGTAGTAGTAGGAGGATGACTTGATGATGTTGAAGGGTTCTTGTGGCTTGACTTGTCACCGGTACTTGGTGTAGCACGAGTCGTTGTAGGATGTGTTGTAGTCGTAGATGCTTGAGTGTACGAACCATACGTCTTGGAAGAGTACTTGGAGTACTTGTAGTCATCTTGCACTTGATGCTCCGCTTTGGTGGCTTGATGCACTAGCTCGAGGAGGTTGGAGTAAGGTTGAAAATCCGCAATTTTCTTGATTGGATGGTTGAGACCATTCAAGAAACGCGCCATCGTTTGTTCATCATCTTCCTTGATGTTGGCTCGTATCATTGCAATCTCCATTTCTTTGTAGTATTCTTCAACTGACATGGTGCCTTGCTTGAGGAGTTGAGGTCGCGACTATAGTGTGTAGGCACAAAGCGAGCTCTCATGACATCCTTCATTTGAGTCCACGTTGTGATAGGTGGTTCGCCTTTCTCTTGGCGTCTCTCGACCACTTGCTCCCACCAAATGAGAACATAATCTTGGAACTCAAGCGATGCCATGGCTACCTTCTCTTCTTCGTCATAGTTATGTAGACGGAATATCTTGTCAACCTTTAAGGCCCATGAGAGGTAGTCTTCGGGGTCGTTGCTTCCGGAAAACTTGGGCATGTTGAACTTGAGCTTGCCGTAGCGTTGTTCATCATTATGCCGATGTTGTCGTCGTTCTTGTCTTGGAGGTTGGTCGTCATCCACGTTTTCTTCTTGGTCCACGCGATTGGTTTGACGGTGGGGACGAGGTATTCTTGCCCGGTTCCTCCTTTCTTGATTCTCTTCTTGGAGTGCGGCTTCTTCTTGGAAACGTGCCTCTTCTTCTTCACGCACACGACGGTTGTGTTCGTCTAGAGCACGAGTGGCTTCGCGAAGGGCACGTTGTGCTTCGAGGGCTTGTTGCTCACGACGTTGTTGCTCTTGCCGAAGTGGATCGCCGTCTTGGGCGTCTTGTTGTTGACGTCGTGGAACTTGCTCTTGGTGCGTAGCGCCTTGAACTTGATGGCGTTGACGTTCGCGCTCTCGAAGTCGTTGTTGCAAACCATTGCCATGTAATGGATTTTGGCGAGCTTGATGTTCTTGCCGAGGATGTAGACGAGCTCGAGGAAGACTTGCATCCGATGATGAATCCGAAGAATGGCGTCTTGACCGTGTTCGCCTTGTCGATGACGAAGTTGTAGAAGCGCGGTCAATCATCATGGCACGAAATTCTTCCATTTGTGTAGTAAGCTTGGTGTCGAGGTAGTCTCTTGTTCATGTTTCGGAGTGACGCAAGTCGGTGGCGAGTTGCTCGATGCGATCGCCCAAAGCTTCATTTTCTTGATGCAAGGCTCATTGTACCCCAAAGAGATGACTCTTGGAGACGTAGTCGTTCGGTGCGTCGTGCTCGTCGAAGAGAGGATTCGAAGATGTACTTGGCCTATCCATCATGATCAAGTAGAGGTGAGTAGGAAATGAGAGAACAAAACCAAAGTTACCTTTTCCGAAGATTGAAGATGTATCGAGTATCACTCAATGTAGTGCTATGATAGTAGAATTGGTACCAGGTTTGTTTCTCACACCTACACAAAAAGGCTTATGGTGTAGCTTGGTTAGGATGGTGGCACAAAATAGTTGCAATTTGCAAGCAAGATATCAATAATGTTGAAAAAGATTCACAAGTTCGCAAGTGTAACGAGTAGACCAATAGCAATAAGTAGGACACGGAAACACACGCACGGATAGATAAATGAGGTCGTCAAACCAAGGAATGAGCTCAAAATGTGGGATCCACGGAAAATGCTCTTGTTGCACAACACTAGAGAGACGCTAGCACGCTTGCTCAATAGGCGGATACGAACTTGTGCACAACCTATAAGAGACAAAACGTATGGCTTTCTATCTCACTTATACTATGTATGTATGATTCCCAGTGAACTTGTCACAATGATCCAAGATGATCAAATATGCTATGTAATGTGGCGATGCTATGGCTATTGCTTACAAGCTTGTTGCTCTTTCTCATTTGCTTAAAAGCTTCTCTTTCTTTTGATGGTTTCCTTTGGCCACTTATGCGAAATGCTTGTACGAAGATAGCAATGATGTATATGCGGGAACAAAATCTTGGCACAAGAGTTGATATATGTATGTATGTATGCACACGAGGATAGCTGATGAGGACATCACTACAACAGTTACACCCACAGCCCCTGCTGTTACGTACATGGGACCAATTACTAGAGCTCACGCACGCCAATTAAATTACCAGGTACTTTTGTTTCTTGGAAACCCTTCTAATGTTCATGAACATATGATGTTGCCTAAATTAGATACTTTTGTTTTGCTTACAAATGAAGGGCCTAGCATGGACAAGAGGGATGGCCGTTGGAGCGGGATCAAGCATGGAGCGGAAGGTGTGTGCACGGGAGACCACAATGGTGTTTCAAGTGATGATTTCAGGACTTTGAAGCCACCATAATCTTGGACGAAATGTACAAGATGTCACTTCATAAATTTTGTCCACAGGCTATTATAGGTGCTGTGTCACCTTATTTTTGGGTCAGGCCCATGTAATTTCGAAATACATCAGTATAGGCTGTTTTTAGAGTCCATATGTGTGGGGAAACAGAATTAGGGTTGATTTCGGACCCCTCCTCCAAGGGGTCACGAAATTCCCCCCTACTCCCCCATATATACAGCCCTTAGGGTGTCGTTTAGACCTTGGGTTTTGTTTAGATTAAAAGTTCGCCATAGCTGCAACTTCACGTACTTCGTTTGTGTTCAACGACCAGACCAATACGTCACAGAACCCTACTTGATTAATAAAGCTTTCCTCTTATATTCGCAATATCCAGATTGCAATCTCAGTTTCTTGCTTGTTCTTCGTTTGCTCGCAGGAAATAGACCCTCGTGGTCAGGTTGATCGTGCTCTGGCGTGGTCAATAACCTCTCGGAATTGGTTTAGCGATTGCTAAGGCGCGACGTCCTCGCATGTTCGTAGTCGGATCGTCAAAGTCTGCTCCATCAAAAACGATAGCCACCGTCTCATCGAAAGACGGGACACCTTCGCCTCTATCAAGTGGTATCAGATATCCAGGTTGCTTGGTGAGATTTTACCAGTTTTCGTAGTCTAGATTGCATCTGTTCTTCATACCTACAGTCCACGAAAAAACCACAAAAAAAAATTAGGGTTAGTTCATCATATCCGAGCCAATCTGAGCCTGTTCCAATTTTCTGTTCGGTGTTTTGCTTTGTTGAATTTGCAGTTGCATCATCGTGTCAAGTTGCTGGTCTTAGCGTCTAGTCCTTTAGAGTTTCGAGTTCTGTTCACAAGTTGTCACGCCGCCGCCACACCATCTTCATCTCTGCCATATACCCCCACCGCACCATCTTCCTCGCTGTCATATACACCACCACATCATATACATCGCCGCTGCCTTACATAGACCTCCAATCCTACTCCATATACCACCACCAATCCTAGTCCTTTTCATATCAGGTTTGCTTCCGAGATCCTTTTGTAGTCAGATTCGTTTTCCCTTGCCGGAGTAGGTTTCGAAAAAAAAAAGAGTCTGGAAACCACCCTCCGTTTAGGCCCAAAATTTTCCAAAAACACAACTGTCAAAAAAAATTCTGGCTATCCTATTTTTAGGAGTTTCCGAGAGTTTTGAGGCAGTCGCCATTATAGAAAGTTTTTTGAGCAGTTTCCAATTTTTGGTCCGGATAGCCGAAAAAAAAAATTAAAAAAAAATTCGTGTCTATCCTGTTTTTAGACCTCGGGAAGAGTTTTGAGACACTCGCCATTATAGCGATTTTTCGCTGAAAAAAATAAAAAAGAGCGCAAAAAAATAAGGCCAAAAAAAAGAGCAAAAAAAATAAAAAATTCTGAGTGTGCTTTTCCCTTGTTGACGTGCCACGCCGTGATTTTGTTGGTGTTCTAGTCTCGCGTCTCTAGTACGGTCTAGCCTAGGACCCGCACAGTACCATCGTTGAGCGTTTATTCACCTTTGCATCTCTGAATTGATTGTTGCTGACCTTTTTGCCATATATTAAGCCTTCCCAGCTCCACATATTCTCTACATCGTGCGTTTGACACCACCTGGCAATCGCTCTATCCACGCTTTGAGGTGTTTTTGACTTCAACGGTTGCCGATCACCACCTGCTGCTTGGTAAGAACGGGTAAGAATTTGTGATTCGCTTGACGGATTTGTGACTTTCCACCACACCACTTCATATTAGTAGTCTGTAGGACATATTCTTGTGTGTTTCTTTTGCTGCTAACCATGACAGGATCACAAGCCGACCAGATCGACTGGGAGAACATGACGCAGAAGGAACTACATGATAAGTTTCAACAAATGTTGGGTGAACAGGTACAGGATGTGATGAACAGTTTTGGTAAGGCTCTGGAGAGGATAGATGACATTGAGAAGACAATTGACACCAAGTTGGAAGCCAAGTTCGATGAGCTACTCGCGCGTCTACCACCACCACCAGCTGCCCCTGCTGCACCGTTGCAACACCAACAACGACCACCTCCACGTCGCCCCACTCCAGTAGGACGAGCGCAGTGTGTTCCCCTTGAGGCCGGCCAACATTCTGGTGCCGCTGCAACTGCTGCTGATGCTTCTGTGGCTCCTGCTGCTGCTGTTGACGAGAACGATAATTACGAGGATGATTATGAGGATGAGGTTGCTCAAAATCAGAACTACATGCAACCACCAGCAACACCACCACCAGGTCGTCCACATGCATATGATCGCAATGGTAGGGCTGCTCCACCTCCTCAGGTACGAGATAATGACCATATCCCTAAACTGAAATTGAATATTCCGCCATTTGAGGGTAGATACATTCCTGATGTCTATCTTACTTGGGAGTTAGAAACTGAACAACGTTTTACATGCTTACAATATCCTGAGGGTAGACGTGTTGCTGCTGCTGTTTGTGCTTTCACTAGTTTTGCTTGTGTTTGGTGGTCTGAACATTGTAGAGTATATCATGATAATATTCCAACTACTTGGGCTGCTCTGAAAAATGCTATGCATACTCGTTGGGTTCCACCATATTATCAACGTGAATTACTTCAAAAATTGCAGCGTTTAAGACAAGGAAAAAATTCTGTAGAAGAATATTATCAGGAATTACAAACTGGCATGATTAGATGTGGTATTGTTGAGGATAATGAAGCTATGCTTGCACGTTTTATGGGTGGCTTAAACAGAGAAATTCAAACCATCTTAGAGTATAAGGAGTATAACAATATCACTCGTTTATTCCATCTTGCTTGCAAAGCTGAACGTGAAGTGCAGGATCGACAGGCATTGGCGCGAACTAACTTTTCTGCAGGTCGATCTTCATCATGGACACCGCGTACATCGTCTACTTCCACACGTCCTGCTGCAATACCGCCTACTTCCTCCGCCAACTCCAACCGGGATACAAGAAAACAGGCACCACCACAACCATCCGCCAAGAACACACCTTCTGGTCCAGCACAGAGCTCTTCTTCATCCATGGCATCAACAGGGCAAACACATGATGTTATATGTCGTCGTTGCAAGGGTGGAGGTCACTATGCGAGCAAATTTCCGTCTCCGCGTGTGATGATTGTTACTGAGGATGGTGGGTATGAGTCCGCTAGTGACTATGATGAGGAGACTTTGGCTCTTATTGCTAGTGAAGACCAGGGTGGACACGATTCTGAACAAGAGACACAATACATGGCTGCTGAAGACGCTGACAGGTATGAAAGTTTAGTTGCTCAACGTGTTTTGAGTGTGCAGGTAACACAGGCTAAGCAAAATCAGAGGCACAATTTGTTCCATACGAAGGGAGTTGTGAAGGAACGTTCTGTGCGCGTCATCGTAGATGGAGGGAGTTGCAACAACTTGGCTAGCATGGAGTTGGTGGAGAAGCTGTCTCTAACCACAAGACCACATCCACTTCCTTACTACATACAATGGTTCAACAACAGCGGGAAAGTTAAGGTAACACGTACAGTTCGTGTGCATTTTAGTATAGCTACATATGCTGATTATGTTGATTGTGATGTGGTACCCATGCAAGCATGTTCCTTATTACTTCGTAGACCATGGCAATTCGATAAAAATTCTGTACACCATGGTAGAAACAATCAGTATACTCTTGTTCATAAGGATAAACATATTACGTTGCTTCCTATGACTCCTGAACACATTTTGAAAGACGACGTGAATAGAGCTAGTAAAGCAATGCAGGAGCAGAACATGAGTGAAAATCAGATTGTGGCAAAAGAATTTGAGCACCAAATGAAGCCTAATAACAAACCATCATCTCATGTTGCTTCTGAAATTAAATTGAAAAGTGGATGTTTGCTTGCCACAAAATCTGATATTGATGATCTAGATTTTAGCAAATCTGTTTGCTATGCTTTTGTGTGCAAAGAGGCATTATTTTCATTCGAGGACATGCCACCCTCTTTACCTCTTGCTGTCACTAACATTTTGTAGGAGTTCGCTGATGTTTTTCCACATGATGTGCCACCGGGATTACCACCTATTCGAGGGATTGAGCATCAGATTGACTTAATTCCCGGTGCATCACTGCCCAACCGTGCGCCATACCGTACCAATCCAGAGGAGACGAAGGAGATTATGCGTCAAGTACAGGAGCTGCTCAACAAAGGTTATATACGCGAATCTCTTAGTCCTTGTGCTGTTCCTATTATACTAGTGCCAAAAAAGGATGGTACATCGCGTATGTGTGTTGATTGTAGAGGCATTAATAATATTACTATTCGTTATCGTCATCCTATTCCTAGGCTAGATGATATGCTTGATGAATTAAGTGGCTCTACAATTTTCTCCAAAGTTGATTTGCGTAGTGGATACCATCAAATTCGTATCAAATAGGGAGATGAATGGAAAATCGCATTTAAAACTAAGTTTGGCTTATATGAGTGGTTAGTCATGCCTTTTGGGTTAACTAATGCACCTAGTACTTTCATGAGATTAATGAATGAGGATTTACGTGCTTTCATTGGACTATTTGTGGTAGTCTATTTTGATGATATAGTGATTTATAGCAGATCTTTGGAGGAACATTTGGAACATTTACGTGCTGTTTTTATTGCGCTACGTGATGCATGTTTGTTTGGTAACCTTGGGAAGTGCACCTTTTGCACCGACCGAGTATCTTTTCTTGGCTATGTTGTTACTCCACAGGGAATTGAAGTTGATAAAGCCAATATTGAGGCTATTGAGAGTTGGCCGCAGCCCAAAACGGTCACACAAGTGAGTAGTTTTCTTGGCCTCGCTGGTTTTTATAGGCGTTTTGTGAGAGATTTCAGCACCATTGCTGCACCTCTCAATGAGCTTACAAAGAAGGATGTGCCTTTTGTTTGGGGTACCGCACAGGAAGAGGCCTTCACGGTATTGAAAGATAAGTTGACACATGCTCCTTTACTCCAACTTCCTGATTTTAATAAGACTTTTGAGCTTGAATGTGATGCTAGTGAAATTGGATTAGGAGGTGTGTTATTACAAGATGGTAAACCTGTTGCATACTTTTCTGAAAAATTGAGTGGGCCTAGTCTGAACTATTCTACTTATGATAAAGAATTATATGCTCTTGTTCGGACTTTAGAAACATGGCAACATTATTTATGGCCCAAAGAATTTGTTATACATTCTGATCATGAATCTTTGAAACATATTAAAAGTCAAGCAAAACTGAATCGTAGACATGCGAAATGGGTTGAATTCATTGAGACTTTCCCTTATGTCATTAAACACAAGAAAGGTAAAGAAAATGTTATTGCTGATGTATTGTCTCGTCGATATACTATGCTTTCTCAACTTGACTTTAAAATATTTGGTTTGGAGACCATCAAAGATCAATATGTGCATGATGCTGAATTTAAAGATGTAATGCAGAATTGTAAAGAAGGAAGAACATGGAACAAGTTCGTCATTAATGATGGATTTGTGTTCCGTGCTAACAAGCTATGCATTCCAGCTAGCTCCGTTCGTCTTTTGTTGTTGCAGGAGGCGCATGGAGGAGGATTAATGGGACACTTTGGCGTGAAGAAGACGGAGGACGTACTTGCTACACATTTCTTTTGGCCAAAGATGAGACGGGATGTTGAGCGTTTAGTTGCTCGCTGCACTACATGTCAAAAAGCTAAGTCGCGACTCAATCCTCATGGTTTATATATGCCTTTGCCTGTACCTACTGTTCCTTGGGAAGATATATCTATGGACTTTGTTTTAGGTTTACCTCGAACAAAGAAGGGGAGGGGTAGCATATTTGTTGTCGTGGATAGATTTTCGAAAATGGCACACTTTATACCATGTCATAAAGTGATGAGGCTGCAAATGTTGCTGATTTGTTCTTTCGTGAAATTATTCGCTTGCATGGTGTGCCAAATACAATTGTTTCAGATCGTGATACGAAATTTCTTAGCCACTTTTGGAGATGTTTATGGGGTAAGTTGGGGACGAAATTGCTTTTTAGTACTACATGTCACCCCCAAACTGATGGACAAACATAAGTAGTCAATAGTCTACTATGCTTAGGGCTGTTTTAAAGACTAATCTGAAAATGTGGGAAGAATGCTTACGTCATATTGAATTTGCTTATAATCGTTCGCTGCATTCTACTACTAAGATGTGCCCTTTTTGAAGTTGTGTATGGTTTCCTACCTCGTGCACCTATTAATCAACGTGGCTCATGATACCAAGATGATGTAGGGTGGAACCCTAATTGACGATCTTTCCAAACTTTAGGAGGGGGAAAAGAGAGGAACAACAAAAGTCAACCAAGGGAAATCACTCAAACAAACCCAAATCACACATCCACTAGGATAGCATACATGAGATCCACAAGTATACAAGGACAATCCAAGGAAACAAGCATAAGGTAAAGTTCTTCCCACTCCGGAGGAGGTGGGGTCTTGATGATCTAGATGAGATCCTTCTCCCTTAGGAGGTCTTGATGATCCTATGATGGGGATCCTTCTCCCTAGAGAGGTCTTGATTCCCCAAGAGGAGATACAAGGAGCAAAGCTCAACTAGATGTCTCAAAATACTTTGCTACCCTAGAAAGGATGAGGAGGATGTCTATTTATAGTCTAGGACGAGGTGGGGGATGAGTGGACGAGATTACACGGCCAAAAGGCCTAAAGCTGCTGTCAGGGGGCCGGATGTCCGGGCGTCGGGCCGAATGTCCGGCGGTTCGCGGGGGTGCCGGATGTCCGGCCCTGGCGCCGGATGTCCGGCCTGAAGGGGGTCAAACTACTGTGATGCAGGGCCGGATTTCCGGGCAGAGGCCGGATGTCCCAACCCTGTAGCGTCTGCACGGCTGGGCTGCTGCTGGTGGGCATCTCTTCAGGGGCCGGATGTCCGGGCCAGGGGCAGGATGTCCGGCTGCTAGAGCTTTTCAGCGGTCTTACTCCTCGCGCACGTTCCTCCGTGTACTTGCTGACTTGGTCTTCGCTCCGAGCATTCCCAAGGCGGTCTTCTTCATACCTGATCACACATAGCACTTCGGCTTGAGGTAGTAGCCATGCCTCACTCGAGTCAAATGGAAGTTCACTTAGGAGAGATGTCACCTCGGTTTCGATAGCTCTTGCACGTACCATAGGTCCACTTGGCACTTGAGGAGACGTAGGTAGGTCCATGGGGATGACCGTGGGATGCTCCGCATCACGATCACTTGGCCTTTTGCGGTCTGGGGGCTGGATATGGTCGGCCCTCTTAAAGGGGGTTCGGGTAAAAAGAAATACTTGCTCGTCATGATAGACAAATTCACAAAATGGATCAAGGCAAGACTAGTAACTACAGCCGAGGCGGCGCCAGTTGTGGAGTTCATCTCCAGTATAGTGTACCGTTATGGTGTTCCTCATAGTATAATTACAAATAATGGCAGTAATTTTACCGCCAAAGAGGTGCAGGCGTGGTGCACCAAAATGGGCATTCAGCTCAATTACGCCTCCGTCTATCACCCCCAAACCAACGGGCAGGTCGAGTGTGCTAACGGACTCGTTTTGCAAGGCATCAAGCCACGCTTAGTCCGATCTTTGAAGGAAGCCGATTCTCGCTAGGTAGAAGAGCTCGACTCTGTGTTGTGGGGCTTATGCACCACGCCCAACAGGTCCACAGGCTACACACCATTTTTTATGTTGTATGGAGCCGAGGCCGTCCTACCATGTGACCTCATTCATGACGCATCTCGGGTATGGATGTACGAAGAGAGGGAGGCGGAGCTAGATCAGCAGGACGACCTGGACGCCCTCGAAGAAGAAAGGGATGTTGCTTGGGCACGTTCCACATTCTACCAACAACAAGCACAGTGCTACCAGAGCAGGGATGTCAGGACGAAGGCGTTCAATAAAGGAGACTTGGTCATGCGGTTTAATCCAGAGAAGCAGAAGGACAAGCTATCCCCGAAATGGGACGGGCCGTTCATCATCGACCAAGTACTCACCGGAGGCACTTATCGTTTTCGAGACCCCGAAAGGTTGGTCCCGCACTCCTGGAATGCCACCCTACTCCAGCGCTTTTATTGTTAATCAGAACCGTGCTTGATCTACCTTTCTGGTTATTCTCCTATCTAATATGAAATAGATATGAACTTCTTCTTTCAAGTTGTTAAAACTTTTTGGATAAATGTGTTCGGTAAAGCGGAAGTGGTTATGTTCCTTCGGACGCGTTCTATTTGTAACGGCACGAACCGCGTTGTTTGCCTCTTTTTTCGAAGCTGCATGAATTTTTGAAGCACTTTCGGTGCCTCCTTCCAGTAATATCGTTGTATGCCTTTATATGCATCGACTTGACTTAAGTTTTGGCCAAGCTACGTTGCCTGGCTCCTGCGTTTGCCCCCTACGTTCCTGATTGTTCGGCTAGGGGGTAAAGAGAGCATCTCTGCGATTGTTGCCTCCGGGTCATCCGGATATGCACCTCAGACGGGTGAAGCCGAAAGCTAGCGTTCTTAAGAAGATAGTTGATCGGCTTTGATGGAAGTATATTTAATCAGTTTTATATAGCCAATCACCGGGGGCTTTATGCTCACCTCGGACGTATGTCCAGACCTGCTTCAAAACAGGCAAAAACGTTTTTCCCAAGGAAAGGAACCGATAGCGGAACTATTTTCCTCGGAAGGTGTTTCTTACGCTTCGACGTAATATAACACAAGCTCTGGTTCACTTTGCTTTTCGAGCCCCATAGTCGGATTGCCTCGCTATCCGAAATACCTGATCCAGTTCTCGGACCAAGAAGTAGGACGCACTCCTCGGCTTATGGCCCCGAAGGGAGAAGCCGAAGGCTGGCTAGTAGAGTTCGTACAACAGTAGCTTTTGTAATACCATAAAGTACATTGATACATAGAGTCATTACAACATAGCCTAAACTTTATCTAGGTCGTCTATCAATGACTTGATGGAGCAGTCCTACTGAGAAAAGCGCGCGGCCTCCATGACATCGTCATAAACTGGAGAAGTTGGCACCTCATTGCCATCGGCACCAATCGGGCCGACCTCGGCGAGATGATTTGGCTCCAGCTTGGAGTACCGGGTTTTGACCATGGCTCACGCTTCCCTCGCGCCCTCCCGGCAAGCCGAAACCTTCCAGGCCTATATTCAGCGCCGAGCCCCTTTCAGGCGATTGTCAAGTTCGGCCATGTCCTCGGGCACACGCTCCTCAGGCCATAAAGCCTTGAAGACGACCTTCATCGCTGTTCGAGCTCACTCGTGCACCTCGGCCAGTTCCGTCAGGGCATCTTCGGCGTGGGGGCTCCCGGTCTCTTTCAGTCGACCTGTCAGCAATACTAAATGGATTATGTATTAGCCGATGACAGGAGTCAAAGCTTTTGTCGTTATATGGGAGGTACTCACCGGATATCTCTCCATCCGTTCTCTTATTTTTCTCTTCGGCAGCGGCCAGTTGAGCCTTGAGGCGGTCAATCTCTTTGGCTTGCTGCGCATTCTTTGCCTTCAGCTCCTTTGTTTCGTCCTTACTTCGGGACAGAACAAGGTGCTTGGCCTGCCGCTGTGATTCTAAATATACCAGGTCCTCACGGGCCTGTTTCAGATCCATTTCCATTTGGCCTATGACTGCCGCTGCTATGAATTATACGGCAGTTAGTCTTCGAACAACTGCATTTCCATAATAATGCGCCATAAAACCAGATGCACTTACCGTGCGCTTCTCTGGTAAAGGATTTGACTTGCGCAACCTCGGCATGCGCAGCGTCAAGTTGGGTCTTGGCCTGTGTTAGCTCTGCGGAGAGGCTCGCAATTTTCTCCCGCGTAGCCTAAAAATTGCCATAGCTATTTATCAAAACCGTACATGGTCACCCAAGCCCACATTATGATGTGAGGGCTGCAGAGCTCACTCCTTATGGCAGAAAATGAATCCACCTGTCGGTTGTCCCATCCGACAAGTGTCTTGGGGGCTCCTTCTTAGTCGGTGGTCGGTTTATTGAAATTCAAAACAAAAAAATACAATTACCTGCAGGCCTGTGGACAGGACGTCCACCGCTTTCTCGAAAACATTATGGGTGGCGCCGAGGTAGGCGTCCACCGAGCTAAGGGTGTTGAACTCCTGGCTCAAAAAGAAGGGACTCCTTAGAGAGGCTCTTCGGCGCCTATGGTTCATCTCACTTTCGACCTCGGAGGTAGTGGCCGAGCAGGTCCCCGAGGCGGCTGGTTCTGGCCCTTCAGGAACGCCCCCTGCGCATGAAGGCGGCTCCGTATTGGTCATCGGGGCCGAGGCGGTGGCTTCCTCTGCTAACGGTGTGTCAGCAGAAGATCTGTGCGGGAAAATAAATTAGCCTTGTGATCCTCGGTCCTCAACGAACAAGCGTAATAAGAAACGCAGGTTACCTGTTTGGGGGAGGGGCGGCAGGCTCCGTTCCTATGATTCCCTCCCCTTCCGGGGTCCTTTGTGCGGTGGCTGGAGGGCCCCTTTGCGGGACCGAGCGGCCACGTGCGCGCTTTGAGCATCAGCCCTTAGGAAGAGGAGTCAGGGTGCCTGGGGTTCCGCGAGTTGAAGTTCTCTTTTGAGAGGAAGGAGGAGGAGGCTTTACCGACGAAGATGGACGCATCCTCGGCAGGTCAGGGATGATGGCCACTCGTGAGCCATCAAGGCTCTCCTGATAGAAGGTGCCCTCTTCATACAGGGTGGATATTTCCTCGTCTTCATGGAAAACGGGGTCATCGTCTCGCCGATATCTCTCCGGCTCAAGCGCCGGGCAGTTCAGGGTTTCCACCCATCGCCTCCATTTCTGTTCAGGCAAAGTGAACGGTTATCATAAAACAGCAAAATCAACTTGTTCGGATGGACGAGAAGCTGATATTTAAAACTCACCAGTTCGGCTGGCTGGTAGTAGGACAGGTCGTCGATGAACTTTCACTTGGCAAAGTCCGCGGCTTCTCCCTTGTATATGTCGGCCAAGGCTGCGCCAAACGCCGCGTCATCTCAGAAGCTTTTTCGGATAGACCGCATGGCATTGCTGTCTCCATTATACATAAACAATGGATGCTGACGTTGCCGAAGAGGCTGAACTCTTCAGCTGATGGTTGTAGCCATCACGTCAATGATGGTGAGGCCGGTGCTCGTCAGGCATCTCACCTTGGATGCTAGGGACGCTACCTTCGAGTCATTCTGCTGTGCGGGGCTCCGTGGTCTCCAGCTAAAGTGCTTCTTCGGCAGAACCAAAGAGAAGGTCGGGAGCCCAGGCCGAACTGGATCCTGCAGTAGGACATCTTCCATATAAAACCATTCGGATGACCATGTGTCGGTGTCCTCTCGAGGGGTCCCTGTGGGGTAGCCGGTACTAGCTATCTGGCAGACCTCGGCTGCTCCCACTTCGTGTAATTTCCCATCATGGGAGCAAGGCATGATGCAGAAATACTTTCTCCATAGCCCGAAATGGGCCTTGCACCCGAGGTACATCTCGCAGAGGGCAACATACCCCGCGATGTGCATAATCGAGTTGGGAGTCAGGTGGTGAAGTTGGATCCCATAGAATTCGAGGAGACCTCTAAGAAAGGGATGAATTGGGAAACCTAAGCCGTGCAGGAGGAATGGAACGAAACACACCCACTCGTCCCCGTGAGGGATAGGGTGGCTGTCGGCGTGCGCTTGCCCGTCTATGGATATCAAGCCGGGGCGGGTGGAAGCTAAATCTGAATCGGGCAAATAACCCTGGGTGGATAATCGATCTAGTTGGAGGCGTGTGATGGAGCAGCTACCCCAGTCACCTTTGAGGGGGCCGTGGGGGCGCTTGGAGGAGCCCACGCCACTCGCCATTTTCAAGGCGCTCGAAGCTTGACTTTGGGAGTGCTGGCTTGCGAGGGGCAGCGGAAGAAGGAAGGCTGAGATGTGTTTTGACACAATTGTTGCTCGGGAACCTATTAATAAAAGATGGGCTGAACGACGCTTCGACGTCTTGCCGTAAAGTGACTCGTCCCCCGAGGTGGCGCGGTGTTCGAGATATCTCGTGGTGGGTCCAAGACCGAAAGACGTTTATGACCGAAGTCACAAAAAGGTGAGAACTTGCCCACTAAGCCGAAGAGCTTTTATGCCGAAGACATTCGTCCGAAGAAGAAGGCCATCCTCGGTTTCGAAGTCAAGTTCGGGGGCTACTGACGGTATCCTGGTCCAGGGGGTCCTGGCCTAGGTGATTAGCCTATGGGCTGGACTCGAGGCCCGTTGAAGAGCAGATACTCCGAAGGTTTCCAACCTGAAGAACTGACGTACCAGACCTCACCGAAGACTTGGCGTGCACCCCAAGGATATGAAGATTCGACATGCATTCCTCTAATTGTAACCGACCATGTGTAACCCTAGATATCCCTGGTGCCTATATAAGCAGAGGGTTTTAGTCCATAGGGACACGATCATTCATCATACCCTTAGGCTTAGACCACATCTTACGATGTCGAGGTAGATCAACTCTGTACCTTGATACACCATCAATATAAACAAGAGCAGGACATAGGGTTTTACCTCCATCGAGAGGGCCCGAACCTGGGTAAATCACTGTGTTCTACGTTCCCTGTTAAGCCATTGATCAGATCTCACAGCTCGGGCCCCCCTACCCGAGATCTGCCGGTTTTGACCCCGACACCGGGGGTAGGGTATTTCCTAGATCGTAAGGGCCCGAACTAAGGTAAATCCTTGTCTCTTATTACCATGCATTCAACCTACCTGTAAGGGATATCCTACCGAATGCTCTGCTGGAATCATATTCGTCAACTAGTAAGAGAGGTGGAGACAATGCGTGCGAGATATATAGGCCTAAGCGTGCGGCAGACACGTAGGCAGGTATATGTATAGAGAAAAGGGTCGATGGAGATCGTGCGTGCCTATGCATGTGAGAGAAAGAGTTCTTGTGACAGAGATTAGTGAAAAGAGTCATAGATAGCTGTGAGAGAGAGGGAGGGAGGGTGATATAGACAGTGTGTGTGCGAGAGACACCTTAGGAGAGAGTGTGAGCATGTGTGAGAGAGAAGGCCGATGGATATACAGTGTGTGTGCGTATGTGTGTGAGAGAAAGATAACGTGTGTGTGAGAAGGGGCCGAGGGAGAGTGAATCTACGCGTAAAAGACTAATGTACACATTAATTTAAAATATAAATTGTATCCAAATATTTGGATGGGATCATGATATTTGCAATTCGCGTATGGAACGATCATTGGTCTATCAAACATCCATATTCTATCAAATTTGAGCATGTGTATGGTATTATTCGACATAATTGATCCATAGAGTCAGTATTTTGAAATACAGACAATGCATGGCTTTGGCAATTCAAATATAAACGTGATTATAGTTTATGTTGTGTGTGTAAAGCACATTATGCATACAAAAGATACATAGTGAACATTCTAAATAGCTAGCTAGGAACTAGCATACATTCGAATTCAACGTAAGGTGGTTTCAAATATTCGAATTCAACATGAAGTGCATTCAATTATTTGAATTCAAGATCATGGCATTTGTAAATCATACCTAAATTAAGGGTGCATCAATCTTTGCTTTGCTTTTGTACATAATAACATATAGTCGTGTACAAAATACATTCAAATTTACCACCTCCATTCTAAAATAATAGTAGTTATAGGATTTTCAAGAGTCAAAATTTCAAAAGAAGCGCATAATTTAATGAGGTTTTCAATCATACAAGGTCAAATTTAACGAGGTCTATTAAGGTCAATCCTAATAGTTCAAGAGTACTCTAAACGTGAATACTTCTGGTTCAAAATTTTGAACGAACCGCCAAAAGAGCCTCTCCTTGCCCGAAACCACGCGAGACCAATGTTTGGTAGAAGGAAATTACCGTCCTAACTCTGACCCGTGAAGCCTACCGGCCCGACGTCCAGAAGTCTAAACCGGGGTAGGTTTGTAACTTCACCGAGACGCCACACAACCGGCTCCGAAAAACATTCATATACTGCGGGTGCCTAAACACCGATGCGCTCGGCCAAAATCGCTCACGCCCACTATTTGGGACATGTGAGTTTACCGTCCTACCCCCGACCCATAGCATGTCTGAAATTTTAGATGGGGGCAAAGTTTGTAACTTTCCCCAAATTTCAAACAAGCGCGTCCCGGAAACATGGTTCCCCCTTAGCTTCCCCCCTCCCCCGTCCGATACCCCATTCATACTCCGTGGGGCACCAAAACTCCCTCTCCACCAGCCACGAAACCCCAGCCTCCTCCGTCCGCCACCCCATCGCACCGATCCACCGCCGCCCTCCTCCATCACGCCGGAGCCGATACCCCGACGTCGTCGTCCACCGCAACCTCAACTGCAGCGCCCTCCAGGACTTAGCAGTTGAAGCCAAGGCAGAGCTGCCTCCACGACGCGGACGTACGCCGTACCGAGCCACTTCAACCCCTCCATCATGCGCCTCACCGCTGCCGCTCCAACGTCGCAACCGTCCACCGCACCGGAGCTGTTCCCACTACTGTTGTAGGGCAAGACCCTAGGTGGCCCGATGTTCACGAATTGGAGGTGGATTTGAGGAAGAACACCAAGAACACAAGGGGAAAACACAAGAACAACACTCTAATGGACAAGATCCACACCAAGTACTCCTCAAATCACAAGCAATACAAGAGGTGCATCAAGATCCAAGAACAACAAGGGAAATAAAGATACAAAGGTAGTTCATCCAAATCTCTAGGAGATATGGGTCTTGATGATCTAGATAGATCCTTCCCACAAGGGGGTCTTGATATCCCTAAGGATCTTCCCCAATGGAGGTCTTGAACTCCAATGGAGTGTGCCTCTCTCAAGAGGATTCCCACAAGGGGAGATACATGAGCTAAGCTCCAATGTCTAGATCTAATCTTAGCTAATCTACAAATGAGGAGGAGGAGGAGTATATATAGTCCTAGGCAATGAAGGGGTAAGCAGGGGCGTAATAGGGATTACATGGGCAAAGCCCAACAACGACACGCAGGAGGCCCCGTGCGCACGGGGTAAGTGGAGCCCGTGCGCACGGGGTATCCAGAGACCTGACGCCTTAGCCCGTGCGCACGGGCTTGTACCGTGGGCACGGGGTCCCGTGTGCACGGGGTCCAGGGCCCGTGCGCACGGGGTATCCAAAGGCCTCGCCGCCAGCCTTCTCATGGACGCCCGTCGACTCATGTGGAACCTCGACGTCTTCTTGACGGTTCCTTCTCCGCTTCCAAGCTTCCCTCTTGGATGGTGTAGTTGTTCCCTTGCGCTTGCACTTGTCCTCGCTATGTGTGAAGCTCCGATAGAACCTATGCATGCACACTGAAGGATTGTCAAGTAGTATACCATCCTCGAAGGGGTCAAGTGAACACGTGTAAAGGAGATGATTCACCTTTATGTATGTGACGTTGATGTGGCACGTGTCACTTGCAAACGGACTCTTGACATGGTGATGTCTGTGGGATGCTCCGCATCATCCCCTCCCCCTTGGGAAAGATCCGTCCTCGGATCAAAAACCAAATCACCATGGGAAAGAGATTGCATCGCCGTGGACAAGTGGACGATCACCAAGAATTCATCATCTTGAAGCTCAAAATGGGCACTCTCCAATGTCGCACCGTCTTGTGATTCCTTCAAAAGGAACAATGACAACAAACACTTGGAAAAACAAATGTGGTTAGCGTTAGTGCAAAACCAATCATTCAAGTGGTGATTCACCCAACAAGTGTCGTCATCATGCATAGCATTAGGTGTGACAAGGAAGTGTGGCATGTCAACTAAGCATATCAATTGAGCATGATCAAGGTCATCATGTAAACAAGCATGCAAATGGGAGGTCGAGATGCAAATATATGTGACAAGAGAACAAGCATCTACCTCAAGGTCATAGCAAGCATGCACAAAGCGCTCAATAAACGGTCGATGGTAGGCATATGAATCATTCACAACACCAAATAGAATGAGATGTCTAAACACATGGGGCAATCCGAAGTGCAAGACAATCCAAGCATAATGTGCACGTGGTGTAGTGAAGATAGTGTGGCACTCAACACAATAGAA
The DNA here is from genome assembly GCA_039707655.1 of Elymus sibiricus. Taxonomy (NCBI): domain Eukaryota; kingdom Viridiplantae; phylum Streptophyta; class Magnoliopsida; order Poales; family Poaceae; genus Elymus; species Elymus sibiricus. The sequence goes on from CM077674.1 coordinate 190,358,496, forward strand.
AGAGCAATTGTTCATCATGTGTGAGGCAATCAAGTAAAGCATGTAGCAATCAATGGGACATGGCATATGTGAAGAAATGACATTGTTGCAACCAAAGATATGATAAGAGCAAGTAATCCACAAGTCGGATGCAACACACAAGGCATATATATCATGAGGCATGGCAATGTGGCAATGGCAAGTCAAAGCAAGATCTCTAGCATGTGTGCAAAGTGTGACGGTGCAAGCAACACATGAAGTATTTTCCACAATATTCATGCTCATGGTTTCGGGGTTCTCAAAAGAGAAGGATATCACCTCGAAAGTGTGCTCTTGTGCGTCCTTCACAACTTGGCCATGGGTTCATCCAAGGCTGCACCGTCCTCCACAACATATGGTTTCCAACGAACCACAAGAAGATCGTTGAAAAATCATAAGGAGGACACAGCATGGCGAGCCGATATTGGTACTCTTCTTCCCTTACTCTTGCAAATCTTACATGTCTGCTCGCACGGTATTCATCCCACGAAGGAAACTAGTTGACCACTTCTTACTGCACATTCTTCCTGATACTAGATGTTCCAAGTAACTCGCGATGCACAAGGTTCCCCCCCCCCACACATTTACTATTTCACTTTAGCTAGAGGTCCGTCGCCTGCCTGGATTTCAATTCAGTGTCAGTTGATTCCCAATTAAAGGAAGCACCACCAGCGTAGGCGCGCGGAGCACCTAGTCCGCCTGTTCGCCGGGGAAGCAGCGCCTCGGTGTCTATCTTAGAGGCGTGTGTGGCGCAGGAGCTGCTGGCGCCCGATCTGGAGGTTCGCCGGGCTTAAAGGGATGGCCGGGGGGCGCTGCCAAGCACGGCGGTGGGGTGAGGTCGAGGGGAGGGCAGGGCGGCGGAGACAGGGGTCTGGGCCGGTGGTCGCTGGCGGTTCGAGGAAGATCGTCAACAGTGACTGGCGGGAGGTAGATGAAGGCCATCTGCCCGTTCCTTGTAGATCGAACGGTGCAGAAAAAATTGACTGACTATTTGTTTTCAGTCGATTGTTATTTTCATAGGACCACATGTGGTGGTTTGTTGGAGAATTACCTGCACTTCCCAGCCATCCCTGTGCTCATATTTCAAAAGCCTAGAATCTAATTTCAGGTGCCATGCATGTTGTAGAGCTATCATATGTCTGCTGTCATTTATTTTTGACCCACCCGCTATCTGATACTTTTACACTACACTACTTGTGCACAAACTACACCCATACTCTCACTATTGTTTTATTATGCATGGGTATTTTAGAATCTCAAGCACAGTATTCTAAAAAGAAAACAGAGTAGTTGCTCCAGTTTGCATCGAGATTGGAAAGACGCGGTTTGACGCTCTAAAGAAGAGTGTAGTGTCATTCGATGAAGACTGTCAACGTAGCTATGTAGTTGATGACCCCATTTGCCATACACCAGCATCGCAGGTGCTTGCTTTAACTTCACGGTGTAATATGTGGTTGCATGTTGCATATGGTGCCTACCTTGTATTGCTTCTAAATTGGTTAAATTGCATCTGCTTAACCATATACTGTGAATATGACATGCCTTCTTGCTTTTGGTACATACTGCATCTGTCTATTAACCATGTTCTTACATCAAACAAATGTTCTTGTGTATCCCTCATCAATCACTTATGATGAGACAGTCACACCTGTGGGTTAGTGTGAGACGCGCTACTCTTTTAAAGAGTGCGGTGTCATCCATTCTCAACAAACAGCAAGGCTAGATGAAGATAGTCAACGTAGCTCTGTAGTTGGTGACCGCATTTCCCCTACACCACCATCGCAGGTGCTTGCTCTAACTTGGCAGTGTGATATGTGGTTGCATGTTGCATATGGTGTCTAGCTTGTAATTCTTCTAATTTGGTTAAATTGCAACTGCTATTCTGCTTAGTTTACACATTATACCTGTTAATGTGACATGCCTTCCTATTTTTGGTACATACTACATCTGTCTATTAACCATATCCTTACATAAAACTACTGTTCTTGTGTATCCCGCATCAATAACTTATGACGAGACACCTTTAGTATATGCAGCATGATATTTGTTGCATCTTGCATATGATTTATAGCATGTACTATGTCTAATTTGTTGAAACGCCATTTATGATGATACGCTTTTAACTTGGCAGAGTCATATTGGTTGCATCTTTCATGTGGTGTCTACCTTGCATTGCTTCTAATTTGTTGAAATGGCTTCTGCTTAGTTTACACAAATAGGTGTGAATATGCCATGCCGTCCTGTTTTTCATACATATGCCATCCTCGTATCATGTGTTTGCCTTACATCAAAGTAGTGTTCGTCAGTATCTTGCATGAATGAGTTCTGAAGAGTGATTTTTATTCCTTTTTCTTATCGTTTGACTTGACAATGCAAAATCAATAAAGCGGAAGGAAATTAGCAAGGCAGTGGATGATGGTGCTCCTTCCGACCAACTGAAACGGAGGGTCTCTACAGATTCTACTCTGCCATCCTCCAAACAAGATTTGCAAGACAACACATGCATAGACAGTCAACGTAGTTGTGTTGATGATGAGCACATCTCCCCTACCCAACCATCACAGGTGCTCGCTCTAACTTGGCACTGTTATATGTGGTTGCATGTTACATATGATGTCTAGCTTGTATTGCTTCTAATTTTGTTGAATTGCATATGCTTAGTTTACACATTATACTTGTGAATAAGACACGTGTTCCTGTTTCTAAAACATACAATATATGTCTATCACGCCATGTTCTTACATCAAAGTACTACTGTTGTGTAACCTGCAACAATCACTTATCATAAGACACATTTAACTTGGGAGTCTGATATAGGTTGCATCTTGCATTGTTTTCTATCTTATACTGCTTCTAATTTGTTGAAATGGCACTTATGACGAGACAGTTTTAACTTGGTAGAGTGACATTCGTTGCATCTTTCATACGGTGTCTAGCTTTCATTGCTTCTAATTTGTTGAAATGCCTGCTGCTTAGTTTACACATCATAGGTGTGAATATGCAATGCTGTTCTTTTTTCTTACATATTCAATCATCCTATCATGCGCTCGCCTTACATGAAAGTAGTGTTCGTCAGCATCATACATCAATGAGTTCTGAAAAGCGAATTTTATTCATTTTTCTTGTGGGTTTGACTTGACAAGGCGAAAAAAAATAAGAGAGAGGAAGGAAAAAAGTAAGGCAGGGGCTGATGGCTGTCATCTGGCGCTACCGGTAAGGAGGTGCTCTAGAGATTCTGATACTACTGCTAGTGCAGTAGAAGTTCCAAGTAAATATGATGTGCCCAACAACCCTACTCCAGCATCCCAGGTGCTTTCTCTAGCTTGGTAGTGTGATATTTGCTTGCATGTTGCATACGGTGTCTAGCTTGTATTTGCTTCTAATTTGATTAAATTGCATCTGCTTAGTTTACACATTATACATGTTAACATGGCATGTCTTCCTTTTTTTGCATATACTACATCTGTCTATTACATGTTCTAACATCGAAGTATTGTTCATGTCTATCCTACATCAATCACTTATGAGGAGACACCTTTAACTTAGTAGTGTGATATTGTTTGGATCTTGCATATGATTTATTGCTTGTACTGCTTGACATTTGTTTAAATGTCACTTATGACGAGACACTATTAACTTCGCAGAGTGATATTTGTAGCATCTTTCATATGGTGTCTAGCTTCCATTGCATTGCTTCTAATTTATTGAAATGCCTTCTGCTTAGATTACACATCATAGGTCTGATTATCTCATGCCGTCCTGTTTTTCGTACATATTACATCCTCCTATCATGCGGTTGTCTAACATCAAAGTTCAGTTCGTCTGTATCACACATCAATTAGTTCTGAAGAACTAAATTTTTATTCCTTTTTTCTTGTGGGTTTGACTTGACATGGAAAAAAGAGAGGAAGGTACACAGAATGGTAGGGGATGGTGTTACTACTTGGGAGGCACGGAAACGGAAGCGGAACAGCTCTGCAGATTCTGCTGGTACTGATAGTGCAAGAGAAGGTCGAAGTCCATCTGATACGGCACCTCCTATGAGTGCTCCGTATATTCTTTTCCCTGCTATTGATGTGGTCAAGCAATGGCGGTTGTTCTGGTTTCTGCCTCGCAAGGAGAAGATCAAAGGAGGCGTGTCTGTGTTTGAAAGAGTTTGGTGGAGCGTGATGTGTTTGAAGGCGTCCGGCTGGGGTCCGCCTACAGACATGGAGCTGGTGGCGCACCAAAGAGTGCTTTTATATTTAGTTGTCTTGTTTTATTCTCTGTTTAGGAGAAGTGGGTCTGAGTCAAGTTGTTTTTATTTTCTAGTTGGTCGTGTTTTCCTTGTAAGACAAGTTGAGTCGGCTACTATAAAGCCAACAGGTGCGACCATGTAATAGGGCAGGTTATGTTTGGAGTTTATAAACACGATGTGTTTTCGAGGGTAGATACCCGTATTGAGTTTTGAGGGAGCTGTCCAAAAACCTCCGTGCTTGCTGATTCATTAGAATCTGTGTTGCGTATCGAGCAGTAGAATTCAATCTATTCACCGATTGAAGTTATCATCTGGTTCGCCGTGAAAGATTGGGCCAAAAAACCTAGGATCTCTGCTTGATCCTTATCATCTTGGTATCAGATTCGTCGGGTTTCTCACGGCGATTCCGTTCTGAGATTTATCTGCTGAGTTTGTTCTGCTTGTCGAAGAGATTTGCTGCCGGAGACGTATTCGTCAAAGCACCGGTATTGAGTTCGTTTTGCTGGATGTGCTTGATTCTGCTAGGCAGTTCATAGGATCGAGAAGTTCGTGGAGTTTTCGACTGACGATTTTGTTCGAGTCTGGTTTTTGATCGCTCATTTTTTCGATCGGTGGAGGAGTCCTGGTCCATCACGATTGGAAGAGATCGGATCTGGCCATAGCGTTTCCGTTTGAATAGAAAAAGTAACAAGATTGCAACCAGATCGGATTGTGTAGCTACTTACGTGAGAAAAGGAAAGTTTGCTTGATTGGAATCTATTTCTGCTATTTGTACGGGCCAGCAAAGGAAGGCAACGGAAGTAAAGAAAAGAAAAAAGGAAAGGGATACATGTGTTAATCTGATTGCCTAGCTATTCATGTGGGTTTCTTGGGCTACGTGAATTTCATTGGAGGACTTCCGATCAGTTTTCCGTGCTTCACAAATTCGCTTTTCTGGTCGAGGAGCTCACCGTTGCCACGCCCCTACGAGACCCTGTCGCCTATTTTTCCGTTCGTTGCTTGGTGCCGCGCGACGACTCCCTGCCTGTCGCCACTCGTGCAACTTGCTGTCGAAGCTGCTGTTGCTGCCGAGGAGTTCTACGGCGCTGGAGCCTGGCCATCTACCTGCCGCGTTTGATCAAGTTCTGTTGAAACTATGGAAAAGAAGAACATGCTATCGTACTGGTTTCACCGAGAGGAGGAAGGATGTGCTAAAAAATTGTTTCCATTCTCGTGTGAAAGTACGGGACAAGGCATGTGCATTGACGATCGACCGCAGTAGTTTTATCAACGTTGTGAGTCTTGAGATGGTGGCAATACTTGAGTTGTTCATGGTGCCACTTCAGCAACCATATTTGCTGCGTTTGGGTAACAATGAGCTTGCCATCACACACCAAGCATCGGTACACTTTCAGTTGGGTCCGTTGTCTTATGAGGTGTGTTGCGATGTGATTGAAATTCATATGGTTTCATGTCATTTGATGATGGGGATACCATGGAACAAGCAGCACGGTGCAGTTTTGAATCAATGTAATCCACCTCAGTATGCCGTGCCTTTCGGTAAAAAAGTGTGTATTCTGAAATCCATGGATACCAACATATACACATCTTGGAGAGAGGAAAGATTGCAGAAGAAGGAGGCCAATGAAAAAATGAGAGAGCTAGAAGAAGCGAAGAAGAGGGAAGCCGAAACTGCTGCAATTCCTGTGGTGGTTGACACTGCACTTGATCTTGTGCCAATTCAGCCTACCGTTGTGGTCGATATTGCTGCAATTCATGTTGTTTCTGCAGATTCTACTGTTGACTTCCCTGTGGTCGGTGTTCAGCCTATTCATGACGATGTTGCTGGAGAAGATGACTTGAAACCGAGGACGGTTTCTTCTGAAAGGCGGGAGGATGATACGACACCTCCTATGAGTGCTCCGTATATTCTTTTCCCTGCTATTGATGTGGTCAAGCAATGGCGGTTGTTCTTGTTTCTGCCTCGCAAGGAGAAGATCAACGGAGGTGTGTCTGTGTTTGAAAGAGTTTGGTGGAGCGTGATGTGTTTGAAGGCGTCCGGCTGGGGTCCGCCTACAGACATGGAGCTGGTGGCGCACCAAAGAGTGCTTTTATATTTAGTTGTGTTGTTTTATTCTCTGTTTAGGAGAAGTGGGTCTGAGTCAAGTTGTTTTTATTTTCTAGTTGGTCGTGTTTTACTTGTAAGACAAGTTGAGTCGGCTACTATAAAGCCAACAGGTGCGACCATGTAATAGGGCAGGTTATGTTTGGAGTTTATAAACATGATGTGTTTTCGAGGGTAGATACCCGTATTGAGTTTTGAGGGAGCTGTCCAAAAACCTTCGTGCTTGCTGATTCATTAGAATCTGTGTTGCGTATCGAGGAGTAGAATTCAATCTATTCACAGATCGAAGTTATCATCTGGTTCGCCGTGAAAGATTGGGCCAAAAACCCTAGGATCTCTGCTTGATCCTTATCACCATCGGATAAATGTACAAACACAGTATCCCCTGCTACACCACCTGCAAAACGTACCAAAGACAAACGAACCAAACAAGCAATGACAGCCCTAGTGGTTGTAGCACCTTCTTCCACAGTACCAACATGTCCATGACTTACTCGTTCGTCAACTCTGCTAGCGGCAAGTTCCCAAGCTCCCTTGCCACCTGACAGTACTTCTGAAGCACTCTTGGCACAAGAGGACTTGGCAAGATCAGATGAACCTTGTGAGCTTCAACACCAAGAAGGTAGTTGATCGAGTCAAGTTACAGTTGCATGCTTCTTTATATGTAGTCTCACTGTTTGATGTACACTAACACTTCCCATGTTCGTTGTTGAACTAGCACCTAGGCGCAAGAGGAAACAGACATCAGGGATAATGCTCAACAGGTTAACTAAATCTAAAGGAGGAAGAATGGAGATCCATTTTGTGGCAGGTTTAAAAAGGCCACGAGATGCTACAGAGTCAGCCAAGTTAGTATCAGAGGCAGCCGTTGCCGTTAGGTGTCATGCACGTATCCTCCCAACATGGATTCAGTACAGGAATGACAAAGATGAAATCCAGTTTAACACCTTCCTCGACCATTTATCTGTAAGTATGATTATTTATGGAACTTAGTAATATCGTCTTGCTCTGTCCCATACTTTCTAGGTTGCTGGTAATGAGACTCCTATAATTTTGAACAGATGAGGTTCAAGTTGGATCGACAAGATGATGCAACCAGACAAGCATGCACTCATGTTTTCAAGTCTGCTCTGCAACATTATCGGTATAATCTGAGGAAAACTCACTTTGAAGGCAAGGCTAACAATGAACTTGCCCAAACATCTCCAGTGGAAAATATAACGGATGAAGACTGGACAGCCCTTGTTAAACACTGGTCTGATCCAAAGTATCAAGTATGTTATATAGATGTGATCAGATCACATGTTGAACTCCTATTTATGCATGTCCCTTACAAATCTATCTTCTTCTAGGTGAATTGTTCAAAGAACAAGGCCAACCGTACGAAAGTGAAATTCCAACAGACGACAGGATCTCGTAGCTATATTGCACACTATGAGGCTCTGGTAACTAGCTCTTGTTTCACTCTTTTGGCTGTGCCATATTATCAGATCTATATTGACTTGTTCCAAATGCAGAGGAAATCCCGCAAGGACCAAAAAGAACCTGAACCAAATGTGGTGGAAATCTTCAAGGACTGTCACACCAGCAAGACGAAGGGCATGACTACACCAGTCAAAGCCGCTGTAGTAAGTCCTTAATCCTCAGGCCCTTTGAACTACTAGTTACTCTAACTTGTGCATTGAACTGCATGGTTTGCAGCCAATGTCTATTACTCTTTTCAATTTTATACATAGTTGTCTGAACGTATCATTGCACCTACAAGGTTTAAAAGAGAGGAACGATGTTCCTTTGCTCTTGATATGTAATCTAGTTCCGTGCTGCACACAACGTTATAATTGCCTATTTGTCTAATCTCAGTTGTTTTGTGATATGAATGATGTCATAATATGCTCACCATATTATAAACTTTGTCTCTTTATCTTAGCTGTCAATACAATGTGAAGAAATAGACAATACATTAGCCATGGTATATGGTCAAGTTCAACCTGCCATGATACAGCTCCTGAAGCATTTATATTAGTATATCTCTCAACTGGGGCCAAAACGCTCTAAAAAGCTAACAAAGAAGCCATCTGGACCTGGAGCAGTATTTGGTTTCATGCTTTTCACCAAGCACAATTTGGATTTCGAGTCCAATGCGCTAACGCTTTCTTTAGTTTTCTTGCTCTTTCTCCGGGCTTTGACCATGTCTCCCGAACAATTTCAGTACATATGGCGCAAGACGATTCCACATATATTGATGTTTAGAACCTGGTTTTATTATGTACTTTGCAGTAAAATACAACTAATATTTTACACGGGTTCACCAAAATAAGTTCTTTATATAAACCAAAGCTATTCTGTTTGGTTTTTGTTGTAGGGTAGAGACCCTAGGTGGAGATCTTTTCACACTTGGAGTGTAAGAGGGATGAACTCACAAGAACACAAGAGAGAAATCACTCAAACAAACCCAAATCACACATCCACTAGAGTAGCATACATAGATCCACAAGCATACATAGACAATCAAAGGAAAATAGCACAAAGATAAGGTTCTTCCCACTCCAAAGGAGGTGAGGTCTTGATGATCCTATGATGGGGATCCTTCCCTAGAAGGGTTCTTGAATCCACAAGGGGATCTTCTCTCTAGGAGGTCTTGATCTCCAAGAGGAGTGGTAGATGAGCAAAGCCCTCTATGAATATCTCAATACACTTTGCTAACCCTAACAAATGGCCTAGGTACGGTTTATATAGGAGGTGGGAGGTAAGGGACGAAGTGAGGGGTAAAACAGACCAAAGTCAGCCACCTCGCTGGGTGGCCCGTGCGCACGGGGTAAGTGGGGCCCGTGCGCACGGGGGTCCCGTGGGCACGGTACACGCCCGTGCGCACGGGCTATTCAGCAGCTACAGCGATGGGCCCGTGCGCACGGGGTCTTTTGGGGCCCGTGCGCACGAGGTATCCAGAGACTTTCTGGGTAGCCCGTGCGCACGGGGTCCATTAGGCCCGTGGGCACGGGGTCGCCTAGGCAGCTGTCCTTCTTCCCGTTGCTTGACTCCGTCTTCCTTGCGGTGTTCCTGCTCTTCTTCCTGGACTTGACGAGGCTCCTTAGCTCCTTGGTGATCGACTCCTTCATGCCTAATGATGCATAGAGTTTCCTTGTGAGGTAGCATCCAAGTCCCATCCATATCCATATGAAAGTTGTAAAGGAGTGAGTTCACCTCGTTCTCGATGGCACACACGCGAGCTCTTGTCATAGGTCCACTTGGTGCTTGGTGAGTTGGTGAGGTATCCATGGGGATGATCGAAGGATGCTCCACATCATCTCCCCCCCCCCCTTGGGAAAGATCCGCCCTCGGATCAAAATCTTCATCACCATGGTAGGGGGATAGATCCTTGACGTTGAAGGTGTCACTCACGTTGTACTTGTCTCGCGGGAGGTCAATCTTGTATGCATTGTTGTTGATGCGTGCTAGCACCTTGAATGGCCCATCGGCACGAGGTAGAAGCTTGGACTTGCGTTCGTTGGGGAAGCGATCCTTGCGAAGGTGTAGCCACACGAGATCACCGGGGTTGAATATCATGGGCTGTTTGGTTGCGTTGAGCTTGTTGGCGAGTCGTTGTATGTGGCGTTCTATCGTGAGCCTTGTGTCTTCATGCACCTTCTTGATATATGTTGCTCTTGCGCTTGCGTCCAAGTTCGCTCGCTCTTGTAGTGGTAGCGGTAGGATGTCCAATGGCGACAAAGGGTTGAAGCCGTAGACCACTTCGAAGGGAGACTTGCCGGTTGTAGAGTGTCTTGCTCGATTGTAGGCGTCCTCGGCGATCGGTAGGCATTCTTCCCATTCCGTTAGGTTCTTCTTGATCAACACGCGAAGTAGTGTAAAGAGCGTGCGGTTGGTGACTTCCGTTTGCCCGTCGGTTTGTGGGTGATAGGCCGACATGAATAGGAGCTTGATCCCGAGCTTGCCGCATAGTGTCTTCCAAAAGTAGCTAAGGAACTTGACGTCACGGTCCGACACAATCGTCTTTGGCATTCCATGAAGTCGCAAGATTTCCCTGCAAAACAAATTTGCAACATGTGAAGCATCGTCGTTCTTGTGACATGGAATAAAATGTGCCATTTTAGAAAAACGGTCAACGACTACAAATACCGAGTCTTTTCCATTTTTTGTTCTCGGCAAGCCAAGCACAAAATCCATACTAATGTCTTCCCATGGATGATATGGTATAGGAAGTGGCATATGTAAACCATGATATTGAGCTTGTGACTTAGCTTTGCGACTTGTGGAGCATCGGTTGGTGTAGCGTGCGACATCGCGAAACATCTTGGGCCAAAAGTACTTGTTGGAGAGCGTGGCAAAAGTCTTGTCGCGACCGAAATGTCCCATAAGTCCACCGCCGTGAGCCTCTTGCAAAAGGAACAAACGAAGAGAAGACTTGGGAACACAAAGTTTGTTAGCACGCATAAGGTATCCATCTTTGAGATAATATCGCTCCCAATAAGTGTTAGCAAGACATTTGGCATAAGGAGTTGCAAATGAATCATCATGCTCATATAAATCTTTAATGTGGTCAAAGCCAATAACATTCAATTCAAGTTGAGTAACTATCATGCACTTGCGTGAAAGAGCGTTCGCTACAACATTCTCCTTTCCCTTGATATATTTAATGATGTAAGGGAAGGACTCAATAAATTCACTCCATTTAGCATGCCGTTTGTTCAATTTGGTTTGACCTCTAAGGTACTTAAGCGTTTCATGATCGGTATGGATGACAAATTCGAGAGGTCGGAGATAATGCTCCCAAACATGCAAGACTCTCACCAAAGCATACAACTCTTTGTCATAAATGGGATAGTTAAGTTGTGCATGCAATGGGTCGCTTTTCTTGCATTAAAACACCACCTATGCCATTACCACTAGCGTCACAATGCACTTCAAATGTTTTCTCAAAGTTTGGCAAGGCAAGAATTGGAGCATGTGTAAGCAAAGTCTTAAGCTCGTGAAATGCGGTATCTTGCGAAGGTCCCCAAACAAAAGGAGCGTTCTTCTTACTCAAAGCATGTAATGGTGAAGCAATAGTGCTAAAATCCTAAACGAAACGACGGTAAAATCCGGCTAGACCAAGGAAGCTACGCACTTGTTACAAGTTGGTTGGTTGAGGCCAAGTTTTAATAGCATCAATTTTAGACTCATCAACTTCAACACCCTTAGAAGAGACAACAAAGCCCAAGAAAACAAGCTTATCAACACCAAAAGTGCATTTTTCCATGTTAGCATAAAGTCGCTCGTCTCTAAGAACTTGCAATACGTCCCTAAGGTGCTTGACATGATCCTCAAGAGTTTCACTAAATACAAGGATGTCATCAAAATAGACCACAACACAAAGCCAATTAATTTGCGAAGAACATAGTGCATGACACGCATAAAAGTGCTAGGTGCTTGTGATAAACCCATAGGCATGACTAACCATTCATACAAGCCAAATTTGGTTTTGAAAGCGGTTTTCCATTCATCACCTTCTTGCATGCGAATTTGATAATAACCACTTTTAAGATCAATTTTTGAGAAAACGGTGGCTCCACTAAGTTCATCAAGCATGTCATCAAGGCATGGAATGGGATGGCGATATCTAACGGTGATAGCATTTATGGGACGGCAATCGGAACACATGCGGTAGGTACCATCTTTCTTAGGCACAAGAATTACCGGAACGGCACATGGACTCAAGCTCTCGCGTACATACTCATTCTCCATGAGATGTTGGACTTGCCGTTGTATTTCTTTGGTCTCGTCGGGGTTGACACGGTATGGTGCCTTGTTCGGTAGGGGTGCGCCGGGGATGAGGTCTATGCGGTGTTCGATTCCGCGTAGAGGAGGTAGTCCGGGAGGTAGCTCATCGGGAAACACGTCCTTGTATTCCTGCAAGAGATGAGACAACACTAGAGGAAGATGTTGTGAAGTATTAGTCCGCTCAGCTTCACCTTTGCATAAAAGCACAAAGTGAACAACACTAGATGGGCTCTCACTCACATCCCTCAAATCTCTTTTGGTGGCTAGTAGAACTAAGTTTTTCTTGTCGCTCATCGTGGAGTCACTCAATTTTGGCTTATGGCGCTCACTCTCTTTGTGGTGGTTCACTCGCTCACTAGTCTCTCCACGATGGCTCGATGCTTGATCGTCGGCGACGACTTGGCTTGGAGACATTGGTCAGAGAACGAATTCCTTGCCCTTCATCTTGAAGTTATATTGGTTGGTCCGTCCGTTGTGGATGACGCCGCGATCGAATTGCCAAGGTCGCCCAAGGAGGAGGTGGCATACGGACATGGGAACCACATCACACTCCAAGGTATCTTCGTAGGCGCCAATCTTGAAGGATACTTGGGCGGTGTGCTCCACTTGGATTGTGCCGTTGTCGCTAAGCCATTGGACCTTGTAGGGGCGAGGGTGCTTCTTCTTGACCAATTGTAGCTTGGAGCATAATTCTTCACTTGCCAAATTGTGGCAACTTCCGCCATCGATGATGACCTTGACGGAACGTCCTTGGATGCCCGCTTTGGTGTGGAAGATGTGGCAACGTTGGTCCTCGTCTTGATGTTGTTGAAGTGTCAAGACCTTGGAGACAACAAGAGCGGGGCTCGCATCATTGTCGTAATAGATTTGTGCATCTTCGTCTTCATTCACTTGTCGGTGCATAGCCACATGCTCGAGGGCTTCCATTTCATCTTCGCTCATTGAGTCGTAGGTGCCATCGTTGTCGAGGATCATTGTGCGTCGAGTTGGACACTCGAAGGACTTGTGGCCTCGGCCCTTGCTAGTGAAGCACTTGATGTCACTTGTCTTGTTGGCATCCGTAGGAGGTGTCGATGACGAAGGCTTTTGCTTGGAGTTGCTTGTAGTAGTAGGAAGTCGACTCGAAGATGTCGAAGGTTGCTTGGAGCTTGACTTGTCGCCGGTACTTCTGGTAGCTCAAGTCGTGGAAGGAGTTGTCGTAGTCGTTGAAGCTTGAGTATATGAACCGTAGGTCTTGGAAGAGTACTTGGAGTACTTGTAGTCGTCTTGCACTTGTCGCTCCGCCTTGGTTGCTTGGTGCACTAGCTCGAGGAGGTTGGAGTACGGTTGGAAGTCCGCTATTTTCTTGATGGGATGGTTGAGGCCATTCAAGAAACGCGCCATAGTTTGTTCATCATCTTCCTTGACATTGGCTCGTATCATGGAAACTTCCATTTCTTGATAGTATTCTTCAACCGACTTGGTTCCTTGCTTGAGGAGTTGGAGTTTCTTGAAGAGGTCATGGTTGTAATGTGTAGGCACAAAACGAGCTCTCATGACATCCTTCATTTGATTCCAAGTTGCGATGGGTGGCTCGTCCTTTTCTTGACGTCTTGCGATCACTTGCTCCCACCAAATGAGAACATAGTCTTGGAACTCGAGAGATGCCATGGCGATCTTCTTTTCTTCGTCGTAGTTGTGAAGGCAAAATATCTTGTCGACCTTCAATGCCCATGAGAGATATTCTTCGGGATCGTTGCCGCCGTGGAACTTGGGCATGGTGAACTTGAGCTTGCCGAAACGTTGTTCCTCATCATGTCTTCGTTGGTGATGTCATTCTTGCCGTGGTGGTGGACCGTCGTCCTCATGCTCCACTCGATTTGCTTGGCGCGGTGGTCGTGGAGGTGGAATCCGAGTGCGATTTCTTCTTTCTTGGCGCTCCTCAAGGTGAGCTTCTTCGTCTTGTTGTTGATGTCGTAGTTCTTCTTCTTGTTCACGCACACGACGGTTGTGCTCGTTCACGGCATGAGTTGCTTGTCGGAGAGCACGTTGCGCTTCAAGTGCTTGTTCTTCTCGGCGTAGGAGTTCTTGCCGGAGGGCGTCGCCGTCTTAGTTATTTTTTCTTGGTCGTGATGGTACTTGGCCTTGGCGCGCTTGACGTTCTCGTGCTCGAAGTCGGTCTTGTAACCCATTGCCATGGAATGGATTTTGTGGAGCTTGATGATCGTCATGATTGTTGCGCCGATAAGAACGTGCTCGAGATGGACTTGAGCGTGAAGAAGAATCCGAAGAGTGTCGACTAGAATGACGCCGTCTTGAAGGGGAAGTTGTGGAAGTGTCGCGGTTGACCATGATGTCTCGCAATTCCTCCATTTGAGATGAAAGCTTGGCATCGAAGTAGTCCCTTGTTCGTGTTTCGGAGTGGCGCAAGTCGGTGGCGAGTTGCTCGATGCGATCTCCCAAAGCTTCACTTTCTTGGTGTAGCGCTCGTTGGACGGCGAAGAGATGACCCTTGGTGACATAGTCGCGCGTCTCATCTTGCTCTTCAAAGAGCGGGTTCTCCGATGTACTTGGCCTATCCATCATAGTCAAGTGGTGGTGAGTAGGAAATGAGAGAACAATACCAAAGTTACCTTTTCCGAAGATTGAGGATGTATCAAGTATCACTCAATGTAATGCAACAATAGTAGAATTGGTACCGGGTTTGTTTCTCACACCTACAAAGTAAGGCTTATGGAGTAGCTCGGTTAGGATGAGTGGCACAAAATTCAAGCAAGTGTCAAGATATCGAAAATGTTGAGAAGATTCACAAATTACAAGTAAGACAAATAGATCAACACCCGAAGAGAACACTTGGAAACTCACACACGAAGATGAATGGGATCCGCACAACCAAGGAATGAACTCAAAATGTGGAACCACGGAAAATGCTCTTGTTGCACGGATGCTAGAGAGACACTAGCTCGATTGCTCAAATGGCCTAGATACGCTTGTGCACCAACCTAAGAGAGAAACGTGCTAGTCTTCAATCCCAAGTATGATATGTATGTCCTATATGATCTACTATGCAAAAAGGCTCAATGCTATTGCATACAAGCTCTTTGTTTCTTCTCTTTGCTTAAAAGCTTTTTCTGTTTTTTTTACTATGCCAAAATGCTTGATGCTAGAGCCGATATCTAAGACAAGTAAGTAAGATATGCACGGGAGAGACTTATGGCACGATGATGATAGCAAGATGAATGCATGCTAAATGTAGCTATGCGGAGTAGGCATATCACTATGGTGCACAAATACGTGGCCCGGCAATTCTCAACTTGCTAGTCTCGATGGGTAAGTGACGCAAAATGGCTCAATGCTATCAATGCAATGGCAAGGGTAAGTACAAGATGTCGGCGATGTTACCGTCGTTTGGTTCTCATGGTAAGCAAGGACGGATGATGATGAAGTGGACAATGTCAATGTCTGGTCCGGGGCGATGATGAATTGCGGTGATGATGATGATGAACCGTCCCTAAGTAGCCGAAACACCTTAGGACACGGCAACCGCAAGTCAAAATCTCAATGAAACACGTGTGTTAGTGCGGGAGACGAAAATGGTGCAAAAGTGTGGTAAAACTGGACTAAAATAGGAAGTGGAACAGCTCCCTGGTTAGCCCGTGCGCACGGGGTAAGTTGGGCCCGTGTGCACGGGGCTCCGTGTGCATGGGGTATCGGGGGCCCGTGCGCATGGGGTCGGCGGCTGTGGATGAACAGCCCCAAATCCGTGGCAAAAGTGCAAAATTGTGGGGAAAGTGGTGGTGGGGAAGATGGGGGAAGGTGGAAAAGGGGTAGATCCAGTTGCCAAACAAGAAATTCGTGGACCAAAACAACAAAATCTCACAAGATCCAACAAATGTAAAAAAATTGGGATGGCTATTTTTGTGGGAATTTTCGAAATTGGGACAAAACAAAGCAAAATTAGGCTAGAAAGTGGGGGGTAGGGACTCCAAGATGTGAATCAACGTGGCTCTGATACCAAGATGTTGTAGGGTAGAGACCCTAGGTGGAGATCTTTTCACACTTGGAGTGTAAGAGGGATGAACTCACAAGAACACAAGAGAGAAATCACTCAAACAAACCCAAATCACACATCCACTAGAGTAGCATACATAGATCCACAAGCATACATAGACAATCAAAGGAAAATAGCACAAATATAAGGTTCTTCCCACTCCAAAGGAGGTGAGGTCTTGATGATCCTATGATGGGGATCCTTCCCTAGAAGGGGTCTTGAATCCACAAGGGGATCTTCTCTCTAGGAGGTCTTGATCTCCAAGAGGAGTGGTAGATGAGCAAAGCCCTCTATGAATATCTCAATACACTTTGCTAACCCTAACAAATGGCATAGGTACGGTTTATATAGGAGGTGGGAGGTAAGGGACGAAGTGAGGGGTAAAACAGACCAAAGTCAGCCACCTCGCTGGGTGGCCCATGCGCACGGGGTAAGTGGGGCCCGTGCGCACGGGGGTCCCGTGGGCACGGTACACGCCCGTGCGTACGGGCTATTCAGCAGCTACAGCGAGGGGCCCGTGCCCACGGGGTCTTTTGGGGCCCGTGCGCATGGGGTCTTTTGGGGCCCGTGCGCACGGGGTATCCAGAGACTTTCTGGGTAGCCCGTGCGCACGAGGTCCATTAGGCCCGTGGGCACGGGGTCGCCTGGGCAGCTGTCCTTCTTCCCGTTGCTTGACTCCGTCTTCCTTGCGGTGTTCCTGCTCTTCTTCCTGGACTTGACGAGGCTCCTTAGCTCCTTGGTGATCGACTCCTTCATGCCTAATGATGCATAGAGTTTCCTTGTGAGGTAGCATCCAAGTCCCATCCATATCCATATGAAAGTTGTAAAGGAGTGAGTTCACCTCGTTCTCGATGGCACGCGCGCAAGCTCTTGTCATAGGTCCACTTGGTGCTTGGTGAGTTGGTGAGGTATCCATGGGGATGATCGAAGGATGCTCCGCATCAGTTTTGCTGCCTCATTAATAACTTTTGTTCTGGTACTGCTAATGTACAAAGTCAACTTTTCAGCAAGCTATGGAACAAATGGTGGAACCGCCACAACCTCCTGAAGGTGATGAGGCAACCATAACCACAATGTCACCTCTTGCTGCAGTGGGTCAGTATCTCTCCACTAACAGTGCCAAAAGCACCTTCCTACGTAATACTGGGATGGTTGTTAAGGCAACCTCGTCCAAACTGCCTCATGAACAAGATCTGCAAGCTCGACAGAATGATATATCTGCGCTCCAGACACAAGTCCAATCCCTAACAGAGACCCTTTGTGAAACAAGAACAGCCATTGTTCGATGTCGTCAAGATATGCATGGTTTTGAAACCAGACTATCAGACATTTGCTATGTTGTTTAGGAGCCTAGGAGAAATGACAGCGAAGTTTATGGTGCTCCATCAGACACTACAACATGAAAACATACCAGTCAGGTCAAATCATCCGACCTTCTAAACTTCTGATGGTGCATTTACTTTTATGCCAACCCTCCTTTTGTTATATGGCTATAATTTGTTTTGTTGCGATACAACATTTGTTCTTAACGGGCAGCGACCAGCTGAAGAAAACAACAATCCATTTTTGTATAGTGTAGGGTGTTCCCTATATTTGCACGGGTGGCGAACTTTGATGCCCAGTGGATGTAATTTGTGCAATCGCCGTAATAGCGTAGCGTTAGTTGATTGCTTATTTATTTCCTTGTAGTCATCTTTTTCCTCGGTTTGTTAGTGGCCGCAATAACCATGGGCCACATATGGCCCGTAGTAACCATGGGCCTGCTACCTGCTGTAGTGACCATGGGCCATTTACGGGCCGTAGGATCCGTGGGCCAAAAGCGGACCGCAATATGGGCCGTAAACGACCCAAAGTGGGAATGGTCCGTTTAAGGGCCCGTAGCATAACGGGTCATTAACAGGCCGAAAGTCATCGCAGGCTTAATTCTATCGACAGGCATAACGGGTCGTTAATGGGCCGGAATACATGACGGGCTGAAAATGGCCCAATGGCTTAACAGACCACAAACGGGCCAATTGTAACCACGGGCTGAATTTGGCCCATTAGCATAACAGGCCAATAACGGACCGTAAGTAATCGAGGGCCGAAAATGAGCCCAAAATTTTATGGGCCCTTAGAAGGCTGAAAGAAAACACGGGCTAGAAACGGCCCAACTGAATCATGGGCCGTTAATGGGCTCAAAGCAGTTTACTTTTCATGATGGGCCAAAATCACCACGGGCCGCAATGGGCCCAGAGATACAAAAGGCCTCATATGGGCCAAAAGACGTCACGGGCCATAGATGGGCCGAAAGTGATAATGGGTTGGAATCATAAGGCATGGCCCGCATGGCGCTACTGGGCCAAATTTTGAAAGGCCTTAACGGGCCGTGAGTACCCGGACCGTAAATGGGCTGTATGCGAACATGCCGTTAACAGGCTTTCCATGGGCCGGCCCGCTAACTTTTGACCAAGTCAAACGGGCCGGCCTTTTTAACATAAATGGGCCACTATTGGGTCATACCACGTGTCGACGTATCATAGGTTTCTCTCGTCCAATGAATGGATGGCATCTGTCCCAATGCCGAGCTGACATGTGGTTCCGTTGGCGAATGAGAATTTTACACGTGGAAAATTGCCATTGGTCCGGGCTGATAACGGGTTATCGGATCCAAACCTGCGCCCAATAGCTTAACGGCAACCCGTTACGGTGGATGCCACATGTCGGTTACCCTTGACGAAAACACTTCCTTGAAGCGACATTTATCATCATGGAAGTGGACACTTCCGTGATGATAATTTCAGTATTGTCATGGAACACTTCTACGACAGCACAGGTATGACTATCTTGATTCTGTCATAAAATCGTCACGGATGTACATGCATGACAGAAAACGAGACCTACTGTGACAAAGACGTACCATCACGGAAGTATTTTTTTTGTAGTGCATTCCGAGATATATTGCCATGCAACTTCCATCATCATCATATACATGACTTGAGCATTCATTGTCATATTGCTTTGCATGATCGTAAGATAGCTAGCATGATATTTTCATGGCTTGTCCGTTTTTTGATATCTTTGCTACGCTAGATCATTGCACATCCTGGTACACTGCCAGAGGCATTCATATCGAGTCATCTTGTATAGTTTCAATTGAGTTGTAATATCGAGTTATAAGTAAATAAAAGTGTGATGATCATCATTATTAGAGCATTGTCCCAGTGAGGAAAGGATGATGGAAACCATGATTCCCCCACAAGTTGGGATGAGACTCCGGACGAAAAAAAGGAAAAAAAGAGGCCAAAAAGAGCCCATAAAAAAATAAAAAATGAAAAAAATGAGTGAAAAAGAGAGAAGGGGCAATGTTACCATCCTGTTAACACACTTGTGCTTCAGAGTAGCACCATGATCTTCATATAGAGAGTCTCCTGAGTTATCATTTTCATATACTAGTGGGAATTTTTCATTATAGAACTTGGCTTGTATATTCCGATAACGGGCTTCCTCAAATGCCTGAGGTCTTCATCAGCAAGCAAGTTGGATGCACACCCACTTAGTTTCAGTAGTGAGCTTTCAAACACTTATAGCTCTAGTGCATCCTTTACATGGCAATCCCTACTCCTCGCATTGATATCGATAGATGGACATCTCCATAGTCCATTGATCCGCCGAGTTGATGCGAGACTTTCTTCCTTTTTGACTTCTCCTATTGATGATAAGGGGTGGCCCGATCTTGACAGAAACCGAACGACTCCGACTTGATAATGAAAACCTAAACAATCTAGTACGACTCAGATAAGAAAATAAGTAACGCAAATAAAAGACTACGATCAGCAACTAAAACTTGGAACCGATGCTATCTAGGCTATGGCAGCAAACTCTAAACCTAATATTTTTGTATGGCTTTTTCTGTATAGGACTAAAACAAAACTAATCTAAGAGATTGATGTATGCTCACCGAGTAAACGCTGGAAATCTGATACCAAGATGATAAGGGGTGGCCCGATCTTCTCAGTGAGCTGATGGTGTCGATGATGAATTTGTTGGATAACTTGTGAGACGCTCACGAACTCTCCGGTTGTTCCCCCGTTGCCAATGCGACGGATCTTCAACCCTATGGGTATTCGCAACACCACACACTTGCACACGTAGCCGCCGACCACGAAGCGATTCTGCAATCTCCCAATTCCCAATGTGATACGGGGTTGCCCGATCTTCACGGAGGATCTGCTTGAGGAACGAATCAACGCCACCTGAAGGGTACGAAGGAAACCCTCGATCCCAGCCAACAACGCTGTCGGGTAATGGATAACTAGTGCAACCTGACGAGACCGAAGCTAGCTACTGCATATGCAACAACCAGCAACAAGTATTCGCCCAACCACACTCTTAGGATTCCAATCCACGCAACCACGCACGAAGTTGGAAGCACGAACTGGTCGCCGCCTCAACGGCTACTGTTGTAAAATCACAAAGTGAGTTTACCCTCTCACAAGGCAAGATTACAAGAGCTAAGGAGGAAGTGAACTCTCAAACAAGATTCTGGTTGCACTTAGCTAACCTATGCTGAAATCAAATTGCCAAAGAGTTGTGGCTGAAGTGGGGGAAGGGGTATTTATACTAGGAACAGCCCTCCTAGTTTAGGTGTGAAACCAGTCCAAAAGAGAGGCTCAAATTCGTGGTAACCAACTGGTCAAGGGAGCAAACATATGGAGCCTCGCGCAGCAATTAATGCTCTGGACAGCTTGCATTGGAACTCTCATATCCTTTGACTCAGGACTCCAAATGATGCACCGTTTGATTTTCCTGAAAGTAGACTTCATATGCTGTCCAATTTGTACTCTCACACGTGCTGGAACCTCATATATTTGTGTTGCATGATGCAGCACGTTCTGGGACGAATTCTGGAACTGTGCATGAAACAATAGATTGTTGAGATGGCTTGCTATTCTTCCTTGAGGTGTAATTAGTTGCCCTTGTCACCAAAACATGGTTTACATCAGAGTTGAAACTTGTTCTCTTCAAACTTGTTGTATGGGCTTCAGAACTTGTTTCTTCACGAGCTGAACTTGCTGAAAGTTGTTGGTTGTCCTCAACATTGTACCTGAGTAAAATCAGCATAGATGATTTAGGCAGTATAAAGTTCTCATGGATAGTTGAAGTATGATCAGCTAGGAGCGCATTCACCTCTTGTTCTATTTGTTTGGCACGACTCCTTGTCATGGGACTCAAATAGGTCTTCTTTGTAGAAGCTTCATTTGATAGCTGAGATTTATGATGAGGAGAAAATGACAAACGAGATGAACCTGGGATGTCCTCATCATCCTCCCCCTCTTCAAAAGGAGTCATCCTCGACTCTTGTCCCTCTTGAGCGAAGCATGGATATTGACCAACAATATTCAATGTGAACAATAGCTGGGCTCCTGAGTTCCTTCTCATCTTCACCTTTGGTTTGTGTAGATCATCATCCACATGCCTGCATAATAGTAATGATAGTAGCAGCTCGGCCACCCTTAAAACAAATAATATGGAACCCAAAGTATATGCGTTCACCTGATCGTCAACATGGCACAATAGTATGTGCGTTCCATGAATGCTCGTTATGATGGATTTCTCAAGTTGATGTTGTTGCATCTCAATATGAAACGTGCTTCTTGCCTTGTCATGATGTTTATAAATGAAGCTTACTGTTTGGTTGCAACTATACAATCTTACTTGCCTAGGATGGTCCTCATCATCCTCCCTTCCTTCAAGAAAAAACGTCCTCGGTTTTTGATAACCTGTAGCACCACTAAAAGAAACAAACAACGTGTATGCATGGTATATGAAGACGTCACACATTTTGTTGTTACCAAGATTTTGCGCATTCCAAATTTCAGAAAAGTTATCTTTATAGCAGAAAACCATATTTCTCATTGGGTCAACGTAAGTTCTGGGTTTGTAAAAATTGTTGCTTGTTTTGCAAATATAAGTTAGGGACATAGCAGAATCATTCACATCATTCCTACTCCTAGAAAAGCATGTTGTTATCATTTCAAAGCCAAAATCAGAAGTATGTATGTCCAACAGAACATATTTCACAAGCAAGATTATCTCATATGATAGTTCATATTTTCGCATAGTAAACCCGTGCAAATGCGGTGAACAAATTTTTAGTATCAACCATTCATCAACTCGAGATCTGAGAAGTTTAGTGCATGCAAAACATGAACTTATGGGGACCAACAAATCAGTGACACATTCACCACAAGCATACAGTTTCTTTTCACATGACACAAACTGTTTCACATGAGAATGGTTGCCCAATTGATTAGCATTCAGTTCTGCAAGTCTATTGCAAGCAATGCATATTTTGTCCACAACAAATTTCCCGCCAACACCATAATCTCCAATCAAATTAAACTTAAAACAGTAGGTGTAGGTTTCATAGAGAGAGTATGAATGTGTGATTTCAGAAATGTTCATGACAGGATAACTCAATTCAATAGATTTAGCAAGCGTGGCACAATATAAAGCATGAACATGAGATATTTTATCAAGCATTTTGTCATGCCTTACTAATTTCACACTATCAAAATGATAGGCAATCATGTGATCCAATGGTTCATGCATGGTAGAACAAGCAATCATAGGAGGCGTTGTTGCAGCAGGGTTATACTTACAATCATTCTCTTGCTCTTGCTGCAATCTCGCTTCAATACCATCTTTCTTTTCTTCATCAAGCTGTTGTTCCTCCTGAGCACATGGTGAATCATCAACTCTGGTTTGCTTCTCTTCATGTTCCTCAATGTGGTGGGAAAGTGTATCAGCACCAGACTCCCTTTCTTCAAAGCAAACCTGTACATTGCGAGAGATAATGCAAGGAATAGAAATGTTTATGTTAGTTTCAGAATCCTCACATTTTGTATCAGCTAATACTCTCTTTTCCTTTGGTGTATCTCTCGAACTCTCATTTGTGGGACTCTCAATCTCACTTTGCGTGGAATCACACAGCTCACTTTTTGTAATATCACTCTCACTCTTTTTGGCTATGTGGCTCTCATTCTCACTTGGGATTTGATGTGTATTTGTTGCTACAGAATTTTGACCAATTGTGAGGCTCTTTTCTCGTGTTGCAAGCACCTTTTTCTCATCACAAGTCTTCTTACTTGTAGTGAACGACCAATTGTCCATCTTGTTCTCCGCATAGCTTAGCCTCTTCACACGACTGGTTCTTGAACGAAATTGAATACTCATGTTGAATGGACGTGCACGTTCTTTGTGAATTCTCCTTTCTTCATCTATGGCAAAAGTCACAAGGTCCTGCATACTACCATCATATTTCAAACGAACTGTAGCAGCCACATCACGATTCAGACCACTTTTAAAATATGCCCTTGCTGCAGATTTATCCATAACATTGGCACGATACATTGCTACCTTCAGCTCATCATAATAGGCTTGGATAGATCTGAGACCTTGCTTAATGCTCTTCATGTGACGCAACAAATAGTCTTCATATCTTGTAGGTACAAACTCCTTCCTCATGATCTCCTTCAACTCGACCCATGTTCTTACAAACCTCCTTTTGCGGTGGTGCTTCCACCACTTACAAGCATACTCTTCAAACTCCATGGTTGCTCGAAGCACTTGTTTTGTTTCTGAAAATTTCTTCAACTCCAACTCCATGAATTGTACCCATTCAAGGTACTCCTCCGGATCAGCACTTCCGTAGAAAGGAAGTTCCACGTACTCACGACCTGCCATGGTTAGTTTTGCAAAAGCCCTATAGTACTAGAAGCATATATGTGGGTAACAACTCATGCTCACCTCACTTACCAACCGAAGCTCATGTAACTTCCAAGTGAGAGCAGAATCGTGCTCAACCGTGGTGCCGGTGGTTGGTATACAAGGAGTGATGAATCAAGCGAATACAATTCTAGGGTTGCACATGCGGGGGCTGTTTGGTGGAGCTTGGGTGGGATATGTATGTAGCAAAAGATGCACTAATCTGCAATCTAGATATTGTTGAACCAAGTAATCATCCACACAAGATTCTAATGCCCTTAGTTGCTGAATGAGATATAAGTGAGGTACATGCAACTCATACCAAGGAATCAGATTTGCTAGAAAGCAAGGATTGAAGATGTTGCACACTTGACAAGTTTCAGCTCACAATACAAACAAGGATTTCTCAAGATATAATGGAAGAACAGTCCCAAATTTCTCTCTTTTGCTTCTTGCACACACTTTCTTTCTTTGGGCAGATCTTTTTTTTTTGCTCTTTTTTTTTTGACAAACTTCAACAAGGGACTTGGATCTGAACACACACTTTGGGGGATCCACGAAAATTACAATGGATAAGCTCAAACAACAAGAACATGCAGCTGAAACTTTGGGAAAAAACACACACGAACTGATCTGATTTTTCTGGCTGGAAAACACGGTGGTAATCAGATCTAACAAGGATAGATGGAAAGTACACGGTGTGGGCTTTCCAAAATGCACAAAAACACCCAAAACGGACTCCGGATGACAAAGATACACACGATTTGGTGGAGGATGCAGATCTGAAATCTGAGCACGAAAATGAACACAAACACACAAGATTGGATGGGGGGAAAACTCAGCAACTAAAAACAAAGATCTAGTGGACAAGAACTTGATAAAACTCACCAAATAACAGATTAAGGGCTGCAAAAGGCTAGGTAAAGGTATTTTTTTGTGGGGCTATTTTCTGGACTTTAGGATGAACAAGAACATGAACTAAACTAGGGATAAAAGATCCTACCGTGTCAACCGAAGCTCTGATGCCAAGATGATACGGGGTTGCCCGATCTTCACGGAGGATCTGCTTGAGGAACGAATCAACGCCACCTGAAGGGTACGAAGGAAACCCTCGATCCCAGCCAACAACGCTGTCGGGTAATGGATAACTAGTGCAACCTGACGAAACCGAAGCTAGCTACTGCATATGCAACAACCAGCAACAAGTATTCGCCCAACCACACTCTTAGGATTCCAATCCACGCAACCACGCATGAAGTTGGAAGCACGAACTGGTCGCCGCCTCAACGGCTACTGTTGTAAAATCACAAAGTGAGTTTACCCTCTCACAAGGCAAGATTACAAGAGCTAAGGAGGAAGTGAACTCTCAAACAAGATTCTGGTTGCACTTAGCTAACCTATGCTGAAATCAAATTGCCAAAGAGTTGTGGCTGAAGTGGGGGAAGGGGTATTTATACTAGGAACAGCCCTCCTAGTTTAGGTGTGAAACCAGTCCAAAAGAGAGGCTCAAATTCGTGGTAACCAGCTGGTCAAGGGAGCAAACACATGGAGCCTCGCGCAGCAATTAATGCTCTGGACAGCTTGCATTGGAACTCTCATATCCTTTGACTCAGGACTCCAAATGATGCACCGTTTGATTTTCCTGAAAGTAGACTTCATATGCTGTCCAATTTGTACTCTCACACGTGCTGGAACCTCATATATTTGTGTTGCATGATGCAGCACGTTCTGGGACGAATTCTGGAACTGTGCATGAAACAATAGATTGTTGAGATGGCTTGCTATTCTTCCTTGAGGTGTAATTAGTTGCCCTTGTCACCAAAACATGGTTTACATCAGAGTTGAAACTTGTTCTCTTCAAACTTGTTGTATGGGCTTCAGAACTTGTTTCTTCACGAGCTGAACTTGCTGAAAGTTGTTGGTTGTCCTCAACATTGTACCTGAGTAAAATCAGCATAGATGATTTAGGCAGTATAAAGTTCTCATGGATAGTTGAAGTATGATCAGCTAGGAGCGCATTCACCTCTTGTTCTATTTGTTTGGCACGACTCCTTGTCATGGGACTCAAATAGGTCTTCTTTGTAGAAGCTTCATTTGATAGCTGAGATTTATGATGAGGAGAAAATGACAAACGAGATGAACCTGGGATGTCCTCATCCCAATGGAATGACAGATAGCACTTGACTTTCAGTAGCAAATACACCCTATCGAAACAAATTTGGTGTAGATAAATATTCCTGATCGATGCAAAGAGGAATATGAATACAGAGGAATGCTTAAAGCAATTCAGTCTGGTATGAGTTTAATCAAAACATGGTCCAACCCTAAAATCCACGACTTACAAAGGTATATAAAGACCCCTGGACGTCCAACCTAGTGTTGGGGTCGAAATCAACTATATCTCTAACTTTCCTAACTTAAATGACTCTATCTGGAAAACTGGCAGAAACAACCGCCATATTGTTTTGACTACCGCGACTCGGTCACCGTGAATCACAGCCTGCGGGTATACAGTTTGGAAAGCACACGACTCAAGCTTTCCAAATTGTATTTACACGCCTTATTTGGACGACGGACACGGATTCTGCACGTATATCAATTTCGGGCTTCCTGGCTGTCAATCCGAGTC
The DNA here is from genome assembly GCA_039707655.1 of Elymus sibiricus. NCBI lineage: Eukaryota > Viridiplantae > Streptophyta > Magnoliopsida > Poales > Poaceae > Elymus > Elymus sibiricus. The sequence goes on from CM077674.1 coordinate 190,385,038, forward strand.
TGACATGGAATATATTGTTTCCAACTTTTGTTCACTTCATGTGATGATGGCGCCACTTCCTCCCACACCTCCCCCGTGCTTGCCATCATTCCTTGCGCATAGCTTCTTGCCCATGCACCCGGCTCGCCATTAATTCAATCCTAGTGATACGAAAAGTCCATGATTTAGGTAGTATAAAATTCTTCGGAATCAAAGTAACATGTTCACCTAGGAATGAATTCACCTTGTGATATTTGTCAACGAGGCTCAATATTTCTCTCCAGCTTAAGCAAGTAGAATCATCATATTTCGTGAATATATCCTCATCATCCTCCCTTTCTTCAAGAAAAGCCGTCCGCGGCTTTGGGTAAGCTAAAAATGGCAGAAACGAAAAGAACAACGTGTACGCGTAATATATGTATATATAACATGCTGTATCATTTTTGTTGTCATGAAAAAGATTCCCAATATGCAATATGCAACTTAAATTGCAAGTACAAGACAAAATGTCCATACGGGAACACATAATATCTCAGGAATTGGCAATCATAATTGCAAGTATAAGTGAAGTTCATATAGTCATGATCAGAATGAGGAACAAACATGTATAAAGTCTTATTGTTCAGTATTAAGTCTAATGTCCTCATAGAAGATCGATGGCCAAATTTGCTATAACCATGGTCAAACCAATCGAAAATGGTCAAATTTATATATATTGGATACCATGCTTCAACTGCGCCACTCTGATATGTAGAACAAACATATGTATGATCATCATCATTACTCGCAGCGTGTAAGATGCAACTCAGTTTGCAAATATAACTGAAGTCTATAGCATTAGCATATAAATGCAACAGGTGTTGGGACAAACACAATGGATCAGATTCTATTTCAGCATGATCAGCACAATTCGACATAGCTGAAATTTTTTTTGGACGCAATAAATCAACTAGACCAAAATGATATTTCATATTCTCATGAAAATTAGCTACCGTCCCAAAGCAAAACGACTTTGTCACATAGCATATAGGACTCAAAACAGCAAGTTTCAAATCAGCAATCCCATCACAGGTAATGCATATGTGATCCACCAGAAAATTATTAGTCATGCTATATTCACCAATTAAATTAAATGTGAAACTATAGGCATATGTGCTATAATTCAGATGTAAAATTTCAGAAATCTTATTTATTGCACAACTCAAACTAATAGGTTCATTTAGCATGATGGAATACAGAATATCAGCAGGTGGTATTCTTGCGAGAACTTCTTTATGTGTAAGTAGTACCACATGATCAAAATCCAAAATTTGCAATTTATCGCATGGTGTTGTAACATGAGTGCAAATCAAATCACAAGAATTTACCAGCAAAGGATTAGACTCACAATATTTCGTTATGACTGCTTGTAGGTTGAAAACAACACTATGTTCAGGAACGTCCTCCAATGTAGAAGGAGGTACCATCAACACATCTTCAAATGATGCAGGTTGTTGCGCATCTAGCTCCCTTTCTTCAAAAGCAACCTGCAAATCAGAAGAAACAACAGTAGAAATAGAGATGATTACATTAGTAGAAATGTCCTCACATGTCCTATCATCTACTACACTCATGTTGTCTGTCTCTCTCATACTCTCAGAATGGATGCTCTCATCCTCACGTTTAGTGGAATCACACAACTCACTTTTGATAACACTCACACTCAATTTGGCTATGTGGCTCTCATTCTCACATGGGTTGTGATACACATCGTGGTTAAAATGACATATAACCGAAATGTCACCATCCATGATAACCTTGTACTTAGCAGACAAACAAAATTCTTTTGTCCTCTCCTTGCGAAGAAGATGATACTCACGAAATTTGTCGGCTGGAGCACGCAGCAAAACACGCCGCTTCATGTTCCACTTGAAAGAAATTTTGTTGACTTGATGGCAAGGTTGAACTTGAAACTTTCTGCACCAACGATCTCCCAACAAAACGTGACAAGAATCAAGTGGCATAGGAGATACATCACATCGCACAACCTCGGTATGCACTCCGATAGTAATAGGAATATCAGCGGTGTGTGAAATCAGCAATGTGCCATATGATGAGTGCAGGAGGTATGGCACTGTACGAGCACATGTAGGTAGCTGCAACTTCTCTACAACCTCAATGCTGATCAAATTAAGAGTTGAGGATCCGTCAATGGTGGCTGCAGCACGTCGCTCTCCAATCACCACATCATGGTGAAATAGCCCATCTCCATCAAAGTTACCACGTTCTTCCTCCCAAAAGGTGGCACTACAATATTTGTTGCGGAGGAAGTCATATCTTTGAGACTCCAAATTATCCTCAGCACCTTCTGATACGGGGTTGCCCGATCTTCACGGAGGATCTGCTTGAGGAACGAATCAACGCCACCTGAAGGGTACGAAGGAAACCCTCGATCCCAGCCAACAACGCTGTCGGGTAATGGATAACTAGTGCAACCTGACGAGAGCGAAGCTAGCTACTGCATATGCAACAACCAGCAACAAGTATTCGCCCAACCACACTCTTAGGATTCCAATCCACGCAACCACGCACGAAGTTGGAAGCACGAACTGGTCGCCGCCTCAACGGCTACTGTTGTAAAATTACAAAGTGAGTTTACCCTCTCACAAGGCAAGATTACAAGAGCTAAGGAGGAAGTGAACTCTCAAACAAGATTCTGGTTGCAGTTAGCTAACCTATGCTGAAATCAAATTGCCAAAGAGTTGTGGCTGAAGTGGGGGAAGGGGTATTTATACTAGGAACAACCCTCCTAGTTTAGGTGTGAAACCAGTCCAAAAGAGAGGCTCAAATTCGTGGTAACCAACTGGTCAAGGGAGCAAACACATGGAGCCTCGCGCAGCAATTAATGCTCTGGACAGCTTGCATTGGAACTCTCATATCCTTTGACTCAGGACTCCAAATGATGCACCGTTTGATTTTCCTGAAAGTAGACTTCATATGCTGTCCAATTTGTACTCTCACACGTGCTGGAACCTCATATATTTGTGTTGCATGATGCAGCACGTTCTGGGACGAATTCTGGAACTGTGCATGCAACAATAGATTGTTGAGATGGCTTGTTATTCTTCCTTGAGGTGTAATTAGTCGCCCTTGTCACCAAAACATGGTTTACATCAGAGTTGAAACTTGTTCTCTTCAAACTTGTTGTATGGGCTTCAGAACTTGTTTCTTCATGAGCTGAACTTGTTTCTTCATGTGCTGAAAGTTGTTGGTTGTCCTCAACATTGTACCTGAGTAAAATCAGCACAGATGATTTAGGCAGTATAAAGTTCTCATGGATAGTTGAAGTATGAGCTAGGAGCGCATTCACCTCTTGTTCTATTTGTTTGGCACGACTCCTTGTCATGGGACTCAAATAGGTCTTCTTTGTAGAAGCTTCATTTGATAGCTCAGATTTATGATGAGGAGAAAATGACAAACGAGATGAACCTGGGATGTCCTCATCATCCTCCCCCTCTTCAAAAGGAGTCATCCTCGACTCTTGTCCCTCTTGAGCGAAGCATGGATATTGACCAACAATATTCAATGTGAACAATAGCTGGGCTCCTGAGTTCCTTCTCATCTTCACCTTTGGTTTGTGTAGATCATCATCCACATGCATGCATAATAGTAATGATAGTAGCAGCTCGGCCACCCTTAAAACAAATAATATGGAACCCAAAGTATATGCGTTCACCTGATCGTCAACATGGCACAATAGTATGTGCGTTCCATGAATGCTCGTCATGATGGATTTCTCAAGTTGATGTTGTTGCATCTCAATATGAAACGTGCTTCTCGCCTTGTCATGGTGTTTATAAATGAAGCTTACTGTTTGGTTGCAACTATACAATCTTACTTGCCTAGGATGGTCCTCATCATCCTCCCTTCCTTCAAGAAAAAACGTCCTCGGTTTTTGATAACCTGTAGCACCACTAAAAGAAACAAACAACGTGTATGCATGGTATATGAAGACGTCACACATTTTGTTGTTACCAAGATTTTGCGCATTCCAAATTTCAGAAAAGTAATCTTTATAGCAGAAAACCATATTTCTCATTGGGTCAACGTAAGTTCTGGGTTTGTAAAAATTGTTGCTTGTTTTGCAAATATAAGTTAGGGACATAGCAGAATCATTCACATCATTCCTACTCCGAGAAAAGCATGTTGTTATCATTTCAAAGCCAAAATCAGAAGTATGTATGTCCAACAGAACATATTTCACAAGCAAGATTATCTCATATGATAGTTCATATTTTCGCATAGTAAACCCGTGCAAATGCGGCGAACAAATTTTTAGTATCAACCATTCATCAACTCGAGATCTGAGAAGTTTAGTGCATGCAAAACATGAACTTATGGGGACCAACAAATCAGTGACACATTCACCACAAGCATACAGTTTCTTTTCACATGACACAAACTGTTTCACATGAGAATGGTTGCCCAATTGATTATCATTCAGTTCTGCAAGTCTATTGCAAGCAATGCATATTTTGTCCACAACAAACTTCCCGCCAACACCATAATCTCCAATCAAATTAAACTTAAAACAGTAGGTGTAGGTTTCATAGAGAGAGTATGAATGTGTGATTTCAGAAATGTTCATGACAGGATAACTCAATTCAATAGATTTAACAAGCGTGGCACAATATAAAGCATGAACATGAGATATTTTATCAAACATTTTGTCATGCCTTACTAATTTCACATTATCAAAATGATAGGCAATCATGTGATCCAATGGTTCATGCATGGTAGAACAAGCAATCATAGGAGGCGTTGTTGCAGCAGGGTTATACTTACAATCATTCTCTTGCTCTTGCTGCAATCTCGCTTCAATACCATCTTTCTTTTCTTCATCAAGCTGTTGTTCCTCCTGAGCACATGGTGAATCATCAACTCTGGTTTGCTTCTCTTCATGTTCCCCAATGTGGTGGGAAAGTGTATCAGCACCAGACTCCCTTTCTTCAAAGCAAACCTGTACATTGCGAGAGATAATGCAAGGAATAGAAATGTTTATGTTAGTTTCAGAATCCTCACATTTTGTATCAGCTAATACTCTCTTTTCCTTTGGTGTATCTCTCGAACTCTCATTTGTGGGACTCTCAATCTCACTTTGCGTGGAATCACACAGCTCACTTTTTGTAATATCACTCTCACTCTTTTTGGCTATGTGGCTCTCATTCTCACTTGGGATTTGATGTGTATTTGTTGCTACAGAATTTTGACCAATTGTGAGGCTCTTTTCTCGTGTTCCAAGCACCATTTTCTCATCACAAGTCTTCTTACTTGTAGTGAACGACCAATTGTCCATCTTGTTCTCCGCATAGCTTAGCCTCTTCACACGACTGGTTCTTGAAGGAGATTGAATACTCATGTTGAATGGACGTGCACGTTCTTTGTGAATTCTCCTTTCTTCATCTATGGCAAAAGTCACAAGGTCCTGCATACTACCAACATATTTCAAACGAACTGTAGCAGCCACATCACGATTCAAACCACTTTTAAAATATGCCCTTGCTGCAGATTTATCCATAACATTGGCACGATACATTGCTACCTTCAGCTCATCATAATAGGCTTGGACAGATCTGAGACCTTGCTTAATGCTCTTCATGTGACGCAACAAATAGTCTTCATATCTTGTTGGTACAAACTCCTTCCTCGTGATCTCCTTCAACTCGACCCATGTTCTTACAAACCTCCTTTTGCGGTGGTGCTTCCACCACTTGCAAGCATACTCTTCAAACTCCATGGTTGCTCGAAGCACTTGTTTTGTTTCTGGAAATTTCTTCAACTCCAACTCCATGAATTGTACCCATTCAAGGTACTCCTCCGGATCAGCACTTCCGTAGAAAGGAAGTTCCACGTACTCACGACCTGCCATGGTTAGTTTTGCAAAAGCCCTATAGTACTAGAAGCATATATGTGGGTAACAACTCATGCTCACCTCACTTACCAACCGAAGCTCATGTAACTTCCAAGTGAGAGCAGAATCGTGCTCAACCGTGGTGCCGGTGGTTGGTATACAAGGAGTGATGAATCAAGCGAATACAATTCTAGGGTTGCACATGCGGGGGCTGTTTGGTGGAGCTTGGGTGGGATATGTATGTAGCAAAAGATGCACTAATCTGCAATCTAGATATTGTTGAACCAAGTAATCATCCACACAAGATTCTAATGCCCTTAGTTGCTGAATGAGATATAAGTGAGGTACATGCAACTCATACCAAGGAATTAGATTTGCTAGAAAGCAAGGATTGAAGATGTTGCACACTTGACAAGTTTCAGCTCACAATACAAACAAGGATTTCTCAAGATATAATGGAAGAACAGTCCCAAATTTCTCTCTTTTGCTTCTTGCACACACTTTCTTTCTTCGGGCAGATCTTTTTTTTTTTTGCTCTTTTTTTTTGACAAACTTCGACAAGGGACTTGGATCTGAACACACACTTTGGGGGATCCACGAAAATTACAATGGATGAGCTCAAACAACAAGAACATGCAGCTGAAACTTTGGCAAAAAACACACACGAACTGATCTGATTTTTCTGGCTGAAAAACACGGTGGTAATCAGATCTAACAAGGATAGATGGAAAGTACACGGTGTGGGCTTTCCAAAATGCACAAAAACACCCAAAACGGACTCCGGATGACAAAGATACACACGATTTGGTGGAGGATGCAGATCTGAAATCTGAGCACGAAAATGAACACAAACACACAAGATTGGATGGGGGGAAAACTCAGCAACTAAAAACAAAGATCTAGTGGACAAGAACTTGATAAAACTCACCAAATAACAGATTAAGGGCTACAAAAGGCTAGGTAAAGGTATTTTTTTGTGGGGCTATTTTCTGGACTTTAGGATGAACAAGAACATGAACTAAACTAGGGATACAAGATCCTACCGTGTCAACCGAAGTTCTGATGCCAAGATGATACGGGGTTGCCCGATCTTCACGGAGGATCTGCTTGAGGAACGAATCAACGCCACCTGAAGGGTACGAAGGAAACCCTCGATCCCAGCCAACAACGCTGTCGGGTAATGGATAACTAGTGCAACCTGACGAGACCGAAGCTAGCTACTGCATATGCAACAACCAGCAACAAGTATTCGCCCAACCACACTCTTAGGATTCCAATCCACGCAACCACGCACGAAGTTGGAAGCACGAACTGGTCGCCGCCTCAACGGCTACTGTTGTAAAATTACAAAGTGAGTTTACCCTCTCACAAGGCAAGATTACAAGAGCTAAGGAGGAAGTGAACTCTCAAACAAGATTCTGGTTGCAGTTAGCTAACCTATGCTGAAATCAAATTGCCAAAGAGTTGTGGCTGAAGTGGGGGAAGGGGTATTTATACTAGGAACAGCCCTCCTAGTTTAGATGTGAAACCAGTCCAAAAGAGAGGCTCAAATTCGTGGTAACCAACTGGTCAAGGGAGCAAACACATGGAGCCTCGCGCAGCAATTAATGCTCTGGACAGCTTGCATTGGAACTCTCATATCCTTTGACTCAGGACTCCAAATGATGCACCGTTTGATTTTCCTGAAAGTAGACTTCATATGCTGTCCAATTTGTACTCTCACACGTGCTGGAACCTCATATATTTGTGTTGCATGATGCAGCACGTTCTGGGACGAATTCTGGAACTGTGCATGCAACAATAGATTGTTGAGATGGCTTGCTATTCTTCCTTGAGGTGTAATTAGTCGCCCTTGTCACCAAAACATGGTTTACATCAGAGTTGAAACTTGTTCTCTTCAAACTTGTTGTATGGGCTTCAGAACTTGTTTCTTCATGAGCTGAACTTGTTTCTTCATGTGCTGAAAGTTGTTGGTTGTCCTCAACATTGTACCTGAGTAAAATCAGCACAGATGATTTAGGCAGTATAAAGTTCTCATGGATAGTTGAAGTATGATCAGCTAGGAGCGCATTCACCTCTTGTTCTATTTGTTTGGCACGACTCCTTGTCATGGGACTCAAATAGGTCTTCTTTGTAGAAGCTTCATTTGATAGCTCAGATTTATGATGAGGAGAAAATGACAAACGAGATGAACCTGGGATGTCCTCATCATCCTCCCCCTCTTCAAAAGGATTCATCCTCGACTCTTGTCCCTCTTGAGCGAAGCATGGATATTGACCAACAATATTCAATGTGAACAATAGCTGGGCTCCTGAGTTCCTTCTCATCTTCACCTTTGGTTTGTGTAGATCATCATCCACATGCATGCATAATAATAATGATAGTAGCAGCTCGGCCACCCTTAAAACAAATAATATGGAACCCAAAGTATATGCGTTCACCTGATCGTCAACATGGCACAATAGTATGTGCGTTCCATGAATGCTCGTCATGATGGATTTCTCAAGTTGATGTTGTTGCATCTCAATATGAAACGTGCTTCTCGCCTTGTCATGGTGTTTATAAATGAAGCTTACTGTTTGGTTGCAACTATACAATCTTACTTGCCTAGGATGGTCCTCATCACCTTCTGCCATGATTAGTTAACAACAAGTATGTATAGGTGGAAAACACTCAAATCACTCAAAACTGAAAGAAACAAGGTATCTTACCGTTCCAAAGTGAATTAGAATAGCTTACCAACTTGTAGAGGCAGAACGTGTGCGGATGTGATGTAGCGAATACCGAGGGTGAAAACTATCACACAACAAACTAGGGTATATGGTGGAGCTTGGTTAGGATACCTAACAACACCAATTCACAAATCCTAGTGCTGATCGTATGATAAAAAGACTCACGGAAACACACACGGTGGAGATAAATGGGGCAAATGCAACTTTGAAACTGAGCTCAAAATTCTGGTACGTCGAAGATGCTCATGTTGCAAATGCACAGGAGAGACGCTAGCAAAACGCTCAAAGTATACGGGCACACGATTGCTCAATCTACTAGTGCAATGAACGTGGGAGAATTACTGAAACACGTCTCCAAAACAGTATCGAACATTCATGTAGAGCTTTCTATTTCTCCTTTTCTTTCTTTCTTTCTCTTTTTTTTTCTTTTCTTTCTTTTTTTTATCAACAGAAACCTGAGCAATTAGTAACCAATCTGAATTTGCCAAAACAAATGATGCACTCTCCAAATTCCTATCTGAGCAGCCCGTAGAGCAAAGGATATGCTAGTCTCAATAGGAAAGTGCTACACAAAAGAAGAAAGGCTGTCTATGGTTATCAAACGGAAACACAATCTAATTCGGATTGTTAATCTAAGCTAACTAAACTGACTCGAAGGAACAGAATTGACAGAAACCGAACGACTCCGACTTGATAATGAAAACCTAAACAATCTAGTACGACTCAGATAAGAAAATAAGTAACGCAAATAAAAGACTACGATCAGCAACTAAAACTTGGAACCGATGCTATCTAGGCTATGGCAGCAAACTCTAAACCTAATATTTTTGTATGGCTTTTTCTGTATAGGACTAAAACAAAACTAATCTAAGAGATTGATGTATGCTCACTGATGAGGACATCCCTACTAGTGTTACACCCACATCCCCACCAGCTACACAGATTGGACCAATTACTAGAGCCCGCGCACGCCAACTAAATTATCAGGTACTTTCGTTTCTTGGAAATCCTTCTAATGTTCATGAACATATGATGCTGCCTAAATTAGATACTTTTGTTTTACTTATGAATGAAGGATGGCCATTGGAGCGGGATTAAGCATGGGGGAGAAGGTGCGCACACGGGAAGGAACAACGGAGTTTCCAGTGGTGATTTTCGCACTTTGAAGCCACCATAAGGAGTGCTTGGAGGCTTGGACGAAATATACAAGAGGCCACTTCATAAATTTCGTCCATAGGCTAATATAGGTGCTGCGTCACCTTATTTTTGGGCCAGGCCCATGTAATTTCGAAATACCACTTATTAGGCTATTTTTAGAGTCCGTATGTGTGGGGAAACGGAGTTAGGGCTGGTTTCGGACCCCTCCTCCAAGGGGCCACGAAATCCCCTTCTATTCCCTCATATATACAGCCCTTAGGGCATCGTTTTATATTTGGGTTTTGTTTAGATTACAAGTTCGCCATAGCTGCAACTTCGCGTCCTTCGTTTGTGTTCCACGACCAGACCAAGACGTCACAGAACCCCACTTCATCAATAAAGCTTTCCTCTTTTATACGCAATATCCAGATTGCAATCTTAGTTTCTTGCTTGTTCTTCGTTTGCGTGCAGGAAATAGACCTTCGTGGTCAGGTTGATCGTGCTCCGGCGTGGTCAATAACCTCTCGGAGTTGGTTTAGCGATTGCTAAGGCGCGACGTCATCGCACGTTCGTAGTCGGATCGTGAAAGTCGACTTCCACCAAAACGATGGCCACCATCTCATCGAAAGACGGGACACCTTCGCCTCTATCACTCACTGAGTAAACGCTGGAAATCTGATACCAAGATGATAAGGGGTGGCCCGATCTTCTCAGTGAGCAGATGGTGTCGATGATGAATTTGTTGGATAACTTGTGAGACACTCACGAACTCTCCGGTTGTTCCCCCGTTGCCAATGCGACGGATCTTCAACCCTATGGATATTCGCAACACCACACACTTGCGCACGTAGCCCCTGACCACGAAGCGGTTCTGCAATCTCCCAATTCCCAATGGAACGACAGATAGCACTTGACTTTCAGTAGCAAATACACCCTATCAAAACAAATTTGGTGTAGATAAATATTCCTGATCGATGCAAAGAGGAATATGAATACAGAGGAATGCTTAAAGCAATTCAGTCTAGTATGAGTTTAATCAAAACATGGTCCAACCCTAAAATCCACGACTTACAAAGGTATATAAAGACCCCTGGACGTCCAACCTAGTGTTGGGGTCGAAATCAACTATATCTCTAACTTTCCTAACTTAAATGACTCTATCTGGAAAACTAGCAGAAACAACCGCCATATTGTTTTGACGACTGGGACTCGGTCACCCTGAATCACGGCCTGCGGGTATACAGTTTGGAAAGCACACGACTCAAGCTTTCCAAATTGTATTTACACGCCTTATTTGGACCACGGACACGGATTCTGCACGTATATCAATTTCGGGCTTCCTGGCTGTCAATCCGAGTGTGACATGGAATATATTGTTTCCAACTTTTGTTCACTTCATGTGATGATGGCGCCACTTCCTCCCACACCTCCCTCGTGCTTGCCATCATTCCTTGCGCATAGCTTCTTGCCCATGCATCCGGCTCGCCATTAATTCAATCCTAGTGATACGAAAAGTCCATGATTTAGGTAGTATAAAATTCTTCCGAATCAAAGTAACATGTTCAACTAGGAATGAATTCACCTTGTGATATTTGTCAACGAGGCTCAATATTTCTTTCCAGCTTAAGCAAGGAGAATCATCATATTTCATGAATATATCCTCATCAATTGATCTCTACCACCGCATTCTATTCCACCCATAGTGTTATGTCCATGGCTCACGCTCATGTATTGAGTGAAGTTGAAAATGTCGAAGCGCATTAAAAAGTATGATCCAATTGCTTGGTTTGGCACCGGGGTACTCTTGACTTGATATGTCTATGTTGGGAAGAACGAGCGTGTCATGCTTACCACAACTAAGTGTATAGAGGTTGTTTCCTTTAGCTCCATTATTAAGAAAGGCAATGATGAAATACATGCATGTTTTGTATTATTGTTTCAATATCAAATCGATAGACTATTGCCTTGAATCACTCGTATCTTAATATTCATGCCATGATTAGATTATATGGTCAAGATTATGCTAGGTAGCATTCCACATCAAAAATTATCTTTTTATCATTTACCTACTCGAGGACGAGCAGGAATTGAGCTTGGGGATGCTGATACGTCTCCGTCGTATCTATAATTTTTGATTGTTTCATGCCAATATTCTTCAACTTTCATGTACTTTTGGCAACATTTTATATTATTTTTGGGACTAACATATTGATTCAGTGCCAAGTGACAGTTCCTGTTTTTTTGCATGTTTTTTGTTTCGCAGAAAATCCATATCAAACGAAGTCCAAATGCGATAAAATTTTACGGAGATTTATTTTGGAATATATGTGATTTTTGGGAGGAAGAATCAACGCAAACGGAGGCCCACATCCTTCACAACGCATCAGGGCGCCACCCCCCAGGCCGTGCGGGGTTGCCTTGTGGCCACATCGTAAGTCGGTTGGAGTCCTTCTTCGGCCGCAAGGAAGCTTGATGCGGAGCATCCTACGGACATCACCATGTCAAGAGTCCATTCTCCATGTGACACGTGCGACATCTACTTCATCTATACAAAGGTGAATCATCTCCTTTACACGTGTCCAATTGTGGCCTTCGAGGATGGTATACTACTTGACCCTCTTTCGTGTGCATACATAGGTGTGAGCGGAGCTACACATTCATCGAGGAGGAGTCCAACCTCAAGAGGACATGTACACCATCATCGAGGAGAATGCAAGGAAGAAGGAGTCCAGTAGCAGGAAGAAGAAGCACGGATCAGAAGACCCCGTGCGCACGGCCCTCCCGGACCCCATGCGCACGGCCTATCCAGAAACTTTCTGGACACCCCGTGCGCACGGGCATCCAGGATCCCGTGCACACGGGGCTAACTTAGCCCGTGCGCACGGGCCCTACAGGAGTCTGGCCGTGGAGTGCCTGTTTCGCCCTCCACTCGTCCCCAACCTCCAGCTACCTATATATTTCGTACCTAGGTCATTTGTTAGGGTTAGCAAAGATGTATTAGAGATCTAGTAGAGCTTTGCTCCTATCTATCACCTCTCCCATGGAGATCAAGGCCTCCATGTGAGAAGATCCCTTAGGGATTCAAGACCTCCCTTGTGGAGAAGATCCTCCTAGGATTCAAGACCTCAACTCCTTCAAGGATTGGGATGAACTAGCTACCTCTTTACCTTCTTGTGTTGGATTTGGACCCTTGTATCCCTCTTTGTGTATGTGGATCTAGCACATGTGTGATTGGATCTTGTTGATTGAGTGTTTGTTCTTGTGTTCTTCTCTCAATTTGCCCTTTTCCCCCCTCCAAGTGTGAAAAGATCTCCCCTTAGGGTCTCCACCCTACAACATCTTAGTATCAGAGCCACGTTGATTCACACTTTGGAGTTCTTCCCCTCCACTTTCTAGCCCAATTTTGCTTTGTTTTGTCCCAATTTCGAAAATCCCCACCAAAAATAGCCATACCAATTTTTTTTGTGATTTTTTGGTTTGATGATGTTTTGTTGATTTTGATCCATGGATTCGAAGTGTTTCAAGTGGATCTAGTTTCCCCCAACCTTCCACCACATTCCCCACCACGCAATCCACCCAATTTTCTTCAGATCTGAGCTTGAAATCACGAAATTTCCGCCACCACCGTGCACACGGGCCCCAGACCCCGTGCCCACTGGCCCCCGCAAAGTCTCGGGACACCCCGTGCACACGGCCTTGTACCGTGCGCACGGGACCCCGTGCACACGGGCTCCTAACCCCGTGTGCACGCCCCCCCCCCCCAGTCCAGCCAGCATTCCTTCACCATTTCGGCCATAACTTTCACATCCGGAGTCCGATTTCGGCGTTCTTTAGCTCGTTGAGTAGCTATTGACATCCACCATCCATCTAGATAGGGTCCAACACCATTTGACTCCATCAAAATTTTGGAACTTTGGCCTCTTTGCCTAGGCCTTCCACCATAACTTCCGCAATACCACCACCGCCTTTCGCAACATAACCCATTTTGTTCCCCCCTTTGCATTTGAGGTTGTTTGAGTTGTCGGTTGTGTCTCCTAAGGTGTTTCGGCTACTTAGGGACGGTGACTTCAACTCCACTTCCGCATTGCCAACTTCCGAACCACCACCGCATTCCGCTACCACCATTTGACATTTGCCGTTTGAGATTTTGAGTTCGCGGTTTTTCCGTTTCCTAGGGTGTTTCGGCTAACTAGGAACGGTTCAACATCGACAACACCGCCACTCACCTTCGCCACAGACGGTAACCTCGACGACATCTTCATACTTTTTCCTTGTCATTGCATTGTTAACCCCCGAGCCAATTTTGCGTCACTTGCCTGCCAAGACTAGCCGTTGAGTATTGCCAGGCAACGCTACTTGTGCACTTTAGTGATACACGTTCCGCATAGCTATCATTGCATGCATATATCATCGTATCATCTCTTGTGTCATCAATTGTTCCCGCATATACAAAATTGCTATATTGGTTTGAGCATTTCGCGTAGTGGCCATAGAGCAAAAAAAAAGCTTTTAAGCAAAGAGCTTGTAAGCAATAGCCATAGCATCATAGCAATAGCATATCATATACCATCATTGATCATCTTGGATCATTGTGTCCGAGACACCGGGAACCATACATACATAGCATACTTGGGATAGAAGTCGACACGTTTTGCTTCTATAGGTTGTGCACAAGTTCGTATCACGCCCAATAGTGCAATCGTGCTAGCGTCTCTCTAGAGTTGTGCAACACGAGCATTTTCCGTGGATATCACATTTTGAGCTCATTCCTTGGTTGCACAACCCCATCTATCTATCCGTGTGTGTGTTTCTGTGTGCCATTCATTGCTATTGGTCTACTTGTTTTACTTGCGAATTGAGAATCTTTTTCAACATTATTGACTCTTGCTAACAATTGCATTAAATTTTGTGCCAATATCCTCACCAAGCTACTCCATAAGCTTTATTGTGTAGGTGTGAGAATTGACAAGAACCGGTACCAATTGTGCTATTCCCATAATACCATATTGGGTGATCATTGATCCATCTTCAACATTGGAAAGGTACATTTGGTCTAGTTCTTCCCTTTCTTCCACTCACAATTGCTCGAGTCTTGTGATGGATAGGCCAAGCACATCATCTCCGGTCTTCGACGACAACCACGACGACGAGTTTGATGCCATGAAGAACTTCATCGACGCCAAGATGGACAAGTACATGGAGGAGCTCAAGGTCCTCATCAACACCGACAAGCGGTCTTCATCATCTTCGAGAAGACGCTCAAGTGCAAAGACTCCCGAGCTACCATCTTCGGCAAGGACACACCGGCATCGACATCGACAATACCAAGACGCTCAAGTTCATCAAGGGCGTACCACAAGAACGGAAGAGCAGCCTTCCGGGAGCACGTTGGCTTCTCTGCCAACCCCGTGCACATCGGCCAGCGACCCCCGTGCACACGGCCTACTGCACCCCCGTGCGCACGGGCCACACAGAACATCGACAGCGACCCCAAGACTGCGACTTCATCAGCTACATTGGCTTCTTCCCCTTCGTCATCTTCAAGGCAGCGGCGACCAAGTAGCACATCTTCGAAGCGCCCAACCGACGAAAGCGCACTTCGACCACGTCCTCATCTTCAAGACTTCGCACACCATCGACATCAAGGTCAAGCGTGGCAACGTCACCATCAACATGAAGACGCTCAAGAGGCGAACACCAACAAGTTCCAACAAGCTCTACATCACACTACGAGAAGACCGCGAGACGAGCGCCACCAAGAAGAAGCTTCGGCGTCAAGTCCAAGGCGACCAAGTACAAGCGAGGGTGACCCTTCCATCTTCGGAAGCCCCTCAAGGACGATGGCCGAGCATGGAAAATTCCCTTTGGTCATGGAGACGAGCAACGAGGTGCCACATCACATGGGCCTCCTACAAGACGGCGACAAGACGGTCGAGCATGGGCCATCCCCTTCGACCACGGCGACAAGAACGAACCTCTTCGACGACATGAAGACGACGGCCACATGGGACTCCTACTTCGAGTCAAGCTACGAGACCGCACATGAGACCCTCTCTTTGGTCTCGGAGGAGAGCGATGATTTGCCACATCCTATGGCATTCATCTTTGGAGGCGTTATGGATGAGGTGGTTGACCATGGGACTACTCCCACAACCGAGGCGGCGGACGAAGTAGAGTATGGAGACGCTTGCACCTACATCTCTCCGACACCCACATATGACGAGATGACCCAATTCCCATGTGAGGAGAGCCACCACCACATGAGTGAGATGAGTGACTCCACCATATGTGACATTGAGTGCATTTCCTATGAGAGGATGACAGTGACCACCACTAGCCCCACACATGAGTACATGACGCATATCCTATGTGAGGTTGAGAGCCATCACCACCCTTTGAGTGACTCGACCAACCATATGAGTGAGAGCATCTTAGCGGGAGTGAGTGAGCTACAACACTTAGTGAGTGAGGTAGTTGATAGGGCATGTGAGGCCACTATGATTTCTAACGACTTACCATCTACTCAGAGTGTGTTTTCTTGTTTGGTGCTAGATCTCCTACAAGACGAAGTGCCAATCATCGACGAGTACATACCTCCAATGGGCAATACGATGGCCTTTGTGGACGATGATGCACCCCCCACATGGTTCCATCAAAACGACAATGTTGATCACGCTTCAATTTTTGCCACCTCACCTACACCACATGGGTGCAGCTCCAAAGGTAACATAGGTGAAGGTGCTTCGTTTGTCCCACTAGTGGACCATCTTGACATCGATTGCTTGCATGATGTTGATCACCCTATGGATTCACGACATACTATGTCTTCTACATGCTTAGATATGCCACCCATTTATGATGAATATGATGATGAGCATGTCGAATTACTTAGTTGTGATGCTATGCTCCATAGGATATCTTGTGAAAATTCTATTGGTCACGTCATGTTTGACAATCCATTAACCTTGTCATATGCTATGAGTGAGATTTCCCATATGGCGTCATTGCAAACTCACCGTAGTAACTATGCATATCCAATTAAAATCAATCCCATTTGCACTAATGGCATAGATGACAAGATCATGGTTATTGGTATGTGTTTCTCTTGCGATGATATTGCTATGCTTCCCTTGAGCAATTTGTGCAATTCATCTACTATGCCATGCCATGAACATGATTGTAGATCACAGGCTTACCTCCATTGTGTGCACCATCCGCATATCATGAATAACAATGCTCTCAATGTTTCAAGTGATGCATTACACACTTTGAGTCTCCATTATGCTATACATCACAACAAACCAATCATGATGGATGACATGTTTCTATATCATGCATCTCATTTATTTGAGCATTGGATATTTTGTGCTAACCAACACATGCACGTGCGCATCATAATGGATGATGTGTACATATATCACGCACACACAATTTTCCCTTTGCCTTTGTTTTGTGTAGGTACTCACGAACACTCGTCAACTTCTCAATCCCATGAGTTGACGAAGAGAGCTCTTGAGAGCAACGATGCTTTGGGATTCTGCGGATTGTTGTTAACACCGTTCCACTCGCGCAAGGACTTCGCACATTACTTTCACTTGGCCCTCACACGGCTATGTGCTATTTACCACTTGTCACCTTATGCTCATTTTACCGTGTTCACTTTGCATGATATGCCTCCTCCTATGCCTTTGCCATGCAATTGTGACCCTTGCTTGCATTTACTCATGATTCATCATTCTACTATTTCTATGTGTACTTGCATGCTTGGTGGAGATCCTTGTTGCTATTGCCATGTTTACCTTGTGCACCATGCTATTGTTGATTCTTGTGTTGGGAGAGTCCTGAGTTCCTTCGCTATTTACATAGAACTTCTTGCCAATACAATGATGATACATTACTCATATCTTGTTCTCATGCTTGTGATATGTCATGTGCACTATGCATTCCCACTATTTGCACACATGACATGATTGCCATGATTACCTCTAGTATGTTGCATCTTCGCACTACTAGCTTGCATAACGTGATCGCTATGATTGCTTGCTTTGTTGCATCACCCATGATTCATACTTGCTCGTTTCATTGGGTTGATGGCATATATGTTCTTGCCTCTCACATGATTTATCATGATCATTGTCCCTTGTCTCCCTTAGCTTGTAGTAAGTGCAACCATGCTATGCTTATTGATCTTGGAGACTTGGACATCTTACTTGTAAAGCATGCTTGTTTGAATGGTCTTAATGTCTTTGGTTGTACTCGCATCATATGCTTCCATACCATGCCACATTATTTTGTTCCTTCTTATGATAAGAATGATGACGACACTTGTTGGGTATCTCACCACACGAATGATTGGTTTTGCATTCACGCTAACCTCATTTGTTTTTCCGAGTGTTTGTCCTCTTCTTTCGTTTTGAAGGATTCACAAGGCGGCGCCGTAATGAGACATATTGGTCATGAGAAGGCATACACGATGCACGACACCAACATTTTCGAGGAACTCGTAAAGGTGAACTCCTTCCCTTTGAGCCACCCTCACATACATATATCGAACGGGCCAAACTTTCATTCGTGTTTGCTACTTCTTGTCTACATGATACATCTATGGGATGGCGGACCGACATTGAAGATGGGCCTTCAAGTACCTCGACATCGACTACACGGCTACGGCTTCATCCACTACATAGGCATCTTCGCCTTCGGATGTACGGCATCTTCACCTACTACACGAGATCAAGTCCGCGACTTCCACAAGCTCCTACAACCTCGACACCGGACCACAGCTCATGCCAATTTTGAGCTTCCCGATGACGAATGCTTGGTGATCGTCCACTTTTCTACGGCGACGTCATCTCTTTCCCATGGTGATTTGGATTTCGATCCGAGGTCGGATCTTTTCCAAGGGGGGGGGGGGGGATGATGCGGACCATCCTACGGACATCACCATGTCAAGAGTCCGTTCGCCAAGTGACACGTGCGACATCTACTTCATCTATACAAAGGTGAATCATCTCCTTTACACGTGTCCAATTGTGGCCTTCGAGGATGGTATACTACTTGACCCTCTTTCGTGTGCATACATAGGTGTGAGCGGAGCTACACATTCATCGAGGAGGAGTCCAAGCTCAAGAGGACATGTACACCATCATCGAGGAGAATGCAAGGAAGAAGGAGTCCAGTAGCAGGAAGAAGAAGCACGGATCAGAAGACCCCGTGCGCACGGCCTATCCAGAAACTTTCTCGACACCCCATGCGCACGAGCATCGAGGACCCCATGCACACGGGACCCCCGTGCGCACGGGCCCTACAGGAGTCTGGCCGTGGAGTGCCTGTTTCGCCCTCCACTCGTCCCCAACCTCCAGCTACCTATATATTTCATACCTAGGTCATTTGTTAGGGTTAGCAAAGATGTATTAGAGATCTAGTAGAGCTTTGCTCCTATCTATCACCTCTCCCATGGAGATCAAGGCCTCCATGTGAGAAGATCCCTTAGGGATTCAAGACCTCCCTTGTGGAGAAGATCCTCCTAGGATTCAAGACCTCAACTCCTTCAAGGATTGGGATGAACTAGCTACCTCTTTACCTTCTTGTGTTGGATTTGGACCCTTGTATCCCTCTTTGTGTATGTGGATCTAGCACATGTGTGATTGGATCTTGTTGATTGAGTGTTTGTTCTTGTGTTCTTCTCTCAATTTGCCCTTTTTCCCCCTCCAAGTCTGAAAAGATGTCCCCTTAGGGTCTCCACCCTACAACAAAGCTTATATCGAGAAAAAAATTGTGTTAAAACTTTAGCCCGATCGGAGTTACGGATCTCTGGATATTTAAGAAACGGTTTTCGGCCAAAAACAGGGGACGCGAAACAGAAGAGAAACAGAGAGAGAGATCCAATCTCGGAGGGGCTCCTGCCCTCCGGGAGCCATGGCGGCCATATACTAGAGGGGAAACTCTCCTCCCATCTAGGGGGAGGCCAAGCAAGAAGAAGAAGGAGGGGGGCTCTCTCCCCCTCTCTTCCGGTGGCATCGGAGCACCGCCGGGGGAACCATCGTGACGGTGATCTACACCAACAACTTCGCCGCCGTCATCACCAACTCTCTCCCCCTCTATGCAGCGGTGTAACCTCTCTATTCCTTCTGTAATTCTCCACTTAAACATGGTGCTTAATGTTATATATTATTATCCAATGATGTGTGGCAATCCTATGATGTTTGAGTAGATTTCTTTTGTCCTACGGGTTAATTGTGGTATGGTGTGATTGATATGAGTTGTATGTTGATATGGTGCTGTCCTATGGTGCACTCCTTGTAGCGCAAGCATGTGGGATTATCGTTGTAGGGTTTGCAATACGTTCATGATTCGCTTATAGTGGGTGGCTAGAGTGACAGAAGCTTACACCCGAGTAAGGGGGTTGTTGCATATGGGAGTAAAGAGGACTTTTTACTTAATGCTATGGTTGGGTTTTACCTTAATGATCTTTAGTAGTTGCGGATGCTTGCTAGAGTTCCAATCATAAGAACATGTGATCCAAGTACGGAAAGTATGTTAGCGTATGTCTCTCCCTCATTGCATATGATAATTATCACACATGTTATATTCAATTGCCTATGGACAATCTTTCTCATCGTTCTACAAAAGCTCTCTACTAAACAACTAACTTTTATTATCTTGCAAATTACTCCTAGTTTTATTCCCGCTAAGTACTTCTAGTTTTATTCTTGCAACCGTATCCTTACACCTACAAAGTAGTTTTATTCTTGTTCTAGGTAAAGCGAACGTTAAGTGTGCGTAGAGTTGTATCGGTGGTCGATAGATCTTGAAGGGAATATTAATTCTACCTTTAGCTCCTCGTTGGATTCGACACTCTTATTTATTGAAAAAGCTACAATTGATCCCCTATACTTGTGGGTTATCAAGTACCAACCTAGTTGGCCTACAGTCCATGGGCCGAACCCGCGACCCACCATTCTTACAAGGAAGGACTCCGGAAGCCTCGCAGTCTGGCATGATCAAGATCGACTCTGCCGAAGACTTGACTTGTACTCCAAGGACAGCATCGGCCGTTGGCGTGTGTATCCCTAGATGGACAACCGAGCATGTGTAACCCTAGGTACCCCCAGCATCTATATAAGCTGAGGGGTTTAGTCCGTAGAGGCCACGGTCACAATTATAACCACCTAGCCTTAGGGTTAGAACACAGATTTACGATCCCGAGGTAGATCAAACTTGTACTTGATACATCATCATCAATACAATCAAAGCAGGACATAGGGTATTACCTCTTCGAGAGGGCCCGAACCTGGGTAAATACTGTCTCCTTCATCCCCTATTACCCATAGATCCGAGATCCACAGCTCGGGACCCCCTACCCCGAGGTCTCCCGGTTTTAGTACCGACAGCAAGGAAGACAATGTACAATGATGTCATCGAGGTTACCATCCTTGCTTACGGTGATGGTGTCAAAATGATGAAGTGGTCATTGTCGATGTCGAGTCCGTGGCGAAGATGAGTGGCGGTGATGTCGATGTCGAACCGTTCCTAAGTAGCCGAAACATGTTAGGAAATGGAAACCACGAACTCAAGTTTTCAAATGGCAAACGTGGCAAAATTGCGGTTGCTTGCGGAAGTCGATGGTGGTTTGCGGAAGAAACAGTGGACAAACGAACAAAATTGGCAAAATTGAAGGTGATGGAGTTTTGGCTGTGAGGCGCCGGATGTCCGGGGGTACGGGCCGGATGTCCGGGCTGCTAGATCCATGGATGAACCTCAAAGATGAACTTGGGGAAGAAAAATTCGGGGCAAAATTCGTGGAATTTCGTGGATGGAAATGGTGGGGAAGGTGAGGAAAACCTAGATCCACCTACAACACTTCGAATCCATGGATCAAAATCAACAAAACATCATCAAACCAACAAATCCCAAAAAAAAATGGTATGGCTATTTTTGTGGGGAATTTTTGAATTGGGCAAAAACAAACAAAATTGGGGCTAGAAAGTGGAGGGGAATAACTCCAAAGTGTAAATCAACGTGGCTCTAATCCAAGATGATGGAGTTGATGAGGAAGTTCTTGGCTTGAAGTTTCTTGTAGGAGGACGACTCGAAGATGTCGTAGCTTGTTTGGAACTTGACTTGTCACCGGTGCTTGGAGATGCTCGAGTGGTAGTTGAAGGTGCCGTAGTGGTGGAGACTTGATTATAGGAGCCGTAGTTCTTGGATGAGTACATCTTGCACTTGTCGCTCCGCCTTGGTCGCTTGATGCACTAGCTCGAGGAGGTTATGGTTGGAAGTCGGCGGTCTTCTTGATGGGGTGGTTGAGGCCATTCAAGAAGCGTGCCATAGTTTGCTCGTCGTCTTCCTTGACATTGGCTCGTATCATGGCAACTTCCATCTCTTGGTAGTATTCTTCAACCGATTTTGTGCCTTGCTTGAGGAGTTTTAGCTTCTTGAAGAGATCCCGGCTATAGTGGGTAGGCACAAAATGAGCTCTCATGATATCCTTCATTTGGTTCCAAGTCGTGATGGGTGGTTCGCCTTTCTCCCTACGTCGCTCAATCACTTGCTCCCACTAAATGAGGACATAGTCTTGAAACTTGAGGGAGGCCATGGCGATCTTCTTTTCCTCTTCATAATTGTGCAGACGGAATATCTTGTCGACCTTCAATGCCCATGAGAGATATTCTTCGGGATCGTTGTTTCCCGAAAACTTGGGCATGGTGAACTTGAGCTTGCCGAAGCGTTGTTCTTCATCATAGTTGCGATGGTGATGTCGCTCTTGTCTTGGAGGTGGGTCTTCAACTTCTTGCTCCTCATGATTGGCTTGACGTGGAGGACGAGGGATTCATGCACGGTTCCTCCTTTCTTGGCGCTCCTCAAGACGAGCGGCTTCATCTTGTTGCTCTTGCCGGAGCGCTTCCTCTTGCTCACGTACTCGATGGTTGCGCTCATTAAAGGTGTGAGTGGCTTCTTGGAGGGCACGTTGTGCTTCGAGTGCTTGTTCTTCATGGCGTTGTTTTTCTTGCCGTAGTGCGTCGCCGTCCTGGTCTTCTTGGCGTTGGCGTTGTCGAGCTTGCCCTTGGCCCATGGCGTCTTGGTCTTGGCGCCGATGCCGTTCGTGCTCTCGAAGATGGTCTTCTAACCCGTTGCCATGGAATGGATTTTGTGGAGCTTGATGATCGTCTTGACGATGAGAACGTGCTCGTGGAAGACTTGTGTGGGAAGAAGAATCCGAAGAGTGTCGACTTGAGTGGCGCCGTCTTGAAGATGAAGTTGTGGAAGAAGCGTGGTTGACCATCAATTCATGAAATTCTTCCATTTGAGATGATAGCTTGGCGTCAAGGTACTCCTGGGTCCGTGCTTCGGTGTGGCGCAAGTCGGTGGCGAGTTGCTTGATGCGGTCGCCCAAAGATTCACTTTTTTTATGTAGAGCTCGTTGGACGCCGAAGAGATGACCTTTGGTGACGTAGTCGTTCGTTTCATCTTGCTCCATTTCCCCGAAGAGCGGGTTTGATGTGCTTGGCCTAGACATCATGGCCAAGTAGAGGTGAGTAGGAAATGAGAGAACAATACCAAAGTTACCTTTTCCGAAGATTGAGGATGTATCGAGTATCACTCAATGTAATGCAATAATAGGGGAATTGGTACCGGGTTTGTTTCTCACACCTACAAGAGTAAATGCTTATGGAGGAGCTTGGTTAGGATGAGTGGTACAAAATTCAAGCAAGTGTTAGTCAAGATATCGATAATGTTGAAGAGATTCACAAATTGCAAGTAAAACAAATAGATCACTCAAGTATATCATGTGGAACACACACACGGAAGATAAGTGGGATCCGCACAACCAAGGAAATGAGTACAAAATGTGTTTCCACGAAAAAGCTCGTGTTGCACGGATACTAGAGAGACACTGACGCGATTGCTCAAATGGGCTAGATACGCTTGTGCACCAACCTATGAGAGTAGCGTGCCGTCTTCAATCCCAAGTATGTGATGTATGTGTGATCCAATATGATGTATGATGGAAATGGATCAATGCTATTGCTTACAAGCTCTTTGTTTCTCTTCTTTTGTTGTATGTGTGCTATCGAGACTTATGGCACAATGATGATAGCAAGATGATTGCACGCTAAATGTAGCTATGCGGAGTAAGCGTATCAGTAAGGTGCACAAAGAGCGTGGCCCGGCAATTCTCAACTTGCTAGTCTCGATAGGTAAGTGACACAAAATGGCTCAAGGCTATCAATGCAATGGCAAGGGAATGTACAATTATGTCGTCGAGGTTACCGTCCTTTCTTACAGTTGGTATGAAGATGAAGTGATCGTTGTCGATGGCGAGTCCGTGGCGATGATGAATGGCGGTGATGTTGATGTCGAACCGTCCCTAATTAGTCAAAACACCTTAGGAAACGGATACCGCAACTCAAACTCTCAAATAAAGGGGTGGTAGCGAAAGTGTGTGTATATGGTGGAGTGAAAGTAGTGCGGAAGGCTAATGGTGGTGTGTGGAGTGGAAAACTAGGCAAAAAGGGCGAAGGAAAACCCCTCTGTTGGGGTCGTGCGCATGGGGTAAGTGAGGCCCGTGTGCACGGGGTCCCGTGGGCACGGGGTATCGCGGCCCGTGCGCACAGGTATTCCGACAGCGCAAGAACACGCCCAAATCCGTGGAAAATCGAAAAATTTCGGGAAAATTCGAGGGTGGGATGGGTGGGGGAAGGAGTGTAGGGTCTGATCCACTTGCCAAACCACAAATTCGTGCACCAAATCAAAAAATCTCACAAGATCTAACAAATTGCAAAAAAAAATTATAGGCTATTTTTGGTGGGGATTTTTGAATTTGGACAAAAACACCCAAAATTGGGGCTAGAAAGTGGAGAGGGAGAAGTCCAAGGTGTGAATCAACGTTGCTCTTGATACCAAGATGTTGTAGGGTGGAACCCTCGATGAGATCTTTTCACACTTGGAGGTGGGGAAAGGGGAAAATCACAGGAACAACAAGAACACAGAGGGAAAATCTCTCAAACAAACCCAATCACACATCCACTAGAATAGCATACATAAGATCCACAAGGTACATGAACAATCAAAGGAAAGTAACACAAAGGTAGGTTCTTCCTAAATCCAATGGAGATGAGGTCCTGATGATACTCTTCTCCAAAAGGAGGTCTTGATATCCACTTGGGATCTTCTCCTAGGAGGTCTTGATCTCCAAGAGGAGGGGTAGATTGATGTAGGGTGGAACCCTATAGTGATGATATTTTCACACTTGGAGGGGGAAAAGGGCAAATTGGGAGAAGAACACAAGAACAAACACTCAATCAACAAGATCCAATCACACATGCACTAGATCCACATACACATAAGAGAGATACAAGATCCAAAGTCAACACAAGAGGATACAAAGGTAACTAGTTCATCCCAATCCTTGGAGGAGTTGAGGTCTTGATGATCCTATGATGGGGATCCTTCCCTAGATGGGGTCTTGATATCCACTAGGGGATCTTCTCCTAGGAGGTCTTGGTCTCCATGGGAAGGGAGGTAGATGAGCAAAGCTCTCTCTAAATCATGTCATGTACTTTGCTAACCCTAGCTAGGAGGAGGTAGGGGGTATTTATAGTAGTCCACGAGGTGGGAGGGGAGAGGAGAGGGATTACATGGCCGGATGGCCGAATACATGCTGGCAGGGGCCGGATGTCCGGCGGTTCACAGGGGTGCCGGATGTCCGGGCCTTGGGGCCGGATGTCCGGCCAGGCGTCTGGCCGGCTCGGTGGCGTTCTGGATAGGAGGGGCCGGATTTCTGGGCAAGGCCCGGATGTCCGGGGCCAGGCCGGATGTCTGGGCCCTGGAGCTTCTCTGCTGCTGGGATGTGGCTGCGGCTGCTGTCCCCAGGGGCCGGATGTCCGGGCCAGGGGCCGGATGTCCGGCCGCTGTAGCATTTCAGCGGTCTTCTTCCTGGCGCTTCTCCGTCCGTGTACTTGGAGACTTGGTCTTCATTCCGAGCATTCCCGAGGTGGTCTTCTTCATACCTAAGCACACATAGCATTCCGGCTTGAGGTAGTAGCCATGTCTCACACGTGTCATATGGAAGTTCATTAAGGAGAGATGTCACCTCGGTCTCGATAGCTCTTGCACGTGCTCGTGTCATTGGTCCTCTTGGTGCTTGGTGAGATGGAGGTGGGTCCATGGGTATGACCGTAGGATGCTCCGCATCATCTCCCCCCCCCTTGGGAAAGATCCGTCCTCGAATCGTAATCCACATCACCATGGAAGGGAGATAAGTCCTGGACGTTGAAGATGTCACTCACGTTGTACTTGTCGCGAGGGATGTCGATCTTGTAGGCATTGTTGTTGTAGGGTGCTAGCACCTTGAAGGGTCCGTCGGCTCGGGGTAGTAGTTTGGACTTACGCTCGTTGGGGAAGCGGTCTTTGCGAAGGTGTAGCCACACAAGATCTCCGGGGTTGAACACCATGGGGTGCTTGTTGATGTTGACCTTGGTCATGAGTCATTGTACTTGGCGTTCAATCGCGTGACGTGTATCTTCATGCATCTTCTTGAGGTAGCTCGCTCATGCACTCGCGTCCATGTCGATGCGCTCTTGTAGTGGTAGTGGGAGGATGTCCAATGGGGATAACGGGTTGAAGCCGTATACGACCTCGAAGGGGGACTTGCCGGTAGTAGAGTGTCGTGCTCGATTGTAAGCGTACTCGGCGATGGGCAAGCATTCCTCCACTCCCTTATGTTCTTCTTGATCAACACGCGAAGTAGTGTGGATAGCGTCCGGTTGGAGACCTCCGTTTGGCCATCGGTTTGTGGATGATATGCCGAAGAGAATAGGAGCTTGATTCCGAGCTTGGCGCAAAGTGTCTTCCAAAAGTAGCTAAGGAACTTGACGTCTTGGTCTGATACAATCGTCTTGGCCACACCATGCAATTGCAAGATTTCCCTACAAAATAGATTTACAACATGTGAAGCATCGTCGATCTTGTTACATGGAATAAAATGTGCCATCTTAGAGAAACGGTCCACACAACAAATATCGAATCTTTGCCGTTTTGAGTGCGAGGCAAACCAAGCACAAAATCCATACTAATATCTCCCCATGGTTGATATGGAATAGGAAGTGGCATATATAGACCATGAGATTGAGCTTTGGACTTAGCTTTGCGACATGTAGAGCAGCGATTGGTGTAGCGTGACACGTCGCGAAACATCTTTGGCCAAAAATAGTTCTTGGAGAGCGTGGCAAATGTCTTGTCTCGTCCGAAATGTCCCATGAGTCTTCCACCGTGAGCCTCTTGCAAAAGCAAAAAATGAAGAGAAGACTCGGGGATACAAAGTTTGTTAGCTCGCATAAGATAATCATCTTTCAAATGGTATCGCTCCCAAGTTTTGTGTGTTAAGCATTTGGCATATGGAATGGAAAATGAACCATCATGTGCATACAAGCCTTTAATGTGCTCAAATCCTATAACATTCAACTCAAGTTGAGTAACTAGCATGCACTTGCGGGAAAAAGCGTCCACCACAACATTTTCCTTACCTTTGATGTACTTGATAACATAAGGAAAAGACTCAATGAACTCACTCCATTTAGCATGACGCTTATTCAATTTTGTTTGACCCTTAAGGTATTTAAGCGTTTCATGATCCATATGGATGACAAATTCAAGAGGGCGAAGATAATGTTCCCACACATGCAAGACACTCACTAATGCATAAAGCTCTTTGTCATAAATTGGGTAGCTAAGTTGCGCGCCGGAGAGTTTCTCACTAAAATATGCAATGGGTCGCTTCTTTTGCATCAACACGCCACCTATGCCATTACCACTAGTGTCACAATGCACTTCAAATGTTTTCTCAAAGTTGGGTAATGCAAGTAATGGAGCATGTGTAAGCAAGTTCTTAAGCTCATGAAATGCGGCATCTTGAGATGGACCCCAAACAAATGGTGCACTCTTCTTACTCAATGCGTGCAATGGTGATGCAATAGTGCTAAAATCCTTCACAAAGCGACGGTAAAATCCGGCTAAGCCAAGGAAACTACGCACTTGAAGCAAATTGGTTGGGTTGTGGCCAAGTTTTAATAGCATCAATTTTAGCTTCATCAACTTGAACACCCTTAGAGGAGACTACAAATCCCAAGAAAACAAGCTTGTCAACACCAAAAGTGCATTTTTCCATATTAGCATAAAGGCACTCGTTTCTAAGAACTTGCAAAACTTCCCTAAGATGTACGACATGATCTTCAAGCGATTGGCTAAACACAAGAATGTCATCAAAGCATACCACAACACAAATGCCAATTAATTTGTATAGAACGTAATGCATCACACGCATAAAAGTGCTAGGTGCTTGAGATAAGCCCATAGGCATGACCAACCATTCATACAAGCCAAATTTGGTTTTGAAAGCCGTTTTCCATTCATCACCCTCTTGCATGTGAATTTGTTAATAGCCACTTTTAAGATCAATTTTAGAGAAAATGGTGGCTCCACTTAGTTCATCAAGCATGTCATCAAGGCGTGGAATGGGATGGCGATATCTAACAGTGATAGCATTAATGGGACGGCAATCAGAACACATGCGATAGCTACCATCTGTCTTAGGCACAAGAATAACCGGAATGGCACATGGACTTAAGCTCTCGCGTACATACCCATTCTCCATGAGATGTTGCACTTGCCTTTGGATCTCTTTGGTCTCTTCGGGGTTGACGCGATAAGGTGCCTTGTTCGGTAGAGGTGCGTCGGGGATGAGGTCGATGCGGTGTTCGATTCCGCGAAGTGGAGGAAGTCCGGGCGGTAGCTCATCGGGAAAAACGTCCGCGAATTCCTATCATAGATGAGACAACACCAAAGGTAGATGTTGTGAAGTATTAGTCTTCACCGCTTCATCTTTGCACACAAGCACAAAGTGAAGAACGCTCGATGGGCTCTCACTCACATCCCTTATGTCTCTTTTGGTGGCTAAAAGCACTAAACCTTTCTTATCACTCATCGTGGAGTCGCTCATATTTGGCTTGTGGCTCTCACTCTCTTTTTGGTGGTTCACTCGCTCACTAGTCTCTCCACGATGGGTTGAAGCTTGCTTGTCGGCGATGACTTGACTTGGCGACATGGGTCGAAGCATGAATTCCTTTCCCTTCATCTTGAAACTATAGTGGTTGGTCCGTCCGTTGTGTATGACTCCACGGTCAAATTGCCAAGGTCTTCCAAGGGGGAGATGGCATACGGACATGGGAACCACATCACATTCCTAGGTGTCTTCGTAAGCGCCAATCTTGAAGGACACTTGAACGGTGTGCTCCACTTGAATGGTGCCAGAGTCGCTCAACCATTGGACCTTGTATGGGCGAGGGTGCTTCTTTTTGAGCAATTGTAGCTTGGAACATAGCTCTTCACTTGCCAAATTGTGGCAACTTCCACCGTCGATGATGACCTTGGCGGAACGTCCTTGAATACCCGCTTTGGTATGGAAGATGTGGCAACATTGATCTTCATCTTGTTGTTGTTGAAGTGTCAAGATCTTGGAGACAACAAGAGCGGGGCTCGAATCATTGTCACAAAAGACTTGATCGTCTTCATCTTCATTCACTTGTCGATGCATAGCCACGTGCTCGAGGGCTTCCATTTCTTCTTCGCTCATGGAATCGTAGGTGCCGTCATCATTGGCGATCATGGTGTGCCGTGTGGGGCACTCAAATGACTTGTGGCCTCGGCCCTTGCAAGTAAAGCACTTGATGTCACTTGTCTTGGTGGTAGCATCCGTAGGAGTTGTTGATGATGAAGCTCTTGGCTTGGTTGTACTTGTAGTAGGACGACTCGAAGATCTCGAAGGTTGCTTGGAGCTTGACTTGTCGCCGGTACTTGGTGTAGCTCGAGTCATAGTAGGAGGTGTCGTAGTCGTTGAAGCTTGGGTGTATGAACTGTAGGTCTTGGAAGAGTACTTGGAGTACTTGTAGTCCTCTTGCACTTGTCGCTCCGCTTTGGTGGCTTGGTGCACTAGCTCGAGGAGGTTGGATTACGGTTGGAAGTCCGCAATTTTCTTGATTCGATGGTTGAGGCCATTCAAGAAACACGCGATAGTTTGTTCATCATCTTCCTTGACGTTGGCTCGGATCATTGCAATTTCCATCTCTAGGTAGTATTCTTCAACCGACTTGGTGCCTTGCTTGAAGAGTTGGAGTTTCTTGAAGAGGTCGCGGCTATAGTGTGTAGGCACAAAACGAGCTCTCATGACATCCTTCATTTGAGTCCAAGTGATGATGGGTGGTTCGCCTTTCTCTTGACGTCGTTCGATCACTTGCTCCCACCAAATGAGAACATAGTCTTGGAACTCAAGCGATGCTGTGACGCCCCCAGCCCGACCGTGCGCTAATCATACACGCAAATGCACACGATCGAGGTCAGAGACTCACGGGAAGATATCACAAACACAACTTTAACACAAATATAAAATAATACAAGCTTTATATTACAAGCCAGGGGCCTCGAGGGCTCGAATACATAAGCTCGAGTCATACAAGCATCAAGGAAGCAAAAGTATCTGAGTACAGACACAAAGTTAAACAAGTATGCCTTAAGAAGGCCAGCACAAACAGCGACACTGATCGAAAAGGCGAAGGCCTCCTGCCTAGGGCCTCCGAACTACTCCTGGTCGTCGGGGATCTCCACGTCGTAGTAGGCTCCTCCGGGGATCTCCTGCTCCTGAGCTCCGTCGTCTGATCGCAGCAAACGGGTATGGGGAAAAGAGATAGCAAAGCAACCGTGAGTATCATCCAAAGTACTCGCAAGACTGACATCAGAACTATACTAAATATGCATCGGTATCAAAGAAATGGGGCTATATCTTTGGACTAAACTGTAGAAATGCCAGAACAGAGGGGGAAAAGCTTAGCCTATCGAAGACTAGCATCTTGAAGCAATATTGCAGCATCAGAAGAGAGTAGAGTATAGCAACACATAAAAGCAATTATATTTTAGTAATGCCCTGAGATCCTTCCTCGAACTGCGAGAAAGTGATCCCGAGAGCAGCAGTATCAGTTTATCATTGTATCAATATCCATTTGTAGTTGTAGCAGATCAGGATACAACTCCGAGCGTCCTGTTACCGTGGACACGGCTATTCGAATAGATAACTTCCCTGCAGGGGTGCACTACTGTTACCCAACACGCTCGATTAACTCTGGCCGGACACACTTTTCCGGGTCATGCCCGGCCTCGGCTGATCGACACGATGCAGTCCTACCTAGGCTCAGCAGAGAGGTCCCCGCCGGTCTACATCCTAAGCGCTCAGAGGTCTTGGGCCCATCGCCCTTTGCACTCTGGATCGTTGCGCACATGGTTAGATCCAGGCACCACCTCTGTCCTGGATGGCGCCGATCCTGCCGTGCCGCAATGCTGAACTAGACGTCTGACCGAGCTTTCGGCTGATACATACGACATAGAGGGCCCCATTAAACCATTATCCCGCGTGGTGGTAGTGCGTATAGGCACGTAGCCAACTCAGATCAAATACCCAAATCAATTAGGCGTGTTTAGTAACTCGCAGAGACGAACAGGGTTCCTGACGCTCCGACTTGGTAACACGCGGACCTGATCAGGGACCAGGCCCACCTCTCTCCTAGGTGGTCTCCGCCTGCCCTGTCGTTCCGCCACGTTATCACTCGCGGGTACCCTTGGGTTTATCCCGTCTTGTTTCATTATCTCGCGGGCACTCTTGGAGCCGGCCCGTCTTTAAGATCGAGAGGTGTCGGGACTCGGGTCCATCTCTGACTTGATGGTACCACCAGCCCTTCAGCCCCGTAACAGTAAATGAATGTAGTAATGTAAGCATCTCCGCGATCCTCACCCAGAGTGATCACGGCCCGATAACAAGCATGGCAACGGACAAGGGTGAAGGGCCAGCGGATGAACATGTCATATCTAACTAGGCATTATAGGATATCAGGTAATGTATCAATAGCAGGCGACGAAATCAGGCTATGCATCAGAATAGGAGCTATCGGAGCAACAATAGAAGCAATTCTAATGCAAGCAGTAGAGAGAAAGAGTAGGCGATATCTGGATGATCAAAGGGGTTTTGCTTGCCTGGTTGCTCTGCGGCAAAAGAGGGGTCGTCGACGGAGTAGCAGTCCTCAGGGGCAGCTTCGGTCTCGGGGTCTAACGGAAGAGAAGAGGGGGAAGAAACAATAAATAAAAGCAATCAAATGCAACACAGTGCATGGCATGGCAAAATGCAGCGTTAGAGGTGACCTAATGCAAGGCTACACGTATCAGACGAAGCGGGAAATATCTGGGATATTTTTCCGGCGTTTAGGCGGATTTCGGTATACTGAACCGGAGGGGAAGGTTCCATGTTCAAATGGATAGGAGTGATGATCAAGCATTTTGACCACATATTCGGATTTGTCTCGTTTTTCTGATCAATTTTCATGTAGAAAGTTCTTCGATCCGAGTTACGGTTTATTTTCTATGAATTTTCAAAGATTTAAACAGTTTTCTAAAATTTCAGGAATTATTTTAATTAATAAATTCCGAATTATCCAAAACACTAGTTTGATGACGTC
The DNA here is from genome assembly GCA_039707655.1 of Elymus sibiricus. Taxonomy (NCBI): domain Eukaryota; kingdom Viridiplantae; phylum Streptophyta; class Magnoliopsida; order Poales; family Poaceae; genus Elymus; species Elymus sibiricus. The sequence continues at coordinate 190,417,332 of CM077674.1, forward strand.
AGGATGACGTCATCCAGTCAACTGAGCTGACCAGGGTCAAACCTGACCAGTGGGTCCCACTGGTCAGTGTCTCTAGACTAACTAGGAATTGATTTAAACTAAATAGGATTAATTAGGGAGTGGGCCCCACATGTCAGTGCCTGTATAAATATTAGATTAATTTTAAAATCCTAATTAACTAATTAACCGCAGGGGGCCCACTGGTCAGTGGCACTGTGCTGCCACGTCAGCACAGTTGACCAAGTCAACCGGTCAACTGGGGCCCCTGGGCCCACTGGTCAGTGGCCCAGAGGCGCCCACGTGGCAGCCAGCACGGCGCTGGCCGGCGGCAAGCCGCAGGCGACCAAAAACGCGGTGGAGCGCTCGGGCGCTCGCCGGAATCGCGCTACGGGCGGCCGTTTGGCACGCGGCTGGGCTCGTTCGAACGAGCCGCGTCGAATGGTGGCGGTGGCGTCGCTGGAGTTGGCCGGATTCGACCGGAACAACCACGGCGAGCGGCGGAGCTTGCGGGCGAGCTCGGATCCGGCGACTGCAGGCACGGCAGGCGATGTGCGTGGGTGCATTGAGCTCCTGGGAGCCCCACGAGCTCGAAGGCGAGCTCGGGCGAGCATGGCAGTGGTTGAGGCGACGGCGACGAGCTCGTCGGCGGCGGCGCGTTCGGGCATGGCGAGATAGCTAGCTAGCGAGCGTGCGCGGGCAAACGGGGAGGGGAAGGAGGTAGAGGAGCTCACCGAGCGGCGCACGGCGGCCGGTGAGAGGTTTAGTAGCAGCAGAGGAGGCCGGAGTCGCCGATGGTCACCAGAGACCGAGAAGAAGGGGACGACGGCGATCTCGACGAGCAGAGCTCCCCAGCTCCTATGGCAGGCACCGGTCGGCGTAGTCGACCACGGCGGAAGCGACGGACAAGGTGGCGCGGCTCGGGGACGACGGCGGCCGCGAGAACGACGACACTGGCGACGGCGGCTCTCGGGTGCGAGGGGGAGAGAGTGAGCGAGCGCGAGAGAGAGGGGAAAGGGGTGGCTAGCATTTGCCAGGGGGTCCAGGGTGGCGCTCTTATCCACCCCGCGACGGCGACGGCGGCGGCGATGGCCAATGCGTGGGGATCCGCGGCTGCGGGCGCGCGCACGGTGACACGCAGGGGAGAGAGAGCGAGAGGAGGGAGAAGGGTGGAGTTGGGCTGGGCCAGGCACACTGTGCACTTGCGGCCCAGCAACACAGTAGCGCCTAGGCCTTTTCTATTTTATTTTCTGTTTTCGTTTATTCTTTTCTGTTGCATTTTCTTATAGCCATCAAATCTATTTTGTAAAATATGGAACTGGGCCCCATAATTACATTGCAATCTGTAGCACTGCTACAAAAAGTTTGGGGTGTTTTGAATCCATTTGAAATTTACTTAAATAGAAATGGGTTTAATATTGCTGTTTTGTCACTATTTTTGGATGTTTTGGTCAATTTGGGAATTTAAATAATGTTGAGTTTATTTTTATAATTGCTCTGGGAATATTTGTAATATTATTAACATTTTTGCAGCAATTTTTGAGCAACTTCAAATTTCACTCATAATTGGAATTTAATTTGGTAGTGGAATTTGAAATGAGATATGATTTCACTGTGATCTCCCTTTGCAAACTAATTTACTTAGTATTAAATAGAAGATCACTGTGGTTCATTACTCAGGGGTGTGACAATTCTCCGCCCCTAAAAGGAATTCTCGTCCCGAGAATTTAGGAGGCAGAAGGGAAGGGGTTTCGGGGTACTCCTGGAAATTTTCGTGGAAGTACCAATAGAAGTCGCGAACGATTGGGACGTTATAATTCCGCAATTTAATGCCATGCATGTATGCAAAACCTTTTGGCATGAATGAATACGTTGCATCAGGAATAATTTGAAGCAGAAGCTGATACTGAGTTTACAAGAGAAGTACCCTGCACAGTAGCTGGCTGATCTTGAGCTTCACTCAGATCAACATGGTAAGCTTGACCACGACCATAAGAAGGCATGGCATTGTTGTTGCGGGGCTGGTAGCTGCCACGGCCATTACCACGGCCAGCAGAGGGAAGTGCAAGCTGATTCTGGTTCTGAGGGCATTCCCTGGAACGGTGACCTGGACGGCCACACTTGAAGCAGAGCCCACTGTCGGGACGGGGAGCAGGAGCTCGAAACATTGTAGCTTGATATCTTGGCTGCCCCGGCGGCGGAGGAGGTGCGACTGGATGGTACATGCTGTGAGGAATCCAAATGCGGCGCTTCTACGAGGATGAGCCCGAAGATGAGCCCATTTCACGGTAGCGCTTAAGAGCATCCTTGTGTTCCTTCAGACCAGTCTCAACCTGGATAGCCTTGTTCACCAAGGTGGCGAAGTCGGCAAAGTCCTGGACTAGCAGTGCAAGCTTGATATCTGGGTTAAGCCCTTCACGGAACTTCTCCTGTATGCGGGCATCAGTAGCTATATCTTCTTCAGCGTAGCGAGACAGTTCAAGAAATTCACGCTGATAGGCCTCCATAGATTTGTTGCCCTAAGTAAGATTGCGGAATTCTCGCTTCTTCCGGTCCATAACTCCCTGAGGTATGTGACGGGCACGGAAAGCAGCTTTGAACTCCACCCAGGTAATGATAGTCCCAGCAGCTAAGGTTTGCCTGTGAGTGTCCCACCATTGGGCTGCGGGACCCTTCAGAAAATAGGATGCAAAGGTGACGTAGTTGGCAGGGGCCACATCCGCGGACTCCATCTCGAAAGTGATGTCGCGGAGCCAATCATCAGCATCAAGCGGCTGAACTGAGTTGCGGTAAATGGTTGGATTCAGGCGCACAAATTCTTGCAAAGTGATTGCGGCTGGCTACTAGTTGGCATTGGGGCGGGGAAACTGATCCATCAGCCCTTGCATAAACTGGCGGTGCATTTCAAATTGTTGCATCATAGCAGCCATATAGTCGGGCGGTGGTGGATTGTTGTCACCACGGCCACGACCACGACCTGCTGGTCTAACCATCCTGCTAAAATTCAACAGGGGGCAGTTTAGCAACGAGAATTGTAGTTGTATGGAAATATTCATGAAGTAACTCGCACAATCAAAGGAAGTGCAATAGATACATCATCATAGACAAACATGACATACAGATCCATACATAAAGTCGGTTACAAGCCAGCGTTTCAACAACGAAAAGGAAAGCTAAACAACTAGGCGGCACGCAGGCACGCGGTGGAGGGATACAACAACGGGACATAGCAAAGACTATATCGACGTCGGAGAAAACTATTGGAGCAAGGAATCTGCAGGGGACGACGCAGGGTGCCCTCGATAAAAGGATCCTGCGGGCCGTGAACACTGTGAAGCAGAACCTGGTCCACAAATCAAAGAAGGTTGATTCAAATCTCCGGGTGGATGTGATCACGAGAACCTAGAGTCAGAGTTAGTAAAATCTTTAACCCGAAAAGAAGAGAGATTAGATTCCCAGAGTAAGGAAGAGGAATAACAGATCCTAATACCACCCATTTGAGATGTGGGCCCGTAAGCCACACAACAATGTTAGTAAAATAGTTTATCCAAAGACTAGACTCAACTTCGATCAAGGAATTGGAAGGGGGCTTCCTACAGGCAGTCGGCTCTGATACCAACTTGTGACGCCCCCGGCCCAACCGTGCGCTAATCATACATGCAAATGCACACGATCGAGGACAGAGACTCACGGGAAGATATCACAACACAACTTTAACACAAATATAAAATAATACAAGCTTTATATTACAAGCCAGGGGCCTCAAGGGCTCGAATACATAAGCTCGAGTCATACAAGCATCAGGGAAGCAAAAGTATCTGAGTACAGACACAAAGTTAAACAAGTATGCCTTAAGAAGGCCAGCACAAACAGCGACACTGATCGAAAAGGCGAAGGCCTCCTGCCTAGGGCCTCCGAACTACTCCTGGTCGTCGGGGATCTCCACGTCGTAGTAGGCTCCTCCGGGGATCTCCTGCTCCTGAGCTCCGTCGTCTGATCGCAGCAAACGGGTATGGGGAAAAGAGATAGCAAAGCAACCGTGAGTATCATCCAAAGTACTCGCAAGACTGACATCAGAACTATACTAAATATGCATCGGTATCAAAGAAATGGGGCTATATCTTTGGACTAAACTGTAGAAATGCCAGAACAGAGGGGGAAAAGCCTAGCCTATCGAAGACTAGCATCTTGAAGCAATATTGCAGCATCAGAAGAGAGTAGAGTATAGCAACACATAAAAGCAATTATATTTTAGTAATGCCCTGAGATCCTTCCTCGAACTGCGAGAAAGTGATCCCGAGAGCAGCAGTATCAGTTTATCATTGTATCAATATCCATTTGTAGTTGTAGCAGATCAGGATACAACTCCGAGCTTCCTGTTACCGTGGACACGGCTATTCGAATAGATAACTTCCCTGCAGGGGTGCACTACTGTTACCCAACACGCTCGATTAACTCTGGCCGGACACACTTTTCCGGGTCATGCCCGGCCTTGGCTGATCGACACGATGCAGTCCTACCTAGGCTCAGCAGAGAGGTCCCCGCCGGTCTACATCCTAAGCGCTCAGAGGTCTTGGGCCCATCGCCCTTTGCACTCTGGATCGTTGCGCACATGGTTAGATCCAGGCACCACCTCTGTCCTGGATGGCGCCGATCCTGCCGTGCCGCAATGCTGAACTGGACGTCTGACCGAGCTTTCGGCTGATACATACGACATAGAGGGCCCCATTAAACCATTATCCCGCGTGGTGGTAGTGCGTATAGGCACGTAGCCAACTCAGATCAAATACCCAAATCAATTAGGCGTGTTTAGTAACTCGCAGAGACGAACAGGGTTCCTGACGCTCCGACTTGGTAACACGCGGACCTGATCAGGGACCAGGCCCACCTCTCTCCTAGGTGGTCTCCGCCTGCCCTGTCGTTCCGCCACGTTATCACTCGCGGGTACCCTTGGGTTCATCCCGTCTTGTTTCATTATCTCGCGGGCACTCTTGGAGCCGGCCCGTCTTTAAGATCGAGAGCTGTCGGGACTCGGGTCCATCTCTGACTTGATGGTACCACCAGCCCTTCAGCCCCGTAACAGTAAATGAATGTAGTAATGTAAGCATCTCTGCGATCCTCACCCAGAGTGATCACGGCCCGATAACAAGCATGGCAACGGACAAGGGTGAAGGGCCAGCGGATGAACATGTCATATCTAACTAGGCATTATAGGATATCAGGTAATGTATCAATAGCAGGCGACGAAATCAGGCTATGCATCCGAATAGGAGCTATCGGAGCAACAATAGAAGCAATTCTAATGCAAGCAGTAGAGAGAAAGAGTAGGCGATATCTGGATGATCAAAGGGGTTTTGCTTGCCTGGTTGCTCTGCGGCAAAAGAGGGGTCGTCGACGGAGTAGCAGTCCTCAGGGGCAGCGTCGGTCTCGGGGTCTAACGGAAGAGAAGAGGGGGAAGAAACAATAAATAAAAGCAATCAAATGCAACACAGTGCATGGCATGGCAAAATGCAGCGTTAGAGGTGACCTAATGCAAGGCTACACGTATCAGACGAAGCGGGAAATATCTGGGATATTTTTCCGGCGTTTAGGCGGATTTCGGTATACTGAACCGAAGGGGAAGGTTCCATGTTCAAATGGATAGGAGTGATGATCAAGCATTTTGACCACATATTCGGATTTGTCTCGTTTTTCTGATCAATTTTCATGTAGAAAGTTCTTCGATCCGAGTTACGGTTTATTTTCTATGAATTTTCAAAGATTTAAACAGTTTTCTAAAATTTCAGGAATTATTTTAATTAATAAATTCCGAATTATCCAAAACACTAGTTTGATGACGTCAAGATGACGTCATCCAGTCAACTGAGCTGACCAGGGTCAAACCTGACCAGTGGGTCCCACTGGTCAGTGTCTCTGGACTAACTAGGAATTGATTTAAACTAAATAGGATTAATTAGGGAGTGGGCCCCACATGTCAGTGCCTGTATAAATATTAGATTAATTTTAAAATCCTAATTAACTAATTAACCGCAGGGGGCCCACTGGTCAGTGGCACTGTGCTGCCACGTCAGCACAGTTGACCAAGTCAACCGGTCAACTGGGGCCCCTGGGCCCACTGGTCAGTGGCCCAGAGGCGCCCACGTGGCAGCCAGCACGGCGCTGGCCGGCGGCAAGCCGCAGGCGACCAAAAACGCGGTGGAGCGCTCGGGCGCTCGCCGGAATCGCGCTACGGGCGGCCGTTTGGCACGCGGCTGGGCTCGTTCGAACGAGCCGCGTCGAATGGTGGCGGTGGCGTCGCTGGAGTTGGCCGGATTCGACCGGAACAACCACGGCGAGCGGCGGAGCTTGCGGGCGAGATCGGATCCGGCGACTGCAGGCACGACAGGCGATGTGCGTGGGTGCATTGAGCTCCTGGGAGCCCCACGAGCTCGAAGGCGAGCTCGGGCGAGCATGGCAGTGGTTGAGGCGACGGCGACGAGCTCGTCGGCGGCGGCGCATTCGGGCGTGGCGAGATAGCTAGCTAGCGAGCGTGCGCGGGCAAACGGGGAGGGGAAGGAGGTAGAGGAGCTCACCGAGCGGCGCACGGCGGCCGGTGAGAGGTTTAGTAGCAGCAGAGGAGGCCGGAGTCGCCGATGGTCACCAGAGACCGAGAAGAAGGGGACGACGGCGATCTCGACGAGCAGAGCTCCCCAGCTCCTATGGCAGGCACCGGTCGGCGTAGTCGACCACGGCGGAAGCGACGGACAAGGTGGCGCGGCTCGGGGACGACGGCGGCCGCGAGAACTACTCCTGGTCGTCGGGGATCTCCACGTCGTAGTAGGCTCCTCCGGGGATCTCCTGCTCCTGAGCTCCGTCGTCTAATCGCAGCAAACGGGTATGGGGAAAAGAGATAGCAAAGCAACCATGAGTACTCATCAAAAGTACTCGCAAGACTGACATCAGAACTATACTAAATATGCATCGGTGTCAAAGAAATGGGGCTATATCTTTGGACTAAACTGCAGAAATGCCAGAACAGAGGGGGAAAAGCCTAGCCTATCGAAGACTAGCATCTTGAAGCAATCTTGCAGGACCAGAAGAGAGTAGAGTATAGCAACACATAAAAGCAATTATATTTTAGTAATGCCTTGAGATCCTTCCTCGACTACCCTGCGAGAAAGTGATCCTGAGAGCAGTAGTATCAGTTTATCATTGTATCAATATCCATTTGTAGTTGTAGGAGATCAGGATACAACTCCGAGCGTTCTGTTACCGTGGACACGGCTATTCGAATAGATAACTTCCCTGCAGGGGTGCACTACTGTTACCCAACACGCTCGATTAACTCTGGCCGGACACACTTTTCCGGGTCATGCCCGACCTCGGCTGATCGACACGACGCAGTCCTACCTAGGCTCAGCAGAGAGGTCCCCGCCGGTCTACATCCTAAGCGCTCAGGGGTCTTGGGCCCATCGCCCTTTGCACTCCGGATCGTTGCACATGGTTAGATCCAGGCACCACCTCTGTCCTGGATGGCGCCGATCCTGCCGTGCCGCAATGCTGAACTGGACGTCTGACCGAGCTTTCGGCTGATACATACGACGTAGAGGGCCCCATTAAACCATTATCCCGCGTGGTGGTAGTGCGTATAGGCACATAGCCAACTCAGATCAAATACCCAAATCCATTAGGCGTGATTAGTAACTCGCAGAGACGAACAGGGTTCCTGTCGCTCCGACTTGGTAACACACGGACCCGATCAGGGACCAGGCTCACCTCTCTCCTAGGTGGTCTCCGCTTGCCCTGTCGTTCCGCCACGTTATCACTCGCGGGTACCCTTGGGTTCATCCCGTCTTGTTTCATTATCTCGCGGGCACTATAGGAGCCGGCCCGTCTTTAACATCGAGAGCTGTCGGGACTCAGGTCCATCTCTGACTGGATGGTACCACCAGCCCTTCAGCCCCGTAACAGTAAATGAATGTAGTAATGTAAGCATCTCCGCGATCCTCACCCTGAGTGATCACGGCCCGATAACAAGCATGGCAACGGACAAGGGTGAAGGGCCAGCGGATGAACATGTCATATCTAACTAGGCATTATAGGATATCAGGTAATGTATCAATAGCAGGCGACGAAATCAGGCTATGCATCAGAATAGGAGCTATCGGAGCAACAATAGAAGCAATTCTAATGCAAGCAGTAGAGAGAAAGAGTAGGCGATATCTGGATGATCATGGGGGTTTTGCTTGCCTGGTTGCTCTGCGGCAAAAGAGGGGTCGTCGATGGAGTAGCAGTCCTCGGGGGCAGCGTCGGTCTCGGGGTCTAACGGAAGAGAAGACGGGGAAGAAACAATAAATAAAAGCAATCAAATGCAACACAGTGCATGGCATGGCAAAATGCAGCGTTAGAGGTGACCTAATGCAAGGCTACACGTATCAGACGAAGCGGGAAATATCTGGGATATTTTCCCGGCGTTTAGGCGGATTTCGGTATACTGAACCGGAGGGGAAGGTTCCATGTTCAAACGGATAGGAGTGATGGTCAAGCATTTTGACCACATATTCGGATTCGTCTCGTTTTTCTGATCAATTTTCATGTAGAAAGTTCTTCGATCCGAGTTACGGTTTATTTTCTATGAATTTTCATAGATTTAAACAGTTTTCTGAAATTTCTGAAATTATTTTAATTAATAAATTCCGAATTATCCAAAACAGTAGTTTGATGACGTCGGCATGATGTCAGGATGATGTCATCCAGTCAACTGAGCTGACCAGGGTCAAACCTGACCAGTGGGTCCCACTGGTCAGTGTCTCTGGACTAACTAGGAATTAATTTAAACTAAATAGGGTTAATTAGGGAGTGGGCCCCACATGTCAGTGCCTATTTAAATATTAGATTAATTTTAAAATCCTAATTAACTAATTAACCGCAGGGGGCCCACTGGTCAGTGGCACTGTGCTGCCACGTCAGCACAGTTGACCAAGTCAACCGGTCTACTGGGGCCCCTGGGCCCACTGGTCAGTGGCCCAGAGGCACGCACGTGGCAGCCAGCTCGGCGCTGGCCGGCGGCGACCAAAAACGCGGCGGAGCGCTCGGGCGCTCGCCGGAATCGAGCTACGGGCGGCCGTTTGGCACGCGGCTGGGCTCGTTCGAACGAGTCGAACGAGCCGCGTCGAATGGTGGCGATGGCGTCGCCGGAGTTGGCCGAATTCGACCGGAACAACCACGGCGAGCGGCGGAGCTTTCGGGCGAGCTCGGATCCGGCGACTGCGGGCACGCAGGCGATGTGCGTGGGTGCATTGAGCTCCTGGGAGCCCCACGAGCTCGAAGGCGAGCTCGGGCGAGCATGGCAGTGGTTGAGGCGACGGCGACGAGCTCGTCGGCGGCAGCGCGTTCAGGCGCGGCGGGATAGCTAGCTAGCGAGCGCACGGGGGCAAACGGAGAGGGGGAGGAGGTAGAGGAGCTCACCGAGCGGCGCACGGCGGCCGGTGAGAGGTTTAGTAGCAGGAGAGGAGGCCGGAGTCGCCGATGGTCGCCGGAGACCGAGAAGAAGGGGACGACGGCGATCTCGACGAGCAGAGCTCCCCGGCTCCTATGGCAGGCACCGGTCGGCGTAGTCGGCCACGGCGGAAGCGACAGACAAGGTGGCGCGGCTCGGGGACGACGGCGGCCGCGAGAACGACGGCGGGTCTCGGGTGCGAGGGGGAGAGAGTGAGCGAGCGCGAGAGAGAGAGGGGAAAGTGATGCGGAGCATCCTACGGACATCACCATGTCAAGAGTCCGTTTGGCAAGTGACACGTGCCACATCTACTTCACATACATAATGGTGAATCATCTCCTTTACTATTTGACCGTCCTACCGTGTGCATGTATAGGTTTGAGGCCAATGATGATTGTGCCATGGAGGAGGTCATCCACAAGCGAGCGCCTACACCATCAAAGAAGGAAGCTTGGAAGCGGAGAAGGAACCGTCAAGAAGAAGGCGAGGTTCCACGTGCATCGACGGATGTCCACGAGAAGGCGACGAGCTGCGAAGCTTCTGGACACCCTGTGCGCACGGGCCCTTAGACCCCGTGCACACGGGACCCCGTGCCCACGGTACAAGCCCGTGCGCACGGGCTCAATCGTCAGGTCACTGTATACCCCGTGCGCACGGGCTCCACTTACCCCGTGCACACGGGGCTGCCTGTGTGCAGCTGCGGGCTTTGCCCATGTAATACCCATTACGCCCCTGCTTGCCCCTTCATTGCCTAGGACTATATACTCCTCCTCCTCCTCCATTGAGCTTTAGCTAAGATTAGATCTAGACATTGGAGCTTAGCTCATGTATCTCCCCTTGTGGGAATCCTCTTGAGAGAGGCACACTCCATTGGAGTTCAAGACCTCCATTGGAGAAGATCCTTAGGGATATCAAGACCCCCTTGTGGGAAGGGTCTATCTAGATCATCAAGACCTCATCTCCTCTTGGATTTGGGATGAACTTTACCATGTATCTTTCCCTTTGTTGTTCTTGTACCTTGTGGATCTTATGTGTTGCTAGTCTAGTGGATGTGTGATTGGACTTGTTCTTGAGTGTTTCTCTTGTGATTTCCCCTCGTATTCTTCGTGCTCTATGTGTTCCTCTTCGTAGCCACCTCCAATTAGTGAACATCGGGACAAATCGGGGCACTTTGGCCCGTGCCCTACATCATCTTGGTATCATGAGCCACGTTGACACGAATTTGGAGCCCTACCCCCCCCCCCCCCATGTTCTAGCCTAATTTTGCTTGTTTTTGTCCAATTTCGAAAATTCCCCACAAAAAGAGCCATACCAAATTTTTTGTGATTTGTTGTTCCTTGTGAGTTTTTGTTGATTTTGATCCGTGGATCTGGTGTTTAGCAAGTAGATCCATCTCCTATTGCGTCCCCATAGCCCAATTTTTCTTTTCCCCTTCGAATTTGGAGTTGAAATCGCGAAATTTCCGCCACCCCCGTGTCCACGGACCCCAGACCCCGTGCGCACAGGCCCCCGCGAAGTTTCTGGACACCCCGTGTCCATGGGCTTGTACCGTGCGCACGGGACCCCGTGTCCACGGGCCCTAGACCCCGTGCGCACGACCCCTACAGGAACAGACAGCACCGCTTCACCTTTTCGGCCATATCTCCCACTTCCGAACTCCGATTTGGGTGTTATTTGGCTCGTTGGAAAGCTAGCGACGTGCCCGAGCTGCTCATCTTGGTTTTACCACCATTTGACTCCATCAAATTTTGTGCATTTTTGCATCTTTGCATAGGCCCTCCGCCATAAACTTCCGCAACCTAACCCATTTTGATTTCCTTTGCATTTGTGGTTGTTTGAGTTGTGATTTGAGTCTCCTAAGGTGTTTTGGCTACTTAGGGATGGTTACATCTTCATCACCACCGGCGACTTGTATCGTTACATCAACTACATCCACCACGACATCCCGCATCGACGACGACCATCCATCCTTTGAGACCATCTTCAACCGGAAGCAAGGCCGGTTACCCCCGCCTTCGTGAAAGGTTAAGTGTGACGAAGGTATCCATTCCGTCATAAACATTTCCTTCCTTGCCATTACATCTTGATAGCCCCACCATCTTTGCGAATACCTTCATACCTATTGAGACTAGCTATCCGAGTATTGCAGGGCTTCGCGAAAACTTGAGCACCATAGTGATACGATATCATATTGTTGTATCATTTGATATATCATAGAGTGCAATTGCTTGCTCCCGTGCATATCTTGTGATACTTATCTCATGTGTTTGGTTGAGGCTCAATATTTTTTTTGAGCATCATAAACTTTATTCATCAAATGATAGCTAGATCGTTTACATAATGGTGAAGAATAAAGTCAGGGATGACAGTTTCCCATGCTTCAGACTTGCCAGAACTAATACAATGTTTAGCTAAAGCATCCGCGACCGAATTGGCTTCTCTACTACAGTGATCAAAAGTGATACTAGCAAACTCCAGTGCCAGGAGGGAGCACTCGGCTATGATTGGCACGCCTGTTCCCATATATGCATTTGGATCAGAGATGGCCTCAAGTGCATTGAGACAGTCAGACTCGACTGCCAAATTCGTGCACCCCAGATTTGCTCCAAGATTTAACCCACATCGAATAGCGATAAGTTCTGCTACTTCTAAACTCGCCACATGCGGTAATAGATGAGTCGCTGCACCTAGGAACTTACCATGGTCGTCGCGGGCAATGACACCACAAGATCCCGTGAACCTATCCGCATGAAAAGAAGCATCAACATTTATTTTAACAGCTCCCATCGCGGGCTTCTTCCATATATGATCCCGCTTGCGAGTAGGCTGATTTGGAGTGTTTGCTCGTCAAAAATTTGTTGCTAGCACCCGGATCGTCATTGCTGCTTGTTGAGGCATCTGAACTATCTCACCCTTTGTATGGATTCTCCTTTGCCACCAAATAAACCACATTGCTACAAGGGCGAGCTCAGCTATAGGAATGTTATGTACTGACGACTGCATCTGGATCAGGCTGTCAAGGTTAATAGAGCCCGATCGGTCCTGGCAAACCACCCGTTCAATCTCCTGTGATAGCCCTAGCTCCGTCCAAATTGCGTGCGCCCCGGTACAAGTGAACAAGCAATGTTGTATATCTTCTAATCCGATGGAACAGATCGGACATTGCGGGATCAGAGGAATATGTCTATTAGCAAGGACACCATAGCATGGTAGAACCCCCTTCAACACTTTCCAGCCAAAGTGTTCGATCTTCCCTGGTAGTCGCAGTTTCCAAAGATCTTTCCAAGCTCCATTTAATGAGGCACTACTTGGGCTAGTCCGATTCAAGTGCTGTCCGAAGTGATGCTCAAATTCAACATGGTATTCCGAATGCACGGAAAAGGTTCCAGTCCGTGTATGTTGCCAAGCTACAAAATCTTCAACGGCCTCCACATGAAGAGGAATTTGTAGAATTCTATGCACATCGACTGATGAAAAGACGCTGCGAATAAGTGCCTCATTCCATTGTCCTGTGTGGGGGTCAATTATCTCTTCCACTTTTGTTAGCATAATACCTCCCCTAGGGGTAATAGGCTTCCTGTTCATACTAGTGGGTATCCACGGGTCATCCCAAATGTTGATGTGTGAACCAGAACCCACACGCCATATGCATCCCCTTCTGAAAGTTTGAATACCACCTACAATACTCTGCCAAGTGAACGAAGAGCCTTTCTTGGGGCCAGATTTCAGAATATCTCCATTGGGATAATATTTTGCTCTCAAAACTCGTGCACACAAAGAATCGGGATTTTGGAGTAGTCGCCAACACTGCTTTGCTAACATAGCAAGATTAAAGCTGTGAAGGTCTCTAAACCCCATGCCACCTTTTTTCTTCGGTACACACATTTTCCACCAGGCAAACCAATGCATTTTTTTCTTCTCCTCTCCATCACCCCACCAAAACCCGGAAATTTCATCGCTGATCGATTTACATATCCCTTTAGGTAACTTGAACACAGACATAGCATATGATGGAATCGCCTGTGCTACTGATTTCAGAAGAATTTCTTTACCTTGTGTTGAGAGGATTTTTTCTTTCCATCCCTTGAGCCTCTAGCATACCCTGTCCACTAAGTGCTGAAAACAATCACTACGATCAACACCAACCATAGTTGGTAGACCGAGGTATTTGTCTGACAGGGCTTCAGTTAATATATCCAGAATTCCACAGACAATCTCTTTGTCGTTAACTCTCGTATTTGGGCTGAAAAAGATACTCGACTTTGGAGTACTCACCCGCTGTCCTGAGCTAGCACAATACGTGTCAAGAACCCTCTTAAGAGTGTTTGCATTATGGTTAGAGGCTTTCATCAGAACCAAGGAATCATCTGCAAATAAGAGATGAGAGATAGACGAGGCATCTCTGCATACCTTTATACCTTCAATACCTCCTGTTTCCTCCTCAAAAGATAGCATGCTCGATAGCCCCTCAAAACAAATCAAGAACAGATATGGGGACAGAGGGTCCCCCTGTCTCAAGCCCCTGGTTGGTATGAATTCGTCCGTTTCAGTGTCATTGAATCTGATTCTATAGCTTACCGAGGAAACACACTCCATGATAAGCTCAATCCATTGGGTATGGAATCCCAACTTAATCATCATCTGTTGCAGAAAACCCCATTCTACCCTGTCATAACCTTTTAGCATATCCAACTTAACTGCACAGATTCCATTAGAGCCATGGGTTTTCTTTTTAATCGAATGGAAACACTCATACGCTACTAGCACATTATCAGTGATTAACCTACCTGGTACAAAAGCACTCTGGGTGGGGGAAATTACCTCAGGCAGGATTTTCTTCAGTCTGTTGCCTAGCATCTTCGAAATTATTTTGTAAACCACGTTACATAAACTGATGGGTCTGAACTGGGTTATTACCTCCGGGCTGTCCACTTTTGGGATTAGCACCACATTTGTGGAATTCCACCCATCCGGGATCTTCTTATTGTTGATTGCATCAAGCACTTCCTTTGTAAGTTTATCACCTACAATATGCCAGAACCGTTTAAACAAAATTGCATGGAGCCCGTCCGGTCCTGGGGCCTTCAAATCGCCTATCTGGAAAAGAGCTTTCTTTACTTCATCCTTTGTATAAGGTGCAATCAACAGTGCGTTCATTTGTGATGTAACCACCGGCTTGACAGTGGATAATAAGCCGTCATCAATCATCCCTGCGTCAGTATTAAAGAGACTCTGAAAGTAATCAAAAATCAAGGGCTTGAGGTTAACATTACCCTCAACCCAATCATTACTATTATTTTTCAGCTTCTTGATCAAGTTACGGCGTCTACGGGCCGAGGCAAACTGGTTAAAAAAATTGGTGTTACGGTCACCGTGACGCAACCAGTTCGCGTGACCACGCTCGGCCCAGTATATCTCCTCCTGCTCCAGGAGATTCTCTATCAACATCGAGAGATCCTGCTGTTTTGCCTTCACCTCTGAACTATATGGCTCTCTCATGAGCATATCTAGCTCCCGCTGAGCTGAACGTAACCTGTGCCGCGGTCCCTTCAAAACCTTGCGATCCCACGTATGAAGTTCTTTATCGACAGCAGCAAGTTTATCGCTGGCCGTAGGACAAAGCCCACGAGTAACCGCCTTTAGCCATGCAGTTTTTACCACTTCCTCAACCGCTTCTTCTGCTAGCCATCTTGCTTCGAACTTGCGACCGGCACTAGGGCTCGGCGAAGCTACTCCTGCCAAATACTCAGTATCCAAGCAGATAGGTCTGTGATCCGACTTGCCCATTTTTAAGTTACTCAAACCACATAATGGGTGCATCTCCATCCAGTTTGCATTCGACACCGCTCGGTCGAGCCGTTCCCTTAGTCCTCCTCTGAAGAAGGTGAACTTATCACCATGGTAGCCAATATCCTCGAGGGAACAGTCCATGAGCGCGTCCTGAAAAGCTTGCATCCGACTGTGTTGCCGAGGGGCTCCTCCCTCCTTTTCCGACGAGAATAGAATCTCATTAAAATCACCAATCGCCATCCACGGGAGAGTGGACTGAGCATGGAGATCGCGCAAGAGTTGATACGTCCTCTCCTTGTTGTCCCAGTTTGGTTCACCATACACTCCCGTTAACCTCCACATTCTGCCATCACTTTCCTTCACCGACACATCAATGCAGCTAAAGGTAGTAGTCCGGGAGTAGATCCTCACCTCCTTCTTCCAGACTAATAGCAAACCACCCTTCCTGCCATCGAGACATGGTGCCACAATTTTGTGATCCATTCCCATCCTCCTCATCAGAGCCTCTGCCTTATCCTCGTCCAGGTGTGTCTCAGACAGAAAAAATGCATCTGCATTATTTTGCCTCTGGATGTCCAGAAGAACTGTCGGGGCACCGAGAAGGCCCCGACAATTCCAACTTACGAGCTTCATTGTTTCCGGAACTAGTTGACTTAGCAGATGAACAAAACCTGCCGTAATCAGAATGATACGGAGGGACAGAAAACCGATCACAACACCTTGCAAGGCAACGGAGTTGCGCCGGGACAGAATACCGGCTTCGCGAGACGCGTGCCGGGACAGACAATCAGCTTCACGAGGCTACTCAGGTGACTGATCCTTGAAAACAGCCATGTAGCAGACCACAAGAACAAATAACCAGGCTAAACCAGTTGTTCCTCTTCTCTCATGAGGGCATCATGTTCGCAAACAGTAGGGATCCATAGCCCCGCGAGGTCAGACGACAGGTAGAAGGTCGGGCAAGCGGCACGCGAGAGCATGCGCCGGGTTTTGCTTCAGCTGCACGCGAGGGCAGACGTCGGGCTGGCGGCTGCCGCCGGCGGCGGCGGCGGTCAAACCCTAGATCGCCAGCAAATCGCCTCCAAGAGGAAAAAACGCTTCGTAGCTCCGTCGATTCAAAACCTTTGGTTGAGGCTCAATAAGCATTAGTGGAAAGGAAGAGAAGAGAGCAAAAAAAAAGAGAAGCTTTTAAGCAAGAAAGAAAGATCATAAGCTTATAAGCAAAAGAGTGTTGAGCATGAAAAGAGATACTTGTGCATGAGGATACATGGAATAGGAAACGTTTTGCTTGCATACACATAGGTTGGTGCCAAGTGGTGAATCGTGCCCAAACGTGCAATCAAGCTAGCGTCTCTCCTTGTGTTTGTGCAACACGAGCTTAGTCTTCGTTAGGCAATTTTGTATTGCTCATCCCTATAGTTGCACAAGCCCCATTATCCCACCGTGTGTGTTTCTTTATTGCCCTCCTCTATATTGTGATCACTTGCTTTGCATTTTGAGTCCTTTGGCTTGATTTCAACATTTACATATCTTGGACTTCAATTTGCATAAATTTGTGCCACTTGTCCTAACCAAGCCACTTGATAAGCTTTACTTTGTAGGTGTGAGTGAACAAGTCCGGTACCAATTCCACTATTCTTTCATTTCACATTGAGTGAAACGGGATACATTCTCAACTTTGGGAAAAGGTAACTTGGTGTTGTTTATCTCATTTCCTACTCACCTTTGCTCGAGTCTTGTGATGGATAGGCGAAGCACATCATCTCCGGTCTACAACAACGACGACGAGTTCGGTGCCATGAAGAACTTCATCGACGCCAAGATGGACAAGTACATGGAGTTCAAGATCCTCATCAACACCGGCAAGCGGTCTTCCTCATCTTCGAGAAGACGCTCAAGTGCAAAGTCTCCCAAGCTACCATCTGCGGCAAGTACACAACGGCATCGACACCGACAAGACCATGAAAAGCAACCTTCTGGACGTGAGTTGGCTGCTCTGGCACCCCCGTGCACACGGGCCTGCGACCCCCGTGCACACGGGACCCCATGCACACGGCCTCCTGCACCCCCGTGCGCACGGGCCCTACAGAACCGCGACATCGACCCCAAGGCTGCGGCTTCATCCACTACTTTGGCATCTTTGCCAAGTGACTTCGAGGCATCTTCGCCTTCGGATGTACGGCATCTTCGCCTACTCCACGAGCTCAAGTCCGCGACTTCCATGAGCTACTACGACCTCGACACCAACCACGAGCTTCCGTTTTATGGGACTCAAGACCCCGAGGAGTATCAAGACTGGGAGCGCAAGATGGACGACTACCTCAAGCTCCATCAAGTCCCCTCCGAAGATCAAGTGAAATGCGCCACAAGTACCTTCCACGACTACGCGTCGACATGGTGGCTTCACACACCTTTGAAGAGCTTCAACATGAGTTGGTCCAAGACGAAGAAAGTGATGCGCCGAGAATTTGTGCCTTCCACGTACACGGAACATCTTCTTCACCAATTGGAGAATACCATACAAGGATCCAAGTCCCTCGACGAGTACTTCATGGAGATGAAGAAAGCCTTGCGACGAGCCGGTGTGGACGACCCCATTTGGATGAAGTTCCACTTCACGATGGGATTGAACAACGACATCGCCAAGACTCTCTTCACCAACAACTACGAGTCCCTCGATGACATGTACATGGGTGCTCTTCAAGCGGACAAAGAACACATGAAGGCCAAGTCTACTCGACCCCGAGCACACTCCGCGACGACCATGCTCCAAGACGGCGAGCATGAGGCTAGTACCACCGAGATGTCCACGCCCGACGAGCTCCAAGACGATGCTTCCAAGTTTGACTTCACCGCCATACCTCTTTGTGGCATTGACGATGCCGAGTCTACCATGACTCTTTTTGAAGACGGCGCGGCGACGACTACGACTACGGAGCAACTCCAAGGATCAAGATTTGGAGGCGAGCGACAAGGTGGCGAGCAAGGATGATGCTTCCATCTTTGGAGGCAAGAGTGATGATGTGCCATCTTCGGCCTTCATCCATGGTGACGACGATGATGAGTTGAGCGAATTATGCCACCATATTGAGAGTGAGAGTGACTTCACCACTAGCCCCATATATGATGAGATGACCCAATTCCCATGTGAGGAGAGCCACCACCACCACCACTTTAGTGATTTGAGTGACTCCACCATATGTGACATTGAATGCACCTAGTTTGAGGGAGTGAGTGAGCCACCACATAGAGAGAGTGAGGTAGTTGATAGGGCATGTGAGGCCATTTCGATTTCTAATGACTTACCCTCTACCTCTATTGTGTCTTCTCATTTGGTGCTAGGTCCCATATACGACGACGCCTCGATCTTCGATGACTTCGTCCTTCCTTTGGACAAGACGATGGCCATGGTGGACTATGATACACCCCCCCCCCCCACATGGTTCCATCACGATGATAATGACCACAAGTTGGTCCTTGCCACCTCACCTACACCCCATGAGTGGAATGAGGAAGGTAACATAGGTGAAGGTGATGCTCTTGTCCCACTAGTGGACATTCTTGACATTGCTTGCTTGCATGATGTAGATCCTCCTATTGACACACTTCATGCTAGTATGATTTCCCCATGCGATGATTTACCCATTTATGATGAGTTTGATGATTGCCATGCGGAGTCTATTAGTTGTGATGCCATGTTGCGTAGGATTTCTTGTGCTAATTCTATCGGTCACATCATGTTTGCAACCCCTCTTGACTTGTCATATGCTATGAATGAGATCTCCCATATGTCATATTTGCAATCTCATCGTAGTGACTATGCATATGCCATTAAAATGAACCCAATTTGCACATATGGCATAGATGACAAGCCCATGGTTATTGGCATTTGTTTTTCTTGTGATGATATTGAGATGCTTCCTTTGCATCATTTCTCTCATATGCCATGCCATGACCACCTAGCTTTGAACATGCATTGTTTGCCATATTGTCAATTTTCTCCATATTATGCGTCCGCTATTGCTAATGAGGCGACCCCCATAGTTTCCTCATACATGTTAGGAGATTTAGATCCATCCTATGAATTGCAAGATTTCCATGATTGTATGCACCATATGCATCCCATGACTGAAAATGCTTTTGATGTGCCACACACTTGCTATAATTTGCATACTAATCATGTTATACATAACAACTATTCTTTCATGATGGATGACATATTTCTCTATCGTGCCTCAAATTTATTTGAGCATTGCTTGTTTTGTGCTAACTCTCACGTGCACATACACATCATGATGGATGATGTGTACATTTACCACGCACACACATTGTTTCGTTTGTCCCCATGTTGTGCAGGTACACATGCTTCCTCGTCGACCTCGCAAGCGCAAGAGTTGACGAAACAAGCTCTAGAGAGCAATGATGATTTGGGATCCCGTGGATTGTCATTCCCACCGCTCCCTTCGCGCAAAGACTTCGCGCATTTCTTCTACATGGCCCTCACATGGTTATGGGTTATTGTTCATTACATCCTCTATGCCCATATTGCCATGTTCACTTTACATGATATGCTCATTCCTATGCCTTTGCCATGCATTTGTGACCCATGCTTTGCATGTCACATGACACTAGATTCTACTACTTGTATGTGTGTTTGCATGCTTGGTGGAGATATCACTTGTTATTGCCATGTTTGCTATGTACCCCATGCCTATGATGATACTTTGATCTTGCCTTGTTTTCGTGCTTCCGATATGTCATGCGCATTTGTTATGCCTATTATTTGCTCACATGACATGATTGCCATGATTACCTTTAGTGTGTTGCATCTTCGCCCCACTAGTTTGCCCGACATGCTTACTATGATTGCTTGCCTTGTTGCATCACCGATGATTCATACTTGCTTGTTTCATGCGGTTGATGACAACCATTGCCATGCTTTGCACATGATTTATATTGCTTCTTGTCATTTGTCTCCATATGTTGCCTCTCTCATGCTAGATGATTTGCCATGTATTGAGTGCAACAATGCTTTTAGTCTTGCTAATGAGATCGTCCCCATAGCTTTCTCCCATATTATTGGAGCTTTTGACATCTTTCATGTGAAGCATTCTTGTCTTACCTCTTTGCACCATATAAATAGTGCCATGAACATTAAGATTGTTGCATCATATTATTCATGCACTTTTGCTACTAATGGTTATGTGCAAGAGAAGAGAACCATCATGATGGATGATGCGTTTATCTACCATGCACATACGTTCTTTGCTTTGTTTTGTGCATGTGTAGGATCGTTCGACCCCGTGTCAACTTCCACTTCACGTGAGTTGACCATTCGAGCTCGTAAGAGCGAGCCACTTTCGACCAACGTGCTTCTACAACGCATTTTCTACCACTTCGGCATTGTGAAGGAGGCACAAGAGCACACGTTCGAGGTGATATCCTTCTCTTTTGAGAACCCCGAAACCATGAGCATGAATATTGTGGAAAATACTTCATGTGTTGCTTGCACCGTGACACTTTGCACACATGCGAGAGATCTTGCTTCGACTTGCCATTGCCACATTGCCATGCCTCATGATATATATGCCTTGTGTGTTGCATCCGACTTGTGGATTACTTGCTCTTATCATATCTTTGGTTGCAACAATGTCATTTCTTCACATATGCCATGTACCATTGATTGCTACACGCTTGACTTGATTGCCTCACACATGATGAACAATTGCTCTTTCTATTGTGTTGAGTGCCACACTATCTTCACTACACCATGTGCACATTATGCTTGGTTTGTCTTGCACTTGACCAATGTGTTTGGACACTTCATTTTATTTGGTGTTGTGAGTGATTCTTATGCATACCATAGACCATTTGTTGAGCGCTTTGTGCATACTTACTATGACCTTGAGGTAGATGCCTTTGATTGTGCTCAATTGATATGCTTACATGACATGCCACTATCCTTTGTCACACAATATGATCTGCATGATAACGACACTTGTTCGGTGAATCACCACTTGAATGTGTCGTTTTGCACTAACGCTAACCACATTTGTTTTTCCAAGTGTTTGTTATCATTGTTCCTTTTGAAGGAACCACAAGACGGTGCGACATTGGAGAGTGCCCATTTTGAGCTTCAAGATGATGAATTCTTGGTGATCGTCCACTTGTACACGGCGACGCCATCTCTTTCCCATGGTGATTTGGTTTTTGATCTGAGGACGGATCTTTTCCAAGGGGGAGGGGATGATGCGGAGCATCCTACGGACATCACCATGTCAAGAGTCCGTTTGGCAAGTGACACGTGCCACATCTACTTCCCATACATAAAGGTGAATCATCTCCTTTACACGTGTTCACTTGTGCCCTTCGAGGATGGTATACTACTTGACCGTCCTACCGTGTGCATGTATAGGTTTGAGGCCAATGGTGATTGTGCCATGGAGGAGGTCATCCACAAGCGAGCGCCTACACCATCAAAGAAGGAAGCTTGGAAGCGGAGAAGGAACCGTCAAGAAGAAGGCGAGGTTCCACGTGCATCGACGGATGTCCACGAGAAGGCGACGAGCTGCGAAGCTTCTAGACACCCCGTGCGCACGGGCCCATAGACCCCGTGCACACGGGACCCCGTGCCCACGGTACAAGCCCGTGCGCACGGGCTCAGTCGTCAGGTCACTGGATACCCCATGCGCACGGGCTCCACTTACCCCGTGCACACGGGGCTGCCTGTGTGCAGCTGCGGGCTTTGCCCATGTAATACCCATTACGCCCCTGCTTGCCCCTTCATTGCCTAGGACTATATATACTCCTCCTCCTCCTCCATTGAGCTTTAGCTAAGATTAGATCAAGACATTGGAGCTTAGCTCGTGTATCTCCCCTTGTGGGAATCCTCTTGAGAGAGGCACACTCCATTGGAGTTCAAGACCTCCATTGGAGAAGATCCTTAGGGATATCAAGACCCCCTTGTGGGAAGGATCTATCTAGATCATGAAGACCTCATCTCCTCTTGGATTTGGGATGAACTTACCATGTATCTTTCCCTTTGTTGTTCTTGTACCTTGTGGATCTTATGTGTTGCTAGTCTAGTGGATGTGTGATTGGACTTGTTCTTGAGTGTTTCTCTTGTGATTTCCCCTCGTATTCTTCGTGCTCAACGTGTTCCTCTTCGTAGCCACCTCCAATTCGTGAACATCGGGACAAATCGGGGCACTTTGGCCCGTGCCCTACATCAGAAAGGGGTGGCTAGGGTTCGCCAGGGGGTCCAAGGTGGCGCTCTTATCCACCCCGCGATGGCGACAGCGGCGGTGATGGCCGACGCGTGGGGATCCGCGGCCGCGGGCGTGCGCACGGTGACATGCAGGGGAGAGAGAGCGAGAGGAGGGAGAAGGGGGGAGTTGGGCTGGGTCAGGCACACTGTGCACTTGCGGCCCAGCAGCACAGTAGCGCCTAGGCCTTTTCTATTTTATTTTCTGTTTTCGTTTATTCTTTTCTGTTGCATTTTCTTATAGCCATCAAATCTATTTTGTAAAATATGGAACTGGGCCCCATAATTACATTGCAATATGTAGCACAGCTACAAAAAGTTTGGGGTGTTTTGAATCCATTTGAAATTTACTTAAATAGAAATGGGTTTAATATTGCTGTTTTGTCACTGTTTTTGGATGTTATGGTCAATTTGAGAATTTAAATAATGTTGAGTTTATTTTTATAATTGCTCTGGGAATATTTGTAATATTATGAACATTTTTGCAGCAATTTTTGAGCAACTTCAAATTTCACTCATAATTGGAATTTAATTTGGTAGTGGAATTTGAAATGAGATATGATTTCACTGTGATCTCCCTTTGCAAACTAATTTACTTAGTATTAAATAGAATATCACTGTGGCTCATTACTCAGGGGTGTCACAGATGCCATGGCTACCTTCTCTTCCTCGTCATATTGGTGTAGACGGAATATCTTGTTGACCTTCAATGCCCATGAAAGGTATTCTTCGGGATCGTTGCCTCCGGAAAACTTGGGCATGTTGAACTTGAGCTTGGCGAAGCGCTCCTCATTGCGTTGGCGATTGCGATGACGCTCTTGCCATGGAGGTGGGTCTTCTAGCTCTTGCTCCTCGTGCTCTTCTTGATTTACTTGGCGTCGAGGGCATGGGATACGTGCATGGTTTCTCATTTCTTGGCGCTCCTCAAGTCGTGTGGCTTCATCTTGTTGCTCTCATCGGAGGACCTCTTCTTGTTCGCGCATGCGGCGGTTGCACTCGTCGACGGTGCGAGTTGCTTCGCATAGGGCACGTTGAGCTTCAAGTGCTTGCTCCTCACGACGTTGTCGTTCTTGTTGTAGAGCGTCGCCGTCTTGGTTTTCTTGACGTTGGCGTTGTGGAACTTGCTCTTGGTCCATGGCGCCTTGTGCTTGACGATGTTGTCGTTCGCGCTCTCGAAGGCGGTCTTGCAAACCATTGCCTTGGAATGGGTTGCACGTAGCTTGATGGTCTTCATGTTCTTGGTGACGATGTGGTCGCGCTCGTGGAAGACTTGCATCCGAAGATGTGTCCGAAGAGTGGCGGCTCGAGTGGCGCCGTCTTGATCTTGAAGTAGACGAAGTGGAAGAAGCACGGTTGACCATCATGGTACGGAACTCTTCCATTTGAGATGATAGCTTGTCATCAAGGGTTTGTCGAAAGTCGGAGGCAAGTTGTTCGATGCGTTCTCCCAATGCTTCACTTTCTTGATGTAAGGCTCGATGGACGCCAAAGAGGTGTGCCTTGGTGGCGTAGTCGTTCGGTGCATCGTCTTGCTCATCGAATAGTGGATTGGTAGAAGTGCTTGGCCTATCCATGATTCTCAAACAAGTGTTAGTGGAAGAAAGAAACGAACTAGACCAATGTACCGTATCCAATGTTGAAGATGGATCAATGATCACCCACTATGGTATTATGGAAATAGTTCAATTGGTACCGGATCGTGTCAATCTCACACCTACACAAGTAAAGCTTTTGGAGTAGCTTGGTGAGGATAGTGGCACAAAATTTCTACAATTGTTAGCAAGATATCAATAATGTTGAAAAAGATTCACAAATTCGCAAGTGAAACAAGTAGACCAATAGCAATGAGGGGCACACGGAAATACACACACGGATAGATAAATGAGGTCGTGCAACCAAGGAATGAGCTCAAAATCTGGAATTCCACGGAAAACGCTCATGTTGCACAACACTAGAGAGACACTGGCACGATTGCTCAATAGGCGGATATGAAACTTGTGCACAACCTATAAGAGACAAAACGTATCGACTTTCTATCTCA
Organism: Elymus sibiricus; assembly: GCA_039707655.1. NCBI lineage: Eukaryota > Viridiplantae > Streptophyta > Magnoliopsida > Poales > Poaceae > Elymus > Elymus sibiricus. The sequence continues at coordinate 190,441,902 of CM077674.1, forward strand.
CTTATGCTATGTATGTATGATTCCCGGTGAACTTGTCACGATGATCAAATATGATATGTAATGTGGCAATGCTATGGCTCTTGATTACAAGCTTGTTGTTGCTCTTTCTCTTTCTGCTTAAAAGCTTTTCTCTCTTTTGATATTTTCCTTTGGCCACTTATGCAAAATGTTCTTACCAAGATAGCAATTATGTATATGCAGAAACAATTGATGACACAAGAGATGATACGATGATATATGCACGCTATGATAGCTATGCGGAACGTGTATCACTAAAGTGCACAAGTAGAGTTGCCCGGCAATACTCAAATGGCTAGTCTTGTAGGAAAGTGACGCAAAAGATGGTCTCGGGGTTAACAATGCAATGGCAAGGGAGAACAACAGTTGCCATCGCTGTTACCGTCCTTGCTTACGGTGGTGGTATCACAATGATGAAGTGGTCGTTGTCGATGTCGAGTCCATGACGAAGATGAGTGGTGGTGATGTCGATGACGAACCGTCCCTAAGTAGCCGAAACACGTTAGGAAACGGAAACCACAAGCTCAACTTCTAAAATGGCAATCACGACAAAATTGGGGTTCGTTGCGGAAAGCGGTGGTGGTTTGTGGAAGTAAACGATGGGTTGCGGAAGAAACGGTGGGAAATTATGAAAAATCGAAGAAATTGCGAAGTGTTGGAGTGCTGGTTTCCAGGGGCCGGATGTCCGGGCTAGCGACGTCGGGCCGGATGTCCGGGCTCTCGGGCCGGATGTCCGGGCGATCTTTTCACACTTGGAGGGGGAAAAGGGAAGAACAACAAGAACAACAAAAGGGAAATCAGTCAAACAAACCCAAATCACACATCCACTAGGATAGCATACATGAGATCCACAAGCATACAAGATCAATCCATGTAAACAAGCACAAAGGTAAAGTTCTTCTCACTCCAAAGGAGGTGAGGTCTTGATGATCTAGATGAGATCCTTCTCCCTTAGGAGGTATTGATGATCCTATGATGGGGATCCTTCTCCCTAGAGAGGTCTTGATTCCCCAAGAGGAGATACAAGGAGCAAAGCTCTACTCAAATGTCTCAATGTCTTTGCTAACCCTAGAAAGGATGAGGAGGAGGTCTACTTATAGTCTAGGATGAAGTGGAGGTGGGGGAGAGGAGTTACACGGTCGGTTGGCCCATCTTGCGCTGGCAGGGGCCGGATGTCCGGCCTGGAACTCCTTCCAGGTTCTGTCCTCCTTGGGTCGGATTTCCGGGCAGGGGCCGGATGTCCGGGCCACCAGCCGGATGTCCGGGCCCTGTAGATGCTCGGCTGTAGGGCTGCTGCTGCTGTATTCATCAGGGGCCGGATGTCCGGGCCATGGGCCAGATGTCCGGCCGCTGATACTTTTCAGCGGTCTTCCTTGGCGCTCTTCTTTGTCCGTGTACTTGGGGACATGGTCTTCGTTCCGAGCATTCCCGAGGCGGTCTTCTTCATACCTGAGCACACATAGCATTCCGACTTGAGGTAGTAGCCATGTCTCACACGAGTCAAATGGAAGTTCATTAAGGAGAGATGTCATCTCGGTCTCGAGAGCTCTTGCACGTGCTCGTGTCATTGGCCCGCTTGGCACTTGAGGAGACGTAGGTGCGTCCATGGGGATGACCGTAGGATGCTCCGCATCATCTCCCCCCCCCCCTTGAAAAAGATCTGTCCTCGGATCGGAATCCACATCACCATGGAAAGGAGATAAGTCCTTGACGTTGAAGATGTCACTCACGTTTCCAATGGGGACAACGGATTGAAGCCGTAGATGACCTCGAAGGGGGGCTTGCCGGTAGTAGAGTGTCGTGCTCAATTGTAGGCGTACTCGGCGATGGGCAAGCATTCCTCCCACTCCCTTATTTTCTTCTTGATCAACACGCAGAGGAGTGTGGATAGCGTCCAGTTCGTGACCTCCGTTTGGCCGTCGGTTTGTGGATGATATGTTGAAGAGAATAGGAGCTTGATTCCGAGCTTGGCACATAGTGTCTTCCAAAAGTAGCTAAGGAACTTGACTACGCAGTCCGACACAATCGTCTTGGGCACTCCATGCAATCGCAAGATTTCCCTACAAAAGAGATTTGCAACATGTGAAGCATCGTCGATCTTGTTACATGGAATAAAATGTGCCATCTTAGAGAAACGGTCCACAACAACAAATACTGAATCTTTGCCGTTTTGAGTTCGAGGCAAACCAAGCACAAAATCCATACTAATATCTTCCCATGGGTGATATGGAATAGGAAGTGGCATATATAGACCATGAGATTGAGCTTTGGACTTAGCTTTGCGGCATGTATAGCACCGGTTGGAGTAACGTGACACATCTCGAAACATCTTTGGCCAAAAGTAGTTCTTGGAGAGCATGGCAAATGTCTTGTCGCGTCCGAAATGTCCCATGAGTCCTCCACCGTGATCCTCTTGCAAAAGCAACAAACGAAGAGAAGACTCGGGGATACAAAGTTTGTTAGCTCGCATAAGATAATCATCTTTCAAATAGTATCGCTCCCAAGTTTTGTGTGATAATCATTTGGCATATGGAATCGCAAAGGAAGAATCATGCTCATACAAGTCTTTAATGTGCTCAATTCCTATAACATTCAATTCAAGTTTAGTAACTAGCATGCACTTGCGGGAAAGAGCGTCCGACACTACATTTTCCTTACCTTTGATGTACTTGACTCAATGAACTCACTCCATTTAGCATGATGCTTATTCAATTTGGTTTGACCCTTAAGGTACTTAAGCGTTTCATGATCCGTATGGATGACAAACTCACGTGGTCGGAGATTATGTTCCCACACATGCAAGACTCTCACTAAAGCATATAACTCTTTGTCATAGATGGGGTAGTTAAGTTGTGCGCCGGAGAGTTTTTCATATGCAATGGGTCGCTTCTCTTGCATCAACACACCACCTATGCCATTACCACTAGCGTCACAATGCACTTCAAACGTTTTATCAAAGTTGGGTAATGCAAGTAATGGAGCATGTGTAAGAAAGTTCTTAAGCTCATGAAATGCGGCATCTTGGGATGGACCCCAAACAAATGGTGCATTCTTCTTACTCAATGCGTGCAATGGTGATGCAATAGTGCTAAAATCCTTCACAAAGCGACGATAAAATCTGGCTAAGCCCAGGAAACTACGCACTTGAAACAAATTGGTTGGTTGTGGCCAAGTTTTAATAGCATCAATTTTAGCTTCATCAACTTGAACACCCTTAGCGGAGACTACAAAGCCCAAGAAAACAAGCTTGTCAACACCAAAAGTGCACTTCTCCATATTAGCATAAAGGCGCTCATTTCTAAGAACTTGCAAAACTTCCCTAAGGTGTGTGACATGATCTTCAAGCGATTGGCTAAACACAAGAATGTCATCAAAGTATACCACAACACAAATGCCAATGTATTTGCGAAGAACATAATGCATCACACGCATGAAAGTGCTAGGTGCTTGAGATAATCCCATAGGCATAACTAACCATTCATACAAGCCAAATTTGGTTTTGAAAGCCGTTTTCCATTCATCACCTTCTTGCATGCGTATTTGATAGTAGCCACTTTTAAGGTCAATTTTGGAGAAAATGGTGGCTCCACTAAGTTCATCTAGCATGTCATCTAGGCATGGAATGGGATGGCGATATCTAATGGTGATAGCATTTATAGGACGGCAATCGGAACACATGCGATAGGTACCATCTTTCTTAGGCACAAGGATTACCGGAACGGCACATGGACTTAAGCTTTCGCGTACATACCCATTCTCCATGAGATGTTGGACTTCCCGTTGGATCGCTTTGGTCTCGTCGGGGTTGACGCGGCAAGGTGCCTTGTTCGGTAGAGGTGCGCCGGGGATGAGGTCGATGCGGTGTTCGATTCCGCGAAGTGGAGTGTCGGTGTATAAAACATGGGTATTTTTATACCCTGACTTATGCACAGGCAGTGGTAGCAACCTCGATGGCCAGGGCTCACCAACGTCAAGATCAAGTAGCAAGACAAGGCGTATGGATGAGCGCTGAAGATACAAGAGTCACTTGCCGGCAAGGCGCGAGCCGGCAAGGTCAAGGCCCGACAAGCTCCGTGTCGGCAAGCCTTTGCCAACTCCTCATCGCTCCATCTCACCAAGCAGCTAGTCGCTAATCCATGAGGTGTCGAGCGGGCAGGTAGTTTGGTGAGGTTTGTCCAGGCACGTGGCAGCATGCTGGAAGAAAGATTACCTTTAATGACACCCATCCAGAAGGCGTGTCAAGATAATAGGAGGTAGCTGGGCGAGCGGTGCAGGAACTTTGCCGGGGCTCCTCCTCCACACGACACCTAACGGCGCAATAAATGCATTTGTCCTAATCCGGCAGAGTTGGGTATGATAGCACTGTTTGCTATCTAATCAACATGTAATGACTGTTTTGCCACTATGGTTACCCCTTGAGCTATAAAAGGAGGGCCAGGGCAACCTTTACGAGGGTCGACACTTTGCTCATTCTGCATGTGTAGCTGCTCTTCCCGCACCTTGTCGGCAAGAAGCGCTCCTTGTACTTGAGCTCAAACACATCCAATACACAAAGCAGGAGTAGGGTTTTACACCTCACGGTGGCCCGAACCTGGGTAAAATCCTTTGCGTTTGCTGTTGATTCTGCTCTTTGTGCTTGTGCATTCCCCTAGCCGAACTGCAAAGGGGCTAGATGGCCCCATAGATGGTCGTACGCACGACATCTTTTGTGCATCAGGTAGGAGGATCGCTTGCGCGAACCTGAATCAATAGTTTGCGTGTCATTTTCATCTCCATCATCTTTGATGGCGCCCAAGAAGAAGGGTGCATCCGTAGCGGCTCCATCGACGTCCAAGCTTTCATCGCAGACGCACACAGGCGGCGGAGATGATCCCGCCGGCACTGGCGGTGCAGGAGGCACAGCCGGCGCAGGCGGCGCGGAAGGAGTCACCGGTGCAGGCAGCGCAGGCGGCGTAGCCAGCACCGGCGGAGCAGGCGGAGCACACAACACCAACCAGCAGCTTCCTCATCAGTCCGACGACCGAAGCCACAACGGTGCGGGTGGTGCGGATGGCCAACTCCCACCTCCTCGACACACCGGCAAACGAAGCCATCGGAGCAACACCATCCAGACCGGCGCGAGTCAACTCAGGACACACACCGTGACCATCGCAAGATGGGCGCGACGTGAATCCGAACGGCGCTGGCAGTTCCGGACAATGACGTCCGCATGGCAAGACGCCTGTTGATCAGCCACAAGATCTTCAGGCACCACCTCCACCGCGTCAGCCCACTGCTGGGCATGAGCCGCGGCAGCAAGATCATGGTGGCGCTCCTGCTGGTTCTGCCAGGAGTCGAGCGACATCTCGTTCTTCGCTCCCAGCTGTTAGGGCATATTTGTCCCTTAGTGGTTTTGGTGATTGATGACAATACTTTTGCGGACTAATCGTGTGCATTGAGCATTTCAGACAATCGGCCATATGGCACAAGACGATTCATGCCCCTCGGAGCTATTATGAAGACGGTGTTTTTCTTGCGTTTCTTTTTCGGTGGATTTGAGTCGTAGGATCACCGTACTATTAAGAGGGGGTCCGCTTCGGAAAGGTTTGGTTGGAATCAACACGTACATAGTCCTTTTTGCACCCTCGTTCTTTCCCGGCAATGGAGCTTACCCTTCCTTTGTGCATGAGCTTTCCAGAGCATCATAAGCGGTAGTACCGCTTCAGCGGTACTGCCGCAGATCAGTACTACCTCCACTTCCGCTTATCTTTTAGGTTCTATAATTGGGCGGTAGTAGAGCGGTAGTTCAGCGCGGTAGTACCACTCCGGCGGTACTACGGCCCTGACTACCACCCCACTACCACAACGTTACTGGGCTTTTAACCTCTAAGCGGAAGTACCGCTCGAGCGGAGCGGTAGTACCGCTCCGGCGGAACTACCGTTGTTTCACTACCGCACTGAGTACCGCTTGTATTTTGCTTCTGGACAGTTCTGTCTCTCGAGCGGAAGTAGAGTGGCAGTTTCCAGCGGTAGTACCGCCCCCGGCGACACTACCGCCCTGCCTTTATCTACTACCGCTGGTTCCGGCTGTTGTTCAGCACTAAGCGGAAGTACCGAGCGGTAGTACCGCTCTGGCGGCACTACCGCCTCCCTGACCTGCACAGTTGAACGCAGCGCCTGGATCTTCCGTGCCAGCGGAAGTACCGCTCGCCTGAGCGGTACTACCGCTTGTGCACGGGCTGTGATTACATAACGGTTGGTTTTCATTCCCCACTATAAAAGGAGGTCATCTTCTCCAAGTTGACTTACCTCTTCCTCCCCCAAGCTCCATTGTTGCTCTCAAGCTCATTTTCGCCCGATCTCTCTCCCTAGCCAATCAAACTTGTTGATTCTTTAGGGATTGGTTGAGAAGGCCTAGATCTACACTTCCACCAAGACGGTTGAGGTGAGGTCACCTCGGAGCCACATTCCATTGTGGTGAAGCTCCGTGGTGGTGTTGGGAGCCTCCAATTAAGTTGTGGAGATTGCCCCAACCTTGTTTGTAAAGGTTCGGTCGCCGCCTTCAAGGGCACCACTAGTGGAATCACGGCACCTCGCATTGTGTGAGGGCGTGAGGAGAATACAGTCGCCCTAGTGGCTTCTTGGGGAGCATTGTGCCTCCACACCGCTCCAACGGAGACGTACTTCCTCTCAAAGGGAAGGAACTTCGGAAACACATCCTCGTCTTCACCGGCTCCACTTGTGGTTACTTCTTACCTTTACTTTGTGCAAGCTTTACTTGTGTTGTATCTTGTGCTTGCTTGCTTGTGTTGTTGTTGTTAGCATCATATAGGTCGCTCACCTAGTTGCACATCTAGACAACCTTTTTGTTGCTAACCCTAATTTGTTAAGAAAAGCTAAAAATTGGTAGTTGCCTATTCACCCCCCCCCCCCCTCTAGTCAACCATATCGATCCTTTCAATTGGTATCAGAGCCTCGTCTCTTTGTTAAGGGTTTCACCACCCAAAGAGTATGGTTGACGACGGGGATCGGGATGAAGAAGTGCCCGAGGCCGTGGAGTTGAACTCGGTCACCCGAGACGACTTAAATGAAGCTATGGCTTCACTTAAGATGTCTATGACGGCCGAGGTCAAGTCCATGCTTAAAGAACTTCTTGAGGGGTTGAAGTCTACAACCGATCCTTTGCTTGTGGTTAATCCCACCGCATCGGTGTCGGAGGCCAATTCCGGCAAGGAAGTGGCTAAAGGTACTCAGACCTCTTCCCCTCATGGTAAGAATGGGACGGGAACCTTCGCCTCGGTTCCCCCTCCCCTGGTCTATGGAGGACCGGTCCCTACACCGCATATTAACAACCTTGGTCCTCCTCCTAAGCTTGTGAAGGGTGATTTTGTTAATTGGGTTTTTCGTATCAAGTCTCATTTGAATCACAGCTCAACAAATCTCTGGAGAATCATCGAGCAAGGTTTCTACCCACATGATCCAAGCAACCTCACTCTAAGAGAAGAGACGGACAATCAATACAATCACTCCGCATTGTTCATCCTCCAATCCGCAGTGCCTCCCGAAGAGCTATCTCACTTGCGCCCCTTCTCCCGTGCAAAGGATTGTTGGGAACACATTATATCTTTGTACAAGGGGAGCATTCAACGGTCCAACTTTGAGGTGGTGCTTGATCAGGCCGATGAGTTTGTGATGAATGAAGATGAGGATCCTCGTGATCTCTACCGAAGATTGACAACTCTTGCGGTCGCTCTTCAAGATCATGGGAGCAAGGATGATGATAATTGGATCAAGCGCAAGTTTCTCAAGGCCATCATGCCATTCAACAAGGCCATGTCCTCCGTGATCCGTCAAAGGCCGGACTTCCACAAGTTGTCTTCAAGTGAGGTGTTGGATGAGTTTATTGCCATGAACATCATGAACAAGACCACCGACAATGCTCTAGCTCGTGTCCAACGGTCAAAGAGAGCCTCACCCAACCTTGCGTTGAAGGCTAAGGATATTCCGGAAGAAGAAGAAGAGGAAGAAGAAGAGAGTTGCCCCAAAGACACCAAATATGCTTACCACGAGCACATGGCTCTTGCGTCAAGGCAATTTTGGGGCAACAAGAGAAACTCAAGGCCCAACTTCTCCAAGAACAACTCAAAGGGCAAGCAATGAGTAAGGACTTGCTACAATTGTGGCAATGTGAGTCACTTTGTGGTGGATTGTTCGTATGAGAAGAGGGAGGACAATGGTGGCAAGCTCATCCGCAAAAACAAGGTCAAGTCCTTCCCAAACAAGAACAACTTCACCAAGAAGATACCTCAAAAGGGCTTGGTGGAGCAAGAAGAGTACATCTCTAATGATGATGATGAAGATACAAGTGGTGAAGGAATGGCAACGGCAACCGTGGCCATTGCCACCTCTTCCCCAACCAAGGTGTCTCTCTTCGACGCCCCCAATGAGAACCTCATTGCCAACTGCCTCATGGCCAGAGGTATCAACAAGGTAACATCCAACATCAAAACCACTACCACTACTACACCTTCTTTGTTGGATTGTGTGGATGATAGTGAGATGGTAAAGGTTGATGAGAACGAGTTTGATAAGTTCTTGAGTAAGCTCAAAGGTGAGACCAAGAAGCACTTTGTTGCTCTCTTGGAACAACTTGGTGAGGCCAATGATATCATTGAGTCTCACGAGGAGAACACCACTAACTTGGAAGGCCATAGTCGTGACTATGCCGATGAGATTGCAGATCTTTTCATCGCTCTTGAGGAAGAGCGAGGTCTTCGTTCGGCTCTTGAGGAGTCGCAAAACGTTGACCTTGCTCAACTAAAGAAAGATCATGATCATGCTCAAGTTCTTACTCGTGTGCTTAAATCCGAGAATGTTGAGCTTGGGGTTGGCCATGCTAGACTCAAAGAGGAGTTTGAGCTACTTGACAAGGCTCACAAGGCCTTTAAAAGTGCACATGCTAACCTCAAGGAGTCTCATGATCAACTCCAAGCAAAGCTCACTAAGGAAATTGCCACATGCCCTCCTTTTGTGCTAATTGATAATGCTCATGATACTAACCCTTGTTGTGAGCATATTCATCTTGTGGAGGAGAATGCCAAGTTGAAGGAACAAATCGAGAAAGGCCTTGTGACTTGCATACAAGGCGAGAAGAACCTCAACGAACTTTTGAGCAATCAAAAGGAAGTTGTGGCAAAGAAGGGACTCGGGTTTGTGCCCAAGTCAAAGAAGAAGAAGAACAACAAGATCAAGAAACCTCTCCCTCTCAAAGAGGTATTTGTCAAGAAGGGAGAGGGTGCTCATAAGGAGAAGAAGGACAAGGTGGTGGGTGGAAATGTCAAGAAGGGCAATCCCACTCCATCGAACAAAGCCAGCGACTTTAACCCTTCTTATGTTTTATGCCGCGCTAGTGATGGGCATGTTTATGCCAAATTTGTTGGTTCTTATTATGAGTACATTGAATTGTCTATTTGGGTTCCTAAGACCCTTGTTGCTAACATCAAAGGACCCATTCAAGAATGGGTACCTAAAACCAAGCATTGATCTCTTGTAGGAGTTTGCTTCCGGTGGAGGATCATGGTTGCTTGATAGTGGAGCAACAAATCATATAACCAGGAGCATGCATTTGGTGGTGGACGTGCAACCAAGCCCATCTATGCCCACCCATATTCAATTTGGTGATGCCTCAACATCTAAGGTATTGGGTCTTGGCAAGGTTGTGATTTCTCATGATTTATCAATTGAAAAAGTCATGCTTGTTGAGACCCTTGCATACAATTTACTTTCCGTTCGTCAACTTGCACTTATGGGCTTTGCCACATTCTTTGACCTTGATACCGTGGCCCTTTTGTGGAGCAAGACTCTTAAAGTAGCTTTTGTTGGGCATGTCGAGAACGGTCTCTATGTGGTTAACTTCTCGGAGTGACCCACTAAGACCGCGACTTGCCTAATGGCTAAAGTTGATGTGGGGTGGCTTTGGCATCGCCGACTAGCCCATGTCAATATGAGATCTTTGCAAAGTCTCCTCAAAGGGGATCATGTTCGTGGACTAACAAATGTGAGCTTTGCCAAAGATCGTGCTTGCAGTGCTTGTATCAAAGGAAAGCTACATGAGACGGCTCACCGACCCATGACTATCATCTACTCGAAGAGGCCCTTGGAGCTCCTTCACATGGATCTCTTTGGACCTCCATCCTTCGATAGTCTTGGGGGAAGAAAGTATTGCTTGGTGATTGTGGATGACTATTCAAGATACACTTGGGTATATTTCTTCAAGAGGAAGAGCGAGACCCAACAAACCATCATCGACTTTGCCAATGAAGCTCAACGTCAACATGAGGCAAAGATATTGATGATTAGAAGTGACAACGACACTGAGTTCTAGAACTACACCTTGGACGATTTCCTTAGTGATGAGGAGATCAAGCATCAATACTCCACACCATATACCCCTCAACAAAATGGTGTAGCGGAGAGGAAGAACCGGACGTTGATGGACGCGGCAAGGACCTTGATGGCGGAATTCAAGTCTCCGTACAACTTTTGGGCCGGAGCCATCAACACCGCATGTCATGCATCCAATCGGCTCTACCTCCGCAAAGGCTTGAACAAGACTCCACATGAGATACTTACCGGTAACAAGCCCAACCTCAAGTACTTCCGGGTGTTCGGGTGTAAGTGTTTCATTCTCAAGAAAGGTACACGTTTGTCTAAATTCGAACCTAGAGCTCAAGAGGGCATATTTGTCGGTTATGCTACAAACTCTCATGCTTACCGTGTCCTCAACAAGTCCAACGGACTCATTGAGGAGACGTGTAACGTAGAGTTTGATGAAAATAATGGCTCCCAAGTGGAGCGAAGTGGTCTTTGTGATGTAGGTGATGAAATTCCTCCCCAAGCCATAAGAAGAATGGGGATTGGTCAAATACTCCCCATTGAGGAACCCCTTGTGGCCGAAGGAGAAGGACAATGCTCTACGCAAGTGGAGCCATCACCAATCATTGACCCACACGCTTCCGAAGAACAAACCGAAGGCCCTCAACCAAGTGATCAAGATCAAGGGCAAGATCAACCTCAAGATGATGGTGATTCACCAAATGATGCCCAAGATCAAGATCACGACACCGAGCAAGCTCAAGATCAAGTGCAAGCTCATGATCAAGAGCAAGCTCAAGATGACACTCAAGATGTTCAAGATGATCCTCCTCAAGAGATTACGGAGGAGCTTTTGGAGCGTCGTGCCGCCAAGATTGCTTCCAAACTCAAGCATCAACAGCATGTCATGAAGAATGTTTATGGAAGCTTAAAAAGGGGGTAACCACTCATAGACAATTAACAAACTTTTGTGAGCATCACGTGTTTGTTTCTTGTGTTGAACCCCAAAAGGTACATGAAGCTCTCGAGGACACGGATTGGCTTGAAGCCATGCATGATGAACTCAACAACTTCGAGTGCAACAAAGTGTGGACATTGGTGCCAAGGCCGACGGAGAATCATAATGTCATTGGAACCAAATGGATCTTCAAGAACAAGCAAGATACGAACGGTGTTGTCATTCGAAACAAGGCAAGATTGATGGCACAAGGCTACTCCCAAGTCGAGGGTATCGACTACGGTGAAACCTTTGCTCCCGTTGCTCGTCTTGAGTCTATTCGTATGTTGCTTGCATATGCATCTCATCATGATTTTAAGTTGCAACAGATGGATGTGAAGAGTGCATTTCTTAATGGTCCCCTTAATGAGTTGGTATATGTCAAACAACCCCCGGGGTTCGAGGATCCCAAGTTCCCCAATCATGTATACAAACTCGATAAGGCACTCTATGGCCTTAAACAAGCCCCATGTGCATGGTATGAGCACCTTACCGAGTTGTTGCAAGACCGTGGGTTTGAAATTGGGAAAATCGATCCCACTCTTTTTACTAAGAGGGTTAAAGGGGATTTGTTCATATGCCAACTATATGTTGATGATATTATCTTTGGTTCTCCTAACAAAGCTTTCAATGATGAGTTTGCCGCACTCATGACTGAGAAGTTTGAGATGTCTATGATGGGAGAGTTGAAGTTCTTTCTTGGGTTCGAAGTCAAGCAAAGAAGAGAAGGAACCTTCATCAACCAAGCCAAATATACCCAAGACATGCTCAAGTGATTCAAGCTAGAAGATGTCAAACCGGCCAAGACTCCAATGCCTACCAAGTGCCAACTCGACATTGATCCCAATGGTAAAGCGGTGGATCAAAAGGTATACCATTCCATGATTGGATCCTTGCTTTACCTTTGTGCATCTAGGCTGGATATCATGTTGAGTGTGGGAATGTGTGCACGGTTCAAGCCACGCCTAAGGAAAGTCACTTTGTGGCGATCAAGCGAATCTTTCGATATTTGGCTCATACCCCAAACTTTGGCTTATGGTACCCCAAAGGAGCAAGCTTTGATCTCATGGGATATTCGGACTCGGATTGGGCAGGAGACCGTGTGGATAGGAAGTCAACTTCCGGAGGGTGCCAATTCCTTGGTCGCTCTTTGGTGAGTTGGTCTTCGAAGAAGCAAAATTGTGTGTCTCTCTCCACCACCGAGGCCGAGTATGTAGCCGCCGCAAGTTGTTGTGCACAATTGCTATGGATGAGGCAAACTTTAAAGGATTACGGTGTCACTTGTGACAAAGTGCCTCTTTTCTGTGACAATGAAAGTGCAATCAAGATCTCCTACAATCCGGTGCAACATAGCAAGATGAAGCACATTGAGATTCGTCATCATTTCATCCAGGATCACGTCAAGCGTGGAGAGATTGATATTATTCATGTTGGCACTCAAGAGCAACTAGCGGATATTTTCACGAAGCCATTGGATGAAGCAAAATTCCGCGAGTTAAGGCATGAGCTAAATATCATTGATTCGAGCAACGTGTATTGAATCTCATCACACCCCACCACATTCATCTTGATTATCTTGTTCTAGTTGTAGGCATGGACATAGGGGGAGTGTTGTTCTCTCAATGAACTCTCCCTCCCCCCATTATGCATAAATTGATCAAGTCTTTCACATTAGCCATTTTTTATGGTACTTGTGCTTCAAAGATGAGTTTTGGTCATGGGCCCAAGGTTAAAATCTTCGTGGTGCCATACCAATTGACTCAAACATAGGTGACCTCGGTCACCGCCCTCTCTTTGAGAGGCTTTGCTTCATTTGGTTTGAGTTGTGCTTTCGTGTCTTAGGCTTTTTGGGTGTTGGATTACTCCATGTGTGCTTGTGGTTTAGTTGCTTTTTGACCTTGGAGTACTCCTTTCCATTTGCTGTGTTTCCTTGTCTCCAACCCAAGCCTTCGCTCTCTCTCTCAAACCTCTTATAATTGCATAAGCCCCACTCTCAAATTTGATCCTAGCAGTTCTTCTGGCAGCAAGCGGTACTACCGCGGGAAGGCACGGTACTACCGCTCAGGCGGTACTACCGCTGAGTGCAGTGTGCCTCCTGTCGAAGCACTGGGGCGGTACTACCGCTGGCAGTGACCGATACTACCGCTCACGCGGTACTACCGCTGACTCCAGCGGTACTACCGCTTCGAGGACCCGCAAGGGGGTTAAGTGGTGGGCACGGGGAGTTCTAACTTCCCCTTGCCCGTTCACTTCCCCTCCTCTCGTGTCCTCTCTCTCAGGTGACCAAGAACTGCTCCGGAGGCCGGCTCCGGCCCTCCGAATCCATGCCGTCTTCTCCGCTTCCGACCTGTGGGATCGATCCCCACCTTCTCCTCTTGCCATGGATACCGGTATTGCCCTCGCTTTTCTCTCCTACGGTTCTATTTTTTGAATCTTGGTTCTAGGGCAATGCATGTGGTATTCGTAGATTTTTGGCTAAATCTAGGCATGAGTAGGATGCGGGATGACTGCTAGATAGGGGTATAGTAGTCTTTGCCAAAATTTTGCAATTCTACGTCACCGGCACTACCGGATCCATGACGCGGAAGTATTCCCGTCGGATGGGTGGTACTACCGCTCGTGTCAAGCGGTACTACCGCTTACCGTACGGCGATACTACCGCTCTTGGGCCCGGTACTACCGCTGTGACTTAGTTTTTCTGAATTTTTGCACTTACTTCTATTCTCATTTTATATCTCTTAGCTTATGCAATGGCTTTACACCTGCTTTTCCCCCGCTCTATGTTTGTGGGTTCCAGGTGATGGTAGCTCCGCTCATCAGGCTCGTCGCAAGAACCCAGATCGTCACGGTGGATCCAAGCGTTATCGCACCTCAGAAGATGCAGCTGCCAGTTCCAGTGCTCCACCAAAGCAAAATGTGAAGAGGACTGTCGGTAAGAAGACGGAGAAGGAGAAGAGCACTCCTCCAGATGCTATGACTGCCAAGGAATTTGCTGCTTTCGGTATGCGCAACCCGTATCGCCGTCCTCAGGACGAGGCTCTTGTTGGTCGTCCCTTCTGGACCAAGGAGCAATCTCTTATCTATTTGGACATTCTAAAGACCAAGAAGAACTTGTATGTTGCGGTCAAGTCTATCGACATCACTCACATGGAGAAGGACCTAGCTTACTTTGGAGAAGCTCTTGCTCTTTGTCACCAGTGGGGCCTTATTCCTTTCATCACATTCAACAAGGACTACGATGCTGAGATAGTGGCTCAATTCTATGCCACTGTTCACTTTCATGCAAATGAGGAGAGATCTATGTCATGGATGACTGGTGGGAGAAGATTGAAGGTTGATTGGAAGAACTTCATGGATTGTTTGGGCATTGCTGATGAGGGGGAGGACAACCCCGTTGGTCTCCGGCCTCACAAGGATACACCTCCTACACACAAGTCGAAGCTTATCCGCTACTCCAGGTCTATGACTTCTACCAGGGGGGTCACTCGCACGGAGCTCATTCCGTTCTTGGACATCATGCACCGTATCTTTCGCAACACTCTGTGCCCTCGCATTGGGAACCTGGATCAGGTACACTCCTATTTGGTGGATCTTCTCTTGCTTTGCATCAAGGAGAAGGGCAAGACATCTACTTTGGATATCTCCCACATCATGTGGCGTGAGCTTCGTTCTGCCGTGCTTGACCGGAAGGTGCCCATCTATGGCCCTTATCTGTTTACGTTGATTAAGAAGACATGGGTTGCTGAGTTTCCAGGGGAGGCTCTTCCTACTGAGCACATGGTTTCTCATGGGGTTCTGAACTTGCGCCAAAAGGAGAACTGGGGGACCACACCTGCTGCCCCCGATGAGGAAATTGCCCCCACTGACTAGGATGATGAGCCAGAGCCAGACTACGAGTTTGTTCCTTCTTCACAGAAGGTACCTTCTTGGGCTTCCAAGCTCAAGTCAAAGATGAAGAAGCACTTTTGCATTGAAGCCAAGGGTCAGTATAGAGCTCATGTGGCCGAGAAGGCTGCCCGCACACGTCATAAGACCATGATGAGGGCTCTAGGTCAGGAGATCACTAGTGGCTCTGAGGAGCGTGTCACGGATGAGGAGGAGTGGATCTCACAGCACTGCAAGTGGTCAGACTCAGAGGTGGAGCGTCAAGACGCAGCAGCAGAGGAGTCTGAGGAGCACGAGGACTCAGATGAGCACGAGGAGTTCTGATGTTCTGGAGTTCTTCATCACCTTGGACTTGTTTAGTGCTCTTTGCCCGTTTGGTGTCTTGATGCCAAAGGGGGGGGAGTTTAGGGATTTGCCGAGTCACGAGTGTGTCTTCTTTGTTGTTGATTTCGTTCTCTCGTGAACTCTTTCTCGTTTGATTTGCTTTAGTTTGTGTGTGGAACCTTCCCCTGAGTACCTATCATATGGTGTGAGACATATGCTACCCTATCTTTATCTTTATGTCAAGTACCTTATTAGCTTGTGAGATGTTATTTATCTTGTGCCCAATATGTTTGCTCACATGCTACTTCCTTGCATCCATGCTTATCTCTCTTATGTATTTGATGCAAGTGTTGCCGGTCTATAAAATATAGGGGGAGTGTCGATCCTAGTGTGTGTACTTTGCATTCCAAAGGCATACTTAATTAGTGCACACATCTAGGGGGAGCCCGTCTATATTTTGTAGATGTTGGGTTTGCGTATTATCTTTGTGCAAATCCCGTGTTGTCATCAATCCACCAAAAAGGGGGAGATTGTTAGGGCATATTTCTCCCTTAGTGGTTTTGGTGATTGATGACAATACTTTTGCGGACTAATCGTGTGCATTGAGCATTTCAGATAATCGGCCATATGGCACAAGACGATTCGTGCCCCTCGGAGCTATTATGAAGACGGTGTTTTTCTTGCGTTTCTTTTTCGGTGGATTTGAGTCGTAGGATCACCTTACTATTAAGAGGGGGTCCGCTTCGGAAAGGTTTGGGTGGAATCAACACGTACACAGTCCTTTTTGCACCCTCGTTCTTTCCCGGCAATGGAGCTTACCCTTCCTTTGTGCATGAGCTTTCCAGAGCATCATAAGCGGTAGTACCGCCCTGCTCAGCGGTAGTACCGCTTCAGCGGTACAGCCGCAGATCAGTACTACCTCCACTTCCGCTTATCTTTTAGGTTCTGTAATTGGGCGGTAGTAGAGCGGTAGTTTAGCGCGGTAGTACCGCTCCAGCGGTACTACAGCCCTGACTACCACCCCACTACCGCAACGTTACTGGGCTTTTAACCTCTAAGCGGAAGTACTGCTCGAGCGGAGCGGTAGTACCGCTCCGGCGGAACTACCGCTGTTTCACTACCGCACTGAGTACCGCTTGTATTTTGCTTCTGGACAGTTCTGTCTCTCGAGCAGAAGTAGAGCGGCAGTTTCTAGCGGTAGTACCGCCCCCGGTGGCACTACCGCCCTGCCTTTATCTACTACCGCTGGTTCCGGCTATTGTTCAGCACTAAGCGGAAGTACCGCTGGTGGGAGCGGTAGTACCGCTCCGGCGGCACTACCGCCTCCCTGACCTGCTCAGTTCAACGCAGCGCCTGGATCTTCCGTGCCAGCGGAAGTACCGCTCGGGCCCGCTCGCCCGAGCGGTACTACCGCTTGTGCACGGGCTGTGAGTGCATAACGGTTGGTTTTCATTCCCCACTATAAAGGAGGTCATCTTCTCCAAGTTGACTTACCTCTTCCTCCCCCAAGCTCCATTGTTGCTCTCAAGCTCATTTTCGCCCGATCTCTCTCTGTTGTAGGGTGGAGACCCTAAGTGAAGATCTTTTCACACTTGGAGTGCAAGAGGGATGAACTCACAAGAACACAAGAGAGAAATCACTCAGACAAACCCAAATCACACATCCACTAGAGTAGCATACATAGATCTGCAAGCATACATAGACAATCAAAGGAAAATAGCACAAAGGTAAGGTTCTTCCCACTCCAAAGGAGGTGAGGTCTTGATGATCCTATGATGGGGATCCTTCCCTAGAAGGGGCCTTGAATCCACTAGGGGATCTTCTCTCTAGGAGGTCTTGATCTCCAAGAGGAGTGGTAGATGAGCAAAGCCCTCTATGAATATCTCAATACACTTTGCTAACCCTAACAAATGGTCTATCCTCGGAATATATAGTAGGTGGGAGGTAAGGGATGAAGTGGGGGTAAAACAGCCACACACAGCCAGCTCGCTGGGAGGGGCCATGCGCACGGGGTAAGTGGGGCCCGTGCGCACGGGGTCCCGTGTGCACGGTACAGGCCCGTGTGCACGGGGTGCTACAGCGTGCGAGGCCCGTGCGCACGGGGTCCGGGAGCCCGTGGACACGGGGTGTCCAGTGGTTTTGCCCTATCCCGTGTGCACGGGGTCTTGGGAGGCCGTGCGCATGGGGTCTCCTGGGATGTGCTGTCCTCTTCAGGTTTTCTTCCTCCGTAGTCCTCGTGGCCTTGTCGTGGTTCCTCTTGGCCTTGGTGATGGTCCTTAACCTCTTGGCGGTCGACTCCATCATACCTAATGATACATATAGTTCCTTTGTGAGGTAGCATCCAAGTTCCATCCATATCCATGTGAAAGTTGTAAAGGAGTGAGTTCACCTCGTTCTCGATGGCACGTGCGCGAGCTCTTGTCATAGGTCCACTTGGTGCTTGGTGAGGTGGTGAAGTATCCATGGGGATGATCGAAGGATGCTCCGCATCATCTCCCCTCCCCCTCCCCCTTGGGAAAGATCCGCCTTGGGATCAATATCTTCATCACCATGGTAGGGGGATAGATCCTTGACGTTGAAGGTGTCACTCACGTTGTACTTGTCTCGTGGGAGGTCGATCTTGTATGCATTGTCGTTGATGCGTGCTAGCACCTTGAATGGCCCATCGGCGCGAGGTAGAAGCTTTGACTTGCGTTCGTTGGGGAAGCGGTCCTTTCGAAGATGTAGCCACACGAGATCACCGGGGTTGAATATCATGGGATGCTTGTTTGCATTGAGCTTGTTGGCGAGTCGTTGTACTTGGCGTTCGATCGTGAGCCTTGTGTCTTCATGCACCTTCTTGATGTATGTTGCTCTTGCGCTTGCGTCCAAGTTCGCTCGCTCTTGTAGTGGTAGCGGTAGGATGTCCAATGGCGACAAAGGGTTGAAGCCATAGACCACTCCGAAGGGAGACTTGGCCGTGGTAGAGTGTCTTGCTCGGTTGTAGGCGTACTCGGCGATCGGTAGGCATTCCTCCCATTCCGTGAGGTTCTTCTTGATCAACACGCGAAGTAGTGTAGAGAGCGTCCGGTTGGTGACTTCCGTTTGACCATCGGTTTGTGGGTGATAGGCCGACGTGAAGAGGAGCTTGATCCCGAGCTTGCCGCATAGTGTCTTCCAAAAGTAGCTAAGGAACTTGACGTCGTGGTCCGATACAATCGTCTTGGGCATTCCATGAAGTCGCAAGATTTCCCTACAAAACAAATTTGCAATATGTGAAGCATCGTCGTTCTTGTGACATGGAATGAAATGTGCCATTTTAGAGAAACGGTCAACAACGACAAAAACCGAGTCTTTTCCATTTCTTGTTCTAGGCAAACCAAGCACAAAATCCATACTAATGTCTTCCCATGGATGATATGGTATAGGAAGTGGCATATGTAACCCATGAGATTGAGCTTGTGACTTAGCTTTGCGACATTGGAGCATCGATTGGTGTAGCGTGCGACATCGCGAAACATCTTGGGCCAAAAGTACTTGTTGGAGAGCGTGGCAGAAGTCTTGTCGCGACCGAAATGTCCCATAAGTCCACCGCCGTGAGCCTCTTGCAAAAGCAACAAATGAAGAGAAGACTTGGGAACACAAAGTTTGTTAGCGCGCATAAGGTATCCATCCTTGATATAATATCGCTCCCAATAAGTGTTAGCAAGACATTTGGCATAAGGAGTTGCAAAAGAATCATCATGCTCATATAAATCTTTAATGTGCTCAAAGCCAATAACATTCAATTCAAGTTGAGTAACTATCATGCACTTGCGTGAAAGAGCGTCCGCTACAACATTCTCCTTTCCCTTGATATATTTGATGATGTAAGGGAAGACTCAATAAATTCACTCCATTTAGCATGCCGTTTGTTCAATTTTGTTTGACCTCGAAGGTACTTAAGTGTTTCATGATCGGTATGGATGACAAATTCACGAGGTCGGAGATAATGCTCCCAAACATGCAAGACTCTCACCAAAGCATACAATTCTTTGTCATAGATGGGATAATTAAGTTGAGCACCGGAAAGCTTTTCACTAAAATATGCAATGGGTCGCTTTTCTTGCATTAAAACACCACCTATGCCATTACCACTAGCGTCACAATGCACTTCAAATGTTTTCTCAAACTTTGGCAAGGCAAGAATTGGAGCATGTGTAAGCAAATTCTTAAGCTCACGAAATGCTGTATCTTGGGAGGGGCCCCAAATAAAAGGAGCGTTCTTCTTACTCAAAGCATGTAAGGGTGAAGCAATAGTGCTAAAGTCCTTAACAAAGCGACGGTAAAATCCGGCTAGACCAAGGAAGCTACGCACTTGTTGCAAGTTGGTTGGTTGTGGCCAAGTTTTAATAGCATCAATTTTAGACTCATCAACTTCAACACCCTTAGAAGAGACAACAAAGCCCAAGAAAAAAAGCTTATCAACACCAAAAGTGCATTTTTCCAGGTTAGCTTAAAGTCGCTCGTCTCTAAGAACTTGCAATACGTCCCTAAGGTGCGTGACATGATCCTCAAGAGTTTCACTAAACACAAGGATGTCATCAAAGTAAACCACAACACAAATGCCAATTAATTTGCGAAGAACATAGTGCGTCACACGCATAAAAGTGCTAGGTGCTTGGGATAAACCCATAGGCATGTCTAACCATTCATACAAGCCAAATTTGGTTTTGAAAGCCGTTTTCCATTCATCACCTTCTTGCATGCGAATTTGATAATAGCCACTTTTAAGGTCAATTTTAGAGAAAATTGTGGCTCCGCTAAGTTCATCAAGCATGTCATCAAGGCGTGGAATTGGATGGCGATATCTAACGGTGATAGCATTTATAGGACGGCAATCGGAACACATTCAATAGGTACCGTCTTTCTTAGGCACAAGAATTACCGGAACGGCACAAGGGCTCAAGCTTTCGCGTACATACCCATTCTCCATGAGATGTTGCACTTGCCTTTGGATCTCTTTGGTTTCTTCGGGGTTGACGCGGTATGGTGCCTTGTTCGGTAGTGGTGCGCCGGGGATGAGGTCGATGCGGTGTTCGATTCCGCGGAGTGGAGATAGTCCGGGAGGTAGCTCATCGGGAAACACATCCTTGTATTCCTGCAAGAGATGAGACAACACTAGAGGAAGATGTTGTGAAGTATTAGTCTGCTCAGCTTCACCTTTGCATAAAAGCACCAAGTGAACAACACTAGATGGGCTCTCACTCACATCCCTCAAATCTCTTTTGGTGGCTAGTAGAACTAAGTTTTTCTTGTCGCTCATCGTGGAGTCACTCAATTTTGGCTTGTGGCACTCACTCTCTTTGTGGTGGTTCTCTCTCTCACTAGTCTCTCCACGATGGCCCGATGCTTGATTGTCGGCGATGACTTGACTTGGAGACATTGGTCGAAGAACGAATTCCTTGCCCTTCGTCTTGAAGCTATAGTGGTTGGTTCGTCCGTTGTGGGTGACGCCGCGATCGAATTGCCAAGGTCGCCCAAGTAGGAGGTGGCATACGGACATGGGAACCACATCACACTCCAAGGTATCTTCGTAGGTGCCGATCTTGAAGGAGACTTGGACGGTGTGCTCCACTTGGATTGCGCCGGAGTAGCTAAGCCATTGGACCTTGTAGGGGCGAGGGTGCTTCTTCTTGACCAATTGTAGCTTGGAGCATAATTCTTCACTTGCCAAATTGTGGCAACTTCCGCCGTTGATGATGACCTTGACGGAACGTCCTTGGATGCCCGCTTTGGTGTGGAAGATGTGGCAATGTTGGTCCTCGTCTTGATGTTGTTGAAGTGTCAAGACCTTGGAGACAACAAGAGCGGGGCTCGCATCCTTGTCGCAATAGATTTGTGCATCTTCGTCTTCATTCACTTGTCGGTGCATAGCCACATGCTCGAGGGCTTCCAGTTCATCTTCGCTCATTGAGTCGTAGGTGCCGTCGTCGTTGAGGATCATAGTTCGTCGAGTTGGACACTCGAAAGACTTGTGGCCACGACCCTTGCAAGTGAAGCACTTGATGTCACTTGTCTTGTTGGCATCCGTAGGAGGTGTCGATGATGAAGGCTTTTGCTTGGAGTTGCTTGTAGTAGTAGGAAGATGACTCGAAGATGTCGAAGGTTGCTTGGAGCTTGACTTGTCGCCGGTACTTGCGGTAGCTCGAGTCGTGGACGGAGTTGTCGTAGTCATTGAAGCTTGATTGTATGAACCATAGGCCTTGGAAGAGTACTTGGAGTACTTGTAGTCCTCTTGTACTTGTCGCTCCGCCTTGGTCGCTTGGTGCACTAGCTCGAGGAGGTTGGAGTACGGTTGGAAGTCCGCTATTTTCTTGATGGGATGGTTGAGGCCATTCAAGAAACGCGCCATAGTTTGTTCATCATCTTCCGTGACATTGGCTCGTATCATGGAAACTTCCATTTCTTGATAGTATTCTTCAACCGACTTGGTTCCTTGCTTGAGTAGTTGGAGTTTCTTGAAGAGGTCGCGGGTGTAATATGTAGGCACAAAACGAGCTCTCATGACATCTTTCATTTGATCCCAAGTCGCGATGGGTGGCTCGCCCTTCTCTTGACGCCTTGCGATCACTTGCTCCCACCAAATGAGAACATAGTCTTGGAACTCTAGAGATGCCATGGCGATCTTCTTTTCTTCGTCGTAGTTGTGAAGGTGAAATATCTTGTCGACCTTCAATGCCCATGAGAGATATTCTTCGGGATCATTGCCGCCGTGGAACTTGGGCATGGTGAACTTGAGCTTGCCGAAACGTTGTTCCTCATCATGTCGTCGTTGGTGAGGTCGATCGTGCCGTGGTGGTTGATCGTCATCCTCATGCTCCGCTCGATTTGCTTGGCGCGGTTGTCTTGGAGGTGGAATCCGAGCTCGATTTCTTCTTTCTTGGCGCTCCTCAAGGTGAGCTTCTTCGTCTTGTTGTTGATGTCGTAGCGCTTCTTCTTGTTCACGCACACGACGGTTGCGCTCGTTCATGGCATGAGTTGCTTCTCGGAGAGCACGTTGCGCTTCAAGTGCTTGTTCGTCTCGGCGTAGGAGTTCTTGTCGGAGGGCGTCGCCATCTTGGTCATTTTGTCTTGGACGGGATGGTGCTTGGCCTTGGCGCGCTTGACGTTCTCGTGCTCGAAGTCGGTCTGGTAGCCCATTGCCATGGAATGGATTTTGTGGAGCTTGATGATCGTCATGATTGTTGCGCCGATGAGAACGTGCTCGAGAGGGACTTGATCGTGAAGAAGAATCCGAAGAGTGTCGACTTGAGTGACGCCGTCTTGAGGATGAAGTCGTGAAAGTGGCGCGGCTGGCCATTATGTATCGCAATTCCTCCATTTGAGATGAAAGCTTGGCGTCGAAGTAGTCCCTTGTTCGTGTTTCGGAGTGGCGCAAGTCGGTGGCGAGTTGCTCGATGCGATCTCCCAAAGCTTCACTTTCTTGGTGTAGCGCTCGTTGGACGCCGAAGAGATGACCCTTGGTGACGTAGTCGCGCGTCTCATCTTGCTCTTCAAAGAGCGGGTTCTCCGATGTACTTGGCCTATCCATCATAGTCAAGTGGTGGTGAGTAGGAAATGAGAGAACAATACCAAAGTTACCTTTTCCGATGATTGAGGATGTATCAAGTATCACTCAATGTAATGCAACAATAGTAGAATTGGTACCGGGTTTGTTTCTCACACCTACAAAGTAAGGCTTATGGAGGAGCTTGGTTAGGATGAGTGGCACAAAATTTAAGCAAGTGTTAGTCAAGATATCGAAAATGTTGAGAAGATTCACAAATTGCATGTAAGACAATTAGATCAACACCCTAGAAGAACACTTGGAACGCACACACGAAGATGAATGAGATCCGCACAACCAAAGAATGAGCTCAAAATGTGGAACCACGGAAAATGCTCTTGTTGCACGGATGCTAGAGAGACACTAGCTCGATTGCTCAAATGGGCTAGATACGCTTGTGCACCAACCTAAGAGAGTAACGTGCTTGTCTTCAATCCCACGTATGATATGTATGTATGGTCCTATATGATCTACTATGCAAAAAGGCTCAAATGCTATTGCTTACAAGCTCTTTGTTTCTTCTCTTTTGCTTAAAAGCTTTTTTTTACTATGCCAAAATGCTTGATGCTAGAGCCGATATCTAAGACAAGTAAGTAAGATATGCACGGGAGAGACTTATGAGCACGATGATGATAACAAGATAGATGCACGCTAAATGTAGCTATGCGGAGTAGGCATATCACTATGGTGCACAAATGCGTGGCCCGGCAATTCTCAAGTCGCTAGTCTCGATGGGTAAGTGACGCAATAGGCTCAAGGCTATCAATGCAATGGCAAGGGTAAATACAAGGTGTCGTCGAGGTTACCGTCCTCGATTGGTATGAAATGAAGTTGTCGATGTCGAAGTCGAGGTCGGGCGATGATGAATGGCGGTGATGATGATGTAGAACCGTCCCTAAGTAGCTGAAACACCTTAGGACAGGGCAACCGCGAGTCAAAATCTCAAAGAAACACGTGTGTTAGTGCGGAAGACGAAAGGGGTGCAAAATGTGGTAAAACTAGACTAAAACAGGAACTGTCAAGTTTCTGGTGAGGCCGTGCGCACGGGGTCAGTTGGGCCCGTGTGCACGGGGCTCCGTGTGCACGGGGTATCAGGGGCACGTGCGCACGGGGTCGGCGGCTGCGGATGAACAGCTCCAAATCCGTGGCAAAATTGCAAAATTCCAGGGAAATTGGTGGTGGGAAAGATGGGGGATGGTGGGAAAGGGGTAGATCCAGTAGCCAAACACGAAATTTGTGGACCAAATCAACAAAATCTCACAAGATCTAACAAAAGCAAAAAAAATTGGTATGGCTATTTTTGTGGGGATTTTCGAAATTGGGACAAAACAAAGCAAAATCAGGCTAGAAAGTGGGGGTTAGGGACTCCAAGATGTGAATCAACGTGGCTCATGATACCAAGATGTTGTAGGGTGGAGACCCTAAGTGAAGATCTTTTCACACTTGGAGTGCAAGAGGGATGAACTCACAAGAACACAAGAGAGAAATCACTCAAACAAACCCAAATCACACATCCACTAGAGTAGCATACATAGATCCACAAGCATACATAGACAATCAAAGGAAAATAGCACAAAGGTAAGGTTCTTCCCACTCCAAAGGAGGTGAGGTCTTGATGATCCTATGATGGGGATCCTTCCCTAGAAGGGGCCTTGAATCCACTAGGGGATCTTCTCTCTAGGAGGTCTTGATCTCCAAGAGGAGTGGTAGATGAGCAAAGCCCTCTATGAATATCTCAATACACTTTGCTAACCCTAACAAATGGTCTATCCTCGGAATATATAGTAGGTGGGAGGTAAGGGACGAAGTGGGGGTAAAACAGCCACACACAGCCAGCTCGCTGGGAGGGGCCGTGCGCACGGGGTAAGTGGGGCCCGTGCGCACGGGGTCCCGTGTGCATGGTACAGGCCCGTGTGCACGGGGTGCTACAGCGTGCGAGGCCCGTGCGCACGGGGTCCGAGAGCCCGTGGACACAGGGTGTCCAGTGGTTTTGCCCTATCCCGTGTGCACGGGGTCTTGGGAGGCCGTGCGCATGGGGTCTCCTGGGATGTGCTGTCCTCTTCAGGTTTTCTTCCTCCGTAGTCCTCATGGCCTTGTCGTGGTTCCTCTTGGCCTTGGTGATGGTCCTTAACCTCTTGACGGTCGACTCCATCATACCTAATGATACATATAGTTCCTTTGTGAGGTAGCATCCAAGTTCCATCCATATCCATGTGAAAGTTGTAAAGGAGTGAGTTAACCTCGTTCTCGATGGCACGTGCGCGAGCTCTTGTCATAGGTCCACTTGGTGCTTGGTGAGGTGGTGAAGTATCCATGGGGATGATCGAAGGATGCTCCGCATCACTCTCCCTAGCCAATCAAACTTGTTGATTCTTTAGGGATTGGTTGAGAAGGCCTAGATCTACACTTCCACCAAGAGAAATTTGATTTCCCCCACTAATCCCTTGCGGATCCTGTTACTCTTGGGTGTTTGAGCACCCTAGATGGTTGAGGTCACCTCGGAGCCACATTCCATTGTGGTGAAGCTCCGTGGTGGTGTTGGGAGCCTCCAATTAAGTTGTGGAGATTACCCCAACCTTGTTTGTAAAGGTTCGATCGCCGCCTTCAAGGGCACCACTAGTGGAATCACGGCACCTCGCATTGTGTGAGGGCGTGAGGAGAATACGGTGGCCCTAGTGGCTTCTTGGGGAGCATTGTGCCTCCACACCGCTCCAACGGAGACGTACTTCCTCTCAAAGGGAAGGAACTTCGGAAACACATCCTCGTCTTCACCGGCTCCACTTGTGGTTACTTCTTACCTTTACTTTGTGCAAGCTTTACTTGTGTTGTATCTTGTGCTTGCTTGCTTGTGTTGTTGTTGTTAGCATCATATAGGTTGCTCACCTAGTTGCACATCTAGACAACATTTTTGTTGCTAACCCTAATTTGTTAAGAAAAGCTAAAAATTGGTAGTTGCCTATTCACCCCCCCCCTCTAGTCAACCATGTCGATCCTTTCACCAGCCATGCCAGCTACGGCAGCAGAGGCCATGGCGCGAGCACAGATGCTGCTAAACTTCCCTCCGGCTGCTGACAAGATGGATGAGTGGAGAGCACCGTCCAGAGCCTCATCGGGTTCGGTGAAGCCAACAGCTCACAGCAGGCGGGACCTTCACGGCGTCCAGTGACGGCACCAACCGATGGCCGTGCCAGAGGAGCGGCGCAAACGGTGCAGTCACCCCCATAGCAACAACATCGGCAGCCGCGGCAAACTTGCCGGACCGTTGAGCCCGATGAGATGTCGATGGCTTCTTCGGATCCGCGAGCGCGGCAAGATCAGCGTCGAGTGCTGCAAGATAGGCGGGCATAAGATGCTTGCACCACCATTGAACGGCGCCGAGAGGCGTGCCGTCAATCTGACGTGCGCAACGGTCCAGTCGTTGATGAGCCTCCACCCGGTGTTGGCGGGTATCTATCTTACGAGGTTGGATGCCCGGCCTTCACTCGTGAGCTGCGGCAAGTCTGCTGGCTGTCAACCCGGGCCTTCAAGCCAGAGTTGCCGAAAAAATAGGACGGCAAGCTTAACCAGGCAGAATTCTTAGGCATTTACACAATCGCTGTGCAAGCTGCCGGGGGAAGAGATGAAAAGATTCTCGCCAACTATTTTCCATTGGCGCTCAAACCCAATGTGAGATCTTAGCTGATGAACTTGCCGGAGGATTCCATTTCTTCATGGTTAGATCTATGCAACGAGTTCATTGGTGCTTTTACCGGAGGCCACAAGGCTCCTGGTCAGCCCAGCGACTTGCAAGTGATTCCACAAAGAGATGGCGAGTCCCTACGGAAATATATTCAGAGGTTCAGCCATGTGCACCGTAACATCCCTGATGTGCACCCTGCGGCTGTGATTGTTGCCTTTCACACGAATGTGCGCAATCGAAAGATGCGGGAGAAGTTGAATATCAGATTACCAAAAACCGACAACGAGTTGTATACGTTGGCGGATAAATGTGCACGGGCTGAAGAAGGGAGGAGACTTCCTGGGGAGGATGCTGGCACTGAGGTTGATTCAGAGGATGACGACACCGCCATCTCGAAGAAAAAGGGCCGGAAGCGCAACAGGAAGCGCAAAGGCAAGTCAGTTATGGCCGTTGAGGGCTCCGGCAACTCCAACGCCGCCAAGAAAGCTAAAACTGAGAGCTCCGGCAAGGAAGCTGTTGCATGCGCTGACTGCCAAGAAGCTGCGGCAGGAGAAAAGATCGGCAAGTCTGATGGGCCATAATACTACAAGATTCACCGCACGAAAGGCCATGATCTCCAAGAGTGCCGGCAGGTTGAACAACTTGCCGAAAAACAGAAGGCTGAATATGAAAAGTGCGATAAGGAGAAAGGTCAAGATGGTGCTAGCGGCTCTGGCAAGAGGGGTCGTGGTGGCCGGGGAGGTCACCACGGCAAGGCTAAGCAACAGAAGGAGAAGCCTACTCGAGGCCGAGACAAGAAACAAGAAGATGATGATGAGGATGATGACGAGGACGAAGATGAGTCCAGCGAACGAGAATTCCAGAAAGCAACCGAAGTCATGTGCGTTGACGGGGGTGCATCTTTGTACTCCTCTCACCGCCAACTCAAGCCGTGGGTGCGTGAGGTTAATGCGGCAGAACCGGCGGTGGGTGCTCAGAAGCCGCTCAAGTGGACCCACACGCCCATCATTTTTTATGCTGAGGATCACCCTGATCGCACAACTGCGGTCGGGTGCTTGCCGTTGTTGGTTTCACCAACGATACGCAACCTCCAGGTCACGAAAATGTTGGTTGACGGTGGGGCCGGCCTGAATTTGATTTCACCAGAAGTCATCAAGAGGTTACAGATTCCCGATGAAGACTCCAGCAAACGGGCACGTTTCAGGGGGTTAATCCGGGAAGGAGCCAACCCAAGGGGAAGATCACTCAGCGGGGAATTGAATTACAGAACCGAAAAGATTGTGTTTGACGTGGTTAAGATTCCTCTGCCTTACAATGGAATTCTTGGTCGCCCAGCTTTGGCAAAGTTCATGGCAGCGTCCCATTATGCCTATAACACTCTCAAAATGCCAGGGCCGATGGGGGTCATCACCATCAACTCCGACAAGAAAGATGCAGTGATCTGCGTCAACAATCTTTACAGAGAAGCGGTTGCAGCATCCGCCACTAAGGCGCCCGCTCCCGCTAACAAAAAGAAAAACAAGAAGAGCGGCAAGACCTCTGACAAGTCTTCCGGGAAGCGCACCTCTTCGGAGAGCTGCGCACCCGATGATGACGTGCCGGAGAGCTCTACTGCCAAGAAATCCAAGGCTACTCCACCAGCAACCAAGAAGGTCCCGGCAAAGGAGGACGGCACTGGCGGTACTTTCACCGTCAGTTCCGCTCTTGACAGTAAATAGGAAAGCACGCTCATTGCCTTCCTGCGGGCGAATGTCGATGTGTTTGCATGGCAACCATCTGACATCCCCGGTGTTCCCAGGGAGGTAATTGAGCACCACCTTGCCGTCTGTCCCCACGCTCGGCCTGTCAAGCAGAAGGTCAGGAAGCAAGCTTTGGAACGACAATAGTTTATCACCGAAGAAATAAAGAAGTTAGAAGCAGCTGGTTTAGTTAGAGGTGTACTACATCCAACATGGTTGGCAAATCCTGTTGTAGTGCGAAAAGCAAATGGAAAGTGGAGACTTTGTATTGACTACACAGATATCAACAAAGCATGTCCAAAGGATCCTTTCCCTTTGCCGCGTATTGATCAAATTGTTGACTCTACTGCCGGCTGTGATTTACTCTCCTTTCTTAATGCATACTCTGGTTACCATCAGATCTTCATGGCCAAGGAGGATGAGGAGAAGACCGCATTTATTACTCCATGTGGCACATACTGCTTCGTGCGTATGCCTTTCGGACTAAAAAGTGTTGGTTCAACATTTGCAAGAGCAGTCCAGATTGGTTTTGAGCCCCAATTGCACAGGAATGTGGAAGCATATATGGATGATATAGTGGTCAAAACCAAGGACAAATCAACCCTCATTCAAGACTTAGAAGAAACATTTGCAAACTTGCGCAGAATAAATTTGAAGCTCAACCCCGAGAAGTGCGTGTTTGGCGTTCCATCCAGCAAGCTTCTCGGGTTCTTTGTATCTCAACGTGGAATTGAAGCTAATCCCGACAAGATCAAAGCCATTGAGCAAATTGAAGCACCAAAACGCGTCAAGGATATGCAACGTCTTGCCGGCTACATTGCTGCATTAAGCAAGTTCATCTCCAAATCTGCTAAGCGCGCCTTGCCGTTTTTCAAAATCTTGAAAAAGGCAGGTCCTATGAAATGGACTCCGGAAGCGGAGGCCGCGCTGCAAGATTTGAAGAAGTACCTCTCCTCCCCGCTAACACTAGTTGCGCCTAAGCCACAAGAGTCGTTGCTGCTATACTTGGCGGCAACAAACCAAGTGGTCAGTGCTGCATTAGTGGCAGAGAGAGAAGCAGACAATGATGAAGCGGCAGTAGTAAGCCCGTCAAGCGACGAACCAGAATCTCCTCCGGCAGAGTCTGGTGCCGACAAGTCAGAGTCAGCGCAAGCAAATGCAGCAAACCAACAAGTGGTGCCAAAGAAGAAGATGGTGCAACGCCTTGTGTATTTGTTAGTTCCCTTTTACAGGGGGCTAGGTCAAGATACTCTGGTGTGTAGAAGCTGCTTTTCGGCCTTCTCATGGCCTCGAGAAAGTTGCGCCATTACTTCCAAGCACATGAGATCACCGTCGTCACTTGCTTTCCGTTGCAGCGTATCTTGAGGAATCCAGATGCAACCGGCGGGATAGTGGAGTGGTCGTTGGAGCTGTCCAGCTTTGCACTTAAGTTTGAGAGCACTTCAACAATTCAGAGTAGAGCTCTGGCAGAATTCATTGCCGAATGGACACCAACACCCGACGAAGAAATTCAAGAAACAGTTCCCCCCGGCAAAGAAACACCTAAGGAGTGGATCATGTACTTTGACGGTGCCTTCTCGCTCCAGGGTGCCAGTGCCGGAGTGCTGCTTGTCGCGCCCACCGGGGAGCACCTCAAGTATGTGGTACAAATGCACTTTCCCAGGGAGAAAGCTACCAACAACACTGCTGAGTACGAAGGGCTGCTTGCCGATCTCAGGATCGCAGTGGACCTTGGGATCAGAAAGTTGATCGTCAGAGGCAACTCGCAGCTTGTTGTGAAGCGGGTCAACAAAGACTACCAAAGCCCATTGATGGAAGCTTATGTAGATGAAGTTAGAAAATTGGAAGAGCACTTTGACGGATTACAAACAGAGCACATTCCTCGTGCGGAAAACAACATTGCTGATGATCTATCAAAGCGTGCTGCCCAAAATCTGCCTGTGGAACCAGGGACTTTTGTGCTCCATTTGACTCAACCATCTATCACACCATCAATGCAGGCGAACAAAAGAAGAAAGTTGAACACCGGTAAGTATTTCCCGGCAGAGCTTCCAGAAGCCGCCGGCAAGGAAGTTGCCGGTAACAACACATCTGCCGGCGAGCAGCGGCCTCGCGCAGAACCTCAGGTTCTTGTCGTCGAGGCAAGTGCTCCCGCAGCCGAAGAAATGCCTTTAGTCCTTGTTGTCGAGCCACAGGCTCCGGCATGGGCACAACAAATCGTCCATTTCGTTCAAACAGGGGAACTTCCCGATGATCAAGAAGAAGCCGAAAAAGTTGCCCGACAGTCAAGTATGTATCAGTTTGTTGACAGCATTCTGCACAGAAAAAGGCCAAATGGGGTGAAATTGAGGTGCATTTGCCGGGAAGATGGACTGAAGCTGTTGGCGGAGATACATGGAGGCATATGTGGCTCTCACATAGGATCTAGGGCTCTTGTCGGCAAAGCTTTCCGGCAAGGCTTCTATTGGCCCACTGCTCTCCAGGATGCAAATGAGCTAGTAACCAAGTGTGAAGCATGCCAGTTCCATTCAAAGAATATTCATCAACCAGCGCAAACTCTTCAAACAATTCCACTCTCCTGGCCTTTCTCGGTCTGGGGGCTCAATATTTTGGGCCCATTTCCCCGTGCTACCGGGGGCTTTGAGTTCTTGTACGTTGCAATCGACAAGTTCACAAAGTGGCCAGAGGTAGAGCGGGTGAGGAAAGTGACAGCACAGTCAGCCGTCAAGTTCTTTAAAGGACTAGTTTGCCGTTTTGGTGTTCCTAACAGAATTATCACAGACAACGGCACACAGCTCATGAGCCGCGCCTTCATGCAGTACATCCAAGATCTTGGAAGCAAGATATGCTTTGCATCCGTTGCTCATCCGAGAAGCAATGGCCAAGTAGAAAGGGCAAACGCTGAAGTGTTGCGAGGCCTCAAGACGAGAACTTTTGATAAGCTGCACAAGTGCGGGAGGCATTGGATTGATGAGTTGCCGGCAGTTCTTTGGTCACTCAGGACGACACCAAATCGAGCTACCGGCCAAACACCCTTCTCCCTAGTCTATGGTGCAGAGGCGGTGCTCCCCATGGAACTCATGTACGGGTCACCTCGAGTGCTTGCTTACGACGAAGCACAGCAAGAGCAGCTACGGCAAGATGATACCACGCTCCTCGAGGAAGATCGTCTTCGGGCTGCTGTGCGAGCTGCTCGCTACCAACAAGCTTTGCGTCGCTACCACAGCCACAAAGTCCATGCCCGAAGCCTTGAGGAAGGCAACCTTTCTCTTCGGCACGTCCAATCCACCAAGGGGTCCAACAAGTTGACGCCGAAGTGGGAAGGCCCTTATCGGGTAGTGCGAGTCACCAGACCTGGCGCAGTCCATCTGGAGACCGAAGATGGCATCCCAGTGCAAAATTCATGGAACATTGAACATCTTCGCAAGTTCTATCCATAAGGCGCAGCTGCCGGGACCCCTCCCCGGCAACAACTTTTGTACGAGCCTTGTCGGCAGACATGTAACCCTATGTACAAAGCCAGGCGCAGACCCTATGCATAAGTGAAATAAAGCTAAGTGTTTCACAACTCTTTGTTAAAATACATTTCTACTTGTGTATGTTTACATATGATGTTGTATTACACTTTGCCTGGTATGAAATGATTAACGAGCCATCAAGGCATCCATCCACTTCTTTCTCTTCTTTCTTTTTCTCAAAAGGACAGAAGGTTCCCTCACGTGCAAGTTTCCCGGGGGGGTGATGGTGTGGATACCACCAAATGACGTTCAAGTGATCGTTTTGTAACAAGAAGCACAGCAAAGAAAAAGCTAAGTTGAAAAACTTTGAAATAATTTCTTTGTTATAGTCGCGATCTTCCTTGAACGATTTTCGTCTTTGTATGAGAAACCTGCACGCTAAGGAACTTTGTCGAGACCGATTACGCTCTTACTTTGTTTCGAGTTCGCTCAACAACTTAAGTAGCTACGTTGGTACCGTGAAAGGTAAAACTTGCCGGCAGCAGCACTTCTGGCAGGCTGCTAAGGATCCGTCCTCAAGCGCTCGCGGCAAGAGTGTGCGCACCAGCAAACATCCGGCAAGCGTAGGTTGTACAAAGGCAGGATAAGACAAGGAAAATGGCATACATTCATCCCAAAAACAGTTTTGAATTGCATTACATCACAAGCACAGTGCAAATCTAACATGAGATTAAATGTGTTTTTTTACATGATAGCGCTGGTGACAAATGTTGTGACAAGGCTAGTTCCAAAGATCGCCTTCGTGCCTGGTAACAAGAAGAACCTTGTCGGCCAATGGAGCAACAATCTTGTCGATGGCCGTGATGTCAGTGTTCTCCGGGAGGCGCCTGAATACCCCGGAGAGATCGACGTCAGGATTCCGGTAGGCGATCTTCACGAGCACCTTGTAAACAATGTCGCGGCCAAACTTGCGGGATTCATCAGCAAAGGAAGCAGACCTGTCTTCATGATAAGTCTTCAAAGCATCAATGAGGTCTTCGAAGAACTTGGTCAATCTGGCGCTGGCGGTCTTCTTGTCATTAACAGTGAAGCTCCAGCTCCTCATGTCCATGATGGCAAGTTGGGAAGTCATGCACTTAGCTATGTCAACAAGTCTGTTTGTCCAAAGGGAGAGCACCTCGCGCAGCTCCGTGAATTTGTTCTCGGCGTCTTCCCGGGAGGTCTCTTCTGCATCAAGCTTCTCCGTCAAGATTACCCCTCTTTCTTTGGCGGACTCAAGATCTTTCTCCAGAGTGATAAGTTTGGACCTCAGATCCTCCATTGCCTTGCTGGTTGTGTCGAGATCTTGGTTCTTGGATGCAAGCTGCGTCTACAGCTCCCCTAGGGTATGAGCTGCCTTCTGTGCTTCACCTTTAAGAGCCTCGATCTCCCTACCATTGGCGGCAAGATCTTCCTTCAGCTTGTTCACCTGGGTCTCTAAATCTGCCTTAGCAGTGGCAGCAGCAGCAGCGTTATCTGTAGCTTCCTTGAGCTTGGTGGCACTCTCTCGAGCTTGGGTTTCAATAGATTCCTTGTGATTCTTCTCCAGCTCTTGGGTCCTTTGCTCAAGGAGCTTTTCAATCTCTTCATCCTTGCCGCGAAGTTTGGCGGCAAGGGCCTCTTCTTGCGCAGCAAGATTCTTTTTGCGGGCATTGAGTTGCGCTTCGCGCTCTGCCAGCTTGCCGTCCAAAGCTGTCGCCTTCTCCTGGGCAGCGGCAAGCTTCTCCTCTTGCCTCCTCAGATTGTGGGATTGACTGTTGTACCAAGTGCGGATATCCTCCGCCTTCTTCTTCAGTTTCTCTTCGACCACCTCCAGAGCTATGTGTTCTGCTTGAAGCTTGTCCCATCGCTTACCATAGCGTTCTTGCACATCCCTAAGACCAGCAGCCATGGTTTCTAGGAAGGTGAGATCTGCTGTGCTATCGGTAGCGTTATCAGTTTTGAGAGTACTTTGGGGGATGGAGGCGAGGATACGGGTAATCTCCTCGTCAAAGTTTAGCTCTCCAGTGCCTGATGAACTGGGGACTTCAGATTCTTGCTGGGGAGCAGTGAGTGTCAAGACATCCGTGAAGGCTTGGGTGGTTGGCACAGTTGGTTGAGCAGCAGGGTCTGGCTTGTCAGCGGCAACCACCACCATTTCCGTGCTTGCTTGAGGGGAAACGGATGTGTTGTCGGGATACCTTCTCTGCTCCCCCGGTAACTTCCTTTGCCTCCTCAGCAGCAGATTTGGCGGCCTCTTTAGCAGAGATCTTGGCAGCTTCATCGGTAGTGCTCTTAGCAATTTCTGCCACATCTGCAAGGATTTCTCCCTCTTCGGGAGAAGTTGGATCTACAAGATGGAGCGGAAGCGAGAGCAAAAAGTGACTCAGTTTACAAGTCAAGTTCAAGAAAACAAAAACTTTGGACAAGTGCTTAAGGACAAGTGGATTACCTGTTGGTGTTCGTTAAGGAAGGGTGTTTCCTTCCCCAGCAACTTCGGTTGCCGTTGCACGGTCTCCGGCAGCCTCGCTTGCCGGGACAATTTCGGTGTGGGCGGGCTCATCAGCGGAGGCCCTTGTCGGAGAAGCGCTCTTCGGGATGATGGTTGACGGAGGAACCACAGTGGGATCTGCCTCTTGGCGCTCTTCCTCTTGGCGGCCTCCTCCTATCTCTTTGTTGGGCTCAGGAAGAGGAACTTCAATGGCGGTGCCTGCGAGCGGGAACTGCACCACAACTTCACGCAGGGGGCTGGACTGGGGGCTGACGACGATGGTATCGGTAGATGTGGCCCCCTGCCCAGTGCTCGCTGTGGGTTCGTGCTTTGTTGCACCTCTCGCTCGCTTCGCCCTGTGTACAAGTGGTTCTGTATCCCTGTGAAGACAAAGGAAGTCAAATCAAATGACAGTCAAGACAAAGATCAAGATTAAATGAGGATGAGTGATTATACTTACTCCTCATCTTCGGACTCGCTGAGAATGGAGAGATCGTATCTCACTGGCGGAGGCGACTCCCTGGCTCTCTTGATTGCCGGCGGAGGCGAGGATGCCTGTTGAGAAGACTCAACTTCTTCGGCAACTCCTTGCTAGGGAGGTGGACGTTGAGCCCGAGGACGCCGAGTTGATTGCCGGCGCACTTCTTGCTGCTGGCCAGTTCTGGTGGTCGTCTTCTTCACAGTAGGGCCAGCCCCTGACGAAGAAGGTCGCACGACGTCCTGCCTAGATGCTTTCCAGAGAATGCGCGATTTCTTCTTCGGGCCCTGAGGATCCTCTCCATCTTCGGTTTCGCCGGCAACTTCTTCCCCGGCAATATCTCCTTGGTGCTCCTCGGCAACCTCCTCCTTGGGGGCTTCTTCCTCCCCTTCGGTTGCCGCGACGCGAGAACCACTAGCCTTGCTGGCCTTCAGGGCCTCTTCGGCCCTGTAGGTAATGAACGCCAGTTCTTCGGCCCTGGTGGCTTGGACGAGGTCTTTCTCTTCGCGGGTGGCCTTCTCTGTCAAGTTTGAAGCCCAAGTCATCTCGTCCTCGAGTGAGGGCAGCTCCCAGTCAGCTTCAACTCCTTGGGCGTTACACGCCGGCATCATGGCCACAATGGAATCTTTGGCAGAGTTGATATGCAACGGTACGACCTTGGCCGACAAGTGGAACTTGCCGGAGACCCTGAATAATTGGTGGCACAGGCTGATGTGCACCGTCAAGTTGTTGCCTAGTCCTGGGTACAACCGCGTGATATCGCCAACATTCTGGTACTCCCAAGTAAACCTTTGCCTCCTCTGCAGCGGCACGATGCGTCGCCGGAGGAAGTCAGCTCCTACCATTTCAATCGTCAGCCCGGCAGACTAAAGGCGAGCGATCCGGTTTAGTGTCGGGCCGAACTTCTTGTCAGTGGCGCCAAGATCACTCCAATTCTTGCCACGGTCAATCCTTTCCGTGCGTGGCAAGCAGAAATTGGGGAAGTCCTTTTCTTGAATCCAGCACCATTCGGCCCGCCATTCTTCCCACTTTAGATGCATTTGCCCGGTAAGATACTGGCCCTTGGTCTTGGCCCAGGGAATCCATGTTACACTGCCGGAGAGCGCTTCACCCTCGATGCGGGGAACGAAGAAATGGTGGAACAAATCGACATTGGGGGCAACTCCAACGAAATTTTCACACAAATGGGTGAAGACTGACATGCACGTCATGGCATTTGGAGTAAAGTCTAGCAGTCGGAACCTAAAGCTATACATCATTGCGCTGAAGAAATCCGAAAATGGAGGAACCAAACCGCAATAAAAGTATGCGCAGAAAAACGGGTATGCATCTGACGAGGTTTTGCCACCGGTGGGGAGCACCACTGGGGCCTTGTGGTCCTTGGTATCCTTTCCCCACATATACGCATACCTCGCTATCAAGGCGTTGTTGTCCAGAGCCGGCGGCGAGAAAACCGTGTTTTCCCTCCGCCGCTGTTCCAATTCCTCCAGATCCCTCTTCTTCTTCTCCGCCTTGGAATCAACGGGTTTGGCGGGCTTCTTCCCCTCAGTATCGGTCTTTTTGGGCGCCATGAGGGCTCAGGAAGGAAGGAAGAGGTTGAGATGAGATGCGAATTGGTAGCGGCGGCGGCGGAAACTGCTCTGGCTAGAGGAAGAAGACGAAGCAGAGAAGGGCGAGAGCGAATGAGCAGCGCCTCCTCGTGATTGCCTTTTTATGGGGAAGGTGCGAGGGGGCTGGCTCTTTGCTGTTCAACGTGGCAGCACTTTTGCAGGTGCACTACCACAAACCGTCGCTCCAGTCCACCACTCCTGCGACCCGCATTTAATGCGCGGCGTGGGCGTGCGACAGAAAATCACCATCACAAGATTTTACGGCGGTAATCTCTTACCACGTGTCTGTGCATTGTTTGGGCCTAGCCCAACGACGCTTCGGATGCGCGTATGGCCCAGGCCCGGGGACTCCCGTCGGTGTATAAAACATGGGTATTTTTATACCCTGACTTATGCACAGGCAGTGGTAGCAACCTCGATGGCCAGGGCTTGCCGGGGATCACCAACATCAAGATCAAGTAGCAAGACAAGGCGTATGGCTGAGCGCTGAAGATACAAGAGTCACTTGCCGGCAAGGCGCGAGCCGGCAAGGTCAAGGCCCGGCAAGCTCCGTGTCGGCAAGCCTTTGCCAACTCCTCATCGCTCCATCTCACCAAGCAGCTAGTCGCTAATCCATGAGGTGTCGAGCGGGCAGGTAGTTTGGTGAGGTTTGTCCGGGCACGTGGCAGCATGCTGGAAGAAAGATTACCTTTAATGACACCCGTCCAGAAGGCGTGTCAAGATAATAGGAGGTAGCTGGGCGAGCGGTGCAGGAACATTGTCGGGGCTCCTCCTCCACACGACACCTAACGGCGCAATAAATGCATTTGTCCTAATCCGACAGAGTTAGGTATGATAGCATTGTTTGCTATCTAATCAACATGTAATGACTGTTTTGCCACTGTGGTTACCCCTTGAGCTATAAAAGGAGGGCCAGGGCAACCTTTACGAGGGTCGACACTTTGCTCATTCTGCATGTGTAGCTGCTCTTCCTGCACCTTGCCGGCAAGAATCACTCCTTGTACTTGAGCTCAAACACATCCAATACACAAAGCAGGAGTAGGGTTTTACACCTCACGGTGGCCCGAACCTGTGTAAAATCCTTTGCGTTTGCTGTTGATTCTGCTCTTTGTGCTTGTGCATTCCCCTAGCCGAACTGCAAAGGGGCTAGATGGCCCCATAGATGGTCGTACGCACGACATAGAGGAAGTCCGGGAGGTAACTCATTGGGGAAAACGTTTGCGAATTCCTGCAATAGATGAGACAATACCAAAGGAAGATGTTGTGAAGTATTAGTCCGCACCACTTCATCTTTGGAGACAAGCACAAAGTGAAGGACACTTGATGGGCTCTCACTCACATCCCTCAAATCTCTTTTGGTGGCTAAAAGCACTAAATCTTTCTTGTCGCTCATCGTGGAGTCGCTCATTTTTGTCTTGTGGCGCTCACTCTCTTTTTGGTGGTTCACTCGCTCACTAGTCTCTCCACGATGGGTAGATGCTTGCTTGTCGGCGATGACTTGACTTGGTGACATTGGTCGAAGCACGAATTCCTTGCCCTTCTTCTTGAAGCTATAGTGATTGGTCCGTCCGTTGTGGATGACGCCACGGTCGAATTGCCAAGGTCTTCCAAGGAGGAGATGGCATACGGACATGGGAACCACATCACACTCCAAGGTGTCTTCATATGCGCCAATCTTGAAGGACACTTGAACGGTGTGCTCCACTTGAATGGTGCCGGAGTCGCTTAACCATTGGACCTTGTAGGGGCGAGGGTGCTTCTTCTTGAGCAATTGTAGCTTGGAACATAGCTCTTCACTTGCCAAATTGTGGCAACTTCCGCCGTCGATGATGACCTTGACGGAACGTCCTTGGATACCCGCTTTGGTATGGAAGATATGGCAATGTTGGTCTTCGTCTTGTTGTTGTTGAAGTGTCAAGATCTTGGAGACAACAAGAGCGGGGCTCGAATCATTGTCGCAAAAGACTTGATCATCTTCATCTTCATTCACTTGTCGATGCATGGCCATGTGCTCAAGTGCTTCCATTTCTTCTTCGCTCATAGAGTCATAGGTGCCGTCCGCGTTGGCGATCATGGTACGCCGTGTGGGGCACTCAAATGACTTGTGGCCTCGGCCTTTGCAAGTAAAGCACTTGATGTCACTTGTTTTGTCGGTGGCATCCGTAGGAGTTGTTGATGATGAAGCTCTTTGCTTGGAGTTGCTTGTAGTAGTAGGAGGACGACTCTAAGATGTCGAAGGTTTCTTGTAGCTTGACTTGTCACCGGTACTTGGTGTAGCTCGAGTCATTAGAGGAGGTGTCGTAGTCGTGGAAGCTTGAGTGTAAGAACCGTAGGTCTTGGAAGAGTACTTGGAGTACTTGTAATCCCCTTGAACTTGTCGCTCCGCTTTGGTGGCTTGGTGCACTAGCTCGAGGAGGTTGGAGTAAGGTTGAAACTTCGCAATTTTCTTCATTGGATGGTTGAGACCATTCAAGAAACGCGCCATAGTTTGTTCATCATCTTCCTTGACGTTGGCTCGTATCATTGCAATCTCCATTTCTTTGTAGTATTCTTCAACCGACTTGGTGCCTTGCTTGAGGAGTTGAAGTTTCTTGAAGAGGTCGCGGCTATAGTGTGTAGGCACAAAGCGAGCTCTCATGACATCCTTCATTTGAGTCCACGTTGTGATAGGTGGTTCGCCTTTCTCTTGGTGTCTCTCGATCACTTGCTCCCACCAAATGAGAACATAGTCTTGGAACTCAACCGATGCCATGGCTACCTTCTCTTCCTCGTCATAGTTTTGTAGACGAAATATCTTATCCACCTTTAAGGCCCATGAGAGGTAGTCTTCGGGGTCGTTGCTTCCGAAAAACTTGGGCATGTTAAACTTGAGCTTGCCGTAGCATTGTTCGTCATTATGTTGATGTTTTCATCGCTCGTGTCTTGGAGGTGGGTCTTCGTCCTCGTTCTCTTCTTGCTCTACGTGGTTGGCTTGACGTTGCGGACGAGGTACTCTTGCCCGGTTCCTCCTTTCTTGATTCTATTCTTGGTGTGCGGCTTCTTCTTGGTGACGTGCCTCTTCTTCTTCACGCACACGACGGTTGTGTTCGTTGAGGGCATGAGTGGCTTCTCGAAGGGCACGTTGAGCTGCGATGGCTTGTTCCTCACGACGTTGTTGCTCTTGACGGAGTGGATCACCGTCCTGTGTGTCTTGTTGTTGATGTCGTGGAACTTGCTCTTGGCGCGTGTCGTTTTGAACTTGATGACGTTGACGTTCGCGCTCTCGAAGACGTTGTTGCAAACCATTGCCATGTAATGGATTTGGTGGAGCTTGATGGTCTTGTCTATGATGTAGACGAGCTCGAGGAAGACTTGCATCCGATGATGAATCTGAAGAATGGCGACTTGACCGTGTTCTCCTTGTCGAGGATGAAGTTGAGGAAGCGCGGTCAAGCATCATGGCACGAAATTCGTCCATTTGTGTAGTAAGCTTGGCATCGAGGTAGTCTCTTGTTCGCGTTTTGGAGTGACGCAAGTCGGTGGTGAGTTGCTCAATGCGATCGCCCAAAGCTTCACTTTCTTGATGCAAGGCTCGTTGTACCCCAAAGAGATGGCTCTTAGATACGTAGTCGTTCGGTGCTTCGTGCTCGTCGAAGAGAGGATTCGAAGATGTACTTGGCCTATCCATCATGATCAAGTAGAGGTGAGTAGGAAATAAGAGAACAAAACCAAAGTTACCTTTTCCGAAGATTGAAGATGTATCGAGTATCACTCATTGTATAGCTATGATAGTAGAATTGGTACCGGGTTTGTTTCTCACACCTACACAAATAAGGCTTATGGAGTGTCACAGCCCTAGATTTGATTGTAAATAGTTGCATAATCATTCATGCATCATGTTTAAATTCCACTGAAATACGAAATGGGGACTGATAAACCCTAGCACCAAATGAATTTCAACTAGGATCAAAATAAAAATATTTTCAGTGAACCCAAAATGCCCTTCAGAAAAGTTCATGATTTTTGAAAAGGGTGAAGACATCTGCCAAAAATTATGAACATAATTCTAGGTCATTTCTGGATTTTTGAATTAAATCATAATGTATTTGAATTGGAGCATTTAAATACTATAAATATTTTACTTGCTCCAAATATTCTGAAATTAATTCAGGGCCACTGGAATAATTTAGAAAGAGCCCACAAATATTTTCAGGATTTAATAAAATGATTTAGTATTTTTACTAAATCCAAACAGAGCCAAATAAATAGTAAACAGAAAGAAATAAAAAGAGAGAGAGAGAGGAAACCTTACCGGGCCACCTACCTGGCAGCCCAGCTGGCTGGCCCAGCCCAACTGGCCCGTGCCAGTCACCCCCTACCTCGCGCCAGAAGGACACGAGGGCGTGTGCCGCGACGCGCCAGCACGCGCACGGCCACCTCCTGCCTGCCTGCTCCCTCCCCGATGCGCCTGCGAGCGCCACGCACTTCCCCCTCGATCCCCTCGACCGCTCGCTTGCCTCCTCCTCTCTCTGGTCTCTCCCCCTCGCAAGAACAGAGCCCCCCCCCATCGCCGCCGTTCGCTGCCACCGCGTCCACCGGCCACCCCTCGCCTCTTCGATGTGTTCATAAGAACCGCCTCGTCGCCCTCTTCGTCTCCGCCGAGCTACACAAGCCGGGACGCACCGCAGTGTCGCCAATGCCGTCTTCTTCAACCTCGGGCGCCGGAGATCGCCATCGTCCGTTCGTTGCCTCCAGAGCCTCCCCCGAGCCACTGACCTGCTCTTCGACCTCCCTGTGAGCTCCTACTCCTAATCCCCCTTCTCCCCGAGCTGATTGCTCGCCGTAGCCATCGCCCCCTTGACGACCGTAGCACGCCGCCTCACGAGCTC
Organism: Elymus sibiricus; assembly: GCA_039707655.1. Classification (NCBI taxonomy): domain Eukaryota; kingdom Viridiplantae; phylum Streptophyta; class Magnoliopsida; order Poales; family Poaceae; genus Elymus; species Elymus sibiricus. The sequence goes on from CM077674.1 coordinate 190,483,387, forward strand.
ATCACCGACGAGGCTCCGGTGACCAAATGGTCATGTGCGTATGCCCGTTGGCCTCGTGGGCGCATGTAGAACCCGTAGGTGCTAACCGCTGTTCCTCCCGCGCGCTGTGTCGTCGATGTCATCGGCACCCGAGCTCCGGTCGCCGCAAAGCTCGACGCCAGCAAAGATTCCGGCCTCCCTACGCCCAGCTGCGTGCTTCCCTGGATGCGGGCGAGCGAGGGCTCCCTCCTGGTGCCCTCAGCGCGGCAAGCCGTAGCCCCTAGCGCCACTCCGGCGTGCCTCCGCCGCTCTGGTTGGTCGCCGTCGTTTAGCCGCCGGCTAACCACGCCATTAGGGCCTAATCGTCCTCCTAATTAACCTCCGTTGACACTGATAGCAGGGGCCCACTGCCTAACTAACCGGCTAATTAAAATAGATTAAGTTTAATCTAAGTACAGTAGGCCCACGTGTCATGTTTGACCGTGCTGACGTCAGCCATTGACTGGACCCACACGTCAGTGACTGCAGCTGACCGTGGACGACTTAGCCGACGTCACCTTTGACTTGCTGATGCAGTAAATATTTTCTGGATTTTAAAATAAATCAGAAATGATTTATTAATTTTCAGAAAATTGTCTAAACTTCTAAAAATCACAGAAATTAAACCGTAACTCCAATGAAAATAATTTATATATGAAAAATGATCAAAAAAATATGAAGAATCTGTTTATGCCATGATCATGCATGTTTGAACAATCTAACCTCACTGAATAGGACAAATGATGATTAGGGCAATTTATGAAATAACATTTGGAGTTGGAATCTGATCTTGTTTGAATTCCACTTCAATTAACTTGGATAAATATTGCATTAGGTGAATTCAGTACCTTAACATGACATGTCATTCATGTGAATGTGCATTGCAATGATTGTGTTCCTTCTTTGCTAGTCGGTGTTGTTCCTTCTCGGTAGCCGATGTTTCCGACGTTGTGATCGTTGACACCGATGAAGAGCTAATAGCTATACTATCTTCAGAATTGTCAAGCAAGCAAACCCCCTTGTTCATCTCGATACAATCCCACTCTCTCGCTCTTGCTCTCTTTTATTGCATTAGGACAATAACGATTCAACTGTTACTTGTCGCGGTAGTTGAACCCATTCCTCTGCATGACCTATCTTTGCCACAGTAAATAGTAAAACCCACTAGTATGAGTAGGAATTGCTTGAGCCATGTTGTGCCTACTCATCCATGCTTGCTTGTTATGCTTGCTATTGCTTAGAGTTGTGTCAGGTCTGATCCATCTGGGCGATGAATTGGAATGGTTGTGAACATGTCCTACTGATGAGAGCTAAGTGTGTGAATCCGATTTGGTAAAGGTAGCGATGAGAGGCCATGTAGGAGTACATGACGGGTTGTCTCATTGAGACCGTCCTTAAGAACCGAGTTCTGTGTTTGTGATCCAAGAACAGTTACTACCACACATTGGGCTCCGGGCGCTGCAAGCTCTCTCGACTTATTAACCGCCTTGATCTCTGTCCAGGAGTCGCAACTAGTTTCTGGTGTTTGTAGGATATGTGTTGGCGGCCGTGCATAGCGCTGACCTTAGGGGTGGGCTATGATGCGGTAGAGACACCGAGGCACGGTGTACCAAGTGACACCCGAATGGTGCTCTTGGGAACCCTGCACTCATTGTTTGGGGCCGTGATAGAAACTTCGGCCAGACTTCCTTTGCGGATACAACCTCAAATAGGCGATAAACCTGGACTAGAGTCTTGTGTGGTTAGTCAGGTCGTGGCCGACACCCTCGCCAGGCTTCCGCTTGAAGGTTGCCGAGATACATGACGTGTACATGGTGGTAAGTGGTGAGAGCGTGTGTGAAGAAGTACACCCCTGCAGGGTTAATGATCTATTCGTATAGCCGCGTCCGCGGATATGGACTACTTGGAAGCTTACATTGTTCATAGACAAGTTGAAATGGCCTTCCCGTAGGGAGACGGGAGCGGATCCATAGTGGTGTATTGTTGTGGTGACTATGTGGACTCGTGTGCGCTCTCTCACCCCAAAAGAAATTACTCGTAGTCGTAGTTCAGGATAGCCACTGAGTCAAAGTTGGCTTGCTGCAGTTAAACCCCACCACACCCTTCTTGATAATGATTCATATGTAGTTAGTTCTGATGTAAGTCTTGCTGAGTACCTTTGTACTCACGGTTGCTTAATTTATGTTTTTGCATAGGAGACTTCAGTCTCGCTAGTGTTTTCTGCGATGAGTTCGACGTTGACCGATTAGTTTGGGAATCCCAGACAGAGGTCTGGCTCCTATGGAGGGTCTTGTAGATAGACAGGCTTTCTAGCCTTCTTTCTTTTCAGCTGTCTGTACTCAGACAGGTTTATGCTTCCGCTTGTTGCTTGTATGACTTTGTATGTTGGGTCATGAGACCCATGATTGTAATATCATGTTATGTGGTGGCTCTTCAGAGCCTCTTAAATAAATACTTTGAGTCATAGAGTTATGTTGTGATGCCATGTTGTATCTACACATATCATGCATATTGTGTGTATGTTTTGAAATGCATTGGTATGTGTGGGATTCGACACCTAGTTATCTGCTTTGGTAGCCTTCCATACAGGGAAATGCCTCCTAGTGCTTCCACTGAGCCTTGGTGGTTCGCTACTGCTCCAGAACACATGGATTGACCGACATGTATCCTTCTTTGCTCCTGTGTCTGTCCCTACGGGGAAATGCCACGCGGTGTTACTGGAGTCCTGATAGCTTGCTACAGCCCAGTACACACGCTGATGACCGACATGTGCATTGCTGGGTTACCTATGTCTGTCCATGTACGTTTGTGCCACCTTGGTTTATGACTAGTCATGTCGACCCGGGTTCTCTGTCATATGGATGCTAGCATCACAATCATATACGTGAGCCAAAAGACGCAAACGGTCCCGGCCAAGGTAAAGGCGGCAACTGTGGGTTACCGTGCGTGAGGCCGCAAAGTGATATGACACAAAATAGTGACTTAGGATCGGGGTCCCGACATGGAGTAGCTTGGTTAGGATGATGGCACAAAATAGTTGCAATATGCAAGCAAGATATCAATAATGTTGAAAAAGATTCACAAGTTCGCAAGTGTAACAAGTAGACCAATAGCAATAAGTAGCACACAAAAACACACGCACGGATAGATAAATGAGGTCGTGCAACCAAGGAATGAGCCAAAAATGTGGAATCCACGGAAAACGCTCGTGTTGCACAACACTAGAGAGACGCTAGCACGATTGCTCAATAGGCGGATACGAACTTGTGCACAACCTATAAGAGACAAAATGTATCGACTTTCTATCTCACTTATGCTATGTATGTATGTATGTGTCCCGGTGAACTTGTCACAATGATCCAAGATGATCAAATATGCTATGTAATGTGGCGATGCTATGGCTATTGCTTACAAGCTTGTTGTTGCACTTTTCTCTTTGCTTAAAAGCTTCTCGTTCTTTTGATATTTTCCTGTGGCCACTTATGCGAAATGCTCTTACGAAGATAGCAATGATGTATATGCGGGAACAAATATTGACACAAGAGATGATACGATGATATATGCATGCTATGATAGCTATGCGGAACGGTATCACTATAGTGCACAAGTAGCATTGCCCGGCAATACTCAAATGGCTAGTCTCGTAGGAAAGCGACGCAAAAGATGGTCTCGGGGGTTAACAATCAATGGCAAGGAAATGAACAAGTTGTCGTCGAGGTTACCGTCCTTGCTTACGGTGATGGTGTCATAATGATGACGTGGTCGTTGGCGATGACGAGTCCGTGGCGATGATGAGCAGCGGTGATGTTGATGTCGAACCATTCCTAAGTAGCCGAAACACGTTAGGAAACGGAAAACCGCGACTCACAATCTCAAGTGGCAAACATGACAAAAATTGCGGTGGGTGCGGAAGTCGATTGTGGAGTCACACGAGTATGCGATGGTATTGCGGAAGAACGGAGGAAAACGATGAAAAATCGGTGAAAAAGTGGATGGGGTGAAGTGTTGGCTGACAGGGACCGGATGTCCGGGCTTGCAGGCCGTATGTCCGGGGCGCTGGATGTCCGGGGTCTCCAATCCACGGAAGAACTCGATGAATGTAACATCCCAAAATTCTAAATTGTGGAATGTTATATTAATTAAATAAATAGGATTGATTGTTCACTGTTTGTTTAATTGATTGACTGAAAGTGAGTGAAATTTGAAACTTTTTTTTGAAAGTTTAATGAGAGGGAATGAAATGACTTTCCCAAACTTTCACTTTGCACTTTGATCTTCAATGACTTCAAATTCATTTCATCATAAAATCCTAGAGTGAAGATGATATGACTTCTTCCATTTAAAGAAATGAAAAGGGATTTGGAAAGGATTTGAATTTCCATTTGAAAATATTTTCAAATTCAGAAAACTTTATGCAACCCAATGATTTTCATGAGGGAAGATAAAATGACTTCTTAAAATTATATGAAATATGAGTTGGGAGTTTAAAAGAAAGGATTTGAAAGTGGTTTGAAATTCAAACTCAAACCCAATTTGGAGTTATTTGGTTTTTATTCAATTTATTTTTCTCCAAAAATAGAATATATGGAAAATAGGGTAACATGATTCCCTTCAACATAAAAATGGAGAAAAATAAATTTGAATTCATTTTGGTATTCTAAAATAATTTTGTTTGCATTTTTAATGCAACAGTAGCACTGTTTGAATTATATGAATTTGTTTTTATATTTTATTTGACTTTGAAAAATAGTTCATGTTTTAGGAAATCTTTTTCTGAAAATTTTGATATATTAGACTATATATTATTTTTATTTATTTTGTTTATTTTCTTTTTGTTTGACTGCTTTTATTTAAAAATAAAAAAATGGCCGAAGCCCAGCTAGCTACAGTACCAGGCCCAGCCGCCAGGCCAGCGCCAACCGCCGGCCCAGCCAGCAGAAAACGGCCCACGGCCTCCCTCGCGCCGAAGCACTAAGCGACCGGCCGCCCGCCGCCTCTCCCTCTCGCCCTCGCTCGCTGACAGCAGGGCCCGCAGGCGTCTTCTTCCCCTTGCCCACGTCGCGCCGCACCAGAGCATCGCCCGAACGCCGCCGGAATCCCGGATCTCTCGGGATCGCGAATACACCTCGCCCCCTCCTCCAAGCACCCCGCCCCCTATATATACCCCCCGCCCTCGATCGATTCCTGCCTAAAGCCCCCTCCTAGCTCTCCTCCCGACGCCGGAATTCCTCGCCGGAGTCCGAGACTCCCGCCGACGCCATTGATGCCCTAGAGCTCACTCCCGATCACCTCACCTCTCCCCGATACCACCCCCGTGACCCCCTCGCGCCCGTGCATCGCCTAAACACCACCATCGCAGCTGACGACCGCCGGAATCTTCGCCCACTTCACCACCGACGCCCACCGCCGGAGCTGGAACTCGCTCCGCTCGTCGCCGACGTCCCCGAGCTCGTTTCCGACCTCCAGACGAACCGCCTTGGTCGCCTACATCGCCTGGTGGTCTTGGCATCGCCGGAGCCGCCGGAACCCTCGCCGCCAGACGCCCTGCCTCACCTCAACTTCGCCGAAACTCCTTCCCTCCTCTGTAAGTCGCCGGGATTGCCCTCGCCCGTTAGATCTCGATCGTGCGGTGTAGATTAGAAGTTTTAAAACGCGAAACGCTTTCTGTTAAATAGCGGACGTCCGCCGTTTAGAGCCAGCAGCGAACACCCTGTAGACGTCCAATCTAGATCGAACCGTCAGCCTAGATCTATTTTTTTTTATTAAGCTGCAGCCACTGAATACCCTAAGCTTCGGCCGTCCGCCCCTATGCTCTGTAGCAACCAGCACGCAGTCACCCACGTTCGGCCACGTGTCCCTTAACCGATTCGTAGGATTTTTGTTTTTTTTTAGATCTGTTTATTTTCAGAATTAGTTCTGATCTTTGATCTTTAATATCTTTTATGTTTTAAATCGTTTTTGAGTGATTCCAATTTCTCTGTGTCACAAATTTTATCTAGTTTCTGTAGATGCCAAGTTTGGCCATATTTGAATAGGTTAAATTTGAATTTGCATGAATTTGCTTCAAACACTGTTTTGTGAATAACTTGAGTTTAAAAATAGATGTTGACTTCATTATTTTTTCTCCAGGTCACTTGTGGGTTGGTTTATCAGTAGATTTAATTTGGAAAAAATTTAGAAAAAATTTAAATTAGGGTTTGAGGCAAAACAGTACTATTTTACTTATAGTTTTGTTTTAGTCTTTTCTTTGTTATTTTTAATAGTTTTAAAGTATTTATTTTTGTCACTTTTGACAACTTGTTTTATATTTCTGTTAGTCAACAGTAGATAAATTTTATAGGATTTTAAAATTTATTTGCTTTTGTTTTGCTCTAAAACTAGTTTAGGTCATAAGTAGAGTTTTATAAAAGCTTTTTATTTATTTATTTTTGCTAGTTAAAACCCTAGTCAAATTCTTTGTTTTTACTTAGTTGTTTTACATTTTTCTTTTCTGTTAATTTACTAGTTTAGTGTTTTTCTTTGTTGTTAAGCTTTTACTTAGGACAAAATTATTTATGTGGTTGTGAAGATAAGTCCTAGAGTTTTCTTTAGTGTTTTCTTTATAGTTTTCTTTGTAGTTTTACTTTGGATTTTGTTTCGTTTTTCTTATTGATTTTCTTGCATTTTATTTGTTGATTGTTATTTTGAGTGCTAGAATTGCTTGCTAGAATGTTTGCTTATGTGAATGCTATGTCTGTTTAATATAGATTTCATCGGAGCGACGAATAGTTCTACCAAGTCATTTTCTGAGAGCGTTATAATCTTCAACAAGTAATACCAGGCAAGTTCACTTGATCATGATTTCAAACCCATGTTTTATTTGCATTTAGTAGTTATCCTCTTCCACCATGCATGCAAAGTAGGTAATTGGAAACTTGGACTTGAGTAGTATCATGAGGTAGGAACCCAATGCCCTTGTTACTGAGCCCGGGAACGTTATCATTTTATTTGCTATGCTTAGTAGACGGGGATTGGTATGAGTGTTCATGGGAGTTGTGAGAGTGATGATTTATAAGTGATGACAACAACCCTCAAGATTTGACGACAACTTCATGAACGATGACGATGACTTCAAGACTCAAACATGTTTTCAATATACCTCTGGGTGGAGGACGGTTTTGATGGGCACCCTGGAGCAACCAGTGGATGACCCGGGATGCATGGAGAAGCGCCATGACATCTTGCGGAAAGCTTCACCCAGGCCAAAAGAGACGGATGGATACTTCAAAACTGGAAGCTTACCTGTGCAACCGCAAGTCATTATGGGCTCTGGCTTGGTTGACCTTAGTTGTGAATCTGGCTGGGACGGTGCTAGCAGATGTAGAACTACGGTAGGATGGATGAGCACCGGACAGTGGTCAGAGGAACTCTTCGGAAGACCATGTTTCGGTCGTCTTGTTCTCAAACACCCTGAAGTGCGAGAACGTAAAAAGAGGGATCGAATCTTGTCGGTAAAGTGCACAACACTCTGCAGAGTTAAAACCTAATCGATTAGCCGTGTCCCCGGTGACGGACAATTTGAGCGTCTGGACTTGGATCTATCTCGGAACTCTCAACATCGGACTGATAACAAATTGTGGGCAACTTATGATAATTGTGGGCCATGAGACATCGGTTGGCGGAACCATGTCATAGTAGATAACTCCGTAGTAAAAAATCCTGATTATTCCTTTGTTGTAGGGAAAATAAAACCAGCTTTTATGCAAAAACTCAGACACAGAGCCTCAAAGCCATATTGCATATAGTATAGTTTTATCATCTGCTCTCTTATTTGTGATCTTGCCGGTACATTCAATGTACTGACCTACGCGGCTGCAACGTATTATGTTGCAGGATTTTCTACGACGAGTGAGTTTCGTTGTAGGGTTACGGTCTACACTCAACCTGCCGATGGCGTTGATGGGACTCCACACCCGTTTAATTGTTTCCGCTGAGACTTACGAGGTATATATCAGTTTTACGTTATTTATACATGTGATTGCACTTTGATATATGCATTGATGTACTGTGTGTGCCAGCATACCTATCCAGGGATGGCACAGATACATAGAGGCTTGACCGTTTCAGGTCGGGTCGCTACAAATATAGTATCAGAGCACATGTTGACTGTAGGACGTGACCCTAGAAAATGGCTTAGAAATAGGAAGACCTCAATAGGAATAACTTTTACTACTCTCGTATTATCCTACTCTCGTAACCTCTGAATTCTTTTACTAAACTTTCCTTATTTCAACTTATAGATGGAGGGCTACATCCTGAATGAAAGAGGACATTACGAGGATGTTCTTGGTGGCCCATTCCTTGTGGAGCTGGTCAGACTGCTGAAGCTACCGATACCCAAGATCAAGGCCACTAAGAGGACATCTGAATCATGGGGCATCAAGACTCAGGTGTTTGGACGCAAGGAGCACCCCAAGACTGGAGACATCAGCTTTGGAACGTTAAATCATGACTGTGATATGGGCATAAACACTGCCGTCCATGATGCTATTGCACGACTATGCTATCGTCATCGTGCTGCTCTAAGCACTCACTACTTTGGAAAGGTCGGATGGCAGAAGGAAGATGGAGCCACTATTGCCCTGACCAATGAGCAGAAGATGAAGTTTGCACCACTATTGGTGTATAATCAGGAGCTGGAGCAATACGTCAAGAACCTGCAGATGGACCTTCTGGAAGCATTATCTGACAAGGAAGCCCTGCGTGAAGAGCTCAAGATTCAGAAGACGAAGGTAGCTAAGCTGGAGGAGGAGAACCTTCAGATCCAGAAGAATCGTCAGGAGCTGAAGAATAGCATGGCCATATCTCATACCAAAGATGTTGAGATTCAGAAGCTCAAGACTCAACTCCAGGAATTACAGGGACGATACAAGAAACTTCGTGTCGACAGAGATAATCTGGCAGAAGAACTGGAGAACATCAAGCCTACCCAGGAGAAGCCCACTGGAGACAAGGATACACTAACTTAGTGTTAGTAGTCCCACCATGAGAGAATTAAAACGTTTTTGCGATTTAAAGTATTCGACCATACCAACTTATGTGGGTGGCGATACTATACGATTGAATTTGAATGCATGAGTACTTGATTGATACTATCTTTTGTGTTTATTGAATGGTTGGATGTATTATATCTTCATATATGGTATTCGTAGGTTTGTATTTATTTCAACCTTGAGAGACGTGATTTACGGAAGAATCACAGAAGGCCTTCATATGGGAGGAGCATCAGCATTGGAAACTCCCGAGCATTGAAGACCTCAAGAAATGAAGACTTCGTAACGAAACCGTAGTAAAACGAGACCATTACAAACGGTAGAACTTTGAGTTGGGATTTTGATGTAGGGCACGGGCCAAAGTGCCCCGATTTGTCCCGATGTTCACGAATTGGAGGTGGCTACGAAGAGGAACACGTAGAGCACAAAGAATACGAGGGGAAATCACAAGAGAAACACTCAAGAACAAGTCCAATCACACATCCACTAGACTAGCAACACATAAGATCCACAAGGTACAAGAACAACAAAGGGAAAGATACATGGTAAAGTTCATCCCAAATTTAAGAGGAGATGAGGTCTTGATGATCTAGATAGATCCTTCCCACAAGGGGGTCTTGATATCCCTAAGGATCTTCTCCAATGGAGGTCTTGAACTCCAATGGAGTGTGCCTCTCTCAAGAGGATTCCCACAAGGGGAGATACATGAGCTAAGCTCCAATGTCTAGATCTAATCTTAGCTAACCCTAAATAGAGGAGGAGGAGGAGTATATATAGTCCTAGGCAATGAAGGGGTAAGCAGGGGCATAATAGGGATTACATGGGCAAAGCCCAACAGCAACACGCAGGAGGCCCCGTGCGCACGGGGTAAGTGGAGCCCGTGCGCACGGGGTATCCAGAGACCTGGCGCCTTAGCCCGTGCGCACGGGCTTGTACCGTGGGCATGGGGTCCCGTGTGCACGGGGTCTAATGGCCCGTGCGCACGGGGTGTCCAGAAGCTTCACAGCTCGTCGCCTTCTCGTGGACATCCGTCGATGCACGTGGAACCTCGCCTTCTTCTTGACGGTTCCTTCTCCGCTTCCAGGCTTCCCTCTTGGATGGTGTAGTTGTTCCCTTGCGCTTGCACTCCTCCTCGTCATCCGTGAAGTTCCGACAATACCTATGCATGCACACGAGAGGAGTGTCAAGTAGTATACCATCCTCGAAGGGGTCAAGTGAACACGTGTAAAGGAGATGATTCACCTTTATGTATGGGAAGTAGATGTGGCACGTGTCACTTGCCAAACGGACTCTTGACATGGTGATGTCCGTAGGATGCTCCGCATCATCCCCTCCCCCTTGGGAAAGATCCGTCCTCGGATCAAAACCCAAATCACCATGGGAAAGAGATGGCGTCGCCGTGTACAAGTGGACGATCACCAAGCATTCAACATCTTGAAGTTCAAAATGGGCACTCTCCAATGTCTCACCGTCATGTGGTTCCTTCAAAAGGAGCAAGGACAACAAACACTTGGAAAAACAAATGTGGTTAGCGTTAGTGCAAAACCAAGCATTCAAGTGGTGATTCACCCAACAAGTGTCGTCATGCGTAGCATTAGGTGTGACAAGGAAGTGTGGCATGTCAATTAAGCATATCAATTGAGCACATGCAAAGGCATCATGGAAACAATCATGCAAATGTGAGGTAAAGATGCTAATATGTGTGACAATCGGACAAGCATCTACCTCAATGTCATAGCAAGCATGCACAAGGTGCTCAACAAAAGGTCTATGGTAGGCATAGGAATCATTCACAACACCAAGGAAAATGATATGTCCAAACACATGGGGCACCAAGTGCATGAAATGTGCAATAGGCAAGCCAAAGTGTAAGACAATCCAAGCATAATGTGCAAATGGTGTAGTGAAGAAAGTGTGGCACTCAACACAATGGAAAGAGCAAGTGTTCATCATGTGTGACCGTGTAGCAATCAATGGTACATGGCATATGTGAAGAAATGACATTGTTGCAATCAAACACATGGGAATAGCATGGGATAATCATGTTCGATGCAACACACAAGGCATATATATCATGAGGCATGGCAATGTGGCAATGGAAATTCAAAACAAAATCTCTAGCATGTGTGCATTGTGTCATAGTGCAAGCAACACATGAAGTATGATCCACAATATTCATGCTCATGGTGTTGGGATTCTCAAAAGAGAAGGATATCACCTCAAAAGTATGTCCTTGTGCATCCTTCACAATGCCGAAGTGGTAGAAAATGCGTGGTAGAAGCACGTCGGTCGAAAGTGGATCGCTCTCAAGAGCTCAAATGGTCAACTCACGTGAAGTTGAAGTTGACACGGGGTCGAACGATCCTACACATGCACATAACAAAGCAAAGAACGCATGTGCATGGTAGATAAACACATCATCCATCATGATGGTTCTCTTCTCTTGAACATAACCATTAGAAGCAAAAGTGCATGAATGATATGATGCAACAATGGCTATATTTATGGCACTAGGCATATGGTGCAAAGAAGGAAGACAAGCATGCCGCACATGAAAGATGGCAAAAGCTCCAAATATATGGGAGAAAGCTATGGGGGCAATCTCATTAGCAAGACTAAAAGCATTGTTGCACTCAATACATGGCAAATCATCTAGCATGCGAGAGGCAACATATGGAGATATACGACAAGAAGCAATATGAATCATGTGCAAAGCATGTGAATGGATGCCATCAACCGCATGAAACGAGCAAGTATGAATCATTGGTGATGCAACAAGGCAAGCAATCATAGTAATCATATCGTGCAAACTAGTGGAGCGAAGATGCAACACACTAGAGGAAATCATGGCAATCATGTCATGTGAGCAAATAATAGGCATAACAAATGCGCATGACATATCGGAAGCACGAAAACAAGGCAAGATCAAAGTATCATCATAGGCATGGGGTACATAGCAAACATGGCAATAACAAGTGATATCTCCACCAAGCATGCAAACACACATACAAATAGTAGAATCAAGTGTCATGTGAGATGCAAAGCATGGGTCACAAATGCATGGCAAAGGCATAGGAATGAGCATATCATGCAAAATGAACATGGTAATATGGGCATAGAGGATGTAATGAATAATAACCCATAACCATGTGAGAGCCATGTAGAAGAAATGCGCGAAGTCATTGCGCGATGGGAGCGGTGGGAGTGACAATCCGCGGAATCCCAAATCATCATTGCTCTCTAGAGCTCGCTTCGTCAACTCTTGCGTTTGCGAAGTCGACGAGGAAGCATGTGTACCTACACAACATGGGGACAAACGAAACAACGTGTGTGCGTGGTAAATTTACACATCATCCATCATGATGTGTATGTGCACATGAGAGTTAGCACAGGATAAGCAATGCTCAAAGAAATTTGAGGCACGATAGAGAAATATGTCATCCATCATGAAAGAATAGTTGTTATGTATGACATGATGAGGATGCAAATTATAGCAAGTGTGTGGCACATCAAAAGCATTTTCATTCATGGGATGCATATGGTGCACACAATCATGGGAATCATGCAATTCGTAGGATGGATCTAAATCTCCTAACATGTATGAGGAAACTATGGGGGTCGCCTCATTAGCAATAGCGGACGCATAATATGGAGAAAATTGACAATATGGCAAACAATGCATGTTCAAAGCTAGGTGGTCATGGCATGGCATATGAGAGAAATGATGCAAAGGGAGCATATCAATATCATCACAAGAAAAGCAAATGCCAATAACCATGGGCTTGTCATCTATGCCATATGTGCAAATTGGGTTCATTTTAATGGCATATGCATAGTCACTACGATGAGATTGCAAATATGACATATGGGAGATCTCATTCATAGCATATGACAAGTCAAGAGGGGTTGCAAACATGATGTGACCGATAGAATTAGCACAAGAAATCCTATGCAATATGGCATCACAACTAATAGACTCCACATGGCAATCATCAAACTCATCATAAATGGGTAAATCATCGCATGGGGAAATCATACTAGCATGAAGCGTGTCAATAGGAGGATCTACATCATGCAAGCAAGCAATGTCAAGAATGTCCACTAGTGGGACAAGAGCATCACCTTCACCTATGTTACCTTTCTCATTCCACTCATGTGGTGTAGGTGAGGTGGCAAGGACCAACTTGTGGTCATCATCATCGTGATGGAACAATGTGGGGGGTGTATCATAGTCCACCATGGCCATCGTCTTGTCCAAAGGAAGGACGAAGTCGTCGAAGATCGGGGCGTCGTCGTATATGGGACCTAGCACCAAATGAGAAGACACAATAGAGGTAGAGGGTAAGTCGTTAGAAATCGAAATGGCTTCACATGCCCTATCAACTACCTCACTCTCTCTATGTGGTGGTTCACTCACTCCCTCAAAATAGGTGCACTCAATGTCACATATGGTGGAGTCACTCAAATCACTCAAGTGGTGGTGGTGGTGGCTCGCCTCACATGGGAATTGGGTCAACTCATCATATATGGGGCTAGTGGTGAAGTCACTCTCACTCTCAATATGGTGGCATAAGTCGCTCAACTCATCACCGTCGTCGCCGTGGATGAAGGCCGAAGATGGCACATCATCACTCTCGCCTCCAAAGATGGAAGCATCATCCTTGCTCGCCACCTTGTCGCTCGCCTCCAAATCTTGATCCTTGAGTTGCTCCGTAGTCGTAGTCGTCGCCGCACCGTCTTCAAAAAGAGTCATGGTAGACTTGGCATCGTCAATGCCACAAAGAGGGATGGCGGTGAAGTCGAACTTTGGAGCGTCGTCTTGGAGCTCATCGGACTTGGACAACTCGGTGGTACTAGCCTCATGCTCGCCGTCTTGGAGCGTGTTCGTCGCGAAGTGTGCTTGGGGTCGAGTGGACTTGTAGTTGTTGGTGAAGTCAAAGTAGCCCGTGGAAGTAGTGGGCTTGAGCTCGTGGAGTAGGCGAAGATGCCGTACATCCGAAGGCGAAGATGCCTTGAAGTCACTTGGCGAAGATGCCAATGTAGCTGATGAAGTCACAGTCTTGGGGTCGCTGTCGCTGTTCTGTATGGCCCGTGCGCACGGGGGTGCAGGAGGCCGTGTGCACGGGGTCCCGTGTGCACGGGGGTCGCAGGCCCGTGTGCACGGGGGTGCCAGAGCAGCCAACTCATGTCCAGAAGGTCGCTCTTCATGGTCTTGTCGGTGTCGATGCCGTTGTGTACTTGCCGGAGATGGTAGCTTGGGAGTCTTTGCACTTGAGCGTCTTCTCGAAGATGAGGAAGACCGCTTGCCGGTGTTGATGAGGATCTTGAACTCCTCCATGTACTTGTCCATCTTGGCGTCGATGAAGTTCTTCATGGCACCGAACTCGTCGTCGTTGTTGTAGACCGGAAGATGATGTGCTTCGCCTATCCATCACAAGACTCGAGCAAAGGTGAGTAGGAAATGAGATAAACAATACCAAGTTACCTTTTCCCAAAGTTGAGAATGTATCCCGTTTCACTCAATGTGAAATGAAAGAATAGTGGAATTGGTACCGGACTTGTTCACTCACACCTACAAAGTAAAGCTTATCGAGTGGCTTGGTTAGGACAAGTGACACAAATTTATGCAAATTGAAGTCCAAGATATGTAAATGTTGAAATCAAGACAAAGGACTCAAAATGCAAAGCAAGTGATCACAATATAGAGGAGGGCAATAAATAAACACACACGGTGGGATAATGGGGCTTGTGCAACTATAGGGATGAGCAATACAAAATTGCCTAACGAAGACTAAGCTCGTGTTGCACAAACACAAGGAGAGACGCTAGCTTGATTGCACGTTTGGGCACGATTCACCACTTGGCACCAACCTATATGTATGCAAAGCAAAATGTTTCCTATTCCATGTATCCTCATGCACAAGTATCTCTTTTCATGCTCAACACTCTTTTGCTTATAAGCTTTTGATCTTTCTTTTTCTTGCTTAAAAGCTTTTTTTTTATCTTCTCTTCCTTTCCACTATGCGAGCCTCAACCAAACACATGAGATAAGTATCACAAGATATGCACGGGAGCAAGCAATTGCACTTTATGATATATCAAATGATGCAGCAATATGATATCGTATCCCTATGGTGCTCAAGTTTTCGCGAAGCCCGGCAATACTCGGATAGCTAGTCTCAATAGGTATGAAGGTATTCGCAAAGATGGTGGGGCTATCAAGATGTAATGGCAAGGAAGGAAAAGTTTATGACGGAATGGATACCTTCGTCACACTTAACCTTTCACGAAGTCGGGGGTAACCGGCCTTGCTTCCGGTTGAAGATGGTCTCAAAGGATGGATGGTCGTCGTCGATGCGAAATGTCGTGGTGGATGTAGTTGATGTATCGATACAAGTCGTCGGTGGTGATGAAGATGTAACCGTCCCTAAGTATGCGAAACACCTTAGGAGACTCAAATCACAACTCAAACAACCACAAATGCAATGGAAACCAAAATGGGTTAGGTTGCGGGAGTTTATGGTGGTGGTGCGGGAGTTATGGCGGAGGGCCTATGCAAAGATGCAAAAATGCACAAAATTTGATGGAGTCAAATGGTGATAAAACCAAGATGAGCAGCTCGGGCACGTCGCTAGCTTTTCAACGAGCCAAAGAACACCCAAATCGGAGTTCGGAAGTGGGAGATATGGCCGAAAAGGTGAAGCGGTGCTGGCTGTTCCTGTAGGGGTCGTGCGCACGAGGTCTAGGGCCCGTGGACACGGGGTCCCGTGCGCACGGTACAAGCCCGTGGACACGGGGTGTCCAGAGACTTCGCAGGGGCCCGTGCGCACGGGGTTGGGGGTCCGTGGACACGGGGGTGGCGGAAATTTCACGATTTCAACTCCAAATTCGAAGTGGAAAAGAAAAATTGGGCTATGGGGACGCAATAGGAGATGGATCTACTTGCTAAACACCAGATCCATGGATTGAAACCAACAAAAACGCACTAGGAGCAACAAATCACAAAAAATTTGGTATGGCTCTTTTTGTGGGAAATTTTCGAAATTGGACAAAAACAAGCAAAATTAGGCTAGAACATGGGGGGTAGGGCTCCAAATTCGTGTCAACGTGCCTCATGATACCAAGATGATGTAGGGCACGGGCCAAAGTGCCCCGATTAGTCCCGATGTTCACGAATTGGAGGTGGCTACGAAGAGGAACACGTAGAGCACAAAGAATACGAGGGGAAATCACAAGAGAAACACTCAAGAACAAGTCCAATCACACATCCACTAGACTAGCAACACATAAGATCCACAAGGTACAAGAACAACAAAGGGAAAGATACATGGTAAAGTTCATCCCAAATCCAAGAGGAGATGAGGTCTTGATGATCTAGATAGACCCTTCCCACAAGGGGGTCTTGATATCCCTAAGGATCTTCTCCAATGGAGGTCTTGAACTCCAATGGAGTGTGCCTCTCTCAAGAGGATTCCCACAAGGGGAGATACATGAGCTAAGCTCCAATGTCTAGATCTAATATTAGCTAACCCTAAATAGAGGAGGAGGAGGAGTATATATAGTCCTAGGCAATGAAGGGGTAAGCAGGGGCATAATAGGGATTACATGGGCAAAGCCCAACAGCAACACGCAGGAGGCCCCGTGCGCACGGGGTAAGTGGAGCCCGTGCACACGGGGTATCCAGAGACCTGACGCCTTAGCCCGTGCGCACGGGCTTGTACCGTGGGCACGGGGTCCCGTGTGCACGGGGTCTAATGGCCCGTGTGCACGGGGTGTCCAGAAGCTTCACAGCTCGTCGCCTTCTCGTGGACATCCGTCGATGCACGTGGAACCTCGCCTTCTTCTTGACGGTTCCTTCTCCGCTTCCAGGCTTCCCTCTTGGATGGTGTAGTTGTTCCCTTGCGCTTGCACTCCTCCTCGTCATCCGTGAAGTTCCGACAATACCTATGCATGCACACGAGAGGAGTGTCAAGTAGTATACCATCCTCGAAGGGGTCAAGTGAACACGTGTAAAGGAGATGATTCACCTTTATGTATGGGAAGTAGATGTGGCACGTGTCACTTGCCAAACGGACTCTTGACATGGTGATGTCCGTAGGATGCTCCGCATCAGATTTGTTGCTGAATGATTGTGTGAGTATCTCTCTTCCTCTCTATTCTCATCCCAAAACCCTTGGACCCAATAGATGACGAATGAAGATGGACTTGTATTCTCTGGACAGATGACACAGCCAGAGGCAGAGCTATGGATTCAGAACATGGAGAATCATCTCGGAAACAACTTGGTTGCAAGGAAGTATGAGGTTCAATACGCTCTTCAGTACTTTACAGAAAGTGCTGCAACCTGGTGGAAAATGCATCAAGCCATACAAGGATGTAATGGAGCAAAAACTTGGGAGGAATTCAAGAAGACTCTGCTAAGATCCTGTCTCATCCGAAAGCGACCCGATGAAGAAACCTTGTGCCTGCAAGATATGTGGAGAAATAGGACACACCCAGGAAGAACACAAGGATGGATGCCCTCATTGTGAAGAAAATCACCCAGCTGAGGAATGCCCGACTGGGCAGGTGACATGTTTCTTGTGTGAAGGAACTATGCATTTCCCGGCTAAATGCCAAATGTACCCCAAGGTACAAGAAGTCATCAAGCAGCAGGAGGAAGCCATGAAGGAAGGTGTTAAAGATACAGATGAAGAAGGCCTAATCAGATTTTACTCCAATGCCTGCTATTCATGTGGAGAAGAAGGACATTTTTCTCAGTATTGCACGAAGAAGGGGACTGAGTATCTTGGTGAGTTCCCGACAGCAGAAGTGGCGATCTGATTGGTACGAAGAAGACCAAGAAGAGGAAACAAAGACCTCCCCAGAACAACCCATTTTCTGCAGAAAAGGACCTGAGTCATATCATATGTTTCAAGTGCAAGAAGTCAGGTCACTATTTCGATAGGTGTCCAGAAAAGAAGCTAAAAATCCAAGGAGCCTACATAATCACAAAGAAGCCCCGAGACATGTCGGAAGACATTTGTTTTCGCTGCAATGAAGCAGGACATTTTGCTAGGGAATGTTCAGATCAGAAGAAAGCTAAATATGAGTAGATGAATATTGGATGAATAAGTGTAATAAGAAATACTCTTGTTTTCGTAAAGATGTTGATTTGAATTATGGAAATCTCGGAGATTGTAATAATTCATGAATCAATAAAGTTGATATGTCATATGCTGAAAGGACTGTATGAAGTTGTTATTTTGGAAATGATTATGTGGGTAAACATGGAAAAAAATGAGTTGTTGATGCATAAACGGGGATTTTGATAAAGTACAAGGATACAATGAATATGGTCAATGGATAACCCAGTACATTTTGTTTAAGGATGACAATACCCTGTAAGATGTTGGGAATTGAATTGAAGTTTTGTTTGGATGATATGCTTACCCAAGGAGATGCATACATTATTCTGAATACCCCTTCTATCTTACAACTGCAGATGACAACCCTTTATGAGTCTTTCCTCAAGGGCCCGGAAACCATTATGACCCTGACTAGTGATCATGATTACCCAAAGATCCTGAAGGACATGATGACGCATATTCACCTTGAAGGAGATGCAGTTTACAAGGACTATCCTTTCATGGAAAATGGAGTGGAACTTTGGTACGTGGAAGTACATCTCCACCGTGAGAAAGGAGTCTGCCCAAAGACTATGGGGCAATACTTTTTCATCTCACGTGTACCACGAGCAACCTTCTTCGACTCTGTTCGTGAAGCTGCCATGGAAGCCATACGTCAGATCGGAGAAATACTCGAAGCAAGACTCCGTCATATAGGAATACCTGAGAGAGGTGCATGCAGAGATGATGGAAATGAAGCTCATGGCCACCATGATGAAGCAAAAAATTGGTCATTTCAAGGAGCACATCGCACAATTCCAGTGGGACTGAAGCATTTCCAAGGAGGATACATGAATAAAGATGAAATTAATGCTTGACCATACCAAACCTTGTGGACGGCAGCATTTGCAATAAAGTACTCCTGAGTGTTGGAATTTTGAGAAGTTGTTAAGGATGTAATAAAGGATTTAATATGAATATGATTTATGGATGAACCAGTGCGTGCTATTTTAATTGTGATGCTTTTTGTGTGAACACTTGACCAATGGAAAGGGAAGTGTATTCCACAGAGTGGAGTTGGACAAAATGAGTTGGCATTTTGTTTTTGTTATGATGGTTACCCCAAGAGTATGAAGGAATGAAGTATTATTGGATTTAAAGGAGGTGTAATGTTGGAAGATGGAACATTTGTAACTCCAAGGATGAGTTAAAGCGGTAAGTATTGAAGTGGGCCCATAACCCACAAGACCCAGGATTTGCTAAGGAAAACAAGCCCAATCTTGTTGAAGAAGGAATCCTGAAGAAGCTATGTTTTCATCGGCAGACGTTTCATAGGAGGTTACGTAAACCCCTAGAGTTGTGAAGAAACGGTAGATGTATGTTTGGCTTGCAGAACCAATGGATTTACCCGAACCCAGATCGATGACATGAGAGATTCTGCAATGCCTGTGAGAATGCCCGAGTGTTAGCAAACGAGATTTGCTAAACCTTATACAGAGTAATGATTTGGGTGCGACATGGCTTGGCCACCATGACGACTTACTCTTATCATTCGCTCTCACTATTTGGAATGGAAAATCTGGAGTGACTTACCTATAGTAGAGAGACGACGATCGTTGAAAACCTTGTTTAAGCCTTAGAATGGTATGTTAAGAAGCCCTGATACCAGGCAGTTATTGCCAAACGTAGGTTATACGGTGAGATTCAACCCAGACCATTTTCCTGCAGGAAACCACAAACTGTTGACCACCATGAGAATTCCGATAGTTGCTTAGAATTGGCGACAGGCCTGTCAGCCAAGAAGACCCGGTCTCGGAAGAGCTCTACTTTGATGTAAGGACACAGGATTTTGAGAAAAAGGTTATGTTCTTACCAGAAGTGCACCAGAGAAGGAGTTATCCGAGAGAATATGAGAAGCCCAACACCGTAAACCCAAAGGATGGAGTACATGAGTTTTAATGGACCCATGACTTGGATTTTAAGTGTGGTAGCACCCCAGACCTTTCCGATCAATGGATTTGCTGGAAGACCCCCAAACCCTAACCTTTTCTTGCTAGCCTCTTCGAATCTCGCGGACGAGATTCATTTTAAGTGTGGTAGGTTTGTAACATCCCAAAATTCTAAATTTTGGAATGTTATATTAATTAAATAAATAGGATTGATTGTTCATTGTTTATTTAATTGATTGACTGAAAGTGAGTGAAATTTGAAACTTTTTTTTGAAAGTTTAATGAGAGGGAATGAAATGACTTTCCCAAACTTTCACTTTGCACTTTGATCTTCAACGACTTCAAATTCACTTCATCATAAAATCCTAGAGTGAAGATGATATGACTTCTTCCATTTAAAGAAATGAAAAGGGATTTGGAAAGGATTTGAATTTCCATTTGAAAATATTTTCAAATTCAGAAAACTTTATGCAACCCAATGATTTTCATGAGGGAAGATAAAATGACTTCTTCAAATTATATGAAATATGAGTTGGAAGTTTAAAAGAAAGGATTTGAAAGTGGTTTGAAATTCAAACTCAAACTCAATTTGGAGTTATTTGGTTTTTATTCAATTTATTTTTCTCCAAAAATAGAATATATGGAAAATAGGGTAACATGATTCCCTTCAACATAAAAATGGAGAAAAATAAATTTGAATTCATTTTGGTATTCTAAAATAATTTTGTTTGCATTTTTAATGCAACAGTAGCACTGTTTGAATTATATGAATTTGTTTTTATATTTTATTTGACTTTGAAAAATAGTTCATGTTTTAGGAAATCTTTTTCTAATTTTTTTGATATATTATATGACTATATATTATTTTTATTTATTTTGTTTATTTTCTTTTTGTTTGACTGCTTTTATTTAAAAAGAAAAAATGGCCGAAGCCCAGCTAGCTACAGTACCAGGCCCAGCCGCCAGGCCAGCGCCAACCGCCGGCCCAGCCAGCAGAAAACGGCCCACGGCCTCCCTCGCGCCGAAGCGCTAAGCGACCAGCCGCCCGCCGCCTCTCCCTCTCGCTCGCTGACACCGGGGCCCGCAGGCGTCTTCTTCCCCTCGCCCACGTCGCGCCGCACCAGAGCATCGCCCGAACGCCGCCGGAATCCCGGATCTCTCGGGATTGCGAATCCACCGCGCCCCCTCCTCCAAGCACCCCGCCCTCGATCGATTCCTGCCTAAAGGCCCCTCCTAGCTCTCCTCCCGACGCCGGAATTTCTCGCCGGTGTCCGAGACTCCCGCCGACGCCATTGATGCCCTAGAGCTCACTCCCGATCACCTCACCTCTCCCCGATACCACCCCCGTGACCCCCTCACGCCCGTGCATCGCCTAAACACCACCATCGCAGCCGACGACCGCCGGAATCTTCCCCCACTTCACCACCGACGCCCACCGCCAGAGCTGGAACTCGCTCCGCTCGTCGCCGACGTCCCCGAGCTCGTCTCCGACCTCCAGACGAACCGCCGTGGTCGCCTACATCGCCTGGTGGTCTTGCCATCGCCATAGCCGCCGGAACCCTCGCCGCCAGACGCCCTGCCTCGCCTCGACTTCGCCGGAACTCCCTCCTCTGTAAGTCGCCGGGATCGCCCTCGTCCGTTAGATCTCGATCGTGCGGTGTAGATTAGAAGTTTTAAAACGCGAAACGTTTTCTATTAAATAGCGGACGTCCGCCGTTTAGAGCCAGCAGCGAACACCCTGTAGCCGTCCGATCTAGATCGAACCGTCAGCCTAGATCTGCTTTTTTTATTAAGCTGCAGCCACCGAATACCCTAAGCTTCGGCCGTCCGCCCCTATGCTCTGTAGCAAACAGCACGCAGCCACCCACGTTCGGCCACGTGTCCCTTAACCGATCCGTAGGATTTTTGTTTTTTTTAGATCTGTTTATTTTCAGAATTAGTTCTGATCTTAGATCTTTAATATCTTTTATGTTTTAAATCGTTTTTGAGTGATTCCAATTTCTCTGTGTCACAAATTTTATCTAGTTTCTGTAGACGCCAAGTTTGGCCAAATTTGAATAGGTTAAATTTGAATTTGCTTCAAACACTGTTTTGTGAATAACTTGAGTTTAAAAATAGATTTTGACTTGATTATTTTTGCCCCTGGTCACTTGTGGGTTGGGTTATCAGTAGATTTAATTTGGAAAAATTTAGAAAAAATTTAAATTAGCGTTTGAGGCAAAACAGTACTGTTTTACTTATAGTTTTGTTTTAGTCTTTTCTTTGTTATTTTTAATAGTTTTAAAGTATTTCTTTTTGTCACTTTTGACAACTTATTTGCTTTTGTTTTGCTCTAAAACTAGTTTAGGTCATAAGTAGAGTTTTATAAAAGCTTTTTATTTATTTCTTTTTGCTAGTTAAAACCCTAGTCAAATTCTTTGTTTTTACTTAGTTGTTTTACATTTTTCTTTTCGGCTAATTTACTAGTTTAGTATTTTTCTTTGTTGTTAAGCTTTTACTTAGGACAAAATTATTTATGTGGTTGTGAAGATAAGTCCTAGAGTTTCCTTTAGTGTTTTCTTTATAGTTTTCTTTATAGTTTTCTTTGTAGTTTTCTTTGTAGTTTTACTTTGGATTTTGTTTGGTTTTTCTTATTGATTTTCTTACATTTTATTTGTTGATTGTTATTTGAGTGCTAGAATTGCTTGCTAGAATGTTTGCTTATGTGAATGCCATGTCTGTTTAATATAGATTTCATCGGAGCGACGAATAGTTCTACCAAGTCATTTTCTGAGAGCGTTATAATCTTCAACAAGTAATACCAGGCAAGTTCACTTGATCATGATTTCAAACCCATGTTTTATTTGCATTTAGTAGTTATCCTCTTCCGCCATGCATGCAAAGTAGGTAATTGGAAACTTGGACTTGAGTAGTATCATGAGGTAGGAACCCAATGCCCTTGTTACTGAGCCCGGGAACGTTATCATTTTATTTGCTATGCTTAGTAGACGGGGATTAGTATGAGTGTTCATGGGAGTTGTGAGAGTGGTGATTTATAAGTGATGACAACAACCCTCAAGATTTGACGACAACTTCATGAACGATGACGATGACTTCAAGACTCAAACATGTTTTCAATATACCTCTGGGTGGAGGACGGTTTTGATGGGCACCCTGGAGCAACCAGTGGATGACCCGGGATGCATGGAGAAGCGCCATGACATCTTGCGGAAAACTTCACCCAGGCCAAAAGAGACGGATGGATACTTAAAAATTGGAAGCTTACCTGTGCAACCGCAAGTCATTATGGGCTCTGGCTTGGTTGACCTTAGTTGTGAATCTGGCTGGGACGGTGCTAGCAGATGTAGAACTATGGTAGGATGGATGAGCACCGGACAGTGGTCAGAGGAACTCTTCGGAAGACCATGTTTCGGTCGTCTTGTTCTCAAACACCCTGAAGTGCGAGAACGTAAAAAGAGGGATCAAATCTTGTGGGTAAAGTGCACAACACTCTGCAGAGTTAAAACCTAATCGATTAGCCGTGTCCCCGGTTACGGACAATTTGAGCCTCTGGACTTGGATCTATCTCGGAACTCTCAACACCGGACTGATAACAAATTGTGGGCAACTTATGATAATTGTGGGCCATGAGACATCGGTTGGCGGAACCATGTCATAGTAGATAACTCTGTAGTAAAAACTCCTGATTATTCCTTTGTTGTAGGGAAAATAAAACCAGCTTTTATGCAAAAACTGAGACACAGAGCCTCAAAGCCATATTGCATATAGTATAGTTTTATCATCTGCTCTCTTATTTGTGATCTTGCCGGTACATTCAATGTACTGACCTACACGGCTGCAACGTATTATGTTGCAGGATTTTCTACGACGAGTGAGTTTCGTTGTATGGTTACGGTCTACACTCAACCTGCCGATGGCGTTGATGGGACTCCACACCCGTTTAATTGTTTCCGCTGAGACTTACGAGGTATATATCAGTTTTACATTATTTATACATGTGATTGCACTTTGATATATACATTGATGTACTGTGTGTGCCAGCATACCGATCCAGGGATGGCACAGATACACAGAGGCTTGACCGTTTCAGGTCGGGTCGCTACAATGAACAAGTGGTGGAAAAGAAAATTTCGGGGCAAAATTCGAGGAATTTCGTGGATGGAAGTGGTGGAGATGGTGGGGAAAAGCTAGATCCACTTGAAACACGGCAAATCCATGATCAAAATCAACAAAACATCATCAAACCAACAAATCACAAAAAAATTGGTATTGCTATTTTTGTGAGAAATTTTTGAAATTGGGTAAAACAAACAAAATTGGGGCTAGAAAGTGAGGGTAAAGACTCCAAAGTGTGAATCAATGTGGCTCTGATCCAAGATGATGTAGGGTGGAACCCTAATTGACGATCTTTTCACACTTGGAGGGGGAAAGGGGAAGAACAACAAAGGGAAATCACTCAAACAAACCCAAATCACACATCCACTAGGATAGCATACATGAGATCCACAAGCATACAAGATCAATCCATGGAAACAAGCACAAAGGTAAAGTTCTTCTCACTCCAAAGGAGGTGAGGTCTTGATGATCTAGATGAGATCCTTCTCCTTTAGGAGGTCTTGATGATCCTATGATGGGGATCCTTCTTCCTAGAGAGGTCTTGATTCCCCAAGAGGAGATACAAGGAGCAAAGCTCTACTCAAATGTCTCAATGTCTTTGCTAACCCTAGAAAGGATGAGGAGGAGGTTTATTTATAGTCTAGGACGAAGTGGAGGTGGGGGGAGGAGTTACACGGCCGGTTGGCCCATCTTGCGCTGGCAGGGGCCGGCTATCCGGGCGTCAGGCCGGATGTCCAGCCGTTTTCGTCAGGCCGAATGTCCAGGCCGGACGCCGGATGTCCGGCCTGGAACTCCTTCCAGGTTCTGTCCTCCTCGGGCCGGATTTCCGGGCAGGGGCCGGATGTCCGGCCTAGACGGGCCGGATGTCCAGGCCCTGTAGATGCTCGGCTGTAGGGCTGTTGCTGTATTCATCAGGGGCCGGATGTCCGGGCCATGGGCCGGATGTCCGGTCGCTGATACTTTTCAGCGGTCTTCCTTGGCGCTCTTCTTTATCCGTGTACTTGGGGACTTGGTCTTCATTCCGAGCATTCCCGAGGCGGTCTTCTTCGTACCTGAGCACACATAGCATTCCGGCTTGAGGTAGTAGCCATGTCTCACACGAGTCAAATGGAAGTTCATTAAGCAGAGATGTCACCTCGGTCTCGAGAGCTCTTACACGTGCTCGTGTCATTGGCCCGCTTGGTGCTACTTGTAGACTGTGTTGGTATTTCCCCGAAGAGGAGAGGATGATGCAGTATAGTAGAGATAAGTATTTCCCTCAATTAAGAACCAAGGTTATCAATCTTGTAGGAGAACCACGCAAAATCCCGTTAGACGCACCTGCACACACAAAAGCAAACACTTGCACCCAACGCAAATAAGAGGGTTGTCAATCCTCTTAGCGGTTATTTGCAAGGATTAATTTTGATAGTGATAGATAGATAAAGTAAATTACTAAATAAAATAAAAGTAAATAAATTGCAGCAAAGTATTTTTGGTTTTAATATATGATAAAACTAGACCGGGGGGCATAGTTTTCACTAGAGGCTTCTCTCTCGAACACATAGCATACGGTGGGTAAACAAATTACTGTTGGGAAATTGATAGAAAAGCAAATAATTATGACGGATTCATGGCAATGATCATGTATATAGGCATCACGTCCGAGACAAGTAGACCGACTCCTGCCTACATCTACTACTATTACTCCAATCATCGACCGCTATCCATCATGCATCTAGGGTATTAAGTATGAAACAGAGTAACGCCTTAAGCAAGATGACATGATGTAGACAAAGTAAACTCAAGCAATATGATTAAACCCCATCTTTTTATCCTTAATGGCAACAATACAAATAAGTGTCATGTCCCTTTCTGTCACTGGGATTGAGCACCGCAAGATTGAACCCATCACAAAGCACCTCTCCCATTGCAAGATAAACCAATCTAGTTGGCCAAACCAAATTGATAGATTGGAGAGAAATACAAAGCTATAATAATCATGCATAAAAGAGTTCAGAGAAGACTCAAATATTTCTCATGAATAATCTGATCATAAACTCACAATTCATCGGATCCCAACAAACACACCGCAAAAGAAGATTACATCGGATAGAACTCCATGAACATCGAGGAGAACGTGGTATTGAAGATCAAAGAGAGAGAAGAAGCCATCTAGCTACTAGCTATGGACCCGTAGGTCTGTGGTAAACTACTCACACATCATCGGAGGGGCAGCAAGGTTGATGAAGAAGCCCTCCATGATCGATTCCCCCTCCGGCAGAGTACCGGAAAAGGCCTCCAGATAGGATCGTGGAAGAACAGAGGCTTGCGGCGGCGGAAAGGTTTTCTCTTCTGTCTCCCTGGTATATTGGGAATATTTGGGAATTTATAGCGTTGGAATTAGGTCAGGAGGGGCTACGAGGGGGCCACAAGCCTGGGGGGCGCGCCCTACCCCCCAGGGCGCGCCCTCCGAGCTTGTGGCTCCCTCGTGGCTCCTCTGGTCTTCTCCCGAAGCTTCGTGTGTCTCTTCTGGTCCAGAAAAAATTAATCCAAAGTTTTTTTCTCGTTTGGACTCTTTTTGATAATGATTTTCTGAAAAGACAAAAACAAGCAAGAAATAGCAACTGGCACTAGGCACTGGGTTAATCTGTTAGTCCCAAAAATGATATATAATGGCATATAATTGCATATAAAACATCCAAGATTGATACTATAATAGCATGGAACAATCAAAAATTATAGATACGTTGGAGACGTATCAAGCATCCCCAAGCTTAATTCCTGCTCGTCCTCGAGTAGGTAAATGATAAAAATAGAATTTTTGATGTGGAATGCTACCTATCATGTAATCTCTCTTACGGTATGAATAATAAGATCTGAATGATTCAAAGCAATAGTCTATAGTTTGATATAAAGACATCAATACTCAGGCATACTAACAAACAATCATGTCTTTCAAAATAAAAATGCTAAAGAAAGTTATCCCTACAAAATCATATAATCATGTCATGCTCCATCTTCTTAACACAAAATATTTATCATGCGCTACCCCGATGACAAGCCGAGCAATTGCTTCATACTTTTTAACGCGCTTCAGCTTTTTCAACCCCCACGCAATACATGAGCGCAAGCCATGGATATAGCACTATGGGTGGAATAGAGTATGATGGTAGAGATTAATAAGGGGAAGTCAAAAATAAGAAGATAGTCTCACATCGACGAGGCTAATCAACGGGCTATGGAGATGCCCATTAATTGATGTCAATGCGAGGAGTAGGGATTGCCATGAAAAGGATGCACTAAGAGCTATAAGTGTATGAAAGCTCAACATGAAAACTAAGTGGGTGTGCATCCAACTTGCTTGCTCATGAAGACCTCATGCATTTGAGGAAGCCCATCATCGGAACATACAAGCCAAGTTCTATAATGAAAAATTCCCATTAGTATATGAAAGTGACAAAATAGCAGACTCTCTATATGAAAAATATGGTGCTACTTTGAAGCACAAGTATGGAAAAGGATAGTAACATTGCCCCTTCTCTCTTTTTCTCTCATTTTTTTTCGTGGGCTCTTTTTGGCCTCTTTTTTTTCCTCACTGGGACAATGCTCTAATAATGATGATCATCATACTTCTATTTACTTACAACTCAAAAAATTACAACTCAAAACTAGAACAAAAATATGACTCTATATGAATGCCTCTGGCGGTGTACCAGGATGTGCAATGATACTAGCGTAACATGTATAAAAAATGATGAACGGTGGCTGAGCCACAAATACTATGTCAGCTATATGATCATGCAAAGCAATATGACAATGATGATGTGTGTCATAAAAAACGGAACGATGGAAGTTGCATGGCAATATATCTCAGAATGGCTATGGAAATGCCATGATAGGTAGGTATGGTGGCTGTTTTGAGGAAGATATAAAGAGGCTTATGTGTGATAGAGCGTATCATATCACGGGGTTTGGATGCACGGTACCGAAGAGGCTAGCAAATTGCGGAAAGGTGAGAGTGCGTATAATCCATGGACTCACATTAGTCATAAAGAACTCACATACTTATTGCGAAAGTTTATTAGCCCTCGAAGCAAAGTACTACTACGCATGCCCCTAGGGGGATAGATTGGTAGGAAAAGACCATCGCTCGTCCCCGACCGCCACTCATAAGGTAGACAATCAAGAATAAATCATGCTCCAACTTCTTAGCATAACGACAGATCATACGTGCATGCTTCAGGAATCACAAACCTTAACACCAATATTCTTACTAAACCACAAGTATCTACTAGCACCTCCCACATATTACCATCTTAATATCGCAAAACTATTGCAAGGAATCAAACTTATCATATTCAGTGATCTACATGAAAGTTTTTATTATATCCCTCTTGAATACCTATCATATTAGGACCAAATTCATAACCCGTGCATATTACCATTGCTATTCATTAGACTCTCAAAAAGATATAAGTGAAGCATGAGAGTGCAACTATTTCTTTAAAATATAACCACCGCCGTGCTCTAAAAGATATAAGTGAAGCACTAAAGCAACTACCTAGCTCAAAAGATATAAGTGAAGCACATAGAGTATTCTAACAAATCACGAATAATGTGTGCCCCTCTCAAAAAGGTGTGTTTAGCAAAGATGATTGTGACAAACTAAAAGGTAAACAAAAGCAAACAAACTATATCACAGAACGCTCCAAGTAAAACACATATCATGTGATGAATAAAAATATAGCTCCAAGTGAGTTACCGATAGATTGTAGACGAAAGAGGGGATGCCTTCCGGGGCATCCCAAAGCTTAGACGCTTGAGTCTTCCTTTAATATTACCTTGGGGTGCCTTGGGCATCCCCAAGCTTAGGCTCTTGTCGCTCCTTATTCCTTGATCCATCGTAGTCTCACCCAAAACTTGAAAACTTGAGCACACAAAACTCAACAGAAACCTCGTAATATCCGTTAGTATAACAAACAAATCTTAAAATTTAGGTACTGTTGTAAATTGATTCATATTTAATATTGTCATAATGCTACTGTACTCCAACTTCTCCGTGACTCATACCCCCCGATACGATCCATAGATTCATCAAAATAAGCAAACTATGCAACAAAAACAGAATCTATCTAAAACAAAACAGTCTGTAAAGATCTATTTATAAGCCATACTTCTGTAACTCCAAAAATTCTAAAAAATTAGGACAACGTGGTCAATTCATATATCAATATTGTGTAAAACTTTCAGATTTTTCTGACACTCCAGTACAGAATCAAAAATCAAATACTGGACGCAAAACTTTCTGTTTTTCAAACAGCATCAATTATACTATCATCCAAATCATCCCAAAGGCATTACTTGGCACAAACACTAATTAAAAGATAAAAACACAATCACAACAGAGGCTACAATTGTGTAAACACACAAAAATAGAAATAAAAACTATTGGGTTGTCTCCCAACAAGCTCTTTCTTTATAGCCATTAAGGTAGGCTTGAGATTTCAATGATGCTCACGTCAAAGACAAGAATTGAAACACAAAGAGAGCATCATAGAACATGTGACAAACACTTTTAAGTCTAACATACTTCCTATGCATAGGCATTTTATAGGAAAACAAATTATCAAGACAAGCAATATCTAGCATATGCATATAAAGGGAATGAAAGATTAATAATTCCAACACAAAGAGAGGTAATTTAGTGATATGAAGATTTTTATAACCATGTTTCCCTCTCTCATAATAATTACATGTAGGATCATAATCAAATTCAACAATATAGCTATCATATAAAATATTCTCTTCACGATCCGCATGCATAAAAGTTTTATAATCTTCCAATATAGTGGGATTAACATCAACTAAAGTCATGACCTCTCCAAACCCACTCTTATCCAAAAATTCATAAGATTGATAATTCTCCAAAGTAGTGGGATCATTATTACCTAAAGTTAACGCTCTTCCAAACCCATTTTTAATAGTATTGCAAACATTATTATCAATAACATATTCATCATGAGGCTTAAATAAATTTTCAAGATCATAAGAAGCATTATCACCCCAATCATGATCATTGCAATAAGTAGTGGACATAACAAAATTTTCATCCCCAAGCTTGTAGCTTGGCATATAATTAGCATAATTGACATTAATAGAATTTATAATAAAATCATTGCAATCATGCTTTTCATTCAAGGAGCTATCATGAATCACTTTATAAATTTCTTCTTTTAACACTTCATCACAATTTTCAGATTCATGATTTTCAAGCAAAACTTCATAGAGATAATCAAGTGCACTCAATTCACTAGCAATTGGTTCATCATAATTGGATCTTTTGAAAAGATTAGCAAGTGGATGAGGATGCATGTCAATAATTTTTAGCAAGCGAAGATGCAAGCAAATTGAAGGCACATGGTAGCACAAGCAAAGAAAGCACACAAGCAAAGTAAAATATTTTTGTGTTTTTGTAAAATTGTTTTAGAAGTGGGGGAGATGAAAATGAGAGGAAAATGCAAATAAAAGGCAAATAAAATAAATGCAAGTGGATGATAGTTTGTGCGAAGGTACTTGATAATTTTGATGATGTCTCCCCGGCAACGGCGCCAGAAATTCTTCCTGCTACTTGTAGACTGCGTTGGTATTTCCCCGAAGAGGAGAGGATGATGCAGTATAGTAGAGATAAGTATTTCCCTCAGTTAAGAACCAAGGTTATCAATCCTGTAGGAGAACCACGCAAAATCCCGTTAGACGCACCTGCACACACAAAAGCAAACACTTGCACCCAACGCAAATAAGAGGGTTGTCAATCCTCTTAGCGGTTATTTGCAAGGATTAATTCTGATAGTGATAGATAGATAAAGTAAATTACTAAATAAAATAAAAGTAAATAAATTGCAGCAAAGTATTTTTGGTTTTAATATATGATAAAAGTAGACCGGGGGCCATAGTTTTCACTAGAGGCTTCTCTCTCGAACACATAGCATACGGTGGGTAAACAAATTACTGTTGGGCAATTGATAGAAAAACAAATAATTATGACGGATTCATGGCAATGATCATGTATATCGGCATCACGTCCGAGACAAGTAGACCGACTCCTGCCTACATCTACTACTATTACTCCACCCATCGACCGCTATCCATCATGCATCTAGGGTATTAAGTATGAAACAGAGTAACGCCTTAAGCAAGATGACATGATGTAGACAAAGTAAACTCAAGCAATATAATTAAACCCCATCTTTTTATCCTTAATGGCAACAATACAAATACGTGTCATGTCCCTTTC
Source organism: Elymus sibiricus (assembly GCA_039707655.1). Classification (NCBI taxonomy): domain Eukaryota; kingdom Viridiplantae; phylum Streptophyta; class Magnoliopsida; order Poales; family Poaceae; genus Elymus; species Elymus sibiricus. The sequence goes on from CM077674.1 coordinate 190,514,885, forward strand.
TGTCACTGAGATTGAGCACCGCAAGATTGAACCCATCACAAAGCACCTCTCCCATTGCAAGATAAACCAATCTAGTTGGCCAAACCAAATCGATAGATCGGAGAGAAATACAAAGCTATAATAATCATGCATAAAAGAGTTCAGAGAAGACTCAAATATTTCTCATGAATAATCTGATCATAAACTCACAATTCATAGGATCCTAACAAACACACCGCAAAAGAAGATTACATCGGATAGAACTCAAAGAACATCGAGGAGAACGTGGTATTGAAGATCAAAGAGAGAGAAGAAGCCATCTAGCTACTAGCTATGGACCCGTAGGTCTGTGGTAAACTACTCACACATCATCGGAGGGGCAGCAAGGTTGATGAAGAAGCCCTCCGTGATCGATTCCCCCTCCGGCAGAGTACCGGAAAAGGCCTCCAGATGGGATCGCGGAAGAACAGAGGCTTACGGCGGCGGAAAGGTTTTCTATTCTGTCTCCCTGGTATATTGGGAATATTTGGGAATTTATATCGCTGGAATTAGGCCAGGAGGGGCTACGAGGGGCCCACAAGCCTGGGGGGCGCGCCCTCCGAGCTTGTGGCTCCCTCGTGGCTCCTCTAGTCTTCTCCTGAAGCTTCGTGGGTCTCTTCTGGTTCAGAAAAAATTAATCCAAAGTTTTTTTCTCGTTTGGACTCTTTTTGATAATGATTTTCTGAAAAGACAAAAACAAGCAAAAAACAGCAACTGGCACTCGGCACTGGGTTAATAGGTTAGTCCCAAAAAGTTATATATAATGTCATATAATTGCATATAAAACATCCAAGATTGATACTATAATAGCATGGAACAATAAAAAATTATAGATACGTTGGAGACGTATCACTTGGCACTTGAGGAGACGTAGGTGGGTCCATGGGGATGACCGTAGGATGCTCCGCATCACTATTTTTGTGGGGAATTTTCGAAATTGGGCAAAAATAAACAAAATTAGGGCTAGAAAGTGGAGGGGGAGAACTCCAAAGTGTGAATCAATTTGGCTCTGATACCAAGATGATGTAGGGTGGAACCCTATTGTGATGATCTTTTCACACTTGGAGGGGGAAAAGGGCAAATTGGAAGAAGAACACAAGAACAAACACTCAATCAACCAGATCCAATCACACATGCACTAGATCCACATACACATAAGAGATACAAGATCCAAAGTCAACATAAGAGGATACAAAGGTAACTAGTTCATCCCAATCCTTGGAGGAGTCGAGGTCTTGATGATCCTATGATGGGGATCCTTCCCTAGATGGGGTCTTGATATCCACTAGGGGATCTTCTCCTAGGAGGTCTTAGTCTCCATGGGAGAGGGGAGGTAGATGAGCAAAGCTCTCTCTAAATCATGTCATGTACTTTGCTAACCCTAGGCCGGTCTTGGTCTCCACTCATATCCATATGAGACTCGTCGAGGAGTGAGTTCACCTCGTTCTCGATGTCACGTGCGCGAGCTCTTGTCATAGGTCCACTTGGTGCTTGATGAGTCGGTGTGGTGTCCATGGGGATTACCGAAGGATGCTCCGCATCAGAGGGGGTCGAGGAGAGGGGGGCGACATAGGCCCACAGTGACAATCAGCTTCAAAATTAGATTGAGACCGCACCCAACGTTCCTGGCCCACTGCACACCACTGTACTTCTCGACCTATGCGCCCACCAAAGGACAGGATTCCAGGAGCAAATGCACCCACGAGTCCGTGCCAAAAATAAAAGCAAGGAACTGCTAAACTAAACCAAAGTAAAACAAGATAAGAGCAACTCTAGCAAATCTGCTATATCCTCACCGAACCGTATAATCCCGACGGTGTTACAGTTTTTCGCATTTTTCTGACCCGAACAGGTTCGCTAAAAGTCTGCCGACCCATAATTTTTTTACAGGCGGCCCGCAAATCCGCCCGTCCGCCACTATATGTACGAGGTCAGGGCGTTTTAGGGTTCGTGTACCGGATAGGCTCCGCCGCAATCCGCGTCTCCTTTCCTTTCTCCGACGAGCAATTAGCCGCGCATTTCTTTTTCTTTCTCGCGGATCCATGACCGGTGGTGCTCGCGGGCGTGGCGGCTCGCCGCCGCACAAGCTCGCCCGACACGACGTAGAGGCCGGCAGCTCCAGCTGGTCCGTCGTCAAGCCGTGGCGTTCCAAGCAGGTGCACAAACGTGGCCGCCTCTCCCGCAGTGGGCCGGCTTCAACGAGCTCCACGACGTGCTTTTCCGGCACACCCTGAGGTGTGGGAGGCGGATGCGGAGCTCCTCGCCGCGCGGTGGCGGCCGGAGAAGAAAGCGCCGCCGACAGGCTTGCCGCTGCAAAGGAGGATCACAACTACGCCCACGCTTGCCGCAAGTCGGCGGAGAAGTTCTACCTCGGCCTCAACGATTGAGCCAGCCTCCCCTAAGTTTAATTTGTAGTTTGATGTATGTTTTAGCTATGTATGAACTCTGGTTGTGTTGAAACTTTGTAGCACAAATCTGGTCTTTAAATTTGCAGTACGAATTTTAATGGATCTATTCCGCCGAGACCTTCAAGTACCGCAAAATCGTTTTAGGGGCAGTGCGGATTTATAGGATCTGCTAGAGTCTCTAAGAAAACACCAAATCATGAAATCAATCAAACTATAGAAAAAGGACAAAATTGTAAAGGGAGGGCAGGAACAGCGGATGGATTGGTCACCGTCGGCCCGTCCTCCTTCCCCTCCCATTCCTCCTCGGCGGTTCCTCCTCACACCACACGCAGCTAGAGGAGCGCGCGCGCGCACGCTCGCACACACACGCGGAGGGGCCATAGGATAGGGCAGTGGAGCGAAGGCGGCAACACATGCCGGGGCCGGGTAGCCAGAACGGACGGGCGAGGCCGCCCAAGTCCGAGAACATCCACGGCCTCGTGCGCGCTGGCGACGTGGCGGCCGTCCAGAGGAAGCTGCAGGAGAACCCCGCCCTCCTCAACGACAAGAATCCTGTGGTCCGTGCGCTTCCTGTTACTTGCGTTCCCTCCTTCCGTGCCTTTCTTCAGCTTCAGACGCACGATCTTTGCTCGTTCCTGGCGTTCTTGACACATGCAGTGTGGATCGAGCACACGAGATTCGTTAGAAAAGTAGCGTCTGTCGGTGTGAATATGTGGTCTTAGTCAGATTGTATGGCCGAGGCTTGATTTTCTTGAGCTCGTTCTTGGATTTCATCCCCGCGTTGGCTATTCGGAATCTTCGGCCGTGACACTCTGTACATTGCACTTGAACTGCATCGCCACCGTGTTTATTTGCTCCTCTTCGTGTAGTTAATGTGCTTCTTTGCTGTCTATTTCTTCCATTTTTTTGTGTGTAGGGATACAAGTTCCTTTCCGGAACCAAGAAAGCGCAACTACGATGGTTCTGAATTTTGATGGTTCCCTGGTGCCGAATTTTGAATTTTCTATTCCTGCCGTGTTAGATTTTTCTTGTTGCCATTTCTGTTTCCTTGGAGTGTGTGATAAGCAACTTCTGAATGAAAATTAAGTTATTGCTATTTAGGTCGTTAGCCCTACCTTAAAAAAGTAAATAATCCAAAAAAAGGGGCAGAGGTAACACGATATCTCCCCTTGCCACATAGCAGAGTATCTTCCATATAAAAAGACAGAGTGCCTCCCGTCACTATTTTAATTTTTACATTGGAGTACCAATGTAAAAAGGCAGAGTATCTTCCTTTGCTACAGAACAGTTCATACCCAAGCATAGGAAATCAGACAAACTTTCAGCCTCTGCTTTGCCCTTTGTGCACTGCACACCTCCACTCCACTCGCCTCTACCACTGGGGTTTGATCTCTTTGATTTGTCATCTCTGGCAAGCGTTGTTTAATTAAAAAAAAATCAATGGCCATGTTATACAATCTGAAACATTTACACACATACACTTATACACAGATTATACACACGATTCACCCCTTTATTAGATAGGTGCCTTGGATTATGTTACATCTTGCAAACAAATACTCAACGCACAGCAAGCCACTGGAGGCAATGCTCTCGGTAGGCAACCTTTGTTGTATATATATCATTAGATTACTACTTAATGGAACAAACGTTCACCCTCTTCTTACATTAGATTAAGCTAGGACTAAAACCAAAGACACCTACTGCCTTCTACTCAGCAAAACAGTAAAATTAATATATTTTTTGTCCAGCCAGGAACTCTATGCTTAGTAAGATTGGAATCTTCTGGCTGTTTTTTTAGCAAATTTTGGTTATCTTGAATTTATTTCTTGTGTTGATGCCGATGCTTATTATAACTACCTTCCTTGGTGAGAAACACCTTGAAAAATACCAGCTGACTTAGAAGATCAAGCACAAACACTTTAGGCTATAGTTCTGTAGGATATCAGGTGCTGGAATATTTACATGTTGATCTGAATATGACAAAATATGACTACTGATAAAGAAAAATTATATCATCCTCACCTATGCCATAAATTAGTTAATATTCAAATGGCCAATGACATAGTCGTCCCTACAGCTGGTAACCACAACGCAACACCTTGCCGCTGCCTGCATTCCCCACGCTTTCCCATCTCTGTGTCACGATCATGGACCTCGCCCTTGTTGCTACCACCCCAAAATTCAGAAATAGTATAGCCCTACAATGCGAAATTTAGTCAGTTTGAAGTCCAACAAGGAACTGAGTAACTTGGTCGGCTTCTTTGTGATGATATGAAACACCCAGCGTAAGATCTGAGACCATCACTGCATACATGTATACGAAGAAATAACTTGTAGTTTTTACCTCGTAGCTAGAAGGCATAATTGTTGTGAACATGTAAATGTCTGAAGTATGAAGCGGCTTTGACAATAATTACATTGACTATACTTTCTCGTAAGTTAAACTATCGTGCAAACAAGCCGCCAACTAACTTCAGTATGAACACAAAAATGAGCAAATAACACATCAATCAAGTGAAAGCAATGATCACCTCACATTCAGGGACTGTCATGGTCATTCAGGTTGCTGTCATTTCCAAAAATGAACATTAAAGCAAGTATCCAAGTTGCTTATCTGAAAGTCGTCTGTGTGAACTTCAAACATGTCCATGGAAAGCAATTTTAAATGACTGACCCTAGTTATATAAATTGATTTCTATTGGGCTGCAAGAGTAGTTTATAGACGGTTCGACTGTTGCATTTTTTGGGCAGGAATCTCCACTTAACAGCAAGAATTCACATACATGATTCTTTTTTTTTTACTTTGTTATCCCTGAAGGGAAAATATTCATCACTGAACACCTTCAGCAGACCATTGTTGTATAGTTGAATGTTATTACTTAAGGATTTGTGAAGTGATTAGGCAAAAACATCAAGGAAGTCCAAACATGGTGGACGAAATTTAGAATCCAAGATTTCCATCTCGTCCATATATTCAAGTTCAAACATGAACTGCAGTTCACTAAGCTATAATCCAACTGATTCAGAACCGACATGGTGTACCTTGTGGAGACATACAGAGAGCGCAAATCTGAAGAGGCGACGATGTGCTCGGATGGAAGGGAAAGAAGCGGCGCAGAGCGCGACAAACGGTCTGCTTGCTCCTCGACGCAGCGTTGCACTGTGCTCGTGAGGCCGCGCTGAAGTTCTTGAGCGAGCTCCCCAGCAGTTGATGCGACCTCCAAGCTGTCTGGCGACGGCGAACAAGCGTGCCGGCAGGGTATGTGGCCTCCACGCAATCCCGGCGGCGGCGAGCGAGTGACTCAGGCAGTGGGTATGGCCTCACTGCATGCAGTACTGGCGATATCGAGCGAGCATGGCAGGGGAAACTGAGCGTGCGGAGAGCGGAGGAGAAACAGCGAGGAAAATGGACGAGGAAGCCGGGGAGAAATCAGGCGGGCGCAGCAAGGGGTTGCAGTTTCTCTAATTTGAATTTTGAAGGGGGATTGGAGCTGGCCGGGATTGGGATTGAAGGAGAGAGGCAGCAGGACAGAGGGATTGGGGGAGGCCATGAGGAGGCAATGGGATAGACGACGCGAGATGATTGTGGAAGAATGGCCAGTGCTAGCAGGCGCTTGGCAGTAAAATATGTTAGGTAATATTCCCTCGATTGAAGCACATGTAAACCTTCACGTGCCTGAGTGGCAGGGCAGCGTTTAGACTCTTGCCGCTGCACGTTTCTTTATTCCTTCTCGGTGAAGAGGCAGACGGACCATCAGCACGAACTGGCTCTTTTATAGGAGTAAAGATTTTATTATGTCATTGTCAAAACTATACCTCAGCGATAATTTTATCTCCCAATTCGACCAATTGTCTTGATATGCTTGTCTATTTCATGTCATTTGTATTTCCTTATTGGTCTTCTTGCCGGTCAATAGGATGTTGTCATGTGCAAATCTTGGTAGGAAACCTTATTGCAGTCCTTTTCTGCTTGCATTTCAGAAAAGAGCATATGATAAAATTTACAATGACCATTTTCTACAATGACATATCTCCCACTGTGGCCAAATAGAACGCTTTTACAAAAATATTTACTTGACATGATCCTATACCTAGAGCTAACATCATGTATAACCCAATTGCGACATTGTAGAATAGGAAGGAAAGTCTGATTTTGAGAACGTGAATATGAGCGGGTGAATGACAGCTTAATTGCATGGAATTTGACTAGATCCCAGACAAGCGTGGCTATACGTTCTTTGTCTATTCCTTTGAATTAGCCATGGGTAATGTTGTCCACAAACTGCGTATCTTACTTTTTTTTATGTATGATGCAGATGTGCCAAACACCACTTCATGTCGCAGCTGGATACAATAATACTGAGATAGTGAAATTCCTTCTTGATTGGCAAGGGCAAGGTGCAGATAGAGTTGAGGTGGAGGAAAAGAACATGGTAACTGAAGTACCACATTTGCTAGCACCTTATTAGCTCCTCCGTCCAGTTGTCTTTCCTTCTATGATTTGAGATTAGCATATAAACCACCGATTCCATTGCTCTTCAGTACGGAGAGACACCCCTGCATATGGCAGTAAAAAATAGTTCTTATGAATCAGCAAAATTGCTCCTTGAACGTGGTGTACATACAGGAGCCAAAGCAAATGTAAGAACTATCCATTTACTTTCTATTTTCTCTTTTAGGCCACCTGAGTTGACTAAATTCACACACTTAATATGTTTAATTCATATTGTTGCAGAATGGCATGTCACCATTGCATTTAGCTGTCTGGCATGCACTTCAAACTGGAGATTGCAGCACCGTCAATTTGTTGCTAAGCTATAATGCAGATTGCAATGCTAAAGATGATGTACGTACAGTTGATTCCCTAATAATGGTTCAATTGCTTTCAGTACAACACTATCAGAAATAGTAAACGTTGTTCTATGACTTCTATCACATGTTGCCCCCAGGAAGGCAAAATCCCCTTAAATCATATCCCAGGAGGAGCTGGCAATGAGATGCTGCTCCAGCTCTTCACTCGCCATATGGAAGAACAAAGAAAACAAAAAGCCCTCATGACATGCCATGAACAACAGTCAATGGCGGAGTTTGAAGAAGCAATATCACAAATCGTGGGGTTGCAAGAGCTGAAAATGCAATTACGTCGATGGGCCAGGGGAATGCTTTTTGATGAAAAGCGCCGGGCTATGGGCTTAGGGATTGCTACCAGAAGAGCTCCCCACATGGCATTTCTGGGCAATCCAGGAACAGGTAGTGATCCACACAGAAGCTACCCTTTTTCTATTACAAAAATCCTTTTCAGTTCTCAGCATGATTTATCATTATGGAATTCATTGTTAGAGCACCTCTAGTAGAATTCCTAAAATGGGACACCCTAAAACCATTTTTGGGTCAATCCCTAAAAGTTTTCAGGGATTCCAGGGTGCTCCAGTCTAGTCTAGCAGATTCTCTATTTCTTTCCTCCATTTCTCTTCTTCGTGATTCACCCCATTACAACTCCAATTTCACATCATATTCAAACTCTTATTTTCTACACCACACAATTCAATGATATTGCAATGCCATAACTTTGAAATTTTCAAATTCAAACTCAAACACAACATAGCATCCAAAATGCACGACATGATCTGAAGTAGTTCGTTACGGATATAGGACCAACCTATGGTGTGGCCCGATCTTCACGAATTGGAGGTGGATTTGGGGGGAAATCACAAATAACACGAAGAACACAAGGCGGAATTGGGGGAAAACACAAGAGGAAAACACTCTATTGGACAAGATCCACACACAAGTACTCCTCAAATCTCAAGTCAAAGTGGTGCATCACAAGCATTCAACAACAATGGAAAGTAAAGATAACTAGGGTAGTTCTTCCCCAATCTCTAAGAGATGTGAGGGGTCTTAGAGAGATAGTCTTCCCCAAATCTCTAAAAGAGATGGAGGCCTTGGTTAATCCCTTGGGATTCTTCTCCTAATGGAGGTCTTGATCCTCCAAGATGAGATAAAGATGAGCAAAGCTCTCTTAAGATCTATTCATATGCTTTGCTAACCCTAAAATGGAGGAGGGGAGGAGGTATATATAGGTCCAAGGCATGAAGGGGTAAGTGGGGGGCAAAAAGGGAAAGGTACATGGGCCTTGCGCAAATTCTGCGCGCAGGCAACACTACCAGACAGTCCGGTTGGAAGGACCGGACAATCTGGTCGATTGGACCCCTTGACCGGACAGTCTGGTCAGTCCAAAGAGCCTCGGGTGCGACTAGAGCGGCGATCAGACAGTTTGGTCTGCCTGACCGGACAGGTAGTGCAACTTTTGCACACCTTCTTTTGTTGTTCCGTCTTCTTCCATCGCCGCTTCCATGCTTCCCTCGCTGATGGTGTAGGCGTACCCTTGTGCTTGCACTCCTTGATACGCGTGAAGCTCCGCTCAAACCTATACATGTACGAGGGAGGGTCAAGTAGTATATCATCCAAGAGAGAACCAAGTAGACACACATAATGGAGCCAAGTCCATGCTGATGACACTAGGGTACTCCGCAACATCTCTCTCCCCCGCCCCCCCCCCCCCCCCCCCCCCCCAAGAAAGACCCGATCTCTGATCAAACTCCAAATCACCATGGGAAAGAGAAAAGAGATAGACCGGAGTCGACGCAAGAGTGGGACTTGTCAAACACCATGGACTCATCATCTTTGACGGTCTATATGGCTACTCTCCAATGTCGCTCCTCAATCCATGACATGTATATAGGCAAACAACAAGAAAGAAACAACAATGAAAGTGTAGCCCATTCTTCATGCTCATATCAAGATGGCTCAAAGGGAAAGAATTCACCTTAGGAAGGTTCCCGAAGAACTTGTTGGCAAGCATATTGTATATCTTCTCGTGGGCAAGATGTCTCATGGCGACACCGCCTTGTGATTCCTTCAAATGAGCAAATGGAACCAATAGTTTGAAACACAAAGGTGGTTAGTGTGAACACAATGGCCATCATTCATGTGGTGATTCACCCAACAAGTGTCGTCATCGTGCTTAGCATAATGTGTGCCACGAGGATGAGGAATATGTGCCATTCACCTCAATTCATGCCGTTCCCCACGTCGGGCTTGTTCATCATCTTGCGCCTCTCGTTCTCTTCTTTGGCGTTCTTGGTGTTGGAATTGGGCGTCACGGAGTGCTCATTGTGCTTCGTTTTCTTGGCGAAGGGCGTCTTATTCTTCTTGGCGCATTTGTTGCTCAAGGGCATCTTGCTCTTCACGACGGCGTCGCTCACGCTCTAAGATGCGGTCTTGTAATCCATTGCCGCGGATTGGAGGTGAAGCTTGTCGATCGTGGTGTTCGCCTCGAAGATGAGCACGAGGCGGTATGGGACTTGCATCGGATGGGGGCTCTGAAGATTGGTGACTTGAGCGTCTTCTCCTTGATGAGGACGAAGATGATGAAGACTTGCGGTTGACCATCAATGCTTGAAGTTCATCCATTTGAGTGGTAATCTTGGCGTCGAGGTACTCCCTTGTCCGCGCTTCGGATTGGCGAATGTCATTGGCGTGACCATCGATGCGGTCGTTCAAGACACCAATGGAATCATGCATCGCTCGTTGGAAGCCGAAGTGATGAGTTTTGGTGACGTAGTTGTTCGCGTCTTCGTTGTCGTCGAAGACCGGGTTCGATGCGCTTGGCCTATCCATGACAAGACTCGAGCAAAGGTTAGTAGGAAATGAGAGAACAATACCAAATTACCTTTCCCAAGGTTGAGAATGTATCGAGTATCACTCAATATGAATGCTATAATAGTGGAATTGGTACCAGACTTGTTTCTCACACCTACAAAGTAAAGCTTGTCGAGGAGCTCGGTTAGGATAATTGGCACAAATTTCAAGCAAGTGTTAGTCAAGATATGGAAAATGTTGAAAAGGATTCACAAATTGCAAGTAAAGCAAATAGATCAATAGCTATGAGTGGTACTCGGGAACACGCACACGGATGTGCAACCAAGGAATGCACAAAATGTGTTTCCACGGAAAAGCTCGTGTTGCACAACGCAAGAGAGACGCTAGCACGATTGCTCAAATGGGCGAGATATGTCCTTGTGCACCAACCTATAAGAACGAAACATGTCTTCTATCCCAAGTATGCTTAAAAGCTCTTCTCTCGTTTTTTTATGCTTCCTTGCCAAGATGCTTGATGCACGAGCCGATGCAGCAATTATGTATGCACGGGGGTAACTTATGACACAAGAGATGATAACAAGATTGATGCACACAATTGTAGCTATGCAGAGTATGTATCACTAAAGTGCATAAGTAACTTGGCCCGACAATACTCAAATGGCTAGTCTCAATGGGCAAGTGACGCAAAAGGCTCGGGGCTAACAATGCAATGGCAAGGGAAAGTGAGATGATGACGGAATTGATACCTTCGTCAACACTACCTTCGTCGAGGTCGGAGAAGTTACCGTCCTTGCTTACGATCGTGGTGTCAAATGTTGAAGTGGTCGTTGTCGATGACGAGTTCGTAGGCGATGATGAATGTCGGTGATGTTGATGTCGTCGCGTCCCTAATTAGCCGAAACACATTAGGAAACGGAAAACCGCAACTCAAAATCTCAAACAAAATGGGTCAAAATTGGGTTATGTAGTGGAAGGTAGGTTGACGTGGGCGAAATGGGTGGTATTGCGAAAAGTATGGTGGTGTAAAGGTTGCTAGGTATGCGGAAGGCTTGGTGGTGGGGCTTGGTTTTTTTTTTGGATTTTCAGTTTCGACAGGCTGAAGCCGGATGATCTGGACTAGGTTTCGGATTGTCTGGGCGTTGGCCGGATCGTTCGGGATGGAATCCGGATGATCCGGGCAAGTCAACTCGTGGAGAAAACTGCTCGGGATGAACTCGAAATTTGGGGGATAAATTTTTGGGGGTGGGTTTCATGGTGGGGAAAGGTGTGGTGGTTGGGGAAGGCCAGATCCACTTGCCAAACAACAAATTCATGGATCCAAATCAACAAAATCTCACAAGAACCAACAAAATGAAAAAAATTGGTGGGCTATTTTTGGTGGGAATTTTCGAAATTGGGTAAAAAGAAACAAAAACAGGCTAGAAAGTGAGGGGATGGGACTCCAAGATGTGAATCAATCTTGCTCTGATCGAAGATGATGTAGGGTGGAACCCTAGATGGCTAAACCATTCACACTTGGAGGGGGAAAAGGAAGAACAACCAAATCACAAGAGGGAAAATCACTCAGACAAGTCCAAATCACACATCCACTAGAATAGCACACATGAGATTCACAGGAATACAAGAACAATCCAAGGGAAATAGCACAAGGGTAGAGTTCATCTCAAATCCTAAGGAGATGAGGGCTTGGAGATCTCAAGAGATTCTTCTCCCATGGGAGGTCTTGGTGATCCTATGATGGAGATCCTTCTCCCTTAGGAGGCCTTGATAATCTTGAGAGAGTCTTCTTCCTTGGAAGGGCTTGATCCTCTAGGAGGAGATACAAGGAGCAAAGTTCTCTCTATTTTGGTTCAATACACTTTGCTAACCTTAGAAATGAGGAGGGGGCCGTCTATTTATAGTCTCGGATGAGATAGGGGGGGGGGGGGGGGGTAAGAGAGGGATACATGGCCACTTGGCTGAATTGCATGTAGGCAAGGCCGGATGATCCAGGTAGGTATCTGGATTGTCCGGCTGTGGGTCGCGGCCGCTAGGAATGCGGGTTAGTGGCCGGATCGTCTGGCTTCACGCGAAGCTCTCTGGTGCCTCTTGTCGCTGTAGCCGGATGGTCCGGGATGGTAGCCGGACGTCTGGACGATCCGGTCGCTGTCCGGATCGTCCGGCTGGGGCCCGGATGCCTAGCCCGGACACTTGGTCAGGGGGCCTTCTTGTTCGGCTATGCCCGGATCGTCCGGGTAGGAGTCCGGACGTCCGGCTATGTGCAGGTGGCGATACTTCTCCTCTTCTTCTCCTTGCTCTGCTTCCGCCCAAGCTTAGCCTTAGTCCTTAGCTTCTCCATGACAATCTTGTGTACCTAAGTGTGCACAAGGTTTCCGCTTGAGGTAGCATCCATGTCTCATGTGAAGTGAAGGGAATCTCAATAAGGAGAGAAGTCAACTCGTTCTTGATAGCTCGTTCACGTGCTCTCGTCGTTGGTCCACTTGGTGCTTGGGGCGATGGTGGTGTATCCATGGGGATGACCGTAGGGTGCTCCGCACCAAAATGTCTCAACTCATCACCATATGCCCACCATGGTTGAAGAGAAAGTCATGCTCAACCATCTCATCACCGTCGCCAAGGATGAAGGCCATAAGGTGTGGCTCATCATCATTCGCCTCCATGATGACCAAAGGGAATTTCCTATGCTTGGCCATCTCACATGTGGTGACCCCGAAGATGGAGTGGTCTCTCTTGCTTGTAGTTGGTCGCCTTGATGTTGGCGACATAGCTTCTTGTCGGTGATGGTGTCGATGCCGGTGTGATCTGGAAGTAGATGGTAGCTTGGACGCATGTGCATTTGAACGCCTTCTTGAAGATGATCTTGAAGAAGAACTAGACTTGCGGTTCTTGAAACATTTGTTGTAGAAGCTCTACTTGTGTGTTCACCTTGGCTTCAATCTTGGCGTCCCAAAGGTCCATCTCGGCATCGAGGTCATTGTTGGCGTAGACCGAATGTGAATTACCTTCCCTATCCATAGTAGCACTCGAGCAAGGTGTGAGTAGAGAAGGGAACGAACAGTACCAAAGTTACCTCTTTTCGATGTTGGTGAAGGATCAAGCGACTTCACAATTCATAATATGCACTTGGTAATGAACCTTGTCCAACCTCACACCTACACGCAAAGGCTTATAGTGGAGCTCAGTAGGGATTAGTGGCACGAAATCAAGCAATTTGAAGTCCAAGATATGTAAAAGTTGGAAGAGAATCACAATGAACTCAAAATGCCAAGGAAGTGTTCACGAAAGGATGGATACAGAAGCAAAAGAAAAATCACACGTGGAGATAAATGGGGCTAATGCAACTGTAGGGATGAGCAATATAATATTGCCTAATGAACACTAAGCTTGTGTTGCACAAGCACAAGGAGAGACGCTAGCTTGGTTGCACGATAGGGCAAGATTCGCAACTTGGCACCAACCTACGTATGCAAGCGTAACGTTTCCTGTTTCAAGTATTATTAATTCCTTATGCACAATTATCTTTTGCTCAAAATGATCTTGCTTATAAGATTTTGTGACTCTTGCTCTTTCTTTCTCTTTCTTTTGTATCTCTTTTTTTTGCACTTCTCTTCGTTTCACCACTTTCTTGAGCCTCGACCAAATATGCAAGACAACTATCACAATACGATGCTAGGAGTAAACTATAACGCGATATTATGCAATCACTAAGGTGCTCAAGTTCACGAGGCCCGGCAACACTCGGATAGCTAAACTTTGAAAGGTAATCGCAAAGAATGGTGGGGCTGTCAAGGTGTAATGGCGAGGAAGGCAAAGTTTGTGACGGAATGGATACCTTCGTCACACTTTACCTTTCACAAAGTCGGAGGTACCGGCCTTGCTTCCGATTGAAGGTGTCAAAGTATGGAGTGATTGCCGTCGTAGGCGAGCTTGGTTGTTGATGTAGTCGATGTAGAAGTACAAGTATTGTTGTAGATGTCCAAGGTCCTAAGTCGGCGAAGATAAGCTTGATAGGTGGAGGAGATATTCTTTGACGATGAAGTACCTCCAAATTTTTCTTGGCCAAAAGATGTGGAAACCATTGTGAGGATTAAAAGCACACCGATAGCTTCAAAGCGAGCCCAAGAACACTCAAATCGGAGTCTGGATGTGGAAGTTATGGGCAAAACATGGAACCAGCCGAGGCATTTTTTTGTACTACCGGGCAGTCTGGTCCCGAGGGGGGGGGGGGGGTGAAACTGACAGTCCTTGAGCTTGACAGTCCGGTGGTACATGAGAAGGCATGGTTTGACTTTTTTGGCGGCAATAGATGATTTCAAGCTTGAAATTGGTTGGGGGGGGGGGGAAGGAAAAAAATGGGGCCAGAAAACGCAAAGGAGGCTAGAACAACTGGCAAAACACCGGATCCATGGATCAAATCCAACAAAAACTCGCTAGAAACCACAAATCACTCAAAATCGGGCATGGCAATTTTTTTGGGGATTTTCGAATTAGGCAAGGAAAATTCAAAAAAGCCTAGAAAAGTGAGGGGGATGGGCTCCAAATCGTGGCATCCTTGCTCATGATACCAAATGATATAGGACCAAACTATGGTGGCTCGATCTTCACGAATTGGAGGTGGATTTGGGGAAATCACGAAGACCAAAAAGGGAAATTGCGGGAAACACAAGAGGAAAACACTATTGGACAAGATCCACACACAAGTAATCCTCAAATCTCAAGTCAAAGTGATGGATCACAAGCATTCAACAACAAAGGAAAGTGAAGGTAGTTCTTCCCCAATCTCTTAAGAGATATGAGGGTCTTGAGAGATAGTATTCCCCAAATCTTAGAGAGATGGAGGCCTTGGCTAATCCCTTGGGATTCTTCTAATGGAAAGATACATGAAGGGGCAAGTGAGGGGCAAAAAGGGAAAGATACATGGGCCTTGCCCAAATGCTGCGCGTAGGCAACACTACCGAACGGTCTGGTCGGGAGGACCGGACAGACTGCCCCCTGACCGGATAGTCTGGTCAGTCCAGAGAGCCTCGTGTGCGACTCCAGCGGCGACCGGACAATATGGTCCGCTTGACTGGATAGTCCGGTAGTGCAACTTTTGCACACCTTCTTCCGTTGCTCCCATCTTCTTTTATCGCCGCTTTCATGCTTCCCTCGCGGATGGTGTAGGCGTACCCTTGTGCTTGCACTCCTCGATATGCGTGAAGCTCCGCTCAAACCTATACATGCAGGGGGGTTCAAGTAGTATACCATCCAAGAGAGAACGAAGTGGACACACATAAAGGATAGAATTCACCTTAGTATACATGATGCGCGTGTCCCTTGGAGATGGAGCCAAGTCCATGGTGATGACCCTAGGGTGCTCCGCACCAGTTACCATATCACATAATCCATCCAATGATCACATATCATCCAAAAGCACATGATAAATCAATCATCATTCATTACCAAACATGAGAACAAGCAAAGTTCACACAATGATGTCGGGCAAAACCCTAGGTGGTGATCTTGTTTACACTTGAAGGGGAAAAGGGGAAGAACAACAAGAACTCAAGAGAGAAAACACTCAAAACAAATCCAAATCACACATCCACTAGAATAGCACACATGAGATCCACAAGTATAACATGAACAATCAAGGGAAAATAGCACAAAGGTAAAGGTTCTTCTCAAATCCAAAGGAGACGAGGTCTTGATGATAGTCTTCTCCAATCCCTAGGGGAGGAGGTCATGATATCCACTTGGGATCTTCTCCTAAGAGGTCTTGATCTCCAAGGGGAGAGGTAGATAGGAGCAAAGCTCTCAAAATCTCAACATATGCTTTGCTAACCCTAACAAATGGTCTAGGTACGAAATATATAGGTGGCTGGAGGTGGGGGACGAAGTGGAGGGCAGAAGGGGTATTCCCCGTCCATGCTTGCAGGCAGGCCCGTGCGCACGGGCTAAAGTATCCCCGTGGGCACGGGGTCCCGTGTGCACGGTACACGCCCGTGCGCACGGGGAGGTCAGCAACTACAGCGGGGCCCGTGCGCAGGGGGTCGTGGGGCCCGTGCGCACGGAGTGTCCAAAGAGTTTCTGGATAGCTCGTGCGCACGGGGTTCGGGGAGGGCGTGCGCACGGGGTCGACTGGGCGTTCCTTCTTCTTCCAGCTACCGGTCTCTGTCTTCCATATGTTCTTCTCGCCCCTCTTCTTGGACTTGGCGAGGTTCCTTAGCTCCTTGGTGAGGGTCGTCCACGTACCTAATGACACATAGGGTTCCATGGTGAGGTAGTAACCAAGTGCCATCCATATTCATGTCAAGCTCGAAAAGGAGTGAGTTCACCTTGCTATTTATGGCACGTGCGTGAGCTCTTGTTATGGGTCCACTTGGTGTTTGGTGAGTCGGTGTGGTGTCCATGGGGATGACCGAAGGATGCTCCGCATCATCTCCCCCCCTTGGGGAAGATCCGCTCTTGGATCGATAACCTCATCACCATGGAAGGGAGATAGGTCCTTGGCGTTGAAGATGTCACTCACGTCGTACTTGTCTCGTGGGAGGTCGATCTTGTAGGCATTGTCGTTGTAGCGTGCCAACACCTTGAATGGTCCATCGGCGCGAGGAAGTAGTTTGGACTTGCGCTCGTTGGGGAATCGTTCCTTGCGGAGGTGTAGCCATACGAGATCTCCGGGCTTGAACACCATTGGGTGCTTGGTTGTGTTGATCTTGGAGGCGACGTGTTGGACTTGACACTCGATTGTTCGCCTTGTATCTTCATGCACCTTCTTGAGGTAGTTGGCTCTTGCGCTCGCATCCATGTTCGTCCTCTCTTGGAGTGGTAGCGGATATCCAATGGGGACAATGGGTTGAAGCCGTAGACCACCTCGAATGGGGACTTGCCGGTTGTAGAGTGGCGTGCGCGATTGTAGGCGTAATCGGCGATGGGTAAGCATTCCTCTCATTCGGTGATGTTCTTCTTGATCAACACGTGGAGAAGTGTAGATAACGTCTGGTTTGTGACTTCCGTTTGGCCGTCGGTTTGTGGATGATATGGTGAAGAGAATAATTCCGAGCTTGGCGCATAATGTCTTCCAAAAGTAGCTTAGGAACTTGACGCGGTCCGACACAATTGTCTTTGGCACTCCATGCAACCTCAAGATTTCCCTACAAAAGAGATTTGCAACATGTGAAGCATCGTCTACTTTGGTGCACGGAATGAAGGCCCAGTTCTGTTGCCAGAATCTGGGGATTCTCCCAGAATCCGACCCCTACCCAGCTTCTCCCAGAATCTTTGAGCCCCATTTGTTTTACAATTCTATCTAGTTAGGGTCTAATTAGATAGGATTGTAAAACAAATGGGGCTCAAAGATTCTGGGAGAAGCTGGGTAGGGGTCGGATTCTGGGAGAATCCCCAGATTCTGGCAAAAGAACTGGGCTGAAATGTGCCATCTTTGAGAAACGGTCCACAACTGCAAATACGGAATCTTTGCCATTGCTAGTCCTAGGCAAACCAAGTACAAAGTTCATGCTTATATCTTCCCAAGGTAAATTCGGAATTGGAAGTGGCATATATAGACCATGAGATTGAGCTTTGGACTTAGCTTTGCGACATGTAGAGCAACGTGTGGTGAAGCGTGCGACATCACGAAACATCTTGGGCCAATAGTACTTGTTGGAGAGCGTCGCAAAGGTCTTGTCACGGCCGAAATGTCCCATTAGTCCTCCACCATGAGCTTTTTGCAAAAGCAACAAACGAAGAGAAGACTCGGGTATACAAAGTTTGTTAGCCCGCATAAGATATCCATCCTTGAGATAATATCGCTCCCAACAATTGTTAGTTTGGCATTTGGCATAAGGAATCGCAAATTAAGTATCATGCGCATACAAGTCTTTAATGTGCTCAAAGCCAACAACATTCAATTCAAGTTGAGTAACCAACATGCATTTGCGAGAAAGAGCATCCGCCACTACATTCTCTTTACCCTTAATGTTCTTAATGACGTAAGGAAAAGATTCAATGAATTCACTCCATTTGGCATGCCTTTTGTTCAACTTGGTTTGGCCTTTAAGGTACTTAAGCGTCTCGTGATCGGTATGTATGGCAAACACACGTGGTCGAAGGTAATGCTCCCAAATATGCAACTCTTACCAAAGCATATAACTCTTTGTCATAGATGGGATAATTAAGTTGTGCTCTGGAAAGTTTCTCGCTAAAATATGCAATGGGTCGTTTTTCTTGCATCAACACGCCACCTATGCCATTACCGCTAGCATCACAATGCACTTCAAATGTTTTGTCAAAATTGGGTAAAGCAAGTAATGGGGCATGTGTAAGCAAAGTCTTAAGCTCATTAAATGCGGCATCTTGGGAGGGTCCCCAAACAAATGGTGCATTCTTTTTACTCAAAGCATGCAATGGTGATGCCATAGTGCTAAAATCCTTAACGAAGCGACGATAGAAACCTGCTAGGCCAAGGAAGCTACGCACTTGTTGCAAGTTTTAATTGCATCAATTTTAGACTCATCAACTTCAACACCCTTGGAGGAGACTACGAAGCCCAAGAAAACGAGTTTGTCTACACCAAAAGTGCACTTTTCCATGTTGGCATAGAGTTGCTCTTTTCTAAGAACTTGCAATACTTCCCTAAGATGGGTGACATGCTCTTTAAGAGATTTGCTAAAAACAAGGATATCATCAAAGTATACCACAACACAAATGCCAATAAGTTTTCGAAGAACATAATGCATCAAACGCATAAATGTGCTAGGCGCTTGAGATAAGCCAAAAGGCATGACTAACCATTCATAGAGGCCAAATTTGGTTTTAAAAGCCGTTTTTCATTCGTCACCTTCTTGCATGTGAATTTGATAGTTGTCACTTTTAAGATCGATTTTTTGAGAAAATAGTGGGACCACTAAGCTCATCTAGCATGTCATCAAGGCGTGGAATGGGGTGTCGATACCGAACGGTGATAGCATTAATGGGGCGGCAATCGGAACATAAACGCCAACTACCATCTTTCTTAGACACAAGGATAACCGGAACAGCACATGGTCTTAGGCTCGCGTACATACCCGTTTTCGAGGAGGTGTTGCACTTGCCTTTGAATCTCTTTGGTCTCGTCGGGGTTGACGCGGTAGGGTGCCTTATTCGGTAATGGTGCGCCGGGGATGAGGTCGATGTGGTGCTCGATTCCGCGCAAAGCAGGTAGTCCCGGAGGTAGCTCGTCGGGGAAAACATCCGCGAATTCCTGCAATAAATGAGGCAAAACCAAAGGTAGATGTTGTGAAGTATTAGTTCTCACGGCCTCATCTTTGCACACAAGTACAAAGTGAAGGACACTTGATGGGCTCTCACTCACATCCCTCAATTTTTCTTGTCTCTCATCGTGGAGTCACTCAAATTTGGCTTGTGGCGCTCGCTCTCTTTATGATGGTTCGCTCTCTCACTAGTCTCTCCATGATGGGTTGAAGCTTGCTTGTCGGCGATCACTTGACTTGGCGACATGGGTCGAAGCACGTATTCCTTGCCCTTCATCTTGAAGATGTAGTGGTTGGTCCGTCCGTTGTGGGTGACGCCGGGTCAAATTGCGAAGGTATTCTTAGGAGGAGATGGCACACGGACATAGAAACCACATCACATCGTATGCTCCAATCTTGAAGGATACTTGAACGGTGTGCTCCACTTGGATGGTGTTGGAGTCACTTAGCCATTGGACCTTGTAAGGGCGGGGGTGCTTCTTGGTCAATTGTAGCTTGGAGCAAAGTTCTTCGCTTGCCAAATTGTGGCAACTTCCGCCGTCGATGATCACCTTGACGGAACGTCTTTGGATGCCCTCTTTGGTGTGAGATATGGCAACGTTGGTCTTCGTCTTGTTGTTGTTGAAGTGTCAAGATCTTGAAGACAACGAGAGCGGGGCTCGGATCGTTGTCGCAAAAGATTTGCGCATCTTCATCTTCATTCACTTGGCGATGCATGGCCACTGTTCCAGGGCTTCCATTTCTTTATCGCTCATGGAGTCATAGGTGTCGTCATCATTGGCAATCATGGTGCGCCGTGTGGGGGCACTCAAATGTCTTGTGGCCACGGCCCTAGCAAGTGAAACATTGAATTGAACTTGTCTTGGCGGTAGCATCCGTTGGAGGAGTTGATGACGAAGTTCTTGGCTTGTAGTTGCTTGTTTGAGGACGACTCGAAGATGTCGTGGTTTGCTTGTTGCTTAACTTGTCACCGGTGCTTGGTGAACCTCGAGTAGTAGTTGGAGGCGCCGTAGTTGTGGAGGCTTGAGCATAGGAGCCGTAGGTCTTGGAAGAGTACTTGGAGTACTTGAAGTCGTCTTGCACTTGTCGCTCCGCCTTGGTAGCTTGGTGCACTAGCTCGAGGAGGTTGGAGTAGGGTTGTAAATCCGCAATTTTCTTGATTTGGTTGTTTAGGCCATTCAAGAAGCGTGCCATAGTTTGCTCCTCATCTTCCTTGACGTTGGCTCGTATCATGGCAATCTCCATCTCTTGGTAGTAGTCTTCAATCGACATTGTGCCTTGCTTGAGAAGTTGTAACTTCATAAAGAGATCACGGCTATAGTGGGTAGGCACGAAACGAGCTCGCATGATTTTCTTCATTTGGTTCCAAGTCGTGATGGGTGGCTCGTCTTTCTCCCTTCGTCGCTCAACCACTTGCTCCCACCAAATGAGGACATAGTCTTGGAACTCGAGGGAGGCCATGGCGATCTTCTTTTCCTCTTCATAATTGTGAAGCCGGAATATCTTGTCGACCTTTAATGCCCATGAGAGATATTCTTCGGGATCGGTGCTTCCGGAGAACTTGGGCATGGTGAACTTGAGCTTGCCGTAGCGTTGCTCCTCATTATGATGGTTGCGATGGTGATGTCGGTCTTGTCTCGGAGGGGGGGTCTTCAACCTCTTGCTCTTCGTGATTGGCTTGGCGTGAAGGGCGAGGGATTCTTGCCCGGTTCCTCCTTTCTTGGCGCTCCTCAAGGTGAGCGGCTTCATCTCGTTGCTCTTGCCGGAGCGCTTCTTCTTGTTCACACACTCGTTGGTTGCGCTCTTCTATGGCGCGGGTGGCTTCTCGGAGAGCACGTTGTACTTCAAGTGCTTGTTCCTCACGGCGTTGTTGTTCTTGCCGTAGTGCGTCGCTGTCTTGCTTGTCTTGGCGTTGGCGTTGTCGAGCTTGCTCTTGGTCCATGGCATCTTGTTCTTGGTGACGATGTCGTTCACGCTCCCGAAGGCGATCTTGGAAACCATTGCCATGGAATGGATTTTGTGAAGCTTGATGATTTTGATGGTCGTCTCGAAGATGAGAACGAGGTCGTGGAAGACTTGCGTTGGTAGAGGTGTCCGAAGAGTGTCGGCTCGAGTGTCGGCGTCTTGACGAGGAAGATGTGGAAGAAGCGTGGTTGACCATCATGGCACGAAATTCTTCCATTTGTGTGGATAGCTTGGCGTCAAGGTAGTCCCAGTTTCTTGCTTCCGATTGGCGTATGTCGGTGACGAGTTGTTCGATGCACTCGCCCAAAGCTTCACTTTCTTGATGTAGAGCTCTTTGAACGCCAAAGAGATGACCTTTGGTGACGTAGTTGTTCGTTTCATCTTGCTTCTCGAAGAGCGGGTTTGATGTGCTTGGCCTATCCATCATATTCAAGTAGAGGTGAGTAGGAAATGAGAGAACAATACCAAAGTTACCTTTTCCCAAGATTGAGGATCTATCGAGTATCACTCAATGTAGTGCTATAATAGGAGAATTGGTACCAGGTTTGTTTCTCACACCTACAAAAGTAAAGGCTTATCGAGGAGCTTGGTTAGGATGAGTGGCACAAAATTCAAGCAAGTATTAGTCAAGATATTAATAATGTTGAAAAGATTCACAAATTGCAAGTAAAGCAAATAGATCAAAACCGAAGATGTCGCGTGGAACACACACACGAAAGATAAGTGGGACCCGTGCAATCAAGGAGTGAGCACAAAATGTGTTACCACGGAAAAAAGTCTTGTTGCACAAATACTAGAAGAGATGCTAGCACGATTGCTCAAATGGACGCGATACAGACTTGTGCACAACCTATTAGAGACAAAACGTGTCGTTCTTCTATCCAAAGTATGCTATGTATGCATGATCTGAGATGATCTATATTATGCAATGTGGCTCGGTGCTATTGCTTAGAAGCTCTTTTGTTTCTTTTCTTTTGCTTAAAAGCTTTTCTCTCTCTCTTTTTTTATGTTGTGGCCACTTATGCGAAATGCTCGATCCAAGGTAGCAATGATGTATGCACCGGAAGCTTATGACACTAAATATGTTAACAAGATATGGGCATGCTATGAAGCTATGCGGCATATGTAACACTAAAGTGCACAAGTCACGTAGCCCGGCAATTCTCAACGGCTAGTCTCGGTGGGCAAGTTACGCGAATGGCTCGGGGTATCAATGCAGTGGCAAGGAAATGTACAATGATGTCGTCGAGGTTACCGTCCTTGCTTACGGTTGGTGTGAAGATGAAGTGGTCGTTGTCGATGACGAGTCCGTGGCGATGATGAATGGCGGTGTTGGTGATGTCGTACTGTCCCTAATTAGCCGAAACACCTTAGGAAACGGAAACCGCAACTCAAAATCTCAAAGAAAAAAGGCTTGGTAGTGGAAGTGTAGGTGTATGGGCGAAATGTGGTATTGCGGAAGACTAGTGGTGGTGTATAGGATGGAAAACTGAAGAAAAATGGGAGTTGAAAACGCTCTGATGAGGTCGTGCGCACGGGGGTTATGGCCGTGTGCACGGGTCCCGTGGGCACGGGGGTAAGGGCCCGTGCGCACGGGGTGTGCCGACAGCGCGAAATCAAATCGAAATTGGGGAACAAGAAAATTTTTGGGGGATGATTGGGTGGTGGAAGGGGTGTGGGATGAAGGGTAGGGTCTGATCCACTTGCCAAACAACAAATTCGTGGATCAAATCAACAAAATCTTACAAGATCAAACAAATTGCAAAATTTTTGGTAGGGCTATTTTTGGTGGGGATTTTCGAATTAGGACAAAAACCAAACGAAAATAGGCTAGAAAAGTGGGGGGAAGGGACAAGATGTGAATCAGCCTATGCTCTGATCCAAGATGATGTAGGGCAAAACCCTAGGTGGTGATCTTGTTCACACTTGGAGGGGAAAAGGGGAAGAACAACAAGAACTCAAGAGAGAAAACACTCAAACAAACCCAAATCACACATCCACTAGAATAGCACACATGAGATCCACAAGTATAACATGAACAATCAAGGGAAAATATAACAAAGGTAAAGGTTCTTCTCAAATCCAAAGGAGATGTGGTCTTGATGATAGTCTTCTCCAATCCCTAGGGGAGGCGGTCTTGATATCCACTTGGGGATCTTCTCCTAAGAGGTCTTGATCTCCATGGGGAGAGGTAGATAGGAGCAAAGCTCTCAAAATCTCAACATATGCTTTGCTAACCCTAACAAATGGTCTAGGTACGAAATATATGTGTCTGGAGGTGGGGGATGAAGTGGAGGGCAAAAGGGGCATTCCCCGTCCATGCTCGCAGGTAGGCCCGTGCGCACGGGCTAAAGTACCCCCGTGGGCACGGGGTCCCGTGCGCACGATACACGCCCGTGCGCACGGGGAGGTCAGCAGCTACAGCGGGGGCCCGTGCGCACAGTGTCTAGAGAGTTTCTGGATAGCTCGTGCGCACGGGGTCCGGGGAGGCCGTGCGCACGGGGTCACCTGGGCGTTCCTTCTTCCAGCTGCTGGTCTCCGTCTTCCATACGTTCTTCTCGCCCCTCTTCTTGGACTTGGCCAGGTTCCTTAGCTCCTTGGTGAGGGTCGTCCACGTACCTAATGACACATAGGGTTCCATGGTGAGGTAGTAACCAAGTCCCATCCATATTTATGTCAAACTCAGAAAGGAGCGAGTTCACCTTCCTTTCTATGGCACGTGCACGAGCTCTTGTTATGGGTCCACTTGGTGTTTGGTGAGTCGGTGTGGTGTTCATGGGGATGACCGAAGGATGCTCCGCATCACACAGTCTCATTGCCCGCCCTCCCCCCAAAGTTCACAATATCCATGAAACCGCCCACCCAACCACCTTGGAAGCCAAGATAATGCAGACGAGTAAGCTCCCAATATGCCCTCATCCATGCCATTGGTATCCATGAACGTGATCTTTGCTTATTTCTCTGTTGGCCTTCACCTTCATCCTACACTCCTCGAGAGCAAGCCTTCGCTCCTCTGTGACGGCCTGTCCCTCCGCCATGGCAAGCATCCTCTCCTCGGCTCTTGCCTTTCTCTCCTCGTTTCCCTTGACCTCTTGCCACCTTGCTAGCTTCTTTTGCTTCCTCTTCTCTGCCTCCTCCTTCCTTGATCTCATCATCTCCTCCGCCATCTCCTTGTTCTTACTATCTCATCAAGTTTCTCCCCCAAAGCACCAACTTCCATGCTTGTCTTTAACATGTCCTTCTCGTGCTTCTTTCTCTTGGGCCTCATCAAGTATGGAGTAGGACTTCTTGTTCACCCGTCATCATCTCCCTCACCAACTTCATCTCCACCTCCACATTCTTGGGGTAAGAGTGTCTTGACCTTGCCCTCTTCGGTAAAGCTTCGTTGTTCCTATTCCCCCACTTTTGATTTTTCTTGAGCAATGCCCAATAATGGTGAAAGGTAAAGGGCTTCCCTTTTGACTTTAACATTTGCTTGTACATCCCTTGGATGACAGCCACCTATGGCAACGAACAAGTCATGAGCAATTATGATAGCAAGATGTCATGTACGTTGAACAATGGAATATATGATCATAGTACTTCATAATCATGTTGGTCTACTTCATAATTTGGCATCGAGAATTCGATGTTGCGAGTCACTCATCATGCTCATGAAAGAATTGGCACTAGCAATGTAAAAATATATCAATTAGCAACAATACCGAAACATCTAGGAAAAAAGGAATAAATACTCACCTTTTGGGCATTCGGTCGAACACCTCGGGGGCGTTGCACATGCCAAGCTCGCCAATGATAATGGTCGGCGAAGGAGGGCCTTCGAGGGGCTGTAGGAGGCACGGCGGGAACAGGATTGGGGGAAGGCCGCTTCAGGCCTAGTGGCGGCGTCAATGCCACGCACAAGCCCCTGAAATGGGAGATCGGCCTTCTGCGACGTGAGGCTGGGGGGCTGCAACCTATAGGGCGGCAGTAGCTTGGCGTAGTACCGCGTAGGCGGGAAGCACCACGCTTCCTTGCTGGCTGCGCTGCCGGCTCGAGAGCCATGATGGGGTGGTGCGGGCCACGGTGACTCGGCATGGAGAGGATGGAAAGTTTCCGTGGGGGCATGGGTGGGACCCATGGCCTCGCCGGCGAGGCCGTCGGGGCGGTGTGGCGGCGGCGGGGTCAAGCGGTAACCGTCGGTTGGGGGAATTCTCTCTCCTGCCACGGGAGTGAAAAATATAGGATAGTGTTTTCCCTATATTTTGGATCAAGGTGTTTTCCGCGTCGACCCTAAAAAAGTAGAGGGATAGGGAATCTGCTAGTGCGCAATTTCTACAGATTTGGCAGTTTTTAGGGATAAGAATTCTACTTATAATCTGTTACGCCCCTGGCTACTACCTGGGATCTAGACTGCCCCCATGGACCAACACTAGTCTTTCCTGCACACTTTGTGCTCACTCGTGCACACCCGGGATTAACTTCCCGGGCAGTCACCCATTCTCAAATTGCTCCAAGCCAAGCATGCTTAACTTTGAGATCCTTGAGAATGGGCTCCCAGAAAAGAAGAATTCCTTGTTGATAATGTTATGTTTTGATAAATTGGGTTGGTTGGGCAAATTTAGAATAGCTATGCAAATTTAGAGGACTTGTCCCAAAGCTTGGACAAACACGCTTTGAAAGCTCATGGGCCTGAAAAGTGTGACCATTACTTTACTGCCATGTTACATTTGGCACTTGCCAATACGGAACACAAGGCTATATATTCCCTCTCCCAAAATAAGTGACCGTGGTTTTAGTTCAAATTTGAAGTAAAACCACGTCATTGTTTTGGGACTGAGGGAGTACATGATATGCAGTTGCTTTTACTTTTCGATATAGGCACCAAAGCCATCAATATTCAATACTCAGTGCATAATATTGTAACCTCTAATGCAGGTAAAACAATGGTTGCTCGGATTCTTGGAAAGCTCCTACATATGATTGGGATTCTCTCCACTGACAAAGTTACTGAAGTTCAGCGAACTGATCTTGTTGGAGAATTTGTGGGGCATACTGGACCAAAGACAAGGCGCAAGGTTTTATCGATATTTTCTCTTCAGTTTTGACACCCTGCTGTACCTACATTGACGTGCACAAAATTCTATTGCTGATTTGCAAGTATTAGTATTGCAAGCTCAATTCTGTTTTGTGCTATTCCTAATGATTTTATCAGTTTCTGTATTTATTTCTCCTAATATTGGTGCTTAGGTATTCAGTTCTTATGTTTGGTTTTCGTAGGACATTCAGTATATTAATTAACAGTGAAATGGGTTATATATGTGCATTAAATATAATAGGCTTTTCCCCTCCATAGTGTTATGATGTTGAGTGGTGTTTTCTCTCTGCTTAATACGGTGTCATTATAATTGTGCCTGCATTCTTACAGATAAAAGACGCCGAGGGAGGGATTCTGTTTGTGGATGAAGCTTACAGGTTGATACCAACGCAAAAATCGGATGATAAGGATTATGGTTTGGAGGCACTGGAGGAGATAATGTCTGTAATGGACAGTGGCAAAGTAGTTGTCATATTTGCTGGGTACTGCGAGCAAATGAAGCGTGTCATTGCCTCGAACGATGGTTTCTGTAGGAGGGTCACGAAGTTCTTTGATTTTGATGATTTCACCATGACAGAATTAGCGGAGATATTGCTTCTGAAGATGAATAGCCTGACTGACACTAGTTTGCTTTACGGGTTCAGGCTGCACCGGAGCTGCACCAGAGGTGCCGTTGGAGAGTTGATTGCCAGGGAGACCACTGAGGAGTGGCTTAAACAGATGAACGGAGGTCTGGTAGACACACTGCTTGTCAATGCACGTGAAAACTTGGATCTTCGTCTTGATTTCAGTTGCAATGACGACCACTGAGGAGTGGCTTAAACAGATGAACGGAGGTCTGGTAGACACACTGCTTGTCAATGCACGTGAAAACTTGGATCTTCGTCTTGATTTCAGTTGCAATGACGCTGAGACCATGATCACAATCACATTGGAAGACCTGGAAGCAGGCCTAAGGCAGATCTCGAGACAGCGACATTTGCGGTGACCTACAATCAGGAACATTCTTTTCTTGACAAACCAAGTTACAGGTTCAGGAGTTTTGATAGAAGTGACTGATTTCGCTTCGGGTACTATGTCTGGTGTATCTGTTCACATTGGTAGGTTGCTGCCCTTCTGCAATACACAGCAATAGTAGCACTGGTACGCATGTAGTTCGTTCTGAGCTCATGCTTATTTCCCAGCAAGATATATAAAACATGTGTACAAACATTCAATTCAACATGGACAGTTTATAGATGCCAGAAATTGATCCTCGAATCTCCCGCACAAGTGACATTTCCTGAGCGAGGAGATGCAGTGGTGACAGCTGAGAAGAGGTAAAGGAAGCTGTCTATCACATGGCAAATGATATGCAGGAACCTGGCACAAGAATTTAATCAAACTACCTTCCTATCCACTTAGCTGACACAGCTATGATGTGGTCATGCATTTCTTTTAGCAAGAAAATGGGCCGAAGGACCAGAGTTGCATTAAATATTAGATAGTCATAGTGCAGCTCACACATGGACCCAAAAAGGAAGAAATTACAACCCGCTCCTAAAATTTTACAAGAATGACCCAGGCAAAGAACTTAGATTGCAATTTGATCCTTATCGTACAAACAATGCTTCAAGTAATCCCTAAGAGCATATGCAACCGGACCTATACCTGCCCTAAACACTCGGACGGGCTGCCCGGTAAGTGTTTGGACACAAAAACACCACCCAACCGGGCGTCCCATAGCCGGCCCAAACACCCGGATTGATCGGCACTCCACATACCTGGCTCATATCTGGGGCGGATATTGTAACACCCCAAA
Organism: Elymus sibiricus; assembly: GCA_039707655.1. NCBI lineage: Eukaryota > Viridiplantae > Streptophyta > Magnoliopsida > Poales > Poaceae > Elymus > Elymus sibiricus. The sequence continues at coordinate 190,543,055 of CM077674.1, forward strand.
AATTTAACCACATTTTTATTAAGTAAAATTTGGCCAGAAATAAAATTTTGAATAATATTAGGTCTTTTATTAATTTTAGAATATTTGCTGTTTCTGTTTTTCCAAAATCCTTTCCTCCATATAATTTTTTTTGTAAAATATTATGGGCTTTGGTAGTTTTCTTAAATCATTTCATTTATATTTGTATAACAGTAGGAAATATTTTCATAATAAAAACTGCCCTAAAATAATTCCTTTAATAACATTTTCAATTTTTGAAATGCTTCTGTTTGACTACAACTATTTTAAATATTTCTTCTAAAATTCCACAAAAATTATGAGGGGTCATGTGTTGCCTATAGATCACTTTTATACAAAAACCTAACTTGGTCTTTTGAATTTTTTGATCAAAACATCCTCTCTTCAATTCTGTCCTATTCTTGGGTTATAACTACAACCTCAATTTTTCTTGATCCAAAAATTCTGAAATTATTCCACCATGTAGTCCTTCCAACTAAACTCTTAAGTCCAGAAGATCAACTCCATTTGCATCTTGGAAGACCTCCAAATAAATCTTCCAAGTTTCTGTCCAGAACTGAATTCTGGTAAAACTTGCACTAACAAGTTCTTCTTTTTGCCAAACCAACTCCACCACCATCCCTACCATCCAATGAGACACCATCCTGCCAAAATTCAAAACCAACAGAGCCACCTAGATCACCAAAGCATTCTGGCAAGCACCTTGTGGGCATGACAGGAATTTGGCATCTCTCTTAACTACATTAGGGACTTGATCACCTGGCCAAACCAGCATGTCAACCATTCTTACCATCTTAGTGAATATCATCCTGTAAAATTGTAGCTCATTTAGGCCATCCTAGGTAGCCAGGGCATTTGATCGAGCACTTGGTGAGCGTGCTCAGAGCGCGGCCGGAGCACGCTTGTTGCAGCCACTGGCATCGAGCTACTGCCGCGCTCTTGCTGCTGCTCTCGCTCGTCCTGGTCCTCCCCTGGATCACCCCGACCACCTAGGAGCCCGCCGACACCCTCGCTTGGCCCCTAGCGCCGGCCACCGCCGTCCACGCCGACAACAGTCGCCGCCGTCGTCTCCCACTCAGGCACGGCACCACCAGGACGCGTGGCGCCCTTCCAAGCCAACCAGCGCACCCGGGGCTCAACCGCCAACCACCCAAGATGATCTGAAGCTCACCGGCCTCAACCACCTCGCCCCCGTCCACGGTTTGCCATGAATGGCCGCCCGCCACCTTGTTGGGGAACGTTGCATGGAAAACAAAAAATTTCTATGCACACGCAAGATCTATCCATGGAGATGCATAGCTACGAGAGGGGGAGTGTGTCTACGTACCCTCGTAGACCGTAAGCAGAAGCGTTAGAACAACGCGGTTGATGTCGTCGAACAACTTCACGATCCAACCGACCGAGCACCGAACGTACGGCACCTCCGTGTTCAGCACACGTTCAGCTCGGTAACGTCCTCGACTTCTTGATCCAGCAAGACGGCGAGGTAGTTGATGAGTTCCGGCAGCACGACGGCGTGGTGACGGTGATGGTGATGCTATCTCCGCAGGGCTTCGCTCAAGCACTGCGAAAATATGTCCGAGGGACGGAACTGTGGAGGGGGGCGCCGCACACGGCTAAGACAATGTTGTTCTCCTTTGGGGCGCCCACTCTCCTCTATTTATATATGTGTAGGGGCTTGGAGTAGAAGGAATAGTGCCACGTGAACAGTAACCGTGAATAGTACACACGTGGACTTGGTGATACGGGGTTGCCCGATCTTCACGGAGGATCTGCTTGAGGAACGAATCAACGCCACCTGAAGGGTACGAAGGAAACCCTCGATCCCAGCCAACAACGCTGTCGGGTAATGGATAACTAGTGCAACCTGACGAGACCGAAGCTAGCTACTGCATATGCAACAACCAGCAACAAGTATTCGCCCAACCACACTCTTAGGATTCCAATCCACGCAACCACGCACGAAGTTGGAAGCACGAACTGGTCGCCGCCTCAACGGCTACTGTTGTAAAATCACAAAGTGAGTTTACCCTCTCACAAGGCAAGATTACAAGAGCTAAGGAGGAAGTGAACTCTCAAACAAGATTCTGGTTGCACTTAGCTAACCTATGCTGAAATCAAATTGCCAAAGAGTTGTGGCTGAAGTGGGGGAAGGGGTATTTATACTAGGAACAGCCCTCCTAGTTTAGGTGTGAAACCAGTCCAAAAGAGAGGCTCAAATTCGTGGTAACCAACTGGTCAAGGGAGCAAACACATGGAGCCTCGCGCAGCAATTAATGCTCTGGACAGCTTGCATTGGAACTCTCATATCCTTTGACTCAGGACTCCAAATGATGCACCGTTTGATTTTCCTGAAAGTAGACTTCATATGCTGTCCAATTTGTACTCTCACACGTGCTGGAACCTCATATATTTGTGTTGCATGATGCAGCACGTTCTGGGACGAATTCTGGAACTGTGCATGCAACAATAGATTGTTGAGATGGCTTGCTATTCTTCCTTGAGGTGTAATTAGTCGCCCTTGTCACCAAAACATGGTTTACATCAGAGTTGAAACTTGTTCTCTTCAAACTTGTTGTATGGGCTTCAGAACTTGTTTCTTCATGAGCTGAACTTGTTTCTTCATGTGCTGAAAGTTGTTGGTTGTCCTCAACATTGTACCTGAGTAAAATCAGCACAGATGATTTAGGCAGTATAAAGTTCTCATGGATAGTTGAAGTATGATCAGCTAGGAGCGCATTCACCTCTTGTTCTATTTGTTTGGCACGACTCCTTGTCATGGGACTCAAATAGGTCTTCTTTGTAGAAGCTTCATTTGATAGCTCAGATTTATGATGAGGAGAAAATGACAAACGAGATGAACCTGGGATGTCCTCATCATCCTCCCCCTCTTCAAAAGGAGTCATCCTCGACTCTTGTCCCTCTTGAGCGAAGCATGGATATTGACCAACAATATTCAATGTGAACAATAGCTGGGCTCCTGAGTTCCTTCTCATCTTCACCTTTGGTTTGTGTAGATCATCATCCACATGCATGCATAATAGTAATGATAGTAGCAGCTCGGCCACCCTTAAAACAAATAATATGGAACCCAAAGTATATGCGTTCACCTGATCGTCAACATGGCACAATAGTATGTGCGTTCCATGAATGCTCGTCATGATGGATTTCTCAAGTTGATGTTGTTGCATCTCAATATGAAACGTGCTTCTCGCCTTGTCATCGTGTTTATAAATGAAGCTTACTGTTTGGTTGCAACTATACAATCTTACTTGCCTAGGATGGTCCTCATCATCCTCCCTTCCTTCAAGAAAAAACGTCCTCGGTTTTTGATAACCTGTAGCACCACTAAAAGAAACAAACAACGTGTATGCATGGTATATGAAGACGTCACACATTTTGTTGTTACCAAGATTTTGCGCATTCCAAATTTCAGAAAAGTAATCTTTATAGCAGAAAACCATATTTCTCATTGGGTCAACGTAAGTTCTGGGTTTGTAAAAATTGTTGCTTGTTTTGCAAATATAAGTTAGGGACATAGCAGAATCATTCACATCATTCCTACTCCGAGAAAAGCATGTTGTTATCATTTCAAAGCCAAAATCAGAAGTATGTATGTCCAACAGAACATATTTCACAAGCAAGATTATCTCATATGATAGTTCATATTTTCGCATAGTAAACCCGTGCAAATGCGGCGAACAAATTTTTAGTATCAACCATTCATCAACTCGAGATCTGAGAAGTTTAGTGCATGCAAAACATGAACTTATGGGGACCAACAAATCAGTGACACATTCACCACAAGCATACAGTTTCTTTTCACATGACACAAACTGTTTCACATGAGAATGGTTGCCCAATTGATTATCATTCAGTTCTGCAAGTCTATTGCAAGCAATGCATATTTTGTCCACAACAAACTTCCCGCCAACACCATAATCTCCAATCAAATTAAACTTAAAACAGTAGGTGTAGGTTTCATAGAGAGAGTATGAATGTGTGATTTCAGAAATGTTCATGACAGGATAACTCAATTCAATAGATTTAACAAGCGTGGCACAATATAAAGCATGAACATGAGATATCTTATCAAACATTTTGTCATGCCTTACTAATTTCACATTATCAAAATGATAGGCAATCATGTGATCCAATGGTTCATGCATGGTAGAACAAGCAATCATAGGAGGCGTTGTTGCAGCAGGGTTATACTTACAATCATTCTCTTGCTCTTGCTGCAATCTCGCTTCAATACCATCTTTCTTTTCTTCATCAAGCTGTTGTTCCTCCTGAGCACATGGTGAATCATCAACTCTGGTTTGCTTCTCTTCATGTTCCCCAATGTGGTGGGAAAGTGTATCAGCACCAGACTCCCTTTCTTCAAAGCAAACCTGTACATTGCGAGAGATAATGCAAGGAATAGAAATGTTTATGTTAGTTTCAGAATCCTCACATTTTGTATCAGCTAATACTCTCTTTTCCTTTGGTGTATCTCTCGAACTCTCATTTGTGGGACTCTCAATCTCACTTTGTGTTGAATCACACAGCTCACTTTTTGTAATATCACTCTCACTCTTTTTGGCTATGTGGCTCTCATTCTCACTTGGGATTTGATGTGTATTTGTTGCTACAGAATTTTGACCAATTGTGAGGCTCTTTTCTCGTGTTCCAAGCACCTTTTTCTCATCACAAGTCTTCTTACTTGTAGTGAGCGACCAATTGTCCATCTTGTTCTCCGCATAGCTTAGCCTCTTCACACGACTGGTTCTTGAAGGAGATTGAATACTCATGTTGAATGGACGTGCACGTTCTTTGTGAATTCTCCTTTCTTCATCTATGGCAAAAGTCACAAGGTCCTGCATACTACCATCATATTTCAAACGAACTGTAGCAGCCACATCACGATTCAAACCACTTTTAAAATATGCCCTTGCTGCAGATTTATCCATAACATTGGCACGATACATTGCTACCTTCAGCTCATCATAATAGGCTTGGACAGATCTGAGACCTTGCTTAATGCTCTTCATGTGACGCAACAAATAGTCTTCATATCTTGTTGGTACAAACTCCTTCCTCATGATCTCCTTCAACTCGACCCATGTTCTTACAAACCTCCTTTTGCGGTGGTGCTTCCACCACTTACAAGCATACTCTTCAAACTCCATGGTTGCTCGAAGCACTTGTTTTGTTTCTGGAAATTTCTTCAACTCCAACTCCATGAATTGTACCCATTCAAGGTACTCCTCCGGATCAGCACTTCCGTAGAAAGGAAGTTCCACGTACTCACGACCTGCCATGGTTAGTTTTGCAAAAGCCCTATAGTACTAGAAGCATATATGTGGGTAACAACTCATGCTCACCTCACTTACCAACCGAAGCTCATGTAACTTCCAAGTGAGAGCAGAATCGTGCTCAACCGTGGTGCCGGTGGTTGGTATACAAGGAGTGATGAATCAAGCGAATACAATTCTAGGGTTGCACATGCGGGGGCTGTTTGGTGGAGCTTGGGTGGGATATGTATGTAGCAAAAGATGCACTAATCTGCAATCTAGATATTGTTGAACCAAGTAATCATCCACACAAGATTCTAATGCCCTTAGTTGCTGAATGAGATATAAGTGAGGTACATGCAACTCATACCAAGGAATCAGATTTGCTAGAAAGCAAGGATTGAAGATGTTGCACACTTGACAAGTTTCAGCTCACAATACAAACAAGGATTTCTCAAGATATAATGGAAGAACAGTCCCAAATTTCTCTCTTTTGCTTCTTGCACACACTTTCTTTCTTTGGGCAGATCTTTTTTTTTTTTTGCTCTTTTTTTTTGACAAACTTCAACAAGGGACTTGGATCTGAACACACACTTTGGGGGATCCACGAAAATTACAATGGATGAGCTCAAACAACAAGAACATGCAGCTGAAACTTTGGCAAAAAACACACACGAACTGATCTGATTTTTCTGGCTGGAAAACACGGTGGTAATCAGATCTAACAAGGATAGATGGAAAGTACACGGTGTGGGCTTTCCAAAATGCACAAAAACACCCAAAACGGACTCCGGATGACAAAGATACACACGATTTGGTGGAGGATGCAGATCTGAAATCTGAGCACGAAAATGAACACAAACACACAAGATTGGATGGGGGGAAAACTCAGCAACTAAAAACAAAGATCTAGTGGACAAGAACTTGATAAAACTCACCAAATAACAGATTAAGGGCTGCAAAAGGCTAGGTAAAGGTATTTTTTTGTGGGGCAATTTTCTGGACTTTAGGATGAACAAGAACATGAACTAAACTAGGGATAAAAGATCCTACCGTGTCAACCGAAGCTCTGATGCCAAGATGATACGGGGTTGCCCGATCTTCACGGAGGATCTGCTTGAGGAACGAATCAACGCCACCTGAAGGGTACGAAGGAAACCCTCGATCCCAGCCAACAACGTTGTCGGGTAATGGATAACTAGTGCAACCTGACGAGACCGAAGCTAGCTACTGCATATGCAACAACCAGCAACAAGTATTCGCCCAACCACACTCTTAGGATTCCAATCCACGCAACCACGCACGAAGTTGGAAGCACGAACTGGTCGCCGCCTCAACGGCTACTGTTGTAAAATCACAAAGTGAGTTTACCCTCTCACAAGGCAAGATTACAAGAGCTAAGGAGGAAGTGAACTCTCAAACAAGATTCTGGTTGCACTTAGCTAACCTATGCTGAAATCAAATTGCCAAAGAGTTGTGGCTGAAGTGGGGGAAGGGGTATTTATACTAGGAACAGCCCTCCTAGTTTAGGTGTGAAACCAGTCCAAAAGAGAGGCTCAAATTCGTGGTAACCAACTGGTCAAGGGAGCAAACACATGGAGCCTCGCGCAGCAATTAATGCTCTGGACAGCTTGCATTGGAACTCTCATATCCTTTGACTCAGGACTCCAAATGATGCACCGTTTGATTTTCCTGAAAGTAGACTTCATATGCTGTCCAATTTGTACTCTCACACGTGCTGGAACCTCATATATTTGTGTTGCATGATGCAGCACGTTCTGGGACGAATTCTGGAACTGTGCATGCAACAATAGATTGTTGAGATGGCTTGCTATTCTTCCTTGAGGTGTAATTAGTCGCCCTTGTCACCAAAACATGGTTTACATCAGAGTTGAAACTTGTTCTCTTCAAACTTGTTGTATGGGCTTCAGAACTTGTTTCTTCATGAGCTGAACTTGTTTCTTCATGTGCTGAAAGTTGTTGGTTGTCCTCAACATTGTACCTGAGTAAAATCAGCACAAATGATTTAGGCAGTATAAAGTTCTCATGGATAGTTGAAGTATGATCAGCTAGGAGCGCATTCACCTCTTGTTCTATTTGTTTGGCACGACTCCTTGTCATGGGACTCAAATAGGTCTTCTTTGTAGAAGCTTCATTTGATAGCTCAGATTTATGATGAGGAGAAAATGACAAACGAGATGAACCTGGGATGTCCTCATCATCCTCCCCCTCTTCAAAAGGAGTCATCCTCGACTCTTGTCCCTCTTGAGCGAAGCATGGATATTGACCAACAATATTCAATGTGAACAATAGCTGGGCTCCTGAGTTCCTTCTCATCTTCACCTTTGGTTTGTGTAGATCATCATCCACATGCATGCATAATAGTAATGATAGTAGCAGCTCGGCCACCCTTAAAACAAATAATATGGAACCCAAAGTATATGCGTTCACCTGATCGTCAACATGGCACAATAGTATGTGCGTTCCATGAATGCTCGTCATGATGGATTTCTCAAGTTGATGTTGTTGCATCTCAATATGAAACGTGCTTCTCGCCTTGTCATCGTGTTTATAAATGAAGCTTACTGTTTGGTTGCAACTATACAATCTTACTTGCCTAGGATGGTCCTCATCACTTGGACTCCAAAGTCCAATCCTATTCCTACTAAGACTCTCCCTTTTTTCCTTCCCTAGCTGCGTGGGCTTTTGAGGACTTGGTGCGCCTGGCCCAATAAGGCCAGGGCGCCTCCCCTTAGCCCATGCCAGCCCTTTGGGACGTGGTGGACCCACTTGTGGACTTCCGGACCCCTCAGGAATCCTCCGGAACCTTCTGGAAGCTTCCCGGTACAATACCGAAAAAACTGCACCTTTTTCCGGAACCCAAAATATGACTTCCCATATATAAATCTTTACCTCTCGACCATTCCGAGACTCCTCGTGACGTCCGGGATCTCATCCGGGACTCCGAACAATATTCGGTTACCAATTCACATAACTCATATAACACTATATCGTCAACGAACGTTAAGCGTGCGGACCCTACGGGTTCGGGAATGATGTAGACATGACTGAGACGCCTCTCCGGTCAATAACCAATAGCGGAACCTGGATGCTCATATTGGTTCCTACATATTCCACGAAGATCTTATCGGTCGAACCGCAATGACAACATACGTAATTCCCTTTGTCCGTCGGTATGTTACTTGCCCGAGATTCGATCGTCGGTATCTCCATACCTAGTTCAATCTCGTTACCGGCAAGTCTATTTACTCGTTCCGTAATACATCATTCCGTAACTAACTCCTTAGTCACTTTGCTTGCAAGCTTCTTATGATGTGCATTATCGAGAGGGCCCAGAGATACCTCTCCGAAACACGGAGTGACAAATCCCAGTCTCGATCCATGCCAACTCAACGGACACCTTCGGAGATACCTGTAGAGCATCTTTATGATCACCCAGTTACGTTGTGACGTCTGATAGCACACAAGGTATTCCTCCGATATCCGGGAGTTGCATGATCTCATGGTCTGAGGAACATGTATTTGACATTCAAAAAAGCAGTAGCAATAAACAGAACGATCATATGCTAAGCTAACGGATGGGTCTTGTCCATCACATCATTCTCCTAATGATGTGATCCCGTTATCAAATGACAACTCATGTCTATGGTTAGGAAACCTTAACCATCTTTGATCAACGAGCTAGTCTAGTAGAGGCTCACTAGGGACACGATATTTGTTTATGTATTCACACATGTATTTAAGTTTCCGGTCAATACAATTCTAGCATGAATAATAAACCTTTATCATGAACAAGGAAATATAAAATAATAACAACTTTATTATTGCCTCTAGGGCATATTTCCATCAGTCTCCCACTTGCACTAGAGTCAATAATCTAGATTACATAGTAATGAATCTAACACCCATGGAGTCTTGGTGCTGATCATGTTTTGCTCGTGGAAGAGGCTTAGTCAACGGGTCTGCCACATTCAGATCCGTGTGTACTTTGCAAATTTCTATGTCTCCATCCTTGACATATTCACGAATGGAGTTGAAGCGTCTCTTGATGTGTTTGGTCTTCTTGTGAAACCTGGGCTCCTTGGCTATGGCAATTGCTCCAGTGTTGTCACAAAAGATTGTCATTGGACCCGATGCACTAGGTATTACACCTAGATCGGATATGAACTTCTTCATGTGCTGCTTCCGAAGCAGCTATGTATTCCGCTTCACACGTAGATCCCGCCACGACGCTCTGCTTGGAACTGCACCAACTGACAGCTCCACCATTTAATATAAATACGTATCCGGTTTGTGACTTAGAGTCATCCGGATCAGTGTCGAAGCTTGCATCGACGTAACCCTTTACGACGAGCTCTTCGTCACCTCCATAAACGAGAAACATGTCCTTGGTCCTTTTCAGGTACTTCAGGATATTCTTGACCGCTGTCCAGTGATCCACTCCTGGATTACTCTGGTACCTCCCTGCCAAACTTATGGCAAGGCACACATCAGGTCTGGTACACAGCATGGCATACATAATAGAACCTATGGCTGAGGCATAGGGAATGACTTTCATTTTCTCTATATCTTCTGCCGTGGTCGGGCATTGAGTCTGACTCAACTTCACACCTTGCAAGACAGGCAAGAACCCTTTCTTTGACTGATCCATTTTGAACTTCTTCAAAACTTTGTCAAGGTATGTGCTTTGTGAAAGTCCTATCAAGCTTCTTGATCTATCCCTATAGATCTTGATGCCCAATATATAAGCAGCTTCACCGAGGTCTTTCATTGAAAAAATTCTTATTCAAGTATCCCTTTATGCCATCCAGAAATTCTATATCATTTCCAATCAACAATATGTCATCCACATATAATATTAGAAATGCTACAGAGCTCCCACTCACTTTCTTGTAAATACAGGCTTCACCGTAAGTCTGTACAAAACCATATGCTTTGATCACCTCATCAAAGCGTATATTCCAACTCCGAGATGCTTGCACCAGTCCATAGATGGATCGCTGGAGCTTGCACACTTTGTTAGCACCCTTAGGATCGACAAAACCTTCTGGTTGCATCATATACAACTCTTCTTTGAGAAAACCATTCAGGAATGCAGTTTTGACATCCATTTGCCAGATTTCATAATCATAAAATGCGGCAATTGCTAACATGATTCGGACAGACTTAAGCATCGCTACGGGTGAGAAAGTCTTATCGTAGTCAACCCCTTGAACTTGTCGAAAAACTTTCGCGACAAGTCGAGCTTTGTAGACAGTGATATTACCATCAGCATCTGTCTTCCTCTTAAAAATCCATTTATTCTCAATGGCTTGCCGATCATCGGGCAAGTCCACCAAAGTCAACACTTTTGTTCTCATACATGGATCCTATCTCAGATTTCATGGCCTCAAGCCATTTGTCGGAATCCGGGCTTATCATAGCTTCTTCATAGTTCATAGGTTCGCTGTTGTCTAACAACATAACTTCCAGAACAGGATTACCGTACCACTCTGGTGCGGAACGTACTCTGGTCGACCTACGAAGTTCAGTAGTAACTTGATCTGAAGTTTCATGATCTTTATCATTATCTTCCTCTCTTATTGGTGTAGGCATCACGGGAACGGTTTTCTCTGATGAGCTACTTTCCAATTCGAGAGAAGGTACAATTACCTCATCAAGTTCTACTTTCCTCCCACTCACTTCTTTCGAGAGAAACTCCTTCTCTAGAAAGGACCCATTCTTGGCAACAAAGACCTTGCCTTCGGATCTGTGGTAGAAGGTGTACCCAATTGTTTCTTTAGGGTATCCTATGAAGACGCACTTCTCCGCTTTGGGTTCGAGCTTATCAGGTTGAAGCTTTTTCACATAAGCATCGCATCCCCAAACTTTAAGAAACGACAGCTTAGGTTTCTTGCCAAACCATAGTTCATATGGTGTCGTCTCAACGAATTTAGACGGTGCCCTATTTAACGTGAATGCAGCTGTCTCTAATGCATAACCCCAAAACGATAGTGGCAAATCGGTAAGAGACATCATAGAACGCACCATATCCAATAAAGTACGGTTACGATGTTCGGACACACCATTACGCTGTGGTGTTCCAGGTGGCGTGAGTTGTGAAACAATTCCACATTTTCTTAAATGAAGGCCAAACTCGTAACTCAAATATTCGCCTCCACGATCAGATCATAGAAACTTTATTTTCTTGTTACGATGATTCTCTACTTCACTCTGAAATTCTTTGAACTTTTCAAATGTTTCAGACTTGTGTTTCATCAAGTAGATATACCCATATCTACTCAAATCATCTGTGAAGGTTAGAAAATAACGATACCCGCCGCGTGCTTCAACATTCATCGGACCGCATACATCGGTATGTATTATTTCCAACAAATCAGTAGCTCGCTCCATTATTCCGGAGAACGGAGTTTTAGTCATCTTGCCCATGAGGCATGGTTCGCAAGTATCAAATGATTCATAATCAAGAGATTCCAAAAGTCCATTCGCATGGAGTTTCTTCATGCGCTTTACACCAATATGACCTAAACGGCAGTGCCACAAGTATGTTGCACTATCATTATCAACTTTGCATCTTTTGGCATCAATATTATGAATGTGTGTATCACTACGATCGAGATTCAACAAGAATAGACCATTCACAAAAGGTGCGTGACCATAAAAGATGTTACTCATATAAATAGAACAACCATTATTCTCTGACTTAAATGAATAACCGTCTCGCAATAAACAAGATCCAGATATAATGTTCATGCTCAACGCTGGCACCAAATAACAATTATTGGGGTCTAAAACTAATCCCGAAGGTAGATGTAGAGGTAGCGTGCCAACGGCGATCACATCAACCTTGGAACCATTCCCGACGCGCATCGTCACCTCGTCCTTAGCCAATCTTCGCTTATTCCGTAGCTCCTGTTTCGAGTTACAAATATGAGCAACCGAACCAGTATCAAATACCCAGGCGCTACTGCGAGCATTAGTGAGGAACACATCAATAACATGTATATCAAATATACCTTTGCTCACTTTGCCATCCTTCTTATCCGCCAAATACTTGGGGCAGTTCCGCTTCCAGTGACCAGTCCCTTTGCAGTAGAAGCACTCTGTTTCAGGCCTGGGTCCAGCTTTGGGTTTCTTCGTGGGAGCGGCAACTTGCTTGCTGTTCTTCTTGAAGTTCCCCTTCTTTCCCTTGCCCTTTTTCTTGAAACTAGTGGTTTTGTTAACCATCAACACTTGATGCTCCTTCTTGATTTCTACCTCCGCTGATTTCAGCATCGCGAAGAGCTCGGGAATTGTCTTCTCCATTCCTTGCATATTATAGTTCATCACGAAGCCTTTATAGCTTGGTGGCAGTGACTGAAGAACTCTGTCAATAACACTCTCAACCAGAAGATCAATTCCCAGCTGAGTCAAGTGGTTGTGGTACCCAGACATTCTGAGTATGTGTTCACTGACAGAACTGTTCTCCTCCATCTTATAGCTAAAGAACTTGTTGGAGACTTCATATCTCTCAACCCGGGCATTAGCTTGAAATATCAATTTCAGCTCTTGGAACATCTCATATGCTCCGTGGCATTCAAAACGCTTTTGCAGTCCCGGTTCTAAGCCGTAGAGCATGGCACACTGAACTATCGAGTAGTCATCAGATAGAGCCTACCAGGTGTTCACAACGTCTGCAGCAGCTCCTGCAGCAGGTCCATCACCTAGCGGTGCATCAAGGACACAATTCTTCTGTGCAGCAATGAGGATAATCCTCAAGTTACGGACCCAGTCTGTATAGTTGCTACCATCATCTTTCAACTTAGCTTTCTCTAGGAACGCATTAAAATTCAACGGAACAGTAGCACGGGCCATTTATCTACAACATAGATATGCAAAGAAACTATCAAGACTAAGTTCATGATAAATTAAGTTCAATTAATCAAATTACTAATGAACTCCCACTTAAATTAACATCCCTCAAGTTAACTAAGTGATACATGATCCAAATCAACTAGCCCATGTCCGATCATCACGTGAGATGGGATAGTCATCAATGGTGAACATCTCCATGTTGATCATATCTACTATATGACTCATGTTCGACCTTTCGGTCTCCAGTGTTCCGAGACCATGTCTGTACATGCTAGGCTCGTCAAGTTTAACCCAAGTATTCTGCTTGTGTAAAACTGGCTTACACCCGTTGTATGTGAACGTAGAATCTATCACACCCGATCATCACGAGGTGCTTCGAAACGACGAACTTTAGCAACGGTGCATACTCGGGGAGAACACTTTTATCTTGAAATTTAGTGAAGGGATCATCTTATAATGCTAAGCAAAATAAGATGCATAAAGGATAAACATCACATGCAATCAAAATATGTGACATGATATGGCCATCATCTTGTGCTTTTGATCTCCATCTCCAAAGCATCGTCGTGATCTCCATCGTCACCGGCTCGACACCTTGATCTCCATCGTTGTGTCGTGGTCGTCTCGCCAACTATTGCTTCTACAACTATTGCTAACGCATAGCGATAAAGTAAAGCAATTACATGGCGCTTGCATTTCATACAATAAAGAGACAACCATAAGGCTCCTGCCGGTTGCCGATAAATTACAAAACATGATCATCTCATACAATAACGTATATCACATCATGTCTTGACCATATCACATCACAGCATACCCTGCAAAAACAAGTTAGACGTCCTCTACTTTGTTGTTGCAAGTTTTACGTGGCTGCTACGGGCTTCTAGCAAGAACCGTTCTTACCTACGGCACAAAACCACAACGGTGATTTATCAAGTTTGCTGTTTTAACCTTCAACAAGGACCGGCCGCAGTCAAATTCGATTCAACTAAAGTAGGAGAAACACACACCCGCCAGCCACCTTTATGCAAAACAAGTTGCATGTGTGTCGGTGGAACCGGTCTCATGTACGTGGACATGTAAGGTTGGTCCGGGCCGCTTCATCTTACAATACCGCCGAATCAAAATAAGACGTTGGTGGTAAGCAGTATGACGATCACCGCCCACAACTCTTTGTGTTCTACTCGTGCATATCATCTACGCATAGACCTGGCTCATGACGCCACTGTTGGGGAACGTTGCATGGAAAACAAAAAATTTCTACGCACACGCAAGATCTATCCATGGAGATGCATAGCTACGAGAGGGGGAGTGTGTCTACGTACCCTCGTAGACCGTAAGCATAAGCGTTAGAACAACGCGGTTGATGTCGTCGAACAACTTCACGATCCAACCGACCGAGCACCGAACGTACGACACCTCCGTGTTCAGCACACGTTCAGCTCGGTGACATCCTCGACTTCTTGATCCAGCAAGACGGCGAGGTAGTGGATGAGTTCTGGCAGCACGACGGCGTGGTGACGGTGATGGTGATGCTATCTCCGCAGGGCTTCGCTCAAGCACTGCGAAAATATGTCCGAGGGACGGAACTGTGGAGGGGGGCGCCGCACACGGCTAAGACAATGTTGTTCTCCTTTGGGGCGCCCCCTCTTCTCTATTTATATATGTGTAGGGGCTTGGAGTAGAAGGAATAGTGCCACGTGAACAGTAACCGTGAATAGTACACATGTGGACTTGGACTCCAAAGTCCAATCCTATTCCTACTAGGACTCTCCCTTTTTTGCTTCCCTAGCTGCGTGGGCTTTTGAGGACTTGGTGCGCCTGGCCCAATAAGGCCAGGGCATCTCTCCTTAGCCCATGCCAGCCCTTTGGGACATGGTGGACCCACTTGTGGACTTCCGGACCCCTCCGGAATCCTCCAGAACCTTCTGGAAGCTTCCCGGTACAATACCGAAAAAACTACACATTTTTCCGGAACCCAAAATATGACTTCCCATATATAAATCTTTACCTCTCGATCATTCCGAGACTCCTCGTGACGTCCGGGATCTCATCCGGGACTCCGAACAATATTCGGTTACCAATTCACATAACTCATATAACACTATATCGTCAACGAACGTTAAGCGTACGGACCCTACGGGTTCGGGAATGATGTAGACATGACTGAGACGCCTCTCCGGTCAATAACCAATAGCGGAACCTGGATGCTCATATTGGTTCCTACATATTCCACGAATATCTTATCGGTCAAACCGCAATGACAACATACGTAATTCCCTTTGTCCGTCGGTATGTTACTTGCCCGAGATTCGATCGTCGGTATCTCCATACCTAGTTCAATCTCGTTACCGGCAAGTCTCTTTACTCGTTCTGTAATACATCATCCCGTAATTAACTCCTTAGTCACTTTGCTTGCAAGCTTCTTATGATGTGCATTACCGAGAGGGCCCAGAGATACCTCTCCGAAACACGGAGTGACAAATCCCAGTCTCGATCCATGCCAACTCAACTGACACCTTCGAAGATACCTGTAGAGCATCTTTATGATCACCCAGTTACGTTGTGACGTTTGATAGCACACAAGGTATTCCTCCGATATCCGGGAGTTGCATGATCTCATGGTCTGAGGAACATGTATTTGACATTCAAGAAAGCAGTAGCAATAAACAAAATGATCATATGCTAAGCTAACGGATGGGTCTTGTCCATCACATCATTCTCCTAATGATGTGATCCCGTTATCAAATGACAACTCATGTCTATGGTTAGGAAACCTTAACCATCTTTGATCAACGAGCTAGTCTAGTAGAGGCTCACTAGGGACACGGTATTTGTTTATGTATTCACACATGTATTTAAGTTTCCGGTCAATACAATTCTAGCATGAATAATAAACCTTTATCATGAACAAGGAAATATAAAATAATAACTACTTTATTATTGCCTCTAGGGCATATTTCCATCACACCTCGGCCTTCTCTGGAACCTGCGACGCCACCTCCCCCTCCCTATAAAAGGGCCCCCGAGCTCGCTCAGCTCCTGGCCATCTCTTCTCCCCTCCCCTGCAAGCCCCGAAGTAGCTACGTGACCGGAGGAGGTCGTCTCCCTCGCCTTCGGCCGCCACGGCCACCGCCACTTCCCGGTTAAAACCGAGCTAACCAGAGCCTCCCCATCCCCAATCTCTTCACCACTAAACTCCTAGAGCACCCGCAAGTCCATCCCATCCGCCAATTTCACCTAACGGAGCTTGAGGCCGGAGTTCCTCTTTCACCCGTCGCCGCCGTCCGTCGGGGAAGCTCACTGCTGGTAACCCTGTGCTCCCCGCCGACTGTGACGTCTACCGGGAGGATCGCCATGACCCCCTGGTGACGTAGGTGGCCTCAGCTCCTCGAATGGTGCCGCCTATCTCCGGCAATCGCCGCCGGCAGAGCTCCCTGTTCTGTCAAGGAGAGAGGGGGCGCGCAGCTGACCAGTCAAACCTGACTGGTGGGCCCACGGGACCCACCGTCAGTGACTGGAGGTCGGGACCCGCGTCTGTAAGTGGAAGCGTATTTTTCTTAAAGTACGTCTCCCTCACTGGAAGACGTATTTCCGCGAGTGCGCCTCCGACGTCGACAGTCCTACCACGCAGCCGAGCGACTGGGCCTGGCCCAGTGGCACCACGCGGCTAAGTCTCGCCCAGGGCGCGCTGCTGCCCATCAGAGTGATGCCCTTTTCTATTTTTCTTTTCCAGCAGTGTTCAAATAATTCTGCAGTAGCCATTTCAAAACCAAACTTGATGATTCAAATTTCTACATACTCCTAAAATCATGCTCTATTAATCCAGCTAGGGTGAACATTTTTTCTAAGCTTAGTTTTTGTTGGATCTATTAAATAGTCCATTTAGTCATTTATTTCAGCTTAGAAATCCCCTAGGAAAATCATATGAACTCCAAATAATTTGATTCTTTTTCTGATATTCCTTATTTTGCCTCTAGTTTATTTTAGTATTTATTTCAAAAAAATTCAAACAATTTTTTAGCATTGTTTTAGCTCTATGTGGTAATTGCAATATTTTTAAATAGGGAAATGGAGGGAGGATAAAATTTTCAAAACTTTTGGAGTGCACCCAACACTTCTGCATGCTCAAGGCAAGCATCTTGAACACTTGATATGGTGAATGCATAGTTGTTTGTTTGCAAGATTAATTGGATCATGAATATGTTGAATTCAAATAAAATTTGCGTATTGCTATTTTTGCATGCATGATCCCTTGATAATATTTTATCTTTGCTTAAACATGAAGTATGAGAAGTATGGTTATTTTCACCTGTCACATATGCCTATGTTGGTCCGAACTAATCTGCAGGAAAGAATCAGTCACGAGAAAAGTGACCGTGAGACTGAAATCTCGTGGTGACGAGAATGATCAGTGAGGGCATGTTGGGACATGCCAGATGGTGACCCTGTTGGGTATTACCAAGGAAATATATTGTGCTAATCACTGCAGGAAAACTTAAACCTCCAGAGTCGACCGTAGATCGAGTCTTGTTCCGGTAACCCCCATACTTGATCCGTGCTACCACTTGTCCCTTCCACAGGTAGGGTACGGTTCAGTAAGTTGTTAACCCATTTCCCTGCACACACCGTACAGAGAGGCCGTGATGAAGGTTTCCAGGTACCGGTTATAATGCCAGTCATCGGGTCAGGGGGCATGGGTGTATCCGGCTGGGCCGAGAGGGGGGCACCCCTTGTAATCCGCACGTATTAATAGTGATCCCATGCTATTCGAGATGATGGTCTCCCCGTCTTAGAGTTTTTCTTGAACGATGCTTTGGGTGATTCCTGGCATCCGGAAAGTTAATCTGGTGTGTGCTGGTCAGGTGTGTTTTCAACCCAAAGACCGTAATGGGAATTAGTCAGCGTCTCGGTGTTGACTAAAGAAATCCTTTACTTGTGGGTAAAGAGTACACCCTCTGCAGAGTTATACCTATTCGAATAGCCGTGTCCGCGGTTAAGGACTACATTCTGGGTTGGTCAAGTGTCGGTCTTAGTGTCGGTCTTCAGAGGAAATAATTAAAATTGAGCGTGATCCATTTTTGCAGGATGATTATTGTCACTACTGATGCCAGCATGAATATTATTGTTAACATGAATATTATCGTGGACTAACCTTTCTCTTCTATGTGCAACTCTGGGTATCACTTGGGATGGCTAGTCCACCTGGATACTCATTTATATTTTTTTTCTGGGTATCACTTGGGATGGCTAGTCCACCTGGATACTCATTTATATTTTTTCTGGGTATCACTTGGGATGGCTAGTCCACCTGGATACTCAGTTATATTTTCTTTTCTGAGTATCACTTGGGATGGTTAATCCACCTGGATACTCATTTCTTTTCAAGACCTCTCGAGGCGTCGCTTTTAGACACCCGTTTGGCATTTCTCTTCAAGACCTCTCGAGGCGTCGCTTTTAGACACCCGTTTGGCATTTCTCTTCAAGACCTCTTGAGGTGTCGCTTTCAGACACCCGTTTGGCATTTTTCTTGGAATTTCCTTGGCCGGTCCAATGCCCGATGTTCCATTTTATTTCCTTGATTTACTACTAACATGATATACTTATTCTTCCGCACCGTATTAATCTTTACCATGCCATGCTTTAATATCGGTCAGCATATGCATATAAAGTAATTCATCATGATCATATGCACTCTATTGCATGTGATATATCTTTTGTTCATAATGTTTGCGAGTACATTCAAACGTACTCACTGGCTTGTCCCTGGCTATTAAATTGGCCAGGTTAGGATTTCAACAAGGAGTACTACAACGACGTCCATGCGGACTAGGAGCCTAAGATAGCAGCCACGCGAGATTGGAATTATCCCGGTCGGCCATTCCTGTGGGATTGGAGATTCCACCAGTATTGGAGATCCGCTACCGCTTCTGCCATCCGCTGTTAGAAATCATTGTTGTATCATTAGACCTTTATGGTCTTGTATCCAATTCTTGTAATTGCTTGGTAATCTGTATCAAGGACGTGTCCACCAGTAAAAATGATCTTGGGGCTGGTGGTGACACGAGGGGTTGTTTCTGGGATTTTATGTCCCGGAAATCCGGCCCCGACAGCCTTGGTATCAGAGCCCAGGCTGACCACTGGCTAATCCTATCTTAGCCTGGTCATTATCCTTAGGTTTCCACACTACCCAAATCTTTTTCTGCCCGTAGCTAAGCCCATCTCATCCGATAAGTCTACACAGTGGCCAGCCGACATCTTTTGGCAGTCGGTGCCCAACCTACCAGCCCTACCCATAGGCCGTGCGCCTGTGGCCGACACCTGAGTTGTCCCATCCACAAGCGTGCAGTGGAAGACTCCACTGGCCTATAAAGGAAGCCTTGCCCCAGTCCAGCACATCACAGCCTCACTCTCAGTTCGATATCCAAACACCAAGATGCCTGGCCCCATTGTTCGCAACGAGACCACCGCAGCCGAGCTTGGAGACTTTGTAGTCATCCTCGCCAATCTCACCCGTCGTGCTTTTGGCACGGAAGAGCCCCCGGAGTATGTTGTGTACCAAGAACACATGAGTGACTCCATCCACCACTTCTGGGCCACGGTGCACATCTACGGGAGGGGCACTCCATCAGAACGCCCCTACCGGTTCACCGGGAGGACGACCTCTGACGAGCCCCAAGCCATCCAACTTGCAGCCCGAGAGGCTGTAGTTAATCTCCGGCACTTGTCGCCGAGGGTTAACATCCGCCCTTTCTACTACTACCCTAGCCGTGAAGGCTATGGTAGCCCGACCCAAGTCGCCAACGGGGACCATGAGACGGATCCTGCTCTGGTGCATCTGGTGCGCTACATGAGAGCGCAGGAGGCACTATTCGATCAGGTCACTCTTGATCTGATTGCGACCCGCAGGACGCTCGCTCTCCTGACCCCGGTAAGAAGTGAAGCTGCACCCACCACCGACACCCCGATAGTACTGCTTGGGAGGCCAGTTGAGCCCCCAAGGTCTGCTCCTGTTATCTACTCGGGCAATGCCTTCGCTCCCCCAGGGGAACTCCGTCGTCTCTTGGAGACCTACTCCAACGGGACGGTGACCTCGACACCCCGCGAAGGGCACCACCGCTACCCCAGCCCTGTAGCTCCCCATCCGACCCCGGCTAACTCCGACACCGAAGCTCACGGGGAAGCCTCGACATCCACAAGACACGCCCGGCTAGATGTCAACGAGGTGGACTGAGTCCACCAGAATTGTGTTGAGCCTTAGTGGCCCTGTTTCCCTGTATTTTGTAGTAGCCGTTGTATGGCGTGGTAAGTTTGTAAACTACTTGTGTGCCATTGTCTTAATAGTAGTATGCGCGATCTAGCGTAAATTATTGGCACGTGGTGGCAGAGTAAATTCTAGACGTGACTACCGAACCCTAACCGACACGCACAATAATGCGTCACGTTCCTTTTGAGGATTGAAGTCTGAGACTTTTGACTCAGACAACCCTACGCCGGAGCCGATACACAAGTCGTACTGGCGTCGCCTCATGTTTCCTAACCTAGGCGCTCTATAAGAGGCCACTTCCATATCCAACACCAGCAACCATCAACCTTGAGCACTGCTTTTTCCCATTCATCCCTCCATGTCGCACCCCGGTGTCTACAGAATCCCCGATGCAAGCCCTGGTAGTTTTGTTAAGATTTTGTGGGATTTTACCCGCAATACCCTTGGTTCCATCCACCCACCCCAGTATGAGTTGTACAAGATGAGGATCACCTCTGATTGCTCGAAATACTAGGCAGTTGTGCAAATCCCACCAGCGGATTTGAACCAAGGCCCTCCGTATGTTGTCTTCATCGGGAGATCCATGCCAACCTCAGGCATGGCCATCGAGGCTGCTGCTTACGAAGCAGTTACCCGTCTTCGATTTGCGGTACCCTGTGCCAGCGAAAGGGAATACTGCTATTTCCCGAGCCGCGCAGCTTTTGGAGCAGAAGCTACGTTCCGCTGTGAACGTATAGAAAGAGATCCAGCTCTGGTCTATCTCATTCAGTATGTGATGGCCCAGGAGCATTTCACTCAGCAACTAATGGAGTATCTCCATTATCTTGCAGTTCTGAATCCCTGGATCACCATTGGCGGACCACCTCTGCCAACTCAGGAAGGGCATGTTCTTCGTCTGCTTCCTCCACTTCCTCCGGAAGAAGAAGAAGAAGAATGTGCTCCAGCACCAGGAACTCTTCCGCAAGACCCCGTAGATCTTACCTTCGAGCCGTAGATGGTCATGAGTAGGGTTGTTGCTGTGCTTAGCACTTATTTTCATGATGCAATCTTTGCGATGTATTTTAGGGTATATGTCATGAATGCATTAATATGAATGCAGTTGTCTATGAATATCCGATTGTGGTGATCTGCATTTAGTCCATCTGCACTTAGGGGAGAAATTTCTTAAGGGCCATTATCACAAGATTTTTCTCACATAAGTTTATTTCGCATGCAGCCACAACATCCGGCTCACAGTCACACTGATTCTACCACATGCACTAAGTGTAGAAACCACACACACACTTAGCACCAAATTAACCACTACTAGATCACTCTCACTACACCACAGTTTTCTCGAAGAAAAACTCGTGGGTTTTTATTTCTACGGAGCCTGCTACAGAACGCACTAACACACACTCGTACCCGGCACTGATGCGTAGTCCCCATGATCACCTCCGCCTCGGAGAGCCACCACTCGAGCCGCGGCATCACGGCGATCATCGAGGATCATCGCACATAGCAGCAACGAGAAGCCAACCAATGCCGCCAGCAGACCAACCAGGAGGATCGTGATCAGCTCCGAACCCACATTCTCCATTGATGCCACCTCTCGAGCTCCTGCAACCAGAGGAAGAAGGAGAAGAAGAAGTAGAGGCGAGGTGAGGTGCAAGGCAGAATGAAGAAGAAAAAATGCGGTCGTTTTTATAGCTCGAGCTCGGTGCACGGTGAGCGACGTCCACCAGCACCGCTCGTCACTCGATCGCCGGTGTTCGAAGGCGAATCCGCGAGCAGTGCCGACAGGGTGCTGGCCCGCGAGGTGAGTGCACGCTGCCGGCGACAAGCACGCCGCGCACTAGCGCGGTACGGCCCTAGATGCCCTACGCGCTAAACGCCGCGGGTAGAGAGAGTGCGGGAGAGCACGCGAAAGAGAGAGGAGAAAGGAGAGTCGGAGGAAGAAGAAGAGACTGACAGTGGGCCCTGGACCCCCTGTCAGCCGGAGAGAACACTGTGCACTGGAGTACGGCAAGCGAAAATTGGAATTAGAAATTATACTTTTTCCAAATTGGTCATACAGTAAAACCACAGCACCAGTATCCCACTATAGTTGCAATAATTATCAGTAGCCCCACGTCAACTGTGCCTAATTAGGTTAATTAAATAATTAGCCCAGAAAAATCTCTCGAAAAGGTGGGTTTAATTTTAATGACCACCTTAACAAATCTCGAGGACAAGATTTTCCTTAAGGGGGGTAGAGTTTGTAACACCCAAAAAATTTAACCACATTTTTATTAAGTAAAATTTGGCCAGAAATAAAATTTTGAATTATATTAGGTCTTTTATTAATTTCAGAATATTTGCTATTTCTGTTTTTTCCAAAATCCTTCCCTCCATATAGAAATTTTTGTAAAATATTATGGGCTTTGATAGTTTTCTTAAATCATTTCATTTATATTGTATAACAGTAGGAAATATTTTCATAATAAAAACTGCCCCAAAATAATTCCTTTAATAGCATTTTCAATCTCTGAAATGCTTCTGTTGCACTACAACTATTTTAAATATTTCTTCTAAAATTCATCAAAAATTATGAGTGGTCATGTGTTGCCTATAGATCACTTTTATGCAAAAACCTAACTTGGTCTTTTGAAAATTTTGAGCAAAACATCCTCTCTTCAATTCTGTCCCATTCTTGGGTTATAACTACAACCTCAATTTTTCTTGATCCAAAAATTCTGAAAGTATTCCACCATGTAGTCCTTCCAACTAAACTCTTAAGTCTAGAAGATCAACTCCATTTGCATCTTGGAAGACCTCCAAATAAATCTTCTTTTTGCCAAACCAACTCCACCACCATCCCTACCATCCAATGAGACACCATCCTGCCAAAATTCAAAACCAACAGAGCCACCTAGATCACCAAAGCATTTTGGCAAGCACCTTGTGGGCATGACAGGAATTTGGCATCTCTCTTAACTACATTAGGGACTTGATCACCTGGCCAAACCAGCATGTCCACCATTCTTACCATCTTAGTGAACATCATCCTGTAAAATTGTAGCTCATTTAGGCCATCCTAGGTAGCCAGGGCATTTGATCGAGCACATGGTGAGCGTGCTCAGAGCACGGCCGGAGCACGCTTGTTGCAGCCACTGGCATCGAGCTACTGCCGCGCTCTTGCTGCTGCTCTCGCTCGTCCTGGTCCTCCCCTGGATCACCCCGACCACCTAGGAGCCCGCCGACACCCTCGCTTGGCCCCTAGCGCCGGCCACCGCCGTCCACGCCGACAACAGTCGCCGCCGTCGTCTCCCACTCGGGCACGGCACCACCAGGACGCGTGGCGCCCTTCCAAGCCAACCAACGCACCCGGGGCTCAACCGCCAACCACCCAAGATGATCTGAAGCTCACCGGCCTCAACCACCTCGCCCCCGTCCACGGTTTGCCATGAATGGCCGCCCGCCACCTTGTTGGGGAACGTTGCATGGAAAACAAAAATTTTCTATGCACACGCAAGATCTATCCATGGAGATGCATAGCTACGAGAGGGGGAGTGTGTCTACGTACCCTACAAGCCCCCGAAGTAGCCACGTGACCGGAGGAGGTCGTCTCCCTCGCCTCCGGCCGCCACCGCCACCGCCACTTCCCGGTTAAAACCGAGCTAACCAGAACCTCCCCATCCCCAATCTCTTCACCACTCAACTCCTAGAGCACCCGCAAGTCCATCCCATCCGCCAATTTCACCTAACGGAGCTTGAGGCCGGAGTTCCTCTTTCACCCGTCGCCGCCGTCCGTCGGGGAAGCTCACCGCCTGCAACCCCGTGCTCCCCGCCGACCGTGACGCCTACCGGGAGGATCGCCATGACCCCCTGGTCACGTAGGTGGCCTCAGCTCCTCGAGTGGTGCCGCCTATCTCCGGCAATCGCCGCTGGCAGAGCTCCCTGTTCTGTCGAGGAGAGAGGGGGCGCGCAGCTGACCAGTCAAACCTGACTGGTGGGCCCACGGGACCCACCGTCAGTGACTGGAGGTCGGGACCCGCGTCTGTAAGTGGAAGCGTATTTTTCTTAAAGTATGTCTCCCTCACTTGAAGACGTATTTCCGCGAGTACGCCTCCGACGTCGACAGTCCTACCGCGCAGCCGAGCGACTGGGCCTGGCCCAGTGGCACCACGCGGCTAAGTCTCGCCCAGGGCGCGCTGCTGCCCATCAGAGTGATGCCCTTTTCTATTTTTCTTTTCCAGCAGTGTTCAAATAATTCTGCAGTAGCCATTTCAAAACCAAACTTGATGATTCAAATTTCTACATACTCATAAAATCATGCTCTATTAATCCAGCTAGGGTGAACATTTTTCCTAAGCTTAGTTTTTGTTGGATCTATTAAATAGCCCATTTAGTCATTTATTTCAGCTTAGAAATCCCCTAGGAAAATCATATGAACTCCAAATAATTTGATTCTTTCTCTGATATTCCTTATTTTGCCTCTAGTTTATTTTAGTATTTATTTCAAAATTTTCCAAACAACTTTTTAGCACTGTTTTAGCTCTATGTGGTAATTGCAATATTTTTAAATAGGGAAATAGAGGGAGGATAAAATTTTCAACTTTTGGAGTGCACCCAACACTTCTGCATGCTCAAGGCAAGCATCTTGAACACTTGATATGGTGAATGCATAGTTGTTTGTTTGCAAGATTAATTGGATCATGAATATGTTGAATTCAAATAAAATTTGCATATTGCTATTTTTGCATGCATGATCCCTTGATAATATTTTATCTTTGCTTAAACATGAAGTATGAGAAGTATGGTTCTTTTCACCTGTCACATATGCCTATGTTGGTCCGAACTAATCTGCAGGAAAGAATCAGTCACGAGAAAAGTGACCGTGAGACTGAAATCTCGTGGTGACGAGAATGATCAGTGAGGGCATGTTGGGACATGCCAGATGGTGACCCTGTTGGGTATTACCAAGGAAATATATTGTGCTAATCACTGCAGGAAAACTTTAACCTCCAGAGTCGACCGTAGATCGAGTCTTATTCCGGTAACCCCCATACTTGATCCGTGCTACCACTTGTCCCTGCCACAGGTAGGGTACGGTTCAGTAAGTTGTTAACCCCTTTCCCTGCACACACCGTACAGAGAGGCCGCGATGAAGGTTTCCAGGTACCGGTTATAATCCCAGTCATCGATTCAGGGAGCATGGGTGTATCCGGCTGGGCCGAGAGGGGGGCACCCCTTGTAATCCGCGCGTATTAATAGTGATCCCATGCTATTCGAGACGATGGTCTCCCCGTCTTAGAGTTTTTCTTGAACGATGCTTTGGGTGATGTCTGGCATCCGAAAAGTTAATCTGGTGTGTGCTGGTCAGGTGTGTTTTCAACCCAAAGACCGTAATGGGAATTAGTCAGCGTCTCGGTGTTGACTAAAGAAATCCTTTACTTGTGGGTAAAGAGTACACCCTCTGTAGAGTTATACCTATTCGAATAGTCGTGTCCGCGGTTAAGGACTACAGTCTGGGTTGGTCAAGTGTCGGTCTTCGGAGGAAATAATTAAAATTGAGCGTGATCCATTTTTGCAGGATGATTATTGTCACTACTGATGCCAGCATGAATATTATTGTTAACATGAATATTATTGTGGACTAACCTTTTTCTTCTATGTGCAACTCTGAGTATCACTTGGGATGGCTAGTCCATCTGGATACTCATTTATATTTTTTTTCTGGGTATCACTTGGGATGGCTAGTCCACCTGGATACTCATTTATATTTTTTCTGGGTATCACTTGGGATGGCTAGTCCACCTGGATACTCAGTTATATTTTCTTTTCTGAGTATCATTTGGGATGGTTCAAGACCTCTCGATGCATCGCTTTTAGACACCCGTTTGGCATTTCTCTTCAAGACCTCTTGAGGTGTCGCTTTCAGACACCCGTTTGGCATTTTTCTTGGAATTTCCTCGGGCGGTCCAACGCCCGATGTTCCATTTTATTTCCTTGATTTAATACTAACATGATATACTTATTCTTCCGCACCGTATTAATCTTTACCATGCCATGCTTTAATATCGGCCAACATATGCATATAAATTAATTCATCGTGATCATATGCACTCTATTGCATGCGATATATCTTTTGTTCATAATGTTTGCGAGTACATTCAAACATACTCACTGGCTTGTCCCTGGCTATTAAATTGGCCAGGTCAGGATTTCAACAAGGAGTACTACAACGACATCCATGCGGACTAGGAGCCTAAGATAGCAGCCACGCGAGATAGGAATTATCCCGGTCGGCCATTCCTGTGGGATTGGAGCTTCCACCAGTATTGGAGATCCGCTACCGCTTCCGCCATCCGCGGTTAGAAATCATTGTTGTATCATTAGACCTTTATGGTCTTGTATCCAATTCTTGTAATTGCTTGGTAATCTGTATCAAGGACATGTCCACCAGTAAAAATGATCTTGGGGCTGGTGGTGACACGAGGGGTTGTTTCCGGGATAATTGTCCCGGAAATCCGGCCCCGGCAGATATGGGGACGTTGTTGGAGATATGCCCTAAAGGCAATCATGTATGATGATATTTCCTATGTGTTTATGAATAAAGTTAGTCCTTGGACATTATCAATGATGTGTATATGTGACTTGTTTGTAGGACTATGCATTGTATGATGACTATCGTAAAAGGTCCCTAGTCGAAAGGGCTGTGTGAATGCGCAGCTGACTAGACTAGCATATGACACGGCGAATGGCTCAGTCACACTAGCCATGAAGCATTGGATGCTAGCCGGATAATATGGACTCGGAAAGATTTGGTCGGTTTCGAGTCCAGATAAGGTCTGAGTCGGACAGACCCGACTATGAGACGCAGTGGTATGTCATCTGTGAGTCTCTAGTACAACATACGTTCTATGTCCTAAGACCTGAGCTGGCGCTTGTACTCGGGATGGTGACAGACCTGCTTTGGGCCGACCAAACGCTACTCCGTAACTGGGTAGTTACAAAGGTAGGTTTCGGGCTTGTCCAGACCCATGATGCGAGACATGGTCGAGCAAGATGGGATTTGCCCCTCCAATCAGGAGAGATATACTCTAGGCCCTCGTGTGATCCGACCAAGATAAGCATGGCCATGCGACAAGGATTATGAGATAATCCGGTTTGTGGTCGGCATTACTGGAACGAGAAAGAGGTCGGGCTAGCACAAGGATGACAGACTCACCTTGAGCCCGACAACATATATCGTGTGGCAAAGGGAACAGAAGTGTGACATGTTGTACAGGTTCGCCAACCAGCTTCATTGTCTACTTGGTGGTCGGCACGCCTTGCTAGAGGCCGCTACCAACTGAGCAGGTCGGAGGTGATCCGACCTGCTATCAAGCAGACCTGAACCTAATGGGTCGCGCGCTTAAGGGAAGGAACCTGTGAGGCCGGAACCGACTCCACGAGTCATATGTGATCCTACTCGGACTCGGATCCAGGCCGAACAGACTTTGAGCTTTAGGATCCGTGTGAGGCCCAAGTGTTGAGCCCGCGACAGATGCCTATATATAGTGGAGGTGCGACACACTCATTCAGTTGATCGCTTCGGTGCCGTCATTAGGGTTTTGCATGTGTTGCAACTAGCCACTTCCACTCGCCACTGGTTGTGTAATCGGACCTAGCAGTTCGCGGCACGGCGTTCCTCCTGCACGCGCGGATACCATTAGAGGCGGCGCACTTGCGCCGCTCCGGCGAACCTGTTCGTGGGATCCGATCGGCTACGTGGGAGATCGACGAGGAGGAGACGACTCTGGAGACGCGCTGCCTCAACTCTACTTCCGCTGCACGGCACTACGCGTCTAGTGGTAACGATCCGTGATCCATCTCCCGTAGCATGTTCCTGGATGTTCTGCGGGTAGGAATTTTTAATTTGCAGTCGACGCACCCTACCGTAGAACCCAACAGACGCTAGGATGTCTGATCGGCCTGCTAGGGCCACGCTGGCCCCACTGATGCCCCCACAAATATCCCACCCCATCGGACGAAACCCTAGTGAAACCCACTTTCTGAGTCCACACTCGTCTCATCTGCTTCCCTCGGCTCCTCCGATTCCTCACAAACCATTCCCCTTCCCTTCGTCATGGCCAATTCCAGTCAGGACTCCGGCAGCGAGGCCGATCCCATGGACTGGGACGGTCTCATGAAGGAGGAATCCGACGGATCTAGTAGCGACGCGGCGGACGAGGAGGAGCTCGCGCTCGCGCGTGGACACCGACGGGAGCTCGAGCTTCGTCGTGTCCGCAACAAGCTCCTCCATGTCCCGCCGGTGGAATGTGGGCTGTGCCCGCCCGTCCCGCGCCCGCCCTTCTAGCTCCACGTCGCTCCAGATTCGGAGCCGGGTCTCCCCTTCCCCTCTGGCGCCAGCACCGCTCGGGCAGCGGTGGGCGCTCGTGCCCGCGCCTCCCATGCAGATGCGCATGCTGGAGTGGGAGGGAAAGGCGGCCTGACATGAGCGGCAGCGGGCGCCGGCCGCCGGAGAGCCCGGGTCTTCTCGCCAGCGGGCGCGCTCTGTCCTCGTCGACCCGGAGGAGGCACTCCTCCGCGAGGTCATGCGGAGGTCGCTGAGCACAGCGGAGTTCGACAGGCGGTGCCTCCGGTGTAAGAATGCGAAGGCGCTCCGTGTCGGTCTCAAGGCTCCGAGCACCTCATGCAGGAGAAGGAGACCGTCGCCGCCAAGGCTGCCTGCCACGCAAAGGAGCAACATTGCCTCTTCCGCCGCCTCTCCGGCTACGTTTCGTTTGCATCGAAGAGCGGCACCACCACGGATGACGACGACGACCCTCCCGCCGCCGACGCGTACATGGAGATGGACCGCCGCAACGCCGACCGCAAGGGCAAGGGCCTGACCAAGCGGTGAACTCCGGCCGCCTACGCATTTTATCTACTTTTATTTTCTTTGTAGTAATCGTATGAACAATGTCTTTTGGGTTAATCGTTCAGCGAAATCCGATGCGCCTGAATGTCCGGCACTCTCTAGCGACCGGACAACCGGCCTTCTTTGGAAATCCAACGCGCCTGGACAAGAACCGAATCGCCAAAAGTCCGGCGCCCCTCGGACGACCGAACCTCTGGACGGTCGACGTTCTCCGGAAATCCGACGCCGACCCACCCGAGCCGAATTGCCGGAAGTCCGACCCGCTCTAGACGACCGGTCCCTCATGAGCCACCGGAGGACCGGTAACCGCCGGACGTCCGGTACTGCCTGTGCGCAGCCACTCGGGTTTTGACCCATGTATCCCCCTCTCTCCCCGTAGACTATAAATACCCCTTCACTTGTACGAATTAGGGTTAGCAAAGTGATAGCTCATATCTACCACCTCTCCCATGGAGATCGAGATCTTCATGTGAGAAGATCCCTAGTGGATTGAAGACCCCATCTAGGGAAGATCCTCTAAGGATATCAAAGACCCCTCTGCTCTTGAAATTGGGATGAACTAGCTACCTATTTGCCTACCTTTGTTGGATTTGAGTCTTGTATCTCTTATGTGTGTGTGGATTTAGTGGATGTGTAATTGGATCTTGTCATATGAGTGATTTTGTCTTGTGTTTCTGTTTGATTTCTCCTCTCCCACCTCCAAGTGCGAAGAAGATCTCCATCTAGGGTTCCACCCTACATTATCTTGGATCAGAGCATAGGTTGATTCACATCTTGGAGCCCCATCCCCCCATTTTCTAGCCTATTTTTGTTTGTTTTTGTCCCAATTCAAAAATCCCCACCAAAAATAGCCCTACCATTTTTTTTGCAATTTGTGTGTTCTTGTGAGATTTTCTTGATTTTGATCCATGAATTTGGTGTTTGGTGAGTAGATCTGGCCTTCCCCACCTTCTCCTCACTTTTCCCCCATCAAATCCGCCACAAATTTTTTCTTCCAAACATCAGATCCACGAGTTCATCCTCTCTCCCCGCGGTTAACCCCCGCAAATCGCCAGGCACCAGACGACTGATAATTACCGGACGTCCGGACACCATCCAACTACCGGTCGTCCGACATATACCGGACATCCTGTAAACCCTGACGAAACTGGAAAAAAAATTCGTCCGCCACCACCCCTTCCATATAACCAACCACGAGCCCTAACATTAGCATTCCGCAATCCCACCGAGCTTCCGCAACACCGTCACAACTTCCGCTACCTCCATTGACCCATTTGGTATTTGAGATTTTGAGTTGCGGTTTCTGTTTCCTAAGGTGTTTCGGCTACTTAGGAGCGGTTTGACATCAAACCGACCGCCACTCATCATCGCCACGGACTCGGCATCGACAATCACCGCTTCACCTTGACACCGCAACCGTAAGCAAGGACGGTAACCTCGACGACATCATTGTACATTTCCTTGCCTTTGCATTGATCACCCTGAGCCATTTGCGTAACTTGCCCACCGAGACTAGCCACTTGAGAATTGCCGGGCCACGTTACTTGTGCACTTTAGTGATACATGCGCCGCATAGCTTCATAGCGCACTCATATATTGTTATCATCTTTTGTGCCATAAGTCTCCCGTGCATACATAATTGCTATCTTAGATCGAGCATTTCACATAAGTGGCCAAAACAAATATTCAAAAAAGAGAGAAAATATTTTAAGCAAAGAAAAAGAAAGCAAAAAGCTTCTAAGCAATAGCATCAAGCAACATTACATACCATCCATCATCTCGGATCATACATACATAGCATACTTGGGATAGAAAGACGACACGTTTTTGTTTCTCATAGGTTGTGCACAAGTCTGTATCTCGCCCATTTGAGCAATCGTGCTAGCGTCTCTCTTGTATTCGGGCAACACGAGCTTTTTCCATGGTAACACATTTTGTGCTCATTCCTTGGTTGCACGAATCCCATTTATCTTCCGTGTGTGTGTTCCAAGTGATATCATAGATTTTGATCTATTCGCTTTGCATGCACTTTGTGAATCTTTTTCAACATTATCAACATCTTGACTAGCAATTGCTTTAATTTTGTGCCACTCATCCTCACCAAGCTACTCGATAAACCTTACTTGTGTAGGTGTGAGAATGACAAAATCCGGTACCAATTCTACTAATTCCATATTACCATATTGAGTGATCATTGATCCATCTTCAACATCGGGAAAGGTAAATTTGGTCTAGTTCTTCTCATTCTTCCACTCACATTTGCTTGATTATGATGGATTGGACAAGCACATCAAATCTGCTCTTCAATGAGCAAGAAGAATCAAACGACTACATCACCAAGGTTCATCTCTTCGGCGTTCAATGAGCTTTGCATCAAGAAAATGAAGTTTTGGGCGACCGCATTGAACAACTCGCCACTGACTTGTGCCAATCCGAAGCAAGAACACGGGACTATCTTGACGCCAAGCTATCCACCCAAATGGAAGAGATTCCTGCCATGATGGTCAACCGCGCTTCTTCAACAACTTCATCGTCAAGACGGCGACACTCAAGCCTCCACTCTTCGGACACCTCTTTCGACGCAAGTCTTCCACGACCTCGCTCTCATCTTCGAGACGACCGTCAAGATCATCAAGCTTCACAAAACCCATTCCATGGCAATGGTTTGTAAGACCTCCTTCGTGAGCGTGAACGACATCATCACCAAGAACAAGATGCCATTAACCAAGAGCAAGCACGCCAACGCCAACGCGAAGAAGAGCAAGACGGCGACACCCTACGGCAAGAACAACAACGCCGTGAGGAGCAAGCGCTTGAAGCACAACGAACCTTACGGGAATCCACTCGCGCCATTCAAGAACGCAATAGAAGAGTGCGCGAGGAAGAAGAAGCGCTCCGACAAGAGCAACAAGATGAAGCCGCTCACCTTGAAGAGCGCCAAGAAAGGAGGGACCGGGCAAGAATCCCTAGCCCTCATCGCCAAGCTAACCATGAGGAGCAAGAGGTTGAAGACCCCCCTCCAAGACAAGAGCGACATCACCATCACAACCATCACAATGAGGAGCAACGCTATGGCAAGCTCAAGTCCACCATGCCCAAGTTCTCCGGAAGCATCAACCCCGAAGACTACATCTCATGGGTCTTAAAAGTGGAGAAGATATTTCGGATTCACAACTATGAAGAGGAAAAGAAGATCACAATGGCCTTCCTTGAGTTCCAAGATTATGTCCTCATTTGGTGGGAACAGGTGATTGAACGACGAAGTGAAAAAGCGAGCCACCCATCACTACTTGGAACCAAGTGAAGGAAATCATGAGAGCTCGCTTCGTGCCTACCCACTACAATCGTGATCTCTTCAAGAAGCTACAACTCCCCAAACAGGGAACAAAGTCGGTTGAGGACTACTACCAAGAAATGGAGATTGCAATGATACGAGCCAACGTCAAGGAAGATGAGGAGCATACTATGGCGCATTTCTTGAATGGTCTCAACCACCAAATCAAGAAAATTACGGACTTCCAACCATACTCCAACCTCCTCGAGCTAGTGCACCAAGCAACCAAGGCGGAGCGACAAGTGCAAGATGACTACAAGTGCTCCAAGTACTCCACCAAGACTTACGGCTCCAACGCTCAAGCGACTACAACTTCGACGACTATTACTCGAACTACACCAACACCCGGTGGAACAACAAGCTCCAACAACCCACGACATCTTCGAGTCGGCCTCCGACAAGCACCTACAAGCCGAGAGCTTCATCCTCTACAACTCCAACGGATGCTACCACCAAGACAAGTTTGATTCAATGCTTCACTTGCAAGGGTCAAGGCCACAAGACATTCGAGTGCCCAACAAGACGCACCATGATTGCCAATAATGACGACACCTATGACTCCATGAGCGATGAAGAAATAGAAGTCTTGGAGCATGTGGCCATGCATCACCAAGTGAATGAAGATGAAGATGCAAAAATCTTTTGTGACAATGATCCGAGCCCCGCTCTCGTTGTCTCCAAGATCTTGACACTTCAACAACAACAAGAGAAGACCAACGTTGTCAGATCTTCCACACAAGCGGGCATCCAAAGAAGATCCGTCAAGGTCATCATCGACGGCGGAAGTTTCCACAATTTGGCAAGTGAAGAACTTTGCTCCAAGCTACAATTGGTCAAGAAGAAGCATCCCCGCCCTTACAAGGTCCAATGGCTATACGGCTCCGGCACCATCCAAGTCGACCATACCGTCCAAGTCTCCCTCAAGATTAGAGCATATGAAGACATCTTGGAGTGTGATGTGGTACCAATGTCCGTGTGCCATCTCCTTCTAGGACGACCTTGGCAATTCGACCACGACGTCATCCACAACGGGCGAACCAATCACTATACCTTCAAGGTGAAGGGCAGGGAATTCGTGCTTCCACCCATGTCGCCAAGTCAAGTGATCGCCGACAAGCAAGCTTCGAGTCATCGTGGAGAGACTAGTGAGAGAGCGAACCACCCAAAAGAGAGTGAGCGCCACAAGCCAAATATGAGTGACTCCATGATGCGAGATAAGAAAAACTTATTGCTTTTAGCCACCAAAAGATACTTGAGGGATGTGAGTGAGAGCCCATCGAGTGTCCTTCACTTTGTACTTGTGTGCAAACATGAGGCCATGAGGACTAATACTTCACAACATCTACCTTTGGCTTTGTCTCATTTGTTGCAGGACCCCGATGAGCTACCTCTGGGACTTCCTCCCTTATGCGGAATTAAAGACTGCGTCGACCTCATCCCCGGCGCACCATTACTGCACAAGGCACCGTACCACGTCAACCCCGACGAGAAGAAAGAAATTCAAAGGCAAGTGCAACACCTCCTCGAAATGGGTATGTACGCGAGAGCCTAAGCCCATGTGTTGTTCCGGTTATACTTGTGCCTAAGAAAGATGGTACTTGGCGTATGTGTTTCGATTGCCGCCCCATTAATGCTATCACCGTTCGGTATCGCCACCCCATTCCACGCCTTGATGACATGCTAGATGAGACTTAGTGGTGCCACCATTTTCTCAAAAATCGATCTTAAAAGTGGCTATTACCAAATAAGCATGCAAGAAGGCAATGAATGGAAAACGACTTTCAAAACTAAATTTGGACTTTATGAATGGTTGGTCATGCCTTTCGGTTTATCTCAAGTGCCTAGCACATTCATGCGTGTGATGCATTATGTCCTTCGACATCTCATTCCTTATTGTGTTGTTGTCTATTTTGATGATATCATCGTTTCTAGCAAATCTCTTAAGGAACATGTGCAAAACCTTGGAGAAGTCTTGCAAGTTCTTAGGAAAGAGCAACTGATGGGGACTCGACTAGATGGCGAGTCGTTCGTCGGCCCGGTCTTTCACGGTACTACCAGCAGCAACAAGAAATTCCGGTCGAGAAGAGATGCAAGACCGTAAGATCAAAAACTAGCGTTGAGTAGATTAGATCAACTCCACGCGCATCAGCAACAAAATCCCCACGGATTAACAACGAAGACAATATTTGGTGTCCCCGACATGGGACGTTTTCACTCGACTAGATGGCGAGTCATTCGTCGGCCCGATCTTTCATGGTACTAGCAGCAGCAACAAGAAATTCGGGTTGAGCAGAGATGCAAGACCATAAGATCAAAAACTAGCGTTGAGTAGTTTAGATCAACTCCATGCGCAGCAGCAACAAAATCCCCATGGATCAACAACGAAGACAATATTTGGTGTCCCCCGACATGGGACGTTTTCTCTGTATCTATTAACTCTCAATTAAAACCAATCTGATCCTGTTACACGGCCGTATGGCCTTTATTTAAGGAGCACGCGGGCTCAAAACAAAACCGACTTGGAGTCTTGCCTAATAATCGTAACAATATAGGATTGACCATCCCTGACAAAACCGAATGTAGGTGATACTAGCTCCTTTCTCTCTCCTAATTAATTAATGGCGGCTGCTACGGATCAGCCGACTGATCTTAGGGAAAGATCAGCCGCCTGCCTAGCCGTCTGATTAGGCGCACATAGGTCGTACGATCAAACCGAATGCAACAACCTTCTTCCTCCTATCTCTCGCATCCACCCCACTACAAAAATACTGACGACTGTAGCACCGGGACCCCCTCCTTCCCCGGCGAAGCTCCATTGCAACCATCGGTGGCGAGACAAAAAGCTGCAACGCAGCACCGGCGACACCGGCGACGCCGGCGAAGCTCCATTGTACCACCAACTGCGCTCCAATGCAGCAACGACGGAGCTCCATTGCAGCCTACCACGGCGATGCGCCGATGAGGCTCCATTGCGGCACTAACAACGCTCCAATGCAGCACCGGCGGAGCTTCATTACAGCCCAATGACCCCGGTGATGTGCCGACGAGGCTCCATTGCAGCACCAACTGCGCTCCAATGGAGCGCCGGCGGAGCTCCATTGCATCCCCGACGCGCGCGGCGAAGCTCCGACGCAGCACGGCGGCGTGATGGAAACTCCACTGCAGCCGGAGTTGAGGGAGATGCGCCGTCACAACAGCAGCGGCCATGGCGAGGATGCAACAGCAGCAGCACCGGCTGCGAGTTAAGCCCGCCTCCGGTCTTTGTGTTGAGATGCAACACCAGTGGCTAGTGCGCCCATGGCAGGCAGCACACAGCTCCTTCCTGCTCGCGGAAAATGGTGGTGCGCCCATGGCTAGCAGCACACAGCTCGTGGTTGTGTCACCCCTCGCTCGCACCAACAACCCCTATTTGGGCGGGGTGCAGCTGGCGGTGGTCGTCGCCGTCCCTCCCGGTTTGCAGCAGCGGCAGCTGATGGTCGGCGTCGCCATGGGCACCATCTCCCTCTCGGATGCAATGGAAGAGGAGATGGGGAGAGGGAAAAAGACGAGAGGGAGAACGAGTGGACCAGCAGCCGAGTGAAAGAGATAAGGCTCGAGGGGGGAAGCGGTGGACTCGCTTGTGCGCGGGACACGTGTCGCACAGAGGACCAGGTTTACGCGATGATGTTTTCATCCGGTGGAAAACAAACGTTTTCCTTAATTAATACTAGCTAATACCTAAAATCTGGCAACCTTGATCACGTGAGATCCAGCCCAAGTAGTCCATCTATCATACATCAGAAAGCACCTAATAACAGTACCCCTGATTGCTTACGATGGAATAAATCAAAGTGGGACTTGGATTGACCCAAACAAAATTGATGTGCACGACGTCCTGAACGTGGGCACTATTTTCTCCGCTGGAAATACCTGGACCGCTGAGGGACGCATTATTTTCTTGCAGACAGAGTTGACTGACAGTGGAAGAAAATTCTTTTTAATAACTGATGCGACTCCAAGAATTCCCGCGTCGTCTCTCCCTTTTAATTTGGACACTGGTATCTTTTTCTCGACCGTGCAAGTGGCCATATCATTCCTCGCCTCTTGAAATGAAGCCGTCCTCGGCTTCATGGTAGCTTTAGGGACCTTACATACATCGTCCTTGATAGCACTAGCGAGCATCAGTTGTAACACACGTCGCCTTCTAGAGTGCCAAAAAGAATAAGTGTTGGACCTTCCCTCATGTGTGGCACGATGATCATATTGCCATGGCCTCCCCAATAACAAGTGGCATGCATCCATTGGCAAAACATCACAAATAACTGTATCGATATAGTCACCAACTGAAAAATTGACACGCACCTTGTAGTAACTTTCAGTTTGCCCGACTGATATAACCATTCGACGCAGTGTGGTTGTGGGTGCTTCCAAGTAGGCAGTGCTAAAGCATCCACCAAGTCCTTGCTGACCACGTTGGTGTAGCTTCCTCCATCTATGATCAACTTACAATTGGTGTTGTTGATTTTGCATTGAGTTTGAAAAATATTCCAACGTCGTCCCTTATCCTCAATGCGATCCCCTTACACTCGCTGCACCATCAATGATGGATATGATTCAACAGCTTCAAAACTCGCAACCACATTTTTAGCATCCTCGGATTTTTCACTAGAAGTGTCAGAATCTGCCTCTTCATCACTAGCGGATGCATAGCCATCTCTTGTGAGCAACACTCTTTTCTCATTAGGACATTCACGCTTCATATGTCCCCTTCCACCACGCTTGAAACACTCTATGTCACTAGTGCGTGTGGTAGACTGCACACTAGAATCAACCCTCGATAGTCCTGATTTGGAAGCATCCTTTTGCACAGAATCATGAGAGCGATTTGATGTTGCCGTCCTAGAGCTAGGAACGACATCCTCACTCTTATGTTGCGAGCGTCGCCATGAGTTCAAAGTGGTACTAGGAACTTTGTTGACTTGGTGTCGCTTAATCTGTTGTTCCGCACGCACATCTTGGTGCACAAGATCTTGTATGTTGTAGTAGACCACCAACACGATCCTGCACCTCAATATTTAGCCCATTAAAGAAACGTGCCGTGGTCGCCTCCGGATCCTCCGCTGTCCCTGTACGTATTATAAGCAATTCCATCTCCTAGTAATATTCATCTACACTCATATTACCTTGAGAGAACCGCTGCAACTTGTTGTACATATCTCTTCTCTAGTGCTCAGGGACAAAACGTCGCCTCATGAATTCTTTCATCCCTCGCCAAGTCATTGGACGATGTCGCGACCGGCAAATTTGATTCCACCAAATTAGCGCGTACCCGGTGAACTCAATTCAGCAAGTTGAACTTTCTTCTCTTCGCTATAATGATGGGCATAAAAAAATTGATCAACGCGCATCTCCCACTCCAAATAGACTTCTGGTTCGCACTTGCCGGAGAACGAAGGGATTGAAATTTTTATGCGCCCAATTCCATCATCCAAAGGAACACGCGCAGCTTGACCCACACGGTCATGCGCTCCACCACGAGCGGAAGTTTCAGGATGGGGCTCATAGTGTCGCGGTCGTGGCGCATACCCTGCCTCATGGTCAACTCCATCGTTGACGCCATCATCTCCAGCATGATGTTGTGCCGCCAAACGGCTGTCATGCATGCCGGCATGTCCGTCGCGAGCCGGTGGTGCATAACGCAGTGGAGCAGCCGGAGCAGCCTATGGTGGTGCAGAATCCATCGCCGGCATATTGATGATGTCTGCCAAACCATTGAACCGAGTGATCAGGACATCTATCCTTTTGCCGAGCGCATCATGACATTGCTTGATGTAGTTGCATGTGTGGTCAAAACCATCTCGAATATTTTGAGGAATATCATCCGCATTCACGGGATGTACAACTTCCTCAGAATCAGCAGCAGCCTCGCCATCCTTGTTGACCGAGGTTGACATCTTGATCAACGCAGTACCGTGAACAACCTTAGCTCTGAATACCAACTGATGGGGACTCGACTAGATGGCGAGTCGTTCGTCGGCCCAATCTTTCACGGTACTAGCAGCAGCAACAAGAAATTCCGGTCGAGCAGAGATGCAAGACCGTAAGATAAAAAACTAGCGTTGAGTAGATTAGATCAACTCCACGCGCAGCAGCAACAAAATCCCCACGGATCAGCAACGAAGACAATATTTGGTGTTCCCGACATGGGACGTTTTCTCTGTATCTATTAACTCTATTAAAACCAATCTAATCCTGTTACACGGCCGTATGGCCTTTATTTAAGGAGCACACAAGCTCAAAACAAAACCGATTTGGACTCTTGCCTAATAATCGTAACAATATAGGATTGACCATCCCTGACAAAACCGAGCGCAGGTGATACTAGCTCCTTTCTCTCTCCTAATTAATTAATACTAGCTAATACCTAAAATCTGGCAACCTTGATCACGTGAGATCCAGCCCAAGTAGTCCATCTATCGTACATCAGAAAGCACCTAATAACAGTACCCCTGATTGCTTATGATGGAATAAATCAAAGTGGGACTTGGATTGACCCAAAAAAAATTGATGTGCGCGGCGTCCTGAAAGTGGGCACTATTTTCTCCACTGGAAATACCTGGACCGCCGAGGGACGCATTATTTTCTTGCAGACAGAGTTGACTGACACTGGAACAAAATTCTTTTTAATAACTGATGCGACTCCAAGAATTCCTGTGTCATCTCTCCCTTTTAATTTGGACACTGGTATCTTTTTCTCGACCGTGCAAGTGGCCATATCAGCAACTTTACGCAAACATGGAAAAATGCACTTTTGGTGTAGACAAGCTCATTTTCTTAGGCTTTGTAGTCTCTTCTAAAGGCGTTGAGGTTGATGAGTCTAAAATAGATGCAATTAAAACTTGGCCCCAGTCAACCAACTTGCAACAAGTGCGTAGCTTTCTTGGTCTAGCCGGTTTCCATCGTCGCTTTGTTAAGGACTTTAGCACCATTGCATCACCCTTGCATGCCTTAAGCAAGAAGAATGCACCATTTATTTGGGGACCCTACCAAGATACCACATTTAATGAGCTTAAGAATTTGCTTACACATGCACCATTGCTTGCATTACCCAACTTTGATAAGACATTTGAAGTGCATTGTGATGCTAGTGGTAATGGCATAGGTGGCGTGTTGATGCAAGAGAAGCGACCCATTGCATACTTTAGTGAAAAACTTTCCGGAGCCCAACTTAACTACCCTATTTATGACAAAGAGTTATATGCTTTGGTGAGGGTTTTGCATGTTTGGGAACATTACCTTCGACCACGTGAGTTTGTCATCCATACCGACCATGAGACCCTAAAGTACCTTAAAGGTCAAACCAAGTTGAATAAAAGGCATGCCAAATGGAGTGAATTCATTGAATCATTTCCCTATGTCATTAAGTACATGAAGGGAAAAGAGAATGTCGTGGCGGATGCTCTTTCCCACTAGTGCATGTTAGTTACTCAACTTGAATTGGATGTTTTTGGATTTGAGCACACTAAAAGACTTGTATGCGCATGATACTTCATTTGCGATTCCTTATGCCAAATGCCAAACTAACATTTGTTGGGAGAGATATTATATGAAGGATGGCTATCTTATGTGGACTAAAAAACTTTGTATCCCCGAGTCTTGTCTTCGTTTGTTGCTTTTGCAAGAGGCCCACGGTGGAGGACTAATGGTACACTTCGGCCGCGACAAGACCTTTGTGATGCTCTCTAACAAGAACTATTGGCCCAAGATGTTTCGTGATGTCTCACGCTACACCAACTGATGCCCATCGTGTCGCAAAGCTAAGTCAAAAGCTCAAGCACATGATCTATATATGCCACTTCCAATTCCGTACTCACCATGGGAAGATATAAGCATGGATTTCATACTTGGTTTGCCTAGAGCTAAAAATGGCAAAGATTCCGTATTTATAGTTGTGGACCGTTTCTCAAAGATGACACATTTCATTTTGTGCAACAAAGTAGACGATGCTTCACATGTTGCAAATTTCTTTTGTAGGGAAATCTTGCGATTGCACGGAGTGCCAAGGCAATTGTGTCGGATTGAGATGTCCAGTTCCTAAGCTACTTTTGAAAGACACTATGCGCCAAGCTCGGAATCAAGCTACTCTCCTCATCGACACATCACCATGTCGGTACCGTGAACAGTTGGTCCACGAGATCACCTACGCATGGACCACGAGTGGCCCTCTCCTTGGCCTGAAGCATCAAGAACTCAAGTCCCGGGAACGGAGCCTCCGACAATGACCACGCTTCCTTACCTCCGAAGGCATCTCAACCAGGCCATTCTATGCGTGGCGCGACGACCCTACCCATCAGGGCTAATATGACACGTTGTGAGCATGCGGCTTGGGCGGTGAAGATATATCATTACCCAGGGGTGAGTCACCAGCTCGCCTGCCGCAAGGGTGACACCTGCACCGGTGTGTGGCGCCACTTGGCCAGAATGCCACCCTAGGAGGCGGTGAGAAGATGGATGTTCATTCCCAAAAGACAGAAGACGGCGACACATTATCGCGCATTTAATGCACTCACCTACCCTGTCGGCTCGAGGTAGTTCCTTAGCAACTACGCCATTGTGGTACCCCTTGACATATAAAGGAGGACCGGGCAATAGAAAACAAGGTTGGACACTTGGTAGAACACCAGTAGGAGCACACAACGCTTCCCGTCCCGGGAAGGACTTGTAGCTCTTGATCCACCAGCATAAACACACACAAAGCAGGAGTAGGGTATTATGCAACCATGTGGCCAAACCTGGGTAAACCATCGTGTCCATTTCATGCATTTCAGTACTGTAGGGCCCTCACCTTCGTGCTCCATTCTCGAACTAGCAAAAGGACGTCTCCAGTCCACGGTGTCACGTGCATGTCCTGCACACGCCCGTCGACATCTGGTGCGCCAGGTAGGGGGTGCTCGTGCGGATTTACATCGACAAAGCCGCCGGCGTCTCTGACGACGCCAGACTCGCCACCACCTTCTCCGACCTCTTCACCAACATGCGGTCGGGATGGTGCCTCCGAAGACCCACGGTCCGACGAAGGGTAAGGGTGCGGCGAAGAAAGCTCCACCTCAGCCTCGAGCCAAGGAAGACCCTGTGGCCTGGAGTTCTCAGAATCTCGGGCCTCATGGTCAAAAGGCGACTGGGAGTAGGAGCGCGACGCCCGCAAACTGCACTTCCCAAGTTGGCGCCGCAGGGAATCGCTCTCCCGCTCGTGCTAACAGGCATGCCGCACAACCCTCGGGGGCTGCGGGGCACGCCCCACAAGGCACGCAAGCAGAAGGCCCAGGCGGGGCCGCAACGCGCGCCTCCGAGCATCCATCCAAGGCGATGAATGAGCGATAGCGCCACCCTCCTCCGCGAGATAGCCTTGCGTCTCCGCGAGATGGCACCACCGCTCCTTCAGGCAACCGCACCGGGGGCTCCAGGCTATCTAGGGCCTACGATGGGGTTAACACACCCGCCAAAGCCCTGGTCCGGGCTCACCTGCTGCTTGGTTTCCCACCTAAAGCCTACAGGATGGAAGCTTGGAGGACAGCCATTCACAGCCTGATCGAATACGCCGGCCTGAGCGAGCGGGGTGGCGCATCTACGCGTCACCCACCCTTTGCTCCGACCAACGATGGTAGCTGCCGAAGCCAACGACACGTGACATCGGCCCAGTCTCCACTACGCCAGGCTCAGGCCAGGCCGCGTGGTGTCTGTAAACACCCGGTGTCGGTCGCGTCATCTCTTCCAAGGTGCCATCAAGATCAGCATCGGACTACCAGGGATTGTCAAGGCCAAGATGCGCGCACCCGCATTGAGATGCGCTGAGAAACTCATCGGCAATCTGGTGCGCGTGTGGATCTTGAGGACGCAAAGTGCTCCAACGAGGACATGGACAACTTGCCTTACGGGGTAGGTTGTGCCGCGTTCACCCTGGAGTTGCGTCGCGTCAAGTGGCCGAGGCAATTCCGCCCTGATCTTTCCGTTCAGTACGACGGGAAAACC
The DNA here is from genome assembly GCA_039707655.1 of Elymus sibiricus. Lineage (NCBI taxonomy): Eukaryota > Viridiplantae > Streptophyta > Magnoliopsida > Poales > Poaceae > Elymus > Elymus sibiricus. The sequence continues at coordinate 190,585,720 of CM077674.1, forward strand.
AATCCTGCTGAGTTCCTCAGCATCTACACCATCGCTATTGTGGCTGCTGGTGGCAGGACCGAGCACTTGCCAACTTATTTCCCATGGCGCTCAAGCCCAACGTCTGCTCGTGGCTCATGAATCTTCCAGAGAATTCCATTTCATCGTGGGATGATCTGTGCAAGCAATTCGTGGGCGCCTTACAAGGAGGGTTCAAGCGGCCGGGGATACCCAGCGACCTGCACCTCCTCGTGCAGAAGCCGGGGGAAGCATTGCGCAAGTACATACAACGCTTCAGCCAAGTGCAGCACAATATTCCTGATATTGACCCAGCTACGAGCATCACCACGTTTCACGTGAATGTTCGTCAACCCAAGATCAGGGAGAAGCTCAACACCCGCAAGGTGCGCTCCTTTGCCGAGCTCTTCGAGCTCGCTGACAAGTGCGCCCGGGCGGAGGAAGGGAGGAGGACACCCGGAGACGGCGTTGACGACGCCGAGGAAAAGGTCGACACTTCTTTCGATCATCAGAAGTGCAAGTCCAAGGCGGTACTTGCGGTGGAGTCACCCGGCAAGAAGCCCAAGGCCAACAACAAGGGTGGAGACCGAGCCGTAGGCGACGGCTCGGGAAGCCCTTACTGCAAGAGCCATCATTCGTCCGACCACGACATCCAAGACTGCCGCCAGGTCAAATACCTGGCCGAGAAGCAGAAGAAGGAGTACGAGAGGCGTGACAAGGAAAGGAAGGCCAAGGGTAGAGTCGGGGGCTTCAAGGAGAAGGACAACAAGCAAGACGAGCGGCCACCTAGAGGCTGCGACAAGCGGAGCGGGGACGACGTGGACGATGAGGAAGAGGAAGAGGCTGTTGAGTTTCAGAAGGCTGAGGCCATGGCATGCATCCACGGGGGAGCATCTTCTCACTTATCTCATCAGAAGTTCAAGAAGTTCTCTCGCAAAGTGAACACCATTCAGCCTACAGTTGAAGCTCAGTGCCCTCTCAAGTGGTCCCAAACACCCATCACTTTCGACACTAGTGATCATCCAGACCGTACCTCAGGCATTGGAGTGCTCCCGATGCTGGTAGCCCCAATGATACGGAATTTGAAGGTCACTAAGATGCTTGTCGATTGGGGATCAAGCCTCAATCTCATCTCCACCGAAATCCTCAAGAAGCTCCAACTCTCAGAAGCGGATCTCTAGGAGACGTGGACGTTTCAGGGGGTCAACCCGGGGAAGACCAAACCAAAGGGGCAGATCACTTTGCCCGTTACGTTCGGTACGCCCATCAACTTCAGGACTGAGAAGATTGTCTTTGATGTTGTGGACATACCCTTGTTCTACAACGGCATCTTGGGGCGCCCAGCACTTGCGAAATTTATGGCGGCATCCCACTACGCCTATAGCACGCTAAAAATGCCGGGCCCCGAAGGGATAATCACTATCTGGACTTACAGGAAGGATGCGGTGATGTGTTTGGAAAAGATGTACAAGGATATAGTTGCCACAACCACTTGTAGTCTTGAAACACTCATTGAATCCGAAGCTTCCGGTAAGGGCAACAATCAGAGCGTTCCTGGAAAGTGAGGTCAAGGTTTCCGGAAATGACACCGATCGCAGCGTACCCGGAGGAGATCAGGCTCCCAGGAAGCGCGCAGAACCGTGTGTTTCCGGGAAGGACAACAACTCATCAACGGGAAAGAAACAGAAGCTGGCAGCTGGCGCTCTCACTAAGAAGGTCGCAGCAAGGGTGGACGGGTCTGCTGCCTTCACTATAGGCACCACCCTCTCCGACAAATAGGAAAGCACGCTCGTTGCCTTCCTGTGGGAAAATGTCGACGTGTTTGCTTGGCAACCGTCGGATATTCCCGGTGTTCCCAGGGAGGTAATCGAGCACCACCTAGCTCCCCTGATGCTCGACCTGTCAAACAAAAAGTGAGGAAGCAAGCCCCAGATCGCCAGCGGTTCATCGTTGACGAGGTTGAGAAGCTGAAGAAGGCTGGATTCATCAGAGAGGTGCTGCACCCTACGTGGATAGCCAATCCCGTGGTCGTTCCGAAGGCTAATGGAAACTTGAGGCAATGCATTGATTTTACAGATCTAAATAAAGCTTGCCCCAATGATCCGTTCCCGCTCCCTAGGATTGACCAAATCATGGATTCCACCGCTGGGTGTGACCTGTTATCATTCCTCGATGCTTATTCCGGATACCATCAGATCCTGATGGCTCAAGAAGACGAAGAGAAAACCGCATTCATTACTCCCTACAGCGCGTACTGCTATTTGCGGATGCCTTTCGGACTAAAGAACGTCGGTTCCACTTTCCAGAGGGTTGTGCATATCGGGTTTGGACCACAACTACATCGCAGTGTAGAAGCTTACATGGATGATATTGTCATCAAGACCCGTCAACAGTCCACTCTCATCCAAGACCTGGAGGAAACTTTTGCCAATCTCTGCAAGATGAAGCTAAAGCTCAATCCAGAGAAGTGCGTCTTTGGCTACCCTCTGGGAAACTTCTTGGATTCTTCATAACTCATCGTGGGATTGAAGCGAACCCAAACAAGATTGAAGCTATCGAGCGGATTCAAGCACCCAAGCGCATTAGGGATGTCCAGAGATAGAACGGATGCTTGGCTGTGCTCAGGAGATTCATCTCGAAGCTCGCCGAGAGAGCCTTGCCATTCTTCAAGGTCTTGAAGAAAGCAGGACCTCTGGAATGGACACCTGAAGCAGAGTCAACCCTCCAGGAGCTGAAGGAGTATCTTTCTTCTCCTCCGATACTGGTGGCCCCGATGCCTAACGAGAGGTTACTTGATGCGGAGCATCCTACGGTCATCCCCATCGACGTACCTTCGTCTCCCAAGACACCACGTGGACCCATTACTAGAGCCCGTGCAAGAGCTATCGAGACCGAGGTGACCTCTCTCCTCTCGCAACTTCCTTTCGAATCACATGAGACATGGCTACTACCTCAAACAGAGACACTTTGCATACTCAGGTACCAAGGAATCAACCCAGGAGAAGGAATGGAGCAAGATGGACACCAAGAACTGGGAGATGACTGTGCCCAGCCCAGGAATACCGGTACAACCGGTCAACTACCGGTCAACAACCAGTCCACCGGTTTAACCGCTCCACTACCGCCCAATTACTGCTTAACGTTCTGTAATCGAGCGGTGCAAGACCGGTACCAGCCCGGTTGTTCCCACAGCATCAACCAGACTGGTACAACCGGTCCCTCAAGCGGTACAACCGGTCCCCCCTTCAGCGAACACCTCCAGGAACCGGTACCTGAGCTCCCAGTGGTACAACCGGTCCGCCTGCGCGCTGTGAAAGGGCCACGACCCATGTATTCCCCTGCTTACCCCTTGGACTATAAATACTCTTCTCCTAGCTCCTAATTAGGGTTAGCAAAGTACATTTAGACATTGAGTTGAGCTTTGCTCCTTGTATCTCCTCTTGGGGAATCAAGACCTCTCTAGGGAGAAGGATCCCCATCATAGGATCATCAAGACCTCCTAAGGGAGAAGGATCTCATCTAGATCATCAAGACCTCGCCTCCTTTGGGGTGAGAAGAACTTTACCTTGTGCTTGTTTCCATGGATTGATCTTGTATACTTGTGGATCTCATGTATGCTATCCTAGTGGATGTGTGATTTGGGTTTGTTTGAGTGATTTCCCTTTGTTGTTCTTGCTTGTTCTTCCCTTTTCCCCCTCCAAGTGTGAAAAGATCATCACATTAGGGTTCCACCCTACATCATTACTCTTGTACATAGCTGCCACCAACCAGGTGGTGAGTTCGGCCCTAGTAGTGGAGGGGGAAGAAGAAGGTACTCGGACTGAAGAATCTAGTTCTGATCAACTGAGTCATCGACATCAACTGGGCCAGAGCAATGCCTCTCTCCCAAGAAGATATCCGTGCAGCGCCCGGTGTACTTTGTTAGCTCATTACTGCAAGGAGCTGCTAGAAGGTACCCTGACATCCAGAAAATCCTTTTGGGCGTCGTGGTTGCTTCTCGAAAACTCAGGCATTACTTCCAAGCTCACTCGATTGTTGTGGTTACCTCCTTTCCACTGGGACGTATTCTCCACAGCAGGACGGTGACAGGCCGCATCACTGAATGGTCTCTGGAGCTGTCAGAATTCGACATCAAGTATGAAAGCACCCGCGTCATCAAGAGCAGAGTGTTGCCGGAATTCATCGCTGAATGGACAGCAACACCCGATGATCCTGAGCCAACTTCCCTACCCGGAAAGGAAGATATGGATGACTGGATAATGTACTTTCATGGTCCGTTCTCTCTCGAGGTGGCGGGGGCTGGCGTCGTACTAGTCTCCCCAACCAATGAATACCTCAAGTATGTTATCCAAATGCTCTACACCGGCACCAAGACAACCAACAATACCGCAGAGTATGAAGGTTTACTTGCCGGTCTACAAGCAGCAATTGGATTGGGCATAAAGAAGCTAATTGTCAGAGGTGATTCTCAGCTGATGGTGAGGCAAATTAATAAGGATTATCAATGCCCGCAGATGGAAGCTCATGTGGATGAATTGAGAAAATTGGAAAGGCACTTTGATGGTTTGCGCATGGAGCACATCCCTTGTGCTCAAAACTTTGCCGCAGATGAACTATCAAAATTGGCCGCTCGAAAAGGACCCGTGGGACCAGGTATTTTCGTGCAAAGACTCACTTAGCCATCTGTGCTTCCCTCTCCTATCATAAGTTAGAAGCCCACGACCGCACCCATGAAAGGATTCCTTCCCGGGCGAGATGCCGTCTGACGCACCTGAAGACAAATATGAAGACACACCTGCAGTCGACTATGCTGTGTGTGCAGTAGCAACCCACATCCCAGAATTAGCAGCTGAGGTCGCTAAATATCTCCAAGAAGATGAGTTAGTTGGATATCATGAAGAATCTGAAAGGGTAGCTCCTCAAGCCAGCATGTATCTCCAAAAAAAATGTACCTCTTCATGGAGGGAAACCTCTAGCGAAGATGGCCCAACGGAGTAAAATTGTTGTGCATTCCCAAGGAACAAGGGCGAGCTCTTCTTCAAGACATTCATGAGGGCATGTGCGGGACTCATATTGGGTCACGCACAATCGTGGGCAAGGCTTTTCGACAAGGATTTTATTGGCCCACTGATGCAGAGCATCTTTCGGTCATCCCCATGGATACTACAACGACTCACCAAGCACCAAGTGGACCTATGACAAGAGCTCACACATATGCCATCGGACAAAAGGTGAACTCACTCCTCTTTGAGCTTGACATGAATATCCATTGGACTTGGTTACTACCTCATCGTCGAACCTCGTGTGTCATTAGGTACGTGGACGACCCTCGCCAAGGAGCTAAGGAACCTCACCAAGTCCAAGAAGAGGAGCGAGAAGGACCGCACGGAAGAAGGAGACCAGCAGCTGGAAGAAGAAGAAGTGTCCAGACGACCCCGTGCGCACGGCCTCCCCGGACCCCGTGCACACGAGCTATCCAGAGACTTTCTGGACACCCCGTGCGCACGGGCCCCTTGGACCCCATGCACATGGGCCCTCGCTGGAGCTGCTGTATACCCCGTGCGCACGGGCGTGTACCGTGCCCACGGGGTCCACTTAGCCCGTGCGCACGGGCCCTACAGGAGGCTGGCCGTGGATTGCCTGTTTCGCTCCTCCACTCGTCCCCTACCTCCATCCACCTATATATTTCGTACCTAGGTCATTTGTTAGGGTTAGCAAAGATGTATTAGATCTAGTAGAGCTTTGCTCCTATCGATCACCTCTCCCATGGAGATCAAGACCTCCATGTGAGAAGATCCCTTAGGGATTCAAGACCTCCCTTGTGGAGAAGATCCTCCTAGGATTCAAGACCTCAACTCCTTCAAGGATTGGGATGAACTAGCTACCTCTTTACGTTCTTGTGTTGGATTTGGACCTTTGTATCCCTCTTTGTGTATGTGGATCTAGCACATGTGTGATTGGATCTTGTTGATTGAGTGTTTGTTCTTGTGTTCTTCTCTCAATTTGCCCTTTTCCCCCTCCAAGTGTGAAAAGATCTCCCCTTAGGGTTTCCACCCTACAACATCTTGGATCAGAGCTTAGGTTGATTCACACCTTGGAGTCCCTACCCCCCACTTTCTAGCCCGATTTTGCTTTGTTTTGCCCAATTTCGAAAATTCCCCACAAAAATAGCCATACCAATTTTTTTTGATTTGTTGGTTTGATGATGTTTTGTTGATTTTGATCCATGGATTCGAAGTTTTTCAAGTGGATCTACCTTTCCCCAACCTTCCACCCCATTCCACACCATGAAATCCACCCAATTTTTCTTCAGATCTGAGTTTCAAATCGCGAAATTCCGTCCCCCCATGCACACGGGCCCCAGACCCCGTGCACACGGGCTCCTAACCCCGTGCGCACGGCCCCTACAGAACAGCCAACACTGCTACACCATTTCGGCCATAACTTTCACATCCGGAGTCCGATTTCGGCGTTCTTTAGCTCGTTGAGTAGCTATTGACACCCACCATCCATCTAGATAGGTTCCAACATCGTTTGACTCCATCACATTTTTGGAACTTTGGCATCTTTGCCTAGGCCTTCCACCCTAACTTCCGCAATACCACCACCGACTTCCGCAACATAACTCATTTTGTTCCCCCCTTTGCATTTGAGGTTGTTTGAGTTGTAGGTTGTGTCTCCTAAGGTGTTTCGGCTACTTAGGGATGGTGACTTCAACTCCACTTCCGCATTGCCAACTTCCGAACCACCACCGCACTCCGCTACCACCATTTGACATTTGCCGTTTGACATTTTGAGTTCGCGGTTTTTCCGTTTCCTAGGGTGTTTCGGCTAACTAGGAACGGTCCGACATCGACATCACCGCCACTCAACTTTGCCACGGACGGTAACCTCGACGACATCTTTGTACTTTCTCCTTGCCATTGCATTGTTTACCCCTGAGCCAATTTTGCGTCACTTGCCTACCGAGACTAGCCGTTGAGTATTGCCGGGCAACGCTACTTGTGCACTTTAGTGATACACGTTCCGCATAACTATCATTGCGTGCATATATCATCGTATCATCTCTTGTGTCATCAATTGTTCCCGCATATATAAAATTGCTATATTGGTTTGAGCATTTCGCATCGTGGCCATAGAAAAAAAAAGCATTTAAGCAAAGAGCTTGTGAACAATAGCCATAGCATCGCCACATTGCATAGCATACCAACATCATTGATCATCTTGGATCATTGTGTGTGACACACCGGGAATCATACATACATAGCATACTTGGGATAGAAGTCGACACGTTTTGTTTCTATAGGTTGTGCACAAGTTCGTATCACGCCCAATAGTGCAATTGTGCTAGCGTCTTTCTAGAGTTGTGCAACACGAGCATTTTCCGTGGATATCACATTTTGAGCTCATTCCTTGGTTGCACAACCCCATCTATCTATCCATGTGTGTGTTTCCGTGTGCCATTCATTGCTATTGGTCTACTTGTTTTACTTGCGAATTTGTGAATCTTTTTCAACATTATTGACTCTTGCTAACAATTGCATTAAATTTTGTGCCACTATCCTCACCAAGCTACTCCATAAGCTTTATTGTGTAGGTGTGAGAATTGACAAGATCCGGTACCAATTGTGCTATTTCCATAATACCATATTGGATGATCATTGATCCATCTTCAACATTGGAAAGGTACATTTGGTCTAGTTCTTCCCTTTCTTCCACTCACATTTGCTCGAGTCTTGTGATGGATAGGCCAAGCACATCATCTCCGGTCTTCGACGACAACCACAACGACGAGTTCGATGCCATGAAGAACTTCATCGACGCCAAGATGGACAAGTACATGGAGGAGCTCAAGGTCTTCATCAACATCGGCAAGCGGTCTTCATCATCTTCGAGAAGACGCTCAAGTGCTAAGACTCCCGAGCTACCATCTTCGGCAAGGACACACCGGCATCGACACCGACATGACCAGGACGCTCAAGTTCATCAAGGGCATACCACAAGAACGGAAGAGCAGCCTTCCGGGAGTATGTTGGCTTCTCTGACAACCCCGTGCACACGGGCCAGCGACCCCCGTGCACACAGGACCCCGTGCACACGGCCTCCTACACCCCCGTGCGCACGAGCCATACAGAACATCGACAGCGACCCCAAGACCGCGACTTCATCAGCTACATTGGCTTCTTCCCCTTCGTCATCTTCAAGGCGGTGGCAACCAAGTAGCACATCTTCGAAGCGCCCAACCGACGCAAGCGCACTTCGACCACGTCCTCAACTTCAATACATCGCAAACCATCGACATCAAGGTCAAGCACGACAACATCACCATCAAGATGAAGATGCTCGAGCGACGCACACCAACAAGTCCCAACAAGCTCGACATCACGCTACGACCAACCTTCATGAGCACAAGAGAAGACCGCGAGACGAGCGCCACCAAGAAGAAGCTTCGGCGCCAAGTCCAAGGCGACCAAGTACAAGCGAGGGTGACCCTTCCATCTTCGGAAGCCCCTCAAGGAAGATGGCCGAGCACGGGAAATTCCCTTCGGTCATGGAGATGAGTAACGAGGTGCGAAATCATATGGGCCTCCTACAAGACGGCGACAAGACGGTCGAGCATGGGACATTCCCTTTGACCACGGCGACGAGAACGAACCTCTTCGGCGACATGAAGACGACACCCACATGGGACTCCTACTCTGAGTCAAGCTACGAGACCGCACATGAGACCCTCTCTTTGGTCTTGGAGGAGAGCGATGATTTGCCACATCCTATGGCATTCATCTTTGGAGGCGTTATGGATGAGGAGGTTGACCATGGGACTACTCCCACAACCGAGGCGGCGAAAAAAGTTGAGTATGGAGACGTTTGCACCTACATCTCTCCGACACCCACATATGACGAGATGACCCAATTGCCATGTGAGGAGAGCCACCACCACATGAGTGAGATGAGTGACTCCACCATATGTGACCTTGAATGCATTTCCTATGAGAGGATGAGAGTGACCACCACTAGCCCCACACATGAGTACATGCCGCATATCCTATGTGAGGTTGAGAGCCATCACCACCCTTTGAGTGATTCGACCAACCATATGAGTGAGCGCATCATAGCGGGAGTGAGTGAGGTAGTTGATAGGGCATGTGAGGCCACTATGATTTCTAACGACTTACCCTCTACTCCAAGTGTGGTTCCTTTGGTGCTAGATCTCCTACAAGAAGAAGTGCCAATCCTCGACGAGTCCATACCTCCAATGGGCAATACGATGGCCATTGTGGACGATGATGCACCCCCCACATGGTTCCATCAAGACGACAATGTTGATCATGCTTTGATTTTTGCCACCTCACCTACACCACATGAGTGGAGCTCCAAAGGTAACATAGGTGAAGGTGCTTCGCTTGTCCCACTAGTGGACCATCTTGACATCAATTGCTTGCATGATGTTGATCACCCTATGGATTCACCACATACTATGTCTTCTACATGCTTAGATATGCCACCCATTTATGATGAATATGATGATGAGCATGTCGAATTACCGAGTTGTGATGCTATGCTCCATAGGATATCATGTGAAAATTCTATTGGTCACATCATATTTGACAATCCATTAACCGTGTCATATGCTATGAGTGAGATTTCTCATATGGCATCATTACAAACTCACCGTAGTAACTATGCATATCCAATTAAAATCAATCCCATTTGCACTAATGGCATAGATGACAAGATCATGGTCATTGGAATTTGTTTCTCTTGCGATGATATTGCTATGCTTCCCTTGAGCAATTTGTGCAATTCATCTACTATGCCATGCCATGAAAATAATTGTAGATCGCATTATTCCATCCTTTGGGTACACCATATGCATACCATTCATGACAATGCTCTAGATGTTTCAAGTGATGCATTACACACTTTGAGTCTCCATTATGCTATACATAACAACAAACCAATCATGATGGATGACATGTTTCTATACCATGCATGTCATTTATTTGAGCATTGGATATTTTGTGCTAACCAACACATGCACGTGTGCATCATAATGGATGATGTGTACATATACCACGCACACACAATTTTCCCTTTGCCTTTGTTTTGTGTAGGTACTCACGAATACTTGTCAACTTCTCAATCCCATGAGTTGATGAAATGAGCTCTTGAGAGCAACGATGCTTTGGGATTGCTTGGAATGCTTACCCGGCCATTTCCCTCGCGCAAGGACTACGCGCATTACTTTTACTTGGCTCTCACACGGCTATGGGCTATTTACATCTTGTCACCTTATGCTCATTTTCCCGTGTTCACTTTGCATGTTATGCCTCTTTCTATGCCTTTGCCATGCAATTGTGACCCTTTCTTGCAATTACCCATGATGCACCACTCTAATATTTCTATGTGTACTTGCATGCTTGGTGGAGATCCTTGTTGCTATTGCCATGATTACCACGTGCCCTATGCTATTGTTGCTTATTGTGTTGGGAGAGTCATGTTGTTCACATGCATTTTACATAGGACTCCTTGCCACTATAATGATGCTCCTTTGCTCACATCTTGTTTTCATGCTTGTGATATGTCATGTGCATTATGTATACCCACTATTTGCACACATGACATGATTTCCATGATTACCTCTAGTATGTTGCATCTTCGCACTACTAGCTTGCATAACTTGATCACTCTGATTGCTTGCTTTGTTGCATCACCCATGATTCATACTTGCTCGTTTCATTGGGTTGATGGCATATATGTTCTTGCCTCTCACATGATTTATCATGATCATTGTCCATTGTCTCCTTTAGTTGCATCTTGTAGTGAGTGCAACCATGCTATGCTTATTGATATTGGAGACTTGGACATCTCACTTGTGATGCATGCTTGCTTGAATGAGCTTAATGTCTTTGGTTGTACTCGCATCATATGCTTCCATACCATGCCACATTATCTTGTTCCTTCTTATGATAAGAATGATGATGACACTTGTTGGGTATCTCACCACACGAATGATTGGTTTTGCATTCACACTAACCTCATTTGTTTTTCCGAGTGTTTGTCATATTCTTTCGTTTTGAAGGATTCACAAGACGGTGCCATCATGCGCCATATTGGTCATGCGAAGGCGTACACGATGCGCGACACCAACATTTTTGAGAAACTCATAAAGGTGCACTCCTTCCTTTTGAGCCACCCTCACATATACATATCGAATGGGCCACACTTTCATTCGTGTTTGCTCCTTGTTGTCTACATGATACATCTATTGGATGGAGGACCGACATTGGAGATGGGCCCTATGGACCTTCAAGTTGAGGAACGCTCGGAAGTAGCGGATGCACCACCGGACCACGACTCATGCCACGACATCGGACAATGGTATGCCATGAAACTTTTGCCATATTGCACCGACACTTTCATATTTGTTGATGAGCATGCTAATTGGACACATCACACCCATGACAAATTTGCACCTTATGCATGGATTGACTTACATTATGATTGCCTTGTTGCATCTTGCATTCCCATGTCATCCATGATATATGAGCTTGTGCACTTTCTTAGCAAATTTGTTGTGATCTTCCTTGATGGCATATTCATATATACTGATCATATTGCCCACCATCAATTGCATGACATCATCATAATTTTGAACACCACTTGCCATGTTCATGCTCTTGATAAACCATCACATTATGACATCATTTTGCACAATGGTTGCATTAATCACTTTCACAACACCTTTGTGTGCACACCAAATGCACACCAAATGAATTTGCTCACATACATGCTTTACATCTCATTCTATATCATTTTGTGCAGCTTCATGTGCCTTACCAAAAACATTCTTATCGGACGACCTCATGCCTAATTGATGGACACCTTGTGTGCGCTAACCATTCTATTTCCAAGTGCCCTTTGTGTTTACTCTTTTTACATGTATACCCTCTCGGAGACACCGTGGAGCACTTGGATCACACCATGACATACACTACGTCCTACTACAAGTCCATCTACGACAACCGTTTCCATGGTGATGAGATTTTTGATACGAGGACGGATCTTTCCCAAGGGGGGGGGGAGATGACGCGGAGCATATTTCGGTCATCCCCATGGATATGACAACGACTCACCAAGCACCAAGTGGACCTATGACAAGAGCTCACACATATGCCATCGGACATAAGGTGAACTCACTCCTCTTTGTATCCCTTTATGTGTATGTGGATCTAGCACATGTGTGATTGCATCTTGTTGATTGAGTGTTTGTTCTTGTGTTCTTCTCTCAATTTGCCCTTTTCCCCCTCCAAGTGTGAAAAGATCTTCCCTTAGGGTCTCCACCCTACAACACCCACAACCTTAAGTGACGCAGAAGAGCTAGTCCGAACTTGTGATGCATGCCAGATTCACTCCAAAGAGATCCATCAACCAGCGCGGGCTCTTCAAACGATTCGTCTCTCATGTCCGTTCACGGTATGGGGATTGGACATCCTCGGGCCTTTTCCCTGTGCTACCGGGGGCTTTGAGTACTTGTTCGTGGCTACCGACAAGTTCACGAAGTGGCCTGAGGTGGAGCCTGTCAGGAAAGTCACTACTCAGTCTGCAATCTAGTTTTTTAGGGGGTTGCCCTGCCGTTTCGGTGTGCCTAACCGCATTATCACCAACAACAGTACCCAGTTCCCGAGTGGCGCCTTCACAGCATACTATGAACAACTCGGTACCCGGATCTGCTATGTGTCAGTTGCTCATCCCAGAGGCAACGGACAAGCAAAAAGGGCTAATGCTGAGGTGCTGCGTGGAACCCGGACTTTTGACAGACTGAAGAGATACGGTAGACGCTGGGCTGATGAAGTCCCTGCTGTTCTTTGTTCACTCAGAACGACACCAAATCAAGCAATGGGAAAAAAAACCTTCGCTCTTGTCTATGGAGCTGAAGCGGTACTCCCTACGGAACTCGTGTACGGGTCTCCTCGAGTAAGGGCTTATGATGAAGAGAATTGTTGTAGGGTGGAACCCTATGTGAGGACTTTTTCACACTTGGAGGGGGGAAAAGGGATGAACTCACAAATCACAAGAGGCAAATCACTCAAACAAACCCAAATCACACATCCACTAGAGTAGCATACATAGATCCACAAGCATACATAGACAATCAAAGGAAAATAGCCCAAAGGTAAGGTTCTTCCCACTCCAAAGGAGGTGAGGTCTTGATGATAGTCTTCTCCAAGATGGAGGTCTTGATATCCCTTGGGATCTTCTCTCTAGGAGGTCTTGATCTCCAAGAGGAGTGGTAGATGAGCAAAGCCCTCTATGATATCTCAATACACTTTGCTAACCCTAACAAATGGTCTATCCACGGAATATATAGTAGGTGGGAGGTAAGGGAGGAAGTGAGGGCAAAACAGACCAAAGTTAGCCACCACGCTGGGTGGCCCGTGCGCACATGCCCATGCGCACGGGGTGCTACAGCGGCGAGGCCCGTGCGCACGGGGTCCGGGGGGCCCGTGGGCACGGGGTGTCCAGTAGGTTTGCCGCATCCCGTGCGCACGGGGTCTTTGGGGCCCGTGCACACGGGGTGTCCAGAGACTTTCTGGACAGGCCGTGCGCACGGGGTCCAAAGAGCCCGGGGGCACGGGGTCGCCTGGGCATTCCTTCTTCTTCCCGTTGCTTGACTCCGTCTTCCTTGCGATGCTCCCGTCCTTCTTCCTAGACTTGACGAGGCTCCCTAGCTTCTTGGTGGTCGACTCCATCACTCCTAATGATACATAGAGTTCCTTTGTGAGGTAGCATCCAAGTTCCATCCATATCCATATGAAAGTTGTAAAGGAGTGAGTTCACCTCGTTCTCGATGGCACGTGCGCGAGCTCTTGTCATAGGTCCACTTGGTGCTTGGTGAGTTGGTGAGGTGCCCATGGGGATGATGGAAGGATGCTCCGCATCATCTCCCCCCCCTTGGGAAAGATCCGCCCTCGGATCAATATCTTCATCACCATGGTAGGGGGATAGATCCTTGACGTTGAAGGTGTCACTCACGTTGTACTTGTCTCGTGGGAGGTCGATCTTGTATGCATTGTCGTTGATGCGTGCTAGCACCTTGAATGGCCCATCGACGCGAGGTAGAAGCTTTGACTTGCTTTCGTTGGGGAAGCTATCTTTGCGAAGATGTAGCCACACGAGATCACCGGGGTTGAACACCATGGGATGTTTGTTTGCGTTGAGCCTGTTGACGAGTCGTTGTACTTGGCGTTCTATTGTGAGCCTTGTGTCTTCATGCACCTTCTTGATATATGTTGCTCTTGCGCTTGTGTCCAAGTTCGCTCGCTCTTGTAGTGGTAGCGGTAGGATGTCCAATGGCGATAAAAGGTTGAAGCCATAGACCACTTCGACGGGAGACTTGCCGGTGGTAGAGTGTCTTGCTCGATTGTAGGCGTACTCGGCGATCGGCAGGCATGCTTCCCATTCCGTGAGGTTCTTCTTGATCAACACGCGAAGTAGTGTAGAGAGCGTCCGGTTGGTGACTTCCATTTGACCATCGGTTTGTGGGTGATAGGCCGACGTGAATAGGAGCTTGATCTCGAGCTTGCCACATAGTGTCTTCCAAAAGTAGCTAAGGAACTTGACATTGCAGTCCGAAACAATCGTCTTGGGCATTCCATGAAGTCGCAAGATTTCCCTACAAAAAAGATTTGCAACATGTGAAGCATCGTCGTTCTTGTGACATGGAATAAAATGTGCCATTTTAGAGAAACGGTCAACAATTACAAATATCGAGTCTTGGCCATTTTTTGTTCTAGACAAGCCAAGCACAAAATCCATACTGATGTCTTCCCATGGATGATATGGTATAGGGAGTGGCATATGTAAACCATGAGACTGAGCTTGTGACTTAGCTTTGCGACATGTGGAGCATCGATTGGTGTAGCGTGCTACATCGTGAAACATCTTTGGCCAATAGTACTTGTTGGAGAGCGTGGCAAAAGTCTTGTCGCAACCAAAATGTCCCATAAGTCCACCGCCGTGAGCCTCTTGCAAAAGCAACAAACGAAGAGAAGACTTGGGAACACAAAGTTTGTTAGCACGCATAAGGTATCCATCCTTGAGATAATATCGCTCCCAATAAGTGTTAGCAAGACATTTGGCATAAGGAGTTGCAAAATAATCATCATGCTCATATAAATCATGTGCTCAAAGCCAATAACATTCAATTCAAATTGAGTAACTATCATGCACTTGCGTGAAAGAGCGTCCGCTACAACATTCTCCTTTCCCTTGATATATTTGATGATGTAAGGGAAGGACTCAATGAATTCACTCAATTTAGCATGTCATTTATTTAATTTAGTTTGACCCTTTAGGTACTTAAGCGTTTCATGATCGGTATGGATGACAAATTCACGAGGTCGGAGATAATGCTCCCAAACATGCAAGAATCTCACCAAAGCATACAACTCTTTGTCATAGATGGGATAATTAAGTTGAGCACCGAAAAGCTTTTCACTAAAATATGCAATGGGTCGCTTTTCTTGCATTCAAACTCCACCTATGCCATTACCACTAGCGTCACAATGCACTTCAAATGTTTTCTCAAAGTTTGGCAAAGCAAGAATTGGAGCATGTGTAAGCAAATTCTTAAGCTCAAGAAATGCGGTATCTTGGGAAGGTCCCCAAATAAAAGGTGCGTTCTTCTTACTCAAGGCATGTAATGGTGAAGCAATAGTGCTAAAGTCCTTAACGAAGCGATGGTAAAATCCGGCTAGACCAGGGAAGCTACGCACTTGTTGCAAGTTGGTTGGTTGTGGCCAAGTTTTAATAGCATCAATTTTAGACTCATCAACTTCAACACCCTTAGAAGAGACAACAGAGCCCAAGAAAACAAGCTTATCAACACCAAAAGTGCATTTTTCCATGTTAGCATAAAGTCTCTCGTCTCTAAGAACTTGCAATACGTCCCTAAGGTGCTTGACATGATCCACAAGAGTTTCACTAAACACAAGAATGTCATCAAAATAGACCACAACACAAATGCCAATGTATTTGCGAAGAACATAATGCATCACACGCATAAAAGTGCTAGGTGCTTTCGATAAACCCATAGGCATGACTAACCATTCATACAAGCCAAATTTGGTTTTGAAAGCCGTTTTCCATTCATCACCTTCTTGCATGCGTATTTGGTAGTAACCACTTTTAAGATCAATTTTTGAGAAAATGGTGGCTCCACTAAGTTCATCAAGCATGTCATCCAGCCGTGGAATTGGATGACGATATCTAACGGTGATAGCATTTATGGGACGGCAATCGGAACACATGCAATAGGTACCGTCTTTCTTAGGCACAAGAATTACCGGAACTGCACATGGACTCAAGCTCTCGCGTACATACCCATTCTCCATGAGATGTTGGACTTGCCGTTGGATTTCTTTGGTCACTTCGGGATTGACGAGGTATGGTGCCTTGTTTGGTAGAGGTGCACCGGGTATGAGGTCGATGCGGTGTTCGATTCCGCGTAGAGGAGGTAGTCCGGGAGGCAGCTCATCGGGAAACACGTCCGTGTATTCCTGCAAGAGATGAGACAACACTAGAGGAAGATGTTGTGAAGTATTAGTCTGCTCAGCTTCACCTTTGCATAAAAGCACAAAGTGAACAACACTTGATGGGCTCTCACTCACATCCCTCAAATCTCTTTTGGTGGCTAGTAGAACTAAGTTTTTCTTGTCGCTCATCGTGGAGTCACTCAATTTTGGCTTGTGGCGCTCACTCTCTTTGTGGTGGTTCTCTCTCTCACTAGTCTCTCCATGATGGCCTGATGTTTGATTATCGGCGACGACTTGACTTGGAGACATTGGTCGAAGAACGAATTCCTTGCCCTTCATCTTGAAACTATAGTGGTTGGTCCGTCCGTTGTGGATGACGCCGCGATCGAATTGCCAAGGTCGCCCAAGTAGGAGGTGGCATACGGACATGGATACCACATCACACTCCAAGGTATCGTCGTAGGCGCTGATCTTGAAGGATACTTGGATGGTGTGCTCCACTTGCATTGTGCCGGAGTCGCTAAGCCATTGGACCTTGTAGGGGCGAGGGTGCTTCTTCTTGACCAATTGTAGCTTGGAACATAATTCTTCACTTGCCAAATTGTGGCAACTTCCACCGTCGATGATTACTTTGACGGAACGCCCTTGGATACCCGCTTTGGTATGGAAGATGTGGCAACGTTGGTCCTCGTCTTGATGTTGTTGAAGTGTCAAGACCTTGGAGACAATAAGAGCGGGACTCGCATCATTGTCGCAATAGATTTGTGCATCTTCGTCTTCATTCACTTGTCGATGCATAGCCACATGCTCGATGGCTTCCATTTCATCTTCGCTCATTGAGTCATAGGTACCGTCGTCATTGAGGATCATTGTGCGTCGAGTTGGACACTCGAAAGACCTGTGGCCTTGGCCCTTGCAAGTGAAGCACTTGATGTCACTTGTCTTGTTTGCATCCGTAGGAGGTGTCGAGGACGAAGGCTTTTGCTTGGAGCTGCTTGTAGTCGTAGGAAGACGACTCGAAGATGTCGAAGGTTGCTTGGAGTCGGACTTGTCGCCGGTACTTGAGGTAGCTCGAGTCGTGGAAGGAGTTGTCGTAGTCATTGAAGCTTGATTGTATGAACCGTAGGTCTTGGAAGAGTACTTGGAGTACTTGTAGTCCTCTTGCACTTGTCGCTCCGCCTTGGTTGTTTGGTGCACTAGCTCGAGGAGGTTGGAGTACGGTTGGAAGTCCGCTATTTTCTTGATGGGATGGTTGAGGCCATTCAAGAAACGCGCCATAGTTTGTTCATCATCTTCCTTGACATTGGCTCGTATCATGGAAACTTCCATTTCTTGATAATATTCGTCAACCGTTTTGGTTCCTTACTTGAGGAGTTGGAGTTTCTTGAAGAGGTCGCGATTGTAATGTGTAGGCACAAAACGAGCTCTCATGACATCCTTCATTTGATTCCAAGTCGCGATGGGTGGCTCGCCCTTCTCTTGACGTCTTGCGATCACTTGCTCCCACCAAATGAGAACATAGTCTTGGAACTCTAGAGATGCCATGGCGATTTTGTTTTCTTCTTCGAAGTTGTGAAGGCAAAAAATCTTGTCGACCTTCAATGCCCATGATAGATATTCTTCGGGATCGTTGCCGCCGTGGAACTTGGGCATGGTGAACTTGAGCTTGCCGAAACGTTGTTCCTCATCATGTCATCATTGGTGAGGTAGATCTTGCCGTGGTGGTGGATCGTCATCCTCATGCTCCGCTCGATTTGCTTGGCGTGGTGGTCTTGGAGGTGGAATCCGAGCTCGATTTCTTCTTTCTTGGCGCTCCTCAAGGTGAGCTTCTTCGTCTCGTTGTTCATGTCGTAGCGCTTCTTCTTGTTCATGCACACGACGGTTGCGCTCGTTCATGGCATGAGTTGCTTCTCGGAGAGCAGGCTGCGCTTCAAGTGCTTGTTCTTCTCGGCGTAGGAGTTCTTGCCGGAGGGCGTCGCCGTCTTGGTCATTTTGTCTTGGACGCGGTGGTGCTTGGCCTTGGCGCGCTTGACGTTCTCGTGCTCGAAGTCGGTCTTGTAGGCCATTGCCATGGAATGGATGTTGTGGAGCTTGATGATCGTCATGATTGTTGCGCCGTTGAGAACGTGCTCGAGATGGACGTGAGCGCGAAGAAGAATCCGAAGAGTGTCGACTTGAGTGTCGCCGTCTCGAAGAGGAAGTCGTGGAAGTGGCGTGGTTGGCCATCATGTCTCGCAATTCCTCCATTTGAGATGAAAGCTTGGTGTCGAAGTAGTCCCTTGTTCGTGTTTTGGAGTGGCGCAAGTTGGTGGCGAGTTGTTCGATGCGATCGCCCAAAGCTTCACTTTCTTGGTGTAGCGCTCGTTGGACGGCGAAGAGATGACCCTTGGTGACGTAGTCGCGTGTCTCATCTTGCTCTTCAAAGAGCGGGTTCTCCGATGTACTTGGCCTATCCATCATAGTCAAGTGGTGGTGAGTAGGAAATGAGAGAACAATACCAAACTTACCTTTTCCGATGATTGAGGATGTATCAAGTATCACCCAATGTAATGCAACAATAGTAGAATTGGTACCGGGTTTGTTTCTCACACCTACAAAGTGAGGCTTATGGAGTAGCTTGGTTAGGATGAGTGGCACAAAATTCAAGCAAATGTTAGTCAAGATATCGAAAATGTTGAGAAGATTCACAAACTGCAAGTAAGACAAATAGATCAACACCCTAGTAGAACACTTGGAAACACACACACAGACGAAGATGAATAGGATCCGCACAACTAAGGAATGTGCTCAAAATGCGGAACCACGGAAAATGCTCTTGTTGCACGGATACTAGAGAGACACTAGCTCGATTGCTCAAATGGGTTAGATACGCTTGTGCACCAACCTAAGAGAGTAACGTGCTTGTCTTCAATCCCAAGTATGATATGTATGTATGGTCCTATATGATGTACTATGCAAATAGGCTCAATGCTATTGCTTACAAGCTCTTTGTTTCTTCTCTTTTGCTTAAAAGCTTTTTCTCTTCTTTTTTTTGACTATGCCACAATGCTTGATGCTAGAGCCGATATCTACGACAAGTAAGTAAGATATGCATGGGAGAGACTTATGGCACGATGATGATAGCAAGATAAGTGCACGCTAAATGTAGCTATGCGGAGTAGGCCTATCACTATGGTGCACAATTACGTGGCCCGGGAATTCTCAACTTGCTAGTCTCGATGGGTAAGTGACGCAAAATGGCTCAAGGCTATCAAGGCAATGGCAAGGGGTACAAGATGTCGTCGAGGTTACCGTCCTCGATTGGTATGAAATGAAGTTGTCGATGTCGAAGTCGAGGTCGGGGCGATGATGAATGATGATGATGTAGAACCGTCCCTAAGTAGCCAAAACACCTTAGGACACGACAACCGCAACTCAAAATCTCAAAGAAACATGTGTGCTAGTGCGGAAGACGAAAGTGTTGCAAATGTGTGTCAAAACTGGACTAAACAAGAAGTGGAACAGCTCTCTGGTGAGGCCGTGCGCACGGGGTAAGTTGGGCCCGTGTGCACGGGGTATCGGGCCCGTGCGCACGGGGTCTGCGGCTGCGGAAGAACAGCGCAAGATCCGTGACAAAAATCGCAAAAATCATGGAAAAGGCGTGGGGGGATGTATGGGGAAGGGTGGGAAAGGGTAGATCCAGTTGCCAAACACGAAATTTGTGGACCAAAACAACAAAATCTCACAAGATCTAACAAAAGCAAAATTTTTGGTATGGCTATTTTTTGTGGGGATTTTCGAAATTGGGACAAAACAAAGCAAAATCAGGCTAGAAAGTGGGGGGTAGGGACTCCAAGATGTGAATCAACGTGGCTCATGATACCAAGATGTTGTAGGGTGGAACCCTAAGTGAGGACTTTTTCACACTTGGAGGGGGGAAAAGGGATGAACTCACAAATCACAAGAGGCAAATCACTCAAACAAACCCAAATCACACATCCACTAGAGTAGCATACATAGATCCACAAGCATACATAGACAATTAAAGGAAAATAGCACAAAGGTAAGGTTCTTCCCACTCCAAAGGACGTGAGGTCTTGATGATAGTCTTCTCCAAGATGGAGGTCTTGATATCCCTTGGGATCTTCTCTCTAGGAGGTCTTGATCTCCAAGAGGAGTGGTAGATGAGCAAGCCCACTATGCTATCTCAATACACTTTGCTAACCCTAACAAATGGTCTATCCACGGAATATATAGTAGGTGGGAGGTAAGGGACGAAGTGAGGGCAAAACAGACCAAAGTCAGCCACCACGCTGGGTGGCCCGTGCGCACGGGGTAAGTGGGGCCCGTGGGCACGGGGTCCCGTGTGCACGGTACATGCCCGTGCGCACGGGGTGCTACAACGGCGAGGCCCGTGCGCACGGGGTCCGGGGGGCCCGTGGGCATGGGGTGTCCAGTAGGTTTACGGCATCTCGTGCGCACGGGGTCTTTGGGGCCCGTGCGCATGGGGTGTTCAGAGACTTTCTGGACAGGCCGTGCGCACGGGGTCCAAAGAGCCCGTGGGCACGGGGTCGCCTGGGCATTCCTTCTTCCCGTTGCTTGACTCCGTCTTCCTTGCGATGCTCCCGTCCTTCTTCCTGGACTTGACGAGGCTCCCTAGATTCTTGGTGGTCGACTCCATCACTCCTAATGATACATAGAGTTCCTTTGTGAGTTAGCATCCAAGTTCCATCCATATCCATATGAAAGTTGTAAAGGAGTGAGTTCACCTCGTTCTCGATGGCACGTGCGCAAGCTCTTGTCATAGGTCCACTTGGTGCTTGGTGAGTTGGTGAGGTTCCCATGGGGATGATCGAAGGATGCTCCGCATCAAGAATCAAGAGCAAAGAAGACATGACGATGTCAATTTACTTGAGGAGAACTGATCCTAGGCAGCTGTACGTGCAAAATGTTATCAGCAGAGTTTGCGTCGCTATCACAGCCGCAATATCCGTTCTCGTGGATTCGAGGAAGGTGACCTTGTTCTTCGCCGGATTCAGTCCGGGGAGGCACAAAGCAAGTTGACACCGAAGTGGGAAGGTCCTTTTAGGGTGGTTCAAGTTACTAGACCGGGTGCTGTCCGGCTAGAAACCGAAGATGGGAACCCTGTGCAAAATTCATGGAACATTGAAAACCTGCAGAAGTACCATCTTCACAAGTTCTACCCTTAGGACGCCAGCGGGATCCGCTCCCGTTGGCAGCCATCATGGCTGCTGGATCCGCTCCAGCCGGCAACAACTTATGTACAAAGCAAATAAATAGACCATCACATCTTGCAATGTCATGTGAATTGCCATGTTAAGTTGTAGTCATGCTTGTGATCTGCATCTGGTAGTTATATTCATGACCTGCATCATGCTGCATGAGATTATGCTTAAACTAACAGGTGTGTTGTGGACGCGCAACACGCCCGAAAGCTCTTTTCTGCCTTTTCTGTTCAAATCTTTAAGGCAGCAAAATCCTCCTTCACGGACAGGCTCGGGTGGCGACGACAAAAAGTCTATGGACTCAGAGGTTCGAAGGCTTCGAGAAGACGGAGCAAGAAGAAGAAGATGGATGAGGACGAAGCCGAGCTCGATCCTCAGCATTTATAGGATGGGAACCCAGGCGGGGCGCCCTCCCCAATCGATGCCAAGCAATCAATGCGGGCAGCGAGCGTTTGGGTTTCCCGATGAGAACTCGAACGCCTGCTGGACGCATCAAATCATGGAGTGGGCTTTAATGGTGCGGGGCATAATTGCTCCTGCACTAGTATGAAACCCGAGGGGAATTGAAGATGAATGACAACACGCGGGACATCGCATGTTGAAACCCGTGGTGACAGGGGTCAAAAGATTTGATACCTGCCCCTAACGGGATCCTCACGCCACGTGTCAAGGCTTGATTACTGGATTGACTGATCAGCCAATGGGTGGCGCAAGTGGGTTGAACTTAGCCCTTCGCCAAGCATCTCACACATAGGACATGGGGGCTAGCTCCTCACTTGTGGTAAAACACACCCACTGCCAACTGATTGGACTTGACCGGAAAAATGGCTGACACTCGTGGCACACGCACTTGTATAGGGCCTCGCGCTGACAAACATGAGAGACAATCATCAGGACCAGGCTCGGGTGTCGTGGTTTTGTCACGGCGGATGTCCCCGAAAAAGGACATAGGAGTGAGGCCATCGCAACTAGGAGGTGACTTGAACGGGGTTGATCGGAATCGAGAGATGCGGGTTTACCCAGGTTCGGCCCGTCACGGTGGAAGTAAAAGCCTACTCCTGCCTGATTGATATTGATGATGATCTCGATTACAAGGGTGTGGATTCGCTAACCTAGCTTTCAAGAGATTGGAATTTAACTTTCTAAGTCCCAGGAACTCCTCTTTATATAATAGCAAGGTCCCTGGGTTACAAGTGATTCCGGGTCATACTGTTAACCCGTATCCTACTTTATCTCTTAATGATTGTGCTTCCCAAGTTAGGAAGTCTTCTCCTGGGCCTCTTCGTGAGCCAGCCCATACGGTTCATACGAGAGCGGGCATCCCTGGGCCGGGTCTCATTTTGGGCCTTTCGGCCTCTCTTCTGACTTGGCTGCTTAGTGACCCGTAAACAGTGTGACTCTCAGATCATTCAAGCTCGAGGACCGGGTCACACTGTGCCGGGTCTCATCCAGGGGGGATATCCCCAACACCGGGGGCTACTGTCGGTACGGTGAACAGTTGGTCCACGAGATCAACTACGCACGGACCACGAGTGGCCCTCTCCTTAGCCTGAAGCATCAAGAACTCAAGATCCGGGAACGGAGCCTCCGGCAACGACCATGCTTCCGATCAACCCCGGGATCTGGAACTTGCATGCGGTCCACAATCGCCAGAATGGATCTCATTGAGGATCTCACGGCCTTCTTCAGGAGAAACACAACGTTGAAAAATGCCTATAATACTTCTCCTACACAACTCGTCATTAACGATGGAAAAGGACTTAGAACGTTGGATAATCTGTCGGGCGATGATTTCCTCTTCAGGGAGCTTGCCACTGGTAAGATACACCATCTAAGGTATCGTCCAGTCTGGTGTGGCATGAACAGCAGCCACCAGTGCTGCTTCTGGGTCAGGAATAGCGATGTCTTCCTCCGTCGGCAACTTGACTGACGGGTTATGCAGAACATCCAGAAAAACATTTGGTGGAACGGGCTTGCACTGAGACCCCAAACGAGACAATGCATCTGCTGCCTCGTTCAGCCGGCGATCAATGTGATCAACCCGGTATCCCTTAAAGTGACCAGCTATGACTGTGACAGCACGCCTGTATGCCGCCATAAGGGGATCTTTGGAATCCAAGTTGCAGAAACTTGCCGGGCAACTAAATCTGAGTCGCCCAAGCATCTGATTCGGCTGAGATTCATCTCATTAGCAATACGAAGCCCATGAAGCAAAGCCTCATATTCTGATGCATTGTTAGTACAAGAAAACATGAGTCTCAAAACATAACAAAATTTATCACCTCATGGGGAAGTTAATACAACTCCAGCCCCCGAGCCTTTCAACTGTCTGGATCCATCAAAGTGTATCGTCCAGTACGTAGTGTCCGGCATCTCTTCGGGAGCTTGCAATTCAGTCCAGTCATTGATGAAGTCCACCAAAGCTTGAGACTTGATGGCTGTGCGCAGCACATATTTCAGATGGTGTGGGCCGAGCTCAATAGCCCACTTTGCTATCCGTCCGGTAGCCTCTCTATTCTGAATAATATCTCCCAGAGGTGCTGAACTGACGACAGTAATAGGGTGTTCCTGAAAGTAATGTTTGAGCTTTCAACTTGCCATGAACACACCGTAAACCAGTTTCTACCAATGCGGGTATCGCTGTTTGGATTCTGTCAAAACCTCA
Source organism: Elymus sibiricus (assembly GCA_039707655.1). Taxonomy (NCBI): domain Eukaryota; kingdom Viridiplantae; phylum Streptophyta; class Magnoliopsida; order Poales; family Poaceae; genus Elymus; species Elymus sibiricus. The sequence goes on from CM077674.1 coordinate 190,610,145, forward strand.
CTGACATAATACATTGGTCGTTGAACTGGGTACTCTCTGCCCTCTTCTTTGCATTCCACAATGATTGCTACACTGACCGCTTTATTATTGGCGGCGATGTATAATAGCATCGGCTCTTTTAACTGAGGAGCAGCAAGGATAGGCTCTTCAGACAACTGTTTCTTAGGGGACTCAAAAGCCGTGTTTGCTGCATCTTCCCAGATAAAGTTATCTATCTTTTTCAGGAGCTGGTACAGAGGAATTTCCTTCTCACCAAGCCGGCTGATGAACCGACTTAAGGCTGCAATGCAGCCTGTGAGTTTCTGGACGGCGTTGACATTGGCCGGCTTCATTAAGGATGTGATAGCTGCAATTTTTTCCGGGTTAGCCTCAATGCCACACTCAGAAACAAGAAAGCCCAGTAGCTTCCCTGCCGGAACCGCGAACACACATTTGGTCAGGTTTAATTTCATCTAGTAAACTCGCAGGTTATCAAATGTCTCCTTTAAGTCATCCAGCAGAGTTTCTTTCTTCTGGGATTTTACCATAATATCATCGACATATGCATGAACATTGCGCCCAATCTGGATGTGGAAACAGTTCTGAACGCAATGCTGATAAGTTGCTCCTGCACTTTTCAGACAAAATGGCATTGATGTATAACAGAATGCTCCAAAGGGTGTGTTGAACGCTGTTTTTTCTTGGTCCTCCTTCATTTTAATTTGATGATAAATAGAGTAGGCATCCAGGAAACACAAACTTTCACAACCAGCAGTGGAGTCAATGATCTGATTAATGCGAGGAAGAGCGAACGGATCCTTGGGGCAGGCTTTATTCAGGTCAGTGTAATCAACACACATACGCCAAGTGCCATTTTTCTTCAGAACAAGCACTGGGTTAGCCAGCCACTCAGGATGGAAGACCTCCATGATAAACCCGGCGGCTAGGAGCTGAGCGACTTCTTCACCAATAGCTTTGCGTCTCTCATTAAAACAACGGAGGTACCGTCGAACAGGTTTCATTTTAGGATCAACATTTAAGCAGTGCTCAGCGAGTTCTATCGGTACACCTGGCATGTCGGAAGGTTTCCATGCAAAAATGTTCGGATTCTCACGGATGAACTCGATGAGCGCGCTTTCCTATTTGGGATCCATATTTGCCCCAATGGTGAACTGCTGAGAGGAGTCACCAGGGGTAAAATCAACTTGCTTGGTATCCCTGGCCGACTTAAACTTGAGGAGAGGATCAGACTCAGTAGTCGGCTTCTTGAGAGAGGTCATATCTGCATGATCGGCATTATCTTTATAGAATTTTAACTCCTCAACAGCATAGGCCGATTCTACATAGGCTGCGTCTCCTTCCTCACACTCAAGAGCGACTTTCCTATCTTCGTTGACTATGATAGTTCCCTCAAGCCCTGGAATCTTGAGTTTCAGGTAGACATAACACGGACACGCCATGAACCGCGCGTAAGCCGTCCGCCCAAAGAGGGCATGATAAGGACTCTTGAGTTTAACAACTTCAAACGTCAGAAACTCGGACCGGAAATTGAACTCTGTGCCAAAGGCGACTTCCAGAGAGATCCTACCAATGGGATAAGCAGATTTACCCGGCATAATTCCATGAAAAATTGTGGAGCAAGGTTTTAAGTTTTAACTGTTTCTCTGAAAGATTCATACGCTGGAAGGTATCATAATATAGTATATTGATGCTACTGCCTCCATCCATGAGAACTTTGGTCAACTTGTAACCACCGACTTGAGGGCGACAACCAAGGCGAGACTCCCTGGATTATCGATCCGAGGAGGATGATCTTCCCAACTCCAGGTTACTGGATACTCTGACCAATTTAAGTATTTCGGGACTGCATGCATGACTGTATGAACTGCTTGTCACTGGAGCTTCCTGTCTCGTTTGCACGTACTAATGGTGAAAACGTGATACTGTCCACTGTTTAACTGCTTCGGGTTGCTCTGAAACCCGGAGGGTCCTCCCTGGTGCTGATTTCCTTGGCTGGCTCGCTGATTGTTTCCTCCGCTATTGCCGGTTCCCTGGAACCCGGAGTTCTGGCCACCAGCCCCCTGAAACCCGGCTCCTTGAAAACCAGTGTTATAAAAGCCGACTCCAGGGAAGCCGACACCGGATTTCCCGGGTGGCCACCATTGCCACCACAACTGTTGTTGCCGTGCAAGGCTCTGTTCTTGAATTCCTGTATGATGAAACAGTTTTCCCAAGAGTGGCTTGCTGGCTTGTCATCCGTACTATGTTTTGGGCATGGGCCTTTGAGAGCCTCCTCGTAATTCCGAGGATGATTTCTAGTAGACGGCTTTCGAAAGTTGCTATTCTGACGCTGACTCTTGAAACCAGTTGTGGTGTTGGCAACAAAATCTGAGCCTCCCGCAGTATTCTTGCGCTTGTTGTTGTTGTGCCATTCTTTTTGCCCTTCCCAAACTTGTCATCGTCAGACTCCGGGTCCTTTGTTTTGTCAGACTTGGCATATTTCATAGTGGCATCCATGAGCCGACCCATATCTTTGACATTCCTCTTGATGTGCCCAAATTTCTGAATCAAGGGATCAAACTTGCAATTCTTTTCCAAGACAAGGACTGTTGTTTGAGCCATGATGCTATCAGAAGAATGGATGATCTCTGCGACTCTGCGAGCCCAATGATGGACCGACTCTCCGTCCTTCTGCACACAATGCTGCAGGTCATTGATCATGGTTGGGCAGGTACCCTGAAAATTCTTGATGAAGAGGTCCTTCAATTCCTGCCACGTGTTCATTCAGTTTGGTGGTAGATTTTTCAACCATGTGAGATATCTGGCGCATACCCCGTCGCTGACTTCCAGCATATCCATGGCCAGCTCATAACTTTCTATCCATGCGACAGGCTCCATGTCTACGGTGTAATTCAGGATTTTACGTGGGCCTTTGAAATCCCGTGGCATGCGAGCACTTTGCAGGGCCGGTGCTAAGCATTGAGTGCCGATCGTCCTCCCAACGAAGCCGGTACCTTCCGATTCTTGCTGGGATGAGGTGGGTGGGGGTCGTGCGGGGTGGACGTACCCAGCACCTATACCGGCATTGCGCAAAGCACATGCATTATCAACAATAGCCTGTGCATTCACTAATTGGGGTTTATCCGGCGTCGTGCACTACTTGAAACAACGGGGGACTCTCCATGCCGACTCCTACTCCGACTCTGATGTGGTGTAGAATGAAGTCGGTTCGGGCTATGGGAGTAGTTCGCCTACTGTGTAAGTGCTGTCTTTAACATCTCAATCGCATTCCTAGCCTCCAACTCCATTGGGCTGTTTCCAATGATTGGAATTGTAGCAAGGTTGCGTGTTGCCGCCAGCACATTGTCAACTAGGTTTGAATAATGACCGAATGGTGTCAGAAAACGCCCATACTGATGCTGAGCCGGCTGGTTTGGGGACTGCTGGTGAACTGGTAACTGCAATTGAGCTGTTGGGGGGGGGGGCCTCTTGAGTCAATTGGGGTATGACAGGCCCAGAACCTGGCGTGCCAGCACGAGTCTCTTGTGCCACCAGAGGCGGATCTCTAGGTGTTTGGAACAATCGGGCAGGCTGCAGCGATGCCGGGAGTCGGCTTTGAAATCTTCTGTGATGAACTGCAGATGCCTCGTTCTGATGGAAACTGAGGTGGATTCCCTCCGTCTCTAAACGCTTAGCCTCCTGGAGGACCTCAGCTCGAGCCTCAGCCAGACGTGCATTATCTGCATTGATATCCTCCTGGATCTTGGCCAGCTGCTCGCGACACTTCGCAATTTCCTCATTGCGCGCGCCTGCGTTTTCCTGAGTTACTGGTTCCGCAAGCCACATGCCAAGGGTGGCTGCCATCTTCGCCAATGCTTGAGCCGGCGACTTCCCTGAGTCAGCTGCTGCTAGTGTCGCCATCGCAGCCTCCAGTGCATTGGTCAGCAGGCCCGGCGTAACCTGAGCCAGGTTTTGATTTGTTGATCCGTCTGTGACCAAGTTTCCCCGCGGGTCATAATGAGGCTGGCGCTGGTTTCCTGCCATGAAGACCGCCGCGTGATGAGGTGACCCATAAGATTCTGGACAGATCTCATCATCTGAGTACCCTCCCAGCCTTTCATCGAAGAGCGGAAGAATTGACTCAGTATCTCCAACCAGGGACTCGCCATCGGAGTAAACAAGCATGTCACCACCGAACATTGAATTGTTTGCTGGGTCAACTCCTTGCGTGAAACAAACGAAAAGATGAGTCCGACCGGGTCTTGCCTGGCCAGGTTTCATATGATGGGTGGACTTGACGAGGTTGGTGACGATGTCCGTCTTCGGGCCGGATTCGCCGATTGCGCCGATGAAGACGTGGGTCTTGCCGAAGGGGACCCGGTATCCAGACTCGATTGAGTCGGCCTCGGGGCCCCAGGCTGCGTCGTCGATGTAGAGCTTCTCACACCGGCTTTTTGACATCTGGCTGATCGCATACTCCTCGATCCCTGGAAGAGCTCCCTCGAAGAACTCAACACCACCGTGCGCTGGCCCCACGATGGGCGCCAACTGTCGTGGTTTTGTCACGGCAGATGTCCCCAAAAAAGGACATAAGAGTGAGGCCATCACAACTAGGAGGTGACTTGAACGGGGTTGATCGGAATCGAGAGACGCGGGTTTACCCAGATTCGGCCCTTCACGGTGGAAGTAAAAGCCTACTCCTGCTTGATTGATATTGATGATGATCTCGATTACAAGGGTGCGGATTCGCTAACCTAGCTTTCAATAGATTGAAACTTAACTTTCTAAGTCCTAGGAACCACTTTTAGATAATAGCAAGGTCCCTGGGTTACAAGTTAGGAAGTCTTCTCCTGGGCCTCTTCGTGAGCCGGCCAGTACGGTTCATACGAGAGCCGCCATCCCTGGGTTGGGTCCCATTTTGGGCCTTTCGGCCTCTCTTCTAACTTGGCTGCTTCATGACCCGTAAACAGTGTGACTCTCAGATCAGTCAAGCTCGAGGACCGGGTCACACTGTGGCGGGTCTCATCCAGGGGGAATATCCCCAACATCGGTGGCTACTGTCGGTACGGTGAACAGTTGGTCCACGAGTTCAACTACGCACGGACCACGAGCGGCCCTCTCCTTGGCCTGGAGCATCAAGAACTCAAGACCCGGGAACGGAGCCTCCGGCAACGACCATGCTTCCTTACCTTCGAAGGCATCCTGACCAGGCCGTTCTATGCGTGGCGCGACGACCCTGCCCCATCAGGGCCAATATGACACGTTGTGAGCATGCGGCTTGGCGGTGAAGATATATCATTACCCAGGGGTGAGTCACCAGCTCGCCTACCGCAAGGGTGACACCTGCACCGGTGCGTGGCGCCACTAGGCCAGAATGCCACCCTGGGCGGTGGTGACAAGACGGATGTTCTTTCCCGGAAGACAGAAGACAGCGACACATCATCGCGCATTTAATGCACTCACCTACCCTGTCGGCTCGGGGCAGTTCCTTAGCAACTACGCCAATGTGGTTCCCCTTGACATATAAAAGGAGGACCAGGCAATAGAAAACAAGGTTGGACACTTGGTAGAACACCAGTAGGAGCACACAACGCTTCCCGTCCCGAAAAGGACTTGTAGCTCTTGATCCACCTGCATAAACACACACAAAGCAGGAGTAGGGTATTACGCAACCATGCGGCCCGAACCTGGGTAAACCATCGTGTCCATTTCGTGCATTTCAATAGTGTAGGTCCTCACCTTCATGCCCTATCCCGAACTATCAAAAGGACGTCTCCAGTCCACGGTGTTACGCGCGTGTCCTGCACAAGCCCGCCGACACACCCACAAACCGACGGCCAAACGGAAGTCACCAACTAGACGCTATCCACACTTCTACGCGCGTTGATCAAGAAGAACATCAAGGAATGTGAAGAATGCTTGCCCATCGCCCAGTACGCCTACAATCAAGCATGACATTCTACAACCGGCAAGTCCCCCTTCGAGGTGGTCTATGGCTTCAACTCATTGTCGCCCTTGGACATCCTCCCGCTACCACTACAAGAGAGAACCAACATGGACGCGAGCACAAGAGCAAATTACCTCAGGAAGGTGCATGAAGATACAAGGCGCACGATCGAAAACCAATTGGAATGCCTTACCTCCAAGATCAACACCAACAAGCACCCCATGGTGTTCAGGCCTGGAGATCTTGTATGGCTACACCTACGCAAGGAGCACTTCCCCACCGAGCGCATGTCCGAGCTACTACCTCGAGCCGATGGACCATTCAAAGTTTTGGCATGCTAGAACGACAGTGCGATGTAGGGTGGAACCCTAGTTGGTGATCTTTCATGAATTGGAGGGGGAACCCACGAAGAACACGAGGAAGAACGGGGAGAAATCACAAGGCGAACACTCAAGAACAAGGCCAATCACACATCCACTAGACTCACAACCACAGAAGATCCACAAAGGTACATGAACAACAAAGGGAAGAAAGATACAAGGTAGAGTTCATCCCAAATCCTATGAAGGAGACGAGGTCTTGAATCCAAGATGGATCTTACCTAGATAGGGGTCTTGATACCCACTAGGGGGTCTTCTCACATGGAGGTCTTGATCTCCATGGGAGATGTAGTAGATGAGCAAAGCTCTCTCACAAATCTGAGCTATCACTTTGCTAACCCTAGTTCGTCCAAGTGAAGGGGTATTTATAGTATAGGGGGGGAGAGGGGGATACATGGGTGAAAACCCGAGTGACTGCGCACAGGCAGGTACCGGACGTCCGGTGGTTCCTGGTCGTTCGGTGGCTCGCGGGGGTCCGGACCTCCGGAGGGCGCCGGACTTCCGACATTTTGGCTCTGGACATGAGGCATCGGATTTCCGGACATGGTCGGTCGTCCGGTCGCTGGAGATTGCCTGACGTCCGGTGTTGGTCGGTCGTCCGATCACTGTAGACATGGCCTTCGGTGGCTTTCCTGGGAGCTCCTTCTCTTGCAGCGCCGGATGTCCGGTGCCTGTAGCTTCTGGCTGCTCCACTCCTTGCTCCGCTTTCGGTCATCGCTCCTAGCTGCTCCATGGCTCTCCTCTTGGTTCCTGGTCACACATAGCACATCCATTTGAGGTAGTAGCCATGTCTCACACGTATGCAAAGGAGAATCACTAAGGAGCGAGTTCGCCTTATGTCCAATGGCACATGCGCGAGCTCTCATCATCGGTCCACTTGGTGTCTCGAGTGACGATGGCATGTCCATGGGGATGACCGAAGGATGCTCCGCATCATCCCCTCCCCCTTGGGAAAGATCCGCCCTCGGATCATAAGCCTTATCACCATGGAAATGGTAAACGTGGAGGGACTTGTAGTTGGACGAAGTGTATGTCATGGCGCGATGAAAGTATTCCAAGATGTTGCCAGAATGGTATACATGCAAAAAGAGCAAACACAAGGGACACTTGGAAATACAATGGTTAGCGCACACAAGGTGTCCATCATTTAAGCATGTGTTCGGCCGACGGGATTGTATATAACAAGGAGCATGACTTAACAAAATGAAATGTAAAGCATTCATGGGAGCAAATTCATTTGTTGTGCACACAATGGTGTGGTAATTGTCATTGTGCACAAAGTCACAAATTATACCATTGTGTAGTATGATGTCATAGTGGGATGGTTTATCAATAGCATGAACATGGCAATTGGTGCTCAAAATGATTATGTTATCATGCATTTGATGGTGGGCAATGTGATCATTATGTATAAATATGCCATCAAGGTAGATGAAAAAAAGTTTGCTAAGAAAGTGCACAAGCTCATATATCATGGATGACATGGAAATGCAAGATGCATCAAGCCATCTATAATACGAGTCAATCCATGCAAAATGAGCAAATTTGTTGTGGAAAGAATGTTTCCATCGAGCATGCTCATCAACAATTGTGAAGGTGTCAGTGCAATATGTCAAAAGTTTGTTTGCATACCATTGGTCGATGTCGTGGCTTGAGTGGTGGTCCAGTGGTGCATCCAAAGTAGGCTCATCCACCAAGTCTGAGCACTTCTCAACTTGATGTTCCGTGGAACCAAGCTCCAATGTCGTTCCTCCATCCAATAGATATATCATGTAGACAAGAAGAAAGAAACAACAATGTAAGTGTGGCCCATCTAATATGCGTATTTGATAATGGCTCGAAGGGAAGGAGTTCACTATTAGGAGGTTCTCGAAAATGTTGGTGTCGCGCATCGTTACGCCTTCGCATGACCAATATGTCTCATGACAGGACCACCTTGTGAATCCTTCAAAACGAAAGAACATGACAAACACTCAAAAAAACAAATGAGGTTAGAAGAAATGCAAAACCTATCATTCGTGTGGTGAAATACCCAACAAGTGCCTTCATCGTTCTTATCATAAGAAGGGACAAGAGAATGTGGCAGGGTATGGAAGCATATGATGCGAGTACAACCAAAGACATTAAGATCATTCAAACAAGAATGTGTCACAAGTAAGATATCCAAGTCTCCAAGATCAATAAGCATAGCATGGTTGCACTCACTATAAGGGAATGTGTGCGAGGCAACTAATGGAGATATGGAATAATGGTCAATAAAAATCATGTGAGAGGCATGAACATATATGCAATCAACCCAATGAAACGAGCAAGTATGTATCAAGGGTGATGCAACAAAGCAAGTAATCATAGCAATCATGGCATGTAAGCTAGTAGTGCGAAGATGCAACATACTAGAGGTAATCATGGCAATCATGTCATGTGTGCAAATAGTGGGCATACATAATGCACATGACATATTACAAGCATGAAAACAAGATATGAACAAAGTGTCATCATTGTATTGGCAAGAAGTCCTATGTAAATAGCAATGGAATACCATGACTCTCCCAACACAAGTAGCAACAATAGCATGGGGCACAAGGTAAACATGGCAATAGCAACTAGGATCTCCACCAAGCATGCAAATACAAATAGTAGTAGAATGGTGGAGCATGGGTAAATGCAAGCAAGGGTCACAATTGCATGGCGAAGGCATAGAAAGAGGCATAACATGCAAAGTGAATACGATAAAATGGGTGTAAAGTTACAAGTGGTAAATAGCCCATAGCTGTCTGAGAGCCAAGTAAAAGCAAAGCACGTAGTCCTTGTACAAGGGGAACGGTGTGAAAGACCATTCATGAAATCCCAAATCATTGTTGCTTTCAAGAGCTCGTTTCGTCAACTCATGGGATTGTGAAGTTGACGAGTATTCATGAGTACCTACACAAAACAAGGGCAAAGGAAAAATTGTGTGCGTGTGGTATATGTACAGATCATCCATTATGATGGGCCCGTGCATGTGTTGGTTAGCACAAAATATCCAATGCTCAAATAAATGAGATGCATGATATAGGAACATGTCATCCATCATGAAGGGCTTGTTATTATGTATAGCATAATGGAGACTCGAATTGTGTGATGCATCATTAGCAATATCTAGAGCATTGTCATGAATGGTATGCATATGGTGCACACAAGGGATGGAATCATGCGATCTACAATCATTTTCATGGCATGGCATAGGAGATGAATTGCACAAATTTTGCAAAGGGAGCATAGCAATATCATTTCAAGAGAAACAAATACCAATAACCATGATCTTGTCATCTATGCCATAAGTGCAAGTGGGATTTATTTTAATTGGGTATGCATAGTTACTACGGTGAGTTTGTAATGATGCAATATGGGAAATCTCACTCATAGCATATGACAAGTTTAGCGGATTGTCAAGATGTGACCAATAGAATTTTCACATGATATCCTATGGAGCATAGCATCACAACTAAGTAATTCGACATGCTCATCATCATATTCATCATAAATGGGTGGCACATCTAAGCATGTAAAGACATAGTATGTGGTGTATCCATAAGGTGATCAACATCATGCAAGCAATAGATAGTTAGATAGTCCAGTATTGGGACAAGCGAAGTACCATCACCTATTTTACCTTTAGAGCTCCTCTCATGCGTTGTAGGTGGGGTGGCAAAGATCGACGCTTGGTCGATGTCATCATCAACTTGATGGGACCATGTGGGGGGTGTATCATCGTCCACCATGGCCATCGTTTTGTCCATTGGAGGTATGGAGTCATCAAAGATTGGCGCTTCGTCTTGTAGGAGATCTAGCACCAAAGAAGAAAACACACTCGGAGTAGAGCTTAAGTCGTTAGAAAGCATAGTGGCCTCACATGCCCTATCAACTACCTCACTCACTAAGTGTTGTGGCTCACTCACTCCCACTAGGATGCTCTCACTCATATGGTTGGTTGAGTCACTCAAAGGATTGTGATGGCTCTCAACCTCACATAGGATGTTTGGCATGTTTTCATGTGTAGGGCTAGTGGTGGTCACACTCATCCTCTCATAGGAAATGCACTCAATGTCATATGTGGTGGGGGTACTCATCTCACTCATGTGGTAGTGGTTCTCCTCACATGGCAATTGGGGCATCTCGTCATATGTGGGTGTCGGAGAGATGTAGGTGCAAGCGTCTCCACACTCAACTCCTTTCGCTGCCGTGGTTGTGGGATTAGTCCCATGCTCAACCTCCTCATCCATAACACCTCCAAAGATGAATGACGTAGGACGTGTGTTGTAGGGCAAGACCCTAGGTGGCCCGATGTTCACGAATTGGAGGTGGATTTGAGGAAGAACACCAAGAACATAAGGGGAAAACACGAGAACAACACTCTAATGGACAAGATCCACACCAAGTACTCCTCAAATCACAAGCAAAACAAGAGGTGCATCAAGATCCAAGAACAACAAGGGAAATAAAGATACAAAGGTAGTTCATCCAAATCTCAAGGAGAGATGGGTCTTGATATCCCTAAGGATCTTCTCCAATGGAGGTCTTGAACTCCAATGGAGTGTGCCTCTCCCAAGAGGATTCCCACAAGGGGAGATACATGAGCTAAGCTCCAATGTCTAGATCTAATCTTAGCTAACCCTAAATAGAGGAGGAGGAGGAGTATATATAGTCCTAGGCAATGAAGGGGTAAGCAGGGGCATAATAGGGATTACATGGGCAAAGCCCAACAGCAACACGCAGGAGGCCCCGTGCGCACGGGGTAAGTGGAGCCCGTGCGCACGGGGTATCCAGAGACCTGACGCCTTAGCCCGTGCACATGGGCTTGTACCGTGGGCACGGGGTCCCGTGTGCACGGGGTCTAATGGCCCGTGCGCACGGGGTGTCCAGAAGCTTCACAGCTCGTCGCCTTCTCGTGGACATCCGTCGATGCACGTGGAACCTCGCCTTCTTCTTAACGGTTCCTTCTCCGCTTCCAGGCTTCCCTCTTGGATGGTGTAGTTGTTCCCTTGCGCTTGCACTCCTCCTCGTCATTCGTGAAGTTCCGATAATACCTATGCATGCACACGAGAGGAGTGTCAAGTAGTATACCATCCTCGAAGGGGTCAAGTGAACACGTGTAAAGGAGATGATTCACCTTTATGTATGGGAAGTAGATGTGGCACGTGTCACTTGCCAAACGGACTCTTGACATGGTGATGTCCGTAGGATGCTCCGCATCATCCCCTCCCCCTTGGGAAAGATCCGTCCTCGGATCAAAACCCAAATCACCATGGGAAAGAGATGGCGTCGCCGTGTACAAGTGGACGATCACCAAGCATTCAACATCTTGAAGTTCGAAATGGGCACTCTCCAATGTCTCACCATCATGTGGTTCCTTCAAAAGGAGCAAGGACAACAAACACTTGGAAAAACAAATGTGGTTAGCGTTAGTGCAAAACCAAGCATTCAAGTGGTGATTCACCCAACAAGTGTCGTCATCATGCGTAGCATTAGGTGTGACAAGGAAGTGTGGCATGTCAATTAAGCATATCAATTGAGCACATGCAAAGGCATCATGGCAACAATCATACAAATGTGAGGTAAAGATGCTAATATGTGTGACAATCGAACAAGCATCTACCTCAATGTCATAGCAAGCATGCACAAGGTGCTCAGGCATAGGAATCATTCACAACACCAAGGAAAATGATATGTCCAAACACATGGGGCACCAAGTGCATGAAATGTGCAATAGGCAAGCCAAAGTGTAAGACAATCCAAGCATAATGTGCACATGGTGTAGTGAAGATAGTGTGGCACTCAACACAATGGAAAGAGCAAGTGTTCATCATGTGTGAGGCAATCAAGTCAAGCGTGTAGCAATCAATGGTACATGGCATATGTGAAGAAATGACATTGTTTCAATCAAACACATGGGAATAGCATGGGATAATCATGTTCGATGCAACACACAAGGCATATATATCATGAGGCATGGCAATGTGGCAATGACAATTCAAAACAAAATCTCTAGCATGTGTGCATTGTGTCATAGTGCAAGCAACACATGAAGTATGATCCACAATATTCATGCTCATGGTGTTGGGATTCTCAAAAGAGAAGGATATCACCTCAAAAGTATGTCCTTGTGCATCCTTCACAATGCCGAAGTGGTAGAAAATGCGTGGTAGAAGCACGTCGGTCAAAAGTGGATCGCTCTCAAGAGTTCGAATGGTCAACTCACGTGAAGTTGAAGTTGACACGGGGTCGAACGATCCTACACATGCACACAACAAAGCAAAGAACGCATGTGCATGGTAGATAAACACATCATCCATCATGATGGTTCTCTTCTCTTGCACATAACCATTAGTAGCAAAAGTGCATGAATAATATGATGCAACAATGGCAATATTCATGGCACGAGGCATATGGTGCAAAGAAGGAAGACACGCATGCTTCACATGAAAGATGTCAAAAGCTCCAATAATATGGGAGAAAGCTATGGGGCGATCTCATTAGCAAGACTAAAAGCATTGTTGCACTCAAGACATGGCAAATCATCTAGCATGAGAGATGCAACATATGGAGATATATGACAAGAAGCAATATCAAGCATGTGCAAAGCATGTGAATGGATGCCCTCAACCGCATGAAACGAGCAAGTATGAATAATCGGTGATGCAACAAGGCAAGCAATCATAGTAAGCATGTCGTGCAAACTAGTGGAGCGAAGATGCAACACACTAGAGGTAATCATGGCAATCATGTCATGTGAACAAATAATAGGCATAACAAATGCGCATCACATATCGGAAGCACGAAAGCGAAACATGATCAAAGTATCATCATAGGCATGGGGTACATAGCAAACATGGCAATAACAAGTGATATCTCCACCAAGCATGCAAACACACATACAAGTAGTAGAATCAAGTGTCATGTGAGATGCAAAGCATGGGTCACAAATGCATGGCAAAGGCATAGGAATGAGCATATCATGCAAAATGAACATGGTAATATGGGCATAGAGGATGTAATGAACAATAACCCATAACCATGTGAGAGCCATGTAGAAGAAATGCGCGAAGTCATTGCGCGATGGGAGCGGTGGGAGTGACAATCCGCGGAATCCCAAATCATCATTGCTCTCTAGAGCTCGCTTCGTCAACTCTTGCGTTTGCGAAGTCGACGAGGAAGCATGTGTACCTACACAACATTTGGACAAACGAAACAACGTGTGTGCGTGGTAAATGTACACATCATCCATCATGATGTGTATGTGCACATGAGAGTTAGCACAAGATAAGCAATGCTCAAAGAAATTTGAGGCACGATAGAGAAATATGTCATCCATCATGAAAGAATAGTTGTTATGTATGACATGATGAGGATGCAAATTATAGCAAGTGTGTGGCACATCAAAAGCATTTTCATTCATGGGATGCATATGGTGCACACAATCATGGAAATCATGCAATTCGTAGGATGGATCTAAATCTCCTAACATGTATGAGGAAACTATGGGGGTCGCCTCATTAGCAATAACAGACGCATAATATGGAGAAAATTGACAATATGGCAAACAATGCATGTTCAAAGCTAGGTGTTCATGGCATGGCATATGAGAGAAATGATGCAAAGGGAGCATATCAATATATTCACAAGAAAAGCAAATGCCAATAACCATGGGCTTGTCATCTATGCCATATGTGCAAATTGGGTTCATTTTAATGGCATATGCATAGTCACTACGATGAGATTGCAAATATGACATATGGGAGATCTCATTCATAGCATATGACAAGTCAAGAGGGGTTGCAAACATGATGTGACCGATAGAATTAGCACAAGAAATCCTATGCAACATGGTATCACAACTAATAGACTCCGCACGGCAATCATCAAACTCATCATAAATGGGTAAATCATCGCATGGGGAAATCATACTAGCATGAAGTGTGTCAATAGGAGGATCTACATCATGCAAGCAAGCAATGTCAAGAATGTCCACTAGTGGGACAAGAGCATCACCTTCACCTATGTTACCTTTCTCATTCCACTCATGTGGTGTAGGTGAGGTGGCAAGGACCAACTTGTGGTCATCATCATCGTGATGGAACAATGTGTGTGTGTGTGGGGGGGGGGTGTATCATAGTCCACCATGGCCATCGTCTTGTCCAAAGGAAGGACGAAGTCGTCGAAGATCGGGGCGTCGTCGTATATGGGACCTAGCACCAAATGAGAAGACACAATAGAGGTAGAGGGTAAGTCGTTAGAAATCGAAATGGCTTCACATGCCCTATCAACTACCTCACTCTCTCTATGTGGTGGTTCACTCACTCCCTCAAAATAGGTGCACTCAATGTCACATATGGTGGAGTCACTCAAATCACTCAAGTGGTGGTGGTGGTGGCTCGCCTCACATGGGAATTGGGTCAACTCATCATATATGGGGCTAGTGGTGAAGTCACTCTCACTCTCAATATGGTGGCATAAGTCGCTCAACTCATCACCGTCGTCGCCGTGGATGAAGGCCGAAGATGGCACATCATCACTCTCGCCTCCAAAGATGGAAGCATCATCCTTGCTCGCCACCTTGTCGCTCGCCTCCAAATCTTGATCCTTGAGTTGCTCCGTAGTCGTAGTCGTCGCCGCACCGTCTTCAAAAAGAGTCATGGTAGACTTGGCATTGTCAATGCCACAAAGAGGGATGGCGGTGAAGTCAAACTTTGGAGCGTCGTCTTGGAGCTCGTCGGACTTGGACAACTCGGTGGTACTAGCCTCATGCTCGCCGTCTTGGAGCGTGTTCGTCGCGATGTGTGCTTGGGGTCGAGTGGACTTGTAGTTGTTGGTGAAGTCGAAGTAGCCCGTGGAAGTAGTGGGCTTGAGCTCGTGGAGTAGGCGAAGATGTCGTACATCCGAAGGCGAAGATGCCTTGAAGTCACTTGGCGAAGATGCCAATGTAGCTGATGAAGTCGCAGTCTTGGGGTCGTTGTCGCTGTTCTGTATGGCCCGTGGGCACGGGGGGTGCAGGAGGCCGTGTGCACGGGGTCCCGTGTGCACGGGGGTCGCATGCCCGTGTGCACGGGGGTGGCAGAGAAGCCAACTCACGTCCGGTAGGTTGCTCTTGATGGCCTGGAGCTTGATGGTCTTGTCGGTGTCGATGCCGGTGTGTCCTTGCCGAAGATGGTAGCTCGGGAGTCTTTGCACTTGAGCGTCTTCTCGAAGATGATGAAGACCTCTTGTCGGTGTTGATGAGGGCCTTGAACTCCTCCATGTACTTGTCCATCTTGGCGTCGATGAAGTTCTTCATGGCATCAAACTCGTCGTCGTGGTTGTAGACCGAAGGAGATGTGCCGTCCCTATCCATAGAAGCACTCGAGAAGGTGTGAAAACGAGATGGAGTGAACATACCAAAGTTACCTCTTTCCGAAGTTGTAGATGGATCTCAAAAGACCACAATGTATGTAAGGAAAAGAGTGCACTTGGTGAAAAACCTTGTCCAATCCTCACAACCTACACAAATGGCTTATAGTGGAGCTTGGTGGGGTTAGTGGCACAAATTCATGCAAATTGAAGTCCAAGATATGTAAATGTTCAAATAAATCCAAAGGACTCAAAATGCAAAGCAAGTGATCACAATATAGAGGAGGGCAATAAAGAAACACACACGGTGGGATAATGGGGCTTGTGCAACTATAGGGATGAGCAATACAAAATTGCCTAATGAAGACTAAGCTCGTGTTGCACAAACACAAGGAGAGACGCTAGCTTGATTGCACGTTTGGGCACGATTCACCAGTTGGCAGCAACCTATATGTATGCAAGCAAAACGTTTCCTATTCCATGTATCCTCATGCACAAGCATCTCTTTTCATGCTCAACACTCTTTTGCTTATAAGCTTTTGATCTTTCTTTTTCTTGCTTAAAAGCTTTTTTTCTCTTCCTTTCCACTATGCTTAATGAGCCTCAACCAAACACATGAGATAAGTATCGCAAGATATGCACGGGAGCAAGATATATCAAATGATGCAACAATATGATATCGTATCACTAAGGTGCACAAGTTTTCGCGAAGCCCGGCAATACTCGGATAGCTAGTCTCAATAGGTATGAAGGTATTCGCAAAGATGGTGAGGCTATCAAGATGTAATGGCAAGGAAGGAAACGTTTATGACGGAATGGATACCTTCATCACACTTAACCTTTCACGAAGTCGGGGGTAACCGGCCTTGCTTCCGGTTGAAGATGGTCTCAAAGGATGGATGGTCGTCGTCGATGAGGGATGTCGTGGTGGATGTAGTTGATGTATCGATACAAGTCGTCGGTGGTGATGAAGATGTAACCGTCCCTAAGTAGCCGAAACACCTTAGGAGACTCAAATCACAACTCAAACAACCACAAATGCAATGGAAACCAAAATGGGTTAGGTTGCGGAAGTTTTGTGTGGTGGTGCGGAAGTTATGGCGGAGGCCTATGCAAAGATGCAAAAATGCACAAAATTTGATGGAGTCAAATGGTGGTAAAACCAAGATGAGCAGCTCGGGCACGTTGCTAGCTTTTCAACGAGCCAAAGAACACCCAAATCGGAGTTCGGAAGTGGGAGATATGGGCGAAACAGTGAAGCAGTGGTGGCTGATTCTGGGAGGGCCGTGCGCACGGGGTCAAAGGGCCGTGGGCACGGGGTCCCGTATGCACGGTACAAGGTCGTGGGCACGGGGTGTCCAGGAACTTCGCGGGGGCCCGTCTGCACGGGGTTTGGGGCCCGTGGGCACGGGGGTGGCGGAAATTCCGCGATTTCTACTGCAAATTCGAAGGGGGAAAAGAAAAAATGGGCTATGGGGACGCAATAGAAGATGGATCTACTTGCTAAACACCAGATCCACGGATCAAAATCAACAAAAACTCACAAGGAACAACAAATCACAAAATTTTTGGTATGGCTCTTTTTGTGCGGAATTTTCGAAATTGGACAAAAACATGCAAAATTAGGCTAGAACATGGGGGGGTAGGGCTCCAAATTCGTGTCAACCTGGCTCATGATACCAAGATGTTGTAGGGCAAGACCCTAGGTGGCCCGATGTTCACGAATTGGAGGTGGATTTGTGGAAGAACACCAAGAACATAAGGGGAAAACATGAGAACAACACTCTAATGGACAAGATCCACACCAAGTACTCCTCAAATCACAAGCAATACAAGAGGTGCATCAAGATCCAAGAACAACAAGGGAAATAAAGATACAAAGGTAGTTCATCCAAATCTCTAGGAGAGATGGGTCTTGATATCCCTAAGGATCTTCTCCAATGGAGGTCTTGAACTCCAATGGAGTGTGCCTCTCTCAAGAGGATTCTCACAATGGGAGATACATGAGCTAAGCTCCAATGTCTAGATCTTATCTTAGCTAACCCTAAATAGAGGAGGAGGAGTATATATAGTCCTACGCAATGAAGGAGTAAGCAGGGGCATAATAGGGATTACATGGGCAAAGCCCAACAGCAACACGCAGGAGGTCCCGTGCGCACGGGGTAAGTGGAGCCCGTGCGCACGGGGTATCCAGAGACCTGACGCCTTAGCCCGTGCGCACGGGCTTGTACCGTGGGCACGGGGTCCCGTGCACGGGGTCTAATGGCCCGTGCGCACGGGGTATCCAGAAGCTTCACAGCTCGTCGCCTTCTCGTGGACAGCCGTCGATGCACCTGGAACCTCGCCTTCTTCTTGACGGCCCTTCTCCGCTTCCAGGCTTCCCTCTTGGATGGTGTAGTTGTTCCCTTGCGCTTGCACTCCTCCTCATCATCCGTGAAGTTCCGACAATACCTATGCATGCACACGAGAGGAGTGTCAAGTAGTATACCATCCTCGAAGGGGTCAGGTGAACACGTGTAAAGGAGATGATTCACCTTTATGTATGGGAAGTAGATGTGGCACGTGTCACTTGCCAAACGGACTCTTGACATGGTGATGTCCGTAGGATGCTCCGCATCAATGTGGCAAATCATCGCTCTCCTCCGAGACCAAAGATAAGGTCTCATGTGCGGTCTCGTAGCTTGACTCCGAGTAGGAGTCCCATATGGGCGTCGTCTTCATGTTGTCGAAGATGTTCATGCTCGCCGCCTTGGTCGAAGGGAATGGCCCATGCTCAACCGTCTTGTTGCCGTCTCCTTGTATGAGGGCCAGGTGATGTGGCACCTTGTTGCTCGCCTCCATGACCGAAGGGAATTTCCCTTGCTCAGCCATCTTCCTTGGGGCGCTTCCGAAGATGGAAGGGTCACCCTTGTGTGTATGCGGTCGCCTTGAAGGTGGTACCGAAGCTTCTTCTTGGTGGCGCTCGTTGCGTGGTCTTCTCTTGTGCTCATGAAGCTTGGTCATAGAGCGATGTAGAGCTTGTTGAGATTTGTCGGTCTGCGCATATAGAGCGTCTTCATCTTGATGGTGATGTTATCGTGCTTGAGCTTGGAGTCGATGGCGTTCTTCGTCTTCACGCACATGTTGCTTGTAGTTGACTTGTCCTTCATGACAATGTGGATCACGAATGTGATGGTGGTCATCACGAAGATGAGGACGTGGATGAATTGCATTTGCATCGCATGGGCGCTCCGAAGATGTGCGACTTGCTCGCCGCCGCCTTGAAGATGACGAAGGGGAAGAAGACTTGTAGTTGGCCAACATGTCTCGCAGTTGATCCATGTATGCGTCCAACTTATCGCCGAGGTAGTCCCTTTTCCTTGCTTTGTAGTGACAGATGTCGGTGGCGAGTCCCTCAATGCGGTCATGCAAAGTACCTCACATTGCTCGTTGTAGTCCAGAGTAGTTCATGTCGTCGTTTACATCGAAGACCAGAGATGATGTGCTTTGCCTATCCATCACAAGACTCGAGCAAATGTGAGTAGGAAATGAGATAAACAATACTAAGCTACCTTTTCCCAAAGTTGAGGATCTATCCCGTGTCACTCAATGTGAATTGAGAGAATAGTGGAATTGGTACCGGACTTGTTCACTCACACCTACAAAAGTAAAGCTTATCGAGTGGCTTGGTTAGGACAAGTGGCACAAAATTCAAGCAAGTGTTAGTCCGAGATATTGATAATGTTGAGGAAGATTCACAAAATTGCAATGTAAAGCAAATAGATTAATAGCTATGTATAGGACACGGAAACACACACACACGAAGATAAGTGGGATCCGCGCAACCAAGGAGTGAGCACAAAATGTGTTACCACGGAAAAGGCTTGTGTTGCACGGATACTAGAGAGACAATAGCTCGATTGCTCAAATGGGCTAGATACGCTTGTGCATCAACCTATGAGAGAGAAATGTGCCATCTTTAATCCCAAGTATGCTATGTATGTATGATCCGATATGATGTACTATGAAAAATGGCTCAATGCTATTTCTATTGGGCCGTTTCCAGCCCGTGTTAACTTTTGGCCTTCTAAGAGCCCATAAACTCTTGGGCTCATTTCTGGCCCACGATTACTTGTGGCCCGTTACTGGTCTGTTCCGCTAATGAGCCAAATTCAGCCCGTGGTTACAATCGGTCCGTTTGTGGCCCGTTAACCCATTGGGCCAATTTTGTCCCATCCTGTAATCCAGCCCGTTAACGACCCGTTATGCCTGTCGATAGAATTAAGCCTGTGCTGTCTTCCGGCCTGTTAACGGCCCGTTATGGTCTAGGCCAATAAACGGACAATTACGATTTTGGCCTGTTTACGGACCATATTGTGGTCCTGTTTTGGCCCACGAACAGTACGACCCATGGATTCTACGGCCCGTAGGAGGCCCATAGATCCTACGGCCCGTAGGATGACCCTGGATCCTACGGCCCGTAGGATGACCCTGGATCCTACGGCCCATAGGAGGCCCATGGTTACCATGGCCCGTATGTGGCCTATGATTATTGCGACCACTAGCAAACAGAGGAAAGAGAACTGCAGAGACTACAAGCAAACAAATAAACAAAACTATAAGGAAATAAATAAGCAAGCAACTAACGCTAGGCTATTACGGCGATTACACACATTACATCCACTGGGCATCAAAGTTCGCCACCAGCGCAAATATAGGGAGCAACAAAGCAGCATATTACATACACTGGGCGTCTAAATTGGCCACGAGTGCAAATAAACGCGGCAACAAAACAAGTCCAGAACTGAAACAACTTCAGAAGAGCTCAAGAAACGTTATCCTGGGTATCCACCATGCTGGCAATAAGCTTAGCAAGCTTATTAGCTTTCTCTTGTTTGGCGCTAAAATCCTCCAACGCTTTCTTGCACCAGAAAGTATGCATCTGAATTCTCCAGGGACTTCCTCAGTCCTTCGGCTTCTTGTCGCAGCACAGCTGATCGATGTCTTTCAGCTTGTAGTTGAGACTCAAGAAGCCAAACTGATTCAGACAACAAGTTCGAAGAGCTAGTGCCAGCGGTAGTGGCCAGTAACTCGAACACTACATCAAGACAGGACTTTGGGATTGTCTCACTGTCTTCAAGATAGTTTTCCTTATCTATTTTATCAGCTTTGTTGGAGACCAACAAGGTTATCCTACTATCTTGAACCTTATCTGCATTACTTCCTTTACCATTGCTTAATGGGGTACTCTTCTCCAATATTCTGTTAGCATTCTAAAAGAAGAAACAAGCACACACACAACATGTTTAGCATGTAGTATATGAAACTCATTTTGGCGAACCAGTTCAGTACTAAGGTGGACAGGATTAAACTAACATGTCTTCTATTGCAAAATAGTACTCCCTCCTTCCCATTATATAAGGCGTTTTAGCTTTTTGCACGGAAATTAATGCATGGTGTAGATCATTGGTGCCACGCAATCATACGAGGCGATGTAAGCTCAACAATATCTGCTACCAGCCATAGTGTTCTGTTAATTGCTAGCTGCAGCAACAAATTCATTACCATAAAGAGAATGTCGGAGTGCTACAACTAACACGACTTGTATTTTGGGATTTTCTACAAAAGCTTACACGCCTAATATAATGGGAAAGAGGGAGTAGATAATAAAAGCCTGAAACAAACATATATCTATGTGCTATGGTCACTGCATTGTCTTGCCAAATCAAAATAGATACACAGTTCAAATCATATCAGTTCAAGACAAAGCAGCATTGAAAAAGAATATAACTGTGGGAAACTACACAACACGACAAGATTTCAGATGGGTACCACGGGTATACATGTACAACTAACAACACTATTGGCCTTGTTTTGATGCTAGTAATGTGCATGATATGAGAAGACAACTGTTTACACAATTGAAATTGAAATCAACATAGAGCAATTTAGAAGAGCAAACCACTTAAAGAAACATGTTTAAACATACCTGTTGTGCCATTGGAGTTTCGATTGGATCCTTCAATTTAAAAATTAGTTGGTTACAGTGATAAAGAGCAAAGTAGTATGCACCATAGCTATGGAATCTTATCTGAGAACAGTTGTTCTTCAGGTTTAAGCACTTGTTCTACATGAACAGAGTACAGTAAGACGCAGGCATATAGTACTTCAAAATGAAATATGATCTCATAGACCCTACCAGATTCTTGGGTCTGGACCAGTACAGAACAAGGCGTTCCCAGTCATCGTCCTGTAAATGTGTCTCCAGAGAAAGTAAGGGAATTTGATGAGTTTCCTTGCCAGTGAAGTACATTTTCTTCAGGTAATTCCGATACCGCCGCAAAGCATTCTTGAAGATACCACAGGTTACCTCATCCTGAGTTTCCAAATAGGTCATTCTGTATAGAGAAAAATGGGAACATTTGCTGTGTTATAACCAGCAAGGAGGTAGAAAGTACGGGATAAAGCAAAGTAATTGCCATGAATAACATTACTTACACATAACTCCTGGAGGAACACCTGCAACTGGCCTTTTCCTTCATCTTTAGTATAATATTTTCATGATTGGAAGATACGCACATAGGATTTAACAACATCAAATGCGATAGACGCTAAACTACGGATGACTGGTTGTGCTTTGTCCACAGGAATAGGTGTACTAACTGGTGGATTGGCGTTCACCGTGGTAGTCCTGGCGTTTTGGGAACTGGAGCATCCTTACTAACTGCTCTTGTTTAGGAGCTCTGTGGAGGAGATTGTGCTGTGTCAACTGGAACTGGGTTACTATCTGGTGGGGTTGGGGTTAGATTGGGTGAAGCTGGTTCTCTGTCCATCGGAGTAGGGGTACAATCTGCGAGAGTCTGGGTTATGTGTGGTAGGGCTGGTTCTTGTGCAAGTACAACCGGGGTGCTATCTCCATCGACAGGTAGCACCATTTTATTTGAAGACCGTGTTTTTACTCTGCTAGATACTGACATCACCCCCTCCAATTCAAATGGCTGATAAACAAGAAAAGTAGTTGAATGTACAGACCTTGTATGATAGACAGATGCAATAGATGGCGAGGAAAAAAGAGGGCATGAAATAGTTCACATGTATGTTCTTTAACTAAAGAGGATAGCATGACATAATTTCACATATATGATGTCTATCTAAACAGGATAGCATGACATAATTGAAAGATATGATGACTAACTAAACAGGATGGCATGAAATAATTATATTATGTCTTTAGTAAGCAAGTCCGCATGACATAATTCACATACATGTTATCTAAGTAAACAAGATGGCATGATATAATTCACATATGTGATTTATATACTAAGCAGATGGCATTCGCATATATGATGTCTAAACTAAGCAGATGGTGTTGAATATTGTGTATATGGTGTCTAAACTATGCAATGCAAGACACCATATGCATGATACGAGCATATAACCCTGCCAAGTTAGAGCATACACCTCGGTGGGAGAATAGGACTGGTCATCTGTCTCTGAATCCTCCTCTGAGGAGCTATCTGGACCCAGCAAGAGATCTGGTTCGACAGGTAGCACCATCTGCTCTGAAGACCTTGTTTTCACTCCAGATTTTTCCATCACCCACTCAAATGGCTGATTCACAGGAAGAGTAGTTGAATGTACAAACATTGTCGACAAATGGAAATGTATAGAAAAAAAAGGAATGGCAAGATATAATTCAAATATATGATGCCTGGCTAAACAGGATGACATTGCATATTTCACATATATTATGGCTGGCTAAAAAAGATGACATTGCATAATTCACACATATGATATAGAAACTAAACAGGTGGCATTATGGAACATTTCTAAACTAAGCAGATGACATATATGATGTCGAAAGTAAGGAATGCAAGGCGCCTTATGCATGATATGACCAACATCATCATGCCAAGTTAGAGTAAACACCTTGTGGGGTAAATAGGAGTGGTCAGCTCCCTTTGAATCCACCTCTGAACAGCTATTTTCCTCTGGATTGCAATCTGGAGGAGGGGGAGGGGGGTTTGCCATTGCATCCACCATGGAGCGATGTCTGCATGACATTGTATTGCCGCGCAAGACTCTTCTCTTTTTCTCTACATATTCAGCATGACTGTGTACAATAACTGACATGCATATGAAAAAAATATAGTGAGATTATGTAAGGAGAGCATGCAGAAATCTAGACTGATGGTAACAACCAGTGGATAGATCCAAAAATAATGATAGCAGGCTGATGATAGCTTTAATTTAATAAAAAGACATATGATGGCTGCTTTACTGTTTGTTTCCCACCCAAGATGAACCACATAGTACATACCCTAGATGAACCAGATAGTAGACAGAGATACTATTCATTGCTGCCTCGATATGTGTCCCACAAGCATTTTAAAACTCAAGTTTGAACATTAATTTGGACCTGACTTGGAGTCCAAGAGGTGAACCAGATAGTAGACAGAGATACTATTCATTGCTGCCTCGATATGTGTCCCACAAGCATTTTAAAACTCAAGTTTGAACATTAATTTGGACCTGACCTGGAGTCTAAGAGGTGAACAGGATGATAAAGTTGCAGGTAATATTAAGCAATGCATAACGTAAGCAAAAACAAAAGAGTGCGACCTCTCTTGCGGACCCGTGTACTCCTCAGGTTCATCTGTTGAGTCGATGATAGTGATGCAGTTGCGGTTGCTGCCGGCGGCGGGGAAGGAGATCTGAGGCGGCGAAAGACGGTCAGGAGTCGTGATGTCTGGTATGGTGGCCACTTATGTTGATGGAGCAGCCTAGGTGAGGTGGACGACGGTGCGGCAGGAGCAGGACAAACCACACAAAGTTTTCTTCGACGCTTATCTGTAACTGAAGTAATTCTGTAAGGGATCCTTTGGCTTGCAGGATTCTAAAAATGCAGGGATAGGAAAAACACCGGAATAGGATAGGAATGCACGTGGAAAACTGAGCATTTGTAAACACAAGATTTCTGTCAACTTGGGTGTTTGGTTCACAGGAATTGGAAGAGCACAGGAATGCAAAGAAACATGGCCAAATTAAAGTCAAACCACATGAAAATGTGGACAGTTAGAATGTTATTATGCCACTAATGCACTTAGTCTTGTTTTCATGCATAGGATTTTGAAAAGTAGGTCCAGGTGGATGTTAAAATTTCTATGTTTTTCCTTTGAAACAGACACGAAAGGAAAAAATACTTCAATTTTGTTTTGCTCCATTCCTTTCAACCAAATGCATGAATAATTGAATAGTAAAGTACCATAGGAAAATTTCCTATTGCTATGTTTTTCCTTCACTTTTTCCTTTGAACCAAAATAGCTCTAAGGGATCGACATGAATGTAGAGTAAAAAGTGATGCGACAAGTGTACAACCTCTTTGGCTTAGCCGTGTCGACCTCAGCATCATTGGGTTGGTCGCTGAAGATGTTGCGGCAGAGGTGGCTGTCGGAGGTGGGGCAGAAGATCTAAGGCGTCTGTAGACGGCGTCGAGGGTACTGCTCTATTGTGATGGATGGTTCTGTCATCGGAGCAGCTCCGGTGAGCTGTTCGACGTCGAGGCTGAAGCAGTACAAGACATACATCGTTAATCTGAAGTGAGATTCTAATAGCATCTCCAATAGATGATGTAAAATACATTACCAAAAAGTGCTAGATGTACAATTTACATCACCAAAAAACACCTAACTCCAACTGATGATGTAAAAACTGACTCCGAACTTAATTGTCGAAACTGAATTTTACTGTCGAAACTGAATGTTACTGTCGAAACTGAATTTTATTGTTGAAACTGAAGACACTAGTAGGCAGTTTAGGCCGCTCGAGCACTAGTAGCAGAGAAGTAGTGATCTAAATAAGCAGCCGCTCGACAGGGAACGGACTAGCAGATAGCAGCTAGAGCAGCAGCGCGAACGAGAGCCAGAGCAGCAACTCGTGTAGCTGCAGCAGCCCGTGTACCAGTATCAGTAGCGCGAGCGAGAGCAAGAGCAGAGCAGCAACACGAGGGAGAGGAAGAGTAGAGTAGCAGCACGAGCGAGCGCCGGAGCAGCAGCAGTAGCTCCGGCTGGTATGGACGCCGTTGATGAGGGAGCCTCGCACTGGGGGAGAGCCGTCGTGGAGGATGTCGCCGGCGGCGCCGGTGTCGAGGGAACCGCGCCATGGCGGAGCGGGATCGAGCACCGACGACGCCGTGAGGTCGAGTTAACGACAAGATGCGATGAGATTAGTGTACAACCTCTTTGGTGGTGCCGAGTAGGCCTCAGCTTCATCCGAGGAGTCGGTGAGGATGCTGTGGTTTCGGTGGGGCAGGTTAAGGCGGTGCTGTGGTAATGGAGCAGCTGCGATAGACGAGGCAATCGTCGGAGTAGCAGCTTGGAGGTGGAGGACGGGGCGGCTGAACCGGCGGGACGACGAGATCGACGACGGATCCTCATCCGGGGCAGTGGATGAGGGACGTCGAGCTGTTGCGGTGGACGATGTCATCGGGGAAGAGGCTCTAGTTGGGCAGCGGTGCGGTGGCAAACGGAGTAGGGTTGGCTTTCGCGGCTGGTGGAGACAGGTTTTGGCGGCCTTGGTTTTTGAATGCGGAAAAAGGAGGAGATGGGAGGGGAGAACCATGACTTAGAGACGCGCTTGTCCGAAATGTAGGATAAGTTACAAAAGTACCCCCACCGATTTGAACAAGGCGGTTCTTTCGGT
Organism: Elymus sibiricus; assembly: GCA_039707655.1. NCBI lineage: Eukaryota > Viridiplantae > Streptophyta > Magnoliopsida > Poales > Poaceae > Elymus > Elymus sibiricus. The sequence goes on from CM077674.1 coordinate 190,636,494, forward strand.
TCAGGGGTATAACAGGGATTTTGCGTGTCGGGATTTCGCTGGAGGAGGGAGTTTTCGCGCGTGTTGTAATTTCGGGATAGCAAGGCGCGGGTTGAGAACAAGGGAGTTTTCGGAGCACAAAGAGACAAAGAGATATCTTGAAATTTCGGGATAACAAGGTGCGGGTTGAAATTTCGGGAGAACAAGCCTAACGTGTACTGTACCAAATCAATTCGCACTTCCCTCAACAAAAAAAACCCCAAAAAAATCAATTCGCACCACACAAGAGAGAGTCTTGTCCCGTTTTACTGTATGAATTACTACAAATGCCATTCAAAACTTTGAATCCATGTTATGCTCAATTAAAATATTTCGCTAGGTGCATAATTCATGTAACCTACTCAAATGAACATTTTAGTGCATTCCAAATGTATATACTACCGCTGCAATATGAACTAAATTTGAATTCGTTTCTCTATTTGAATAAGAATCTACAATGATGATTGTTGTCAAGTTAAATCATCATGTGTATATTATCTTCACAACACACCACATGATTACTGTCAAGTTAGGTATGAACTATGTGTACTATATGAACTCGAATTCAAAATTTTGAACCCACTTTATGCTGATTTCAAATAATATTACATTTCAAACTCTATCCAGATCTTCATAATCTAAACCATGTTTCATATGTATATTGTGTTTATCACACAGTGTATGCATGGTGCCCCCCCCCCACCCAGAACTACAAGTATTTAGATGTGAGTTGCAAAAGCCACACATTACCACAAATTCAAAAAGTGGTATGCATGGAAGCAATGTGGTCAGACGATGCCTGCCATCAGTATCTCAAACTCAAATAAATGTGAGATTGTTCGATATATATATAGTATATGATGTTCAATACAACACCACGCATATCATCATTATATTCATGCATGCATGGGTTTAAAACACCATGATCTCTTATTCAAATATCTGAATCCACTTTTATAATGAATTATGATCTCTGTTAGTCTTTTCTTCGTAGCCAACACACTCCTCTTCTCTTCGTAGCCGACACTAACTTTCTATCGTTCAAGCACACACCCTCCTCGCCCTCCCCCCTCCCTCAGCATTCTCTCCATCGCGCACATTCTTATTTTCTTTAGGCCGTTCTCACACGGTCTCTATAGGTCTCCCCAACTCCTTCTTTCCGACACACATCGACCGATATACCTCTCTTGTGAGGTCTGGCTACCACATACACACACTTTCCCTCTTCTCCTCCCACCGTCCATGCCCCCTATCTCTCATACGCTCCCAAACAAATGCACACTCTCGCCCCTCTTTTCATCGATCTCGCACTCGCACACTCCTCCCCCTCTCTATCTAGTAGGCCTCTCGCACCACCTCCTAGCTGCATCCCTGATGCGGAGCATCCTTCGATCATCCCCATGGATACCTCACCAACTCACCAAGCACCAAGTGGACCTATGATAAGAGCTCGCGCACGTGCCATCAAGAACGAGGTGAACTCAATCCTTTACAACTTTCATATGGATATGGATGGAACTTGGATGCTACCTCACAAAGGAACTCTATGTATCATTAGGTATGATGGAGTCGACCGTCAAAAGGCTAAGGACCATCACCAAGGCCAAGAGGAACCACGCCAAGGCCACGAGGATGACGGAGGAAGAAAACCTGAAGAGGACAGCACCTCCCAGGCGACCCCGTGCGCACGGGATACGACAAAACTACTGGACACCCCGTGTCCACGGGCTCCCCGGACCCCGTGCGCACGGGCCTCGCCGCTATAGCACCCCGTGCGCACGGGCGTGTACCGTGCACAAGGGACCCCGTGCGCACGGGGACTACTTAGCCCGTGCGCATGGCCCCTCCTAGCGAGCTGGCTGTGTGTGGCTGTTTTACCCCCACTTCGTCCCTTACCTCCCACCTACTATATATTCCGAGGATAGACCATTTGTTAGGGTTAGCAAAGTGTATTGAGTTATTCATAGAGGGCTTTGCTCATCTACCACTCCTCTTGGAGATCAAGACCTCCTAGAGAGAAGATCCCCTAGTGGATTCAAGGCCCCTTCTAGGGAAGGATCCCCATCATAGGATCATCAAGACCTCACCTCCTTTGGAGTGGGAAGAACCTTATCTTTGTGCTATTTTCCTTTGATTGTCTATGTATGCTTGTGGATCTATGTATGCTACTCTAGTGGATGTGTGATTTGGGTTTGTTTGAGTGATTTCTCTCTTGTGTTCTTGTGAGTTCATCCCTCTTGCACTCCAAGTGTGAAAAGATCTTCACTTAGGGTCTCTACCCTACAACATCTTGGTATCATGAGCCACGTTGATTCACACCTTGGAGTCCCTACCCCCCACTTTCTAGCCTGATTTTGCTTTGTTTTGTCCCAATTTCGAAAATCCCCACAAAAATAGCCATACCATTTTTTTTTTTGCTTTTGTTAGATCTTGTGAGATTTTGTTGATTTGGTCCACAAATTTCATGTTTGGCAACTGGATCTACCCCTTTCCCACCACCCCCCATCTTTCCCACCACCAATTTCCCCGAAATTTTGCAATTTTGCCACGGATCTCGCGCTGTTCATCCGCAGCCGCCGACCCCGTGCGCACGGGCCCCAGATACCCCGTGCACACGGAGCCCCGTGCACACGGGCCCAACTGACCCCGTGCGCACGGCCTCACCAGAGAGCAGATACATCCTGTTTTAGTCCAGTTTTGACACACACTTGCAACACTTTCGTCTTCCGCACTAACACACGTGTTTCTTTGAGATTTTGAATTGCAGTTGCCGTGTCCTAAGGTGTTTCGGCTACTTAGGGACGGTTCTACATCATCATCACCGCTATTCATCATCGCCCCGACCTCGACTTCGACATCGACCACTTCATTTCATACCAACCGTAAGCAAGGACGGTAACCTCGACGACATCTTGTACTTACCCTTGCCATTGTATTGATAGCCTTGAACCATTTTGTGTCACTTACCCATCGAGACTAGCAAGTTGAGAATTGCCGGGCCACGTATTTGTGCACCATAGTGATATGCCTACTCTGCATAGCTACATTTAGCGTGCATTCATCTTGCTATCATCATCGTGCCATAAGTCTCTCCCGTGCATATCTTACTTACTTGTCTTCGATATCGGCTCTAGCATCAAGCATTTTGGCATAGTAAAAAAAACAGAAAAAGCTTTTAAGCAAAAGAGAAGAAACAAAGAGCTTGTAAGCAATAGTATTGAGCCTATTTGCATAGTACATATAGGACCATACATACATATCATACTTGGGATTGAAGACAAGCACGTTACTCTCTTAACGTGCACAAGCGTATCAAGCCCATTTGAGCAATCGAGCTAGTGTCTCTCTAGCATCCGTGCAACAAGAGCATTTTCCGTGGTCATTTTGAGCTCATTCCTTGGTTGTGCTGATCCCATTCATCTTCGTGTGTGAGTTTCCAAGTGTTCTACTCGGGTGTTCATCTATTTGTCTTACTTGCAATTTGTGAATCTTCTCAACATTTTCGATATCTTTACTAACACTTGCTTGAATTTTGTGCCACTCATCCTAACCAAGCTCCTCCATAAGCCTTACTTTGTAGGTGTGACAAACAAACCCGGTACCAATTATACTATTGTTGCATTACATTGAGTGATACTTGATACATCCTCAATCATTGGAAAAGGTAACTTTGTTATTGTTCTCTCATTTCCTACTCACCACCACTTGACTATGATGGATAGGCCAACTACATCGGCGAACCCGCTCTTTGAAGAGCAAGAGGAGACGCACGACTACGTCACCAAGGGTCATCTCTTCGGCGTCCAACGAGCGCTACACCAAGAAAGTGAAGCTTTGGGAAATCGCATCGAGAAACTCGCCACCGACTTGTGCCACTCCGAAACACGAACAAGGGACTACTTCGACGCCAAGCTTTCATCTCAAATGGAGGAATTGCGAGACATCATGGCCAACCGCGCCACTTCCATGACTTCATCTTCAAGACGACGTCACTCAAGTCGACACTCTTTGGTTTCTTCTTCACACTCAAGTCCATCTCGAGCACATTCTCCTCGGCGCAACAATCATGATGATCATCAAGCTCCACAAAATCCATTCCATGGCAATGGGCTACAAGACCAACTTCGAGCACGAGAACGTCAAGCGCGCCAAGGCCAAGCACCATCACATCCAAGACAAAAGGACCAAGACGACGACGCCCTCCGGCAAGAACTACTACGCCGAGAAGAGAAAGCACTTGAAGCGCAACGTGCTCTCCGAGATGCAACTCATGCCGTGAACGAGCGCAACCGTCGTGTGCGTGAACAAGAAGAAGCGCTATGACATGAACAACGAGACGAAGAAGCTCACCTTGAGGAGCGCCAAGAAAGAAGAAATCGAGCTCAGATTCCACCTTCAAGACCACCGCACCAAGCAAATCGAGCGGAGCATGAGGATGACAATCCACCTCCAAGACCACCGCACCAAGCAAATCGAGCGGAGCATGAGGATGACGATCCACCACCACGGCAAGATCGACCTCACCAACGACGACATGATGAGGAACAACGTTTTGGCAAGCTCAAGTTCACCTTGCCCAAGTTCCACGGCGGCATCGATCCCGAAGAATATCTCTCATGGGCATTGAAGGTCGACAAGATATTTCGCCTTCACAACTACGACGAAGAAAAGAAGATCACCATGGCATCTCTAGAGTTCCAAGACATGAGCCTCATTGGCCGAGATGTAGTTCACACGTCCACGTGCAGGGGTGGTTGGCTTGGCATAGAACATCTTTCCCGCTGGCTTACCACGGCCAACAGACTTTCCAGGCTGGTTGGAAGCATTGTTCCGAGGACACTCGCGCATATAGTGGCCTGACTCTCCGCACTTGAAGCCAGTCACGGTGTTGGTACGCGGAGCAGCATTGGCGGCTGGTCCACCATAGGCCTTGGGTGGTGTATACGGCTGCTTTGGGTGAGGCGCCACATAGGATGGCCTCGGGGTATATCTGGGTGGCAGTGCCGTATTTGGGATCCACACCCGGCGCTTCTGTGATCCAGAACCGGAGGATGATCCGAAATCACGGGAATGCTTGCGTGACGCTTCATAGTCGGTTTGGCCAGTCTCAGCATTGATGGCCTTGTTGACCAGACTCTGGAAGGTGAGACACTCGTGCAGACGAAGATCACGACGGAGCTCTGGACTAAGTCCCTTCCGGAACCTAGCCTGTTTCTTGGCATCAATGTACACTTCTTCAGGGGCATAGCATGCAAGATTTCCAAACTCCCGACTGTAAGCATCTACAGTCATCTTGCCCTGGGTGAAGTTACAGAACTCCTCCCTCTTACGGTCCATCAGACCTTCTGGGATATGGTGCAGGCGGAAAGCTTCACTAAAGTCTCTGCAGGTAGTGACCCGACCAGCTGGGTGCATGGCCTCATAGTTCTCCCACCACAGACTAGAAGGACCTTCAAGATGGTATGCAGCATAGGTGACCTTGTCAGCTTCAGCTACGTTAGCAGAACGCAGCTTGCGTGTGATGCTACAGAGCCAATCATCGGCGTCGAGTGGGTCGACGGAGTGATGGAAGGTAGGCGGGTACAACTTGATGAAGTCATGGATAGACACCATGTCATTGCGCTGGTGGTGGGCTGTGTTTTGCTCAATGCGCTCGAGCAGACGATTTGTCTCACGCTTGTTCCTTTCAGCCTCTAGCATGACCTCAGCCAGAGAGGGTGGATGGGGAATGTTCTCATTCCTAGCTCCACTTCCTTCACCCTGCTCATGGGCAGCGGGGTTGCTTCGGGTGTTGACCATCCTGGGAAACAAAACCATGGTTTAGACAAGGATGACAACAATTCTAGCATAGAGGAGCAGGATGTATTGGGCAAACATGGAATGCAGAGACGATCATCGGTACAACATGGTAACAAGCAAACTGCCATATATATACCATCGGTCGTACACACCATAAGATAGTTTAGTACAAGCCCAAGCTAGAGTACAAACTGCGGTGAGAGATGATACACCTCATCAGAGGCATTCCAAGCTCCTATACATTATTTATCTACGCCTCCAGAACTCAGTACACACCTAGTCATATCCCACAAGACACGCAGGACTGTGGTGAATACAACTACTACAACCACAAACTACCTTAGGCATCTCCATAGTAATCCTCGTAAAGGTTACCACCGTGGCCCGGAAGCTGAACATGGGGATCTGGAAACTCTCTAGCTTGTGGAGCCTGTGGTCCGTAAGGACACGGATGTGGCCTAGGTCCCACAACTGGTGGTCGAAGAGGTCCACGTGGAGGTGTGATGCCTCCGACATCGGGCCAATCCATGCGGTCGGGCAGCTGAGACCGCACTGGGTATAGCGCATCCATATCAAGGTATCCTGTCTGGACGACGGGTGCAAGCTGTGTCAAAGTAGTCCAGTGGCGTGCACGTGAAGCATAGAGCTCCATCCGAAGGGCACGGACCTCACGATCCATGTCCTCCAATATCTGTGCAGTAGTCTGGAGTCTCGGCTCCTCATGAGTGGCATCAGTGTAAAGGCCAGTAAGATAGCCCTCCTTGCCTGGGAGTGATGCTGGCATATAACTGAACTCGGTGTTCTGAAGCAATGCGTGCCTAGCTCGAATTATGGTCATCATGAGGCCGCATCCTGAACAGACATTTCGATAGTGACTCCGAGTCCATAAGACCAGTGAATAGGATCTGTAGCTCCAGGATACGTGGGATATATCCTGACAGTGCAGAGGTACTAGCTCTGGTTGAAGTCCTGGTACTGCTCCTCCACTGTGTATTCGGGGTACCAGCGGTAACCGGTCTCAATCATGACACGAACTAGCATGGCCGTATGACCTGGCACATCAATGCACCGAGTCAGACGGACAACCTGATGAGGGGTGCGAGAAGCCATCTGAAACACGAAATAATGCAAAGGCATTAGAATTTCTGGGACAAATCGGACAGCATAACGGCTGTAAATGCTAAAAAAATTGAGACATCCTACAAAATGGTAGCATATCCACTCAACATCATAATATCAAGGTTTCGAGACCAACTGTTAGCACACGGAGGTACTAGAAACTGAACTGAGACTTGAATCCATCATTCCTATAAGTCTACGGATTAGTAACACGTGATCCTGGTAGATAGATGAAAAGCCTAGTTCTTAATCCCTGTAGAACAAAAGAGGGTGACCCAGAAAGAATGACACGAGAAGAGAAGTAAAAAGAGCCTTACGTTCCCTTTCACAATCAATTCCCTTATATATAACTAAAGCATTTCTAGACTCGACATCGACCATTTTGGCTTGGTAAACCTACAGGCGGTCAGGCTCTGATGCCAACGCTGTCAGGACCCCGATCCTAAGTCACACCGATCCAGCATGTAACACATCATATCACTTTGCGGCCTCACGCACGGTAACCCATGGCTGCCGCCTTTACCTTGGCCGGGACCGTTTGCGTCTTTTGGCTCATGTATATGATTATGTCGCTAGCATCCATATGACAGAGAACCCGGGCCGACATGGCTAGTCGTAAACCAATGTGGTACAAACTTACAGGGACAGGCATACATGACCCAGCAATGCATGTGTCAGTCATCAGCGTGTGCAACCGAGTCGTAGCAAGCTACAAGGACTCCAGTAAAACACCGCGTGACATTTCCCCGAAGGGACAGACACAGGAGCAAAGAAGGACACATGTCGGTCAATCCACGTGTTCCGGAGCAGTAGCAAGCTACCAAGGCTCAGTGGAAGCACTAGGAGGCATTTCCCCATAAGAAAGGCTACCAAGAATAAACAACTAGGTGTCGAATCCCACACATACCAGTGCATTTCAAAACATACACACAATATGCACGATATGTGTAAATACAACATGGCATCACAACAAAACTCTACGACTCAAAGTATTTATTTAGCAGGCTCTGAAGAGCCATACATAACATATCCATACAGGTAGGGGTCACATGACCCAACACTCGTGTCATACAAACATACAAGCACATGAGGAAGCTTAACTTGTCTGGGTACAGACAATTGAAAGGAAAAAGGCTGTAGAAGCCTGCCTATCTACAAAGACCCTTCATAGGCACGGGATTGCCACCTGGGTAGCAAGTCACTCGTCAACGTCGAGGTCTATATAGAAACCGTCTGTATTCTCGGGGTTCTCCTCTGCAGCAGTTTATTAAGCAAACATGAGTACAAAGGTACTCAGCAAGTCTTACATCAGATCTAGCTATTCATGCAACAGTATCAACAAAGAGGGTAGTGGTGTTTATTGCAGCAAGCCAGCTTTGACTCTTGGCTATCCTGTACTACGACTACCAGTAGTTTGAATAATATGAGATAGCGCACACGAGTCCACTAATCACCACGACAATACACTACCGCGGATTCTCTCCCGTGCTCCTACGGAAGGCCATCCACGGCACTCACACTTGTCTTACTTTTATGAGTAACCATTTAAGTTGTCTATGAACAGCATAAGTTCCCAAGTAGTCCATATCCAAGGACGCGGCTATTCGAATAGTTTGATAACCCTGCAGGGGTGTACTTCTTCACACACGCTACCACCACTTATCGCCGTTTACACGACATGTACTCGGCAACCTTCAAGCGGAAGCCCAGTGAGGGTGTTGGCCACGGCCTGACTAACCACACAAGTCTCTAGTCCAGGTTTATCGCCTATTTGAGTTCCATCTGCCAGGAAGTCCGGCCGAGGTTTCCACTACGGCCCCAAACGATGTGTGCAGGGTTCCCAAGCCCACCAAACAGGTGCCTCGGTACACCGTGCCACTTGCCTACCGCATCATAGCTCACCCCTAATGATGCGGAGCATCCTATGGTCATCCCCATGTACACTACGACAACTCCCCAAGCCCCAAGTGGACATACGACGAGACACCGAGCATACGCTGTTGGACACAAGGTGAACTCGCTCTGTAATGCTCCCCTTCTCCATTTATGCAAGACATGGTCGCTACCTAATGCAAAGACACTACACGTGCTTAGGTACCGAGAAGACCCTCTCAGAGATGCCGGAACAATGGACAAGTCGCCAAGTTCACGGATGCGAAGGACCAGCGAAGAAGGTCACCGGAGGTCTACAGGACCCGGACATCCGGCCCCTGGCCCGGACGTCCGGCCCCTGGGAGCAACAGTAGCAGCAGCAGCCCTACAGCAGAGGAGCTACAGGCGCCGGACATCCGGCTGGCCGCCCGGACATCCGGCCCGTGCTGCCCGGACATCCCGCACCCCCCCCTCCAGAAATCCGGCGTCCCAGTACCGAAGGTTGACCACTTCAGCCCGGACATCCGGCCGACCCGCCGGACATCCGGCTCTTCGTGAGCCGCCGGACATCCGGCCCCAGCCCGGACATCCGGCCCCTGACTGCGCAAACTGGTTCGGCCCAAGGCCATGTACTTCCCCACTCGCCCCAACTTGTACTAGCACTATATAAGGGCTTCCCCCTCTTCCATCTAGGGTTACCATTGTGATAGCTCTTGAGATAGAGCTTTGCTCATCCACTACCTCTCCCATGGAGATCAAGACCTCCATGAGACCCATGTGAGAAGATCCTCTCCGGATTCAAGACCTCGACTCCTTCACGGATCGGGATGAACTAGCTACCTCTTTACCTTCTTGTGTTGGATTTGGACCCTTGTATCCCCCTTATGTGTATGTGGATCTAGCACATGTGTGATTGAATCTTGTCTATTTGAGTGTTCTTCTTGGATTTGCTCCTTTCCCCCCTCCTAAGTGTGAAAAGATCGTCATCTAGGGTTCCACCCTACATCATCTTGGATCAGAGCCACGTTGATTCACACTTTGGAGTTCTTCCCCTCCCCTTTCTAGCCCCAATTTTGTTGTTTTTGCCCAATTTTGAAAATTCCCCACAAAAATAGCCATACCAATTTTTTTTGTGATTTGTTGGTTTGATGATGTTTTGTTGATTTTGATCCATGGATTTGCTTGGTTTCAAGTGGATCTAGCTTTCCCCCATCTTCTCCATCATTTCCATCCGCGAAATCCGTCTAATTTTGACCTAGGAATCATCTATTTCCGCCCCAATTCAAAAATTTCCCCCCCAAACGAGATCTGGAATCGTCGAGCCGGACATCCGGGCCACCGGCCGGACATCCGGGCCATCAGGCCGGACATCCGGGTCCCCGGCCGGACATCCGGCACCTGGAGCGCAAAATCGCGCAAGTTTCTGGACAGAGGGCCCCGGAAATCCGGCCTTGACCCCGGACATCCGGCCCCTGTAGCATCAGCCTCCCGTGTTTCACCGTTTCGGCCATAACTAATTCATCCGGAGTCCGATGTTGACGTTCTTTAGCTCGTTGAGTAGCTATTAACATCCACCATCCATTTAGATAGGTTCCAACACCATTTGACTCCATCACAATTTGTGCATTTTTGCATCTTTTGCATAGGCCATCCACCTAACTTCCGCAATACCACCACCGACTTCCGCAACATAACCCATTTTGTTCCACCCGTTGCATTTGAGGTTGTTTGAGTTGTGGGTTGTGTCTCCTAAGGTGTTTCGGCTACTTAGGGACGGTGACTTCAACTCAACTTCCGCATTGCCAACTTCCGAACCTCCACCGCATTCCGCAACCACCATTTTGACATTTGCCGTTTGAGATTTTGAGTTCGCGGTTTTTTCCGTTTCCTAGGGTGTTTCGGCTAACTAGGAACGGTTCGACATCGACAACACCGCCACTCAACTTCGCCACGGATGGTAACCTCGACGACATCTTTGTACATTCTCCTTGCCATTGCATTGTTAACCCCCGAGCCAATTTTGCGTCACTTGCCTACCGAGACTAGCCGTTGAGTATTGCCGGGCAACGCTACTTGTGCACTTTAGTGATACATGTTCCGCATAGCTATCATTGCGTGCATATATCATCGTATCATCTCTTGTGTCATCAATTGTTCCCGCATATACAAAATTGCTATATTGGTTTGAGCATTTCGCATAGTGGCCATAAAAAAAAGTGCAAAAAGCTTTTAAGCAAAGAGAAAAAGAAGAAGCAAAGAGCTTTTAAGCAATAGCCATAGCATCATAGCAATAGCATATCATATACCATCATTGATCATCTTGGATCATTGTGTGCGAGACACCGGGGACCATACATACATAGCATACTTGGGATAGAAGTCGACACGTTTTGTTTCTATAGGTTGTGCACAAGTTCGTATCACGCCCAATAGTGCAATCGTGCTAGTGTCTCTCTAGAGTTGTGCAACACGAGCATTTTTCGTGGATATCACATTTTGAGCTCATTCCTTGGTTGCACAACCCCATCTATCTATCCGTGTGTGTGTTTCCGTGTGCCATTCATTGCTATTGGTCTACTTGTTTTACTTGCGAATTTGTGAATCTTTTTCAACATTATTGACTCTTGCTAACAATTGCATAAAATTTTGTGCCACTATCCTCACCAAGCTACTCCATAAGCTTTATTGTGTAGGTGTGAGAATTGACAAGATCCGGTACCAATTGTGCTATTTCCATAATACCATATTGGGTGATCATTGATCCATCTTCAACATTGGAAAGGTACATTTGGTCTAGTTCTTCCCTTTCTTCCACTCACATTTGCTCGAGTCTTGTGATGGATAGGCCAAGCACATCATCTCCGGTCTTCGACGACAACGACGGCGCGAACAACTACAACACCAAAACGCCTCGCTACGGACTACAACGACAAATGCAAGGTGCACAACATGCCTTCCGAGAGCGCATCGAAAACCTCGCCACCGACATACGAAACTCTGAAGTGCGGAAAAGAGACTACATCGACAACAAGTTGGACGCACACATGGATGACATCCGACACGTGTTGGTCAACTACAAGTCTTCTTCCCCTTCGTCATCTTCAAGGCGGCGGCGACCAAGTAGCACATCTTCGAAGCGCCCAACCGACGCAAGCGCACTTCAACCACGTCCTCATCGTCACGACATCGCACACCATCGACATCAAGGTCAAGCGTGGCAACGTCACCATCAACACGAAGACGCTCACGATGCGAACACAAAAAAGTTCCAACAAGCTCCACATCAAGCTACGAGAAGACCGTGAGACGAGCGCCACCAAGAAGAAGCTTCGGCGCCAAGTCCAAGGCGACCAAGTACAAGCGAGGGTGACCCTTCCATCTTCGGAAACCCCTCAAGGAAGATGGCCGAGCACGGGAAATTCCCTTCGGTCATGGAGACGAGCAACGAGGTGCCACTTCATATGGGCCTCCTACAAGACGGCGACAAGACGGTCGAGCATGGGCCATCCCCTTCGACCACGGCGACGAGAACGAACCTCTTCGACGACATGAAGACGACGCCCACATGGGACTCCTACTCCGAGTCAAGCTACGAGACCGCAAATGAGACCCTCTCTTTGGTCTCGGAGGAGAGCGATGATTTGCCACATCTTATGGCATTCATCTTTGGAGGCGTTATAGATGAGGAGGTTGACCATGGGACGAGTCCCACAACCGAGGCTGTGAAAGAAGTTGAGTATGGAGACGCTTGCACCTACATCTCTCCGACACCCACATATGATGAGATGACCCAATTCCCATGTGAGTAGAGCCACCACCACATGAGTGAGATGAGTGACTCCACCATATGTGACATTGAGTGCATTTCCTATGAGAGGATGAGAGTGACCACCACTAGCCCCACACATGAGTACATGCCGCATATCCTATGTGAGGTTGAGAGCCATCACCTTTTGAGTGACTCGACCAACCATATGAGTGAGAGCATCTTACCGAGAGTGAGTGAGCCACAACAGTTAGTGAGTGAGGTAGTTGATAGGGCATGTGAGGCCACTATGATTTCTAACGACTTAACCTCTACTCCGAGTGTGTCTTCTTGTTTGGTGCTAGATATCCTACACGACGAAGCGCCAATCCTCGACGAGTCCATACCTCCATTGGACAAGATGATGGCCATGGTGGACGATGTGGCACCCCCCACATGGTTCCATCAAGATGACCATATTGACCAAGCGTCAATTTTTGCCACCTCACCTACACCACATGAGTGGAGCTCCCAAGGTAACATAGGTGAAAGGTGCTTCGCTTGTCCCACTAGTGGACCATCTTGACATCGATTACTTGCATGATGTTGATCACCCTATGGAATCACCACATACTATGTCTTCTACATGCTTAGATATGCCACCCATTTATGATGAATATGATGATGAGCATGTCAAATTACCGAGTTGTGATGCTATGCTCCATAGGATATCATGTGAAAATACTATTGGTCACGTCATGTTTGACAATCCATTAAACTTGTCATATGCTATGAGTGAGATTTCACATATTGCATCATTACACACTCACCGTAGTAACTATGCATATCCAATTAAAATCAATCCCATTTGTACTTATGGCATAGATGACAAGATCATGGTCATTGGAATTTGTTTCTCTTGCGATGATATTGCTATGCTTCCCTTGAGCAATTTGTGCAATCCATCTACTATGCCATGCCATGAAAATAATTGTAGATCGCATGATTCCATCCTTTGTGTGCACCATCCGCATATCATGAATAACAATGCTCTAGATGTTTCAAGTGATGCATTACACACCTTGAGTCTCCATTATGGTATACATAACAACAAACCAATCATGATGGATGACATGTTTCTATATCATGCATATCATTTATTTGAGCATTGGATATTTTGTGCTAACCAACACAAGCACGTGCGCACCATAATGGATGATGTGTACATATACCACGCGCACACAATTTTCCCCTTGTCTTGAGAGCATCGATACTTTGGGATTGCTTGGAATGCTTACCTAACCATTTCCCTTGCGCAAGGACTACGCGCATTACTTCTACTTGGCTCTCACACGGCTATGGGCTATTTACCACTTGTCACCCTATGCTCATTTTACCTTGTTCACTTTGCATGTTATGCCTCCTTTTATGCCTTTGTCATGCAATTGTGACCCTTGCTTGCATCTACTCATGATTCACCATTCTACTCATACTATGTGTATTTGCATGCTTGGTGGAGATACTTGTTGCTATTGCCAATACAATGATACTACTTTGCTCAGATCATTTTCTCATGCTCGTGATATGTCATGTGCATTATGTACGCCTACTATTTGCACACATGACATGATTTCTATGATGACCTCTAGTATGTTGCATCTTCACACTACTAGCTTGCATAACTTGATCACTATGATTGCTTGCTTTGTTGCATCACCCAAGATTCATACTTGCTCGTTTCATTGGGTTGATGGCATATATGTTCTCGCCTCTCACATGATTTATCATGATCATTGTCCCTTGTCTCCTTTAGTTGCATCTCTCATATCAACTTGTTGTGAGTGCAACCATGCTATGCTTATTGATATTGGAGACTTGGACATCTCACTTGTGATGCATGCTTGCTTGAATGAGCTTAATGTCTTTGGTTGTACTCGCATCATATGCTTCCATACCATGCCACATTATCTTGTTCCTTCTTATGATACGAATGATGACGACACTTGTTGGGTCTCTCACCACACGAATGATTGGTTTTGCATTCACGCTAACCTCATTTGTTTTTCCGAGTGTTTGTCATATTCTTTCGTTTTGAAGGATTCACAAGGCGGTGCCATCATGAGACATCTTGGTCATGAGAAGGCATACACGATGTACGACTCCAACATTTTCGAGTACGGGCCTTCTAGTACCTCGACAGCGACTCCAAGGCTACGGCTTCATCTACTACATATGCATCTTCGCCTTCGGATGTACGGCATCTTCGCCTACTCCACGAGCTCCTATGACCTCGACACCGGACCACAACTCATGCCACAATATGGAGAACTACAAGTCCATCCTTGTCTACCGGTTACATGGTGATGCGGTTTCCGATCCGAGGACGGATCTCTCCCAAGGGGGAGGGGATGATGCGAAGCATCCTACGGTCATCTCCATGTACACCTCAACATCTCCCCAAGACCCAAGTGGACCTAGCATGAGAGCTCACACATATGCCATCGGACATAAGGTACGTGGACGACCCTCGCCAAGGAGCTAAGGAACCTCGCCAAGTCCAAGAAGAGGAGCGAGAAGGACCGCACGGAAGAAGGAGACCAGCAGCTGGAAGAAGAAGAAGTGCCATACGACCCCGTGCGCACAACCTTCCCGGACCCCGTGCGCACGAGCTATCCAGAAACTTTCTGGACACCCCATGCGCACGGGCCCCTTGGACCCCGTGCACACGGGCCCTCGCTGGAGCTGTTGTATACCCCGTGCTCACGGGCGTGTACCGTGCACACGGGACCCCCGTGCCCACGGGGTCCACTTAGCCCGTGCGCACGGGTCCTACAGGAGGCTGGCCGTGGATTGCATGTTTCGCCCCTCCACTCGTCCCCCACCTCCAGCTACCTATATATTTTGTACCTAGGTCATTTGTTACGGTTAGCAAAGTGCATGACATGATCTAGAGATAGCTTTGCTCCTCTACCCTCTCCCATGGAGATCAAGACCTCCTAGGAGAAGATCCCCTAGTGGATTCAAGACCCCTTCTAGGGAAGGATCCCCATGATAGGATCATCAAGACCTCAACTCCTTCAAGGATTGGGATGAACTAGTTACCCTCTTACCTTCTTGTGTTGGATTTGGACCCTTGTATCCCTTTATGTGTATGTGGATCTAGCACATGTGTGATTGGATCTTGTTGATTGAGTGTTTGTTCTTGTGTTCTTCTCTCAATTTGCCCTTTTCCCCCTCCAAGTGTGAAAAGATCTTCCCTTAGGGTCTCCACCCTACATCTTGAAGGAGACTTGGACGACGTGCTCCACTTGGATTGTGCCAGAGTCGCTAAGCCATTGGACCTTGTAGGGGCGAGGGTGCTTCTTCTTGACCAATTGTAGCTTGGAGCATAATTCTTCACTTGCCAAATTGTGGCAATTCCGTCGTCGATGATGACCTTGACGGAACGTCCTTGGATGCCCGCTTTGGTATGGAAGATGTGGCAGCGTTGGTCCTCGTCGTGATGTTGTTGAAGTGTCAAGACCTTGGAGACAACAAGAGCGGGGCTCGCATCATTGTCGCAATAGATTTGTGCGTCTTCATCATCATTCACTTGTCGGTGCATAGCCACATGCGCGAGGGCCTCCATTTCATCTTCGCTCATGGAGTCGTAGGTTCCGTCGTCGTTGAGGATCATTGTGCGTCGAGTTGGACACTCGAAAGACTTGTGGCCTCGGCCCTTGCAAGTGAAACACTTGATGTCACTTGTCTTGTTGGCATCCGTAGGGGGTGTCGATGACGAAGGCTTTTGCTTGGAGTTGCTTGCAGTAGTAGGAAGATGACTCGAAGATGTCGAAGGTTGCTTGGAACTTGACTTGTCGCCGGTACTTGAGGTAGCTCGAGTCGTGGAAGGAGTTGTCGTAGTCGTTGAAGCTTGAGTGTATGAACCATAGGTCTTGGAAGAGTACTTGGAGTACTTGTAATCCTCTTGCACTTGTCGCTCCGCCTTGGTCGCTTGGTGCACTAGCTCGAGGAGGTTGGAGTACGGTTGGAAATCCGCTATTTTCTTGATGGGATGGTTGAGGCCATTCAAGAAACGCGCCATAGTTTGTTCATCATCTTCCGTGACATTGGCTCGTATCATGGAAACTTCCATTTCTTGATAGTATTCTTCAACCGACTTGGTTCCTTGCTTGAGGAGTTGGAGTTTCTTGAAGAGGTCGCGGTTGTAATGTGTAGGCACAAAACGAGCTCTCATGACATCTTTCATTTGATTCCAAGTCGCGATGGGTGGCTCGCCCTTCTCTTGATGCCTTGCGATCACTTGCTCCCACCAAATGAGAACATAGTCATGGCGATCTTCTTTTCTTCGTCGTAGTTGTGAAGGCGAAATATCTTGTCGACCTTCAATGCCCATGAGAGATATTCTTCGGGATCGATGCCGCCGTGGAACTTGGGCATGGTGAACTTGAGTTTGCCAAAACGTTGTTCCTCATTATGTCGTCGTTGGTGAGGTCGATCTTGCCGTGGTGGTGGATCGTCATCCGCATGCTCCGCTCGATTTGCTTGGCACGGTGGTCTTGGAGGTGGATTGTCATCCTCATGCTCCGCTCGATTTGCTTGGCGCGGTGGTCTTGGAGGTGGAATCCAAGCTCGATTTCTTCTTTCTTGGCGCTCCTCAAGGTGAGCTTCTTCGTCTCGCTGTTCACGTCATAGCGCTTCTTCTTGTTCACGCACGCGACGGTTGTGCTCGTTCACGGCATGAGTTGCTTCTCGGAGAGCACATTGCGCTTCAAGTGCTTGCTCTTCTCGGCGTAGTAGTTCTTGCCGGAGGGCGTCGCCGTCTTGGTCATTCAGTCTTGGACGTGGTGTTGCTTGGCCTTGGCGCGCTTGACGTTCTCGTGCTCTAAGTCGGTCTTGTAACCCATTGCTATGGAATGGATTTTGTGGAGCTTGATGATCGTCATGATTGTTGCGCCGATGAGAACGTGTTCGAGATGGACTTGAGCGTGAAGAAGAATCCGAAGAGTGTCGTCTTGAGTGACGCCGTCTTGAAGAGGAAGTCGTGGAAGTGGCGCGGTTGGCCATGATGTCTCGCAATTCCTCCATTTGAGATGAAAGCTTGGCGTCGAAGTAGTCCCTTGTTCGTGTTTCGGAGTGACGCAAGTCGGTGGCGAGTTGCTCGATGCGATCTCCCAAAGCTTCACTTTCTTGGTGTAACGCTCGTTGGACGCCGAAGAGATGACCCTTAGTGACGTAGTCGCGTGATAAGGATCAAGTAGGGATCCTACGGTTTTTGGCCCAATCTTTCACGGCGAACGATAGAACCGGCAGATAATTTTGATTGTTGAGAAGATTAGATCTACTCCACAAACAACAGAACAGATTCTTGCGAATCAGCAAGCAAAACAAGCGATATTGGTGTCCCCGACATGGGACCTTTTTCCTGTCTATTCTTAACTCGAAAATTAAACTTCCCTAATACAATGGCCGGCGGCCAGCTTATATAGGTAAACCCTAAAAACTAAAACTATTCGGATTGGACAGGCCCAAACCGATTTAAAATAACACAACTAAAAATAAAACTCTATGGCCCATGACATGGCCTGGATAGAAACGAGTAACCAATTATTTTGAGCCACTCCTATTTGGACTTGCCATAACACATTGGTGGTGTTCTAAAATTGGGCTTCACCTCATCCGTAGGAGGAATTGCAAAGAAAAAGGATCCAAACTTAAAAATATCAGGAGGTCGGGAAATAACAAGAGTAATAGATATCCTCCCCTCATCATCCCCCCCAACTTGAGAGGAAACCATCATCGGTTTCGCCTTAATGTGTTGGACCTTCGTCTTCATAGTAAACACATCCACTTTGATATCCTTGTCAAGCATAGGCTGCAGCACATGATGCTTCCCCTTATGCCACAAGGAATAAACATTGGATATGCCTTGATGAGTGGAACGCCTATCAAATTGCCATGGTCGGCCTAGTAGCACATGACATGCATCCATAGGCAAAACATCACAGACCACCGTGTCCTCATAAGTACCTACAGAAATTTTCAGGCGCACCTTATGTGTTACCTTCAGCTTCCCAGAATTGTACAACCACTGCACGCAATGTGGCTACGGGTGTTTCCATGTAGGCAACGAGAGAGAATCCACCAAACTCTTGCTGATAATGTTGGTGTAGCTACCACCATCAATAATCAGCTTGCAGGTAGTGTCTTGGACTGTACATTGGGTCTGAAAAATATTCCAGCGCTGCCCTTGTCCTTCTATGCGATCCGCGGGCACACGGTGCACCATTAAGTTAGTGCAATTAGGAGCAGTGTTCTCTGGATATACATCCACTTGGTCAAGTTCCTCAGACTCCTCACTCGATGGATCAGCCTTGTCATCATCACTAGCAGACACATATCCATCTTGTGTGAGCATCACCCTTTTCGTATTAGGGCAATCACGCCTCATGTGTCCTCGGCCGCCGCAAGTAAAGCACTCTATACCAGCGGTGGACTGAGTAGACGCAGCTTTGGACACTCCGGATTTTGGCGCCTCACCATGAGAAAAATTGTTGGAGCGTGTAGAAGGTGCCGGCTTAGCACTAGAACCACCAGCCTCGGTAGGGGAATGACGCCATGTGTTCGTGGCTGAAACTTGGCGTCGTTTAAGTTGTTGCTCTGCACGCTCAGCTTGGTGCACAAGATCTTGGATGTTGTAGTAAACCACCATCTCCACACGATCTTGCACCTCAACATTCAGCCCATGAAAGAACCGAGACATAGTAGCCTCCGGGTCCTCATTTGTTCCTGTACGTATCATCAACAACTCCATCTCTTTATAATAGTCATCCACCGATTTATTACCTTGAGTGAGCCGCTGCAATTTGTGGTACATATCACGCTTGTAATGTTCAGGAACAAAACGATGTCGCATGAGTTCTTTCATACCACTCCAGGACATTGGGCGATTCGGCATACGCAGAATTTGACTCCACCAAATCAGCAAGTAACCGGTGAATTCAACTG
This sequence comes from Elymus sibiricus, assembly GCA_039707655.1. Classification (NCBI taxonomy): domain Eukaryota; kingdom Viridiplantae; phylum Streptophyta; class Magnoliopsida; order Poales; family Poaceae; genus Elymus; species Elymus sibiricus. The sequence goes on from CM077674.1 coordinate 190,656,055, forward strand.
CAGCAAGTTGAAGTCTCTTCTCCTCACTGTAATGGTGGGTAGCAAAAATCTGATCCATACGCATCTCCCACTGCAAATAATCATCAGGTCCGTGGTCATCGAAGAAAGGAGGGATAGACAGTTTGACACGGCCAATACCACCATCATCCATGGGAACACGAACAGCCTGACCAACAATATTACGATCATGTGGCAGAGCACGATGAGCACCTGCAAAACGGGCATCAAACGGTCGCCGTTGTGGTGCATAATCACCGTCATCCTCAAGTTCTTCATCAGCAGCATGTGCATGAGCCCCTTGTCGGCGAGCATGAACATCAGCATGGCGGTGTGGCGGTATGACGGGAGGTTGGACAGCAGGCGGTGGTTGCACACTTGCACGTGCAACAATATTGCCCAACGCATCAAACCGGGTAGACAGGCGTGCAATTTGCGCGACCAAAGAATCATGGCTTTGCTTAATGTACTCACACGTACCGTCAAAACCAGCCCGAACATTAGGAGGCAGATCATCAGCAAAGGTTGGAAGCACAGGCTCCTTCGGTTGGAGTCCAGCAGCGACTGAATTCTCGCCATCAATCGAGTTCTCCATCGTGGCAAAATTCAGCAGCAATACTATGGGGCGACATGAATTAGTCAAAGCGCCGCCGAAGAAGCATGTCCAGCAGACAGAGAAACAGAGCGCGGAAAGATATCGTGCGGAAAGCAGACTCCCAGACGAACTGACTTGAAGCGGGTATTAGAGACCACCACGATCAGAAGTTCAACAGGTACACGATTTGGACCAGAAGCAGAACTCGGATTTGGCTAGCGCCTCCACGCAATCGGAAACTGCCTTGATCTGGTTCAATCTACACGTATCCAGTTTTTTTTTCTTTTTGTAATTCTGGACACCACGAACGAAAGAAGACCGATCCAATCTGATCTCCTCTATTTCTTTTCCTTGCTCACGTGAAGACCAACCAATTAGGAGTAGACCAACAAATCAGATCCGATCTGCAGGCATAACCAGTACGACGGCGGAGCTGCACGCCTCGCGTAGAGTAACAAACACAAAACCGGTGTGTTGGCTTGATGCCTCCGGCAGCAAAAGTTCCAGCAGATCTTCTAGTCTTCAAACACAAACTAACAGATCGATCTCAGCAGCAAATCTTAGCAGAAAAATCGCCGTGAGAAACCCGACGAAACTGATACCAAGATGATAAGGATCAAGTAGGGATCCTACGGTTTTTGGCCCAATCTTTCACGGCGAACGATAGAACCAGCAGATAATTTTGATTGTTGAGAAGATTAGATCTACTCCACAAACAACAGAACAGATTCTTGCGAATCAGCAAGCAAAACAAGCGATATTGGTGTCCCCGACATGGGACTTTTTCCTGTCTGTTGTTAACTCGAAAATTCAACTCCCCTAATACAATGGCCGGCGGCCAGCTTATATAGGTAAACCCTAAAAACTAAAACTATTTGGATTGGACAGGCCCAAACCGAATTAAAATAACACAATTAAAAATAAAACTCTATGGCCCATGACATGGCCTGAATAGAAACGGGTAACCAATTATTTTGAGCCACTCCTATTTGGACTTGCCGAAACACATTGGTGGTGTTCTAAAATTGGGCTTCACCTCATCCGTAGGAGGAATTGCAAAGAAAAAGGATCCAAACTTCAAAATATCAGGAGGTCGGGAAATAACAGGAGTAATAGATATCCTCCCCTCATCATCGCGCGTCTCATCTTGCTCTTCACAGAGTGGGTTCTCCGATGTACTTGGCCTATCCATCATAGTCAAGTGGTGGTGAGTAGGAAATGAGAGAACAATTCCAAAGTTACCTTTTCCGATGATTGAGGATGTATCAAGTATCACTCAATGTAATGCAACAATAGTAGAATTGGTACCGGGTTTGTTTCTCACACCTACAAAGTAAGGCTTATGGAGGAGCTTGGTTAGGATGAGTGTCACAAAATTCAAGCAAGTGTTAGTTAAGATATCGAAAATGTTGAGAAGATTCACAAATTGCAAGTAAGACAAATAGATCAAAACCCTAGAAGGCACTTGGAAACACACACACGAAGATGAACGGGATCCACACAACCAAGGAATGAGCTCAAAATGTGGAACCACAAAAAATGCTCTTGTTGCACGGATACTAGAGAGACACTAGCTCGATTGCTCAAATGGGCTAGATACGCTTGTGCACCAACCTAAGAGAATAACGTGCTTCTCTTCAATCCCAAGTATGATATGTATGTATGGTCCTATATGATGTACTATGCAAAAAGGCTCAATGCTATTGCTTACAAGCTCTTTGTTTCTTCTCTTTTGCTTAAAAGATTTTTTTTTACTATGCCAAAATGCTTGATGCTAGAGCCGATATCTAAGACAAGTAAGTAAGATATGCACGGGAGAGACTTATGGCACGATGATGATAGCAAGATAAATGCACGCTAAATGTAGCTATGCGGGGTAGGCATATCACTATGGTGCACAAATACGTGGCCCGGCAATTCTCAACTTGCTAGTCTCGATGGGTAAGTGACGCAAAATGGCTCAAGGCTATCAAGGCAATGGCAAGGGGTAAGTACAAGATGTCGTCGAGGTTACCGTCCTTGCTTACGGTTGGTATGAAATGAAGTGGTCGATGTCGAAGTCGAGGTCGGGGCGATGATGAATGGCGGTGATGATGATGTAGAACCGTCCCTAAGTAGCCGAAACACCTTAGGACACGGCAACCGCAACTCAAAATCTCAAGGAAACACGTGTGTTAGTGCGGAAGACGAAAGTGGTGCAAAAGTGTGGTAAAACTAGACTAAAACAGGAAGTGGAACAGCTCTCTGGTGAGGCCGTGCGCACGGGGTATGCTGGGCCCGTGTGCACGGGGTATCAGGGCCCGTGCGCACGGGGTCAGAGGCTGCGGATGAACAGCGCGAGATCCGTGGCAAAAATCGCAAAATTCGTGGAAAAGGCATGGTGGGATGTATGGGGAAGGGTCGGAAGGGGTAGATCCAGTTGCCAAACACGAAATTTGTGGACAAAAACAACAAAATCTCACAAGATCCAACAATTGCATAAAAAAAATTGGTATGGCTATTTTTGTGGGGATTTTCAAAATTGGGACAAAACAAAGCAAAATCAGGCTAGAAAGTGGGGGGTAGGGACTCCAAGATGTGAGTCAACGTGGCTCATGATACCAAGATGTTGTAGGGCACGGGTCAAAGTGCCCCGATTTGTCCCGATGTTCACGAATTGGAGATGGCTACGAAGAGGAACACGTAGAGCACGAAGAATACGAGGGGAAAACACAAGAGAAACACTCAAGAACAAGTCCAATCACACATCCACTAGACTAGCAACACATAAGATCCACAAGGTACAAGAACAACAAAGGGAAAGATAAATGGTAAAGTTCATCCCAAATCCAAGAGGAGATGAGGTCTTGATGGTAGTCTTCTCCAAGAGGAGGTCTTGATGATCCTATGATGGGGATCCTTCCCTAGAAGGGGCCTTGATCTCCAAGAGGAGTGGTAGATGAGCAAAGCCCTTTATGAATATCTCAATACACTTTGCTAACCCTAGCAAATGGTCTATCCACGGAATATATAGTAGGTGGGAGGTAAGGGACGAAGTGGGGTAAAACAGCCACACACAACCAGCTCGCTGGGAGGGGCCGTGCGCATGGGCTAAGTAGACCCCGTGCGCACGGGGTCCCGTGTGCACGGTACACGCCCGTGCGCACGGGGTGCTACAGCGGCGAGGCCCGTGCGCACGGGGTCCGGGGAGCCCGTGGACACGGGGTGTCCAGTAGTTTTGCCGTATCCCGTGCGCACGGGGTCTTGGGGGCCCATGCGCAAGGGGTCGCCTGGGAGGTGCTGCCCTCTTCAGGTTTTCTTCCTCCGTCATCCTCGTGGCCTTGGCATGGTTCCTCTTGGCCTTGGTGATGGTCCTTAGCCTCTTGACGGTCGACTCCATCATACCTAATGATACATAGAGTTCCTTTGTGAGGTAGCATCCAAGTTCCATCCATATCCATATGAAAGTTGTAAAGGATTGAGTTCACCTCGTTCTCGATGGCACGTGCGCGAGCTCTTGTCATAGGTCCACTTGGTGCTTGGTGAGTTGGTGAGGTATCCATGGGGATGATCGAAAGATGCTCCACATCACTTAGGCCTTCGTCATCGACTCCTACACCGGATGATACCGCCAAGACAAGCGATATCAAATGCTTCACTTGCAAGGGCCGTGGCCACAAGTCTTTTGAGTGCCCCACTTGGCGCACCATGATCGCCAATGCGGACGGCACCTACGACTCCATGAGCGAAGAAGAAATGGAAGCCCTTGAGCACGTGGCCATGCACCGACAAGTGAATGAAGATGAAGACGCTCAAGTCTTTTGTGATAACGATCCGAGCCTTGCTCTTGTTGTCTCCAAGGTCTTGACACTTCAACAACATCAAGACGAAGACCAACGTTGCCATATCTTCCATACCAAAGTGGGTATCCAAGGATGTTCCGTCAAGGTCATCATCGACGGCGAAAGTTTCCATAACTTGGCAAGTGAAGAGTTATGTTCCAAGCTATAATTGCTCAAGAAGAAGCACCCTCTCCCCTACAAGGTCCAATGGTTAAGCGACTCCGACACCATTCAAGTGGAGCACACCGTTCAAGTGTCCTTCAAGATTGGCGCGTATGAAGACACCTTGGAGTGTGATGTGGTTCCCATGTCCGTATGCCATCTCCTCCTTGGAAGACCTTGGCAATTCGACTGCGGCATCATCCACAACGGACGAACCAATCACTATAGCTTCAAGATGAAGGGCAAGGAATTTGTGCTTCGACCAATGTCACCAAGTCAAGTCATCACCGACAAACAAGCATCTACCCATCGTGGAGAGATTAGTGAGCGAGTGAACCACCAAAAAGAGAGTGAGCGCCACAAGCCAAAATTGAGCGACTCCACGATGAATGACAAGAGAGATTTATTGCTTTTAGCCACCAAAAGAGATTTGAGGGATGTGAGTGAGAGCCCATCAAGTGTTCTTCACTTTGTGCTTGTGTGCAAAGATGAAGTGGTGTGGACTAATACTTCACAACATCTTCCTTTGGTATTGTCTCATCTATTGCAGGAATTCGCGGATGTCTTTCCCGATGAGCTACCTCCTGGAATTCCTCCACTTCGCATAATCGAACACCACATAGACCTCATACCCGGCGCACCCCTACCAAACAAGGCACCTTACCGCGTCAACCCGGACGAGACCAAAGAGATCCAACGGCAAGTCCAACAACTCATGGAGAATGGGTATGTACGCGAGAGCTTGAGTCCATGTGCTGTTTCGGTAATTCTTGTGCCTAAGAAAGATGGTACCTATCGCATGTGTTCCGATTGCCGTCCCATAAATGCTATCACTGTTAGATATCGCCATCCCATTCCACGCCTAGATGACATGCTAGATGAACTTAGTGGAGCCACCATTTTCTCCAAAATTGATCTTAAAAGTGGCTACTATCAAATACGCATGCAAGAAGGTGATGAATGGAAAACGGCTTTCAAAACCAAATTTGGCTTGTATGAATGGTTAGTCAAGGCTATGGGTTTATCGCAAGCACCTAGCACTTTCATGCGTGTGATGCATTATGTTCTTCACAAATACATTGGCATTTGTGTTGTGGTATACTTTGATGACATTCTTGTCTTTAGCCAATCGCTTGTTGATCATGTGAAACACCTTAGAGATGTCTTGCAAGTTCTTAGGGACAAGCGCCTTTATGCTAATATGGAAAAATGCACTTTTGGTGTTGATAAGCTTGTTTTCTTGAGCTTTGTAGTGTCCTCTAAGGGTGTTCAAGTTGATGAAGCTAAAATTGATGCTATTAAAACTTGGCCACAACCAACCAATTTGCTTCAAGTGCGTAGCTTCCTTGGCTTAGCCGGATTTTATCAATGCTTTGTGAAGGATTTTAGCACTATTGCATCACCATTACACGCATTGAGTAAGAAGAATGCACCATTTGTTTGGGGACCATCCCAAGATGTCGCATTTCATGAGCTTAAGAACTTGCTTACACATGCTCCATTACTTGCATTACCCAACTTTGATAAAACTTTTGAAGTGCATTGTGACGCTAGTGGTAATGGCATAGGTGGTGTGTTAATGCAAGAGAAGCGGCCCATTGCATATTTTAGTGAGAAACTCTCCGGCGCGCAACTTAACTACCCCATCTATGACAGAGAGTTATATGCTTTAGTGAGAGTCTTGCATGTGTGGGAACATTATCTCCGACCACGTGAGTTTGTCATCCATACGGATCATGAAACGCTTAAGTACCTTAAGGGTCAAACCAAATTGAATAAGCGTCATGCTAAATGGAGTGAGTTCATTGAATCATTTCCTTATGTCATCAAGTATATCAAAGGTAAGGAAAATGAAGTGGTGGACGCTCTTTCCCGCAAGTGCATACTAGTTACTAAACTTGAGTTGAATGTTATAGGCTTTGAGCACATTAAAGACTTGTATGCGCATGATATTTCATTTGCGATTCTTTATGCCAAATGTCTAAAGCACAAAACTTGGGAGCGATACTATTTGAAGGACGATTATCTTATGCGAACTAACAAACTTTGTATTCCCGAGTCTTCTCTTCGTTTGTTACTATTGCAAGAGGCTCACGGTGCAAGACATTTGCCACGCTCTCCAAGAACTATTTTTGGCCAAAAATGTTTCATGACGTCTCACGCTACACCAACCGGTGCTCTACATGACGCAAAGCTAAGTCTAAAGCTCAATGTCATGGTCTATATATGCCACTTCCTATTCCGTATCAACCATGGGAAGATATTAGTATGGATTTTGTGCTTGGTTTGCCACGAACTCAATACGGCAAAGATTCGGTATTTGTTGTTGTGGACCGTTTCTCTAAGATGGCACAATTTATCCCATGCTACAAGATCGACGATGCTTCACATGTTGTAAATCTCTTTTGTAGGGAAATCTTGCGATTGCATGGTGATGAGGACCATCCTAAGCAACTAAGATCGTTTAATTTCAGCAACACAGTAAGATTCATTTATAAACATCATGACAAGGCGAGAAGCACGTTCCATATTGAGATGCAATAGCACCAACTTGAGAAATCTATCATGACGAGCATTCATGGAATGCACATACTATTGTGCCATGTTGATGATCAGGTGAATGCATATAGTATGGGTTCCATATTATTTGTTTTAAGGGTGGTGGAGCTACTACTATCATCACTATTATGCAGGCATGTCGATGATGATCTACACAAACCAAAGGTGAAGATGAGAAGGAACTCGGGATCCAAGCTATTGTTCACATTCAATATTGTTGGTCAATATCCATGCTTCGATCAAGAGGGTCAAGAGTCGAGGACGACTCCTTTTGAAGAGGGGGGAGGATGATGAGGACATCCCTGGTTCACCTCGTTTGTCATCTTCTCCTCATGATAAAACTCAGCTCTCAAATGAACCTTCTACAAAGAAGACCTATTAGGGTCCCATGACAAGGAGCCGTGCCAAACAAATTGAACAAGAGGTGAACGCGCTCCTAGCTGATCATACTTCAACTATCCCTGAGAACTTTATACTGCCTAAATCATCTGTGCTGATTTTACTCAGGTACAATGTTGAGGACAACCAACAACTTTCAGCACATGAAGAAACAAGTTCAGCTCATGAAGAAACAAGTTCAGCTCATGTTACACCTCAAGGAAGAATAGCAAGCCATCTCAACATCCTATTGTTGCATGCACAATTCCAGAATTCGTCCCAGAACTTCCTACATCATGCAACACAAATATATGAGCATCCAGCATGTGTGGGAGTACAAAATGGACAGCATATGAAGTCTACTTTCAGGAAAATCAAACGGTGCATCATTTGGAGTCCTGAGTCAAAGGATATGAGAGTTCCAATGCAAACTGTCCAGAGCATTAATTGCTGCGCGAGGCTCCATGTGTTTGCTCCCTTGACCAGCTGGTTACCACGAATTTGAGCCTCTCTTTTGGACTGGTTTCACACCTAAACTAGGAGGGTTGTTCCTAGTATAAATACCCTTCCCCCACTTCAGCCACAACTCTTTGGCAATTTGATTTCAGCATAGGTTAGCTAAGTGCAACCAGAATCTTGTTTGAGAGTTCACTTCCTCCTTAGCTCTTGTAATCTTGCCTTGTGAGAGGGTAAACTCACTTTGTGATTTTACAACAGTAGCCGTTGAGGCGGCGACCAGTTCATGCTTCCAACTTCGTGTGTGGTTGCGTGGATTGGAAACTAAGAGTGTGGTTGGGCGAATACTTGTTGCTGGTTGTTGCATATGCAGTAGCTAGCTTCGGTCTCATCAGGTTGCACTAGTTATCGATTACCCAACAGCGTTGTTGGCTGGGATCGAGGGTTTCCTTCGTACCCTTCAGGTGACGTTGATTTGTTCGTCAAGCAGATCCTTCGTGAAGATCGGGCAACCCCGTATCACATGGAGTGCCCAAGACGATTGTATTGGACCGCGACGTCAAGTTCCTTAGCTACTTTTGGAAGACACTTTGCGGCAAGTTCGAAATCAAGCTACTATTCTCTTCGGCATATCATCCACAAACCGACGGCCAAACGGAGGTCACAAACCGGATGCTTTCCACACTCCTACGCATGTTGATCAAGAAAAACATAAGGGAGTGGGAGGAATGTTTGCCCATCGCCGAGTACACCAACAATCGAGCAAGACATTCTATAACCGGCAAGTCCCCCTTCGAGGTCGTCTACGGTTTCAACCCGTTGTCACCATTGGACATTCTCCTGCTACCTCTACAAGAGCGCATCAACATGGACGCGAGTGCACGAGCGACATACCTCAATGCATGAAGATACAAGGCACACGAACGAGCGCCAAGTACAACGCCTTGCGACCAAGATCAACATCAACAAACACCCCATGGTGTTCAACCCCGGAGATCCTGTGTGGCTACATCTACGGAAAGACCGCTTCCCCAACGAGCGCAAGTCCAAACTCCTACCTCGAGTTGACGGACCCTTCAAGGTGCTAGCTTGCTACAACAACAACGCCTACAAGATCGACCTCCCACGTGACAAGTACAACATGAGCGACATCTTCAACATCAAAGACTTATCTCCCTTCCATGGTGATGTGGATTTGGAACCGAGGACGGATCTTTCCCAAGGGGGGGGGGGGGGAGATGATGCAGAGCATCCTACGGTCATCCCCATGGACCTACCTTCGTCTCCCCAAGTGCCGAGTGGACCCATGACACGAGCACGCGCAAGGGGTATTGAGACCAAGGTGACATTTCTTCTTAATGAACTTCCATATGATCCATGTGAGACATGGCTACTACCTCAAGCCGGAATGTTATGTGTGCTTAGGAATGAAGAAGACCACGTCAGGAATGCTCAGAATAAAGATCAAGCCTCCAAGTACACGGACAACGAAGCCCTACAAGGAAGACCGCTGAAATGTTACAGCGGCCGGACATCCGGCCCATGGCCCGGACATTCGGCCCCTGATGGATCGAGCCCAGCAGCCGGCCAGCCGCTGCGAAGCTCCAGGGCCCGGACATCCGGCCCCTGCCTGGACATCCGGCCCGACAGGCCCGGACATCCGGCAGGGCCCCGAAAAATCCGGCCGAAGAGGACAGAACCTGGATCTCCTCCAGCCCGGACATCCGGCCCGATGGGAACAGCCTGACATCCGGCCCGACGCCCGGACATCCGGCACCTGCACGCGTGTAACCGGCCAACCGGCCATGTAATCCCCTCTCACCTCCCTTCCACCTCGAGGACTACTATAAATACTCCCTACCTCCACCTAGCTACGGTTAGCAAAGTATATTGAGACATTTGGGTGAGCTTTGCTCCTTGTATCTCCTCTTGTGGAATCAAGACCTCTTTCGGGAGACGGATCCCCATCATAGGATCATCAAGACCTCTTTCGGGAGAAGGATCTCTTGAGATCATCAAGACCTCACCTCGTATGGAGTGAGAAGAACCTTACCTTTGTGCTTGTTTCCTTGGATTGTTCTTGTATACTTGTGGACCTCATGTATGCTATCCTAGTGGATGTGTGATTTGGGTTTGTTTGAGTGATTTCCCTTGTTGTTCTTGTTTGTTCTTCCCTTTCCCCCCTCCAAGTGTGAAAATATCATCATCATAGGGTTCCACCCTACATCACAATCTTTCACGAATTGGAGGGGGATTCCTCGAAGAACACGGGAAGAACACGTTGAGAACACAAGAGAAAACACTCAAGAACAAGTCCAATCACACATCCACTAGACTAACAAACACACAAGATCCACAAGGTACATGAACAATCAAAGGGAAAGATACAAGGTAGAGTTCATCCCAAATCCAAGAGGAGATGAGGTCTTGATGATCTAGATAGATCCTTCCCACAAGGCGGTCTTGAATCCCTTAGGATCTTCTCACATGCTCACATGGAGGTCTTGATCTCCATGGGAGAGTCTCTCTCTCTCAAGAGGAGTAGAGGTAAGAAGCAAAGCTTAACTAGAATGAGCTATCACTTTGCCAACCCTAGAATGGAGGAGGGGAGGAGGTATATATATTGCTAGACACGAAGTGGGATATGGGCGAGAGATACATGGGCCTCGGGCCCTGTCCATGCGCGCAGGCAGGCGCCGGATGTCCGGCAGGGGGGCCGAATGTCTGGCCTCTCGTGAGGCGCCGGATGTCCGGCCCGACGGTGGCCAAACTTCTGGTAGCCTCAGGTGTCCTTCGCTGGAAATCCGGCAGGTGACCGGATGTCCGGCCCTTCCGCGTAGCGCCGGATGTCCGGCCCTTCCGCGTAGCGCCGGATGTCCGGGACATCGCCAGATGTCCAGCCGCTGATGCAGCATGGCCGTTTGCTGGTGCAGCTCCTTCGGTTGTACATGCGCCGGATGTCTGGCCTTGGCCTGGATGTCCGGCCGCTGTAACTTCAGTAGCTCCATCTTCTTTCGTCTCCGCTTCCATGCTTCCCTCGCGGATGGTGTAGTCGTTCCTTGGCGCTTGCACTCTTCCTCGACATCCGTGAAGCTCCGGCAATACCTATGCATGCACACGGGAGAAGTGTCAAGTAGTATACCATCCTCGAAGGGGTCAAGTGAACACATGTAAAGGAGATGATTCACCTTCATGTATGTGAAGTAGATGTCGCACGTGTCACTTGCCAAACGGACTCTTGACATGGTGATGTCCGTAGGATGCTCCGCATCATCCCCTCCCTCCTGGGAAAGATCCGTCCTCGGATCAAAAATCAATTCACCATGGGAAAGAGATGTTGTCGCCATGTAGAAGTGGACGATCACCAAGCATTCATCGTCTTGAAGCTCAAAGTGGGCACTCTCCAATGTCGCACCGTCTAGTGATTCCTTCAAAAGAAAGCAAGAACAACAAACACTTGGAAAAACAAATGTGGTTAGCGTTAGTGCAAAACCAAGCATTCAAGCGGTGATTCACCCAACAAGTGTCGTCGTCATATATGTCATAAGGTGTGACAAAGGAATGAGACATGTTATGTAAGCACATAAATTGAGCACAATCAAGATCATCATGGAAACAAGCATGCAAATGGGAGGTAGAGATGCTAATATGTGTGACAAGTGAAGAAGCATCTACCTCAAAGTCATAGCAAGCATGCACAAAGTGCTCAACAAATGGTCTATGTTAGGCATAGGAAACATTCACAACACCAAATAAAATGAAGTGTCTAAACACATGGGTCAAGTGCAAGACAATCCTGGCATAATGTGCACATGGTGTAGTGAAGATAGTGTGGCACTCAACACAATGGAAAGAGCAATTGTTTAACATGTGTGAGGCAATCAAGTCAAGCCTGGAGCAATCAATGGGGCACGACATATGTGAAGTGATAACATTGTTGCAACCAAACATATGATAGGAGCAAGTAATCCACAAGTCGGATGCATCACACAAGGCATATATATCATGAGACATGGAAAGGTGGCAATCAAAAGTGAATGCAATATCGCTAACGTGTGTGCAAATAAGTGGTCGAAGATGACCGAGAAGTGTCATCGTGCAAGCAACACATGAAGTATGATACACAATATCCATGCTCAAGGTTTGGGAGTTCTCAAAAGAGAAGGATATCACCTCAAAAGTGTGCTCTTGTGCGTCCTTCACAATGCCGAAGTGGTAGCAAATGCGTTGTAAAAGCGCATCGGTCGAAAGTGGCTCGCTCTCAAGAGCTCGAATGGTCAACTCACGTGAAGTGGAAGTTGACACGTGGTCAAATGATCCTACACATGCACACAACAAAGCAATGAACGTATGTGCATGGTAAATAAACACATCATCCATCATGATGGTTCTCTTCTCTTGCACATAACCATTAGCAGCAAAAGTGCATGAATAATGTGATGCAACAATCTTAATTTTCATGGCACTGTGCATATGGTACAAAGAAGGAAGACAAGCATGCTTCACATGAAATATGTCACAAACTCCAATAATATGGGAGAAAGCTACGAGGGCGATCTCATTAGCAAGACTAAAATCATTGTTGCACTGAATACATGGCAAATCGTCTAGCATGGGAGAGGCAACATATGGAGATATATGACAACATGTAATATCAATCATGTGCAAAGCATGTGAATGGATGCCATCAACCGCATGAAACGAGCAAGTATGAATCATCGGTGATGCAACATAGGCAAGCATATTCATCATGTCATGCAAACTAGTAGTGGGAAGATGCAACATACTAGGGGAAATCATGGCAATCATGTCATGTGAGCAAATAGTAGGCATAGGTAATGCACATGACATAGCACAAGCATGAAAACAAAGCATGTTCAAGGTAGCATCATTGTATTGGCGAGACGTCCTATGCAAAGAGCAATTAGTCAACATGACTCTCCCAACACAAGCATCAACAATAGTATGGATCACAAAGGGAACATGGCAATAACAAGTGATATCTCCACCAAGCTTACAAATACACATATAAGTACTAGAATCAAGGATCATGTGTAATGCAAAGCATGGGTCACCAAAGCATGTCATCCAAATGAAAATGAGCATATCATGCAAAGTGAACATGGCAAGATGGGCATAGAATATGTAATGGACAGTAACCCATAACCATGTGAGGGCCATGTAGAAGAAATGAGTGAACTCCTTGCTCGAAGTGGGTCGGTGGAGGGTAAGAATTCCATTGTGGCGCACGTCTTCATTGCTCTCTAGATCTCGTTTCATCAACTCGTGCGCTTGCGAGGTTGACGAGTAAGTATGAGAACCTACACAAGAAAGACACAAATGAAAGAAAGTGTGTGTGTGGTAAATGTACACATCATCCATCACGATGTGTATGTGCACGTGAGAGTTAGCACAAGATAAGCATCGCTCAAAGAAATTTGAAGCACGGTATATGAACATGTCATCTATCATGAAAGAATAGTTGTTATGTATAACACGATGGGGACACAAATTGAGGATGCATGTATATGGCACAACAATAGCATTTTTATGCATGGGATGCATATGGTGCACACAATCATGGGAAGCATGCAAAGGATGTGATGGATCAAAATCTCCTAACATGTATGAGGAAACTATGGGGGTCTCCTCAAGAGCAATAGCGGAAGCATCATATGGAGAAAATTGACAACATGGCAAAGAATGCATGTCTGAAGCTAGGTGGTCATGGCTTGGCATATGATGGCAACGATGTAAAGGGAGCATATCAATATCATCACAAGAAAAACAAATGCCAATATGTCCAAATTGGGTTTATTTTAATGGATATGCATAGTTACTACGATGAGATTGCAAATATGCGATATGGTTGATCTCATGCATCGCATATGACAACTCAAGTGGATTTTCAAACATGATGTGGCCGAGAGAATTATCACAAGAAATCATATGCAACATGGCATCATAACTAATAGACTCCACATGAGAATCATCAAACTCATCATAAATGGACAATAAATCATCGCATGGGGAAATTATACTCGCATGAAGCGTGTCAATAGGAGGATCGATATCATGCAAGCAATCAATGTCCACTAGTGGAACTAGCTCATCACCTTCACCTATGTTACCGTTTTCATTCCACACATGTGGTGTAGGTGAGGTGGCAAACACCAACTCGAGGTCATCATCATCATCTTGATGGAACCATGTGGGGGGTGCATAATATTCCACCATGGCCATCGTCTTGTCCATAGGAGGGACGAAGTCGTCGAGGATCGGCGCATCATCATATATGGGACCTAGCACCAAATGAGAAGACATGATAGAGGTAGAGGTTAAGTCGTTAGAGTTCAAAATGGCCTCACAAGACCTATCAACTTCCTCTCTCAACTCTTGTGGTGGCTCACTCACTTCCTCAAAGTAGGCGCACTCAAAATCACATATGGTGGAGTCACTCATCTCACTCAAGTGGTGGGGGTTGTGGCTCTCCTCACATGGGAATTGGGGCAACACATCATATATGGGGCTAGTGGTGAAGTCGCTCTCACTCTCATCATGGGTGCACATGTCGGTCAACTCATCACCATACGCCGCCGTGGTCGATGGGAAAATCCCATGCTCAACCATCTCGTCACCGTCGCCATGGATGAAGTCCGAAGATGACCGAAGAGAAAATCCCACTCTCGATCATCTCACTCTCGCCTCCAAAGATGAAGCATCATCCTTGCTCGCCACCTTGTCGCTCGCCTCCAAAGCTTGGTCCTTGATTGGCTCCGTAGTCATAGTCATCGTCGTGCCGTCTTCAAAAGGAGTCGTTGTAGACTCGGCATCGTCAATGCCACAAAGCGGGATGGCGGTGAAGTCGAACTTGGGAGCGTTGTCTTGGACCTCGTCGGGCTTGGACATCATGGTGGTACAATCCTCATGCTCGTTGTCGTGGAGCTTGGTCATCGCGAAGTATGCTTGGGGTGGAGAAGCCTTGTGATGCGGAGCATCCCACGGTCATCCCCATGGACGCTACACCATCTACCCAAGCACCAAGTGGACCCATGACAAGAGCTCGTGCACGTGCTATTCAATCCAAGGTGACATCTCTCCTACTTCAGCTTCCCTTACACGTGAACGAGACATGGTTGCTACCTCAATCAGAGATACTATGTATGATCAGGTACAACGAGCATCCCGAGGATCCGAGAGCTGAAGGAGAAGAAAGGGACAGGAGTGCAAACTCTCTGTCCAGCCCGGACCTTCTGGCCAGCGCCCGGAACGTCCGGACCCCGGAACTTCCGGTCCTCCCGGAACTTCCGGCCCTTGGCGATCCAGACGACACCTGGGCGTGCAAAGTCTTTGTTCAGCCCGGAACCAGCCCGGACCCTCGCCCGGAACTTCCGGCTCCCGGAACATCCGGCCCGCCCGGAACTTCCGGCTCCCGGAACCTCCGACCCGCCCGGAACTTCCGGCCCCCGGACTCCAGCCCCGCTCAGGCCGTGCCAACTCTCTGTGTAGCCGGAACCAGCCCGGACCTTCCCCGGAACTTCCGGCCACCGGAACCTCCGGCCCCTTCCGGAACTTCCGGCCCTGCCTGCGTGCACTGACTTGGGCCGAGGCCCGTGTGCCCCTTCGCCCCCTAGACTATATATACTTTTCTTCCACCTACGTTTTAGGGTTAGCATTGTGATAGCTCATTTTGGAGATAGAGCTTTGCTCATCCACTTGTACCCCTACTCCTTTGGAGATCAAGGCCTCCTCGGAGAAGATCCCCCAAGTGGATTCAAGACCCCCATCGTGGGAAGATCCATCTCGGATTCAAGACCTCAACTCCTCACGGATTGGGAAGAACTACCCTTTGTATCCTCTTGTGTTGACTTTGGATCGTGTACCTCGTTATGTGTATGTGGATCTAGCATATGTGTGATTGGATCTTGTTGATTTGAGTGTTTTCTCTCGTGTTTTCCTCTCGTGTTCTTCGTGTTCTTCGCGGGATCCACTCCAATCGTGAAAGATCGACACCGTTAGGGTTCCACCCTACATCATCTTGGTATCATGAGCCACGTTGATCACGAATTTGGAGTCTTCCCCACCGTTTTCTAGCCTGATTTTGTTGTTTTTGGTCCTAATTCGAAAATCCCCACCAAAAAAAAAAATAGCCAAACCAATTTTTTTGTGATTTGTTGGTTTTGATGAAGTTTTGTTGAATTTGATCCATGGATTTCATGTGTAGCACGTAGATCTACCTTTCCCACCATCCCATCCACCCAATTTTTATTTTTCCCCTTCCAATTTGGGTTTTTCCTGAAGTTTTTCTGCCCAAATTCCCGATCTGCAATTTTCTATTCTGGGCGAAATCCCGACCCCCGGAACTTCTGGCCCCGCCCGGACCTTCCGGACCCCGGAACTTCCGACCTCCTCCCGGAACTTCCGGCCAGCGGAACTTCCGGCCTCCACCCGGAACTTCCGGCCTGGACAGAAAGTTGTTCATCGCCTTTTCGCTTCCGCAAGTTGGTCATCTTCGACCACGGTGCAGCGGCATCTTCGCCAACGTACTGGAGACCGTGCACCACGTCCTCGACCATTCCATCACGTCAACCGTCTACGTACTCGCCACCGACAACGACCGCCTCACCTTCGTGACAACACCACCGTAAGCAAGGACGGTAACATCGATGACAACTTGTTCATATCCTTGCCTTTGCATTGTGAAACCCCGAGACCATCTTTTGCGTAGCTTTTCTACGAGACTAGCCATTTGAGTTTTGCCGGGCAACGCTACTTGTGCACTTTAGTGATACCGTTCTTCATAGCTATCATAGCGTGCATACATACACATATCATCTCTTGTGCCAATTTGGGTTCCCGCATATACATCATTGCTACCATCGTGAGAGCATTTCGCATAAGTGGCCAAAAGGAAAAGAGCAAAAGAAAGAAAGCTTTTAAGCAAAAGAGGAAGAGCAACAAGCTTGTAAGCAATAGCCATAGCATCGACACATTACATAGCATATTTGATCATCTTGGATCATTGTGTCAAGTTCACCGGGACTCATACATACATAGCATAAGTGAGATAGACAGCCCTACATTTTGCCTCTTATATATGGAGAGGAAAAGCAGTGCCAACTTATTGGAATTCTGCATGGCATATTTCCCAACCTTCATTCCTGCTATACCAGGCTCTAGTGCTCAGTCATAAACCTATTGCCCGCTCCGCTTTCCCATTCCTATTGCTTTCGGTATCTGAATCTTCCTGAATTCAAGTAGAGAATACCAGGGCTTTCTTCTTCTTTGATTTTCCTTGGGGCAGAGGATAAAAAAAATGGATTTCCGACATAGCACCTGCGGCATTAGGATTCTAAGATTTAGGAGGGGAAGGCTGAGGAGAGGGATCACATGCATTGAAGCAATCTCAAGATTCAGAAACGATCAAAATAATGGTACGGAGAGAAGAAAGAGAGGAGAGTCACGAAAATAGGGTAAACGCAAAGAGACGATTAAAAGCAATCAGAGAGGAGAGGGAAGAATGACAATGGAAATCATAAAGCTCAGCGAGGAGCACATTACTATGAATAATAATGGAGAGGGACATTAAAGGGGAAAACTGAGCAAAGAGATATATAAATATATTAGAAAAGCTTTTCACTTCTACTTCGTTTTCTTGTTTAGATTCATTACTTCAGTGATTGAACATGGGCAGATACCTATAAGGACCCCATTTCATTGACCTTCGCCCTTTTATATCCCTCGTTAAGATATGTTATCCGGACCAACTCCCACGTAGAAAACCAAGAGCAGTGAGTTACAAAACCAAGAGCAGTTAGAATCGCGTAGTTGCGTGCCCCTTTTTCTGACTAGCTTCTTGTGAAAAGCATTTCAGGCACGAGCACACCTGATGAACTCAGAAACCTACTATGGAATCAATCAACCCATCGCACCCGAGTGCTCTGGTCTCCAAGCTCTGCGCAGGTGTTTTTACATTAAAATCCCCAAACAATTTTATGCTATCAAAGTAGGTGGATTGGTCTGTGGTGCTCACTAAACCTGCTATTGGACGGGATCAGACATAGGTCTTAGATGATCTCGATCTTGAAGAAAGCATAACTAATGTCATTTTAATAGAAAGATGGCACTATGGATTGA